>OX411546.1:31225078-33912597 GCA_948146395.1 Fragum whitleyi | reverse complement strand
AAGTTTCTGGCTGGATCTTCTTGAAACTTGGTCAATGTAATCACCTCAATTGGTAGATGTGCATGAAGGAAGGATTTTACGGTTCGTTGATTTTTGCCTGAGTTATGCCCCTTAAAAAACTTAGTCTCTGGGTCCATTTTTCTTGTCAACGCAACTCCTCCTAAGTTTCTGGCTGGATCTTCTTGAAACTTGGTCAATGTTATCACCTCAATTGGTAGATGTGCATGAAGGAAGGATTTTATGGTTCATTGATTTTTTGCCTTAGTTATGCCCCTTAAAAACTTAGTCTCTGGGGCTTATTTCCTCAGTTATGCCCCCCTTAAAATTTGGTCTCTGGGGCTTATTGAAATAGCAGCCTTGTGAATGCAACTCTTCCTAAGTTTCTGGCTGGATCTAAATGAAACTTGGTGGATGTAATAACTGAAATTGGTAGATGAGCATGAAGTAAGGATTTTATGGTTCATTAATTTTTACCCTAAATTATGCTCCCTTAAAAACGTAGTAGCTAGGGCTTATTGAAATTGCAGCCTTTTGAACACAACTCCTCCTTACTTTTTTTGTCATTATTTAAATGAAACTTGGTCAATGTCATCACCATAGTTTGTAGATGTACATTGTTCAAGGATTTTATGGCTCATTTATTTCCCTGAATTATGCCCCCTTAAAAACTTAGTGCCTGGGGCTTATTGAAATTGCAGCCTTGTGAAGGTATCTCCTCCAAACTTTTTGTCTTGATTTAAATGAAACTTGGTCATTTTTCAATTTGGTTCTGTCATAATAAGTAGTGTCTACATTTATTTTTGTGAAACAGCAGCAAAGTGGCGGCGTATTTTGTGACGATGGCACTCTTGTTTTATTTATGCTTTATAAAACATGTAAGAGTGATAATTTTTGGGCAACACCGATGAATATTTGTTGAGTTGCTGGAGATATCTCGGTAAGAAAACCTTTGAAAAAAATTGCCCAAAAAAGAACGAACATTGAGACTATTTCATGACTTAAGGTGTCCTTCTATATATCTAACTGAAACCGTAGGTCTCGGGAAGTGATATCCGTTATTTAATAGTACCATAGTAAACTTCTGTTAGCTACAGTGATGGATAGTTGATAGGTACGTCTGGTCTGTCGGCGATCATTCAACAATAAGGACATATTTTTTTCCACTACAAGTCGGTCATCTACAGCGATTATCAACCGACCTTGCAGCAGTTGATGGGATATTTATGGATATCGAAGGTACATCAATTTGTTGTCGAATCAGATTGATTGTAAGCGATTAATGACCAATCCACGCATCCTCAATATTTTTCTAATCAATGACAAATGAATATTATTCGCCGCCATCTTCGGCAATTTGTCGAAGAGCCAAAATAAGTCTGATAGACTAAGACAAAAACAAAAACCAAATCGTCAAAAATTCATCGGTAATTGATATGTAATGAACTATGCCTAGTGTTGCAACTTTATTGAGACTAAAAACACGGTCAGATTTCAAAATTTACGAACTATTCAGTAATGTGAATATTGACGACCAGTCGCATCACAGTTTCAAGCTGCGTAATACGCGATACATTTGAAAAAATGTGTCAGTTTGGTAATGTGCAGATATGAATCACCGAGTTCATGGAGCAAGATTGTTGAAACCATTGGTTATTTATCATATAGCAGTGGCGGATCCCGTTAGGTGTTAGGGGGTTTAAACGAACATTCCTCTGTTGTAATAATAATTCAATTTCATTGTAGAAATAAATCATTTCAGGTGAAACGAAAACGAATTCTCCTCATCATTTGAATGTTTGAACCCCCTTAAAGAAATCCTTGATTAGCTGCAGATATAGGTTAAAAGAGAGAGAGAGAGAGAGAGAGAGAGAGAGAGAGAGAGAGAGAGAGAGAGAGAGAGAGAGAGAGAGAGAGAGAGAGAGAGAGAGAGAGAGAGAGAGAGAGAGAATTAAATTCAGATATTTACATAAGTCTCAAGTAAACTCGGATTTATTTTCCGTCAATCGGTTACCCAATTGAATTCAAAATGTAGTCCGATGTTAAATTGTTCGAAAGGAAGAGTATTCGGATAGTACGTTATCCGAATATTTAATTATCCATATTAAGGTCCAAAAGCTTTTGAAATCGGGCAGTCCCAGTGATAATTCAATCTGATATTATTCTCTAAGATTTTGGATACTTTTCTGTTTCTTTGCAAAGCAGGATCTCTTTCATTTATAATTAATAAAATGCCTAAATGACGAAAATACAAAACTAATACAATTGTCTTAAATATTGAATGTAAAGATAATTTTCCAAAGAATTATACTTCAAGATTTGAAATTTAATGTAAAATATATGTAAATGTCCTTTTAAAGCAAAAATTTATGTGGGAGTTAGACAAAATTGAACATTTCTCGTTTAAAAGGAACAGTATTCGGATAGCACAATATCCGAATATTTAAGCAATGATTTCCAGTCTCATAGGCACTTAAATCCGGGCACCCCTAGTACAAAACATTGCTAATCATACCCTCTATTAATGAACAAAAAATAACACTTTCGTCCGACTTGTCATGATTTTTTACCTAACCGACTCTACTATAAATAGAGGATATTGAATGAGTGGTCATTGAATACCAAATTTATTAAACGAGTCATCTTTAAACAGATAAAAACGAGGCTATGCCGAGTTTTTATCAGTTTTAGATGACGAGTTTAATAATTTCTTTATTTTATGAGCACAAATTTTATATTCTGTTTATAATATGACCCGAATTTTTTCGAAAAATCCTCAAGATTCTTGAAATTCAATGTTTCAATTTTTCGCGAAACTTATAACGCGGTTTAAAAATGACGTCACAAAACATAGATTATGACGTTATTTTCGCGGTTACAAAGTAGCGTTGCTATTTGCTCTGAGCTCATTTGCTTAGTTATTCCACTAGTGTAATAACACAGGTGTAATATTGAAAATATTCAACGGTGTTATTTCACTCCCACTACGTAGGTCATATTATAAATAGAAATATAGATGGTTTTGTGCGAAACAGTTGTAACTGCCTTTATGTTTATAGGCATCGAATTATGCAAATTTGGTATTCCTATATTTTTGGATGAACCTTTGAGACTTCATCAGCAGCTTTTTCATTTCCACTCTTTTAACTCTTAAAGATTTGATTCAAACATAGAAAGACTCCATGGGTATCAGTCAGAGATATGGAAATCCCATCTTGGTAATAGTCCATTGGCTTTAGACAGAAATATAGTCTTTTGGTGAAAAAGTCAATTCAAAAAGTCAGTCTGTAGTGAGATCTGTTGTATCCTGGACAGATGGCATTATTCATTTTTGTTATGTGACCTGTCAAGTGAAAGCTGACAGTTTGGGAACTTTGCTAAATAAATATATGAAAGAGAGCTTTGGTCCAGCATTAGCCAACTAGAGGTCGAATTTCAAAAATTCTCCCACAGGAAGGTTGATTGACCAATTCTAGATTCAGAAAATTAGGAAATTACAAAAAAAATTTTACCCTAGTCATTATCTGCAGTATGATCAGTCTGACTAGGATCGACACTTTATGCACTAACCAGATAGGCCCTTTTCACTTGATGGGTCACATATACCAAGCTCTTTTGGAGGATAATTAGCCTGCTTTCCTTTTCTAGTTTCTCTTGTTTTGAATGTAATTTCAACCCTGGATGACTCTTAATCTTCAAAGTTTGAATTTTTTATTCGAAACCTAGTTAAATTTTGGTTATTCTAGTCTAATATTTCTTCAGTCTTGGTTAATTCTATCTTTTTTGTCTTTAAAGTTTATCTGAATTGATTTTTTAGAAATAATTTAAACGCATGTCTTTTAATTTGAGGGTTCAAAATTTAACCAGAAAACTGATATTTTATCCTCAAAATGCACTGGGGAGAAATTTTGTGGTGATATATGGATATGGCATGAAAAGATGATCCGCATTCCACATGGTTAATGTTTCATAAAGGTTACTTCATCATGTTCATATACCACATGGTAAATAAAATGTTGTTTTCAGTGAAAATATTGCTGAAAATGGTCTGATCTTTTGTACAGAGAGTAGACATTGTGTAAAATTATATTTTGTTGTTTTGAAAAGTTATTACATAAGTCCATTAATTGTTGATAAGCAGTTTTTGATTCCATTTGTTGCATTTATGGGTAACTATACCATTGAGAAAAAAAGGTTGTGATTTAATCTCAGTAAAAAGTGTTACAGTATAATAACATCCTAAGTAATTCTTTAATGTTGTTGATGTTTGTGCGAGGTACACACCATCTGATCAGGGTCTAGTCTTGTTACTTTACAAATGATATGATCCCTTGTTATACAACACTAAATCAGTGTTCATGATAAGTTCTCCAGAGAATCATGTACAGGTCAAGAGATGCAGACCCGGGTTCCAGACCCCAATCTTGAATTTCTGCAAAAAATATGATCAAAAAAAAAAAAATGCAAAATTTGGTCAGTGAGCAAGCAAAATATCATAACTTTGGCTTCTGTTTAGATGTAGCAATGACTGGTCTGTTTCTGTGTGTGTAGTTTCTTCTTCTCCCACAATATTAACACAAGTGCAAAATCATTTGCATTAATTCTTGGAACCCTACAGGAAGGATCAATTTAGGGAGGAAAGAGAATATAACCCAAGCTTTACAATGGTAAAGGTTGGGTAGTTGGTTTCAATTCATAAGATATGATAAGTTATGTGAGAACATATTTACATTTTCAAATCCACAAAAAATGGGCTTGAATTAATCCCTTCATATTTGCAATTAACTACTGAACAGTAATATGAAATAACCTTTTAGTAGTGAGCCTTAGAGCTTCCCAGAAATCTAGGAGTCCTTGGGATCAGAGAGACGCTTGCACATAACCAAACTTATTCTTACAGTGCATAAACAAACTTTTGTATGTCTCATTGGCAGCAGGCTCATCAATAATTTTCTATACACCTGTTGAAAGATTGAACGTATTACTGTGATCACTGGCTGTGGCTTCTAGACTTCTGGCATCTGGGTGGCCTGGGACGTCCACTTCTTTGTCCCCAGCATTACTTTTTCACATTATACATGTCTGGTTGATATGAAACTTGGCAGTTAAGTTCCTCTCATGATTACAGAGTGCAGTGTGCAATAACTGTAACTCTACCTAGATTAGATTGTGAGTTTTTTCCCTTTGTAATTTTTCATACTCTGAGATTGAGCAGTGTATGGGGTGTATCTTGTGACAATTTGCCACATTGTTTTTTGTTGTGCTTTAGTTATTATGAAAGTGAAAGTTGTTGCAGTTTAATAGAGGATGAGAACTATAAGATATGTGCTGGCTGATAGTACATTTCATTCAAAAGTAGAAAGAGTTATGACCGAGTTTATAAAATAGTTGTGGTTATTTCCTAAAGGCATTTTTCCATCTTATTGCTTGAATAAATATCAATTCAATGTTTTTGGTAAGTGTGAGCTGAGATAGTCAGATCGTGGAATCTGTTTACTAATGGGTCAGTGCAATACTATTGTAAATGCCTTTTAATTTATAGGCACTTACAATAGTTTTAGTGCTGAAACGTTGGTGGGACGAACACAATGTTCTATGACAAAAAGGGGCTGGTATGGTATGAAACAGGTTTATTAATAAGACTTAATCACACAAGAATCAGAATGGTCCAAACAAGTGTTGAGCCTGACTCCTGTGATGATTTAGTCTGAAAGACCCAGTCCTTAGGAATAGGTCAAGGGTATGTGTTGAGCTGTTCAAAACAAGAACTCAAACACGTCAAGGGTTAGAACAGGTTTGGGCCGATACAAGCTGGTCCGAACCAATGCTGACTCCAGAACTATGTCTAAAGCTCAGACCCTAAACAATGAGTTTAACACACAGTTTGATCACCTGCACTTCTGAACCAAGGTTTGGGCCAAGGTTGCAACTCTGAGGTGACAAGCGTATGGAACTCACGATAGAGTCACGACACAATACTGAAAAACCTGCAAATATGGGTTCTGGCGTGCCAGATCTGCAAGTATGAGCTTAAAGTAGTGTTGGGCTTTCACAAAGACTAGAGCGTACAAATATTATTGCTTATATAGCAAAGCAGTGGGTATATCATCAAATGAGTAGTTACCACGAAGCCAGCAGACAAGCGACTGACAAAGATTCCAGAATATTCCGCTTTTTATACCCAAAGAAATCACGTGACCACCTTACACAATTGGAATACTCCAATTTTATCATTGTGGCAACAAAACGTTTTAAAAACGTTCTCAGTCTTCATAGACTAGAGACGTGATTAGGCTAGGGCCTTTCCCAAACACGGATGGTCAACCCGGACATTCCGTGACACAACCCACGCCTCCGACTACAGCGTCCTCGCGTGGTACAATTGCTCCAAAGCCCATATTGTTTTTTAGGGACAATCCTGTCTTCTGAGCTTGGTCGCTACCAAGATGTCTTGCCCTCTTCATGTGTCTTGTGAGATACATTTTCTTCTTGTATAAATTCCCACATACACAAACAAACTTATTTAAAGGCCTTGATGTTGAATATCATGTCTAGATGCACCCTTTACATGAGCACAATAACAGCTAGATGAGGAAACATCATTTTTCCCCATACAATCATCAACAGAGCTAGGAATTTCTTTACCAGAAGCATTTTGACTACTCTGATCTTTGTAAAGGTCTGCAGGGGACTTCGAACCTACGCCATCGTTCATCAAGACGAAACCTTTCTGGTTTAGTACAGGTACCTTCTTCATACTAAGGTTGGACTTAGTTGAAACCTTTGACATATGGTTCTGAGGTTTGACAAAAGTTGCACCTACAAAACCAGTGTCTGATGTCAAATCATTACAACACCCAATATCGCCAGTCAACATCAAGTCACAGACTACACCCTGCACCTCAAGCTGGTTTGTGTCTAAACACAAGTTACATTTATTCTGCCTCAAGAAATCCAGCCCAGTAATTCCATCAAAATTAATGTCTGCAACAATCACAGTTACAGTACATTGTAAACCACTGACGGTCACCGAAACCGGTGTCTTACCCTTGACATCAATTTGGGTTCCAGAAGCAGTCATAACCCTTGTATCACATGGGTTAAGCTTCTTGTCCTTAGACCAATTCGATGCAAAAACGTCGTGGATAAAATGGAATAGGTCGCTCCAGAATCTATCAGAAGATTAACTGGAAGGCCATCAACACTTGCTCTGAGATACAACCCAGAGTCTACAGAAGCATCACGCTTGCTCTCGTCAGTTAATTGGATATCACGGGACTTCGTAGATTTCTTTAGCTTAGAACATGCTGGTCTTTTATGAGAAGGGTCCCCACATTCGTAGCAAAAACGTTTCGGGTTATCCTTTTTTATCTTTGGCTCAGTACCCTTCTTTACATATGGTGTCTGGTACTTTGAGGAAGAACTCAAAACTTTCTGACGGAGAGTTTTGAAAGCCTTACAGAGCTCAGACACAGTCTGTTGAAGGCTCTCAATCTGTTTGCCGTATGTGTCAAACTTGCAATCCTGTTCCGGTCCAACAGAACATACAAACCCGTTGACTCCTTGCAATTCAGCCTCAGCTCGGTTGAACGCCTCTAACTCAACCGCTTGTTGGACAGCATCATTAAGTTCCCTTGGCCTTGATTGCTTTATACTCAAACACATGTTTGAACTGTGTAGCGAATCAATAAAATGCTCTTTGGCTAATATATCCCGAACATCAGCTGGAGCAGTTGGATATGCCAAGTTAGTGAGCCTGCGTATGTCCTGGGCTAATTCACCAAAAGATTCCGACACCTTCTGATGTCTTTCCTTAAGCTGAGCCCTGTACAGGTCGGTTTGATTAGATGGTGCGAACCGTTCCTGCAAAACTGCTCTGAGACCATTATAATCATGCGAAGGTCCATCGAAAGACACAGCCAAACTATGGGCTTGTCCTTGTAATGAAGCAGCAAGGTATAATCCCTTTTCAATTGCTGACCAACCATTAATAGTGGCACATATTTCGAAGTGAGATATATAAACGTGCCAAGATTCTGAACCATCAAACTTGTCAGGTTTTATCTGCACCCTACTTCTGGAAACATTCCCTTTCATACGGGGGTCAAAACCAGAAAAAATCTGGACTTAAAATATTTGAGTCCTGACGATTACTAACATTATCATTATTTGTCACTATGCGACTTTCCAAAATAGGAATAGGCCTATACTTCATGTCATGCTGTTCTGAACGATTTTCATTGTCAGCCGAAACGGGCTTGAACACAGTAGATGGGGGTGTATTAGGTAACTTTGGAAGCATACGTTTCTGTCTCGTCATATTATCATCAACACCAGCTTGAGATGATGGACTGAACCTAGGCTCAACATGTGTCAACTCATACTCTTCCATACGAGACCTCAACCCCATATTCTCAAGCTGCAGGTCTTAAAGCTGCTTAAGCAAGGCCTGCTCAGAACAAACAAAACTCCGTTCTCCAGACGCCTTTATATCTGCCAGCCTTTCATCCATACCCAAAATGTCCCCAGTATCCGACATGGTACTGTATATGGTTCGAGACAATGGTGATTTTGTCAAACTATCCCACCTCTGCCACCAATTTTTGTAACGTGCACCGAGCGGTTAGTGCCTGAAACGTTGGTGGGACGAACACAATGTTCTATGTCAAAAAGGGGCTGGTATGGTATGAAACAGGTTTATTAATAAGACTTAATCACACAAGAATCAGAATGGTCCAAACAAGTGTTGAGCCTGACTCCTGTGATGATTTAGTCTGAAAGACCCAGTCCCTAGGAATAGGTCAAGGGTATGTGTTGAGCTGTTCAAAACAAGAACTCAAACATGTCAAGGGTTAGAACAGGTTTGGGCCGATACAAGCTGGTCCGAACAAATGCTGACACCGGAACTATGTCTAAAGCTCAGACCCTAAACAATGAGTTCAACACACGGTTTGATCACCTGCACTTCTGAACCAAGGTTTGGGCCAAGGTTGCAACTCTGAGGTGACAAGCGTATGGAACTCACGATAGAGTCACGACACAATACTGAAAAACCTGCAAATATGAGTTCTGGCGTGCCAGATCTGCAAGTATGAGCTTAAAGTAGTGTTGGGCTTTCACAAAGACTAGAGCGTACAAATATTATTGCTTATATAGCAAAGCAGTGGGTATATCGTCAAATGACTTGTTACCACGAAGCCAGCAGACAAGCGACTGACAAAGATTTCAGAATATTCCGCTTTTTATACCCAAAGAAATCACGTGACCACCTTACACAATTGGAATACTCCAATTTTATCATTATGGCAACAAAACGTTTTAAAAACATTCTCGGTCTTCAAAGACCAGAGACGTGATTAGGCTAGGGCCTTTCCCAAAAAGGTGGTCAACCCGGACATTCCGTGACAGTTTTGCACAGATCTATTAATATTATATATATCTTTTTTATGGCTAAGCGCAAAACAAATGTAACTGCCTACATGTTCATAGGCAGATACAGCTATTTTGCACTGAGCGATTGATTTGTCCTATATAATTTAAGCTGTACCAAGGCATAACAAGGATTTGAAATTTATAAGCACTCAGAAGGTGTGTATGTGGACTGTGACAAAATATGAATGCTTAGAATCCATCCACCCCTCTTGTTTTAGCACCACTGGCCGAAGGCTACTGGTCATAAACTTTTTCTTTAAAAATAATCTCCTCAGAAACTACTGGATGAATTTCAACCAAACTATAGTTTTGATGTTATGATCATTCATCAATGATATTTTTTGAAAGAGGATTTATTTCTATTATGCAGTCACGTAATGTGCGTAATGGTAGTTACACCCTTGCTGTAGATAAAACATAATAAGTTATGGTGTCCCAACAAAAAATTAATACTTTTAGTCCTCTATAAAATAATTTTTGAAGTGAGAATGCATTGAAAGTATAGGTCAAGGCTTGATGATCTTTTTATACAATTGATTAATTAATTGAATGGAGTTTAACGCTGTTTTCAACATTTTTTCAGTTATATCCTGGCGGCTGGAGCACCTAACAATTGTTATTTCTCTCACCAGTACAACCACCACATCCTTTCTTAGCCTCCAGCTGCTATCTCACATAGGTCTATGAATATCAACCCATTGGTGAGAGACAAATAGTCGGAAAGATTGAGCGCTGCCGTCGGCGATCAAACTCTTTTATACAAAAAAACAGGATATATGATTTGACCACCCATGGTGTCCTGGTTTCTGGCGTCCAGTGCACTCCTCTGTATAGAGCATAACTCTGTTACCGTAAGTCCAATCGACTTGAAACTTTACAGTTTAAAATATTTTTACTTTTCAAGAACACACACAACGCATGGGAATTCCAGAATCCTGGATACTAATGAAAATCCTTCATACGTTTGCTGAATTTAACAAGTGACTATGAAATATTTTCATATGCTTTAGTAACAACACACAGCTTAACATAAGAATTTTTAAATCACACATGCCAAAGGCAAGCATGAGAGAACAAATTGGCTTTGGGGATTGCTCCATCAGAGATAAATTTAGAGATTGTTGAAATATAAGTGGATAATCGAAACATTACAACTTATCGAAAACTTCAGCATAAAACTGGATGGGGAAAGTTTCCAAAAGTCTAGGCCAACTACTGTATACAGTTGGTTTGTCATAATAATTAAATAGGCATCATGAAAACAGGTTCAACAAAACCTCGACATTGTATTTGTGAATTGTGTGCTAAATGCATGTACTTAAATTTCAGTAAGCAAGCCCATGGATGGCTCTTTGGCCGAGTGGTTAGCGTGCTTGACTGATAACCTGGTGGTTATGTGGTCGTGCCCCAATGGAGGCAGGTATAAGTGTATTTTGGCAGGGCACTGTACAGACAGAGCTCCAGTCCACCCAGCTGTAAAAGTGCATGTGTAGCAGTGGTTAGAAACCATTGCCTCTCTCTCTCTCTTTGTGTAGAATGAGATCTGGAATGAGTTAGGACCATGGAAAAATAAATGCAATTTGGTTCTTCAGGGTTGATGAACTATTTATCGAACTTATGGTAGTAATGATTTTGGTCATATTGTGAACAAAATATGTTAGTCTTACTTAGCTCAGAATGAACCTAATTAATATTGAAAATAATATTTTGTCAAGCCTCTATATTGCTTATAGACAATATTGATAATCCCATAAATTAACAATATCATTATTGCTAAGCTTGAGCGATAGAAAAAAATGATAAAAATGTTGATTCAATATTATGATGCTGATGTGTTGGAAATTCTCATAAGTTTGCAGGGACCTGTTTTACTAAAGATCTTACGATCATTTTTTGCGAAAGTCAAAAATTAAAGTTGCTTCTACAGAAGTAACTAAAAATGTAACTCTATCATGCATTATCTTATTGGAATCATCTTCCAAAGATACTGCAAGGCAGAATCTAACAATGAATGAAAACACTAGGTATGATTTGTGATTTTGACTTACGATTAATTTTTTCATAAGATGTTTAGTAAATCGGTCCCCAGGTATCTTGAATTCCCATCTGACCCGAAGAGGTTTGTCACATTCATGGTAAGCATTATCATATACAATTTATAATAGCCTAGTTGGACATCATTTAAAGGAGATAGTTTACGAATTTGACCCAATTGTTGATACACTTTTATCTGCCCATTTAAATTGAGAGACATCATTGACTTAAGTTACAAGAGATAGTATTTTGCGCCCCTGCTCTCATTACATATTTACAGTGGAATGATAATATTGACGGCCCGATCCTTAATCTCCGTTGTCAAGATCTCCCAGTCCATTACGCGCCCACCTAGATCTCTTCTCTTTTGCTGCTAAATATTCATAGTTGATGTTTTAAGATGAATTGTCATGTTTCATGTTAACCCTTGTCATGGTGAACCCGGATTATTCCTGTCTTGGCAGGAGCCATAGACAAACATCAGTCTGCACATGTGTGCTTTGAGCACTTTGATATTTATGCAGCATTTGCAAAATACAAAATTTCCACATTCATGCTTTGTGACTTAAAAACTCTTGTCATCCTGATTAGAAAAATCTTGGTGAAACTGTATTATGAATAATGCATTTTGAAAGCACTGAATTGTGAGCCAGTATTTAATTTCAAACATACAATTTATAACTTTTCTGATTTAAAAGAAAAACCATGTGGTATCGACTAAGATCAGACTGCACATATGTGCAGGCTGATCTTTGTCTACACCTACAAAATAGGAATATTCAGGGTTCAGTTATAACAATGGTTAAGTTCATAAACAGTCCAACCCAAAAATTCTTTTTTCTGTGCAAGGTGTCAAGGATAAACTCTTATTCTTGATTAAGTAATAGTCCTGATAAATTGAGTTTTATCTGTGAACAGATAAATTAATGTCATTCCGAGTTTGGATCTGTACTTCCCATGGTCATGGGCTTTAAATACATCTTAGGAACATCCAAAAACTTTCAGGGCCGAGTTAAATTTTTGTATGCATGTTTAACACAAAACTAAATTTATTATTTAGAATAACAAGAACACTGCCTATGGGTGCTGTCTCTCAGCTGTTGAAATCTTGATAATGGTTTGAAATTGAACTCCAGGAAGGGACATAATTTAGACATAGCACATTTAGAGTTAACCTCCTTGATAGTAAAGCCTTCTCTTGATATTGAACATGATATTCCAAGTTCCAAGTGTTTGTCTTTAGCAATACCAGTGAAATAACAAAGTGACAAAAGTTGTGCACAAAGGCCATCATAGTATTAACCATGTCTTAGAACCAAAACAAAGTCCTTTTGCATTGTAGAACCTTAATTGGGTTAGCCTTCAGGAATTTTCTTCTTTACCTTGTCAAGATTCACAATTCTGAACTCTCTGTATATACACTTAAAGTTATTTTTGTTGAGCCTGCTTGCGGTGCCGGTGAGCGAGACATAGTAGTGACAATGGCCGCTCTGTTTATGTATGTCTGTTAGTCCATCCGTCCAATTTTGTCAATTACTCTGACATTTATGGATGGTTAACTTGGCACTATTGTTCTAAACTGTGAACCTCAAGAAAAAAACAGAATCCTTGTCATGCTGAACCCCACAATGTACCTACTTTGGCAGGAGGTATGGTCAAAGTTCAGGCTGCACATATGTGCAGTCTTAGTCTATACTACCTTATTTTCCCTATTTGAAACATCAAAGTTTCAACATATATATCCAATTGAATTGTTCCTCACAATTGGAACACAGTGTTTTCAGCATTTTGATTTCAATGCAACTTTACCAAGACTTTTTATTCAGCTTGACAAGGGCTAACCATTCCTTTATAGGGAAGGTAAAAATGTGAATTGTGCCTTATATAGTGTGGTGTATCTCCCATTTAAAACATTTTACAGTTTTTAACTAAATAATGTGTCATTTTGTATGCATTTAAAATGTAGATTCACTCGACTGCAAAAAATCTTTTATGGTGAAATATGTGGTGACTTTTGTGATAAATGGTTTACACATCTTTCTTAATTTTGTGATTCTGGTGTAGAAATTATATTAATTGTAAGATATGTGATGAAATGGAACAAATTGTGCTTTTCTTATGGATACTAAAGAGTTTCTTCAGATCAATTGCTCTGTCTCTATGTACTACAAATATTTCCCAGTTCAGCCATTACTTTCATCTGACGTTTGATAAAAGTCTATATGACACAAGCCATCTGTCTCCAACACAACTTTTTGTTTAGATAACTCTAAGGTCAGAATCACAGTCAAAGGTCAAGGTCAAACATTGAAAATTGTCTAATGTAATCTGCATTTATAGAATGATTTCAAAATAATATGCTCTCTTTAAGCTCACCTGAGCATAATGTGCCCAAGGTGAAATATGTTTTGTGATCAACCTTTGTCTATCATGCATCACCTGTCGGAGGTCATCAAAAATTCTTAAATCTTTATCTTCTCAGTATCCAATGGGTGGATTTCAACCAAACTTGGTAGGAATGTTTCCTTGTTGACTCTACTTAAAACTTGATTAATCCAAATAGTGATGTGGCACGGCTGGGCTGGGCTGTTTTTGACCCTCAAATCTTTTAAACATTTTTCAGTACCCAGTAAGCCAATTTCAACCACACTTGGCAGAAATGTTCCACCCTTCTTAAAACTTGATTGAAATTTAAATTTGATTGACCCCCATATATGGATGTGTCAGGGCGAGGCTGTTTTTGAACCTGAATTCTTTAAGCATATTCTCCTCAGTAACAAGTGGGTAGATTTTAACAAGACTGAAGCAATGTTCTCTGGGTCACCGACCCTTCTCAAAACTAATTTGCCAAATTTTGATTGAACCTAAATATGTGCATGGTAGTATGGGATTTTTGAACCAAGCTTGGCAGAAATATTCACTTGGTGACTCATAAAACTTGTCAAAATCTTTGTCTTAAAAACTGCTATTAACTTTTTAATTGGATCCAAATGCAAGGGAGATAACCAAGGCATATGCCATTGACCTGCTCTTGTGGGGCACATAAATGTTTCCACCAACACCTCTTGTTCAAATTGGTTCAGGTCAGTCTTGGTTAAGTGTAATAGCAGGAAGTGCACAATGCATTAAAACAAAGGGTGAATTTAGTAAACTGGTCCAGTGATGCAGGATTTTAGTTGCAAACAGTTTGTTGTGATGGGTATATTTTGGAATGTGCTCATTATAGGGAGATCATAATTAGTTTATTCATGAACTGTGCTAGATTAGGTTCTTACTTTGGGCAGAATCTTTTTGAACTAATTTTTTATGTGTCCTAAAATATTTTTCAGGGACAGCTGTTGTTGTTTTCCTTTGATTTATTGTTGCTACCCTAGCATTATGTCCATATGAGTGACACTTATAGAAGAAGGTTAGTTGTTTCACTGGGGATAGATCATGAGTGCAAGGGCATGTAGGTTGGAACTACTGTAGAGATTGACCTTATTGGTGCTTATATGTGCTTGACATAAAACATAGTTATGAAACATGTGCTTTTACAATGTCATGTTCAAATCTTGCAATAGTAAATATTCCTATCTTAGGAGTTGAAGTCTTGAGTACTTAAAACAATCTTGCGAAAAAACTCCATTGACTTTCACATAAGCACATACAAAAGTAGTTTAGGTGCCACTTTAAAACTCCTGTTGGCATTCCTAAAGGTTATGTCAATTGCTTTATCCTCTGGGATTTAAAAACAAGGGTGTGGAATTCCCATGTCCAAGAAGTGCTTTTCCACTTGCGGGCAAGTAAATTTTTCTAAGCCACTTGTCCATGGACATGTAAATATCAGAGTAAATCTTTATACAGTACCAAAACAATCCAGGAGAAAAGTCATCCTCTTGTATCAAAGGTTAGAAAACATTGTATTTAAAGAAGAAAATGCTGGGTTACATCATTTTCTTCATTTAAAAATAATGTTTTTTTCAATATTAATTGATTATCCCCCGCCGTTAAATTTTTTTTTGGGGGGGGGGGGGGGATTTTGTTTTTGCCATGTCCGTCCGTCAGTCTGTCCAACATTCGTTTCCGCGCTATTTCTTGAGAATAATTGACCGGATTTCAATGAAACTTGGCACACAGCTGCACTACAATGAGGACATGCGCATATCGTCGGGGTTACCCGGTTCGACTGTCAAATTTAGAGTTACTGCCCCTGACTGTTTAAGCCATATACATACATAGTGATATTCGTTTCCGCGCTATTTCTTGAAAACTATATACCGGATTTCAATGAAACTTGGCACACAGCTTCACTACAATGAGGACATGGGCATATTGCTGGTTTACCTGGTTCGACCGTCGAATTTAGAGTTACAGCCCCTTACTGTTTAAGCCATATACATACATAGTGAAATTCGTTTCCGCGCTATTTCTTGAAAACTATAGACCATCTTTCAATGAAACTTGGCACACAGCTTCACTACAATGAGGACATGCGCATATCGCGGGGTTACCTAGTTCGACCGTCGAATTTAGAGTTACTGCCCCTGACTGTTTAAGCCATATACATACATAGTGATATTCGTTTCCGCGCTATTTCTTGAAAACTATATACCGGATTTCAATGAAACTTGGCACACAGCTTCACTACAATGAGGACATGGGCATATTGCTGGTTTACCTGGTTCGACCGTCGAATTTAGAGTTACAGCCCCTTACTGTTTAAGCCATATACATACATAGTGAAATTCGTTTCCGCGCTATTTCTTGAAAACTATAGACCATCTTTCAATGAAACTTGGCACACAGCTTCACTACAATGAGGACATGCGCATATCGCGGGGTTACCCAGTTCGACCGTCGAATTTAGAGTTACTGCCCCTGACTGTTTAAGCCATAAACATACATAGTGAAATTCCTTTCTGCGCTATTTCTTGAAAACTATAGCCTGGATTTCAATGCAACTTGGCACACAGCCTTACTACAAAGAGGACATGGGCATATCGTTGGGGTTACCCGGTTCGACCGTCAAATTTAGAGTTACTGCCCCTGACTGTTTAGGCCATATACATAGTGATATTCATTTCCGCGCTATTTCTTGAAAACTATAGACCGGATTTCAATGAAACTTGGCACACAGCTTCACTACAATGTGGACATGCGCATATCGTCGTGGTTACCCGGTTCAACCGTAGAATTTAGAGTAACTGCCCCTGACTGTTTAAGCCATATACATATATAGTGCTATCGTTTCCGCGCTTTTTCTTGAAAACTGTAGACTGGATTTCAATGAAACTTGGCACAAAGCTTCACTACAAAGAGGCTATGTGCATATCGTCGGGGTTACCGGGTTCGACCGTCAAATTTAGAGTTACTACCCCTGACTGTTTAAGCCATATACATACATAGTGATATTCATTTCCGCACTATTTCTTGAAAACTATAGACTGGATTTCAATGAAACTTGGCACATAGCTTCACTACAAAGAGGACATGCGCATATCGTCGGGGTTACCCGGTTCGACTGTCAAATTTAGAGTTACTGCCCCTGACTGTTTAAGCCATATACATACAGAGTGATATTCCTTCCATGCTATTTCTTGAAAACTATAGGTTGATGTAGATAAAAGATAACCTGTACCTAAGTTTGATATTAATTCCATTGACAATGAAAATATGTTCGGCGGGGGATATCAATTCAACGAATTTGCTTGTTTGCTTTTTCTTGGCAAGCTCATTTTGATCCATGAATAAGTGGAGAAAAGCCGTATTTCAACACCCCTGCTTAGTAAAAAATGGTATGAGAAAAAAGACTTACATATTTCTTGTACAAATATTCTTGTACAATTTGCACTTAGTCTTAAATCGAAAGTCTTGTCTATAATTTATGAAGAAAAATGGCCCATAATTTTGTTAAATGTTTGTTGAAGGAGATTTAAATCCTTTCCCTTTTTACTTCTATCATCCTTATACGACCTATATATTTATATGTTTGATATACTCAATCAAAAAGAAAGGTTTTAGTCTGGCAACCATAAAAAAGGGGGTACAAAGGAAGGACTCAATATTTGGGATCTTAGGGGCCCTGAATTTAGGCTCGCAAGTCCCTGCTGTACATGTACAATATTTTTATGCGATTATCTTTTGTTCAAGTGAATTAGGAAAAGGTTGGAGAGAATGTTGCATATTTATGAACATGAAGGGCTTTACTTCAGGAAAAAATTCAACAGTCTTCAATTCTTTCCTGCAGTTGACCCTAAGGTGGTCTATGGGATATGGATAGTCTTGAGGTTCCTCAGGCTGTAACCAACTTGTTAGTTTCGGATTCCGAAATCCTGCATCCCTGAAAACCTTGCAAAAGATTAAAATAAGCCTTCACACATCATCTGTTGACATCACTTACAATCATTAAGGTAATCTTGATCATCAACATTTACTGACATCGATATACCAGTGGTGTATACAAGTCTCTTTAAATAAATAAGTAGATATTTGAATTTTGTGAGATCTTCAGTGATCTGTGTCGTGGGAAGGGTTGAAGTGTGTAAGCAAATACGATTGTTTGTCTAGTTATGATGAACCAACATAAAAATTGGCCATTCTAAGGAAGTAGGGGAAATCTTTACAAGTGACTTTAGCTCATTAAATGATTATTGAATTAGTGTTTCAACTGTTTGGAGGAAAATTTAATTTGTTCCAATTAGTTTTTCCTTTGATAGATTAAACTGGAATTCAATTATTTTGTTTGGTTCTTAATTAAGTGAGCTTTTTGGTGTTTCGTGTTCTGTGATGTTTAGTTTTGAGTTTGTAAAACTAAGACCATTTTTTAAGATGGATTTAAAATTCAGTGAGTGAGTTTTAGCAATGTATATAGAAATCTCATGGTATTTCTCACCTTGAATTTTATAACACATCATAATTACAAGTACAATTACACAAATATGCTTAAATTCTAGAAATACATAATTGTATTTTTCCTAAAAATGCTCCCTGATCAATAGTATTAACTTTGTTTCAAACAATAATTTGTTCTAGCTTCTTAAGCAGTTGTGCTGAGATGTATGAAACTTAATACATTATAGTTTTTATGATCTTTAGGTAGTGCACTATGCCTTTAGGTCAGCAACTGAGTAGCTTGTGTACTATTTATACATTAGTGGTTTTCTTATTTCCAAGAGGTCAACATGCTATCATGTACTTATATGTATAAAATGAATGTCAAGGTCAGTGCCATCTAAATGGATGTCTTTAAAGTAATTTTCATAGAGATCCAGATTTCTAATCTTAAATTGTTTTGCTCATTATTATCATTATTTGCTTTATCTCCTGCATTAGATCAACTTAAAACAATTTAACACTTTTAAAATGATATAAAGACATATTATCTCTAGTTTAATATCAATGATTAAATTACAACAATAAGACAATAATAACTGTTTTGTGATACCATTTACAACAAACACAAGGTTATCATCAATCTTGTGTCTGAGCTAGTAAAACATGTTGATAAAAACAGTTGATGTACCAATTCAATTTGTAATACTATTTCATTTTGTTACAATCAATTACTTCATTTATAAGGTCCATTAAATGTATTGTCAACTCTGTAAACAAAAGTTTTAAGTATTGATATAAACAGTACTAAGAACATATACTGTTATTGACTCATCCTGGGAAATGCGGGCCCTGGAGCCAGCAAATTCACATGTGCCCTAAATGCTTAAGATTGAGCAGCTTTAGAAAACTAAAATCTGCTATAAGAATATACAATGACAGTCTGAAGGGGGGTTAAAACATTGCCAATGTACAGAGTGCATCTGGCAAGACTGTGAAGATGCTTAGTGTATCAAATAGCTGAAGTCCTAATCTTTTCATATTTATATATCTGATATGTTGCTTATTCATTTAACCCATTTTCATATGAAATCCACATGGAGGGAAAATCTTTTTTCTAAGATAGGGGGGGGGGGTGGGGGGGAGCAGTTACTGTTGATCATAGATTTCTTGTTATATTTTGACAAGTCATTAAGTCATTTGCTTTTGAAAGAGCCAGTTGAGCCTCTCGGACCCTCATGGACCTCTTGTTCACTGAAAGCTGTGGTATAACCATAGATAAGACCTTTGGACCTTTGAGTGACCAATTTATAAACCTGAAGGAAAATTATATAGGACAGAGGTTATAGTGCTGAAATTTTATGAGGCAAAATTTGTATGCCTATTTGAATGTGAAGAGATTTATGCATAAACTATCATTCTATATGGACTCCTGTATCTTTTCCGAATGATGGAGCAAATATAATTGGAGGATTTATCTTCTGTATACTTATATCATTTAAATCGGTGGAAAACTAGGATATTAAAGTTTACCTTCTAATTTATGGATGTGGTGTCTTCAAGTTCAAATACAGGAATTTTAATAAGTGTACAGAAAATTAACTCATTATCTCTGAGGCAACAAAGTACTGCTCCAAAATTAAAAAAGGGGTAACTTATTAATCAGTTAACTTCTGAGGATATATAGGGGTATGCCTTCTAATTAATAAAGTTAGCTTCCTTCATTAAACAGACTTTAAATTCAAAATACTGAAACTTTTTCACATGTGACTCTTCAAGCAAAATAGTACCGTCTTTGAAGTGAAAACTCCTGAAAAAGTTCAAGAACTGGTTCTTGAATGCTGTAGAAATTGAAAAAGTTCAATAAATGTTTCTTGAATATTCTAGATTATTAAGTTGCCGTTCAAGAACTTCTAGAATTAGTTCTTGAACTTGTAGAACTAGTTCAAGAACTAGTTCTAGAAGTTCTTAACTCTCATTTAATATTCTTAAATGTTCAAGAACCTGTTCTTGAACCTTTTCATCTGTGTATGAAAATTTTATGCACACTTGTCATAGTTTTTGAATCTGTCAGCTACCTTATTTCAAAATTCTCAAAACCAGGGATAATTTATGCTTCCACATCAATAGGATTTTGTGTATTGTTTTACCATTATCTCTGTCTGTATATTCTGTCAGTTGGTTTGTCTGGCATAACTTAACAAGAAACCTGACTTTTGAAATTACTTCCAGCCTATATAAGATAGTATGCTCATTCATATTTAGCATGATCATAGAACTCATTTGAATGCATCTTTGGATACTAAAGTTCAAGGTCATTGGAGGTTGTCATCTTTCAAGGCCAAATTTTTATCAAGGAAATTGTTGTTTTTGGCCACACTCATGTTTCACAAACACAACATGTTTTTCTAATTATGATGGTTGAATATGAAAACAAAATTGTTGCTTGGTGAAGAGAGTAGCAAGCCAGTATCACATGATCAAGCTAGTGGTTTAGTCACAGAAGGGGTAAATATGTAGAATAAAAGAAAGGATTTTATTGAAAGATAGATCCTTGAAAAACATTTTTCCATACATTAAACCAGAAATGAACTTGAGTGAAGATATTAGGATTTTATCTATATGAATAATTTATAATATAAAAAATCTCAATTAAGGTAAAACACACCTTGAGAGAAATTCTGAAATTGGATGAGGAGAGATAAAAGGGTGTAATATTCGATTTTGAATTCTATTTTCCTTTAGGTATTATATATCAATTTTATACCTAAGTATTATCTTACAAAACAGTCTCTGATTAAGAAGGTGTAATAAATGGGATTAAAATATTTATAATTTTAAGTACTGTATACTCTTTTTTTCACACCCTTCAGATTAAGCTTTAGAGTTACAGCAAAACAATGATCAGATCCAGAGACAGGGGGGGGGGGGGGGGGGGGGAAAGGGGGGTTTGAAGGTTTTTCTCCTAACTATCTCATTTTGATGCATGATTTCAACCACAGGTGGTTAATACTAGGAAAAAAGAATCTGCTTATTTGTAGAATTCCAACAATGTTCAATAGACACATAAAACTAGAACCACAGAAGATATTTTACTTCAAAAATTGCTTATTTGTAGAATTCCCACAATGTTCAATAGACACATTAAACTAGAACCACAGAAGATATTTTACTTCAAAAATTGAATATATGTTTTACTTTGAAAACAGCAACTCAAAATGGTTGATTATAACGTAAAAGGAGGTGGAACTTCCTTAATTTTGAATGTCTTTATTTTTGATTTGCACTGTAATTGAAATTTGGTTACTCAAAGTCTCTCTGAATTGTTAAAGCCATATAGAGATTGAAGTGGCAATGGAAATGTTCTTTTTTTGAGAGTTGATTTTGAAGAATCTGATGGAACATACAATACAGTGCAGTGTCTATGGACTTCATGTGCCTCTTATCTGTTAAAGTGTCATTTGGATGGATCAGTGCAAAACAGTTATAACTGCCTATATGCTTATAGGCAGTTACAACTGTTTCACACTGAGACATCGATTTGTAAATTTCATTTATATCCCACTTTAGATTAACCTGCATGAGCAAAAAGTGATAAATATGACATAAAAGCAGTTACATGTAACATTATAAAAACACTATAAATATATGTGTATACAGGTAACTATAAAATATGAGTGACTATAGTGGTAGGTTACCTGTCTTCAAATCTTCACCAGCTCTCAATCTGGTGGGATCGGTCCGCAGCCATGATCCTAGGATGGAATTGTACGATCTCGAGGACGATGACTATGGATTTAAATCAATGCCAGAATACGCTTTAGCGAGAATATTTTCTGATCCTGATGGAAAACATTCTGAGGATTATGCCGCCAATGAGAGGAATTATTCACAAGTTGGAAGTAAACAAATTCCTCAAATAGTGCTCAGTTCTACTCCTCCAAGGGATTATGTGAAAAAGAAACGTAAAGCACCTGACCCGCCTTCGGGACTTGTGAGAGCGAGAGAGAAGTACCCATCTAGCGATGACATTGTAAATATGAGACCTTCTTGTAGCAAAAAGCCAGTGACTACAGGAAATCCCAGACCTATGAGTTTAAGTCCTACCAAAGTGAAAGAAGACTTGTTGGTAGAGTTGCTGTCTCGATTTGATAATAGAGCCAGCTCTCCAACATCCAGTCCTCGACACCAGAAAAGTATCTTGAGTAAGTTCAGGTCACCAAAATTGACAAGAAAGCTGTCAAAAAAGCCACGGTCATTCTACCTTGATGATGAGATTGATGCTGGTTTTAATCCAGCATTGTCCAGTAATAATTCTTCATTTGATGATAGTGGAAACCTAGTGGATATTACCGTGTACTTTGGAATACTTCCACCGGAGCTTTATCGAGATGTTGAATTTGAGGTAAATAATTTTCTTGATTTATGGGTCATTATGATATAAGTGCAGTCAGTATCTTAATCTTGGATCATCAAGTTAAGACAACTTTTTTTGTCAGTGGCTACTGTATTTCCTCTAGTTATAGTGCCCTGCCTAATAGTAGCACCCCTATATTTTTTACTAAGAAAACCCAATTCAAATGCCTAAATTTTAGGAACTTTTTGAGACTCATACTCTGATTTTAGAAGAATTTCCTCTAAACAATCATTTATTTGATTGTTAAGAGGAAATTCACCTCAAATTAAAAGGAAAAGGGCCTAAAGACATCGACTTTAATTATTTTTTTTTAAATCAGAAAATGCATACTAAATAAATGCTCCCTGACCATGTTATGTATAGCTTCAGGGAGCTTTTATAAGAAGAAATACAGTATTCATGTTGTGAGCTAATAACCTACCTATTCATTTTTGACTGAAGACTAATTTGTCTCAAATATGCCATAATGTTATGGTGTTTTTAAGGTTCATGTAAAGAGTTTACATCCCATTTTCATGTACCTTCTCTTTACCAACAAGAACTATTTTTGCCCAGCTAAACTACATATCAAATATGAGCTCTAGAAGAGCATGGGCAGTAAAACAACATAAGACACCCATCTAACACCAGTATAATCATAACATTGTAGAAAAGGGTAGTTTTGTTCAAAACCAACAACTTGACAATAGCTTAGTAAAGTTGTCACAACTGTTTGAACAGAATACAGACTAAAGTACTATCCAGGTACTACTACAACTACAGCTATAATATTTTACTGAAAAATTTAGCTTTTCAATGCATCAATACTGATATATTTTGTAAACAAAAATGTTGTTTATGTTAGCTCTAATTTTATTTTTATAACAGGTATGGAGTAATATCACAGCATTCATAAGTTTTTACATGGGCATCAAAAGACGTGACATATAGGAACCCCCTTGGCATCTGGCAACGTGTTCGGGTGGGCAAGTTGGCGGTCATTTCTTTGTCCAGAGCACAATTCTATCACCTTTTGCCCGATTGACTTGAAACTTGGCAGCTATGTTCCTCATGATTATAGAATACAGTCCGAAAGAACAGTAACAGGGTCCAAAGAATCCACTCGTCCGCTCGTATTTACGCGTAAGAATTCCCGGAGGACGAGTGGAAATTCAAAGGCAGTCATCCTCCCGGACAAGTACAGAATGAATGGCATTGAATCATTATGTCTAATGCCAGAATGAAATTGGATAAAATACAAAAAGGTGCTTCGAAAAAGATCGTGGTGATAGAAGTTCGCAACACCTTGAACTGCAAACAGTCATGTACTTTGATTTCTTAAAATAAAACTTCCTGTTTTCGCATGATATAACCCGGTACCGAACTTCGTAAATACAAATCGATCTCACGATCAAGGAAAGTATCGAAAATAGAAATACATTTTCTCCTGTTTTTTTTTTTCATATCTACTAATTCCTTTGTCGCTCATAGCCACAATCATTGAAAATTAGCCGAAAAGTCCATGGTATTGTATGTTTACAAATGATATATTTTACTTGTCCCGATCTTTTCACCGGTATTTATTGCCCGGAATCAAATGTTTTTGACAGTCGTAAAAAATTGTACTTTCGTTTCGTCTGCATTTCAAGATGACGTTTCCAGATACAAAACATGGTCTTTAATGATCCCTAGGCCTATTGATGGGCGAGTGACAATTAAATCAGGACGAGTTACTTTTTCATGTCACTTGTCCGGCAGGGCGAGTGCCTTTTTCTGAATTCTTTGGACCCTGCAGTAACCCTACCTAGCTAAATATTGTAGTAATTTCCCTTGTTATCTATCACACTTGAACATCCAGCAGTGTAAAGGGCATATCTTGTGACAATTTGCCACATTGTTTTGTCTTGTTAACAAATTAATAAATAATTACTTCTTTGTTATAATACTGCATGGACTAAATCACTATACTATAATTTTGTACAACTCAGAAAATTAAATTTTCATCAGGATGCATTGTTTCAATGTACACTAACAATTGGCCAAGCCACTTTGAGAATTCATAATTGTTTATCGAATAGGTAGAAACTGTTAGTCCACTAAAGAGCATTTTGAGTTTTATTGTAGCTACTATTGCAGAAATACCTGGCAAGTACTTTATTCAGCATTTAGTTGAAATACTGGCCAAGTTTACCAAACTGTCATTAAAATGATGAATTTGAGAAAATGACCAGTTTCTGCAATGATTTATCTTCACTGGTATGAGATGGAACGTCTCATCTATAGGGCTAGACTGGCCTTTCCTTTTTGTTAGCATTTTCAGAAAATGTTTTGTTGTAGTTCTATTATTAGCCCCTTTAATCTAAGTTCATATTAACAAGTGCTGAACAAAAACTCTTCTTTTCAGAGACAGGGGACTTAATTGGAATTTATGTATTGACTGACAAATTTAATTCCCTTTGAAAAAATACTGTAAAGAAGAGTCTGGTGGCCCGACTACTAAAGGGCTTTCATTTTGTATATTTAGCTTAACTAACATACTACTTTTCGTTGGCAAATGAAAAGTGTTTTTAAGGTTCATGTAAAGTGTTTGAGACCCAATATAAAGGACACTTCATTAGCCAAGAAAAAGCAGTATGTCCAGGTATATTATATATCAAAATGAAGCTATTCGTGAGCACAAGCAGTAAGGCAACATAAGACCGCCATAGCTATAGCGGTATAGCCAAAACATTGTGGAAAAGGGTCATTTTGTACAGAACAAGCAACTGCATGACGGTTGCATAGAATTGCTCCGTATTTTAACAAAGTACAGTCTGAAGTACCATCCAGGTAGTGCTACAACCTTAGATATAAAATTCAGTCTCAAAAGGCTCTTTTGAGACAATCAATTTCCATTTATTTTGTCAACATACATGTCAAACCGGTTTGGTCTGTTTTCAAAATAGATGTAAGGTATGGTGCAACATCACACCATAATATTGTGAAATATTTTCTGCGATTTATTTCAAATTATAGTTTTTTTTAATTCAATGATCTACAATATTACTATATATTTATCATTCTGTGAAATAAAAATCGATATATTGCTAAACAACCTTACAGGTATATAAACAATTAATGTCTATTTATGTTGTGATAACACACCATACCCTAAAAAGATCTACACGTTTTCAAAATTAGAATGACATATATGACATATGTGTTTATAAAATAAGTCAAAATAAATTGCTTGCATAACTACGTTTTGGGGCTGAGTTTTATACCAATAGTTGTAGCACTACCTGGATGGTACTTTAGGCTAGACTTTTTTAAGATATGAGCCAATTTTATCCAACAGTCATGCAGTTGCTTGTTCTGTACAAAATGACCCTTTTCCACAATGTTTTGGCTATACCGCTATAGTTATAACAGTCTTATGTTTTTCAACTGTTTGTGCTCATAAATAGCTTCATTTTGATATATAATATTCCTGGACATACTGGTTTTTCTTGGCAAATGAATGCCCTTAAAATTGGGTCTCAAACACTTTACATGAACCTTAAATTCAAAAAGACATTACATGAATATAAACTTTGATTTCAATGAAAGTTAAGCCTAACAATTTGGCTTCTATGTAAGTACATAGAAACATTCCACTGGATATCAATTAAAGTAAAGCTTAACAATTTGGTAAAGTTACTTACATAGAAACATTCCTCCGAGATTTAGTTGATATTGACCAATTATTGCATTACATTGGAGAAACTGTTGTTCTGATTAAAAGCACGAGTTAATTTCAGCTTGACTCTACTTCCAGTTCATGGCATGAAATCTATCATAAACCAACAGTCAGTTTCATGGTTTGAAGCTTTAAGCCCCGTTCCCACTGTCACGGTGTTGGTCCCGGACACCCACGGTACCTCCCGGTGGGGAAAGAGCCGGTATTCCGGGATGATCCGGGATCTTTTCTCTAAAAAATGATTCATATTCCCATATTCCCGACATTGCCCCGGTGTACCCCCGGTTTACTAGCAGGATCTTCCCGTTCGACCCCGGACTATCCCGATTTGTTCCCGGTTTGCCACGGTGTATTTACGGTGCAGGGGCCGGCGTGATCCCGGTACGACCCGGTGTAACCCCGGTCGTCGCCGGTAGCCGCCGGTATCGCCCCTTCATATCACGGTTGTATTCCCGGTTTGTCACGGTTTCCCCCGGACCACTCATCCGGGACTAACCGGGGATCCAAACCGTGACAGTGGGAACGGGGCTTAGCTGAAAATGTCCACGGATCATCAGGGACTATCACGGTTGAGCCAGGGTAGAGAACCGGACTTGCCCCGGAATATGCCGGTGTTTCTCCGGATTAAGCCGATTCTTGACATCCTCCCGGTGAGTCCCGGTGACTGCCGGTTGTATTAAACATTTTAAAACATCCGGGGTCGGTTGCCGGATCAACAAGGTTCATCCCGGATGGTCCAGGATATTCACGGTGCCGCCACGGTTGTATTCCCGGTTTGTCACGGTTTCCCCCGGACCACTCATCCGGGACTAACCGGGGGTCCAAACCGTGACAGTGGGAACGGGGCTTTATAAACAAAGTATGTACTTTGATAGTTGTTTAAAGGCCTTGAGCTTTGATATTTGATATGTGACACAATGTAATTGACCTGAAAGTGGCTTTTTGAAAGGGCGGCTCAAAACTTTGATGATATTATTTATGGCATTGGATACAACAAAAATTATACAGCATGTACATCTTATGCTAGTCTGGCCGCCAGACTATTCTTTACAGTATAGACCAGTCTTTGCATAAATTCCAATTAAGTGTTCAGCACTTGTTGATATGAACTTGGATTAAAGAGGTTCGTAAAAGAACTTCATCAAAACATTTCTTAAAGTGCTAACAAAAACGACTGCGGCCTGTCTGATCTTATTCATGCAAGATTAATTTCATTTATTTTGGAAGCCAACTGCATGAACCAAAGAATTACTTCAAAATCCATCCTTTTTTTGTAGACTTTGCTTGAGTATATCCTCTTGGGCCAACAAAAAGGATGATGTGTATGATTATATGGAGACAGGAATTAATTAAAGATGGGTATCAGTGATCTCCGTCTCCAATTGCATGTGTCAAGAAGTACTGATATATGGCTAGTTTGTGTGTCCAACAATTATAGAGTGAAATTGAAAACCCTCGTTTGGTATTCAGAAATATTATCCACCCAAAAATGATTGCTGAAAACTGTAATTTAGACTGGTTTCCTGTGTTTACAGGTTGTCCTTTTATGGCCCTGGAATGTTGAATAAAAAGGTGACATAGTCTATCATTATGTTGCTTCCTGCTTGCAATATAAATGGATTTGGTTTGGTTTAAAACTTTTTATTTTACATTGATTGGGAAACAAGTTCTAACAACTTAAATTAATCTCTCTAGGTTCTGCTTCCTGGAAAATTCACCAGTATATAAAGGGATGATTTTTGGATAGGAATTGTATATAATAGATATTGGTATCAATGATCATGTAAATTCTATATATTGTAATGCACAGAATAGATCTAGGTAATGCTTTCATTTTTAAGTAAATGAAACAAAAGTACAGAGGGGCAAATGAATGAGCATACCGATGGCTCAGCCCAAAACAGTTGTAACTGCCTATATGTCTATAGGCAGTTGCAACTGTTTTGCACTGAGCCATCGATATATTGATTTCAGAACTGCACAGAGTTGAAGGATGAAACAGTAACCTCAAATTAACAGTTATGGTTGAAAAGTAGCTACTCTTTCACAATATTTAAGTAAGTGTCAACATTAGAGATGTGAAATTATTATCCCTCTCTTGATCAAGAGGACACAAACTTGATCCCTGTGAGTGGCTATCAATATTGTTCTCTCATTGGTTTACACTTTCAGTATGTGCATGATGTATTATCAAAGAAGAAAAATCGAGAGGGATTATAATCGAGAGTGATAAGATAAAGCTGTATGATCTTGTTTCCCACTTGAAGTAAAATTAATAGGTTAAACCAAAACCTATAATGGGTCAGCACAAAACTATTGTAAGTGCCTATAAATATATAGGCACTTAAAATTGTTTTCTTTTGGTTCAATTTGGAAACAAGTTCTTACAGCGTAGATTGATCCCTCTCGATTCTGCTTCCTGGAAAATTCATCGGTACTTGTGCCAATTGTGAGGGCAAATGAAAGAACCAAGATCAATAGCTGCCCCTGGGAATCGAATCATGTGGCAGACGCTCTACCCCTAGACCATGGACACCACAATAATTTTGTGCTAACTCCTCAAAATGGCAAAGAGCCACCGTCATAGCGCAGTTGGTAGTGTGTCAGACTGTAAATCTAGAGGGCCCAGTTTCGATTCCTGATGGCGGCACTCATTCTTTCAGACTACTTGTCTTCCACCAACTGGGTTGATTATCGTAGACCTATGTGGAATAGCAGCTGGAGGCTAGGAAAGGGTGTAATGGTGGTATAGTGCGGTTTTATTGACTTGAATCTGACCCCTGCTATTTAGATGAATAAAAATCTGATTATTCCTACTCGGCTTTGCACGTGCTTTCATAGGAATGAATAACAAACGATATTGAATGTATAATACATTTTTTAATTGATCAAATATGTCGGTAATTGTTATTTAAGCATTTTTTCCACAGAGGTCAAATTCGGGTCAAATTATCCAGGCTATGCTGGTGTGAGAAATACCAGAAATCCATTGTTAGGTGTTCCAGCCTCTGCAATATAACCTTAAATTGATGAAAGCAGTGTTAAACCCCATTCAAACAAAATCAATATGGCAAATCAATTTAGTGAGGAAAGAGTTAATATGAACCTAGTATGACTAAATGATGGTTGTTTTTACTACCATTTTATGGTGTCATTATTATATATTTGCTATATCAATGGTTTGATCAGTATTCCTAGAAGATTGCCATGACATTACCTAACCTTTATATGACCTACCTTTGACATCATCAGTAACAAAATCAAAGTACTGAGGATACTGTCATGTCAAATAACATTTGGCCTTAGTCGTTGGTCAAATCCTTTCAAGAACCAAAGGTATGCAATAAACACAACAACACATCAAGACAATGAAAGACAAAAATTATTCTTGAAAGTCATTTCTTCATTTAGCAATTCTTTCAAATTTCTATCTTCTTTATTTAATACCCCTCCATGAAAAGATCAGAAGTATTGATAGCCATTGAATGAGACTGCAATGGATATGATGAAAGTGAGACAAGAATAATATCTTTAAATGTGATGAAAGCTTTTTGTTTACATATTCTATAGGTTTCTTATATTATATTAACTTACATGTCCACAAATAACAGAAAAAGTCTGAAGTCTAATGATTAACTGCACTGTAAATAGTTATTTAAATCAGCACAAGTTGTTCTCTTCTCCACACATGTACAATGTGTGGAGAAGAGAACAACTATTGCTGATTAAAACAACTATTTACAGTGCAGTTATGTAGGGACATATATGTTTATATAATATAAGAAACCTATAGAACATGTGCACTAAAATCTTTCATCACTTTTATAGATTTGATTCTTGCCTTACTTTCTTCATATCAATTGATATAATTGGTACTATGGTACTTCAGTGTGCGGGCTGTACCATCATGGAAGAAGAACTACAATTAATAGATTTCACAATTTGAAATTCCTAACCTAGCTTGCTGAAATTAGAACATATGCAAGAAGTTACCAAATATTTGGCCAAGGCTGAAAATGCCAACAAGGGAAGGGTAAAGGATTCCTAACTTATATATGGTAGTCTTCTCTTTGAAAAGCTCAAAAGGATATTCTCTTGATCAGGTTATCAGAGTAAGGGCTATATTATTGCAACTAGGGATAACCCCTGGTACTACATTAAGACCTGTAGTTCTCCATCAGAATATATTTTCTGCTTCTAGTCTAAATTAAATAGTCTAACCCTTTTTAAATAATTTTTATATCAGGATCTCTAGCTGTAATGGTCTCCCCACCATTTTTTAACCTTACTTAATGTGTATACGCAACAGTTTTCAGGTAGTGGACCTGTATTAGTTCTGCAATGTTTCGGAAGTATTGAACATTGACAGTGTTAACCGGGGTTTCCAAATGATTTCATTAGGAAACCTCCGACAACATTGTGAAAGATCATGTCATTCAAAATGTTGTGGACCTATTACTGTTCCACTACCTCAAGCATACAGCTTGCTGCACCTATGATAGATATTGGTATTTAAGAAGAAGAGACTTTGAAAACTTTCATTTAAAGGTGCTCAAGGTTTTATTATATATGAGTAAGAAATTATACCAGTTAAGTGGGCAGAAAATTGAGGACGCATAGACAATCCATTATATTCATTGTTATTGGTAGTTGTTGAAAAAACATGGATGTAAATTGTTTCTTTTTGTTTGCTCTCTCCAATTGGATAGTTTTCCAAAAGCTTGGCAATTTTAGTATTCTTATATCTACATCATATATATGACTGTGAGAGAACTTTAGTTTACATGGTTTTATTAGACATTTATGTATGAATTGGTTTCCTTGGATATCATTATTCAAAACAACATTTCTTCTTGTAAGTGTATTTCTTGGTGAGTAGACTAAATTCATGTTTAGATTTGAAGAATTTGTTGTCAGGAAAGTCAGTTATCTCCATTTCAATTAAGTGAAGGTGAATTCAGTTCCAAGCTTTAAATAACAGTTTAAAAAAAAAAATGGCTCCCATGCACAGTCCAGGATTTCAAAAGAAACGGCTTATGCATTATGAAACTAAATATACAAATTTTAAAAATGTAATGACTAAATCCTTTAATTTACCAAATTACTTTGAACTTGACAGATGACCTTGACATTTTTTTTAAAAGAAAACTGAAAAGATGTGGATAATAATACTGATGATACAAAACCTAAGCCTAGCCTTTCAAAATAGGCCAATTAAAAAAAAGGGAAGATAAATATTTGTATTTTTTGAAGTGTTAAATCTTTATCCATAAACAACCTAAAAATTTGAATAATCCTATGCATAGGCATACCTTTAGATAGGTATATAAAATATGTTTCACAAAAAATAATGGTTATAGCATACAGGAGACCTGACATATCATTTATTAACATAATTTTATATCAGAAACCATTTCATACTCACATTTTACACATGATTTATCTGTAAGCTGTTCATGAATGATTTCATCATTAGGCTTAGTATGTGTCTGTTAGTGTAGCTTTTTCTAGTTCATGCAGTTTCTAAGCAATAATTGGAGAGATTCGATTCAAACTTCATAGATTTGCTCAGTAACATGCAGAGATATGCATAGTCTACAGGGCTATTTGATTAAGGTCAATTGACTTTAGACAGAGCTTGATGATTATAGATCTCATCGTAAGCAAATGAATATACACAAGATTAAGGTTATACAATATTTCAAGGTCATCTTAGAAGGTCGGCCTTAGAAAAACTTGAGCAAACAAAAACTTGTTTTTTTCAAATTACTTTAAGTACTTTAAGGATTCAATGCCTATAATTATATGATGGCATTATAGTAGAGCTCATTGATATGCATCTGCAGATTCAAAGCTCGAGCATTGCAACATGGGCTAGGTAGCTGCTAAGGTTCAACTTCTGAAAAAATGCTGTTACATTGGCAATACCAGTCTACATTGGCAATTGTGTTTCACCAAAATTATTGCTGTACCTTGCATTATGAAGGGAATGGAATATAATTGCCTGCTAGTCCCTGTAAAGTGACCACAATAGTCTGGGCATTGTCCTTCCTTATTAAAATTCACCACAGCAAAGACATTAGATAGGTATCAGCCATGTTTATTTGAAAATTTGAAAACAAGACTGTTGATAATAAAATTGAAATGACTGGGCCAAATAGAAGTCAACCTCTCTCTTTTGTTACAGGAGTACCCAAATAGATTCATGTATATTGATCATGAGCCCAAAACCTCCTAGGCTCAACTATCAGATTCCAAGCTCAATGTCTTGTGACAAGGTCAAGGTCATATTTCAAGGCCTATCTGTGGTAGAATTATTACCCCTCCCCCCCCCCAAAAAAAAAAAACAAAAAAACAAACAAACAAACAAAACAACAACAACAACAACAAAGGTTAAGGATATCTGCCAAAATGTTTGTGACCTTTGTGTATTACAAGAGGTCTTGTTGAAATCTGAAAAATGGACCAAAATAATTTTCAATCATTAGTATGAAGTGAAATTACTTCTTCTGTTGTTTTATGATGCCTCAAGAGAAACGACAGGCCATGGTTTGTTTTCTTCACTAAATTATCTTGGAGACTTTGAAAATGTCAAAAATACTGGAGAAAGGGTTAGTCAATAAATGCAGAATGGTCAAAGTCTATTATATTATAACTGAGCATATATAATAGCGGCCCAGTCAATATTAAAATTGAATGTAATGAAAAAGCACTGTTAATCTTTTTGACACCTTTGGTATTTTGTGTTGTATCAATGGTTGATTTTACAGGCTCATGGTTGACCCCTGCTGGCCCCTATTGTCCACTTGCTGGTCAACTCTGTGTCCAGTCTTGCGTGATATCCTGACCACAAATGACCAATCTAACTCTTTCTCTGAGGTCAATCTCTCATGAAAACAAGATTGCAATGCATTAAAAAGAAGAGATTTTTACCCCCTCATCTGTCATTATCATTTTACGAGTTGTATTGAAGGGCGTTAATTCATCACATGGGACTTTTTAGCAGTTGGAAATTAACATTTAACATGTAAAGTAGTTGATTGAATTTTCAATGGGAAAAAATAACAACATTGAATAATTCTTACAATCATGTGATTGATTTGTAAGTATACTTACACTTTTAGAATTTTAATTTGTCATGTGACCATTCATGGATTAGATCAAGTACATGTCAAGTTACTGATGTCTTCATTATTCAAGACTTTAACGAAAATGATTTCTTAAATTGTTTCAATGAAATACAAGCTCGCATTTGGCATGATGATAGGTTTTTAAACAATTCTAACTAATCTACAGAAACCCAGGTCAAGGTCATCTATATAAGTCAAAAACCACAGGGCTTTCAAAGATGCATTGATTATATTTCGCATAATGCCATGCCACTCAAAAGATTATTTAACATAACCAGAGTGTAGAAAGAAGTGTGCAGCATAACCTTAATAGCAGCAGGAGTGTTGTGTGATTGCAGTGGGAACGTCGTGAAATCACCCATAATGCCAAAGGTTAACGCATGGCACAGTGCCACAGCGCCCACTTTGAGAGTGCATGAAACAATCAATGTGTGATCGCAAAGTGACAAGAATGCTGTAGGAGTTTAATTAGCTTCATGGGAAAACAACACCGTTGAAGAGTGGTGGCAGCATTGGGACATTTCAATATGAGTGCATTGAAAACAACAATATTAAGGCACCGTCACTTGTGTGGCTACTATAATCTTCCATATGCGAACGTCCCTTTCTATGCTCCTAAGGTGTAACTAAGATATTTTGAATTTAAGTTTTTCAAAGAAAAATGTTCATGTAATGGTGTCAATGAATGGTAAAAGATATGATTGTTGATCCTGTTTGCCTCTTTGTCACAGCTTCAGGATGATTGGGATAAAATGAAGATTCTTCTTGGGATCTTTTGTCTTAATGACTTATATTTGGCTTAATTAATTTTCTTTCTCTATTAGGCTTAGTAACCCTTGTCATGCTGGGTAAAAAGCCTTTGCAAAATTATTTTAAAATCAAAGAGCTGAAAACTCTGTATTTCCTAATTGTGAGTCAGCATGTGTTTAGAACATAGAAGCTTGAAGCTTTTTTGGTTTACAAAAGGATTATCAGTTGGCATGTACAAAGATCAGACAGCACAAATGTGCAGGCTGATCTTTGTAAATGCCTCCTGCCAAAGCAGGAATATTCCGGGATCAGCATGAAAAGGGTTAATATGCTTCAAAAACTTTTATTAGTAAAAATTCTCAGGTGCTGGAGAAGAGTAAACTTGACACAAAAATGCAACTTGTAGACTCGCCACTAAAGCGCAGTGCAGTTGGCATAGCATCTCCATCAGCATAGTTAAAGCATTATAAGAGTGCAGTGAATCGCAATAGGAAGGCAATTTATAACAGTAGAACTGAGCTGTAAAATGGCACAGTGGCCTTGTTGTCTTTTGCCTGAGTTGTATGAATATTTCCAGGCAATCTCACTGCAATCTGAAAAATACTTTAAAACTGTGGAAGTGCTGTGAGGTACATGTCTTGTGTGACCGCCTTTTTAGGAAAATATTGCAATTACCAAGCTCTCATTGTTTCATGCTCAGATGCTGGGATTGGGACCTTGGGAATTTTGGCAAAAATGATGATTATCAAATTCAACTGTTGAAAAATCTGAATAAATCAAAGAATAATTTGGTCAGTGGGCAAGCAAAACTGAGGAATTTTTTAAAGCACACATGAAATGAAAGTAAAGAGCATGTGTTTCAGTGTTCCTATTAGTAAAAGTTCTTATTGTAACAGAGGCTATGAAAAATTTCATGAAATTTTTTGAGTCAAAGACAGGAAGGACCTTTAACCCTTGTCATGCTGAATAAATTTTGGCTAAAAATTTCGATCAAAATCAAAGGGCAAAAAGCAAAAAGTCAAATCTGTAGGTCAATTTTTATTTGAAAATTCTGGTTTGAAAGTGAGAAGCAGGTGGTGTAGACTAACATCAGACTGCACATATGTGCAGGCTGATGTTTGTCTATAGCTCCTGCCAAAGCAGGAATATTTCGGTTCAGCATGACAAGGGTTAACTCTGTACTTTACCTTTAGTCAAGCACCACTTACTACTTCAAGTAAGTGTATTAATGGTTCAGTCAAGGATGTGTAACTGTAGAAATATGAATTATTGTACTTCATTGTAGTTGTTTCCCTTCCCTACTGTCTGCATGTATTCTGAACACAAAACTTACTAGTGAATTTTAGCTAGAATTATAAAATTAAATTTGGTGAGGTAGAACCTGGGATCCATTCAAGATATTTCCATTACAAGATTGGCCCTTTTCTGGATAAAGATGGATGAGCTTTCCATCAACCTTTCAGAGATAAGCAGAGGTACGGATAAGATGGGGTATTGCCAGTTTTAAATCTTTAATTCTCATTCAAACCCTTTTGTAGTGAGTACTTACTTAAATCATCTTGTTGGAATGATTCCAATGAGAACTGACATTATAGGATTTGTATAAATAATATTGAAATAATTCAATTTGAAATTAATAAAAAAGAAGAACCCTCCATCGCTAGATCCCAGGATAAGGCTGCATACACTTTAATAGTCATGTTCCATTCTCTTGCACATTTTACCTATAGATACTTCCCCTAAAAGCATTTCTTTGAGTACAATTAGATTTTCAGCAGCTATGCCTACCATGCTTTCGTATAGAAGTAATAATTCAAGGTTGCCCAACATAACACAAATTAGTTGTATTAATACAAAACTGATTGTCATGGCAATACAGACAGTTTTTTTCTCTTTGTGGTCAATGTTTGTAAAGAAAATGATGTAACAAAAAAGTTTAGGTTAAGGTCAGTTCATGAATAGAAGAGATCCTTTGCTCTACAAAAAGAGCATTGAAAGGAGGGTATCAACTATTATTTAATGCATACCAAAGAGTTACTCATTTTACTTTTAATTACTTTGTGTGCAGCAGTTATGTTAAACAAAGCCCATAAAATGTATACATGAATTGCATACTGTTTAAATTACATAATCCTATAAAGTTGTACTTCCTTTAAAACAAATGTTTGTTACAAAAAGTTGTCAAGGGATTTTTAACCTACATGATAATTGGATACTTTTTGAATACAAAAAAAAAGTTTCCTACTGTTTTTGTATTTTCTATTTTGTGAACTTGGCAGTTAACAAGCGGATTAAGAATTCAAAGTGCTTAAACGGACAATGTTGGATATTATATTGTGCGCCCGAAATACTTTCATTTTAGTTTTAAATTTCTAAAGTATTATATCTGATAGTAAAGAATTATTAAGTTGTGAATGATTCTTTGCCAGCTATGATTTAATAGAGAGCATTCTATTTTGATCAAGATGCTCATAATTACACAGACTAATGGCCATTCAACAACCACAAAGTCAAAATAAGAATAAAAATAAATAACATTTGAAAAAAAAGACTATAAGAACTCAAATTTTCCATAGCCTGATTCTATACAATTCATTTGTGTTATCTTTAACTGACTCAAATTTTCTGTAGCCTGATTCTATACATGATTTAACCCTTTGCTGTTTAATCCCTACTTTTTATGTGCCTGTGATTTTATAATTGAGAAAACATTGTGAAAAAAGAAGAAATTGCTTCTGACAAGCAATTTCTTCTTTTTCCACACTATTTTCTACCCTACTGAATGGTTATTTTTCAAATTAAATCCACTTTAAATTTTCATCTGCAAAACCTTTGAATTTGGTCAGGTCCAAAATTTTGTAAAACAGGAAAGGGTTAAATTGTCACTGACTCATGTTTTCTGATTCTTAACTAAAATCATGTTTCCACCTACCCAGATTTTACTTTAGTTGTATTTATGAGCTATTTAAAAGTCTAGTATTATCAAAAGACTGCTGAGCGTGTCAACAGCTCTACATTGACAGAAGTTCAAAATGCATCAACATTTTGTCAATCTTGTACCCAGCTGTGCACTTGAGTTCACATGCAAAGAGTGGTGGTACCAATTCTCAAATATCATGCAAACATTTTCATCTTTAGGGCTATTTGTGTTAACTCTTGATTGCATAGTGTGATGCATATTTCAGCAAAGTGCTGCCTGACATTGCATATATCTAAATTATGTGACAAATCAAATTTCTAGACAAGACCTTTACACAAAGTCATATAGGTTTATGCTGGATGTTACCTCAGCCATTTGGCTATTTTATTCATATCTTATATAATGATTTTGAGTTGCATAAATGAGTGATTTAAGTGGATACATTGATCTAGCACTTGCCATGATTTCTGTCTATAACTGAAGACAAAAAGGCACATAATGGCAATGCTTCCTCAACACAGACGCTCATCTGATTCTGTTGTATCATACAATCAAGAACAAGTAAGACCATATTATTGGAGAATAGAAATTTCATCAATGTAAATATGTCAATTTTGGAAGATTGAAGATCTGAAATCTTTTTAGCTCACCTGAGCACAAAGTGCTCAAGGTGAGCTATTGTGATCGTAAAATGTCCGTCGTCAGTCGTCCATCGTTCTTCATCCACGATTTCTTTAAACATCTTCCCCTCCTCAACCAGTGGGCCAATCTTGATGTAACTTGGCAGGGATGTTCCTTGGGTCAAGTTCTACCAAAGTTGTTCAAATAAATGAAATCCTGCCTTAACTTTCCATTTACCCTTAACAAAAAGGGTGAAAATATGAAAATTATCAAAAATCTTCTTCTGAAACCAGCTTTCATATTTGGTATGTAGCATCATCTAGAGGACCTCTACCAAGTTTGTTCATATCGAGACTCTGGGGTCATATTTGGGATCCACCCGGGCGCAACCCTTTTTAAGAAGAATAAAGAGCGAAAATCTTTAAAAAGCTTTTTTTTTTTCAGAAATCAGATGGCACACAGCTTTCATATTTGTTATGTAGCATCATCTAGTGGGCCCCTACGAATTTTGATCATATCAAGACTCTGGGGTCATGTTTGGGCACCACTCGGTTGCATCCCTTTTAGCTCGTCTGAGCATGATGGTCGAAAATAGGAAAACCTTCAAAAATCTTCTTCTCTGAAACCAGTAGGCAGACAGCTTCCATATTTAGTTTGTAGTATCATCTAATGGACTTCTACCAAGTTTATTCATATCAAGACCCTGGGGTCACATTTGGGCTCCACCCGGATGCATCCCTTTTTACACAGAATCAAAGAGCGAAAAGGCAAATCTGTCTTGCTCTTGGCTAAAAACATTCCATGGTATTGATCTTTTGTAGAAATTATCTTCTTTTTGACATCTGCCTTATTAATTAATTGATGTCCCAAGGGTCAAAGAGACTCAGGTGAGCGATCTAAGACCATCATGGTCCTCTTGTTTTTAATTACTGTCTTCAGGTTAATTCAAATAAAGACATTTTAACCCTTGCCGTGCTAACCTGGAATATACTTGCTTTGGCAGGAGCAGGGGTGTGGCATCCCATGCTCGACTTGCCCAACACAAGTTTTACTACCTGCGGACAAGTACTTTTTTCTATATCACTTCTCCGTGCTCAAATATATACCAAGACAAATAACAGAATTTCACTAAACAGATGTAAGAGATTGATTATCATTATGTTAATATATCAAAGGGAAGAAAAAATATTGTGTTTAATGAAGAAAATGCTGAAGTTCAGCATTTTTTTCTTTAAAAAAACATTGTTTTTTTCTAAATTGAATGATTTTCTTTTTCACAGTCAAGTTCTTTTTAATTCTGGACAAGTAGAAAATCATCTTTCACTTGTTCAGGGACAAGTGGAGAAATTTTGTATTTCCTCACCTCTGGGCAGGAGGTATAGACGGATCAGCCTGTACATATGTGCAGTCTGATCTTTGTCTATATCCTTGATTTTCCACTTCAGACCAGAAATTGTTAGTAACTACAATAACAGAGAATTCTTTAGTATTTACAACCTGATTTTCCTGTTCAAACTAGAAGAGTTTGTGATTTAGATACATTTTTAGCTCACCTGAGCACGAAGTGCTCATGTGAGCTATTGTGATCACCTTTCGTCCGGCGTCCGTCCGTCGGTCGTCGGCCGTCGTCCGGCGTCCGTTAACAATTTCTTTAAACAACATCTCCTCCTAAACTACTGGGCCAATTAACTCCAAATTTTACAGAAATGTTGCTTATGTGGTCCCCTTCAAAAATAGCTAAAAGAATTGAAATCCATGATAAACTCTGGTTGCTATGGCAACAAAAGGTGAAATTTTAAGAAAATCTTAAAAATTCTTCTTCTTCTCAACCAGTAGTCCTACAGACTTAAAACTTGGCATGGATGACCAGTTCATAGACCTGAATAAAAATAGCTAAAATTATAACTTTTTGGCCACCAGGTGCGGAGCACCAGGGGGGAGGGGGTAGTACTTTGGGTAAATTTTGTTATCTTTAAGTTTCTTCTTCTTCGGAACAAGGAGCCCTACAGACTTGAAAATTGGCATGGATTATCAGCATATGGACCTTTATATAAATAGCTAAATTCATGACTGTAGATTCACCAGGTGCGGAGCATCAGGGGGGAGAGGGTAGTACTTTTGTGAAAATTTTGTAATCTTTAACCTTCTTCTTCTTCTGAACCACAAGCCCTACAGACTTGAAACTTGGCATGGAGGATCAGCTCATAGATCATAATAAAAATAGCTTAAATAATATCTGTTGGGCTGCCAGGTGCGGAGCACCAGGGGGGAGGGGGGAGTACTTTTGTGAAAATTTTGTAATCTTTTACCTTCATCTTCTTCTGAACCAGGAGCCTGACAGATTTGAATATTGGCATGGATGATCAGCATATGGACCTTTATATAAATAGCTAAAATCATGACTGTAGATTCATCAGGTGCGGAGCATCAGGGGGGAGAGGGTAGTACTTTTGTGAAAATTTTGTAATCTTTAACCTTCTTCTTCTTCTGAACCACAAGCCCTACAGACTTGAAAATTGGCATGGAGGATTAGCTCATAGACCCTTATAAAAATAGCTAAAATCATGAATGTAATGCCACCAGGTGCAGGGCACCAGGGGGGAGGGGGTAGTACTTTTGTGAAAATTTTGTAACTTTAACCTTCATCTTCTAATGAACCAGGAGCCCTAGACTTCAATATTGGCATGGATGATAAGCATATGGATCTAAAATAAAATAGCTAAAATCATGAATGTAGGGTCGCCAGATGCGGAGCATTAGGGGGGAGGGGGTAGTACTTTGGATCAATTTTGAAATCTTTAACCTTATTCTTCTTCTGGATCAGGAACCCTACAGACTTGAAAATTGTTATGGGTGATCAATATATGGACATTAATAAAAATAGCTAAAATCAGAACTGTTGGGTCACCAGGTGCTGGGTGTCTTGGGGAGGGGGTAGTACTTTGGATCATTTTTGAAATCTTTAAACTTCTTCTAATGAACCAAGAGTCCTACAGACTTGAAAATTGGTATGAATGATCAGCATATGGACATTAATTGAATTAGCTAAAATCATGACTGTAGATTCACCAAGTGCAGAGCATCTTGGGGGAGGGGGAGTGCTTTGTTGAGAATTTGAATCCCTACAGCCTTTATATTTGACATGGATTATTCAACTCATTAAAGAAAACTTTAAAAGTCTCAGACTCAGCCTGTATATCTGGCATAGATTTGCTGATCACAGACCTTCTATGTAAAAAGCTTAAATAAATAATGACCAGGGGAGGAGCAGGGAGGGGGGGATTATTTCAAATGTTATCTGATTGAATAAGTGAAAATCTCTTTTTTCTGTGGTTTCATGGATATACCTAGGTAATGAAGCTTTTTTCTCAGGTGAGCGACCCAGGGCCAACGGCCCTCTTGTTACCAAATTAATGAATCCAGTACTTGCATCACTTTGATTGCAAACTAATTTTTGCCAGTTTTTAGCTCCACTGGCTGAAAGCCACTGGGGCTATTGTCATGGCGTTGTGTCCGTCGTGCGTCCGTCCGTGCGTGCGTGCGTGCGTCCGTCCGGTCGTAAACTTTTCTTTAAAAATCTTCTCCTCAGAAACTACTGGATGGATTTCAACCAAACTTCACAGGAATGATCCTTGGGTGACCCTCTTTCAAAGTTGTTCAAGAAATTTTGATCCAATGAAAAACATGGATTAAATGGGCGTGGCTAATTTCCAAATATGGTAAAAAGTGATTTTTCTCAGATTCTAATCAATGGATACCAATTAAATTTTACATGAATGATCTTTGGGTGACCCTTTATCAGTCTACAAATAATCATTGGGATCGGATGGAAAATATGCATTTTATGGGCGGAGGTCAATTCTCTATATGTTATATAGTGGAAACTTTAAAAATCATTTTCTCAGAATGTTACTGATGGATATCAACCAAATTTCACTGGAATGATCCTTAAGTGCCCCTTTATCAGTCTACCAAAAATCATTGTGATCGGATGGAAAATATGCATTTTATTGGCGGAGGTCATTTCTCTATATGTTATATAGTGGAAACTTTGAAAATCGTTTTCTCAAAATGTAATTGATGGATATCAACCAAATTTCACTGGAACGATCCTTGAGTGACCCTTTATAAGTCTACAAATAATCATTGTGATGAGATGAAAAATATGCATTTTATGAGCAGAGGTCATTTCTCTATATGTTATATAGTGGATTATTTGAAAATCCTTTTCTCAGAATCTAATTTTTGGATATCATCCAAATTTCACTGGAATGATCCTTGAGTGACCCTTTATCAGTGTACCAAAAATTATTTTGATTGGATGAAAAATATGCATTTTATGGGCGGAGGTCATTCCTCAATATGTTGAATAGGGGAAACTATGAAAATCATTTTCTCAGAATGTTACTGATGGAATCATTTTCAACATCAGTTGAACCCAGAATATCTAAAAATCTAGTCAAACCATTTATTTGCTTTTACAAGAATTTCATGCCTGTGGAGCGACTCAAGCCATTCATGGCTTTCTAGTTATTCAGTGTGGCAAGGGTTAGGAATTATTGTACTCTAAATGAATCCTTTGACTTTAAGATTTCTGATCAATGAATGAGGGCCATGATAAAAGGATTTTTTGAATAAAAGAAATAAAATTCAATGCAATCAGCTGAAATCTATGATTATAACCCTCGCAGGGCGGAGCCTAAGGAATGGGATGTTACACTTAAGTTTAAGGTTAATCAGCTTTTATTTGCAATTACATGGATCTGCCGTCATAGCACAGTAGGTAGCGCGTCGGACTGTCAATCTAGAGGTCCCGGGTTCAATCCCTGATGGTGGCACTAATTTTTTAGCTCCACTGGCTGAAAGCCACTGGGGCTATTGTCATGGCGTTGTGTCCGTCGTGCGTCCGTCCGTCCGTGCGTGCGTGCGTCCGTCCGGTCGTAAACTTTTCTTTAAAAATCTTCTCCTCAGAAACTACTGGATGGATTTCAACCAAACTTCACAGGAATGATCCTTGGGTGACCCTCTTTCAAAGTTGTTCAAGAAATTTTGATCCAATGAAAAACATGGATTTAATGGGCGTGGCTAATTTCCAAATATGGTAAAAAGTGAGTTTTCTCAGATTCTAATCAATGGATACCAATTAAATTTTACATGAATGATCCTTGGGTGACCCTTTATCAGTCTACCAAAAATCATTGTGATCGGATGGCAAATATGCATTTTATGGGCGGAGGTCATTTCTCTATATGTTATTTAGTGGAAACTTTGAAAATCATTTTCTCAGAATGTAACTGATGGATATCAACCATATTTCACTGGAATGATCCTTTAGTGACCCTTTAACTGTCTACAAAAAATCATTGTGATTGGATGAAAAATATGCATTTTATGGGCGGAGGTCATTTCTCTATATGTTATATAGTGGAAACTTTGAAAATCATTTTCTCAGAATGTAAGTGAAAGATATCAACCAAATTTCACTGGAATGATCCTTGAGTGACCCTTTATCAGTGTACCGAAAATTGTTTTGATTGGATGAAAAATATACATTTTATGGGTGGAGGTCAATTCTCAATATGTTAAATAGTGGAAACTATGAAAAACATTTTCTCAGAATGTAACTGATGGATATCAATCAACATTTTTGGTATGATCTTTGGGTTACCCATTATCATGCAGCCCAAAGTTATTTTGATATGATGGAAAATATGTCTTTTAATAGCAGAGGTCATTTCTCTATCTGTTATATAGTTGAAACTTTGAAAATCATTTTCAACATCAGTAGAACCCCAAATATCTAAAAATCTAGTCAAAGCATTTATTTGCTTTTACAAGAATTTCAAGCCTGTGGAGCGACTCAAGCCATTCATGGCTTTCTAGTTCTGACTATTTGTCTCTCACCAATGGGTTATGAATTGTAGACCTATGTCAGAGATAGGCTGGAGGCTAGGAAAGGATGTGATGGTTGTACTGGTGTGAGAAATACCAGGAAACCATTGTTAGGTGCTCCAGCCGCCGCAATGTAACTGAAAAAATGCTGAAAGTGGCGTTAAACTCCATTCAATCAATCAACAATTACATAAACTTATTTCTATAGATAGTTGAAATGAATAATTTGAGACCTTAAATAGTAGGTTGATAACTAAACCCTCGTATCTTCTGCTTGTTCAAGCTGAAATTTACAAGGCTTTGGTAACCAAATGGTGAAATGTGTTCACTTTCTTTGAGCACGTACATCCTTTTGATTTTAGTATAAAGTTATTTGTATGCACTATTGATAATTGCTGACAATTGAAAGAACCAAAATATTGAAAAGTAAACTCGCCAAATTATGTCATGGCTAAGCCACGCCCTGCCACTTTAAATAATAACACAGAATAGAACAGAAATAGATCATCTTGATGTGACCCAGGGTCAGTTATGGTCATCCAATATTTATTTCATCAAAGATGACCATATTTAATCAGGTCAATAGCCGGGTCATTGTCACTTACAACATGTGATTTCAAATCACATGTCTCAAGAGTTTGAATATTTGAAAACTTTCACTGAAGGGGATTAGAAAGTATTATCATAACAATTTTAAGTCTAGTCTTAATCCCAAGTTATTGCTTGATGGTTTTCAGAATTGGTGTGGTCAACGCAAAACTTTTGTACTTGCCTATTAATATACAAGTATTTTACAATAGTTTTTCTCTGACCCCTTGAAACACTAGAACAAAAGTGTTTAGCTGACTATAGTCAAGAATTAAGGTAGTGGACTCTTAATAGTTCCGCAATGTTTCGGTAGTAATGAACTTTAACAGTGTTAACCAATGTTTCCTAATGATTTTCATTAGGAAACCTTGGTCAACATTGTGAAAGTTCACAAGTTCCGAAATGTTGCAGAACTATTACGGTTCCACTACCCTAAGTTGTTCCATTCTAAAATTTAATTAATCAATGTAGCCTTGAAATTGTTTGAATGAGACACTGAAAGTGAAATTTAAAATGAGTGCTAAGAATATGTGGGTTAATCATTAATAAATTGTTGAAATGTTTAGATTGGAGACCCATTTATACCAGCGGCTGTGAAAGCCCAGTGGTAGCCCATCTATCATTCACAAGGTCCCTGGTTTGATCCCTAATGGCTGCATTCAACCTCTCATATGGTATGAGAAATACAAGGGATCCATTGTCTGGTGCTCCAGTCGCCACAATATGACTGAAAGATTGTTAAAAGGGGTGTTTAACCACATGAAAACAAACCATTTGCACCCATTCTCAAATGTACCTCAATGAATTATGTGTTCATTGCTGAACAATTCTCTTGTAGTCATATTATTCTAGTTAGTGTACAGTGTACAATTATATCTTCGTACTACCTAAATAGTAGAAATTGTTTAAATTTGGTTTTTGAGGTCAAGTTCAGGTCCCTTGTAAATAAAATTGTTCTCCTTTTTAAAAATAGTAGGTGCTATCTTGATTAACCCTTTCTCATACTAATAACCTTGAACTCAACAAAAACATGCCAGATAAAATGTTTCTGGCAAGAAGGATATCATTAGTTAGAAACAATGATGTAAACTATAAATAATACTGACTGTAAAGCTTTTGTTTTAGGTATTCATTGGAATCAACTCTGCCAGATGATTCCAAATTATATCAATATATATAAATTAAGGCAGTTACATTCATTTTGCAGCAAGCCAGTGATATGCTTACTCACTCTTAAGCTGCTGACCTAATGTATCTATAGACCAACAGAATATTGCTTTGAGATAAATGCACTAGCAGGCTATCCAGGCTACTTTTGGTAGTGGATCCGTAATAGAGGTGCAATGTTTTGGCAGTCATGAACTTTTATAGTGTTAGCTGAGGTTTCCTAATGATTTCATTAGGAAACCTGGGTAAACATTGTTAAAGATCATGTGTTCTGAAATGTTGAGGAATTATAACAGGTCCACAATCTAAATGTGTGCACTGCGACCACATGTAATTTGTTTGATATATCACACACAGGCTTGATTGGAATTTTCTGTGATATCAGCACAAACTGCTGTACAGGAAAGCTAATTAACATAATTATTCTATTTTCCAGGTCCAAAGAATCCCAGAGTATGATAAGTATCTTAATGAGCTTCTAAGTGACACAGACCCAAGTCATCCTGACTATGAACAGTTGAATAAAGCTGCAGCGAAAGTCCGTAGTGTGAGTATTATAACTTGATTATTAGCTGGATGAGAGTGAACTCGAAAAATAATAGATTTAGTTCTGGAACATTAAAGATCTAGTTCTTCAAGCACTACACTTTAGTCATAAATGTTCTAGATCTGATCTCAAACTTGCAACTCTTGGAGCCTCTAAGGTTAGATGTTTACACACAAAATTTATAAAAAAAAAAATGCAATGGGAGAAAATTGGCACCATGGCTACAAGGAGCTATCCCTATAAAAATAGAAGAAGAATGACAAGTTCCTTTCAAGAAATAATGAAGATAGGATACTTAAATTCCATCTATCAATTTTTGATGAGGAATTCAAATTACTGAATGACATATTCACGGTAAGTGTCTTAGAAATAACTGCCAAGAATTCCAATCAGTCTTTTTGTCTTATTTAAAACATCTCCTGAATAAGTGATCATCAAAGATCAAATTGATAGCTCAGCATGAAACGTTTGTAACTGCCTTTATGTTTATAGGCAGTCAACTTTTTTGAGCCATGGAAATCAGGGTTATCATTTTAGATGAAAAATAAAAAGAGCTTTTGCATCACATTCTAACTCCCCAGAGAAATATATCAAGAATAGGTTCTTGAATGTTCAACTTGCTACAAAGAATCATAAAAAATTATTTTGTCATATCAACCAAAGCATAAATTTGAAAGAAAAAAGCAAGAAAGTGTTAATATTCACTTTTTAGCTCACTGGAGCACAAAGTGCTGAAGTTCAGCTATTGTGATTGGGTGCTGTCTATTGTCAGACGTCCATCATCCGTCATCAACAGATGTGCACTCTATACAGTCCACATTTTCGGCTCAAATGTTATGAAACATGGTCAGAATATTTGTCTCCATCAAATCTCATAGTTCGAAAAAGGGTCAAATGAGGAAAATTGATTGATTGAATGGAATTTTACGCCGCTTTCAACATTATTGCAGTTATATTGCGGCGGCTGGAGCACCTAACAATGGATTCCTTGTATTACTCTCACCAGTACAACCATCACATCCTTTCCTAGCCTCCAGCTGCTATCTCACATAGGTCTACGATTATCAACCCATTGGTGAGAGACAAATAGTCGGAAAGAATTCAAATGAGGAAAAAGGGGTCAAGTGGTCCAAATTTAGAAAAACATTGTGTGCACCCTAGAGGCCACATTTTTGGCCCAAATGATTTGAAACTTAGTCAGAATGTTTGTCTCCATCAAATCTTGGTCAAGATCAAAATTGGGTCAAGTAGGGTCAAAAATGGGGTCAAGGGCTCAAATCTTAGAAAACCTTGTTGGCAATATAGATGCCCCCTTTTTGGCCCTAATAATTAGAACCTTGGTTAGAATGTTTGTCCTCATGAAATTTAGTTCAAGTTCAAAATTGGGGTGAAACATGGGGTCAAGGGTTCAAATCTTAGAAAACCTTTGGAACACTCTGAGGCCACATTTTTTCATCAATTGTCTTGAAACTTGGTCAGATTGTTTGATTTGAATAAATCTAGGTCAAGTTCGAAATTTGGTCAAGTGGGGTCAAAAATTAGGTGAAGTGGTCAAATTTTACAAAATCCATGTATGCACTCTAGGATGAAACATTCTGCATCTTGGTCAGAATGTTTGTCTCGAAATCTTGTACAAGTTTGAAAGAGGGTCATAAACTAGGACACCTCTTCAAATCTCTATTTAGTCCCCTACCGGTGTTCACACCGGAGGGGACTATAGGTTTGCCCTCCGTCTGTCCGTCCATCTGTCTGTCCGTCCGTCCGTCTGTCCGCTCAAATCTTGATCCCGCGATAACTTAATAACTAAGCAAGCGTTTTTGATGAAAGTTGGTATATGACTAGATGGCAATGTGTAGATTATGCACATCATTTTATTTTTGTTTTTCGACTTAAATTGAGGTTGCTATGGTTACAGAAATAGTGAAAATATGGCCAAAAATGGGATCCTGCGATAAGATAATAACTAAGCAAGCTAGTTTGATGAGACTTGGTATATGACTATATGGCAATGTGTATATTATGCACATCATTTTATTTTTGTTTTTAGACTAAAATTGTTGTTGCTATGGTTACGGAAATAGTGAAAATATGGCAAAAAATATTGGATCCTGCGATAAGTTAATAAGTAAGCAAGCTAATTTGATGAGACTTGGTATATGACTAGATGGCAATGTGTAGATTATGCACATCATTTTATCTTTGTTCTTTGACAAAAAGTGCGGTTGCTATGGTAACAGAAATAGTGAAAATATGGCAAAAAATGGATCCTGCAATAATTTAATAACTAAGCAAGCTAACTTGATGAAACCTGTTTTAAAATGTAAAAAAAATTATAAGCCATGTTAGTCAGGGTGGTGATGCAGCAGTATTAATCACCTCCAGTGAAAGTTCTCATTTCTTACCAACAAGACTGAAGAAAAACATCTTGGATCAGACAAGATAACTGTTATTGATACTATTTCTTGCATCTGTCTATTGCTTCCATGAATTGTATAGTGGGCACAGCAGAGACAACAACTCATGTAAGTCTTGTTTAACCCTTTAACAAGACCTGGTTTTGATGTCCCTGATAGAATTGGCGTGGGAAAACATTGAGACAAACAAAGCCGGTAGGGGACTTATGCCCATGTCCAACATGGCTCTTGTTTTTTTAAGTTCTTTAGAGGCAAAATAGTTTGACTCAAATGTTTGTGTTCTTGATATCTTTGACTTTTGTTAAGCCAGTAATGAATTTCAAATAAGTAGTGTTGGCATTTTGCCACCTTTTGCAAACTGTATGCCTCAGGTGAGCTCGTAAGGACCAATGGCCCTCTTGTTTTACTAGAGTGCCTACAACCTGATTGATATTTGGTATCCTACATCAGGTCAATGTCCACTATTTAGATTGGGTCTCCAGAACATTTTTTCAAACCAATAGATACTTTTATCTTGCTTTAGAGTATTAAGGGACTGTCCTCTTGTTCATTTATATTCTATTTGAAACACCAGTGTAGAATATAGAGGATATTGAATGAGTGGTCATGGAACACCGAATTTATTAAACAAGTCAACTATAAACAGATAAAAACGAGGCTGCGCCAAGTTTTTATCTGTTTTAAGATGACGAGTTTAATAAATACTGTATTTTATGAGCACAAATTTTATTATCTATTTATAATTTGACCCGAATTTTTTCGTAAAATCATCGAAATTCTTGAAAATCAACATTTCAATTTTCCGCGAAATATTTAACGCCGTTTAAAACTGAGGTCACAATAGATACATTATGACGTAATTTCCGTGGTTACAAAATAGCGTCGCTTTTTGTTCTGAGCTCATTTGCATAGTTATTCCAATAGTGTAATAACACTTGTGTAATATCAAAAATATTCAACGGGTTTATTTCACTCCTGCGACGTAGGTGATATTATAATTATCTTTTGTTGATAAGATAAAAAAATAGACACAAAAAATCCAGTTCAGGAGTGTCTGAACGAAAGCCAGAAAATAAAATTGCAGGTACTAAAGATAGGAATTCCAGGTATTTAACAATGATAGAACCCCTGTAACCATCAATCAATAGGCCTTCTTATAGGAAAACAACTAATGGATGCATAATTGATGTTATGATATCCTTTTATCTTAGACAATATGAACATTATTAGTGATCAGCTAACTCAAGCTCTAGATAATATTGAATTGTTGGTCTGAGGCATGTTGCTAAGAACAAGACATTAAATGAAGGTGATGTTAAATTTGACAATTCCATTTGGTCTGTTACCTGGAAAAAATCCAGACCTGTGTTTCGAATGCAAAAATGTTTGAAAAAGTTTAAATTTCAATGGTACATCTCTTCGCATACATTTTTGTTGACATTGAATTAGAGCATATATCTGGTGCCAAGTGAGTTAGTGCATTAATCCTTGCCTGTTTTTCAAAATTTTGGACCTGTCCGAATTCAAAGGTTTTGCAGACGAAAATTTAAAGTGGATTTAATTTGGAAAATAACCATTCAGTAGGGTAGAAAATAGTGTGGAAAAAGAAGAAATTGCTTGTCAGAAGCAATTTCTTCTTTTTTCACAATATTTTCTCAATCATAAAATCACATGCACATAAAAAGCAGGGATTTAACAGCAAAGGGTTAAATAATGTATGAATGGTAAGCACTCATATTGACTTTAAAAAGCTTGCATGACTACAAATTGTTCTTGGTTTGCTCACTATCATGTCAAGATGGATTATTGCGCAGCTGCTATTATGTCTGAAAAATGTCATGAACTGGTTCTTGAATGTTCTAGAACCTAAAATGACAATTCAAGAACTTAGAGAACTAAATCTTGACATTCTAGAACTAGTTTTTGAATATAAGTTGAGTTAAAAAATAATGTTCTAGAACTAGTTTAAGAAGTTCCGGATGTAATTATTTTATCATCTTAGAACAGTGTTTTTGAACTATCATTTAACATATCCCAAACCAAAATTGCAAGCTTATTTTTAAGATCGTCGCAAGCTTGTCGCTAGCTTGCGATTTAAGGTTGCGCTAGCTTAGATTTGGAACCTTCGCGCATGCTTGCGCAAGCTAGTACAAGCTAATGGAATTTTTTTAAATCGCAAGCTAATTTAGATTGTCGCAAGCTTAAATTTGCGCTAGCTTAGATTTGGAACCTTTGCACTAGCTTGCGCAAGCTAGTACAAGCTAATGGAATCTTGTTAACCAAGCATGTTTCTGTCAAACACTTGCAAGCTTGTGCAAGCTAGTACAAGCTAGTGCAAACTAGAGATAGAAAGCTGGCATGTATACACAGTAACACCAAGTTTTTCCTAGTTTTAAAAATTTATATAATTTTGCTACATCAATTCATAACTTTTGAAACACTTTCATTTTTATGCATTTGTCATTGTTGTGAAGGACAATTGATGTTGAGCCTGCATTTTAAGCTCAGCTATTTTCAGAGAAAACCAGAGGTATATAACCTTGGTGTTGTCAAAGGCCTCATTGTTGTGGTCAGTGTAGTCATTCATAACTTTTACATTTTGTGATATCTCTGGTTCTACTAAATTTAGGCATTCACTTGAAACTTGGCGCACATTGTACACTATAAAAAGAGCAACCTTTACTATCAAGAGAGATAACTCTAGCTGTATTTTGTGGGAATTACGCCCCTTTTTCAACCTAAGATGTTTTGTCCACTATACAGTACACAACAGCTGAGCATTGGCTCTTGTTACCTTGACCTTGCGGTGTGACCTTCACGCTTTCTGAATATTTCTTTCAAATATTACATCTACTCATGAAAGAGAACAATTGTGCCAAGTGAATTTGAAATCTATCAAAAAATGAAGGAGTTATTGCCTGGACAAAATCTGACAGACTTACAGATTAACAGAACCACACCAAACTTTTGTTGTTACAACTGACTTACTGATTAACAGAACCACTTCAACTATTGTTGTTACAACAATGTCTTCCTCACCACAAGTGGGCCAACAATAAAGCTATTTTCTTGGTCACACTATATTATAAGCACTCTCTAACCCTTGTCATGCTGCACCTGGAATATTCCTACCTTGACAGGAGTTATAGACAAAGACAAGCCTGCACATATGTGCAATCTGATCTTAGTTTATACCACCTGATTTTCCTTTTTTAACAAGAATATTTTGAAAATTTCATCATTTGTGATTCCCAATCATTGCATCCAGCACTATGATTTTACAGAAACTTTGCTAAAGATTTTATTCTGCATGACATGGGTAAAGGTTTCAAAGCTCTTCGAGCTGTCACACATTTACTGTTAATTATGCAATTAAATAGTGAATCAGTCATACAAGGATCACCTCTTTCATTTCTGAAATGTTTCAAAACAACACTTTAATCGCCTTCACTGCATTGCTCGGCAATGGATTATTTTATTTTTTACAGCATTGACAGCTGTCCTTGCCCCAATAGACAGCTCCTCTCTTGTAAAAAGAACACCAAGCAGGGCCATGACCTGCTTCCTTGGTTGACGGCAGTTGTGATTGGGTAATATGACATGATATGTTGCCCACAAGCTGAATGTTCTTCTGTCCATCATTCTGAAACGTAGATGAAGTGTTTGTGAAACACAAATGCCCTGAAACAGCATTTTTTTCTCAAAACTTTGACCTTGACAGGTGACCATAACGCGCGACCTTGGTACCTCAAGATGCACATTATTGAGATCTAAAATCATGCCAAATATGAGGCTGGTTCCTTAAAAAGGCTCCAAGATATTAACAAAGTTTTTGAGAAGTTTGTTCTTGACAAATGACCTTGACCTTGTTATATGACCTTCACCTTGCTATCAGCTGATGTGTATCATTGAGGTGTATCATCATGCCAAATGTAAGGAATCGTACCTTTAATAGGCTTGAAGATTTTGGCTATGTCAAGTATTTTGTGGCAATGTTAAGTTCTTGAGTTAAGTTTTTTTTAAGTTGACCTTGACTTTGGAATCATCAGATGCATATCATTGAGATCTTTGTTTGTTTGTTTGAATGGGTTTAACGCCGCTTTCAACAATCTCGCAGTTATATCGCGGCGGCCGGAGCACCTAACAATGGATTCCTGGTATTTCTTTCACCTGTACTACCATTACACCCTTTCCTAGCCTCCGACTGCTATTTCACATAGGTTTACGATTATCTACCCATTGGTGAAAGACAAACGTCGGAAAGGATATTTGCCGCCACCGGGGAATCATTGAGATCTATCATCATGCCAAATATGATCATTGTATCTTAAATAGCCTTAAAGTAATTGGCTATGTTAAGTTTTTTGGTTAAGTTTTGCACACAGATGGACAGACAGACAGACAGACAACGGTTAAACAATATGCCCCTCATCTTATGGATGCAGGGGAATAAAACAAGAGGACCAAGATGGTCCTAGATCGCTCACCTGAGTTTCTTTGACCCCTGGGACATCACACCATTTAATAGGCAGATGTCATAAAGGATATAATTTCTACACAATAACCATTTGTTAAATGAAGTTTTGGCCAAAATTGTGGCTTTGGGAGTTCAAACAAAAAAATTTCATTAAGACCCCTTCTCCTGCGATATGGCATGGATCATTCTCAATTTCAATAGGGTTCATCCTTGTGACCTGGTCAACATTCTGACCAAGTTTCTTGAAGACTGGGCCATATTTGTGGCCTCTAGAGGGTAAACAAGAAAAGTGTCTTTATGGCCCCTCCCCGTGATATGGCATGGATCCTTTCCATTTGCAATAGGGTTCATCCTTCTGACTTGGCAATCAAACTGACAAGGTTTTAGGAAGATTGGGCCATATTTGTGGCTTCTAGAGCATAAACAAGAAAATTGTCATTAAGGTCCCTTTTCCTGTGATATGGCATGAATCCTTCCCATTTTCAATAAGGTTCATCCTTGTGACTTGGCAAACATTCTGACCCAGTTTCATGAAGACTGAACCACATTTGTGGACTCTAGAGTATAAACAAGATAATTGTCATAAAGGCCCCTTTTCCTGTGATATTGCATGGATCCTTCCAATTTTCAATAGAGTTCATCTTTGTGACCTGGCCAACATTCTGACCAAGTTTCATGAAAATTGGGCCATATTTGTGGACTCTAGAGTGTAAACAAGAAAATTGTCTTTAAGGCCCCTTTTCCCTTGATAAGGCATGGATCCTTCCCAATTTCAAAAGGCTTCTTCCTTGTGACCTGAATAACATTCTGACCAAGTTTCATGGAGATTGGGCCATATTTGTGACCTCTAGTGTAAACAAGAAAATTGTCATTAAGGCCCCTTTTCCTGTGATATGGCATGGATCGTTCCCAATTTCAATAGGATTCATCCTTGTGACCTGGCCAACATTCTGACCAAGTTTCATGAAGATTGGGCCATATTTGTGGCCTCTAGAGTGTAAACAAGAAAATTGTCTTTAAGGTCCCTTTTCCTGTGATATGGCATGGATCCTTTCCATTTTCAATAGAGTTCATCCTTGTGACCTGACCAACATTCTGACCAAGTTTCATGAAGATTGGGTCATATTTGTGGCCTCTAGAGTGTAAACACTTAAATTGTTGAAGGAGGACGACGGACGACGGACATTCAATGATCACAAAAGCTCACCTTGAGCACGATGTGCTCAGGTGAGTTAAAAATAAAGTTATAAATCTTTATTTGTGCTCAACTCAACTGAGCATAAAATTTATATCGCTCATAAATGGTAAAATGCTAACAATTGTTGACATTTTACCATTTATGAGCAAGATAAATAACTGATGATTTAAGGATTAAATTACCACTGATTCTGGTTATTTATTATTTATGAGAAGTTAAAATTTCAAAATCAGCTGATTCAAGCATAAAAATTTTTTATTACCTCAGGGCCATGAGAGACTAAGATTCTGTATATCAAAATGGTCTTAAGTTTGATTTACTGCCGAAGAATTTCACAGAAATCAAGGCTGTTGTGGGCTTCCTCCTGATGTTCTGCCCAAGTTAACATATTTTTACATGTGTGGTCATACGATTTTTATGACAAGGCATTATTGCCTAAGTAGAAGTGATGTTATATAGATACCTTACAACTTACATAGAAAAAGTCTGATTGTTACCTTGACCATCCTCTAGTACCAAATTTATGCAAAATTAAGCACAACTTACAAGAATAGTAAATGAATTACTGTCACACTTTCTTCCCAGTGGTACTGTTTTTCAACTGCAACAGGCTGTTCAGTAGTATCATTCTGTCTCTTAAATACAGGACTGCATGGTGAATCATTGTTTGCTGAAATGCTCTATGAAGTAGAACTCAGCCTAAAGGATTTCTTAGTGGAGTACTGGTAGCTGTATTACATTTGAGATGGGCTTCTGCAAGACTGTGGGCTACTGCCAGATTATCCAAACAGTTGTTGACACACAGGATAGTTTCTTTGATATCTGTTTCATGACAAAAAAAATATATATGCTTAAATTTTGTAACATTTTTTTAGAAAGTGCACATATTCAGGGGTCAGTCTAAATTTCACAATATTGTGAAGGGCAACCCAAGTTTGGTATGATTACAACATACAAAGAAATCATTGACTACACACTACATCAACGCATGACAGATCCTTAGTGGCTGTACATATTGCCCCTAAAGCATATGCTCAGTGAGCTAAAAAATAATGCCAATATAAAATAAAAATGGGCAGGGGTTCCCATATAATATCAATTTTTCTGCTAAGAATGATCTTGAGAACAAACCTTGTCCGTCCAATATCAAAAACAAAACAAATATGTTTAACCCTTGTCATACTGAAATAGGATTTTCATGCTATTCAAAAAAGATAGACAAAGATTTGTCTGCTCAAGTGTTAATTCTGAAGTCTATTTCTGATATTAACTTACAAACAAGAAAAATAAGAATAATAATTATGAAATAGAACCTGAATGACATTTAGTGCATTCAGTGCTTTCAGCACTTTGATTTCAATGCAATCTTGCAAAGGAACATATGTGCAGTTAGATTCTATTCAAAACCATGTGATTTTTCTTTTTAAATGAGAAAAGTCTAAAAATAATATTTGTGATTTGTCTGCTCAAGTGTTCATTCTGAAGTCTATTTCTGATATTAACTTACAAACAAGAAAAATAAGAATAATAATTATGAAATAGAACCTGGATGACATTTAGTGCATTCAGTGCTTTCAGCACTTTGATTTCCATGCAATCTTGCAAAGGAACATATGTGCAGTAAGATTCTATTCAAAACCATGTGATTTTTCTTTTTAAATGAGAAATGTCTAAAAATAATATTTGTGATTAAAAGTCTGACTCATGATTTGTGTTTTCAGTGCTTTCAGCACTTTGATTCCAAATCAATCTTTTGAGGTATTATTCTGCATGACAAGGGTTATAAAGACAAAGTGCAACATATTGAAAGCAGAGCTATGGTTCTTTCCCTAGTCAGTAGATAATCATTCTGACCAACTTTCAGGTTGATTAGGCTAAAAAACAGTGTTCCTACTGCTGCTTCAATCTGGGGGGTGAAAGTGGGTATTTTACAGCATGCATGTACCCCCTCTATATGAGACAAAGAAGGCTGCTTGCAAAAATAGGGGGTACAAGCTTTAATTTAGGGTAAATCACCCCCATTTGAGGTTTTTTGTGACACTGAAAATATAGCCTCTAGAGTATCCACAAGGTTTTTCTAAGATTTGACCCCATGATCTAGTTTTTGACCCCATTGACCCAATTTTGTACTTGTCATATTTCATCAAGACAGCGATTCTGACTAATTTTCAGGTTGAGTGGGCCAAAATCATGGCCTTTAGAGTGTACACAAGGTAAATGTTGTCGACGTACGTCACACAACCCCAAAAGCTCACCTTGAGCACTTTTTGCTCAGGTAAGCTAAAAATGCACATCAAATTTTCAAAGGCAGATCGATACCCTAAAACATAACACCCTTGACTCCTTGATATGTGGACCACAGGGGAATTTTCCGCTGACTTTTTTTTTTGGAACATGTATAATAATATAGACAAGGGGTCAAACTCCATTTTGAGGAGGTATTTGTCTTAGATGAGAAATTGACGTCGAATCGCACAACATTTTAGTTTGGCTTTCGTAAACGAAGTTTGTTTGGTCATTTAATTAAGTACTTGTTGGTAGTTAATCCATTTAGCTATGAAATGATGTATTGGGCATTCAGATTGGGTAACTAGAAAGCCATGAATGGCTTGAGTCACTCCACAGGCTTGAAATTCTTGTAAAAGCAAATAAATGTTTTGACTAGATTTTTAGATATTTGGGATTCTATACTGATGTTGAAAATGATTTTCAAAGTTTCAACTATATAACAGATAGAGAAATGACCTCTGTTATTAGAAGACATATTTTTCATCAAATCAAACTAATTTTTGGCTGCATGATAATGGGTCAACCAAAGATCATGCCAAAAATGTTTGCTTGATATCCATCATTTTCATTCTGAGAATATGTTTTTCATAGTTTCCACTATTTAACATATTGAGAATTGACCTCCACCCATAAAATGTATATTTTTCATCCAATCAAAATAATTTTTTGTAGACTGATAAAGGGTCACTCAAGGATCATTTCAGTGAAATTTGGTTGATATCCATCAGTTACATTCTTAGAAAATGATTTTCAAAGTTTCCACTATATAACATATAGAGAAATGACCTCCGCCCATAAAATGCATATTTTTCGTCCAATCAAAATAATTTTTGGTACACTGATAAAGGGTCACTCAAGGATCATTCCAGTGAAATTTGGTTGATATCCATCAGTTACATTCTGAGAAAATGATTTTCATAGTTTTAGGGATGGGCACCGGTACTTTGGTATCGGTTACTCCCGGTACCATGACGTCCCGAGTAATTGGTATCGGTTCATTTTGAAAGTACCGGTTCCTACTTCCGGGACCTATGCAATTTAGGAAAATTTCAAAACAGCTTTGCAATATTTGTTACAAAGTTATTTACTCGCAAAATACCAATGTAACAATGCCGACGATCTTACTGATTTGTTCGTGTTTGAGCTCCGTGCAATAGAGAAGGAAGTTTATACCAGACGATCGTGTAATGTCAATAATAATAATTGATATTGTTTTTTTTTTCATTTTGCCAAACGCAGATTTTGGATGAAGAATGAAATTATTTGATTAATAATTGTAAAATAAATGGTTCCTGAGTCTCAGAAATTTGCATTATTTTATGTTTTCAAAGATTATAAAGTCTTACATGTCGCCATTTTGTCACCAAATGATTGTACGGAGTGCCGATCTAAGCTCCTGCTACGACTTTATCGCAATCACTCGATGAGTAATGAAGACGGAAACTAACGAGAAATTCAAGCTCTAATCGCAAATTATAATCATGGTGTCAAGAATTCATACTTGCATAACCCCTCTCGATCGGAAAGGCTAGAAGATTATTTCATATTGTCTTCAATTTTTTTTTTTTTTTTTTTTTCGATAAAGTCCTACCTGCCATGAAAATATAAATTAATCGTATTTCCCCCATATTAAATCCAACAACAGAGACAAATAAAGCAAATAAATGTATCCTCGCGAAAGAAAGGGTTTGATATCTCACGAGGATTTACATGCGTGTGCCGCGTGCCAAGTCTAGATGCAGTCCCAAAAATAGCCGAACACCTGTTGTCGGCGCCTTTGATGACCCGTTCTCCCTCCTCAAAAATGAACTGTTCTGGACGCTTTATTCGATTACAAAAAGTTTTGTAGATTCGCCAGATAGCCTCGTGGACTAAATTGGAACAAAAAATAAATACCGGTAAATTCTTTCTTTGGTTATAATTGCAGAAATCTTCCGTATTTTTGGATAAAAAATATAAAATCGTATTTCAGACAAATTTTAGATCATGATTCTGTCGCCGCTGTTTAACAAAACAACTTAATCACAACTGTCATTTTGTCATAAGTTTGCATCCCGAACCTAGGTAGTTGCGATATCATAACCCTCATTTGGTAGTCTGTTGTTTCTAGACCGTCAGCATATCAGAGAGAGGGGTACATTATTGCAGCTAGCGCCTCGGTTGTTTCCGTCGCCTTCGGTATTGTAAAGTCCGAGTTGATTCACGATGTTCGACATGCCGAAGCTACTGTTTTGAAGATAAGGCCCAATATAGCTGCTGAGGGTTATGTTATCACAAGTAGGCCTAATAATGATTTAGCTTTGATTTGACAGGTGTTTCCTACATTGGAAAAAGCTCAAAACGGTACTTGACAAGAGTACTTATTGCTTATTAACTGTCACACTGTTCACACATTAGAGTGCTACGCCAGTATGAAGTAATTGGTATCGGAATCGTTAGGAATCGGTATCGGTTAAAAAGTATCGAGTAGGTATCGGAATCGGTTAAATTCTAACGGTGCCCATCCCTACATAGTTTCCACAATATAACATATAGAGAAATGACCTCCGCCCATAAAATGCATATTTTTCATCCAATCACAATGATTTTTTGTAGACTGATTAAGGGTCACCCAAGAATCATTCCAGTAAAATTTGGTTGATATCCATCAGTTACATTCTGAGAAAATGATTTTCAAAGTTTCCACTATATAACATATAGAGAAATGACCTCTGCCCATAAAATGCATATTTTCCATCCGATCACAATGAATTTTTGTAGACTGATAAAGGGTTACCCAAGGATCATTCATGTAAAATTTAATTGGTATCCATTGATTAGAATCTGAGAAAACTCACTTTTTACCATATTTGGAAATTAGCCACGCCCATTAACCCTTTCCTGTTTTACAAAATATTGGACTTGTCCAAATTCAAAGGTTTTGCAGACGAAAACTAAAAGTGGATTTAATTTAAAAAATAACCATTCAGTAGAGTAGGAAATAGTGTGGAAAAAGAAGAAATTGCTTGTCAGAAGCAATTTCTTCTTTTTTTCACAATGTTTTCTCGATCATAAAATCACAGGCACGTAAAAAGCAGGGATTAAACAGCAAAGGGTTAAATCCATGTTTTTCATTGGATCAAAATTTCTTGAACAACTTTGAAAGAGGGTCACCCAAGGATCATTCCTGTGAAGTTTGGTTGAAATCCATCCAGTAGTTTCTATGGAGAAGATTTTTAAAGAAAAGTTTACGACCGGACGCACGCACGGACGGACGGACGCACGACGGACACAACGCCATGACAATAGCCCCAGTGGCTTTCAGCCAGTGGAGCTAAAAACTGACTTAGAAATCGACTCTCGATTTGTGCTGGGTGATTTTCGCTCCAAAATTGAGCGGGACATTTCCCTGTGGTGTGGACATGAAGTTCAACAAATGAAAACAGTGTCATCTTATTCTACTTACATATTTCTTGAATATATCTGTTTTCACAGTGACAATCTTGTACGTATACCAGTGATGCTCTTACATGTCTGACATTTTTCTGAAAAGATAGTTGTTTTAAATTTTTCCAAAATTGTAAAATGTCAAGTTGAAATTATCAAATTTCATTGATTATTATCTACCTATTCTTATAGATACTAACAAGAGAAAAATTATTGTAAATTCTACTCAGTTTTGAGAGACTACATTAAAAGCACCCCATGCAATCAGCAAAAATTAAAAAAAAGTTTTCCGATAAAACTATTTAAAGAGGAAAAAGTCTTTGCTCATGAAAAATGCTATATTGACATTTTATGTCATTTTTGTCAGAAGATTAAACTTTTCTTTAAGTAGATCTAATATGAAAATATCTATATGCTATTTGTGTAAATCATAACTTGTTTGATAATTCTATATCAGTTTAGTTTATTAATCTTAAATTCTGATGGGTATAAATAGATTTGCTTGGTTAAGTTATTCATTGTCTTTGTTTATAAATATCCGAAAAGTGGCTTGTCCGATTACTATTACAGTTTACCTGTCAGCTACTAATTATTTAAGTCATGTTCAGATAGTAATGAGGTGATTTTTGAAATAGTATGGAGGTAAATATATATTTCTAAAGGAGGAAGACATTTTACACTATCTTATTCCAATCAAAATGGTACCATTTTGATGAAAATTTTGATACAAAAATGGTGCAGATGAAAGTATTTCTGGCACAAAATCACTACGAATGACCTTTAACATACTGACAATTCATAAATACCTTGATATCTGCTGCATTTAAAAACCCTATTTATTTGTTTGTAGAGATTGTGAGGTTTTAAAAAAGATCTTCCTTTTTTCGTGGGACATCCAAAGGTTGATATGAATTTGGGAATTCCATGTATTCTAAAAATAGAATCAGTTTACTTGTTGTTCAACGAGAATTCCTGACCACCATTTTGATGATCATTCCAAGCAGAGAATTTCATAATAAAATGCGATTAAATGACACTGTTGTGGATTTTATCATTGTTAAAAGATAAGTAAAGAAAATTTATTTATTCAAAATCATTTATTTCATTTTTGTTCGTGACTGAAGAAGAATTAAATTTGTGGCCAGACATTGCACGAATCGGCGAAATCGCAAGGTTACTCGAGGTCAAGTTGAAAACGGAAGTTGTTTATTTTCACTTAAAACCTTACGTGTTTCTTTACGTTCCGGGTTGTAATTCGTCTCTTGGTTGTATCATGATATTTTCAGCATATCAACAGCATAACATAACCATCTCGTATAGACTTTTTTATTTTCTAAACAAAATGAACCGACAATCTAACTGTGGTTGTTTGCATCCAGGCGCGTGGAAGGATTAGACGGGTAACATTTTCATTGGTTCTTATCGATCACATGACTTAATCTAGACTAGAAATTGTAGACTGGAAATTTCCGTTAACTCCACGGCACCAAGATTTTTTTTTATTTTGCAATCTTAATATATGCGATTTAACAAAATAATACTGATAGAAAACTGAATATTAAAATGGTTACTTACATGTTAAAGAGTTATTTATAATCTATTATTTTGATGTAATATCTTATAAGATATTCTTTTGACTTGAAAATTCTCCCAACCACTTTAAGATAATAAATAGTCTTCTAATATGTCTAATAAATAGAGTCTTCTAATTTATCTATGCTATGACAGGATTCCTTATATAAATAAAAACATATTCTTATTGTGTTAACAAAATATTTATTTAAAGTGTAAATATATGTATTCTTATTTACTTTTTTTCTGTATTTTTTTTTCTTTTTTTGATATATACAAATTGAAATTTTTAAGCAATTTTAGGAAGATAAAGCTTCATTAGAGGGAAGAACTGATGCATTTATTTTAAAATATTTATTCTTTTAAGCTTATGAAAACTATGGAAAGAATCTATAGACAGGTATGGGCATTCCCCAAGGTTATATACCAGGCCCCACTTTATTTTATCTATAAATGACTTCTTTTTTTTTGCACCAATGTAGGTAAAATAATTTTTAGAATAAGAAATTTGATTTTTTTGGCTCTATGATTACTCAATGATAACACATTATAGAGTCAAGAGACTTTTATAATTGTCCTAACCTGTTCCAGATCTTGAAATGACTGGTGATCAGGAGGAAACAGCTTTGATACCTGCCTGGGTCTGCAACATTCTTTCATGTAGATGATCATGAAATCTTTTCTATGGTTGTTCTCTCAATTGTGTTTGTGTTTGATTTAAAGAAAAATATTTAATTGAGAAAATGAAAGTGCATGTTGCCCTTTCCAAACCACAGCAAACTGCTGGATTTAAATGTCAGTAGCATGAAATATAATGTACAATGTGCAGGTGATCTTAATCTATAGAGGGTTTTTACTGTATGAATGCTTCTGACATTTATATCCTATTCATAAAAAGCAAACACTTTGATTTTCTCAAACATATAATTTTCTGAAATCATTGACTTTGGTGTTATATATTACTTCTTTGTCATAAGGTGATAATTTTGAATCCTTGAACACCATTATTTGATAAAATAATAAAAAAAATACAAATTTTTATAACTTTTTCCATGTTTTTGACTTAGACTTTTTCCATTCAATAAAGTTCCTAGTGTGGATCTGTGTATATGCTTGCAAAAATAGCAAGCTTGCGCATGCATGCAACAATCTCACTAGCTTGCACTAGCTTGCACAAGCTTGCAAAGTTTTTGAAAAGGCTTGCGCATGCTTGCGCAAGCTATTTGGCTACCATAGACAATCTTATTCTGGAAGAAACTAGCTTGCGCAAGCTTGCCGCAAGCTTGTCGCAAGCTTGTGACAAGCATGCATTTTGGTTTGGGATTCTAAAATGCTCAAGAACCATTGCTTGAATTTTTTTTGGCAGGGAAACTTTTTATAAAAAAAATTGTGTTTACTAAGGTATTATAGAATAAATGAAAGGAGGATTAAATGTGCTTATAAAATTGAAGTGAATTGTTTTATTTAAAATGAAATGTTACGGTGAGGGAGAATGACATTTCAATGTTTGAATCTAATTTGGATTATATAATGCTGAAGTGGGCCTTCCTTCATCAGGTTTGTATCAAATTGATCTATAATTCAATATCCTTCTTGCATTTCTTGGACAAATTTAATTGAAGAAATTGTTTTGTCATTGAAAGTTTTGAGACTTATAAAGAAAATATTTGATGAAAAAAGAAAATATCACTTTTTGAAATTAAAAAGTTTATCCATATTTTTTGTGATTTTACAAGAGGTTAGTGCAACATTGGTCACTATCAATTAGCACTATAGGAAACATGTTGGAATCCTAATCATGGGGAGCCAAACTACATATAATGCAAGTCCTTTTTAGAATTAAATTTTTGTCTCCAATCAATGACATAAATAAGTGGGATAAGCTGAAAGAGTCTTGAAAAGGATGACATGGTAGTACAAGAGAAAGATATACTTTTAATTGGTATTCATTGTTATGTGCTCTAGGCATTGCAATATACAATTTAACCCTTGTCATGCTGAATTAAAAACCTTGGCAAACTTATATATATAAATCAAAGTGCTGAAAGCTCTGCATTTCCTACTTGTGAGTCAGCATTTTATTTTGAAAATATAATTTCTGAAACTTTTCTGTTTTAAAAAGGAAAGACAGGTGGTATAGACAAAGATCAGAATGCACACATGTGCAGGCTGATGTTTGTCTATAGCTCCTGCAAAGGCAGGAATATTCCGAGTTCAGCATAACAAGGGTCAAGTAATGAATCATTCATCTGAAATGAAATATCTTTGTAAAAATAATAAGTGATCCTACTATTTAGAGGGTACTCTTAGAAGAAATACAGCATTATAACATAACAGCAGTAAGATGAGCACATACAGGCTGGGATAAGACGTGATAATGCCATTAAAAGATAAGTATTAAGGGCTTAGTGCAAATCATTGTATGTGTCTATACAATGCTGTGTTTTTGCTCTAGCCCCTTGATATTTGGAATCTATGTTCAGGTGCACTAGCTGCTATATAAGTGTGGATGTGGTGTTAAACTCCCATTCACAATCTGATCAAACATGTACTTTGGGTGGTAACAATGTTAATCAATAATTATTAATTTAGACATATTCTGTATATTTATGTATTATTAATTATTTATAAACATAACTGTTTCACATGAAAGAGGGCAAATCTTTTAGTTTTCCATTATGTAAATCAGATGGCATAAAATGAACATTTAATTTCTTTCCTGCTGTGTGTGGCATTTTAGGGTTTTATTCAAAGCTTAGGCATACATTGGGGACTTGGGTTGACTTACAGTAAGTTTGATGTTTGTCTTGACTTAACTGAATCCAACTTAATTGTTGTAGGTAAACTTGTGATGAGGGGTTAAAATGAAATGTCTCCAAAATTTGCAATTTGCAAAATTTGAATTCAGCCTCTGAAAGGGTTAAAAGTTAAGATTTGATTTGTCCCTTAGTTTGAATCTCAGAACATTATGAGCTTTGTCTGAGGAATTTCCCCTGCAAAAACGGATCAATAACTGGTTGTGAAATCTTCTTCAATGTTAAATGGCAGTTTAAGAACTTCTAGAACTAGTTCTAAAACTTCTAGAACTAGTTCTTGATTCAGTTCTAGAATAAGTCGTTGAACTTGTTCAAGAACTAGTTCTAGAATATCAAGAACTAGTTCTAGAATATCAAGAACCAGTTCTTTGACTTTTCATGTTCTAGAAAATTCAAGAACAAGTTCTTATACTTTTTCACGTTCTAGATCATTCGAGAAACAGTTCTTGAACTTTTTCCAGGGGTTATTAGGTATGAAATGATATGCTTTTCTATATCTGTTCAGTTAAAATGTCATCAAATGCCACTCTGACGAATTAAGATAGAGTTTTGTAAAAATAGATTACTTGAAATCTATCTTTGACAAAACTTTCAAAAGCAGAGGTAGGGATCACATACATCAGTGTGGAAGGGAATAGTGTGATAGTGATTTTATATGAAATGGAATCAGAGGGCCAAAGTCATTCGGAACACCACTCAGCCAATCTCATGATCAACCTCGGATGTACATAGACGGACTTTTTTCAAAAATTACAGGAAAACCTTCGAAAAAATTCAATGATGTCAGTTAAAATGGCATCAGCCCTCTAAACTTTGAGTGAAAACATTCGATGTCGCCTATGCTACTCGTTTAAGTCACTGATGTGAAATATCTTTAGATTCTTTATTAACGGCTGACAAATCATCCTCAAAAATTAAGATTTTTTCAGCCGTTATTTACTGTAAAATATATCAATCTGATAGTGCAGGTTGTTTCGGGGCTAGTTTTTCTTACACTATTCACGACTAACAAAATGCACTATTTTGTTACATACCCATCCACCTTATATACATCCGAGGTCTGTTGCAGTTTACGGAAATGGCCGAGTGATGTTCCAAATGGGCCTAAGTATGTTTATGAGGAAAATCAGGTTTGCCAATGATTCTGTGTCATCTTGGCTTAAGGTTCATGTAAAGTGTTTGGGACCAAATTTTACGGGCACTTCATTTGCCAAGAAAAAGCAGTATGTCCAGGTATATTATATACCAAAATGAAGCTATTTATGAGCACAAGCAGTTGAGCAACAAAAGACTGTCATAGAAATAGCGGTATAGCCAAAACATTGTGGAAAAGGGTCATTTTGTAGAGAACAAGCAACTGCACGACGGTTGGATAAAAAGGGCTCATATTTTAACAAAGTACAGTCTAAAGTAATATCCAGGTAGTACTACAACCGTTGTTATGAAATTTGGGCCCATAACGTAGTTATGCAAGCAATTAATTTTGACTTATTTTATAAACACATATGTCATATATGTCATTCTAATTTTGTATACGTGTAGTTCTGTGAATGGTATGGTGTGTTATCACAACATAAATGGACATAAATAGTTTATATACCTGTAAGGTTGTTTAGAAATATATCATTTTCTATTTCACAGAATGATGAATATATAGTAATTTATTACAGATCATTAAATTAAAAAACTATAATTTGAAATAAATCGCAGAAAATAGTTCACAATATTATGGTACAATGTTGCACCATACCTAACATCTATTTTGAAAACAGACCAAACCGGTTTGACATGTATGTTGACAAAATAAATGGAAATTGATTGTTTCAAAAGAGCCTTTTGAGACTGAGTTTTATATCAGCGTTTGTAGTACTACCTGGATAGTACTTAAGACTGTACTTTGTTACAATATGGGGCAGTTTTATCCAACCGTCGTGCTGTTCTTTGTTCTGAACAAAATGACCCTTTTCCACAATGTTTTGGATATACCGCTATAGCTATGGCGGTTTTATGTTGCTTAACTGCTTGTGCTTATGAATACCTTCATTCTTTTTCTCGGCCAATGAAGGCCCTTAAAATTGGGTAAACTCTTTACATGAACCTTAACTCAGCCTTATATTGATATATACATATACTTGATAACCATATTCATTTATGATGAATGCCAGTTTGTGAATGGTGTTTTCTGTTAATTAAGCAATAATCATGTGCGTTATTTGTCATGTGCCAAAAACAATTGCACTTTATTCTCCCTATAAATGCAGTGAAAAATACACTTATTCCTATATTAGCAGAATTCAATTGATACAATGAATGAAAAAATTTGCATTAAACAAAAAAGTTCATTTAATTTTGTGTGCAACTGAATTACATAGATATTAACATGGCAATGTAGTTTTCACGATAAAAATACCATCAAGATTAAGAAATCATTTATATGTGCCACCACCAGTTTTTGGTGAAAGAGATTGTTGGATTTATGCAATAAATAGAGCCATAATCGCATTAGCTGAATATTTCAAAGTCCTAAAAGTCATTACTCAAGTAGCTATATTCTGACCTTGATTTACTCTGTAACTGGTCAAGAGACTCATTGATTAGAATTTAGTCATAATGTAAGAGGATATAATTAGTGTTAATCATTTGCATATAAATTATGAATTATGAAATGAGTGAACATGGATTTTTAGGTGCAATGAATTTTGTTGAATGCTAAATGTTAATGATTAATTTAAACCTGACTTTTGGTGATCAAGACGTTTATAGTTTCAATTCTATCAAGCTTGAAATAAAACAAAGATATAAGTGATTAATTTTTCCTAATTTCTTTTCATATCACCTGAGTGTTCAAAAGGAGCAATTTTAATATCTGTGTAATTGTTAGATCTTACATACATGATAAATTTCATTGGTGAATAAGTTAATTTTAGCTGTGTCCATCAATATTTGTGTGTTCTGATTGGCTGAAAGGCTGGGTCTATTCCCTAATGAAAACAATTTTGAGTATCTTTACAAGATATAGTCAAGAAGATATTTTTTAAAACAAATTTTCTGATTTAAAATTTATTATCAAATTCATGTCTATTTATTCATTTTCTCTTTAATATGAGATTTTTCAAGCCCAAATTAGAACAAAAATGAAAAAAACATTTAGTATGTACCCAAAAATGTTTAAGAACTAGTTTGTGAACGTTCTAGAAAGTGATAATATTCAAGAAATGGTTCTAATGAATGTTCTGGAATATTGAATGGCATTCAAGAACTAGTTCTAGAAGTTCAAGAACTGGTTCTAGTTGTTCAAGAACTATTTTTCAAAGTTCTTGAACTACCATGTAATATTCTAAAGGTTCAAGAACCATTTCTTAAACTTTTGTAGCACAGGTTTTATATATGAGGATATTTTTATATATAGGATTTATAATGAGAATTACATATCTAGTTTCTTGATAAAAGTGATGTGAAAGTGAATTTTCTTTAAGCCCTACAAGGGAGGTTGGATTCCATACTTCAACTTGACAAATATATAAAGGAATAACCATGTTGGTGTTTAAGTACGAGGAGAATCTGAAGCTCTGGAAACAGGTTATTTATGTTCGATATTTGAAATTTTGACCATTTATGATAACTCAAAAGCCATGTTAATGTTTTGAAAAGTAGTCTTAATTAAGATTTAATTGAATGAGAAAAAAAATGTTAATTCTATGGTTAATAAGCTCAATGGAGCAGTTGTGCTCAAGGGTAGCTTACCTAAGGTCACTCAGGATCTATTGTCCCTCAGTCATTGTCCATCCACAACAATGTGTTTAAACATCTTCCAAACCAAATGTCCAATAGTCTCATCAACTTGCTTTTTATCACCCCCAAAGAAATAGGTTATAATGGCATGGCAAGCTTTTCAGACTAAGAGAAATCATGAATGATTTAAGTGCTTTGAAAAAACTTAAGCTTCCAATCCAATTAGGACCAAACTTAGAGATATTCTTTTGGTGAGCCTTCTTCAAACTATATGAAGTTTTCATTATGGTCATAAAAATGGGTGTGGTTAGAGGACCGAGCTTATTAGGACTTTGAAAGCATTTGTTGCATTTCTCTTCTCAGTCTTTCCTGTTTAGTGTGGTGAAAAATCAAGGGTGATTTTTAGCTCCACTGGCTGAAAGCCACTGGGGCTATTGTCATGGCGTTGTGTCCGTCGTGTGTCTGTCCGAACGTGCGTCCGGTTGTAAACTTTTTCTTTAAAAATCTTCTCCTCAGAAACTACTGGATGGATTTCAACCAAACTTCACAGAAATGATCCTTGGGTGACCCTCTTTCAAAGTTGTTCAAGAAATTTTGATCCAATGAAATACATGGATTTAATGGGTGTGGCTAATTTCAAAATATGGTAAAAAGTGACTTTTCTCAGATTCTAATTGATAGATACCAATTAAATTTTACATGAATAATCCTTGGGTGACCCTTTATCAGTCTTACAAAAATTATTGTGATCGGATGGTAAATATGCATTTTATGAGCGGAGGTCATTTCTCTATATGTTATAAAGTGGAAACTTTGAAAATCATTTTATCAGAATGTTATGGATGGATATCAACCAAATTTCACTAGAATTACCCTTGGGTGACCCTTTATCATTGTAACAAAAATTGTTGTGATCGGATGATTAATATGCATTTTATGGGCGGAGGTCATTTCTCTAAATGTTATATAGTGGAAACACTGAAAATCATTTTCTCAGAATGTAATTGATGGATATCAACCAAATTTTACATGAATGATCCTTGGGTGACCCTTTATCAGTCTACCAAGAATTATTATGATTGGATGAAAAATATGTATTTTATGGGCGGAGGTCATTTCTCTATTTGTTATACAGTGCAAACTTTGAAAATCATTATCTCAGAATCTAAATGATGGATATCAATCAAACTTCATTAGTATGATCCTCGGGTGATCCATTATCATTCAGCCAAAAATTATTGTGATTTGAAAAAAAATATGTCTTTTATGGGCGGAGGTCATTTCTCTACATATGTTATAATAGTGGAAAATTTGAAAATCTTTTCAACATCAGTAGAAGCCAAAATATCTAAAAATCTAGTCAAAACTTAGATTTGCTATTACAAGAAATTCAAGCCTGTGGAGCGACACAAGCCATTCATGGCTTTCTAGTTGAGGGAGGTGGTGATTGGGGTTGTAATATTCTCAATCAAGATGAAGCTTGATATGTATGTTCATTATGATGTGTAAGACACATTTGTTTATTCAGTCTTTCTTCATTTTCAGATGGTAAAAGAGCGTGAGGATGAACTCGGACAAATGGACAATCAAAAGCGTATGGAACGTGTTCAGGATAAATTTCCTCATGATGACCTTCAACTGCGAGACTTTGACCTTCAGGTGAGTTACACAACATAATCAACCCTGTAGTACTACGAAAGAAATTCAAAGTTTTAGGGCAAGTCATTATTACACCCCAAACCTACGAAGTAGAGGAGGGTGTTATGGTTTCACCATGGTTAACTTTTATGCATCGGTATGGGGGCTTATAGTATTGTATTAATTTTGAAATGGTTTAGCTATCTGTATTCAATTATAAGTTCTGTGTCGTACATACCCTGACACCAAAAAGGAGAGATAACTGCTGGAGAGAACGAGGAAGAGATATATAGAAGGTAGTGTACATGTATAGAATATAGTAAAGTAAATATTTATTCAAAAAAAAAAAAAAGAATTGAGATGTCAAATACAAAGATCCCACATGCAGTCGGGGTATTAAGCTTTTAATACATCTGGCAGCTACATCATAGCTGTCTTTGTGGTAAAACTGGATTGTCTCTTCATCAGCTTATTGGAAACTGGGATATGTTTTAGCTGCTATGTTACTTTCACAAGCTACCTCTAATATCTCCTAGTCCTTTTACACTTAAATCTTAATAAGTCGATGCTTGTTTTAGTTTGCACTTTCAGACAATAATTTTAAGCTCCACTGGCCGAAGGCCACCGAGCTATTGTCATGTCGTTGTGTCCGGCGTCTGTGCGTGTGCGTAAACTTTTCTTTAAACATTTTCTCCTTTTAAACCAATGGGTGGATTTTGCTGAAACTTGGCCAGAATGTTCCTTGGGTGACCCTCATTTAAAGTTGTTCAAGAAATTTGGATTGACCCCCAAATATGGGCGTGGCAGGGTGGGGCTTATTTTGACCCCGAAATCTTTGAACAACATCTCCTCCTGAACCATTGGGCCGATTTCAATGAAACTTTACCAGAATGTTCCTTGGGTGACACTCTTCTAAAGTTGTTCAAGAAATTTGGATTGACCCCAAAATATGGGCGTGGCAGGGTGGGGCTTATTTTGACCCCAAAATCTTTAAACGACATCTCCTCCTGAACCATTGGGCTGATTTCAAAAAAACATTTCCAGAATGTTGCTTGGGTGACCCTTTTCTTAAGTTGTTCAAGAAATTTGGATTGACCCCCTAATATGGGCGTGGCAGGGCGAGGCTTATTTTGACTCCAAAATCTTTAATCGACATATCCTCCAGAACCATTTGGCTGATTTCAATGAAACTTTGCCAGAATTTTCCTTGGGTGACCCTCTTTTAAAAGTTGTTAAAGAAATTTTGATTGACCCCCAAATATGGGCGTGGCAGGGTGGGGCTTATTTTTACCCCGAAATCTTAAAACGACATCTCCTCCTGAACCATAAGGCCGATTTCAATGAAACTTTACCAGAATGTTCCTAGGGTTACACTCTTCTAAAGTTGTTCAAGAAATTTGGATTGACCCCCAAATGTGGGCGTTGTAGGGCAGGGTTATTTTGACCCCAAAATCTTTGAACTACATCTCCTCCTGAACCACTAGGTGGATTTCAATGTGACTTTACCAGAATGTTCTTGTGGTGACCCTTTTCCAAAGTTTCTCAAGAAATTTGGGTGGACCCAAAATATGGGCATGGCAGGGTGGGGCTTATTTTGAGCCCAAAATCTTTGAAAGACATCCTCTCCTAAGCCATTGGACCAATTTTAATGAAATTTTAACAGAATGTTCCTTGGGTGACTCTCTTCCAAAGTTTTTCAAGAAATTCGGATTGACACCCAAATATGGGCGTAGCAAGGCGTGGCTTATTTGAGTCTGAAATCTTGGAACGATATCTCCTCATGAGCCTTTGGATCTATTTCAATGAGACTGTGTTAGAATATTCCTTGGATGACCCTCTTCAAAAATTATTCATGAAATTTTGATTGGATAAGATCAACTGGATCAATAAAATTCAGGTGAGCAGTTTAGGGCCATTCTGGTCCTCTTGCTTGAAAGTGATATCTAAATAGTTTTTTTCCTTGTAATTTTACATATTAGTTAAATAAGTTTATCTGTTCATAAGTCAGTTTCAACTTAGAAAAAGCCGGAATTCCTTCTGAATGCTGGTTACTTTCATTACCTTCTATTTTCAATATCTCTCTTTCAAATTTTGTTATTTTTAAGCCAGTGGAGTGATACAGGCCCTCTTGGGCCTCTTGTTGTTGAAGTTCTATTAGATCTCTCTTAAATCCAAGTTTGTATTAACAAGTGCTGAATGAAAACTTCTTTCTAGAGACTGGGGAATTTATTGTAAGATTTGTAATGATTTAATTCCCTTTGAAATCAAAGCACTGAACGTACTGATGGTGAACGAATCTGTTGGCATTCTAAAGCGATATATTGAATTCGTTGAGAAAAGAGAAATTATGTATGTAAAAATAATCAAGGGAAAGTGTCTCGTAAAAATTCTTAATTCAAAGAAAGAGAAAGAGAGGAAAAGAAAGGTAGAGAGAGTGACAGACAGAGACAGACCGATAGGCAGAGAGCCTAGAGAAAAGAAAACAGTCAACTATAGTGTCTAGACTAATGATTCTTTTCTTAACTCAAAAAATAACAGTCAGAAAGGTAATTCAATTTCCACATGCGGAACCCATATTTTAGCAGATTAAACAGCAGTCTTTCTGCATTATGACTTTTAACGTTAACCGCTATGGCTCTAGTACGACCTGAATGGGGTCCCCCCATCCTCCGAAATAAAAGACCGATGTTTCGTAATTGTAATTACAGGGTTTTGGTCTCTTTCGGTAATATTCAGTCTTGTGAAAGAATAATTATCTGATACAATTGCGTAAAAAAGAATTTAAATAAAGGACAACAACAACAACAACAACAACAAAAAACAACAATTCGATAAAATCAATGTAGGAAGGTATTTTGTAAAGCTAATGAGTTGTCCAAATATAGTCGTTGTTCAAATACTATTGCTCCTACCAAACGGCGGATAATCGTAAACCTAAGAGGGTAGAAGATGGCAGCTGCGTACAGATGTATGCTAATTATAGTTCTGGTGCGAGAAATACCAATTTCCATGTTAAGGTAAAGGTGCTCCAGTCCACAGGCGATTGATTCACAATCCAAATTTCGTTTTTTGTAATATTTTACATACTTCCGGTAAAACAACTAGATGAATGATTGTATTGAGGAAATTCTAGAGCCATCCGAGGGATAGAAGCGCTACTATACAGCTGTAGTTACGATGTCAAGTACTTGAAAAAAATCCATTCGATGTTAAAATTAGGTCTATCGTGTTGGGATATTTGTTCATTTGATTCTTTTATTTATTTATCTATTTACGACATGCATATATTAACAGTAAACCGTACCGAGATTGCTATATCCCCTGTTTTCCGGGCTTGTTTGAAACGAAAAAAAAAACAAAAACAAAAAAAAAAACCCACAAAAAAAAGGGAATCGGATTTAGGTAATATGATACAAAAATACCCGTAACCGAAGATATTTACATTACACAATTAAGCAACAACAAGCTTTAAGATAAAAACGGATTTAAGCAAGAGGTGTAAATTTGATAGTTGAGAACATAAGTTGTCTGGCAATGGGTTAAAATTTACTATATATCAAGGTTGGTCACGGTCAAGTGTCGGTGTTTATGTTTCAATGAAAATGTTGACTAAATATACCGTATTCACCTTTTAGACGCGCCCTCCCTAAAAATCGCGCTCCCCCATAAATACGATTCTTAGGCCCTTGACTATACATACGATCATCAACATCCAACCGTCCACGGTCCGTGGTGAAAAATCCGGCCTCGAATTTAATTTCAATAGCTGCTACTCAACGACGTAATGTTCAATAGATTGTGGGTTAACTATCTTAAATTCCTATCAGGATAAGGCTGGTTGCGTCATTAAAAGATCGTTCAACATCTGAAAAACTAGCGCGTCCTAAATCGCGGTCTTCCGGAAGCGCGAAAGGTTAAAATTTAACACCAAATTAAATTTTTTTCTCGTTATTCTTCATAAGTCACATGCGAACAAAATCCCCTTTTGTTGTTACGAAAATATTTCTGAAATCATTTCACCTTCTGCAAATATACTAAATATCCGAGTCAAATGATTAAATCTTAGTCACAATTCATACTGATAAAATAGGAAAACCCCCGTTAAATCTCGTGTGTGACGTAATTCAAAAGCGACGTCGTCGCTTGTAAGAATCTGGGGACTTCAAAGGGTGCCGACACGCATTGACCCAGCTAGCTCCAGACGTGTTGTGTTTTCACTACGAAACACTTTCATTTCATGTACCGGGTGCATTTACACATCACAAAATTTTAGGATTTGATACAGGATTATTTATTTCATACGTAAATAGGTGAATTATTAGACCGCTTTGTCCATCGGTACAAATAATAACAATAATAACAATCACGGCTTCTGCTAACACAATCACTTGCTTTTGAAAGCTTCAATTAATGGTCGAGGATGACCGTATTTCGATAGATGACTTTAAATGACAGAATTACAGTTCATTACCTAACATTTTATTTTATTTTTTAAATCTATAGCCTAAATAGATAAATAGAAAAGCGTATTGGGTAGCGTACGTATTTCAATCGATAATTACGAACATGTTAACAGTTTGCTTCTCTTAGGTACCAAAATACGTATTTTTTTCAATTAAGTAAAAGAGTCTGAAAAAAAAAAACGCCCCGACGACGTTTTGCATCGCGCCCAGGCGCGTTGAATAGGAGAAATACGGTAGGAACATTCCATTGGTTTGTAAACTTGACCTTTCGTAACTTATAAGCGAAGACTTCATTCATAAGAAGGCAGGTAAAATCGTAGTAGGTCATCATGTCTGGTATGGCCAATCAGGGGTGTGTAGAAGTTCAAGAGTTCACGACCTCAATAAACACAGATTTCCGGCAAATTGCCACAAGCTGCAATGCGAAGGTTAAAATCAAAAACATAGTATCTGTCTAAACAGTGCACAGACATAAACTTTGTGTTTGCTTTCAAGTCTCGACAATCTTACGCCGATCAAAAATTCGCTCGTATAGACATTCCAAGATAAATTTGTGTTTTTAAAGGGTAATTTTCATTATCTTCACTTGCTAAAGAATGCTAGTGTCATTTATTTAACGAAATAAACAGTGATTTTGTAGAGATAAGTCTTTAGAGATACTAAATTGAATATAAAGAGGCACTGCTTTATTCAAAACCTATTAAGATCCTACAGGATTTTCCATACACAGTATATAACACTGGTGAACGAAATTTCGTTCACCAAAAATACTGTAAAGAAGAGTCTGGCGGTCAGACTAGTCTACCATGGGTCGGTCAGTATTTAGCCTAACTCCATAAAAGGTTAATTGCAAGAAGTCTGAAATAATGAGGCAAAAGAGCATTAACAATCAAAAATTACTTTTAAATTGATTTCTGTAACATTCAGCACCTACCTCAATTTTGAAATGTTTTAGCTCACCTGAGCTTAAAGCGCTTGAACACTCTTTAGACAAGATTTTAGCCCAAACAACCTGAAAATTGGTCAGAATGATTATCTTGATGAAAAATCTTAGACAAGTGTGACACTGGGTCATCTGGGGTCAAAAAACAAGGACACACATTCAATTTTTGAAAAATCTTATGGACACTCTGAATTTTCAGCCCAATCAAACTGAAAATTAGTCATTATTATAATCTTGTTGAGTAAATTTGATAGCATTGCTTTAGCTTGTCATTATTTCTGTCATCTTTATTCAAGGCTAACTTTCGACTATTTTAGATCTTTAGACTATTTTAGATCGTAAATTCAGGTGAGAGATAAAAGAAACTATGGCCCTCTGGTTTGTTGTTGTTATTTTGAGAGTTTTCAAAATTTGTGTAATTTCAAAAGAAACAGTTTCTGTTGACGGACGACTAACAATATCGCATGCATGCAGGTGAAACTAATGACACTTAAGATATTCCATTAAGTAAATTGCTTTTTAAAGGATTGGAATAAACTAAGGATTTGATTTTTACATTCTTGTTAACGGTACAGAACTATGAAAATGTCAAACTAAAAAGCTTCCCTAAAGTTATTATATACTCGTATAGTGGAAAACCATTTGTTACATTGTAAGATTAATTTAAACTTCATTGAGTGAATGGCAATTTAAAAGCTATTTATTTTCACATTTGTGCACATGGCAAAGCTATGAATGTAAGGCTTTCGTTGTTCACCAATGAAATAGCAATCGATATTACTCGAAAAACAAACTATCATTCTACTTCTTTCATGCTATAATGAGATAAAATGTTAAAATATAAGAACAAGTCTTCTTACAGCGCGTTATTTTGCTTGTGATTGCCATGTTGCATTCAAAATGACATCACTCAATTGGCTATGCTTAGATAAGGTCAAAGAGGTTGAAAGGAATGAAAGTGGGGTATAAATGTTTGATCATTTCACTGGTTAGGTGGTGAGTTCAACATATATAAACTATTTTTATTTCTCGATAAACCACCAAAATGCGTTAAAAAAATTGTGATATTGAATACATAAGCATGTGCTACTTTTTATAAACAACGTAATTTCCTCAAATATATATATCGTAATAAGATTTAAAGAAATTTACAATGAAGTATTTCGTCTAAATTTTTCATTCTGTTCTCCACAGGTTTTTAAGAGGTTTATTCCAGTTGTTTGATTATAAACCTCTAATAATTTAAGACATATTTTTGGATCTTAACCATCAACCCAGAGAATGTTGATCCGCAGTTCACACCTTGGACACAAAACTAAATCGGTGTTCGCACTGAGCTAAAGGCAGTCTATTGTGGGTATCAAACTGTGGTGATTCATTACTGCAAGGATGTAAATTTTCTTGGCATTGTTAATTTTAGAAAACTGGATTTAATACTTTTTTAGTTTCCTTCAGGAACAGGTGGTCTTTAAGGTAAAATCTTATAATTTCATGCAGTCATATATTTAAACTTAACAAACTTAAAGAAAATTGAGAAATGAACGAAGAAAAAATAAGCTTGTAACAGAGTTAGCAAAATATCCCATATGGTGCCTATTTATGCCACAGCATCGAAAGATTAGGGGTAAATTGTTTTACTTTAACAGTGCCTGTCTGTCCTTCTTTCTGTCTGTCCATTCTGCAAAACCATTTACAAAAAAATAATTAACAATGGCAAGTACAATAATCATATTTAGCATATAGATTTAATGATATGAATCTGCTAATGTTAAGGTCAAGGTCATGTGCCGAAGATGAAGGTCATCCTTCAATGTCAAATTTATGAAAATATGCTATATAAAAAAGCTGCAAATTTTTGTCTACCATTTCTTTAAATTTAACTGGTTAATACACTATCAGATTCATTGAAAAAATATGTAATAATATTATTGTTGTCAATCCTGCAGGCCCATTTATACTTTTCCCATCTGGTAATGGGTTAATTCAAGCTGATATAGTTTGACAAGAATTTGAGAATGTTGACAGCTTTGTTTTCATGGTCCAATTATTTGTTTGCAAATAGCCATCTAAGATGCGATTGAATTGTTTGTGTTTTAATCAGATTAGTGATATGAACTTGAACAAATTTAATTAAGGAAAAGGGTTGATAAACAGGGGTTTTAAGTTGGTTTAAAATTGAATGGATATTCACATCAATAACGCTTTGTGTTAATGGTAAAGTACCTCTAAATGGCGGAAATATTTACACCGATACAAACCATCTGGTTTTGTTTTTAACTAAAGGTAAGTTAATGTATTTTAGTGATTTGTAAAGGTGTAAGATATGGTGTCCCCAAGCCTAAAATGTGTAGAAAGTTTGGATGATATAGTGGATAATTTCGTCTGAATGTGATAATTTCAAGTTAACATCCCAAACCCATCAATCACCTGCCGAGGATAAAAATGTAAGTAAAGATTATTATGCCTTTACATAGTGTGACATTATGTTATCTTGCCCTAGACCATTTGAGGGGTAATATCATTAGAAATTTTGTCGTCTTGGGAATTTTAATCAGATCTAACAGTCTTAATTGTAACAGTATCTACCTTGACTTGATTGATTGATCAATAGTATTGGATTATTTAAAAAACAAACTGCATAACTACAAGCTTAGCAAGAAAACTTTGGTCAGGGCCTTGTGTTGCTGACAGTGGTTACAATTTAGCCTACTGCGGATGAATTTTGAACCCTAGAGATGTACAGGATCAAAGGTTCAAATCCTATATATATTTGTTCCTCTTCTCATTTGACATACCAATTGCTAAGCACAAAACAGTTGTTACTGCTTTGTGGTGAGCCATCAATATGTCCTTGGGCAATAGACAGAATCCTGGATTCCTAATGCAGGATTGGAGGGGGGGGGGTATCCCTAGCCACGATTATGCAGCCCTCTCTGTCATAAGCTGAAGAAGAGGCTTTCCATCAGCTTATTATCAGCTGGGTTACCGGTCGTAGCTTGGTGAGAGCAATTGCAACTATCATTTAAAAGGTCCTGAGTTCAATTTCAGATGGCAGGATATATCCTTTCAGACTTAATGTCTCCGACCAATTGGTTATAGTGATTGTAGGCAAGGAAAGAATGTTTTGGTAGTACTGGTTTGAAAAATAACTTTCCTTCGTGAGGGTCTACAATCAACCTGATGTGACTGAAAGATTATTAAAAGCTCTGTTTAGTTTAATCCCCATACAAACACAGTTTTCTTGATGTTGCTTGATTTATCTCCCTGCTTTCATACTTAAGGTTTAGCAAGCTACGCCACTGACTTGATAAAGAGGAGAAATAATGGGTCACTGGGTAGGCTGTACCTGTTGGCATGGTCCAATCACACAGTAATGATGATTTAATGATGATTTAACGATGTCAACTTACTATATACCAGTTTAGAAGTTCTCTAAAGTTAATGTTGCATAGAATGATTTTCATGCCCAGCTATATCAATGGCTAAAGAGGCCCTTCATCTAGTTTGATATAGCCTTTTTTTATAGCAAATAAAGTTACTATATATCATAGATGAGCTCAGCATTAGCTCAAGTAAAATGTTCCTAATTGGATCCCTTCAGTTCGGGATTATAGTCACATTGTATTTAAAAAGCTAGAGAAACAACAATAGGATGTGCAGAACAATTATTGTAACAAGTTACTATGCAGGAAAAATGCATGTGGTCTTTAGGATGCGTCCATTACTTACACATAAACCTGCTATGTTTAAAAGCTTATTTTAGCCTCTTTTTAAGCATTTGGCATTTTATCAGATTACAATGTACTTTCTATCTTTTCATGGATTAGAAGATTGAGTACTGAGTTTTCTATGCACCCCATTCTCTCATACCTCTGGAAAAAATTCAAGAATTGGTTCTTGAATGTTTTAGAACATGGAAAAGTTCAAGAACTAGTTCTTGAATCTTCCAGAGTGTGAAATTGTAGTTCAAGAGCTTGTAGTACTAGATCTTGAATTTCTATGACTAGTTCTTGAACTACTTTAAAAACTAGTTCTAGAACAGGATCAAGAACTTGTTTCCTGAAGTTCAAGAAGTTCTTGAATTGCCATTCAATATTCTCGAACTTTTTCACATTCAAGAACTTCCGAGATCCAGTGCTTTGAAGAAAGATGTGCAGGCGTAAATCGAAATCCTGCCTCTGACTTCTTTATTGTTGTTTAACTTTGTCAATGTTTTAAGCCTCATTATTGCATAAAATGGACGTTTTTGGTCATACGTTAACGGACAAAACCTGGGCATTAACGGGAGAAAATATGGATTAATCAGTAAATTCACGTGCCGTTAACACCCTGCTTTTTCATGCCCCCGTATCGAGAGATCGGGGGCATATTGTTTTACTCATGTCCGTCTGTCTGTCTGTCTGTCCATCCATCCGTCCGTCTGTCCGAAGACTTAACTCGAAAATTTAACCTTGCCAATATCATCAAGCCTATTCAAGATACAAAATATTTGGCATGATGATAGATCTCAATGATCTGCATCCACTTGTACCATAGTCAAGGTCATGTGACAAGGTTAAGGTCATCTGTCAAGGTCAAACTTTGAAAAAACTTAACCCGAAAACTTAACCTTGCCAATATCTTCAAGCCTATTCAAGATACAAAGCTAATATTTGGCATGATGATAGATCTCAATGATCTGCATCCGCTGGTACCAAAGTCAAGGTCGTGTGACAAGGTCAAGGTCATCTGTCAAGGTCAAACTTTGAAAAAAAATGCCCTGTCGGGGGCATTTGTGTTTCACAAACACATCTTGTTTTTTACCTAAATATCCGCCATTTTTGCTTATACAATTTAATCAGTTTCATTGAGACTTTGCTCTAATTCCCGCGTTAAATTGTGTGGCGTCATAAATAAATCAAGCCACATGGGTTTAAACAAAATGGATGGTGTTTAGCATGATACAATTGTTCTGGCATATTTGTAAGTTTGTAACTAGTTTTATATCGTTTCTATGAAATTATTTCGCAATTTCTGTTTGATATCTATCTTTTATGCAATAATAGTGTCAATTCACATTTTTTCGGGCGTTAACATTTGCAGAGACCCTCAAAATGCTTTAACGCCCGAGTGCAAAATCTTTAAACATTTGCAGAGACCCTCAGAATGCTTTAACGCCCGAGTGCAAAGCACTTTGCATTAAAGCATTTTGAGGGTCTCTGCAAATGTTAATGCCCTCAAAAACGTGAATTACAGTAAAAGGACACAATGATGTCAAATCTGAAGCTTTGTGACAAGCAGCTATTATAAGGTGGCAGTTTAACTCTTTCTAAAGACTCGTCTGTCAAGCCTCTTATTGTTAGAAAACTTTCAAAAGGCCTTAGATTGCCCTGATATCCCTATGACGGGCTTTGTAAATAAACTTTTATATATACCGTGTATGTTACTTAATAGCGGAATGATGAAAGGATATCGGTAGCTTGATGGCAGTAATTTAGATTTGATATGTCATCTTTTTGTCAATGAAGAAAGTCGGTTAGCCATCTATGTGGAACATTAGCGTGTAGTTACACCATATGGGTGACTGAGTTTTTCTATTCTGGATTATCGGTGAATGTGTGAACTATATGATTATATTGTGCTCATCATATTGTGTGTCTATGATAGATTATTCATGAATTACTTTAATAATGATGATCAAAGTAGCTAAAGTTGGCATCTTCTTTCATTGTCATAATGAGCTTGTGATTGAGAATTAAATCAAATTTTGGGAGCTAGTTGGTGGAGAGAATTATACCTTTCATTATCATTATATTCTCTGTTAATCGAAATATTAAGAGAACTACTTATCTTTAGAAAGAAATTGATAAAGGAAAGAGTTCTTTACAAATTTTAAAACAGACTAATATTTCTCAGGTGTTAAAACCCAAGTGCTTGCTAATATTTTAAGGATGTAAGTTTAATTTTTGTAGTGTAAAAAGGTTGAAGTGCTATATCAAGATCAAAACAAAAGATACTATAGATATATCATGTTGCATTTTGTACAAAATTTGAAGTCTGACCAAAATTATATATTACAATCAAATCAAATATGTAGAGTGGATATTTATTAGTTAAAGTTGAAAAGTCCTGTTGGTTTGACCAACAAATTGTGTTCTTGGAGTTTTAAAAAATATTAACCGATGTCGGCACTCATTCTTTCAAACTATTGGTTTCCCATGGGTTGATCACGGTAGACCTATGTGGGATAGCAGCTTGAAGATAGGAAAGGATGTAATAGTAGTACTGGTGAGAGAAAAACCAGGAATCTATTGTTAGGTGCTCCAGCTGCGATATATCTGGAAAATTGTTGAAAGTGCAAAAGACAAGGGAAGCCATGAGAGAAATGTTCTCATTTATCTACAGAGCACAGTGTGTAGACTCTGGGGTTGACATGTGTGGATGCATAGGCTGGCCAGAGGCTTTGCTTTATAACATATTTGAAATTGTTGGAAATGATGAGAACATGCTCCATTATCAAAATTTGAAGCATAGGCCAGTCATAACAACAGTCATGAATGTGGTGGCCGGGTCTCGTACTGTAACAAGCATCATGCAGGGATATGCAATGAGACTGCAGCCCTTGGAGAGTATTTTATTGCATCTTTTTTTTTTTAATCAGACAACCTTATCATAAAGTTTCAAGTTTATATATGTTTATTTTGAAGAGATTAGTTTTCGTTATCATGGTTTTGTATTTGTTAGTGTTGGATTATCAATGTTCAAACAAAACAACAGGATAACTTGAAGGGATAATCTTGTAAAATGCAATAAACTTGTACAAATTGATGTCTCAAGTTATGTATGGATCTGATAGAAATACATCTTGAGAGGTTCAGCGTAATACTATTGTAAGTGCCTATATATTTATAGGCACTTACAATGGTGTTGCTCTGACCCCTCAATTCTGTTATTGATGGTTTTCTAACTGAATTTAAGATAATGTGTTGCATTCAAAAAGTCCAATTCAGTGCTGACTTCCTATCTAAATGAAACTTTAAGAGTGAATGATATTTGATTATACATAATGCAGAGATGTGGCTTTGATGTAAAGGACAATGGCAGTTGCTTGAATTTGATTTAGAAGGAAGAAATTGCTGGGAAATTATGATTATGTAGGACAAATAAGGACAAATTACCAACAAGTTGAAGTTATCATTTAGTGAAATATTGATTTCTAGTGAACTGGAAATTTAACATTTTCCACAATGTTTCGTTCAATGTCTTTGAAACGTTTGGACTTTGATATGTTCACAAACTTATCTCAGAGAGAAAACTTGGAATTCTACACACTGATCAGTCACTCCAAGGATGAAAATCTGGTAAGGAAATAATAGTTATTCAAAACTGGCTTGTCAGGTCTGTAATATATAAAGGATAACTGTTTTACCCCCCACCTACGATTTAAGTAGAGGGGGAATATTGGTTTCACCATATCTGTCTGTGTTTGTCCATCTGTCCATAGACCTTTTTGTTTCCTGAAGAACGAAGTGACCCAGAATCATCAAACTTTATACAGTTGTTGCCAATGACCCAAGTAAGTGCAGTATTGCTTTGGGTCAAGAGGGTCAAGGTCATAATTGAACTTTATCAGAAAACTGTTTACTTATTTGGACAAAATGTTGTGTTTTTAGCTCACCTGAGCACGAAGTGCTCAAGGTGAGCTTTTGTGGTCGCATGATGTCCGTCGTGTGTCGTCCGTCGTCCGTCGTCAACATTTACCTTGTAGACACTCTAGAGGCCACATTTTTTGCCAAATCAACCTGAAATTTGGTCAGAATGATTGTCTTGATAAAATCTAGGTAAAGATTTAATCTGGGTCAAGTGGGGTCAAAAATGAGGTCACAGGGTCAAATCTAAGATAAACCTTGTAGACACTCTAGAAGCCATATTTTTTGCTCAATCAACCTTAAAATTGGTCAGAATGATTAGCTTGATGAAATCTCGGTTAAGTTCGAATCTTGGTCTAGTGTGGTCAAAAATGAGGTCACAGGGTCAAATCTTGCATAAACCTTGTAGACACCCTAGAAGCCTCAATGTTTGCTCTATCCACCTGAAAATTTGTCAGAATGAATGCCTTGATGAAATCTATGTCAAGTTCAAATCTGGGTCAAGTTTGGTCAAAAATGAGGTCACAGGGTCACATCTTAGATAAACCTTGTAGACACTCTTAAAGCCATTTATTTTGCTCAATCAACCTGAAAATTGGTCAGAATGATTGTCTTGATAAAATCTCAGATGGATTCAAAATTAGGTCAAGTGGGGTCAAAAATGAGCTCATGGGGTCAAATCTTAGATAAACCTTGTAGACACCCCTGAAGCCACAATGTTTGCTCAATCATCCTGTTAATTGGTCAGAATGATTGGCTTGATCAAATCTAGGTTAAGTTCAAATCTGGGTCAAGTGGTGTCAAAAATGAGGTCACAGAGTCAAATCTTAGATAAACCTCGTAGACGCTCTAGAAGCCATATTTTTCGCTCAATCAACCTGAAAATTGGTCAGAATAATTGTCTTGATGAAATCTCGGTATAGTTTCAAATTGGGTCAAGTGGGGTCAAAAATGAGGTCACAGGGTCAAATATTGAAATTACCTTGAAGACACTCTAGAAGCCATATATTTTGCTCAATCAACCTGAAAATTGGTCAGAATAAATGTTTTGATGAAACCTAGGTCAGGTTCAAATTTGGGTCAAGTGGAGTCAAAAATGAGGTCACAGGGTCAAACCTTAGAAAAACCTTTTAGACACTCTAGAAGCTATAATGATTGCTCAATCCACATGAAAAATGGTCAGAATGATTGGCTTGATGAATTCTAGGTCAAGTTCGAATCTGGGTCAAGTGGGGTAAAAAATAAGGTCACAGGGTCAAATCTTAGATAAACCTTGTAGACACTCTAGAAGCCATATTTTTAGCTCGATCAACCTGAAAATTGGTCAGAATGATTGTCTTGATGAAATAGCGTTTTTTTTCTTAAATTTGGTCAAGTGGTGTCAAAAATGAGGTCACAGGGTCAAATCTTGGAAAAACCTTGTAGACACTCTAGAGGTCATAATTTTTGCCCAATAATCATGAGAATGTGTCAGTTTGATAGTCTTTATAAAATCTCAGTCTGCTTTCAATTTGGGTCAAGTGTGGTTTTAAACTAGGTTAAGAGGTCAGATCTTAAGACCATTAACTCAGGTGAGCAATTTAGGGCCACTATGGCCCTCTTGTTAAGTGTTAGATTGATTTAAGGTAGAGGACCTGTAATAGTTTGCAACCTTAATTTTGGGAAGTAATCACTTTGAAAGTGTTAACCATGGTTTCCTTATTATTTTCATTAGGAAATCTCGATTAACACTGTTAAAGTTTCAATAACTTTCATTATTTGAACAAGTACTTTAAAAAAGCTATATTTCAGCTGTTAAAGCAGAGGTGTCTTAAAATCAAGACCTTGATCTAAATCAAACTGCCTTTGTCATATTTTTGAGATTTTGAGTATATAGTTCACTGTATGGAAAATGAATGTAGATAATTTGTTGACCTGACCTTATAGATTTATATCAATTGATCATTTGAACATTGATGTTCTGTCACATAAATTGTTTACCAACACACCTGGCTTAATACAGGTGTAAACAAAGATTTGTAAAACACTGAAATGAATTAATGTCCATTTAATGCTATTCTACATGAATTATCAACTCCATGGATTTCATATTACAATCTAGATCAGGTATTTCAACTTTGGAACTTTAGAATACTAAAACTTAAGTTCTTGGAACTTCTTGAACTAGTTTTTGAAACTGAACTGGAGTTCAAGAACTAGTTCTAGAGTTGTTTCAAGAATTTTTCTAGAACTGATCAAAGAACTAGCTCTACTATGAAGTTCAAGAACTAGTTCTTATAGTTTAAGAATATCTTAAAGTTTTTGAACATCCATTTAATGTTCTAGAATGTTCAAAAACCAGTTCTTGAACTTTTTTGCAGGGGTTGTTGTTATGTATAGAAAAATAATATCTTGCAATTGGTATTTCAAATGTTGAAAAAATATTATTTGCATGGTGACAGGAAAAAGTTTGGTAAAATTTAATTAAATATTAGTTTAGAATTAGAGGACTGACTTGTAAATGTGAATTGTGACATAAAATTGGTTATTACAGTGTCAATATTTGATTATTTCTGCTAAACTGATCATATTGTGAACAAGGTGCCATAGGCTACATTTCTGCTTTAATGGATATTAAATGTAACCTGCCCAAGTTACTGAGATAATGAAACTCTTAGATTTCAAACAGCCATAAAATATATAGTTATTGTTCTAACATTCTTAGAAACTGCAATCAAAACATGGCAATCCAAAGAGGATGAGTCAAAGGCATTTGAGCCTGTGTGTTAGATTTCCAATAATTCGAAACATGCATCCACACAGTCTGACCAGAGTCTTTACTATGCATTTACTAGCTAGATAAGGTCTTAAGGTGTCTGTAGACCATCAGGTAACTTTGTATTTACACTGTGTGGCTGTCTATGCTGCTCAATGTTTGCACCCTACGCATATTTCAAATTGTTAGAAATGTCTTAAACAGGCCCATTTGTATGTAGAAGCAGTTTGATTTGGATCTACAATGTTTGGAGGTTGTCCTTTCTTTCCAAATACTGTATTTCCTGTAATAATAGCGCCCTCCCTAATAGTATAGCACCTCTACATTTTTTTTACCAAGAAACCCACTTCAAATACATAAATTTTTGGAACTTTTGAGAAATCTTATTTTGGAATGAATTTTCTCTAAACAATCATTTAAATGATTAGGGATGGTGCCATTATTTTAGGAAATTCTGTAGCTGTCATACCTTGCTGGTATTAACCCTCAATATCAGTTTGTCAACATTCATAATTTAGTTGCCAACATAATTGATGAGGTTGGAGTGCCCATTTAAATACCACTTGGATCAGCAGTGTAATCAAATGGTTATATAGGCATCTCAATTATTTTGGCTTTACTTACCAATTTGACATTGTAATATAACTCATACCATTATCAAAGAATTCTCTATTATTGTATTTTTTAAAATCATCGTTACAATTAACATATGGCTGCATGCTGTTAATGAAAAATCAATTCATCAATCAAAACACTCATTTATAAAGACTGTTGACCCCTGTCATTTTCTTCCATTTAATTTGCTAAAATATTCCATAGATAACCTTGTTGCTGCCTTAGTGATGTTGATCTGGTCCTGCGAAAACTTGACATTTTGTGAGTATAAATGAAGGCATTCAATTGAAACTTAGTACACATGTTCACTACCATAAAAGGCAACCTATCCTATCAAGGTTGGATAATTCTAGATGCATTTTGTGTGAATTATGCCCCTCTCTCATCTTATGGGTTTTTTTTTATCGGGTACCTAACATCAAAGCATCTAATGCACTTGTAGGCAATAGGTACTCTTGTTTCAAACATGTTTGTGGATGGGTGACATTTTTCCACAAAATAGTCTGTAGCCATCTCAAGAGGGCAAAGTGAAGGCTTAGATCTCACTGCCCAACTGCATAGGCTGATATTAGCCTTTTACAGGCACATGTGAAATTGTGTTGCCAATAAGACAGTAGTTCACCATCCTTAATTGAAATGATCAGATAAGAGATTGTTTTAACAGACTCCCTAGTGTAACAATTATGTGAGAAATGATTCAGCAGTGATAAGGTGAGGGATGATGGATTATTGTTTAGGGATTATCTCTTAATCAATCTTATTTTGTAAAGCACTGTGTCTAAGATCAGTTGTGGATATATGGATATGGGAGTCTATCCTCAGACATTTGCTATAACATTAAGTTCTCCTATCAATTTTAGGTGTAAAACTAAGGTACTTTAATTATTTCAAGTAAGATATGATATTCATGGCTCAGTGTGAAACAGTTGTAACTGCCTTTATCTTTATAGGCAGTTACAAGTTACAACTGCATGCATTTCGCACTGAGCAATTAACATAATGTAGTCAAAATTAAAGTAAAACTGAAGAAGTAATAAATTATATTCCTCTTTATGTAGTTATCTACATTGCCTTCATGATAACTATAGCTTTAGTTCTAGAGTTATATTTAATCTAAGTATATGTATAAAGAGATACTGCTGGATGGCGGCAGCGGCACATATCCTTTCCATCATTGATATCTTCCACCAGTGGGTGGGTGATCATAAACCTTATTATAACCCCAAAAACTATGTTTGGAGGGTGTATAGAAGTCAGCTTGTTGGTCAGTCGGTCTCTACCTTGGTCCATCCTTTTGTAGCTCGATTTCTCAGCAACTAATTGGCACATTTCATTCAAACTTAATACATATGATCACCATCAAGCAGAGGTGTGCAAGTGATATTTTGCTGACGATCTGTTTACTTTTGGCAGAGTTATGGTCCTTTGAAGGAAAAATGGCTTTTCATTATGGACAAGCAATTGTAAGGGGGTATCAGTCTGCTTTGCGACAGTCTAGTTAAATGAAACATTCTGGAGGTCAAATAAGGATGTAATGGTATAGTACTGGTGTAGAAAATAACAGGAATTCATCGTGCTCAATTATCAGGTGGTTCAGCTACCACAACATGACTTAAAGATTGTTGAAAGTGGCATAAATCCACATTCAAGCAACCAAGAATCTATAATGAGAAGTTTTGATCCCAGCATGATGTCAGAATAGTCTTCAGAGGACGTTTTAATATTTGTGACCCATCACACAAAAAGGAAACATCTGGAAACTCTTTGAAATAAATATTTGAAAATAAGATTGCTTCCAGCAAATATTACGGCAACCAGAGGTCATATGTCAAAATTCTTTAACAAGGAAGGTAAATTGATCATTCTAAAGTGGGAAAACTAGCATTTAGAATTCCATATTTCATGTGTCTACTTCTTGCAGCAACCTTAATTTTTGACTTACATAAAAAAATGATTGTAAGATATTTAGTAAAACAGGCCCCTGCTGTGCAATCAGGATAAAAATGTTTGCAAAACATATAACATAATTATGACCTCCTAGCTGCAATGCATGTGCTTTCATTTGCTAACATTTTTACTTCCTAAATGCAGGGCACTCATGGCTTTAAGGAGGGTTGAATTACCTTAAAGGTGGCAGATAATCCAATCAGTTATATAATAACGGGTATTATGATTGAATTGATGCATTTGATCAATTTTTGCTTAAAATATCTGTTGCACTCTGTGATTCTATCACATATTAAAAGAAAAATATCACAATTAAAACAATGTACTGGTTGATGCAATAATATGTCACAGCTTAAATTTGCAGAGGACAAATTCTTTTAAATATACATGAAAATATAGACATATTTTATAGATGGAAGAAAAACAATGAAAGATGATACTGTTTTTCTAAGGATATACTTATCTTTACAAAAATAAGTTATTCTAGCCTTGAGCCTTAGTGTGAACTTTGCTTAAACTCGAAAAAATATTCATAGTTATGTGAATAGCCGGATAAGTTACATTGAATTATGTTAGTTCTGAGATTTAATGTCTGTCTGTTTTAGACAGGAATTATGGCAGGGTATTTGATGGTCTGTGAACCAATCATTGACCAGGTATGTGCCATGGAACAGAATTTGGAATCATAGTTGGACAAATCAATTTCATGGTTCAGCGGGAAACAGTTGTAACTGCCTGCATGTTAATAGGCAGTTACAACTGTCTCACACAGAGCCTTTTGAATTATTATATGTAAACACTGAGCTTCATTGAAATTGTTGTTACAATAATTTGGGTACCCCACCCATATGATATCCTAATACTCTGTAATGTATACATGATGTTGACTTTCCTGGAATTGATATTTTAAGCTGATTGACTTATTATATCAAAATTCAATGTGAAATTGACATATTTGAACACTTTATAAAATTTTAGACCCTTACTGAGCATATAAAAGGAACCATCATGGACAAAAAAGCATTTCCTCGCTTTGCTTTGCTTTAGAGACACAATGACATCTAGCCCATTACCTCTATATTGCCTAAAGCTTCAAACTTTTATGAAAAATATTGGGCATACACCGTGTACAAATTTTTGTTTTATTAAAATTGTTCATAATGAAATATAATTTACTCATGCCTACAATTTATATCGTTTCAGAGAAGACAGCTGGCGTCCAGAAGAAAGTCCGCCCCTGGGGCGGTTCTACTCAAAACCTTGGGGAAATCCAAAAGTTCCAACAATATTCTGTAAGTGTTTTTGATAACAATTATATAAGTCATCTTTATGAGGGGAAGCTGCTGAAGTGGAATCCCCTTTATTGGAACCCTGGTAATAGCAGATCACTGCTTAATTGTAATGTTGGCCTTAAAGTGTACAAACAAACAAATTATGGAACAAATATCTCCTTTCAATATTTTGTCCATAGCTTCAAGATGATTGACAAATTAAAATCCATGTCCCATCAACCCACCATCTTATCATTACATTGTGAAGGTCATCATTCTGGCTAGGTCAAGGTCAGTGATCAAGGCTGACCATTCATTTTAAATGAGTCATTGTGTGAGCATTCATTTCTGTTTCAAAATACATGTACCTAGATCATCAATACAGGAGATCCAGCACTGTATTCAGGATCACAAAGCGGTGCAAACAGTTTCCAAATTTACCCGGCTTTGCACGCGCACTTGCGTGCAAAGTGGGGTATAATTGGAAAACTGTTTGCACTGCTTTTGTCATCTTGAATGCTGGTCAGGTATTACCTGTGACCTCTTTGTTTTCCAAGATTTATATAAGGGTTGATGACTTAAAAAACTTTTCAATTTCATACCTGTCTTTCTTTCAAACATAGTAATATTTACAACTCACATAAAAATTGAGTTCTGCCAGTGTACATGTTAAAGTTTGACATCTAGGGTCATCTCCATCCTCTTATAAATCTAATTTTTGCACTTTTAGGGATATTGAATGACTAAATCTATAGGAAGTATCATATGTATTTCCTTTGGTACAAATGATGGCTTTGTGGTCTGTTACAACAAATTGTTTAATTATTGTAGCAGGTTGCTGTCTAGTCCAATGTTGAGAAATAAGCTTGATAAATCTACAACCAAAGCTTCTTGCTATAACTTTTTTTTCAATTTACCCAAAGTTAACCCATTGGAACATTTTGACAAGAAAATAAAACATTTACGATCTAAATTTCTAAATAAGCCTTTAAATAAACAATTATGTGATAAATAAAGAAAAAAAATGAAATTCACAAAAAAAAATTTAAGTTAAGGTAGTGGACCCGTTAAGTTCCGCAACATGATCTTTCACAATATTAATACTGTTGAAGTTCATTACTTCCAAATTGTTGCAGAACTGTTACAGGTCATTATTATGCTTTTGCTCATTATGTAGAGTGAGCATAGGGATGAAATTAATAGATTGACATCTGAAACCACAAAACATGATTTATTGTTGAGTAGAAAATTGATAAAGACAACCATTGACCTTTGATTTTAGTTCTTTTGGGGTTTATCAAATTCCTGGAGTTTTTTCAGCTTAAAAAGAGTGAATGAATTGAATTGAATGTATTCAAGAATGATTTTTTAACTCACCTGTGCAACAAGTGGTCAGGATAATGTGTTGTAGTTGTATTATGTCTTTTTAGCTCTCCTGAGCACAAAGTGCTCAAGGTGAGCTATTGTGATCACTAAATTTCTGTCATCCATCCATCCATCTGTCTGTCTGTCATTTGTCAACCATTTCTTTAAACATCCCCAAAACCACTGGGCCAGTCAAGCTGAAACTTTGTAGGGATGTTCTTTTGGTGACGATCTTCAAAGGTTGTTAATTTTTTTTTTCTATCAAAAATCCATATCATTACTAAAGCTTTATTTAAGCTTTAGGTATGAGATTTTGTTTGCCCAAGGGATGCTGTCTTAGGGCAGTTGTAGTATGTCAGACTTTCAATCAAAAGGTCCTGGGTTCAATGCCCTATATCTTTTCCGACTATTTGTCCCCCATCAATGGGTGGATAATTGTAAACATGTGTGATAGATGCTTGAGGCTAGGAAAGGATGTGATATATGGTAGTACTGGTGGCAAAAATACCAGGGTTTCATCGTTAGCTGCTCCAGCCACTGCAATAAAACTGAAAGATAATTAAAAGAGGCATGAAACCCCCAAATTGTTTGCCAAAAGAAAAATTTTATGAAATAACTAAAGTTTCGATTGGAACCCCCCACCCCACCCTCACCACCCCCACCCACCCCAAAAAGAAAAAATATTACATTTTCAATTTCATTTTTTGTCCATACATAGTCACTTAAGTTAAGATTGATGGACAACAAAGCTCATAAGATATACAAAACGCAGTTTGTAGTATGTTTGCAAATAAACAGAATGAAATAAAATTATAAGAATTGTAGTTCAGCTCCCTTACCCATTTATAAACAAGTAACTTGTATAAACCAGATATTTCTTATAATAACAGGACAGGATATCACGATATTTATATGGATGAAGGGATTTCAATAGATGGAGATCATTAAAATTTTGGGACAGTATCTACAATAGGCTATATATTTACTTTGTAATGCATCATAATCAGGTCCACATTCCTGTGTGGGTATTCAGGTCAGGTCCTGCCCTCAAATAGGTGGGTAACCACTGAACTATCCCGACACATCTGTACAGATTTCCACATGCACTGTAGCTGCCATCATACTGAGGTAGCCATAGGTGTAACTAGTACTTTGAAATTTAAATGCACACAGAAGGTGACCAACGTGAAAATATAGGATAAAGGCGATATATAGACTTTGACAACATCTATCCGCCCCCCTTTAGCTCTACTGAACAAAACATGTGTCTTGCATTGTCTGTCATAGAAAATTTAGAAAAACTTTTTCTTCTCCTTAACCACTGGGCCTATTTCAATTTAACTTTGCCAGAATGTTCCTTAGGTGACTCCCTTTAAAAATTGTTTGCTAAATTCTGATTGGCCAATAAATATGGGCGTTGAAAGACAACTTCTCCTGAACTACTGGGCTGATTTCAATGAAACTTTACCAGAATGTTCCTTTCATGATCCTCTTCAAAATTATTTTGCAAAATTTTGATAGGCCAATTAAAAAATGGGCATGGCAGGGTGGGCCTTATTTTTAGTTGCCTCAGTAAAGAATGGGTGGGCATAGTCTATTTTCAGTTTGAATTTTTGGAATAACATCTTCCCTTCAATAATTAAATAATTAAATAATTAAATGTGAATGAAACTTTGTCAAAAAGTTACATGGATGGGTTCCACTGGACCAATAAAATTCAGGTCAGTGGTTTAGGGCCATTCTGGCCCCTTGTCTATGATTTGAGTGTTGGCGAATAATCTAAACATTGTTACTACAAATTCAATAAGCTGTGGTTTCCTTGTTATGATCTTTCAACCACAACATTTTTTGATAGAGGATTTATTGCTATCATGCAATTGCATAATGTGTGTTATGGTAGTTACGCCCTTGGTAACATGTTGGACTCCCAATCATGGAGTAACAGTTTCAATCTTCAACAAGGCACACATACTGTCTGACAATTGTCTCTCGTTTGTGAGTAAGGTAATTGTAAGTCTAAGTGGGAGGACCAGCTTCAGGCTTGGAAAGGATCTTGTACAGTGGTAGTTTTGGCGAGAGAAATATCAGGATTCATTGAGGTTATATGCTCTGGCTGACTCTATTTGACTGAAAAATTATTAAAAGAAAATCAAAATGCCACTTATAAGCATATAGGCAGTTAGAACTGTTTCATGCTAAGCCATTGTTTCAATTTAATCTTTTCACTTAGGAAGCTGGAAATGGTGTTGGATAAAAATAAGAGAAAAGGTTATCTCCCTTTTTGTCAAAGGACTAGTCTAAGCAGAGTGATCTTTCTTAATGTCAGCTAAGTAAATGAAGTAAAGGACGCTCAATTCTGTCAAAAAATTATTTTAACCTCTCTCCATTCAAAAAATCTTCATTTAGTAATTAATTCATATACCTGTAATGCTTAAATATGCTGCCATATTAGTCAAACTGTATTACTTCTTATGACAACATACTGGTGCTGTACTGATGAAGCTTTGGTGAAAATATACAATAAGCTCAGCTTGTACAAATATCCTGCTTTCTACCCAGCGGCGCCACACATTCTGTCTGACTATTTTTCTCCCACCAATGGGTCGATAATTGTAGACCTATGTGGGATTCAGCTGGAGGCTAGGAAAGGATGTATTGGTAGAACTGGTGCGAGAAATACCAGGAATCCATTGTTAGGTACTCCTACCGCAATGACATAACTGAAAGATTGTTGAAAGCAGCATTAAACCTCTTTCACACAAACCTGCTTTCTGCCTTATTATAGTTGAGAAAACTTAATCAGACTACTTGAAAAATCCCAAAACTTGGCAACTTGTTTGGGTGAAAAAATAAATTCAGCTGGAAGAATGTTAATGCTATCTTGAAACCTTAGCTAGTGTTGCTAGGGAAAATTCAATTTGGTTTTCAAGTTTGAAAAGCGTTAAACTGCTTCTTATTCTGTCACGAGTATCAAAAGCGGGTTTGATTCACTGTACAAATTTGTCAACCCACCCAATTATACCCCCATTGAGGAGAACCTGTAAAGTCAGAAGGTCAGTGTTAGTGTATTCAAACAGAAAGTCGGGTAGGGTTTTGAAATATTTTCATTCATGGTTTACAACTGTTATTATCATAGTCTTTTGAAATTCGTGTGAATACAAGTACTCATTTAGTTTTATATGAAATCTCATATAAATTAGATAACGTGTCCTTCAATGTCAGTCGTGTCCCATCCCTGCCTCAATTTTAACCTCCCCTAGAGAAATTACTCAGTTTTAACGCTTTCCTGTTTTACAAAATTTTGGACCTGTCAAAATTCAAAGGTTTTGCAGACGAAAAATTCAAAGTGAATTTAATTTGAAAAATAACCATTCTGTAGGGTAGAAAATTTTGTAGAAAAAGGAGAAATTGTTTGTCACAAACAATTTCTTCTTTTTCTACAATGTTTTCTCAATTACAAAATCTAAGGGATGTAAAAACCGGGGATTGGACAGGAAAGGGTTAACCTATTACAAAATCATGCTTTTTTACCTTCTGTATGAAATTACAGTCAAACCTGTCTTAAGCAAGCACCCAAGGGACATTCAAAAAGCCCTTGCTTAAGACAGATGCTTGCTTAATACAAGTGGCCACTAAGACAGGTTTGACTGTATTCCAAGAGTCCAATATTATTGCCAAATCATTGTGTCAGTGCAAAACAGTTGTAATGCCAATATCTTTATTTTCACAAGAGGATGATGACAAAAAAAATCTTAGCTAAAAATTATTAGAAAGCTGAAGATTTTCTTTCAGACTGGAAACTGCCTTTAATTCAAATCAAATAGGCCTCTCTATATATGTCATACTTTTCTCTTTCAAGGGGACAAAGTGCAGTTGGCAAGAAAGATGTTGAGTTTTTACGACAGTCACGTCACACAAACAACTTTAACCGACAGTACCTCATGGAAGGGCCAGTGGAATTCTCCAGGGTGAGTGGCATTAGTGCATTACTGGTCCAATCACTTGACCTGTCACAGCACATCATCTCATAAATAAAAATGTAATAGGTCTCTAAAATATAGGGTCATGGACATGAACCAAAAAAACTTTTTGAATCTTGAAACTTCGCAGGTGGATAGATCTCACTGAGGAGAAGTACAGTGCACAAGAACCATAACTCTACTCATCAAATTTTGTGAGTTATTACCCTTTGTTGTTTGACAAAGAATAGGCTATTGATGTGCTTTTGGGGGGGGGGGGGGGGGGGGCATAAATGTTTTACAGACATCTCTTGTTACAATTAAGTTGTACATCCATGAAACTGTTTGAATTTTAAATTCCTTAAAACACTAAAAATTACAAAATTATTATAATTTCCAGGTGTCAGTGCAGTCTATTGCAGTGCCAAAAAACAAATATAGGCACTTACAAAAGACCTACACTAACCCCTCAAAAAGCACCATTTTCATGAAAGTATAGTAATTGCTGTTTTTTAGATGAATAAACAAGAATTCTGTAGGTAACCGGCAATTAAATTAATTGACTCTGTCGGGATTCGAACCCGGGACCTCTACATCCCAAAGCGAGTGCTCTACCACATCGCTATAAAAGTTAGCTTGTACGGCAAGGCAGTACAAACACCCCTTATAGTCAACCCGGCTACATACACCCCCTCGACTATGAAGATTCTTCCACGAATCTTCTTAAGTCAACATCATCAACTTCTTAATCACATAACCACCACCTCATGTAGGTTATTTACGGTGGGCGCCAAATGTAACCTGCAATTAAATTATTCGACTCCGTCGGGATTCGAACCCGGGACCTCTACATCCCAAAGTGAGTGCTCTACCACATCGCTATAAAAGCTAGCTTGTACGGCAAGGCAGTACAAACACCCCTTATAGTCAACCTGGCTACATGCATATTTTCCCTCATCTTATATATTTCAGGGAATGCAGACCCAGGACCGTTACCTGTTTCTGTTCAGTGATCTACTCCTTATTGCTAAACAGAAGTAAGTTGTCTCTCCTGTCACAAAGATTTCCTCCCTTTAACAAGTAATCAATTAGAATACCTTTAAGATTGATAATATTTTTTTTTCAAAAAAAGGAAAAATAATATATTTGACCCGTCACATGAAAAGGGACCATCTGGGTAGTGCGTAAAAAGTCCACTGACTGCGCAGACTGACTAGGGTCGAAACTTTTTGCACCATGCCTATTTTCTGAATCTAGAATGTTCAATCTACCTTCCAGTGAAATAATTTTTGAAATGTGACATCTGGCTGACCTAAGCTGGATCAAATATCTTTTTCCATAATTAATTGTTAAGAATTCCCGGATGGTCCCTTTTTGCGTGACAGGTCACATGAAAAAAAAATGAAGTAAATGCTTTCTTTTCTGTGAATTTTAGATTAAGGCCAGTGGTCCAGAATAAAGTAGTATATCTAGTTAATATGGCATCTGTCTCTAACTAATTGAGCCTGTGCCTGACATTTCCAACAATTTGAAACATGCGTGAGGCACAAACAACTTGCAGCCTAAAGAACAATGTAATAAGAAGATTCCCTGTCTGTCTAAAGACACCAGACCTTATGTATCTATAAAGCGAAATGTGAAGACTGGTCAGACTGTGCAGATGCATAGGCTGGCTAGAGTCTTTTCTTTGTGCACTTTTGAATTTGTTGGAAATGACACGCACAGGGTCAATTTTGGCTTCAAGCCTGCTGATGTGAGCTAGGCATTGTCGTCATAACTTTGCCTCAGTGACAGAGCATTAGTGCGTCTGTAAGGCTGTCTAAATTTCTCAAGGCCATGACCGGTTTCATTTGTTATGGATCAGTTCCAAAAAAATGCAGTAGTTCTATTCAGTGAGTAGATTCGGCATTTGAATGTCAAGTTTTTGTCTTGAGCATAAATTCTAAATTTATGGATGGATTGAAAAACTCGTTTTCAAAGACCTTCAATAATATGGTCTAGATTCTATCATGTTGTCCCTTCCACAAGATATTACTATCAATATACAAGACGTCACATGGGGCTCTCAATTAATCCTTATTCTGCTGAATTTACGTTTTATTTCAAACAAATTGACAATTTTCGGGACATATCAACCATTTAAGCTTGTGTTTTCTCCCAGAATGATTAAGTAGAGAGCAGGCAGTGTAGGCTAAGATCAGACAGTACATCGGTGCAGGCTGATCTTAGTCTATACAGTCTGCTAAAGCTTTGTTTACAGCATGAGAGATTTATGAACGGTGTGAGAAGGTTTAATGTGATGAAATATTGTTAAATTGTCAACTTGTATAGAAGTTAGATTTTCGCTGTAATCTTCACTTATCCAAAAATCATATTTATGTTCGATCCATGGTACAATTTATTAAGTAAAATTCAATAAACTTGTATGGGTTTTTTCACATGATTCTTTTGCTTGGTATCAAATACAAATAGAATGTATACAATAAATAAATGTCAATAAGAAATATGATTCTCTGAGCAGAATTTATGGCCTAATAATGTCTAAAGCCTTTAGAAATATGATGTCCTTATTCAATCCTTATGTCTAAACCTTAATTCTATGGATTACTCTTTTTTGGGTATGGTACTAAATTATCAGGATTGAAATAAATATTTTCACTTGGTACCCAAAATATCAAACTAGGGCTTAATTAAGATCAATTTGGAGGCAAATATTTGCTTGATTTTCTTATGCCTATTGTCTGTAGAAATTGTTTAAAGATTCGTGGACTTAAATCTACAGTTGTTTCCTATTAATCACTTCTCCATTTATTCAACTCTTAAGTTGATATTAACCAGTAGTTATAATAAAAGAAAACATGTTGGCCTTTAAATCTATTGTTGATGAACAGTAAGTTGCAATTAAACAGTGTGCAGCTATTTTCAGGATTGCATTTAAATGAAGTCTACTAAACTTGACATATCTAAACCCTCTAAGGCTATGATATTCAAAAATATATTGAAATTTGTCTATTGAGACAAGCTAAATCATCACACATCTAATATTCCTCTTAATTTACACATGATTTCCATCTTAATGAAATGTCACTTTTTTCAAGTGATCCTTCAAGTGAAGTATTCCTACTTGAAGAATTTGTTCAAACACTAGATTGGTTTCAAAGGGTAATTTTGTTGACTGGATACCTCTGGTTTATGACCACACCCCCTTTTGGTGGTTGATGCTTGTTGGGATCAGCTTTCATATCAGAGCATTTTGCATTTGCCTGTCATTATTACTATGTATGATATGATTAAAATAAGAAAACAAAACCTTGATATGAGCCTGTGTGTGACATTTCCAACACTTTGAAATGTTTGTGAGGTGCAAGCATTGAGTAGCGTAGACAGCCAAATACTGTAAATATAAAGTTACCTGATGGTCTATAGATACTTTGAGACCTTATCTATCTACTAAATGCATAGTGAAGACTCTGGTCAGACTGTGCAGATGTACAGGCTGGTCAGAGTCTTTGCTTTTCGCATATTTGAAATTGTTGGAAATTTTATGCACAGGCTCATATTATAATGCCCCCTTTGGAAGAAGAGGGGGTATATGGATTTGCACTTGTTGGTCATTCAGTCTGTCTGTACACTATTTTTGTCTGGAGCATATCTCAAAAAGTATGCAAGCTAGAATCATGAAACTTCACAGGTAGAAAGCTCAAGGATGAAGCCTGTTGAAATTGGAAAGGATCCATGTCATATCACAGGAAAAGGGGCCTTAATGACAATTTTCATTTTACACTCTAGAGGCCACAAATATTGCCCAATCTTCATGAAACTTGGTCCTCATGTTGGACAGGTCCCAAGGATGAAGCCTGATGAAAATGGGAAGGATCCATGCCATATCACAGGAAAAGGGGTCTTAATGATAATTTTCTTGTTATAACTCTAGGGGCCACGATTTTTGCCCAAACTTCATGAAAAGTGGTTTTATGTAGAAATTATCTCCTTTATGACATCTGCCTATTTAATTGGTGTGATGTCCCAGGGGTCAAAGAGACTTAGGTGAGCTATCTAGGACCATGATGGTCCTCTTTTTTTAGTTATTGGCTTATTGCCAAGAAACAAGAGCAAAGAATATGCCATTGACCTTCTCTTACGGGAACGCATAAATGTTTTACAAACAGTTCCTGTTAATATTATTATAGTTGTGCTTATATTATTTCCGACAAAATTTGCCCCTTAGAATTATAATGTCTAGATTTTATAGAAATGTTCTCCTTTCAGGTCAAGTACAACTTTTAAGTTGAAGCATCGAATACGGGTATGTGAATTGTGGATTGCTCATTGTATCGATGATGTTACAGAATCAACTCGTCCTGTTGAGAACTCCTTTGTCATTGGCTGGCCCACAACAAATGTTGTTGCTACATTTAAAAGTATTGACCTCAAAGAAACGTGGCTCAGCAGATTGACAGAGTAAGACACTTTCATTATATATCTCTTATCATCATGTTCAAGGGTCAACACAAAACTATTGTATGTACTCATATTTCCATGGTACCCTGAAAAGTCGAAAATAAGGATAATATTAGAAAAATTATCTCCTCCTTAAAAGAAGAATCAAGCTGGAACATGGAAAGCATTTTCCTTCAATGGACCTCTTCCAAAGTTGTAAAAAGAATTTAAATCCAACAAAAACTTAAGTTGTCATGGTAACTGAATTTTGAGAAAAAGTAAATGAATAGTGGGAAATAAATGGTAATTTGCTATATTTCAGACAAGTCCAAGAGGAGAGAAACAAGATGGTACCCAAAAGTTTGCCAATCCAGGTCCATCACAGAGAAAATGACAAGGTATGTAATGAACATATTACTTGATCTTTTACTAGTCGCCGTCATAGGGTAGGTGGTAGTGCGTAGGACTGGCAATCTAGAGGTCCTGTGTTCCATCCCTGATGGCGGCACTCATCTTTTCCGACTACATGTAGTTGACCTATGTGGGATAGCAGGTGGAGCCTTGGAAAGGATGTGATGGTAGTACTTGTGAATTACCAGGAATTCATTGTTGGGTGCTCCAGCCACCGCGATATGACTGAAATAATGAAAAAAGCGGCGTAAAACCCCATTCAATCAATCAATAAATTTGTCTTCTATTATAGACTGATGTAGGAACTAATAATACATAATGATGGATCAGCACGAAACAGTTGTAACTCTCTATATGTTTATAGGGAGTTACAACTGTTTCGCACCCCTGCATTATAAGGCAACAAAAATTTGACCCAAGTATATTGAAATTTTGTTTTATATGTAAATTACTGAAAAGCTTTTTCAAGTAGCAATGATTTGTCAGAAGACACTTGATTGATTCATGTGGCAATGATGAACACATTCACCATATCTTGAGAATTGAAATAAAAAATTCATCCAAAAAAACATGAACCAATTTGAGTTGTCAGTGCAACATTATTGTAAGTTTCACACCATTGCTTATGAATAAATAGGCACTTACAATAGTCTTGCACTAACCCTTTGAAAGAAATATTGATTACTATTTACATAAAATAACTGTTGGAATTGTATATTTAAGAAAGGAAAAAGATATATAAAAAAAAGCTCTAAAAATTTCCTTGAAATAATTTTCCTCGTTCTAATAGGAATATTTTACATTCTCAGACTAAAAATCTCATTAATTTTTAGAAACCACTTTTTGTTCATGTTTATTTGTGGTATGCCTGGAAGCATACGCAATAAGATTATTTTCCAATATTGATGCTATTTTTAAGCATTTCAAGATACTTTTTGATAAGCCAATATTCCTTTAGTGATTTCTTTTAATGTGGAAAAAAATCTATCTAATTGTTGTAAATAGAAAAAAAAGATGTCAATCTTTCAATAGACAACACAATTTTAAAAGATTCATGGACTTAATTCACTTCATAATGTATACAATAGCTGTAACATGTTTTTTTAATGGGCAAGGACATTGAGACTGTTCCATTGTTCTAGAATTTTGATTGGTAAAGATGACAAGTAAGTGTCTTTAATGAAAGGAACAGATTTATTAGAAATTGGTTAAACAAGTCATTGTCCTATTTTCAATGGCTAAATACCTACAAAGGTTTTAAGTTCACAATTATCCATAATTGAGAAAAAAATCATTAATCTACTTTTAACTTTTGGTTGAAAATTTAAGACTTAAACTTAAATATGTAATAATCTAAAATCAATGATATTTATAAGTTAAACAAAATTGTTTGAAGTGATTCTTAGATTTCATTTAAGAAATTGAACTTATTTCAAATAAGTTTGCAATAAGCCTATCAGCTAATCCTTCAAGAGTTTCACACCTGTATCAATTACCTTTGTTACCTGTGTGGATAGTTAGATGACAATGTATGGCAATTAACAAAGGTGTGACAAACTTATTGGTAAATTTGTAATTCCTACCTCTACATTCTAACCTGTATGTTTGATTGAATAATCAGTGGCACAAGAGTTGCCAGATAGAATGACAAAAGGAATAAAGCATATTAGGTTGTCCCCTACATAAATACTCTGATGGGGTTGAAGTAGGGGAATGCTGAGATACCTTCACCCTTAGGTTGACAGTTTGAAACAGCAAAAGTGTATTTTGGTTATAAGAAGAATCTTATGGCTTCCCTGGTCATAATTCATATTTGTCTTGTCTGCTAAAGGCCAAATAAATGGGGAATGCTAACCTCAAGACTCAAGCAAGAATTTCTCAGAGTGAGGTAATATGCTCTCATCTGTTTCATCTGATCAAGATAAAAGTTGTTATTACAAAGTGATAGAATCAAAGCATCATCTGAGAAAATAATATCTTGTCAATTATTGATGAAATATTGTAACTACAGCTTGAATATGGCTGTAGCTGCAATGTTGAAGAATTGAACTGAAGGTCTGTTTTCTTGAATCAAATAAGAGTTGTTGATTTAATAACCATTGGCCAAATTTCTGTTATTTCCCAGAAGCATTAGAATTAAATAAATGGATTTTTTGTCCTCAGAAAAACAGCAGCAGACCCATGAATCATCTGAAAAGCATCATAATCATGTAGTAAATACCCTTGAAAGAGCTTTATTATATTGTCAAAAAAGATTATTCCTCTATTTGATAGTGCAAAGGAATATTGTTTTACCAATGTATGCTAAAATTTTACTTGTGTACTTGATTTATTTATCTGTTGCCTCATATAAAAGTTACAAAGATCATATTTAGCAAGAAAATTCTTTCATCAAGACAGATGACCGGGGTTCAGTGCAACTCTATTGTAAGTGCCTATATATTAAGGCACTTACAATAGTGTTGCGTTGACCCCTCAAAAGGTGCGCAGGTCAAGGTCAAACTTAAAAAACATATCTGTGTAATACTATTGTCTCATGTACAAAATTTGTAATAATCACTCATATCTTTTGTTTATATTTCAGAATTGCTCTGTAGAAGTGGAACCTAATACAGAGGCAGAGTTTGTTGTAAAATCATGTCTTGAACAGCTCTCTATCTCCGTAAGTAATCATCAAGGTTGAAATAGAATTTCTGCAAACAATGCATGTCAAACTAACTCACTTAATTGATATCTCTCTGGTTTCAACCTATTTATTTTACATCAATTGGGAAACAAGTTCTTACAACTTAGATTAATCCCTTTCGATTCTGCTTCCTGGAAAATTCACCAGTACTCGCGCCGAATATGTGGACCAATGAAAGAAGCAAGATCAATAGCCGCTCCCGGGAATCGAACTCGGGACCTTTTGGGTCAAGAGGCCGACGCTCTACCTCTAGACCACGGACGCTCTAAGGGTTCCAACCTAATTCAGATTGCAGGGTTCAGTCCTTGTATGGGTATTTATGTATTTTTTTCTTGGATAAAGTGAAAACCCCAGACTTTATTCCTGACTGAAGAATGGTCATTCTACCTTTCTACAGATATCTTTCAGAGACCAATCTGATCAACCTCTGAATGAATTGAACTTTTTATTTGTGTCTTAATAAAGGGTGGGAAGTATGCAATCACTTGTGGTGTCTGGCATCTGTGTGGTTTGGCGGTGACCACTTCTTTGTCCAGAGCATAACTATCACGCCTTATGTCAAATTGACTTGAAACTTGGCAGTTATGTTCAACTCATAATTATTAAGTGCAATGCCCAAGAACCATAACTCTGCCTAGTTTAATGATTAGCTTAGGTTGCCCCTTTTTATGTGACGGATCACATTAAAGTTCTTCATGATTGTCAATATTAAACCAATGCATTTGACTATATATGCCTTATAGCATGGATGCAACATGCATCATCAAACAAAGATTGTCATTAAAACATTATATCAGATAAATATTTACTATTGTTAACTGTCAAGTTTTTGACTTACATTGATACTATTTTTGTTAGTATGTTTGATCTGTCAATGATAGAAAATATTATGTTTATACAATGTCTATTTTCCTTCAACATGTCAAGCTTACTATGCAATATCACATCCAAATAAATTGTGAAGTTATAACTTATACAGGAGAATTGAAACTGTTAAAGCATTGATACTCAACAAGCTTATTTGAGCTATATTTACCCTTGTCATGCTGAATTAATTTTGGCTAAAAATCTTCATCAAAATCAAAGGACAAAAAGCACTGAAAGTACCAACTGTTTGGCAATTTTTATATGAAAAACTAAATCTATTGACAATTCTGGTTGGGAGATAAGTGAGATAACAGGTGGTGTAGACTAGGATCAGACTGCACATATGTGCAGGCTGATGTTGGTCTATAGCTTCTGCCAAAGCAGGATTATACCAGATTCAGCATGACAAGGGTTAACGCTTGTCATGTTGAATCTAAATAGTGTTTCAAACAAATTGCTGATTTTCAGGGACAAATAGTCCAGGGATTCTGTTAATATTTTTTCATATTTAGTAACAAGCAGACAGTAGAGGCTTAGATCAGGCTACATGACTGTACATGCTGATCTTAGTCTATACTGTCTTCTAAAGCTTCATATAGAAATATGCAATGAAGGCAACAATGCAATAATGCCAACCTGTTTTGAGCCTTATTCATAGATTTTACCTGAAGGAAATTTTTGCAAACTTCGAAACAAAATATCATGTTTGAAGTGAATTTTAATATAATATATCAAAAGTATCCATGATCTATAGGATTGTTTGGTTATATTTAGAAGTTATATTAAATTTTAATAACATTTAAACTTTAATGACACTCGAAATATTTGAGGAATTTACTCATATATTCAGTGAAGTTTGACTAAAGAAACCCTAAAGAAGCCTTTTTAACATTTAATTCAAACAAATGAAGATGAACGCCTATTTGCATTAATGATATTTTTATGTAAGGTAATATGACACATTTTTAAGTTTTGAGGATTCATAAATGTCCTTAAATTTTACACTACAGTCTTAAGTAGGTTTCAAAGCAAGAAGTATTCACTCATTCTAACTTATGGATACACCTTCTTTTTCATTGCATTATGCCATTATGGACTTTCAATTGTTGGATTGTGAGTTCAATCTGGTGTGGTCGACTTTTATCCTTCATTTGAAAAAGCCATAATGACATTGTGTCATTATCCTACACTAATAGGGGTCTCTTAGTGTGAAATGGGCAGTTGGGGGCTTGGATGTTTAAAAAAGGTCATAATGTCAAAAACTTAAAATACAATTTATGTGACACAAAACTTTAACAGGATAAGGGTAAATTTATTATTTTACTTGAAATAGTAGCATATCTATTTCTACATGATATGATGTAATTTATTGCATACATAGTTATGACAGTTGTGGGTCAGTATTTCATGCGGAGGTGGTAATATGCGGGTCCTGCAGGTGACCTCTTGACCATACCTTAATAAATGGACCAAAATTACATGTAATGGCTACCTACTGAAAACTATCTCATAATTATGTATATCCTAAATCTGACAGATGCACTCAATGAAAAATTAGCAAGCATCTCCTTAAATTGTGCAATACATTTGATTTCAACTGTAAAAATGTATCCAATATTTGGTCTAGTTTCTTTCAAAACCATGCTACTACAGCTTTTATAAAGCTTTTATAAAAATAATAATTTGCACTAAAGTTATTTAACTATATCTTGAAGCATCCCAAACATGGTCCATCTTATGCCAATTATATTGACTTATTTTGAATAAATTTATGTTAAATCCCACATGTTGACAATATTATAGGTTGTGTATTGATAATATTGAGCATTGATCAATACAGTGGTTCAATATAATTATTTTTCATTAATATAATGCAAATAATAAACAATAATAAGTGGACTGCTTAATATTTGAAGATGTCAAATGAAGCAACAGATATACCAAATTAACACAAGTTCCAGTCATTTGTTTCAATACTTCAAGTCAACAAGATCTTCATATTCTTCGCTGATTGCATACACTTAACCCTTGTCATGCTGAACTCGGAATATTCCTGCGTTGGCAGGAGCTATAGACAAACATCAGCCTGCACATATGTGCAGTCTAATGTAAGTCTACACTACCTATTTCTCACTTTCAAACCAGACTTGTCAATAGATTGAGTAAAAATTGACCTACAGTTGGAACTTTCAGTGCTTTTGCCCTTTGATTTTGATGAAAATTTTTAGCCAAAATTTATTCAGCATGACAAGGGTTAATCAGACTGTATTATGGCGTTATTATTTATCATTTGAATTGATTATGTCAACTGAGATAATTTAAACTTGATATCTTAATCACCATGATTGAGGTTTTGTCACATGAAAAAGGTACATAGAAACTGGTGTAAGTCTTCCAGTACCATGCTATATTAGGCATTGCTAAATAAGACAGGTGTGTTTAGAGTAGGAAATAACTATTGTTTGAAAACTTAAGCTAGCCTATATATTCTTATGGAGGCACCATTGTCAGTTTCTTTGCAAATGTTGTGTTGATATAAAATGGTGATCAAAATCTCATTTTTTCATCACGCAGACAAATTATCTCTGATAACTACGAATTTCCCTTTTTATGCAATATGAAATTTGTAATGAGTATAATTACCTTCTTTGTCAGAAAAGTGGGTGGAATAGCTCCAAATTTAGCTAATCTACTTGATTTAATTGATTCTAATTGTCTATTTCAAATCTAAATTCTGCTAATCTGGTTGATTTAATTGATTCTAATTGGTAATATCACATGTTGTCTGTTACAGGATAATGAACTCAAGGAATATCAACTGTGGGTAAAGTTAGGAAATGAAGACTCCCCTTATCCATTGTGTGGTAAGTTGACTTTGTCATTTTTGTATCTGAAAGTCATTTTTAGCTCCACTGCCTGAAAGCCACTGGGGCTATTGTCATGGCGTTGTGTCCGTCGTGCGTGCGTCTGTCCGTCCGTCCATGCGTGCATGCGTGCGTCCGGTCGTAAACTTTTCTTTAAAAATCTTCTCCTCAGAAACGACTGGATGGATTTCAACCAAACTTCACAGGAATGATCCTTGGGTGACCCTCTTTCAAAGTTGTTCAAGAAATTTTGATCCAATGAAAAACATGGATTTAATGGGCGTGGCTTATTTCCAAATATGGTAAAAAGTGAGTTTTCTCAGATTCTAATCAATGGATACCAATTGAATTTTACATGAATAATCCTTGGGTGACAATTTAACAGTATACAAAAAATCTTTGTGATCGGATGGAAAATATGCATTTTATGGGCGGAGGTCATTTCTCTATATGTTATATAGTGGAAACTTTGAAAATCATTTTCTCTTAATCTAACTGATGGATATCAACCAAATTTCACTTGAATGATCCTTGAGTGACCCTTTATCAGTTTACAAAAAATCATTGTGATTGGATGAAAAATATGCATTTTATGGGTGGAGGTCAATTCTCAATATGTTAAATAGTGGAAACTATGAAAAACATTTTCTCAGAATGTGTATGATGGATATCAATCAAACATTTTTGGTATGATCTTTGGGTGACCCATTATCATGCAGTCAAAAATTATTTTGATTTGATGAAAAATATGTCTTTTAATAGCAGAGGTCATTTCTCTATCTGTTATATAGTTGAAACTTTGAAAATCATTTTCAACACCAGTAGAACCCCAAATATCTAAAAATCTAGTCAAAACATTTATTTGCTTTTACAAGAATTTCAAGCCTGTGGAGCGACTCAAGCCATTCATGGCTTTCTAGTCATTCTTCATAGCTATGTGAAATGGCAGCTGGAGACAAGGAAAGGATGTGGTGGTTGTATTTGTGAGGAAAATACCAGAAAACTATTGTTAGGTTGATTCAGCCTCCGCAATATAATAGAAAAAAATGTTGAATGCGGCATAAAACTCCATTCAATCAATCAATCATTCCCTGTACTTTCTATTGGTCAGTTTAGTGAAATTCCCAATCCCTCCTCCCAACATACACACTTGAGTCATTACAATTGGGAACATCTTTTACAGTATCCAGTTCTATGAAAGATAGCCATTGGTCAATTTTTCAGCAAGTAGATATTTTCAACAAATCAAGTATGTTGTTTCAATTGTGCCAATTGAAACAACATACCTGCTTTGCTGTAAACAACTTCTGGTTAAGATTAAACCAATGGTCAACATTAATACAAACAAGTCATAATTGAGCCTTTTTGCGAAAACCATGACCTGCCAAGTGAACATTGTCAATGTCATGGGATTTTGTGCTGCGCATGCAGTCAACCTCGGTGCTTATAACTTATAATGCAAGATGACTGGAAAAAAAAAAATCTTGATAAAAAGTTAACCATACAAAAAAAAGAAAAAGAAAAATACAAAAACCTACCCTAATTTGTGAAAAGGCACATGGATAAACATTTGACAAGTCTATAAATGGAAATTTACATCTTATATAACTCATTTATTCAATGATATAAAAATCAAACGGTGTAAAAAACAAAAATATGTCAATGATGTTCTTGATAAGGCTAATATAACATTTTTGACAAACATAATGATGTAAACTTGATCAGTAGCCCATATAAAACCGAATATTAAATATGTACTTGTATGGGTTGAATGAGTCTGTGTTTTGTTGTGGCATTACCTCCCTTTACTGTTATTTACTCCTGATATGTCAATCTTGGATTCGAAATGTCTGCGAGAGGGATTCTAACATAAGACAGGGGAATTTGTTCAAATTTCTTAGAAAAATGAATTAGGCCAAGGAGAAGGATTCAAAAGAAGCCATTTCTACTCAATTCCACTATTTTGAAGTCACTGAAAAATACTTGTAAAACACATTGGAAAATGAAGAAATTGCTTTTCACAAGCAGTTTTGTCATTTTCCACAATCTTTTCTTCCCAAAACACAAAGATTTTAAAATATTTGTTTGTAGCTTTTGTTTCTGAATTTGGACAAATTAAAATTTTTGTTGTCTAGATGTAGGTTAAATCTGTTCAGTATTTTGATAAATATGTATATCAAATATGTGACAAGGAATATGAAAATTCTATATCAAGCAACAAAGGTCTGCACTATAAAAACATTTACAATTATAATATTTATAAAAGTGTAATTTCTATGATCATATCTTGTTACATAACTCCTATTCATAAATGGTACATACAAAGTGATTTCAAATTTGGATTTTTTATCAATCTGGTGCCTGTACAAATCTATCACTGATTTAAGATTAAAGTTCACTTTAGTGTAACATTGCTTTGCTAACTGAAATTTGAATTTATTAAAACATTGGCCCATTTCTTTTGGTATTTATGAAGACAGATGATTTAAAAAAAAAAAGAGAAAGAGAGAGAGAAAAAAGCTGTGGATGAATAAAAGGAAGGGTTGAATGTTGAAAGATGTCCGCAACCGGTTTCAACTTAAAACTTTAATTATTATCCTTTTTAATAAGAAAAGAGATGTTTAAACAATTAAGAATTTTGATTCCTTAAAATAATGTCTGCCAGAAAGATGGGACATACAAACTTTGATAAACTTTCCATTAAAATGATCAATTAAGTGTATATATCACATTATCATTAAATAAAATCAGTCATTGGTCAATGCAAAGCTATTGCAAATGCCTTATTATATAAATATATTTATATGCACTAACAATGGTTTTGGGCTGACCTCTTCCAAATAGATTTCCCCTCTGGACATTGGTTGCCAAAACTTAAGATTGCTCTCTGTGCAGATGCGGTGTGGCAGAAAACCAAAGGAAAACATTGACACATAAAATGACAAAAATAGAAAAGCCTTTTTGTCCAACCAAATTATTGTGCGATTAACATAAACCTTCTAAGTGTATACAATTATGAATCTTTATTTATAATAGTTATCTGGTCACCTTCAAAATTGACTAACCCATTCCCATATAATCCTGCTTATTGGCGACTAAAGAAAACTATTTGGAAAATGATGAAATTGCTTGTGAGTAAGTAAGTAAGTAAGTAAATTTTAATTATTATAGTGACATGTGTTATATGCATGACATTCAACAGTACAGAAAAAATCAAACAATTAGATAAATAAAACACCCGACCCCATGGGCCTATATGTCACCTTGAGTAATCGTATATTTAGCTGCGAGTGACAGTTGATTGGTCTTTAAAGCTTGGTATAAACGGTGACGGGTGCAGAGGCCATGCCTTCCGCTTCTCATGTATGAGAGAAGGTGAAAGCTAGTCCCGGCTCCCGTAACTTCGATGGCGAGGATCGGTCATGTGAGATCGGCATCCCGCTCTTCCCCTAAACGAAATAGGAAAAGTCGTGATATCTTTCCCAACAACCATTTCAAGGGCTGGATATAAGAAGGTTCGTGATATGATGTAGATGAATAAAAAGTAAATGGTAAAATACAGCTCTATGTGATAGTAAATAAAAAAAAAAAAAAAGAAAAAAAAATGGATCGTGATAACAATTACTGCGGACGACTTGGATGCATATAAATTAAATGTAAGATTAGGCAAATTCGCAGTTTAACCACTCATGCAATTATTTGGCTTAACCGTCAGCAATTTCTTCCTCTTGCAATTGTGACAAGCAATTTCTTCATTTTCCACAACATTTTCCTCCACAACATTAAAAGATTTCTAGAAGTTCATCAAATTAACTTTTAAATAGTCTTTGAATTTCCAGTCACAAATAATAAAGGATTTGCCTGAAGAGGCTTAGAGATCATGTTCCGTTTTGGATTTACAAAAGTGGAATGAAAATTTTACAGCCTTCAGGTTATTTTAACTTTGCATAAAGGGTCTGCCATATTTTGCCAATATCTTTATGCTAAGGAACACTTAAAAAGTTGATCTTAAGAAGATAATCATAAGTTTATCCCTAAAGAAAGAGTGCTCTGTAGTGCTTACAACCATTCTTATCTAGTATTATTTGTAAAGGTGATAAATTTGACCCTTTTATAAACATCAAGGCCATAAACCAATAAAGACACTCGGACATCACTAGTTTACTAGGTAATATTACATAGTTTGAATTGCTGTTCAGTTTGATAAATATTTTGTAAATGTTATAATAAAAAATTCATAAAAAGCTTTAATTAAAAAATTGTACAGACTAAAATATTCAGATGATAAATTTACAGGACACAAATGACATATTGGAATTTGAAGGGTTTTGGTTTTTCAAACATTGATGGATTTAAATAAATACTATTTGTTTTTCATGATGTGTGTGCCAACGAATAAGCATAACAGTATTTTTGCACACACTTCATCCTAGGGACCTCATTTGATTTACTCTATCAAATTTATCTTTTTACTTATATTTACACAGACTCTGTGTTGGACTATATCAGTGAATTCATACATGATAAACAATAATGATAATGTACAATGATAACATTCTGATAATGTAATTCAGTTATCAGGAATTATCATTGAAGAAATATCACATAGTAAGGGTTAATGGGTGCATTCTCCCTGGGATTTCAAATTTATTTTTGACATTTTAGAAAATTATCCAATACTTTCACTGTTGCATTTAGCAATTTAGACTTCTTTTTATGCCCCCCCCCACAAATTATGAAATTTCAGACACTATTTGAAAATAATTTGCACATTTATTCCCCTGGGTGAGTACTAGTGTCATGCAAAGGGTTTGTTTTGGATACACCCAAGGTCAAGGTCACCAATGAAGGTCAAATTTGTCATGGATGAAAATCAAGCATTTATGGGCCGTCTGTGTCTGTGGCAAATTTCTTGCTCATACTAAACTGTTAGAAATGAAGAGATTATATTTTCATTTCATAGAGATAAACAACTTAAAACCTTATCACAATCATGTATGAATCTGCTTCTTGTGTTCATACAGTGTAATTAGGTCTTAATTTCATACTTCCATGGCAGCAATATACAATCTCTTCATTTCTCAATTATGGAGCAAATTTTCACACTATTCATGACTAATCTATGCTTAAAATTAAATAAGAAAAGCTAGAATTAAAGATCAAACTTTAAGAATATGTTTACAGGTAATTAAAAATTCATGAATTGAAGGTTATAAAAGAATGACATTTACTATATGTATACATGTAGAATGTCTGACATGTGACATTTTATGATGTTTAATGAAGTTTAAACTTTCTTGATAACCATAGAAAAGAAAAATTAAGGTCCCAACACACTACTGTGAAGTGAATGTCAAAATTAGTATTAATTCTTTCAGTTTATCTTTATCATAATTTATAGCCCATATTAATGTCTCAAATGTCAAAATGTCTTATACTATCTGAATATCCCTTTACATACTAATTATGATATTAAATAACTTCAAATTAAGAATATAAGGTTGAAGGTTTGCAGAATTTATTTGATATATGATACAAGATAATATTCTGTGCAGGTTTATGAGGAGAAAAAAGTGGAATAATCCTGCAGCAGACCAATGATTTCTGTTGATGGTTTGTTTTCTGATCATTTGCCAATTCTGATTTAATTTCAGAACCAAAATGAAATATTGGTGCTACTGAGGGGGCTTCTTTTGAACTTAATTTCTATTTCTCATTTTTAGCTCACCTGAGCACATCGTGTTCAAGGTGAGCTCTTGTGATCATTAAATGTCAGTCGTCTGTCTTCCATCGTCAGGCATCAACAATTGTTTACCCTAGAGGCCTCAAATATTGTCCAATCTTCATGAAACTCGGTCAGAATATTTGTCAGGTCATAAGGATGAACCCTATTGAGAAGGATCCATGCCATATTTCGAAAAAAGGGCCTTAAATACATTTATTGTTTATGGTCTTGGAGGCCTCAAATCATATAGGTACAATTATGACTTTGCTGGAAAATTTGATTCAATAAATGAGACAAAGATACAAAAGTGAGCAATATTGGACCATCATGGTCCTCTTGTCTTTATTGAATTAAAGAAAATCTTGAAAAATGCTTATTTGCTGAAGTTAACAAAAGTCATGGTCAATTTTCTGATCTGTGTGTGTTTTGGGATAAAAAGAAATACTGCTTGCACTTACATGCCTACTAAGATTCATTAATTAAGTATTTAGTATGATGACAGGAAGATAGGTTTGTGAATAATTGCAGAGTAAGTTCATGGTCATTTTTCACTAATGGGTTTGGTCTACTGCCCCACTGTGGCATACCTGACATAACTGATTGTGCTTTCCTCATTCTGTTGGTGTAAAACTTTTGTAAGTGTCTGTAAGTTTATAGGCACTCTCAAAGTCTTGACTAATTGACTAAGGTTATGTTTCTTTTTCAATATATACCTCTGGTAAAAAAGCTAAAAATTATAAATTTTTAATTTTTATTCTTGTCCAAAATATGATATTCTGTAACATGGCTCTTTGTAACGATACTTTCACAGTACCAAGTAGTCGATTATTGACAGGCTTCAGATAAAAAACAAATCAAGAACAAATCATGCATTACAAGCTCATTCCCTAATAAGTATAATCAACAAAATTTATGGGATCTTACCTGAAAATGTTTCTGAATGTTGACCACCATCATGAGCATATTGAGTCAGGACGTCATAATTATTTCCTCGATTACAAAGTTACAAAATCTATCCTGAAAGAATTTAGTAACATCCAAGTGTTGGAGTTACTTTAGATTCCTTGATGTGTATATGCTTTGTATCCTTGAAAGTTGCATTTTGTCAATGTTATTCAAACAATAAAATGGAGGTAATTTCTAAAGGGGGTTGCTGAATGAATTAAGGAACATGATGACAATTTTGGATGCATTTAAATTTTGATTGATTTCATATTCTAAACTTCAGACACCCTTGATCTTCTTTATTTGGTACAAAAGTATAAGGTTTGTTCACAAAATTGTTATCAATTCATGGCCAAGATAGCAAGCATTGGCAAAAATTGTATTGCCACGAAAATATGTTGTTCCCAAAAATAGGGAATTGGAGTATAGGTGTAAAGGTGTTTAAAGGGACTTCTATTAAGTGGAAATGGTTTAAAAGCAAAACAAGGTTTTAAGAATGGGAAAATTTCAATGTAATTAAAGTGTATCGAAATGACAGGTGTAAATATGAAACATCGTTTTGATTAACCTAAAAATGTTTTATTTCATCATACTCTCTATCTTATAGGATAGTTTTTTTAAATGTGATCAATCATGCAAAAAGGGACCATCTGGTTACTCTGTAAAAAAATGTTTAAAAAAGAGATTGGTTCAAGAAGAGGTTAACTGGGCTGCATTTCAAAAATTCTTTCAAGGGAAGATAGAATGATCATTCTACATTCAGAACATAAGCCAAAAAGAAAAAACTATCACAAAGTATTAATTGCTGTAAAAATTTGTAAATTTACCCTGTTTTTACTGTTTCGATGTCAAAACTATTACTAGTGTCTGTACTTGATATTGATATGAACTACATTACTTGATTGCACAAATTCTTTTATTTGGTAACCTAAAAATTCTGATTGGCAATATTATTCTTGATACCTTCATCTTGAATCAAACATTATGTTGGTTAAATCTAAAACTCTTCACTACAACTAAAATTATCTTTAAGTTAAAGGTTTTTAGAATAATCGGTGATTTTAGCTGAATCAAATGACATTACTGGTATAATTCCTGAAGCACTTCATTGGCAAATCTAGGACTTAGAAATTAATACGTGATTAGAAGGCGACCACCAAAGAATATATAGAATCAAGGCGATATGAAGATGAATGCCCTTTGTCCGCACTCGTTTTATGTTTTGAGCGTATGAATCAATTGATGAATGATCAAAGCATCGATACTACAGCTTATTGAATTGTAATTACAATGTTTTGATTATAATTCACCAACAATATTTTTCAACTGAGGATTATTTCTTTTACCCACTTGCGTAATGGGAGTTACACCCTTGCACTCGCATGTACTTACTGATGATATCCTTAAAGCAGAGTTGTTTATATTTCAATGTCTTTAACAGTTCTCACATTCAGATCATTTTCATATTGCTTTCCACATAATTTATTGACCTTGAAAAAATCTTGAAGACTTAATGAAACCATTCCCAAATATTTTCAACCACTTGACAGAATTAGAATACAAAAGATTTGGGCCTTCTCCAAAAGAAGGACATAACATTCTAGTTTCTTACTAGGTCAGTTTCAGTGATTTATATAATGAAAATATAAGCAAAAACAATTGTTAACCCTCGTCATGTTGACTTTGCAAAATTACTTTAACATTCATTGTTTTTAAAATTTGATGTTGCTTTTTGATAAGTAGATGACTTTTTTATTCCCTCTTGATTTTACCCTGTTCACAACCTAAGGTTGCTGTACGCGAACCTTTGCCAGACCGATCAATAGTCTGGTGAAGTCTGTGATCTAGTGGTTAGGATGGTGGCTTTGGGATCGAAAGGTCCTGGGATCACATCCCGACCAGATCACGGAAATTTTTCTGAGCAAAACTTAACTCCACGTTGCTCCTCTCCACCCAGGTGTACAAATGGGTACCTGTAATGAATGTAAGTCTAAGTGCTGTGGCTGCTGATGTTAACAGTTGACTTAAAATTCAATGATCGGGGGGTAAAGTGTGAAGGCAGTTGAATATGCCTGGCATAGAAACAGACTATAAACCCAAATTTAACTTTATAGTGGCCTTCACTGCTTTCTTTAGTGTTTCATGGAGTTATGAATCTAATCATGCTGTATAGATAAGCAAATTAGATTCTCTGTGAAAAAGTAAAAATACTGTCTTCATTTATTGAAATATAATATCATGATGCATAAACTTGGGACTACTTTTTCCACATTCCAAAATGCTATATAATCAAAGTATTTTTCACTGAGGAATGAAACAACTTTTTCTGTTAATTAGAATGCATGTTCCTGATGGACAACACTCAAATTAAAATGTGAAGGACAAAAAAAAACTGCCTTTAAAAAATTATTAAAAAAATTTGACCAATATCTTTGGTGACCTTTAAGCTGGTTTTAACAAATGCGTCAATAAAGAAAGGGATCAGTTTAATCTAAATCCTTACACATTGTTGTCACAAGATATTGCTGGAGGGATTCCAACCCAGGGTGAAATATTTTGTTTGTTTTTGTTAAGTTATTGTGTTTTTAAAAATAAGAAGTGTTACTCCTATATGGGATAAAACCCATTCATAAAGCAAATCCAACTTTATTTTCCTTGCTATTTTATAATTTGGGATGGGCAAAATTAATACAATTACATTTTAGCATTGACAAGCAAAAATCAAGTCTTAGCTGTGGGATTTGAGACTTCAATAGTTTTTTTTGTACTTGAACGCATGAATATCAAAATTTCTGGTAAAATTGAAACAATCTCAATTTGCTTAAAGCACTTGATGTTCTCTTTTGAATCAGTATCTACAGGTATTTTGAAAATATATCATCTTTTCTGCTCTAAAAAGGAAAAATCAGGTGGTTTGGAGTAAAATCAGATTGCACATATATTGTGCAGGCTGATCTTTGCCAAAGCAGGAATATTCCAGGTTCAGCATGACAAGACTTAAGTGTTCAATACTAGATTTTGTATTGTTACTTTTACTTTTTAATTTTGCATATATGCGCAAAAGTAATGGAACTTAAAACCCAAATCACTCCTACATTTATTTCTTTATCTCAAAAAATTAAATTGATAGAGAGACTCTCCCAGTATGTTATTAAAGTAATCATCTTTTGATCAATTTGTCACAACAATAGTTAGATGTAATAACACCTACACTTAACAAAATAATCATTGATATATTCAAAAGAAAATACCTTTGTGTTTGTTACTATTTCATACCTATGGCCCAATTTCTATCTTTACTTTTCTTTCATTATACAAACTACAATTCTGAATTTCATATTTGAAAATGTTAATGTCAATATTTGCTCTTAAACCTTTGAACCAAGAACGACCCCAATCAAATTGATCTTACTTTTACCTTTACAATATATGAGCCTGTGTGTGACATTTCCCATGTTTCCAAATTTGTGCAAAGCAAAGCTTCTGGCCAGCCTGTTTGGATACACAGGCTGGCCAGAATCTTCTCTATGCGCAATATATAGATAAGGTCTTAAACAATCTTCATGCAGTCAGCATATATTATTATTGAATTGTGTCATTTTCAACACTACCCAATGTTTGTACCTCACTCAGATGATAAATTGTTGGAAGTGTTACGCACAGGCCCATATCTCTTTTTTCACTCAACAACAAAGCTATGTTGTTGTTGGATCCCAGTGGAGTCCGTGAATAATCAACTAGCCATTAAAGCATTAACCCTTTTCATACTGAACCCCAAATATTCCTGCTAAATTGCAGGAGGAATGGACAAAATCAACTTGAACATATGTGCAATCCCATGTTAGCCTTTACTATCTGATATTCTACTTTTAACCAGACAGTTTGGAAATCAAATTTATCAAAATAATATCTGACAAATATTGCAATCAGTACTTTCAACACTTTGATTCTGATGTAATTTTGCCATTATAAGCTTGAATTAAGTATTTTACTTGGTTAAGACGTGAACACACATTGATAGAAATGGGAAAATTAAGAAAACTGAAATTTCTTTCCCTTTAAATGACTAAAATGATCTTCAAGAGTTGTGACCATGCTGCCCATATATGTATTTTCATACAATATTTACATGTATGGATTTTTTTCTTTCTAAATGAAGGTGTTTTATAATCATTTGTCTGGAAAAATATCATATTGGGGCAATAGTCATTCAATAAGACAAGGGTTCAATTATACTTACCTTGAGAGTGTTATCATTGCCTTGGCTATAAATAGCAACACAATCTGATTGGTTGTGAGAGTGGTGTCACATGACTTAGTTCAGTAAAATTTTTCCCAATATTTTACTACAGTTGTATTTGGCTGTCATTGAGCAAGGGAAATCCTACTCAAACTTATGTGTCAAATTTGGTTGCCTTTATTCTTGAACATGGATATTGTTATAAAACAAATGGGAAAAATGTTAAACTTGTATAGTGAAATTGAATAATAATTTACTGTGACTGAAGATTTTTGTGAATAAATCAAAGTTTTGACAATGTTAGTGGATGTACAATCACCACAGGGTATGTAAAAAGTTCTTTTTTTATTTTCTACTTGGACAGCAGTTAGTGAAGACTAAGATCAGCTGTGTAATCTGATCTTGATCCACATTAACTTAGGCTTGTAATTTTGCATTTTATCTGAATGGCAATTGATAAAAAAATAGTGTCAGGGAAATACTGAAACCTTGTAACAACTGTTATATATATATGTTTATATATATATATCCAAGCTTTAGTTACAAATTTTTAGAACTCCATTTATATTATCCCACATGTAGCATTTCTCATAAAGAAATTTTATGCCTATCCATTAATAATGTTGAAATGCCTTTCTACTTCGCTAAGAACCTCATGCATTAGCACATTTTGGGTAGAAAACCTTTTTTAAACTCCATTTACAGTAGGAAAGGAATAAGATGACATTAGAGTTACATGGGTTGTGAAAATGGAAGATGCAAAGCAGTATGCATGTATACCTTATTGCAAAATTCCAGACAGGGTTGTGTCAAGAATCTTAATCACAAGAATTTCTTGAAAATGCTCATAATATTGTCAGCTTTTGTTATAAAAGTCAATGAGTCGATTCTTTTATGAGGTATATGTAGGCAGATATATGTTAATTGATATTAATCTGTCCAAAACTAACATCTTCTCTATGATTTATGACAATCCAGGTATTATTACCTGATAAGGGCTCTGCGTGGAGGTAAGGAAATCAGGGGACAATACCAGTCTGAAATCTTTATTTCTTTATGAAACCTTACATTGTGGGTACTCATATATATCGTCTTGACGATACAATTCCATTCAGTACTCACAATATAAGATATGAGAAATTATTTTTATAATATTCAAAATCATGGGTTTGGTGCAAGACTGTAGTAAGTGTATACACAATGTATATACACTTACTACAGTCTTGCACCGAATCCTCGAAATATTCCTCACTATCTGTAGCCGGGTCTAAGTCAAAATGATCTCTAAACACTTTTTCTAACCCTTTCCATGCTGAACTTCGATTACTCCTGTTTGGACGGGGAATATCAGGGTATCAGTGTTTAACCCTTGTCATGCTGAATAAATTTTGGCTAAAAATTGCCATCAAAATCAAAGGACAAAAAGCACTGAAAGTTCCAACTGTAGGTCAAATTCTAGTTGAAAAACTAAATCTATTCACAACTTTGGCTTGAAAGTGAGAAACAGGTGGTATAGACTTACCTCAGACTGCACATTTGTGCAGGCTGGTGTTTGTCTATAGCTCCTGCCAAAGCAGGAATATTCCGGGTTCAGCATGACAAGGGTTAACTATTGCGGGTGTCTAGTATATAACTGGGCATCTTCTATCGTTATGCGCTGACCACTGAGCCAGCCCACACATATTAGATAAGATGGTCTGTTTTTAAGTATTTCTTTGATTTTGTTGAAGATAACAAAAGACAAAAGTTTAAAGATTGTTATCTTGTCATCATACAATGTGTGGATCTTGTCCCTCATCTTTCCATTATCAAACATTTTCAATGATTTCTCCTTTATTCATAGCTGTTTTTTTAAACACAAAACTATTTCCAGAATTTTTGATGCCCTCTGATTGAAGCTTGATTTCTTGAACACACAACATGAAAGTTATTTCTCTTAACCATAAGCACATTTTTTGTTGGTAAAAAAAATTGCTATTTAATGAACCCTACACAGACTAGACCTAAGGGATATTCCTGATTTTGCTAAAGCATTGACAAAGATCAGTCTGTGCATTCTCAGCTTAGTCTAGAACACCTATATCTTCTGGTATTGTGTTTTTGCTTGTTATTTATAATTTTTAATTATAATTGTATAAGGCTGACCATTTACTGAGCATTTACTTTATACTTGCAGGTCATGAGCTGCCCTACGCTATAAAATTGAATCATATCCGGGAGTATGCCAAAAGAACGGAGGACAATATTTCAGAAGTCGAAATTCAGAATATCGTGAAAGAAATGCAGAATAACAACAGGAAAAATGAGTTCTTCTTGAAACACAGAAAATCTGCAAAGAAACAGAGCCTAGGTATATATTTATAGATTGGTTAATTGCTTACTTGACAATGAAAATCAGACTAGCCAAAATTCAGACTACAATCTTAAGGTAGTGGTAATTATGATTTAAAACAATTTGGAAACCATGAACTTTTACAATGTTTACTAAGGTTTCCTAATTAAATCATTAAGAAACCAAGGTTAATACTTTAAGTTCATGACTTCCAAAATGTTGCAGAACTATTATTGGTCCATTACCTTAAGTGAAGATTTTTAAGTCTCAATTAGAGTAGATAACAATTTGAAAAGAGGTGAAATTGCTTGTGTATTCTCTCAATGTTCTCTTGATTGTTTTAAAAGTGATTGTTATGCAGCTATGGGTTAAATTGATCAGAAAAAAGATATAAAAGACAATTATGATCATTTTGTATTCACAGCCTTTAAAGGCAATAATAAGAATATATCTTTAAAAAAAAGGCAGTAAAAGTAAAATTGTTTGTAAAGGCCTTTGCTCCATCTTATATTAAGTTATTCACATTATTGCCTTTCTCAGGCTCCTATATATATTTTAAAGAACTAAGCACAGACAGCTCAAGTTTTTGTTACATTATTGACAAGTGAATAAATAATAAAATTCTTCATTTGCATGAATAGTTTTGAAATTCATGGCAAATCAAAGGAATATTATCACTACTTTTCTTTCCCAATCATGATTTGTGAACAGTAATTTTCACAGATCAAACCAAATTTGCCATGAAAAATAGTGTTAATATTAGCCTTTATGTGCAAATACTATACCTATGATGACTAATTTCAAACTAAAATGATCAAATGGAGGGGTAAGCACAGAATCATTGTAAGTGCCTATAAGTATATAGGCACTTACAATGGTTTTGTGCTGACCCCTTAAAAATAGCCCCCCCTTTTCTTGGGTGTCAGTGGTGTGAAGTATTTGATTGGGTGCAATTTCCAATACAAAGTAGTAAATACCCATTGTTATGGGACTCTCATACCCAGACTTGTGAAAATTCTATTGCCTAATACTTTGCAATCTACAATAAGAATTTGGTCTCCTAGGCTAATCTTGGGCCCTTTTCTACACTCATTATTTCACTAGGCAGCAATTGTGACTGTATTTGGTGACCAAATATCAATCAACTTTATACCAAAAGGTAAAAGAGTCAACAAAAAGATAAATTTATTTTTCACAAAATCTCCAAGAGTGAATTATTCCACATTTCAATTACAAAGTAACCTGATGTCAGTATCTTATATGTTCTCAACAACATGAAAAATGTCAAATTTTAGTTTCTTATATTTAAAAGTTGTTCATATTGTGCTGGTTTTCAGTCAAATTATTGAGTAATATTTACAGAATAGTCCCTAATTATCCACAAAAAGGCATTAGAGAATAATTCTTGTTACATGCTGCACTACTTCAACTTTTAAAGACCATCAAATAAAGCCAAGATTGTTCTGGCTGTTAACATGTTATTCTGCATAAATGCATAATTTCTCAAAGTGTCAACTGGTCTAAAGATTATCTGGTGCTGCAGTTACGTTTTCTTGGGATAGGTTTTGACTTTCCTTTCAATTGGGTGTTTTCAATTAGGCAATAAATTTGTAATCGATCCTAAAAATAGGCCAAACCCAGACAGTTACAACAGAATTATTTCATTTTACATTGATGAAAAGATTTACCTGTACTCGAAAGTTCAGATTTGGTCTTACACTTAAAGAATTGCCAAACCAGTTTATTCTAGTTATGTTTGATAATTAGTTAAAGTAGTTACCATGTAATTGATATTGTCAAATGACAAAAAAGAAAAGAGAAGATTTAACCCTTTGATGTTTAATCCCTGCTTTTTACGTGCCTGTGTTTTTATGATTGAGAAAACATTGTGAAAAAAGAAGAAATTGCTTCTGACAAGCAATTTCTTCTTTTTCCACACTATTTTCTTCCCTACAGAATGGTTATTTTTCAAATTAAATCCACTTTAAATTTTCGTCTGCAAAACCTTTGAATTTGGACAAGTCCAAAATTTTGTAAAACAGGAAAGGGTTAAAGAGATAAATTTTGAAAATTTGATATGAAGAGCAAGATTTTACTACTTCAGAGCCATGTTTGAAAAGAGGAAGGGATTTTATTGCAAAATGTTACATGAAATTCTAAGGCTTAAGTACTTACAGGGGTATATAAATCCATGGCCTATTGTTGTTTAGGGCTTTATAGAAAATATGTTATGATTACTTGATTTATACATTTAGAACTACTGGATATAAGTGTGCAAACAATAATAAAAGATTGAAACTAATGCCAACCAGATGGCCCTGTATGAAGGGCTCCCTTTAAAGCATACTACAATGTAGTTACCTAAACTATTCCCACACAATCTAGCTCCTTATATGAAAAAAAATGATGAAAACATTGTTGAAAATGAATAGTTACAAGCAATTTCTTTCTTTTTTTTTCATGGTTTTCTACAAAGTAAAACTAAGACATCAAAGTTTTATTCATTATTTTTTGATTGTCAAAAAACTTTTTTCAAAATGTAATAGTCAATATCAAAATTTTATAGTCATGAAACAGGGTAACAAGAGTTCCATGTGAAGGTTCCTTTGCATATGAAAAGTCTGCCCCCCTGCGGATCAGTTTAAGAAATGGTTCTTAAACATTATTGAATCTTATATATAAATGGCAGTTTGAGAACTTCTAGAACAAGTTCTTGAACTTTTTGCAGGGGTTAAGGATCTAGTTATGGTTGACTAAGACATTGCATACCCAGATGCCCACCTGTATAGGTTGGATTTCACATGTATTCATATGATGTCTGATCTCTACTGGTTATATGATACATCCACTGTAATCATACACCCAGTGTGCAGTCTGGGCTAGATAATTATACAGGAGACAATGCTTCATTAACCCTTGTCATGCTGAATAAATTTTGGCTAAAAATTTTCATCAAAATCAAAGGGCAAAAAGCACCGAAAGTACCAACTGTAGGTCAATTTTTATTTGAAAATCAAAATCTATTGACCGATCTGGTTTTATAAGTGAAGAAGACAGGTGGTGCGGACTAACATCAGACTGCACATATGTGCAGGCTGATGTTTGTCTATAGCTCCTGCCAAAGCAGGAATATTCCGGGTTCAGCATGACAGGGGTTAGCAACACTGGATTTATAAACAATTGTACTGGGATATCAAATGCATTGCATACTGGGTACACAACATGTTAGGTATAATTGTTGTCCCTTCTTTCAACAAAGTAACGTAAATGCATCAAATATAGACGTAATACTTTGGTAAATACATTTTAAGAAGGGACATTAAGCATTACTTATGACTTGATCAAATTTTATTTATATAACTTTTTTGTACGCCTGTAATTTCTATAAGTACAAGTAAGCCATTGTGATACTTGATAGATATGTATATTTAAAAACAACTATAAATTAAACAAAGGATACCATGAACTCTTTTCGACAGATTGTTTAGAAATTTTACTTCATCTCAACAAACTGGAATTGTTAAGGATTATGTAAATCCCTTTTAGGGGTTTTTCTCTGGCCCAGTTAACCATGAGATTTTGTGGGATTAATCACTTGGTAGTTAAGATTGTTATCTGAATCTCTTTTGTTTTCGGCTATTTCAAATATTCATACAAAACATAGACAGGAAAAGAACTTAAAGGCAACTTTAGCATGCTTCATTTGTCTCACTCAGTTTAGTGATTTCTTTGTTTTAGGTACCAATACATTCTACATATTCGTTGCTCAGCAGTTATAGGCAGTTACAACTGTTACGCGCTGAGCCATTGGTATTTTGATCTGATTATTAGGGAAAAAAATCAGTATATCAATAATGCACAGCATTCAAGTCAACACTTGCTATTTTCACCTACTATCCAATTGTAATTGATACATTAAGGACACGGACCTTTGTTTCATAATGTGATGTTTTGCCTTACAGATCGCAATCCATTATCAAAAAATACAAAAAGTTGGATTATGAAACAACTGCCTGTGATAAGAAAAAACAATTGTTCTACTACTTTTAGTAGTAATATCCTTGATATAGATGCAATAAAAAACTATCGTAAACATTCTGGGAATAAAGAAATCATTTCGTGACAAAATGCTAAATGATTATTGTCCATCAGTAGATTTAATGTTTGAAATGATCAGGATATTCTGTGCAGCAAAAATAGGAAAAGAACAACTTTGATATACAAAGAACTGAATTCTCAACCATGAGTAATATATATAGGTTGTCACATGGTGTTGATTTTATTACAAAAACTTGCCTCGAGGGCACAAAGAATTAATTAATTTTAAAATGGGAGACGGTCACCTTAAACTTTCACCATTTCAAATAAGATGGGTTGACATAGCTCTGTATTTAAGATATTAGATTACGATCAACAAGCGCAGTGGGTAGCCTCCTAATGGAGGATTTCATTTCAATAAGGTGTTACAATGTATCTAAAAAGGTTTTCATCACTTAAGACCTCTTTCTTGCAACTCAAATATTTGAGGTATCAAGTTATATTATAGCTTACTTGGTTGCTTATCAAAACCTAAGCCACAATTTTAAAACCTTTGCTAAGGTAATACTTGTCTTTCAAAAACTCACTTTCAATATTACATACCGCTTACTTACAGTTTAGATACTTGGATATTACAAACTCTAAGTATCAAATATTTCCATTTGATATTGGAGACATTTTTTCAATTTTAGTTTGGCAGAGCTTGTTCTGCATCTGCATTTCTTTTTTACCTATTGAATTCTGGATATGAAAAATACTATGCAAAGAAATTACTTATTTTTTCACCATCAAACTCAAATGAAGGGGGAAAGGATCACAAGTATATTGTCAAGTTATTACAGAACTTGGGGTAGCCTTAGTGTCAAAGCTTGATAGGTCTTGGCCAGAAGGTTAATTATTTATTAGTGTTTAATTGAAAGTGAATTTAATTTCCTTCTGGCGTATTTTCATGACTTTCAAATAAGTCATAATAGTTTAAATTTGTGACCTCGATAAAGAAATCAATGAGGTCATGCAATTTAAGACCTAAACTGAGAATCCTCAAGATAAACTGAGGTTTAGTCTCACTCTATCACAATATGATACACAGTGGCTGATTGGATAAAATGAGGCCCCCCCTTCCTCCCCACCCCTCAAAAAAGGTCTTAATTAAGCTCATAAAGTTTCTCATTTATGGTTTTCAGGTCTCCACTATATACTATCTCAGCATTTAAGCCATTCTCATATTCACTTAATTAGGAAATTACATATTTTAATATGTATTGCATAAGATATGTTCTTTTGCGGAGCAACATCAGAAAAAAATGAAGACAATTTAAAACAGTTTTCAATTTTGTTCTGACGTTGAATTCCAGGGGGACTGCCTATAAACATCACATAGATTTAAGAGTCCTGGTTAGTAATTGTGAGTCCCAGTATCTCAAACCTGCGTCCCTTAAAACCTTGTCAGAATTTGTATTTTTGAACCTCCTTTACAGAAACCCTCGATCCCCCATTGATACAAAGCTTAAAGCAAACTTTAAAGCAATCACAACTGCAGCTTATTAACTGAAGGTTACTCTCACTCAGATTGTGAAAGCACCATTAAGTAACTTAAATTCTAGTAATGCAAATTTGAACTTGAAATATCCCGGCTCAATATTTAACCCAAATAAAGGCCAATGGAGGTGTTTGTGTTTGTGTCTGGTTCACCCAATATTACCTCAGTTTGATTGTTCTAACACCAATATTATAAAACCAGTCTTTTGTACCAGCAATTGCTAAAGTCCTGGACTGTGTACCCAGCCAGGATAAACAATACCATTGACCATAAATGAAGCTTAACCCTTTCCTGTTTTACAAAGTTTTGGACCTGTCCAAATTCAAAGGTTTTGCAGTTAAAAATTTAAAGTGGATTTAATTTAAAAAATTACCAATCTATACGGTAGAAAATAGTGTGGAAAAAGAAGAAATTGCTTGTCAGAAGCAATTTCTTCTTTTTTCACAATGTTTTCTCAATCATAAAATCACAGGCACGTAAAAAGCAGGGATTAAACAGCAAAGGGTTAAATAGAGGTGTCTAGAGAAGTGTCCTCAAGTAAGGACTCGAATGAGCCATGAACCAAGACATTTGTCATAGTATTGTTGGAAAATATCGTTGCATGATATCTTGTATCATATAAATCTAACACTAGTGTCATTTAGGGGTACAGTTAAGAGGGTTTAAGGCTAGTCTGAAATCTTTACTAAATCCAACTGAAACCCTCTGTTGTGGCTACTCATTTGAATTGTCTTGACAAGTCATTTCAAATGAGTACCAACGACATAGTGTTTTATTTCGGAATAAAGAAATATTTAAATATGAAAACCAAAATAACCCCTCTATCTCTTGATCTGGACATTGAATCTTGATCTCGTGCAATGTTGAATGAAATGCTTATTTGCAATTTGAAAAATTTCATACCCCAAACTTTATTTGTCTCTAACTTTGAGATACCTTTAGATTGGACGAAGATAAAGTAAGATGTATTTAGTGGTAATCATTTTGTTAATGTTATATTATGCTCATTCAAAGGGTATGTAGAAATGAACAAAAATATTTTGCCTTTAAAAGACTAAATAGAGACATGAAGATGTGTTTTTCAAAGTTCAGTAACTCTAGAGCAAAGTTGTTTTTACAAGTTATTAATTTGAGGTCAACTTTAAAAGTTTTGTACTCTATGGGATAGGCTTTCAAATTACAGATATATTAAAGATAATATCCATATCAAAATTATGTTAAATTATAAGGTTATATGTTATGTATGCTTACTGAATCAGAAAATAAGTCTACATATAATGTGGAAGTTCGGCTCAAATTGCTTTTGTCAATGCTCTTCCTTTATGACAATTAAATGATTGATTACTGTATAATTTCATATTTTGTTGACCAATAGGTCAAAGACACCAAAGTTAAAAGTTCTCATATTTTCATTCATATAAATGATTCATTGTACAGGAAAAGATATCAGCAATTTTCTAGCAACTTCTTTAATCGTCAGTTATCAGCAATTTTAAAGCAACTTCTTTGAAATGTTATTAATATCAACGATTTGCAAGCAACTTCTTTAAACTTCAGTTATTTGAAATTTTATATAGCAGTTTTAAAATTTTATTTTTAACGATTTGCTAGCAACATCTTGAAACACTTTTAACTGGTAAGAAATAAGTGAGTGTAAAATTTGGAAAAAGAAAAATAAAACAAACAATGTTTTGTTATTTCCTGATACTAAATGAGCTTCAGTTTCTCTTTAGATATTCTGTGTATTATTTATTTATGAAATATGAATCTGCTAGTTATTTAAGATTAGAAGAATAAAAAAAGATTCTTTATACACTCATAATTGAACACATACAGTTTCAAAATTCAATATTTATAATTCAAAGGGTTCAGTCCCCACTGATGATAATTTTTAGGGATCAAAGTAAGGATATTTTCATATAATTGAGGGTAAAAAATCTGTTTGAAAAATGAACAGACTTATAAGAGTAAAAAAAAAAAATATTCTCTACAAAGAGGGTTTTCAAAAGTGGTCACTGACCCGGCAAGGTTATTGCCGACCATCAGTATGATAATTATACTAGTATTTCATATATTTGCCATAATTATAAGACCCCAACATATTACCAACCTCGATGTTCATAAATTGGAACCAATCAGTGTCATGGTACTTAAGTGAAAGCCATTAAATGGTCTTAAATTATCAACCATGGTCATAGTGGGTTTGGTATGTTTAATAATCATGAGTTTTTTTGTGAAAAGAAAATCATTGGTCATTGAAAAGTACATGGACCATAAAATAACTGTATGAAGACCTAGTTTTCATGAATTTTAAAGAGGGGACAAGTTAATAACTGACTATAAAAACCACAGTTTCTCTTATATTAAGTTACATCGAGCGGTCAGTGCAACACTATTGTAAGTGCCTATAAATATATAGGCACTTACAATAGTGTTGCACTGACCCATCGACATGTGTTTTGATCACCAGTTTCAAAGGTATCATACAATTTCATTGACCTTTGACACACATGTAGTAGATGAATGAATTGGCAGGCTGAAGTGAAAGTTCATATGTAGCAAGATTTATATGGTAATAATACAGGGAAGGTGTGTTATAAATTGTATACAAGTGCATCTGTCAAATATCATACAATCGTCATGATAGGAGTGTGCATTTTGATGTAACAATATGTAGGAAGTACTATTTTCAACTGCTCAGTTACCATGGTAACGACCCCTGGGGGTCACCATATGGTGGTTTTGTTGCATGCGTATGTTAATGAGCAATGTCAGGGCTATGATCTGAATCTGTCACTCATCCCCCCTTCCTGACAGTTTTCATTCTGCTTGTTTAATGAAAGAATATGGCATTTACAGTATGTAAATTATGTCAAAAATAAAGGATTGTGGTTTTACTGTAACACAAATAGATTTTAATGGACTTTAAAAACGTCATTAGAACAATTGAAAGATGTATGGTCATGAATCTGTTGTACATGAATTAAAAAATGTATAATATACTATTTACCCCCCTTATTCTATGATATTAAATTTGCAAGGTCATGTATCTAATGTACATGAATTTAAAAGTCTATTTGCCTACTCAAAACTGTTGATTGTCAATATTAGAATCTAGGGGGGAAAAAACAAAAAAACTTCAAGTTTATGATTTAAAAAGAAAGTCAACAACTCATCACTCGAACTTGGTTAAATCTGGTCATTACAATGCTATTGTGATCCATGGCCAATTTGAATTGATTATAAACATGAATCCAAAATTTTGATGAGTTTGCTTGTAACACACTTATCGAGAATCTAAAACTATTTTAGCCCAAAATAACTGCATTCATTTACAATTTGAATTAAAATCCTCATTTTTTTGTTTCAGAGGAGAACACAACCAAAGGCAAGGGAAAGCGAAAATCACCTTTAATAAACTTGTTCAGAAAGACCAAAGATGATAAAAAGCCACCAGGAAAATTGTTTGGACATCCTCTAGCTAACCTGTCAACTCCTGAATCTCTGATAGCCAAACCTATAAAGGAACTGCTGACCATCTTGTTTAGAGAAGGCCCTTACACTGTTGGAATTCTGCGTAAATCCTGTAACGCCAGATTGTGTAGGGAGCTTCGAGAAAGTCTGGATAATGGAGAAGATACTCTCAGTAATGAAACAGCTCCTACCCTGGTTGTTGGTGCTCTTATTAAGGTAATTGACAAGGTCGTCACAGTAAATACTCAAAGATTTCAAATACATGGAACCAGGGGCCTGTTTTACTGAACTTCTTGCGAAAAAGTTAATCATATGTCAAAATCACAAATCATACCTGGTGTTTTCATTCATGGTTATATTCTGCCTTGCAATTCCTCATTGGAATTGTCTTCTAAAGACAATTCCAATGAGATAATGCTTGGCAGAATTCCATATTTAGTAACTACTGCAGAAGCACCTTCAATTTTTGACTTACGCAAAAAAATCGCAAGAAGTTCAGTAAAACAGGCCCCATACGATAATGATTCTACAATCCATACAATACCTTTTAATGAGTATTTTTGAAAGACAAACCTTGTAGATTCTGAACAAACTTATGATTCTTAGTCTACAATGGATGTTGGGCTTGCCTGTATTTACCACATTCAAATGGCCATGGATGTTGATGGTCAAACACACACACACACACACAAACATGATGATAAAATCCAATTTAGCTTAGTACATTCATCTATTGTCTCTCCCACACTTTGCCCAAACTAATTCATTAACTATCTCTTTCAGGACTACCTAAGAAATATCCCAAACAGCTTATTGATGGAGGAACTCTTTGATGACTGGGTAGCAGCCAATGAAATTGAAAATTTTGAGGAAAAGAATAATAAACTCAGAGAGTAAGTGAAAACTATATTTTTATGCCCCAGTATCGAGAGATTGGGGCATATTGTTTTACTCATGTCCGTCTGTCTGTCCGTCTGTCCGAAAACTTAACCAAACTTAACCTTTGCCTTATCGAGAGATCGCTGTTACGGGGGCATTCGTGTTTCACAAACACATCTTGTTATAATGAAAAAAAATATCCTTATAATTCAGGATAGTGAACAATTCTGTCTTAGATTGACAGCTATGTATCTTGGAGATTCAGAAAGAGTGGTTTTGATTCAAAAATGGAAATTTCATTATTTTTCTACGATGGCAATGCTATGAAGATTCCAATTCTCACAACATAGTGTTTTGGATGATTAACAAACTTAGTTTGACATTGCCTCTTTTTTTCTGGAGCCAAATTTCTAGTCATGAACTCTTGTTTAATTTCAAATTTTCATTGCTTAATATTTTACAGAGTCTTCCATATCTATGAACACAATAAGCTATCAGAAAATTAGAAAATATTTTATTGGATAAAATTTGAATGCATAGGTTGAATTTTAACATTCATCAATTGTCAAATTAGCTGTCGAATAAAGGTAGATAAGTAGGTCAGGTAATAAGTATAATTGAGATAAAGTTGCTTCCCTTGTCAACAGCCAATTAAACCTAAGTTATAAGAAAATAGTTGCTTACAAAGTGTAACATTGTATTTTCACATGCACATCTTAATGAAAACAAAAATTGAACTTATTTCTATTTCATTTTCAGTACGATTGGAAAACTACCACCAGTCCATTTGGAGCTTTTACGTCACCTCATGTGTGTTCTGTATTATATAGACAAGAAATCTGATGAAAACAAAATGACTGCGTACAATCTGTCAGTGTGTATAGCTCCCAGTCTATTGTGGTCTAAAAATAACCCAGATCCCCTGGCTACCCCACCAGGAATCATTCAGTTTATGATCGAGCATTGCCCGAGTGTGTTTGGTGAAGAGACAATATCCTTGTTTGGTGAAGTGGTAGAACAGAAGCTACGTCAAGATTCAAGTACAGACTCTGATAGCATGCACAGTGTATTGAGTACCCATAGTAAGTACATACAAGACTTATTACAGTATTTCCCCTAATAATAGCACCATCAATAGCACCCCTACATTTTTTGCTGAGAAAACAAACTTCAAATGCCGAAATTTTAAGAATTTTCTTCTCTAATTTGACATGAATTTCCTCTAAATAATCATATAAATGATTGTTTATAGGAATTCCACCTCAAATTAAAGGGAAAGGGGCATAAAAGACAATTTATTATGTTTTTTAATCAGTAAATGCATGCTAAATAAAAGCTCCCCAACCATGTTATGTTTAGCTCCAATGAGCGTTTATTATAAGAAATATGGTACTCATAATGTACAGAAGTTATATGAAAGTCCAAGAACATAAAGGTTGTATTATCTACCCCTACATTGTATGGGCACTTTAAAACTGCAAAGAATGCTACTAAAATTTTTTATAAATGCAATTCAAACAAAAAAATATTTGATAACTCAATGACAAAATATATTCAAATCAAGATTTCAGTGCAAAGTATTGAAAGTGCCTTAAAATTTATATTTATAGGCACTTACTGTGCCTATATATTTAGCACTTACTTTAAGTTTGCAATGAAATAGCAAATAAATAGTTAATTTAGAAATGATAATATGAGGTAAATGTTTGTTATGATGTAAGTAAGACTTGAGGTAAAACATCAAATTCCTCCTCTTAAAATATGTAATACATCAATATATTTAACTTTATTTAGTCAGGAATAATTACAAAACTATTGGAAATGTATCAAGGTAAGAAAAATTGCTAAAAGGTAACAAATTCCATAGTATTTTAAATCTGTACCTTAGAAAACTTAATTATTGCTCAAGATTACATTGATCATTTACACAGACTTTGGATGAGCATTATAAGTGTAAAATTGATATGTTCAAAGGACCATAATGATGCACATATTAACAAAATTTTATTGATTTTTCAGGTAATTTCCGACGTGACGATTCATCAATAGACAGTTTAGATCGAGAGATGATGCTAACTGGGGACATAGATTCCAGTCCTCATGTATCAAAAGCTCACCACTTCTCTCCGTCAAACCTGAGTGGAGATTCAGGATTAATGCTCAGTGATAATCAGCTGTGTGATGAAGATGGAAATGGAAACGATGTGATGTATGATCGACGTAGTTACTCACGTACCATGTCTCAATATCATCAAAGAGATATTGGTCGCCCAAGTACAGAAGCTAGCCGTAGTTTGGACAGTCAATATTTCTATAATCCTATACCTCCTCCTAGAAAAGGGAGAAGGAAAGGTTCTGATGAAAACCAGAGTCCTAATATGGAATATGATAGAAAACCAACTCGTTACACCTCATCAACAAACTATAACATACCTGGTCGTTATGACAGACGAAATAATAGTGCTTTCAATGATAAGTTCAAACAACAGAGACGATCATCAGAATCTCTTAAAAGTGTTGAAGAAAGTTTTGAAGCTGATTCAGAGTTAAACATGAGAAATTATGGTCATCCCAGAGATATTGGGACTCTTATTAAATCTGCAAGTGGTGCTCATTTGTTCTTTGAGGAGATGAATTCAAACGATATGTACGAGTTTGACAATTTGAATCAGATAGGAAAACGTGGAAAACTTTACAAACAGGCTAGTGAAGGAGGCATGCATATGTCTCCCCAATCTAAATACTCGCTCAGTAGTTCTCGTGATAGTGTGCTGTCAGACTCATCTGGCTCCTTCATGAATCGACAAAACAGTCCCGATCCTCTGTCATCGTCAGCTGAAACTCCGGATAACGAGGAACGTGGAATGTCACAATGGTTATCACAACAAGCAGAACATGTGTCCTTCTCACAAGATGACACAGATAGACAGTTTAGTCAGGATGATTCTGAATTAATAGTAAAACGGGAGAAAAAGGTTGGAAATAAAGTAGACTATTTAGTTTCACCTAAAGCTTCTCCTAAATTACGACGCAGATCACCAATTCCTGTGAGCTCAAGACATTCTTTTCCGCTTCATTTTGACACTTCTCCTAAAGGTTCAGGATCAAATACCTCTAAAGAAGCAGAAGATATTATAAAATCTCCTAAACTGACTATAACCTACTGTTCACAAGAAGGACTGGATAGGAGTTTTGAATCACCACCGAAGAAAAATGTGTCCAAGCCTCATCTGGATATTTATAACAATAATACTCAAATGGCACAAAAACAGCTGAATATATACTCTAGTGGGTTACAGGGCACTTCACCTCCACCTCGTGTTGTACTGCAGGGACTCAGTCAGGCCCAGCCACAAAAACGGGATAATGGACCGATCAAAGGAAATCATGAAATAATGAACCAAATGAGACGAGGTAGTGGTGAGGGTGTTGAGACAAGAGACAGAAAACCCTATCCTATGCAGGAGAGTTCTGTATCCAGCGAGGATGACCTTGGAGATGCAGAATCTGAGCCAGAATGGTCCTACACTGTCACAACAACAATGAATGTCCCACTGGATACACGGGTGTCCAAACCACTATTGGTAGATACAAAAAGCTCTCATTCATCTAGCTCCGAGTCACTGTCAAATAAGTCTGCAAGTCTAGAGGAGTCCTCTCCCTCTAGACCAAACTATCCCCCATGTTATGAAGAAGCTTTACAGAGAAACTTCATGTTAAAGAATGGACTTTCACCAGACGTGGATGAAGACCCTGAAACTCTACGACAGAGACAAGTGAGCTTACGAGCTAAACAGTTATACGAACAATCAATGAGACAATATAATGAAGGTGATAGATACAGTCTTCCTATACAGATATCTGAAAACACTCACAGCCTTGTAGCTGAGAAAGATCAGACATTTGTAGAGGAAGATTCCTCGGATGTGTCTTCCAGTGAAGATGAGAGTGTCGAATACAATCCTCGTAAACTTTATGAAGCATCTGTACAGCGATACATGGAGGAGCAGTCTAAGGACACGTCTGTACCTCCTTTGTCAAAGTCGTCCACCAATGACACCATTTCGTTTTCGTCTAACAAAGGAGGTAGACAAGTCCCTAGACTATCACCAGGGTTACATAGAAGTCAGAGTGATGTAGGGGATAGTAAAATAAAAAGGAGCAGTCCTGAAATCAGACTAAACCGAGATCAACGACCAGATCAACCCCCACCTTATACTGAACCTCCACCTTACAGAACAGACAGGAGTCCTGCCAACAAAGACAGACATCAGTTTGCCACCACAAGTGGTCTTTCTGATCTAAATAACAGGACAGTGAAAGGACTAGATAGTAATACTAGTGTGTCACCATCAGTGTCAAAGTCCAATCAAAATTTGAACAGTGTACCAAAACAAAACATACTTGTGTCAAATCGTTCAAGAACTTTAAACAACGCAATACCTCAAACACAAACACTTGACAAACAAGCACCATTAGACTTAACAGTGCAGAGTGGTCATTCAAAAGTTAGTGTTCCTAGTGTTAGGAGAGACGCTTCATATGACTCTCAAAATCCCACCAAACTCGCTCAGTCAGAATGTTCTCCGGATGTGTTCAGAAACCGTGCTTCCTCTTTAGAAAGAAACATTGCTAAAAACAAAGTGTTGTTACCAAAAACATCAACTCAAGGACCAGTTTCTTACAGAAATCCAAACTTGAAAAATGTATCAAAATCTCATAATGTACAGAGAACTGGTGAAAATCACAATAGAAGGTCTATTGATTCTTCGGTTAATAGACGTTCGATGGGTGGTGGCAAAGAGCTTCCATGGAGTGTGAAAAGTCTAAGTAATATTTTCGATAAAAATTATACAAATGCGAGTCACTCTATGTCTGAATCTGGACATTCGCCATCATTAACAACTTCATCTATTCGTTCTGATGGACCCCCACCTTACACGCCCCCACCTCCATTTCAAAGACAAAGTAACACCTCTCGTTCAAGTACGTCTAGTAATAGTAGCGTGAATAGTGTCGGAAATTCTCACATGCATTCTAAAAAACAATGGAAACATGGACCACAAGCAAGGGATAGTTTTAGTTCATTTAGTTCAACAGACGAGTCAGAGTGTTCCTGCAAGTATTCTCTCAACTGTCCTAGTAAAGATAATAGCAGTATAGAAGAATTGGACAATCTTAGCTTTACTGATATAACTTATGTATAGCCAATATTTTAACTGGAAGCAAACAATATTACTCTTCTGTATTCAAACTCTAAAAAACGTTTGTAAATGTTTAGAATGGTATCCAACTTTGCGAGTGAGTTCATATGCAAAGAGGAGTTTCATATTCTATATTGTTTGACAAACGTTTTCATCTAGAACAAAGGGCCGATTCTAAAAAGTGAAATAGATGAGGGCAACAAGTGTTTGTTGTAATGGAAAAAATAAAAAGGAAAAAATATCATTAAGGGAAAAAAACAATGAGAGGAAATGAGAAATTACTTTAGGCAGGTAATTTCTTGCTTCCTTTTAGTATTTTCCTTTATCTTATTCTTCCTCAAAGGGACCATCTTAAAGGGAAAACATTTGAGAGAATCGAGATATTGCTTTTGACAAGTAATTTCATGTTTTCTTGCAATGTTTTTCTTCATCCTCTTCTATGAAGAAAAGATTATCTTGAAAATAAAATATCGACAAATTGTTTGTGATGGGCAATGTCCTCAGATATTTGACTAATTGTTATTTTCGTAAATATGGATAGAAAAAAAAGATAATTTCTGGTGCAATTTTATTAGGGTTAGTTTGTAATTTTGGGTCGTGTATTATAACTCTGCTCAATTATGTTAAAACGTCTGTACATAGAAATGAAACCAAACTGCAATAAATATTGTATATTTTGTCTTGTAAATACTGGGAAAAGCTATTAAAAGCATTTCTTTAGAGTGAGGCCTTCAAAGAAATACCCATGTGAGATTTTTTGCATGTTTTTAAACACGTAGTCGGGATTGAAATTAAATGGGAAATCAGATCTATAGATGAAGGGTGTGAAATGGACTAGATGTAAATATTTTAACAATGCTGCGACAACCCTGTTTACAGGTACTCATTTAAATCGTCTTGATGAGACGATTTAAATGAGAACCGACAACATAGGGTTTCATAGAGAAATAACAATTTTACAAAGACTTTACCCTTTCTTATCTATACCTCTTTTCCTAATGCCATTTATAAATGAGAAATTGTTGGAATGTGGTGCATTGGCGAATAAATCACTTCGATTAAATTCGAATTCACAATCATGCAAAAGGTCTCATTGAGTTAATTCTTTGTTCACTATGTGGGGTCTCTTTTAAATTATGTGCTCTTTAACTTTTTATACTTTTTGTATTTTGTATATTTGATATGAGACATTATTCGCAGTGCCAACTTTATTCGAAGTAAATAGTAAATATAAAACAGTTGTTATAATTTCCATTAATTTCTTCGAACATGTTAATAGTTAGCAACAGTTCTATTCTAAAAGCCTTAAAAATAAGGGCACTTACAATAGTCACTGTTTGAAACACCGAATTTATTGAAAAAAAAAAATGCCCTGCGTTCAAGATTAAAACAATCTCAAATTGTTTAAGAAGTGGTTCGCTGGTTAGCACGTGCACTCAAGTGAAAATGGGGGAACCATTTCGAAAACGTTTGCAAATATTTTGTCATTCTCAACGCAGGGCTAATTGGTCATTGTATTAATGGTCAAGATAATTTGAATGGTTATGTCATGGGTTTCCAGATTTTGTAATGTTAAAATTTCTGTTGTGTCTGATATGACTTTATTTTAACCACGCTTAAAAAAAATCTTAAGAGGGGCAAATAAAATCTGTTGTAAAAGCAGCAAATTTTGTGACTAAGATGGTATTCAAAATCATGACCTATGCTTTCAAATGTATGAATAAGACACCTTTATCCAATAGTTTTTAGCTTTTTCATAATTATGCTATAAGTTATGGATAGGGCTTGTTGGCTCTTCGAGTTTTAAAACAAACTATTTTATGGATATAGCTTAATGAAATCACATTTGTTGCTAAGAAACTGTGCAGAGTCAATCTTGCTCGAGCGACCACGTCTTTTAAGCGACCATTTTTATTCAGCGACCGTTTTCAAAATTCCCTTCTTTAAATCGAAATATCTGAAAAAGTAGATATCATTGGTATAAAAATGATTGTAAATGAATCCTATGTTGTTAAAACTCACCAAAATCGTCTCAATAAGACGATTATAGTGAGTTTTAACATCGTTGGATTAATGAGAATTTCGCAATAATATACATATTCTTTCAATTCAATTTGTAAAACAAAACGTGTAATAAGCGACCATTTTCTAAAACGATCGCTATTTGGTGGTCCCGTGCGTGGTCGCTTATTACTAGTTTTACTGTATATAAATGACCGTCGTTCATATCTCAGGATAATTGTACAATGATGATATTTTTTGTAAAGCATATTTAAATTTATCGAATATGATCATATAGTGCTTATTACTTTAAAAAAATAAATAATGTTACCTAAAACAATAAAAATACAAATATGAATTATGTTTTATCTTTTGTGTATTTTTCTTACCCATAAACAGAACTTAGTTGGTCAATTTGACGGGTTGTCAAAGGTTCGATCTTCGGCGGTGGCGCATATCCTTTCCCTCTTCTTTGTCTCCCATCAAAAGGTAGATAAAATGTGGTATCAGCTGGAGGCTATGAAAGGATGTTATGGTAGTACTGGTGAGAGAAATACCAGAAATCCGTTGGTATGTGCCCCAGCCGACGTGATATTACTGAAAGATTGTTAAAAACGGCGATAAACTCCTTTTAAACTAGCAAACAAAAGAAAGAAGACGCACAGAAAATGGGCGGGGGTAACATTAGTCTAAAATCTTTATTTCCTCAATAAAACCTTATGTTGTGGGCACTCATTGAATACCCGCATGCTCTGGTTCGTATAGGTATCATTGAAATATTCGAATATGCACCTCAAAATGCTTTCTTATCGAGTCAACCCGATTTGAAGTTCGACGGCGTGGGTTCAAACTCGGGCTGGCACACTAACAAAAATTAATTGTCTTTCGGATGAGACGTTAAACCGAGGCCCCGTGAGACGGTGCTTTACACCGAGCACGTAAAAGAACCATGGCGGATCTCGGCAGTAGTTTCGTCACGTATCCTTGCACTATCCACCGTAACAACTAACCGTCTTCTGGGGGCGTCGCTCATATGGGCATGTGCTACGGTAGCGACGACAAATAAACGGAAATACACTCTCTTATCGATATGCCAATGGAATACATGTAATAAAGAAGTTGATTGTTGGCCTCGGTTATTCCTGTAACAAGAGTTCCAATGTTACTTCATATACGCCACGACGGAAAATCTTCCAACAAAGGCCCCTTTTTCCGTGACGCAGCATAGTATCTGATTATCGAAGATATGCGCATGGTCACTTGATAAAAATCATTCTGTGAAAGTTTTATGCAAATCCGCACATCATTGAAGAAGTTGTGTTAATAAGGACATGAGGGACAGACGGACGGAGAAGATGATACAAATATACGAACACCTTCGGCGGCGTAAGAAATGTCGTAAATACAAAAATGTCACGGCGTTGTGTCCGTCATACGTCCGTCGGTTAACGTTTTATTGCCCCGATCGAAAGATTGTTTTACCATAGTCTATCTTTCTGTTTGTCTGCCATCGAAACATAAGCCAAACAAATAAGTTAAGTCTGGTAAAGCGACCCACATAATATTAGAATTCGCTATTGTGACTCGTCGATCGCATACAAATGTACAGTAATCACAAGTCACAATAGCGTATTCGAGTTATACCCGAATATATATGATTGGAAAAATAACGTGTTACCCGTCACACGAAAAGGGACCATCTGAGGATTGCACAGACTGACTATTATCCCACTTTGCTTTTTTTCTGAATAAAAAATGATCAATCCGCCTTCCCGTGAAAAAATATTTCGAAATGCGACTTCTGATTTGACCTATGCTGGACCCAATATCTTTTACAAATATCTCTTTACAGGGTTCCTAGATGGTCCCTTTTAGCGTAAAGGGTCACAAATATTCTTCGACATCGCCCATACACAACCAATTTTATTGTCATTTTTTCGGAAATACACTATTCTTGTTTTTATTAGCTCCTATGGCCGAATGCCACTGGGGCTATTGTCATGGCGCTGTGTCCGTCGTGCGTCCGTCCGGTCGTAAACCTTTTCTTTTAAACTTCTCCTCAGAAACTTGTGGATGAATTCCAACAAAACTTCACAGGAATGATCCTTAGTTGTTCAATTAATTTTGATGTATTGAAAACCATGGATTTAATGGGCGTGGCTAATTTCCAAATATGGTAGGTAATATGTGACTTTTCTCTGAATCTAATTGATCAGTTATATTTTACATGAATGATTCTTGGTTGAACCTTTATCAGTCTACAATAAGATATTGTGATTGGATGAAAAATATGTCTTTTATGGGCGGAGGTCATTTCCGTATATGTTATATAGCGGAAACTAAGAAAATCTTTGTCTCAGAATCTAACAGATTGATATCAACCCAATTTCACTGGAATGGTCCTTTAGTGACCCTTTCTTAGTCTACCAAAAATTATTGTGATCGGATGAAAAATATGTTTTTAACAGACGGAGGTCAATCTCCTATATTTCATTCATCAATCTTGAATTTATCTTTGCAGAAATATTTCAGCATGTGACACTTAAAACACTCATTTACTTTCAATAAAAACTAATAAATAAATTAATTAGTTATCAAATTAATTAATTAATTCACTCATTCATTCATTCATTCACTGAAATTCTCTTCGATATCAGTAGATTCAGGCCTGTAGAGCAAATAAGCTACTTAAGCAATTCTAGTTATCTGCTTATAGATGCCTCGTATTCTATGACCACTCATTCAATATCCTCTATATCGATCATATTTATTGATATATGGACCGCTTAAAATACAGCGATTTAGAAAAATAATACAGATTCGCACGATCTACATTTTAGATAAGTTGAAAAAGAGCAACACGTAAACAATTATAATTATGTCGTCCGCCAGACGAAATTGGCTATATCGGTGATGCGTGAGGTTATAGCCTTGCTAAAAATGTGTCGATTTACATATGATCATGGAACACATATAAAATGATTTTGTTTATTTCTTGAATGAAAAAGAAAGACATAAAACGAACTTCTGCCTACCAAACCTCAAGTAAATGTGCTATTCATACAATGGCATAATGTTAAGCCTAACAAGTTTAATTTTAGCGTCTATAACAATGGGTGAGATCATGGATAAATAACCTATCTTTAATGCTACATGTATTTGGTGGATTATAGAGAAATAACGGTAACTCATCATTTGATAAACTCACCGCCTATCAAATGGAATTATCAAAATAGTTTTCCTTAACCCCCTTTCATTCATTTCACCCTATCTGACGTTATCCGTGCAGAGCCCAATAAGTGACGTCACCATGAACGTGGCTTAGAAATTACGCGCAAAATAACGCGCTTTAAGAAAATATGTCCTACAATTTTTACAGTTGGTCACATGTTTGCATTATAGAAATAGAATAATCGTTTGATTTTCGAGTAAGATAGATTTATTTTTCCTAGGGTGGACAACAAAAGCTATATTTTCACTTGTGGCTTTGCCACTCGTGAAAATATAGCTTTTGTTAATCACCAAATGAAATATCAATCGATCTTACACCGAAGCAAACGATAATCCTCTATATACACAATCACAGATATCAACATATCGCTGTCAACAAATAGTCCAATCAAAACACTCGGTTATAATGAGATGACTGTTGATCTCTGTATTTTCGTGGATGAACGCAACAAGTGAATAAGCTGTAGTTACAACATTTACTTGGCCCTTTTTAAGTTTTTGGAAACACTACCCCTTTGTGCACACGACGATACGTTCAAAGTGAATTACCGCTCTGAACATTTCGGGGAACATTTACATCTTGTACACAGGGTAAAATATCCCATTATATATACTTAGTCAAAAAGGTTTAGCAACACTTGGCATTTTTTGCTAAAACCGTTTCTGTAGTAGAAATATTGTAGTCAAGTGAAGTAAAACATTGACTTTAATCTCCAAGCAATAGATTTATGCTTTTCTTTTGTTCCAATGGTGACTCTGCGACCCCAAAACATGGCTAAAACGCAGGAGGGGCGGATATAAAAAGTCACAGTCTGTCATTTTTTGTCAAGATGTCGGTTTTGCAATTCAATATCACGCAGTCCAGAGCAACAAGAATTTTAACAAATGTTATCTTTGGTCATTGGCTCTCTGTCATACCAAAACGAATTCTCTGCATGTAAACATGTGGTTGACTTTACGTCATTAACGCCTCCCGAAGTTCTGAAGCTATAGCCGACGTGGCAGATGTCAAGTGATCAGGCCAATTGAAGTGATCATGGGAAGGTTCTTGAGCCAATTATCTCGTCTTTTAACCATTGACGTCATAGAAAATTGTCAATAAAGAAATGCCGTTATGTGGTCATCCTCCGTTTATAACCCTGTTGATGTTCTGGTCGATGATTTGAGCGGCTTTCTTTGAATCGATTTAGTACTCATTCAAAGTGATGAAAAGCGGAATTTGCAGACAGACTTTAGCTTGTAAATTTGAACTACCGACGTAAAACTCTTGAAAACACACGGAACGCCTTAACTGACGATCTGCAAAATAAACATTCTTGATTCGGATAGCCAATCAATAAGCTCATTGGTCGGGAACCAACTCAATCAATTGATATTTACACAGACTATTTCAAAATTTAACAACAAGAGGACCATGATGGTCCTAGATCGCTCACCAGCGTCTCTTTGACTCCTTGGACATCACATTAATTTATTAGGCAGATGTCAAAAGGAGATAATTTCTACATGAGATCAATATCATAGAATGTTTTCAGCTAAGAGCAAGACAGATATGCCTTTTCGCTCTTTGATTATATGTAACACTGGAAGCACACGGGTGGAGCCCAAAGGTTACCCCAGGGTCTTGATATGAATAAACTTGGTAGAGATCCATTAGATGATGCTACCAACTAAATATGAAAACATTTGCCTTCTGGTTTTGGAGAAGAAGATTTTCCTATTTTCACATATCGTGCACTGATGAGCTAAAAGAGATGCACCTGGGTGGAGCCCAAATATGACCCTTGGGTCTTGATATGAACAAACTTGGTAGAGGTCCACTAGATGATGTCCCATACCCAATATGAAAGCTGTCTGCCTTTTGGTTTCAGAGAAGAAGAATTTTGGAGATTTTAATTTTTTCAGCCTTCGTGCTCAGAAGAGCTTAAAGGGATGCTCCCTGGCAAAGCCCAAATTTGACCCCAGGGTCTTAATATGAACAAACTTGGTAGAGGCCTACTAGGTGATGCTACATACCAAATATGAAAGCTGTTTGCCATCTGGTTTCAGAGAAGAAGATTTTTAAGATTTTCGCATTTGATTCTATGTAAAAAGGGTTGCGCCCGGGTGGAGCCTAAATAAGACCCCAGGGACTTGATATGAACGAACTTGGTAGAGGTCCACTAGATGATGCTACATACCAAATATGAAAGCTGTCTGCCTTCTGGTTTCAGAGAAGAAGATTTTTGAAGAGTTTTCTATTTTCACCCTTTTTGTTAAGGATAAAGGGTAAATTAAGGGTGGATTTCATTTATTTGAACAACTTTGGGGCAAGGAACATCCCTGCCAAGTTTCATCAAGATTGGCCCACTGGTTTAGGAGGAGAAGACGTTTATAGAAATCGTGGACGACACACGACTGACGACGGACATTGTACGATCCCATAGCTCACCTTGAGCACTTCGTGCTCAGGTGAGCTTAAACGTGTTGCAAAACTTTTTTGACTATGTATATGTTTTTATGTTAGGCAAAAATCAGCAGTCGCGTTGGAACTCTTTTTGTATTTTCACCAAATACTCCTCATTTGTGTATATATCGATAGCTGTCATAGCGAGAGCCTTGGCAACGGCAAGTGTGTATTTCTGGACCTTTTGCTCACCTGAAAAAGAGCACAAATTTGATGTTTGAACGATGAAAAATGGTAAACACAATCTATTGTACTATCAAGATACTCTCTCATCCTACCACGAACGAAAAATAAATGAATAAATAAATAAAACCTCAACAAAATAAATAAATAAATACACAACATTATACAGCAACCGCTGACAAACTCATCATTATATCATTACCTGGTGTCATATAGGTACTTATATACTGAACCACAAAAGAAACGGTGTACTGAAAATATATATACAAATACAATACAAATACAAATACAAATACAAATATTTTATTGGTCTAAAATCCAATGATAGGACTGTCACCACAAATACAAAACAGATCATACAATAAATACAGATTAGCAAATGACAAAAATTAAATGTAGTAGAGAGTCGCTGTTAAAACAAAAGGAACATCAAGGTCCCATCGGCATTTTCATAAAAACATATTGGTGAGAAAGTAGCATTAAATTCATAAATGTAGCGAATAGCATGGCTTAAATAGTCATATAGAAACACCTTATGCAGCTAAAAAAGCACTTATTACTAGACAGCATATTGATTTAGCCACGGATCCTAAATGTACATATACATACATAGAGTCCCTGATTCAGCTTTACATAACCTTTTCAACCACTTGTATCTTTATCGAGGACCCAAAGCAACACTGTCGCAAGTGCCCATACAAATATGGGCACTCACACCAGTGCCGCTCCAGGCCCCCAGCACAGAAATATTAGAGCATGACTTATAAAGAATTTAAAGAGATCTAATATACAGCTTTTACAGGCTGCCTCTACATCTCTGAAAACACCTTCATAGTCTTTTTTTAAAATCTCTAGAAATAAAATATATATGTTTATATAATTAATAAACCACCAGAAAGTCTGGAATCAAAGGATCACGGTAGTCAAGCTCAAAACCAACTGCCAATCAAATTTTTTTTTTTTTTTCAATTTAGAGCATGAATAATCTGTATAATCTATCAACCAATATGTGCTCTGTTTTGATGACCTGATTAGTGACACCCCAGCTGTTAATACAGTGCCTTCAATTTTTCTTAAAATTATATTTTATATAAAACTATTTTCCGAATCAAAATTTGTAGTGTCTGAAGTCAAGCGGCTTGACTTGTGAACCCTTGATTATATATTATAATGATTTCAAATTACTAGAATGGTTAGGAACCAAGTAAAGAAAAGTTTTAAGTATGAATCTTATTGTTAACTCCCAACAAATTCATTCTCTCCCAATACATTTTATGAATATATGAAATACACACTACATTTAAATCATATTGGTCATTACTGAGGATAAACTTCATTTTCTCAGAATTAGACCCGTATGTAAAAGACTGGCAAATGTTTCCAAGACTTTCAAAAAAAGGCTCTCTAATATGTTGTAATTTAGTGCATGATAAAATAAAATGTTCCTCATCCTCAATACCACTTAGACATAATTTACAAATTCTTTCATTGACAGGAATCTTCATATATCTTCCCTCTTCAATAAAGAGTTTGTGTGCACTTAGCCTCAATTTACAAAGAGTAGAAATTTCTTCTTTTGAACAATCACCTATTAATAGATATTTTTCTAATGAATAGTTATTTTTTATATTCCTATAAGTCCGGAGTTTATTACCATTGGTGAGATTCCCGCTATCGTCAAATATAACATTTTTCCAGAATGTGGTGTAAGACTGTTTTAATTTTGAAGTTATTGAATTTATTAGCCTCGCCTTAGAAAAAGTACACTGATTTTCCCAAACATGATTGAAATTCAGCTTATTCAGAAACAATCTGATGTTGAACCCAAATCCTTTTATTAAATTAATGCTGTCCTTATATGCCTTGGTTACTAACTTATCCCTATCAGACTCAATAATATGTAACCAAAATCCAATGCTAGATTTTAAACTATAAAGGGCAATAGGGAATATACCAAGTTCCGCTCTAACTGCATTATTGGGAGCTGATTTATGAACTCCTAGTGTATGTTTACAAAACTTTAGTTGAATTTTTTCGGTGATAAGGGTGTCATATTTCTGCTCCACAGATCCTACCTGTGAAATAAGTTTTTCTCCTGCCCATACTTCACTACAGTAGAGCAAAATAGGTTTAACACATTGCTCATACAATTTAAGAAATATGGGTGTATTCATTTTGTTTGAACCAATGGCTTTTCTTATACAGAATGAAGATTTTTGAGCCTTTTTGCAAAGATAATTAATGCCCTCAGTAAAAGTACCCGAGGATTTAAAGATAATACCAAGATATTTATACATGTTTACAACTTCTACTACATTCTCTTCAAATTTAAAAATATTATCTTGGAATAACTTACCACTTTTATTGAATATGATAACTTTAGTTTTAGAAATGTTAACTTTTAAGTTCCATTTATTGCAGAACATGCTAAGCTTATTTAATGTAGCTTGCAAACCTTTAGCACTATTTGACAATAAAACAATATCATCTGCATATAATAAGCATGAAATGTTTATATCATCTATTTGAACCTGATCGCAATCTCTGTCAAATAATGTCAACATATCATTTATATAAAGAGAGAACAGGCTTGGGCTCATAATACAACCCTGTTTAACACCAACCTTGGTTGCAAAACTTTCACTTAAACAATTTCCCATTTTAACCGAACAATTCAATGAATTATACATGTCTTTTACAATGTTATAAAAAGGGCCATTGAAATTATATTTTGATAATTTATAGAATAAAGCATCTCTATTTATTGTGTCAAAAGCCTTACTTAAGTCTACAAAACAGGAGTAAAGGTACTTTTTTGACTTGAAAGCTTTATCTATTAATGTTTTTAAGGTTAAAATATGGTCACTTGTTCGGCATTTTTTCCTAAAGCCTATTTGTTCAGGACCTATAATATTATTAGTTTCAATATAGCTATCCATTCTATCAAATAAAACTTTACTAAATAATTTACTAAAACAGCTAGAAATGGCTATGCCCCTATAATTAGAAGGATCACCTGACCCACCACCTTTATAGACTGGTTTGATAATATTTTCTCTCCAACAGTCAGGATAATAACCCTGCTGAAGAATATAATTCATTATAAAAACATATTCATTGATAAGAAATTGTGATGATAATTTCAACATTTCATTGGAAATTCCATCACATCCAGAAGCTTTTCCATTTTTTACAGAAATATCTAAGAGATTTATACAGAATCTTTTAGAGGAAAGGGTTATTTTTGAACAATCAATACACAGCCATTTTCCAAATTGGTGTTAAACATATATGAAAGCTATAGTTGAGATAACAGCGGTACGATCGTCTAGGTTGAGCTCATAACATATAATCCTAGAGGTATGGTGAAACCAAACATACTCGAACTTAAGCAATGGTTGGCGGTGACACAGTCTCTGAATGGAAATGTTTGTCTTAAGACAGGGTTTCAAGTTTGTTTGGGGTTTTTTTTGGAAGGGGGGGGGGGCTTTAGTGGAGACTTCTCCAAAGATGTCGAATAACCAAATTTTCTGAGAAATTCGTATGTTCCATATCTAAGCTGCCAACACGAGTTGTTTGAGTCATTTACAGGTTCTAAGGCTTTCGGATATCCGGCACAAAAAGCACGGTTTGATTCATTGCAAGAAATGTTTAAAGTCATGTTTTCTCTGATTTGGAAAGTGAGCTCAGAACCTTTCTTATGAAAATTGACACCATCGATCGATTCTTATTTAAGGCTATATTTACACCAGTACCTACCCACGGAAATGAAGAACATTTAATATTTGCAAAATTCCACTGACAATTTCCGTTGTATAAAAGCCTTTTAAGGATTCTACAACGTATTCATACAGATACAGATACAGATACAGATTTCTTACCATCAAAGCTATGCACAACCCATTTTAAAAAGCCAAGCAAAAATTTGAATGAAGGGTTTTTTTTTTATTTATTATCACCATAGAACTGCAAATGTCTCTTTATCTTTACTATTTTGGAAGTATTTTCTACCGGTCTTAATAATGCTACGTTTCTTTTGTGGTTCAGGAAAATTAACCCTGAGGCAAAGAATCAACATATGTCACATGTGAAAGTAAGTCTGAAAGTTTTTCTCCATACCGCTTTTTACATAACAATCAGGTTTTAAGCAACCAAATCTGTCGGCAGCGCGCCGGACTATCAATCCGGAGGTCCCGGATTCGATCCCCGACGGCGGCACTCATTCTTTCCGACAAAATGTCTCTCACAAATAGGTTGATAAACGTAGACCTATGTGAGATAGCAGCTGGATGCTATGAAAGGATGTGATGGTTGTACTGGTGAGAGAAATACTGAGAATCCATTAGGTACTCCAGCCGCCGCGATATAACTGAAAAAATGTTGAAAGCGGCGTAAAACCCCATTCAATTAAACAATCAATCGAAATGGTTTCTTATGATTTCGTGGCGTTTTTGATCGCTTTGAGTGAGTGTTTGGAATGAATGAATGGAGCGCTGAGACAATGATTTAGAATGATTTTGATCGGAATGAGTGTCAATTCCACGATGTTTTTAACTATATGTCCAAAGCGCAGTGTGAAGACTGCGGTAAGACTGTGCAGAAACACATACTGGTCAAAGGCTTTAAATGTGCACACATTTGTAACTGTTGGACATATCACACAGGCTAAAGTATAATTTCACCTGTAACCTCGGTGAAGGCTCGGGTGTGGTAGGTAGCCTTGTCTATATAAAACATAGGATGGATGCTGGGTACTACGTGACTCACGTTGCCCATGTCCGTGGAACCGGTATCGTCCTGCGCGTGACCTTCAAAATCTATCCCAACACGTTTTGCGTTCTCAAGATACAAGTCACAGACATTACTATTGTTTACCATGTCTGAGAACGGTCTATCTTGTTCTGTGATTTCAACCTGAGACAATTAAAACAACAGCAAAAATTAACAATTATGATATTAAAGAATTTAATGATAATAGTGATAAAGAATAAACCCAGTGTCCGACACTGGTTGTGACACCATTCTTAGATAAATCTGTTGAAATACAAAACAAGATCACTGCCAACGGAGACCTACGCTCGGCTGGATAGTGGATAGATAAAAACTCTCAAGTCGAAAAGGATGCATATCTGGAAAAAAGCATCTAGAGTTACCCGCCCCCACAGTATAGGTTGTTCTTTTGATAGCGAACGTGTGTGATAAGTTTCAAGTGAATGCGTTTAGTATAACATATTATGTTACAAATTCCCAAAGTTTGACACGACGACGACAACAACGATGAAATCGACGACGCCAACAATACAGCAATACCTCGGGTTTTCTCCAAAAACAGACGAGCTAAAATTGGCAATTTGTTTAAAAGAAAATATCAGTTAAGTAGGATAAGGGTTAACAAAGATAAGTGTCCCTTCAATCCCATTCAAAATAAAGAAACATGCCTTACCTTACACCCTGTTGCCGTGGCTGCAGCATTAAAACAAGCCAGGACCTTTCCTCTCAGTTCTGGCATGTCCCTAACATGGGGCGCTCTTACGCAAAATTCTAGCTCGGTAAACTCTGGTATAATGTTTGGCTTGACTCCACCGTTCTTTATGACACCTTCAATTAAAAAATACCGTAAACATTGTGTTAGGCGCGATTGTTAGAACAAGCCTTCATCCCTAAAGGCATGACATTTAAGTAAAGTCGGTTTTTGGCCCCCTTATAAACGCCAACTTAAAAACTTGAATTTTACCAACATTTGAACCAGTAACTCGGACAAAGGTTATCAGCGCGACATAGAAAACAAAAGCGCACAAAACTTTTTTGGTAGGTTTTAACTAGATACAAACAAGGTATACTATATGCCTGATATTTTCACAACTGTAGAACAATCCCTCGCAGGTCTTCTAGATGTATGGCATCAACAAATTATAGGTAGTCCCCGCTCATTTAAAAATGTGAAAATGTGCAAGTGCCTTATGGCAAAACAAATTGGTGACCACAGCAAAAAAGTAATATCAAGAGGGCCAAAATGTCAATAGCACGCTCACCTAAGTTCACATGTTGGTGGTTACTATCAAGTAATACTATAATATTATCGTCACACGAAATACAACGATCAAAAACAATCACAAACGCTCATCTGAAGTTCCATTCGCACAGGTGAAATAGAAAATAACCATGACAAGATATGAAAGACATTTTATTAAGAATTGGACTGTAATAATATAAACAAGAGTTGTCCGCGGACAACGTAGCTCGCCCAAACAGCTGCTTGTCACAAACAGCGCTTGACGAAAGACCGAAGTTCAAAGTGGTTTCTTTCAACGTTAAAGTCCATGATCTAATATATATATCTGTTTGAGTAGTAATTAAGAATTATAAAAACTTTTTTGTTTTAATTGCATGTATAAGGTTAGGGTAAAGTGAAAGCCTACAAGCAGATGAGGTTACCAATGGAATTTCTTTAAATCAAACATGAAGTTTTTCTTAAAAAATTTTCTAAGTCCACAAAAGGTCAAGATAAAGGTCAAATTGTGAAGGACCTTGGTCTCTCACAAAAGCCTAGTGAGTATGTGTATGAAGTAATAATGTCCCTGAGTAAAGCATTTAGAAAATATAAGCAAGGTTAAATTTTTGGTTAAAGTTTTTCAGTTTAAGTTTTTTCAAGTCCATAAAAGGTCAAGGTCAAGGTCAAATTGTCAAGGCCCTTGGTTTCTGGTGAAAGCCTTTCATCTGGTGACTATGTATATGAAGTAATGATGTCCCTAGGTTAAAGCATTCAGAAAATATAAGCAAGGTTAAAGTTTTTGGTAAAAGAATTTCGGTTAAAGTATTTCGAAGTTCATAAAAGGTCAAGGTCAAATTATCAAGGACCTTGATCTCTCACAAAAGCCTATCACCTAATGAGTATGTATATGAAGTAAAATTTTCAGTTAAAGTTTTTCTAAGTCCACAAATGGTAAAGGTCAAGGTGAAATTGTGAAGGACCTTGGTCTCTGGTGAAAGCCTATCACCTGGTGAGTATATATATGAAGCTATGATGTCCCTAGGTTAGAGCATTAAAAATATATATGCAAGGTTAAAGTTTTTGGTTAAAGTTTTTTGGTTAAATTTTTTCTAAGTACACAAAGGGTCAAGGTCAAGGTCAAATGGTCAAGGACCTTTGTCTATGGTGAAAGCCTATCACCTAATGAGTGTGCATATGAAGTAATGATGTCTTTAGTTTAAAGCTTACAGAAAATATAAACAAGGTTAAAGTTTTTTTGGTTAAAGTTTTAGGTTAAAGTTTTTGGTTAAAGTTTTTTTGAAAGGGTCAAGGTCACAGTCTAAAGGTCATTTCGACATGGATGTTGGTATCAAATGAAAGCCTATGCCCTAATGAGTGTTTCTGTAAAAAATAAAGCCTCTAGGATAAATATTGATAGAAATAAAAATCTTTAACCTAATGCGGACGCCGACACCGACGCTGACGCCGACGCCGACGCCGACATCCGAGGGTATGACAATAGCTCTTCCGAGACTTTCGTCCCGGGCGAGCTAAAAATTGGCTCATGAATTACTTCGAAAAAAAAAAGAATATACGATTTTCTGAGAGAGTCATCGCTGGGTAAACGTCTAGTTTCATTGCGTTATCTAGTTGTCAGTTTCAAGTTCTTTTGTTAAAACTGAAGGATTTGAATGATAAACATGCAGACCAATTAATGAACATTATCACTGGAAAACTTAGAAATTGTAACAAAAGCTCCAATTACATACAAAATTGTATACAAGCCATTGTCTACAAGCAGACAATATATACTCAGAACAAGAAGTTAAGCGCCACCAGTTTTTAGACAGAAGATTTTTAAAGGCAGGGAGCCTAAATTAATTCAAACTAACAGAGACGTAAATATTGAGTTCCAATATTGAAAATGGTATGTTGACTTAACAATTTCACAACAATACATGGGTGGTGATAAATTTTATTGACTTTGTACCTTGAAATGTAAATGACGTATTTTCACCTTTTTTTAAAACATGAAAAAACTATTGTCAAAGCCGACTTACGGTGTTGTCTATGACACGAAACTTGGTCTTAGAAGTAAGATAACACAAATGCGATTAATTCCGGTCACATCTTAGTCAGTAGCGTGTGAAAGATCCGTGAGCATTGATCACTGCGCGCACCTTCCTCGGCATGCCACGAATCAGCCTCTGGATGATGTGTTGAGGGATTTGCTGCCACTTCTGGTGTAGTGTTGCTTCTAACTCAACCACATTTTGTACAGGAGCCTCTCTCCGACGTATACGGTGCCCTAAAATGTCCCACAGGTGCTCGATGGGGTTAAGATCGGGACTACAAGCCGGCCATGGAATGGTGGTGATGGCTTCACGTTGCAAAACGTCCGCCACGACTCTTGCTCTGTGGGGTATGGCGTTATCATCCATGTACACTGGTCTTGTTCGAAGAGGGTGATTGTCAAAATGTTGAATAACCACAGGAAAAAAGATGTTATCGCGATATTATTCGCCAGTCAATGTTCCTGGAACTGTCACTAGGTCTAGTTTACAGCCGTAGGAGACACAACCTCATATCATAATGGAGCCACCGCCACCCTGATAGGTTGGTTGGACGTACTTTGGTGCAAATCGGGTGTTAGGTTGTCTCCAAACACGAATTCGGCCATAGGTGACATGCAACAACATCTTGCACTCATCTGACAAATGGATCCGACGCCATGATGCCAAGTTCCAACGTGCCCTCGCTCTACACCATATTAGACGTTCATTGATGTGTCTCTGTTGTAACTTTGGACGTTTGAGGGATCTTCGTGCCTTATACCCAGCCATCCGAAGTCGATTTCGCACTGTTGAAATAGAGACCCGTCTGTGTGTATTCCAGTTGTACCTTAGTACAGGCGCACTGGTGAAGGGCAGACGTCTGACGTGACGCAAAAGTGCTCTATCCTCTCGAACAGACGTTACTCTAGGGCGTCCAGATCTGACACGGTCCTTAACATCGTTTGTCTGTGCGTGTTTTTGTACCAAACGTGTTATGACACTGTGGTGATACCCCAGCTGTCTGGCAATGGCTCTACAAGACATTCCAATTCCAGAGTCTCGCATTCCAATTATTCGCCATCTTTCATTTGTAGACAATCTACGCCTTGCCATGACTGAGTTTCAAATCGAAATGTAAACAATTGCGCGAGCTATAGTTCCGCAAGAAAGAGTGAGGTCCGAGAAACCGTTATCTCCTATCATTTTCAATGTAAAATTGATCTTTGATCACTCACTTGACATTGCAGGTCTATACACGACGCAAGTATCTCTGACAGAAAAGCTGATTTTCCACTTTGCACGAGCCCTGGCTTTACATTCATTGCACGAGACTTGCTGAATATGCACGTGCATCCGAAGCGTTTTTAATCAATAGCTACAAGGTTGTTCTAACCGCTTGACAACATAAATACGTTATTTAAGTTTTCGATAGAAATTTGATTAACTTAAAACTTAGTGGCGAATATCTTTATGTTCTGAGTATATAAATTAGTTTCTTACCGTGAACCTGCCAGCCCGGTTTCAACTGTTGTCTTAAACAGGCAATGCTTTGGTACGCAACAACTGCAGCGTCAAGGGCATTAACTCCAGCCCATGGTTGGGCACTTGCATGAGATGCTCTGCCATAATACTTCACCAACAGTCTGAAATACCAAGTATAGAGGCTCAATATTTAGTCTTCTGGAACACGATTTTCGTGAATATATGAGCCTGTGCGTGAAATTTCCAAAAAATTCAAATAGGCGCAAAGCAAACATTCTGACCAGCCTATGCATCCGCACAGTCTGTCCAGAGTCTTCATTATGCGTTAAGGAGATAGATAGGGTCTCAAGGTCTCTGTAGGCCATCAGGTAATTCTATATTTAGAGTATATGACTTTCAACACTACTCAATGTTTGCACCTCACGAACGTTTCAAACCGTTGGAAATATCGAGCACAGGCTTATATCTTGAACACTTTTGTATTTATTTATTACCGATAGCTCTTGAATTTGTCTTTTATGTCCCACCAGACCGAATTCCAATCTCACAAATTCCAGCGAATGAACAGAAATTCAAGGATTCGCAGCTGTGTCGCAGATAATTCTTAACCGATTCGCGAGCACCAGACTTGGAATTCGGTAGCAACAGTCCGGAACTTGTGTCATGAACTCTCAAGCTCTCGAACGATACCGAACTGAACGCAAAGATCTATTTACCTGACACTCACCCATTATAAGCCAATGCTATATATGTTGGTGTATTGTAGTGACCCGGATGAGCCATCATAGCAACGTCTACGTCATCAAACACATGCGCATTGATCATGTCGATTTTACCTCCGCCCCCTTCTTCAGCAGGAGTCCCTAGAATAGTTAGCTAAAAGAGGACGGAAAACATAGACATAAGCTGTTGATGTAGGCAACCACCCTCCATCCGGCGTTTGTGCCCGATGGAGACTAGTCGGAAAAATAATAATATTGGAGTCAAACCACGGATAGGATAGTAGTACACATTCAGGACGACGAGGTTACTGTTCAAAGTTAACCCTTGTTATGCTGATCCCAGCATATTCTTTCTTTGGCAGGAGGTATGGACATATGTGCTGTCTGATCTTGGTCCTTACAACCCGAATTTCCTTTTTAAACCAGAAAAGTTTCAATAATTGTTTTTTTTCAAAATCAAATGTAGACTAGCAATGAGGAAATACAGAGCTTTCAGCACTTTGATTTCAATATTATTTTTCTAGGTTTATTTACTCAGCAGGACAAAGGTTAATATTTTGTCGCTTGAATATTTAGTTATAGTTAACAAAAAAATAATGAACATTACAAACTTGGATCTTTGAGCGCATGATTCAAATCTCGCACTCGCGCACATGTCGTGTTCTAAAGTTTTCAGGTTAAGTACGGTTGATGCACTGAAAAGGGAATGGATTTTGACGGTTTATTCTTGAAATATTATGGCGCTGAACTTCACTGGATGATATTGATCGCATTTGGTGTGTGTGTGGGGGGGGGGGGGGGGGGGCGTGGGGTGTGTGTGAGGGGGTAATTTGTATTGTACTTGAGGAAATGTACTGAACTAGAAACTGTCTATTTGCATACCTTCCCTAAAGGTTTTCCATTTGCTTCAAATGCAGCTTTAATACCAATTCCTGCCGCCAGTCCAACTTCAGCAATCAAGTTGTGTCCGCAAGCATGACCTATTTCTGGAAGAGCGTCGTATTCACACAAAACTGCGACATGTGGTCCGTCCGAACTCGAACCCACGACCGACCTACATCAAAAGTCATTGATACCGGGTTTTTTGTCTATTTCAAATCCAAAATAAGTTCAAAGTCAGGAGCTACTTCATCTGAACTAAATAATAATTACAAGGTAGGTAATTGTCTTGAAGAGCTCACCTAAAACATTGTTTAGTGAAGTTTTACACTGTTAATAGTACTAATTGAGCATATGTGTGACATTTCCAACAATTCACACGTACACGAAACACAAATTTTGAGCAGATTAGACAACGACACAGGGCTGCACAGGCTGGCCAGAAGCTTTGCTTTGCGCACATGAGATATTCTTGGAAATGTCACACACAGACTCAATTCAAAGTTCCATGAAGACATTAGACCACAATGTATCATTTTTAACCATATGACTAAACTGATCACATCTCTTGACTCAATTTTGCTCTTGTCCGAGATATTAGGTAGACAATCTTTACTGACATTTGGGCTAATTTTGGGCCATACGAATGTTTGAAGTTTTCTTACAAGGATTTGTCCCGTGACCTATTTTTTTTATCGTATTTGACCCAATTTCGATCTTTCTCTGAGATCAAACTGCTTTTGACTAACTTTCGAGAAATTTGAGCCTGAAATCTGGCCTCTAGAATGATCACAATCACTTTTTTTTCAAATTTGACCATATGACCTCATTTTAGACCGTGTTTGACACAATTTCGTACAATTCGAGAGAATACGCAGACAAACATTCGGATCAAATTTCAGGACATTAAAGCATGTGGTCTCTGGACTCGGCATATATTTTTTGTGTCTGGGGATTTTAAGACGTGACCTAGTTTATGACCGCATTTAATTCATGTGACATTTAAGTGACCCCTCTAATAGTACACAGAGTCATAGTTTCGGTCGCTTAACGATGAACATATATGTCGTATCGCTAATCAGGATTTAAATTGTCATAAATTCGAAGTAGGACACCATGAAATTAAAAAAAAAATGTTACCTGAATCCTGTGTTCACAACAAAGTTCTTTTCTACATTAAATCCTTTGTTTTCCAAGAACTCTGTAATGACTCCATGTGCATAAACCTCCTCAAAACCCAGCTCAGGGTGCTCCCATAAGTCACGACTTATTGAGTATAATGCTCCACTTTCCTTGTCGATTGCTTCACACGCGGCTTGTTTGAAATCGTTAGACATACCGTGGTAAAATGATTCTTACTTTACTCGTTAACAGGGGAGCTTACTTCAATATAAGGGATAATTTTTGTAATTTAAGTATTAAGGTTCGTGGATATGCCAATCTATGGATTGTCCATTTACATAAAGATCTTCGATTGTCTTGGATATCTTTTAATTTGTCTTATTGATGAAACTTTCGACACATCTCAATAGATTACCGGTTACAGACGCATGGAATCTTGATACTTGATACGTATATGAACTACGCCTTTCCCGTTTTTCAAGACTGCTCCTAATGCAAAAAAGTGGGCACAATTTTAAATCTAAACTTCCCGTGTTATAGAAAATACCATGGTAAAAGAAGAAACTGATTTTTACAAGCAATTTCTTCTCTTTGCACAATGTTTAATCAGGTATAAAGTCACATGACGCAAATTCCATGAACTGTACAGGTGAAAATTTCAACAAGAACTCACAAACATAATATCAAGCGTATTAGTATACATAAATATTTCTTTCAATCAAGACATCAGTACAAAATCGTTTTAAATACCCATAAATCTAATAGACAATTAACTTAGTTTTGCAATATTTTGGCGAATTGTGTTCACATTCGGTCACGCATTGGTAAGAAGACAGTATCTCATCCCAGGCCAATGAAGCGACGCGTACGAGCATTATAAAAATGAGAAGGTATAAGGAAGTCTGATACGAATTTCAATTAATGACCGAAAGGCAAATTTTAGTATGGCTTTTGTTGAAAGAAACCTATGAATTTAAAGAGTACACTTTATCTGCTTTAGACTTATTGCAGTGCACATATTTTCACTTCACGAGAAGCATTTTATACATCTAATGAAAATGTATAGCTCTTTGTAGATTTAAGTTTGTCGTAAAGTTCCACTGACGGATTTGAAATGTAACAAAGCATGATGACCGGAAATTTAAGATTCCATGTGGGACAACTTTCATTGTACGATCCTGTCTTATCATCTCCACGTGATAAATAAGAGTAAAAATAGAACAAAAAAGACAAATAATTTGTATAGGTGACTTGTCGCGCAAAAGGGTACAGAAATGGAAATGTGCGAAATGTATCGATCAAAGGCGTACGCACGCTGACAGACTCGAACCATATCCATTTTTAAGGACCTTCTAAAATCAAATTGTAAATTCTGCTTTACCACTTTTGTTGATCAAGGTGCTTGAATAGTGAAAAAACAGTCAGGGATAAGAGTCTCTCAGTCGTGATGTGTCCGTGAGAACAACAAGCTATAGTCGGGCTACAGTCTACATGGCGGAAAATTAGGGTTATAATGTATCTTTCAAAAACCATGGCACTTTTACAATTTTTGTCTTTAAACCATTTATACTGCTTAATTTAAATTTTGTTAAATACAAATCGTCAAGTTTTGGACATTCAAACGAATTAAGCTATAACTTTCCCCACAATGATTGAGCAGAAAGCCTACAAACAAGATTAAGATTAGGCCGACTTTAAGAAAAGAAGCTAAATATTTAGATAAAATCTGTAATTATCAGCAAACTCATTCATTATAAGTAACTTTATGTACCAGTTCAACAACGATTTCTTTGTCCAAGATTATTTATCTCACTTCATATGACTGATTTAAGATGGATGTCCCTAGCAACAACAGTTATTGTCCGTTTAACCTTTTCATGCTATCACTAAATTCAGTTTTAATCTCGTTCAGTAAGTCCTTGTTCACATATATATCGACAGCAGTCATAGCGATGGCCTTTGCTACAGCTAGTGTGTACGGCTGGGCTTTCTTGTCTCCTGCAAACAACAATATCAAAAACAGTTTTATCCATCATCCTGTTTAATTTAAATTTTGTTTTAAACAAATTATTCTGCGTTATAATTGAACTGGCAGGGAATGGCTTAGTCGTGACGTAATTTGACGAGTTTACTATTGAATACTTTTTTTTAAATATGCGGTAATTACTACTAAAACCAAAGGGGATAACACGCTTGGCAAAAGTGAACACATTTCACCGATGGGTTACCAAAACCTCGTTACTTCGAGTTTGGTAACCCGCCGACAATTTACCGTTTCAACTTCACATTGTAGACTATCAATAAGAGTAAGTTAATATCAATTAGCTAATTTACCTTAACCTCAAATGCAACAAGACGTTACTTAGGCTCCGCCCTGTCAGGGCAAATATCGTGGATTATACCATCTATTCGGATATTCAAAACACCATAACAGTAGAAAGTATCAAGTGTAGGATTAGACCATCATGCACCGCTGTGCTGGCTAATCATATAATAAACTGTCTGTCAAGTCTTTTTGAACAGGAGAAAAATAGATTTAACATGGGACGGGCGAGGAGTTTTCCAAGAATACCTAAGTGACCAGTGACCAAATAAGCAAAGATCGGATCCGACAAATATCATCCACATCTTAAAAGTCGAAATAAGCAGATAAAATATATCTAGATTTGAAAAATATGCAGAATGAGAAATACTTTGACTAATGTCACCACTTAGGCTATAGATAGCCATTAGCTTTTGAATTGGTAGCATCGAATTTAAACCACACTTCCTTTCAGGGACGTGGAAACATCTGAATTCAGTGCCCGAAAGTGGCTCTTTAAGCATAAGATTTCGAATGAAAATAAATCAGAAGAAACTAAGGATGGCCAGCGACATACTCATCGGTTTTTGTAACGCCAATCCTGACAGACGCCTACTCAATCCGATCTCCTTTCCAGAATTCCCGAAAAGCAATTGCACGACTGTCCCCTTTATTACGAAGAATACATACCTGCAGCATCTGTAAATCCTCTAGTATGATTGACAGCTTTAGATCCAATATAAAAGCCCGGATGTATGCTGGGAACCACATAGGACACGTTACCCATATCTGTGGAACCAGTCTCACCTTGATACGGGAACTTGTCAAAATCTATACCCGTACGAATTGCGTGCTCTTTGTATAACTTCGCCATTATTTTGTTACTGACTAAATCGTAAAATGGCTTGTCATTCCATAGGACTTCGTACTGGAAATAAAACACTGAAGATAAAATATGATTAATAGTATCAGTTGTCTGTAATTGATATTCAATTATAGAGCATTTTTATTTCATACAGAAAATTGATAGTTGGTAAATCTTCAAAAGTAATAACTTTCCTCTCAAGAATTGCGGATATTTAAACTAAAAATGAAAATGTAAATAACTAAATTTGTAGGTCGCATTTTCTATTTCACAAGGGGAAAAACGTTGGAAAGTAACACCGAAAAAAAAATTCTAGAAAATTTCCGTCTTGGACAAATTAGTGACGGTCGACTAAAGCAAAGCCTAAATAAGATTAACATTACTATTTTGTGAACGTCCACCAACGAAATAGTTTTACAAACTTACAGTACACCCAGATGCAGTGGCTGCTTTTTTCACACAATTTTCAAGTTTCTGTTTTAGTGTCAATAATTCAGCCTTTGTAGGTGTTCGGATATAGTATTCTAGTTCCGTCAACTCGGGAATGATATTTGGCTTTGATCCACCATTCTTTATAATACCTGAAATGAAGTGGTTAAAGGTAAGTATTGTTAACGCTTTATCGTTCCCAGATTTTTGCCATTAATGAATCCGAAAGTGTTTACTTCCAATTTCTCAGCACATTTTTTGAACCTGTGCGTGACATTTCCAACAGTTTGAAATGAGCGTGAGGTGCAAACATTGAGCAGCGTAGGCAGTCACATACTGTAAATTTAATGTTATCTGATGGTCTTCAGATACTTTAAGACTTTGTCTTTCTACTAAAGGCATATTGTACACTCTGGTCAGACTGTGCGGATGCACAGGCTGGCCAGAGTCTTTGCTTTTTATCTTATAAGTATACAATTATCTGTGTGATAAAATCACGTATGATATTTTTTATGATATCACATAGTTATTTTTAGAACAAATATATAATGCGGTTAATTTTAGAAACTTGCATTTCTGTTGGAAACAGAAAAGCCTCGACAATAATCAATTCTCCCAACCTTGTTAGATATTTTTTCTCATACAAAACACTAAGTACGTATTATATATGTACATATTTGAAAATGTTAGAAATCTCACACACAGGCTCCTTTATGCTTCATAGGAAATGTTAACTTTTATTAGCTTTGATAATTTGGAATGTGATTGATACCTAAACTCCATTGCTCACGGGATACTTTGACATATCTTACAAATCAAACTTTGTTAATTATTAATAATTTTCATACTAGCACATTTATCAACAGAGAATAATATTTTCTTACTTTTGACTAAGCATGTATACCTCTATATCATGAACCGTTTATGTGCTATAGCTCACCATGAATTCTCCATGTTGGTTTACACTGTTGCCTCATACATGAGATACTCTGATAACATAATACTGCCGAGTCTAACGCATTGATACCGTCCCAGGGAAACGCACTGGCATGGGAAGCCTTACCATGGAACTTGATGATAACTCTGAAATGGTAAAACCAAGACTCGGTCATCATACATATTTTAGAGGATTAGGACTCTTAAGAATTTAGATTTTTAAGATGGAGCGTTTTATATTAAGATTTTTATGCAACTTAATAAGAAAATGGCTCAAAATAAGTAGCCTTGACGACGTCGAATGTTTTCACTCATAATATCAAAAATCGTTTCTTATGACGTCTAAATAATCTTATGAAGTGGGGTTGTTCGTCTCGCTCTAAAAACGCACCTCTGGAGACGTTTTACCTTTTCTTAAAGGTTTTGAAGGTTTTTATCCAATGACCGGAACCCCTAATGGGGGCATAGGTCTAAATATTACAGAGTAACAATACAACGATAATAGCAAGATGAGGCAAGCCAGGTACATAGCTTGCTAAAATTAAAGTGAATTCTAGGGGATACTAGAGATATCGTTGCAGTTAATACAAAGCAACGAAGAGGGAACTTTAGAAGAGGTTGTAACATAGGTGCTATAATGAATACATCCCTATAATAAGCTAGTGGAGAGCAATATTACCCCTCCTACTTGTGAGATTTGATGCGTTGTCTCTGGAAGTTAAAATTTAAAGTTTAGAACATATCAAATATTGTCACTATCTCTCTCACACACCCCTTTATCTCCGGTGTGCACGTTTTTTGCATGCATACAGGTTGTTAAGCCAATGTGTAAACTTGTGCCTACCTGTCTATAGCAAGAGCTTCAAAGTCTGATAAATTGAATGGAGTAGGATGTGCCATCATGGCGGCATCGACGTCATCGAAAACATGCGCATTGATCATATCGATCTTCCCACCACCTCCCTCTTCTGCGGGGGTTCCTAGAACTGTCAGCTAGAAACAAAGGGAAAGTTACAAGATGAATGATTTTTGAATGATTTTGGAATGAAATTGAATGAGTGTGTGAGCGAGTTTTCAGTGAAATCCAAAGGAGGTAATCAAATATAACTAATTTTGTTCACGATGAACAAAACTAGCTATATTTATTACCCCCCCCCCTTCAATAAAATGTGCTCAATTTTCTGTTTGTATGTCTTCATGGACCAATCAGACACTTTAAAATCAAAACCAGTAAATAAAATCGTGGAATATTTTTTTCTTTTTGAATAAACTGTTGATTGTCTTGGCCGATTTCGAAATGTTTTCTAAAGATTTTTGAACGTTTTTGTTTTGATAGATTTGAGTGAGTGTTTGGAATAAATGATTGCAGCGCTGAGTGAGCGATTTAGAATGGTGTTGATCGGAATGAGTGTCAATTTCTCGATGTTTTTAACTGTACTTTATTACAATTCTGTAAAAAATTCCTAGCCAACTAAATAAGGGTGGTTTCTAACCAAGGATTATCTGTTGGTTTAGGATAAAGACAGATGAAATTCAAATTAGCTTTTTCTATTATGATATTCAAATCTCTCATCTGCGGCAGAACTACTGTCTTTTTCGACCAAAGTGTTTTTATTAAGTCTTTCCTCTTTTCAAAATTCTATATTTTCCTTATGGTTTTATCTTTTCATATTCGTATAAATTTTAGTTACTTATTCGGTGGGTTGAGTTTTATAATGAGTAAGTAATTGAAGAAAAATTGAATCTTAAAATGAGCAAAATCTATACATGACTTGTTTCATATAACCTTTCCTAAAGGTTTTCCATTTGCTTCGAAAGCTGCCTTAATACCAATTCCTGCCGCCAGTCCAACTTCAGCAATCAAGTTGTGTCCGCAAGCATGACCTATCTCTGGAAGGGCGTCGTATTCACACAAGACTGCGACATGTGGTCCATCCGAGCTCGAACCCACGACTGACCTACACAGGACGACAAAAGTCGCCGAAAGAAATACTTTATTTTCTTTGTCAAGTTAGGGAAATCAATGGGAAATTGGAAAATTCTCAAAATGTATACATAATGTAAATTTCTCTTATATACTGCGGAACGGAAGAATACAAATCAGAAACTCGTAATATAAACAATGACTTTTCTTACAGAATTCCTCGATTAAACTATAATTAATCTTTCTGATAGTCATATATCCTGGTGGGTTTTCGTCCTAATAACAATTTTTCATCAAAATCTTTAATCCAACCAATAGATGATCAATAGATGAAACGTGCATAAATGTTCAAAACGTGATTTTTTGTAATGATTTCCACGTTTCTTAATTTGATTAAATTAAGTTTGACGGGATTTTATCCCTTTTGATTTTTGTCAAGATTTTTGTTTATGTAATTTAGTGTCATATGTTTCCGTCCTATTTAAGAAATAAGCCACAGGTGAGGAAGGACACAAGATTTTGTTAATTGTTTGCATATCCTCATTTTTTGTAATTAATTTAGTCTCATATAAACACAAACATTCATTTCTTACAAGCTTGGGTGGTCAAATATTTAAAAAAAAAGTTAAAAATCCTTGCTATAAATATATGCTTGCTGAAATCTACCTAGAAGAAACTAGTGAAGAAATATTTATGCCATTACTAAACCTATAGTCGAACTATTGATACTAGCACAAACCCTACGATAGTCACATGGCATAGAAAGCAGATATCAAATCAGAACATAACATGTCTTATTTTCATTGGACTCTTCTAACTTTTCTCACAATGAAGATTCTTTCAACTAAGAAAAGTGACTTAAGCAAAGCTTATTTACAAATAGCATTTAATCTTTTTAGAATTATCTTGGACATGTTTTGAAATTTGGTTCTAATAGCTATGATTTTAAACTTAATTTTGACGTTCAAAATGATAAATCAATGATACAAATATCCATAAATTAGATAATCATTGAAATAGGTCGAAAACATATGACGGACGAAAACATATACCACTACGATATAACGTTTCAAGTGGTATTGTTATAGCGGGGTTGGCTGTATAAAGCCATTCCACCTCAAACTAAATGCATTTTGATTGTATGTATGCTCTCTAAACCCTGTTATGCTAAAACCGGAATATTTCACTTTAGCCGGGAGAATAGACGTATATCAGCATACACTTAAATGCTGTCTCACCCTAGTCAAACAAATTTTCCTTCCAAGTCAGAAAAGATATAAAAAATAAAATAAAAATAAACAAAATAAAACAATAATCAAAATGAAAATAGACATTTAACAAGTACATAACGTGCTTCGAGCACTTTGTTTTTATACAACGTTGCCGAGGTATTCTACATGACAGGGGCCTAAAGTTTCGCCCCTTGTCAGCCAGCGTGGTCTAACTAGGGTCTACACTCTTCGAACTACCATACAGACGGCTCCTACCATGCTTTCGGGTACTATAATTATGTTTGCTTTCGAGGTAGGTTCGGCGCATCCTTCGCAACCTACTGCGGATCCGCGCATACAGTGTCACATATCTCAAATAGGATATTTCTTGCATTCCGAGGGGTCAGTACAATACTATTGTAAGTGCAAATATATCTTTAGGCACTTAAAATAGTATTTCGTTGACCCCCCCAATTTGTAACGATATGCAGAGCTCCGCGTTGTCCGTGGTCGAGAGGTAGACCGCCGGCTTCTTGACCAAGAAGTCCCGAGTTCGATTCCCGGAAGCGGCTATCCATAATGATGCCATCCTTGGCTCGCACAATCGGCACGAGTACCAGTTCATGCCAAGGAAGCAGAATCGAGGGGGTGAATCTAAGTTCTAAGATTTTGAAACAAAATCGATGTAAAATTTATATGTTAAAATCAATATCCAATGCTTCTTTCTTTCGCAAGTCGCGTCATATAAACACTTCAGAACCAAAGAACTTAACTAGTTTCGATAATCAACGTTATCCGTAGTTACGTGATTTGCAAACCCACCAATGATATTCCGAAACTCGTTCGTTTTCATGTATGACAGTTTATATGTATGACAAGCAATTTTTTCACTGAAGTGATAAAGAAAATGGTACCTAAATCCCGTATCTGTCACAAAATGTCGATCCACAACAAATCCCTGTTTCTCTAAAAAGTCGGAGATAGCCGAATGAGCACGGACCTCCTCGTAGTTCTCCTCGGGGTGTTCCCAGATCTCTCGACTAATGGCATATAACTCGTCTTTCACTTCATCAATGGCACTACATGCTACCTCCTTTAAATTAGCAGCCATTTTCAACAGTATATATGTATATCAAGTATATGCGAATTAAAGAATGTTGTATTTAAATCAAAGTATCATTTGGCCACAATAAAGTGAGACCTCTTGAATTGTGTCAGTCATACTAAATGTGCGATTCAAATGTTTAAAATTTAAATCTTTTACATACTTAAGATAATGTTTCAATTACACTCGAGTACCTTATTAACATTCTCTGTGACTAAACAAATTTGATCTACGAATATCATTGGTTGTTTCGTAGAAGTTTCTTTAAATGTTTTCGCTATATTTAAGGGTAATATTATTGAGGTCGAGATAGCGTATTCAAGTCACGTGTCTTACACAAATTTACATCATGTACTAATATTATTTACATGTATATTACCCTTCTTGTCCTGAATTATACCATCGAATACCCTTCCCTCGAATTTCAAATGATTTTTATGAATGCTTCGACCTACAAGAAATTCGACATTAAGAAAAAATGAGACTCTCTGATTTATAAATTGAAATGAAATTTGTTACAAACAAACGAGCGTCTGGAGGCCTACGGGGCGTCATAACTACGGCATACAAAAACGTTTATTCTAAAACAATATTCAGAAATGCACGAAGTGTATTTGCCAATGCAGCAATAAAAGTGTTTTGAGGAAAAGGGATATTCAAAATATGTGAATTGCATTAATGTAGTGGATTCGTAATAGTTCCGAAACGTTTCGGAAGCCAAGAACTTTTATTGTGTGAGGTTTCCTAGTGATTTCCTTAGAAACCTAGGTTAACGCTGTGAAAGTCGTGAGTTTGGAAATGTTGCGGAACTATAATGGATTCACTACCTTCAACGTGAAATTTACGACGATAAAAAACATTTTTGCGGTCACGGTAGGTCTCAAATAACGTATCCAAAAACACGGTTAAATTCGAATTTGATATCTAGCATATTTATTATAATTTTATATTTAATCCTCAAATAGTTCTATGCTGAAACCATCTTCTTTTGAATTCACGTTTCAGAAATTCCATATGCTTTCTTTTATGATTAAAGATAAGTAATAAGTCAATGACTCAGATAGACTTCTTTACTTCCACTATGACCTTTCATTTCCTACTTGTTACCGATATTTATGAATCATGAAATAACAGTTGAAAATTCGGTGATAACCAGGGCTCGCGTTTGATCCTTAAACCAGGATTTTGACTCCCAAAATTCCCATTTTGCCCTCGAAAATTTCCTGCAGGGGACATTTTGACACAACCAAATTCCCATTGGTGCACAGCCCTATGCAATACAAAAGATTATTATAAGATTTCTTCATACTACGTTAAAAAATCTATATAAATGAAACAACATAAACAATAAAGTGTGTCTACACTTTATTGGTTATGTTGTTTCAGTTATATAGATTACTTCAAAGACGGATAAGTTTTAATGATTTGCTCTTTTTGACCCTTTCAAAACCAGTTTTGTTTTTTGACCCCCAGAATTTTTTGGTCAAAGGGTCAATGACTCCAAAATTTAAAAAGCTAGCAGAAGCCCTGGATAATATATAGTCAGCCGACTAACTTTAATATCGCAACCATAGTTTTGATTAGTTTGGCCTGCGATATTATTTAGTGGTGACTACTGGCTTGAAGATTTTGTATTCGGAAAGTTTTAAACAAAGAAAAAAACAACCATTTTTGGAAGAAATATTCTTTTTCATGAAAAATTGTTTTCGGAACTATATTTCTACCCAATACGTGTATGAAATGAAAAGGAAAAGGTATGATTGGCAATTGTGACAAATATGAAATATAGTGAAGAACACAATAAATAGCGAAAAAGCTATGCAAAGGGAGTTAAATAATATTAAAAAGTGTGGACATCTAACATGCTTACATCCCTTAGCTTACTCAGATTGGTGATGCAAACTTTGTAACAATGTCTTTCGTGGAATAAGATTAAATTACGTCGAGAACTCATAGAATCGGTACTAGACGCATGGTCACTATGAAGATTATATAAATGACTTAATGTTTATGGCACATCATCACAAAAGAGTTGCTTTTATGTTGATGCCCCTGCTGCCATATATTTCCCTAATCAATGTTATACTTGTATGACACATAACACATTCCCTGAAGGTTTCATCAGAATTCAACAAAGTTTGTGGTCTTTTTATATCTCCGAAAAATTACCATATCGGGGATCAGTGGCGTGGCCCGTCAAGTCATCCTACTCGCTTTTCAATTTCAAAAACAACAACAACAACAACAACAACAACAACAAAAAACCCAACAACAACATCAACAACAACAATAAGACAAACAAAAATAATAATATTAATAATAATAAAATATTTTCAGAAAAATCAATTACACAACTTCGTGATTCTATGGAAGAATTGGGAAACAGGATCGAGTTTTGACGTTGCAACCTCTACCTATATGTTTATCACAACGAAAAGAAGCTCGATGGCATAGCGCGAAACAGTTGTAACTGCCTATAAACATATAGGCAATTACAACTGTTTCGTGCTGAGCCATCAAGCTGTTTGTTCCATGGTCTAAAGCGGAAATGATGCATGCTAAATGTAGGAATGGTTTCTTATTGATAATGCGTTGGTTATATTTTAGCCTTTCAGATACTGAACTCGAAATATTCCTGCTTTGGCAGGAGTTATATACAATTATGAGTTTCAGTTCAGCGTGGCAAGGGTTAATAGCAAACTTGAATACGGAGAAGCAAGTTACTACATAATTTCAATAGTTTTTGTGTTTAAAATAGAGTTAATTCAATAAGGATACTCCATTTATTTGCGTTAAATCCTTAAATTTTTGAGCGGCTAGAGAGAAACAAACTAACGAAAAACTAAAAACAACATATGAGGTGGTCTGTCTGCCTTTTCGGAGACATCTATTATTGAGGTGGTGGACATATAATAGTTCCGCAACGTTTCGAAAGTCATGAACTTTAACAGTGTTAACCGATGTTTCCTAATGATTTCATGATTTCGAGGAAACCTCTGTTGAACGTGAAACCTCGCTTCACATGATGAAAGATCGTGTGCTCCGAAATGTTGCGTTACTTTTGTGGGTCTACTACCTTAATTTCGCATTATGAAATATTGAGATAGAAAGGGAGAGAGAAAGAAGAGGACTAGAAGTTTCATCGAGATGAAATAAAGTCTTTTTTAAAATAACCCTATACAAACAATTTGAAGTGCTGCTGTATAAAAATCAGAATGTATATATGACTCGTCATGCGAAAAAGGACCATTTGGGTAGTGCGTAAAGTGTCGACCCTAGTCAGACTGCGCGGAAGGCGCAGACTGACTAAGGTCGAACTTTTCACACTTTTCTGAATTTTCTGAATTTAGAATAATCAATCTACCTTCCTATTAAAGAATTTTTGAAATGCGGCGAACTCTGGATGTCCTGAACTAGAGTCAATGTCTTTTTCAAATATCAATTGTACGGAGTTCCTAGATGGTCCTTTTCGCGTGACGAGTCAAATATCATAAAATGATAATGTGACTCATCAGGCGAGAAGGGGCCATCTCGGTGATGTTCAAAGTGTCGAACCAAGTTAGTTTCAGAATTCTATGAAGTGAAAAGTATTCTCTGCAATTCCTAAATGACCATGTATATTAAATTTGGGCTGACTTTTTCGACAAAACTCTTTTAATTTTCATTTAATCTCTTTATTTATTTGTCTTCCGGTTTGTTTAACCATATTTGTCCGTCTGTATTCCTCTTCTATTTGAGCTTGTGCGTGACATCTCCAACAATTTGAAATGTTCGTAAGGTGCAAAGATTGAGAAGCTTAGACAGCAACAAACTGTAAATGTAAAGTTACCTGATTGCCTACAGATACGTTGATACCTTATCAATCTAATTAGCGCATAGTGAAGACTCTAGTCAGACCGTGCAGATGCACAGGCTGGTCAGAGTTTTTGCTTTGCACATATTTGGAATTGTTGGAAATCTCATGCACAGGCTTGTCTATTATTTTTTGCAATCTTTCCAAATTTTCTTTGTGTGTCTACTACTATATCTATACGACTTTGTTATTTTCTTACGCCCGTCGGATTCCCGTGGCGTCCGGGCGTGCGGCGTCTATACTTCTTAGTCCAGAGCATAGCTCTGTCACCTTAAATTCGATTGACTTTAAACTTGGCAGTTGTGTGCCTTTTACGATGACAAAGTGCAGTGTGCAAGAAACGTTACTCTTATAAAGCTTAATTGTGTTTAGTTATTTCCCTTTGTTGTTTTCATACTTTGACACCCAGCAGTGTAACAGGCGTATCTTTGTGACAACTTGCCTTATTCCCTATTTTCATATACTGTAACGTTTGAACTATCTGTCAATGTCCTTCACTATTACATGTATCTATAGCCTAAATTCTGCTATTCTTTTTCAAATGATGTGTGAGCATCTTTCAGTGTGTCTAGGGGCCAGTTTTATCAAAACATTTTAGACGTATCTTTGTCTTACTGATGACTTTCGAAACAGTAACAACAACAATCACGTAACATAGATATTGATAGATTGATGATATGTGATTTTTGTCCCTAATAAGTAAGTCATCGGTAGGACAAAAATGAGCCTTAAATGTTTTGGTGAAACTGGCCCCAGGTACTTGAAATGTTGCTCTCTAGTTTTAATAGTGATGTATTGTAATGTTATGACTTGATAAACAAGTGGGTTAGCAGTCATTCGTGGTAAATATAACACGTGTGATCCGACACTCAAAAAGGGACCATCTGGGAACTCCGGAAAATAAGTATATAAAAAAGGGAAGTTCTAGTTGATGTCAACCGATGGTCTCATTCTCAAAGATTTTTAATAGATAGTAGATAGTAGACAGAATAATCATCATAGATTCAGAAAATAAGCCAGTTGCGAAAAGTTTCGATCCTAGTCAGCCTGCGCAATCCGCGCAGTCTAACTAGGATCGTCACTTTGCGTAATTATGTCGATGGTCCCATTTTGCCTGACGGGTCACATATTTAGCGATATAATTGATGTTGAAGAATTGACTAACGCAGTGTTCGCACTTAACATCACTAAATTTGTCTTCGAAATCATCAATCAAGACAAACTGGTGAGGACTAAATACTTAATTGGCGTGCAGAGGTTCCACCAATCACAAGCCTTGTTACAAATCGTCCAAAATTCCCATCTACCAATATAATACATAATGTGTATATTTCACACTAAGACAAGAACCGCCATCATGAACTTGGTAAGCATTTTAATAATTGTTTAATCAAAGAAAAGTTGTTATTTTCATGGTAGTATGAGACGAAATAATAATCAGACTGTAGAAATGCGCAAAGCGGTTTCATACATAAGTATGATAACGTTTGGCGTTTCATACCTCTATGAAAAAAATCCATTTTTTATAATTTGGTGTCATTGCGCAAAAGAGCTAAATAACTACTCATTTTCATTTTATATAAAAAAAACACTATTTTTGCGTAGCATACAGCCCACAACATCGAAAAATTGACATCGAGATAATTGATTTAGAAATGAATAAGGATTGAAATTGAACAAATGTGTGGAGCGAGTCATGATTACAGTTGTATGAATATAATATGTTTTGAACACACATTTATGGATCAAATTGGTTGGACTGATGATACGCAACCCTCTCTAAATCACCGAAAAATACGATTATCAGTTCTGATAAATCTGCCGGTCAAATGATCATATTTTCTTTAATGCTTTTCAGTGGATTATAAAGAAATAATTGTTATTTTTCATTCGATAAACTCACCGCCAAAATAGTAAAATTACCAAAAATGATACCCTTATTTCGTCCATTTTACCCTTTCGGACATTATCTAAGCGCAAATATACAAGTCGTTAGGTCAGCGTAACACTATTGTAAGTGCCTATCAGTATATAGGCACTTACAATCGTATTGCGCTGACCCCTCGAAATGTCGTTACGATGGTACATAGCAATCATGCGCCTTTTTTCTCAAGTTAACTTTTAAGAAATTGAATGATTTGTTTGATTTTCGACAAAGATCGATAAATATTTTATTTCGCGAACAACAAAAGGTATATTTTCTGTCTCCCCAACCCTCACGCCTCTAGTAAAAATATAGCTTATTTTCTTCCCTCAGTTAAATATTAATCGATCTTACACAGAAATGAACGATTATCCTCTATAAAATTATATCTGGAAAATATCTGACAAATTTAAAGATAAAGACACAGAAATTGTGCTTTAAGGGAAAGAGATCACATATAAACGGAAATTCTCTTGCTAATTATTAGTAAAAGGATTTAACAGGCATTTCCAACCGGCAAGGCGCGCAGCGAAAACACCAGATACCAACCCTGGATTCAGGATGACAAGACGGTGCAAACTATTTACAAATCATTCCCTGTCCTGTACGCAAGTGAACGTGCAAAGCGGGGTATGCTTTGAAAATAATAAATGTACTGTTTTTTTTTTATCCTGGAAGAGGGGAATCTTCAGTGGGACCCCGAGTACTTCAGACACATACTTTATTAACCCTTTCCTGTTTTTCTAAATTTTGGACCTGTCCAAATTCAAAGGTTTTGCAGACGAAAATTAAAAGTGGCTTTAATAAGAAAAAATAACCATTCAGTATGGTAGAAAATATTGTGGAAAAAGAAGAAATTGCTTGTCAGAAGCAATTCTTCTTTTTTCACAATGTTTTCTCAATCATAAAATCACAGGCACGTAAAAAGCAGGGATTAAACAGCAAAGGGTTAAGTTTAACAACAACTGAAAATTAAAAGGTGCCAATCAAAACATATGGATATATCTGTTGACCCAATGCATCTTCCATCTTTTATTTTCAAACAGTTTTGTATCATGGGTGATTTCAACGTCGTAACTACGACTTGAACTATATAAGCTATAGTTACGACATTTCGGTCAGCGACTTTCGATATGGCGTATCAATATCTGCGGGTGTGCGTCTTGGCGGAGGTCAAGGAGGTTCGATCAGCGATTTTCTACACTGACTGACAAGCAAATTTTTTCCACAATGATCAGGTTTTTTTTCAACGTATGAGAACGGATGGAAATTTCACTCTTCCGGCGTTTCCGTACTGCATACGTTTTTTATCCGTTTGGCAGTGGGACTGGGCCTTAACATAACAATCGGGTCAGAAAGCAGAGAGGTAGCACAATACATACAAATGCGTTTATATATGTCATTCCCAGCAATCAACACTATTACGAGACCTCGGACCTTTGACCTGTGGATTTTAGGGAAGACTATTATCAGTTACCTGCAGAACCTTCCGACCTGAAGTTACTAATAACCTGTATCATTTTTTTCTCTTTCAAGTTTGGAAAAGAAGTTACCTGTCCAATACCTTTCCTTTCGATACTCTTTGTAAATAAAGGCGGAAAAGGCAAGAATTTGCTTGTCGAAAGGAATTTCTTCTTTTCTCTATTTTGCTTAAATATATTCCTTAAATTGTAAAAAAAATTTAAAAGAAAAATATTAGAGGACCTGTCATTATCAGGGAGGATCTTTAATGTTTCGGGCTAATATGTCCTTCAGACTGTTGGCAAAAAAATATACTTGTCGAACCCTGCCCCGCGTTTAGGATGACAAAAACGGTGCAAATTGTTTTCACAAATTATACCTAACTTAGCACTTAAGTGCATCGATTTGGCGCCCTGAAGCATGACTGTTTTCTCTCATAAAGACCTATCGGACGATGTAGCTTTCTTTCAAAGCGCCGCTGAAATATGCTCAACTGTATTCTTCCTACTTTATTCTATTCGTCTTTTTTCATATTAATTATGAGAGACCCGACGTTGTGTTTTTCAGTTTCACTTCCGGACTGGTATAATCTTGTTGGTGGTGTGCTGGTATGCGGACATAGTGAGTGGACAGAGTCTAGGAGAGTCCATTCCATCAGGAAGACGGTGTCGCCTCAAATATGGAGAGGTGATTAATAAAAGTCCGTGGATTTGTAAAGATAAACAGTTTCAAAACTATCCGACGTAAGTTTTACTCTCTTACTCATTTGGGTCAAGAGCGTCGGCCTCTTGACCCAAAGGTCCTGAGTTCGATTCCCTGGAGCGGCTATCTAGCCTGATTCTTTCATTGGCCCTTACATTCGGCGTGTGAATTTTCCAGGAAGCAGAATCGAGAGGGATTAATCTAAGTTGTTAGAACTTGTTTCCAAATCGATGTAAAATAAACAGATTTAAACAAAGTATTTAGGTGAGATTATGGTTAACTGATGACGATAGAGTAATAACATGACAGAGATCTCATCAGAAAACGGTGCTTTAGTAATGATAAAGTACTATTACAATGAATGAAAACTATAGAGAACGATGGGACGGCTGTTATAGCCCTAGAATGCAATCGTTTGATTCTGAACAAAGGCAATAACGCCTGACATTCGACATTTATCTTAATCTTATTTTATAGATGTGCAATTTTAAGTTAGTGATCATATGTCAATTTTTGTCTTAACCTGTTTAGACGAAATTAACCTTTGATCACCCAGTTTAACTTGTTCATTTTGCTTTTTTTAAAGATGGCCATAATAATAATTCTTAGTAGTAATTCTTCGGATCAAAGACATTAACAGGTATATAATTATTGCTTTTAAATTCAAACCGACATGCAAACTTGAAGTCTTCCCAAGGTGTATGATTTCACAAAACTACATGTACAAATGATAAGTGTGGAAATGCCTTTTTAGTTTGATATGTGTGGTGTCCGTCAGTTAAAAAAAGATATTTTCTTCTTTTGCCAAATTATAGTTACACTATATATAGAGTTTCCTCGGTGAGCCGTGATATCTACCTTTAACGGTTAAATACCCGTGTTATTCTTTCAATTAGATAAAACATTTTTAAATGTTACCTTAAAATGATACAATTTACTTTTCAAATAAAAGTCATTGCTTGTCTAAAATCGCAATTACATGTACTTTCATAATTAAAGTAAATGGATAAGGATAAATTCCTATCATTTACTTTTTAAATTTACCTGACACGCATATGATAATGGACTCAACGCCTTCGTCAGAGCTCAGATTTGAAACACAAAAACAAAATAGATCAAAGCACTGAAAGTACTGATGGTGAACGAACCTGATGGTAATCTAGAGTGATATATTGAATTCAATTAGAAAAGAGAAATTATGAATGTAAAAAAGGGGGTAGGAATTCCTCGACAAAATTTCCGTTATTCGGAAATTTCACTGCGAATTCAAAGAAAGGGAAAAAGAGGAAAAATCCTGTTAAAAAATATTTGTTAGAATATGAGTTGTTACTCTGTGAAAATTTCTTTTACACACTTGAAATAGGTACATTTATTAATTAAACATAAATGGAGAAAACGATTTAATCCTATCTAAAACTGTCTTCAACCTATATCCAATGGTGTTTGTTTTTACAAAAGTAATTGTTATCATATTTAAGCTTATTTCAAGTAAATGTTGTATTTGTTTTAACCCTTTTTTTATCTATCTTTGTTTCTTCTAAGAGGATGAAAAGGTCTTTGAGTACCAACCAAAGAAACACCTATGAATATCAGTCAGTTCTGAACTGTACTCATTGTTTAAAGTTATGATTTGTTAACTTATTACTAGTATTTTGAACCATAACCTGAGAGATTCATTTTTATCATATCTGAAGCCAAAACCACTTCCGTGGTTGACACTTATGTCGTTTTTCGATTTTATAACACTGCAGGATAAGAAATATTTAGGTATAGTTTAAAGGAGGTCTAGTGCCCTATTAGTATAATTCATAGATAATCTGTTTAGAAATTAAAGTATAACTTTTTATAATAAAAAATTGCTAAATAGTAAATTGCATACTAAAAGTCTTTATAAATATTATTTTTGTAACGTAATTTCTACATCAAAAGCGAATAAGAATCTTATTTAAGAAGATTATTTTTTAAAAGGGAGGTTATAATTGCATGACTATGTCTATGACTATGTTTAAGTATAATACAATGTTTTTTTTTTTTGTTTTTTTTTTCTCCCGACTTTCTTCCCAATAAGAATTGAGAATCCTTACAATTGTCGGTTTATTTTTTGCACGAGAACCTATTGTTTACCTTCAAGAGTTTGGATGCTTGTAAAATCACTCACTATCGATATCTTATTATAGTATTGCGGCTGATATTAGACTTTTCTGCTCGGTGCTAGTTTTTACTTAAACTGTAGTTAACCAATTCTAAACGTATTTTGGGAAGGATGGAGCCAGTTTTTATTCATCGAATAGGGTTTTATGATTTCTGTAAAAAACGCAATGACTTTTCCAGAATAATTTAACAACTGAACCCGCCTGTCGAATAGTAAAAAAGTGCATGACGGATCTGGACCCCCCTTGACCACGGCAATATCTACTCGTCAATTGGAGTGATATCTAGGGTTGAATATTTATCTATCATTTACTTAATTTCAAATAGAATTTTGAATTGATATGGTTTTACAGATCGGAAAAATGTAAAGTAGAATGGCCCCAATGAAATATCTTCCGTGCCTGTCGCATTTGGTATTAGGCAATATTCGCTTCTGACACAGACGAATACGAAACGTTTTTCGCTGGGAATATGTTCACCGAATATTCGAGTGTATCCTTACAAGCCCTACTTCAGCCAACGCAATTTCACAGAAACATCTTAATAGCGGGGTTCATCCCTATTCAAATAAAAAGTACAAGAAAGGTTGTACATGTAAAACACATGTCGAATCATTCTTAAAACCCGTCTCGAGACTGACTGTCGCTAGTTGAAAAGTTATGTAAAACCGCGTTACCGTTTCTAATGACACAAGGTGTCTTGATGTGTCATTCGTCTCAACTCGGTCGATTCCTCTAACCTACATTTAAATCGGAGCCGTCGGAGATCGCCCGAGTATTGCCGAATGTAAGTTCAAGAGGGCATGACCTAAATAAACACGTATTTCCGGCTAATTACTACAAGTTGCACCAGCGAAGGCTTGGGTCAAAAACATAGTATCTGTCTCTACGGTGTTTAGACACAAACTTTGTTTTTGCTTTAAACTCTCGACAAGCTTACGCCGATCAAAAATTCCCTTGATAAACATTGCAAGATCATTTTGTTTTTTTCAAGGCGAATTTTCATTATCTTCACTTGATGAAGAATAATAGTATCCCGCCGTTAAATAAATAAGCAGTGATTTTGCGGAGAAAAATATTGAAAGATACTAAATTGAATTTTAAGAGGCGCTACTTTATTTCAAATGTATTAACATCCAACAGGATTTTCTTGACATGGTATATCAAAGCACTGAAAGTACTGATGGTGAACGAACCTGATGGCATTCTAGAGTGATATATTGAATTCAATTAGAAAAGAGAAATTACGAATGTAAAAAAAAGTGGGAAGAATTGTCTCGACAAAATTTCCGTTATTCGGAAATTTCACTGCCAATTCAAAGTAAGGGAAAGAGAGGAAAATCCTGTTAGAAAAATATTTGTTAGAATATGAGATGTTACTCTGTGAAATTTTCTTTTACACACTTGAAATAGGTACATTTATTAATTAAACACAAATGGAGAAAACGATTTAATCCTATCTATAACTGTCTTTAACCTATAACCAATGGTGTTTGTTTTTACAAAAGAAGTTGTTATCATGTTTAAGCTTATTTCAAGTAAATTTGTTGTATTTGTTTTAACTATCTTTGTTTCTTCTCAGAGGATGAAAAGGTCTTTGAGTATCAACTAAAGAAACACCTATGAATATCAGTCAGTCCTGAATTGTACTCATTATCTAAAGTTATGATCTGTTAACTTATTAATAGTATTTTGAACCATAACCTGAGAGATTAGTTTTTAACATATTTGAAGCCATAACCACTTCCGTGGTTGACAGTCATGTCGTTATTAAATTTAATAACACTGCAGGATGAGAAATATTTAGGTATAGGTTAAAGTGTGTGTGTGTTTGTAGTTTTATAAGGTCCCTCCGTGCTCGAAGCATATATGGTATGGACCCCAGGTTGCAACCCGTCAACCTGTTAAAGAATTGATTTGTTATTCTAAAAGGATTGAATTTGTGATAAGAAATAATGCTATGAGTTCAGATAAACCAAATTGGGAATTTTGAAGCCCAAAGTAATGGGTACTTAGTGCTAATTTAGCCGATGTTAGTACCCAAATTAATCGTTGTTACGGGAGTGTTATGAATGATAAGAAATCATTCATTATGCTGAGGAGCTTTTATAGGTCTTCAATCATTGCTTTCATTCTCTCGCTTTCTTTTGATTTAAGGTAAAATTGTATAATGATATAGAAGATTATATCAATCGAATTTATTCAGTTTACACAAGTTCAGATTTCAAAACCCTTGTTTGTTTATAGTAGTGTTTCATTCCACCCCCCCTTTTTTTAGGTTAAACATATTACATACATATAAACAAAATATTACCACCACCGAAAAAAGGCATCATTTTTGACACCGGCAAATTCTATGTACATTACTTGTGTGTATTTTAACCCTGTCCTATTACCACTCCGTATTTTTAGCGGAGCTCCCAACAGAGGGATTCTCGGCGTATATGACAAACTGGTTTTCATACATATATGTCCTTATTTATCATTTTTATTAAACATGTTTTACATCATTATATACGTGCGCGAATCTTCAATCTGACTTATTACCACTCCATACTATGACCTGAAGCACCCAACAGAGGGATTCTCGGCGTATAAGACAAACTGGTTTCTTTATCATTTTTATTATATTTGTAATGCATCATTATTTACATGCGCAATTTTTTTTTTTTTTTTTTTTTTTTTTTATTAGCCTATCTTATTACCACTTCATACTATGATTGGAAGCTCCCAACAGGGGATTCTCGGCGTATAAGACAGACTTGTTTTCAACATATATATTTTCCTATCATGTCATTATAATCATTTTTATTTTATATTATTGCATATGTGTGAAAATTTATTGGATATCTAACTTAACATAGTGTACATAGTTAACCAGCTGCTTCAGTCAGTCTGGTAAATCATATCGGTAGAGTAGGGACAAATATTTCAAACTTTTTTTTTCCTCTCTTATTTTCTATATTCAACAAAACATAGTGTACATAGTTAACCAGCTGCTTCAGTCAGTCTGGTATATCATATCGGTTAAGGAGGGACAAATATTTCAACTTAAACTTAACATGGTATACATAGTTAGCCAGCTGCTTTAGTCAGTCTGGTATATCATTTCGGTAAAGGAGGGATGAATATTTCAACTTTTTTATTTATTTTTAATTATTAATATTATATACATGGATGGTTAATGGGTTATTTAATTGTCTCACTTTCCTAAATTAATGTCTAAAATGGGTGGGGGCAAATGCTTCATTGACATTCCAGTATAATTCATAGATAATTTCTGTTTAAGGTTTAGAAATTAAAGTATAACTTTTTATATTAAACAATTACTCCATAGTAAATTGCATACTAAAAGTCTTTATAAATATTATTTTTGTAACGTAATTTCTACATCAAAAGCGAATAAGAATCTTATTTAAGAAGTTTATTTTTTAAAGGGAGGTAATAATTGCATGACTATGTCTATGACTATGTTTAAGTATAATACCATGTTTTTTTCCTTCCGACTTTCTTTCCAAAAAGAGTTGAGAATCCTTACAATTGTCGGTTTATTTTTTGCACGAGAACCTATTGTTTACCTTCAGGAGTTTGGATGCTTGTAAAATCACTCACTATTGATATCTTATTACAGTATTGCGGCTGATATTAGACTTTCTGCTCGGAGCTAGTTTTTGCTTAAACTGTAGTTAACCAATTCTAAACGTATTTTGGGAAGGATGGAGCCAGTTTTTATTCATCGATTTAGATTTTTATGATTTCTGTAAAAAACGCAATGACTTTTCCAGAATAATTTAACAACTAAACCCGCCTGTCGAATCGTAAACAAGTGCATGACGGATCTGGTCCCCCCCTTGACCACGGCAATATCTACTCGTCAATTGGAGTGGTATCTAGGGTTGAATATTTAGCTATCATTTATTTAATTTTCAAATAGAATTTTGAATTGATATGGTTTTACAGATTGAAAAAATGCAAAGTAGAATGGCCCCAATGAAATATCTTCCGTGCCTGTCGCAATTGGTATTCGGCAATATTCGCTTCTGAGACAGACGAATACGAAACGTTTTCGCTGGGAATAAGTTCACCGAATATTCGAGTGTATCCTTACAAGCCCTACTTCAGCCAACGCAGTTTTACAGAAAAATCTTAATAGCGGCGTTTATCCCTATTCAAATAAAAGTACAAGAAAGGTTGTACATGTAAAACACATGTCGAATCATTCTTAAAACCCGTCTCGAGACTGACTGTCGCTAGTTGAAAAGTTATGTAAAACCGCGTTACCGTTTCTAATGACACAAGGTGTCTTTATGCGTCATTCGTCTCAACTCGGCCGATTCCTCTAACCTACATTTAAATCGGAGCCGTCGGAGATCGCCCGAGTATTGCCGAATGTAAGTTCAAGAGGACATGACCTAAATAAACACGTATTTCCGGCTAATTACTACAAGTTGCACCAGCGAAGGCTTGGGTCAAAAACAAAGTATCTGTCTCTACGGTGTCTAGACACAAACTTTGTTTTTGCTTTAAACTCTCGACAAGCTTACGCCGATCAAAAATTCCCTTGATAAACATTGCAAGATCATTTTGTGTTTTTCAAGGCGAATTTTCATTATTTTCACTTGATAAAGAACACTAGTAGCACGCTTTTAAAGAAAAGAACAGTGATTTTGCGGAGAAAAATATTGAAAGATACTAAATTGAATTTTAAGAGGCGCTACTTTATTTCAAATGTATTAACATCCAACAGGATTTTCCTGACATGGTATATAACACTGGTGAACGACGTTCGTTCACCAATAACACTGGTGAACGACGTTCGTTCACCAAAAATTATAATAATAAATAAAAAAAAACCTAAAAAAAACCCAAATAAAAGTTTATGAGTTTTTGACAATTTTCTCATCTAACTGTGCAACATGTGCAGGCCCACAAAGCTGTATACTTATATATTTTTAACCCTTGTCATGCTGAATTAAAAACCGGGGCAAAATTATATATAAATCAAAGTACTGAAAGCTCTGTATTTCCTACTTGTGAGTCAGCATCTGATTTTGAAAATATAATTTCTGAAACTTTTCTGGTTTCAGAAAGGAAAGACAGGTCGTATAGACAAAGATCAGACTGCACATATGTGCAGGCTGATGTTTGTCTATAGCTCCTGCCAAGGCAGAAATATTCCGGGCTCTGCATGACAAGGGTTAAATAGGCCATGCACTGACATTTTCTTGTCTATCAGAAATCTCGGCAGACTATACTTACATAGAATCATTTCAGAAAAGAGATAAAAGCCTTATTGGGATCACCTTCCCAAGACATGGATGAGTTCCTGAAGATAACGAAAAGCTGCTACTCTGTCAAAGATATAGGCGATATAAGAGGGTGAGTTAGGTCAACACAAACACTCGTACGATAAACATTGTGTCAAATTCAATTCAGGAAAAATGAGTCTCTGTGCGACATTTTCAACCTTTTTTTTCATGTGTGTGTGTGGTGGAGAGACATTGCACTATCTAGTGCAATAAGAATATTCGCTGACTGCCTGAAGAATGGTCAAGACTTCATTGATATACAAAACATTAAAACGAAGGCTCTTGTCAGATTGTGCGAATGTGGTCTGTGCGAATCTGGCTGGTCAGAGGCTTTGTTTTGCGCACATGAGAAACTGACGCACTTGCACAAATTAGTTTTCGTTATCAATTTCCATACGTATCTAGCATTTTGAGAAAACGCCGCCGAAGTGTGTGTGTGTGTGGGGGGGGGGGGGGGATAGCGATTTGTTGTTTGGGTTAAATTTGCCGGAATATACATCGTATAATCTTAGATATGTCTTACAAGATATTTTGAATTCGAAAATTAGATCGATCAAAATTTATATAGGGTATTATTTACATTGTTTTCCCCCTGTATTGTAATGAACAATCACTCCCCATATTAATGGCTTGGTTTTTTTATTACTTTAAACTATTGCAGCAAAACAGAGTACTATATGCACAAGTCCTTATGTAGAACTATTCGAGAACCGATCAAAGTACTGTGGGCGGAAGTTCCTGGGTACGCACTCAAAGGAGATGAGATACATCTGAATGGCGGTCTACTTCCGGTGAACGTTGTCGCAGGTCAAAGTTTTTATGACGTCAGATGTGAACATCCCTTGTAAGTCTTTTTTTACGATCATTATGGTCTACACTCTGATATCTACGGTGGCATAGAGGTGACATTTGCACATTTTTTTTATTTTCTAGGATTTTCGTTTTTTATTTTTTTAAAGAATAAAAATAAATGCGAAAAACAAAATCCTCGATTTTCGTTTTACAAGGTTTTTTTTTAAAGAATAGAAATAAATGCGAAAAACAAATACCTCGCTATTCGTTTTACAAGGTTTTTTTTAAAGAATAAAAAAAATTCGAAAAACAAAACCCCTGATTTTCGTTTTACGAGTTTTTTTTATTACTATTTTAGAAAAAAAGAAAATGCAAAAAACAAAATCCACAACTTTCGTTTTACAAGTTTTCTATTGTAGAATAAAAAAATATGCGAAAATAGACATCGGCAGTTCTTATTGGATAATAAAGTCGTGCTCACGACTTAGTGGGAGATTTTGATTGGTCAAATTAACGCGTGCTCACGACTTAAGTTTTCGTTTTTTTTTTATTTAATAGAATAAAACATGAAAAACAAAATTGATTTTCGCATTTTTTTTAAATCAATGAGTTAATAAAAAAAACTTGTAAAACGAGGATTTTCTTTTTTGCATTTTTTTATTATTCAATAGAATAAAACTTGAAAAACAAAATTGATTTTTCGCATTTTTTTAATCAATGAGTTTATAAAAAAAAAAAAAAAAAAAAAAAAAAAACTTGTAAAACGAGGATTTTGTTTTTAGCATTTTTTATTATTCTATGAAAAAAAAAACTTGAAAAACGAAAATCCCATATTTTTTCAAAATATTTTTTTTCAGGGTAAATAAAAAAAAAAAAAGTAAATGTCACCTCTATGCCACCGTAGATATCAATAGAGAAGCTAGAATTTTCGCGCATTGTTTTATTCATAAAGATAAGATGAGTACCATACTTTCTTCGTTAAGAAATCTAACTTATTCTCTAACTTACATTCCTGACAGAATCTTCACCATCTATCTAGAATTTATTAACACATTTTCAATACAAAAGTCTTATATTAATTTAAATCTGTAGTTTATATGTTTTAAAGCGCTTGGAAAATCGCTTTCTATTGTTTTGTTTATAATTTATTTGTTGATTATTCTATCACTTTTAGTGCATTCTTATCGAGTGAAAATTGGTTTTACTTCTCAATGAAAACAACTTTAAGTACGCAGATATTTTTTCAGATGCCACAATAAATAGTTCTGAGAAAGTCTTATTATTCGATAATTCCTCACACTTTTGCTTCATGATATTGAATCATAAGATATGAAAAGAATAAATATATATATATATTTTTGATTTTATGTATGTAAGAAGCTAAAAACCGTTTCGCGTTTTCATACAGTGTGACACGATTTTAAGTTCCATCAATGAAATAATAAAATACTTCCTTCATCCCTTATATTGAATATATGTATGTTTGTATTCAACATACATATATTCAATATAAGGGATTAAGGAAGGATGCCTTATTTCATGAATAAAGTATATTTTAAATATATGATGTTATATTATAATTTCAGAGCATCAGCACCAAAAGAGAAGTTGAACAGACAACAGAAAGGGACTAAGTGGTCAAAGGTGAAGCATTTTTGTTGGATAGGCTACTCCCACAAGAGAAACTTCTTCTGTAAACAATCTGGCTTCATTAACAGGGAGATCCTGGTTTACTCTAGACACGCCCATCTTCTATTCTATTTGAGCGTTCCTAACGTACCAACGTCGTGCGCGTGTACCTTTTGCAGTTGTAAACCGAAAAGGAGGCGTGTCTTTGGTTAATACAAAGGTTTATTAAGAATTTATTCTTCATTTTTGGCATAAAATGACTGCAAAAAATTAAATTTTCAAATTTTGATGAAAAAAGAACAATTTTATGCTTACACACGAAAAGATTTCAAAGGAAGATACCTCGAAATTGATAAAAAAAAATAAAAATTGAGCATGTGTGCTACATATGCTGTTCGAAACATCGTAAAACTGGCAAACTAATTGATAATGGAGTGATTTTGGAATGAATGAATGAATGAATGAATGAATGAATGAATGAATGAATGAATGAATGAATGAATGAATGAATGAATGAATGAATGAATGAATGAATGAATGAATGCGAGTTTTGATTGATTTTCAAGGGAGTAAAACATAATAGATCATTTCGACCAATTGGACGAAAATAGCGATATTTTTTATCTCTTTGATTTAGCCTACTTATTTTATTCTTATTTTGTGTCTTCACGGACAGATCAGATGCTTTAAAAAGCAACTCAAGCTGATAAAATCAGGCAATTATTGTCATTTGATTAATGTAATTGAAATGTTGATCATCTTGAACGTTTTAGGAGGGCGTGATAGGAGTGATTTTTAGTCGGGTTTTGATCGGAACGATAGTCAATTTCACGATGTAATTAAAGGTAAAGAACTTCCTTTGTATTTGCTGTAAAGGCGGTATTGAAAAAAAGGGTGAAAAGAAAAATGCATTAAGAAGGGTCAAAATCTTATCTATCCACAGAGTGCATTGTGAAACCTTTGTCACAGTTAGCAGATATTACAGGCTGGTCAGAGGCTTTGATTGCGCTCATGTTAAAATATTGGAAATGTCACGAATAGGCTCATCTTTCTATTTTAATGTTAAGTACAAAGACATTTTTTCTTCTAAATTTAAAGTGAGCTTTAAAACACATGTAGCTGATTCGTTTTTTTCTAAGAAGACCGCACGAAGTAGTCCCATAAGAAGTCTGTATAAAACTAAAAGCTAATTAAACTCATGCATGAATCCGCAGGCGTTATCATCTTCGAATTGATGGAATTGATGCTCGTCACAATGGTTTTGGAAAAACAGTAAAACTTTCGTTAAGCGACCGCTTAGGGGACCATGAAAAAGTGGTCGCTAATGAAAATGGTCGCTTAATACAACATATCATGATACATAACACCAGTCATCTTGATAGTATATATGAATAATTGCGTAATTCTTACTCAATCCTATGGTGTTCGAACCAGATAGAATCGTCTCATTGAGACGATTTTAATGGGTTCCAACATTTTAAGATCGGATAAAAAATGATTTTCCATTTAAGAATCTTTACTTTTTCATAGGGTTTGCTTACACTGATCGGACTTTTTATGATGGTCGCTTAAGAAAAGCGGTCGCTTACTAGAAGTGGTCGCTCGAGCAATATTGACTTATCGGATTAAAACCGGCCGACCCCTTGTTTGACAACCCGTTGTATCTTGTGAACATATTTGTTCTAATGATGAAACAATTAATGCAAGTCATTTTGGTTTTGATGAATGATTACTGATTTCACACACAAATTCTATGAAAATGAAAAATTAATTTTGGTAATTTATTTCTCCTTTTACTATCTTGTACTTTTTATATGACCTAATTCATTATATTATATCATCTGTTAACAAATGATTTATTTTGTATTTTAATTGACTTTCAACAAAGCGCAACCTACAGGGGCCAGTTTCATAAAACTATTTAAGACGCACATTTATCCTACCGATGACGTACAACAAATTTAGGACAAAAATCAGGTATCACCAATCTATCAATACCTGCTACCAGTTATAACCTACAGTTATTTCATGCCCTGAACTTATGGACGGCGTTTCATGTTATAGTTTACAGTAGTTTCATGGTGAATTGTTTAACAGTGCAACTCTTGTCCAAATGTTGAGGGGTGACGTTATGAACAGTTCAGAATGTCATCTCCGACACCGAGGGCAATGGTTTTCCAATCTTACACGAATTACAATAGAACAATAGAACCTGATTAATGTAAATTTTACTATTTAGTTAAAATGGTTTCATTCAAAATATATAACAAAAAAACATACGGTGAGAAAAAAAGAGATTTAGAATAAAATCCACAAGAGCGCGTAACTCCGCGCGTTTATTACATACGTTCAACATAATGACGTCAGTGGAGTGAACTAGTTCAGAACGCCATTCCCGCCACTGAGCGCAACAGTTTTTTGCCATTACTTAAAGTGATTTATAATTCATTATTTTCAACAAAGATTCAAAAAAAGTAAGAAAACAAGTTTCATGATTGAATCTCAAAAGTGCATATATTCACATGTATATTAGATGTGCGGCACTTTGAATTCATATGTTGTATTTGTCCTGCATAGATAACGAAATTAATGAAAGAAAGGCTTAGTCTATCATGATAGCTTGAAAATATGTGTGACCCGTCACGCGATTAGGGGCGATCTAGCAACTCCATAACATTTTAAAAAGAGATTGGTTCTAGTGCAGGCCAACCAGAGGTCTATTTTATAGATTCACGAGAGTAGGTTGATTTTTCTTGATTCAGACAATAAATAAAGTGCGAAAAGCTTCAACCCACGCCAGACTGCGCAATCTGACTAGGATCGACACTTTACGCACTACCCAGATGATCCCTTTTCGCGTGACGAGTCACATTTCTCTGATTTTTCTGGATAACTCATCGCAAAGCGTTTGAAGAAAATAACTTTCCTGGGGCGGTCAACAGCTCGGTAATAACGTTTCCTTAATCATTCAACAGCTCAGTAAAAACGTTTCTTGGGCGGTCAACAGCTCGGTAAAAACGTTTCATGGAGCGGTCAACAGCTCGGTAAAAACATTTCATGGAGCGGTCAACAGCTCGGTAAAAACGTTTCATGGAGCGGTCAACAGCACGGTAATAACGTTTCATGGAGCGGTCAACAGCACGGTAATAACGTTTCATGGAGCGGTCAACAGCTCGGTAAAAACGTTTCATGGAGCGGTCAACAGCTCGGTAAAAACGTTTCATGGAGCGGTCAACAGCACGGTAATAACGTTTCATGGAGCGGTCAACAGCACGGTAATAACGTTTCATGGAGCGGTCAACAGCACGGTAATAACGTTTCATGGAGCGGTCAACAGCTCGGTGCTTGGTGGGCATGGATGAATCAGTTAATACTGTTGCCCGGTCATGTAGCAGTGAAACCTTTGCCTCGAAGTGGAGTGTATGACCTTCCTTTCCAAACCATCTCGAATATGGTGGTAAATGTTATAATAGGCGTATCTAGGACGTTTTAAACTTATACTCGCTCAGATGGCGACAACCATAGAATCTATAGGATAAAGGCGATATGTGGACTGTGACAAAAGATGCATGCCCTCGGTTCGCCCCCTCTTTACGATTTTAGCGTTGCCGAATAATCAAAGCATCGTAGCTGTAGTTTCGATGTAAAGATCATTCATAAACGATATTTTTCAAAAGAGGATTATTATTTTTACGCACTTGCGTAAATTTTTTAGCGTGAGTTACGCCCTTGGTTATTATAGACTTGGTTCAGATGCAATTTTCAAAGTGATACACGATTGCTTTTAACATTTACCACCATTGTTGAGATGGTTTAGAAAGGAACACTCTAAGACTAATAGATAATTGTCAATATATACCCACTGTCAGTCTGTGGTAAAAGCCCGGACGGTGCGCGATATTACCGGTTCTATGGTGTGGTGACGTTGCCAGAGGACGGTCGGCCGTGACTGACACTAATACTGAGCTTCGTGCATGTTTCAAAAGTGTGACGTGTATTTCTAACAACGGTCAACAGTTAGGTGCTTAAACAGTTCATACTCTGCCTACTCTGGTGATGAGTTGTACAATAAACTAAGCGACAGTTCAAATAGTTTATGTCCCAGGGGACCAAAAAATGGGTTCCATGCAAATTTCGTGCCGATTTATGGCGACCTAGATCAAAACGTCGAGTTGTGTTATGGCTTTAATCTGGAAGATGTCGCACATCTTAGATTTGCGTTTGGTTCTTAATATTACGTCATCAACATGACGACCGTAATACACAATTTCATTTCGATCCTTGATCGCAGTTCGTTTGGCCGATATTCCGGCCTTCGTAGGATAATTTGAATATTTTGATTCCTGAGTCCTGATTATCCGGGACTTGAAATTAAATCTCGTTCGTCCTAAACTACAGTGTATTTGATTTACTGTTTTTTTTTCTGAATGTCTGGAACATAAGATAATCTATCGCCCGATTATCTGGCGCTTCTTTGATTTTGGACCTTTGGATCCTGGTCACTACCATATATCTCCAACCTTTCAGTCACCTCTGGGATCAGTGCAGTACCTTTCCGAAATGTGAAATACTTAATTAGGCTAAACACGTTGTGTTTACCCAAAAACAGGTATTTTGACGATAAAATGTCGAACATACACATAATTCTCAAACAATTATTATCAATTTATCACATTTGTCTTCCTTAATTTTCCCATAATAACGCGAAAAATGTGATGGTTGTTTTTAATGATTATTGAGTGTTGTACAATAAAAGAGTAATAAACAACTCTTTCAAGGCTAAATAATTACTCATTCAAAGATTCGTTTTTCTTCAAACCATCCATCAGACAGATGACTTTATTTTAATTTTACTTTTCTCTTGAAAGTTATTTATTCAAATGTAAATGCGATTTTTATTCAGATCTCAGCTATAAGTTGCGATTTCAAAGGCAAAGGGCTGGGTACGTTTTTACCCGATTTTGGCCCATCACCAAATTATTTGAAATTTTGGGTGAATGTAAAAAAATCTTTGCAAGAGATCTCAGTGAAAATTTTATGTGAATGGGATGCTTATAGCGAAAGTTATACCTTCCTAAAGACAACAACCCACTAACATTTAATTCGATAACATGACGTCAACGACGTACAAACGTCACGTTCTCTTATAGTAAGATTTCTCCTCGTATTATTAGAGTACTTTATACAATTCCCGAAAAATAATTTCAATCACCAAATACGCGTATTAATTCTGGTAATCACTCGGACGTTTATTATAATAGTCATGATCGACAAAGATGTATACGTTATATTGACACTACTCAGACCACGGTAGTTGTTCCCTCTCTACGTTTTTCATTAAAAGGAACGATGCGCTACTTAAATAACCTCGCTTCGTGTGTATTCTCGGCAATAAATATATATATTCTCTACCATAAATCGATTTCTGTAATTAATTGAATTTTCAATTGATCATTAAACAACTAAACAATTCCCTTTATGGTACGATGACCGAAAAAAAACTTTTGATTTCGGCAAGTAATAGCGCCGACCGCGGATCTTGCTGTATTATTTAGATTTTGAGATTTATGCAAAATAGCAAAAAAAAAAAAAATAATAATAAATAAATAAATAAAAAAAATAAATAAAATAGAATAAATAAACTATGCAAGGCGATCGTATTTTAATGTCAAACATTTTGTATAAACAGGATTTATTCTTTTCAGACTGTCGAACACACACTTTGGAGGGGAAAATTGAAATTACTTGATAATAAAAGTGTTAGATTAATAATTTTAGAGTCTAAGAATATTGCTTTATTCTTCGTTTTCACAGATTATAAATCATGCATGTCGCTGTTTTGACTCGAAAAGATCGTAACTATAACCGATTCAATCTGTCGCAAGCATTTATTTTATTAAAAACTTCGTATAGAATTGGTACCGCTTTATAACTTCTCGTATATTAAAGTCGCGAACGCACAAGATACATATTAGTCGTAATAAGAAAGTATGCCCAATTGTAATCGCCTTCCTGCTGCGAAAATAAAATCAACAGTCCCGTTTTCATTAATTTTGAAATCTGTAGCGTAGCCACAAGAAACGATTAAATCATGAATTTATCCTAATAATGAAAAGGGTTTAACATCATGGACAAGCACAAGGCGCGTGCAAGCTTTGAAAACTCTGCCAAAAATAGCCGACGGCGTCTTTGATGACTTGTTCACCCTATGCGTGAAATAAACTGTTCCGCATCCTTTAACACAATGTGAGACGAAAATGCCTTTTTGCTCAAATAGTTACTTGGATTATATTCCGAATCATTGAAACAAATAAGAATTGAAATGTCGGTTAATTCTTTGTATTCGGTTGTTTCTTAAAAGTATCAGTATTGATAAAAAGATCATTTACAAATATGTTTCGGACTAAAAATTTTATTCATTTTCGTCGATGGAAAATGAAATCGTCGTAACTAGAAATGGCCTAAAATAAAAATCAATCGCGAGTTCTATTTTCAAAAAAATATTTTAGAAAATATTTCAGATACAGTTTTAAAGATAAACAAAGTAGAAAATTTATTACAATCTGTGTAAATTATACATTAACTCTAATCGCTAACTGATAAGATATATCTCAAGAGTCAATGCAATTTCCGATCTTCAGTAAATCTCGTAAATGAAGCCAATCACTCTAACTTCAGTATTTGTGTGGCGTTGCATAAATACTATACTTTTGGTTGTAAAAATAGGGAATATTTCATCAGAGATTGCGAAACAATTTTTCTGAAATCGGGGTATATGCGATTTTTAGAGAAATCATTTTCCCGAAAATCGGCTTTTTTGGCAGTGTTTTGGGGAATGGGCGATTATAAGAATTATTCATGTCTTAAAGTTTGGCTACCTAACATCTGCTACTGCATGAACATGTATATTAAAATAAATATCAGTTTTTTTTTTTTTTTTTTTTTTTTTTTTTTTTATTTCAAATTTTTGATTTTTTAACATATACGCCACCGTTCATGTAGAAATGAATGACAACTTGTATTTCTTGCACGTATATTACCCAGTGAAGCGTCTTTCTTGCGTCTTTTTTATTTCAAAATTGTGACTTTCGCTTGTCTTTCATTATCCTGAAGGCAACAACCACTGTATATTGAATAATCTTGAGGTAACTTGCAATTGCACCCCTGACTCACCCTGATTGAAGACTTGGAGTTTGATGCACTTTGACATCTCACTGTGTTCGGCGCTATGACGGCGGCAAATACCTTACCAAACCTTACAAACTCCTTCCATAACAGTCATTTAATAAACTTAATGTTCTTTATTTTTTAAAATTCTGATCTAAACCTTTTAGGCAAAAGGCATGGTGCTATTCGAATAAATATGATAAGAGAAAGTCTGAAAATAATGGTCCAATCTGAGACTAAGGGTGTCCTTTTTTTAAGTAAGCTGGTGTCACTCTCGACTGTAGCCCCTTGGCAGTTAAAACATCTAATTCGATAAATACTACATAATTATTTCAAAATTGAACTCAGCGTTCTGAGAGCATAGGTTGCTCTTGTGATATAGAATCCATACAAAAGGTTATAGATAGGACCATCTAGAGATCTATATAGTCAGTTAAGCAGAAGATTTTTTTTTTTTTTTTTTTTTTTTTTTTTGTCGTCAAACGACCACGATGCAGAAAATTGATATAAGATCAATTAAAACAAGTGCATGTCAAGTTCTTGATCTTTGAAGAAAAATATTACGTAGCGAACTGCGCAAACCTGTATTGAGCTTTCACACGAAAACATAATTTTAGTATTGTTCTTTACTATCTTTTTCATCGTTTTTGATGACGACTTTATTACAAATGATTAATCTGAAGTCAATATGAAATGAACAAAAACCTCTGACTGTAGACAATATTCGTTGATATTTTTTTCAAGTTATGGAATAGTGGGCCTAATGGACTCGGGTTATTTAAACTGCCGTTAAGGGAAACGACTCGTTGGTGTGTACTATCTGAAATATGTAGCAGTTATCTATGCTTAATAATTTCGTCACAGATGCTTAATGACGTCATAAAGTCTCGGGATATATTTGTAAATAAAGGGATTAAGGTTATTACATTTATGTACATAAAGTAACGTGTTAGTTCTCTTGTCTAGCAACGCATGCAGTTAAAAATTCAGCGAAAGGAATAGGGAGAGGATTTCAGACTCTATTTGTGCATCATGCTTTATTCACTGGACTTAAAAGGATATTCATCTGTTCATTTCTTCTAACAGACTCTGGCATTGGGCGCTAGTCATCGTGTGTATTTGAATGTTGTTGTATATAATCCAGCATTCATCTACATATGGCTGTTGTCTAAGCCTTTAATCAGCTGTTTCGATATTTTGTTTGCATAGGCTATCTGTGTAGACGGTACTGTACTTTTCACCAGGTAAGAAAGTTTGATGTTTGCTAAGTATTCCATTTAAAATTCGAAATTGTTTGGAAGGACGGGTCGGCCTGAGTTTTCAGGGTTATATCATAAGGGTTACATTACGTTCTCATCGGAGACGTCCGCCATTTGTAAACGTAAGTTTGTCAAACGTCATTTTGAAACACCTATTTTATTAAAATTCAGTGTTTGTGCATTCGTCAACCGAGCTGAATTTTGCATATTATAGTTCAGCGTGAAAAGTTGACATACCATTATGAAATTATCTCCTCGGTTGCAGAACGCACAGTCGTCGAAAAACTCGATCAATTTCTATTAATACTCAATAATAGCTGAGTTTCGGGCATTAAGGAACGTTCGTTGTCACTAGCGACGTCACTTTATCGACGTGTCGTCGTATGAAACTTGCGTTTTTCGAATCTTATATCATAATAATAATAATAATAATAATAAATTCTTTATTTATAGAAGGTAACTCATTAAGTTGACATCATTAAACATGATTTGACATAAATAATGAAACACTTATTTACAATGAGGCCTTCTTAACAAACGAAAAATGACAAGATGATGTTTATGATGATCAGTAATCAGTAACGAGATGATAAAAAGATGGTTGTGACCCTAGAATGACCAATGATAAATGATGATAATATGAAAACATCTCAATTATAAAAATGATGATAATGAGTAAAATTCGACAAGGAGTGTTGTCAAAATAAAATTATCAACTATATCGCTTATCACTCAGTGTAGGATAAGGGATAATATTAAGTGATAAACCAAATATAAAAACACAATAAAAATGAGTTATTCACACATTAATGGCAAAAATAAGACATATGCAACAAGGTTTTATAAGTCATTACTTAGCATTAAATATTTTTTGAGTGAGCGCTTGAAGGTAGATATATTTGAGATACTTCGCAAATGAATTGGAACAGCATTCCAGTACTCCATGCCAGTGAAAGAGAATGTCCTCTTTAAAATATCTGTTTTAGGAGCACATTTGTGAGATATTTGATTTCTAGTATTTGATCTTAGTTCATAGAAATGGTTCCTACTGACTGAAACAAAGTTCGACATATATGATGGAGTCAGACCATGAATAGTTTTGAAAACCATAAGAATAGTGAAGTACTTGCATCGATTTTTGAAAGATAACCAATTTAAAGATTTAAAGTTACTTCTGGAGCATGAACGTTTTGGCTGACATAGTATTACTCTTGCAGCTCGCTTTTGAATTTTAGTGATCCTTTTAATTAGTGAAGATTTACAATGACTCCAAATAGTGCAAGCATAGTCAAAATGTGGAGCTATGTAGGAGTTGTAAAATAATTGTTTCGTATCAACACTAAGATAACCGTTTATTCTTCGAAGTAAATAAAGCTGAGACGATAATTTTGAGCATACTTTTTCAATGTGAACCTTCCATGACATTGTTTCATCAATATGTACCCCCAATAGTTTTTTTGATGTTACTTTCTCCACATTTTCTTGTAAAAGTTTTAAGTTCAAACCTGTGCATTTTTTAATTCTATGTTTTGATCCTATCAACATACATGTTGTTTTAGAAGGATTTAAAGCCATATTGTTTTGCCTACACCATTCTTCGACTTTCAATAGGTCAGAATTTAAAGTTTCATTTATCATTGATACTGAGGAACATGACTTATGTAGCGTTGCATCGTCGGCATACATGTCAATATTAGCTGATAGTTTGAGAGGAAGGTCATTCACATAAATCAAAAATAATATAGGCCCTAGTATTGATCCCTGGGGAACTCCAGATTTAATTTCTGTCATGTCAGATAAAACATTATTAACTTTTACAACTTGTTGTCTTTCATTTAGATATGATTGAAAAAGATTGCATGTGTTTTTAGTAAAATGGTGCAATTTTAACTTAGATAGGAGAATATCGTGATCTACAAGATCGAAAGCCTTCTTTAAATCTAGAAATACAGTTCCAACTAAGTTTCCCTGGTCCAAATCCATTAACCATGAATCGACTAATCGAATTAGAGCAGTTTGACATGAGTGATTTTCTCTAAATCCCGACTGGTGTGTAAAGAGAATGTCCGTTCGTTTCAAAAAATATTTCAGTTGATTAGCAATGTGCCTTTCAAACACTTTTGACAAAGTTGGCAATATTGATATGGGTCGATAATTATTAGGGTCATCATTATCGCCACCTTTAAATATGGGTATCACACAGGCTTTCTTGAACTCTGACGGAAAAATTCCCTTTGAAATACAATTATTAATAATAGATGAAATTGGTTTAGATATGAAATCTCTGCACATTTTCAAAATTTTTGGACCAATTCCGTCAGTTCCGGTCGATTTGCTGCTATCTAATTTATCAATAATATTTTTAACTTCCAGCGCTGTAATAAAAGTTATTTCGAAATAACAGTTTGGTAACTTGCTTTCTAGATGTAACTTTAATTCTTCGAGATATTTCGGATTTACAGGTATCTTGTTTATTATTTGACAAATGTTGACAAAATGGCTATTTAATGCATTAACAATATTTTGAGTACCTTCCTCTTCAGAATTATTGATGATCATTTTGTTTGGAATACGTTGTTCTTTCTTATCATTTGCAGTAATATTTCGTAAATTCTTCCATAATAATTTAGTATCTGATTTGTCCTCTATTGCTTTGTTGAAATAGTTTTTCTTATTCTTGCGAATAATTGATGTCACTATATTCCTCCATTTTTTGTACATGAGCCAATTACCAGCATGATGAAATTTATTTCTCGTTAAAATAGCATCTTTTATCTCGTTGTTGTACCAGTCAGGCTGTTTAAGCCTTTTAACACGCTTTTCTTTGAAGGGTAAATGTTTTTCTAAAATACCATTGAGAATAGCATAGAAATATTCTAAAGCTACATCAGGATTAGATATTGTCTCTATCATATCAAAGTCAGTTTGGGCTAAATCAAACAAAAAATTTTCGATATTCATTTCTGAAAAAGAACGGTAATGAATTGTCTTATATGTTTTGTCTTGACAATGTTTCTTGTGACTATGGTAGGTAAAAGCTATAGGGTAATGATCACTTACCGCAATTTTTGGCACTAAGACTTCAGAGATTGCTTGTTTTTGAGTGCAATAGATATGGTCAATTATACTTGAAGACTTGTTTGTAATCCTAGTGGGAGTTTCAATTAGTTGATTAAGTCCATAATCTTGTATCACTTTTGCCCATTTTGAATTATTGCAAGTCGATGCTAAAGTAAATTGAATATTAAAATCGCCCAGTAAATAGTAGTCTAAATTGGTAGATTCGGCATAATTTAATTGTTTTTCATATTTATCAATCCAACTCTGTGTACTATTAGGTGGCCTATACACAAAATTTAAGAGAATTGGTTTATTATTAGGGAAAAATATTTGTAACCAGATACTCTCGAGATCTTCTATTTCTAGGTCATATCGTCGTTTAAAGTCAATATTGTCCGCAATGTATACCAATAGCCCACCGCCGACGTTATATAGACGATCTTTCCTTTCAAATACAAATCCGTTAATGTTGAGATCAGAGTCATTAATATTTTCTCTAAGAAATGTTTCAGAAATTCCAAAAATATCGGGACAACATTTCATATTAAGAAGTATGCGAATTTCATCCAATTTGGGAAGTAAGTGTTGTATATTTAGCGAAGCAACGTGTAACCCCTTTTCTACAAAATTGAATGCGTATGACAAATTATCGTATAAGGCATTTTCCGTTTGTTGACAAGTATTTTGATCGATGGAAGAATTAGTAATGCGTGTACTATCAAATTTTGATTCGCAAGATATATGTCCATCAGAATGGAGTTCAACAGAATTACACAGACAGGATGATATTAATTGTGAACAAGAATTACATAATTTTGCTAGAACTTCAAACCTATTGTTACATTCGACCGAGTTGCATATGTCTACTTTTTCCTAGCACTTAAGAAATCTGCACTCAGAAACAACGTGGTTTAAAAGACCACAGTTCCAACACCGCTTTGGGCCGTTTTTATACCCATTATTCCTATATGGTCTATTTTGCGGGGGATGTCCATGAAAACCCTGAAACTCTCTTCTTCTACCAAATTGTCTTTGATTACCTGGAAAGTTTCTTGTCTGGTGATATCTTATACTTCTGCTTTCCTGGCAATTATTTCCTCTAGTAATCCTTTTTCCTCTGGTAATGGGGATATGTTTATTTATTGCGGCGACTAAAGCACTAGCTCCTCTCTCGTTCAAGTGAATAAGATCTCGACTATACAGAGGACGGGCCATCTCTCCATCTGCGTAAATAAAAGATTGGTAGCACTCAATTTTTACAGCGCTCGTTTCCATACACACATGATTTATGAGATCGTTTAATTGTTCAACATCAGTATCTTTTCTTGGACATATTGTACACAAATACACATTACAATCTAACTCCGAGACGATCGATCTAAGGGATGTTTCAACCGCCAAAGTTCTTCCTTCTGCGGCGTCATTACCACCGACGTAAATAATGATGTTTTGATAATACGTCAAATCCATTTCTTGTAATTTCATATGGATATCATTTGTTTTTCTTCCAGGTAAAGTCCTGATGTCAACATTCGTTTCCAAACCGCGCTTACTGATGCCTTTTAGAATTGAGTCACCGATGATGAGTGTGCGAGATTTTGATTCTAGTGACACTTTTGATTCATTTGAAGACGTTTCATTTGGGATAGGTACTTTTTCTGTATTAGTCGACAGCTTTTGGGTATTACTGCTATTGTTACCGACTCTATCTGTGGCTTTTATTTTGTTTTCATCAGCGTTATTCATTTGATTTTTAGTAGTGTTCAAAGATCTCTGGTCAGCTATATGTTGTTTTTGGGCTTTTAACGTGTCGGCAACGGATTGTATTTTTCGCATTAATCCCTCGTTAGTAGACTTAACGTGAGTCTCTAGAGACTTTGTACTATGATTGACTGTTTCCACTTCGTTATGTAAATCTTGGGTATAAACTTTGTATTGCTTATTCAGACTTGTTATAGCATCTTTCAGCTCACCGTATCGTAAGGTGGATTCTGTGATGTGCTCTTCCACTTGGGCACAAAGTTTTCGAACTGTTTCCGCCAGGAAATCGACTTTTTCACTCATCATTTTGCTACAATCACAACTCGGGTCGGGTTCATTTTGCTGGGTTATTTTAACCTCATCTCGAATGTCAGTGTTACAATCTGGAGTACAATCACAGTTTATTTTAGACTTCGAACTTTTATCTTTAGTTTTAGCCTGTCTCGTCTCTCGGACATTTTGTACAACTGATGCGAGTGTTTTCACTTCTGTGTCATGATCAAAATATGAGATCTGTGGTAAGATCTCCCGACTTCCCGATTCAAAGGAGGCGCATGATAAGATGATCTTTTGAAATCTTTGGTTCAATTCATCTACTGTAGTATCATTCTGCTGCAAGTTAAGCTCCACTAATTGTATAATTTTAGGAAAATCGTCCCGAAGAAATTGCCTGGATTGTTTTCCATTTACAAGGCATGAACTCTTTGTGTGGTACATGTTCAGAGTATAGATATCTTTTTTCCCCGATTTCATTTTAAACTTTGTTTCAACAACATTTCCCTGTTTATCGGTTACAGGAATCTTTTTACAGTCTTTCGTACTATAGAATTCATCAGCCGAAGATTTAATTAACTCGTACATACCGGTGTTGAGGATTATTCTCAGTCCACCGCCTGTCTGAAATATCTGTACGTCATCTCTCTGTGTTGCATCTAGCTTCTTTTGTAATGATTTTTCTCGGTTTAATTCATAATCTCTTTGCTCACCGCTGACTTTCTCTGTTTCCGCACCATTTTTTTCAAAATCCGCCCGAAGCGAAACAGTTCCGTCATTCATTTTAACTTCAATTTCACTCTTTAATTGATAAATTATATACCAAAATGTTCGCCTTACTGCAGAAACGTATATTTTAAGTATCCCGATGAAATTGAACGTCACATTAAGAAATTATCTAACAAAAACGTTATTTCTAACGTACGCCATTTTGAAAGTTGTTTACACGACGTGACGTCAGCGCGTCATCTTGCTATCGAACTGGCAAAAAATGAATAGGGTCGTCGTCGAAAAGATTTATCTCGAAAATATGGGCCAAAATCGGCCCAAAACGTACCCAGCCCTTTTAGAGAACTGACCATTTTCATGGCATTGACTGCCAGTCCTTTTGTACTTTCAGTACTTTGATTTTTTTCAACAGCTTTCTAGCTTTTTTCAGTCCTGCTTGTACTATATACCTAAATAAGTAGTTGTAAATTAAATCACAATTGGCAAGACTTTATTACATTAAATTTAACATTTTTATGCTTTTGACAGATTTTCTCTTTTAGTACTTTGATTTTTTTTCATGTTCTTCAGACAATCATCTCAATTGTTTATAACATGGTGTAGTTTAAATAAAGTTAAATCATTGTTTTTAGGGGAGCTAGATCATTAACTTTAATTCAAAACGAATAGTTCCATAAAACTTACCTTTTTGCATAGTGATTGCTACCATTTTCCTTGAACTTTCAATACTCTGATTAAAATTTACTTGTCATTCTTTCCTTCTTCCATACAATTCCCGTTGCAGTTTTAACTAGGCCTCAAAATAAGAGGCTTTGGGCAAGAGACTGCCAAAAGAAAGATTTTTATCGCCCTTTTATGGTGTGGATCACTAAATAAGACATATACGAGGTTTGATCCAAAAGTTGGTAAAATGGGGTTACAAATCTAGAGAGAAGCTAACTAACTATCAAATGAAAATTAAACAGGCTTTTAATTCATCATCTGTGTAATAATCGTGGAATTTTTTTAAATGTTTACGTTCAATAGCGCCTGTAAAGTGCATTAATCAAGATAGAGACCCCCACGAAGGCGGGGGAGCAAGAACGTACGTCAAATGCGACGTCATGATTAACTTTTTTCTACATAGTCTCCGCCAACTCTCATGCCTTTCTGCGCCTGATACATTAACGTGCAGGAATTATATACATATCTTTTGGAATCAAATTTGTTTACGATTTGTTTATGCATGGTATTTCTTGTAAAGTCGACACCCAGATGCAGGACCTTTATTTTCGGAAAAAAATGAGAATCAATTGGGACAAATTCGTTCGTTGAAACTCTATAAGACCATTCTAATTCCTCCTATGAAGCCCGGCTCTCTTTAGATATCTGGGGTAGCTTTAGAAAACTTCTCTTCTGAAAATTTTCATCATTTTTCTTAATTATCTGAATGATTGGGTTGGTGAATAACATAGATCGTGCCAAAATTCGAAAAATAAACGGAATTCATATTTTGGTATTGTCATTCTTTCCTCGAATAGTCTGTGTTATTAAAATTTGTCTGCATCCGTAAAAAGTATAACAATAAGCTTTAAAATATGACAGATAACTTTCTATTTTCGACTAGTTTATCTAAACCAAGAAATTTAAACTAAGTTTTAGAAAACTTCCAGAAAACTCGATTTATTTAACGAATTTTCAATATGTTTTCATGCACCCCCGCCCACGCATACACAAGTTACTATGGTAACGTATTCTTAGACCGCTAAAGTTTATTCTACAAAAATAATTAGGTTTTTGCTCAATGCAGCGAAGCAACTAAACTGCACATTCACTAAATAATATACTGAACAAGCCAGAAATGTGAAAATTATTAGCCGATTATACTAACTTCTGGAGCATCCGTACAAACCATATGAGAATTCAAAATGAGGAAAGACCATAACTGGGTATTGCACACATTCAATTAAAACGGATGAAAGAGGCATAAAATTGAAACGGATTAGGGACAGTAGGAAAGAAAGGTCCAGAACCAATGCGAGCAGCGTCTCGATCAACGTCAATCAGAACGCCTGGTTCGATAAACAGAAACTAGAAGTAAGTAAATCAGCAGTGCATAGTTTAATATGCATTGATCATAACTCGCATCAGTAAGTGATAGGTATAGAGGCTTTAAAGACATTTTTAAGCACTGTCGCCATCATTTGGCAGCGGTCTCACGAAATCCCAGATTTCTATGGTTGGTCCATCTCGATGAATTAACGCAGTGGTAATGTTACTCTCATGTATTCAAATCAAACCGAAAATAATTATTTCCTGTGAGTATAAATCAGTAAAAGTTTCTTTAACCAAATGTCTAGATATGTACAACGATATGTTATGAAAAAAAAACTTTATCTTTACCCCTCACTTCTCTGGTTAAAAGAAAAATACGATATTGCGTACCTACGCAAAAGATTGAGAAGAGGGTTTAGATCAAATATTTTATTGAATGCATAACAAAGGTTTATATCAACAATGGTTTGAGATATATTTTTGCAAAGGTTATTTCTTCGTAACAAGACCATAGGGCCAGTAAGGACGTTTCTTTGATAAGAAATGATTCAGTTTTGAAACAACGTACATGTATCATGTATTATAAATCGACGTTAATAGCGTGCGCCCACACATATTTACTAGTGTTACATTTTAAATAATATCTTCTTAAGTATTGTACATATCCCAGTGCAATTACACAAAAGCAAAGAAAACTGATTAATCCACATTACTTACATTTTTCAGTTTCATCAGACGTTTTAAATAAAAGTTATCGCAAAAGTTTACGAATTCCTGGGACAACCCTCGTATTGTATTACGGCAAATATCAATAAAGTCTTGTCTTTGGCATATATATTTCCATATTTCGAAAATAGGCGAACGCCTGTTTTTAGGGGGGTTGGTGGTTTCATGGAAAGCAAAGTGGTCAAAATGCATGAATACACCTACTTTTTTAAATACCTTTTCTTATTCTTCTAATGTTGAACAAATTTTCTAATATAATTTTTCAACCGTAATCAATGTAGGTGTACTTTTTTGATGATGTAAAAATAAGATTTAGATTTCGATTAATTAAAGAGTATATTTGAGAACGTTTTTCCTGCATTTTCGTCTTGCAAATGTTACTTATCAATTAGTTTAGTATCCTTGTATTCAATTTATCGTGTATACTAAATCCCAAACAAGGATGGTCACCATCCGGCTTCTTATGGTCCATTTCTTGGCATTTCTGCAATAAAAAAGGTATTTTCAAAAGTTTAAATTTTCTCAACAAAAAAAAAAAAAAAAAAAAAAAAACAAAAAAAAAAAAAAAAAAAAAAAAAAAAAAAAAAAAAAAAAACAAAAAAAAAATGCATGGAAAGCTTTGCTGATTTTTTGGGGTCAAATTTTAGCAAAGGTACACTTTACGAAATATTTTTCATTTAATTCAGATTGGAACAAGTGCCTAATTGTGTCGAACAACCTTATTCCAGGTTCGACAAAAAATCCCCACTTTTGCCGGACTATACATGTATGTATTTTAAGCTCACATAGGCGCAAGAGTCTTGTCGGACCAGGGGTTCCGAAGGTTCCACATATGGTTATGTGTGTTGTGTGTCGTGGATCGTCAGACGTCAATAATTTTAAAAGTGTTTCCGCTCTAGAGGCAACAATAATGACCCAATCTTCTTGAAAATTGGTCAGAATGTTTTCGAAGTTAAAAGAATGACCTCTGTTGAAAACGGGATTGATCCATGCGAAATCACGGGTAAAGGGGTCTTAATGATAATTCTTTTGTTTACACTCTAGATGCCACATATATGTCACATCCTTCATGAAACTTGGTCAGAACGTTTATAGGGTCAAAAGAATTAAATTTACTGAAAATGGGAAGGATTAATTTGATATAAGGGTAATAGGGGTATTAATGACAAACTCATGATTACATTTTAGAGGCAATAATATGACCCGAAATTTGGTCAGAATGTTTGCCGGGTCACAAGCATGGCCTCCATCGAAAATTGGATCGATCCGTTTGATTTCATAGAAAAATAATTCCAATCCAATAAAATAAAATTTCTGATTGGTTAAAATCGCATCACGTGGGGAAATCCATTGCACTTTATTTCTGTATAAAATGCAATAGGTCTTCCGGAAACCCCCGACCTTCGATCTGAAAGTCCTGTGTTGTAGGAACTCGAATTAACCTAGTTTCCGTTCATCAACGCAACATCGCTTTTTAATCTTTTATTAGAATTTACGATTTCAAGCATGCAGTTCTGATTCTGAACCGACGTAAACTTAGAAAACGGCGCGTCGACGAAGACCATCAAGCAACCCTCTCAACTAAGACCGACCATGCCGTTTTCGTTTAAAAATACAGACTTACTTGGCAGAAACAAGTTTATTTGTCATAAGTACCTCTACGATTCTCCAAGTTGTCGTTTATTTGTGTTTCATTTGTTTTACTTTATGACATTTCACTTCGATAGCGCCATAAAAAATACACGATCTAAAAAAAGATTGTGAAGATTTATTATTTTACCCGAGTATTTTAATAGTTTCTTCGATCTAAAGGATTGCAATTATAAGGGACGAGTGTCTTTAAAGACACTCATCCCTATAGAGGACGTTAATTGAATGTTCTTGTTTTATACCCAACAGGCCAGACATATGGCTCACGGTTCAAGAAACTTGGTCAAAATGTTTAAACGGGTAGAATTTATTTATATTAAATAGGAAAAAGGGGGTTTCAATGATAATTCCCTTGTGTACACTTTTTTTGCAATCTTCATCAAACTTTCTTTCTGGTCACAGCCATACGCAGGTATGACTGGGCCATTATAACACTACAATATGACTTCAAAGTTTGCCAAAAAATGGGTGTATGACTTTAAAGTTTGCCAAAAAATGGGTGTTTAATGGTCGTTAAATGATCTTTATCGGCGCTTCAATTTGCTAACAGAGGAGTCAAGGAGATAAACGGGGGGGGGGGGGGGGGGGGGGGTCAAGGTTGCACAAAAATATTATTCTACAAAACAATACGTCGCTAGTATTGTTTTAGTACTGAGTTTGATGTCTCACTATCGAAGTAAGCTGGCCAAAAAGATGCCAAATGGTACACAGAATGATAGACGATAATTTTGCACTTTGTATGGCGGTATTAATGATTAAATAATAAAAAAAATCCGTGAGGTAAATCCCCGTTTAAAAACAAAATCGGTGCCGCTGAGCGTGGTGCTTGCATGGTGATCTTCGTCTACTCGTTGCAAATAGATGTTCAAAACCAAAACTACATGTTTGTAATCATTAATTCACTTGACAAATGTTCAATTATTAAACCAGAATTGAAACAAAGCGGGCTTAATACCCCCACCTATTCGACAAACACCAGCGCCTTGTTTAAGTAGAAGTGTCATCGTCGGGTACAGAATTTGATTCGTCACCTTGATTTATCACTGACCTGCATGACCTCAAAACAATAGGTCATTTCCTTTGTGCAATAATCGTACAAGGTTTAAATCCCCGAGTCTATTCGATCTCAATGTAAAGCAAAGAAACATTTCACATTCAAAATTCAAATGTGACCTTGACCTCAAACGTAAGGTAACTTTCATAGGTCATGGGCAAATATTTTATGAAGTTCCACGGTTCTAGGACAATGTATCTAAGTTAAATTACAGAAATTATTTTCGTACAAAATGCATTTGTGTCCTTAACCTTTTACCCGTGGTACCAGACACAACAAGGCACTTCCATCGGTCTTGAACAACATTTATATAACTTTTGCTCACTTATATATTGTGTTGGAATATACAGATTTAGATACAGTTCAATAGTGACCTTCAAATGAAGTGTAACCCCTAAAGTATTGACGTCAATAGCGCACCGTCTTAAACCAAGGGCCACAAATATACAAAGTTTCATAATACTTTGTCCATTTGATCTTGGGTTAGAGTTCGGAAACTGTTTTTGGATGAAAGTTCATTTGTGACCTTGACCTTTGACCTTCATGATTAAAAAACACTAGGTGACTTTCTTTGGACATTAAAACAGTGTGGCAAAAGAGTATATCATCGACCCAGGAAGTAATTCGTGACCGAGGCGGTATCATGTATGTCCCTCACAATTTATCTTCAAGAGTCAAGGGGTAGCGAATCGAGAGCTACTTCTCGCAACCCTAGGTACGACAAGGTTTCTTACATTTTGATCTGCACTAGCTATCTCCAAAAACTGAAACCTACTACCTAAAATCAACATTCAATTTCAGCAGTTTGTCGAATATAAAGCCTGGTTTATATAATCTTGACGAAACGATGATGGCGAACGTTCGATACCTATAGGTCTAACGTTGTCGATTCGATTCTATTTCCTGACGAATATTGTTTTACTTTTGCTGTACTCTATCGCTTCCTGCGACTGTTTTGTTTGTTATGTTTGAAACCATAAAATTATATTTTCTTCGACTTTTGTGCTCAAAAACGAGCTCTAGAGGCAGGGTTTACATAGACATGGCACAAAATACTTGAGGTACCCATAGAGCGATCACCAGGCAATCGCAAGGTATAAGCGCGATCCACGCACGAAGACCATGTAATTAGGCAACTAGATCTACTGCAAACCGTACGACCATCCTACGGTTTACGCGTGGTAAGCGCATGAAGACCATAGGATGATGTGTTACAGTTAAGAATATCGTAAAATTGACTGTCATTCCGACCAAAACTATTCTAAATCGCTCAACCAGCGTTCAATTCATTCATCCCAAGCACTCACCCAGACCATTCAGAAAACGCCCCAAAATCGTTAAAAATGATCAAGTCAATAACTACATCAAATGACATAATTGAATTTTGTAAACGTACTATGCGTTCGTGAAGACATGAATAACTTTTCATAGAATCATATGCAAATTTTATAAAAGGGATGTTACAAATATCGTTAGTTTTGTGAATATTGAATAAAATTAGCGATATTTGTAACCTTCCTTTAATTTCAATCAAAACTCGCTTCACACTTATTCAATTTCATTCCAAAATCATTTAAAAATCGTTCATCTTGTCAATGTCACGTGTTCTTAACTGTAATTATCTTTCAAGCCAAATATTGAATGATGATCGATATGCGATAAGGCAATGCCATTACGACGTGACTTTCAGTGACGGTGCGAAGTTAACCTTTTTTTTACAAAATCACAAGGTCCCTCAAAATAGCATGGCACCCTGTACACGCATGGCAACCACACGTTTGTGAGGGCACCATGAGTTGACGGGATCGGCAAGGGCTAACTGTAAAGTAGGCTTTACGATGCGTCTTCGAATTTCGACATTGTGCAAGGAATCAATCATTATATTAAAGTTTTTCGTGGACCCATTTTAATTCAATTTATCTTCTCGAACAGGGCGGATGCTAATTTTAGGATTTACCTAATTTGATGACAATATATTTGCTAGCATTCCAAGGTGGGACTCGATACCTGCTTCCTCCGGAACCGCGATCAAAGAACAGTTGATTCTAAGCAAGATAGCAAATTATTATGACAAAAAGTTTATCTTTATAACATATTTGTTGGGGTAACGATAACTTTTTCTTTAAAAGTTCGTAAAATTAACAATTACCATTTTAAGACATTAATATCTCTTCGATCATAAATTCGGTCAAAACGCTCAAAACCGCCCATCAACTTCAAACAAAAAGCTTGAAACAAGATTTCATTGGCTAGCGTATATTTGGAAGCGTCTAACTGGTCCGTCAACACTAACAGATCTATGTACAGAAGAGTATGTTTGTATAATTGTTCAAAGTTACGTAACAGAATATCGCTCATTATGTTCGATTCGAAAGAAATTAGCAGTATTCTTTCACCTCTCTTGATATCATTAAAATAATTGGGGATGGGGTTGATGGAGGATAGACGAAATCCTAATTACATTCGTATCTATTAACCCAAACACCTTTCGTTTTAATTGGGATGGTGGCAAGTATTAAAAACTCATCTTTAATGCTTTTTAAGTAGATTATCGAGAAAAACAGAAGATTACCATTTGATTAACAAACCGGATGACCAGTGAAAAATCATAATAAGAGAAAAAAGAGAGAAAAAATAGGCATAGGCCTACCCAGCATTCGTTCATTTCACCCTATCTGACATTATCTAATCGGATCCGAATAACTGACGTCACCATGAACGTTGCATAGACGTCGCGCACGGCAATACTTGAAACATTTGAAATCTTTCGTCTCCCGTTAAGTTCAATCTGCATTTTATTCCAAGCCAGTTAGTCAATTTTTATGTTCTTTATACCAAATGAACCACAGGAAACCATACTCTTATAGTATATTTTTAAAATGAATTCAGAAAATTCAAACTCCCGATAAATTCAGTTTCTTTGTCACCAAATCTCTCAAATTACGTCTGTAAGAACGTGACAAATTATGTGGGAGTTGAATTCTTCAAGACCACTTAACTGCATTAAATTGTTAATGAAAATGTGGAGAATATTTAGATTTACGCGAGAGGTAACATCATGTTAGTGGGTAATATAAAATGGCCTTCATTAATCAAACAAATAAATGATAGAGATTTATTTAACAATTCAAAAGTGGTAAAACGACAAATTTTAGAGATAAATCAGCGTGAAAAAAAACCCCAACCTTACCCGATATCTTTATCAAAAATTAATGAAATTTTGTGTAATTTCAAATTAAAACTATTATTTTTGTTTCTAGTTTTTGTTAATATGTTTAAAAATAATCATACGTCATATACAATGGAATAAGGAAAGAAATTGTATGTGGACACAATTTCTTCCATACGCGAGTTTTATAGACAATTTTCAAAATGTTTAGCTACCGCATTTCATTATTGAAATGATTATCATATATCATTCTACATTTTTGAAATATTATTTTTTCGTACAATCACTAGGAAAATTTTGGTAAAGATATGTTTTAAAATATTGAAAATATCAAGATTTGATTGTGTGGACATACTTTTCAAAAAAGTATTATTTTCAACGTATTACAGTACATGTATTACAATGCGCTCTATACCTTTTTCAGCATTCCAAGACAAAAGTGTCTAAAGCCGATTGGTAATAAAAGTTTCCTACAGAATAAAAGTTTATTCTGTCTTTTTTTTCGGTATATTACTCGGCATATATGAATAAATACGCGTTGCAAAATCTACATGAGATAAAGAAGAATAGCTTCGTAAAAATGCGGTGTTATCTCTTAGTTGCTAAACGACGTTACAAAATGTTAAGCATTCGCGTGCGCGACGTCATAACAATCAGGTGCAAAATGACCCGCTTGTAACAAAATTTGTCTCAAATTATCACATTTTGTCTCATTTTTTAATTAACGAAATAGAATAAACGTTTGTTTTTCGAGTAGGATTGATTGCTATTTCAATAAGTGAACAACAAAAGTTATTTTTTTACCCGTGGCGAAAATGTAGCTTTTCTTGTTCACTCATTGAAATATATATAAATCGATTTACAACGAAACAAACAATAATCCTCTATATGCATGAATAGCCTCCGATCAATCTATTACTTTGATTTTTTTTTCGTTTTTCATCCCTTAAATTACAAACTCACATACGCTCTCACACACTCGAAAAAGAAAAAAAAAATTCCAGATATATGTGATCGATGTTTTTTTTACTATTTCATGACTTTTTTTAATGGATCCATATTGTATGTAAGCATACAAAGTAGCTTAATGTGATCTGTATTTCTATTCTATGATTTGAGGAAATATCAAAATATTGTGGGGAAAAAAAAGAAAAAAAAAAGAGAAAGAAAATGCACGTAATAGACAATGCTCCCTTCCACAACATTTTCGTCTTCATTGGATAGTTGCATTTCAAATAACACTCATTTACCATTGTCGTTCTGCAATTTTTTTCAAATTGTACCAGCATTACCAAAAAAACAGCAACAACAACAAAAATGATAATGATAATAAAAAAATTAAAATCGGTTAAAAATCACCGAGTAGTGAAAATACAGAATTTAAGATAAAAAAATATGGCTTAAATATACAAGCATTTATTAATAAATGTGATATAATTTGAGGGCATTGATATATACGTTCTGAAAAAGACATAGAAATCGTCAGAAGACTTTTTTTGTTTATGAAATTTATGAAAACAATCTTGGTCTTTTGATGGTTAAAGAATTATAAAGTACTTTCTTAATTTTCTAAAATGATATGCAATTGTTTTTTTTTTCTTCTTAAGCACCAAAAAGAAGGATTGTGAGAGGTGGGTAAATAGTCTGACGGTGGTAAAAATTTCTATTGAGGCCAAATCGGTACATTCTGTGGCTTTTGAATCGGCAGCTTGCCCATTCCTAGTAATGGCGGTGTCGGCTGTGTCGGCTGTGTCGGTTCCGTCGGTCCCGTCGCCCATGAAGCATCGGTTGTTCCGTGCATGCCTGCCAGCTCATCAAAGAAACTATCAAGAAGTCGTGGCAATACGGGGCTCACCGCTGGCGGAGGTTTAAAACACTGAATTTCTCGACAGCTGCAGGACAGTGGGATGTCTATCCGAATTTTACGACATCCGGGTGCCACATTTGGACAATACACCCAGGCGTCCATAGACACAGTCACGTCTGGAACACAATATGTGCTGATACCAAACCGTCCTAAATTACAATGTCCACTGAAACGAAATTACAGTCAAATATTAACACGCATGTATCGAAACGTCTCGGAAAAATTAGGCTGCCATAACACACTAGATGGACTCACGATAATTATAAAGCTATCATGACAAACCGATTTTTCCGACTGCCAGGAAAAAACAGAAATTTAGAACATTAAGCGACAAATTTATGCTTTCTGATTAGTTAGCCTCTTTGTACAGTTAACAACATTGTGATATTGACAAGGTGAATGATTTTGGAATGATTTAGGAATGAATGAGTGTGTGGAGCGAGTTTTGAGTGAATTTAATCAGAGGTAATCCAATATCGCAGATTTTGTTCAGAATCAACAGAATTAGCGATAATGCTTACCTCCTTTTTATAAAATATGCATACAAGTTCTATATATAGCTTCATGTTTCTTCAAGAACCTATAAGACGCTTACAATTTGAACTATGTCAGCGAAACCGCGATTTTTCTCTATCCAAATTTATTTTGAATGACGTTTTTAATTCTATATTTTTCAATGGATTTGAGCGTTTTTGAATGGTTTGAGTGAGTGTTTGGAATGAATGTAGCGCTGAGAGTGTGATTAAGAATAGTTTTGATTGAGATGAATGTCAATTTCACGATGTAACTATCTGTAGGCCTACAAGCTAATCCTACTTACTCGCATGTTTTTCTGTATATTCGTGGGCCTATCACGTGACACAGTGTTCTCACTGTCGAAAGGTTTCCAGTGTACTGGTCGATATAAGAAGCATCATGAAATATCATCTCAACAAGTTCTGGTCGCTTGTCGCAAACACCGCTACATCGGTACCTCTTTTGCCTACAGAGGGTAAAAAAACAAAAACAAGAAATGATCTTCTGATTTGTGTATTTTGAGTATATGTGACTCGTTACGCGAAGAGAAATCATCTGGAAGCTCCTTAAAATAAATATCTAAAAAAACAGTAAGTTACTAGTACAGGTGAATCAGAGATCGCATTTCAAAAATTAATTGGTAGGAAGGTAAATTGTTAATTCTAGATTCAGAAAATCAATAAAGTGCGAAAGGTTTTGACCCTAGAAAGTCTGCTTAGTCTGCGCAGTTACTTACTTTTGAAATAAAGAAATCATGCGACACGGGACCATCTCGGATCTCTTTTAAATGAATATTTGAAAAAAGAGATTGGGTCCAGCATAGGTCAACCAGAGGTCGCATTTCAAAAATTCCTTTACTGAAAGGTAGTTTGAATCATTCTAGTTTCAGAAAATAAGAACATTGTGTGGGGCGAGTTTAGAATGAAATTGCCAGAGGGTAATGCAATACTGCTGATTTCGTCCAAATTATCGATTTCTTATTTCCTTCAGTTAAAAACAATCAACGCACTTTTCTATAAACAAAAAAGATACTCTTCCCCGACGCTTCCAAATCAACGCAAGCTAAAAAACAAACAAACAAAATACAACAACAAAAAAGTGATTTCTTTGACTTGACTGAAGTTGCGAATCGTAGGGAAAAATTCCTTAGCATTTTCGACAATATTGGAACGTTTCTGAATGGTTTGAGTCATTGTTTGAAATTACTGACCGGTGCGTTGAGTGACCGATTTAGAATGGTTTCGAATGGAATGAGTATCAATTTCATGCTGTTTCTGACTGTAACTTCCACAAAGTTCTAGACAAAACTTTTTGATAAATTATAGAAAAAAAATCGCCCAAAAGGTTGTTAACTTCTTTCTTTGTGACGTGCTGCCCTCTAAGGGAAAACCCTTACAATTTATTCTTTAATGCTTTTCGGTGGTTTATCGAGAAATAACGGTAGATTATCACTTGATAATCTCACCGCAAAAGCAGTGAAATTATCAAAAACTTTTACCCTGCTTTTGTGCATTTCATCCTATCTGACGTCGTCTATGCGGGGCGAAATAAGTGACGTAACGATGAACGTTGCATGGCATTCACGCGCAAAATGACGCGCTTTACGAAAATATGTCCTAGAAATTTAACATTTTGTCTATTTTTTGCATTAAAGAAATAGAATAATCGTTTGTTTTTCGAGTAAGATCGATAACTGCCACTCGTGAAAATATAGATTTTGACGTTCACTCAATGAAATATAAATCGATCTTACACTGAAACAAACGATTATCCTCTATATAATTTGAGGCGCTCAGGAAGTTAGTTCTACATTCACCGACTGTTGTAGATGTTTCTCTTTTTAACGCTGACGATTTTATCAAGAGTTTTAAATTTCACAACTTTATTCAAAGAGGAATAATTTACAAGGGCACTGCATGTGTTTAAGGTATAAATGCAAAAGTAAATTTAAAACGCAGTTGAACGTCTTCGTAGAGGCAAATTTTGCTTACTGGCATAACTCGAATCATGCGATGACTCGAGAAATTTGGTCAGTCCCGTGTGTGTTCGAGTTATCGCGAGACCACTGTAGTTAGGTGAAATAAGACAATGCTATTCCCGCCCTGTGTTACGGATACCTACTATAATAATCATGCGCTCTGTTATCGCTTCTTTATTTTGAACCATTTGTGATATACACTTCATTGGGTAACGCAAAATAATATTTCTTTGACACACATGAGTGCTTCGTTAACTTGAAACTAGGGATGATTTAATTGTAAACGCGCGAACCTTTTTTAAATTTTTTCGTGATCGTTTTCGTTCACCAGTGTAACTACGTAAGAAACAGCAAGTATGTTCTTTTATGGCTTCGAAATAAAGTAGTGTCCATTTTGATTCAAATTAGTATTTCTCAAGACTTCTCTCCGCAAAATCACTTTTTATTTCGTTAATGGCGTTTTACTAAAATCCTTTATCATGAGAAGATAATGAAAATTCCGCTTTAAGGTAGCAATGGACACATGTGGTCGTTTTTTCGTCCAATATTTTTTTTCATATTCACATGTGTTGTAGATTAACATTGTATAGACATTATATACAATGTTCAAAAACGAATGCCGTTATTTTTGAAAATATTTTATTATTCAACGTAACATCAATTGAAATGAAGAAGAGAAGTGAAAAAAATTGATTCTTTTCAACATGCGGGACATTTTGGTATGTAATTTATGCTTATCAAGTGAAAAATAGCTTGAATATCAAGAAAAATGTGTTCGCTAGAGGCGTCGGGAGGACCGGAAACGGACGAAATTGATTGCAACGGACGTTTTGAAATTGAAAAAGCACGAGTGATACTCAAACAAATGAAGGAAAACAAGAAAAAACGAAAGGGTGAACAAAGTAACGCAAGTTCAGAGAGAAACTACAAACTAAACGAAATATCGGCTATGGAAAAGAAGCTACTTTTCACTCAAAGGGAGGATATAATCGTTAAACAATCCGGTGGAGGAATTATATTAACTTTGAGCAGTGGTATGTATGAACTATTCAGAAATGCTGTCGGTAATTATTTTGTTTCCGAAAAATATGATGTAAATCAAAAACTCATTGTTGACAAGAACGGTTATTATTTATCTAAAATGACCTGGCACTCATTACCTTCCGTCAGCGCTCGAGTATTCCCGCAGCGTAACTCAATTTCATTTCACCGTTTTAGTTATATTATTTCTCATGATGTTAAAGATACGCGGCAGTACAGTGGTTACAGACGCCTTCCCAGAACAGCGAAAAGTTGACGGGTCGAGTTCAATTCTCGGCAGAAACATATTGTAATCCTTGTTGTTATCATCAACATATTGATTTTTTCGTGTTTTTTAATAACATTTCTTATTGTTGTTTTGTTATTAGTTTTTTTTGTTGTTTTTTTTGCCAGTTACGATCAATATTTTTTTTATTCTTTTATCATTCAATTTTGGTTTTGTTCACCAACCAAGACTATTGTATTCTGATCGAGTGTAAGATTGGTTTCATACTTCAATGAAAAAATATTAAGCTTTTAGCAAGCTTGCACTTAAAATTAGTTCCAAAAAACTCATTTTCTTCATGATATTGAATTATAAGATATGAAGAGAATCGAGTTTTTGACGTTAATAACATAATCATACTTAAACAGGAATTCGATTAACGTGTTCAAACTCTCTATATGTTTTTTTTTAATTTTATACCGTTACGAAATAAAAAAAAAGTGCCTCTTATCTAATTAATATAGATCTAGATACATTCCAAAATTAATAACTATTTTCAGTGATTTATGGACAGGACTTTGCAATGATCAATTTCTAAATGAAATTAAGGCTGTCGGAAAGATTTCTGTGCCAAATACCAGTAGCCTTATGCAACACAGTTCAAAAAATAAAACGTATTATAATAGTTAATTAAAAAAGTGATACCCTAAAAAAAAGAAATAGAAAAATTACGATCAAGGTCCGGATTGAACCCGTGACCTCCCGGTTGTGGGAAGGCATCGTTACCACAGCCGCTAAATTTCCGTATGCACTATGTGCAGTAATACAATTTTTTAGATCTTACCTTCGCGAATGTAAGTCTATATTGAGAAACATTTATCGACTATCAATTGGGGTCAAAAGGAATATTTAATGAGTGCCAGGTCATTGTAGATCAATAATATCTCGTAGAGACTCAAATGAAGATCAGTCAAAATAAATCTAATTTGTTTACATTAAATCTTTATCATACGGAATGCACAAGTCTGATAAACGGAAAATTTGAAAAACATTTTCTGAGAGTCGATTTACCGAACATAGTTGATACATGCAACAGTGGCTTATACAGGAGAATAGTACAGCTACAGATCTGAATGACTGTGTCAAATTTTTGGCTTTAAAATTCTTAAATGGTACGCCGGATGGTAAGAAGAAAATGGATTCTGAGCTTGATGGTAAAATTGTACATTGCTCAAAAGTCTCTTTACCAAATGATGAAAATCTTCAATGCAACACATTATCACATCCATTAGAACAACGGTTATCAACAGATTGCCCTACCCCCGAAATATCGGAAACAAATGATGAAATCATACAACGAAACATGTCATCACCTCAATTAGAACAACCGGAAACAAGACCAGACTCAGATCAGAATGCGAAAACGGAAATGCACAACGCGAGTCGAACTTAACAAAATCAAATGGTAAACGAAATAAAATCCCTGAAGTTCTACTGCAACGGTTAAAGCATGAAGCCGATGAATTCTACATGAATTTTTCTCAAATAAGAGATGAGATTGCCAGTATTAAAAAGCAAATTACATTAAAGGAAAAGGGAACTACCGAGCAGCTGGACTGTCTCAAACAATCAAACGATCAATGTATTATTGAAACAAAACAAACAAATGATAAATTGCAACAACAGATTAAATCACTCCAGGACACAGTGAAATTTATTTCACGAGAACAGATTGATAAAAGATATCCACAAAGTGCCATTGAAGTTGTTGAAAAGAACGTGAAATCAGCTACTAGTATCAGTACTCCTGGACCAAGTAACGTGAAAGAAAATGTAGGTGATTTTAACGGGAAGCATTCGGAAAATCTGGAAACACCGCTAACAAATCTGGAAACATCGAAATTTATTTCGATAACGCCAGCTAAAATATCCGCTGACAGGACTCTTATTATTGGAGATTCCATACTTAAGGGAATTAATAAACGCGGTCTCGATACCAGAATAGATGTTAAAACCTTGCCAGGAAGGAAGACAAAGGATATTCAATCAAAGTTAGATGAAATGAATCTAGATTCTTACAAAAATATCATCGTGTACATAGGTGGAAATGATGCTGCTGAAGGACGGTTAGAATCTGTTTACAAAGAAATCAAAGCAATTGTTTCAGCAATAAAGTGCAGTGTATTTTTGTGTACTGTTTGTCCGAGAAGTGATGTTGACGTCATACCGCTAAATGATACCATAAAGCAAGTTTGTGAAGATACGAAGGCGGGGTTAATTGAGTGCTTTCAGGTATTTGTATTCGCTAATGGGAAAACAGTATGCCAGTTATACAGTCGTGATACAATACATCTCAACAAGAGCGGATCTAGTGCCTTAGTAAACGCTATTAATGGACAAATCGTGATCATTAAGAAACGAGTAACTCATCCCAGAAGGAACCAAGATGACACACGTATGCCACGTTACTCCTACACCAACAGAAACAAACCATTTGCTGGAAAACCTCACACATATCAATTTAGAACTAATAAAAGACGATGCTGGAATTGCGGCCTAACAAACCATATTGAATCTGAGTGTAGATATAGTAATTGCTAGGACGGGTTAGACATACACTCCTCTGTTTAATGTTATTACAGATATAATAAACTGTGTGACTATCCTAATTCATGTAATCATCATTCATCTGTTAGTTTAAAATATGTCCCGAATACTTTATCGAACATCACTTCGCCTATGTTACACGTAAACTGTACAAAAAAGATAAACACTGAAAGCTCGCTTTTTAACCATGCAAAAACTGACCGAACCCCCTCTGCAAAATTACATAAATCAGACCAACAGAATAGTCAAAATACGGATGATGATGAAAAAGTCAGTAGCTTGTTAGCATTTAATTTCAAAGAAAAGGGATTACACGTAGCCTCCTTGAATATACAGCATTTACTTCCTAAATTAGATGAAATTCGTATAATTCTAAGCAAAACACATTCTATTAGTATCCTTGGCTTGTCTGAAACTTTTTTGACTGAAAATGTTACAGATTCTGATTTATACTTACACGGTTACGTTTTTGAAAGAAAAGATCGCCTGCAAAAGCTCGGTGGCGGTTTACTTATATATATAGCTGCTAACATTAATTATCAGCGAAGATCTGATCTTGAAATAAGTGATATTGAAAGCATTTGGCTAGAAGTTATGTTTTCAAATAATAAATCAGTCTTACTTAATTTTGCATATAGACCACCAAACAGTAAACAGGCATGGATTGATAGGTATGAAGAGCAATTAAATTTCGCTGATGCTGCCAAATTGGATTTCATATTACTAGGCGATTATAACATTCATTATTCTTTAACATCTACTTACAGTAATACAAAATGGGCTAAGATGGTTCAGGACTTAGGCCTTTATCAGCACATAAAAACGCCAACTAGGGTAACGAATAATTCTTCTAGCATAATAGATCATATTTACCGATCGCCCTATTTTTTCCTCCAATGAAAGGCCGCTATTTCGTTTGAAATTCAAAAAATATATCCCATAACCTGATGGTCTGCTCGAATAAGTGAGCTACGTGACTTTAGGTCATAATGGGCGGAGACTACATTCAAAACCAGACAGTGACGTCATAACCTTGTCTGATAAAATGTCCCGAAAGACCCTTAACTTTCAATCTTGTATTTATAAAAAAAACGTTTTGTGAATATTCTTTTGAAGTGATGCTTATATTCAATTACTCATTAAAACTAAAAGGAGGAGAAAGTTCTTGAATGATTTGTCTGCACGTTTATCAAGACAAGATTTAGTGGATAAATAAACGATTCTGATTATAAAATATTCATCTATATCGTATACAGCAGTAAGAATGACATCGACGAGTTTGCTCGAACCGAGCCTTTCTGTACTCCACTTTTTCACATTGACATTAAAAAAAGAAAAGACGACAGGGTTGAAACGATATAAAATCTCGCTTCTTTTTAGCTCGGCTGTTTTCGGAGAAAACCCGAGGTATTGCTATAGCCTTGGTGTCGTCGTCGTTGTCGTCGTCGTTGTCGTCGTCGTCGTTGTCGTCGTCGTTGTCGTCGTCGTGCGAAAACTTTGACATTTTGTGATAACTTTAGAATGGGAAGTGATAGGGCTTTCATATTCCACATGATGATTGCCTGGGACAAGACCTTTCTGTTGGTACCAAGTTCAAGGTCATCAGTCAAGTTCAAGGTCATTTTTCAAGGTCAAACTTAAGAAAAAAATGCAAAAATTTTGACAAATTGCCATAACTTTTGAATGTTAAGTGATAGGGTCTTCATATTTCACATGATGAATGCCTGGGACAAGCAATTTCTGTTGATATTAAATTCAAGGTCATCTGTCAAGGTCAAGGTCATTTTTCAAGGTCAAATTTATGAAAAAAACACACAAAAACTTTGACATTTTGCAATTACTTTTGAATGGTTAATGATAGGGCCTTTATATTTCACATGATTATTGCCAGGGACAAGACCTTTTTGTAGGTACCAAGTTCAAGGACATCAGTCAAGATCAAGGTCATTTTCAAGGTCAGACTTGTGAAAAAAATGCAAAAACTTTGACATATTGCAATTACTTTGAATGTTAAGTGATAGGGTCTTCATATTTCACATGATGATTGCCTGGGACAAGCACTTTCTGTTGGTTCCAAGTTCAAGGTCACCGGTCATGGTCAAGGTCATTTTTCAAGGTCAAATTTGTGAATTTCTGGTTCTACTGAAGGCATTCACATGAAACTTGGCACACTTAATTGCCATCCAAAGGACAACCTTTTTTTCAAGGGGGATAACTTTTGAAACATTTTCTGCAAATTATGCCCCTTTGTCTACTTAGTTTTTTCACCATCCATTAGTTTTTTTACCATCCAGCACTTACAGCCGAGCGTAGGCACCCGTAGGCGGTGCTCTTGTTTAAAATGAATAATTTGGATCTTTTGAATGGCATTTTAATTTAATAGTACTGCAAATGTCCAAATTCTAGGGATACAAATATTTGCAAAAAGAAAGTGATTCGAAGCATGTTAGGCCTGTAATAGCTGACTAATATCGAAAAAACAGTGTGACCCGTTCAACTGTGACGTATCGGTTGGGAACCAAAACTTGGTAACTAGAGCTTGTCAGTGCACTTTGAATGTTCTCTACTAACGCGTTATTGCAAACGTGTTATTATTGATAATGAATATGGCGTGGTTTTGTTGGTTTCTATGTGGTTTAACACAGCTTTCAACAGTCCAGCGGCTGGAGAACCTAACAATGAATTCCTGGCATTTCTTACACCAGTTCTACCATTCCTTTTCTAGTCCCTAGTTGCTATCCCGTATAGGTCTACGATTATCAACCCATAGGTGGGAGACAAATAGTCGGAAAGGATGAGTGCCTCCATCGGGGGTCAAACCCGGGTACAATTTAAATGATTGTCCGACAAGCTCATACTGCGCAGCTAAATATGCCGTGGTAGATAACCGTTTTTCTAATAATACAAAATCCTTAAAGGGAGACAGAATGTCCAAAAAACGCTAACTAAAAGGAATACAAAATCCACTAGTATCAATCACGAGGTTTTGTTCACCGAACGTTCTCAACTGATATTGTCTTTCCAAATGACAAAATAATTACAGAAACCCGACGTTGATTAAATTCGCTCCTCCCACTTTTTGTTTAGCTCAATTTGATTGAAGAATGTATGACGCAACAAAAATGAATGACATCAATGATCAATGAACTAGCGTTATTTGATGAAAAAATAAGTCGATCGGTAAAACAGTTATAGTTCATATTCTGGCAATTTTCGCGTATAACCTTGCGCTCCGCTAACGCTCCGCTTAGGTTATATCGCGTAAATTGCCAGAAATGAACTATAACTATTACTTATAGTACATGCAAGCAATTTATTTCCGAGACTTTCGTGTCGAAAATTGCAATCAGCGATCACTTCCCTATAGCTTTAACGTACCAAAATCATGCTAAATTTCATAATAAGGAAAAATTCAAAACGATTTCCTATTGTTCTTTTGCGAAGTTAAACATGGACGTTTTCTTGCATGATTTAACTCGTATTAATTTCGATACTATTGAAACAATATCAGACCCTGATAAGGCATTAGGGTTTCTTTATAGGTTATTAAATGACATTCTTTCTAAGCATCTACCTGTTAAAGAAAAACGTGTTAAAAGATTTAAACAACCAGAATGATATAATAAATCTATAAAAGATGCAATATTAACTAGAGACGAATTTAAACATCAAGGAAACTGGCAAATGTATAAACTTTGGAGAAATAAAGTAACCTCAATTATAAGAAAAAGGTAACATTCATTACACCTATAGAAGTACGAAATATCATCAATAATTTAGACAGTAATAAATCAACTGGGCTCGATAGAATTGGGCCAAAAATCTTGAAAATATGTAAAGATTTTATTTCAAAACCCATTGCATGTATCATCAATAATTGTATTTCTAAAGGTATTTTTCCAAAAGATTTTAAAATGGCTAGTGTTAAAGCCCTTTTTAAAGGAGGCGAAAAGAACGATCCTAATAACTATCGACCCATTTCAATTTTACCTACTTTATCAAAGGTATTTGAGCGACACATCGCTAATCAGCTAAAAACCTATCTAAAACAAACAGATATATTGTTTTCACAGCAATCTGGTTTCAGAGAAAATCATTCGTGCCAAACTGCCCTTATTCGATTAGTAGATACGTGGTTATCAGAATTAGATCAAGGTAATATGGTGGGATCTGTGTATCTTGATTTTAGAAAGGCGTTCGACCTTGTTGATCATGATATTCTCTTATATAAACTACAGCTACATCATTTCACATATAATACATGTAACTTATTTCGTTCATATCTAAGTGAAAGACGTCAAGTGGTTAAAAATGACACTGTTCAATCTGATATGAAACTAATTACATCAGGCGTTCCTCAGGGATCGATACTTGGACCTACTCTGTTTTTGATTTACGTCAATGATCTTTCTTTAACTTTAACGTCAAACTTGGACATGTATGCTGATGATACAACACTACATAAATGTAGTTCTTCTGTACCGCTGTGATAAATATTTGCAAGACGATCTTACAAGAATTGAACGATGGTGCAGACAAAACAACATGATTCTTAATCCCACTAAAACTACATGCATGCTAATAGGGTCTAAACATAAAATAAAAAATAGTTCTGCATTAAACTTAATTATAAGCGGTATGCAAATCGAAAATGTTTCCTCTCAAAAGCTTTTAGGTGTACATATTGATAACACGTTAGGCTGGGAAGTTCATGTTGATCAATTGTGTAGGAAATTGACATCACAGTTATACTTACTTAAAAGAATATGTAACTTTCTCACAATCGACACGAAACAAATGTTTTATAATTCTTACATTACTCCGTATTTTGACTATGGGTGTATTCTTTGGAGCAATTGTAAATCCTCATCTATTCAAAGAGTTAATAAGATTCAAAAAAGAGCTGCACGAATTATTCTCTGCCAGCCAAAACGGTCTAATTCTGAGAAAAATTTCCTTTCTTTGAAATGGTTAACGTTTGAAAACAGACGTAAATATTTCACGATTCTAATGGTTTACAAAACCATTCACGGGTTAGCCCCCTCCTATATGTCGAAATTTGTAACACTTAGTCATAACCAATTTTATGAATTACGATCTGAATACTGCAACCAAATATCTCATAAATGTGCTCCAAAAACAGATTTTTTAAAGAAATCATTCTCATATACAGGTATGGAATTTTGGAATTCTATTCCTCATAACCTACGGATGATTGAAAATGTATCTTGCTTTAAAAGATATTTGAAAAACTATTTGGTGGAAAATAACGGGATTTAACCAGAACGGTTCCTTTTATTCATTACTGTGTATGTCTTATAAATAATTGATATCCTTTTCATTTCTGATCGTTGTTATAATCACAATAATTATCATCACCATTATCATCATCAACATCATCAACATCATCATCATCATCATTCCCAATCATAACACGTTATCGTCATATTCATGTTTACTAGCATAATTTTAAATCATTATATATATTATTTCAAATGCATGAATATATATGATGATCAATACCTCCTATTGTTATAGAAGGCCTCATTGTAAATAAGTTCTTCATTGTATTGTTTGTATGATGACAGCTTAATGAGCTACCTTCTTTAAATAAAGATTTTATTATTATTATTATTATTATTATTATTATATCAAAATTTGAAGGCACCTTTCCGTTGCGTTTTTCATGCTAGAGCTACCTGCCCGTTGATGGTATTTGTCATTTTTCAGTTAAATGTATATTTGCTTTCGGTCTAGTTTAAGCTTAATAGAAGTTGATACTTATAAAAAACATACCCATTAATAGACCTTAAAAATACATAAAATGCCTATTACAAAAATTTCTTTGATCAATTACATTTTAATAGCATGATTTTAAGAGTTGAAAATGCTCAATTTTTGGGCACAAAAACCAATATTTTGGGAAATTGACCCAATGATTTTTTCTCATTTTTTCCAAAATGTTTAAAAACATATTTTTTTTCTTTTATATGGTGAACATCAGCATACCTTTCCATGCAAATAAGAACGTTTTTGGTCATAAATGATTGCCCTTCCTAATTAAAAGGTATTCTTAAATTCAAAAGTCCAGTTGATATCTAATGATGATAAATAGCTAGGTGGTGAAATTTCTGTATCGTTATTTAATTTTTTTTTCAGAATCTTATAAAATCCGGTCTATTTAATCATCGCGCAAAATTCCGTAGAATAAACAAATATCCACTTTCGGTTCATAGAGTCCATAAGCCGGTGTCCATTGCTACCTTAAAATACAAAATGAAGTCGCAATGTTAAATCGGACGTATGGATGATCCGCGTAAACGTACGCGTATCGAGGGTTTAGAGCAAAAACAAAGTTTATGTCTATACACTGTATAGACACGCACTATGTTTTTGATCTAAGCCTCTCGATACTGCAACTTGTAGTATTTTGCCGGAAATATGTGTATTTTTGAGGGTGACCTCCTGAACTTTTGTAGTCGCATTGGAAACGGTAACCGGTCTAGTGACATCCATAAACTAGAGGCGCTTGAGCGCCTGATTCGCTCCACAGGCCTGAATATCTAAATAATGACTATTAGAGGATGATAAAGCTGTTTAAATGAGAATTGAAGTGAATGAATGAGTGAATGTTTATTTCAAGTAAATAAGGGTCATATGCTGAAATATTTCTGCATAAAAAACTCATGATCAGTGAATAACAAAATTGACCTCTACCTGTTACACAAATATTTTTCATTTAATCACAATAATTTTGTGCAGTCTGATAATGGGTCACCCAAGGATCATTCTAGTGATATTTTGTTAAAATCCAAATATAAGAATTTCAAAACTAACAGAATGTTAATGCACAATATACTGGTGTTGGTCTGCAAAATTTTGATTGTAGATCTTTCAACTTTTAATTAAACACTACTAAAAGATGTTACTTCACAATTGTTTGTCATCAAAACAAAATTCTAACTAATGATAGTAAGAAGTAAAATATTCAATCCAATATATTTATTTTATTCTGCCCAATGCCTTAGAGTGCAGTAAACTCAACTCTTTCTACCCCACTCTGAATGTCAGGAGGTCTGAACATCATTTTACACTCTGTGCAGATTCACCCTTCGTTCAACTAAACTCACCAATTCAGAGTGGGTATTCTTAGGCTACTTATTTCAACTAATGTTTCTATACATTTGAATTTCAACAAAGGTTTTGTTCCTTCTAATCTATAATCATTACACCTATTAAATTTAACAAGTCTAGAAAAATTCATCATTGAGAAGATACCAAAAAGGTAAGCAAATATTCACTTTATATGTTATAATACCCTCTACCAATGAAAAAAATATGCTGTTCATCTAATCAAATATTTTTTTGCAGACTGATACAACTTCTAAGAAATAAAATTTCCATGATATCAAATCCATCTGTTTAACCTTTCAGGATAGTTTGTTTTACCCTATGAAGAAATGACCTCTGCCCATAAAAGACATATTTTTGATCTGATCACAATATTTTTTAATAGACTGATAAAGGATCACTAAAGAATCATTCTAGTAAAATTTGGTTGATATCTTTCAATAAGGTTCTGAGAAAATGATTTTCAAAGTTTACACTATATAACATATAGGGAAATGACCTCCGCACATAAAATATATATTTTTTATCGGATCACAATAATTTTTGCTATACTGAAAAAGGGTCACTCAAGTATCATTCATGTAAAATTTGGTTTATATCTATGAATTAGGTTCTGAGAAAATGATTTTCAAAGTTTTCACTATATAACATATAGAGAAATGACCTCCGCCCATAAAATACATATTTTTCATCCGATCACAATAATTTTTGCTATACTGATAAAGGGTCACTCAAGTATTATTCATGTAAAATTTGGTTTATATCTATCAATTAGATTCTGAGAAAATGATTTTCGAAGTTTTCACTATATAACATATATAGAAATGACCTCCGCCCATAAAATACGTATTTTTCATCTGATCACGATGATTTTTTGTAGGCTGATAGAGGGCCCCTCAAGGATAATTCATGTGAAGTTTGGTAAATATCCATCTATTAGTTTCTGAGAAAAGCCACCTATTACCATATATGGAAATTAGCCACGCCCACTACAGCCATGATTTTCAACCGATTAAAAATCTTTGAAGGAATCTGATAGAGGGTCACCCAAGGAACATTCCTGTGAAATTTGATTGGAATCCATGCAGTACTTTATGAGGAGAAGATTTTTAAAGTAAAAGTTTACGGACGGACGGACGGACGCACGGACGGACGCACGCACGCACGGACGCACGGACGACGGACACCTCGCCATGACAATAGCCCGCTGGCCTTTCGGCCAGTGGAGCTAAAAAACGAATGCGTTACGATTTTTACCGAAGATGATTCTAAAATGATAAAACACGTGATAATAAAACGACAAACGCTTTACGATTTTCGCCGGAGATGATTCTAAAATGATAAAACACGTGATGTCTTGTCTATAAACAGCAATTGCATCACGGATAAATGAGAATCAAACGTCGAAAGCTCCGAGTGGCTGCTAAGATTACAAATCTTTAATTGAAATCACGTTAGGTAAATAATGTTAGCAATATAACTACATAAAAAGAAAAAAAATATACTTTATTTCTGAAATAGTTTGAATCTATTTACGAAATCGATTCCTGTGCATCACTGCAACAGTCTGCAAAATATTACAGAAATAATTCTTGCAAATCATGCCTTTTACGAGCGAAGGTCAATTTCATTAAGTTTTTTTTGGTTAAATCCTTTTCTTAGAAGATAAAGCATGCATGGATATCAACCAAATCTCACAAAAATCACCTCAGTGCACCCTTAAACAGAAGGAAAATATTTTATTCCAATGAAATCTACTCATTTATGAGTAGATCTTGTTTCCATATAATATAGCCACCCAAGTATCATTTCTTTAAAATGTTGATTGAATTTTTTCCATATTTTGAAAAACATTCAATCGAAATTTTAAAGAAATGATACCTGGGTTGCTTTTAACTTGCACGGCAAGAAAAAATTGATTTGTTGGACTACCTTGATATCAACCATTGGACATATTTTCAAATAATGCCTATATTGAGTACTTTTCGACCAGCTCTGTCATCTTACTTTGCGAACGGGGACGTTAACCAGTAGCACTTTAAGTGCTTTAAGTGCTTTGATTTATCTTAGTCATATTGGTTATGATGATTTATGATTTATGCGCTGTTACGTAAAAACTATGTAATATGATTAAAAACGGGATAACAAATCGTCATCTTGTGTTTATATAACAGTTTATACATTCTATCGTATAATCGTTAAATTTACATGGCAGATTATTTTCGAATGAATTAGGAATGAATTTGAATGAGTGTGATTACTTTTCAAAGAAATTCAAGGGGGGTAATACAAAATATTTATCGCACACTTTTCATAAGTTATATGCAAGTTTTTTGGAAGAAAAAATCCATATATTACCAATCAACCAGACTTTCATGAACTCAAGTTATTCAGTGAAAACATTTTTGGGCTATTTCAATGTATTTGATGAGTTTTTAAGTGATCCTCGAGCGTTTTAAAAGGGTTTGAGTGAGTGTCAGGAATTAATAAATGGGCGCTTAATGAGTGGTTTAAAAAAAATTTGATCGAAGTGACTCAGTTTCTCAATAATCTTAACGGTATACGAACCTATAATTCGGTCTAGGTATGAAGGTATCGAAGTATCTCTGTAAGAATTTCACCTCTCGACTTATGTTTTCAGGCTTGTGATTATTGGCCTGCATCCATAGGTGCTCCCTGCAAACATAATAATTATAATAACAAGTAAAAAATTGTTCCAGTTTGGAGCAAAGGAGAAAGCGCTGCGGAAATGAAATGTTGTTTATTCAAATTGATTTTTCTACTGTTTATCCATGTTTTCCTATGATCGATTATGACAAAGTGTAATCGATTATCGTAACTCACTAATCAATACCACTGGATGATCATTACATCACTAGATGGGTTGAGATGGGTTTCTGCAGTCTTTTTGATTAGACTTTAAACCAAAATCCAGTCTCCATAAATTGAGCCGCCTCATGGGAAAAGCAACAATCTGCATATGCGAAAATAAAGGCATAAATCAGCTTTGCGGTAGCCCCGAAGCTGATCAGCGCCCTTGTTTTTGCTACACCGATAGTGCAATCCCTCTATTTTCTTAATACGAAATTAAGCTTCTAGTTATCTTCTGTCGCTTCACTGCCCGTTTTTTTTTCGGACCTGGTCGAAAACCACATTGTTGGTTTTCTGACGTCGCGGCTCAATTATGACCTTAACTGTTGAGTAGGACGTACAACGCAAAATCAACCAATCCATTCTTGAATGTGAACTATTCTTTTCTTACAATATATGACTGACAGTTTTTTTGTGAAAGCATCGGCAAAAGCTCTTTTAAGATTAAATTCCTTGAAGGGAGTCATTGTCTGTTGTTTATTGGCATTAATTAGATTTTGGGGTTAAATGAAAATGAACATTTTTTAAACAGCAATTTCTTTTATTAATGAATACAATGCATTTTGTAAAAACAAATAGATGACTTTGCATAACACACTTACTGACACATCGGTTTGGAAACCTGAAACGGTAAGTACAATAATTATGGTGTATGTTATGCAGTACACATGCAGTCTGTGCTTATCCAAGTTTTGAGGATATACCTTACAATGGAAGCTTTTGCAATTCCAGCACTAGAACATCTTGTTCTTTCTAAGGCTGGCACTTTGCTATTGTAAACAAACATTATTTGTTCACTATTTTTCTGATTTGGTCATGGAGTGTTAGTTGATGGCTGTGAATCAAACATATTGAAAAATCAGAATAAGTTGACAGCACATTCTAGACAAGGTTCACATGATATAATCAAATGTATACAACAATCAAGAAAAATTCAACATTCATCTTAGAAACGGGGGTAAACTTGTGATATAAAATGTAAAAAGAACATGACTAGTAAAAGATGGCTTGTTTGTCTATGTACAACAAAATTTATATGAACACAACAATGGGCAGTATTTGAGCTCGCTCATGGGAAAAGCAACAATTTGCATTGCAGAAAAAAAGACCCAAATGATAGTACAATTCCTTTGCTTTCTGAATACGAAACTTCAAGCCTCTAGCTATTTTTGGCGTGTACAGGTTGGTTTGTATTACCTAGTCAGGAAAAATGTCGGTTTCATCTTGAGAAAGCTTATTTTGTTTTGTTTTTCATAAGCTTATTGTATTGTTTACCCAGCTCTTAAAAAGGGTATGGTAAAGTTAACCACCTGTTTTGAATTGAAATGCACTTTTGAAGTCAAATATATGAAAGGAGCATTTGAAACAAATGTCAAAATATACATGTAAGTTGGTCCACTGCATATATTTGCTTGTCCCTTGCATATCTAATTTCCATTTTAGCCACTGTGTGAGAAAACCAACAATTTGCCATTGAAAGTAAAAACAAAAATGCAGATCAGCTTGGCAATAAACCACAAACCTGATCAGCGCTTTTGTTTTCGCTACACAAATAGTACAAGTCCTCTACTCAGTACTTAGGAAATTTCAAGCATTTAGATATCTTTTGTTGCTGCACAACCTGGTTTGTGTCAACCCTGGTCAGAAAATCGAATTGTTAGTTTTGTCACGCACAGGCTCATTTTTATGCTAATATTGCAAACATAAACTTTACACACACACAGTCCTGGTAAAGAAAAAAAAGTCCACTTTTCATTTTTCTCCCTGAGCATGTGCTATATTTTATTGGAGAAATAAAAGAGAATTTTTTCTTTTCTCTCTGGCAGGTTTCTCCCTGAAGTTTCTCTTTTCTCTCAGATTCTCAGAATTTAGTACTTTTTACCTTTACAGTTAATTTACCGGGACTGTACAATAAATTGTGAGAAAATAAACTATTAACAAAACAACAGAATATTTTAATTGCACATTTACATCTACATGCACTAAATGGCTTTATTAATGTAATTTGGAGGCTATATTTTGATTTGTGACTCTAGGTTTAAATTTGAACTAGAATTGTCAGAGAATCTGACTATAGCCCGGCTTCAGCGCTGTTACATTAGTAAATAGATGAGAAATGATTTATTTGGTGTTTTATCTCGGTGTTTGTGAAAATGTGGTTATGTAAATAAGTAGTCCCCAGACACGCTAAATCAATACGCGGGTAAAGAGGCAAAAAATCGAAAGGAAAAGTCAAGAACAAACACCGAGATAAAACACCAAATAAATCATTTCTCATCCATTTACTAATGTATAATTATTTCTTTACTCATTCGCATTAAATTAAATTTTATTGAAAATCAGACTTTTGATCGAATAAATAAATAATCTAAACATTATTTCAATGATTATTGCTTCTTGTATCGATGATCAACTCCTTTCGATTTTAATAAAAATACCAACCGTAAACAAACCAAACAACACATTAAATCGAAAGGACTAAGTCAAAAACGTAATTCAATTATGCGCTTATATCAATGAAAAACAAAATTTTACTAACAGAAGATATAATAAAAAAAAAAAGACAATAACATAAACCGAACATAAATTTAAACATTTCAGAAAAATCCGCAATTGAAAAAAAAAGAATAACGATAAATTTTATTTCATTTTTAGATCAAAAAGCTCAAAGTAACGTTAATATGTGAATGCAGCGTCGGCTACGACCGATCCTTTAGATTGTTGGTCATTTTTTTCGAGATAAAAGAGAGTTCGTCATTTATAATGTTTTTTTTTCCCAGAAAAAGGAGTAATTAGCAAAATTATCAGCAACCATGTAAAATCTATCGCATTTTCAAATTAAGAGAATTGAAAAAAGTATTTTTTTTTCTAGCAAAGACTTAATTTTTTGACCAGGACAATTTGCTTATATCAATAATAAACGAATTCACATGAACACTTAAATCAACATCCCAAACTCATCACAAATGGCGCAGCGCTGATGCGCAGCGCAATAATAATAATAATAATAATAATAATAATAATAATAATAATGATAATAATAATAATAATAATAATAATAATAATAATAATAATAATAAGAAGAAGAAGAAGAAGAAGAAGAAGAAGAAGAAGAAGGAGGAGAAGAAGAAGAAGAAGAAGAATTACAAGAAATACAATATTTACGAAAATGACAATAATGAAAATGAGCAAGATGGTTGACAGTGGCGATAAAACAATATAGAGGATATTGAATAAGTGGTCATGGACCAGATTTATTTTTAATGATTTTTATACGAAAATCTAAAGTAAAATGTTTTTCTTATCCTATTTTCTAGCTAAACAAATCGCAAAAAATTACGCTATTAACTTACGAGGTCATGTTGCATTCCAAAAACGGATTGTCGTCACAAATTTGCTTCGTACACATATTTTCTATTCCGTTCCAGAAGAAGGGGGAGTTCTGGTCATACTTGTATTTACACGATGTCCTCGTGAGTGACTGCCTTTGGAATTCTCTGTTCAAACTTAAACTTGCCATGTTAAACTGGCAGTAAACGACAGCAGTCGTCGCCAAAAGTACGGCCAAAATCCGTAACTGAAATAAGATTGTGAAAGTTATTGACAGATCGCTGACAACATCCGACGTCAATAACTGAGATAAGGCTAAGCAGATTTGTTGGTGAATAACTGGCCAAAGCCCAAATTTAAACGCGGGAGATTCAGCTTGGCGAGGGTTAAATAGTTAATCCAATTTTCCTAAAATCAAACAAAGTTTCTATAATGATGTTTCAACAATATCTAATGTAGGTCTATAATTTATTGCGCTTTAAAAGTTAAAATAAGATTTTGTTTTATATGTGAAATCTGAGGTGCGTTTTTTTACATTAAGATGAAAATTTCCGATAAATAAGATTATGAAGACGTCATCAGAAACGATTTTCAATACTTTTAGTGAAAACATTCGACGTCGTCAAGGCTACTCGTTTTAAGCCAATACAAAAGAATCTTTGTTTCCTCATTAGGATATCTTAATATTCTTATTAAGCCGCTTAAAAATCTTAATCCAAAAAACGCTACATCTTAAAAATCTTAATGAGATTCTTAAGAATCTTAATCTAAGAAACGCACCTCTGATCTTAGTTTAGGGGAGACAGGTGCTAGTTGATACATTTTTTTGCACATTCCCGTTTGTTGAAACCTCCCTTATTAAATTTGAATAATATTGTATTCCGTTTTGAAGCAGAAGTTTATGTTTGACTAATGCAAATACAAATCTAAGCCATAGAAGAACGTGTGACAAAGATATACAGCTGATATTTCAAGTACCATCGGTTCAAATCAACAAGCCCCGTGCACTGGGCTAGTTGACACATCAATCTGGGCTAGTCGACACATTTCCAAACAAAAGCTTTAAAAACTCAGAATCATATTTATAGATAGACAAACATTTCTAGTTCAATTCTAATTCAATTCTAGTTCAATGCATGTGCATAATCGTCCTTAAACTATTCGCCCATTTTGCCCTGGACATCGAATTAAAGGACTGTTTGTGGCAAACTAGAGCATACTGTTCTCATAAAACGTCGATCATTTCTGCCCGTTTAAATCTGTTTTCCGTTGAAGCACCATCGTGGAATTGTGATACCTTATGTTTCCTTACTAGTCTAACTTGCACTGATTTTCAAATTCGTCATAATTCCCTTGCAAATCTAGGGTTATTCAGTTAAAAATTTCTCATTTTCCAACTTTATAGTCCACTGGGCACAATTAATTGTAAATTGAAATTGTATTCTTCCAAAGAGTTACAGGTTGAAGGCAAGTTTTCATCTTTGGCAGACTGAGAAGGGGGTAACAATTCTTGTTCAAAGATAGCTATATTTACTAAGCGACCGTTTTTACAATCTCCTTTAATAAGTCAAAATATCTTTAAAAGTAGATATTATTAGTTGAAAAAAAAATCAAAATAATTTCTACCTGATGAAAAAATTCATTGTTAGATTCTGCCATGCAATTTATCATCGGAATTGACTTTATTGTTTAAACCTATTTATTTTACATCGATTGGGAAACAAGTTCTTACAACTTAGATTAATCCCTCTCGATTCTGCTTCCTGGAAAATTCACTAGTACTCGTGCCGAATGTGTGGGCCTATGAAAGAACCAAGATCGATAACCGCTCCCGGGAATCGAACTCAGGACCTTTAGGTCAAGAGACCGACGCTCTACCTCTAGACCACGGGCACCACAGAAGACGATTCCAAAGAGATGATGCTTGTCAGAATTCCATATTTAGTTTCTAATCTAGAATCATTTTCAATTTTTGACTTACACAAAAATGATCGTAAGATGTTTAGGAAAACAGGCCCTAGGTTACTAGGTGTTGCTAGTATGTGCAAAGTAGGGAAATTTAAAGATGTTTATTTAATATTTAAGCTGCTAAGTAAAAAGACGATTGTCATTTCCTTGGTAAATCTTAAGCATTAAGAAATGACGTTCATCTTGCCGAAGCCAGCTACGGTAAAATGTGTATTAAGCGACCACTTACGGGACCACCCACCTAATAGCGGTCGTTAAAGACAATAGGTGTATTTTCAAAACAGAGCCCGAGAATCTATATAAGAATATATATTTCACGGCTCATCGCAAAAATAAGTACACTTTTTGTTTGCTAATTAGTAATTACAAACATAGTTGAATGAATATGTATGTTCTTGCGAATTTCTCAATATTCCTCATCTTGTCGAGCCAAGGGTTACGAACGTTTTACTTATCGTATTCGAGAAGAAGCTATCGATTCGATACCCCTTGACTCGTGAAGATGAATATTCCTATGTCGTTGAAACTCATGAGGCCCCTAGTTCTCTGCATGAGAATTGGACCGTGATTTTAACTTTAATTTAATAGATAAACACATTAAGATTGTGTGACACATTGGCATTGTACATACCTGTCATTCGGGCGGCCCGAGTTCAAATCCCGACGTATTCTGATTTTTTTTCTGCTGCTGGCCTTTCGACCATTTTACTAGAAATAGTTGTGTTCGATCGCCCGAAAGCCGAAATCTTCTCTTCGGCAAGTAATTTTGTGGAGTTCAATCAAATTTCACAGGAGTGATCCACTTTATCAGATTCATCTACAGAATTTCAATCAATTGAAGCATGGCTTTAACAGGTGTGACTAATTTCAATGTATGGTAAAACTGTTTTTATCTTAGGCGCCACTTATTTATAGGAAATATAATGAATTTATCGTCTCTTCAAACTTGATCAACACCTATTTATAACATGCATTTTACGTTATACTGTTTTCTTGTTCTTTTTGAGCCAGAAAATTGCTATTATTGCATTCAGTGCTTTAAGCACATTAATTCTAATTCAATTTTGCCAGGTTTTTATCCAGCTTGACAAGGGTTAAACGAAACAAACTTACCATTTTTCTGTTTATTCCCGAACTAGCCTTTAACAATCGACATATGTTTATTTCTCTTATTTCTATTATATTTCGAGAGGGAGGGACAAGTAAATATTATCGTCAAATAAAAATGATCGTTACAAAGCAGCTAGCTCAACCAATTTGAATTTGATAGATAATTAAAATACGTTTAACCCTGACAATTATTGTTGACGCATAGTTTTCTTAATGAAGATATATTAAATAGGGCGTCTTGTTCTATAAATTAGATTTAATGCCTAACGTTAGTACGCTCAAAAACATCGTAATTCAAACCTTTTAAACCTATGGATATAATACACAAATATTTTTCTTCCTCAGACAAAAACAACATCAAACTAATTTTAATAACAAATAGGTTTACCGTATACAATCATTAGTCTTACGGCCTTGCCTTTCCTTATTTTTTTGTTGTTGTAAAAAGTGCAACGCACTTAATCTGCAAAACTGTCCTTATACTAGGGCGTCGAGATACAATCAACCAATGAATATCTAAATTTCACAAACTACACGAATAGATGGCAGTTGCTATTAACAGTACCGTGTAAAATTGTTTACGGCAAGGCAGATGATATGATTTCTATATTTTGCCTTCTTCTGTGTTTTTTTCTCTCTTTCATTGTAAATTTGTAAAAATCAAAAGAATAAATATGATACAGGGATTGGAAGTGGGTAAGTTCTTGATTAATGTCACGTCATTTGGTCTTAGAATATATTGGAACAGTTATCCAGTAAAGCTTGCCTAAAATCTACAATATACTTTAACCTTAATTAGAAAGTGAAATTAATTATTCATAGAAGAGGGAAAGGAAACAAATGATATGTGAATGTTAGTGAAGCATATTTTGTAAATTTCCAAAGGAGTTCATATAAATTTTCGTGCACTTGGGTTGTGGAGATATGGCTTTGAATGTACAGATGGGTGGCTGGGCAGAAGGACGTACACACAAGCCGGTGTCAATCTGCTCCCCGGGATTTTTTACAGGTTGCATGGCAATAACATTATACTTTAGGATGTAGTAAAGTTTACATGGTATTTTATGTGACTTAGGATAATACAAAACCCAATGGCTAAAATGCAGTCTTAGTGCTGAAGAATGATCACTTTGGCTATGAGGCTAGTAAATAGAAATGAGCCTGTGCATGAGATTTCCAAAAATTTCAAATATGCGCAAAGCAAAGACTCTGAACAGCCTGTGCATCCGCACAATCTGTCCAGAGACTTTGCTATGCGCTTAGCAAATAGATAAAGCCTCAAAGTATCTGTAGACCATCGGGTAACTTTATATAATTTCAAATTGTTGGAAATGTCACGCACAGGCTCAAATTTGACTTCGGGCGATACGACTACCAATTCATCCTTTGAAGTTTCCAAACCACCTGTTGCTCATTACATTTACGATAATAAAAAAACTTTTCTTCTCAGGGATGGTAGACGAATCTTGAAAACTACATTTGGAGCCTCAGAGGAATTTAACCCTCAAATCGATTTTCACTGAATCTCAAAATTAAATTATTTGTTTATCCAGAAAAACCAGTCTAAAAGAACAGACAGACAAAACAATTTCTTTTAGACTTGAACAAACTACATCGTTACATAAATATAAATCACTTATTTTGTATACAACAATAGGTAACGAAAAGTCATGATTATTTCTCGCTGCCGAGACCAGATAAAAATTGATAAGACACTTACATGTTATTCTATTTATCATGCAATTATTTTTTCAGCGCTTAATTATAATAAGCTTAATTATAATAAACGCTTAAAAATCAAAGAAATTCGACTGAAAGTATACAAATTGTTTCTAAAAATAGACTGTCTGATATCATGTTATGTTATCAGACAGGTGATATCAGGTCGATACAGGCTTCATTGCATGATAAAATGTATACAATTGCTCAAATATTCATGTCACAAACATATTTGAAAGCTGCATATTTTTGTTCTCGGACATGATTTGGTAATTTCAGCAGTCTTACCAAGATGTACAAAAACGAACAAGATTAGACTAATCAAAATCAAATAACATAGATTTTCTCGTTTTATGAATATTGTTTGCATTTTGTTTAAGTCTAATATCAATTCTATTGCCAATTAGGCAGGTGTTCTTGGATACCCAATCAAATGATGAACCAACAAAAACATCATTGTAGTATACATGTACATAATTTATTAAAGTGATAAATCAATACATAATTCAATATTATATTCACACCCTATTATCTGCATAAGTCAATAGAAACATTTGAGCACTACTGATTACATTGATCCTTGTCACTAAAAAGGAGAAAAAAATGTCTTAACCGTGTCATACTGAATAAAATTGAATTAAAACTAATGTGCTGAAAGCACTGGGTGCAGTTCTCTTATTCAACATATCTTACATAACATTTTCTGATGTTTGTTAGTTTAAAAAGAAAAACAGGTGGTAAAGACTAAGATCAGACCACACATATGTGCAGACTGATCTTAGTCTTTACCTCATGTCAAAGCAGGAATATTCACACTCAGAATGACAATGGTTTAGAAAGTTCAGGAAAAAATAAAAATCTATTTCAGAACAAGATCATCTTTTGATTAGCTTTTGATCAACTTTTTTGCTTAGTGGTAAAAATTATTTCACATGTTTATTGCTTGTGACAAGACCTGTTGGTACAAAATTCAAGGTCATTAGTTTAGGTTAAGGTATTTTTTTCAAGGTCAAATATGTGGAGAATTCAACTTCACCTTGAATTCCATTGTGCTGTTCATTACCAGTTGAATTTCCTTTCCCAGTTGATTACAATTTGTATGGTATCAAACTCTTGTTTGATATAATGACAGATATACCAAAAGACAATGTCAAAACAATATGCTTCTAATTTATCAATACCTAGGCAAGCAAGAGCATCGCCTAGGGGTGCCTACACTTGGCTGCTGATTGCTAGTTGGTAGATGAAAATCTAAGTCGAAAAAGGGGCATTATGTGCACAAAATTCTATTCAGATGCTTTAGAATGTACACCATACAAAATATTTGTGGAATAATTTCTATAAACTCAGACTTCACGAAATGTCCATATTTTTTACCAGACAGTGGATCTGGTAAACTTTAGATTTTTACCAGACTGAACTAAATTCCTTCAGACATAATGATGGAACATAATGTGTGTGTGGCTAGATTTTACCAGTCAATTGGTCCTGTATTCATGTGCAACTTACCAGACCGGCTTGAATTTTACCAGACATGTCAGTGGGACCGGCGGTATTTCGTGAAGTCTGATAAACTTCAATGGAATATTGATCATTTTGATTGATTTCTATTATTTCATCGATTGAGGAGTGTTTTTGAGTGATTTGAGTGAGTGTTCGGAATGAATGTATTGAGTGGTGAGTGATTTTGACTGGTTTTAATCGAGGTGAATGTCAATTTCACAATGTTACTTACTGTATAAAAGGTGACGACTGGTTCACATACCCCTTATTTCCTATCAATTTTCATACAAACACAATCACTTCATTAAACCAAAGCTACTAGTTGCTCTTCTCATCATACTTATGCTAGCTAGTTATTATATGCCCTTTCATGGGAGACAAACTAATGACCTGTGCTATAATAACATTTGGGCCTGTGCTTGCCATTTTCGACAATTTGAAATGCTGACAAGGTGCAAACATTTTGTAGCGTAGACAGCCACATAATGTAAATATAAAGTAACCTGATGTCTGCAGATACTTTGAGACCTTCCCTATCTACTAGGCCTACAGTAAAGACTCTGGTCAGACTGTGCGGATGCACAGACTGGCCAGAGTCTTTGCTTTGCGCTGATTTGAAATTGTTGGAAATGTCACGTACAGGCTCATTTGTCAAAAGTCAGGCAAAAGCAGGACAAGCCAGGGCTCAAACCCATGGCAGTGGAACATGTCTCAGAGACAAATGGGCTTGGTAAGTATTCAAATCTATAATTTATGTTTTAATTATGGATATTGACTAGTTTCTAGTTATAGATTTACAAACTAAAATATCACACTATTTATATGATATTATGCTTAAACAATAATACTGGAAAGCTACCCTTTAACAAACAATTTATTCACATTTTACTCTTTTTATGAAAAGATATAATTAAAAGCAAAATATAAACTAACACATAATATTAAAATTATCTAGCTACCTAATTCAAAACACTTTAGGTGAATAAAATGCAAAACAATTAAAGGAGGGGAGTTTATATCTGTTAAAAATAAAAAAAAAATGGAGAAAAAATTGAAATTTTAAGTTTGAACTATCTGTACAAGTTCTAACACTCCATTTGTAGTTGTTTCCCATATTTTTTGAGACTACTGTAAGATGAACGAAGTAAATCTTCACGATAGTCCAACAGATCTTGGTATTGTGATCTGCACTTTATCATCTCTGTATTTTTATGGTGCTCATAATGAAAATCTGGTCCCTTAGACTCATACCTGAAATAAAATATACATGTGACCCATCACGCAAAAAAGGACTATCTCGGAACTCTGTAAAATGAATTCTAGAAAAAGAGATTGGGTCAGGTTTGCTATATGGTCAACCTGAGGTCGTATTTCAAAATTTTTTCACTGGTAGGTAGATTGAACATTCAAGATTCAGAATCTAAGCACATTGCAAAAAGTTTCGAGCCTAGTCAGTCTGTGCAAACTGCGCAGTCTGACTAGGGTTGACACTTTATGTTCTACCCAGATGGTCCCTTTTTGCCTGACAGGTCACATATGATCCATTAACCAGGAAAAGCTGTTTAACTAATAATGGATTGACGATTGGTGTACACCCAAATGAGAAACAAGAGGGCCAGAATGGTTCTAAATCCCTCACCTGAATATAGTAAAATGAACATTCTTGTGATGAACGATTCTTGTAAAAATCATTGAAATTGGCCCAGCCATTTAGGTGAAGAAAATTTTTTTAAGACTTTTGACAATGCAAAATACAAAACACATTTCAGGCAACGGACTCAGAGTGATCCTAAAAGCTCCCCTTGAGCATGATTTTCTCAGATGAGCTAAAAAATATAATATGTGTACTTCTTTTTCATAAAACAAGATAAACTTTGCTAATTTTTCAAACAAGTTAAGAGTAATGTACCTCTTCATGTAACCATTTTTCCATAAACCATTATTTTAATGAGCTGAAATTAACTAAATAAGAAAACTTTGAGAAAATTGAGAAAATGTTAGTTTCAAGCAACTTTTTGCAACTTTGCAAAGTTTCATTCACATTTGAATTTAAAGTGAAAATAGACCCTGCCAAACCATACATTACTAAGAAGACTCAAAATAAGCGCCACTTGCCACGCCCATATTTAATGGACCAATCAAAATTTGGCAATCACTTTTTGAAATAGGTCACCTACGGAAAATTCTGGTTTCATTGAAATAGGCCCAGTGGTTCAGGAGGAGATGTCATTCAAAGATTTCTGTCTCAGAATAAGCCATGCCATGCCATGCTATTTTCAATGATGCCTTTCTTACCATTTTGCTTTAGGACCCCTTATCCTCTCTAACTCTTCTAGTCTCTTTAGTTCAAGTAGTTTTGCCTCTTCAAGCCGGAGTCTGTCAAGACGCAGTTTACCTAGAGTACTTTGGTATGGTGATGTTAAGAACACTGAAGTTGAACCTGAAAAGAAAATATATTCATAAACTAGATCCTTTGTGTTAAAAAACAGTGCCCAAACCACTGCCTTTTCCTGAAATTTTCAACTTATTTGACATTGAAAAAAGACCTTGACAGAATGACCTTGAAAGTGGTGCTATAAGAAAGGTGTTGTCACAAGCACTATTGACATGAAATATGAATGCTCTTATCCACTATTATATTGTTGTATTCTTATAATGATTTTAAAGTTTTTACTTAAGAATACAAAACAATTAAATTAAAAACAAATGCCACCCAAATGGCATATTTTTTCTTCAAAACTTTGACCTTGACAGATGACCTAGACTTTTTCAAATGACCTTAACCGTGGTAATATGCAGATGTGCATCATTAAGATTTATTATCATACCAAACATTGTACCTTGAATCTCGAATTGGCAGTGTTTAGTTTTTTATTTATGATGGACAGGCGGTCAACAGCAAAACAATATGCTCATATCTTATCTATAAGGGGGCATAAAAATCTGTTAACCCTTGTTATGCTGAATAAAAACCTCCACAAAACTGCATTAAAATCGAAGGGTTAAAAGCACTGGATGCACTTTAAGTGAGTTGGTATTCATTTTGAAATCTAAATTCTAAGCTTTTCTGGTTCAAAAAAGGAAAAACATGTGGTATAGACAAAGATCAGGCTGCACATATGTGCAGGCTGATGTTTGCCTATAGCTCCTGCTAAGGCAGGAATATTCCAGGCTCAGCATGACAAGTTGGGAAATTTCCTGACAGAAAGAACCAGCAAAAGTGATTTACTCACCAATGGTAGGGGCCTCAGCTGTTGTGAGATACAACTTGTCCAATGATCTTTGAGCATCAAACTTATCTCTTTGGTTGAATGTTTGCGATCTAGACAGTCTAGAGGCAGATTTAGATCTAGGTCTTCTCATTGAGGGTGGGGCTGACACATTCATAGGGTCAGAAGCCGGATAATCTAAGGCACAAAGTTCATAAGCTGATCCGAGAGTAACAGGGAAATGGTTCAAAGCTATTGTGTCTTTATCTGAAAACTTGTTTGGACTTCTACTTTTTTTGTCTCTAAACGTGCTGGCTACACTTTGCAGAGTTGGAGCTTCAATGGTTGAGTCCAGATGGTTTGGATTTACATACCACTGTGATTCTCTAGGAGATACAGGCTTCCCAGACAGACTGTCTATTTCACTCACTTTTTTTTCATACAGTCGTAATAACTCGTTTTCTGTTATATCAGTGCGTAAACTCTCACCAAGAAAAGGTTTATCAAACTCCAGCTTAGCTGTGCTCTTCTTTGTTGTAGTTTCTTCTAGGGGAAATTCAGAAAATGTTACTCCTTTGGTTAAAGTATTACTAACTTTATCACTGAGATATTCCAGGTTATAGGCAAGGTCTGCCATTGATGTTGCATGTCTTTTTTCTTTCTTCTCTCTATAGTTGTCAGGATTATACAGTGAATGCTGACTCAGTCTGGCTGTGGTGCTAGTTATTCTTGAATTTGAAAGTTGCTCTGGTCTTTCCCTGAAGGTAGAAGAATGTAAACTCATGGCATGCTAAACCTGGACATTCCTTTTGACGGAGATATAGACAAATGATAAACCTGCACAAGTGATCAGTCTGATTGTAGTGTATAGATACAAACTCTTTATTTCTTTGTAAGCAAGCAAGGGTTTCAGAGGAATCAGAAGTAGACTTTATTTTGAAGAAAACTGTCAGGAGCATATTTCTTACACTTATAATGGTGAATCAAGTCCGGGATATTTTAGGGATAGGTAACTTAAATTAATTATCTTCCACAAGTATGTCCTTCTTAGGCATTAGGAGAAGAACATAATGTCAGTCTTTGGTTTATTTACAATTGCTATCCCAAATTATTAGATAGATATATTGGGAATTAAGAATATCAATTAAGTAATACATGTAATTAGATTGAAAATTGTAGTTTAGAATGAAATTTAAGTTATTTGAGTAAAATTCTGTACTTGTGCCTTAAGTTGTATGGTGGTGACATCATCCTAATTAAGTATATGACATAAAATTATACTTATTATTGGTACAAGGTACCATGTTTGTGTCTATATATTCATTAAATGTTTATTACATGATTATTCTATTCCCTTGGGAATAATTTTGTGACAAATAAAACACATTCCCAATTTCCACTAACAAGGAAAGATATATTTCATTTATTTACATCATTATCTTTCTATTAACCGTTTAAAGAATGCATCTAAACAACTATTTTGTTGTTTCAGAGTACAAAAATAGTAAACATCTGATAGAATCACAGGAACACTACCAGTTTAAGGGTCCCCAAAAGCTTGACTTTTAAAACAGATCAGTCAAACAAGAAGGCCAGAGTGGCCCTAATCTGAAATTTATTGGTCAAGTGGATCTCATCCAAGTACTTTCTGGTAAAGTTTCATTCACATTTGCCTAGTTGTTGAAGAGGAGATGTTACTCCATGGTTCAGGAGATGTCATTCAAAGATTTTAGGCTCAAAGTAAGCCCCGCCCTGCCATGCCCATTTTTTTGGGTCAATTAAAGCTTTGCAAACAATTTTTGAAGCGGGACATCCAAGGAAGATTCTTCCAAAGTTTCAATGAAATTAGCCCAGTGTTTCAGAGATGTTCAAAGATCTCGGGCTCAAAATAAGCCCATCCCTGTAATACCCATATTTATAGGCCAATCAAAATTTTGCAAATAATTTTTGGAGAGGGTCACACAAGGATCATTCTGGAAAAGTGTCATTGAAATTGGCTAAGTGGTTCTAAAGATGTCATTCAAAGATTTTGGGCTCAAAAAAGCCTGAACCTGACACGCCCTTAAAAAAATGGACCAAACAAAATTTTGCGATCAATTTTTGGAAAGGGTCACCAAAGAACATTCCAGTGAAGTTTCATTGAAATCAGCCCATGGTTCGAGAGGAGATGTAATTCAAAGACAGGGTTTTCACTAGCATCCAAAAGCCAAGAGTCAATGACCCTTGAGTCAAAATATCAAAGAGTCAAAATGAAAATCTCAAGAGTCAAACTGTGTCAGAAAAGTGCATCTCGAGTCTCCCCCCCCCCCCCCCCCCCCCGCCCCCCCCCCCCCCAAAAAAAAAAACCACCCTTGAAGTTTCAAATCTAAAATAAAAAAATTATAAATAAATGCATTGGAATTGAAGATAAAATTAAGATTGGGTACCCTTTTCTAACATCATAAAACTTTTTCCAAAGGTGCCTCAAAATAAACAGTCAATTTTTCCACTCTTACAGTTTATTGTGAACAATTTTGTATCACTGAATAATTACTAAGGATCTTTATTTCAGACCAAAGGCTAGTATTGTCTTAATTCCTATAAAAGGGAAACAGTTTTGAGGTTGCAAAGTATTGGTAAAAGCTTCTACTTATTTTAATTTTCCCCCAAAAGTAGAAGAGTTCAACCACGAAAACCAATGACATTTCATAATTAATCCTCTATATGGATATACTGTCTAACTATTTACATTTTGTTTGCTTTTAGATAATTTTTTTAAGTAATTAGATGGGATTAGTGATATCTCAGTTAAAGCAAAGGGTAAGAGCTGGAAATCAACTGGTGTCAACAAACTGTTACCTACGATCGCCGACGCATATCCGATCACGGGATGTGTAAATTGCCAATCAAGCTAGGTGTTATCAGACCATCAATTAACTGTTTTCCAATAATATGACACACTTCTTATGACCCTTGACGCACGGCTGCTTATTTTTAAAAGTCAAAATGACGCACCAGCTCAAATTTCCAAGCGTCAAAATTGCATCATTTAGATTTCCTGAGCGTCAAAACCCGGGTCCCGGGTCAAACGAAAACCCTGAAAGAATTCAGGCTCAATAAAGCCCATTCCTGCAACGCCAATATTTATTGGCCAATCTGAATTTTGCGAACAATTTTTAAAAAGGGTCACCCAAGGAACAGTCTGGTAAAGTTTCATTGAAAAAGGCATAGTGGTTGAGGAGATGTCTTTCAACAATTATTAAAAAGGGTCACCCAAGGAACATTCTGGCAAAATTTCATTGAAATCAGGAGAAGACAGACCATGCATGATTGTTTCAGGGTGACCCTAAAAGCTCCCCTAGAGCATGTTGTGTTCAGGTGAGCTAAAAAATGATTGGTCTTTCAATAGATTATAATTACAGAGGCTTCAGCGCCCCCCTTTCATTCCCATATTATTTCAGTCATGCTAGATTTCTTTCACTTTTTTATTATGAATTTACTTAAGCTCTTCAAAAAAAAAGTGCAGGGGCCGTAAAAATGGAATCTACCCAAAGTACAATCAGTAGCCTTTTTTACTGCTTGTTAAAACAAAGAAAACACACACACAAGCAACAACAACAACAAAATTAACGAAAAAGACCCCCTCCACTACACAACAGGAAATTTTTGCCAGTAAACTTAGTGCGCGATAATTGCTTACAATCAGTCACGCGAAAACACATTGCATGTCATAAAAGTACCCATACAAAAACTTCAGCATAATTTCCCCTCAATGGTTCTTTGCAAATACATACCAAAATGACGATGTGCGACCATGCAAAACAAAATCTCTGTCTGGATTAAAATTACTCCGGGATAGGAGCAACGTCGCTGACATCTTCGCCAGGATGTGAGTCTCTAGTTACCGCACATGCGCACTCAATACAGCATCATGTATCAATGAAGAGTTTCGATTTCCACCCAAGATCCTTGTTGCAGTAACCGAGACTATTAAAAAGAATATCTCTTTCATTTCGATTGTCAAAAGAATTAAGGAATAATAATAATAATAATAAAAAACTCTCATCTTCATCATCGGCATAATGACTACTCTCATTCACTTGTAAATTATATAAAGTTATAATAACTGTACCAGGTTCTATAACCCATGTAGATCTACCTCATCTAGCTTGAATGGTTATTTCCCTTCTCCGCACTTTCACCCCCTACAGTTTTTGGTCTCAAATGTATGAAAACCGACGCTAAAAAAACTTCTTATAATATAAGATAATGATAAAAACAAAGGTTATTGTACACTGGCAATTCTATAGTCAGATTATTTTTCCAATACATTTTTTCCTCTTGATCTCGCGGAAATCACTGACAGTGCTAGTTTTAAGGGTTTTTTTTTCATGATTTTGATGAAGACGAAAACCGTTTATCACATCTTATTAAAAGGTCCTACTCAAAGCAGTTTTTTTAAACTCTTCACGAAAGCGAGTATGAAAAAATGTGGAAAATGAAGAAATTACTTGAAAAGTAATTTCTGCATTCAGACCCCACTTTTTTCTACTCAAATTAAAAAGATAAAAGATTTCAAATTGAAATAGAAATTTCGTCTGCAACTCTTTCAAAAAAATAATCATTCTAAACCTCTTTTTCTTTAAATTGGTTAAAAATCATCGTATAAAAACGAAGAGAGGCCGTGATGTAGCGTGGACGCCATGAATTGTCGTCTACGCGATCTTTGAATTAGGACTTGTATAAGAGAATATTTTCTCTGATAATAGGATTACTGAAAAAAAAAAAAAAAAAAAAAAAAAAAAAAAAAAAAAAAAAACATGATTATCAAGTGTTTATCTGTTTCAATTATTTCCGTTTCAATCATATTATGAATACACATATATATGTACAATCGCCGAAAACTATCAACCCAGAAAACATATAGCCCTTATGTTTCGGCGCGGCTGCAACTGATACAGACGGTCGCATCCCGTATAAATCGCCCACACTGAACCCTCAGAAATACCGTCGTTGACATTTCATATACATATAGTATGCACATGAAATCATATAGAACTGAAGTTTAAAACTAAAGCTTGATTTAGTTGCATAGCATGATAATTTGATCACTGACTAGCAATGTACATCATACCGCGATAAATTCTCTTGAAATGATTTATCGAAACGTTTATATAATCGCGGTTTAATCGGTTTGTAATTCTAGTAAATTGCAAAGTTCGTATTTTTTTCTTATATGCATATTATTTGTAAAATAATTATACATTAATTACGTTTAAAACTCTTACATTCAGCGTCGTTGTTTGTTCGCTCTGTCTGTTGGAAAACTTGAAAAAAAAATCACAGCCGGCACTTCAAAGACTGTATGCCTTAACCACTGGCGATCCATGTAGTCGACGAGCAGCCCCAATGCTTCCGAGTTTGTTTTGAAGTGCTCAAAAGCTCGGGGGGGGGGGGGGGAATATGACGAGCAGGTAGAAATGGTAGGGCCATTAGCTGTCTGATGTAGTCATACACCCCTTCACGCCGTTGATAAGTTGCGGAAAGGACAAACTTTTGAACATGACGCCATACTGCCTGGGTCCAGTGGAAAACTAGTACAACCTTTGTTTGGCTTAGCAAGAAAAGATTCTCGCAGCGCCCCCCAGGCAGCTACAATAGTGAAAATGCAAAGTTATTTTTACTATGACAGAGAATAAAATTTTCCTTCGAATCTAAGCCGAAGTTACATGGTGGATTTTGAACCAATCTTACTAATGTTATCAATTAAATAGGTAATATTTTAATTGAGTAATCGGACTAGTAGTCAATCATTGGATACATCTAATATACATACTTTGTTCAAAATCCACCACAAAGCCTTTAACTTCAACTTGTCCTAGCTTTCAATTAAATCTGAATAGGCACAGCCCTATAGAGGAGACCGGGGCTATTTGTTACAGTTTTATATCTATTCAAGATAAATCCCCTATCTTGTACCGATTCGGCTGTTTTATATGCCGAAATCTCCTCTGTGAAATGAAGTGTATTAAGAACATCCTTTCGAATTATTTTAAATAGGTAAGTCCATATAAAATGGTCTGAGTTTCAGATAGATGGGAACGAAAAGGGGGGGGGGGTAACTTAATTTTCGCCAGAACATTTTTTTCATTCTTTGAAGAAAGTCGATCTTTTCACCATATAATGTAATATTAAAACGTTAATGCATCAAACATTCTCGAAAGTGAGATGTTGCACTTAAGTGTATTTCATCTCTAAAATGTGGCGTATTTCTTTTTTTAAATAGTATCACATTTGGACCTAGATAATGATCAAAGTGACATCTTATCGTGTTATTTGCACAGTCTAGAATTCATAAGATTAATGTGTTAATGTCCTTTTTAAATAAAAAAAATAACTAGTTTTATTCTTCAGTTTCAATTTTCGTTTAAACTTAATCATGCTGAAGTAGTGCGAGTGGCGTTTTATTAGGGTTTTCCAATGTTGGCCGGTAATGAGTCATTGTGGCTAAGCCAAAGACCCTCCTTGATAGTGTCTTATACCTTTAAACACACGAAAATATAGAAAAGGTGGGATCTAATAAGTTTTTTTAAAGCAACGCGAACGCATTTTTATAAACTTATGCATATATAGTTTATTCACAATAACTGAAAAATAACCATTGCGACAAATTCTAAGTGTCACAACTTGCCCCGCACAAAATGTAACCTTGGTCGCCCAATTCACCTTTTTTTTGCATAAAAGCTAATGCCGCGCATAAAATAAACAACGCTTATCATTAAACATCATATCAGTCTTATTAACAGACATTTATGCCCATGAGAAAATTGAGAAAATATAGATATATAAAGAAGGTTATACGTTAATCGAAGTCCGATCCTTGCCAACGACTAGATTTTAAAACTCGTCTCTGTTTTGAATTGTTTAGGGTTAAATTGTTCTCCCAACAATTGAATGGAATTACAATAGACTTAGTTCCTTGTCACATTAAATCCAATATCCTGCTGTCCGATCAATACCCATGCCTGACATACAGACTCTTTTGTAAACAGAATTGGCGATAAATTTTCATTCCATAATGATCGACCATGCGCGCTCATGTTAATTTTTATCTCGATCGCGTACTGAAGCTGGATTTTTAATATTTTTGATGATTTTTTGGAAGTACCTTAAACATTATTAATGTGAATGGAAATATTTAATATGATTTGAAATGTGACCAGGTATGTAAAATTAACTAAAATTTAAACATTTTCTCTAAAATATTAAAATCACCATCGACTTTTTTTTTTTAATTTTCTGTTTTAGAAATCAAGAATCCATATGTAAGTGAACGGATCGCGATGATACGATTACCTTCCTATACCAGATTAGAGTAAATTAAGACATGTCTGTTGATATATGTGGTTGTGTGTGTGTGGTTGTCGCACTGCCTGTCGGGTTCAAGACAGTGAACTTATGGGGTAATATACAATTTTTCTGGAAACAATCGCGTAAATTGGGTCAATGGCTGATCCAGATTTGTTTCTCATGGGGAAATAGGGCTAAGTAATCCAGCATATTTTTGCTGAAATATTAGGTTGTGGGAGTCCATACTCCGCCCTTACCCCCCTTTAATCCGCGCATGGTGTCATGGTTGATGGGACGACCAGAAGTTTTGGTTTGTCGTACGATTTAATTTCATGTCGACTTTTGATATTTTCTGAGCTTAAGGGCCTACTTTTGTGCTGACGTGTGCGACGTTTAGACTATGATCAACCTGCTTATCCACAAGGTCTTAACATAGCATTCACTACGAACTAAAAAGATAGTCACTGACTGAAAGTTCAATTTTTGACAACAGAATATTTTGGATGTAAAAAAAGGTCGTCCACTCTTCTCAGTGACTGTTTACATGTTTTTGTTTGAAATATCGTACACATCCGTATTTTCGAGGTTCCTAAGTCTGACATCCACCCTGCTTATAATGTCAATCATCCCTGCGTAAAAAACAAACAAACAAACAAACAAAAAAAACAACAAACAAACAAACGAAAAAAAAAAAAAAAAAAAAAACGGTGCAAAAAGTTTTGCATTTATACCCTGCTTTGCACGTGCACTTGCGAGGTATGATTGGCAAACCGTTTGCACTGTTTTCTCCTCCTGAACGCAGGGCAGGGTTGTAGTTTGATATCTAGAAAACCGGGTCCCGAGAATTTTGAAAATTGGTGGGATCAAAGAAGCAATTGCTTAAACTCTATCAGTCTGTTATTCTAATGAGTTTAGTCGTATTTGATCTTTGAGATTTTCTCTGGTTAAAAGTGAATAAAGTATCGGACAGATATAAAAATTAAGGGCTAAACTTCAGGGAAGTATTTTGTTTTTAGGGCCCTGACTACTCATTTGTGAGTCTCCGTCTCGCAAAACCCGCGTCCTTAAAACCCTGGCCCATATGTCAAACAATTAGGAATTGTATATTGTCTGTAAAATTCTCTATTGACTTAGACACGGTCCATAGACCTTCTTATTATTTGGCATATTTGCATAGGAAAACGTTTTTCTATTGTAAGAACTAACCACCCCCCCAAACACACACACACAAATCAACAACAACAACCAACATGTGGTTACGACACATTATTTTTTCTAAACTTACAAGATAGATAAAAAAGAAATACTTTACGAAGAGAAGAAATTCTCCTTCATTCTATCAATTTCCTGCACTTAAAAACGACCTAGTGATTTTGCATGTAACGATACATTTCTCATTTCCGCGCATTTGCTTCCAAATACTTTGTTTTTTTTACCAACTTCACCTTCTCACTGCCGTCTACAACCTCCTTCAATTACACCAGTCTTAAAAATTTGAAAAAAACGGGAGAGGGTAATATTTAATACTTTGTTTTTATATATATTTATGTGACCCGTCACGCGAAAGGGGATCATCTGGGTAGTGCGTAAAGTGTCGACCCTACTCAGACTGCGCGGACTGCGCAGACTGACTAAGGAACGAAATTTTTTGCACTGTGCTTATTTTCTTAATCTAGAATGATCAATCTACCTTCCAGTGAAAGAATTTTTGAAATGTGACTTCTGGTTGACCTATGCTGATTCCAATCTCTTTTCCAATAATTTTACAAAATTCCCGGATGGTCCCTTTTCGCGTGACGGGTCACATATATAAATTGTCTTCAGCATAAGCCAGAGGTACAGATAAGAGGGAGTGAAGCCTGTCTAAAATCTTCATTACCTATTGAAACCATAATCATAATAATAATAATAATAATAATAATAAAAGCTTTATTTAGCGAAGGTAGCTAAATAAGAAAACATAGTACATAAAACAATAGTACAGTGATTTTCTTATTTTCAATAAGGCCTTCGGTAAACCGTGAAATTCAAATAAATAGTCATTCTTACAATAAATCACATACACAAGCAGATGTACACCGACACGCGCACGCACACACACACGCGCGCGCAAGCACACACGCACACGCAAAAACAAACGCACTCGAGCACGCACACATACACAAACACACACACACACACACACAGACGAAAATTACACACAAGTACACACTCATACACAGGAATTTGGACACACACGCTGATTAAAAATTATAAAAGAAATAATCCAGTGGTTGTTTTGTAGCAATATTAAGAAAAGTCATTCACAGTAATCAAATAGCTTTTTAGGCTTTTTTTGAATCTAGCTATGTTAGTAATGGATCTAATGCTTAACGGAATTGAATTCCAGTATTTCATACCACACACAGAAAACGATTTTTTGATATACTCGGTTTTTGAAATATACTTATGAGTTATTTCATTATTTGTTTCGGATCTTAGTGTGTAAAACCGGTTCCTGCTTAGGTTGAAAAGATTCGACATGTATGATGGAGTTAATCCGTAAATAGTTTTATAGACCATCAAAACGGTGAAGTATACACAACGAGTCTTGAAAGTTAGCCATTTTAGAGAGACTAAATTATCTTTGGAACAAGACCTTGATGGCTTATTGAGAATCAATCGTGCTGCTCTTTTTTGAACTTTTGTTAATCTATTCATAAAAGAAGAATTGCATTGACTCCATGTCATACAACCGTAATCGAAATATGGTGTAATATACGAATTATAAAAACTCTGCTGCATTTCCGGTGTCAAAAAATATTTTATTCGTTTGAGTAAATGTATTTTAGATGACAATTTCGCACAGGTATTTTCCACATGAGTTTTCCAAGACAGTGTTTTATCTATATACACTCCTAACAATTTTTGCGTTGGAACATTTTCTATTACACTATCGGATGTATGTAGATTGAGATTTTGAGTGTTTCTAAGTCTATTATTACTCCCTATCAGCATACAGGTTGTCTTTTGTGGATTCAGAACCATGTTATTTTTTACACACCATTTCTCCACTTTTAAAAGATCATTTTGTAAAACTTCGTTGATATGTTTGATACAAGAACTAGACTCGTCGCAAGTTGCGTCATCGGCATACATATCGAGTATTGAAGACACATTAATTGGCAAGTCATTCATGTAAAGCAAAAACAAGATAGGGCCGAGAATAGATCCCTGAGGGACCCCAGATAAATCTAGTCTTGCACCAGACGCGACCGTTCCATGTTTGACAACTTGGAATCTACTTTTTAAATATGAATTGAATAGCTTGCAAGAATTTTCCGAGAAGTGATACAATTTCAACTTGTGCAAAAGTATTTCATGATCAACGAGATCGAACGCTTTTCTAAAATCAAGAAAAACAGATCCAATTACATTTCCTTTATCAATTTCAGTTAACCACGTATCTATCAAGTGGATAAGGGCTGTTTGGCACGAATGGTTTGCTCTGAAGCCTGACTGCCGTGAATATAATATATTTGTTTTCTCTATAAAATTATTAAGTTGGTTAGCAATATGTCTTTCAAATATTTTTGACATGGTTGGTAGTATTGAAATCGGTCTGTAATTATTAGGGTCCTCTTTATCACCGCCTTTAAAAATAGGTGTCACATAAGCTTTTTTGAAATCTGTAGGAAATATGCCATTTGAAATACATTTATTTAAAATACAGAATATTGGTGTTGAAATGAAGTCTTTATATAATTTTAATATGTTAGCACCGATATTGTCGCAACCAGATGATTTTTTAGAGTCTAAATTTTCAATAATATGTTTAACCTCTAATGGTGATATGAATCCTATATCGAAATACATATCCAAATAAGATTCTAAGGTTTTAAAGTTTGAGATATCTAATTGACTTCTATCAATTATGTTTGAAATATTGGAAAAATGTTTATTCAGCTCATTAACGATTGACTCTGTACCCTCTACCAAAATGTCATTTACACGTAAACATGACGGTACTTTTTGAATAGAAGCAGTATTATCCGAAATAGTTCTCAAGTTTTGCCATAAGATATTTTGGTCAGTCCGATTCTTCACAGCATTGTTAAAATATTCTCGTTTACTTTTTCTTATTATCGAGTTAACTTTATTTCGCCAGATTTTATACATTTTCCAGTTGTTTGTGCGTTTAAATTTATCCCTTACATCTATAGCATTTTTAATTTCATTATTATACCAATCTGGTTGTTTTGGTCGCTTAACTCGCTTTTCTTTAATTGGTATGTGTTTATTAAGAAGGGTATTCAGGCGATCATAAAAGTACTCCAGTGCGTGATTTGGATCAACGATTATTTCTAGCACATCATAATTGATGCATGACAGATCGTGTAAAAAGGGGTCAATTTCTAACCTTGAAAAACATCTGTAATTTATTGTTTGATTGGCTTTTGTATTTTTAAATGAATGATTACATTTAAATGTAAATCCGATTGGATAATGATCACTTATACCTATTTTAGGAATAATCGTTTCGGAGATAAATTGGGGACATGTACTGTATATATGATCAATTAGGGGAGACCGGGGCAAAGTGTTACAATTTTTAATCAATTCACAAATTTTCCGACACCATAGCTCTTTTGAATTTATTTAATATATGAATCGAAAATTTAACGAATTTGGAACTAAGAAATACTTTGATTAAACAATTTCGTCATAATATAAAAATTTTATACGCAGACAAAAATACCGGTAAATGTAACACATTGCCCCGGGCTTTTGGGGCAAAGTGTTACACCTACCGGGGCAAAGTGTTACATGGTATACAGTCGTCAAGAAAAGGACTTCCATTTGCTTTTACAATACCGGGATAAACATGGAAGGCCTTTTGGCAAAATATTATTCAAAATTAGACTGCAAGTTTTGCACACACGGACTTGGTCACCCATGACAAAAAAGTGCATTTCTTGCGCCTTACCACATGTTTCAAAACGTTTCCTTAATAATAAAATACTCAGACCATATCCTAAAATATTCTCTCTTTCTTTTATTTCTCTTATACAGACATAAACCATTAATCTCGTATTGCATGTCCATTTGCGAAATAAAATCTAAGAGCACCTGTTACTACTGGAACCTACTGTAGTTTCGAATGAGTCTGAAAGTCAGAACGTATAATATGATCATTGCTGAATTGCATTAATTACTATTAAGTCTCTTTAACTCTACATTTATGAAATTACATAAAAAATCTGTGATTAATCACAAACTTTTAGAAATAAGCCCATTGGACAACCAAATCCCCGTTTCAACATGTCCGAATATATAGCGTTTAGAGCAAAAGCTGACGGGAAATTAACTTTTTTCGTACAACGCTTTCTATTGCATATATAATTATTTGTTAAATGATTTGCACAAACATTAAAACTTCGCCTGAAGCTTCTTTGAATTCGTTTCAGTCATAATCTCGTTATCTGGAAATTGAATAATGGCGCTAAACATATTGTGGGCAAAATGTTACACTGTAACACTTTGCCCCACGTCCTGTGTAACACTTTGCCCCAATCGCAACTTTTCGGAAAAGATACTCATGCAAAGAAAAGAAAGGTTTACAATAACATAATTTGTACACAAAAGTAAGCTTCTGGATCTCGGGATCCCATTACCATATGACATTCCTATTTCTTGTACTCTTATATCAGATGAGGCGGATATTTACGAAGACGGTAAGAATTTACTTATGTGTCACAAAAATCGTTTTCTGATTCGTCTTAAGTGGACATTCCTATTTCAAGAATCTGATATGCAGCAAAACATGCATAATCAAAAAACCTTTTTCTAAGAAACAACACCTGGGACATTAATGATGTCAAAAAGAAAATATTTCAAACGTAACTCTTTGCCCCGTGTAACACTCTGCCCCGGTCTCCCCTATGCTTTCTGAGTTCTTCGTTTTCCTTGTTGGAGTTTTGATATGTTGATGAAGACCTAAGTCATTTACTAATTTCGACCATTTTGAATTATTATATGTACCACTTGATGAAATATTTATGTTAAAGTCTCCTGCAATGATGAAATCCAGGTTACTGTTTTCTGCGTTGTTTAATTGATTTTCATACATGTCAATCCAATTTTGACCGCTACTTGGTGGTCTATATATGAAACTTAATAAAATGGGTTTACTATGTGACAACTTTATTTCAATCCAAATACATTCAATATCGCCGAATTCTAAGTCCGATCTTCTTCTATATTGCACTTCATTTGATATGTATACTATTAATCCTCCACCAAGTTTACCTATTCTGTCTTTTCTTTCAATTTTGAAGCCATTGATATTTATTCGCGAATCTTCAACATTACTATTTAGAAATGTTTCTGCGAAACAAAAGATATTGAGCGATTCAGACCCGTTTAAAATTAATTTAATTTCATCAATTTTAGGAAGTAAATGTTGAATATTCAAATAAGCTACATGCAAACCTTTCTGCTTAAAATCGAAAAGTTGGATACTTTCCATATTAATGTTAATAAGATCTGTACCATTGTTTTCTTTTATCGCATTAGAATTTGAAGATTTGATGTGATGACTTTTCTTAATAGTTGAATTTTTACTTTGATTTGAAGATACGTCTTCTTCAATACACATTGAATGAGCATTGCAAGAAGAAGTACTTGTACATTGAATAGGTTTAGTAATATTACTAGCATGAGTAATTATCGTTGATAATTCTGTAGAAGTCACTGTAGAATTACACTGACAATTAATTAAATAGTCATTACAAGTGATACATAAATCTGAGAGTACGTCAAATCTGTTGCCACAAATCAAAGAGTCATGTATGTCCGACCTGTCCTACCATGTTTTGTCCCTACATTCAAATGAGTAATGGTTCGATCTTCCACAATGCCAACAACGCTTTCTGTTTTGTACACCGTTATTATGTCCATGACCGTTATCGAAAACCATTTGTTTTCTCTCGCCATTTTTCGACTCATCTGTGGAAGTTTTAAAACCCGACTTTTTCCCAGGTAACTTGCACTTGACTATAGGAATAGATTTTTCGATCACTTTAATCAATGTTCTTGTCCCTTTTGGCATCAAATGTGTGCCATCTCTATAGTAAAGCGCATCAACTGTTTCGCCAGTTCCATACACGAACGAAGTGTAACAGTCAATCAGTGAGGCGTCTGACTGTTCGCATACTTGCTTGATTAAATCGTTCAAAGGTGTCACCTCGGTATCTTGTCGCGGACAGACTGTGCATAAGAAAACTTTGCACTGTGATGCTACTGTATTCATCATACGTCTAAGCTCCTCATAAAGAGATTTCATCGGTGTTCCATTCGCTGCGTCGTTTCCACCCGCATACACAATTATACTGTAATATCTATCCACGTTCATGTTGTTTATTCTTGTACATATATCATCCAATTGCTTCCCGCGTAATGTCATTACACGCACATTATTTCTAAGCCCTTGCAATTTTATTCCTTTAAGTAAAGAGTCCCCAATCAAAAGAATTTCCTTTTTATCAGTAATTGGATACTTCTTCGCACATTGTTTTATTCCAAAAGCTGACTGGTCTTTGGAATATTTAGATGGTTTCTGAGACTGTAGAGAGTTCTTGCGGCTGTCTGGCGTCGTCGTAACTACGACTTCTTTAGGCGGTGTTTCGTCTTTGTCTTGGTTCTGATGCTTATTCTCCTTACAAGGCTCATGTGTATTAGCCTGGTCTGTGGTTAACGCTGCGGTCATCGAGTCTAGTTTAAGGTGTAACTTATGACTCATCTTTATTAATTCTTCTTTTATATTATCTTTTTCGTTTATCAGATGGGTTATTTTGCATGCATTACCGGTCGCAGTTTCATGATTGTTGTAAATTGAGGTTAAATCTTCCGTTATCTTCTTGATGAAACGATTCAACTGAGAACCAACAAAGGATTTTCGAAAGTAATCTCATTCGAAATCCAAAATATCCCCTCTATCTGTTGCTCTGGCGTAAGACAGATATTTCACAGCGGAAATACGCAGTTAAAACTAGAGGCTCTTTTCGTGTATTGGTTTAAATCAACGATTTTTCTTTGTACTTCTTAACAAAATCTCGAATTGGTACAGACTTACTTATTCTTATCTAATCAGAATTATTTTGATAACGTTTTAAAACGGACTTGTAAATAAGAAATGCTAACCAAACCAGAAACGCAGGGCTTGTGATAGCGTTTCAAATTCAGAATTCATTGACCTCTTATCTGTTTAATTTCTAGGGGTCAAAACTGCTGTTGAAGGGGTCAAAACAATAACATGAACGAATAAGAAGGTCATATATACCTTACTTGGTTATAATGATTTGATTTTTCAATTGTCTCCTTCCCATCTTTATAAGTGGCTAATTTGAAATAAGTATCTCTTATAAACATATAAAAAACTAAATTGAAAAAATTTTGTTTGGCGAAAGTGAAAGATATACGCAACCAATTAAACCTTCCGATGATCGTACGGGCACCTTAGGCTGCCAGATGGGCACCGCACGATTGGGAATTTGCAGTAAGTTTATCGTTACCGTACGGGCCCTGTACTAAGCCAAACGCTAAAATGAGCAAGAGTGGGGTAAGTAGAACTCATTCAAGTGTTCAATACAAGACAAAATTTTGATGCAATGCATCAAAGTAGGCCGCAAATTATTTGGTTATCATCAATGAATAATGTATTTTTCTATAAAAATATTTTTTTGCAAACAATACCTATCTAGATTTTAAAGATTTTTACAACAATAATGGCCCTACTTTAGCATTCACACCCGGCTTAAATACACTAAAGGGTACTTTATTTCAACATAGGCACAATGAATTACACATGATTGTAAAGTGATTGCCTTTTTTAGCTTGTCTGTTTTCTAAGAAAACTTGAGGTATGGAGATCATTTTAGCGGCGTTGGCATTGTTGTTGTTGACCTGTTGTTATTGAAGATATCTTCATAAAATTTAGAATGTATGTTCACTATCTCAAGAGCTATCCAGACAATCAAGGGGGACAGCTCTGAAAAAGGGTTTTTGTAAGAGTCCCCTTTTCCACTCAGCTTTTTGTATTATCCAGCACCTGCAGCCTAGCACAGCCAAGGGTTGCACCCATAGGCGGTGCTCTTCTTAGAATAATATATTCACTCAACCTTCATGCTGATGTATGCGGAGTTATCCGAAGAAATGAGCATAAAGAAAAAAAAATACAGACCCAAAATAATAGCACAAACAATTCTGAAATCAGAACACGAGGCAAAAGATTTAAGTTATCATTCAATAGCTGTCATTCAAACTAGTACTAAGACTGCACATATTTGAAGTAAAAGGACCTACTTCGGTTGTTCCAAAATAGTTCGGTTAGAAAAAGTGATATGCTCCTTTTGTCGCATTGTTTTAATGCTTGAATAACAGTAGCTGGCTTGAAATTATGTTATGCTAAGTGCCAGACAACTGCTACATATCACACACAGGATTAGATTAATTAAGGTAGAAACATTTATTCTCTAGACCAGAGTTTTGATATAAGTCATCACACACTTTTGTACCAAAAGGATTTCGAGTGTAATTGTGCACAGTGAAGTATTGTGTTTTTTTTTTAAACCGCAAAAAATGCCATTTTTAATATATGTTTAACAAGACCAAAACAGACAGGAGTGTAACCATAGATGTATCTCCTGTTAGAATCACTTTGATGTAAAAAAATGCAGAAAACAGGGGGAAAGAAAGTAAAAACTAGGTCAAACATGTCTGAGTGATCAGTCATTTTAATGAAATGTGCAATATTTCTAAAATCAAGTTCATAACCAAAAACCTTGATTTTATTGCTCAATAATTTTCATTACAAAACAGTTTTTGAAAAACTGTTGTTTGATCCAGGCTGCATTATACGGTTTTCTATGTTTTGAATAAAAACATTGGACAGGTTTTATAATAATGTATCCCTAATCCCCCATGGTCATATTCAAAACGCATTCATACTGGTAGGCCGCTTCTGCGGCCTACCAATAACAATATTAAGATCTAGCTCAAAATCCGCAATTCGCGGCACAATTTGCATGTTACATGTAGGCGTATTAGTTTGTGACTTTTTCAAAGAATTTTTGCAGTAATTTTCTAAATATTGACAAATAAACCTCAAATACTGTCCCGTCTTTTGTCCATAGTTGTACACTTTCTGAGATTGGTTGGGGTTATTTTGAGATAAAATTCTAAGTAGAATTCTCAATATTTAAACCTTGTGGTAATCAGATTTGGTTCAAAATCGTTAACAAAACCTATAAATTACCTCTACGGGTGTCAAAGGATATATAAGTTCAAATTGTCCATGACATATATAGCGCGGCTTAATGGTTTTAAACCCTTGAATTCAATATCGCTAATTCACCATATTCTAGAAAGTGAACTTTTGAAAATACTATGACAAAATAATAGCCAATATTTTCCTTTTACAACTGACTTTGTAATCAACCAGCCCTAGGTTCAGGATGTAAAAACGTTTGCGAGCGCTTTGTGATGATTACCCGCTTTGCACGTGCACTAACGTGCAAAGCGAGGTATCATTTCGAAAATTCTTCGCTAACGCTTTCATCCTGAACGCTGGGCAGTAATCCTTTCTCAAACCAAATACAAAGGTTAAAGGCAATATGCATAAAATTTGCATAATACGTTGTATGTTTGTGAACCGCCACGCGAATTAATATGATCTTGAAACACCGTAAAATAAATATTTTGAAAAAATTAACTGATCTAGCAGAGGTCAACTGGAGGCGGCATTTAAACCTTTCTTATACAGGAAGGTAGAATGGACATTCTATGTTCGGAAAATCAGCCAAGTTCGAAAAATTTCGACACCATTCAGATGTACAGATAAGATAAGAGGGCGGTTAAGCTAGTCTAAAATTTTCATTTTTACTGAACCATATGTTGTCGGTGCTCATTTGAATCGTCTTGATGAGACGATTCAAATGAGTACAAACAACATAGGTTTTTTGTAAGTATGATTGAAATATGCTCATTTGAAATCTTAAATATCCCCTTAACCGTAGTTCTGCCTATTATAAGCATGTATACACTGCGCAATCTGACTAGGATCTATACTTCTTGCGCTTCCTAGACGGTCCCTCTATGCCTGACGGGTCACGTTTATTTCCGATTCTGTTAAATTGAAATCTAATCCCAATAGACTAAAGTATGGACATGTATTTCGTATTATAGGATTATTGAATAAAATATTTCTGTATGTGAAAGAATACGTGGGTTTAGTGGAGGAACAATTTCAGTTTAGAAATAATCTATTTTAATTGTTAACTGCATAAATACGTGAAATATGGTATACATTGAAGTAAAACCTATGTTTGTTATTCTCTAAAAAATGGATATATAAAAAAGTTTATGATCTAAATGAACAGTGAAAAATCGACAATACCATTGTGATACTTTATAAATAGAATTTCGTTTTATTGTATAAGATATAAAGAACATATTTGAAGTGGTAAAGAAAAGCTTATTTTGGTTAAACATTTTAATATCATTTATAACACCATTATCGAGGTAAGTGTAATTTACTTGAATAAATTCTTTTTCTGTCCTGCTTTATGTATTAAAGAGAACGTTTTCAAAAAATAAAATAAAATGAAATTTGTAGGAACCCCACTTTGCGCGTCAGTCAACGCTCAAAGTGGGATACGATTTCTGAGACGAGCCGAGAACTCAGGGCAGGTTTAGATAAAAAACAAGACTCAGATTCCAGAATCTAGATTCAGAATCGTTCTCAAGAACAGAAGTCTAATTTTGATGAAGTACGAATTTTCCCTGTCATCAACTTAAATTACGGATGTGCTTGTGACATAGAATAAGAGCAATCCCTGTCTTGTTTTGACAAACTAGAATTAATTTTGCCTTGTTCAATCTGGAATCTATGAAGACAAAATTTAGACTTCGGTTTTGTCTGGTCTAATAGGGACACCAATCTGGACAGCCCGATCACGGTTCGTGTAAGATTCCAATCTGGACCACAACACATACATTTGATGTAGAGCTACATGTTATTTCAAATTGGTCAAACTTATGATGGTTGAACATTTTCCACTTACAATATGTACAGAATTTCATTTGAAAAGAGACTGGCTCTAGCAGGGATGTCTGGATGCAAAGCAAATTTGAAATTACATATGAATGTGACCCGTCAGGCGAAAAGGGACCAACTGAGAAGTACGGAAATTGTTGATCCAAGTCAGTCTGTGAGGGCTGCGCAGGCTGACAAAGATCGTCACATTTCATTGACTGCATATATTTCAAATCCAGAATGGTCATTCTACCTTCTTATATAAAAACATGTGATATGCGACTTCCGGTTGACCTCAACTTAAACAACCTCATTTTCAATTATTATTTTACGGAATTCCCAAATGGCCTCTTTCCGCGTGACGGGTCACATTTGAGTAATGAAGAATGGCCATTCTAAAGACTGACAAAACCTACCAAGAGCAAGTGGCTTCGATCCGGTCGGCCGGCACAGTCTGACTAGGGTTGACACTTTACGTAATGCTAGAAGATATCTTAGAACAAAAAACAACGATTTAAACGCAAAGACAATGCGAACCATTATTTCTTTGTCAATGGTTTAAGCTATATTGCTTTATTTAAGTATTAAAGAGAAGATTTGTTGACTTAATCGAGGTATAAAATTGATAACCTAATCACACTTTGTGAATATGTGAAGCGGACTCATACATGAGTGTGATTAGAATTTTGGTTTTAATCCTCCATGAAATCAGCAGATACTACCGTCATAGCTTACAATTTAATATCACGAAGCAAAGTTGTTTAGATTTATCAATAAAGAAACGTATTTTTGTAAGACTACTATGTCTTATGAGGCTTACAAACAGCTTCCTACTCAAAATTGTTTTCAATGAGGCACAAAATATGCTTTTTAGCCATAAAAATTCACTTATCTAGATGGGCAGACATAAAATCAAATTATTGTAAGATATATATAGCGCTTGCAGATTTATAGATGTAAATCAAAGTTCATTTACTGTGTACCCAATCAACCAGCCCTAGTTGTTAAGTGTTGACCTAATAAATACAGTAGTTTCAAACGCGTTAAAACAAATATTTTATTAGCCCAAAAACTACTAACGTTACTTTCAAGTTTCACGAAAAATTGGACATGGTATATTTTGAAATGAGATGTAAATACCTAGTGTAATAGGACTAATAAAATTCATAATTGAGCCTGTCCGCGAGATTACCAGAAATTCCAAATATGCGCAAAGCAAATACTCTGACCAGTCTGCGCATCCGCACAGTCTGTCCAGAGTATTTAAAATGCGTTAAGTAGATAGATAAGGTCACAAATTATCTGTAGATCATCGGATTACTTTATTTTCACAGTATGTAGCTTTCTACGCCAATCAATGTTTACACCCTACGAACATTTCAAATTGTTGGAGAGTCACGCACAGGCTTAATGGTCTTATACGCATTCTAACTATGGTTGACACATAAACAAACATACATTAACCAAAACGAGTCTAAGCGAAAGCCAGCAATCAAGTTCATTTTGATTTTTAACTTATTAAGAGAAATAGTATTACAATAGAAAATCCTAAATATAAACCAAAAGTTCGAAAAAATAAGGATTTGATAAAAGGTTATATAGATTATCAATGATCTCATAATCAGTGATTGAATATCAAATAATACCATTACAACTACGTCTATATGACGTTTTGTTATATTTGACTATAAAATGTTATATCGTAAACAAGGGGATTAATTTCTATCCTTAACTTTGTTTTAATCCTTATATTTACGTGGAACAACAGAACGAGTAAAATTTGCGATTTATCTCTTGGTCATAAAAATCTACTTGATTTTTGTCTTGTACGTTGTCGATTAAGGTATTGAACCCGTAAAAGTTCCACAACGTTTCGGAATAAATGAATTTTTTACAGTGTTAACCGAGGTTTCCTAATGATTTTCATTAGGAAACCTCGGTCAACATTGTGAAAGATCAAGCCTACCGAAACGTTGCGGAACTGTTACGGGTCCACTACCTTAAAACACATGTTTAATATCACGCAATTCCATTCCAGTTTGTTCAATTAGAGGCAAATAAAATGCAAGAAACCCGTGTAGGGAAGCTTTTAACATTCTGAACATCGCCTACACTTTTCGTAAACGGGAAAATTCGGTTGCAAGTGTAGTAAATATTTTTACATAATTTGGCTTCTGGTGGTACTCTGGTTAAAATGCTAGAAAAACGTCTCTTCTCCTTCCGATCGTCTACGGAGATTTATTATAATTTGATGATAAACGCAGTTAAGCCAATTGTAATATGCCATGATTTACTCGTCCGTTGATTTTGTTTTACTTAACGTCATCTTTAACGGAAACGTTTTTGATGATGACGTCATGTACTCCAGGAGCCCGTTTTACTAAACGCCTTGCGATCATTTTTTGCGTGAGTAAAAATCAACGCTGCTTCTACAGAAGTAACTAAATGTGGAATTCTGCTTTGCATTTTACTGTTCGAATCGTATTTATAAGACGATTCCAATGAATTATTACAATGCAAAATCTAAAAATGAAAGAGAATATCAGGTACGATTTGTGATTTTGACCTACGATTTTTTTTGTAAGAAGTTTAGTAAAACAGGACCTAAGTCCATAGAATCGCTTAGGGCCCCCTATTCGGGAAGCTTAACCACTAAATTTGGAATTCTGCTTTCCATCATCTCATTGGAATCGTATTCAGAAGACGATTCCAATGAGATAATGCAAGGCAAGATCTAACAATGAATGAAAACTTCAGGTACGATTTGTGATTTTGACCTACGACAATTTTTGTCGTAAGAAGTTAGGTAAAACGGGCCCCAAGTCCGTAGAATCGCTAAGGGCCCCTAGATCGATTAGGGCTTTTTTCAGAGTAATCGAAACTGCTTACAAAGGCAAACCCACTTCCAAAGGTTTTAATTCAATAAAAGAAATTGTATCCATGTCTTAAATGACGGAAGACCAATGTCGATTTCAGTGGCTCAGTGTGAAACAGTTGTTACTGCCTATAAACATATAGGCAGTTATAACTGTTTCACACTAATCAATTGATATGATGTTACAATAGTTTGTGCAGATCCAGCCCTGTGTTCAGGATCACCAAGCGGCGCAAAAAGTTTCCAATTATATCCCGCTTTGCACGCAATTGCACGTGCAAAGCGGGATACAATTGGAAAACCGTATGCACTGTTTGGTGATCCTGAACGCAAGGCATGCTAAATAATATGCTGTATAGTAAGTTGTGCATACTTGAACTTTTTGACGTGGAGAACGAGTAAAGGTAATGACTAAACAAGTAATTACAGAATTACGTAATTGAATTGACATTTTCCTGTCTGTTAGGAAACCTTGTTGGGTTTCTTTTTACTTTTTGCAGATAGGCAAATAAAAATGATGAAAATATTTATTAGCATATAAAAGGGTGCAGTGTAATAATATGGCTATTGAAGTAAAATTAAACAATAAACCTCAGCGGTGTCTTTGATTGCTTACAATAAAGTTGATAGAAAATAGACCCATATCTGTTTTAAGTTTTAAATGTGTATCGCGGATCAATGGCCTATTTGACCACTGGATGACCTATCAAAATTTCAATCTTCATTTAAATTATTTCTGTTAGATATTTTAGCATATCTTCAAACAAACTTCGATTCAAAAAACTACACGAATCTCTCGATAGACACTTTAACAGTATCATAGCATTTTCTGATTGTACAGGTAACCTCCGCCGGATTCATATTTTTTCAAGAATATTTGTCATCCATTACGCGAAAATGGACCATCTTGGTATTGCGTAAAGTGTCGAGCTGCACAGACTGCTCAAACTAATTAGGGTCGAAACTTTTTTTTGTTATTCGGGTCATTTTCTGAATCTAGAATGGTTATTATTCGATTGAATTCTGTTAGATTCACTCTCTATTTTCAATTATTTTGTATGGAGTTCCCAGATGTGTCGTTTTTTAAGTTGGAATGCGGAGCAATTCCAACTTAGATTTAACAAAACCACAAAATGAACACAAGATAATTTCATTTCGGGTTTTTTGAGAACACATATCACGTGAACAGGATGTGAATACACTTCGGCCTATTTTGTATATCTCAACTTGAAAAGACATACAGGTTATTTCATCAAAAGGTTAAAATGCTGTACAATTACACAGCTTTTACTTCAGGTATATTGTCAACACGCTAATTTATGTTTTAAACGATATTTATTGAAAGTTGCGTACAAATATATTTGCATTACTATATTTGGAAATCATGTGATAAGTCAAGTCCAATAAGGTCAGCAATTGACAATAATCACTATCCAATCACGTGATCTGCATATTTGGTAATGTCGCGATCTGTTTTCTCAGTATTGGGGCAATAGCACAGACCAATCACGTGATCTTCTTATTTGGTAAGGTCGCGACCTGTTTATCGTAGAATTATGTTATAGCTTCTTTTAAAGGTATAGTTTCTCTTTCTGAACGACCTAATTACACATTTAACTTTTGACAAGGTGTTATATTATAAATTTCAGTCTAAGCTACGAAATAAAATTCTTTTCTTAAAGTGGTGATACACTTTTAAAGTTAATTAATATTTTTGCAACATATTGTTGTTTGATTTCCGCATTATTGCAGTTATCTACATGAATGTTTCATTGTAAAAACCTAATACTCATCCACATAAACCCTTGACACCATATCTTTAATTGAATTATGAATATCTTTGCCCAATTGCATTCATCACCAATACAATTTGCCATTTAAATCAAACCAACTAGTTAAACTTGTTTTCTTTACATTATTACACATCAGCACGATTAAGAGCACCATCATACAGTTAGTTACATAGTGAAATTGACATTCATCTCAATAAAAACATTCTTAATCGATCACTCAGCGCTCCATTGATTCATTCCAAACACTCACTCATACCATTCAAAAACGCTCAATGTTATTAAAAAATAAGATCAACATATACATTCTAAATGAATTAAGCAAGAACCAATTCGCGATTTCACTGATATTATTGAAATTTAAAGCGTCTGATTGGTTCTTGACGAAATAGAAAGCTTATATTGATTGAACTTTTATGCATATTTTATATATCGCTAATTTTGTTCATCCTGAACAAAATAAGCGACATAAGATCCTCTCCCTTATTTCATTTTTCAAATTCGCTCCGATCACTCATTCAACATCATGCCTAAATCATTTTAAAATCGTTCATCTTATCAATTTCACAATGTTATTAACTGTACCCTCAACTCAGAAGTAGAGGAGCATATATTGATTTAATCATGTCTGTCTCTCAGTCCATTGACCTTTTGCTTTCCGCTACATAAAAGGAGAAGCAATTGGTCTGCAATAACGAAACTTTACACAAATATTGCCCATGACCCAAAAACATGCTCTATTGTTTCGGGGTCATACATGTCACGGTCATCAGTAACAATCTCCACTCTAACTGAACAACCAATTGACCCAAATCATAAAACTTGACACAAATGTTGTCAATGAACCGAGGAAGTGCCCAATTTCGGAGTCACAAAGGTCGAAATCACAATTAAACTTCGTCCCAAAATTGTCTTGAGATTCCAACTCTTGAAGTAAAAGACTTCCCTGCGAAAATAGCTTTTCACCATGGACAAATCACTTGCTGATGTCCACTTTACGACATCTCTAATTAAAAATGTAATTTATAACTCAAATGGAGCAGAAGTCATTTCAAAAATAACATTAAAACTGTTTTGAGTGTATAAGTGTTCGCCTGTTGGTCTATAAGTCGGCTGTATGGTCCGTATCATTTTTTCTTTTTTTAGCTCACCTGAAAACAACGTGCTCAATGGGAGCTTTTAGGATCACCCTGAATCCGTCGTCCGTCGTCTAAATACTTCTTCATCTCCTAAACCGCTGGCCAATATCAATGAAATTTGCCAGAAATTTGCCAGAATGTGCCCTGGGTGACCCTCTTCAAAATAATCACTATATTCTAATTGGCCAATAAATATGGGTATGGCAGTGCGGGACTTATTTGAGCCCAAATCTTTGAACGACATGTCCTTCTGAACCACTTGGCAGATTTCAATAAAACTTTACAAGAATGTTCCTTTGGTGACCCTCTTATTGTTGGCAAAATTTCCATTAGCCCATAGATATGGGCGTGGCAGGGTAGGGCTAATTTTGAGTCTCTTCTGTAATGAATGGGTTGGCAGTGTCTATTATGACTGCTTATAATTCGAATATTGTCTCTTCTTCAACAATAAGGCAAATTTGAAAGAATCTTTGCCAGAAAGTTTCTTGGATAAGATCCACTGGACCAATCGAATTCAGGTGAACGGTTTAGGGTCATTCTGGCCCTTATTTTTCTTTCATCAGATTCATGCCTGTATAGCGATTCAGACGTTTTACGCGTCTCTCGTTGTTGAAATACATTGATTTATATACGCCCGTCAAATGTCGAGACGTACTATATGATCACCTGTGATGGGCGGGAGGCGTCAGCTTCATTAGTATCTTGAGGTTAACGTCTCTCGAACGCATTCCAACTTATCAGTACTTTCAGTACTTTGATTGTGACAGGTCATTATTATACAATGCATGTTAGTTTAATAAATAAACTATGTAATCATGTTTTATGTGGCACTCTTCGATTGGCATTTTTCAATCTGCGTAGATCAAATATCAAAATTCCCTTAGTAGTTGAGTTCCTTAATTGTTAGATACAACAAATCTCAATATAAACGGTATTGAGTGTTTTCATTTGTGAGTGCTATCCCAACCTTTGATATTTTTATTAATTTCTAAGTCGAGTGTATTCGACAAATACCTTTTTTTCGTAAGAAAATTGGAGTATATCATTCTAATTAAAGAAAGGATTGGAAAAAAGCAAACATATTAAAGAAATAACATCAAACATGTCTTAAGGCATATGTCATCTCAATACATGTGATAAAGTGAAAACTTTTCTGATGAAGTATATGTTATTAACAATTTTACCAAAATTTCACAGGAATGACTCTTATACTAACATTTATGAAAATGTATGTAATTCAATGAAGTGTGAACTACTGTAGGGCCTTTCTTATTTCTTGTCCGGTTTTCACAATTTTAAATACCGAATTAAAAGAGACTGAGAAAAGTATTTAAATGCTCCACAAATTTATCCAACGAGTGCGAATCAAATACCTAATAGTGACGTGTGCCATGAGGAGGGTTAAGTTAATTTAAATTTTTTTGTGAGTCCTTTAAAAACTAACACAATCTTAATTTCCTCCGAATATTATTGTTTAAGAAATTAATCTCAAGATAAAAATAACCCAATTTGAAAGACATTTTGCTTCAGAATATTATTACTAAACTAAACTCCCGTCAAATTTTGCATGGTACGCTTATTACGAGTAACACGGTATGTGCAACGATTTGGCAGCTAAAACATCCGATTTTACCCATATAGTAAGGGTTTTGTCGGCATTATATTTGCCTGAATACATATTTTAGATCGTTTGTCAATTGAATAAAAACGTAAGACATACACATTTCGGGCAACAAATCATTGATTCAATAGTGATTTACAGCCAGGGTGTAAATTGTTTGGTCTACGGATTTCTAAACTTTGTTAAATTAAAGTTTCGTTACGTATACAAGTTTAATAATAGAAACCCTATTGGATTGGATTTAGAGTAACTTTCAGGTGGGGCATAATTGGTGTGTGTTTGTTTATATACTGAAAATTGACAAATTTGTAAGACTTTAGATTTTTTGGCTTTCTAAAACTTGTGAGTATCTTCCATAAAACAAATCAAATTTTAACGTTAATGATAAAGTCGTGATTTAGGTTATTTGTTCGAACTCGAGTTGAGTAAATGCTCGCGCGAGTAAATTACGATCTAAACTCGTTCAAAGAAAAATTCGGTACAATCAAAACTTACGGTAAATCATAGGTAATCAATTTTCGACGGATATTGAATCTATATTTTAGCTTTTATAAACGATCTAAAGAATTGCGTTTGTATAAGATTTTCAGTTTTACAAAAAAAGCCTTTAGCACAAATTAGTCACATATCGGGTCGAGGTTGGGAGAATTTATCATGACGAGGCTTTCCCGAGTCATGATAATTTCTCACAGCCAAGACCAGATAACATTGATCTTTTAAGACACTAACTTATCATTTAATTTATCATGCAATCATTTTTACTGAATTATAATTTACCCTTAAAAATCAAAGAAATTCATGTGAAAGTGTGTGCAAAAGTGTTACTAAAAATGAAATGCTTGATATCATTTCATGTTATCAGGCAGGTGTTATCAAGTCAATACAGGCTTCAATACATGATAAAACTCGCTGAATTCGGATCTGACATCACTTTAGTAATAAATAGATCGCTACTGTTAGAAAAAAGACAGATTGGCCAAGCATTTTACTAATTTATGCCGTTGTGACTGCTGATATACCTCGTTTTCTACCTTTCTTAAACATCGGTTCTATAGCTTCCAAAAACTACAGTAACGACGTTCAGGTACCCCATCAACTATTTCCTGTTTGTTTCATGTCTACGACCATTTTTATTAACAAACGACGTTTATCATCTACGAATCGTATTGGTTGTGCCTCGACGGAGGTCTAGGGGCGGGGCGGGCGATCCGCTAATTCGATTCTGCTGCATAAATGACGGGAATGGCCGAGTGATGGTAGGACAGCCGTCATCGCCCGATCAATTCTCCCAACCTCACAGGGGTCTAATCAACTAATTAGACTCACTCGATTATTATATCTGGAAATACAATATTAATGTTAATCTTCTTATCGTTTCAGAGAGCAGACGGTGTAGCCACAGACCGCGTATATGTAAACAACTCGACACAGATCGGATATATACAAATCGGGGATACGATCACAATGACATGTGGGGGAAACCGCTGGTATACTAGAACCAGGAGTTACTAGTGGTTCCATTATGCGTAGTGAAAAGATTGTTGTTGTAGTTACTTAGATCCTAGATTGTTCGTGGATTAACTAATATGTGGATTACTAGACCAGGATTATCACACCATTTGTTATTGGATCATATTGTCTGGTTTTTAGGTAAGTTTTTCTTAAAAGTGTTTTTCTTTGTCATATTATCCCGTGCATGACATTTCCAACAATTTCACATGTTCGTTACATTAATACACCCGCACTTTATGGCCAGAGTCTTTACACTACGAGCTTCACTGGTAGCTAAGGATGTACAATGTCTACTCACAATCGGGATATATTTTTGATGCGATTCGTGGTTACTATTTTGCTAACATTCTGTTCATCACACATACATGAAGTTTTTGGAAATGTTAGACAAGTGCCCATATCGAGGATTCAGTGCATGACTGTGCTAAGTGTATATAATGTATATACACTTAGTACAGTCTTGCGCTGAACCCTCGATGTGTGACCCGTCGGACGGAAATGGGTAATCATAGACATGCGAAAAGCATTGATCTTAGTGAGACTGCGCGGATTGCACAGACTGACTTGGCTCAATACTTTTCGCTTTCTGTACATTTTCTTAATCAAGATTTATCTAAAAAATTACGATAAATATGTCCAGTGGAAATATCGCGGCCATGGTCAGTCTGCGAGTGTTCATATCGTGTGACCATGGTCGATTCTTTCTCATTACCAAGGTCGAATTGTCCCCTTACGTATATAAGGATGAAAGAATGTGCGTGAGATTTCCGACAATTTCAAATATGCACAAAGCAAAGACCTTAACTAGCCTGTGCATCCGCACAGTCTGACTAGGGTCTTCATCATGCCTTTTGTTGATATTTAAGGTCCCAAGGTATCTCTAGACAATCGGGTACTTTTCTAGAGTTGGTGGCTGTCTACGCTGCTCATTATTTGAATCTGACCAATATATAAAATTGTTGGAAATGTCTCGCACAGACTCAAATACCGTGGAATCATCAAGCTATACACGAATGTCTTAAACCACAAGCAATTTGGTGTGAATGTTTATTTGCTTTAGGCATTGAACTAAGCCAAATGATATAATTGATTTCATAACACTTCAATATTCTTGCAGAACCCTCTTTTCGTTAAAATTAAATAGAAAAATAATAATAATAAATATATAAGAAATAGAAAAAAAGAAAGAAAAAAAAAAGGAAAACACAAGTTTATAAAGCAAAATGCCAAAGAATAGCATCTTATATAGTCACTTTGAAAATTTTCCTCCCTATCCTGCGTTCAAAATGAAAATGTTTACGAACGGTTGGAAAAATGATACCCACCCTAAACGTGTACTCACGTACAATGCGGGGTGCTATTCCTTAACGTTCGCAAACGTTTTTGAATCCTAAACATAGGACTGGAATCTTACCTATCCTGCGTTCAAAATGAAAATGTTTACGAACGGTTGGAAAAATGATACCCACCCTAAACGTGTACTCACGTACAATGCGGGGTGCTATTCCTTAACGTTCGCAAACGTTTTTGAATCCTAAACATAGGACTGGAATCTTACCTAATCTGCATTGATACCACAAAGCAAGCTTTGGATTTTTATAAATAGATAGATAATTATGAACTCGTAGGAACATATGGAGGTAGGTGCTGTTCTTAAAAAACACGAACTTTGTTCTGCATAGATTCGTCGAGCCCGGCTGGCTCAGCGGTAAGGCTGTCAATCATAGGGTCGTGAGTTCGAACTGAGTCTCGGTCAACTTTCATCTAAATTTTAGCAATGGGACACGAGTCATTAGTCTCCCACCTATGGGTGTGTGATAAGTAGTCCGATTAGGTGGAATGAGCAGCCGGGTGTACGGATGAAAGGTTGTGGCTGTAGCAGTTGGGGAAACGATAAGAAGCCATGAATAGGTACACACGCCGCCAACATGTTACTGCAATAACTTCGAACGATGCGTTCAGCTCCACTCAAACAAACTTACCATAAAGGATACAAAGACCCATGTAAGCGAAATTAACCTTTGCACAATATTACCGAGCTAATTACATGTATTATCAATCATTACAGATAATTAAAACCGTAATATCGATCATTGTCTGATAAAATCAGTGCTTACAATTTGTTGCATCTGTAAGTCACTGCAATAAAACCAGAGGATTACCAGCCTTGCGATCAGGATAAAAAACTTTTGCGAAACATTTGTACCCATGTGAAAAGCAGTTTTTTTTCATCCTGAACATAGAACAGGTTACAGTCGGATAATACATGTATGTACTAGTAATTTAGTTACCGTTTTCCAACAGGAGCTTTGAGGGTTTAAATATCCAAATAAGAAAAGTATACTTTAGGTATTATCTGACAGGATTATTTATGTGCAGATTTTTAAAAGTGGTAATATAAAATGAGCCTGTGCGGGACATTTCCAACAATTTGAAATGTGCAAGTAGGGCAAACATTAAGCAGCGTAGACAGCCATATGCTTTGAATACAAAGTAACCTGTTGGTCCTCTGATAATTTAAAATATTATTTTTTCACAAAAGAGAATAGTGAAGACTCCTATCAAACTGTGTGGATGCACTGGCTTGTCAGATTCTTTGCTTTGTGGTAATTTGAAATTGTTGAAAATCTCACGCACAGGCTCAAATTACACACAATCGCCGTGCAAAAGTTTATATAAATTACGGTCAAGTAATCACATGTATCTAAGTCTGTCGTCAAGGAGGGAATCTCTCCACCCAGCGCGTCTCAATTATGTATCAAACAGAGTTTTATATGAGTGGGGGTGAAATAATGAGCCATTATCAATTCAAGCATTCATTTTTCATCTATTATTCATAACAATGTCAGCCGTGTGACATTCAGGTATTTAGAAGTGCCAGCTCCGACACAATGCACGTGTCAATACTTGCTCTTGTTTGCATTGATCGTTGATCAGAGAACATCAACAATATCAAGTTTCTAGTAACAATTTCCGTAAAAAATCAAAGCACTGAGCGTACTAGTGGTGAGCATTCTATGCGACCCAGTAAAATAAAGTACCCATTCGTTTGATCTTGTCGAAAATTTCAAATTTTATGACAACGGTACACAAATTGGCGCGCGGCTCGACATTTGTTCAGTGAGAGGAAACACTCAGTAGCAAAGATTAAAACACTAAAATACGTCATTCCGAAGGAAAAAATACGGAATAAAGGTTTGAAGAACCCTCAAATGTTCCCGTTATGCAAGGATGTATGGTTTTTATCTAGAATGAAACAGAAAACAACCAAGGACGCCCAGAATGTCGAAGGTGCTGTCTGTATTTCTGTGTGATTGTAAGATTAAACAATACAATGTTATACTCTTGAAAATTTTATTTAGAAAAAAATAATGAATTCAGCAGGAAAAAGGTCTGAATAAACCCCTTTTATTGTTTGACGTATCTTTTGTAACGCGCAATACGCTACCTCTAGACTTCTTGTCCGATCCTTGATAAATTAGGGGTTTGACGAGGGGATGGGGGAAGAGTAGATAGTTCATGTAACTGTACATTAAAAATCCTGCTGCGTACGGGATTCAAATCACGAACCCTTACAGACCTTAGGATTGGTAGTCACGCTTCTCACCACTTTGACTTACTGTTCCTGCGGTCAGCTTTAGATATATACAAATAAGCAATCTGAATTTAAGCAGAAGGTTGTTTGTATCATTCTCAAGGAAAGTTACAGTCTCTATGATTCAATTAAATGAAGAGTTGTGGTAAACATTGTAACAACAACAAAAGCAACAGTTACAACAACAACAACAACAACAAAAACACAACTATACAACCCCATAAAAAATGACGACGCGTACTAGAAATTCCAAAATTTCGGAAGTATTCAAACGAAACTGTTGTAGATGATCTTAACCTTTTGCCACTTAAAGCTGTTTTGCATCAAGAGGTCGGTATATACAACGATTTTAGTGATCACAATTCTTTTGTTATCGTTCTATTTTCGGGGAGAGGGCATATACAAATATTGACGGACTGTTTAAATGGACTTCTACTTGAGACTGTTGATTTCTTCACAAAGTTTTCACTTCAAACAGTTTACACCGTATGGAGGTAAACTACACATGCTATTGAAAGAATGTTCAATGTATGACGACAATATATCTTTAGTTAATTCCAATTAATAGAAATAGCAAACAGCATATTGAATTTGTGAGCATAGTAGGAGTGCTTTTGAAAAATTTCCTCAAATTCTTGTCAGTTTTCACAAATTCATAACTGCTTTTTGGAATATTTGACTTTTTCTAGTGATGCGTTTATATGTTCTATCAATCAAGCCACGTAGATAAAAATACAATGCATAAAATGACTACTATTGTAATATTTAGTATAAGAGTCTGTGAGTGAGATTTCCAACAATTTCATGTATGTCCAAAGCAAAGACTTACCAGCCTTTGCATTCGAACATATCTTATCAGAGTCTTCACTATGTGATTAGTCGATAGATAAGGTCTCAAAGTATCTGTAGACAATCAGTTGGAAAAGGATATTGTCAAAAGTAATACTCACGTAAAAAGAAAGACTCTATTTTTACAGGTAAAATGTTATGGCTTGTGTAACGGTTTTTTGGAGGGGGGAGCAAACGGACAAAGTGACGGGTAAAAACACCAATATGCCGCGAATTGATCGATGCGGGGGAGGGGGATGATTTAGATTCAGTAGTCAAACAAGTGCGAATAGTTCCGACCTGGGTCATTTTTTACGCAATGCCAAGATGGTCCATTTTAACTTGATGAGTCTCATGTACTTAAGTCTACCAGAAACTTGTCTTATAACCCATTAATTAATATCCTAACTAAATATATATCTCGAGTGCATCACACCAAAACTAATTAAGGCATTGTTCGCGAGCGGTATACTGCACCGCTCTGGTTATATTGATCATATTATGTTATCAATTTATAATGTACAATTAATCTGAATAGGGGAATATGGCGTCGAATTACCCTCTTTACGATTCAGGGAGTAAGTGCACCAAATAATCAAATTGAGACACGCCACACTAAAAAGGTCAGAAAATCGGGTTTCTATTTTTTTTCTGTTGCTACACTTAAGAAGATCATGAAATTGACATTCATTCCGATCAAAACTATACTAGATCGTCCACTCAGCGATCCAACTCAGCGATCCATTCGTTCATTCCAAACATTCACTCAAAACATTCAAAAACGGTACAAACGCACTCAAATCATAGTGTCAATGACGTTATTCAAAATTGATAAAGCTAGAAAAAATCGTTTTTTTTACACAATTGAAATAGTAAGCGTCTAATAGGTTCTTGAAGAATTAGGAATCTTTGTTTTAGAACTTGTATGCGGACTTTATTAAAGGGAGGTCATAAATATCCAAATTTTGTTCATCCAGAACAAAATTAGCGATATTCGATGACTTCCCCTTTAATTCACTCAAAACTCGCTCCACACACTCCATTTAATGCTATTCCAAAATCATTCTTAAATCACTCACCTTGTCAATTTCACGATGTTGTTAACTGTAAGCTACTGCTGATAAACATCAACATCAACAGCATATACAACAAAATGAAAATCAGTGATGGGCATGAGATCGTGTGGCAATAAATATTCAGATTGTTTTAGTATTTACATGCCATAAAGTGATTAATCGAAATATTTAATCAATTCCCCTTGTCCCTTGTTTTTTTTGGCCAATGAAAGGTCGCTCTTTGGTTTAATCAAATATGTCTCCTTTCCGACAAACTGCTCACGTGAATTCAGGTAACAATTCAGAGAGACATGTCATATCTTGTCTTCTGAAGTGAGTTATTTTCGGACAATCTAAAAATCTAACAGATAATACCACCGGCTTCAGAAGAACACATGTGATCGGCCTTTCTAAGCAGACATACGTTTAAGATTATTGCATCATACTGGCCTAGCCAATATACATTAAATTGATAAAGTTAAAACCACTCCAACCCCTATGATCCATTCGTTCAAGGATGCGACCTCTCGAATGCCAGTAATTTGCCGTCCACAAGACTTAGTGTATCTACAAAAAAGAATCAGAGAATCTCCCAATCAGGTTCGCTTATCACGTAATACACACTTATTTTAACTGCTAGGATATTCTTCTTGTCAATGTTCAAATTATGTTTCGAAATTCAAATTTTAGGCAACTGTAGTAGAGAAATATATAGTGGTACGAACACCAAAAGTGATAATACATAAATAGAACTGTTTTAGTTAAAATCTATAGATGCACGTAGTCGATCTTTGGTTATTCGATCAAAACAATATAAAACAAAAGATTATATTATGGCATTGATCAGAGGAAATTGAAATTAACCCAAACATTTTTTATTGAATTTAAAAATGTTGGTTTTGCAATGAATGTCTCTTTACGTGGGATTAATGACCAAATTATGACATTATATTTAATGAATATGTGGTCTTTTTTGGCGAATAGAGCCAATCTTAAACCTTTTATCTTATAACCAGATATACTTAAGTCACAGAGGATTCTCAAAAAGGGTAAAAAAAAGTGCGACAGAAAAATCTAAGCATGATCTGACAGAAAACAGCTAATTATGTTCATGTTCGAACTCTAACTTCAATTATCTTTTATCTTATATGTAATGATTGTAGGATATGTCTGTACTAATGTATGACATCAAAAAATGGTATTCAAATGAAATACAATATAATCTGAGTGTAAATCTAATTATATTTTTCTTTGATGTGGATAACAAAGGTTGTTACCTGTTTTGGAACACGGTTATATTTTGCTTACGCCGCTGTAATATACTTTTTTCTTCCTCTATATCTCTCAGTAAATATGGTTTCTGACGACTAAATTACCGCAACCAATTTCAATCAAAGTCTCAAACCAGATAAATAACAGTTCAGAAGAAATATTTTCTGTAATAATCAATAAATGGATGAACTACAACTTATAAAAGATTAACACCTGTATTGCTGGAAAAACTCTACACATTTCAATTGTCTTTTTTTTTTTTTATTAACAAACGATATATTAAAGCACAAACCAGGCACCAATATATGAATTGCATACGTTACTCATTAAGACCAGAATAAACCACATTTGCTCTGACGTACATATGAAAGCGGATGTGTCCTTCCAGAACAATTTTGTTGATGTGTTACTAAATTTTATTTTCATTTCATTTGCATTCGAGGGGTGATCGGTAAGTTCTTGTTGTTTTCAAAATGAACTATTAAATACAGTTAATGGTGCCTAGAAATGAAGTAAGTTCCTCCATACAATAGGACTCTAGATCCAACGCCCAGTTTACTATAATCGGAGCGTAATCATAACATGCGCTAATGGTCGTCACGCGACTTTGTTCGAAGCACCACCGCTTTAGTTATACAAAGTTACTAATTTAACCATACTTCGAAGCGACGTGATTGATTTTATGCATTTGAATTTAAATATGGCTAAAGATAGGTCAACCTACGCCTTAAAGTAGAACTTCAGCCTTTTCAATATGTTAATGACGCTAAATTCTACGCGACCTATTTACTTGCAAAACGGTTTTGACGTAGGAAGAAACGCGACCTGATAAACAGCGAGCGCTTTACCCGATAACCTGTTTATGACCTAACAAGAAATATACTGATTCTAATACGTTAAATATCGTGAAAATAAGGTAATTTTCGCTTCAAGCGGGAGACAAATTTCTACAGTCATATATTTTTTGAAATCATTTATGAACATCACTGTCTGAATAATAATAGTTTACATTAAGTATTTGAACAATTTATAGGTTTTCCTGCTTTTTTGTGAAAAAAATGACATCATATATCATGTTGATATTCTTAGTGCTCAAATTTAGGTCGACTGCTATTTCTCGACTGTGAGCGCTTACCATGACGCCATATATTAATTAATTCTGATGTCAAAATTTAAAAACTGCACGAATATAGAGGATATTGAATGAGTGGTCATGAAATACTGAATTTGTTAAACGAGTCATCTATAAACAGATGAAAACGAGGCTTCGTCGAGTTTTTATCTGTTTTAGATGACAAGTTTTATAAATTCTGTGTTTTATGACCACAAATTTTATATTCTAATTATGATATGACCCGAACTTTTGCGAAAAAATCGTCAAAATTCTTGAAATTCAACATTTTTATATTTTACGCAACACTTATAACGCCGTTCAAAACTGACGTCACAATTTTCACAATATACACATTATGACGTCATTTTCGCGGTTACAAAATAGCGTTGCTATTCGTTCTTAGCTCATTTGCATAATTAATCTTTTAGTGTAATAACACCCGTGTAATATCAAATTTATTCAACGGGTTTATTTCACTCCCGCCACGTAGGTCATATTATAAATGTCGTTAAGTGATCATTCGATCAATATCCGAAGTTTCATTACTGTCAATCTCATGAAAAATGAACCATAAACAAATGACTCGAATTTATCGATCACCTCTCGTATATCTTTTATCATTTACTGAGAGTCATTGTCATTTTAACAAGCCTCAATTGTGTCCAACCAATAAGCGAATGATAATTAAAAAACCTACATGATATGGGCTGCCTGTAGCCCGGGTAAAATGTTGTGGTTCTACTGTTGGGGAAAACAACGGAAATGTATCGACCGCCGTGATATAACTGAAATGATGTTAATAGATGGGGTTTACACCTCAAACAATCAATGAATTAAAAGGGTTGGCTATTTTGATGTCTATGTAAATTTCCGAACTACCCTTGCCTTTGTTTCTATACATTCAGTCAGTAAACTGTGGAAAAAATGTGGATTTCTCTCTGTTACAGAAAAATCACTTATTGCACCAATTTTTAAAAAGATTATGAATATATCTTAGATAAAAAAAATCTATGAAACTTAAGGATAGATAAGATAGTATCACCATCTGTGAACCACCATCTATGAAAATGTTTTCATATGAAATCCCTGGATTTTAAATGAAGCTTAGCCTGGGTACATCAAATTACATGTATATAAAAAAGAAGGGAATCTTTAGATATCGTCTCTTCTTGAACTGAAAGGTAAGAGACGTTGTTATTTAAAATGTTCGTATGTTTGAATAGGGGTTTATGCCGATTTCAACAGTTTATCAGTTTTATCGTGGCGGTTAATTTTTAGGATCAGGTTTGGCACAACCACTTTTTTACGTAGAAAATCTTATCACGCCTTAGTCATTGAATCAAATCATGGTTACCTCTATCGAATTCATTGATAAGATATCTTATTGGTCAAGTGGACTCTGTTGAGTGACGTTGAACAAGTGTGATCCTCTTGTTTCAAATAACCAATATTTTAAAGAACTTATTTTAAAACAATGTTGTGTTTTTTTTTTCTATTTCAGTGATAATGCTGATTACAAATCAAACAGAAGGTAAGATTGAAATTTTTGTGTAGGTCATGGTGATCTGTCAGTCTTGTGAGCTTCAAGTGCCAATCCAGGTCAGACTTCGCGTATTTCACAGGTTATCTAGAGTTAAAATTTCACATATGCCTGATTTTTCTGCATTTTGCATTCTCCATCTAAGAATTATTTCTTTGAATGCAATATTAAGTCGGCATCTACTCAGTTTATTCTACGGATGGCATTTTTGCTGTACTTGTCACAAGTATATATAACTGTAGTAAATGTTTGATTCAATGCAACACAAAGAAGATGAAATCAAAATATACATTCCTTTGGTGGTGTATGTTTTTTTTTCTTGTACTAGTTTTATTGAGACGATGTTACGAAATTGTTAAATTGAATCAGTCAAAACTTGAGGATAATACAAACATATTGAAGTTATTTTCGCAGCGATCGGTTAGATTTTGCATTATTCACTGACGGAATTCAATGTATGTATATGGCTGTGGTAATCCTGATATACTTAGTATTAATACTATCGACAAAATCCCAATATCATTAAACCAACCCTCGCAAAAGGCACCAACATCAATCATAAGCACCGAGAATAGTTTTTACAAACTATACTTAGTTCCAAAGGAAAGTGTGCACTTTCAAATTCGTATTTTCCTTTTCTTTTTTTTATAAAGATGTTTGCAAACAACCGAGTAAAATCGAAGTCATACTTTTGATGATGCTTGATAAAATGCAAGCACCAAAGCAGACTTCGAATTAATTTTGGAAACTGCATTTACGCACGCAGCTTATAGGATGTAAAGAGTTTCCTTCTATACAGCTTCTTCTGCAATAGGAGCACTGCGCTTATTAGTCTAGGCTCTTATGTAAAAATATTGGGTCGATCGTGACACGTCGTGCGAAAATGCCACTTTTTGTCTGTAGTAAGCTACCATCATGAGATAACTTTTGCACGTGGGGTGCCCGACTTGGCGGGCCTAGATACGACTTTAGAGCGATTTCAAATTTCGGATAGATGTGTATCCGGATTCTTTTCCTTTTATTTTCAAATTTGCGAATCCTATTTGTTAGACGAACAAAGATGAAACCAAAGTGACGTTTTTATCTCTACTTTATGTCCTACATCAATTATAACGGTAATTTTAGACGGTGTCCATGTGTTTGTTTGTCTAACCATGTGTATGCCATAGTATAGCTAAACTGCATTAAATGTGTAATTTGATAACCGTAGTTGAGATTGATTGCACATACTTTTACTTTTAACCAGGTCATTTCACATTGTTAAGTATCACTTGATGTCGAAGGTAAAAAGGTTATCTGACGTTTCTGGCCAAGCACAGCCATTGCACAGTACCGGGAGGCACATTGCAGAGCAGTCCAAGATCGATCCCCGGCCGCGTTGAAAAAGTTTTCGTATCGGTCTCTCACCAATGAGCTGTTATACGCTCGAATAGTGAAACTGGTGCCGCTATATCGCATGTGGTAGCGCACCAGACTCTATTTAGGGTGTTCCTAATTCGATCCGCGACGGTGGCACTTACCCTTACCGTCAATGTTCTTCCATCAACGGGTTTATGCTTGTTAACCTATATTCGATTAGTAGCTATAGAACTGGAAAGGACGCCATAGTAGTACTGGTAAGAGAAAATCAAGGAACCCATGGCTAGTAGCTATAGTTTCCGCGATGTGTTTAAAAAGCTGTTAAAATGCGTTAAAAACTATTCGAAAAATGATAGTTCTAGTGAGACTTATTTAACGGCTTAACGGTTAGGTTTTCCAGCAGTCCCAATCAGACAGAAATTCATAGAAAAGTGTTAATGCTTCCTGGTGAATGTAAAGACTTTTGTTAAACAGAATGACATCATATCAAAATGGTGACGATATTTTAACATTTTATAAAGATGAAACAATTAAAAAAACCTAATCAAGAGCACCGTGTGCGGCTTCCAACAATCAGCAGCTCGGTGCTCATGATGTAGTGTATGAAAATATGAAATCATAAAAAAGGAACTTAAAACATGCGAACTTGCGCTTAGTTACAGGAACTCTTTGACAGTACAGATTGCACTTAAATATATATTGATCAAATATTCAAAGTTTAAATCAAATGCTTTTAGCCATGCGTTCAAGATTATAATATACAGGCAAAAAGAAAAAAAAGTTTTCGCATAAAGCCAGTTACACGATGATGACAAAGCGGTGTTTATAGACATACGATGTTTTAATTATTGAAAAAACAAAATATGACAGCCTTAAAATTTCGTTGGCATAGTAATATACAGGTGCTGAGGCGGAGGGAGCTTAAAACAATGAAAATCTGTTACATCATTATTTTTTCTGAGAGTATTCGTAAACGTTAGTTGAAATTTCTTGGCAGAAGTAAATATGACACAAAAGGAAATCAATTGTATTATTATTCAACTTGATTGGAAAAGTTTTTTACGGACAATGAGTATTTGAAATAGGACTGATTATTCCAGAGAATAGTGATCTGACGTCAAAACAATATACAAAATTAGCTTTTAATCTTTATATTTCTTTCCTCATCCAAGTTATTCACCAACCCAAAAATTCAAAATGTTTTAGGGAAAATATAAAAAATTGACCTTTTTCTAAAGTTACCCCGGATGTTCAAAGAGGGCCTGGCTTTTAATTGGGATTTAGAAGGGTATACATTGTAATGAAGTTTCAACAAAAACACTCGTTCAAATTGATTTTCATCATTTTCCCAAATAAAGATCCAGCATTAGGGTCTGCACTTCAATATAATTAATACGATATAATACAGAAATATTACACAGATTTGATTTCAAAGGGAGTGTGGATACTTTCTGCAAGTTAGTTTATCAGGCACAGAAAGGCATCGGAGGAAACGGAGACTGTGTAGAAAAGAGTAAACGATGACGTCATATTTAACGTTCTGGCTCCTTCGCTGAGTGGAGGTGTATGTCTTAAACTTTTTTTCTCTTCTCTACAATCGCTATTGATTGCACACATTAAAAGCTTTTCACATTTATTATACAAATATTGCATTAAATCATTGTATAGTTTTTATTTTGATAGTCAAGCTTTCTAAGGTTTTCATTTTACGAAGTTCTGGATCAATCGTCGTTCACTGTTGTTTTTTTTTTTTTTTTTTTTTATTATTATAATTATCATCTTAATTGTTCATCTGTTGAGCGCTTGATACGCATTCCGAAAGAGTCTCACTTTGTGTGTTTTTGTACTTTTGCAAAAACCTATAGAACCATTTGATTGACATTCAGGTTATGCATGAATATAGTATTATTTTCATGAGTCTACGAGGTGAAATAAGATTTAAGGATTGCAATAAGTACTGGAACGGTTCAGTTTACTCCCTAATACTAACTTATTTTTTATAAAAGCCCCAAAAGCTAGTGTCACATAAACGCTCCGACAAGACGGCGATGCGCATTTATACAGATTAGGTGATAAATCGACGCCTAGTCGCCGAATAGTCGGCGACTGATCGGTTCATCAGCCGATTAAATAGCGGATCTTTTGTAGATCGGCAAGGCGTAGATGAGTTTTATCGTCAAGTTAAAAGCTGTCGACTAGTCGACGACGTCTTTTAGATTTGTGGATGACGACAAATCGCTGTCTTTCTTCCGGGCTCCGGCCGATTTTGTTCACATCGCAGAAGTCTTTTCTGACCCTTCCACTTAGGGAAGTGATCGGCGACTAGTCGGTAAGGCATCGCCTGTGCATCTCACCGGCGTATCATCAGCCAGCTATGTTTAATTGACCATGATTTCTGGACAAGAAATAAGCCATCGTCACGTCGGGCAAGATTTATGTGACTGCAAAGTATTTTTGTCCTGAGATAGCGGCCGAAGCCCGGTCGATGTCATTTTTTACTAATCGGCCGATGAAAAATAGGAAGCGCGGATTTGTCGACGACGCTGACTTTTGTGTGACTTAAGTATAACATAGACAAAACAGATCATAAAATCGGAAAAGAAACAAACGCGTTTCCTTTAAATCAATCATGTGCCTTGTTTTCATTTCATCAACCACTTGATTATTTATGAGTGTAAGAATACCAGTTTCATTTTTATTTGAAATAAAAAGCACTAATTTTCATAAAAAGAAAGGCCTGTGTTCCTGTGACATCTATATATTCGCGACGAATTGGTGGTAATTCGCCGACATATTCGGCGATTTGTCGATAATACAGCACGCTCGCACGCACGCAATTCATTGATTGACCCGAGATGAATTTGCTTAGTGTAAGTGACGTGAAATTAACTACCACCCTGATCACACTTCAAGTCGCATACACGCGAGAAATGTAAAAAATTGAGTCGGCTTGATAATCGTTTTAGTTATACCCTTAGATCAAGAAGCAAAATTATTGAAATCATTTGATTTTCATTACATGGGTTCATCAAGAATATAATACAGACATTTAAATAATCTTAATCCTTGTTATTACTTTCCTCTCTGTCGGTTACACAACAATATTCTGAGTATTGTCCGGTTGAATTAAATTGTAAAATCTCAAAAGGAAAGGTATTCGGATAGCAATTTATCCGAATATTTGATCACCGATTTCAAGATTTCTAAGCTTGTAAAATCGGGCACTCCTATTTCAGATTCACGCTGATAGTATAAACTCTGACCAGGGCTACCATTTTGCAACTACGCAAGCCAGAATATTTTGAATTACCGATCTCCTAAAATGTTGAAATACCGAAAATACAAAAATGATACTTTGGTCTTAAAACTGTAAATTTAACAATCATTTTCAATTCCTTTATGCTTTAAGATTTGGAATTTGATACATTGTAATTGTAAATATAGTTTAATGCAAAAAATATATAGGGTTTGACATAAAATTACTTTTTTTGTTTAAAAGGAACAGTATTCGGATAGTACATTATCGGAATATTTAATCAACGATTTCTAGTCTCATAGGCCTCAAAATCCGGGCACCCCCGATGCAAAATCCTGCCAATCGATCCCTCTAACTATGAACAAAAAATGACACTTTCGTCCGACTTGTCACGATTTTTTACCTAAGCGACTCTATTATATGTGGCATTTTAGAGTTTGACCTAGGAATCCATAGCATTTTCAAACCAGAATTTGCGATATTTTTTTGCAATTTCTCACGTTGTTTATAAGGGTACACCAAATGTAAAGATGATATTTCAATTAAATATTTATATATGTAATAAATATATATAATACATACTAAGTGATTTGTATAAAAAAGTATCTAACGAGGTTGGGGGAATTGATAATTGTTGAGGCTCTGCCGAGACAATTATCAATTTGCACGACCGAGTAAGATATTTTTCCATACAATACACTTAGTACGTAATATATTTATCTTCTAACCTCTATTTGCCTACTTTTCGTCGATGTTTCTAAAAGAAATGCAAGTTTCTAAAAATAAACGTATTATATAATTGCTTTAAAAATATACATGTGTTATCATAAAAAATATCAAATGCAATGTCATCACACGGATAGTTGTATGGTTATAAGATAAAGTTGTTTACAACTAGTTTTATTTCTCCAGGATGCGGCGCCTACCACAAAATAGGAGGGGGGAGTACAGGGTATATTGCCACGGACGCAAACTATGGGGCATACACAAACTGTATATGGTGGTTAGAAACTGACGACGGATATAGATTACATATAAATGTTACTTATGTTGGCGATTATAATAATGGGCGCTGTGGGGACTATATTATAGTGAGTATGAATTATACAGATTACATATAAATGTTACTTATGTAGGAGATTATAACTTTTATTTGGGTGATGTGGTGACTATATTATAGCGAGTTTAATTTAAATAGATTACATAAAATGACGTCAATGAAAAACGCCTCGGTCATATAGAAAGGGCAGTAATTTACAAACGACACATTTCACGTTTAAAAAAAACGTTCTTTGTATCGAAGACTAATTCATTTCAGTTAAGAACAAGCAAGAACTGTTATTTTTCAATCATGTAGTTATCCAGCTTCAAACGTGAGTACCCGTCATTCAGAGGCAATGACGGTGCTGACCACATTGCGTGGTAACCAAAGCAACAGGTCTATATAACTCATTGAACAGTGAACATTTCTCATATTGTAAGGGAGAATACCGTCCCTCTATTCTGGAAGAGCAACTGCTGATTTGTCAACAATATAGGGCATAGAAAGACGATTAAGAAAACGTTATCCGAAGGACCCACCTCAGGGTTTTTCTTTGATTACAAACCAGAATAGAAGCTTATAAGAGTATGGTGTTGACTCAGTATTTCGTGAAAAACTCTCCAGTAACAAATGACATGAACGAATGAGATTTTACTCAAGATAGAAGAGGCAATGCCGTTGATGTATAGTTGTGCCTACTATGACCAATAAGGCTTAATCGATCTTGAGACTCCGAGATCTGCGATGCGATTTCTAAAAAATATTTCGAATCACTTATTGTCGATAAGCTGCAATATTAGTTTTTGACAAAGATTTTGTAATCACATACCGATTACGTCAATGACGTTTTCCGATGAAGTTGTGTTGTCGTGCAGACGTCATCAGCGGCCAACCTTGACCTTACCTACCGGACTATCTCTTGTTAGCGTTTCCAAGACGCAATCATTTAAGAATTGTCGGACAGGACTCAATCTAAGGTTTAAAAACTTTTTTTTCTGGGAACTGCCCTATTTCAAGAGCCCAAAGATACAATGACAGTAATAGGAATAGTGTCCGTGCAACAAAAATGTATGAACTTTCATAAAATACCTTGCGTGAATCACTTGTATTTTGAATGTTTAAGACACATATGTAATTTTGCTTTGTGGAAGGCGCACGGGTAGCTATGAAACTTAATGGCCCCTAATCATGATTTAGAATTGAAAAAATTTTCATTTTGGCATGTGTAAATGGAGTTTTGTTAAAGCTAGTCTATTTTTTGTGCTGTGTAAAATGCCTACCAGAAAGGAAATGACAAAATTTTCACGGAGGCGATTATTTAACGCCAGTATATTTACCTAAGGCCTGCTTACGTAAATGGTTTAAAATAAGGAAACTTATGAGGACTCAAAAATGAAAAAAAAGGCTGTGATAGAAAAAAATATTGTTTGAGTCGATATGTGGACTAGGTTGATGTAAGTGTGATTTTTTAGACCGTGTCGATGTTTTATTTGCGCAAAAAGACTGCGTCGTAAGCACGGCTGTAGTCGAGATATTGGCAACCCCTGTCGCTGCCGTCGGCGTCGTGATGAATTGTAACCTTGTCTATGTAACTTATTATTGATAATATTTACTTGAATGTTCAGCATTGATGTTTTAGAAGAATTATACCAATTTTACACTATAATGCTCCTGCAGCTCTTGCGATGTTTTTGTAGAGTAATTGAGGAACTATTTGTAGTAGACATGGCCTGTTAAAGAAGACTTGAACATTGTGTCTTTATTACAGATACGAGACGGGAATGGAGACCCAGACGAAGTTTTAAATACACAATCAACAAACTGTACATCCTTAACTAACGTAGTAGTCAATGCCTATGCCAGCTGGATGAGAATACAGTTTGTAAGCGATGGGATCACTGCGACCAGCGGATTTCAGGGCCATATTTATACGTCATTTGTTGGTAAGACATTCTTCATAGCCATATTTATACGTAATTTGTTGGTAAGACATACTTGAAAGCCATATACGCTCGTACATACGTAATTTGTTGATAAGACATACTTCATAGCCATATCTATACGTAATTTGTTGGTAAGACAGATTTCATGGCATATAAAAGGTCATTGTCGGACAGATTTCACAGGACCATATTTATAAGTCATTTGTTGGTAGGACAGATTTAAAGGCCATATCCATACATGTTGGTAAGACATAATCTATGCCACATTTCTTACGACTTTTTTTTAAGACAGATTTTCATGTCAGACCGTTTGACTGAAAATCAATCGTTCAAGCTAATAGTAACGATGTAGTATTTTCTGATTAACATAAAGTTAGCTTTTATAGGCATGTTGTAGAGTGAATATTAGTCCATTTCTTTCATTTTTTATCCTCCCTGGTAGTGTTTTATTATACATAACTGTAAATGTAAGTTATCAAACTTACATATACATAACTGTAAATGTAAGTTATCAAACTTGCGAACATTTAGAGGCTGGTAATGGGGAAGCCTGGCCCCCACCCTTGGGAATTTCGAAAATGATATGGTTTGTAGATCAATGATAAGATAAGAATAATAATAGATTAATATATCAATGTCTCAAAGCCTCCTCATGATATATTCACCCAACCTCGATCAGAAAACATTGATATTTTATGACACTTACATGTTATGAATCTATCAAACCATTCTTTACAAATATATTTATAGAATAGCCCTGACCCTGTATTTGAATTTAACAATGACATACGGATTTTATGATATATATCCGAAAATTATTAACGTCAAACCTTAGCTTCAATCCGATAATTGCAACGGGTCGCAATTGTGAAACATAATACGTGTAAACAACCGAGAAAAGACGAAGTAAATCATTTGCAGGCGACGAAAGGGGTCCACAATGAAAAAAGAGATCTAGATTTCTATTTTTGTGTTAACCCAGGTTAAGTGGTGACAGAAATGATTTATGTAACATACTGTGATATATATATATAATTATCGTATTTCATAATTACATTTTATCATGTAATGTATCTTTTACCGAACAAAGTCTATCTCTCTGAAGGACTCGTAAACACAAATTAAAAAGGCTGGATTTACGAGGATGATGTGGTGGCCCATCACCAATATGTGTTGATGCAAATTGTTGACGTAGAGATGAATTTTATAGTCTAGATGGTATCTTTAAAAACTTTTGAGTTTATTTTTATTTTTTTCAGCTGTCGAAATAATAACATATTCGTATTTTTGTCTAGGTCTATATTTTGATGTATCGATAGAAACGCAAAAAGGAAAACAACAACAACAACAACAACAACAACAACAACAACAACAACAACAACAACAACAACAAATTAAAATCAGAAAATAACGAATCTTCTTTCGCTCAATTTAATTTTTGAATTTTGTACCGGCATGTAAAAAATCATCTTAAGAAATTTGCGACAAAGCAGGTACTTTTATCATTACATTAGGTAATTATTTTTTTCTCTTGACCTTGCTTTTAGCAAAAACCTTTCTGCACCAAAAATGAAGTATTTCGGCGACTAACCCGGTGTTACAATAATGTTCTCAATATTTTGGAATGTCTCCAGACGGGTTTAATACACCGCAGTGTAAGTCATTAAATATTGAAATGTGACGAATTCGAAATTAAATCTAAGTGGGAATAGTCTAATGAGCTACGAGACCAACACAGAAACTTATAAAAACAGTCACTTAGAGAACAATTGATTAGGATTTCTTATCCCCCGTCGTTACTCCGAAGAAGACATCGGAATTGTCGGTCTGAGTTCTTTGCTTTCCTGTCATTCGTCACTCAAGTTTCAAAAGTACATCTACAATCATGCAAGCTATTTACTTGAAACATCTCAATTGCATAGCTTTCAATGCATAGAAATGCACTGCATACGAACAGCAACTATTGTTAGCTTAATTGTTAAGTATTAAGTATTATTGCCTCTTGTTTTTTTTACACAAATGTTGTCATGTGCATATCTCTGTAAATATTCCGGATAAAGACGAATCTCATCATGGCAAACAAACGCCATTACCCTTGCTTGTTCCCATATGTGAATTATTTTAAAGTTCCTTTCGAATCTTATTAGGTTTGAAAGTATTATTTTTACAAATTTTAAATGGATCCACAAAAATGAATTAATGTATAGTTATATATAGAGAAAGTCATCCACGGTTTGTTAAGAAAAAGTACTTCCTGTAAATAGACGTTGTCATATTGTTATTTAACAGAAAATTGCACGTTCTTTTATAAACGTTGTTGGTCACCAAGCAAGAAATAAATGCAATTATATGCAAGGATTACATCTTTACTTCTAATCATGAATCAGGCAACTGGAAGTCTAAAAAATGTAAATGATTAGCAGGTCACCATCATAATCAGAATAAGATACGTCGTTAATTGGGGGCCAAACCTATTCAATTTGATACGAGTTTTTTGTCGACCATCGACGGTTGACATATACAGTAATGTAAGGAAAGGAGAAATAACTTGAAATAAATGCCTGCAATAATTGTTTTCTCTTCTGGAATTCTTTACATGAAATACAACTTCTATTTTGTATTTTCAGGTGCTTCATTATTTAACGTCAGTAGTCCAATTAAAAGTAAGTGTTGTTAATAATATTATATATAGCTCAAGTGAGCACAATTGTAATCAATAAATGTCTGGCGTCTGTCGGTCCGTTAAAAAAAGTCTCCCCTCTTAAACTACTTGGTAGAATTCAACCAAACTTCACACATGTGATCCTTAGGCCATTTAATCTCAAAATACGTAACAGATTTTGAATCGGGGTCAAAACTTTGATAAATTTTTATCTTGATGATATGTAGGTCATGTTAAAATTGGTCATGACGGGTCAAAGAGTAGGTCACTTGATCAAATCTTGAAAAAAAATCTTTTTTTGACTCTAGATGTAACAAATTTGGCTCAAATGCTGTCAAAATTCGTCAGAATGATTAGCTGGGTGATATCTTGGACTTGGTCTTGTTTAAAATTAGGCAATACCTTGTCAAAAGGTCAAATCATAAAAAACCCTAATTCTGCTCTAAAGGTCATAATTTTGGCTCAATCATTGTAGATATTTATCTGAATGTTAAGCTTTATGATATCAAGACCAGTTTCTATAAAGGTCATGCCTGGTCAAAAAGTATGAAACTAGATCAAATCTAAGAAAACCATCAGTTTACTCCAGAAGCCCAAATGTCGGTTCAATCATTGTAGTTGATTTGTCGGAATGCATAGCTTGATGATAATCTTTAAAAATAAGTTACGCAAGATCAAAAAGGAGTTGTTAAGGCTAGAAGTATCAAGTTTGCCTTTATTATTGTCGAAATCGTTTAAGACTTTTAGCTCGGCTTTTCGGAAGCAAAACGAGGTATTATGATCACTTTGGCGTCGTTTGCGTTGGTGTTGTTGTTGGCGTTGGCTTGACAAACTTGAACCTTGGTCATATCTCTGTTGTTATTGGAGATATCACAATGAAACCTGGCTCGCGTGTTTCACCATCAAAAGGGCTATTCAGACTATCAAATTTGCTAACTCTTACTGCTTTTTTGTAAGAGTTATGCCCCATTTTTGACTTAGATTTTTTGCACTTTCAATCAACCCCAGGGACCCGTTTTACTGAAGTCCTTACGAAAAGATTGGTCGTAAGTCAATATCACAAATCGTACCTGATGTGTTTATTCATTGTCTTTACAAGACGATTCAATGATATGATGCATGGCAGATTTCCATAATTAGTTACTACTGTGTAAAGTAACTTTAATTTTTGACTTACGCAAAAAATGATATGATCGTAGGATGTTTTGTATAACAGGCCCCTGTAGCCGAGTGTTGCATCCGTCGGCGGTGCTATTGTTATCTTGATTAAGTCTATGTGATGTTCAAAGAAGATCATGCTCGACCAAGAAGAGTGTCATTTAATAAAACAATTTAAAAAAGCCTCATTTCTTCTCTAGTATATATGCATAATTGTCAGTCTTAAAATAATGTTATAGTATTCCTGAAGAGGCCAATCATAAAAAGAAGGAAGTTCTTCAAATTTTGAGTTTGTGTGATTCACGTGAGCGATATAGGACCTTCATGATCCCATTATTTTGAACATTTTTAGTTGGTTGGTGTCCACAAAATCGCAGCTACTCCTTTAGTCAAGATGAAGATACGACATGTTCGACCAACGATAATATGATGAAAGGGACACGAAATATTGCTGCAAATTAAAACTCATTTAAATTTTCAAAACATTAATTCAAACTGGTAGAGTAGACATGTTGGTCAAACATTAAGTTATAAGGCATCTTAAAATACATGTATTCACCCCCCCCCCTACCCCCCCCCCCCCCTCCCCTCCGAGATAAGAGTGTCACAACGGACAAATACCTCTGCACGACAACATGTTAAGTATTCGAAATGAAAACTGTCACGTTTTTCTGTATCTACGGAAAGCAAAAAAGCTACGTCTATCAAAAAATATGATCCTTCAGCTATATAACTTGAAAAATAACAACCGTGTAGCCTATACAATGCAATACTTCATGATTTTCTTTCATATCTTTTCCCCAACATCACTAGGATTTTTCAGATTAAATGCAAATTAGAGGTACCGTGTGTCATATTCCAGTGTAAATGCAATTTCAAATTCAAGATAGCGTTTAAAATTGAATAATTTATACAGGCTTAAACAATAACTACAATTGGATAATTCGGTACTGATTTTCTTTCCTATTACCGCAAATTTGAATAAGAAAATCTAGAAAATATAAAATGATATGTGTTACAGTACATGACAGAGAGTGCTACGGCTTAGTATCTACAGCACTTTTAGAGGTTACAGATTCTTATGGAATACATTTGTTTTGTTTAATTATTTGAATGGGGCTTATAAGCTATTTTAGCTATGACTTTTCCCCCGTATGCCCGTCAGTCCATCTTGAAAAATGTTTGCACCGTCTTGTCATCCTGAGCGCAGGGCCTGACTCGTATATGCGCTGTTAAGAGCCACTCGTTAAAGATTGTAAAGTAACTACGTCAGAAGAAGAAGAAGAAGAAGAAGAAGAAGAAGAAGAAGAAGAAGAAGAAGAAGAAGAAGAAGAAGAAGAAGAAGAAGATGAAGAAGAAGAAGAAGAAGAAGAAGAAGAATACCTCTATTACAGACAATGACAACAATTACTACCATTAAATAACATGTTGTTTTATTTGGGAGTACATATTCTCATTACTTATTTCTTGAATATTTGTGTTTGTAGATTGTCGATCATACGAATGGTCCTGTTCAAATAAAGAGTGTATGACTATGTCCTATAGATGTGACGGCTTTAATGATTGTGGGTGTACGGATTGTGACGAGCATGGATGCGGAGGAATAGGGCTTAGTAAGTGTTTTATCATATTTGTCACCGTCTCGTTAAAAAGGATCATCTTGGAAAAGAGAAAAGTATTGATTCTGTTTAGACTGCCCGGATTATGTAGCCCGACCAGGTCAAATCATTTCCCTGTTTGTCAATTTTTTTTATGTATAATCTATGACCTTACTATTTTTTTTTAAAATTCGATCACTGATTGACCTATGTTAGATCGAATTTGTTTTCCAAATACATGTATTTGTATTAAAGAGTTTCTAAATGGTTCTCTTTCGCATGCCGGTTCACATTTATATAAAATCAAATGAAGCCTATATGTGACGGAAAATAGTGAAAATGTTTGAGAATTATATAAGCATGTCGTGGCGTTTATACAGAGCCCGACTATAGGTAAATGTTCGAATGTTGAGAAGAAAGTATGAAACATGTATTCACAATGTCGGTCTTTGGCCATTTTTGTAGCGATATTCACTTTTCTTGGATCTATTAAAAATGTGCTTTTGAAAGTAATTAACATACACTATAGAATATTTTTGATCTGAGAAAAAGGTCGAGAGCTTTCACTTATCGCATAGGCGTATCTGAGACTAAGGAATTATTCGCACTCAGAAGGCGACAACTAAAGAGTATATGGGATAAAGGCGATGGGAGGACTGTGACGAAAAAAATAGGTGAATGCCCCCCCCCCCCCCCGTCCACTCCCTTTTCATGATTTGAGCGTTGGAGAATAATCAAAACATCGTAACTACAGCTTGAATAAGCTGTAGTTTCGATGTTATGATCATTCATCAACAATATTTTTCAACAGAAGATTATTTCTTTTACGCACTTGCGTAAATTGTGTGTATTTTTCTTCTTTTTTTTAATGAATAAGCTCGCTGAAATCTTCTACGTGTATCGTACGGATTTCAAAAAAAACAACAACAAAAAAAATCTTGCAAATCCAAGTCTCGATTGTTTTATTTATCTGATTCTGTTTTTCAGGTCAGCGAACTATAATGTTAATCGGTGGTTTTGTGGGTGTAGGACTATTTATTGTGTTTTTTATATTCTCATTCGCGTATGAGATCCATTTACGGCGTAGAACGCTGTTAGAAGACCCTCAAGCTCAAGCAGAATTACAGAAAAAGGCGGAGAGAAAGAGAAAGGCAGCATTACACAAACAGGAAAAACAAGGTGCTTGGACTTAAATCATTACAATAAAGTTTGACGTTGTATATCTTGTGGCAAGTTGTAACATTTATCTTCTGTAATAGCGTATTTAGGATACGTAATAGAGCCACAGCAGATTTATCTAAGAAAAAATCCCAAGGAGAAAAACGCAAAAAAGACTCACAGTTGCTTAAGAAATTGGTAACTTATCGTGCCATTTCTGTGACTAATAAATTGGGACTTTTGATTCTCTTTTTCAATCATAACATACACGTGCATTGAATTCTTATTGAATCCTATAGTCTAATTCATTACAATCGTATGATTGGGGCAATTTTTATTGGTTCTGACAACATAGGCTTGGTGACAATTATTTTAGGAAATACGTACACTTTCTAAGTTAATTTGCTTATTGTAAAGGGGTATTATGAATAGTCGTTCAATGATAGTTGTCTTTCAATAAAGCTAACCGCTCGATTAAGATTAACTGTAAATGCTTCACAGCCATGGATGTTCTCTAGTAGGAAGTAAGAAACAAACTGAAGAAATCTCACCAACCATGTTCTTATTTTTCACATGAATATTTTCGAAACCAAAATATGTACACATAAGCCATTTAGTCATTTCAGAGATTTTATAATTCTGCTTTCCTTGCCATTTTCTCATTGCGTGACTTAATGTTCTTAGTTTTAGAAATGTTTATATATTTATGATCTATGGATCTTTTCTTCCAAAAAAAACTACTTAATATTATGGCATCTTTTTCGATATTCTCAATTCAGCTGTTATCTCCTGTTGTTTTATAAATAGAATAATGTTGAAATTACACAGTGAAAGTATTAAACCGTGTTGATTGTTTAAATTCCACCAGTTTTTCCACTGAATATGAATAAGGAAATACCTACTATTTGATGAATCTTAAATATTCAAACTGTCCCATCGTTAAAGCGCATTCGGCTCAAGAGAAATTTAAATTCGACTGCTACGATGAAATAAATAACTTCGTTGATTGAATCCTTAATAAAGGGATTTAGATCGACTTAAACTTAATAATTCAATATGTTTCTTCTATGTTTCTTTTCAGGATCTCGGTAGTTTTTGACTAACATACCTGATTGCCCACAGTGTAACAGAACAACTATCCCTCCCTTGTGTATGCCTCACAGTGTGATTTAATTTCACCAATAAACACGGAGACTTTCATTTTCAGATTAACTCATGTTTTTTTAAGGTAGTGGAACCGTAATAGTTCAGCAACATTTCGGAACTCATGATTTTTCACAATGTTAACTGAGGTTTTCTAATGAAAATCATTAGGAAACCTCGGTTAACATTGTTAAAGTTCATAACTGCCGAGACATTTCGGACCAATTTACGGGTCCACTACCTTAAGAAGTGATGGCGAAACTTTCGTTATCAACTTTTCCCATTGAAATGTGATGAGTGATTGAAAAAGTTAAAGGGAACGGTTGACACAAAACAAGCCAGTCATTCTTAAAAAAATGTTCAGAATTGACAAACATTTTGAGGAATAAAGTGCAAGGAAAGGGAAAAAAATATGTTACCAATACTAGTAACATTGTCCCACAAGCCATTTCAATGCTTTTCTCATTGAAAACAATTAAGGACAATGGCAAATTATTTTGGAATGATTTAGAAGTGAAATTGGGTAATTAGAAGGAGCAAGTTAAATAAATAGAATGTTATTTTTTCCTCCAATTTGAACGAAATAACCGACATTTTTATACGTCGCTTTGATATAAAATAATTACTTTTATATTCAAATATGATTGTTTGTTTTCACGGAATATATTCATGTAATGTTTGGTTGAGTGATTCGAAAGACGTTTTGGGCGTTCTGAGTGATATCTAAGCGTTTGTGACGATGCTGAGTAGGCGATTAAGAATGTTCGAGCGAAATGAGCGTTAATTCAACATTGTTAAAAGTTGTAAATGTCAGATATGTTTTCAAAATATAAGAAGAAATATAATGAGTCGTATCTACCATTGGGAATCTACGACTAGACCCATATTATGATATGTTGTTTCCCCTTTTCCTTGTAAATATTGTTTCATGATTATGTATATACTTATTTACTGACAGTTACAAATATTTCTACAACAACTTTTATACAATTTAAATCATATGTACAAAAGTACCTTTGACTTTAGTCTGATTTTTTGTCTGGCTTTAAGCAATGCATAATAGTTTACCACAAACAGCGAAAATGTCTAGAATCTTTGTGCTTTGAGAAGAAATAAGGTTCAATTTGTGCGAAATTCAGCTGTTGACTGGCAGAATACAACGTTCTAACAACCATTTCAAGACAGCAACTGTGTCTACCCTAGCCATTCTGAAAAGATGCATTTAAGCAAAATACTAGAACAATGAAACAAGCCTGAGTTGTTTATTTATTCTTCATGAATTTAATGAACACTTATTGTTTTAAAGAACACACGTGGGGTAGGCTATGAAACTATAAACATAATCACATTGTATGAACACCCGAAGCATGAATACATGAATGTGATAAGATTTTTAGTTTCATACCTCCATAAAATCAATAAATAAACTATTCATATCTTATGGATAATTAATGTGAAGCAAAAAAGTAGTGATTTTAACATTATGATAAAGATTTTTGGGACTTCTTTATGTACAAACTACAAAAGGCCTGCGTAATCAAAATTGTTTCAAAACAGAATGCACGAATCTCGATGAAAACAACTAAAATTGAATTTGGGATACAATTCAAACTTGAACAGCAGAAAGAATTAATATGGTTTTTTGCCTATGGCAACATAGGAAATAGCTCTGACCCTATCCGATTTCTCAATTTTTTTAACACTACATTCTCTTTTAAACTATTTCCATTTTGCCCGCAATGGGAATATATATTACAATCAAGCTCCTGTGACTTACACATGTTTACCGCTATAATAGCATGACCGGGGCCGCCGTCATAGCGCAGTTGGTAGCGCGTCGGACTATCAATCTAGAGGTCCCGGGTTCGATCCCGAAGGCGGCACTCAATCTTTCCGACTATTTGTCTCTCATCAATGCGTTGATAATCGTAGGCCTATGTGAGATAGCAAAGGATGTTATGGTTGAACTGGAGAGAGAAATACCAGAAAACCATTGTTAGTGTTCCAGCCGCGATATAACTGAAAAAATGTTGAAAGCAGCGTAAAACTCCATTTAATCAAACAATCATAGCATGACCATTTACATTGAATTGGAACATGAAATCGGTCATTTTTTTTATAATAAAACCTCTTTAGTATAGCTTTTAATGAGAAATATAGCCAAATATAAAAAATATAATACCTTAACACATGAATCGAATCCATAGTATGTGAAAGACCGAAATAGTGATTTTCATTTGCTATTCCCCACTGTGAGAGCAAAATGCCGTTACTACAAATTTAACGTAATTGTTGCTGTTACATTTTGCGCCCATTGATCAAATATAAAAAAAATCCGACTTTAAGGTAGTGGACCCGCAATAGTTCCGTAACATTTCGGAATTCATGATCTTTCGCAATTTTGACCGAGGTTTCCTAATGAATTTCATTAGGAAACTTTGGTAAACACTGTAAAAGATCATTACTTCCGAAACGTTACGGAACTATTACGGGTCCACTACCTTAGGGACATTTTTTCTGAGTTTAAGGATCCCCGCAAATTTCAAGATAGAATTATTTCACTTGATGTATCGCTGAATCTAGATATATGAACATTGTAAATATTATTTGTTTTCTTTCTTGTACATTAAATGTATAGATTTTATTAATATCGGTGCTATATAAATGTTATCACATGAATTAATAAATTTCCATTTCTCTCGTTTGCACATCACATAACTTGTTTGTATTCTCTTAACCTTTGCTCCCACTCCTAAACCCTTTTACAGCCATGACCCGTCTCGTTCAATTGAGTTGAAAACCACTTTAAACATTGCAGTTATATCGAGTCGACACCATTTCAACGACAACATTTCATCCGAGGCACCATCTACTCCCATCTCGTCAAAAGGGTCATCAATGTAGTTGTGCAAATAAATAACATCGCGAAATTGACAAGATGAATGATTTTGAAATGATTTTCTAATTAAATTGAATAAGTGTTTCAGCGAGTTTTGATTGAAATTAAAGGGGGGTAAAGGGGTAATCCAATATCGCTAATTTTGTTCACGGTGAACAAAATTAGCGATATTGATTACCTCCCTTTAATGAGATATACGTATCCTTCTGATTGTGCGTCTTCATGGACCAACCAGACACTGTAAAATCCACAACAGCCAATAAAATCGTAGAATAATTTGAGTCATTTGAATTTAATGTTGATCGTCTAGAACGATTTCAAAATGTTTTCGGATCGTTTTTTATCGATTTGAGTGAGTATTTGGAATGAATGAATGGAGCGCTGAGTGAATGGTTTAGAATGGTTTTGATCGGAGTTAATGTCAATTTCACGATGTTTGTAGATGTAACTATCGGCCGTGGTTAGGTGCGCGGGATGTACAGACCGATTATGGTCCAAGCGTCCCAGTCTTTTAGATTATACTACTTTTTGAATGTGGTTTTCAAAAGCGTTTTCCTGTCTAACCTCCGTTGAGTCATACATGTACAAGAATCTATTCCTGCAGCAATTGTTTTAATTGTAAGACGTTCCGTTGACGTGTGATGGATATTATTTTTAGAACGTGTCTTTTTGTTTTCTTTGATAATCTGGAGACACGGTCTCCCTATTTGCTACGCTATGTCGACGAAGGCGTAGCAAATAGGGAGACTCCGGGGTATCCGAGGACAATTGTTAAAGGTAGTGAACCCGTAATTGTTACGCAACGTCTTAGGAAAAATGACTTTGAACAGTGTTAACAGAGGTTTTCCAATGATTTTCATTGGGGAACCTCGGTCAACATTATCAAAGATCATGCGTTCTGAAATGTTGCGGAACTATTACAGGTCCACTTTCTTAAATCATACTCCTATTTAATTCATTTCGCCCTATCTGACGTTATCAATGCGGAGCCAAGTAAGTGACGTCATTTTGAACGTTGCATAGCAATCACGCACAAAATGACGCGCTTTAAAAAAAAATGTTCTTAACTTTTCACGTTTGTCTTATTTTATCATTAAAAAAATTGAATAACGGGTTGTTTTCAAGAAAGATCGTTTGATATTTCATTTCGTTAACATTTCGTCTCTCATGAAAATAAAGCTTTTGTTGTTTAGGCAATGAAATATAAATTGATCTTACAATGAATCAAACCGTTTATCCTCTATATAAAGCGACAACATATCGACGGTCCAATACATTTCTAACTCCGGGCGGGAAATGCTACCTGTTTTCTCAGAGTGTCTCCTACACAGCGGGCTACCAGTTATAGAATGATCCTAAAATTGACTTTCAAAAAGTCTAGAAAAGGCTATTCAGATATTTGACAGTGAGACCAGTCTACGTCCGGATAGGAATGTTGCCAGGGATAACTTGACCCAATGAATTAAATTAAGTATATATAGATTCGGAGAAGGATTGGTTGATTCAAACAATTTTGAATAAACCACAAATGATTCTAACTATCAGCTACATATTCACATTCTGTTCTCGAAAACCTACTCACATTTCTCACTCCAATCTCTCACACACCACCTCCTCCTTCTCTCTCACCCCACTTCTCTCCCACACTTCACTCTTTCATTCTCTCCCACACTCCACTTACTCCTTCTCTCCAACAATTCCATTCTCCTTCTCTTTTTCCCTACCACACTCCACTCTTTTTCCCTGCCACATTCTATTCTCCTTCTCCCCCACACTCAAAACCTTTCATCTCCCACACTCCACTCTCATTTTCTCCCACACTCCAAGCTCCTTATCTCCCACACTCCACTCTCTCCTTCAATCTCACATTTAACTCTCTCACAGTCTCACTTTGTTCTTTCGCACACACCAATCACTCATTCTCCAGTCTCGTTCACATTCTAATCTCCTCTTCTCTCACGCATTCCGTCCTCCTCTTCTCTCTCAAAATCCAATTGGTTAAAGTGAAACGCTACATGTATATGTACTGCATAGAAACTCATCATTCTGCGATTATTTACGTGTTTTCTCTTCCATGTACTTATGTGCGCCATAAGTGAGAGAAACATTAGTCTTTTAATCTTGGAGAGGGGGACCCCTTTCAGGTCGTAAAATGTCTTTAGCGGATTACGTTTCATGGTAAAAATGTAGAAAGACTGCCGTTGTTTTGGTTAAATATGAGTTCGGCGTGTTGAAATTGAATAACCTTTCTGACTGTTTTTAAGAGTTAAGATTTATATTTGTGCATGTCATCCCCCCCCCTCTCTCTCTTTCTCTCTCTTTCTCTCTCTCTCTCTCTCTCTCTCTCTCTCTCTCTCTCTCTCTCTCTCTCTCTCTCTCTCTCTCTCTCTCTCTCTTTTCCCCTCTCTCTCTCTTCCTCTCTCTGTCTCTCACTTCCTCTCTACTTATAGCCGGTCCCAGTTCACCCAGCTGCCCAGCTGTAGTAGTGAGTAGCAGTGGGTTTAAACCACCGCCTCTCTCTCTCAAGGACGTGAAAACATTAGGACTGAGTGTTCGAGAGCGATCCTATAAGCTCAAGCTTTCGTCGCAATCGAACTAAAATAAATTTGTATAAATTATGAACTAGCAAGGGACAAATTATTTGTCTCTTCTCCTAGAGGCGAACTCAGTGCATATGGAAATGTTATTTATGGTGGACTTATGAAGTAGACCGGCTTTCGAACGACCGTGCGTGCGTCTATGCTGCCGTCCCAAATTCCTTTTTAAAGTTTCTCCTGCACCACTTCGCGTATTTCAACCAAACCTCTTTTGGTGACCCTTCTCTACCTATTCTTGAATTGTTTTATTGTCCCATAAATATGGAAGATGCACAGTGGCTGTTCGGAAGGTTCGAAATAACCCCATCTGGATCCAAGTTTTTCATTGTAGTGGATAAATTCAATCAAAACTTTGTAACAAAAGAAAGAAACAACCCCCTTTTTAAAGAGTTCGAATCACAGGAACATGGATTTCTACAAATAAAATATATATAATATACAGAGTTTGAGCAATTAGTCCCATAGTATCCCTATTTTTATAGATAAGGATAAAATGGGACTAATTACCGTAATTCTCTTAGCCGACATTACCTGCCAGTAATACCTGAAAGGGGAGTTAGGCAGTATATATAGATAGATAGACACCGACACCCCTATATAATCAAAGTACTGAAAGTACTGATAAGTTGGAATGCGTTCGAGAGACGGTGACCTCAAGCTACTAACGAAGCTGACGCCTCCCGCCCGCCACAGGTGATCACAAAATACGTCTCGTCTTTTGACGGGCGTATATGAGTCAATAAATTTCAATGTATTTCAACAACGAGAGACGCTTAAACCCCTGAATCGTTATACAGGCCTGAATCTGATGAAAGAAAATGATTACAAAAGGGCTAGAATGGCCCCTAACCGTTCACCTGAATTCGATTGGTCCAGTGGATCTTATCCAAGAAACTTTCAAAGATTCATTCAAATTTGCCTAATTGTTGAAGAGGAGACATTATTCGAATTATGAGCAGTCATAATAGACCCTGCCAAGAGGATACTCAAAACTAGCCCTACCCTGCCACGCCGATATTTATGGGCTAATGAAAATTTTGCCAACAGTATTTGAAGAAGGTCATCAAAGGAACCCAGTGGTTCAGGAGGAGATGTCGTTCAAAGATTTGGGGCTCAAAAAAGCCCCGCCCTGCCATAATAGTATGTTTTGGCCAATTAGAATAAAGTGACAATTTTGAAGACGGTCGCCCAGGGAACATTCTGGCAAAATTTCATTGAAATTGGCCCAGCGGTTTAGGAGAAGAATAAGTTTTAAGAAAGTTGACGACGGACGACGGAGTCAGGGTGATCCTAAAAGCTTCCCTTGAGCACGTTGGTCTCAGGTGAGCTAAAAAGGAAGAAAATGATACGGACCATACAGTCGACTGTTGGACGCACAGGCGAACACTTATACACTCAAAAAAGTTTTTATATTATTTTTCAAATGAATTCTGTTCCATTTGAGTTATCAATTACATTTTTCATTAGAAGTGTCGCAAAGTGGACCATAACAGTTGATTTGTCCATGATGAAAAGCTATTTTCGCAGGGAAGTCTTTTACTTCATGAGTTGAAATCTCAAGACAATTTTTGGACGAAGTTCAATTGTGATTTCGACTTTTGTGAATCCAAAATTGGGAACTTTCTCGGGTCATTGACAACATTTGTGTCAAGTTTTATGATTTGGGTCAATAAGCTGTTCAGTAAGAGTGGAAACTGTTAACTGTTAAAATTTACTGATGACCGTGACATGTATGACCCCGAAACAATAGGGCATTTCTTTGGGTCATGGGTAATATTTGTGTAAAGTTTCGTTATTGCAGGTCAGTTGCTTCTCCGTTTATCTAGCGGAAAGTAAAAGGTCAATGGACTTAGAGACAGACATGATGAAATCAAATATGCTCCTCTACTTCTGAGTTGGGGGTACAGTTAATAACATCGAGAAAATGATAAGGTAAACAATTTTGGAATGATTTAGGCATGATATTGAATGAGTGAGCGGAGTGATTTTTGAGTGAAATTAAAGGGAAGGAATCCAATGTCGCTTATTTTGTTCAGGGTGAACAAAAATAGCGATATATAAAACCGGTATAAAATATGCATAAACGTTCAATCAAAAGCTTTCTATTTCGTCAAGAACCAATCAGACGCTTTAAATTTTAATTATGTAAGTGAAATCGCGCTTTGGTTCTTGCTAAATTCATTTTGAGTGTATATGCTGATCTTATTTTTTTTAATAACTGTGAGCGTTTTTGATTGGTTTGAGTGAGTGTTTGGAATGAATGAATGGAGCGCCGAGTAAGCGATTAAGAATTTTTTTATTGAGATGAATGTCAATTTTACGATGTAACTAACTGTATGATGGTGCTCTTAAACGTGTTGATATGTAAGAATGTGAAGAAAACAAGTTGAACTAGTTGGTTTGCTTCAAATGGCAAATTGTCTAGGTGATGGAATGCTACTGGGCAAAGATATTAAAGATGCGGTTGCAAGGGTTTTATTGGATGAGTATTAGGTTTTTAAAATGAAACATTCATGTAGATAGTCAAAAGTTAAATGTGTAATAAGGTCGTTCAGAAAGAGAAACTATACCTTTAAAAGAAGCTATAGCATTATTCTACGAAAACAGGTCGCGACCTTACCAAATAAGCAGATCATGTGATTGGGCTGAGATATTGCCACAATACTGGGAAACCAGATCGCGACATTACCAAATAAGCAAATCACGTGATTGGCTAGTGCTATTTTCAATAGCTGACCTTATCTGACTTGACTTATCACATGATTTCCAAATATAGTAATTTAAACATGTGATGCTAATATATTCGTACGCAACTTTCAATAAATATCGTTTCAAATATAAAATTAGCGTGTTAATAATATACATGAAGTGATGGTTGTTTAATTGTACAGCATTATTACTTTTTGATGAAGTAAACTGTATGTCTTTGTCAAGTTGAGATATACAAAATAGGCCGAAGTGTAATCACATCCTGTTCACGTGATATGTGTTCTCAAAAAACCCGAAATGAAATTATCTTGGGTTCATTTTGCGGTTTTGTTAAATCTAAGTTGGAATTGCTCCGCATTCCAACTTAAAAACCGTGGATCCGCCACAGGAGTTCATAAAATATTCCATTATATAAAATATCTCTCCTTTTATTCTTAATGCCTTATAACATTTAGCTTAATTTATAATTATTTATGACACGTCACATGCAGACTGACCATGTGTGAATGCGAAACGTGTCGATCATGGTTAAACTGCACGACTCGAGCAGGCGGCCTAAAGTCCAAACGATTCGCTTTCTGCATATATCCTATATCTAGCATGTAACAATATTTTAGTTTTATAGTGAATTAACAATATTATGGACCTCTCAGCAACTTTCTGTTGAGCGATAGAAGAAAATAAATCAGGCGGTTTTTTGACTAGTGAGCCTATCCAAATCTATCCATATAAGGGGTGGGGGTGGGTGTAGATAGATCGGACAAGTTAGCCAGACTTAAACCGTTTTGATAAATTGAGCAAGTTGGAACTTTTCCCGTGATCCGATTGGCTTGTCGTTCCGAGTAGATACACGCTTTTCTAACTTTTGTTCAATTGAACTGAGCTTGTAGTCACGTGGTGTAATGTTTGGTGACACTCTAGCCAAGTTTAGGCTTATCAAAAACAGAGTTAAAGCGGTACATATACCAGCTTAGGAAGCGCACAGCAGCCCCCAAAGGAACTGTCTCGTTGGAAAACATAACTTAGTCTATTGTAAAACCTTCCTTGATATTAAAGTCATGTCAGGAAAATAACAATTAACGTCAAAATCTATTTCTGTTCGTACATGTATTTTTTTTATCCGTTTGCCATTCCCGAGGAAATATCCGTCCAAATAAGCTTTTTATTAAATTATACCTCGTGCTTAGTTGTGTTCATTTTCAACACTCATACTGATCAGATTGCTACATCTATGATCAAGACCTTGACTTTGGCGCCTATGACGGTTTGAAATGTACCGACGGTTTTGAAAACGCCTCCCCCCCCCATATAACATCCGAAACGAAAAAAAAAACAAACAAACAAACAAAAAAAAAAACGGTAACCTTGACTATATATATTTTTACCCATTGGCTGACCAAGCAACGAAATAGTATCCGAAAATTCATCCAAAGGCATTTATATCAATCAGTGGATGAACAAAATGCCTTAACAACAGACTTGTGATTCTATACTTTAATTTCTGAGTTTGCAAAATATGATTACATGTAAAATTACAGGGCCAGTCCCAAGTCCCTGCCCACGTTTTTTTTCGTATCGGTGTGTTTGTGTGTGGAGTGTGAGTGTGTGTGTCGAGGGGGGGGGGGCAAAAATGGAATGACAGCAAAAATAAATAATAAAAATATTCTTATGTATGAAACAAGCTAAAATAAAAAGAAAAATGAACAGGCGGTTCTTCAGAAATAAAATAAAAGAAATAAAAATATGGAACGCTTCACGAATTTGCGTGTCATCCTTGCGCAGGGGCCATGCTAATCTTCTCTGTATCGTTCCAATTTTAGTATATGTACAGCCTAAGCGTGTACATAAATAGCTAGAAAAAATATTGAATATTAATTATTGAAGATATTATAAACTTAATTTTCAAAAATATAATTTGCATAAATTATTCAAAGGGAAATAACAAATTCTTCTATTCATTGTCTTTAAAGAAATAAACCGTTAAGGAAAATGAATACAATAATCATACACAAATTTTAAACTTGTGGTAAAATTTTAAATGATTTTAGATTCATATCATTTTGTCAGTAAAAAGTTATTTTTGAAGTATTATTATTTAGGTTTCTAACGTCGACATGTCTTGATATAGAATTTGAATACATGCTTCAGGTATAAAGGGTGGAGTTATTCTTAAAATAAATACTAATACTTAATTAATGTATAAAATATAAAGCAATATCACATAAGTCTGAATTATTATGGCAGACTGTTTAAAACAATTTTGATATGAAGTATTTTTTTCTTTTATTGAAAATTTGCTAATTACCCTGAAAAATAATAGCCTACAATTTTCGTTATCTGAAGCTGAAAATTTAAATTTACGCGAGTTTTAATTGAATTGGTTAATGCAACACTGCTGTAAGCGCCTACATGTATACAGGCACTTACAACGACGTAACATTAAGATATCGCTTTGGTTTCATGTAGACGACCATGTGGCGGGCCGGACTATAAACGACCATATATGTATATGCTAAAAGATCTTATAAATCATATACGAATTGAACACTTATTCAATGCCAAATAATTCAAATTGAATTTAGACCGTATTTTTTAAATGTTTATTCAAAATGTTTGAAAAAAAATGTGGTAATTTACAAACGTTTTATATACGCAAACCTAATCCCTAGACCAAAGGGCAGCTACTGAATTAAAAAGTCACCTTTGTCAGAGTAGAGTTACATGCCTTACACTTTCAGATTTCGTTCGTCTAACGTGTTTGTGTGAGGTTTTTTTTCCCGAAGTTATTAAAAAAACATGTACATGGATCTATTGTGTGGTATATAGACAAAAGAAGGACAAAAACCAGTGGGGTGCGACCTAAGATTGTTGAAACAAGTTGGAACTTTTCTCGAGATCCGATTAGTTGGTCGTTTCCGATTTTTCCCAATTTTGGCCAATTGGTTACACTCTTGTCTATTTTGGCCTTGTTGAATTATATAGTACATTGGAACATTCTGACAGTCCGTAGCTTCTGAAAAAAGATCATTTTTTTTGTCCAGGCCGAGATGATTTCATAAGCGGTTCCTTTTCTCACAAATTTCATAGTGTACAACTACCCTCGAAATTCTCTTGGTACAAAAGAGTTTCCTAACTTGGGTACCACAATCAAAGGTCAGGCTATCAGAAAAAATAGTTCCCGCCTAGATTCATTTAATATTATGCATGAAATGTAGCAGCAAAGAGCTGACACGTAACCGTGAACTTCATTGCAAGCCTTTATTGTTTTTAAACATTAAAAAGTGTGGCACAAGGAGGCATGACTTGTTCTAACCGGACTATATTAGAGTACATCGACTTAGGAAGAAATTCATGACCAGAGCGGATCCAATTGGTCTGAGCCAGTAGTCACGTGGTGTGAATATTTGGTGATACTCTAGTCTGTTCCTAGATTTATTTAAAACATGTCAAAGGGTACACGTATTAGCTTTGGGAGCGCACAGCATAGGCTTTGTTTGAATGTATAATCTGGTCTGTCATGGTAAAAGTGTTTTTTTTTTTTTTCATTTTTTTGAAACGGTGAATAGCCGAGAAATAACGTTAGATTATCACTCGATAAACTCACGGCCAAACCAGTGAAGTTATCAAAAACGTGTACCACGCTGTCGTTCATTTCACTCTAACTGACGCTTTCTAAGTGGTGCCCAGAAAGTGATGTCATCATGATGTTGCATAGTAACCACCTTCAAAATGACGCGTTTAAGAAAATCGCCTAGAAATTTCCCATTTTCCCTCATTTTTGAGATAGAGAATGATCGTTTATTTCTTATGTAAAATTTATAAATACCCGTATTTCATTGAGTACACGATAAAAGCTTTATATATATATATATTCGCCACTCGTGAAAATATAGCTTTCTTGTTCACTCAATGAAGTATATATCGATCTTACTGAAACCAAACATTATGTTGTATAAACAGACACACACACACAGAGGAAAATAATACTGAGATAAAGTTGCTGATTTCAATTTTGGTTATGATTAAAACATCTTAAATACAGCTTGATTAAGCTGTAGTTACGATGTTATCATCATTCATTATCGGTATTTTTTTCAAAATATTATTTGTAATTTACACACGTGCGAAGTATGTGTAATGGGAGTAATACCCTTGACGCATCAGTGACGAGCTTATATAAGGCGAATGACTATGATCTTCGTAGCATTGGGAAAAAAAAATCAGTCAATAGGCCTAATTGTGAAAACAAGTTGTAACGTTTCCCGTGTTCGGATTAGCAAGTCGTTCAGAGTTTGGATCCAAGTTTGCCAATCAAATCGAGCTAGTGTGGTGTAAATATTTGGTTACACTGCTGTGAGTCTAGGGGCCAACCTCGAAAAAATTAATAGAAAAAAACAAATAAGTTTCATTTTACCCAAATGGTAGAAAAAATCTAAAGGTACCCCGAGATGGTATAGCCATCAGGCGCAGGTTTTTTTTCTATGGGGGATAACTCTACGCACCATTATTCTAACTTTCTATTTTCATAGAGGCGGAATTTCATAGAAATGGCTCATGAATCAAGTTTCCTTTGATACAATGAAATATTTCATTTAAGTTATAGAATTCAACTCGTCTCTAACCATAATAAAGAAAAAGGATAAGATTTTCCGCATTTCTATTACTGTAATTGCTTTGTTAATTGCGCTACTTAAAGTTTTTAAAAAATAGTGTGATAAATATCAGTATAAGATTTTTTGAAATGATGATATTTTTCAAAACTTTTACATTTTTCACGATTTTGTTATATGGTACCATATCCATTCCCTATGTAGTACTAAAGAGATTTATAGAAAATGATTATTTTTTATACTTATTTGTTTCTTTTTAAAAGCGTGGTAGGAAAGCTTAATCCGTAACTAGAGCTGCTTAGGCAGCTGATTTGCTCCACAGGCCTGAATCAACTGATATGCTGAGAAATTCAGTGAATGTATATATCAATCAATTGCGCAATTTTAATTTCAAGTAGATAAGCGTTTTTATTTCGAAAAGATATTTCTTATTATCAGAAAAAGTTGAGTCATTTCGATTTAGGACTTTTCAAACATTCGGCTCTTTACCCTTCTCGAGCCACTTAGTTGTGATATTTCAACAATTTCACATGTGAGACAAACAAAGACTGTGATCAGTCTGTGCAGCTGCACAGTCTGATCGGAGTCTTTACTTTGCGTTCTGTAGATAGATAGTGGTCAAAGCGTAGACAATAAGACAACATTTTCTATGCACTGATTGACTGTCTACGTTGTTTGAAGTCTATACCTAACGCACGTGCAACTGAAATTGTTGTAAACGTCGCGCACACGCTCATATAATAGACATTCATACAGGTCTCTTTATCAAGAGCATTCTAATGGGTACCCACGATAAAGGTGAATGTTTGTAAACTAAGATATCCACTCATATCTGTCGTTTGACTATGCCGTAATCAATATGTGACTTTAAGTGAATTTGTGGGCTTTCAATATTAGCATTCTTACAATGTCAAGAAAGTGAGATAACCTTCTACTCGATTCTCTGTTTGTTTTTAAATACACTCCTTGGGTGGGGTTCTTTAATCTCATGTTAGATTAGACTATTTTACGGAGATAACATCGTGTTAGGTGAGTTTAAATTTAAATGACATTTTTTTCAAATTAAACAATTTAAGATACTATGGAAAATGTGAGAAAATACATGTACAGTGTTACAGTTTATTAACTTATCTATCTCATAATAAAACGTGATTTTTTTGTTTAGAATTTTTCGTACATTTTCACAATTCCATCAGTTCAGTTACATCACACAATTCCTATAAACATACAGTCAATTTTGTTAAAGCGACCATGTCTATTAAGCGACCAGATTTATAGAGCGACCGTTTTCCGAAACCCCTTCTTAAATCAAAATATTTTTAAAAAAAGAAGGTATGGTTGGTCTAAAAATTATTGAAAATGAATCCTATGTTGTTAAAACTCCACAGAATCGTCTCGATGAGACGGTTCTATTGAGATTTCACATCACAGGATGAATTTTGCAATAATATGCATATTCATCAAAAAGTATTTTTCTTATTTGTAGAGGAAACGTGTATTAAGCGGACATTTTGCTTTAACGACCGCTTTTTTATGGTCCCGTTAGTGGTCGCTTAAAACAGGTTTTACTGTATCTGAAGTTTAAACACGTCTACCAAGACTTCTTATAAAATCAATGAAGTATGCCGAGTTTACGTAAAAAACATGAAATGACAATTATTTTTGCTATTTTTTTCATTAGTTGAACCAGTGTCTGATTCAACACGAAAACATCGTATACAAATAGTCAATCACTAGGCGTTAAATTTATTCGCTTTCAACAATATCATAATGTCTAGAAGAATTATTGTAACAATTAAGTTGACTAAAACATTAAGTATGACCCGTCACTCCAAAGGAGTCTGAGTTTACAATGTCCGAAAAACACCGATCCTTGCTCGGCTACGCAAATTGCACCGGCTGGCCAGGGTCGAAATATCTTACCTTTCCTCAAACACTAGCCCTGTGTTCAGGATGTACAAAACGTTTCGCGAGCGCTTTGAAATGATACCCCGCTTTGCATGTACACATACGTGCAAAGCGGGATATCATTTCGAAAGCGCTTCGCTAACGTCTTCATCCTGACTTCATCATGAACGCAGGGCTGGACTATCTGAATGTACAATGGATATTCTAGCTATTACTATATTTGAATTTTTCATACATTTATTGGTTGACCATTGCTGGTTCTGGCGTTTTTTCCCCTCAGTTTTTGTAACTCGTCATGCGAAATTGGGCATTTTGAAACACTGTAAAATAAGTAATTAAAAAAGAGGTTAGATGAAGTAACCGTCAACCAGAGTTCGCCTTTCGAAAATTATTATACGAGGGTTGTCCGGAAACTTCCTAGACATCGTATTTCAGTAGACCATCCTTATTTGCATTGGCGAGTCATATTTGATATTGCGGATTTACTTTCGACACAATGAAGTACTGTTGTACTAAATGTCCGAGTTCTGATATTTGAAAGTACCTATTTGGAATAAGGTTTTTGATATCATCTGCTGTCGCATGATACAGGAAACTAAATACACAAGAAACTCGTTATTATATAACTTCCTAATCAGTTTTAAGATCTGACATAAATTTACGACCCTGATATTGCACGTAACATAAAATTCATTTCTGGTGGCTGGTTAAGGTAGATGCTTTTGTTTTAAAGAATCATTGGATTAAGGTTTTATTATTACTTTAATATACTGAGTTCCATAAGAAAGTGTGCACTTTCATTTTTTGCATTTTTCTTGATTTTTACAAAGTTGGGAGAAAATAAGGGAGTAAATTTGATACCATACTTTAGTCAAGACCTTTTGAAATTAAAAGTCAAATTATTTTTGGATAAAGTATCGCATGCTGCATACGCACAGGCAGAACTTAAATTGTTGAGATTTGACCTCCTTTCAACTTTTTCTTTGAAGAGAGCTATGTATTGATGTTGTATTATAGAGTTTTAGAAATCGTTTCAATCCATTTCCAAACAAAAGTTTTATTTTTTATGCAGACGTTATATGTACGTCAACGTTAGACATTGCTACTTTGCTAGGCCATTAACTTGTCGTTGAATGATGCTATGGCGTTCTATGACATCTCGATTTGCTTAATAAAGGCCTTATTAAATGACGACTTCGATTTCTATTTGAACATAAATGTTCAATCAATTTTAATGACGTTCTAAATCTGACAGGTTCGATTTTGTTGAACGACGTTTATTGCTAGTCAAACCACGCTGTAGCATCATGCATAATTGTATTGAAGGTGTGATTTTATGCTAAGAAAACCGCAAAGATTCAACTGAATGTATTTTCAGACCAATTATTCGTCAAATGCGTGAAGCTCATACAAAATATGAAAAATTAAATGTCTCAATTTAGCAGAAAATATTTGCTCATCGCTCGATTTTTGCTTTCAAATATCGTTTGCACATACTTTCGGGGATAGTCATACGACGTTTCATGACAATAGATTGTGTAATTTCAGAGATATTCAAAATTCAAAAGTGCACACTTTCTTTTGGAAGTAAGTATGTATACAGTTAATAACATCGTGAAATTGATATTCACCCCGACCATTCTAAATCACTCACTCATTCATTCATTCCATGCAGTCACTCAAACCATTCAAGAAGTCATCGAGACTTAATTTTAACCGCTGAGAAAAATGCACGATTTCAATAGCTTTTTTTTTTTATAAAATTTCGATTTGGCCGTTTGGTCTTTAAAGACATTAAAAAACTTTTTATACGTTTTTTTATCAATATTCTATTAATAGGAATACAACAAATATCGCTACTTTCATGTGAAAATTGCGTTTTCATATTACCTCCCTCAAATTTCATTATTAACTCGCTCCTCCCATTCATTTAATTTTATTCTGAAATCTTTCCAATATCATTCACGTTGTCAAATTCAAGATGCTTTAAACTCTAAGTAATTCCTTAGGTGGTGCTGTTACAAGTTATGTTTTATAAACAAACAAACAAACAAAACATAAACAACAACAAAAAACAGAACAAAACTAAGCCAAACAAAAAAACAACAAAAAACAATAGGCTTCATATTTTGTTTTTGGAAATTCTGTATTCATGATGAAAACGCTCTCGAAGATGTCGCGCTCAATACCTGCCTTCATCTAAACATTTAGAATTATCCTTAGGTTTGAGCCAAAAGTTCTTAGGGGCCTGTTTTACTAAACATCTTACGATAATTTTTCGCGTTAGTCAAAAGTTAAAATTTTCTCTTCAGAAGTAACTACATATGGAATTAAGCCATGCACACTCTCATTGGAATCGTCGTCTAAAGACGATTCAAATGAGATATTGCTAGGCAGAATCTCACAATGAACGAAAACACCAGGTACGATTTGTGATTTTGCCTTACGACAATTCTTTTTCTGCAAATACAATTCTATATCTTCTATAAAGAGAGAAAAAAGTAGCGGAGACATTATCTCCCCTTGTTTAAGACCCACGTGTCTCTCGAAAGAAGGGGATGTTATATTATAAACTTTCACAAAAGACTGTACTTTAGAATACATGTCTCTAATAATCCTAAGCATTTTACCCTTAACCCCTAAATTGAATAATTTATACCAGAGACCTTTTCTATATATACTATCGAAAGCTTTCTTAAAATCGGTGAAGGCTGCGTACAATCTTTTTTCTGGGACAATGTTTTCTGGATGAGCGAATGAAGTACAAAAATGGCATCAGTTGTAGATCTTTGAGGTCTGAATCCGAACTGAGCATCGGACAAGATGTCATTATTTTCACAAAAATCGCTCAAACGGTGGTTCAATATTGAAGTAAAAATCTTAGAAAAACAACTCACTAATGAAATGCCCCTGTAATTATTCACGTCGTTGGGGTCGTTTTTCTTGTGTAACGGAATGATAATACCCTCTGACCACTGATCAGGGAAATACCCAGAGTTAAAAATAGCGTTAAAGAGATCAACCAAGTGTGAAGAAATAATATCAAAACTCTCAATAAAAAATTCATTCATCATGCAATCGCTGTCCAGTGCTTTATTACGATTCAATTTGCGTATGGCACACTCTATTTCCTGCAATGTTATAGGATAATCTAGTTCCTCAAAATTACAGTAAGGAGATTCGAAATCGTTATTTTCACAAAATGTTTCGGCTTCCGTAACACGAACCCGAGTAACATCATCGGTCAGTTTGGAAAAATAATCATGAAATTCGTTAATAGATAATTCACTGTTGGTTGATGTCTTTTAACAAAATAGGTTCCAAAAATCTTTATAGACATGTTTGAATATGATTCGCTCTAATACCTTTTCTATGTTATTGAATAACGACACGGGTCTATAATTCGATGGAGAAAATGGCTCACCAGATTTTAATATCGGACACACGTATGACAGCTTTCTAGCGATAGAAGAAAATCGCAGATCGTTTTTGACTGATGAGCCTATCCAAAAATATCGATATTAGGGGGGTAGGTGAGTGGGGATAGGTAGTTCGGACAAATTAGCCAGACTTAAACCGTTTTGATAGTTGGATCAAGTTGGAACTTTTCCCGTGATCCGAGTGGCTAGTCGTTCCGAGTAGATCAAAGTTTTTCTAACTTTTGTCCAATTGAACTGAGTCTGTAGTCTCGTGGTGTAACGTTTGGTGACACTCTAGCAAAGTTTAGGCTTATCAAAAACAGAGTTTAAACGTTACATGTATCAGCTAAGGAAGCGCACAGCAGCCCCAAAGGAACTGTCTCGTTGGAACATATAACTTAGTCTATTGTAAAACCTTCTTTAATATTAAAGTCATGATGGCTACATCTAGGATCAAGACCTTGATTTTGGCGCCTTATCACAGTTTGAAATGTACCGACGGTTTTGACCCCCCCCCCCCCCCAATAACACCCGAAACAAAAAAAAAAAAAAAAACAAAAAAAAACAAAAAAAAAAAAAAAAACAAACCTTGACTATATATAGTTTTACACATTGGCTGACCAAGCAACGAAATAGTATCCGAAAATTCATCCAAAGGCATTTATATCAATCAGTGGGTGAACAAAATGCCGTAACAACAGACTTTGATCTCCCACTTGTGATTTTATACTTTCATTTCTGAGTTTGCAGAATATGATTACATGTAAAATTACAGGGCCAGTCCCAAGTCCCTGCTCATGTTTATTCTGTATTGGTGTTTTGTGTGTGGAGTGTGTGTGTGTGAGTGTGTGTGTGTGTGTGTGTGTGTGTGTGTGTGTGTGTGTGCGTGTGTGTGTGTGTGTGTGTGTGTGTGTGTGTGTATGTGTGTGTGTGTGTGTGTGTGTGTGTGTGTGTAAAAATGGTATTACAGCAAAAATAAATAATTTAAAATATTCTTATGTATGAAACAGGTTAAAATAAAAAGAAAAATGAACAGGTCGCTCTTCACAAATAAAAGAAAAAAAAATATGGAACGCTTCACGAATTTGCGTGTCATCCTTGCGCAGGGGCCATGCTAATCTTCTCTGTATCGTTCCAATTTTAGTATATGTACAGCCGAAGCGTGTACATATTAAGCTAGAAAAAATATTGAATATTAATGATTGAAAACATAATATATTTTATTTTCAAAAATATAATTAGCATAAATCATTCAAAGGGAAATAACAAATTCATCTATTCATCGTCTTTAAAGAAATAAACCGTTAAGGTAAATAAATACAATAATCATACACAAATTTTAAACATGTGGTAAAATTTTAAATAATTTTAGATCCATATCATTTTGTCAGTAAAAAGTTATTTTTGAAGTATTAGTATTTAGATTTCTAACGTCGACATGTCTTGATATAGAATTTGAATACATGCTTCAGGTATAAAGGGTGGAGTTATTCTTAAAAGAAATATTAATAATTAAAATATAAGATATAAAGCAATATCACATAAGTCTGAATAATTATGGCAGACTGTTTAAAACAATTATGATATGAAGTATTTTTACTTTTATTGAAAATTTGCTAATTACCCTGAAAAATAATAGCCTACAATTTTCGTTATCTGAAGCTGAAAATTTAAATTTACGCGAGTTTTAATTGAATTGGTTAATGCAACACTGCTGTTAGCGCCTATATGTATATAGGCACTTACAACGACGTTACATTAAGCTATCGCTTAGGTTTGTGTACATGTAGACGACCATGTGGCGGGCCGGACTATAAACGACTATATATGTATATGCTAGAAGATCTTATAAATTATATACGAATTGAACACATATTCAATGCCAAATAATTCAAATTGAATTTAGACCGTATTTTTTTAAATGTTTATTCAAAATATTTGAAAAAAAAAATCTGGTAATTTACAAACGTTTTATATACGCAAACCTAATCCCTAGACTAAAGGGCAGCTACTGAATTAAAAAGTCACCTTCTGTCAGAGTAGAGTTTTTTCCCTTACATTTCAGATTTCGTTCGTCTAACGTGTGTGTGTGAGTTTTTTTCCGAAGTTATTAAAAAACATGTACATGGATCTATCGTGTGGTATATAGACCAAAGAAGGACAAAAAACCAGTGGGGTGCGATCTAGGATTGTTGGGACAAGTTGGAACTTTTCTCGAGATCCGATTTGTTGGTCGTTTCCGATTTTTCCCAAGTTTTGGCCAATTGGTTACACTCTTGTCTATTTTGGCCTTGTTGAATTATATAGTACATTGGAACATTTTGACAGTCCGTAGCTTCTGAAAAAAAAGACCATTTCATTGTCCAGGCCGAGATGCTTTCATAAGCGGTTCCTTTTCTCATAAATTTCATAGTGTACAACTACCCTCGAAATTCTCTTGGTACAAAAGAGTATTTCCTTACTTGGGTACCACAATCAAAGGTCAGGCTATCAGAAAAAATAGTTCCCGCCTAGATTCATTTAATACTATGCATGAAATGTAGCAGCAAAGAGCTGACACGTAACCGTGAACTTCATTGCAAGCCCTTATTGTTTTTAAACATTAAAAAGTATGGCACAAGGAGGCATGACTTGTTCTAACCGGACTAAATTAGAGTACATCGACTAAGGAAGTAATTCATGACCAAAGCGGATCCAATTGGTCTGAGTCAGTAGTCACGTGGTGTAAATATTTGGTGATACTCTAGTCTATTCCTGGATTTATTTAAAACATGTCAAAGGGTACATGTATTAGCTTCGGGAGCGCACAGCAAAGGCTCTGTTTGAATGTACAACCTGGTCTGTCATGTTACAAGTGTTTTTTTTTAATTTTTTTGAAACGGTGAATAACCGAGAAAAAACGTTAGATTATCACTCGATAAACTCACGGCTAAACCAGTGAAGTTATCAAAAACGTATACCACGCTGTCGTTCATTTCACTCTAACTGACGCTTTCTAAGTGGTGCCCAGAAAGTGATGTTATCATGATGTTGCATAGTAACCACGTGCAAAATGACGCGCTTTAAGAAAATCGCCTAGAAATTCCCCATTTTCCATCATGTTGAGATGGAGAATGATCGTTTATTTCTTATGTAAAATCGATAAATACGCGTTTTTCATTGAGTAACGTTACACGATAAAAGCTTTATATATATATATATTCGCCACTCGTGAAAATATAGCTTTCTTGTTCACTCAATGAAGTATATATCGATCTTACTGAAACCAAACATTATGTTGTATAAACAGACACACACACACAGAGGAAAATAATACTGAGATAAAGTTGCTGATTTCAATTTTGGTTATGATTAAAGCATCTTAAATACAGCTTGATTAAGCTGTAGTTACGATGTTATGATCATTCATTATCGATATTTTTTTCAAAAAATTATTTGTAATTTACACACGTGCGTAGTATGTGTAATGGGAGTAATACCCTTGACGCATCAGTGACGAGCTTATATAAGGCGAATGACTATGATCTTCATAGCATTGGAAAAAAAAATCAGTCAATAGGCCTAATTGTGAAAACAAGTTGTAACGTTTCCCGTGTTCGGATTAGCAAGTCGTTCAGAGTTTGGATCCAAGTTTGCCAATCAAATCGAGCTAGTGTGGTGTAAATATTTGGTTACACTGCTGTGAGTCTAGGGGCCAACCTCGAAAAAATTAATAGAAAAAACAAATAAGTTTCATTTTACCCAAATGGTAGAAAAAATCTAAAGGTACCCCGAGATGGTATAGCCATCAGGCGCAGGTTTTTTTTCTATGGGGGATAACTCTACGCACCCTTATTCTAACTATCTATTTTCATAGAGGCGGAATTTCATAGAAATGGCTCATGAATCAAGTTTCCTTTGATACAATGAAATATTGTATTTAAGTTATCAAAATTCAACTCGTCTCTAACCATAATAAAGAAAAAAAAAAGATTAGGTTGTCCGCAATTCTATGACTGTAGTTGCTTTGTTAATTACACTGCTTAAAGTTTTTAAATAATAGTGTGATAAATATCAGTATAAGATTTTTTGAAATGATGATATTTTTCAAAACTTTTACATTTTTCACGATTTTGTTATACGGTACCATATCCATTCCCTAAGTAGTACTAAAGAGATTTATAGAAAATGATTATTTTTTATACTTATTTGTTTCTTTTTAAAAGCGTGGTAAGAAAGATTAATCCGTTACTGGAGCTTTTTGAGCAGCTGATTTGCTCCACAGGCCTGAATCAACTGATATGCTATTCAGTGAATGTATATATATTGATTAATTGATCAATTTTAATTTCAAGTAAATAAGCGTTTTTAAGTGTCAAATGCTGTCAGTTTTTGAGAATATGGGAGGTATTTGATGAAATAGAAAACCAAGAGTGATATACCTTATTAAATTTCACACTAACTGACAGCCTTGGAGCCTGGTGCCAGGCTATACCACGTTTAGTCTGCGAAAATTTGAATCGCCCTTACGCATCACTATCGGCGTGGCAAGAAGGGGCCTATGTTCACTCAGAGCTCTAAAACAAAGTCTCCTCTAAAACCATTGGGCCAATTGGGTGAAAGTTTTTAGAAATTAACAACATCGGAAAAAATAAAGAAAGAAACATCTTCCTCTTTATATAATAGTTTAAAAGTTTTTGAACTTCATTTTCATTGGGATGTGTTTTTTCGCCTTATATGAATCGTCTATATATTCTTTTAATTTTAAACTTTGAGTCAAAAGTTTGCAGTGCATAATGGTCCGTAAGATTTTTATTTCAAAAAGATATTACTTTATTATCAGACGTTGAGTTATTTGATGTGGGCTTTACCTTTTCAAACATTCGACTTTTTACCCTTCACGATCAACTTAGGCGTGACATTTTCAACAATTTTACATGTGCGCTAAATAAAGACTGATTAGTCTGTGCAGCCGCACATACTGATCAGAGTCTTTATATTGCGTTCTGTAGATAGATATTGACTAAATATGTTTTTAGACAAAAAGACAGAATTTTCTATGAACTGATTGGCTGTCTAGGTTGTGTGACGTCGGCACCTGACGCACGTGCTTCTGAAATTGTTGAAAATGTCTCGCACATGCTCATATAAAAGACATTCATACAAGTCTCTTTATCAAGAGCATTCTAATGGGTACCTACGATAAAGGCGACTGTTTGTAAACTAAGATATATTCCCTCATATCTGTCGCTTTGCTTTTACTATGCCGTAATCAATATGTGACTTTAAGTGAATTTGTGGGCTTTCAATATTAGCATTCTTACAATGTCAAGAAAGTAAGATAACCTTCTACTCGACTCTCTGTTTGTTTTTAAATACACTCCTTGGGTGGGGTTCTTTAATCTTATGTTAGATTAGACTATTTTACGGAGATAACATCGTGTTAGGTGAGTTTAAATTTGAATGACAATTTTTTTCAAATTAAACAATTTGAAATTCTATGGAAAGTGTGAGAAAATACATGTACAGTGTAACAGTTTACTAACTTATCTATCTCAGAATAAAACGTGATTTTTTTTTGGGGGGGGGGGAATTTTCGTACATTTTCACAATTCCATCAGTTCAGTTACATCACAAATTCCTTTTAACATACAGTCAATCTTGCTAAAGCGACCACGTCTATTAAGCGACCGTTTTCCGAATCCCCTTCTTAAATCAAATTTTTTTTTTTTAAAAAAGAAGGTATGGTTGGTCTAAAAATTATTGAAAATGAATCCTTTGTTGTTAAAACTCCCCAGAATCGTCTCGATGAGACGATTTTATTGAGTTTTCACATCACAGGGTTATTAAGAATTTTGCAATAATATGCATATTCATCAAAAAGTATGTTTCTTATTTGTAGAGGAAACGTGTATTAAGCGGTCATTTTGCTTTAACGACCGCTTTTTGTGGTCCCGTTAGTGGTCGCTTAAAACAGGTTTTACTGTATCTGAAGTTTAAACACGCCTACCAAGACTTCTTATAAAATCAATGAAGTATTCCGAGTTTACGTAAAAAGCATAAAATGAAAATTTATTTTTTTTCATTATTCGAACCAGTGTCTGATTCAACACGAAAACATCGTATACAAATAGTCAATCACTAGGCGTTAAATTTATTCGCTTTCAACAATATCATAATGTCTAGAAGAATTATTGTAACAATTAAGTTGACTAAAACATTAAGTATGACCCGTCACTCCAAAGGAGTCTGAGTTTACAATGTCCGAAAAACACCGATCCTTGCTCGGCTACGCAAATTGCACCGGCTGGCCAGGGTCGAAATATCTTACCTTTCCTCAAACACTAGCCCTGTGTTCAGGATGTACAAAACGTTTCGCGAGCGCTTTGAAATGATACCCCGCTTTGCATGTACACATACGTGCAAAGCGGGATATCATTTCGAAAGCGCTTCGCTAACGTCTTCATCCTGACTTCATCATGAACGCAGGGCTGGACTACCTGAATGTACAATGGATATTCTAGCTATAACTATATTTGAATTTTTCATACATTTATTGGTTGACCATTGCTGGTTCTGGCGTTTTTTCCCCTCAGTTTTTGTAACTCGTCATGCGAAATTGGGCATTTTGAAACACTGTAAAATAAGTAATTAAAAAAGAGGTTAGATGAAGTAACCGTCAACCAGAGTTCGCCTTTCGAAAATTATTATACGAGGGTTGTCCGGAAACTTCCTAGACATCGTATTTCAGTAGACCATCCTTATTTGCATTCGCGAGTCATATTTGATATTGCGGATTTACTTTCGACACAATGAACTACTGTTGTACTAAATGTCTTGAGTTCTGATATTTGAAAGTACCTATTTGGAATAAGGTTTTTGATATCATCTGCTGTCGCATGATACAGGAAACTAAATACACAAGATATTCATTATTATATAACTTCCTAATCAGTTTTATGATCTGACATAAATTTACGACCCTGATATTGCACGTAACATAAAATTCGTTGCTGTCGGCTGGTTAAAGACTGGTTAAGGACCTAAGAACTGTTACAATGGACAAATACCTTTGCATGAAAACATGTTAGGGATTTGCAATGAAAACAGTCGCGACCTCTGTATTTACGGAAAACAAAAACGCTACCCTTTTCAAAATAATCTGTGATCTTTTATCTATCGAGTGTAAAAAAGACAAGTATACAGTCTGATACTCCGTATAATCATTTACTTTCATATCTTATTCTGCAAATAACTAGAACTTTGAAGATTAAAGGAAAATTAAAGTACTCTGTGTCTTTTTCCAAAGTAAAGCTATTAAAAGCTTTTAGATTGCGTTACATATTGGAAATTCATGCAATCTCAAACAATTATTCAAATTGAATAAATTTGTAATAGTTTTCCTCCCAATTTTCACAACTAAAAATAATACAAATCGAAATATATAAAATCAAAGCGCTGAAAGCGCTGGAGGTGGACGTTTCTGGTGGCATTGTGGTGAAAATAAAACGAGACGAAAAGAAATTATCCATGTAAACATGTGATAAATGAAAAATGTTTCGACCCAAGAACGGCAAGTTTCAATGTTAATGCAAACTTTTTTTACTTCTTTTTGTTAAACCTGTGTTTACGGTTCAAAATACGAATGTAATATGGCATTAACACCTTAGGTTTATTTTGTTTATGAAATATGTGCGACCCGTCACGCAAAAAAAGGTGCACCCGAAAAAAAAATTGAAAAAAAAAAGATCGGTTCCAGTACCGGTCAACCAGGGGTCGGTTTTTCAAAGCGTATATTACGCAATACCCAGATCGTTCCTTTTTGAATGGCGGATCACATAATAATAAGGGGTATCCAACCCTCTTTAATCCGCGTGAGCTGCTTACTTCACATTTAAAATAAGATTGACTCTAAATTTAAAAGTAACTAAAAGTGTGCTTATGAGAATTCGTGATAGATTAGTAACTTTAATGTAAATATCCACAAATAGCACCAAACAACTATATTGAAAAGGAATAAATGAAATCTCGCAAATACAGCTGCGGCTTCAAGGTTAATGATATCACTGAAATTCTATGTCTCCAAACATAGGCCTACAATTCTTAATCTAAATGTAGTGTATTCGAAAAGTTATGAATTGCAAGACTCTGTTTTGCTTGTGTTGATTCTTCTCATATTTTTTCACGAAACTTAGTTAAAAACATCATAAATCATTGATGGGAAAACGAATATTTCTGGTATGCCTGTCAGCACTTGGGAGAGAAAAAAATAAATGAAAGACCTAGATATTGTCAAAAAATATAGGATTAATAGGCATAGCGCCCTCGATCTAAATATTCTAAAATTGGGTTGAACGGTTGATTAGAAATACGCTATCCGCGGGACCGCTAAAGGCAGGTCTAATGCTATAGAAAATACATCAAATTTTTAGATGTAGACAATGTATGCATGTCCAAAAATGGCTCTTTATTGTTTGAATTTGTCCGGAGAATCAATGTCGTAACTCCGTTCATCACCTACGATACCTGACGTCATTTGGTCTCCGGGCCCGGTAAAGCGCAAAACCTCCCGAGAAAGGCACTGAGTATTTCCCCTTGGGGTGTACCATCTCGGAAGGTATTGTTCTTTAATATCCACGGCAGGACACTTTTTTGCAAATGCGATCGTTTTCCGTTACCCATGCAATAAAAGAAAGAAGAAAACAAACCGAAATGTAAATAACAAAGAGGTGCGAAACGTAGACCGCGCGTCATACGAATTAATATCCCTCACAGCCCCCGCAACGGCATTTAAATCGGCGGAAGTATGCCTTAACTCAGTAGAATTTGAGTTGCCTAAATATACGAGAAGGCGATTGTCTGTATTAGACGACGTAAAGATATATAAGTTAACAAAAAAAGACATATTGTCTACCCGAAATAAAAGCGGAGAACCCTTCAACGTGGACCCAAAGACTTCAATTTAAGCTTTATGTTATTTTTAAGAAAACACCGCAGACAGAGTTAATAATTGATTTTAATTGTTTGTGATAAAAATGTCCTTACTCCCTGTATAGCTTTATCCGAGTTACGACATTGTAGCCACAACCCGAACAATCGCAAAATTTCTGAAAAGTGTACAGGATTGATCACCGGAGAGGATTCGCCTAGAAAACATTGCACTTGTGCCTCCGTTGAGCGTTTCTCCGGCCAAAAAACTTTGAAAAAGCCAATGCCCCCCTTCCGCGTAAACACAGGTTAAACGGTAATTCGAATAAGGTGGAGTAGGCTACCAGCTATATATGGAATACATGTACATTGTCGATAGCAGACGACGTAGTTTAATTAATTCTAGATAGAAAGATATTAAAATGTCCAAATTGTTATTGGGAGACCCCTCAACTGAGAGCAAATGACTTATATTTTATGCTCCTTTCGTAGTAAAAGTATTAAAACAACGGAGAGTGTCAAAAGTTGACTTTTATGTGTTCGTGATCAGAGAGTCCTAACTCGCTACAGTAATACAAGCGATTGAGGACCTTCTTATCACAACCCCTAAAACAGCAAAATTCCTGGAAATGTTCGGGATTGTTCACCGAGGTGATCTAGACCCAAGAAGTTCTGCATTAGTGAGAGATCTTCTTAAAATCCGAGTATGTAAATGCGGGATACCAGTTCAGCCACCTAGATTTTATCTCACTTACACCACGGGAAAACCCAATAGGCGAATCACCGCCTAGTCTATAAATAGCATTCTTGCGCGAAACAAAAGTTCGAGTGGTCTAGGATTAGCAGATGATTTCGCATGTAATAGATGTCTTTGATTAATTTTCTATTTGTATAGATTTCTTGAACAGTGCCATTTTCAAATTGTACAGTTGTCGAGCGGAGGAAAGTCTTGTAAAAAGGAAAATTCAACCAAAGCCGATACTCCTTTCTTGAAAAGCTATTAACAACTGATAGGATTGTTTTCACGTAGTACTAACACTGGGTGACGTAGAAACGTCCCCCAATAATATATGTTACGGTGCATGACAGAGAGTGTTACAGTATAGTAACTACATCACTGATAGAGGTTACAGATTCTTATGGAAAACATTTCTTTTGTTTTATTGATTTGAATGGGGTTTACCAGCTATTCTAGCTATGATTTCCCGTCTGTCTTAATACCTTCCCTTCCGCCCGTCTGTAAACTTACACTTATTTTCCCAAAAGGGTCCACAATCCCTATCCGATTTGCTTCAAATTTTCACATTATGATTATACCAACATAAAAATATTTTTGTTCGAAATCAGTTCGAAAAACATCAAAGGAAAAGGGGCATTGAGGAAATTTAATTACAATATACTCGTTATAGCATTAGAGTCAGATGCTTTTGTCCAATCTGTTTCATGCTTTCACAAAATCATTGAATTAAAATAAGAATTGGTCCTTCGAAGTTATGGAAGGTCCGTCAAGTACCACGAGAAAATTGACATTTTGGGAATTGATTTTAAAAAAAAATCTCTGCTATCGTACGCAATAGAGTTAACAGTTTTCATCTAATTTGCTACAAACGTTAAATAACTTTAGGTAGATGGTTTCCCCAAAGTACTTTAAAATAACATGTGACTATATCGTATACAACCACTGGCTTTACACCCTGCAAAAAGTTTAAGAAATGATTCTTGAGCGTTCTAGAGCAATTAATGTCAGTTCAAATACTAGTTCTAGAACTTGTAATTGAACTCAAATTTAAGAACTGGTTCAATATCTAGTACCGGAAGTTCAAGAACTAAGTTCAAGAACTAGTTCTAGAACTGGTTCAAGAGCTAGTTCGACTGTTCTTGAATTGCCAATTAACGTTCTAGAACGTCTAAGAACTAGTTCTTGAACTTTTTCGCAGGGAAGGAGGCGGTAGAGCGTCCCAGGCTCTCGTGGATGTCCTGTGAATTCCAAAAATTTAAAAATTATAACCATATAGTAATTCGGCGGGTCTATCCTCTCAGAAAATATTTTAGATCAGAGCATGGCTAGCTGTTTTGACCTTTTTGGAGATAATTCAGAAGGTTTGATTGACTTTTAATATAGACCGCACATAGGTTTTTTCCCTTCAATTCTCGTATGTTTTACGTCAGTGCGAATTAGTGTCCATTTACAATCACAATGCGAAACAGGGCCTTTTTGTGCTTGGATTTATATATTTCAAATAATTTCACTTTTCAAAAGTAACAACACACTTCGGTGTTTGTACCCATTTGTAAACGGGTCTACGTATAAAATAGGCACCACGACCCTATTTTTCTTTTTTTTATTGTTATTTTAGATATATCGCATAAAATGAAGTTTTGGGACTTTTCTTCCCATCTACCTCGTATTTCGCAGTAAAGGACTTAAATATAAGATACCTCGGATTTCGTTGCGTTTTCTTTTTGTGTTTTTTGAAACTGGCGTCAAGAAAACTGGGATTTTTGTATGCAATATAAATGACAGAGATTGCAACGCTGTAGGGAAGAACTTGTAACACGCCAAAAGAATTAGGCAGAGTCCGTATCATACACATAAAATTGAAATAATGCATATAGCTTTCGAAACAGAAGACATTCCTTTCAGATAACGGGTATAATAGACAAGGCTGAGGGGGTTTGAACGCCAAACAGATAAAGTGTTTCAATTTTTCTTCTTTCTGTTCTAAAAATCCAAAAAGAAGTAGACAAAACACTGTTTTTAAATCAAATTTACCTCAAAATTCTTTTTTACCGAATTATTATATTTCGACCAGGATTATTCACAATCTAAGGAAGGGAATAGGAATATATAGAAAGTCTGACGTGTCTTCTGGTTGTACAAATAATGTAGAAACCGAGATTTATTGAAAAAATTAGCAGACGCCTTAACAGTTTTCATTGTGAATCCTTAAACATGTTTTCATGCAGAGGTATCTGTCCGTTGTAACAGTTCTTAGGGTGTGAGGTAGGGGCTATTGTTTTAAAGAATCATTGGATTAAGGTTTTGTTATTACTTTAATATATACAGTTAGTAACATCGTGAAATTGACATTTACCCTGACCATTCTAAATCACTAACTCAGCGTACCATTCGTTCATTCCATGCAGCCACTCAAACCATTCAATAACGCCCCATAAGTTTTTAAAAGAAGTCAACGAGTCTAAACTTGAACCGCTGGGAAAAATGCACGATTTCAATGGCTTTTACTGGTTTTTGAATGGGTCGATTGGTCCCTGAAGACATAAAACTTTTTATATTTTTTATAAACATTCTAATAAAAGAAAAATAACAAATATCGCTAATTTCGTCCAATTTGAACGAAAATTGCGAGATCATATTACCCCAAATTTCATTCTAATCTCGCTCCTCCCACTCATTCAATTTCATTCTGAAATCATCCAAATACCATCCACCTTGTCAAATTCGAGATGCTTTAAATTTTAAGTAATTCCCTAGGTGGTGCTGTAACAAGTTATGTTTTATAAACAAACAAACAAACAAAACATAAACAACAAAAAAAAAAAAAAAAAAAAAAAAAAAAAACCAAAAAAACCAGGTTTCAAATTTTGTTTTTGGAACTTTTTCATTCATGCTGAAAACGCTCGCGAAGATGTTGCGCTCAATACCTGCCTATATCTAAACAATTAAAACCATCCTCAGGTTTGAGCCAAAAGTTCCTATGGGCCTGTTTTACTAAACATCTTACGATAATTTTTCGCGTTAGTCAAAAGTTAAAATTTTCTTCAGAAGTAACTACACATGGAATTATGCCATGCACACTCTCATTGGAATCGTCTTCTTAAGACGATTCCAATGAGATATTGCTAGGTAGAATCTAACAATGAACGAAAACACCAGGTACGATTTGTGATTTTGCCTTACGATAATTCTTTCATAAGAAGTTTAGTAAAACTGGCTCTATATTATTATTCATATACCACGCGCTTCAACGTTTAAGAAATAGTTCCCGCTTACAACATGTACTTGGGTCCGTTTTATGGTTTATTCATGTTAGATTCTGCTTTATAATATCTTTAGAAGGCGATTCAAATGAGATGGTGCATGGCGGTTTTCCACGTTTAGTTTCTAGCGTAGAAGCTACTTTAATCTTTGAATTTCGCAAAAAAAAAAAAAAAAAAAAAAGGCCGCAGGAGTGCAAAAAGGTACGATCCTTATTATTCGCAAGCAATACCTTTGTCATGCTAAATAAAAACTTTGGCAAAATAGAATTATACCAATAAAGCTTGGAAGCTGTCATTGTGAGTAAACGTTTTGACCCCCCCCCCCCCAAAAAAAAAAAGTGTTTAACCTATTCTGGCTCAGAAAAGAATACCAGGTTTTTCAGACTAGGATCTATCAGTACATATGTGCAAGCTATTCTTTGTCTATACATTCTGCTAAAGCAGGACTATTCTGGGGTCAGCATGACCAGGGTTGACATTATATTTTAGTAGACCTTTTGCATGTTAAAATTGCTGTCGTTAGTAAATCTATTTTTTTTCAGCAAGAGTAATCTAATTGACAAAAGCAATGGCTACCATCACTACCCAACCAGGTCGTCTGGTGACGTCAGTTGAAGGTACCCGAGACTGGCATTCTGGACTTTGTGGGTGTTTTGAGGACTGTTGTTCGTGTAGGTATCTAGTCTATATTCATGAACTTGTCCGTTAATTATAAATATGTCACATCTTTATTTTTTCCCGATGCTTTGGTATTATTAATCGATAAATGATCAACCCATAATTTCACCGATGTTGATGTCCAAATCAGTGAAATCATCAAAATATTGCAATTATTTAAATGAAATTATTATGCATTTACATTTTCCAGACAACCCAAGTACGTAGGCGATAATACTAAATCGCCGTAGAACATATAGGCGCTTATGTGCCTCGGGTTCGCTCAACAACCCTTGATTTACTAAAAAGATTGAAATATAATATCAAAATAATATATTTAAGCTGGATAAAACGTCACCCGATGATCATTCCTAAGAAACTTTCTTTGAAATTCATTCATTATGATGTACGAAAATGATTTTAAAGACTTCACTATTTGACATTTATGGACATCCTCTCCAACAATGAAAGACCTGCTTTCCATTTAATGAAAACAAATGTGTACTTTATTCATGAATGATCCCGAATCGGCATCTCTTAGACGCCTGAGCTTGATTATTTACCTTATCCTTCAAAGACATCGATTGGTGGGAAGACCTCCTCTGCCAAATACGTGCATTGTAACTTGAATAGTGTCGAAAAAGTAGAAAATGTTTAATTCGCATCTTAAGGTAATGGAACCGTAAAAGTTCCGCAACATTTTGGATCTCGTGACCTTTCACAATGTTCACCGAGGTTTCCTAGTGAAAATCATTTGGAAACCTCGGTTAAGGTGGCAATGGACAGCGGCCTCCCGACTCTATAAACCGGAAGTGGGTTTTGTTTATTTTGCGGCTCTTTTTGCGCGTTGTTTAAAAAGACCGGTTTTCGTAAGATTCTACTTATGGAAATAACGTAGAATAATGATAGTAAAACTTCATAGTTTAGCTTCTTTTCAACATTTGATATTAATTTAATGACTGGATCATTAAATTTAAAAATAAAAATGCGTTAAAACAGTCATTCGATTAGGGGGGAACACTGAAAAATAACGAAAAACTTTCTTATTTGCATGGAAAGGTATGCTGAATTTTTTACCAAATAAAGGAAAAATATGGATTATAAACATATTGGAAAATAAGAAAAATTCATTGGGTAATTTCTTCAAAAAATAGGTTTTTGTGGCATTTTTACCTAGTAAAATTACAAAAATTAGTGCATTTTTAACTTTTGAAAGCGAATTGTGCAAATGCAATTGATCAAAGAGAAATTTTCTTGTCAATAGCCATTGTGTACATGTATAAGGTCTATCAAAATGTATTTGTTTTATAGCTATAACTTAGTACAGGATTTATACTAGACCTAAAATGAATATAACCGTTCTACTGAAAAATGGCCTATACCACTCAAGGTCAGATAACTCTAGCATGAAAACGAGCGTGGAAAGGTACCTTCAAATTTTGATATAATGACTACACAATGTTAATCTACAACATATGTTACCAAGAAAAAAATTCATTGGGTGGAAAAAAATGACGCCATGTGTCCATTGCTACCTTAACACTGTTTAAGTTCATTGCTTCCGAAAAAAGCAGAACTTAACGGGTCCACGACCTTAAAACGGAAGTATCGCAACATACAGTGTGATAAACCATAATTATTTAGATATTAAATATAGGCCAAAAAAGAATACGAAATCCGATATTTCCATCCTATCAAAAAGTGTAGCTAAAAGTTGAGCCTGGCTTAGTTCCGTAATATTTCGGAACTCATGATCTTTCATAATGTTACTGAAATGTTTCCTAATGAAATCATTAGGAAACATCGGTTAACACTATCAAAGTTCATGGCTTCCGAAACGCTGTGGAACTATTTTAGGTCCACAACCTTAAATACATATCATTTTCCAACAGTAATTCGCACCTGTTGCTGTCTTCCCTGCGCCCTGTGTAACATAGCTTCACGTTCAGGAGAATGTTGTCTTGTTCCTTTCTGTGTACCAGGGGCCATGGTGGCCCTTAGAACAAGGATAAGGACCCTTGGTGGAATACAGGTAACTATTTATATCTATTAGGATGTGACGAAAATTTCAAATTTAGACAAAAACTGGAAAGACTCGAAAAACAATTTCAAAATGTACCTAGAAAGCCACGAATGGCTTGAGTCGCTCCACAGGCTTAAAATTCTTGTAAAGCAATAAAAGTTTTGACTAGATTTTTAGATATTTTGGATTCCACTGATGTTGAAAATGATTTTCAAAGTTTCAACTATTTAACAAATAGAGAAATGACATCCGCCCATAAAATGCATATTTTCATCCGATCTCCATAATCTTTTGTGGACTGATAAAGGGTCACACAAGGATCATTCATGTAAAATTTCATTGGTATCCATCAATTAGAATCTGAGAAAACTCACTTTTTACGATATTTGGAAATTAGACCCGCCCATTAAATCCATGTTTTTCATTGGATCAAAATTTCTTGAACAACTTTGAAAGGGGTCACCCAAGGATCATTTCTGTGAAATTTGGTTGAAATACATCAGGTAGTTTCTGAGGAGAAGATTTTTAAAGAAAAAGTTTACGACCGGACGCACTGACGCACGGACGAACGCACGACGGACACAACGCCATGACAACAGCCCCAGTGGCTTTGAGCTAGGAGAGCTAATAAAACAATACTTGTGGTAACACTATACAGTATATTGTAAAAGAATTCATGTCGTAGAGCGAGGAAGAAGTATTGATCTGTTGTAGATTATAAGTGCCTATTGATGCATGTATAACGGGAATTCACAAGAGTTTGGCTTTAATCATAAGGACTGCGCTGTGGAAATGCGGGTCTCTTTTTAATAAGATCGTAATTTAAAGAGGCTATTACTAAAGTTAATAACATTGTGAAAAAGGCAGAATTAAAGCTCTAATTATTTTTGAAAAAGCATTATGTGTCTTCTTGGACCAATCAGACGCTTACAAATCGTCAATGATTTCAGGTCGTTTACAACGATTTCGGGTCGTTTATAACGATTTCGGAGCGTTAATATCAATTTTGGGTCGTTAATAACGATTTCGGAACATTTTGAAGCGATTACGGGTCGTGTTTAACGATTTCGGATAGTTAATAACGATATCGGGGCGTTTTGAACAATTTAAGTGAATGTTTTGAGTGCTTTGAAAGAAACGCTGGGCATATCTGGAATATCTGAAATACGATAGAAATTCTGTGTAGGCCTAAAATACACAATGCTGCTAATTATATTTGGTAGTGTAAAATAACTGTTCTAATAACCCGCCTCTTTATTCTTCCAGGGTTCTATCTGTGGAGACTGTGTAGCATTGACGTGCTGTAATCTGTGTGCCATTTGTCAGATGCAACGAGAACTAGATTATATGGGACTTTGATGATATTCCAAATGACAATTCATTTTTTAGCTTACACATTCATATATCTTTTTATCCACTCTTTTTCAATCTTACATGTATATTTTTATTACTTCGTTGGCTAGTCGTACATAACGTCAACGCTCAAATTTCTTAACAATGTATTAAAGAGATGAAGAGATTGTTTATTTTCTTTATGGAGATATGAAATTAAAAAACCAAATTACACTGTATGAATGCTTTTTTCACAGATTGGAAAAATGTGATTTTTGAAAAATGTTCGTAAAATCAATCGGAAGTAACGACCTCGTCTTGTTGAAGCCTTTAAAAAAATAAGATTCAGTCTGGTAATGCATGGAAAGAAAGGTCGATATTCCTTAATTTCGCGGAATTCATTCCGAAAAATAAAGCAACAACTAACGCCTAAAAAATTCATTCTACAATTTCGAGCTAACTATTCACGCATGTACATTCCGCATGTTTGTCTTATTCAGTCAAAGATTAAGGTTAAAGTATTTGACAGCAAAAATGAAAGATAATTCATAGAAAGTAACGATGCTATAATTTATAGACTGGATATAAATAGACGAGATTCCTTACCGATCTTGCTGCTTCGAAAAATAAGTTACCATTTTTTTTTTTTTAAATATGTTGTTTTTAGTGCCAATGCCCTTAGGCAATTCCTCATCGTCTGAAAATACACACATTTCAAAATCTAAGAACAAGTTTCGTATTTTTGTTCTAAGAAAACCCGTGAAAGGGCAGCTTTTATAGGATATGTTTTTTTGATTTTATACTTTTAAGAAATCAATAAACAATCTCTTCATATCTTATTATTCAATACCGTGAAGCAAAAAATTAATACCCATTCTCTGTAACGACTTAAACTTTTTTGGCACACATGGTCTCCGATTTTGATGAAATTTCATATACAAGAAGGGAATAATGATAGGAGAAGAAATTGACAAAAAAAATGTTTTTAGATCATCAGGTTACCATGGCAACGTCCTTCAAAACACGGAATTTTGCAATATTAAGCTTTTTTGAAGCTATATAATTCAGTATTTACATGAAGATGATGGTTGAATTTGTATGTATTGGATAATCTAGGACCGAACATTTTGAACTAGATTTTTTGTTGTGTCAGTTAGTGTCAAAAAGGTTGGTTACCATGACAACAAATATGCCTAATTTTGATAAATTGATTTCAAAATGTTGTTTATAATTTCGAGTTTTTCTTCACTTATGACTGACTTTTGATATATAGATGGAATTTATTATATAAAAGGAGCAACTAAGATTAAAATTAATTTGTTGTTGTGCACATTGGTTACCATGACAACGGTAACTATAGCTCATAACTTGGCTGCTTTTGTTACTTTGGAGTTGTTTTTTTAATTTTTGCAGCATGATAAACAGATGATGATAATTGGAACATATCTAACAAAAAGCGCTCTTTCAAAAACCGCAAAAAAATCATTGGGCCTTTTTGTTACCATGGCAACCATTTTTATTATTTTCTTAAATCAGTTATTCTAAGTCCCTGAAAGTTTATATGTGATAAGAAAAGAGATCAAATAAGCCTCTATCAAAATACAAGAAAAAAGAATAAAAATTTTAATAGTTGCCATGGTAATTTGTCGATACAACCCAAAATTAAGCATTTTTTGGGTGATTTTGAAGCCTTTTTCCCAAAAAATTGGACCGATTAACACAACTATTTTGATATATAAGTTAGAGGAAAGTTTGAACTTTATTCAAGATTAAGGAATATTCCGATTGCTTAGTGTTGGATACCCGTATCCAAGGACTAAAAATGGCCTTTTGTGAATTATTACATAATTGTTCCCATAGCAACAGGCTATTTCCTGCAAGTTTTTGAAAAAAAATTCATATGTCCTTAAAGGTCTATTTGAGCAATTTCACAAATTATCATAACATTGAATTTGAGTTCAATAATCTAGTCATTTGAGGATTCTAAAGAGTTCTGAATTTGTCTCCATTTAAGGGATATGAATTCACGTTGCCATAGCAACGAACACAAAAAATATTTTTATTTGAAAGTTTATGTGGTAATTTCTTGTTAAACGGAAAAAATGTCTGTATTTTGTCATTACATTTGAAAAAATGCAAAAATCAATATTTAAGTAGGGTATGTGTATTGTTGCCATGGAAACATAAGTTAACAACATAGGCCCAAAAATGTTATTACTTCATTAGAGAGAACGATGATGGGGAACTTATATCTTGTGTGTTTTAATTTTAGTTTGTGCTGCATTACTGATATATTTGCCTGTAAAAACTCGCAAAAAGAGACTTTTTCAATCTTTAATGTCGGTTTCCATGGCAACCAGAAGTGATATCAAGATTTTTTTTGTCTTATTTTTACTTTTGGGTCAGCCCTAGCCTCATGTTAAAATTTTATCAAAATTTGAGACATAGCGTGCCACAACCCCTATTTAAAAGTGTAAGTGCTTACAGAGAATTGCTATTAAAGATTTGTCAAAATTGAAAGATTTCTTACGGGACTACTTTTTCTGGAAGCTTACAAAATTGATACATACTCAAAAGTGTTTTCATTGGGGAATGAAACCAATATTTCAGCCAATCGGATTGCACGAAAACTGACAGAATCATCTTATATCAAATTATTTGGTTTTTGAATATCCTTTTTTATACTTTCATTTTCAAATAAACGTTCTAAACGTAAAATGTCCACGTTTCTTGTATGTCTTAACCACTGTTAAAGCAAGCTCTGCATTCAGGAAGAATTCCAGATGAAAGTTTTGAGAAATATTTCTTGTTTTCCACGTATACTCATGTGCAAAACATGAAAATGATTTCTAGACGGTCGCAAACATTTTATTAACTTGAACTCATGGCAGATCAAAAATAAAGACAAGGAGGTCCTTAATTGTAAAGATGATGAATTATCTCAAATATTGGACACAATGCTTCTTTGCTCTGAAATCCCTTCAAGTCTGAACTAATACTACTATAGGGCTTAAAACATTTTGCAAAGGTCAAACAATGGATACTATATGCAAAATTAGGGCACGATAGAATGATGCCAAGAATAGCACCCATTGGAATTGTTAAATGTCTTTTAAAGAGAGCAATATTTTTTAAAAAAAAAAAAGCTTTCGCTTTATTAGAGGAATTTTAACTTCCATCTGTGTTCCTTTGATCACAAGTAAAAAGCCTTCAAATGAATTTAAAACCCATTTCAGAATTTTTCTAAAGTTTCTTATGGGCCCACTCAATTTAGGAGAGAATTTACCTTAAATAATTAATTACAGTCAGGCAGACCATAGGCAGTAGCACAATTTGCACAATGCCTTATTTAAAGTAAACAAGCAGACCACAATAGTCCAAACTGCTGATCTGATCTGTTTGAAAGGGGTCTTACACCGCTTACAACAATCTTTCAGTTATAACACTGTGGCTGGAGCACCCAACAATGAATTCTTGGGATTTCTCACAACAGTACCACCTTTGAAGCCTAGCTTCTAGCTGCTATCCCACATAGGTCTACGATTATCAACCCATTGGTGGAAGATCACGATCATTACTCAAGCAATATGCCATACTCAAATTTTGAGTAAAGCCTTTTGCATGATTTAATATTACTATAGTTGAACATCAGAATATACCTACTATACGATTGGCATAAATATAAGCCTATTTATTCTGTGAACCAGTATACGAGAAAGTGTGAAATATCAAACCTTCATAACTTAAAATGAGGGCCTCTTTCTTTTTGTTGCAGTACAATATGAAAAGCTTAGAACTATACGCATGGTAACCTGAAGAGGAAAATCTTGTGAAATCTTCATGCAGATCATCCTTCTATAATGGGCAAAATTTTATAAACAAGAATTTTACATAAATGCCCCTTTTACTATAGTGGTTGCATAAAACTGCACGAGTGTAATGAGAAACATACTGTTAAAGTGCCATCTCAATCATTCTATGAATGTAGATGGGTTTGCATAGGAAATTTTACAGGAATGGCCATTTTTCCTGGACCCTACAATTGGCAATTCGCTGCAAGAAGTTTCTGTGAAAATTGTGTATTGATGAAATTGAGTATGTTTGTTTGAATGGATTTTTACACCACTTTCAACAATCTTTCAGTTATATCGTGGTGGCTGGAGCACCTAACAATGAATTCCTGGTATTTCTCACACAAGTACAACTATTCGCACCCTTTCCTAGTCTCCAGCTGCTATCCAATATAGGTCTAGGATCATCAACCTGTTGGTGGGAGACAAACAGTCAGAAAGGATGGGTACCACCATTTGGAATAGAACCTGGGAATTCTAGATTGACAGTCAGACACGCTACCAACTGCGCTATGACGTCGGTTTGCAAAAGTTGTGATAATGAATTTTCAGAAATGATCCCTTTTTTATGACACAACATAAAATTATCAAACTAAGACAAGAATTGCCCATTTATAAAAGTCATTGCATAAATAAAGGTGGTGATGTGTTTAAACGAAATGGAAAAAACCACCAACAAACATACAGGTGCCCATTATCAAATGAGCCTGTGCATGACATTCCCAACAATTTTAAATGCTTGTGAGGTGCAAACATTGAGTATCGTTGACAGCCACATTAGATATAAAGTTACCTGATGGTCTTGATACTTTGAGACCTTATCTATTTACTAAACGCATAGTGAAGACTCTGGTCAGTCTGTGAGGATGCACAGACTGGTCAGAGTCTGCTTTACGCATATTTGAAATTGTTGGAAAACTCACGCACAAGCTCAAATCTAATAGCTTTTATGGTTTGTCATAAGAGCAAGAAGAATAATTACCTTGTGAACACTTGTAAATGATTTTTAAAAAAAAAAAAAAAGTCAACAGTAATACTTTACATTTATGTATAAGAAAATGTCATTTATTCAGTCCGTGTACAACAACACAATGTAGACAAAACAATTTTAGGACTAAATCAAATGGAAAGCATAAACTGGTTGGAGAACATAACAAAGTTAAAAAAAATATCTTAATCTTATCAAAGTATAGAAACACCAGAAGTTCCCTAGTTAACAAAGAAAACTAGGGTTGCTGGAGTGGCTGATTTGCTCCTCAGGCCTGAATCTACGTTACATTACAAATTATACCATATATGGAATTAACCATGCCCATGAAAGCCTTGTTTTTTATTGGATCAAAAAATCTTGGACAAATGGTCACCCATGGATCATTCCTGTGAAGTTAGATTAAATACCATCCAGTAATTTCTGAGGAGAAAATTTTTAAAGAAAAGGTTTAAGACCGGATGCACAGACGGACAGACACAGCTCCATGACAATAGCCCCATTGGCCTTCAACGTTAAAAACTCGTTTGCTTAAAAAACCCTTCTCATGAGGTTCAAGTAGGCAAAGTAAAATCCTGTGTAAATCCTTATCTTTATATAAAGGAGTCAGTACAAAACTATTGTAAGTGTCTATAATAATATTCAAACTTACAATTGACAATAGTTCTGCACTGAACTAAAAGGCTTTAACAACAGTTTAAACATTTCAAACCCATAATAATAATTTTCATAAATGCCCAATTCTATACATCAATTTACTGATTAAAAATACAAGAAAAAATCCATTTCAAATTAAGCAAATTGTATTTACTTGAGAAATTCATTTTACCCTTTTGCATATACTTTATGTTCAAAAGTAATCAGAAATGTTCACAATTTGAAAAAGTGTTTAACCCTTGATCTGCCGAATTTAAATTTTATAAGTTTTGTGTCTAGTAGTCCTGTGGGAATATGCCATTAACAGCATGAGAAGGGCTTAAATACATTGTCATCATTATGTATACAGATGTTTTCACCGATGGGCAATCAAAACTCCTAACTACAGCTAGAATGATTTAAAGTTACAAGGTTTTAGTTTCCAACTGATGCATTTCACACCATGTTTCAAGGAGACATGCCAAAAAAGTACACTTTATTTGGTCGATTCAGTAACAATAAAGCAACCATCTGATTCAAGCATTATTTTTCCTTTTTTTCCTCAAAAGCTTTCGCACAGGTGCTTGCGTAATATGTCCCATCAGGCTAAAAGGGACTATTAAGTAGTGTGCAATATATCTATTCTAGTCTGACTGTGCATGCTGACTCAGTGTTGAAACTTTTCACACATAGCTGAATTTCTGAAAAGTAAACATTCCAATTTCAAGTATTTATTCAACGAAGATCTCAGATAAGCCTTCTTTGTGTAATGAGTCATCTAAGTTAAAAAGTAGGTATGAATTGCTTTCTAAAATATTTGTGGAGTTTAATACTGGAACACACAGCCCTCAAGGAAGAGGTAATTTGGTTTACTGAAAAACATATGTGACCCATCATGCAAAAATGGACCATTTGAGTAGTACGTAAAGTGTCGACCCTAGTCAGACTGCACAGACTGACTAGTGTTGAAACTATTCGCACCTTACTAATTTTCTGAATCTAGAATAATCAATCTACATTCAATTAAAATAATTTTTGAAATGCGACCTGTTGGCCTGTACTAGAATACATCTCTTTTTCAAATTTTAATTTTACAGAATTCCCAGTTGCTCTCTTTACGTGTGACGGGTCACATATCTAAATGAACTCGGTTTACTTCATACGGGTTATAACAAACACTCTTAATAGATCAGAGCTTTGGATAGATGTGAGAGATGAAATTCTAATACTGCATTACTCCTGCATCTTTAATTTTCGTAGCCTGCTACCATCATTTTGCATAATTCCAATCATAAGAGAAAATACAGAAGGCTATTTCTATCCTTAACCATATGCTGTTTGAATCTTACTATTTTCCATTTTCTCTGAACTATTTTCCTTAATTACTGTCCACAACATAGGGTCTGATAGAAAGATGATTAAAAAATCATTTTGATTACTTTCTACTACACTAAGAGTTTGAAGCACCAGGAGTTTCTTGTCTAGGAGATAAATCACATTGCTGCCGTTCTATCAATCTACCAATAATGTCTGCGTAAAACACTCCAAACACCGATCTATTGTGTGAAATGAGACGTAAAAATTGTCCACAAATCTGTGACAGTTCCTTTTCCATTACTGACATACCCACTGGCACTTTGAGAGGTTCTGTGTGTTTGGAAAATAATGCCTGCTGTATGAAACTCAATAGTCTTTTACCTGAAATAATAGAGAAGTATTGGTGATTTGTCTTAAAGACTACCCTCAGCTGTCAAGGGCTGCACCAAGGATAAAATTCTATATCAAACAAGAGGGCCATAGTGGCCCTTAATCATCCACGTGAGTGAACTGTCCAAAACTCATTTAAAGCAGGTTTTGAAAAGCTTTTTTGGCTAATTTTCAGGCAAAAAATCTGACTTCCAGAGTGTATACAAGTTTTTCTAAGATTTGACCCTGTTACCTAGTTTTTGACCCCACTTGACCCAATTTTGAACTTGTCTTAGATTTTATCAAGACAATCATTTTGACCAGTTTTAAGGTTAATCAGGCAAAAAATGTGACCTCCAGAGTACATACAAGGTTTCTAAGGTTTGATCATGCAGCCTAGTTTTTGACCCCAATTGACAGAATTTGAGATTAAAGCAGAATAATCATTTTGATCAAATTTCAGGTTGATCAGGCAAAAAATGTGACCTCTAGAGTACATACAAGGTTTTTTAAGATTTGAACCCTTGACCTAGTTTTTGACCCCACTTGACCCAATTTTGATCTGGTCCGAGATTTCATCAAGACAATAGTTCTGACCAAATTTTACATTGATTGGACAAAAAACGTGACTTCCAGGGTGCATACAAGGTTTTCTTAGATTTGACCCTGCGACCTAGTTTTTTTTACCCCACTTGACTAAATTTTTTTGAGCTTGTCTTAGATTTAATGAGAACATTCTGTCGTACCAAATTTCAGGTTTATCAGGCAAAAAATGTGACATCTAGAGTGAATGCAAGATTTTTAAGATTTGACCATGTGACCTAGTTTTTTACCCCACTTGACCAAATTTCAAACTTGTCCAAGATTTTATCAAGACAATCATTCTGACCAAATTTCAGGTTGATCAGTCAAAAAAAGTGACCACTAAAGTGCATACTAAGATTTGACCCTGTGACCTAGTTTTTGACACAACTTGACCCTATTTCAAAATTGTGCAAGATTTGATTGAGACAATCATTGTCACCAAATTTCAGAATGATCGGGCAAAAAATGTATCCTCTAGAGTGCATACAAGGTTTTTCTTAGATTTGACCCAGTAACCTAGTTTCTTACCCCACTTGACCAAATTTCGAACTTGTCCGAGATTTTATCAAGACAATCATTCTGACCAAATTCCTTGTTTATCGGGCTAAAAAAGTGACCTCTAGAGTGCATACAAGGTTTTTCTAAGATTTGACCTTGTGACCTAGTTTTTGACCCCACTTGACCCAATTTCAAAATTGTGCAAGATTTGATTAAGACAATCATTCTTACCAAATTTCAGGTTTATCAGGCAAAAAATGTGACCTCTAGAGTGCATACAAGGTTTTTCTTAGATTTGACCCTGTGACCTAGTTTTTTACCCCACTTGACCAAATTTCTAACTCGTCAGAGATTTTATCAAGACAATCATTCTAACCAAATTTCAGGTTGATTAGTCAAAAAAGTGACCTCTAGAGTGCATACAAGGCAGATGTTGACGAATGGCCAGACGTCCAGATGGACACCGCATGAAGGACGCCAGACGTCCACCTACCCACAAAAGCACACCTTGAGCACAAAGTGCTCAGGTGAGCTGAAAATGGGCATAATTTGTAGAAAGATGGATTTAGTTATTGTTTGTAATAGTACAGGTTACACATTTATTTGACCATTTATTCTAAGTTTCAGGTAAATAAATGTCTTATTAAATACTAGAGGTATCAAAAATGCCAATGCCATACCATGTTGGTTCTTTTTAAAAAAAAAAGAACAAATAGCAAGCTAATAACAGGTAACTCAGATTTTTACAATTGGTCGTACAAAGAATGAAGGTCCTGGTTTACAGAATTGTTGTTGTATGTGAATTATCTTATACTGGCTGTATCTATCAAGATTTATGTATCCTAATTGACTCAAAATTTTGTGTTATATATGAATACAGCAGTGTAATAGTTTGATTTCCATCTAAACCTCCTTGATTTTGGATCAGTCTAAAGTTTTGAAGTTAAGTAATGGGATGTTTGTCTAACTGATCAAATGAAAGAACCTCCCTTATTATTTATTACAAATATTGCTTGTAATGAATATTGTTTTATGATCCAAACGGGATGCTTTCCTGAGCATATTCATTGCTTCTTATTATTACAATAAGTGTTTGTGATCCCTAATCTTTTTTATAACCCTTCACATTTACAATTACTTATACCTAAAGAAATAAACAGTCAAGAGGTCAATGGCTTCTGAATTTGAAAACCAAGCACAAGCCCCGAAAAATGTCTTAATCTAAAATCAATTTTACTCCCTCTGTGAATATCTGTGTACTTACACATAATTTTTGAGACAGTATTATCAGCAGTAGACAGATCCTTTATTTGATTTTTCAGTATATTTTGTTGTGACGCCTCTCTCTCCTTAAACCCATGACTCTTTAAAAACTCTTCTACATTCTTGTTTATTTGTTCTGCTATGTTTTCCATGGTTGATGTAGGATCTCTGAAATGATAAAATGAGATTCATATAAACAGTTAATAACATTGTGACTCATTCCGATCAAAACCATTCCAATTTGCACAATCAGCACTCCATTCATTCATTCCAAACGCTCACACAAATTGATCAAAATCACTCCAAAATTATTATAAACATTTCCAAATGATTCAAATCGATCAACATTTTCATCAAATCAATAAAACTATTCTATGATTTTAATGGCTGATTGATCCATAAAGACACACAAACAAAAATTACTTAGATTTTATACCTCCTAAGAATTTCACTCAAAACTCATTCCACATACTCATTCAATTTCACTTCAAACTCATTCCAAAATCATTCAACCTCTCAATTTCAAGTTGTTCTGAACTGTAAATTAAAATCTCTTCAAAAAAGTTCATCTAAGAGCAAACTGCCATAATGTGATCTATAAAACAAAGCCACCACTTTAAGAAACTAGCTTCAAAGATGGCACCGTAGGCTGGTCCGTGACATTTGGTTGTTAACAATAAAGAGAAACATTTCTCACTAAAATTCTTTTGTTGTTTCTGTATCTGATAATAGAAGTTGCTTTATTAGTGTTGAGAATAATTCATTGGAATATACAGAGGGGTTGTAGCCTATCTAAATTGTATTATACTATGAAAACAACTAGAAAGCCATGAATGACTTGAGTCGCTCCACAGGCTTGAAATTCTTGTAATAGCAAATCTAAGTTATGACTAGATTTTTTGATATTTTGGGTTCTACTGATGTTGAAATGATTTTCAAAGTTTCCACTATATGACATATAGAGAAATGACCTCTGCCCATAAGAGATATTTTTCATCCAATTACAATGACTTTTGGCTGCATGATAATGGGTCACCCAAGTATCATTCCAATTAAGTTTGATTGATATCCATCTGTTACATTTGGAGAATATCACTCAAAAAGGGACCATCTGGGAACTTTGTAAAACATTTTTTTGAAAAAGAGATTGGTTCTAGAACAGGCTAATCAGAGGTTGCATTTCAAAAATTCTTTTAATGGAAGTTATATTGATCATGCTAGATGCAGAAAATTAGTAAAATGCGAAAAGTTTCTACGCAAGTCAGTCTACGCAATCTGTGCAGTCTGACAAGGGTACCAACTTCCTAGTAGGTCCCTTTACACGTGATGGGTCACAAATAAAAGACTCACAATAGTTTCCCCAGACCCTTCAATTAATCTAGACTTTAAGAAGACCTCAGAATTTCTCTGAAAAACAATCCTTCCACTCAACACTCAAATTTTATCTTTTCATAAGGAAAACTCGGTTAAGATTGTGAAAGATCATGAGTTTCGAAATATTGTGGATTTATTGTTGGTCCACTACCTTAAACCTATGAGCACTAGGATTTCTACACATGTTCACACTTACTTGTCTTCATTTCCATCTAGCAGGGTACAAATCTCCTCCTTCATTTTCACCTTTAAATCCTGAACACCAGCTATAGACTGACCCACGGTATTGTAAGTGACTAACAACACAGAGGTTACAAGTATCATCCTCTGAGTTTGGTCACGCAGGTCCAAAAATCTACTCTGGTCCATTACCAATGTCTACAAATACATTTTAAAAGATTAAGCAAACAAGGAACTATCTAGGTATTGCAAAAAGTGTCCACCCTAGTCAGAATGCCCAGAAATTTGCAGGGTTTAAGAGTACCTGTTTGATGTTGATGAGCTATCTAATTGGTCACTTGATTAATTTGTTTACAGCGCCAGCTTTCTATCAATTCAAGAGGGCTTGGAGATAAATCGAATAACATTTTAGTGTTTTAAAATATCAATGTTATCTAGCAGAGGTTGGGAGAATTAATCATGACGAGGCTTTGCCGAGTCTTGATTATCTCTCACAGCCACAACCAGATTCTCACAGCCAAGACCAGATAACATTGATATTTCAAGACACTTACATATTATTCTATTTATCATGCAATTATTTTTCAGCTTTTAATTATAATATACCCTTAAAAATCAAAGAAATTTGGGTGGAAGTGTATGCAAATTGTTTCTATAAATAGACTGTCTGATATCACGTTATTTTATCAGACAGGTGATATCAGGTCAACACAGGCATCAATGCAAGATAAAAATTTATAATATAACCTACAACACCAGAGTGAAATAATCCCGTTGAACATTTCTGATATTACACGGGTGTTATTACACTAGTGGAATAATTATGCAAATGAGCTCAGAGCAAATAGCAACGCTATTTTGTAACCGCGAAAATGACGTTACAATGTATGTTTTGTGACGTCATTTTAAAACGGCGTTATAAGTGTCGCGGAAAACTGAAACGTTGATTTTCAAGAAATTTGACGATTTTTCGGTAAAATCGGGTCATATTATAAACGGAGCAGCCTCGTTTTTACCTGTTTATAGATGACTCTTTCAATTAATTCGGTATTCCATGACCACTCATTCAATATCCTCTATATATTTCAGATTTCAATGCAAATGAGGCTTATTGATGTATGTTTTGTGACGTCATTTTAAAACGGCGTTATAAGTTTCGCGGAAAACTGAAACGTTGATTTTCCAAGAAATTTGATGATTTTTCGGTAAAATCGGGTCATATTATAAACGGCGCAGCCTCGTTTTTACCTGTTTATAGATGACTCTTTTAATAAATTCGGTATTCCATGACCACTCATTCAATATCCTCTATATATTTTAGATTTCAATGCAAATGAGGCTTATTGAAAGGAAAACGTTGAAAAACCTAATAAAATTGTACCCTGAAGAATAGTTTGATCTTGGTCTACAATTAAGAGTTGAAGAGACAATTTGTTGATTTCATGGAGGCATGAAACTAACAACCTAATTACTCTGTATGAATATGTGAATCAGATAAGTGTAATTAGGTTTTTTGTTTTACAACTCTATGAAATCAATATAAACTCTTTTCATATCTAATAATTTAATGTATTGAAACAAAACTATTAAGATTTTTTAATTAAGAAACAGATTTCTAATGTGACTACTTGTGCGGAAGCTTACAAAATAGCTGCATACTCAAAATTGCTTTCATAGAGGAATAAAACCAACTTTCAGCCAAAACATGAATCGTTATGTTCACAACTTAAATTAATCATTGTTTGTTGTAACTTATATGTCTGACTACTGTGCGTCGATACAGTTTATTTTATGTTTCCATTTTATGATTCCACTCATACATGTACAGAGTTAAACTTGATGTAACCTCATCTTTATTCTTTTGTTAAGACACATGAAATTCTTTCACAAACCTCTGGTAGAATTCTTCCATTATCCCATTGTAACAGCTCCATATAGGCACAGTTCAGTATGCTGGCTGGGGTCAGTTTGGGCCCTGATGAGGTTCCCTCTGTCTGACCCTCAGATTGTAAGGTTGCATAACTCCTCTCTAACCATAACTTGGTCAGCTCTAACCCATCAACACCAGCCTCTGTGTTAGATTTAACATTTTAGAATATATCAAATGGAAGATGATCCACTGGTTAGGTTAAATTAAGAGATGAAGAGAGTATTTGTTGATGTCATTGAGGTATGAAACTAAAAACCTTATCCTACTGTATGAATACACAGGCGAATTCATAATGAGTGCAATAAGGTTTTTAGTTTCATACCTCTATGAATTTGACAAATATTATCTTCATATCTTATAATTTATTAGCATGAAGCAAAAATGTAAAAAATTGTCTTTTGAAACCGATTTCTTACTTTTTGTGGAAGCTTACAAAATTTCTGCATACTCAAAATCATTATGAATGGGGAATAAACCCAAGTTTTAAGAATGCATGAATATTGATGGACAAAACGAAAACTAGAACTGTCGCAGAGCGGACTAATACCCCCACAAGTACTTTGTCAGAATGCAAGTGCTATTAGTGCAGGATGTGTTTGTAACAAAACTTGAGGTCATATGCAGCATTTGCATGAAGTTTCATGATTCTAGGTCACTTGGTTTTTGAGTTAGAGTCCAGAAATGAAAATTGAACAAAAATTGACTGTGACCTTAACCTTTGACCTATGTGACCCAAAAACAATAGGCCACTTCCTTGGATCATAAGCAACATTTGCATAAAGTTTCATGTTTGAAGGTCACTTGTTCTCAAGTCAGAGTCCGGAGACAAAAATTGAACAAAGGCTGACTGTGACCTTGACCTTTGCACTATGTGACCCAAAAACAATAGTGCACTTCCTTGGGTCATAAGGATCATTTGTAAAAAGTTCCATGATTGTAGGCCACTTGGTTCTTGAGTTAGAGTCCGGAAACGAAAATTGAACAAAGGCTGACTGTGACCTTGACCTTTGACCTTTGTGACCCAAAAACAATAGGACACTTCCTTGGGTCATAAGGAACATTTGTAAAAAGTTTCATAATTGTAGGTCATTTGGTTCTTGAGTTAGAGTCCGGAAACAAAAAAGGTCTACGGAAGGACGGGCAGATGGATGGACAGATTGATGGACAGACTGATGGACAGACAGACAGACATGGTGAAACCAATATACCCCCCTCTACTTCGTAGGTGGGGGGTATAATTAAATTATTTTGATATGTAACAGATCATATGGGAATGCAAAAGGCTTTTAAAAAAAGTCCATAGGGCATGTTTTTTAACAGCCTAATAATGTATATAAGAGAAACATTTTTCATATCAGACATAACTAGTCAATTAATTAATTTATTATATCCAGCAAGTTGATACCAAGGAATTTTTGTTTCCAACAATTTGTTTTGCCCTAAAAATAGATGCATGCAAATGTTATAAATTATGCCGTGGTTACCTTTTTGTAGGTTAAAATCTGTAAAGTTGTTGATTTCCCAACAATCTTAGAGACTATAATGATCATCTCTATTTAAAGTAAGATTTGAAGAAAGTGGCGGTTTTGGTTAAGGAACTTTATGAACTCAGCAAGACATTGATGACTTTAGGAAGAATAATCAAATTATTGAAGGAGCAACAGCTTGTAGAACTAGGAAACATATTCATGTATTCTCATTAGGTAGTGGCTAGCAAAAACAACAAGCAATAGATATAAGGTTTTGGCTCCAAATTAACCCTTCTCATGTTGTAACAAAGTGTTAATGGCACATTTCTGCTGTGCACAAAATTTTGGCAGACAGTTTAACCCAGGATCAGCCCAAACAGACATGCAGTCTGATCTAAACCTACACTGCCTGTTGTCTACCTTATTATTGTGAGGAAAACTTGACCAAGAATGGATGAAATCCCCAAAACATTGACGTTTGTTTGAAACATATAGAGATAAGAACATATAAATACATTTTCTCATTCTACAAACCATTTTTCTGTACTAACACATTTTCCATCAACCATCAATGATATGTACCTTTTTGTTTGTCAAGAAACTCCTGGAATTTCTTGCGTTCATACTCCACCGACTGTTGTTGTATATAGGGACGGATTTGTTGTATTGTAAAGTTAGCCATGTCCATCTTCATTAGATCTAACACTTCAAAGATCTCTCTGAAAGAAGAACATTCAATTCTAACCTCGATTTCTGTTTCTCATCTTATTGACTTCAAAATTTGTGAATTGCTGGCTTCATGCCTTGGCATTATACACCCATAGGAACAGGTTGATGGCTTATTCTTAGTCAATAAATAAAGGGTAATAACTAAAATAAATATGATGAGAAGTGCCCACCTGTGAAGTTTCATGGTTCTAGCTTGCATACTTTTAGAGATATGCTCTGGAAAAAAAGGTCTACGGAAAGACCAACAGAGGTACCTAACTATCAACAAGTGCAAAACAATATAGACTCTCTTCTTCAAAGGGGGGCATAAAAATTTTGCCACAGAAATGAGAGAAAATTTAAATTGATGGTGGGCGACATTAATGTTGTAACTACAATTTATTCAAGCTGAAGATACAAGATTAAAGTCTCCCATCCACAACAAGGTTTATAACACTGATTATAACAGAATGGAAAGAAAAGAGGGATGTCATAAGTCATCCCTGTATTAATGAGTTTCAAATCTCAATTGAAAGCAGAGATCTATCAGTTAATTAATTTTTTTGACTCTGTTTAAAGGGACAGAAAATGCAAGTAGCTTTATAGCAATGTGCAATTTATTGCATGAATAACTGAATCGTCTAACTCTGTAAATGGCTGAATGGTTTTGGTGCTTGACTAACAGAAAACTTTGACAATGTCATAAGACCTTCACCTTGATACCAGCAGATGCATTTGATTGACATCTATCATCATGTCAAATATGAGCATTGCTTCTTGGATAGCCTTGAAAAAAGGGACAATGATAGATGTTTGGTAAGGTTTTGCAAACATTTTACCTTGAAAGATGAGACAACACTGACTTTAGCTTCAGCAAAACGCACACCACCGAGTTCTACTATCAAGTAATATAATTAGTTTTGTATCTCATGAAGTCTTGAAGCAATTGGAAAAAGTCTTTTCTGAAAAGTTTTGCCGATTCATGAGCTTGATGAATAAGCAAATGCATATCATTTATTAATACAGGGGCATAAAATAAAATATAACAAGAGACCCAAGAGGGCCAGTAACCCTACATTGTCACTTAAGGCCTAGGTTATATATGAAAATTTATCAATATGCTGTATCAAAAGTATTAAGCTCAGACATAATCTATTTGTAAGCAGATAATCATCAATTTTACAAGAAGGCCCCCTTTTTTATGACTAGAAATAGTATTTTGAATAAACTTTTATGTGCCCATAATTGTATGATTAGCTAAAATTTGTCAATAATTATAAATGTACAAGTTGTGATAACAAAAAATGTTACATTACTAATGCCCCCTTACATTATTAGTTATACGCTTTCTTGCCGGGGTATATGACAATTTTATTCCCAGCTGGAAAAACTGATGTCTCCCAAGCCGTAGGCAAGGGTTGACATCATTTTTAAACCTGATCGGATTTCCTGTGAAGTTTGGGTGAATCCTGACATGTAGTTTCAGAGGAAAAGATTTTTTTTAGTTTCATCATACGGGACCATTTTTTAATGATGCAACAGTCCATAGCACCCATGTTAACAGCCTGATCAGAATTTGACATTTGGTTGAATTCAGAGAAGAAGATGTATAATGAAAAGTTAACGAATGCACCCACAATGGACACTAGGCCACAACAATAGGCTGAATAGCCCTGCTGCACTTCATCCAGTGGAGCAAAATATGCCTTCAAGCTTCCTTTAATATTGTTTAAACCTACCTTTTTTTTTCAAAATCAAATTTGATACACACCCTTTGATTAAGCATGGTCTATAATGTCTACAATAATGAAGGAAATCTTATATGCATTTCCCCTAAAAATAGCGCTCTCCCTGATACATAGTAGCAGCCCTACTTTTTTGGTAAGAAAACCCACTTCAAATACCTAAATTTTAAGAACTTGTTTAGACTTCTTCTCTAATTTGATGTGATTTTCCTCAAAACAATCATTTATATGATTGTTTAGGGGAAATTTACTTAAAATTACAGGGAGAAGGACCTAAAAGTTTAAAATGATTTCTTTAAATCAGAAAATGCATACTAAACAAAAGCTCCCCTACTATGTTATGTATAGCTCCCTGGAGTGTTTATTAGGAGAAATCTAATTAAATGTCACTTACTTAAAGAGTGGCACAACTTCACTGATGGTTCTAAGTTTGTCAATGCGTTCATCTCTGGCTGGAGAGCACAGTTTACCCATTACATTGATTACATAGTTTGAGTAGTAATATATATCAAAAGCATCGTTTTCCATCTTCTGTTGAATCAGTTCACCATCTAAAACTTCCTCTAATTGTGCTTTCAATCTCACATGTTGTGGCAGTAATATGGACATCAAACCCTGATATATCAAAGTTGGATGACATAATATATCCTTGTTAAGCAATCATATTGTTGTACCTCTAGAGTGTCCACAAGGTTTTTCTAAAATTTGACCATGCAACTTGGTTTTTGACCCCACTTGATCAACTTCGATCTTGTCCAAGATTTCATCAAGATAATTATTCGGACTAATTTTCAGGTTGATTAAGCTAAAAATATGGCCTCTAGAGTGTCTACATTCTAGGATTTGACCCTTTGACCTAGTTTTTGACCCCACTTGACCCAATTTTGAACTTGTCCAAGATTTCATCAAGATAATCATTCTGACCAATTTTCAGGTTGATTGGGCGAAAAATACGGCCTCTAGAGTGTCTACAAGGTTTTTCTAAGATTTGACCCTTTGACCTTATTACTCCACTTGACCAAATTTCGAACTTATCCAAGATTTCATCAAGATAATCATTCTGACCTATTTTCAGGTTGATTGGGCTAACATTATGGCCTCTAGAGTGTCCACAAGGTAAATGCTGACGACGAACTACGTACATCACGTAAACCCAAAAGCTCACCTTCAGCACTTCAAGCTCAGGTGAGCTGAAAAAACATACAGAAAAATAATGTTGATTTTTGTTTTAATTTTCTAAGAGCAGGTCACTCTGCACTTTTACTACAGAGATGTGCAACAAAATGACATCATTTTTGCAAGCGAGCAACAGTAGGGTGTTGACAGCCCATGGATGAAACAGTTCTTACTGTTGACCTGTCAAATGACAGATATTTTGATAAAGTATGCAACTGTTTGAAATGGTTAAAATACATTAATAAAAAAGATCAGGTAATAGTTTGAAATATCACAGACTCAATGTCATACATACCTCTTTAACTTCATTAATCAACACAACAGCCTGACCATAATCAGGGGGATCCTCCTCAACTTTCTCCTTGAAAGAATCCCAGAAGGCTTTGTGCATAACCTCTTTAACCTGCTTTTCAATGCTGAAAAATAAAGTTGACTCATTTTTTGATATTGTGGCCTGTCTTAAAAAGCAAAAAAGACCATCTCGGATATTAAAAATTTATTAAAAGAAATTTTTTCAAGGGCAGTTCAATTGGATGTTGTCTTCCAAAAATACTTTTTAAAGAAGGGCAAAATGATTATTCCAGATTCAGAAATAAGCCAAGTTTGGAAAATTTTCCACAGACTGACTATGGTTGACACTTTACACACTATCCAGATGGTACCCTTTTTGTGTGACAGGTCATGAATTCAACAATCTTTCTCTCACCAAGTATCCAGTTCTGATACCCTTCTGCTGTATCAGTTTTGACCCCTAAAATTCATAGTCAGAAGGATCCCTGACTTCTGAATTTGAAAAGCTAGCATTAGCCCTGTGGTGATAATGTCCCATCAGAATGACTGGTTGTCCGTTTGTGAAAAAAATGATGTGTTTGTTTAACACCAATGCTCCCACCTACTGCCATTTTCCAGAAACAGTAGTTTTAAAGAATTCTGTTATCATCAGCAAAACTTACCCACTTCTGTAATAAACAGCAAACCTAAATTACGTGTGAAGTTTAAGTTTTCCATATATTTGACCTTAAGAAAAGGACCTTGACTCATGACCTTGAGTTGGTACCAACAGAAAGGTCATGTGGGACATGGCCATCCCTGCCATCAAAGCTTGATAGTAAAATGAAGCCTAATCAAAGGGCAATAACTCCAAAATTATGCAAGCAATAGTTGTTGTTCTTAAGCACTGTGCTTCTCCTATCCACCTATAAAGTTTCAAGTTGATAGCTTTTATACTTCAGGAGGTATGCTCCATACAAGTTTAGTGACAGAATGACAGACAGAGACCATTACCATATCCCCCACGCTGAATGGTGAGGGATAAAAACAACATGTCCCTGCATTTAAATACTTACCTTGATTTGGGTGGTTCAAGCCTTTCTAACTTGAAGTTTGCATCAACAGCGATTTCATGCGCCAAACTCATGTTGCGGACACCATTTGCTGCCTCCATCAAATCAGTGAAAGATACAAACTTTGGTGGTGACGCTGGAAAATTAAATTAAGACTTAAATACATGACTAAATGTTTCTAAAACAAATGTTCACATGTGTTTTAACATTTTTTCCTTACATTTACCCCTGTCAGAAAGTACCTCTTGATTTTGGTCACATCTAATTCATGGATGTCTTTGCCTTAATAAGCAATTCTCCTTTTGTCTCAATGTTTTTTTTCTCAAACATATGGTACATCACTGTCTGTGCATAAGTTGTAAATTATTTCCATATTTACAAAATTAATACAGTAGAAGTCAGAAGGATTTATGGAATAGACCTTGAAATAAATAGTACTCTCTAAAGTATAATGAAAATGTATATTCTTATAGGTTGTTAAAGGGTTAATAACTCATAGAAAATTGATTTTCTATGTGAATTAGATAAAACTTGCATTAATACAACATTCCAAACAATTTTAAAAGAACTAATCCTTTTAAATATTGCTTTGAAAATATGATGAATTTTATGGAACAAGTTGACTGAGGATAAGTCAACTGGTGAAAGAGTTGACTATTTGTGGTCAACAAGTTGACCTAAATCGCCACAATATGACCGAGGAATGAGTTGACTGGCACCCTTAATCTGAATTGCAGCCGGTCACATACCACATATGGCCAAACCCAGAGCTCTTCCCTTAGTCTGGCCCCCCCCCCCTGTATCGATCTACTTTGCATTAACAGATAAATGTAAAGATAAACAACACTACCTCAATTCAAAAATATTTTCAAATAAAATTATGCTGTACCTTCCCACAAAGCACAATATGGTAATCCTAACACACTTACTTGGTTTATACACAGAAGAATATGTTTAGGGGTGGAGGTCATTTTGAAAATCATTTTCTCAGAATCTAACAAATGGATTTCAACCAAAATGTCCTGGAATGATCCTTGAGTGACCCATTATCAGTCTACAAAATACACTGAACAACAAAAATAACTCATCACTTAAATTTTAAGATACATCTTTTTCCATAATCTTAAGTTTACAAGAATGGTTATGGTTCAAGCCTGTAGGGCAAATCAGCTGCTCAAGCAGCTCTAGTTTTTATGAAGACAACTTAGTAAATATCCTCTAGGACTTATTGCAAACTAAAGTATCAGAGATTTTTTTAAAAGACAAATTTGTAAATATCCTCAAAAACTTGCTGCAAACTATAATATCAGGGATTTTTTAAAGACAAACTTGTAAATATCCCTAAAAACTTGCTGCAAACCATAATATCAGAGATTTTTTTAAAGGTAAACTTCTAGATATCCCCAAAGACTTGCTGCAAACCATAATATCAGAGATTTTTTTTAAAGAATTGTTTGAACAATTTAGGTGGAGCACAACCAAAAAATATATATGGTGGCTTTAATGAAATGTTGTGGGATTTATTTTTTTGAGAAATGACATGAATTTGTGGGAATATGCACTAATGACTGCGATATAAGGAAAATGATATTGAAAGTGGTAAGTGATATTTTCAGCTTCTTTTAAGCAAACATACAAAAGAATGTATTTGCCAATTTTTATCAAGATAATACCATTCACTTAGGACGGCAAAATGTTAAAGCAATCATTGATAGTCTCTGGTATCAAATATTGATATATCACAGCATATCCTATGTTAATCAAAGATGATGCATGTACATGTTGGCAAAACCTGTCAGATTCACTATGATTAAATTCAAATTAATATATCAATGTATGAAGGAAAATATCCATCATTTCTAAATAAACTATTCAATAGATATCACCTTTTTAAATCTCTGTAGATTTATTCTTACAATATGTATGTTGGACATCAGGCAAGTAGGTATAAACCATACTTTACAGAATTTAGTTTCCGCCCTGTAAAGTGAAGATGGAAACTGAGTTTTTTAGGGAAAGTCAGGGGAATGTTGTGACAAGTGGTTTACGCAAGGTAAAAGGTTTGTAAACAAAGAGGTCAAGACCCTGAAGCATGGCTGGAAAAGTTGATAAAGGGCACAAGTCTATCGAGGTATCAAGTGGAAGCTGGCCAACAAGCAACATGTCATGTCACCAGAATGACTCCTGACTATAACTTTGAAGGACAGCCTTGTGAAGGACAGGTATCAACCTGCCCCAATCTATAAGTAGGGTTGACTATTGAGTTCAAAATTAGTATCACGATAGTACTGCAATAGTAAAGTTGCTATTGGAATAGTATTGCAATAGTCAGAAAACTATTGCAATACTATCACAATAGTTGTTATAACAGAAAATATAGATAAAAATCAATGTTAAAGCGTCCATCCTTTATTAGACAGTGACTTTATATTGGTCTTGTAAGATGCTGTTTACCTTGTCAATGGCCAGTAAATGATCAAAAAATTTAATTACAGATTTTCCCTTAAAAAGAATTGGATTTGTCCTCATTCTCTGATAAAAACATGCAGAAAGGCAGCATTTTTTCTACATTTAGTTGTACTTTCATTTTCAAAAAAAACTTATAAATGATAGTCAGAGGAACTATTGCGATATCTGTTGACTTGAAAAAATGCTATCGACCTTTTGCTATTGCAAGGTAAACTATCACAAAACAGCAATAGTTTGACCTATTGTTATACCCCTATCTATAAGCAATAAAATAGTTATCGTTGTGTTATTCGTTTTTGTCCTCATAACAATTTTTCAGTTTGTATTAAAACTTCAATCAATAGATAAATCTTCCATAAATGTTCACAACATTATCATTTATTATGGTCCCCTTTTTTCTAAATTAAATTAAATCAAGCTTGGCAGGTTTTTATACTGTTTAATTTTTGTCAGAATTTTTGTGAATGTAATAAGCATCATATGTTTTCACACGAGACTTCCGCGAAGTTTTGGTGTCTGGCCTGGTTTGGCCTGGATATCAACATGAATGTGTTGACTGCATTTATCCCATATGAATTGGTCCTTTTTGCACAAAAAGTATGCAATAAATGTATGATAATACTACGCATTTTAACACCTACCCCTGTTTTTCACTATTCCCTTTTTACCTCTGTGCTAGAAATCCTTTATTTATTCCATCCTTCATCCAAAATTTAAATCTACAGGTCAATATCAGTTAAGGAATCTTTTACCAAAATGAGGTCAACAAGCTCCGCAGAAAATTCCCGTCTAAAGTTATATTTATTGAGGCCCAAAAGGAGAATATGTGTTATCTGCGGTAATTGCTCCGGTCGTAGAATTTATTTTTAACCGATGAAACCAAATAGTAAAATTATGATATGTAAATAAAATTTTAATTTTTCGTTTAGTAATGTGGTCAATTAAAATACAAAAATACGATCTTTGATAGAAAAAACTTTCCCTATGCCTACATGGAAGATTTAACTATGTTATATCATGGGCATGTCATTTTTTTTATTTGGGTTTTTCATTGATACTCATAATTGGCAAAAAATAAATTATTTAAATGTTTCTTTTATATCAATTGTTCAAATAAATTTTCAACTATTATCATTCCCATTGGCCGCACAATGGATTAGGTTATCATCCAATCAAACACTTGCTCAAATTAGGTAATTTATATTTACTATCGAGAAGGGGTATGCGCCATTTATGAGTTACCTTTCACATAAGCTTCGCAGCCGTTTAATTTTGATAGCAAAAAGCGACACATTGAAACTTTTTATGTTATGTATTGTGGCTTAGTGATTTAAGTAAACAATGATATCATAAAAAGCCACATGGTTGCTCCCTCTGCTGAAATGTAAGGGAGATAACCAAAGTCTATCGAGAACAGAGTAATCCAGGATATTGAGTTAAAGAAATAGGAGAGTTGATTGTTATTGTTTATATTGAGAATTTCCCGCGCATGCGCATTACTGGTAGGCAGAAAGAGTCAGATCTCTATGTGAGAAGACAATTAAAACTGGTTCAAAATCAACCATTCATTTAAATTTAAGATGAAAAGAAAATTAAATATTATTTGTACGAATGTTTCCCTTAATGATCAATCGATATTTAAAGAATCTCTTACGAAATAGCCCTTTATAAGCTTCCCAAGATTAGACTATTTCGTCCGACTTATTGAACGAAGTTACGACCGACGATAGATCTTTAAGCTATTTAGAATGAGTTTTTTGTCTCTTTAGATAATTCATTTGTTTAGAAAGATTGTAACCTAGAATCTTTGAATAAACATGGCCTAGGGTCTGTCTTATATAGATGCTCGAGTTGCGCAATTTAGCTTGAGGGACTTTTAAACACGTGTCCGTGGTTTAGCGCAAATATTCTTCCTTTGTAAACTTGATGTGTTTTTTTTTTGTCAATTTTCATGTCATTCATAAAGAAAGTTGAAAATTATGAATGAAACATAGTAGTGTTTAGGTTTTCAAACATTTGTAACTCAGTCTACAGCACTCATGAAAGTTCTGACAAAGCTGTAGTTGCACCGTTTCTGTAAACAAACCAAGAAATAAGTAAATTTTAAGATTTTTATAGAAAGTTGGATGAAAACGGCGGTGGATGAAGGATTTCTATAAAAAGGGTACTAATGTACAATAAAGGGAGAGAATATTCCTTTTCCTAGTATTACAAAGTTTTGTTTGAATTTCTGTGTAAAAATGAAACAACTAGGCTACGGATGGGGGTGGTTTGAATCCCTTGAACCCCTTTTTGCATCCGCCACTTGAACAAATTAACTTTCTTTACTGCTTTACAGCCGATCGATATCTATTGTATCCGTAGTCGCGCCGTTTTCAAGGGTAAAATCAGACCAAATGGTGATATGTGTTGAATGTTATTGGGGAAAACGTAAGATGAATAAGTAAAATTCATTAACCCTTTCCAATAAAGTAATTTTACCGAGTTTAAGATGACTCGGGTTAAACAACGTGTGGGGGAAAAGTAACTGGTAACGTTAATTCGTTCACTCGCCAGAATTTCACATCTTTCTACTTATTAGTCCCCTATCGGCGAAAGCCGAAGGGGACCATAGGTTTGCACTCCGTCCGTCCGTCTGTCTGTCAGTCCGGATTTCAGTTTTCCGGACTTTTTTTCTTTACCCTTGGAGATATTGAGCTGATTTTTGGTATGTGAGTCCGAATCAATGAGTTACAGAACGAGTTCAAGTTTGGTTCCGGTCCATTGATTTTTGTGGAAGAAACGGATGCTGGACTTCGAAATTACCAGGAAATTTCAGTTTTCCGGACTTTTTTTCTTAACCCTTGGAGATATTGAGCTGATTTTTGGTATGTGCGTCCGTATTAATGAGTTACAGAATGAGTTTGAGTTTGGTTCCGGTCCATTGATTTTTGTGGAAGATACGGATGCTGGACTTAGAAAATAACAGGAAATTTAAGTTTTCCGGACTTTTTTTCTTAACCCTTTTAGATATTAAGCTGAATTTTGGTATGTGAGTCTGCATAAATGAGTTACAGAAAGAGTTTGAGTTTGGTTTTGGTCCATTGATTTTTGTGGAAGATACGGATGCTGGACTTAGAAAATTACCAGGAAATTTCAGTTTTCAGGACTTTTTTTCTTAACCCTTGAAGATATTGAGCTGATTTTTGGTATGTGAGTCTGCATCAATGAGTTACAGAACGAGTTTGAGTTTGGTTCCGGTCCATTGATTTTTGTGGAAGATACGGATGCTGGACTTAGAAAATTACCAGGAAATTTCAGTTTTCCGGTCTTTTTTTCTTTACCCTTGGAGATATTGAGCTGATTTTTGGTATGTGAGTCAACATCAATGAGTTACAGATCAAGTTTGAATTTGGTTCTGTTCCATTGATTTTTGTGGAAGATACGGATGCTGGACTTAGAAAATTACCAGGAAATTTCAGTTTTCCGGTCTTTTTTTCTTAACCCTTGGAGATATTGAGCTGATTTTTTGGAATGTGAGTCAGCATCAATGAGTTACAGATCAAGTTTGAATTTGGTTCAGTTCCATTGATTTTTGTGGAAGATACGGATGCTGGACTTAGAAAATTAACAGGAAATTTCAGGATTTTTTTTTTTATCCTCAGAGATATTGAGCTGATACATAAAATCTGATACAACCAACATTTTGGAGAGGTAGTTATACCTTTACTACCAAAAAAGATACTGCTCTAGGGATATAATTATAAATCCGGTAGGGGACTTGGTATTGCCATACAATACTTCCAAATGCTTGTTTTTCCTCACATTCATTTTATATTTTTGTTTTTGAAATGTAGTTAAAGTCATCGTTGAACAACAGAACACCGCAAATCCATTTTAATCAGGCTGTTTTGCTATGTTTCGTTCGCCACCAACGCTTTCAATTTCAAGATTATTTTTTGTCATCTGGTCGGGGTAAAAAACGATTTGCAAAACATCATTTCATCTTTAACAAATAAAGAAATTACGTATGCTTCAATTTCTTTCCTACCCGTTAAAATTCGATTTTTACCCTCTTATTATTCATTGGGAACTACACCAAGCAAAATAGAAAAATGGTTCGGAGTACATTTTCGTTTTTGGCGGCTTCCGTTTCCCGCTGAAGCAAAGTTTAACGCTGCGGTTCAGATATGCAATAGGCCTATCTTATATTTTATGATTAAAAATTACCCCGGCCTTTTTTTTCAAATTTGAGGAAAAAATATTAGTATTACCAGCTTGTTCAATACACAGAAGATTGATCTACTAAATGAACGCGGCTCAGAATTGAAAAATTATGTGGGCCTGATTAATCGCCGCTGATATGGAATCTTAAATGAAATATTTTATCAAAAGCTTGATTTAATCTATGACTGATAAGGCATTAAAAGATTTGTGTCAAATGAAACTTCACACTTTATGCCTAACGAATGGGTAAAAGTTGTGCCCAGATGAAAGCAATCAATCAGTGGCTATGCATGAACACGGTCAGATCAATTAAAATTTGGCATGTGTGAAAGCAGTTTGTCTTTATGACACATGCAAGTGTGTAATAAGCGGCTACTGTTTTATGACATGGGCAAAATCGATAAGCACATCCGGTTACGGTCAGATGAAAGAGATTCCGCGGTTGTGTAGTATGGATCATTGCGAACTTTATGACAAATATTTGTGTTAATAGCGGCTAATATTTTTATGTCGCATAATGAAAATTTTTTGATAGGATTTTACAATCTAGCTAGAAAAGCTTTTAAGTCGGGAGATCGTGTGTTTGGCGACATTCGTTTATTATCTTAAATTAACCAATTTTCTAAATGTGCGGGTTTTTTTTTTCGGAAGCAAATCGGTTTTCAACAATAGGTGGTGTTCTCAAAATTTACAGATTAATCTAATAATTGGATTAATATTTTTTAGACAAATAAGGGAAAAGGGCCATAAAACCTTTCCCAATGTGTGAAATTTCTGTGACAGGATGAATAACGGAAATGGGATAAAAAAAAAATTGGCATTGAAACTCGAATCAGCTCAGTAAAGGTAAGATATACTTTATTTCATTTATGAGTGAACAAAAAACGTAAATACAGCTTAATTAATGTCGAATGCGCGATATATCAGTTGCTCAACAGCGATTTGTTTGCATTATTTACATTTCTTGGTGGTTATCTTTCGACGAAAAATATTCTTTTCACAGACAATGTCATGTGATGACAACTGCATAATCAAAAGGTTGGATGATTTATCTAAAGTTTGACACCCATGTCAACAGGGAAAAATCATTAGAAATGTATAATCCAATAACTTGAATATTGGATATTTTACTATTTGTGTATGCAACTGGTAGATCTTTCTGCCTACAGCGATTACCCGGATGTAAACATCACGTGACCCATGACGTCATCCGTCAACTCATGTATAGGTCAAAAATATATGACGGATGAAAACATAGGCTAAAAAAGTTACTCAGTATATACTTTAAATTGGCTTACAGTCAACTCGTTCCTCAGTCAACTCGTTCCTCAGTCAACTCGTGGCGTTTTTGGTCAACTCGTTCCCCAAAATTGGTCAACTCGTTCCCCAATCGATTTTTCCTCGGTCAACTCGTTCCCCGAAAATAATCATATCTATTTGGAATAATTTAATATTTTTTTTTCTTTTGAATGGTTTGAAGTTATCAAAAAAGATATTTTGATAATGTCTTTTAAAACACTTTGCAACATTTATGATGGTTAACCTTTAACCTAAAAATATAAGGCCGATTTAACCCTCCGACATTTACCGGAAAACTGATTGAATATTAGCTGAAAATTTATATATAAAAAGAATGCTGGTTTAAAACATATTAAAATTAATGGCGAAACGAAAAAATGAAATAATTTTTTATCAATCCTATATTTCTTTTTTTTTTCAAAATTTTTGGTTGTCCGGCAAGACACAAGACGAAATACATAGATAGAAAACATTATAGAGATACTGTTGGATTTAGAAAAGAAGAAAAAAATTAACAAATTTTGTAAAGACATACTGCTTATGGTAATTAAAATCAATTCTTAAGATAATTTGGGATGTATTCAAAGTTGTCTTTTGTAATTGAAAGTCAATTAGACTTTGTCATAAATGGTGTGAATAAGATTACAGTATCAATTACCTTTAATGTTTTGCCGCTGGTTTCTTGCAACAAAGCCATTGAATACTGTCATGGTGAAAATATATGATCCGTTCTCCAGGAAAGTTAGTTGTTTATCGTCAATCAAGAGAAAATGTTGTTTCCCCAAAATAAATTCATGTCTGTCTATCTATCTGCCTTTCTATCGCGCAAAACGCAAACTTATTAAGTAACATGACATCATTTAGACAGGTTTTCTGGAGAGCAGATCCTATGTTTTATTTGGAAAAGTCCGGATTCAGCATGACAATTATTAATTAAAAAAGGAATTTATCACCTAAAACCCATTTCTTACCCCAATTTACGACACTTTGAAACATTTGATATTAAATTTTCGTTTCCTTTGGTTTCTTGATTTAAAAATATATATTCTGGTAATTTTTTAAAGGGCTAATTAATGGAAGACAATCCATTTACCATATAAAAATTATAAGAAAAAGAAAAATAAAAAAAACTACTCCTAACTTATTGTGTACAATAAACTATGTTGAAATCTCCAGTCAAATGCGAGATTTACTTAAATGTATCTTCGTTGAAAAAATATTCTGGTAGTATGGTAAAGGGCTAATTAAATGCCGAAAATCGATTTTCAATAAAATACTATTAAAATTCAAATAGAAGAACATTCCTAATTATTTTTTGTACAAAAACGTCCGTTGAAATATCCAGTGAAAATGAGATAATTTTGGGGGAACGAGTTGACCGAGGAAAAATCGATTGGGGAACGAGTTGACCAATTTTGGGGAACGAGTTGACCAAAATCGCCACGAGTTGACTGAGGAACGAGTTGACTGAGGAACGAGTTGACTGGCACCCTTTAAATTCAATAAATAACTACAAAGTCAAAGAAAATGTAATAGTGTTAAAGCTTGTTATACGTTGAACAAGAAATGGTCCTGGACTGGCTTGTTGGATTTTCTGACGTTTTGTCTCTCTGTCCTCAGACTCCCCCTCTTTTCCAGACTGTTCCGTCTCCTGTTTGCCATCTCCTTTATCCGCCATTTATACACTAAACAATCTTTTCTGACAAAATAAATAAAATTCCGCTAAGCCTGCATAACCTTTACGCAGATGACTGCTTTGCATAAAATATAAATGGAAAAATCTAGAAAGTTTAGGGCACTTTGTCAAAACTCGGCTTTGTTTACGGAAGTGACGTAGAGTGAAATGAACCGAACTCCTTTAATCAAAGAAAAGGAACATCGGTGTTAAATGAACAACAGACCATGACGGCCAGTATCGTTCCGCTGGCTCAAGATTTAGGCTGTTCTACAAAATAAAGTTGCATTTATTTGTAAGCAGATAATCATCGAAAATCCACCATATTTGTGCTATCTTGTCGACACAACCTAGCTTTTATCATGCGGCGATCGGTCGTCTTAATTTTCACCCCGTTTACGGTCTTTCACGGTCAAGTCGGCCTGATAAAAACTTGGCCGGCGTAAAACTCGGCCTGTGTAAAACTCGGCCCGTCAACTCGACCTGTATACAACTTACCGGTATATAGTGTTTAGTCTAGTAAACGGATATTTAAGCACTTTTGTCAGATAGTGGAATGTATGCAATGTAGGCCTAACGGGTGCCACGGTAAATTTACCGTGAATTGATGGGTGTATGACAAAAGCCCCCTGGGACAAAAGCCCCCTAGGACAAAAGCCCCCTTGGACAAAAGCCCCTTGGGACAAAAGCCCCCCAGGATAAAAGCCCCCCTAGGACAAAAGCCCCACAATATAATAAATACTCGTATATAAATTTCCATTTCTATAACTTTACTGAATCTTTGAAATAAAATTGATCCTCTTTTTGTTTGTTTGCTTTATTTACCAATATTAAAGGTGATTTTTTTATAATTCTTAGCAATAAAAAACATCTTTTAATTCCTCTTTCCAACATGTCAAAATCAGTTTTGCTTTTATTTTATCATAAGAAAATTTTATAAGATATTCCGGCAAGCAAATAAATGTACATTAATGAGGAGAACCCTGAATATTTAATTCCTTTATTTTTCTTTTGTTCCATTCATGATATCATTGAAGCATAATCAATATTTTTATTGACTTATTTTACACCTTCGAGAGCACAAGTATAACTATACATGTAGTTAACAATATGGAAGGTGTTGACAAAATTGATTAAGAAAACAGTATATCTATGTCTTTCACACCTGTTATGACCTTTTTATTATTTTTTTTTATAACAATTATTTTTTTATAACAATTCAATAATGAAATAAAAAACCAAATTAAGGATATTTTCCAAGTTAACTTTATACACAAAGAAATACCCCCCCCCCCACCCCATAAGAAAAACGCTAATTTTCATTCCTTTAAACTAACTTGAATATTCATTTCTTTAAAGAATAAGCAAATTAATAATGACAAATTCATTTAAAAATCATAACTTTTTAAGTCTTTTTTCAAAAATACACAAAAAACACATTTTCAAAACCATGGGGCTTTTGTCCACTTTTCAGTTAAGGGCATGGGGCTTTTGTCCCATTGGGCTTTTGTCCATGGGTCTTTTGTCCCAGGGGGCTTTTGTCCTAGGGGGCTTTTGTCCGTACCCCGAATTGATTACTAAAATCTACGATTTTCATATTGAATACGCATATAACTTGTCATTTTCTTTTGTGCTTCGAAAAAAATAATTTGAAAAATGAATTTGAAGAAAGGCGAATTAAGTATTTGATTATAGCTATTTTATCTCATATTTACACAAATGCCATATAATAGTAAAATAACGGATTATCATTAATAAAAACCTTTTTTAACGAGTGTTTATTAATCTAAAAGAAAGCACCGTGATAAGGGTCCCAAAATATCTATATTGCATCTTCATACATGTACCTATATGATATATAAACAGGCCGAGTTGACGGGCTGAGTTAACGGGCCGAGTTGACGGGCCGAGTTATTCACAGGCCGATCGGCATTCGGAACATCGCTTGGACTTTTCCGTAACTTGAAAAGTACCTCGGACGTAAGTGTAGTAATTTTGGGTCATTTTTTAGGTAATTCGGCTCCTGGTGGTACTCCGGTTTATACGCATGAAGAAAATCACATTTTGTTAATTCTTTCCAATCGTCTTTGGAAATCTTTTTGGCATATGATAATTTGATGGCAAAACGCAGTAAAACAATGCGTTTTGTTATTAGTTTATAATATACCCATTTTTATATTTTCGTTGATTTTGTTTTATGCAACGTCATCCTTAGCGGGATCGTTTATGTTTATGCAAAACGCCCTCGTGTATGGGGCAAAACGCATCCGGGGGCGTTTTGCCCCTTGCGTGTATTTTGAATGATAAATGTACTCAAACGTTTTTACCATCCTTTGTTATATCTCATTCACATGTTATATGCTGATAGTTTAATTCACTTGCCTAAGTTTGGTTAGGAACTTGATTAGGGGATTAGGGGTTCAAACCATGTGTGTGAAATGGTGTTCTGAATTTCAATGTTCCTCTGGGCGTTAAGCGATTTTAATTAGTGGTCCTCAATAAATGATTTGGTTATTTACTGTTTTGTTTACCACCATTATTAACGTCTTATATCCTGTACTCAACAAAATTGATAGAAGGCAGCTTTGCGAAATGACTGTAATGTGTAGTGTGAAGTAGAATGAACGAATGTGAAATGTGTTTTACAACATTGCAACTACTCTACTGTTGAATGGAGGAAGAATTTCACTATACAACTTAGGGTCTCTTTATATACGACTCTACAAAAATTACATCTCTTAAAATTCGTTAGAGTCGTTTTGTTACTGGACGTTTACTGACTGTAAAGTAAAACAATACTGAACAATTAATAAACGTTCCGTAATTTTCGGTCTATTAGTGTTTATTCTCCTAAACAATGGATACTTTGCTAATTTTGCGAATAGAAATTGATACAATAAATGTAGATACTCTTTCAAATTTAAGAAAAAAATTGCCTTCATAATTGCAAATCCGGGCGAGTAACATCTGATAAAATATTACGTCAGACCGACGCTATGTTGACGTTGGTTTAAATTATTGCATAACATATCTTTTATATTCTGATTGCAAAATACATTATAAACAAAATACTGAGAGATGCATTGTCAGTTTCAGATTGCAATATTTCTATGAATCACTAATATCTTCAAAAGAATTATTGTTATTTTTAAGTGGACACACAAAATTTTAAACTAACTTGCATAAATACTATATCTCCTTTCTTTTCGCTCCTGGTACCTCCAAATTTCTTCTCTTATTAATTCTAGCTATATGCCCTTGCAGCAAATTAATAAAATCTTTCATGAATATCCATTGCAATACGTATTAAAGAAAAATACGACTTAAACTTACATTCAAATGGGGCAAAACGCCCCGGGGCGTTTTGCCCTAGAATTAGTGGGGCGTTTTACCCCAGAAGGAACAGGCCGTCGAAATCAAGGTATTCCTAATAAATCAAATTCCCTCACGAATTTTGTGTATATCATTAAAACCAAAATATAATGCGTAACAGATATATTTGGGTGTAATTAGCCAATATTAACCCTGAGCAACATAACACGAAACAAAAGATTTAGCAGTTTTATAATATTAGGGTCCAAAACAAACCTTTCCACTCATATCTTGATATCTAATGACAGAGGTTTATCTTTTTATATGATTAACTTTATCGAGTTATGCTTTGAAATTATGGTCCTTAAAACATCACATGTGCCGGAACTACCGAGAAATAGCCTGGGGGCGTTTTACCCCACGGGACATTTTGCCCCACCCGACCCTACATAGACGGACTATTTTTAAAAATTACGGAAAACCTGGGAAAAACTCGATGATGTCAATTAAAATTGCGTTAGTCCTTTGAGTGAAAACATTCGACGTCGCCAACGCCACTCGTTTGAAGTCACTGACTTTAAACCATCGTATACTTATATAAATAACTTTAGATTCTTAAATAACGGCTGAAAAATCTTAATTTTTGAGAATGATTCGTCTTTCTCAAAAATTAAGATTTTTCAGCCGTTATTTACCGTAAACGATATAAATCCACAGTGCTAGTTTGTTTTTACACTGTTTCCGCCTAACAAAATGCACGATTTTGTTACATACCCATCCGCTTTACAAACATCCGAGGTCTGTTGCAGTTTACGGAAATGGTCGAGTGATGTTCCGAATGCGAGTTGACTGTGACCCATTCACCCCGGGACGCACCAGGGCACCCGGGACTCCCCGAAGCACCCCGGGACTCGTCGAATATAAGATATGTGCAATAAATAGATGGATGTTATGTATATTACTTATACAAACGAACAGATTTACTGCTTAATGAGTTATTTACGTAACTAAATTCAGTCCCAGGATGTTATTGAACTCGTTTTTGTCAATTCGTATATGCATATAAAATTAGTCCCGGGGAGTTTCTTCTTCCAAGAGAAATAGACTGGTCCCACTGTCGACTAAACGGGCTTCGTACTTGAGTCGACAGTAGGACCAGTCTACCAGGAGAAATTCTTTTGAAAATTTTAAGTTCAATTGATTAAAGTCCCGGGGTGTTTCTTATCCATTACGGAAACGTTTTGTGAGTTTGTATGAAAGTAGTCCCGGGGTTCTTTTTTTACCTTGTAAGATTTCTTTTTTGAGCTCGTATATCCATGCCGAGAATATTGCTCCTTTTAAAAAATGCACTGGAGACCGTAGATAGGTGAATTGAGCACTGGGACTAGTGTCATTAATCTGACTTGTTATTCGTTGATAGCCATTACTCCCGGGGTTTGTTTTCTTTAGTCAAACAGGGGTTGGACTGATTCTAGATGTCCTGTTATATCCACTGTACATCAATATCTTGGAATAGCTTACTTATGTTAGTGTCTAGTTTGTCTCGAGATTTTGGGGGTTTTGAATATATTTGGTTCACTTAAGGTGGCAATGGACAGCTGCCTCCCGACTCTATAAACAGGAAGTGGGTTTTCGTTTAATTTACGGCTCTTTTTGCGCGTTGTAAAAAAAGGCCGATTTTCGTAAGATTTTATTTATGGAAATAATGTAGATTAATGATGGTAAAACTTATATTTTCAACATTTGATATTAATTGAATGACTGGATCATTAAGTTTAACAATAAAAATGCGTTTAAATCGTCATTCGATTAGGAGGGGTCACTGTAAAATAACGAAAAACTTTCTTATTTGCATGGAAAGGTATGCTGAATTTTTTACCAAATAAAGGAAAAATATGGGTTATAAACATATCGGAAAATAAGAAAAATTCATTGGATAATTTCTTCGAAATATAGGTTTTTATGGCATATTTACCCAGTAAAATTTCAAAAATAAGTGCATTTTTAACTTTTGAAGGCAAATTGTGTAAATGCAATTGATCAAAGAGAAATTTTCTTGTCAATAGCCATTGTGTACATGTATAAGGTCTATCAAAATGTATGTGTTTTATAGCTTAACCTAGAACAGTGTTTATACTAGACCTTAAACGAATTTAACCGTTTTACTGGAAAATGGCCAATACCACTCAAGGGCAGATAACTCTAGCATGAAGACGAGCGTGGAAATGTACCTTCAAATTTTGATATAGTGACTACACATTGTTAATCTACAACATATGTGAACAAGAAAAAAATTCATTGGGCGGAAAAAAATGACGCCATGTGTCCATTGCTACCTTAAGAAACGCTGTTAACATGAACTTACAACATATCATCCCCCAGACTTCTAAAATTTTGCAGAAGATTCAATTGGATAATTCAAATGTTAACTAAGATGCAATTGGCATCGTTGTATAGTATAACACAAAACTGAATTATGAAGTTATAAATATTTTTTTCCTTTACAAATTATTTTATAAATTTCGTCACACGGCTACCACAGCCTTGTAACTAAAGCTTGAACTAAGCTGTAGTTATGATGTTATGGTGGCCCGTAGACAATTTGCTATTGTTTTTACTATATATGAAATACATGTTTTATGATAAATGGGTTATTTGTTTTATCAAAATTATCTAGCGACCTCAAATTTACGTAATGGTTTTTACTATATATTTAGCTTCAAGCTTCAAGCTTTAGACCGACTCTTTTGAAGGTCTTTTTACATTAAAAGTGCAATGGCGTGGTTGTGTAACTGTAACTGGTTTGTGTACAAGGACTATTTGTACTGCCTTGCCGTACAAGCTAGTTTTTATAGGGACGTGGTAGAGCAATCGCTTTGGTACAAAGAAGTCCTGGTTCGAATCAGTTGGTAGCATTTGGCGCCCATGTAAATAACCCACATTGCTGGGGGTTATGTGATATGATAGTTGACGATGTTGAAAAGAGAAGTTTTGTGGGCGAATCTTAATTGTCAAGGGATGGATGTAGCCGGTTTGTGTGTGAGGGGTTTTGTTCTACCTTGCCATACAAGCCAGCTTTTTATAACAACGCTGTAGAGCTCTCGCCCTGGGACAAAGAGGTCCCTGGTTGGAATCCCAATGGAGTCGCATATTTATTTACCGGGGACATTACTTATATAAGCATTGACATGATTGACAGGGTATTGTTTTCTATAACTTATTTACAATTAAAGAGCTGTTTAGGGTTATAATTACAGCATGTGAATTCCTTTATTTAAAAATAATGCATGAATGTCTTTAGGTTGAAAGTTATCTTTTTTTGAAAGAGAATTATATTCAACAAACTATAATGATCAACTTTCATATTTCGAAAAAAAAACCTTAAGGTAGAATGGCTAAATTCTGAAGTCTTCAAACATTGCGCGAAAATTACAGAGACTCTTAAGATTACATAGATGATAGAGGTTTTTAATCTTCAATTTTGCAATCGTTTTATGAAAAAGGTAAGACAGTAATGTCATACAGCAATACATCAAATTATAATGATGCGACTAAGTTGATTGCAAAAGCGATTCACCCTGCTTCCATTCTATATGTACCGCCAAATTTTCTACCATGAATATAGACGAGAAACAGATGACTATTTCACTGACACCTAAAGCAATTATTTATGTTTAAATTTTTATGAAACTGGAATTCTTGGATTAGTTGTCATGTGACAAGAAAATTGTTACAAAGCGATGTAAAGCCTAATTTCAATAATAAGAACAAATGTTAAGTTATAATTGTACATGTTGTTGAATGCTCTCATCGCGATATCGTGCAAGATCGTGTATGAGTATAAAAAAGTGCCGGGGTTTACTTATCCTACAGGAATCATTCTTAGAGCTCGCTAAAGCATTTAAATTTCATCCCAGTGTGTTTCTTGTCCTATTCGAAATCGTTTTTGGGCTTATTTATATATGCATACAAAATGGTTCCGGGTGTTTCCTATTTTACGTGAAATCGCATTGGCAGTATTCTGTGCATTTGTATTTATTCCGTTTTTTTTAATCCTATGATAAATGTTTTTTACCTTAATGTATGCGTTTAGAATTATGCTCGACGTGTTTCTTATTTTTCGAGAATTCGTTATTAAAGATTCCAGGGTATATGAAATTGGTTCGGGAGTGTTTCTTGTCTAATACGAAATCGTTTTTAGAGCTCGTATTTTCATAAAAAAAATAGTCCCGGGGTTTCGTTCACGACAGTCGTCGTCGTAGCATCACTGAAATGTCGTAACGGTGTCTTTAAAATATGACCTACGTCACGGGAGTGAACTGATCCCTTTGTATACGGGTGTTATCAGTGGAATAACTATGCAAATGAGCCCAGAGCGAAAAGCCGCGAAAATGACGTTTAATGTAAGTATATTTATTGTGACGTCAGATTTAAACGGCGATACAAATTTCGTGGAAAATTGAAATGTTGAATTTCAAGAATTTTGACGATTTTTCGCAAAAAATTGGGTCATATTATAAATAGAATATAAAATTTGTGCTCATTAAATACAGAGTTTATTAAATCCAACATCTATAAATAGATAAAAACTCGGCACAGCCTCGTTTTATCTACTTATAGATGACTCGTTTTATAAATTAGGTATTCTATGGCCACTCATTCAATATCATCTATATATACATTGTATAGGAATTTAAGTACATTCAAGGAAAACAATGATTCAATAGAGGACAAAATTACTATAACAGTATCTTTCGCTAGCAATTTAAAAGAAAGAAAGAAAAAAAAATCATCCGAGAAAACTCGAGTCTTGTTGATATCAAGTGAACGTTTTTCATTAGAGATAGACTACGCTAAAATATCTGGAGCGGTTACTGATATATCAAAACCAATCCCTGTAACAACAAGGAAATTATATTTGACGCCATAATTTATTGGGAGCACGCACGTACACACTCGGAAATCCGCACTGTTACTTGTGCGTATGATCTTTATCTGACTTAGCTTTAGAATCTTACTTGTTACTTGCAAGAATCAAACGGGAAATATGGTGCCTGTCGAACCAAGAAATAACACAAATGGCCAATCACAAAACTGTCTATGAATATAACTCTAAATTGTTCAAAGAATCATACATGCGATAATATTTGTAAGCTCGTACGTCATATATTCAAACCGTCTGTTGTAACCATCCAAGAAACCTACAGTTAACTTCATCGCGATATCGACAAGGTGAATCAATTGGGAATGATTTCGGAATGAAATTGAATGAGTGTGTTTACTGAGTGCAAACTTTGTTCAGGATGAACAAAATTAGCGATATATATTACCATCCTTTAATAAAATACATGTATGCATATAAGCTCTATAAATAGCATACTATTTCTTCAAGAACCAATCATACGCTTGAAGTTTCTATTACGTCTGTGAAGTCTTGTTTTTTATTAAGCCTATTTCATTTTGAATGTAGTTATTGATCTTATCGTTTAAGTGATATTGGAGCGCTCTTGAGTGGTTTGAGCGAGTATTTTGAATGAATGATTGGAGCACTGAACGAGCGATTTAGAGTGTGATTAGGTTTTTAGTTCTCATATCTCAAGGAAATCAACAAACAATCTCTTCACCTTTAAGTATTTTTGAAAATGACACATGTCTATTTTTAGAGGACACGGAAAGTCTCCATATCATTATAATGATGGACATCCTTTTCGTCTCTTGCAAATGGAGTCATGAGAAAATGGAACAAACATTTTTACTTAAATATAATGAAAGGCACAGAAAAAATATATGCATATCAGAAACATCCCAATCAATGCTAAGTGAATCTAAAAAAGATTTTGTGGCTTTGGTGGAGTAGGGATTTCACAACCTACCCACACATAAGGACTTTAGCTAATTTCTCTAAAATTTAATGTAGACCTTTTATGAAGACGAGTCAAATAGCTTTCGTTTGTTGCAATTACATCTTAAATACCCATTAATCAAACTACGACCTAGATGTATTTGAATCGAATAATGACAGATGAAATTATGACATATATTGTATTGTGGCTATACATTGTACATGTATTGTTACACTACCAATCACATATGTGGTTGTATCTTTGAGAATGGAGTATATACTAACGTTATGATAAGGATGAAAATATCGACAATCTCTACGGATCACGATCAAATTTGATTGTAATTTCAGTTGTATTTTTAACAAAAATCTTTTTGTTAGTCTTGCATTACATTCTGTGGATCATGCATTTATATCCTGGCAACCTACAAATCTCAGACTCTCCTCGAATGTAGCTTCATGTATATGGTAACTTACAGGCAAAACAATATTTGCAACAAACATATCAATTATTTAGAGAACATCAGCATCTAATAAGTGACTTATAGGGATGGAGACAAAATCATTCGTTTGTACTGATTATTTCACAGCTTACTGCGTGTATCTTTGGGCTTTCCAGCTCTCTTTCACAGGTAATTATGAGTATTTATGTATTCTCTTTTTCTTTAAATCTGAGTAAAGATATCAATAATTTACCATAAATTTAAAAAGTTCGCATTATAGAATATTTCTTAATCAAACGGTAAGAATGTGCGTTTATGATGAAACATTGCACAGACCCGATCTTTAACGTACCATACGGGTAAATGATGTACTATTGGCAAAAAGTTAAGCACATTAATGACACCATTTCTTTTTCAATCAAACTGGGAATTCCCTTTTTCGAACCTTAGATAACATAGTTAAAAGCTAGATGACTGAGCACGCAAAAAATGTGCGATTTCTACAGATGACAGGACAAGTTTCTCCATAATGAGACAGACTTCTTTTGGACTAGGCTTACAGAACAGTTATGTACTTAAATTGTTTTCATGCGAGGAAATTAAACTATTTCAGCAAATCAGAAGCACGAATCTCGATGAACACAACTAAAATTGAATTCTTGGTGCAACATCTTTTGATGAATTTTGGCCACAAAGAATTGTTTCCCATTGATTTCAAATTTTTTTAGCGGTCGCCTTTCAAATGCGCAAATATCCATGCATATTTAATTGATTATGGCATTAATAGTTCTCATACAATGGTTAAATCTTCTGTCGTCAATATAAACTACAATTACAATTTTGGTCACATATGTTTGGCTCTAGGCCCACACATTTTATCGTAATTTTCAAAAAGTATGCTTAACTGCTTAAAAATCGTTTATTGAAGAATCGAACGGAATACATTTAGCATCATTTAGATAGACCCGGATCAATTTTTAAAGTAATGTGCCTATGGCTCTAAAGACTTTTTTCTATTCTCGTTGGAATTTGCATAAGGTAACAGAGATTTCTTTGACCAATTAAAATCACAATGATCACACAATACAATATCAAGAACAACAGCAATAAATGTCCCTATTAAAGTAATTTTATTTATTTTTTATTTTATTTTCAGATTTGTCGTTTGGTGAATGTCCTCCAAATCTACCGACAAGCATAGGTAATGAATAGCCAAGAGTTCAAGTTAATGAATTTAGTAACACCAGAGATATCACAAAATGTCAAACTTTTCGGACGACGACGACCCACTGCAATGATCACGACGACGATACAAAGGCTATAACCGAAAAAAGTCGAGCTGAAAACGTAAACTTTATGAACTATGAAAATGTATTGGTTTTTCAAAGTCAATTGAACTACAAATGTTTTTGATTCGCCTAAAAAAAAAAGAAAAATTCTTGACAAAAAACTAAAACGAGCAGGCCTACTTGTGGTGGCTAGCAAATACCCAAATCACCAAAAGCATAAGCACGTCGATGCGTACTTCATTGCGTACTTAAAGCGTTTAGAAAAATGTTGATGCATCGAAAGGAGCCAAAATTGTATAAGGGTGTGATAAAGCAGGAAATATAATATTCAAATACATGTCAAGTATAAATACTCACTTCGTCTGATCTTGTCAAATCCAAGGAAATCCGCACTTATCATTGTATGGTATTTAATAGTATTGTGTTATTACAAAAATTATAATAATTATTTCAAATACAACAGTTAATCAATCATGAAAATGAATGACAACCCTTCCTACCAACGTCTATATGACTCGAACGAAGCGACAAGATCATTTTTTGGAAAATCCTTTCATTAAATTGCAGTGGTCTTGATGTAACAATGAACATAGGCAACGTGTCAGCTTACTACTACATATTCCACTTTAGTTGAGAACATCGCTCGCCGGAGTGAATGATTTGAAATGAAATTGCAATGAAATTGATTGAGCGGGAGGAGCAAGCTATAGATGAAATTTGGAACGTGTTTTGAATTAAATAATGGTGTGTTTGTGTGTGTATGTGTATGTGTGTGTGTGTGTGTGGGGGGGGGGGGTTTATTACAATATTGCTGAAAATGTGGTCACTTCGAAAAATTTAGAACCGTTTTCGAACAACTGTGGAGCGTTTTTGAATTATTGTATTGGGTGTTTGAAATACCATGGATAGGGCGCTGAACAAATGAACCTGTATGGTTTGATCTGAATGATTGTCAATTTCATGATGTTGGTGACTGTTATCTCGTCTCCCAACGACTAAGGAGAATTTGAGTGTACAATGGAACTTATACATGTCATTAGTAACGTCATCTCCTTATATTTTTTAGAAATCACCTCTCTTTTTTTTTGTTTTGTCTATTTATTAACACGTTCTTATAATAATTGTTTGTTAAATTCAGATGCGATGATTTTTTTTTAAAGAACATTTAGATTATAGCTTTCTCAAGATAATCAAAGTACTGATAGTACTGAAGACTAGGAAATGTTTAAATTTGTATGGTGAGAACTTTGTTATTGCAAATTTAAGCACGTGGAAAAAATATCACCTCCTGAAGTTTCTTGTTTATGTGGTAAACAAAGTTGAAAGAGGGAATTGAATTATCATTATCAAGTCATCACTTCTTTTCCACATTGCTTTGTACAACACTAACCTAGTCCCGTCTTCGTGATAAAAAAGGCGCTAGAGAACAATTTCTTCTTAGGACACACACAGGATAGATTTCAAATGAAAATGCAAGGTAACAACACATTTCAGAATATCGTGACACCGTCAATGATTTGGGCATTATTTCGGAGTGAAATTTGATGAGTGCGCTGTGTAAGTTTTGAATTAAATTTAATGAAGGTAATCTATTATCGCTAGTTTTGTTCAAGTTTAACAGAATTACGCCATTTATTACCACCCCACCTTTAATAAGATATGCATATATGATTACGATATATAAATCTCTCTCCGTCTTCACGAACCAATCAGCCGCTTATAACGAGGCGCCCGCGAGTACTTTATAATCCCGAACTGCGGCATGGGCGTTTATTGTCTTCGCCACTTGCTTTACTTCCTAAACATCGTAATTTCTGCATAAAGGCTGAGTATGTTCGAGCTAATGCGTTATATGATATTGTCTAAGATTTTTTGAACAGCTTTCACTGCCTTGAATGAGCATTTGCGTTGGCTTCATATGGTCATTTTCTGATTTTTTTACTTGCTTATGACAAGAGTTTACATCCCATTGTGTAACAAATGAATGGTGTGATTCTGATTTGCGGGCAATAGCCTGTAAATATACAACTTTCTCATTTTATGGCTGTGCAACCCGAAATGTCACACCTACCGCTTGAATATAGCCGTAGAATCATTATCCAATAACTTGCTTTTCTCTTCAGAGACACAATCTCTTAAACCAGGCACATTTTGTTTTGGTGTGGCATTACATTATATTTTGAAACTACTGAAAGGCGTGATTCAAATATATGGGCAGAAAATCGAAATCACATAGCTTTCGCACTTTGAAGATGGTTGTTCGAACATTCGAACAGTCAGTAGATACGACATTTCGGTTATCCATCAACAACTTTATTTTTTACTACAATATATCTTTATAATATCTATATACTTTGCATATTCTGCGTTTTTTTATAACTTACTCGATGACGTCATATTATTATGGCTTTATGACGTCATCTTTTTATATCGATCTAATCCCCCGCAATACATTTACTCTGGTTGTAGAAAGAAAATATTGCGCTGACTTCGTTCAGAAACTAAGGCCTTTGGCGGACTAAGAGATGAAAGTGGACATCTAGTCCGACATTTTTCTATGAAAGACTTTAAGTAACTCTTGAAATTTCCGCATTTTCGCTATAGACAAAGTTATCTTCTGAGAGGAGTTTCCTGGCCCCAAAACCGCCGTTTCAGAGTAAGATCTGTTTATCTTACATTGAAGACCAAACTTTTGCATTTAAGGTCATCGTCGTAGCAATACAGAGATGGCGTAATTAAAACGTATAACCACCTACAGCATTCAAGCCTTGCAATGACTGAGTCAATGACAAAATTAATAGGTCTTATCTCCCGCATGTAATAAAACAATAAGAGGACAATATGGCCCTATATCGCTCACTTGAATTTTATTGGTCCAGTAGGCCAGTATCTCACCAAAGTAAGCTTCATTAAAATTTTCCTAGTTATTGAGGAAGAGTTGTGATGCAAAGAATTCAAAGCGAAAAAAGGCCCCACCCTTTAAGCCCATATTTATTGTCAACGAATTGTCACGAAATTTTTGGAAAATTGTCACCAAAGATACATTAAAGATGGCAAAGTTTCATTCAAATTAGTTTTTTGCATTAGGAGAAGATGTTTTTCACAGATTTTGTAGCGAAAAACAGGCAACATTGCTAATTTTTTGGAGTCAATCAAAGTATCACGAATAAGTTTTGTGAAGGTTCACCAAGGAATATTTCTACCAAGTGTGGTTGAAATCTCTCCATTGGTTACTGAGAACAAGATATTCAAAAGTTCTAGATCAAAAACTCTCACGCATTGCCCCGCCCATATTTTGAGGTGAATCAAAATTTCTCCAGCAAAATTTGAGAAGGGTCAAACAAGGAACTTTTCTTCCAAGTTTGGTTGAAACCCGCGCCCAATGATCACAGAGGAGATGATTTTATACGATTTCAGGGTCAAAAACTGCCCTGCAGCGCCAATATTTGGGGTCAATCCTAATTTCACGTTCAATGATTAGAAGGGTCACCCAAGGGACATTTCTTCAAAATTTGGGTTTGGTTACTTAGGAAAAATGTTGAATGATTTCAGGGTCAAACCCTGCCAAGCCTTACAACGCTCATTTTTGGGGGTCAATCAAAGTTTCACGAATGAGTTTTGAGAAATTTCACCCAAGAAACATTTCTGCCAATTTTGGTTGAAATCTGAGGAGAAGATATCGGAGGTCAATCAATATTTCACAAACACGGTTTGAAAAGGTCACCCTAAAATCTCTGCTAAGTTGGGTTGAAATCGGCCCATTGGTTACTGAGCACGTTGTGCGCATGTGAGCTAAAAACATTGCCCGAGAAAAGACTTATCTCGCCGATTTCGACATGTTTCATCATGGGTGTATTAGATGACAGTATTAATCTGTAATTATTTTTAATACGATCTTTCAGTTGCAGAGATGTGTAGAGACAGTGTGGCTGAGGGAGATCACGTGTTCATTGATACAAAACACGCTTTTAGAACAGATAACGGAACTGGTGTGCTGTGTCAGTGCTCAGTTACCTTCTCGAACAAGACTAGTAAAGTCAAGTATGACGTCACAAATATCAGGGAAAACTGCGGATCAAGTTTGTCACTAGCTTTCACAGATGACGGGGATTTCCACGTTACGGATCAAACGACATGCTCTCTGTCCGTAATAAGTAAAGTGACAAACTATGCCGAGATAGATCTGAGAAAGACAAATCAACCTTTCGGAGTACAATATTGTGCAGAAATGAATTTAAGTAAGTATATGCACGCATTTTTGATTCAAAAATTTGTCTCATGACAATAAAATTGTTATTACCATTAAAAAATGTAATTTCCAAAAAGAATAAGATGCTTAGAACCTGTTTATGTTAACATTTTCCAACAAAACAGGCTGTTTTATGCACCGAAGGTTAAAAGTCGGAAAGCATTGAGGATAAAAAGAAACAAACTACTTTTTCAAGTATTTTCTCTCTTTTTCTCCTTGGTATCTTCAATAGTTTGTAGTATCTTTTCAACTTCAACGCACATGAATATGGCCGAAATTTTGGTGCGAAAACGAGAAAATTATTATATTCATCTATTTATTTTATTCCGCGAAACATATAACGACGTTTGCAAAATGACGTCAGCGTATCCATAATTATAACAAAATGACAAAAATATGACGTTGTTCTTCGTTTTTAGCTCATTTGCATAGTTATTCCACTAGTGTAATAACACCCGTGTAATACCAAAAATATTCAACGGGGATTTTTCACTCCGTCGACGTAGGTCATATTATAAAATTGACTTATATCATGAAATATGTCTGAAAACCCGTAAGAGTCTAACAGACTTACCATCATATGACCATATTTCGCGTGCTTTCAAGCCTCCCTTTTTTTTTAATTACCATGAACGTTTTTGACTCGTTGACGATGATATGGCGATGATTATTTTTATTTAAAAAATATGGCCATGTTATGACTCAAGCAGAAATTGGCAAGCCTGTGCAGTTTGGCTAGGTTAGTCACTATTTGCTAATCGAGATGGTCCCTTTTGAACCACAGAAATCTACGGCATAAACATGACTTGCCAAATCAGTTTCACCATAGCCACCTTTGTCCCTAAGCCGCATGCTTTTCTTCTTTATTGTTTAGGGGTATGCAAGAAGGGAGAATTTCAATGTTCAGATGGACAGTGTATACAAGAAGATCTCAGGTGTGACGCTTTTACTGATTGTCAAGATCAAAGTGACGAGAGGGATTGCTCGAGCGGCTCTGGTTTGTGTGGTTTTAGTATTCACAGCGAACACTCTAGTTGATAAACGTTCATATAAAGTGTTTATGGCCCAAATTACATACAATTTCTATTTCCATACATGTACATGTAAGTGCGTGTAGCAAAAAGCCCAGATAAACTGAAACTCTAGAGGAGTATGTGTAGTGAGAAAGCATAAGACGTCATACCTTATGTAAATATACCAAAAACATTGTGGAAATGGTCATTTTCTTCAAAAACTACCTACTTAATGACGGCTTCATAAAATTTGACCATATTCGAAAAGAATAAAGCCTAAAAGTCTCTCTAGGTACTACTTTAAACATAACTTAAAATTCTGACTCAACTTGCAGTGTTTCCAGTATGCACCCGGATTGTTTTTCCTTATATCAAATTCTAGTTTAAAAAATAATTAACTTCTTAATAAAAGTGCATGGACTCCAATAATCATTATTTCAAATACAGCCCAGAAAAAATAGGTTTCACTTGTGAATGAAATACCATATTTCAATTATTATATGGTGTTTCACCATGGTTTAAAAGTAGACCAAGGTCGCCAAACCGGTTTGGCAAGTAGTAATTGTGCTATATATTCAAATACGGATAGGTTTTACCATCCACAATGATTGCTGGTTTTGAGAATACTGACACCTTTTCACACTGTTTTGTATATACTGTTTTGAGATAGTTTTTCTCTCATTGTGATACTACTTGCGCTCACCTAGATTTGCTCCATATTTTGAATGAACATACTGTTTTGGAAATGCAATATATCTAAAAAAAAGTTCGAAGAGTCTTACACGATCTTTTAACCATATGCTCTGTTCACTTGTTTTTAGCTCACCTGAGCACGTTATGTCCGTCGTGCGTCGCCCGTCGTCAACAATGTTAAAAACGTCTCCTTTTTCTGAACCACTGGGCCGATTTCAATGAAACTTTCCTGGAAAGTTCCTTGGATAACCCTTTCCAAAAGTGTTTGTGAAATTTTGATTGGACAATAAATATGGGCGTGGCAGGGCGAGGCTTATTTTCGTCCCGAAATCTTTGAACGATATCTCCTCCTGAACCACTTGTCTGATTTCAATGAAATTTAACCAGAATATATCTTGCAAAGGGTTACCCGTTTTAAAGATTTTTCGCGAAATTTTGATTGTTCAATAAACATGAACTTTGCAGGGTGGGACTTACTTTGAGCCGGAAATCCTTGAAAGACATCTCCTCCTGAACCACTAGGCCGATTTCAATGAAACTTTACCAGAATTGTTCGTGACTGACCCTTTTGAAAATTGTTCGTGAAATTTGGATTGACCCATAAATATAGGCGTGGCAGGATATAGGCGTGGCAGGGCAGGGCTTGTTTTGAGCCCGAAATCTGTGATTGTCCTCCTGAACCACTGGGCCAATTGCAATGAAACTTTACCAGAATGTTCCTTGGCTGACTCAAAAATTTGATCGCGAAATTTTGATTGGCCCATAAATATAGGCGTGGCAGGGCGGGCTTATTTTGAGTCTCCTCAGTAATGAATGGTTGGGCAGGGTCTTTTTTTCACTTTTAATTCTTGGAATAACATCTCCTCTTCAACAATTAGGTAAATGTTAATGAATCTTTGCCAGAAATGTACTTCGATGAGAACTACTGGGCCAATAAAGATCAGGTGAGCGATTGAGGGCCATCCTGGTCCTCTTGTTATATCAAAAGAATCAATAATTTGTAGATGCAATTGTTCACTTTTCCGTTTTCTGGAATATGTACCGTCTAGACGAAATTTACTTCGGATCTCTCCCCAAAATAATACATCTATAATCGTGCACGCACACAATTAAATTATGGAAATCAATTAAATTTAGGTTACTAAAGAAAAAAATTATTATGGCATGCAAAAAATAAAATATGTATCAGTATTGAACCAAGAAGACCTGGGCCCGAGGTTAAGAATCTTTTCTCTTTCTCAATTCAAAATTTTCTCTAATTTCAAATTGAGATTAAAGCCGTAATCCTGTTTTGATACTCATTTTACTGTATTAACATGAAATATAATATCAACAAGTTGTTATAAATAACAACTTTTTATTTTTTTTTATTTTATTTTCATACATATATTCAAATTTAGAATTTTGGAAAATTCTCAGTTGAGCCTGAGAAAAGTTATATAACCTCGGACCCCGATGGTATATTCTTACACGTTTGTAACATGACTAAGTGAGGAGTAAGAATACAGGAAGCAAAAAGTGTTAAAAAATCGCAAAATAAAGATATGATAGACAAAAAAGTAACAGTCATGATGGCTCAATCAACACCTCAACATAATACTGGCAGTTCATCCTATTTGATAAAACGGAATTTGATGTAGAAATGGTTTTTTCTTTAGAGGCGTTTATCATGCACGGCCACAGGACGATCTTATTCATTTGTAAATACGATAATTTAGGAATGGACTTCCGACAACACAGAAGATGAACTACTTTTGTGTATCCTTCATGTATTCATACAGGTTTGATTCAGTTTCTAATTCAGTACCGCCATAAAATAAAAGAAAAAAATCGTTTAAATGATCTTTTTTTTATTCCAGCGTGTTCGGAGGGTAAAGAATACTGTGAAATTTTGGGACAATGTGTTGAGCCTGCCCAGTGTGTTTGTGAGTTCTATTTTATTTTTATCCACTTTTTACTAGAAATTATGATGAAATGTTGATGGAAAGTACGTCGGTGTCAAAGCCTGTAGAAGTTTGACTAAACAATTGTCTCTTCAATTTAAGTTAAGAATGAACTATTCACAGACTGTTGTTGTTATTCGGCACTCCCCCTTTGTGTATTGAATGGGTCAAATTAAGTGTAATGTGTTAGTCAAAAAGGGGATTATTGTAGGCTCTTATTTTAACTTTAAGAAAGGCACATGAATATACATCCACAGGGAACCATACGCTATGGCGACATTCTTTTCTTTTTCAGCGAATACAAGCGTATCAGCGAATAACCCAACTGGTATGTATGTCTAAAAATCTTAATCGTCCTGTTCTTATACAGGAAAAAAAACATAAAATCAAATCAAACAAACAAACTACCCCCGCCCCCTCCCCGAGAATTTTAAAACACATGAATTGTAAGGGAAAAGAATGGATCCTGCAAATGTCATCCTATAATCTAAATAAATTTTTGATCGGAAAATAGAATTGATATTGGAGATCCCGTCATTGTCACTTTTTCTGTTGTTCACGATAGATTCAAATTTCTTATTTTTCTAATTGTGAACAAATCTTTTGCAGTCAGTGAAGAATAAAATTAATTTGCACTGCTTGTTTTCTACTTGAATAAGGAAATAAATGAACTGCACTATTTGAAATTTTCGACTACATTTAAACAGTACTAATTTTACTAATCAAGTAATCGCTGACCTTTCCAATCGAGTACTCGGATAGAATCGACCATATTTGATATTTGACGCCGTGTTTATGATAAATGGTATTATAGGTGTATTTTCAAAACTGAGCTCTGACCTAGGCGTTGAGTCCTTTACCATAGGTCTATGAGTAAACCGTAAGATCTAAGACAAGCACTAAGTTTCATTTGAAGGGTAATTTGTGTCTTTGTTATGTCTGTTTTATCTATTTTGAAAGAATACCATGCAAATTTAACCGTTAAAAGTAGATTCCACGGCTCACCGCTCAAAATCTACCTATAGCAGCATATCTCCTGTCAAAATGAAAGTTGATGTCACATTTGCTCGCTTAGTTTTAAGAAACGTACAATTATTAGAAACATGCTAAGAGACTGGCATTTACTTGTGATATTTCTGGTTGTCTTTCGTCGTTTTCATTAATCACTTTCGGTAGACCAAAACTAAGTTACTGCAGCATCGATAAGCGTGAGATACAAGGTTTTGGCATCCCAGTAAAGCATGTCGTTGATCCAACAAGATCTTGACCATTCAACACAAAGGGAAATCTAGCAGACTTTCAATTAAACGCACCAGGGTCTCTAAATGTATATTTAAGGTCCATGAACGCACCGACCTCATCAGGATATCAACTGCGAAAAAGTAAGACATTGGTTGACACGGAGAATAATTACTGTTTGAACTTTAATGCCATTTTGGAACTTATCGACCAATTAGCTTGATCGTGTGAATGTTTTTAATTCTTCTCTTTCGCGGTATACTCTTGCTAAAACACATCTTTCGCACACCGTGTAGACTAAAATCAGCATGCAGTCAAACCATAGCCTGCAAAGTCCAATTTTGACTTAATCTTTGTGTGAAAAATGAAACAGATGTTTTGACCACTAATTTTACAATTTGTTGAACACCAGAACTCAATCCAAACTGGAAATGGATAAATTGACCGAAAATTCTAGTATTCAAACTACATGTACTTTGAAGTATCATGCTTTTCCTTTCACATACTGTAGTAAAATTAGGCCCTGTAATACAAGTAAGATGTATGGAAAGTACAAGATTTTCAACTACCACTACCACAACAACGACAACAACGACAACACCAACACCAACTACGACCTCCACAACGCCAACAACCACAGAGGCCACCACGATAACCACTGAGACCACGACATTAATTACAACAACAACTCATAAACCGACTACAGAGGTTCAAACCCCCACTGTGATTGTTATGAATACTCAAAGGGAGACAACTGATGGTATAACGACAAACACGGTATCTTCAATTATGTCGACAGAAAGTGTAGCGAAGTCTACCTCGGGAGTAAATAGTTCGATGTCGACGAGTTATGATCTACACTCAACATCAACAGAAGACTCGTTGACAAAACGAAAGGGGTCAGTTGATGTTAGTCAAAACGATGATGTAGACCCTCTTAAACAACCAGGTAAAATGATATGTACTGCTATAGACTTATCTAACAAGTTTCGATTTAATTTTTGTAGGTTATTCCCGTCAATTGTGCGACAGAAGAAAAAAATCAACAAATTTGGGCCATTTATTTATTGATATATCCTTGGTTACGGTTGTTGTGGGGTAGATATTTAGCTCTACTGGGCGAGTGTTAACATAGCTATATAGCGATGACGTGGTTCTCGTCCGTCTGTCTGTAAACAATTTTTGTTCTCGCAATCAATTCAACAAATGTTATCGGATTTCATTGAAACTATAACAGGATGTAAAAAATATTACAGGGTCAAAAGTTAGATTGGGATTATGTTTTGAAAGGTTGTGAATTTATGGCGAATTGATTGATCGGACATTGTTCAAGAATTATATTTGTCTTAATGTACACTCTTAATTATTTTTTTGTAATAATAATGCCCCCTTATTTCTTCTTGGATTTTTCAAGAATCGCATCCACTTGCGGTGTCCTTCTCTAATCAATTTAATGTTGGCTGCTCATTAATTTGATTGGTTGACAATACCAGTGGCACTTAACGGGCCATCTGTGCATTTTGTTTTGTTTTGTATAAATCTAATTTGGAAACGCTTTAAATTTCAAATTTAAACATGTCCTCTTTTCCTTGTTTAACTAAAATATTTTGACCAATCACGCGATTGGGACCATCTGTGAACTCCTTAACCCTTTGTTGTTTAATCCCTGCTTTTTACGTGTCTGTGATTTTATGATTGAGAAAACATTGTGAAAAAAGAAGAAATTGCTTCTAACAAGCAATTTCTTCTTTTTCCACACTATTTTCTACCCTACTGAATGGTTAATTTTCAAATTAAACTCACTTTAAGTTTTCGTCTGCAAAATCTTTGAATTTGGACAGGTCTAAAATTTTATGAAACACGAAAGGGTTAAAATGAATATTTGGAAAAAGGACTGGATCCAGCATGAATCCAAAAGAAGGCATGTTTGTAAATAATTACATAGGAAGGTAGAATAGTCATTATAGATTTAGAAAATGTACTGATAAGAAGTTTCGACCCCATTCAGTCCGCGCTGTTCAGTCTGGTCAGTGTCGATACAATTCGCACTTCCAAATGTGACGGGCCACATTTTCTTCTCAATCGATTGAATGAAAAACCAACTTTACTTAGGTACAATTTATAAAGACTTATGTTTATGAAAGGATATGTAGAATAAACAGAAAGTCTAAACCAAAGTTTTCCAAAATTGTTGATGGCTCAAAGTTGTAAGTTTATTCAAAAAAAGTAATTTAGGCCTCTGACCCTTAATACAAATAGCCCTAGTTCACCAAACGTCTGACAAATCTTACTCGCCTGCAAAATGGGTTACATTATTCAAAAGTTCGCAAACGTTTTTGAACCCTGAACGCAGAGCATGAAAATGTAAACCCGTTTGCTCAACTATTTCTTTTTGCAAGTATCCTCGTTTTAATTTTAAATCCTCTTACTACTGTTTCATTTAAGCTGTAGATAGACGGTTTTAGAATTAAAACGACGATATGTATGATGTTAATTCTGATAGATACTATGGGAATAAATAACAAATTTGCATTATGTTTAAACTTAACATTACCTATCTCCAGGAGTTATTGCAGCCATTGTTATTGGTACAATAGTCGGGGTATGTGCGGTAGGCATGCTGATTTGGTATATCAGAAAATCTAGGTAGGTACGTTTACTATATATCAGCCTGTGCGTGACATTTCCAACATTTCAATTGTGCACCAAGCAAAGACTCTGGCCAGCCTGTGCATCTGCACAGTCTGACCAGGGTCTTAACTTTGCGCTTTGTAGAGAGATAAGGTCCAAAGGTATCTTTGGACAGCCAGACAAAGGTTTAATTATACAATGCGACAGGCAATGTTGCTTGATGTTGATACCAAAGGTAGCAATAGACACATGGCCTCATTTTTTTCCGCCCAATGAATTCTTTTCTTGCTCATTTTGTTGTAGATTAACATTGTTTAGTCTTTGTCCTACATTATCATCCAATCAGAAGGCTGGATTTTCAATTTTTTTGAAGGTTTATTTTCCATAAACTTTCCAGTCCAGGTTTATTTTGATCATTATTTCATTTAAACGTCGAGGTTTATTTGTGATTCCACGCATGCTTACAGACTAGAAACTACCCCTTCATAAATATGCAATGACCACGTGATAAGTACACGTGAAAATCGTATAACTCGTGCACATGTTGTATAACGAATATCCTATGTAGATTTTTATCTGGCATGGCATGGATTACCATGTCGAATCTCTTATGGAACGACGACTTTTCTACTTGCCTGTACATTTATTCAAGAAAAAAGTAACCCTAACTAATGGGATCTAGTTGAACAGTGCAATATATCCTAAACTTATTTCTCAGCGTTAATTCCAATAAACTTCTAGTTTAATTACTTTTGGTCCCTTTCTAAATTTGGCAAAATCTCATTTCATGATCAGCTATAGATGAGGCGTTTTATAGTCCACCAAAATTAACAAAGACAATTAACTTAGTTGATGACACTAGAAAACGTCCACGAATTGGGGTCATTGCATGTGCATATATCCAAGGTGTGGTGGACTGTATAACATCTTTTTTCTCAACAGAATAGTATAATCTGCTTAGTTGTTTATGTCTTTAGATTGCCCTTCATACATAAATTCGTAAACGATTCAACCGACTGGCACATTTATTCAATAAAGAGACATTTTATTACATACGATAATACGATTCCGTTAAGTATTTTATTCTTTCAAAGAAACATGCTAAACGGAGTGAAAAGTATTAGATTTTCGTTCATCTATGTTGCCGGGTAAATAAAACCAAATTATACTTCATATTTATCTTCTGTAATTGCTCTTTATAAATACTCAATATTTGCGTGCATATTTCAACAACTCCATATTTGGAAAGAGTGGGGCGTTTACTTGTAATAAATGTATCCGTCTTATTCCGTTTAAATCGTGCAATATGATGCCAATAATATAAGAGGCGGGAAAAAGACTAAGTCAGTTAAACGCTAATAATTGAAAATTAAACGATTTAAACAGCCTCAGTCGGTCGCTACGCTCCCTCCTTTCGGCTGTTTAAATCGTTTAATTTTCAATTATTAGCGTTTAACTATTACGTAGTCATTATATCAAAATTTGATGAAACCTTTCCATGCTCGTTTTCATGCAAGAGTTATCTACCATTGAGTGGTATTGGCCATTTTTCAGTAAAACATTTATATTCGTTTAAGGTATAGTATAAACTCAATACCATCTTATAGCTATAAAACACGTACATTTTGATAGACCTTATACATGTACTCAATAGCTGTTGCCAAGAGATTTCTCTTGCATTTGCACAATTTGTCTTCAAAAGCTAAAAAAAATGCACTATTTTTTGTAATTTTGGTAAAAATGCCACAAAAACCTATCTTTTGAAGAAATGAACCAATGAATTTTGCTTATTATCCGATATGTTAAAACCCCATTTTTTCCTTTATTTGGTAAAAATTCAGCATACCTTTCCATGCAAATAAGAAAGATTTTCGTTATTTTACAGTGACCCCTCATAATTAAACGACGCTTTTGACGCAGATTTATTGTAAAACTTAATGATCCAGTCTTTAAATTGATATTAAAGATGCCAAGTTATGAAATTTTACCATCATAATTATATGTTATTTCCATAAGCAGAATCTTACGAAAACCGAAACTTTTTAAGCAACGGGCAAAAAAGCCGTAAACTAAACGAAAACCCACTTCCGGTTTTTAGAGTCGGGAGGCCGCTGTCATTTGCCACCTTAACGCGCTCATCAAATTGTTGGAAATGTCACTCACAGGTTCATATATAATACTTAAACTAGAATTCTGAAGATCAATTGATTAAGACTAGTTCATTTCTGATGGAAAGTGTAGTATACCGCGATTTTATTGACATGAACCTGACCCCGTTCTTAAAATTGATAAAAACCTGTGAATTTATATGCGCCTTTGCACGTGCTTTCATATGATAAAATTATAAACGTTGTTGAATGTAAAACATATTTTTAAAATTAACAAAATATGTCAGTTATTTAATATTTAAGCGATTTTTTCTAGAGTTCGAGTTCGGGTCAAATTTACCAAGGTATACATGACCATATACACTACTCTAAAGTTCTAAGCGGCCACCTCACATTTTTCACACATTATTTCAAACATTATTTTATATCATTGGCGATTATTTTGAAATGTTAACTTTGCATTTCAAAATAGTGGCCATTCAGTCATCAGTCTAACTAATTCTTTTCTAAAGTCATCATCAGTAAGTCCTAAAGACGGAATCAGATGACCGTACCCTCATATTCAAAAGTGACAAAATTGACAATTTTTAGAGGAATTTGGATTTTTCGACACTTGAAAAACGCAAATCCTACCAATTTTATTTACTGATATTAGTGGTAGAACGCCTTTGGACTTCTAAATATTTAAAGAAATGCCACAACTCTCTACACATTCCGAAACCTAACAAGAAATGTCAAACATACCCCTCCCACAAATATTAACTTTGAAATCGAGGGTACTCCTACATTCGATTATTTTTAAAACAATTCTTGTTGAATTTCTTTTCTTTTTTTCTTAATGACTCAATAAATGGCTTGCCTACATTATTCAGGGAAAAACGTGTTGAAACCATGGGGCATTTATAACATATGTCAAAAAAGCATGATGCCGCTAAAAGTTTTGAGGAGTGTATTACTAGTCGAGCCGTAACTAAAGCGGGGTTGTAGAAGTAACCGCTGGCGAGCGCTTCCCCACCCTATATACCATGCTGGCCCATAAACCAGGTTAACCTCGCACCCTTAATGGAATCTAAGAGAACTATGGGGAATAATTCATTAAGGAATCGACAGTCATATCACAATATTTGAGGACAAACACTACATTTCTGGCGGTTGTCATAGTTTTCAGAATCTATTACATGTATGACTATTCCATCCTATTTTCCAGCATTTTTTATTGCAACCTCTTATTGGCATCTGCTTTGTCTCATCTCTAATAGAAATAATGAATAGTTGAAATCATGGAATTTCCAGATGGTCTTATTTCATATAACATATATATGACATTGTTTAATTCAGAAAGAAGAACGAGTACCAACCCCCAGATCTATGGATACCCACAGACAACAACAAAGAAATGTTACCACTGAATGATTAAATAGAAGATAATTGTAAATTTCAGTTTAAGAGCGATTTACTTTTCATTGAGTTAACAACAAAACCTTATTTTTTTACGAGGGGTAGACCCACGAGCGTGAATATAGCTTCTGTTATTCACGAGATGAAATATCAATCGATCCAACTCGAAAAATAAACGATTATTTGATTTCTTCAATTCAAAATTGGGACAAATGTAAAAAAAAGAAAAAAAAAAACAGGACAAAATTGAATAAAGCGCGTCATTTTGCATTTGATTGGTATGCAACATTCATGATGGTGGCATTTGTTGGACGGCTCCGCTTACATAACGTCAGATGGGGTGAAATGAACGGAGGTGAGGTTGAAGTTTTTGATAATTTCACTTGTTATTCGGTGAGTTTATCAACTAATAATTTACCGTTATTTCCCGATAATCCATCGAAAAGCATTAAAGAAAAGATTTTTCACCATCTTTTGATTATTTGAGACGGAATAATTCATTGCAGATTTTTAAATCTTGTCCAAAAGGCACATCGAAATCATTTGATTTTTATAGTTCAATATTCTTATTTAGGAAAATAATTTTAGGATTAACATGTTCCATATCATATTTCCTTTATAAAGGCAAAACCGGGGGACAGGCCTGCGCAAAACTATTGGTAGTATACCAATAAGTCTCGCACGTCAAAACAGATTTTTCCTAAAGAACACATCATTAACCATATAACCGTGGGTAAGGCCACTCCGGTCTTGCAGATCATCCCACCTCTGCTACCAATTTTAACGAACCGAGCCGATAGACAAACGTAATCCATTCAGAGAAAAGGATCCTCAACCCTAAATGGGTTGACTGTTTATACTACGTATATGTTATAATTTACCACAAATCTTTGGTCGGATCTCTCTTATTTGCATATCCGATGCAACTTACCCCCCTTTAAACCGTTACACATGATATTGTTTCTCCAGATGTGAACATGTCTCAATGAGGAGAAGTACAATCCTCAAGAGCCATAACTCTTGCTTGAATAATTTCAAAGATATTGTACTTTGTTATTTTACAAACTATATTTTTTATCTAGTGCATATCTCTGAATGTTATGATAACTATTAAAAAGAAACTTCATACTCGTGAATAGGTCTCATTAAGGAGAAGAGTAGTGATTAAGTAAAAAGGAAAGTTTACTCACAAAAATACTTTGGAATATTCACCATTGAAAGAGTTAAGTCTCTGGTTTCAAAGTATTACTACCTGTGACAAGACATTTCATCAGGTACTAAAATCAAGGTCTTCGGTCATATTTTACGTAAGCCCTCTATTTTTTTTTTTTTTTTGGGAAAAATAATAAATTGGTCATACTTTTTGATTGGTAAGAGAAATAGTCTTCATATTTCACGTGCGGATTTCTTGTGACAAAACTTTTTTCATGGTACCAAGTTTACGGTAAGAAGTCAAAGTCAAGGTTATTTCTCAAGGTTAAAATTTGAAACAATTAAACTTTAACGTTATTTACAAGTTAGAAAATGTAAGTAATATAACTTCCCTCGAGATCTTCATATTTCAAATGTTGATTACTTGTGACAAGATATGTCAGCAGATATCAAAATCAAGATCATTACTTTTCAACAAATCTTTAACAAATTGCCAAAATTTCTTTCAAGTTCACATAAATGTTGTTTATAAAATGTCAAAACTATAGTAGCAGTCAATAAAAAAAATAGTTCGATTAATGCATACAATTTTGTGACAAAGCCTTATAAATTCGGGGAGCATATTCGGTCTCCGACGGCTCATGTTAAAGTTCTTTTACAAATGACTATTTCTGCTAAGTAGTCCTGTATTGTAAAATGAAATCGGCGCGATCGAGCTTAGCTGAGGTTGCCTTGATGGTCTTCATGGACTCGCTGTAAACGGCGATGTATGCTTTAAATAAAAAAAAGTCTTTCGAAATTATCTGAATTCTTAATAGATTAAATAGCGAGGTGATGTAATTGAAGGAGAACGAAGGATTTTCGAGTACTACAACACTAGAATTGAGAAGGTCAGGGGGCTTTTCCGAAATACTTATTGTATTTTATACAGAAATAAGTGCACTGGATTTCCCCGCGTGATGCGATTTAAACCAATCAAAATTCTTCATTTCGACGGTTTGAAATTAAAATGCTATAACAAATATTGTATTTCTGACATTTTCATTTTCTTTATTTCATTTTCAGCAATTTCTTTATAATTCACTTCGATTTTTTATATGTATTCATAAAACCATTTTGTATAGAAGAAAAAAAGATTGATAAAAAATTTCAAGTCAGTTTTCCATATTTAAATCATTTAGTTAGTGTAGAAATAAGATCCATGATTAGATCTACCTATACATTGGTGACAACATACGTCAAATAGCAGAGCAGTTGGATAGTCCCGATTTGATCGGAACATGTTATTATATTAAAAGAACTATTACGAAACTTTTAGTTATAATCTCTTTATCCGGTGACTGTCAATATCAAATGAGCCTGTGCGTGACATTTCCAACAATTTGACAAGTGCTCGACATAGGATCTAGGATTTAGATATTTATACGCACTCAGAAGGCGACAACCAAAAATGTATAGTATAAAGGCGATATGAGTACTGTGACAAAAGATGAATGCCCTCCGTCCGCTTCCTTTTTATGATTTGAGCATTGGTGAATTATCAAAACATCGTAACTACAGCTTGAATAAGCTGTAGTTTCGATGCTATGATCATTCATCAACGATATTTTTCAACAAAGGATTATTTGTTTTACGCACTTGCGTAATTTGCCCAATGGGAGTTACACCCTTTCTCGAGCAGCAGGCATTTTTCCGACTAGACAGGTGCATGATGTATTTAAAAAAAAGATACGTGACTGTTTATAGATACTTCAAGATCTTATCTATCTACAGAGTATGTAGTAAAGACTCTTGTCAGACTGGGCGGATGCACAGCCTGACAAGAGTCGTTGCCGTTCACACATTTGAAATTGTTGGAAGTGTCACGCACAGGCTCAAATGAAATATCCACCAACAGCGTTCGACTTCGACAATATTTTTCATAAAGAGCTTCCTAAGTGCTGCAATTCTACATCTCGGTAGTTTCGACTTCTTTGAAAAATGTGATAAGGAAGTGGCAAATTGATCGACACTATTAGACTTGGATACTTTATTTTTCTTACGGATACGGGGAACTTTTTTTGTTGCAGGTCTTCAATGATTATGTTAGTAAGAGCTAACTTGAATTTCAGAGTGAAAAAGACTAGCGAAGATATGTCCAATGACGTAAGCTATGACGTAGTTTGTCACGCCCGGAGCAATTCAAGGAATTTTTTTTGTAAAATACCCAACTTTGCACGCACACATTAGTGCCTATAAAGTATGGGTCCAGTTTCAAAACTATCGCGAACATTCCGTCAAATTGAACCCGGGCAATTCGACTCCCTCATAATTATTCTGATTATCCACAGTTACCGGTGTTTTAGCTCACCTGATCAAGAAGCGCTCATCGTGAGCTTTTTTGTGATTGTGTATTGTTCGGCATGCGACATGCGATTGCCTAATCAAAATCTTTGGAAAAAAACGACATTGAGTCAACTTGGATGAAAAAACGGGGCCATTTCTCAAAAAACAAAACAAAAAATCAAAACAAAACAAAAACAAAACAAAAAAAAAAAAAAACAAAAAACCCAAAAAACATTTGAACGTTTACATAAATTTGTGTCAGCAGCTTGACACAGACTTTGCCTTTAACACTCTGATTAGACCTTGCGATTGTAAAGTCTGATCAGAGTCTTTACTGAAGCGTATTCATGAAATTGATGGAAATATTTAACAAGAGCACCGCCTACGGGTGCATACGCTCGGCTGTCGAGTGCTGGATGGAGGGAAAAAATCTAAGTCGAAAAAGGGGCATACTTTGCACAAAATACATCTAGAGTTATCCCCCTTGATAGTATAGGTTGCTCTTTTGATGGTGAACATGTGTGCCAAGTTTCAAGTGAATGCCTTCAGTGGAACCTGAGATATAACAAAATGTAAAAGTTTCCGCACGACGACGACGATGACAACGACAACGACACGGAGGCTATAGCAATACCTCGGGTTTTCTCCGACAGCCGAGCTAAAAATGCAAATTTTGAAATTCCATATCTGCACCAAGGCTAGTTTATGTATGACGTTATCAACTCAAGATAATCTTGAAAAACTGGGAAGGCGCAAGATTCATACAGCGTTCTCCTCATATTCAAATTTAAATAGGCCCCAATTTCAAATGATGCGGTCCATTTTGATTTGATTACATAATTAAGTATTGTATACAGAGCATCTTGAATAAAGACCAGATGTTTCCGGCCTCTAAAACATGATAGCTTATTCAAGTTCTGCAGTACTAAAATGCTGCAAATTAACCCATCCCACGCTATTTAACTAACTGCATACTGACAGAAAGGGGGGGGGGGGGTGCAATCGGGTCTAAACTAGGAAATAATTTCGCATGTACTTACATGCGACGAAAAACTAATGAAATAATAATAATAAAAAAATATCAGCTATTTTATAAAACATTTTTGAACGATTGTTTGGTTTGAGGATTGGATATAAAGAACAACTTTTAGAATTCGCCGATCATGCGATGCCAAATTTACGAATCACCGTAGATCAAAAAGCTTTCAACCGTACAGCCGTTGGGTCCAGTCCAGGCGTTAAAGAAAAAAACATCCTTTTTTCATCATACAAGTTAAAAAATAAAAAAAAATTAATATCTGTTACAACGAAGTTACTTTTTCTTGTTGGTCTCAGTTAAAAGTTTTTGTTGATTGTCAAATGATTATTCCAACATTGAAACTAAATACGTTATTTCAGTATATCTCTACCATGAATGAGCGTGAAAATGATTTTTACATTGTTCCAATTCGAGGTCAAGGTCAAAGACGAAAATAAATTTTGTGAGGACAATACACTTGTAGGTCTTAGACAAACATTATATTTGTACATGCATTTTCTACCATTACTACATGTGTGAGCCAGTGTGTGAAATTTCTTGCGGGACGTTTTTTTCACGCATGCATAACAAATAGCTGCGTACCCAAAATTATTTTCATTGTGGAATAAAACCATACAGAATGCTCAAAAATTGATGGAAACAAACCATATAAAATTATAAACTTGACTACTTTATATGCATTTCATTCTACTTATATGTATGTAAATCTAAATATAAATATTTTGACAATGAACGATTTCGTTCAAGTCATATGAATAAAACTTATGTTATGTTATGTTATGTTATAAAATTATAAGTGCCTGAATCGCAATAATTTAGCAGTTTGGACATATCATTTGTATGTATAGAATGATCTCCCTTGGTTAACAGAAACCTCAAGTTAGCATCTTTACAATAAACGAATAATGAAGACTTTGATCAGTCTGGACTGATCCGCGTCTTTAATTTGGGCACTCATGAAAAAGTTGAAAATCTCACTAACAGGCTTCTGCACCATGTGCTGTGTCTATACATTTAGAGATGGTACCTCGCTTTGCATGTGGGTGCAGATGCAGGCGGGGTACCAGTTGGAGAAGGAATTGCGAACATTTACATATTGAACCCAAGCTTTTTATTCAAATTAGACATTAACTTGTAGTGAACGCCAAGTGAATTCAATCGATAGGTGTTCTGCTTCGAACGAGCTCAATGTCCCCTTTTTACGTGTTTGAATTTGGCCTAATAGAGATGCCAATGTATTCCTTTGAATGGTTCCATTATTCATTGAGGCGGATTTACCAACTTTTTTTAATCGTGACCACTAGGTCTACCCCTTGATCAAACCAAAAGTACTCGAGAACAACCCTTCTTTCGTATTTAAGACATTATTATATAAACGGAAGGTTACTGCGCCGTCCTTGACTCTGTAAGAACGCAGCCAGCTTTAAAGGGTGCTCATCAACTACGCTGTATGCAAAACAAACTAGAGAAGAAGTTACGAATGATCCTATCTGTCATAAAAAAAGACCAAAAAGAACATAAAGTCCAACCTTCCGTCCAGGAGAACAAAGCTCTTAGCAAGCGCTTTTCTGCTTTCCTATCCTGAACGGTGTGTTTGCTTTCAATGATCGACTAGCAATGTCACGAAGCCATAACAAATGGCGAATAATTTGACCATAGTCGTTTTCGCGAAAATCTTATATCTTATCTTATATTTTCCGTTTTGTTTGGGTATTAAATCATCTGAGGGGGCGGTGTATGAATAAAAATATTCTTGACTTGATAATTTCAATCTAAAATTGGTCTCTGATGGTATTTGAGGGCTTAAGCTTTCAATCGAGTTTCTTTTGTTGCCTAGCATTTTTGGAAAGCGCTTGCAGTGCGTTCAAGATAGACGTTTGCTGTAAAAAACTGTTCACAGCGAGCGCTTTTGTTTCCTGAACGCAGGACTGGTTTTATCGGTTATTCAAATATACTTATGATTCATATAGTAAATGGTATTTTTTCATAAACCTAACTACTATCAGTTCCAAAAGAAAGTGGGCGTTTTTGAATTTTAAAACTTCGGAAATTACATAACCTACCACCAGAAAACGACGCCCCAGAGAGTATTTGAAAACGATATTTGAGAACAAAACTTACGATGCGTGAGAACATTTTCTGCTAAATTGAGATCTTCGATTTTGCATGTCTATCACGCGTTAGATGACTAATTGGTCCGAAATCGGATTCAGTTGAATCATTGTGGCTTAGCTAATTTTAAAATCTCAATTTCATTATAATTGTACATACTTCAACTGCGTGGTTTGACTTACAATTTACATGGGTGTACGAAATCGAACCTTGTCAGATAAAGAATGTCAGTAATATTGATAAGGTATTCAAGTTCCAATAGAAAGCGAAGACATCATTTTTGTCAGACCTTTAACTGGCAAAACAATATGTCATTGTTGGACGACAAGTAACTGGCATAACAACGTAGCAATTACTAAAATTGACGCACACGTAACGTCTGCACGAAAATTAAAACTTCATCTGAAACTGGCTCGAAATATCTCCTCAAACTCTACAATACGATATAAGCAGGTAAGTCTTACCAGAGAAGAAGCTGTAAGGAGGTCGAATTTTAACACTATAAGTTCTGCTTCCGCGTATGCAGTATGCGATTCTTTGTCAAACTCTTATTTGGCTTTTAATTAAAAAAAATTCTTATCTAAAGTATGCCATCAAATTTACTCCATAAATAAAATCAAGAAAAATGCAAAAAGTGAAAGTGCAGACTTTATTAGGAAACTCGGTATATGTTTTGTATGACGAACATTCAACCAGAAAGTTCCTGCCTCGCACACGTGCACAACCTCACTTCGAATTGCGTCCACGTGAAGCCAAGAAGAGCACTTTATGGCAACATTTCTCGAGGTCAAAAATATTGTTGGACAAACATATTTATTAAAATTGAGCCTTCTTATAGTAAAGGTTATGATGTTCGATGAATTCACTAATTGGTTTTAGTGCGAACTCTACGGCGTAACTACGCGATGAGTATATGTTTTCCTTATAGCTCAATTTTTCACATTTATTTTAAAAATTTTCTGCTTATTTACAATTGTTCTTTGTTGTTTGTTCTTTCGGGGGTTTGTGTGTGAAAGAAAAAGAAAATCCGCTGACGCTTATGAGCCTGAAATCGAGTGTGTTCCTTTAATCAAGTAATTTTACTAATTTAATAGAATACCCATATGTTTGTAAACAGAAAAGTCTGGTGTAAGCTATGAGCCTTATGATATCAAAATTTTAAGATGAGGGCTTTTTGTTCAGGAATACTTTTCCTGTATTATACAGCCATTGTTCGAGGTATTATGATTTTTATTTCTTATGCAACGAAACGATTGATATATTTACTTTTTTTTTCTTCTGCAATAGCCTAATTGAGCCGTAACTAGCCTTAATTGAGCCTTCTATGCATGTTGTTTTAAATATGCAATGAAAATTTCCGTTGATATAAAGCCAGTTTCATCTATGTACATTATCAACAATCTTTTATATTCTCTATACACGATTCTGTTATTTAGCACTAATTTTTATCATTTGATGGATTACATCAGCCATGCGTTTAGGATGACAAAATGGTGCAAAATGTTTGCAAATCATATTCAGTTTTGCAATTAAGTGCGCGAGTTAAGAGGGGTAAATCTTTAAAATATTTTGCTCTGTTTTATCATCCTGAACGCAGGGCAGATTTAAAATACATGTATAATCCTGTATATTTTTCTATGACGTTGATATCTGCAAAATAAGCCTGTGTGTGAAATCTCCAACAATTCGGCATGTTGACGAGGCACTGGTACTGGTACTGGTAATAGTAGATCTTTTGACTTCAAAAAAAAATCGAGCAGCTCAGATACCACTTAGTGCAGTTACAAAATTTACTGATCGCTGAAGAAGAATTTTGGTCAGCCCGATTAGCTCAATCGATAGAGCACCGGACTTCAAAACAATTGAAGGTCAATCGCGAGGGTTCGATGCACAGACAGGCACACTTACAAACTGGCTTTAGGATGAGACGTTAAACCGAGGCCTTGTCAGACTGTGCTTTACACCGAGCTCGTTAAAGAATAACAGCGGATCTCAGCATCTCAGCAGTAGTTTCGTCATGTATCCTTGCACTATCCGCCATGACAACCGTCTTCTGGGAGAGGGGAGGGAGTCGCTCATGTGGACATATGTTACGATAGCGACGATAAATAGACGGAATTAAAAATAAAAAAAGGCGCATGGATTAGACTCTGTCCAGACTGCGTGTATAGAGTCTGGTTAGAGTCATTTCGTTTGCGCCTATGTGAACTTGTTAGAAACGCCACGAACAGGCTCATACAGTTAGTAATATCGTGTAAAAAACACTCATCCCACTAGAATCATTCTGAACCCCCTCCTTTCTTCGGCGCCCCATTTATTCATTCCGAACACGCACTATTATCATTTAAAAACTATTCAAAATTACCAGAAAAGCTCAACTACTAAAATCAAATCACCATAAAAAATCAACGACTGTATTGAGATATCTAAGGGTCTGTTTGGTAGGTGAAGACACATGTTTTTTTTTTATTAAAGGGGGGGGGAGAAATAAGTATAGCTTATTTTGTTTATCTTAAACAAAATTCAAATTAATTGATTTTGGTTTTTATCAAACTCTTACATCTTCCAGGTGTTAAAGACGAACAGTGTGTAGAAAAATCGAACGACTGGGCTGGTGTGAAAGAATACAGATTGACTTGTGGAAAAGGAGAACTGTTTGATGTTGACGTTATTGCGGGAACTGGGAGTTGCAACGGTAAGAAAAAGCAATCGGGAACCCTCGGCAATTCTACGGTATGGACCTCAGGAATAAAAAGGGCGCAGCCATCAAAGCGCGTCGTTTCGCACGATGGCTTACATTGAGTCTCAAGAATTAAGATAACATTGAGAAAAAAAAAAATCAACGAAAGATTAAAACTAGGCATATTATAATCTTAAAATGATAACAGCGTTTTGTCATCAAATTTTCATATGCCCAAATGACCAAATAGATTATCGGCGAGCAGTAAAGAAAATTTATTTTTATTTTTTTGAACCTTAGAAACCAAAGTACCACAAGAAGCCGAGTCAAAGATACTATCCGGATTTCTGAAAGGTCCGCGCGATGTTCCGTATGGCGTTTGATTCACCTTTAAAGCATATCTGATATTTGTCTTGGTTTTCTTTCAAGACCGTAGCCACTTATTTACAAATAAGCGCATTGTCAAGACTTCGTGGATGCACGAACTGATCTGGGTATTAACGTTTCCTACATTTCAATTTGTTAGAAAAGTCAAGCATAGGTTAAATTAACTTCTTTGCTGAATTTCCTGTATGTACAATAATGTATTAGGATATTTTTGTGACGTACATAGATATCTCAACGAAATGCATCAAATATCAAAGGTATAGCCTGGTTAATTTGACCTGACTTTGACCTCTGTGGAAAAAATGCTTAAATAACAATTACCGACAAATTTTATCAATAAACAAAATATATCATACATTCAATATCGTTTGTTTTTCATTCCTACGAAAGCACGTGCAAAGCCAAGTAGGAATAATCATATTTTCATTAATCTAAATAGCAGGGGTCAGATTCAAGTCAATAAAATCGCACTATATATAGAGAGGTAAGCTTACATTTAACCAAAGAAGAAGCAAAACGACTACCAAAATACTATAGTGCAGCCTAGCAGCCTAGCAGCCTAGCAGAGTGAAGTTGGCAGCCTAGCAGCCTAGCAGCCTAGCAGACTGAAATTTTTTTTATCAAATTTATTGATATATAATACTAGTATTAAACACTAGAAGTCACGTCAAACCGAAAACACTGAAATTCTAGTGAATGTAGAACTGTTCCGGATAAATCACGTTATTCAACTTTTCCGACCAAAATGTCCCGAAAATTGCCCGCAACATATCAATCTCGCCCTAACAAATATAAGAACTTTAATCTTTTGATAAAAAAAAGTTAGTGGTCGTTTGAGGATGCTACGCTGCTAGACTGCTGGAAATGTGAAGTTGGCAGTCTGGCAGCCTAGCAGCCTAGCAGAGTGAAGTTGGCAGCCTAGCAGCCTAGCAGACTAAAATTTTTTTTATCAAATTTATTGTTTTCGGTTTGACGTGACTTCTAGTGTTTAATACTAGGGTTATATATCAATAAATTTGATAGAAAAAAAATTTAGTCTGCTAGGCTGCTAGGCTGCCATCTTCACTCTGCTAGGCTGCTAGGCTGCCAGACTGCCAACTTCACATTTCCAGCAGTCTAGCGGCGTAGCATCCTTAAATGACCACTTTCGTTTTTTTTATCAAAAGATTAAAGTTCTCATATTTGTTAGGGCGAGATTGATATGTTGCGGGCAATTTTCGGGACATTTTGATCGGAAAAAGTTGAATAACGTGATATATCCGGAACAGTTCTACATTCACTAGAATTTCAGTGTTTACGGTTTGAAGTGACTTCTAGTGTTTAATACTAGTGTTATATATCAATAAATTTGACAAAAAAAATCAGTCTGCTAGGCTGCTAGGCTGCCAACTTCACTCTGCTAGGCTGCTAGGCTGCCAGACTGCCAACTTCACATTTCCAGCAGTCTAGCGGCGTAGTATCCTAAAATGACCACTGTCGTTTTTTTTTTATCAAAAGATTAAAGTTCTCATATTTGTTAGGGCGAGATTGATATGTTGCGGATAATTTTCGGGACATTTTGGTCGGAAAAGTTGAATAACGTGATATATCCGGAACAAATCTACATTCACTAGAATTTTAGTGTTAACGTTTTGAAGTGACTTCTAGTGTTCAATACTAGTGTTAGATATCAATAATTTTGATAAAAAAAAATTCAGTCTGCTAGGCTGCTAGGCTGCTAGGCTGCCAACTTCACTCTGCTAGGCTGCTAGGCTGCTAGGCTGCTAGGCTGCCAGACTGCCAACTTCACATTTCCAGCAGTCTAGCGGCGTAGCATCCTAAAATAACCACTATCGTTTTTTTTTTATCAAAAGATTAAAGTTCTCATATTTGTTAGGGCGAGATTGATATGTTGCGGGCAATTTTCGGGACATTTTGGTCGGAAAAGTTGAATAACGTGATATATCCGGAACAGTTCTATATTCACTAGAATTTCAAAGTTTACGGTTTGAAGTGACTTCTAGTGTTTAATACTAGTGTTATATATCAATAAATTTGACAAAAAAAATCAGTCTGCTAGGCTGCTAGGCTGCCAACTACACTCTGCTAGGCTGCTAGGCTGCTAGGCTGCCAGACTGCCAACTTCACATTTCCAGCAGTCTAGCGGCGTAGTATCCTAAAATGACCACTGTCGTTTTTTTTTTATCAAAAGATTAAAGTTCTCATATTTGTTAGGGCGAGATTGATATGTTGCGGATAATTTTCGGGACATTTTGGTCGGAAAAGTTGAATAACGTGATATATCCGGAACAAATCTACATTCACTAGAATTTTAGTGTTTACGTTTTGAAGTGACTTCTAGTGTTTAATACTAGTGTTATATATCAATAAATTTGATAAAAAAAATTTCAGTCTGCTAGGCTGCCACGCTGCTAGGCTGCTAGGCTGCCAACTTCACTCTGCTAGGCTGCTAGGCTGCTAGGCTGCCAGACTGCCAACTTCACATTTCCAGCAGTCTAGCAGCGTAGCATCCTCAAACGACCACTATCGTTTTTTATCAAAAGATTAAAGTTCTCATATTTGTTAGGGCGATATTGATATGTTGCGGGCAATTTTCGGGACATTTTGGTCGGAAAAGTTGAATAACGTGATTTATCCGGAACAGTTCTACATTCGCTAGATTTTCAGTGTTTTCGGTTTGACGTGACTTCTAGTGTTTAATACTAGTGTTATATATCAATAAATTTGATAAAAAAAAAATTCAGTCTGCTAGGCTGCTAGGCTGCCAACTTCACTCTGCTAGGCTGCTAGGCTGCTAAGCTGCCAACTTCACGGACTTAGTTTTATCACAAAAGTACCTCCTAACCGTAGAATATACATGGTAAGATAAAATTGTATAAAGATACGCCCGCTTAACTGCAGGCTGAACAAGCATGAAAAACAACATAGGGAAATACATTAACCCTAAAATTGTCTATGTAATATTACGGTTCTTTACTCCGTAAATATGGAGGAAAAATAACTACCACATTTTAAGTCAATCTGATACACAAAAGACAAGATAACAGCTCTAAAGTATCTATAGTCACAACTGTTTATTTATACCCACATTACCGATTTGATGGATCTTTCGCCCCGTCCCTTGGCCTACGCCACGAAACACCTCTCAGATGGGGAAACTTCACTGAATACCAAGATAAATATAAAATACGTACTTGGTTTATGTATGAAAAGAACATCTAACGGGGATGGTTGAATTGATAATTATCGAGGCTCTGTCGAGACAATTATCAATTCCCACAACTGAGTTAGATATTTTTTTCATACAAAACACTTAGTGGGTATCATATCTATCGTAAACCTATATTTGCCTTGTTTTCGTCGATGTTTCTAACAGAAATGCAAGTTATTAAAAAAACGCATTATATTATTGTTCTAAAAATATCCACATGATATCATAAAAAATATCATGTGGGAAGTCATGACACGGAAATTTGCATAGTTTTAAGATACATATGGTCGAGGATATGAAACAACAAAAAACAATATTGGGCCAAGTAAACGTCGTAACTACGTCTGATTTAAGCGGTATGTACAATATTTAAAGTACCCAGTATCCTAAAAAAGATTTAAAAAATGGCAGAAAAAACGACATATGTCACCAGTGTTCCCATTATGAATAAGTTGATCGGTCCGTTCTTTTTTTAAGCGATCTGTTTATTTGATAAACTGACAATTACTTCAATTATCTAATTTAATCAACTGACGAACAAAAATCTACCAACCAATCATTTTACAGCTAGGTCCGCTTGCGAGGGATCCACTCCATACATGATAGAGAACCAGTACAACTGTTTCTGGCGAAACCAATGCTCCATACGGGTACCTAGCATAGAGTATATCGACATTATTGTTCGAGCGAATGGTGACTGTCTAGCCGAACGACCACGGTACATGAGGCTTTCCAGTCCTTTGTGTATTGATACATCAAAACCAGCTAGAATTATTGGTATGGTTCTTTATCAGTTGACTATCTGATGGCTAACAGTCATCATTTACTTTGTGGATAAACGTGTTTTTTTCAAAAAAGGAATTCTGATAAGATATTTGAGCGTGACATTTTCAACAATTTCACACGTGTGTGAGGTACAAACGTTAAGCAGCATTGACAATGACACAATGCAATATAATATATGCTGACTGCCAGAATAGGGATAAGGACATTTTCAACATAAACTGTGCACAGTGAAGACTGGTCAGACTGTGCGATGCAAAGAATGGCCAAAAGCTTTGCCTTGCGCACATAAGAAATTTTTGGAAATGTCACGTAATGGCTCATTTTAAAGCCGGCATGAAAACAAACACAAATTTTAAATTTCAATCAATATTTCCATATTTAAAAACTTCAGACGGTTTGTATAATGTCAGCAATTTAAATCTTCCGAAATTTCAGATAGCCATCACTCCAAAAAAGAAAGTCCAAAAAAGAAAGCCTTCGGGAGACGGAGTGACGGATTAACGTCATCCTCCCAGAAATGATAGAGTTCTCCTTGTGACGTTCAACCGTCTCAATAAAAATAGGGCTTCTTTCGAGTCAAAATGAATAGTGGTGACTAGTGATCAGAATCCAGACTGTTTATTGACTTGTATAAGTCTGTCCTAGTTGAAGAAACTGCAATTGAAAACTCATTTGATATACACGAGTAGTCCGAGAGGTCTTTCTTTGATTGTTTTGATGGCCTTTTACGCCGCTTTAGGCATTGTTTATAGGGATGAGTGTCTTTTTCACTGCGTTTATTGGGGTATAAAGTGCAATTGCCTTAGCACATGGCAAATAACGCCCGTAGGGCGTTATGTTTAAGCCATGTGCTAAGGCAATTGCACTTTATACCCCAAAAAACGAAGTGAAAAAGACACTCTGCCCTTATAATTGCAATCCTCTTGGTCTAAGAAACTGTTAAAATACTCGGCTAAACATTAAAATTTCGAGTCTACTTTTCTGCGTGTATTACACAATCTATTTTTAGATCGTGTAATTTTTTTCTCGCTATCGAAGTTAAACGGCATAAAGTTAAACAAATGGTTCACAAATAAACGACAATTTGATTCTGCATTTTAAACCGAAACTATCGTGATCGGGCTTAGCTGAGAGGGTTGCTTGGTGGTCTTCGTCGACTCGCTGTAAACATCGACTCAGAATCTGAACTGCATGCTTTTAATCATAAATTCTTTCAAAAATATCTTAATTTCTAATATATAAAATATCAATATTACGATATGGAAGGGGAACAAGGGGTTTTCGAGTTCCTACAACACAGGACATGCAGATCGAAGGTCGGGGTTTTCCCGATAGACCTATTGCATTTTATACAGAAATAAATTGCAATGGATTTCCCCACGTGATGCGATTTAAACCAATCAAAATTCTCTATTTTATTAGATTGCAATTATTTAGTCATATTGTGGCAGCTGGACATTGTATTCCTGTTATTCCCAAAACCAGTACTACCATTACATCATATGCTTACCTCCAGCTATTATCCCATATAACATTATCGGCCTATCGTTGAGACACAAAAAGTCCGAAAGGATGAGTGCCGCCGTCGGTGATCGAACCCGGGACCCATTAAGATTGACAGTCTAATGCGCTATGACCGTCGGCGGCTCTGTCTGCGAGATAAATTTTGACTGTATTTTAAGCTCTTCTTGAGAATAGGAATACTCAATCTAAACAGTGATTTAAGGATTTATACCTTATAATTCCACCAAAGCTGAATATTTTCTTTACATTTAACAAAAAAATGAGCCTGTGCGTGAGATTTCCAACAATTTCAAATATGCTCAAAGCAAAGACCCTGAACAGTCTGTGCATCCGCACAGTCTGTCCAGAGATTTTGCTATGCGCTTAGCAAATAGATAAAGTCTCAAAGTATATGTAGACCACCAGGTAACTTTATATTTACAGTATATGGCTTTCTACACTACTAATGCTTGCACCTCAGGTAAATTTCAACTTGTTGGAAATGTCACGCACAGGCTCAAATAATTTAGCTATATTTCTACAGATGCAGTCAGAAACTTTGAAGGCAAGGGTACATGCGGTAGTTTAAGGGACAATACAGCCGGAATTATCCGAAGTCACTCTTATTACCCCTGGGATTATGAAGGACCAACTGTGTTTAATGAGAATCACTCCATTACAAAATGCTTTGAATTATATCGGATAAATTCCGGAGCAACGAATCTGATAGTCACAGTTCGAGACTTGGATCTGTGGCCTAATGACTTTGTGAAGCTGGTATCTATCGGGAATAAAGGAGAAATAGAAGGAACTATACATCTAAACAGTAGTAATACAGTTGGAAAGACTTACCCCTTCCGAAGCTATGCAGTTCGTGTTATATTTCACGTTGATATTAATTCTAAAGGTGGTAGGGGATTTCTACTCTGTTATGCCAGTGAGTACTTTTCTACTTCGTTTACCCCCAATTTATTTATTTCAATAGGGTTTATGTGACTTAATAAGCATTCAAGTCATATCAAGAGCAACACATATTCATGAAGCCTGGCAGTATGGATATAGACAATATGGTATGTTTGGCCCTCCTTTGGGGTATCTTTTATATTGTGAACTTTAATTTTTCTTTATCTAATTAAACAATGCCCGAAACAAAAATCAAAAACGAAAGATACTGCTCATGAAAATAATTTTCATGTATTGAATTTAAATTGCGCTGATTGTTATCATCTCAAATACATGTAGCTTGCTGAAGATGTAAAATATTTAATTGTTGAAAACGATTTAAACATTAGGTCACCATATAGTAATTCCATCATTCGATTGGGAAATCCGTGTAGGGAAGTGTATATAATACCCCCTATTTCAATTGAAACAAATAATACAATTAAAAAGGATCGTTTTAATCAGATGACCAAATTTTGTATGTACATACTGAAGAAAGTGATTTAACTCAGAGTATTATCAATTTGATTTAAGTAGTAAATGTGTAAATAATTCACGTAAGCAAAAAAAAAATCATTATAAAAATATAGATAATTACACGCGAAAACAAAGTACATGTACTATTACGGATGAAATTCATTTCACTCAAAAATCGAAAGGCATTCATATAGCTAATATAAACATTAACCATCTTCTTCCAAAATTTGAAGATATAAAAATTCATTTAAGATCTATTCAATCACCTGATATTTTGGGAATTTGTGAAACATTCTTACATGACAATATTGATGGCAACTGTTTGACAATACCGAACTATGTTTTTGAGAGACAAGACAGAAAAAGAAAATTGTGGTGGTATTATAGTGTATATTTCATAAAAACTGCACTAGAAAAGGCGGCTTGATCTTGAATCATCCGATATTGAGTCCATATGGATCGAAATTTAACATTCTAATAAATCCTCATTTCTTCTCGACTTTGTTTACAGATCTCCTTCATCTGCGCAATCATGGATAGATATTTACCAAATGCAGATAGACCAAGTTGATTTACTAAATAAAGAGTTTCTCTTTTTAGGTGATTGAAGATATTATTGAAATGGTGGCATAGAAAAATTCGAAAATACCAAATGGGAAAAATTTTGTTTCTAATTATGATATACAATACCTAGTAAAAAGTCCCACAAGGGTGACTAAAACAAGTTCAAGCATAATTGATCATATATATATATACAAACTCTGTACATAACATGTGCGATGTCTATGTATCACCATTTTCTATAAGCGATCACTTTCCAGTTTGTTTCACAAGGAAAAGGAATGTGGATTCAGATGATTCCAGAAGCAGTCAAAATCACGAAATAAAGGGGCTATAAAAATTTTGATAAAGATAAATTTACCTTCGATTTATTTTATTCAGGCATTGAATTTGTAGAAATGATAATCCACGCTAACGAAGCTATTAGTTAATTATATGCCATAGTAAACCCAGTTTTATCAATTCATGCACCCTTGAAATAATAGAGAGTCATACGCTAACACCAGCCTGCTTGCTTTAACAGAGATGTAAAGTAAATGCTGTACGAAAGGGATATGGCTCTTAAACAGAGAGCTTTTGATAGATACAAAATTACTTATATCAGTAAGCATAATAAGAAAAGCTATTTCATTAAGGCTATAGAAACTACGGAAAGTCCAAAAAACAACTTGGAAAAACCTCAAAGAAATTGCATATGTGAACAACTCAAAAGAACTGAAAATGCATAAAAAATCACCACATCAGATTCAATTATTGGAAGGAAGTCTTAATATAGTTCATGAATTGAAAAGACATCTTGTTTGTAAATCGGCTATTGTGAATAAGACGAGATTCTCAAATCAAAATTTTGATTGTCTCAAAGAGACACTTGATCAAAAGTTAGGTAACGAAACTTACACTATAGAATTTATTTCAGTATTTGAAGTGCATCTAATCATTAGTAAACATGTTTCAACTAAAGCCACAGGTCTAAATGGCTTGGGTCCGAAAATTTTCGAAACAATGTGCTGGTATTATTCCTCCGGCTATAGCATCAATTATCAATAATAATTCTTCAGGGATATACGCTGATCAAACGAAAAGTAGCGCGCGTATTACCCGGGTGACAAGGACGATCCGAAAAATTATAGACCCATTTCGGTTCTACGCATTATTTCAAAGATATTCGAAATGCACAACGCACATCACAGCTTCAATATTTCTTACAAAAAACAAACATTTTAAACAAAACTCAATTTGGTTTTATAAACACTATTCATGTACATCGGCGTTAATCAAAACGATAGACGCGTGGCTTTCAGATGTAGATGAAGGTAGTAAATGTTTGGAATGAGATTCCCTTTGAAAAAAATCACAACAAATAATATTTGTGAATACCATATGGCAATGTTGAAAATTAGGAGTTAGGTACGAAAAAAGACTGTTAAAAATTCTGCAGCACTTTTGGTATTGGCATCCACCTTCGTTTTGCTCGCAATTGAGGTTACTCTCGCCTTGAACCCAATGCATTTTTCTAAACGATTGGTTAAATGAGCATTATTATTTGCCTGGTTGGCCCCTAGACTATACATGCAAATAAAAAATTCAAGTATTTTAAGGCTACTTTCTCATCCTCAGAAACTTTTTTTTCAAGAATAAGACTGAGTATACTGAGATTTCCCCTGTGTATCATTTCACATCTTTGAAAATAACGCTCAAAATTTCATAGAAAAATATTTGTTCGGCGCAAAGTAAGAATCAGTTCAAATCAGGAATTGTCCTGGGTAAAGTAGGAATTTCTTCTTTGTCCGCCAGTTCTAGAATTTTACCAGACAAATTTAGAATTGCGATTTTATTTATCGACTTTTCACATGACGATGTCCATGTGCAAAGGAAGGTATAGTTTTGACGAAGTAAGGATTCATAGGGTAATAAGTAAAATGTTGCCTGAAATAAATACGCTTACATAACTTTTACAAGTAAATAAGTATATTTTCACTTTTTAGGAAATGCTTTGATATCATTTTGAGTGCCTAAAAACAATTATTACCAGAAGTAAATTACGTCTTTCTCAGTTGTTCTTTGACGGTAGTTTTTTACCAGTTTAAGATAATTTACAATAACGATTGACTGCAGTTATCCGTTAAATATCGTTAACAAGGAATGTCTATTTTTTTTTAAAAAAAAAAAGATACAGAAAAAAATAATGTTTTCAAATAAATAAGTTTTTATAAAATCTCATTAGGTATATAACATCATTAACAACAACAATAGTAGCAACAACAACAACAATATAACATTCAAACATAATCACTTACTTTTTCAACAATACTCACTGTCAAGAAGTTTTAAATAACGATGAAACAATTACAAATATTCTTACTTTGTCCAGATTCCGACTTAACGCACGGACAATTCTTGAATCGTACTGATTAAGATATTTTACTATACCTGACAAAATGACAATTCCTACTTTGCGCAGAAGTGAACATATTAATGAAAAGTGACCATTTTATAAGTTATTTTCGGACATTTGCAGCGAGTCGCCGCACGTCCATATTCTAAACGCCATCGCGACGTTGTAATTGAGCCTGTGCGCGATATTTCCAACAATTCCTTATGTTTGCAACGTTAGGAATCAAATAAATCTATGCAGTCGCACAGTCTGATAATAGTCTACACATTTCGCTAAATACATATCAACTAACTCAATACCTCTGTAGACTATCACTGTATACTTTTAATTTAGTGCGCGGCTGTCCGAGCCGCAACATGACTAGTCACCACATATGATATAATATTGCTACAAATATCACGTCTCATCAGGACATTATAACTTATGTTTTTGATGTTCGCGTGGCACTTGTTTGAACCTATGCGTGGGCGATATTGCAATACGTCACTTCCAAAATAGCTTTTAAAACCTGGGGATTTTTCTTGCACAAGATGAACGTAAAATGTTTTAATCGATATTGTTCAATTTCGCGTAATAAGAATACGCGGTTAATATGAGTTGACCACTTTACCTCAGATAATTGAAGATTGAAGAGGAAACGCACATTGAAGCATTCACGTGATATTTTAGGCTGAAAGATTGTTTGACAGCTCTTTAATTACATCGGACTAAATCCGAGAAAATGAGCCACGCTTAATACCTGAAACATACTGAATCGTTTTGCGTTGCGTAGGTCCTGCCGACCGCATGTTTTTATGGTAACTCTTTGTTAATTATTTTTGCATCTGTTTTGATGATTTCTTGATTGATGCCAAATACAACGAGGCTTCTTTTGTCCAAATTTTGGAAATATGGGATAGTGTTTAACAGAAAAATATCTATGTCTTTATTTGTCATCCCTCGTACAGTTAGATACATCGTGAAATTGACCTTCGCCTCAGTCAAAACTATTCTAAATCGCTCACTCAGCGCTCCATTCATTCAAACACTCATTCAAACCATTCGAAAATGCTCAAACCCATTGAAAAATATAGACTCAGCAAGGTCATTCAAAATAAATTTGGATTAAGAAAAATCGCGAATTCGCTGACATAATTCAAGTTGTAAGCGTCTAATAGGCCCTTGAAGAAATAGGAAACTATCTATAGAACTTGTATGCTTATATAATTAAAGGGAGGTAATTAATGTCGCTAATTTTGTTCATCCTGAACAAAAATTTGCGGTATTCGAAAATCTCTCATTAAATTCAATCAAAACTTGCTCAACACACTTTTTCAATTTCATTTCAAAATCCTTCACAAATCATTCACCTTGTCAATTTAAGGATGTTGTAAACTGTACATCAAACCATTTTAACAATGTCATTTGTTGCAAATGACTCTTCCGAAAACAAGATTTCTCGTTGATTTACTAATCAACAAATTTGCTTTCAGACGTTGATTTTCAACAAGAAAATCCTGACGCATGCAAAGAAATCTCAAGACCAGCTACGATCCAAACAGTCGAAGATTCTTTAATGCTACCTGATACTCCCCGGACTAACGATAAACTGACGTCACAACCGGCCCCTATGCCAGCTGGTTAGTATACAGCGATCATTCAAATATATTCGTAAAATTTGATATTTTTTCGGCCAAGTTCCGTTTATAAACTGTACTGCTAGAGTAAAAAGTGGTAGTAGCAGCTGTTACAACAACAACGGCAACAACATATTTTTCTTTCGTTTGTCAAAAATGGCACACAAGCTTTGGCGTTTTCGTCACCAATCGAAATTAAATATCTTTCCCATTATTGCGTCATATTGATCCAGGTTTCTACTCCGGCCTTTTTCAGGAGTACTTGGAGAGAGAACGAACAATCCTATCTCCAATCTATAACATAGATGATATGCCATTAAAGAAAGTTTGAATCTATAACTTTACTGAGGGAAACCGGTCTAGATTGGAATTTCAAGGTCGTATAAAATTGTTCATGTATACAAGTGCAGTCATTGTGGTCACATGGCAGTTACAAGATCAGACATACCAAACTGGTGACACAAAGATGATATGTACATGTATTTTTCACAATTTATTTTCTTCCAGAAACATGCAAAGATTGTAAGAAGCGTTGTCGAAAAGTTCCAAAAAATGAACGAAAGGTGTGTAGGAAAAGTTGCAAGCCTTTGTGTAAAAAAGGCGGAAAGAAAACGAAGAGGAAGAATAAGAAGAACAAAAACAAGAAAGGCGGAAAGCGAAAGAGAGAAGCGAAACCAAAAGAGAACTGATGAGTGTTTAATAAGTAACGATAGAGTACCGCAAGCGGGTGCCAAGCTCGGCGGAAGGTCCTCTAAAGTGAAAATAATAATAATCATAAAAAAGAAATATATAAAGGGGCATAATTCCGATAAAAAATATTTAGAGTTGTCAACATTGATAAGAAATCTTACTCTTGTAATGCAGAACGATTCAAATAATTATTCATAAAAGCTGAGAATTGGGTTAGGTTTCAGTTTTTATATACCGCCAACTTCTTCGCCTTCAATTGCGCCTTAAAACCTTTGCCAACGTCGATATATTGACGACAAATTACAAATTCTTTATCTCGTTAAATGCTATTTCTGACCCTTCGAGCAAAACTAGTCATTTGGGAATTGTTTTGCAAATATCGAAACGTTCAATTTCTAAAGAGTTCAAAATATTTTTCTCAATACATATAACTTGAGGAGGTCCGAGCGTTTTTGTGAATTTCTCTAAGCTTATAAGAGGTTTACATATAAAGGTTCTAGTGTGGCAACACAATAATACTTCATAAGTATGGGTTTTCTTGAACTTGTCGCATTGTGTTTCAGTTTAAAAGAGAAATCATGTTCAGCAGGTTATGGAATAGACGACTTCTTTATCAGATTGAAAATCTCGATTTCAGAATTCAAATGTTTCGGTGATTCGGATTAGATCTATAGATATAGGAAGAGTGTGTTCCGAATTCGTAGACTAGTAAATTTTCCGCTCGTACATCCTTGTGACGTCGCTCATGCCTAATATTTATAACGTCGTTTTGCCATCTTGGTTGAAGAGGACAAAAGCGTTTTTTAAAGATAAATGTATACATATTGGAATATATGTAAACTCCGGGTTAGTGTGATCTCAACGGCGTATATTTTTCATTTTTTAATGAGAAAATTACGTTGCCTTGAAATCGTTAAAATGACAATTTGGCGCGCTTTCTACAAACTACCCCTCCCCCATTTAAATTCGCAGTACGATTTAATACAAGACATTTTTGTTCCGAAAATTGTACAAAAATGAAGCTTAATGAATGGTCATAACGCAGATGCTATGTTAAAGACTTTGTAATAAAATATATAGACACATGAATTGGTTGAACTCTATATTCATATTTTCTACAGTACCAAAAATCTCATTTTTTGAGATAGTCTTATGAATTATTTTTTTTTTACAATTCTAGTTCGATGAACAGGTTAAGTTTTAAAAACTTTTACCGTTCAGATTTTTTAATAATCAGGATTTAAAGTTTGTCACCTTGAAGTTAAAACTTTGACGCTGACGTTCAAATTACAACTAATATTTTCCTATGTTTATTTGAATTATTTTGCGATATATTGGAATGAACAGATAAAAATTTACAGACGTGTTAAAAATCATTGAGAAAAGGGCCCTCAAAATTTCATACACCGAGAACTTCAAAATTTCAAATAAAATGGGGAAAACATCGATACATGTTTTTGAAAAACAAAGAATCGTTTTGACATTTAATTTTTCTAAATACAGAAATATATAAAATATTTTGTGGAGAATTTAGCGATTTTTCGACGTACCGCGTTTGTCGTTTTCCAACTTTCGACGTTAGGGTAATAAAATATGGTCCCTAATTGTAGAAATTCCGTACTGTAAAACGTCATAAAAAGATGCGAGCATATAGAACGGAAGCTGTACAAAAACTATCAAATTTCAAACAATTTTTATCGGGCCATTTTTTAAAAAAATAATCTTAAAGCGTTTTTTTTATTTTCGAACCGCAAAAAATTGAAAATTTAACTTTAATTCAATCTCCTGTATCTATCTTTAAATATAACAATGTCCTAGTTACACGCCAATGTTCCCAACTTCATTTTGTTGTATTACATTGAATTTAACCACCTTAAATAGAATCAGCGTTAGCGTTAAAGAACGCATAGAGTCATTTGTGAAAAACGCGCGAAATCGTCATTTTAACGACGTCATGGAAACTTGAATTCTTAATATAACGTTGAAAAAGATAATCCATTGAGATCGCACTAACACAACGTTTTCATAAGTACCAACATCTATGCACTTTCTCAAAAAACGCTATTGTCCTCTTCCACCTTAATAGGCGTTGTGGCCACGCAATTTTCTTAAGCGCTTCTGGAATGTCATATGCAAATATGTCAATGCGTATTTATTTATCTATGCTACATAGACTTTTAAGTTATATACCGTATTTAACAGAATAATTATAATTTCTGCTGGAAGAATTATATATATTTTTAATAGACTTTTACCCATTTTATCGTAGATTACCGGAGGAAAAAAATACATCGCTTCAGGTAATACCGTAAGACGTTAAAGAAAAACACATTTAGAGAACTATAGCCACACAAACAAACTTTAATAGTTTCCTTATTTTTAACATGTATCTCTGCGAATTTTTTCCTTGTGATCGTATGGAAAAATATGGAAAAATACAATTTTGAAAATGTGTATTGGTTTATGATAATCATTTTGATAATGAAATGCGACAGTGAATCATTTTGAACACGGGCTATAAAATTCGCATATGGAAGAATGTGTCTCTACACGTATTTTATTCATTTATTTTGTTGAATATAGATCTAGCATATTATCATTTTGATCTCATTTGCAAAAAAAAAGAGAGAGAAAAATATAGAGGATAATCAACTGGTTTTAGCCGATATGAAAAGTGTTTGGCGACAATGCGTGATTAGGCGTTGAAAGTTTTATAAAAGCCTTGTAACGTATTCGACTGGAATATTTTTCAAATCATACATTAGCAGTTGATTATTCTATTTATTATATTCTCTACAACCCTTTTTTATTCCTTAAATTATTTATATTGTCTTTTCCATCGTCCTCGGCCCTTAAGAATTTCGATCTAGACATCGGAACATCTGGATTCTTTGGAAATCGACTGGGCACCTACATGGACATATTGGCAGAATTTTGCGGTCTTTGATCACTCAATCCCCTTAGATGAACATTTAGAATCAACATAGGCTTGGGCTGGATTGAGTGTCTGTCGCTAGAACTGCAATGTCATCGGATTTCGAAAATGCCTATTTGTAACAGAAGACAGAAACAGTCGGAGTAGGAAAGCTATTGATTTAGGGTTGTTTTAGAACCTTTTTAGGATGTTCCCTCGTCGATATTATTGTTTGTGATTTTTTCGCTTAGCTTCTGTTCCCCTAGTTCATGTTGATTTACAATTTCTATTGATAATCTGTAATTCAGAAGCTTCAGTGGCGGATCCAGAGGGAACGGTGTCAATCAACTACCTTCTGTAGCCTAATATTTTTTAGCTTGGATATTTAACTTAAATTGCATTATAAAGATAACTCTCAATATGTAAGTTTGAACCTCCTATGCAGGTATCCTGAACATGTGATTGGGCTTCAATTTATTATCCAATAGTCTGAGTAGGGACCAAGCTGCTTGAAAGGAGTTTCTCCAATGAAGCTGAAAACTGTTGGGATATCCCAAAATTTCACTGCCAGAAATGTAATAAAATATTTTATTCCAAAATTTACACAATTTCATCCATTTTGATGAAGATACTGAGAAACCTTTGCCTTTTTCACGCCAATCTTTTCCATAAATTTGATGTTTTACATCTTTTGAACTGAAATAACTTTTATTTAGGTGTATTTTCTCTAACGGCCATTCCTTTTTACTTTCTTCATGTACCCTGATGTCATTTCTCGCGTAAGTTTGGGGATTCTCTCATTTTTTTTTAGCTATTTAACGCATTTCGGTGTCTTAAAGAAATCTATCCACACCTAATTTTGTTTCACCTTTTTTCTACTTATTACATTTTGAGATAATAAAAATCCTCTCGTGGCACCATTGTTTATCCAATGTCCTATCAGTTTCCCGAAATATGTCTATCAAAGGCATGGTAGAACGGTTTGAAGTAGTTTCATTTTTAAAAGTCTTCAAAAATTAAAAAAATGAAGGACGAATGTGACAAACGAAAGGAAACTGCATTACCGAGTTATATAGCCCCGGGTATCAGTTTGTCATGTGTTGCATTTTTCACGCAAGCCCCTATAGAAGTTTGTTAATGTCTTTCGCCCACATCTGAAGGAAATGATTTCGTAAGCACCAAACAACAGCAAAGAACGGAAACGATGTCTACGTATTGGAATGGTGTTTGATAACACTGTCAGACTAGAATCACATCATACATGACTGATTGCGTCCCTTTAATCATTGTCACGATTAAAAGCTTTTAACCAGCGATTGCAAACGTTTACAGGTCGTACCCCTTTTTGCACAAGATTACACGTATAAAGCGGGGTAACATTTCCCAAACGTTTCGCTTTAAATACTATAATGGACCATAGCTTTTGCGACAGTTGTCAGTTGTGCAGCAATAGTTATACAACCCTTTCAAAAAAACGCAAAAGTGCATAAAAATCAATGGCTCAGCGCGAAACATATGTAAATTTCTCCGTGAATGTAGGGCAGATTTGAATTATTTTTTTTATCAATTAGCTTTCCAAATGAAATGAAATTGATTTTGTCTTACCAATCATTGAATCAAATATGCCGTAACTTTATGGCATGTAATGTGTTGCAAAATTGTTTAAAAATAATATTTGTTCTATAAAAAATAATTACAATGTAAAATGTATATATATTGACTGAAATAAAATAATTTACGTATCATTTACAGCATTGTTTACATTGAATACCTAGCTTTTGAAAGAACAAAAATTGTTCTCAACCATATTCAAACAAAGCTTTCTATGTATTCACGAATGTGTAATACGCCTACAAAAATTCAATAATGTCAGCGAAATAGTAGATTTATCTACCGATTTTTATTTTTAATGTAGATGTTGATATCATCATTTTTAGTGATTTTGGAGCGTTTTTGAATAATTTGAGTAAGTGTTTGAATGAATGAATGAATGAATGAATGAATGAATGAATGAATGAATGAATGGATGAATGATTGGATGAATGAAAGAATGAATGAATGAATGAATGAATGAATGAAGCGCCGATTGAGTGAATTAGAATGGTTTTGATCGAGATGAATGTCGATTTCACGATGTTTCTAACTGTAGTATGTCTGCTGTGTGTGGGCAGGTAATTGTCACGCTGATAGAGATGTTTCGATAGTAGTTGTTGTAGAAATGGCGGAGTTCTGGCCTTCGTTTAGGATGAAAAACGTTTGTGAATGTTTGAAAATACCTCTAACGATTCGCATACGTTTAATCTTTTATCTTTTCTAGAGAACGTTTGAGTAAATTACCTAAGAAATAAACTAAAACAAGATTGCATAGACCGAATACCCGTTTACATCTTGACTATTTGCGAATAGTTTAAACCCCTTTATACGTAACTAGGCAAATGGTGGTAGTATTTTCCACCATGTCTAATGTGGCATTGTGATGTTGAGGAAAAACTTTCAGACATTATTTTGTTAAAGAATGAAAGAAAATTCAACAAGGTGATTTTTAATTTTGACCGAATGATCACTTATTTCTACGGCATCTAAAGGCAGTCACATGATTGTTGCATTCCCGTATAGTGATGCGCGTAGTTCCTCTATTTGTTTCACTTCACTTCACCATCGTTTGTATAGTGTCCTCAAAGAAGAGAAATTCCACAATTATGGAGCATGCCAAATCTCTGCCCTGCGTTCAGGATGAAAACGTTGTTAGCGAAGCGCTTTCGAAATGATACCGCGCTTTGCACGTATGTGCACGTGCAAAGCGGGGTATCATCTCAAAGCGCTTGCGAAGCGCTTTGATCCTGAACACAGGGATGGTATTCACCGGGTGTTGACTTGATGTGACAGAATCTAACAAATGAGTGGCTATCTCTCATGTATAACATTGCAGAGCAAACATTTCCTTTGATTTGTTAACTTCTATCAAATTGTTTGGATAACGCTAGGGGATCTATGTAAATAGTGATAAACTTTACTCGCCTTTTTATTTACCGAATTACCTTTATTACAAAACAATTGAAATGAAAAAAAACCCTTTCAAATGTATAACGAGGTTACTGCTGATGTCAGTTCCAAATTTTAAAAAAAAGTAAATACCATCGAATGTACAGTAGCGGAATCAGACGAGGGAGGGGGTGGGGTTAAACGAACATTGTATGCCAAATTATGAGAACAAACCACCGAAAATGGACATCGAGGGAGTGCGAAAAGAACCGTTCAGACTGCGCAGAGTAGCGGGCTGACTATGATCGAACAGTGGAAATTTTAGACGACCTTTATCGCTTCAAGTTCTGATTCACCTTTGTTGACCTATTTTCTTCCCGAATATTATTATTTTGCTGAATTACAGAATGGTCTCTTTTTTCTGACGGGTTATAATTATATTTCATACATTTGTAGAAGATCGTTTTAGCAATAGAAAACTGTATTAGGAATACCTTTACACCATTTCTATTCATATTTTACTTTTACAATAGACAGTTAATATTATTATTAATTCTTCAAATTATGAAAAACAAAACAAAGTAAACAAACAAACAAATAAAAACAGTTCGGATGAGAATACAGCTACAAAATCAGATAATTACGGGTATACTATATCGAAAAACAGAGGGTACGGACCTACGAACTACTGTTTCAAGACGTCTCTGTGATAGCGCAGTTGATAGCGTGTCGGATCCCAATGATCGGGTCACGGGATTGACCCAAGACGTTAGGACACGTCATTTCCGACATGCGACTCTCAACAATACATAATCGTATTGATTACGAAAAATTGAAAACCCCTTTACAAACAAGCAATCAGATCATTACAAGACAATGTTTTGTATGTGCACATTTATCAAAAAATGTCTAGATGCACGAGAATACGTAACACAGAAGACTTTGAGAAAAAAAATGAATTCCTTTTTTCCCAGGAGTGCCTCTTCGTTATATATGTGACCTGTCAAGCGAAAAGGGACCATCTGGGAACTCCGTAAAATGGATATTTGAAAAAGAGATTGACCCTAGCACAACCAGAGGTCGTTTTTAAAAAAATCTTTCATAGGAAGGTAGATTATTCTAGATTCAGAAAATAAGTAAAGTGCAAAAAGTTTCGACCTAGTCTGTCTGCGCAACCCGCGCATTCTGACTAGGGTCGACACTTTACGCACTTTCCAGATGGTCCATTTTCGCGTGACGTTCACTTATCTATGTCGTCACGTGGTGCGCACTTTTGTATTTCACACCCTCGAAAATATTTTGAAGATCTTCGTCGCATCCGGAGTGGTTCATCTTTATCAACCCTTGAGTTGATAAGCACTTCGCTCTCCATAGATTCATAACGTTCGGATACTCGAAATGGACGAAAAGGCGTTTAAGCGAATATCGTCAATGTACTTCTAAAATATCGTAACTACAGCTCGATCTAAGCTGTAGGTACGAGGATTTGAAATTACAACGACGGTATCTTTAAATACAATCTTCTGCCACATAAATATAGCTTTTGAAAACCTAGAACCGAGAATAAAAATAGCAAACACTATACTTTATAGTTTCGCGTTTTAAGTGAGTTTTCAAAGGTCCCGTTTGTTCATATAGGTACAGGTATATACAAAATTGACCTTTAATCACTTACTTTAACTTGTATATCTTTATTTATACTTTGCAGAAGTATTTTGTCTCATTTAATCCTGTGCTATACTTTATGTCTTTTTCGAAATGATCATCTATGACCATTGTGAAAATAAGTAGTTTCTAAAAAAAAGATTTTCGTTGAAATGATATTACATGAACACGTATCCTTGCTTCAATTCACACAAGGTGAAAACTTCATGATTCCATCTGAGCATTTATTCCAATGGCGATTGTTCATAATTCTCGACACACTTAAAACCTAGTCATATGTAATACTGTTTTGTCTAGTAAGGATCGAACCCCCCCTTCCCCCCCCCCCCCCTCACCTGCCCTTATTTTACATAAATACGGTTCATGGCAATTTGAACTTAAGCGAAACGTATATCAATTGACTATTCAAAAGGGTTGCCTTCAAAAAGGAAAATGGTCGCCTATAAAATCTATTTTTTCTAGTCCAAAACTTAAAACGTTTAACCGGTGCTTAACTTCTATTCTTCTTTAACGTACATATTTAAAATGTTACCGAAATGGGCCTGTGCGTGGCATTTCAAATAATTTCATATACGTGCAAACTAAAGACTGGTCAGTCTGTGCAGAAACAAACTCTGATCAGAGTCTACATTACGCGTTCTGTGTATACATTATGACAAATTTTGTCTGGATAGTTAAAGACTATAGATGCATTGAGTTAGAGTGAGTGATCAAATGTCAATTTTATATATACAGTGTATAGATAAAATTGTCCTTCGATCACTCACTTAAAATTGTACATCTATATTTCTCGTGCATTTAGTGGCTCACCATTCTGTTGGATATCTGTGTTCCACGTAGGTTTGGAATTGAAATTCTGTTTCAAACAAATTGCCAATCTATCAGACAATTTAACCAGCCCTGCGTTCAGGATGAAAACGTTAGCAAAGCGCTTTCGAAATGATACATCGCTTTGCACGTATGTGCACGTGTACAACGGGGTATCATCTTATAGCGCTCGCGAAACGCTTTTTCATCCTGAACACAGAACAGTCTGATTCAAACTTTCACAATAATAATTGAGGAGAAAGCATGAAATAAAGGCTAAGATCGCATGTCTATGAAAGCAGCCCTGCGTTCAGGATCACAAAACGGTGCAAACAGCTTTCAAATTATACCCCGCTTTGCACACAAGCGGACGTGTAAAGCGGTTTAAAAGTTTGAAAACTGTTTGAACAGTTTTGTGATCCTGAACGTAGGGTAGATCTTGGCCTTTACTGTCTGTCGAACTTTGGTATACAACAGGAATATGTCGTGAAAAACATGGGACGTATTAAGCATATTTTAGACATATTTTAGTATATATTTAAATATATACTGAATATCTTTAAAAACACGTCACATATATTTGATATTTGGCGTTTTCTCGCACAGAGTCGCATGAAAAGCGTGATTTAGGAATGAATCATTTTTCACGAGACCCGAGCATGTGCATATTTAGCACATCGATAAACTGTCGACCCATTTTTTGAACAGAATATACACACTTTATGAGAAATTGTTTATCGATCATTTCCGCATATAAAAACGCATTTGGAAGAAAGTACAGCAACAACAATAATGCCAACAACAAATACTAAGCCCCAAAAAAAGAAAGTAGGGCATGAATATTGAAAGCATTTGCGAACAGTTTGTGGTTTTAATAAATCACTCGCATCCGACGTTACTTTTGTCTTGCTCCCGCCAGAGACTTCAGGTTATCGAAATACGTTACGTTGCACATAGAACGTTTGACGACACTCCTACTCGCTTCTTATGTTTATAAACTTCTGGAAGCATAAACGACCGTTTTCTATATTCTAGACAACGTTCCTGACATACATGCACACCTGTTAAATGTTTTCCTTTGGTTCGTGTACAGAAAGTTGAACCTATTTTTATGTTGCTTCTATTTACAAACAAACAAACAAACAAACAAACAAACAAACAAACAAACAAAAAAACAGTTTGCCCAGCTGAACAGTATATCAATATTAAGCTGTAGATGAGCAAAAGCAGTTGCACAACATAAGAGGCCCCAACACATAAAGGAATAGCAAAACCTTTATTGAAAAGGGATATTTAGTTCAAAACCAACAATTTTATCGGCGTGATAAAAATTTGCCTAAATTTGATCAGATTGTAGACAATGTTTCTACTAGGTACTACTACGACCTTATATCTTAGACTCTGTCTCAAAAGGCTCTTTTGAAATAATCAATTTCCATTTATTTTGTCAACATACACGTCAAACCTGTTTGGTCTGAGTTTAAATATATGTTAGGTATGGTGCAACATCACACCATAATATTGTAATATTTTCTGCGATTTACTCCACATTATATTTTTTTTAATTCAATCATCTATAATAACTTACAATAAATTTATCATTTTGTGAAAAAGAGAATGATACTTTGCTAAACAACTTTTAAGGTTTTTAAACTATTAATGTCCATTTATGATGTGATAACACACCATACCTTACATAGATCTACACGTATACAAAATTAGAATGACATTTATACTCATAGAAAAAAATGCAACATCTGCATGTATGTAGATACGACAGTACGTTCAATTATGGCAGAAGATGAACCCCGTCGACATTATATTAGGCATTCTTGGTCGCCGACTATGCGTACTGTTACCTCATATTCAAAATCGTCCTCATTTGTTACATATGTTGCAATGGTTCATATCCTACAGCTGATCCGGGTTATTAGGAGAAAAGTGGGTGCCGTGATTTGCCGTTGTATTTGCATGTAGATTATTTTGGCTGTACAGTATGTGCGGGGATCACTCTTGGATTAGAGACAATAAACATGTTGAAATCCAATCTAGCACATTCGAAGCTTCCATAGATAATCGTGTCCAAATTGATTAAAGCAAGTCTTGTTTTGCAGTTTTATTACCAATTATAAGACCCACTGTAACATGTGCATAAATTGCGTGAAGTTACCATGGTTAACTTTTGCTAAAAACATTCCGGTAAAAATCGATGTTGCAATTCTGTTTTCTTTGAGTGTACATACGAGGGATACACTCTATTCCATTTCAAATTGAAATGAGATGGGTGCGGCGTCTCGGGGCAAAGAAATGACGTCATTAACATAAGATCCCTTTCGGATTGCTTTTGTAAGTAATTTTTCTATAAGTTATAAACAGTGAACGCATATCAAGTCCCATCAATTAAATCTTTCCAAAAGTTCAGAGCACATCTTCACAAATATATACAACTCTTTCAAGTAAAAATCGTTTAAAAGATTGATGTTTGGGATTTGCGAAAACGTCTATAAGAGACTTTCGTATAGCCGTCATTCCCGAAGTTTTCTGAGCAGTAAAATAAAATAGATTCTGGCTTACATAGAGAACAGCAAAACAGTTTTTCAATAATTTAATTTCGAAGATTCGTTCCTTATGATACATAAAAAGCTGAAGATTTGGTTTTATTCATCAATGATACAGCTTTTAGTAAGCGTCTATTTACGGAAACGCAAATAGTTACGAAAGAAAGTCGTCTCATAAAGAACATTAACACATTTTCTTCATGATGTCATATTTCAAAATATGAAAATGATGCTGTTTATTTAATCCACAGAGGATTGTGACTAGCAAACCTTAAAACACTTATGTATGATTCTGCTTCGCATATCATTCAGTGTAATTAGGATTTAGTTTCATACCTCCATGAATTCTAAAATTACCATCATCTCATAATTGTAATACATTAGCATGCATTTAACTTTGTTATATGGCCTACGTCATAAAAAAAATAACCCCGTTAAAAAAATTGATATTACACGGGTGTTATTACACTAGTGAAATAACTATGCAACGCCATTTTGTAACCGCGAAAATGACGTCAGAGAGTAAATTTTGTGACGTCAGTTTTAAACGGCGTTATAAGTTACACGGCAAATTTAAATGTTGAATTCTAAGGATTTTGACGATTTTTCTAAAAAAAAATAGAGTCATATTATAAATAGAATATAAAATTTGTGCTCATAAAATAAAGAATTTATTAAACTCGTCATCTAAAACAAATAAAAACTCGACACAGCCTCGTTTTTATCTGTTTATAGAACACTCGTTTAATAAATTCGGTATTCCATGACCACTAATTCAATATCCTCTATTTTTGCTTACGTGTATAGAGACCTTGTATACCGAGACGGAATTCGACAATATCTTTGACTGATTTTAGATGGCATTTAAAAGTAATTCTTTACCATTGTCAATAGAATTGTCAAGGAAATGGGTTCTGTATAGACATTTAACGAAGTCGAGTCTTCTTTGTGGAAGGTTGGTAAACCTTCCTTGGTAAATTATAAAATGAATAGAACATTTCCAAATGGAGAATATGAACTACTCATTCACAGAGAGTTGACGTTTTTTTGGGTTTTTTTGTTTAAAAGAATTGAGAAAAAAGATACACAAGCAAAGCTTTAAGATTTCTTCACAGCAATACTTTCGGGATCCTTTGACGGTGTTTTTGTCGTAATTGTCATTGAGACAAAAACAACATTTTTACGATGCCCAGTCTTAGAAGAAGGCCCCAGCCGCTATCGCAATACGAGTCAAAATTCACACTCAAGTTTTGTTAAAATGATAACATCCGAACCAAATGCTACCTTTCTCACACTCCGGCCCTATCAACAAAGGTTTAAATCCGAGTAGATACGGGGATGTACGAGATTATCTGTGGTTTGAAGTGTTAGAGACTTTTAACGAGTTGACAATATCTGAACATTGTTCATAAAAGAATCATTGGTCGGAAAGGACAATTTTTTGATGTATTTTGAATTTACAAGATGCCATGATTGTGTATCGTGTTTTTGTATTAAACAGATAAGATTTGATAGTTTGACTTATTGTACTATTAATACGTTTAAAAAGGAAAGAGAGAGGGAGAGAGAGAAAAAAATAAAATCGACGGAACAATGAAAAGGAATCTATTCGTTTAAATATGAATTACAAAATGTGAGATTTTTAAAAAAAAATTCTTTCCGATAAAAAATCGCACTATTATGAATGGAGAAAACCCATTGATAATTCCAATTTTAGAAGCTTAATTAATAATTAACCATTAGTCAGTGCAACTTATCATAAGTGGATATTCAAACAACACTTCAAGAACCCTTCATGAAGTTCTGGATTTTAACATGTGACCAAGCACTAGTCGGAGTCTAGTTTATTAAATATTTACTATATGAAATAGTCACATATAAACCTGACCTAGACTAGAAGAGTCGTACAGACAATTAAACGGACACCAAAACAAAAACAAGAAATGTCAACTCTAAGTGAGCGAGCTTTGGCGTTTTCTGTGGATAATTTACTGGGTAAAATTGAGAAGCAGGCCGAACAAAGAAGGCGAGAACAGATACGTGACACGTATAAGGAAGAACTGTGCGCATCGATGGGAGAGGAGCCGGCTTGTTGTCACAGAAACGTTATAGAACTGTTAGGTGAGATTTTACTTCTACCACTTGGTAATGATACGATTGCATGTTCCAAATCATCGCTTATATAGCAAAAAACCCATGCGATCAAGATGAAAAACCAAAGGTATCTCTCGAAATTAATTCCCTACCTTGCAAGCGCGCGTGGTGGTTATACTTAAACTCGATACTTCTACTATCCGAATATAAATGGAAACAACTTCTCTGGGCTTATGAAAAATCGCATGGTTGTAACAGAGATGAAAATAACATCTTCATCAACAACAATAACATAATAACAATAATGATAATAAAAACAATTATAATAATAATGTTTCACGCACGTGTCGCAATAATGCTGTAGCTTGTCTATAGCATTATAAGGGTGACTGATTTCTTGCATAATTTGAATACTTCTTTTTTTCTTCGTTTAATTACAAAACTATTCAAACTAAATTATTATCGTTGTTATTTGTATTATTATTTTATGTTTTTTTTTCTTATCTTTTTATTTACTAACCATTGTTCTCTGTTGCTAATCCAAATAGCTTTTGTACATTCGATATTTTTTATGTCAAACGAATAATTTGTTTATATCTCCAGCTTGTTGGGGGAATTAAAGAGATAAAATATAAATGAAAAAATAGAATTAATATAAACAAAACTTTAAAAATTTACAAGACCATTCATTCCATAATTTACTATCATTTTACATAAAGATTACTTAAAAATATTGGACTCCTTTAATCATTTTTTTTCTTTGCTTGAAATTCAAGAGAAAAAAATGCCCCTTTCCCGAAATTCTTTTCTCTTCTAAATATATATATAAAATTCTGCCTATGTACCTATTCCTAAATGTGCACATTCAAAACCTTCTTAAGGTAATTTACACACAATATTTCCTCAACGTTTCGGAACTCATCGTCTTTCTCAATGTTAACCGAGGTTTCGTAATAAAATCATTTTGAAATCTCCGTTTACACTTTTCAAGTCTTCAAGTCTTCTACACTGACTTCATAGAGGTTTCGGAACTATTACGGCTTCACTGCCTTAAACTGATCCCAAGCAATACTTTTTTTGTGTAACCAGTAAGGTGCTGTGTTAACAGTATGAAATAGCAATATATCATGATTACATGTTATTCGAACCAAATCGGATTTATAACCGGTCGCCAAACCTATAAATGCCGTCCTAAACGAATTAAAGCCACCACCCTTTCAAGGGTGTTTCGTCGCTATTCATCTAATAATTTTCTAGTCAAATCATTTAACCAATTAACTAACTAGTTATGGATGAATATTTTTATTTAAAAAAAAAAAATAAAAATAGAATAAAATAAAAAAAAAAAGAAAACAGAAGTCACTTTAGCATGCAGCAATGAAGATTACCTAAAAGTTAAAAACATTTTTAGTAACAAAAACACGTATGAAATTAAATACAATTAAATGAAGATCGGATTTTGTTAGATTCCTCCTAAGGAAATAAAGACGAATAATTATACATAAATTTCATCACCTATGTACTATACAGCATTAAATGTCAATGTATTGACTGGACCATTGATTTAAACAATTTATTTACGCTGACAATAGTATATATTTAGGAAGGGCCGTTATTAAATTACCAAAAACTATCTTATTTGTCAAGAAAGGTATGCTGACTTTTTTTTAACCATATGAAGGATAAAAAAAAATTGTATATTATTATATCGGAAAACAAAAAATATTCTTTGGGCAAATTGTTTAAAAAAGAGATTGTTGAGCATTTTTGCCCTTTAAAATTTCCAAAATTAGAGGGTTTTTTTCAACTTTTGAAAGCGTATTATGAAAATGTAATTAATCAAAAAGAAATTTCTTCGGCAACAGCCATTGTGTACATGTATTACGTCCATCAACATATATATGTTTTTTTTATAGCTACCAACAGATACTGAGCTTATATTAGATAAAAAATGAAACGACACATTGGGTCCGTTTTACTACACTTCTTACGAAAAAAAAATCGTAAGTCATACTCCAAAATCGTACCTGATTTTTTCATTCATTTTCATATTCTATCTTGCAATATCTCATTTGAATCGTCTTTATTTTCAATGAGATAATGCATGGCAGAATTCAATACAAAGGTTACTGCTCTGGAAACGACTTTTTTTCTTCTTTTTTTTTCTTATTTTGACTTACGCGAAAAACCGATCATAAGATGTTAAGTAAAACAGGCCAGTGAAACTGAGGGAAGTGAAAATACGTTGCGCATAATTATACTGCTGCTGTTTTTATCTTTGATAGATTGAACAATTATTTAAGCAGCAACTTAATGTGTTTTCTTCTCTTGAAAACTATATATTTTTACAGACAAATTAAAAAAAAATATTGGTCTATACAATACATATATATGGTGTATAACTTTGATTTTTCGAGGTAGCAACTGTATATACATATTTCTTTGTGACTAAACATGCAATTCGACCTGTATCAGGCTTAGGCAGTATTTTTCTGCACAAATTATGTAATCTTTCCTTTTAGACGATTAGGCATAATTAACTCCTTGATTCAAATAGATGGCCACTTTGCGTGACTTACATGTACAAGATCGTACAAGCGAATTATAGAAATATACTGCGGGCGGTTGCATCAATGAAAGTTTGAGAGAAAGTCTTTAATGTCCCACGGGAAAAATCATAATTTAGCATGTTGGTGTATTTTTCAACAGTTAAGTTTGAAAGAGAAGCGTAGACATTTTACCGCATAGAAAGATATAAAATGTACAGAGTTGTCGAAAATATATGGAAGACAAAAATGAAAAAAAAAAAAAAATAAAATAAATGAATCAAAAATCCCACAACTACAACAACAACAACAACAACAAAAAAACCCAAAACAATTTTTTTGTATAGTTTTCTTAAATAGTTTTTCAGATAAATTTGGTTTATAAGGAGGTTTTTATTCGACATTAGCTTTCTAAATGTAATCTGTTAGTCCAAAATGTCCTCTCAAAGATTTGAATAGCACACCAGATTTGCCAGACAGAACTTGGCTTTCCCCGCCGCCAGACTTGGGCTCCAAACTCACTGAAAAACATAAAACAACAACTTCATTAAAAATGATTTTTGCTTCGAAAAATGCTATTTCACTGAAAAATTTGAATTTGTAAGCGTCTGATAGGTTCTTGAAGAAATAAAAAAACCTTTTTTATAGAACTTATATGCATATTTTACAAAAGGGAGGAAATAAATACCGCTTATTTTGTTCATCATGAACAAAATTTGCGATATTGGATTACATCCCATTAAATTCACACAAAAACCACTCCACACACTCGTTCATCTTCATTCCAAAATCATTCTGTCTTGTCAATTTCATGATGTTATTAACTGTACACATAGCCTGCTGAATTGAAGTTAAGTTTGAAACAAATCACCGATTTTCGGTACATTTTAAGTTGTTTTCCTCGAACCATCACAGTATCTTATAGCTAACGTTAAATTTTCAGATCCAGATGAAAGAATTGTACGAATAGAACTCTGCCAACCTGACCTATGGGAAGCATTCCATCGACTAGGAACAGAAATGATCATAACAAAGACGGGTAGACGCATGTTTCCGGCTGTTCGGATCCGGCTGTCCGGATTAAAGAGATCGGCTAAATACAAGATCCACATGGAATTTGTCTGCGTAGATAAACACAAATACAGATATGTCTATCATAGGTGAGTTATTAATAACAACAACAACTCTATAACTCGAGTACGGTATTGTGACTTGTGATCACAATACATTTGTATACAATCGACCAGTCAAAATAGCGAATTCGTCTTATAGTAAAGAAGTACAAGTTCAAGTGAGTGATCAAAGGTTTGTTTTCTCTTTACCTGTATAGAGAAAATTAACTTTTGATCTCTCATTGATCTCAATATTACTTGCACATCTATATATTCTACAATTTATTTGACTAGGTCAGTACAACTACTTTCATCGTGAAACATTCATCTTAAAACAGTTCTAAATTGCTCACTCAGCACTCCATTCATTCATTCCAAACACTCACTTAAAACATTCAAAAACGCTCAAAATTCACCAAAAATAGACAAGGTCAACAACCTAATTTTAAAAAAAATATAGCCAGAAAAAAAATCACGATTTCACTGACATAGTTTAAATAAAAAGCGGCTGATTGGTTCTGGGAGATATGTGAAGTTTTTGTAAAGAACTTGTATGCATATTTTATGAAAGGACGGTAATAAATATCATCTTGTACAATATAAGCGATATTGGATTACCTTCCCTCTATTTCACTCAAAACTCACTCATCGCACTCATTCAATCCCATTCCAAATTCATTCCAAAATCATTCATCTTATCAACTTCACGATGCTGTTTACTGTATCTTACACTATTTTCGTTCATCTTCCTTTACATTAGAAGTACAGCCTTTGAATTCATCTGTTGACTGATTCATTCAATCTCAGTATAGATACATTTGTTCGGTCATCTACACGACGCACTACAGTATAAGACTTGTTTTTAATTAAACAATATTTTTCATGAAATTTTCATTTAAGTTTTGATAGAACAATGTTTAGTTTAAACCTATTTATCTTACATCGATTGGGAAACAAGTTCTTACGAATTAGATTAATCCCTTTCGAATCTGATCTTGAACAAGGAATAATAGTACGGGTATAAAATACGCTAGCTTCTATCGTAAATCATGGTGTCGTATACTTTTAAGAACATCGTAAAACTGACGCTCAAAACTATCCTCAACCATTTTCCAAGCTATTGATTGATTGATTGATTGATTGATTGATTGATTGATTGATTGATTGATTGATTGATTGATTGATTGATTGATTCATTCATTCATTCATTCATTCATTCATTCATTCATTCATTCATTCATTCATTCATTCATTCATTCATTCATTCTAGACACTTACTCTTACTAAAAAACGACATCAAAACACACACAAAAAAGCAACACAACAACAATAACAACAAAAATCTCGACACCTCTTATTCAATTTCGTTTCAATAATTGTAATTAAACAAATAATTTTGTTCATTGTAAATGAAATGAGGGGTTTTGTATTACTCCTATTTCCTTTTATTTTATTTATTCATTGATTCAGTTACATTCCAAATTATTTCAAAAAAGTTTCACCTTGCCAATGTCTTGATGGAATTGTACGTGAAAAAAGAAATGCCTTTTTCTATCGGGAATCATGTTGCAACATAAAGTTAACAACCTCTTGAAATTGACAAGGTGAATGATTTCGGAATGATTTTGAAATGAAATTAAATGAGTGTGTAGAGCGAGTTTTGAGTGAATTTAATGGGAGGTAACCTAATACCCCAAATTTTGTTCAGAATGAACAAAATTAGCGATATCAATTACCCCCCTTTAATAATATAAGCATACAAGTTCCATAGATAGCTTCCTATTTCCATTTAGAATGGTTTTGATTGAGGCGAATTTCAATTGCACGATATGACTAACTGTATTCAAGCAAAATATATAATGTTGAGATCTTTTTCCAAGTTTTCGTTGGAGTTTTGAAGAATCGGTACAAGCGAACTAACTTCATTAAATTAATAGAGGTTAACACTCTGACGACCAACAATTAATTATCATCACGTGCTATAATTGAACTCCCGCAGATTTAATTTGGTTTTATTGGCCAAAAAGAATTAGCTGTCTTATCTAGTCACATTGAAGAAACTCTGTAATATCATCTTCCACACTTAAAAGAGGGACATTTTAAGGCCTGTAACGTTGTATGAACACCCAAACCTCGTAACTACATTAATTGTTGTCCGCTAATGAAAAATGTAGGAACCGGCATAGCTCGTGTTTTTTAGGATGATATCGTTTTGCTAGGGCAACATAATTGCGTGATTTTGTTTATCTGTTTGTTTAAAAAAAGGTTTAACGCCGATTTCACCAATCTTTTAGTTAGTTTCATTGTTGATTTCGTAATTGCAGTACTAAACTGTCCTAAGTGCCTATATAATATAGGCACTTAGGACAGTTTAGTACTGCTACGACGATGACAAAAAAAGAAAATGTTCTGATTAAACCGAAATATAACGATGTCTCCCGAATCTTCCCGACATCTAACCGAGTTCATCACTACCTACTCGGGATGTACTGCATTATGATTTGGCTTCTAATCGTCGATTAACGTCATTTTGAATTTGCACCGATGAAAACGTTTACGTAGCGTTTACGAGATCCTTTTCCGCTTTGCACGTGTACAGCGGAGTACACTTTTTAACGTTTTAACAGTTTTCACATCCTGACATAATGCCTAGACTCATCATTCTAAAAAGGATTTGTTTTGGAACATAAAGTTTTATAAAAGGTTCAACGATGGTTAGACAGGATTGCAATTGTAAAAGATTTAGAGAAGGAATGTTTCTTCTCTATCGGCGAACAAGAACATGTTATATTCGAAGAGCATAATCGACATTGCTTGAACGAACGCTTCTCTTAATCGACTACTTTTATTTAGGGGTCCTAATAAGATGACCCTTTCCCAAAACTATCATCAAAATTACCTGTTTTTTTATCGTGACAAGTTGTATTAAGCCATCATTTCCATAAGGGACTGATTTTGGTGGTCCCCTAAGTGATCGCTAAAGACAAGGTTCACTCAACTGTAAATCGATTGTTTTTCGCGTCGGTAAATTTTGCGTCTTAGAGTTATTTTACGAGTCCATAACTTAGCGAGAAGAGAAAGGTTTGTTCTTCATTTCTGGATTACACATTAAGAAAGTTTTTTCATGTCTTCAACCAGTTGCTAATATTACCGAAAAGAAAACGCTTACTAACGATTTTATAGCATTCTTCACGCAATGGTCATAAGGCTCAGAAAGAATGTGAAAACAAAGGAGCTGTAATTAAGGATCGACTTCTTGTACAATGTAATTTGACCTTAATATACCTGGATTGTTATTGTTTTATGTCTTTCTCCTTACGCAAGCCTTATACAAGATGGAGTGACACGCAAATGTAAATGACGACAAAGTTTAGCGTTCTCCCAGTTCTCTTAGTCCCATCCACTTCTGAAAAGCAACACTTGATACATAATAATAATAATATCTTTATTCTATGAAGGTGAAACATAAAGACAAAACTTTCAAAAATTCATAAATTAAATTTTCTCTTTTTTAAAATGTTGCCTCCAGTGAAAGAAAAATTAATGAAAAGTGATAATCTGATTAATTAATGATAGCATGATAAAAAAATATGAGGAAGGTCGACGAAAAAGATGATGACAAATGATGACATATGAAATAACAATGGAAACAATTTACAAGAAAATTCACGCATTAGTAAATCTTCGGACAGATACATGATTTGCTTAAATAAATTAGATGCTTTCTGAGCATATAAATAGAGGTCCAGATAAAAGGGGGTAAATCCAGTTTAAAATATTATTCCTAATGGAAACCCTATGTTGTGGGTACTCATTAGAATCGTCTTGACAAGACGATTCTAATGAGTACACACAATATAAAATTTGTGCTGTTATAATTCAAAAGAATTAATTTGAAATCCAAAATACCCCCTCTATCTATAGCTCTGATACAGATTCAAAAATAACATCTTTTGCACGATAAAAAAACATTTAAACTTAAATAATAGAGCTATATCAATCACTTATAAATGTATTTTCTATCAAAAGTAATACCTTTTACACCTGAATCAATGCTTTAGAAACATGTATGAAAGAGACCTGCAATGATTCCGGGCATCTCTGCACAAAGCTGAAAATACTACAGTTAAGGGCATCTGAAAATGACAAGGAAGATGATTTTGGAATGATCTTAGCATTAAATTGAATTAGTAAACAACGTCTATATTGATATACGCTCGCTATTCCATGGTTATATTGATTGAGCGTTTATTAATTTAGGTAAGCATTCACGAAAATGCTATTGTTAGAATGCAGTATCTTTACTAAACAAGATTCTTCAAATCCCGCTATTTTAAAATAATATGCAAGAAGTCCCAGATAAACATTATAAAGTAAATATCTCGACAATTATCCTCAATTAACCCTTTGCTGTTTAATCCCTGCTTTTTACGTGCCTGTGATTTTATGATTGAGAAAACATTGTGAAAAAAGAAGAAATTGCTTCTGACAAGCAATTTCTTCTTTTTCCACACTATTTTCTACCCTACTGAATGGTTATTTTTCAAATTAAATGCACTTTTAATATTCGTCTGCAAAACCTTTGAATTTGGACTGGTCAAAATTTTGTAAAACAGGAAAGGGTTAAATGGAACCTTCCTCTTTTTTACATAAAACATTTGAACCGTAAAGTAAACTTTTTTTCTCATTTGTTTGTTATTTCACTGACCTGCGTTGTAATTTACATGCGTACCTATCGTCATTTCTCACATAGAATATCACTTTTTTCCCCCTTTTCCTGAACATCTTGGTTTGGATAAATATACACGAAGAATGTTCATTCAATCTTAAATGATTTTTCATATGAAAAGAACTAGCAAGTACATTCGTATTACCCGATTCAACTTTTTTTTTCTATTTTTGTTTAATGAAGTAAATGTAAGCAATTGTTTCAGTGAAAATCCCGAAATATCAAAAAAAAAAAAATGACTTCTCGTCATCACCATGTTAAGATCTTTCGTGAATCTTTTGATGCTATTAATGGCTTTCGCTTGGAACTTTGTATATATATATATTCATTAAAAAGGGGGTCCGTTGAATACATCATATCTACTATGGTACTGATAACGGTTGATATATGATAAACAGTGGAACTTCACCAATAGAACAACATATACTACCAAGTGGAATAAATCTGAACTTGCATTTTGTGGAAATTATAATATCTTTAAAATTTTCTTTAATTCATTCAGGTCGCACTTCGGGGCGTTTGCACCCTAATGCGGCGCTATTGCATTGACTATGCTTGAAACATTTAAACAAGAATTATAAAAATTAAGAATGAGGTACCTGATCTTTACCGCCTCCTTTAAAAATGTTTTGAGCTACCGTGGTCATATCAAATTTTCACGTGTGCCGAAAGCCAAGCCTCTGGCAAGTCTATGCATTCGCACAACGTGGCTGTGAGTCCTGACGGATTCTGCGCTTAGTATGACAGAACGGTGCAAATGTATGTGAAAAGTGGGGTATAATTTGTGAATAATGCGTACCGTTTTGTCATCCTTAGCGTATGGCAGAGTCTTTACTATGGGCATGAAGATAGATAAAGTCGTTGTCCCTCTTCTTGTGGTCAATGAATACTTCATTTCATTGTCAGGCTTGCAGAATTTGTGTTCTTCATGCCACATGTATAAATTTTGAGTGGTATCCGTGGTCTAGAGGTAGAGCGTCGGCCTCTTGACCCAAAGGTCCCGAGTTCGATTCCCGGGAGCGGCTATCGACCTTGGTTCTTTCAATGGCTTACACATTCGGCGCGAGTACTGGTGAATTTTCCAGGAAGCAGAATCGAGAGGGATTAATCTAAGTTGTGAGAACTTGTTTCCCAATCGATGTAAAATAAATAGAATTAAACCAATTATAATTATACGCCCGTCGAAGACGGGACGTATTATGGGATCACCCGTGACGTCCGGCGTCCGGGCGTCCGGGTGTCCGGGCGTCCGGGCGTCCGGCGGCGTCCACTTCTTTGTCCGGAGTATAACTCTGTCACTTGAAGTCCGATGGACTTCAAACTTGGCAGTTGTATTCTTCTCATCATTGCAGAGTGCAGTGCACAAGAACCATAACTCTACCTGGCCTATTTTTTGAGTTATTGCCCTTTGTTGTTTTTCAGACTTGAATCTTGTCCGGAGTATATCTCTTAAAGTATAATAGCTAGGATCATGAAACTTTATGGGTGTATAGATCTCACCAAGGGGGAGTGCAGTGCACAAGAACCATAATTCTACCTGGCCTATTTTTTGAGTTATTGCCCTTTGTTGTTTTTCAACCTAGAATCTTATCCGGAGTATATCTCTTAAAGTATAATAGCTAGGATCATGAAACTTCATGGGTGTATAGATCTCACCAAGGGGGAGTGCAGTGTACAAGAACCATAATTCTACCTGGCCTATTTTTTGAGTTATTGCCCTTTGTTGTTTTTCATACTAGAATCTTGTCCGGAGTATATCTCTAAAAGTATAATAGCTAGGATCATGAAACTTCATGGGTGTATAGATCTCACCAAGGGGGAGTGCAGTGCACAAGAACCATAATTCTACCTGGCCTATTTTTTGAGTTATTGCCCTTTGTTGTTTTTTAGACTTGAATCGTGTCCGTAGTATATCTCTTAAAGTATAATAGCTAGGATCATTAAACTGCATGGGTGTATAGATGTCACCAAGGGAGAGTGCAGTGCACAAGAACCACAACATTACCTGGCCTATTTTTTGAGTTATTGCCCTTTGTTGTTTTTCAGACTTGAATCTTGTCCGGAGTATATCTCTTAAAGTATTATATCTAGGATCATGAAACTTTATGGGTGTATATATCTCACCAAGGGGGAGTGCAGTGCACAAGAACCATAACTCTTCCTGGCCTATTTTTGAGTTATTGCCCTTTGTTGTTTTTCAGACTTGAATCTTGTCTGGAGTATATCTCTTAAAGTATAATAGCTAGGATCATGAAACTTTATGGGTGTATAGATCTCACCAAGGGGGAGTGCAGTGCACAAGAACCATAATTCTACCTGGCCTATTTTTTGAGTTATTGCCCTTTGTTGTTTTTTATACTAGAATCTTATCCGGAGTATATCTCTTAAAGTATAATAGCTAGGATCATGAAACTTCATGGGTGTATAGATCTCACCAAGGGGGGGTGCAGTGCACAAGAACCATAACTCTACCTGGCCTATTTTTTGAGTTATTGCCCTTTGTTGTTTTTTAGACTTGAATCTTGTCCGGAGTATATCTCTTAAAGTATAATAGCTAGGACCATGAAACTGCATGGGTGTATAGATGTCACCAAGGGGGAGTGCAGTGCACAAGAACCATAACCCTACCTGGCCTATTTTTTGAGTTATTGCCCTTTGTTGTTTTTCAACCTAGAATCTTGTCCGGAGTATATCTCTTAAAGTATAATAGCTAGGATCATGAAACTTCATGGGTGTATAGATCTCACCAAGGGGGAGTGCAGTGTACAAGAACCATAATTCTACATGGCCTATTTTTTGAGTTATTGCCCTTTGTTGTTTTTCATACTAGAATCTTGTCCGGAGTATATCTCTTAAAGTATAATAGCTAGGATCATGAAACTTCATGGGTGTATAGATCTCACCAAGGGGGAGTGCAGTGCACAAGAACCATAACTCTACCTGGCCTATTTTTTGAGTTATTGCCCTTTGTTGTTTTTTAGACTTGAATCGTGTCCGGAGTATATCTGTAAAAGTATAATAGCTAGGATCATGAAACTGCATGGGTGTGTAGATGTCATCAAGGGGGAGTGCAGTGTACAAGAACCATAATTCTACCTGGCCTTTTTTTTGAGTTATTGCCCATTTTTGTTTTTCATACTAGAATCTTTTCTGGAGTATATCTCTAAAAGTATAATAGCTAGGATAATGAAACTACATGGGTGCAAAAAATATTCATTCAAAATAACCTCAGTTCTATTCAAACCCCCAGTTAATACTAAGCAGTGTGACGGGCGTATCTTGTGACAATTTGGCACCTTGTTTTTAAAAATGTCACGCACTGGCCTATTTGTAAAATTTCAGTTCTAAATGGATGGTATCTGGCATAGGAGAAACACCTCGATCTCAACAGTGTTACGTGCATCCGGACTCTCCGATGACCGGGGACCAGGTCATGTCCCAGGTTATATCGTTTGAAAAGATCAAACTCACGAACAACGAACGTGCAGCAACGGGCCAGGTAGGAATAACTTTAAATATAAAAAAAGACCTTTTTCTGTCTCTATTGAGACAACAACATTGCACTGATGACATTTACACTCAGTGAATTTTTCAGCAAACTGTGATTAAACGTTTCATGCCTCAATAGAAATAACATCAAAAAAACTTTTCTGTAATAAATCATTTTGATTAAAATCAGAACTATAAATTCTAATTAATATTAAGCCACAAAGCAATGAACTAAAAAAGACAAGTTATTCATTTTTATCCTGTGGATATGGTATAAAATAGTAATTTATTTAATTCTTTAGATGGCATTGCCTCATTTCAAGAAATTTTAACGCAGCATCCTCATATATCACGCGACATTAAATATAGTATAGTACTGATGTCATAATTTTAGAATCGTGAAATGTTTTAAAGTAATTTAAACTGATTCAGCTTGCACTTTTTAACTAATTACCCCCAAATTGTAAGAAGGCTGAAAGTGCAAATAATAGAGATGGTTCGTATGAGGTAAACACCCAATATTCATAAATCATATAGAATTCAGCCTTCGTGCACATGATGATGTCGCCAAGAAATATTTTGTAAGGCCAAATCGTCGCGTGTCGGCTCCCTATGCCTTCACGTACTTATTTCATATTAAATAAATAAAGCGTCTCTGGTTTGAATGGTCAAAAGTTAAAAAAGTCATTTCTGTCATGGAATCTTATTATCTGTTTCGAATGCTTCTGAAGTGTATATAAAACGCTTTTATATCACACACCTTCCCCTTATCAAGTGGAATTTTACAATATACCTGTGATTCACAGTCACTTAAATGGATATCATTCTCGTGATCACTTCAAACATAGAAAACACCTTGTCATGTACATCATATTTCAGAAAATACATTTAAGAACAATAACAAATAACCGAAAAGACAACAACAACAAAGAAATAATAATAAAACAAATAAATAACCAATCGATAAAGAGTTGAATTGAAAAAGCTATTTCGAATGAATAAGCACCGAACGAGGATTGATTTATTTGTCAATGTTTTTATTGTTTTAAATATTTCTTTGAAAAGGAAAATATTTCACAAACAATCACGAAATGACACTAAAAATGTGTTTGCAATGTCCATTTTCAGAGATTTAAAAAAAATGGTCTGTTTATTTTACGTTCTTTTTTAAAACAGTATTTCGGTTGTTTGAAATTGGACTAATATAAAATATTTTTTATATATATTTCTAGACCTTATCTGTCCATGTATACGTTTTAGTTTGAGCGATTTCGTTGACAAATGATCTTAAATTGCATCCATAATTAGTTGTGATAATTGGAAAGCCGCATTAGTGCTTTATTACATTTAGCAAATTAGTACTCACGTTGTCAACATGTGAACATATCCATTTATTCCTTTCAATACGTGTTTACACTTGTATTTTAAAAAGTAATCTGCCCTGCGTTCAGAATTACAAATCGGTGTAAACTATTTGAAAATTATACCCCGCTTTGCACGTGTACTTGCGTGCAAAGCAGTGTATAATTTGCAAAAAGTTAGTCCTGGTATGCTATCCTGAACCCTTTTTAAAGTTTGCGAAAAAGGCTTTGGCACCAGTCTAAATAGCCTTTGACATAAATTTACCTTTAATTAAACGTGCCTCGCTTGAACTTTATTATAATGCTATCAATTGTTTCAGATATCATTGATGTCGATGCAAAAGTTCCAGCCAAGAATCGTGATAGAGGAAGTGACGTCAGAATCAAAAGGCAGCTTTTCGGTCACATTTCCGCAAACGGCTTTTATCGCAGTGACGGCTTACCAGAACCAAGAGGTATATCAATTAATTTTTATTGTGTCCACCAAGATTGGCCCCTTATGATTATCTGAAAAATTTGGTTTCATACCTCATCGAAAACAGTCCTGTGTACCCGGCTATCTTTGAGCCAACTTATAAAGTACAGTCCCCCCAAAAATCGGTCTCATTTTGGAAAAATCTACATTTTAAAGCTTACTGTTATTATAATGAAAGAGATGAAGAGAATAGTTTTTAATTCGTGGAAGTATAAAGCTAAATACCTTATCACTTTGATGTGTGAATTCGCTTTGATTTAAATTTTTTGCGTGTGCATAACGCACTTAGTTATTTATCTACATAGCGCATGGCGAAGAATGTTCGGATACATTGTCTTGCTAGAGGTTTTGATTTGCGCAAAGATGAATTGTGTCATACACTGGCTCATTTATGTTGGAATACATATCTAAAATACCTTCTTTTCTCTTCTCAGCATCATGAGATATTGTAAAACGCCTCTGTGTCGTTTAGCGAAAAGATGCTGACCAAAAAATCTAACTAAAACCTGTTTTGGCCCATTTGCAACGGATGTATTAAAACAATAAATATTGCTTTTCTGAACGGTATGAAAAAAATCGGGTAAACTCTGCAAAATTCTCCCTAAACGCAGTTCACTTACATGTACTAGAGAAAATCTGTAAGGAGGATTATTTGTTACACTATAAGATTCGACTGTATATACATGTCTTGACTTTGCTTCACACAATAGAAAAACACAACACCAAAACTCAATTTGCATATACCAGACGGTGGCTTTAATACAGAGTGAAGACGCAGTTGCAATGATGTGCTTAATTATGATGAACATGAGTCTAACAATCGCTCTTACCGCCTACAAAACATAACGCGCTCGCCCAGGAAAAACCATAGATAAAACCTTACAGGAAAAAACTATGGAAACCTGTCCCTGTATCAGAATGCGCGTTACAGCGACAGGTTCGCTATCTGTAAACCTACATAAACAATGCAGCTTATAAGCCTTAACAGAACAAATAATATGATATTACCTAGGCAAAAGTTCGCGCTGGGACCACGCTGTGTAAGCAATCTGAACCAGTACCGAAAGACAATGGTACGAATTGACCACACAAAACGGAATCAGCGATAACTACTCGATATCATGAATGACTTAACATAATTGAGCCATTTAAAAACCCGTGTTGTTTGAGAAGAAAAACCTAGTACAACATATTTCAAAATAATTGATACGCAATACCTATACACATATATATACTTTTTTTTTTTTTTTTTTAAACAAGAGCCTTTACGGACTGCGTCGTCTGGTAGAATGACTACACCTTACAATTTGTTCATATAAATACTCAGCTTTCCAAATAACCCGTGCAAATCCTGACCAATATGTACTATTGAGCAATATGTACGCGATTAATATATTAACCCTTTGCAAAACGTGACGCCCAAGACAAATATTTCACGCTATACTTTCGAAACGCGTGAAATTGATAGTCTTGACTTTGCTTCACACAATAGAAAAACACAACACCAAAACTCAATTTGCATATACCAGACGGTGGCTTTAGAAAACGAAAAGAGCGGGCTGGAGGAATTGAAATGGCATGAATAAAAACAAAGCATTTACAACTCATAACCAAAGAGCAAGTGATCTTGTTACTACTAATCTCCTCTCCAAGGAGTCGGCCACATAGCCGTCTTTACTGTTTTCTCCCTTCCAACGCCCGTGCCTTTTCCAACAGCGTTCGTTAACGTTTGCATTTGCGGCCGTAGTAGCACCCCCTGCGCGAAGGGAATGAATTCCGATATTAAGATCGCCAACGATCTCTCTCAATCTCGATACTAACGATTCTCTAGTACGTGTATAACTGAGCTTTTTATCTTTGCGAATGTGTTTACATACCTCTTTAGAACGGAAACACGGTCGGAATAAGAACATAGCATCTGAAACATTTAAATCTGCTAAATCAAAGTAGCGCTTTAACATAGCGTACGGACACGCCTCGGTCGTTCCTTTTGCAATAACAACCTCATTACCGTGACGATATTGGCCAGTTTTGCTTTTCTTTATATATAAAGACACATGCTTGTCAAAAAATTTAACATCGTTGCAGCGTAAGTTAATCATTTCGTCAAATCGTAAAAACCCTGAAAAAGTAATCAAAATCATAGCTAAATCTCTAATAACGATGAGACCAGTGTATTTTTTACACAGAGTCACCAAATTGTCCGATGTTACTGGCTCCTTCTTATTCACTGGTTTGGAAGATAAACGTTTAGATGTTTCTACAAGGTTTGTAACATATGAATTACTTGTAGGGTCGAAGTGATTGTGTACTGAATGAACCCACTTAATGCTGTATACTGTAGCCGAAACAACTGAATATGATGATTTCTTGTCTATCAAGTCTGTTAGGTAAAGCGCCACGTGAATAGGTGACGCCGGTAAAGCTGACCCCCCTTTAGGTGTAATGAACTGCTCCCACTTTTTAAAGTAACTATAGTATTTCGCGGTTGTAGAATTACTCTTGGACAACACCAGAAAATCTGCCATCTTCCTCGAAAGATCACCAAAAGACTGTTTATCTAACCCACTATTCTCCGTTTCTTGATCTATACGATTCCTCAATCCTAGCTCTGAAGATAGAAAACATGGCAATTGTTTAATAATTCCATTTAAAAACGTACAGCTACTAACGGAAATTTCAATGGTCTTCCATCGGAAATGCCGTTCCTACCTTGACCCCTTTTTGTCAGCTTACCTGGTGGAAATGAAATGAAATCAAGCACAAAATCGGCTTTCTTATTCCCTACGGGGAAAAGTAAAGGCCAAAATGGCGCCGATTTCCACATCGGTACAATTAACGTGCCCTTGCATTTATCTTGCTTTATTTTATGGATGCACTGACTAACTAATCTAGGTGGTGGTACTAACCAACATACATCTTCTGTCCATTTATAAACAAATGCATTTATACCACAGGTACCTAGCACCAATGCTTTGAATAAAATTTTCTGCACTTCGAATTATAATCCGAAGCAAACATGTCACATGAATAAGGACCCCATTTTGTATCTAGACTCTTAAATATAGAATCCTTTATGGACCAGTCGTCACTGTCAAAGCATTTACTTAAGAAATCCGCATGGATATTGTATTTTCTTGGAATCCACTCTAAGTCTAAAGAAACATTTCGTTCTTTACACGATTCTAAAACACGTAATGCAGTATCCTGCAACATTGGTACTCTACTTCCTATTTTTAAAATTCTAGAAACGTTCTGGTTATCAGTCTTCACTAAGACATTATGCCCTTCCAGGCTTTCTAAGGAACTATTCAAAACCCTATATATAGCCTCAAGCTCTCTCCATGTCGAACTCAAGCCGCTCTCTGACTCTGACCAACAGCCGACTACCTGACTATCGTTTCTACCCTGTATATAGCCCCCAAAACCAGCTCCACTGGCGTCACAAAAGACAACGGGATTATCCTGATCACAAACAGTTTTACTAGACTTGACGGATAAAAAATAACTTTTATTCATACTTCTTAGATTTTCTCGCCAAAAACGAACCTCTTCTAAAGCTTTTTGATTGATCTCGACTTTTGAGTTCCAACTAGCTCTGCTGACTACGCAGTGATTTAATGCTCGAGTTCTTAAACGTACATCAGGGCCCACTGCGCTATGCATAGAAATTAATTGACCAACCAAACACGCAACCTTTCTGACCGGAAACGTGAGGAGACCCAGGCTCGCTTTAAACAGTAAAAAGTCTATCAAATCGAAAGTTCGTTTTAATCTATCTTCTGTGACGGAAATATAGCCATCTAAAGTATTCCAGTCATACCCCAGCCAAGAAATACACTGGCAGGGTACCCACGTGCATTTATCTTCTGCTATAATAAACCCGAAATCCTCGAGATCTTTATGGATAAAAGCCGAAACAGCGACAGCCGATTCAAAATTTCTTTCTCCACCGAGTCCGTCATCGAGAAAGACGACTATTCGGTAAGCCCGAGCTCTCCATTTAGCAACTAAAACTCTTATAAGTTTGGTGAATATAAATCCTGCCGAGGATACACCGAAAGGAAGCACATTAAAGACGTAATATTTTTTATCTTGACAATTCCCCCAGGAAAACCCTAAATACGTACGATGATCTGGGTATATCATAACATGATGATAGGCCCTTTAATGTCGAACGAAAACATATAGTCACCTTCATAAAATAATTGCTTGGCTATTGACTGATCTTCAAAACAACACTTATACTTAAACAAATCCAAATTTATGTGCCGGCAATCGAGAACTAGTCTAGGTTTACCTGTTCTACCGTACGCCACTGTAAGAGGGTTAACAACGTGTGGCGGGGTTCTAACTTCTGATATACACCCTTTATATAACAGATTTTGAATTTCGGTATTTACAAATGACGGTGCATCTAAAGACGACCTGTTATTTTTAAGCTCGATGCTGACAGGAATGTTACGAAAAGGTAATTTATATCCATTCTTAACTACATCTAGAACATAAGCATTAGCTCCGGCATTAACCCAATGTGCATAGCATGCTCACAGCCTACCGACCTGCGATACAACCTTCTCGTCCTGAAATGAATTTACATTATTATAACATAAAGTAAAAGTACTTATCTTTGACTCAGCACCCTGAATGACATTATCTTGCACCTTACAGTCCTGCCTCCAGTGACCAGCTCGCCCACAACGAAAGCACAAACCCGGCTTTCTACCATTGCCATGATGATCATTCCCCTGGATCGTTTGTTCCTTGACCTGTGTTGATGGAATAACGTTGGATACCCTAGGTTGAAAATACGGCATAAAACGTCGAGTTCGCAGTCGTCGTTCCTGTTGTATTTTACGGTTAGCTTTCATTTCGGCACGATAAATCTTGCGCTCGTCATCGGAATCGTCTGCTAACGGGTGTGCTTCGTACTCCTGTACGACTTTCCAACCATTTTCAGAAGAATCAGCTAACTTTATAAGCTTCTGACGGTGAGAAAGAATGTCTATACCTTGCGAGAGATTCTGTCTTGCTGAACTGACCGCATCACTATGACCTTGCTCCAAAGCTTCATCTTCTCCAAAACCTGAACATTCACTTTGCTCTGTCCTTCGTTACCCTTTTTACGAAAAGTGTATGTATCACTAGGTTGAATGGACTGCTGAATACGTGTCAAATCCATCTGTGATAAATGACGCTGCGAACCCATAACCCTCTGCTCAAAGTCCTCAAGTTTTGCGGACATAAGCTGCTCCAACTTGGTCAAAAATTCGCTTTCGGTAGCCATGCCACGTGTTGGGAAAAAAGCGTAGTTTAAAACAAGAGCCTTTAAGGACTGCGCCGTCTGGTAGAATGACTACACCTTACAATTTGTTCATATAAATACTCAGCTTTCCAAATAACCCGTGCAAATCCTGACCAATATGTACTATTGAGCAATATGTACGCGATTAATATATTAACCCTTTGCAAAACGTGACGCCCAAGACAAATATTTCACGCTATACTTTCGAAACGCGTGAAATTGATAGTACATGTACATGACATTCGTGTTTACGTTTATTGAATTCTGTCTTGATACTTTGTTTCTCTATGATTTAACCTTTTCAAATTAATTAAAAAGGCAAAAAAATGAAAGTACATATTTTCTTTTGGAACTCAATTTTATTGTTCATGTAAGAAAAAAATAGAAAATTGTGTTCATGGAGATATGAAACGAATGATTAATATAACTAGAAGTGATAATGTATCTGTTACATACCTTCATGGATTCAGTTTAAAACAATTTGTCTGTCGAATGACGAAAACTTACGATAATACAAGTATAGAAAAAAGTGAAGTGTAATTATTTTGTTTTCAATGAAGTATAGACCCAAACTTTGGACCAATAAGAATACATGATTTTGATAGACAAAAGTGAAATCAAAGAACTAATATCAAGTCATTTTTATGATCTTTTTACTTTTCAACATTTAAAGAGCATTGTTTTAACTTAAGATACACTTAGATAATTGATGAATCCTTAGTCCTTCCCTTGACCTCTGTCATGATACGATCCTATATATTTAAACGTTATATTTTATGTAACATATCGATGGCTTAGAGTAAAATCATAATATGTGTCTATACAGCGTATAGACACATAATGTGTTTTGCTCTAACCCTCGATATATAATGGACAAGAAACTAACTCCAAAACTTGTCCAAACTGTAGTTATAACGATTACGTCGTGGAATAAACGAAGAAAAAAATCAAACCAAATCATCTAATTAATTACGTACGCGTTAACAGGAATGCCTCGATTGGTCAATTCAATATTTGATTGACAGCAGCGATGTGTTTATTCCTTTCAAAGTTCTGACATCTTGTAATGGTATACTTATGACCGAGAGGTTATCATCCGAGCGGAAATTGTTTGCCAGAAAAATGCGTTTATGTATCAAAATATATCGGAACTTTTTCCGGTTATCGTCTCATCAACAAATTTATGTTTTGGGAACAAATGTAGGGAAGAGCAAATTGTCTTCACAATAGCTTTATTCAATCTGTAGTTACGTTTTTTAGTCAACCATCTGCAAAATTTCGGTCACTTGAATACTTCTTATCGTAAAAAGGCTATATTAGGATTGCCTTATCTTTTTCTGAGAAGAAATTAGTAAAGCCCCACCAAGTCATTAAAAGATATTATACTGATTAAATAAGATTTACCCGAATCACTTTGGGAAGGTATTAGACCTATTTTATAGCAGGTCAAGTTGGAACGTACTTTCAAGGAAATACACTAATTTCTTTCTGAAATAATAATCTGTACGGAAAGATCGCGTTCAACGTTATAGCATATGAACCGTCTCCCGAAAAAATAACGATGACCGGCAAACAAATAGAAAAAATCGAAAACAGAATTACATGCGTTATGTGCCATATGATTGGCATAAAAATTGAAATCGAAGCGATGACTTCAAATTTCATTCCAGAATTTTTCTTATTCATTAAGGAAGGAAACTTACTTATGCACAATCCTCTACAAATCACTCCAAGACTTGACAGCTCTGAAAAAAACTTGGTGCAAAGTGAGTTTGTAGTGTTGTTGTTTTTTGGTTTTTTTTGTTTTAAACGGGCAACGGTCCTGTCTAGAAACAGGCCGTTTTTCATTGTTTAAGTGTAGAAACAAATATATTGTTTCGATATTTCAAACCAGTACAGATACATTTTCGGCTCTGTGTAGACACATGGTTTGAAACCGTAGAACAAGTACAGTGTTGCTAAATAATGGCCCTGTCATCATGTCACCAGGCGTCATAATGAAAACAAGATAAGTTTCTGTCACATTGATCCGAGATATTTGGTCATCAATTCCGCGACTGTTTAAAACTAAGTTAACTCTGATAAAGAATAAAAAAAAAAAATCGTTCGAAGTAGATTCCATTAATCGGCAGCGGCTTCCGATCTGTTGTTAACTTTGACGCTTTAAGGCTTTTAATGGGGCTCATATTTTTGTGAGATACAAATGACCTTATTTATACCCAGATTTCGAGGGGTTCTGATGTTGTTGTTATTGTAGTATTTAGCTTTAGAATCGTTTGTGTGCAGACCTAAAAACTGCGAATGTATTTACATACAGTGCTCTTTTCAAATTGTTCAATTACTTACTCTGAAAATTCTGAACTGGACAGAACATGTTTTCCACTTATTTGATTATTGATACAAATGATTATTACCTCTTGGCGTGACGGCTAACCTATAAAACCGATCTATGAGATATTGGACAACTTCACAAATTGATAACCGTATACAGATAAATTATCGTCTCATTCAAAAACACTCAAACAATATGTGAAGTATTTGAAATAGGCGACCGTCTGTCTGTACGACTGCCCGGGGATTTTATCATATCGTCTGCACAATATCGAGTGGTCTTACTTTTTGTATATTACATCATACTTAATTAGATACAAATATAATACGTACTTAGTGTATTGTATGAGAAAAATATCTAACAAGGCTGGGAGAATTGATCATTGTCGAGGCTATGCCGAGACAATTATCAATTCTCACAACCGAGTTAGATATTTTTTCATACAATACACTTAGTACGTATTATTTTTATCTTATAACCTCTTTTTGTCTTGTTTTCGTCGATATTTCTTACTGAAATGCAAGTTTCTAAAAATAACTGCATGATGTTATTGTTCTAAAAATAACTATGTGATATCATAAAACATATCATATGGTTTGTTATCACACAGATATTTGTATAGGTATAAGATAAAAGTCGGTACAGTTAGAAATAATGCAATTGGCCATTTTAATTATTTGAGAAGGATTTTGGAATGAAAGTGAATGAGTGGGATTAAAGTATTTTGGGTGAAAATAGAGGGAGTGTACACGCAATCGAAAATTCGTTCAACAAGAAAAAATATCTAAAATATAAAAGCTTAATGCAATAAAATGTATTGTATTACACATTTTACTAGATTAGCGATTTTGTATCACCTTCCTTTATTAAAATATACAGACAATATCTATAAACAGATTTCTATGTCTTTACAAACCAATCATACGCTTCTACACTCAAGCAAATCAGTGAAATCATGGCTCATTCGAGTGATTAGAATGTAGTTATTGATTTTTTTCAGTGACTTTTGATGTTTTAAGTGAGTGTACGAATAAATAAATGTCCCGCTGATCGGAGTGATTGTCATCTTAAAATGTTACTTGCCGTTTCTTGCATCGTACTTCGATAGATACAAACCAGTTTCTGAGATAACAGTTCTTTTAAGGATGCAATGGACATATTTTTCCGCCCTATGAATGTTTTACTTGTTCACATATGTTGTAGATTAACATTGTATAGTCATTATATCAAAATTTGAAGATACCTTTCCATGCTCGTTTTCATGCTCGAGTTATCTGCCCTTGAGTAATACTGGCCATTTTTCAGGAAAACGTTTATATTAGTTTAAGGTCTGTCATAAAGTCAGTACCAGCTGATGTCTATAAAACACATGCATGTTGATATACCTTATACGTGAAACAATGACTGTTGCAAAGGAAACTTCTCTCCGATAAATTACATATGCACAATGTGCCTTCAAAAGTAAAAAATGCACCAAAATGCCACAAAACCTATTTTATTAAGAAATTACCCAATGCCTACTGAATCTACTCTAGTGTTAGATATAATATCAGACAATCAATTCAAGGAAAAAGCGCAAAAAATCTAATAAGTGCACAAAAACCAAACATCATTATACGTGGCTCAAAAATATACACGACAGCCTATTGTTTCAGGATTACTATTATATTTGTTTTTTGTTGATTTTTTCGAGTGAAGGTCAGAAATATGTGTAAACGTTTGCATTGCAATTGTTAATTATGTTCAAATATAAAATAAGCGGAATCAAAAATAAAAGTACGCTTCGTTTAAACGTATTGTTTTATTGTAGAAGCTTTAACATTTGAGCCACAATGGCTTTTGATAGTTATTTGTATTTTTTGAATAGTGGCCGTATGTTTTAAGAATCGAATGAAATGATTTTTATTTAATTAATATATATTTTACTGATATACTACTAACATTTTTGAAAAAAAAGTATGAAACAACCGCAGTATAGCGTATTCTTTCCGAAAATCGTACCATAATGATGGTTTTATAGAAAGTTTTCAACCAATGTTAACAACGCTAGACGCTAAACTTTTAAAGCCTTTTCAAATAGTCTTTTAGCGACCATCCCTGCGTTTAGGATGAAAACGTTAGGAAAGCGCTTTCGAAATGATACATCGCTTTGCACGTATAAGTACGTGCAAAGCGGGGTACCAACTCAAAGCGCTCGCGAAGCGTTTTACCATCCTGAACACAGGAGAGGTCCTTAGATTAAATCTTATCTGACAGCCCGGAGCTACATCTTAGTTTTGAGGTTTGGTCGCCACACGACGAAGAGCGCTTTATACTGATACCTTAGATCAAGAGTACAGCCCCAGACTACGGTGAAAGGGTTATCTGGTGGTCACATAATTATCAGTGATAACATCACGTAATCTTTCTAGCGCCACTTTACGTTATCTTCAAACTCGTAATCAGACAATGTGAATAAGTTCAGACGAGAACGGATGTTTTGGGTTCATTGATAAAACTAAAGATAGATTTCATACGTCATACGACACTCTGTTCGAGGTTAAGGTAGTCATCCCGAATGTTTTTTTTTTAAATCGGCATGACTCCTGTTTTTTCGTTGTGATGTCTTTTCTCCAATTATATTGTTAGTGGAAGATCATCACGTCACTGATTACGCCACTACAGTGCTTAAGTGCCGTTAGTGCCAAGCATACAGTATATAAATGCACAATGTAAAGGCGCTTGCGACATTTAATTACTGCAAGACGGTGACGTAAAAATCGGAATTTATTGGTTAACCCTTTGCTGTTTAATCCCTGCTTTTTATGTGCCTGTGATTTTATGATTGAGAAACATTGTGAAAAAAGAAGAAATTGCTTCTAACAAGCAATTTCTTCTTTTTCCATACTATTTTCTTCCCAACTGAATGGTTATTTTTCAAATTAAATCAATTTTAAATTTTCATCTGCAAAACCTTTGAATTTGGACAGGTCCAAAATTTTGTAAAACAGGAAAGGGTTAAACCGAAAAGTTTTTTGATATCGAGCCGATTTCAATACTTTTCGTTTGGAGTGGACCACCTTAATGCCCTTTGTGAAACAGGAGGAACTTTTCTAAAGTTCAATGCCAAGGCTTGGTTCGTTTCAAATTAATTAACGCAAAACATGTGTCGTACTAACCACGATTTAAGTACTTTTTCCCAAAAGCGAAAAATGGTAGGATTGTTTTAATAATTGAATGGTGTGTTTTGGTACATTTTCATTTCTTGTTATTCCATTTTTAAGTTCCGAGGTAGATCGCTAGACCTGTCCTACGATTAGGATGTAAATTTTTGAGAAAAGTACGTTCGAAAACGGGAACCGTTTCCAAAGTAAGCGAACGTTTTGTGATCCTGAACGCGAAAAAAGGATTTGGTAAACGATAAGAATCTTGTATCTGAAAATGAATGTATTGGTAATCGAGGAAGAATCTTACTTGGTCGGCATCTAATCACTAATAATTGTTAGATATTCAACCGGTTGGTTAGATCAACCGGTGTTCGTATTTTGAATAAAACCGTTACACAGGTAGGTAGAAGAACCTTTTCAGAATCTGAAAATCAGCTCAATGTCAACACTTTACACACTGCCCTGATGGTCCCTTTTCATCTGACGAGTTGAAAATGTAAATGATTTGTTCTTCACGAAAATCTGCCTAAATGACAATAAATTTGACAATAGACCCAATCTTCAACTCTTTAAAAAGGCGAAATTTATCATACATAACACAAAGACGAAAATATCATTTCCAAAACTTATAAGTACCTTTATACCTGTTCATATTATCATTTTTTCACAAAAATAATTTTTGATGCACTAAATCCAATCAAATGCGAAACATTCAGAAAAAAGGAGAAATTGATAGATTCAAGCAATTTCTCCCTTTTTTCTTTGAATATTTTCTTCAAAATTTTGCTGTTTATTTTCAATTTACCCCCCCCCCCCCCCCCCCCCTTGAATTAGTGTCAGCATTGTCCTTGAAATGGAATCAGTCTAAAAATGAGTATTTTTAGATTCTAGGATTAACATGTGAATAAGCAGGTGGTGTCATTTAGGCAAGTTTTCCTGGAGAATAAATCAAATGTATCTTCCTATAGAAATTGGGATTTTAGAAATTAGTTAAAGCACAAAAACTGTTCTATCTTACACTCTTTCTTTGCTTAGCTCATAGATGTTCCACTTGAAAGATTTGAGGATGGCATGTTAAAGTTTTATCTCTGTTAATGAGTGTTACACAAGGTACTACAACCCACTCTTACTAGATCTACGTTAACATTGAATTGGTTCTGACCTTCCTTGTAGCGAGAAGGATTGGTACCTAGTATCTTAAAGCTAGGTCATCCTGCAATATCATACCAAACGTGTAAGAAAAAGACAACAAAAACCTGGTTATGACAACAAGGCATGCCCAGCGTTCAGGATCTCAAAACGGGACAAACTGTTGGCAAAAAATATCCCGCTTTGCTTTCAACTGCACGTTCATAGCGGGCAATAACTGCACGTAGCACCGTTTTGTTATCCTGAACACAGGGATTTGCTTACAAGAAATCCCCAGCGTACATGTATTATAACTGCAATTTTTACGTTACCCATTAAGTTTCCAGTTACGTGTATAAAAAGCGAGAATTATGATTAGGGCAGATATTTTAATACCTCCATGAAAAATGAAGACATATTATTTGACGTGCAAAAAGTCCTATTATAACGCCGGAACACCGAAAAAATAATGAATTTGTGTATTCTTTCGATTACTGTCATTACACAATACGAAATGAAGAGAAGTATTATTTCAACAGAAGTGTTGAAACAAGATAAAACTCATATTCTTTACCTACATTGTCAAGCTCTTAGTGCATTCTTGGTATTGTTTTTTTTTTTTTTTTTTTTTTTGCAATCCCACCAATAGGTAGATTAGTAAAAGTACAGGGCTTTAAGGCAAAGCGTTGACAAGATATCAATATCTGGAGTATGCTTAGAGGAATTAATCATTGCTTTGTTTACAAATCATGTAATCTGAGACTTTAGGTGTCAATCCGAGTATCACTTCTCTTCTCAAATTGTCCCTACATTGTCAACATTGTTTATATTCGGATTCCAAAGTTCATTTCCCCGTGTAATGACTTATGATATCGGGTGACAGTTTCCTGTCAAAATACGCTCCCATGAGATTGCCCAAGTGTATCTTAAGGTAGTGGACATGTAAAAGTTTCGCAACGTTTCGAAAGTATTTAACTTCACCAGGAAACTTCGGTCAACATTGTGAGAGATCAGGAGTTTCAAAATGCTGCGGAACTATTACTATTTCTTAAATTGTTGCAAAATCAGGAGTTACAGAGTTGCCTTCGTCATGTAACATATCTTATCGTTTGTAAATACACGATAGTTATGCTTTTCTAGCCTACATTATACAATTCGTCAGAATTGCAAGGACGCTAGCCAACGTTTTACAAATTATCCCCACTTTGATGTTGCCTTTTCTTCCACAAACGAAAGAGGAGCGATGAGTTGTACGTTGTCAGCATGTATACAGATGTGCGTTTAGGATGTAAACATTTTGCAAACGTGTCAAAATGAATCCCGTTTTTCATGTGACAACTTCTAAGGCGTTGTGCAAACCTTTCTTCTTTAACACATAACTGGACAATTTTTATTCACCTCGATCTATAAATCTTATGTTTACAAAAATGTTCCATTTGTTTCCAGATTACCCGATTAAAGATAGCCAGAAACCCATTTGCCAAAGGATTTCGTGAGGCTGGAAAGTGCAGGTTAGTAAGAAAACCAGCTCACTAATATCGATTTTTTTTTTTTTTGGGGGGGGGGGGGGGGGGGTAGTATTAATTTCCTAATTTTTGCAAAGTAGATATTTTTGAAAATGTGTTGTGTTATACGAAACAGAACGTGTTCGTATATTGGTATGATTTTCTCCGTCCGTTTGTGCGTCTATTCAATTTTAACAAACACCTTCCTTTAATTACGGTGGGATTTGCACGACACTTCCACTGACTGTTATATACTCAGGCGCTAATCGTCGCCGTGTTTTGATTCTATGTTGTGTCACACAATCAGAGGCCATTCGAAACACCACTCGGCCAATCTCACGATCAACCTCGGATGTATAAAGACGGACTTTTTTTAAAAAATTACGGGAAAACCTTGGAAAAATTGATGACGTCAGTTAAAATGGCGTTAGCCCTCGATACTTTGAGTGAAAACGTTCGACGTCGCCAGAGCTACTTGTTTGAAGTCACTGACGTGAAACCATCGTATCCTTAAATAAATAACTTTAGATTCTTAAATAACGGCTAAAAATCTTATTTTTGAGAATGATTGTCATTCTCAAAAATTAAGATTTTTCAGCCGTTATTTACTGTTAAAAAAATATCAATCTAAAGATAGCGCCGATTCGCTAGTTTTTCTTACACTGTTTCCGCCTATCAAAATGTACAATTTCGTTACATACCCATCCGCCTTACATACATCCGAGGTATGTTGTAGTTTACGGAAATGGCCGAGTGATGTTCCGAATGAATCAAAGGTCTCCATGAAAAATTCTGTGTCCCTTGGCGGTGTAGCCTACATATCGTGACAACGGCTCTCTTGTTTGATTTTTGAAGTTTATAAGGATAATTCCATCTTTAAAGCGGTAGTTTAACGAGAAAATAGGGGGAAATTATCAATGGATAAGCTCACAAGCGAAACCAGTTAACTTGAAAAATACATCCTACTTTGGTTCATTTAACTTTATTTGACGCTTTTTGGGCGGAGTCCAACCAGCAATTCTTCACGACGGGATGATGACGCCACATAAAGTAATTATACGATGAAAGACGCATCAGTACATTTGTCCCGAAATTTTCACGTTTCGTCCCATCTTTTCATTAAAAAATGTATCGTTTACGATCGACAAATCTTTCATTTTGTGAACAAATCAATCAATGAAAGATAACTCGACCTTACTCTGAAACAAACAATAACCCTATATATGTTCGAAATTGAACCTTCTAACCGTGTGACAACGTATATTGTGATAAAACAGGAAGAAAATTATATAGCCACATGTTAAAAATACACAATTTAAAGTACTTTTAATTACATCTTAAATTATATGAATGACCCTCTTGGGTCACCTACTGACCAAAGGTCTTTGTGATGAAATGTAGCCTCATAACATACGTTTATGAGTTTAACCCGGTTTCTTATGGATATTGACACTGTAAAAGTAGATTAAAATATTCTAATTTAAATAGCTTATTATCCATAGCATAGAAAAAAAACTATATTGCTCATCTTCATTCATAGTTAAGCTCTTGCTTGGACAATGAAATCAAACTTAAATTACACAATAGTAGATTATTATTATTATTATTATTTTATTGTTTTTCCGCCAAATTGGCGAGCATTACAATAATAACAAAACATTTGAGCAAATTGAAATTGAAAGCTAGCAATCCGAGAAAGTTTGGAGAGAGAGACAGACTGAGTAAAGAAGGGAAATGACAAACATAATAACAAATTCAAAAGCATGTACATATAAACAGGAAACACGACCCTCGTTACCATGACACTTTAACGAAGAAATCATGACTAAACCATGGAAAAACTCGTTGATGTAAGAATAATTAGTGTGTAAATTCTAGGAAGATGGATTAGTCTTTAAGAGGTGATCCATTACTGATTGTTGGAGATTGTAGAGTTATGTTAGAGAGCTCTTTTTAGGGACAGGAAGCGAATGGCATGATAACGAAGGGCAGAATAACGTTACGAAGAGAAATAATAAGTAAATATGTATACAGAACGAGCAGCAAAACACAAAAAAGGGAGACAAACAAATAAGCCACATTGCAAATCTACACCCATCGGACAGATTCGAAAGACGAGAACTGTGATCCATCACCTGACAATTACCACAGTTCACGTAGAAATCGAGGGTGTAGAAAGCAAGGCGGGTTTTTTAACATATAATACGGCAAAAAAGAGTTTCCTTGTCTCGAAAACGAACTACAAGGAATTGAATTGCGCACAGAGGTGTGATTATGAGCAAAACTTAATAGCCCATCAAAATTCACCCAGTTCTAAAATTTAGCAGCAGTAGGCTTAAACCACTGCTTCCCTCTCAGGGACGTTAAACCACCAGCCTTGCGTTCAGGAGAGCGTTAGCAAGCGCTTTCCTGCTTTCCTTTCCTAAACGGTGTGCTTGTTCGGAGTGCTTGCTATAATCAACAAGCATTGGAAAAAATGGCGGATGAGTTTGCCATTATCGATTTTCTCGAAAAGCTCGGGGTTTTTTTGTTGTTTAGTTTGGTCATTTAATCATCTGAAGGACAGGATCTATGAATATCAAACATTTTCTACTTCATTATAGAAATCTGAAAAGGTTTTCTGGTGTTTTTGAGGAATTGGAATTTCAGTCGAGTCACTTTTGTGGCCTAGCAACAAGTCATTTTTGAAAGCGCTTGATAACAATATTAAACGATATTAATAATTTTGAATGATTGACTCTCGTTAATTAAACCGAATTCGCAGTTATTAACCTATACACAGGAAATCATACTGTTTAATATCTCGAAAGGAGGATATAAGCAAAGAGGCCTATATTCACGGTGTAAAAATGTTTGCAAAATTTTGCAAAATTGTACTTCGCTTTTCACATGTATTCAAGTACGTTTTCACCTAGACCAAAGTGCTGGCTTAAACGTTTCTTAAAACCGCAAAAGTTTTTTTTTCTCATTCAACAGGTAGATTTCAAACATTTCCTGCATCAAGTCTTTTTGAAATAGTTCATTAGATATGTTGACTAGAATAGATAGTAGTGATTAAACCCTCTTTAGGGCCTCTGCTTGTTAACAGATTAAGTTTGTAGTGTTAATACGGCGCTCTTCCTTCTTGAACTTATAATTAGTCACGCGAATAACTCCTTTCTCTATGTCAAGATCTACTAAATAAAAACAAGTTAATTCAACTATTCAATTACACTTTTTTTATGTAAAAATAGTCCGAAAGAATCGTTTCTTCGCAAATCAAACACTTAAAGGAATTATATACATGAAATTTTGTCAAAGACAATAATATACAATCACACGATGTTCTAATTCTCCTCTACTAGATCAATGATATTTTCAAAAATTCGTGTGTCAATAGAAGGATTTTATAAAAATGTACTTCAAATAGTCAATATGTACAATTTTGGGATAATAAGTTACAATCAGTAAACATATAACTTCAGTTATTCGAACACGGGTATTTTCGAACACCACGTAAAAAATTGGAACAGGGGTCTTGGTCCCGGCAAATTTGTGGTCGTTTGCTTGATAATTTGTCACCTAATTCTATTTTAAATTATTCTAGAAATGTTCGTTTCGTATTGTCTGGTACTATATATATATTATGAATATTAAATTTTGTAATTAAAGGTTTTTTTTCTAAATGTCAATCTTATTGACGTCTAGGCAGGTTTTCCTGGATATTGGATCATATCCAATAGTATCATAGAAAGTAACAAAAGAAATTGTCTGACTACATTGCATCTTCGAGGTAATGAGTACAGCCGTTTGAATCGAACTAGTCCATTTTAACAATCATAATCGTGTTCAAGTATCATATACGTGCCCATACAACCCATATTTATTTGAAGCACTCTCTTGGTTTTAAAGGAAAGGGTCCATAGTCGGTCTACTATCGGGATTGATTCAGTAACCTTGTTATCACTTTGTTAAAGGTTACTCGACAAGATAAAGTCCTCTTTATGAAGACAAATATATGCGTAATAATCAGTCGATTATTTACAAATAAAATTGGGATAATCTTAGTGACAGATAATCAAACACTTTGATACATACTTTAGACGATATCAGTATACTACTGGCTCTCAACTTATCACGTGATGTTCTGTCAGTTATTTCACGTGGTTTGACGTCAGCCAATCAAATTCTGAAGTAGGGTTTGAAAGATAACGATCAGTTGGATACTTTTAAAGTGGACAGTACCAGGTACTGGAAAAGATCAACACATTCTGAATGTAAATATGGTAAAAGAGAAGCGACGAAAAAAAAAACATTTATAGAAGCACAAATTATCAATGTAGAAAGGCGGAGACAATAAAGATTCAGGCTTAACCAAAAGATGAACCTTTTGAAAAAATGATTACGTTATTAAAACGAAAATAAAAATAGCAATAAGCAAAAAACGCTTATGATAAGTAGCATGTATATATTTTATTGTTCGGAATTTTTTCAGTATTTTAAATGTCGCTCAAAACGCTTTTGGGGAACATAAGAAATAGTTAGATTCTTGGCTATACAGCTAATAACATCGTAGAGTTAAGTTGAATGGGTTGGATGTTTAAGCTTTGAAAAAAGAGAATAATAAGAGATAGCTTATTTCGTTCAAAATTTTAGCGATGTTGTATTACCTCCCTTAAATGAAATCTACTTAATGTTCTAAACATAAAATTATGTTTATCTTATAACTATACAAATTTTCGTGTGATATCATCCCATATGATATTTTTTATGATATCACATGGATATTTTTAGAACAATGACATAATGTGGTTGCTTTTAGAAATGTGCATTTCTGTTAGAAACATCGACAAAAACAAGGCAAATAGAGGTTATAAGAAAACCCCCGAACTCCCTCTGGATCCGCCTCAGGAATTCTCTGGAGTACAGCCGTTCCAAGATGAATTTTAACAACAAAGGGTTCACCAATTGTATCGTATAGTGAAAAAAGCAACATGCGACACGCATATCTTGATCACAGGCCAGAAATACAATTGAAAGTCAAACCCATTTGATATGTTTTGACATGCATGCTCATTTAAAGATGCCTTACTTTAACATCTTATTTTAAATATTTCAGGAGTTCCCTAGAGGCAATGATGGCGTCTTTTGGCGTCGTAATTAATCCCGGAAATGACGAAATTATGCGAAAACGTCACATGTCAGATGAAGTTGGATCTTTGAGTAAGAAATATATTTGTCATATTTTCGTAACTATTTTGTGCATACATCTTTTTAAAGTCACCCCGAACCGATTCTGTTTGAAGTATAATCAAAGATCTGTCCATAGACTTACAGTCGTCATACAGTCGAATAGTTCTAACAATACTTACTAAAATCAATCTAGTTAATTAAGGTAGTGGACCCGTAATAGTTCCTCAACGTTTCTGAAGTAATGAACTTTCACAGTGTTAACCGAGGTTTCCTAATGAATTTCATTAGGAAACCTCGGTCAACATTGTGAAAGCTCATGAGTTCCAAAATGTTGCGAAACTATTACGGTTCCGCTACCTTAATATAGTAAAAATTCAAGAACTTTAGACTTTATTCAAAATTCATGAATTCGAACCAAGTTAGCTCAGTCGGGTTTACGTCTTACGCTAGACTGGCACTCCAGTCTATTCGACCAATGACGAACATTCGACCAATAGCTCTACAAACTGTCATCCGACATTTCAATGAAAACAGCTATTCGGTGAGTGTTTTGGGCCTCACCAAATGGTACGTGATTACTAGTACGCCTAAGTTGGGCGAACACTTAGTGGTTGTGATGAAATGTTGTGAATGTACTGGTGTGAAAACGACAGGAAGCCTTGTATATGTGAACCAGCTGTGATAACACGATTTCAATCACTTTGAAAGTGGCATTAAATCCTATACCAATTCAATCAAATTGCACGAAGGTCTTGACTCAAGCGGCATTTATAGGGTAAAGTTAATATGAGAAGTTGCACACATCTTATAATATATAGAATCTGACTTTGAGACAATGCAGGTCTAAATAGAGATTTTGTTGGGGCGACCTCAATATCTTTCCTTTTCTAGGCTAGTTTAAGATCAGTTTGTCTCGAATACATCCAGTAATCCCTTCCTTCCCTCACAGGTTATTTTCTTTTATATCTTTAAACGTATGAAAATTTAGCAAGTAAATTATTATCTGAATCTTTATCTTCACGAGATTGGTGGAAAACAATTAAGCAATTTTTACAACCGTCTCAGGTTAAAAAGTCCGAAATACCATCTCTCTTTGACGATGAAAAGGATCAATTAATTATAGATGAGACTGAGAAGGCTAACTTACTAAATAATTTTTTTGCCAGCCAATCACAAATAAATGGTGCATTTAAAACTTTGCCAAGTAACATGAACAATGCTCCTCATTATATTTTTGAATCTTTTGAAATTTTTCCAAACGAAGTTTATGAAATACTGAGAAATCTAAATACAGGCAAAGCGTCAGGCCCAGACGGAATTCATAATCGTATACTACGTGAAGGTGCACTTCAACTGGCACAACCACTATGCGATCTTTTCAACATGTCTTTAAATAAGGGTATTGTACCATCGAGTTGGAAAATTTCAAATGTATGTCCTATTTTTAAAAGTGGGGATCCATCGATCCCTTCCAATTATAGACCTGTATCTCTTCTTAACACAATCGAAAACGTCCTCGAAAAAATAGTATACAATCATATTTTCTCCTTCCTATCACAATCAAATTTCTTTACCCCATTTCAGTCTGGATTTCTGCCTCGGGACTCCACTGTTAACCAAACCCTATCACTGTATCATAATATTTGTAAGGCCCTTGATAATGGAAATGAATTTCGAATAATTTTCTTTGACATTAGTAAAGCATTTGATAAAGTATGGCATAATGGTCTTTTGTTTAAACTTCAAAATGCAGGAGTACAAGGCAAAATGCATCAATGGTTTACTGATTATTTATCACATATATATCAGAGAGTAGTCCTCAATGGTAGTTACTCAGAACTGTGTTTATTGAAGGCAGGGGTCCCTCAGGGATCTATACTAGGCCCTTTATTGTTTTTAATTTACATTAATGACATTGTAACTGGTATAGAGTCGAATATAAATCTCTTTGCGGATGATACTAGCCTCTCTTTAGAAATAGATAATCCGACTGCCTGCGGAGATATTCTACAAGCTGATATCAATAGGATAAATGCTTGGGCCGATCAATGGATAGTTAAGTTTAATCCTTCGAAATCCGAATCTTTATTAATTTCCAGAAAAAACAACAAACCTCTCCATCCAGATTTGTTGATGTCAGAAACAATCATTCCGAATGTTGATAATCATAAACACTTAGGAATTTACATATCTGATGATGGCTCATGGGAATGTCACATAAGGAAATCTCTGGAAAAAGCATGGAACAGAATAAATATGATGCGAACACTTAAAAAGCGATTAGATAGAAAATCCCTTCAAATTGTTTATTTCTCATTCATTCGTCCACTTCTTGAATATGCTGATGTCATCTGGGACAATTGTCAACAATACTTAAAAGATCAATTGGATAAAGTGCAAACTGAAGCAGCAAGAATAGTAACGGGTTGTACGAAATTGACTTCTCTCGTTGATCTGGTAAAAGAATCTGGCTGGGAAACATTACACGAAAGGAGAAGGAAACATAAACTATTATTATATTTCAAAATGGTTAAAGGGTACAGCCCTGAATTTTTAACGTCATTAGTTCCTCAAAGAACTGGTGGCAGATCCTCCTACAGTCTCCGCGGTTCTCTGAACCATAGTATACCGAAATGTAGAACTGAACTGTTCAAAACATCATTCATTCCCTCCGTAATAACAGAATGGAATAAGTTGCCTGTTGATATTCGCGAACAAGATTCGTTGTCACGGTTCAAAATGTTTTTAAATCAAAGTAAACCCAACCCAAATAAACTATTCTTTGTTGGATCAAGGAAATTACAAATTATACACACACAAATAAGAAATAAATGTAGCTCTTTAAAACACCATTTATTTACGAAGAACATCGTTGAGTGTCCTCGTTGTAGCTGTGGTGAAACAGAGACGAATGAACATTTCTTTTTTGAATGCAAAAATTATGAAACAGCGAGGGCAACACTTTTAAATTCCTAATCCAATTTCGGCCAGATTGATCTTGAGTTGTTACTATTTGGAAAAAATGAATTTACTTTCAGTGAAAATGAATATATTTTTCTTGGGGTACAATCATTTATAAAAGAAAGTAAAAGGTTCTAAACCACCTTTTTAAAGTCTGTCATTGATATATCGCTTGTTGTGTACGCTTAGCAAGGCAAAGGAAGTCTGATAGAACAATCTTCCTATTTTTGCAGTCCTCTCTTTTTCACTTCTCTCTATCTTCTCTCTCTACATCTTTCTCTTCACCTGTCTCCCCTTTTCTCATCTCCCTCTTACAAGCTGAATAAGTAATATTGCTTTTCTCTTAAACTCAACTTCAAAATGGTTATTGGTGTTAAATGCTATAAATATTGTATATGTGCTTGTCGCTGTCTATCAAATTGGAAAGAAACTATATAAGCTCTGCTTTCGTTTCAATCCTTTTTGTTGGAATTTAATGTTGAGTGTTATGCATTGTAATTTTCGTTGCAAATAAAATATTTTTAAACCAAACGTATTTTCACTCAAACAGACAAAACTACACACGGAGAAGGACTTAATTTCGATATGTTTTAAAACGCCTGATTAGTCGGTGAAGACAAACAACTACCCTTAGCATCGAAAAGATATATGAGCCTGTGCGTGAGACTTCAAACATCTTTAGATAAGCGCAAAGGAAAGACTCTGGTCAGTCTGTGCACTGCACAGTCTGTCCAGGGTCTTCACTTTGCGTTTTGAAGATAGATAGGATCTCAAAGTATCTATATACTATCACGTTACTTCATATTCACTGTACGTGGCTTTTTATTCTGCTCATTGATTGTACCTTACAAACATGTCAAATTGTTGGAAATGTCACGCACAGGCTCAATTATTTTATCTAAGAAGGGTAAAAAAATGTCGCTGATTTCCGAGATATCTTATGACATCCCATGGTGGCGTCCAAAACTCATTCATCACAATCATTTCATTTAATTTCTTTTTGGAACACTTCACGTGCTTACAACAATTTATTCCAACAGGCTCTAGTAATCTTTGGGATTATTGATAGCAGAAAAAATGTCATCGACATACATAGTATTTTACTAATCGTTTGATTTAAATAATTTAAATAATTTATTTCAGTCGATCACTATGCATCGCCAATAAAGAGACCATATGGACTTTTAATGCCAGTTACTGATCAATTTCAAAACTTCGAATCATATACAAGTTCGCCATACATGGCTCATGCAACACAGTCTAGAATTCCTTATTCCGGATTAGCGAATCAAATTCTAGACTGCAGAAAAACGGATATCAATACTCGCCTTCCGGATGGAAAAGACAATCAATTCGACCAAAGATGCTCTAAATCAATTCCATTGACAGATTCGGACTCATCAAAGTCTCATATTCATCCTGCGCTGTTACCATGGCCAGTGTTCGGACAAACGAGTCAGTTGTTTGATCAAAGATTACTCCCGAGTTATTATCCGGGGTTGTTGTACCCTGGAAATCCCTTAGCGAATCTGTGGTTCTCACATAGTAAATCAAACAACGATAGTGAAGGAAGGACTCGTAACTCAGACAGCGTAAGTACAACCGGAGAGTCGTCTACAAGCGACGAAAAATGACATAATAAGAGGGAAAGAAAGAACTGGAATAGTTTGAATAAGTGAAGTGGAAAGGTTTTTGCAACTATTATTTTCTGGCATTGAATATTGATGAACGTTTAGGGTTGTTGATCATCGTAAAGCAAATGTGATAAACATGTGTAAATTATGTTTAGGTGTAAACATTCCAATAATGACAACAAAAGTGAAAAATGGACGATATAAGTACTTTTATGGTACAATAAATTTACTGATAATTGGCCGTCGTTTTGCGCTACTATAATTTAACTCGTCACTCGAAAAGGAACCATCTAGTTAGTGCGTAAAAGTTCCATCGTTTGTCAGACCGCTCGGGCCGGGCAGACTGCTCAGGCTCGAAACAATTCGCACCTGGCTGATATTCTGCATCTACATTGATCATTCAACCTTTCTATAGATATTTTTTTGAATGCGAATACTGAATGTTCTGTGATGGAGTCCCCAGATAGCGCTTTTCGCGTAACGGGTCACGCATGATTGTGAAAATGCGTACGCGTGGACAGTAAAATATCAATAAAAAAGTACGCAGGGTGCAGCTATGTGAGAGTATATGGTAATAAACGATGCAGATTAAACTTTTTAAAGCCTAAATAAGTCATATAATGCTTGAAACATTAACGAAAGTGTTTGATAAAAGATTCCCATTCAGATGTCCGATCCACATTGATAAAATGGGCAAATAAGCAACCCTTGTGTATAATTCTATTATGCTTTGTTTATTTTCTGATGTTTTGAATATAATTTTGAAATAAAAAAGAGTTGTTTGAACTTTAAGGGATGGATATTCGTTTTTTATTTTTAGATTGTTCAAAATATATATTCGACTTACTTGTAACAGTCATAGTTTACAACATTTTAAAATTGAGAGGTGGAATGATTTTCGAGTGAAATTGAATGAGTGGGATGAATAATTTGAATGAAATGACTTATATTGAAATTTATCGATGTATATTTTGATCGATTTAGGAGCGTTGTGAATAATTTGGATCAATTTGGATTGGAAATAGGAATGTTTCGAATGGACAGCCGAGCGAATGACATGGAATGATATTGAGTTAGGTGAGTGTCAATTTCACGATGGTTTCAACTGTTATTGTCACGCTCGAATATAATCTTTTATCCCACTGTAGTTTTATGCAGAACTCGCTTATGTCACTCATTTAATTGTATTTCAAAATCTTTCAACATTTGCACTTTCACAATGTTCTTAACTGTAGATGTGCACATGTACATGAATGACAAATTGATATCTGATATTATTATATTCGTTTGGCACATAAATATACAGTTCATTAAAGCTCAAAATAACGCCATACGTATACACATTCAAGTACACATGTAAAGACACAAGTTTACAAAATTTGAACTGCACGTACACTTGTAATTCGAGCATGTATAATTCTTTCCACAAGTACCAACTGTGTGCGCTTTTAAGCGTTAATTAAAAACTCGGTTTTTTTTGAAAAACAAATCAGAACAAAACAAAAAACTCGTTTTCCTTTGAGCCTTTGTATTATCATAACCATTCTAGGCGTAGTCGTCTTCCACCTAGACTACCTACCGAGCTTTTGCAGCAACTAGGGGTTCTGTTGTCTTGCATAAAATACCATACTAAGATGATATTGAATGAGTGGCCATTGAATACCGAATATATTAAACGAGTCATCTATAAACAGATAAAAACTAGGCTGAGCTTAATAAATTCGGTATTTTATGAGCCCAAATTTGATATTCTATTTATCATATGACACCTGAATTTTTCCACGAAACACGTTTCTCGTTTGCGAAATGACGTCAGGAAATGGTTATGACGTAATTTTCACAACGAAAATATAACGATGCTTTACGTTCTTTGCTCATTTGCATAGTTATTCCACTAGTGTTATAACACTCGTGTAATAACAAAAATATTCAACGGGTTTATTTCACTCTCGCAACGTAGGTCATATTATAAAATACCAAACCATACCATATCACTGCCAATGATCTCTGAATGAAGTTTGTTAAAAACCTTAAATACACAGGGCACTTTTACGTTCTGTTCATGTTGTTGCGTTCATAATCTCTCTTGAAGATTTATCATGGAAATCTGAAAGGCTTTCATGCGTCACTAATAATACGTCACTCGCCAATTAATCGACGGACACAGTAAAATGTGTTTAATTGGAACATGTTATACGACACGTGAATTACAATACTTTGATTCGGACAGGATCTTGTACATCGCCATACGTCATTAGATACAGATACTAACATCGTGAAATTAACATCCACTACGATCAGAACCATTCGATATCACTCACTCAGTGCCCCTTTCATTTATTCAAAACACTCAATCCAATCGTCCAAATCCGCTCCGAAACCAAAGGAAAGCAGTTTAAAATCGTTCAAGACGATCTACAATTAATTCCAATCGACCAAATTATGTTACGATTGCATTGGCTGGTTCTGATTGAACGTTTCTGATTGGTCCATGAAGACACACAAACAGGAAAGTCCGTATATTTTATTGAAGGGAGGTATTATATATTGCTTAGTTTGTTCATCGTTAACAAAATTAGCGAATAAGGGTTGCCTGTTTTTAATTTAAGTCAAAACTCGCTCTACACACTCATTCAATTCCATTCAGAAATCATTCCAAATTCATTCATCACGCCAATTTCACGATGTTATTAATTGTATTCCCCAAGAGAAACTGAGTGTAAGTCAGTCTTGAATAGAAATGTTGTTTACGAGCATTGGTCAGCTGAATAAATTTTCTTTAACTCTAGACAACCGTTCAAAGAAAGTTGCACACAGATCTTTCTTCTGACATACAGTTAATTACATCGTGAAATTGACATTAAACTCAATCATAACCTTTCTAAATCGATCATTTAGCACTCACTTCATTCATTACAAACACTCACTCAAACCATTCAAAAACGCTCCAAACTCAACTTCGTTCAAAATAATAATAGCAAGGAAAATATCGGGATTTCACTTATTTAATTGAAATTGTAAGCGTCTGATAGGTTCTTGAAGAAATAAGGAGCTATCTCATGAACTTGTATGTATGTTTTATTAAAGGGAGGTAATCAATATTGCTAATTTTGTTCATCCTGAACAAAATTTGCAATACTGGATTACCTCCCAATAAATTCACCCAAAACTCGCTCCATACACTCATTCAATTTCATTCCTATATCATTTCATAATCATTAACCTTGACAATATCACGATTTTTAACTGTAAATGGTGTAAACTGTTCCCCAGATGTTGTGTTTTTAAATAGCATTTTTTTATCCTCGAACTTATACCACATTATCGTTTGTATGAATGACTGCATGGTAATCTTAAGACGAGGATGTCTCTTAATGGGAATTCTCTTCCGAAAACTGGGGAGTCTTACAAGGAAAAGAAAAAGACATTTCATGACCACTGTACTTCAACAGTACAATGCCAGTCTTTGGCCTTCGTGCAGGTTATATTTGTCGCTTATCATATTCCTCTGCCCAAACCACACACGATTTAATTCAGCAGCCAAGCCTGTTGTAGTCTGTTAAGTGGTGCATTTTTTAGGATTCAATTAAATACAAACGTATGTTACCCGTCAGAAAATATCGTTGATGAATTGTCATAAAATTGTAATTACAGCTTCTTCAAGATGTAGTCACTTGTAAAATGATTTGCATATTCACAAATATTGATATCATCAAAATAAGTTCGGTGAACTTTCCATTCCTACAATGTGTGAACCGATATGTGGGAATGGGTGCATTTTTATGTGTGCCCTGTTCTTGAATATATAGTCTATGAGGGTTATTTTTTGTAAGGGCATAGATATGGAAATCCCGGTAATACCCCTTGTCTCTATCTCGAATTATGGAAGGATTTGTATACATGGCGAAAACATGACGTTCGAGTTAATTGAATACTACTCGATTTGTATGAGTATACAGTGATGACACTTTGAATATTGATTGAATGATCACTTGAGCAACATTTTGTGTGGTTCTTTAGTTGTGACGTCAGAATTTATTAAATAGCGACATTTTATTAAGTCATGGCGGTCAACGTCATTTACAATCCGTTGTCTTTTTTTTCAAGAAAAAAAAGAAACCTTAATCTTTTCACATATTTAATGGAAATGCTCCGGAATCAGAAATTGCTATTCACAATATATTACTGTCTGTAGAAATCTGGTTAAATTTTATTTCCTGTTTAAGGCGGCAACTTCCTTATTTCAACGCGTTTGACGAATTAAAATCATAAAAACATATCTGATTCTATGTGAAATTTTCCAGATTATGCGGTTGTTGCAAAATCTTTTGTCTATTGCGGCCACCGTACCGTATATTTCATGTTCGGCCATTAAAGGGAAATCGGGTACAGTCCTTTCTGTTTATAGGATTTCATTCGACGTTGAAACCGCTTTACAACGCGAACAGGTTGCATCTTGGGTACACACCAAAAAGCCAAAAGGATTATATATTTATGTGTAGGCTGACCTATCTACGATTATGATTAATTTAAAACGGAAAAATCAATCACAATGCGTAGAGGTTTTGTTGCATCTTGAAACTTTATAAACTTAAACGGAGGTCGGCTTCGAACGATATCACGTGACGGCCATTAGCGCGAGTTATGAAAGCTACTCGATCAAAGTTAAATAAGCATCTGGGTTAATAGAGTTCTATTGTATTGAAGAACTTACTTCATTTCTTGGCACTCTTTACTGTATGACTTCCATTTGAAAATAATCCGGAATTTATTGTTCTCGCCTCGTAGATCACAAATTCAAATATGTACATTATTAAATTACAGTTATGAACAACGCGTTATTGACACTCATCACGACCAAAACCATTCCAATCGCTAGCTCTGTTCAATACACTCATCGGGGGTCGTTCTTAAATACCATGAAATAAATCAAAATCCTTCTTTAAATCGTTCATCTGTTTTTAAGGGTGACATGAATTAGGAAGCGTCTGATTCGTCCAATACGATTATACATAGTTATATTCATAGAACCGTAAGTAGATTTTGAAAAATGGGGCGTCATTGAATATTGCTAATTTTGCTCATTTGAAAGAGAGAGCGAAACAAATTCCTACCAAAATTATTCCATACATGTAATCATTCAACATGTCAATTTTATGTCTTTGGTTTAAAACTTTTTATTTTACATCGATTGGGAAACAAGTCCTCACAACTTAGATTAATCCCTCTCGATTCTGCTTCCTGTAAAATTCACAAGTACTCGCGACGAATGTGTGGGCCTATGAAAGAACCAAGAACCGCTCCCAGGAATTGAACTCAGACCCTTTTGGTCAAGGGACCGACGCTCTACCTTCAGACCACGGACACCAATATTGTAATTTTACGTCTTTCAAAATGAGGATTCAGTGCATATCGCCTAGAGACCCCTTTTCGACCGCTGTTGACGTGGAAATACACCGGATGGCTTGAAGGTCCGTGAAGTTGGCAGCCTAGCAGCCTAGCAGCCTAGCAGAGTGAAGTTGGCAGCCTAGCAGCCTAGCAGCCTAGCAGACTGAATTTTTTTTTTATCAAATTTATTGATATATAACCCTAGTATTAAACACTAGAAGTCACTTCAAACCGTAAACACTGAAATTCTAGCGAATGTAGAACTGTTCCGGATAAATCACGTTATTCAACTTTTCCGACCAAAATGTCCCGAAAATTGCCCGCAACATATCAATCTCGCCCTAACAAATATAAGAACTTTAATCTTTTGATAAAAAAACGAAAGTGGTCGTTTGAGGATGCTACGCTGCTAGACTGCTGGAAATGTGAAGTTGGCAGTCTGGCAGCCTAGCAGCCTAGCAGAGTGAAGTTGGCAGCCTAGCAGCCTAGCAGCCTAGCAGACTAAAATTTTTTTTATCAAATTTATTGATATATAACCCTAGTATTAAACACTAAATATTAAAAATTTGATAAAAAAATTTTTTAGTCTGCTAGGCTGCTAGGCTGCCAACTTCACTCTGCTTGCTAGGCTGCTAGGCTGCCAGACTGCCAACTTCACATTTCCAGCAGTCTAGCAGCGTAGCATCCTCAAACGACCACTATCGTTTTTTTTATCAAAAGATTAAAGTTCTTATATTTGTTAGGGCGAGATTGATATGTTGCGGGCAATTTTCGGGACATTTTGGTCGGAAAAGTTGAATAACGTGATATATCCGGAACAGTTCTACATTCGCTAGAATTTCAGTGTTTACGGTTTGAAGTGACTTCTAGTGTTTAATACTAGGGTTATATATCAATAAATTTGATAAAAAAATTTTTAGTCTGCTAGGCTGCTAGGCTGCTAGGCTGCCAACTTCACTCTGCTAGGCTGCTAGGCTGCCAGACTGCCAACTTCACATTTCCAGCAGTCTAGCAGCGTAGCATCCTCAAACGACCCCTATCGTTTTTTTTATCAAAAAATTAAAGTTCTTATATTTGTTAGGGCGAGATTGATATGTTGCGGGCAATTTTCGGGACATTTTGGTCGGAAAAGTTGAATAACGTGATTTATCCGGAACAGTTCTACATTCGCTAGAATTTCAGTGTTTACGGTTTGAAGTGACTTCTAGTGTTTAATACTAGGGTTATATATCAATGAATTTGATAAAAAATTTTTTAGTCTGCTAGGCTGCTAGGCTGCTAGGCTGCCAACTTCACTCTGCTAGGCTGCTAGGCTGCTAGGCTGCCAGACTGCCAACTTCACATTTCCAGCGGTCTAGCAGCGTAGCATCCTCAAACGACCACTATCGTTTTTTTTATCAAAAGATTAAAGTTCTTATATTTGTTAGGGTGAGATTGATATGTTGCGGGCAATTTTCGGGACATTTTGGTCGGAAAAGTTGAATAACGTGATTTATCCGGAACAGTTCTACATTCGCTAGAATTTCAGTGTTTACGGTTTGAAGTGACTTCTAGTGTTTAATACTAGGGTTATATATCAATAAAATTGATAAAATTTTTTTAGTCTGCTAGGCTGCTAGGCTGCTAGGCTGCCAACTTCACTCTGCTAGGCTGCTAGGCTGCCAGACTGCCAACTTCACATTTCCAGCAGTCTAGCAGCGTAGCATCCTCAAACGACCACTATCGTTTTTTTTATCAAAAGATTAAAGTTCTTATATTTGTTAGGGTGAGATTGATATGTTGCGGGCAATTTTCGGGACATTTTGGTCGGAAAAGTTGAATAACGTGATTTATCCGGAACAGTTCTACATTCGCTAGAATTTCAGTGTTTACGGTTTGAAGTGACTTCTAGTGTTTAATACTAGGGTTATATATCAATAAAATTGATAAAAAATTTTTTAGTCTGCTAGGCTGCTAGGCTGCTAGGCTGCCAACTTCACTCTGCTAGGCTGCTAGGCTGCTAGGCTGCCAACTTCACATTTCCAGCAGTCTAGCAGCGTAGCATCCTCAAACGACCACTATCGTTTTTTTATCAAAAGATTAAAGTTCTTATATTTGTTAGGGCGAGATTGATATGTTGCGGGCAATTTTCGGGACATTTTGGTCGGAAAAGTTGAATAACGTGATTTATCCGGAACAGTTCTACATTCGCTAGAATTTCAGTGTTTACGGTTTGAAGTGACTTCTAGTGTTTAATACTAGGGTTATATATCAATAAATTTGATAAAAAATTTTTTAGTCTGCTAGGCTGCTAGGCTGCCAACTTCACTCTGCTAGGCTGCTAGGCTGCCAGACTGCCAACTTCACATTTCCAGCAGTCTAGCAGCGTAGCATCCTCAAACGACCACTATCGTTTTTTTTTTATCAAAAGATTAAAGTTCTTATATTTGTTAGGGCGAGATTGATATGTTGCGGGCAATTTTCGGGACATTTTGGTCGGAAAAGTTGAATAACGTGATTTATCCGGAACAGTTCTACATTCGCTAGAATTTCAGTGTTTACGGTTTGAAGTGACTTCTAGTGTTTAATACTAGGGTTATATATCAATGAATTTGATAAAAAATTTTTTAGTCTGCTAGGCTGCTAGGCTGCTAGGCTGCCAACTTCACTCTGCTAGGCTGCTAGGCTGCCAGACTGCCAACTTCACATTTCCAGCAGTCTAGCAGCGTAGCATCCTCAAACGACCACTATCGTTTTTTTTATCAAAAGATTAAAGTTCTTATATTTGTTAGGGCGATATTGATATGTTGCGGGCAATTTTTGGGACATTTTGGTCGGAAAAGTTGAATAACGTGATTTATCCGGAACAGTTCTGCATTCGCTAGAATTTCAGTGTTTACGGTTTGAAGTGACTTCTAGTGTTTAATACTAGGGTTATATATCAATAAATTTGATAAAAAAATTTTAGTCTGCTAGGCTGCTAGGCTGCTAGGCTGCCAACTTCACTCTGCTAGGCTGCTAGGCTGCTAGGCTGCCAACTTCACGGACCTATGGCTTGAACAGTTCGAATTTACTAATTGGTGTTGTAAAACAGGACTTTGACGAGTTATTTGGTACATTGGAATAATTAGTTTTATAATCTGAGCGGAAACGTGATCCTCTAATTAGTGCAAAATGAATCCCTCTGGCCGAACAACGCCGTTAGTACATAATGAATAGTTTAAAAGAGTCACGTGCTTTATATATATTCCTATTATATGATTACCTGCGGGACCATGGCCAAAGCAGACATAGATAAGCAAAAGAGAACAGCCCTGCGTTCAGGATTACAAAACGGCGCGAACAGTTAGCCAATTATTCCCCGCTTTGCACGTAAGTGTACGTGCAAAGCGGGATAAAATTGGCAAACTGTTTACACTATTTTGTAACCATGAACGCATAGCTGATATAAAAACGAAAAAAGACCACCTCGTGCGTATAATGTCGAGTCTAGGTAGACTGTGAAGGCTGACCAGCCTTTCGCACTTGGCAGATTTTCTGACTCTAGAATAATCACAAAGCAAATTATCTAGTCTTTTGAAGTTGAAGTTCATTATTTAATCATGTAAGAGCGGGAAGCCTTAAAAAAGTTCTGAGACAATTGCATCATCTTTTTTATCATTTATCAGATTTTGAAGAAACTGTCAATTACTTTTCGTATGAATGTGACTGCTAATTATACACACATGCAATCCGATATGACAACGCGTCTGTTGAGGAACCATCGCTAGGGAATTCGATTTAAAAGATTAAATTATTTGGAAATAAGCATTGAATGTGCAACAAGTGAACTTGCAGCAATGCGCTGACAGAGGACTGACCAATCAACAACGACGTTCGATTTTCGGAAATTAACGTAACGTCGGGGCACTTGAAATGATATTTACAAGTAATATGGGTTATCATTTTAATCAAACGCATTTAATTGTACTCGCATTGCATCTCAAATTGAACAATTAACTTCAGAAATACATATATCTTAATAGCATTTTGGGGGATTGTTTTATCTAAATGTTGAAAATAATTGATAACTGTGTTTTCTCTTGTTTAAAATATTTAACGCGTTTAATTGGGGAAATCGAAATGTCTATTATGAACGTTTTCGCTATACGCACACATCAATATTTTTCAAGAATTTTAATAAAAAGAGCTATATATGCATGTATGAAGATGTGCATTGACCTTTTGGGGAGACTTGATTGGTAGGACTCGGTAAAAATTTACAGTTTATCAAAGCGCGGTTTTATTGACCCGAATCTGACCTCTGTCATTTAGGTGAATAAAAGTCTAATTATTCCTACTCGGCTTTGCACGTGTTTTCATAAAAATTAATAACAAATGGTATTAAATGTTATATGTATTTTGTTAATTGATAAAATATGTCGGTAATTCTTATTTAAGCATTTTGTCCATAGCGGTCAAATTCGGGTCAAATAAACTGAGGTATATAAATGAAACAAACCTGACAAAAACTATCAAGAGTGTGTCTAACGTTCATGACGTCACTATTTTGTACCGAGACACCGCACCCATCTCAATTAAATTTGACATGAAATTGAGTGTATCCGTTTTATCTGCCAAAACTTGCTGAATTTGTAGTCAGAAGACATAGAATTCAACTCATACAATTTTAAAAGTCGTCGAATATCAAGCATATGAAATATTATTAAAGTCGAAACTTTTTTCTATAGCCCGTCGTATAATATGAAGATATCAAGCACAAAATATAATAGAAAATATGAAATATATGCTTAACTCCAAAAGAAACGCCGAAAATATATATTTTCATAAAAAAACTTAACATAATTACTTAATTGTATTTTTGATTTTTAAGACCTGTTTACATTCTGACTATCTTTTCTAGACCGATTTTAAGACTGTCAGATTCATTGTTCCTTTCCGTAGAAATATCCGCTTAGTAAACGTGCCCCGATAGATTGCTGGTCTGATGAACAAAAGGTTGTTAAAAAAAGTTTTTTGAAAGAAACTTTAGCAAAAAGCAATAAACCGTGTCAAACTCTTCAAATTTTCGCTGACGTCAAATGTTACCTAAAACGTTTACCTAAATCAAACAAAATTTGGTCTCCCTAGGCAAGTAAATAAAAGAAGGCGTTGTGCTATCAATACAAATTTCAAATTATTCCTTAAACTTGGATGATTGGTGTCCACCCCCCCCCCCCAAAAAAAAAAAAAATAAAATAAAAAAATAAATAAATAAATAAATTAAGAATAAAAAAACCCCCAAGTTTAAGCTAAGCTTTTCCGAATTTTTAAAGACTCGTGCAACTAACCAAGCATTTTAGTCTTTGCTAGTCACTGCACAGGCAAGATACCGAAATCAATTGGTATTATTGAATTACTTCTAGCAACTTAATCCTGCAGATCAACAATTATCTCTCATAAAGAGGCTCTCTTTTGCACGAAATCGCAAATTGGTCAAATTATTGGATCTAAATGATTTTTCAAAGCGTAGGAGTTCAAGACGCTGAGGTGTATACTAGCACGGAAATTGCATGTCTTTTTCAAGCTCTGCTATTCCCTTTAATGATTCTATCCTTATTCTTAAACCCTTTACATTTTTTATTGGTCTAAAGTCAAATAGTCAATGGATTTTTACATGAATTTATGATTGATGATAAAGTTTGTTGGTACATACAATAGTAATGCTATGTGTCATCTAAAGTTTGGTAGGCATGAATGTGACAGGAAAATGCGATTCAGTTAAGAACATCGTGAAATTGGTACCCATTCTGATCAAAACCATTCTAAATCGCTCAATCAACGCTCCATTCATTCGCTCCAAACACTCACTCAAATCGACCAAAGCACTAAAAAAAACTTTATAAAACATTTCGAAATCGACCAAGACAATCAACAGATAATTCAAATCGATCGAATTATTCTACCATTTTATTTGCTGGTGTCCATTTTAAAGTGACTAATCGGTCCATGAAGACATGCTTTTTTATAAAAGAGAGGTAATTTTATATAGCTATTTTTGTTCCTGGTAAACAAAGTTAGTTATATTGGATTACCTCCCATGAATTTCATTCGAAACTCGCTCCACACACTCATTCGATTTCATTCCAAATACATTCCAAAATCATTCACCTTGTCAATTTTTCGAAGTGCTTAACTGTTATGCTACGAGTACCGATACGTGTGTATCCACGTGGTCTGTCATTCACAAGCAATTATTTGTATGTTAATGACATGTACCTCTGCTAGTGAACTATATGTTTGAATATGTGACAAGTCAAGCTGAAAAGTACCAGATTATAACTTTATCAGATAAATATTTGAAAATATGATTGGTTCCAGTTGAGGGCAATCGATGGTTGTATTTATTCCTAAATATACTGGCACATAAACATTTCGACCTTTTGTTCAATATATTATAAAATCGGTGCCTTTGCCGATGCAGTTGCCTTTTTTCTAAGATTTGAGTCTCTCGGTGAACTTCCATTGGGGGTTAAAAACTACCGGGTAGTCAGCGACGTTTTTGTTGAAATCGCTATTATAAAGACAAATGATCGCTAGCGATTGGTCATCATGACGTCAAGGTTTTATGTCATGAACAACGAGCCTTTGCGTGAGATTTCCAACAATTTCAATTGGTATTATTGAATTACTTCTAGCAACTTAATCGTGCAGATCAACATTTATCTCTCATATTGTACGACAGCACAAATTGAACGAATTATTGGATCTAAATTATTTTTGGTGAATTACCTCCCTTTATTTTAACAAATAAGTCAAATCTTAAAAAGTAAGACTGTGACCCCAACTTTTTTTCATGTCAAAATATTCTTCATAATATCACAAATTCATATTTAAGGTATAAGAAAAAGTTTAATAGTAGAACTATATTTATCTGAATGTGAAGCATGTATTAGTAGCCCTCAATATTATGGGAAATATATTTCTACCAAAAAAGGACCAAAAAAGATTTTCTAACTTTGAAATTTCATATTTCTTTAATGAAATAGTTGAATGGGTTGTCGTCTTTAAATAAAACATAACTCAATTACTTTCAGGATATTTATTTGTCCAAAAATAATAACTTCAAATCAAGGGTGTAATTTTCAAAGAAATTTAAAGGCAAGAACTTAAGTGCACTAAATGATTTTGGTACCTATTTTCCTACGGCTCAGAGAAAAAAATAAGCAAGGTGACCCGATTTTTCTTTTCAAAAATCGAAATAACATATTTAGATCTTTCTAAAAAATTAGGTTTTTAGAAAAGTTTAATAGTAAAAAAAAGGCGAGCGAACTTCCTAAACCTCAATTAGACCTAAGCAATATTGATAAATTCCATCAATACTTGAACATCTGTAAGGTAGGAACTTGCCAAAAAGGAGTTTCAGAAGACAACGTGATAAAATGACGTCAGTTTCATGCCATGAACACGCTCACGCTTAAAATGTCATCTCAGTTCTAAAACCGCATCCACATGAGCAACGTTATCTGTTTAACGAAAGGAACTAAAAAGGATGTAAGTGACGTCATTCCTGGTCAAAAAGACGACGTTTTGATGTCGTCCTCTGACCAAACGTGCTTAAACGCAGTATTGATTTTTTGTTTGACCCCTTGATCTATTCAACTTAACTTAACTTCAATTTTGAAATTTGATTGGCTTTTGTTTCAATTGGAAAGTAAATATCGTCCTAACAGTACGGCTATGAGAAATTTCTACTTGGGTATGTTGGAAATTGTAATCGTATAGGGAAAACAAAAGAAGTGTCAAAATTTAATTGATGTTTGATTAAAGGTAACTTGTTAAGGTAACAAAATGAGTATATTTTAGTCCAAGTCTGTTAACTCATCTTGGCATTTTAGTGATGCTTTTAAGTATTGCGTGTTTAAAGTCGCTCAGTATATATACGAGTACCGACGAAGGAAAACATCTCGTGTGTATCCACGTGGTCTGTCATTCACATGCCATTATTTGTATGTTAATGACATGTACCTCTGCTGGTAAACTACATGTTTAAATAATGTGACCCGTCAAGCGAAAAGGGACCATCTGGGAAGTGCGTTAAGTGTCGTCCTTGTCAGACTGCGCGGATTGCGCAGTCAGACTAGAGTCGAAACTTTTCGTTCTTTCCAAATTTTCTGAATCTAGAATCATTAATTTACCTTCCTGTGGAACACACTTTGAAATGCGTCTTCTGGTTGACCTATGCTGGACTAATCTCTTTTTCAACTATTCATTTTACAGATTTCTCAGATAGTCCCCTTTCGCGTGACGGGTCACATATATGACACGTCATGCTGAAAAGTACCAGATTATAACTCTATCAGATAAATATTTGAAAATATGATTGGTTCCAGTTGAGGGCAATCGATGGTTTTACTTTACAAATTATTGCACGGAAATGTAGAATACTCGTTCCAGATTTCAAATATCAGCAAAGAGGTAATTTAGGTCTCTCGTCAGCCTGGCAATCTGAATGAGTAGAAGAAGCGAATTTTAAACGAAAACCAAGGGCGGTGGTAAAGTAACTTTAATTACGAATTAATGACGAAATTATTGATACCTTATTACCTTACTTCGAAAAAGATAACGTACTTGACCGTTTTTTTGCCCTCACGAACTAAAATGCCGCAAAAAATTCACAACAACTAATAATATCGTGGAATGAATTGATATATTTGAATTGAATTTTGCTCGATTTGAACGACTTTGGTCATTTTCATGGTTTGAGTGAATGTTTAAATGAAAGAATGCAGCGCTAAGCTAGTGATTTAGAATGACTTTGATGGGATTGAGTGTCGATTCCATGATGTACTTAACTGCAAAAGAGACACCTCGTGTGTTTCCACGTGGTCTGTCACTCACACAGTGCTTAATTACGTAAATAACCTACAATAAATGACATTATTGCATTTTTATACAATTCAGAGGGTCATTTACCCTGAGTTTGACATTCGTCAATTAGTTCTCTGGAGAGTTAATAAAGAGAATCACCAAACTTGTCACAATACCCTAAGTTATAGTTACGATGAGGGAAAATCTGTGTCGAGTCGCAGCGTTTCAGGATGGTTTATTCCTAAATATACTGGCACATAAACACTTCGACCTTTTGTTCAATGTATGATAAAATCGGTGCCTTTGCCGATGCAATTGCCTTTTTTTCTAAGATTTGAGTCGCTCGGTGAACTTGGAGCCTGGGGGTTAAAAACTACCGGGTAGTCAGCGACTTCTTTGTTGAAATCGCTATTATATCGACAAATGATCGCTAAGACGTCGCGCACGGTAATGCTAAAGCATTTGAATTTGAACGTCTCCCGATTAGTTTCATCTGCCATATTTTCCAAACCTGTTGATCAATTTCTATGTTCTTTATACCAAATGAACAACAAGAAAGCATACTTTTAAAGTATATTTGTTACGTGAATTGAGGAAAATAAAATTCCCGTTTAATTAAGTCTCTTTGTCACCAAAACTCGTAAATTACGTCTGTAAAACGTAACAAATTATGTGTGGGTAGATTTCTTTAAAATCCCTTAAATACATTAAATAGTTCATGAAAAATGTTGAGAATCTTTAGATTTGGGCGAGAGGTGACACCGTGTTAGTTGGTGAACTAAAATGACCGTCAGTAAAATAACAAACAATTGATAGAGATTTATCTTAGAATTCAAAAGTTGCAAAACGTCAAATTTTAAGGTCCGTGAAGTTGGCAGCCTAGCGGCCTAGCAGCCTAGCAGACTGAATTTTTTTTATCAAATTTATTAATATATAACACTAGTATTAAAGACTAGAAGTCACTTCAAACCGTAAACACTGAAATTCTAGTGAATGTAGCTTTGTTCCGGATATATCACGTTATTCAACTTTTCCGACCAAAATGTCCCGAAAATTGCCCGCAACATATCAATCTCGCCCTAACAAATATGAGAACTTTAATCTTTTGATAAAAAAAACGAAAGTTGTCATTTAGTATGCTACGCCGCTAGACTGCTGGAAATGTGAAGTTGGCAGTCTGGCAGCCTAGGCTTAGCAGAGTGAAGTTGGCAGCCTAGCAGCCTAGCAGACTGAAATTTTTTTTATCAAATTTATTGATATATAACACTAGTATTAAACACTAGAAGTCACTTCAAACCGTAAACACTGAAATTCTAGTGAATGTAGAACTGTTCCGGATATATCACGTTATTCAACTTTTCCGACCAAAATGTCCCGAAAATTGCCCGCAACATATCAATATCGCCCTAACAAATATGAGAACTTTAATCTTTTGATAAAAAAACGATAGTGGTCATTTTAGTATGCTACGCCGCTAGACTGCTGGAAATGTGAAGTTGGCAGTCTGGCAGCCTAGCAGCCTAGCAGAGTGAAGTTGGCAGCCTAGCAAACTGAATTTTTTTTGTCAAATTTATTGATATATAACACTAGTATTTAACACTAGAAGTCACTTCAAACCGTAAACACTGAAATTCTAGTGAATATAGAACTGTTCCGGATATATCACGTTATTCAACTTTTCCGACCAAAATGTCCCGAAAATTGCCCGCAACATATCAATCTCGCCCTAACAAATATGAGAACTTTAATCTTTTGATAAAAAAAAACGATAGTGGTCATTTTAGTATGCTACGCCGCTAGACTGCTGGAAATGTGAAGTTGGCAGTCTGGCAGCCTAGCAGCCTAGCAGAGTGAAGTTGGCAGCCTAGCAGCCTAGCAAACTGAATTTTTTTTTGTCAAATTTATTGATATATAACACTAGTATTAAACACTAGAAGTCACTTCAAACCGTAAACACTGAAATTCAAGTGAATGTAGATTTGTTCCGGATAAATCACGTTATTCAACTTTTCCGACCAAAATGTCCCGAAAATTGCCCGCAACATATCAATCTCGCCCTAACAAATATGAGAACCTAAATCTTTTGATAAAAAAACGATAGTGGTCATTTTAGTATGCTACGCCGCTAGACTGCTGTAAATGTGAAGTTGGCAGTCTGGCAGCCTAGCAGCCAAGCAGAGTAAAGTTGGCAGCCTAGCAGCCTAGCAGCCTAGCAGACTGATTTTCTTTTTTTCAAATTTATTGATATATAACACTAGTATTAAACTCTAGAAGTCACTCCAAACCGTAAACACTGAAATTCAAGTGAATGTAGATTTGTTCCGGATATATCACGTTGTCAACTTTTCCGACCAAAATGTCCCGAAAATTGCCCGCAACATATCAATCTCACCCTACCAAATATGAGTACTTTTATATTTTGATAAAAAAACGATATCGGTCATTTTAGTATGCTACGCCGCTAGACTGCTGGAAATGTGAAGTTGGCAGTCTGGCAGCCTAGCAGCCTAGCAGCTTAGCAGAGTAAAGTTGGCAGCCTAGCAGCCTAGCAGCCTAGCAGCCTAGCAGACTGAATTTTTTTTTTATCAAATTTATTGGTATATATATTACTAGTATTTAACACTAGAAGTCACTCCAAACCGTAAACACTGAAATTCAAGTGAATGTAGATTTGTTCCGGATATATCACGTTATTCAATTTTTCCGACCAAAATTATTCAGTCTGCTAGGCTGCTAGGCTGCTAGGCTGCCAGACTGCCAACTTCACATTTCCAGCAGTCTAGCGGCGTAGAATACTAAATTGACAACTTTCGTTTTTTTATCAAAAGATTAAAGTTCTCGTATTTGTTAGGGCGAGATTGATATGTTGCGTGCAATTTTCGGGACATTTTGGTCGGAAAAGTTGAATAACGTGATATATCCGGTACAGTTCTATATTTACTTGAATTTCAGTGCTTACGGTTAGATGTGACTTCTAGTGTTTAATACTAGTGTTATAAATCAATAAATTTGATAAAAAAAATTCAGTCTGCTAGGCTGCTAGGCTGCCAACTTCACTCTGCTAGGCTGCTAGGCTGCTAGGCTGCCAGACTGCTAACTTCACATTTCCAGCAGTCTAGCGGCGAAGCATAGTAAAATGACCACTATCGTTTTTTTTATCAAAAGATTAAAGTTCTCATATTTGTTAGGGCGAGATTGATATGTTGCGGGCAATTTTCGGGACATTTTGGTCGGAAAAGTTGAATAACGTGATATATCCGGAACAAATCTTCATTCACTTGAATTTCAGTGTTTACGGTTTGAAGTGACTTCTAGTGTTTAATACTAGTGTTATATATCAATAAATTTGATAAAAAAAATTCAGTCTGCTAGGCTGCTAGGCTGCTAGGCTGCCAACTTCACTCTGCTAGGCTGCTAGGCTGCTAGGCTGCTAGGCTGCCAGACTGCCAACTTCACTTTTCCAGCAGTCTAGCGGCGTAGAATACTAAAATGACCACTATCGTTTTTTTATCAAAAGATTAAAGTTCTCATATTTGTTAAAGCGAGATTGATATGTTGCGGGCAATTTTCGGGACATTTTGATCTGAAGAGTTGAATAACGTTATATATCCGAAACAGTTCTATATTCACTAGAATTTCAGTGTTTACGGTTTGAAATGACTTCTAATGTTTAATACTAGTGTTATATATCAATAAATTTGACAAAAAAAAATTTCAGTCTGCTAGGCTGCTAGGCTGCTAGGCTGCCAACTTCACTCTGCTAGGCTGCTAGGCTGCTAGGCTGCCAGACTGCCAACTACACATTTCCAGCAGTCTTGCGGCGTAGCATACTAAAATGACAACTATCGTTTTTTTATCAAAAGATTAAAGTTCTCATGTTTGTTAGGGCGAGATTGATATGTTGCGGGCAATTTTCGGGACATTTTGGTCGGAAAAGTTGAATAACGTGATATATCCGGAACAGTTCTACATTCACTAGAATTTCAGTGTTTACGGTTTGAAGTGACTTCTAGTGTTTAATACTAGTGTTATATATCAATAAATTTGATAAAAAAAATGTTCAGTCTGCTAGGCTGCTAGGCTGCTAGGCTGCCAACTTCACTCTGCTAGGCTGCTAGGCTGCCAGACTGCCAATTTCACATTTCCAGCAGTTAAGCGGCATAGAATACTTAATTGACAACTTTTGTTTTTTTTTTATCAAAAGATTAAAGTTCTCATATTTGTTAGGGCGAGATTGATATGTTGCGGGCAATTTTCGGGAAATTTTGGTCGGAAAAGTTGAATAACGTGATATATCCGGAACAAATCTACATTCACTTGAATTTCAGTTTTTACGGTTAGAAGTGACTTCTAGTGTTTAATACTAGTGTTATATATCAAAAAATTTGATTAAAAAAAATTCAGTCTGCTAGGCTGCTAGGCTGCTAGGCTGCCAACTTCACTCTGCTAGGCTGCTAGGCTGCCAACTTCACGGACTACAAATTTTAACGAAAAATCGGCGTGAAAATTGATAGAGTTTTCTCAATATCTTTATAAATAATAGATCATTTTTTATGAAATTTAAAAATGAAAATATTATTTTTTTTCTAGTTTTCCTTAATGTTGTTAAAAATAATTATACGTCATATTCAACAAAATAAAGAAAGAAAATATGTGTGGACACAATTTCTTTCACACGCGAATTTTATAGCCGGTTTTCAAAATGCTTCGCTGCCGCATTTCACAATCAAAATGATTATCATAAATCATTCTACATTTTTGAAATATCATTTTTTCGTATTATCAAAAGGAAAATTTTCGCACAGATACGTTTAGAAATATCAAAATTATTTAGATTTGGCTGTGTGAACATACTTTTCAAAAGGTATCATTTTTAACGTCTTATGTTTTTTACATTGCGCGCTGTGCTTTTTCAGCAACCCAAGATAAAAATTATTAAAGCCGGATGATAGTATAAATGCTTCCAGCAGAAAAAAGTTTATTCTTTCTTATTCTGAATATGACTTATATAACAATTTTAAAATTAAATACGCATGGCCAAATCTACCCGGGTAAACATGAAGCGCTTCAGAAATATATAATGTAATGACGTCTTCATGGCAAAATCGACGTTACAAAATGTTAAGACGTCGCGCACGGTATTGCGGCACTTTTTAATAAACGTCACCCTCTGTGTTTTAAAACTTATCATAACAAGACTCCTTGGTCGTACCATCCATATACCTTATATCTAAATAACGCTTAAACCATGGCCAATTAATAAATCAAACTTTTTTTGCAAACTATTTTCGTATGATTTCGTGAAAAGTAGTTTCAAATTATAATTTAAGTTAAAAAACGCGTGTAACATGTAACAAAAAAGCATCACCGGAAGATACACATCTTATATTTTATACAGTTTATTAATGTTTAAACTGCTTGAAAGTGCATCAAGTCTAAACTGGCATGACATTCAACAAAATTACCAACGGAAATCGAAATTTAACCACAAATAAAAAAAAATACCGCTTTATGTTTAACAAAAAGTGAAGCGTAACATCAAACTTTAATAGGGCTGTCACACCTTAACGTTTTAGCCAGCGTGTGCGGAACGTGTTGTATTTTTTATAACACGCTGCGAACACGTCGGGTACGCTATGGACACGTTCCGCACACGCTATCGGCACGCTGTAACACGTTGGCACACGTTGCGATACGCTGAGTATCTCATAAAATTTTGTGCATGCTTAAAATTTCTCAGCGTATGCCGAACGTGTTGGAACACGCTCCGCATACGTTCCGCACACGTTCCGAACACGCTCAGCACGCTAGAGACACGCTAGGAGCTCGTTCACTTACGCTACGGACACGCTAGAAACACGTTCGCTAAAATTTTAACGTGCTTCGAGCGTGTCTCCAGCGTACTGGGAACGTGTGCATAGCGTGTCTTCAACGTACTGAACGTGTGTCTAGCGCGTTGCCAGCGAGTTCACAGCGTGTTTCTGGCGTATGACAGCGTTTCAGTTTTCAATGAAAATATAAAGTTCCGCTGTATGTTTGTCTTGAATTTCTACCATCAGCTTCTCGTAAATAAATTAATTTGTGCATGTACGTGTGTATGACCCTTTTGACATGTTCATATCTGCATGTTTCCTCATGACCAGTCTAAGAATGACTTGAAAACTCGATTACAAGAAGCATTCTCTATATTTGACGATGAACGATTTCGTTCAATTCATATAAATAAAACTTATGTTATGTAATGTTATGTTATAAGCTGATTGTCTTTTCTTCCATATAAATCCTTTAATTTCTTAATTTTAATTTCTTAATTCCTTAGATTGTCGAGGTGGAGAATGTAGCCTAAATGTGCATTAAACATTGCGTTTATAGCTTTACAAGTGAGTCTGCACTTTGGTTAGAATAACAATACGTTCGCAAAAATACAAACATTCATTCGTCTCATGTGATCATTATCAATATACCAAAAAGACAACCTAGTGGACATAATACAAGACGTGTTTTACTCTATTCTGCTCTGTTCAGAATATTTGATTCTATTATATGTACTACTAGTTTGATATTTGGTACACCTTTTCCCCCTTAATATAGGACTAGCTATTCTAGATTAAGAGAGGTTGTAGAAAGTCATCCTACATGGTAGAGCATATGGAGGAAGAAAGGAGTGCATTATGACAAGTAGTTCCTTACCCTTTCGCAATATTTTCCGAGTGAAAAGTACTAGAAGCTTTAATCAGCCTGTAATCTTATAAGTTTGTTATATGCATGTTTTCATATGTAACAGGTGCCAGTGTATTTTTCTTTTCGTCTTCTCCTATTTTTCTTTTACATGAACCAACATACTTTGAATTTGAATAAGTGTAGTGGCCGGTGGCCTGTTTATATATTATAAGAATGAATTTAAAGTGGTAATTTCTTGCAGAATTTATATTTACATCCAAAACACGCTGCGAACACGTTATAACACGCTAGAAGCGCGTTACAAACACGCTAAGTACGTTCTGAGGACGTTACGAGAACGTTGGACACACGCTCAAGAACGTTGCTATACGCTGACATACGCTATCAACACGTTCTGGACACGTTTCTCACGCGTTACTCACACGTTCAAACTCGCTATGAACAAGCTACAAGCGCGTCGTGAATTGACAAAAAGAAAATGTAGGTCAGCGTATGCCGACGTTTTCCGGACTTAGTCGTTTTCTCAAACGCGTTAGGCACACGCTGGCTAAAACGTTAAGGTGTGACAGGGCCATAAGACGCCGAAAAAATGACTATTTTCTTTTATATTTTAATTAAAAACGGTTCAATTGCAACCAATCTTAAAATAAAAAATATTATTTTTCTGTTTTTCTTAAATATGTTAATAGATATCAATTTGAGTTTCAATCGGAAAATTGATAAGCCGAAATTCGTGTGGAACGAAATCTTTTTAGGCTGTTATAAAACTTTTTTTTTCATTCTTAATACGCTTAAAAAAGCAGTTCCTTTATTCAATTGATTTAATTAAAGCTAAGAAATATTATTTTTCTCTTATAAATCATATTAAAATTTCATGAAAAAATATTTACAAATAAAAGAGATATTGATATTAGTTCGTGTGGAACGATTTCTAAAAAAACGCGCATTTTCTTACAACGACGTTATGTTTGATTGGTTGAATTATACAACCGACGCGCCTTCAGACGAATACAGAGTAGATTAAATCCGCAATTCAAGGGGAGAAAAAGTTATATCATGCGAGAAAAATATTTGTGTGGAAGTGTTGATGTGAGTAGGGGAAGGGAAGAACTAGATATGAACAAGATGGCCAATATTGCCCGAAATCGCACATGTTAATTTCGGATAGCAAAAAAGAATAATTGATACATTTTTCGCAAAGACTTGTATTCTCGGACTGTAACTTGTTGTTCTAAAGACCCAAGAATAATGAATTCGAAGCAAACTTAGCAAAATGTAATAACTTTTTTCGAACATTCAAAATGAAGGGGGGGGGGGGGGGGCTGCGTCATATTCCTTTTAAAAAAATGCATGTATTCATGACATCACTTTTTATGAGCAAGCTGCTGTTGGTTCGAATTGATCATTGCAATAAAAATAGGGTGAATATTTCATAATGTCAGATGTACCTCTACATTATAACATAAATAATGTTAAAAAAAAGCTTCATATTTAGAGTGGAAATAAGCCTAACTCTACAAAAGGCTTAATCCAGTATTCGCATGTCTAAACATTTATGCGAAGTTGAAAATAATATGACATTTTGCATTCTTCGCGAGGGATAAGGGGCGAGTTTCGATTTTTTAATGATGACTATATATCCTGACATTGTTATAGCTGTAGAAAGAGTGAGCAATATAATGATAACGTGAACTTTTTTCTGACAGAAATAAAAAAAAAAAAAAAAAAAAAAAAAAAAAAAAAAAACACTAGACCCTACACAATCGACGTTCACTACTTTGAGGTTACATTTTAGTGCCGCATTACCGTGCGCGACGTCTAAGCAATAGCGTGCGCGACATCTATCGATTGGACATCATGACGTCAAGGTTTTATGTCACGAACAAGAGCCTTTGCGTGAGATTTCCAACAATTTCAAATATGCGCAAAGCTACTTAGACCCTGACCAGCATGTGCGTCCGCACAGTCTGGCCTGAGTCTGCACTATGCGTTTATTAGATAGATAAGGCCTCAAAGTATCTGTTGACCATCAGGTAACTTTGTAATTACAGTATATGTCAAGCACAGGCTGAAGAAAATAATCGCCGGCGGGTCACTGCATAAAAACGTTTCGTTTATTTTAGATTAAGTATTAGTTTTTTTTTTATCTTCAAATATTTATATTCTGATCTCTTTCTCCAACTCTGGATTTCAGTCTTACATCTTTTTGTAACCGTTTTGTTGTTATGTCCTAACATATGTAATTTGTAATTGCATAAAGGTACGTATTCGCGCACTGCGAGAGAGAGAGAGAGAGAGAGAGAGAGAGAAAGAGAGAGAGAGAGAGAGAGAGAGAAGAAGAAGAAAAAGAAGAAGAAGAAGAAGAAGAAGAACAGAGAGAGAGAGAGAGAGAGAGAGAGAGAGAGAGAGAGAGAGAGAGAGAGAGAGAGAGAGAGAGAGAGAGAGAGCCGAGAGACCGAGAGACCGAGAGAGACCGAGAGAGACCGAGAGGGAGAGAGGGAGAGACGGGCGAGAGACGGGAGAGAGACGGGAGAGAGAGGAGACCGAGAGGGAGAGAGACGAGAGAGAGAGGAGACCGAGAGGGAGAATGAGAGAGAGAGAGGAGAGAGAGAGAGAGAGAGAGAGAGAGAGAGAGAGAGAGAGAGAGAGAGAGAGAGAGAGAGAGAGAGAGAGAGAGAGAGAGAGAGAGAGAGAGAGAGAGAGCGACGATGAAGAGAAAGAGTGTGTGTTTTTGGAATATCGTATGTGTTTCATGCATGTGTATAGGTAGATTTTGAGCGGTGAGTCGTGAAATCTACTTTTAACGGTTAAATTTGCATGCTATTCTTTCAAAATAGATAAAACAGACATAACACAGATACAAGTTACCTTTCAAATGAAACTTAGTGCTTGTCTTAGATCTTAAGGTTTACTCATAGACCTATGGTAATGGACTCAATGCCTAGGTCAGAGCTCAGTTTTGAAAATACAACTATATATATGTTTGATTTTTGTGTGTTGTTTCAAATGAAATTAATTTGTTTTGCGGAGAAGAAAATTTCAAAAAAGGTAAATCTGCACATAGTTTGTAAATATACAGTCAGTTTAATTGGGTTTAACTTCAATTTGAGCACGTTTTGTTGCTTATTGCAAAATCCATTACAATAATGACAACCGTGTTTCCTCAACAACGGGAACCCCGGGGAACCCCGTGAACTCGGAATAACCCCCAAAAACCTATTTGTATATACATGTATAAATAAAATAGTATTTTATAAAGGGTTCTATAATATGGTTCTGTTAAAAGGCCTCATTATACCACGGGGATCAGTTTACATGTACATTCACCACGTTCAACCATCAAGGAGAAGGACCCTCGGATATCGAAGAGAATTTATTTTCAATTAAAGTATTCTGGTCATATATCATTTAAAAAAAATAGACTTAATTATTCCTTGGGTAATTGAAAAGACTTGATCTTCACAGAGACGTTTCCTGGGATATTGTTCATAACGATCACGGACACCACAAGATTAGAACCACATCGGACTCCAATTAGTTTATTGTTTTCATCGTAAAGGAGATTCCCAGGGTAAGTTCATGACGATTTTAATACTGCTAAAATAACCCCGGGTCCCCCCAAATTGGTGTTTCCATATAGAGGATATTCCCGGGGTAAATCAAAAGCGGCTTTCTTATTGCTAGGATTACCCCGGGTCCCATAAAGATGGTGTATCATCCCCTGGGTAATATTAACGTGTTACAATTTTGCAACAATCACCCCGGGTCCCGCCAAAACGTTAGTGTTTCGATCTTTGAAAAGATCCAGAGATATTGTGCCTACCGATTTTAATGCTTTGAGAATTCACCTCGGTTCCAGGAAGTTAGTGTTCCCATCTTTGAAAAAATGCCAGGGGTAAGAGTTCAAAGCGATTTCAAGGTTAGTATCAGTTCGGGCATAATAGTACTTGGATATAAAACTATAACAGGTACCATACACCTGGGTGCAGAGAAGCAACAAAAGTTTTTTTTTCTCTCTCTCTGAACTTTCGTTTTCAGGACGTGATCAAATCCACTGATCTTCTGACCCTGAAGCCTAAATTCCACCAACTAAGCCATGACGGAAGAAAATGGAAAAAGGGACATATAGGTCATTTACTTCAAGCGTATCGTTAATACGAAGTTCTTCAATTTTGTTTCTGAAGGAAGGTAGTTTCTATGGTAATTTGAAAAAAAAAAAAAAAAAACACGAATTATTCCTATATGTATCGTATGACCTTTTTTCCATTCTGATTCGAAGAAGCTTGCCTAAAATTATAACTTTTAGTTTTCATACTCTACCTCGTTTGTTACTTGAAAATGTAAAGGATGGATCTCCATAAGGGCCTTTTCGTGTTAGTATTGATTTTTTTAAAAAACTTTTACCATACATACTATTATATAATCTGCGTCAACTGACAAAATATTGGCACCTCAAACTTATTGGTTCTAGCTGTGCCTTGTATAACAAGATGACCATGATGGTCCTAGATCGCTCACCTGAATCTCTTTGACCCCTGCAACATCACATTAATTGAATAGGCAGATGTCATAAAGGAGGCAATTTCAAACAAAACCAAGTTTCATGAAGTTTGGCCAAAATTGTGGCCACTTAGAGTTACAACAAGAAAATTAGCAATAAGGCCCCTATTCCCGTGATATGGCCTGGGTCCTTCCAATTTTCAGTAAGGTTCATCCTTGTGACCTGACCACTATTTTGACCAAGTTTCATGAAGATTCGGCCATATTTGTGGTCTCTAGAGTTTAAACAAAAAAAATGTCATTAAGGCCCCTTTTCATGTGATATGGCACGGATCCTTCCCATTTTCGATAGGGTTCACCTGGCCAACATTCTGACCAAGTTTAAAGAAGATTGGGCCTTATTTGTGGCCTCTAGAGTATAAGCAAGAAAATTAGCAATAAGGCCACTTTTCCCCTGATATGGCATGGATCCTTCCAATTTTCGATAGAATTCATCCTTGTGACCTGGCCAACATTCTGACCAAGTTTCAAGAAGTTTTGGCCGTATTTGTGGCCTCTAGAGTGTAAACAAGAAAATAAGTAATAAGGCCCTTTTTCCCTTGACATGGCATGGATCCTTCCCATTTTCAATTGGGTTCATTCTTGTGGCCCGACCAACCTTCTGGCCAAGTTTTATTAAGATTAGACAATATTTGTGGCCTCTAGAGTGTAAACACTTAAATTGTTAACGTCTGATGACGCACGACGCACACCGTACGACGGACGACGGACATTCAATGATCACAAAAGCTCACCTTGAGCACGATGTGCTCAGGTGAGCTAATAAGAGGATGGGGTAATTTACTACGAAATATAGAGTTTTATTCTAAAACTTTTATATCACCAAAATTACTTGCTTTTGAGGCTGTCACACAATACCTCAATGTCTTTTCCTTAGTTGATGTCCGGAATTTATTTTTTCCTACCAACTATATTTTTTTTTCCTACCAACTTTGCGGGTTTGCACAACATGTTTACAAATAGCCTTGAAAATCATATTTGTCTTACTGTTTGGCCTTTTCAAGACAAACTCAGATGGATTTCAACGATATTTGGCACATTTGTTGTAACACATAAACTGATTGTTGATTAGAACTTGTTTTTGTAAAAGGTCAAATTTCAAGGTCACTCATCAGGTCAAAGATCAATATCAGCTCAAATTCAGCTAGTCAAGTGCATTACTTATTTATTTATGTCCAGATTTTTAAAAGTTTTGGCACAGATGATACCCTTGACAAGCTTGAACACTTTTTGAAATGAATTTTGTGACACGTTCAAGCTCATGGTCATATGTCAAGGTCAAATGTCGAAATGATAGTTGAATATGATACTAGCTCTATATCTACCATCTTTTATAGTAGATTCTAAAAGAATTGACAGAAGTGCTCCCACCATCAGCAAAAATGTAATACAGGTAGAAAAATGTGATATATGTAGGCTAATATCAAGGCCAAAGGTCAAAATACGCATAATTCCAGATTAACAACTGCACCAATCACTGAATAATTGACAGATTTTAATAATATTTGGAACAGCTATTAATAACCACAAGCAGGGTGATATTTTGAAATGAATTTAGTGATACATTGAAGTACAATGCCACATATCAAGGTCAAATGTAAAAAAACCCCACATAAATTCGGCTTGACGAGTGCATAAGTCATTCATTCATTCATACTAAGCCGGCAAGAAACAGTCTAAACAGAGGTTGTTGACAAGGACAGATGACCACCAAACAGTAATCCATTCAAAGAAAATACAAAAGTCCATGCCTCGAAAGGGTAATTGTGTACGTCACCAGAACTTTAATTGGCGAGATCGCATTTCTGATCACAGATGAATCAAGTTTTAATATGGAAATTACAAAACATCTGCTATGGTTAAGGAGATCTCAGAAAAAAATGTTTTCATCCAAATTCATGTTTTACCTTGACCATCTGACAGGCGTTCATTTATGGTGTGGTGGGGTATAAACTTGTGGTCATCAAGGGGCATGTATTTTGTAAAAAAAAAAAAAAAAAAAAACAACAAAAAAACATCTGCTATGGTTAAGGAGATCTCAGAAAAGAATGTTTTCATCCAAATTCATGTTTTACCTTGACCATCTGACAGGCGTTCATTTATGGTGTGGTGGGGTATAAACTTGTGGTCATCAAGGGGCATGTATTTTGTAAAAAAAAAAAAAAAAAAACAAAAAAAAAACTTCATACTTTCGTTGCACACCTGTATCATAAGAGGCATCTTAGGTGTGTATGTCCCGTTTTAAGACGATAGTTTAAATTATGACTTCTTCTAAAAGGACGGCTACGCCTGTTAGGATAAGACACAAGCCCCAAAAAGTCCATGCATTCAGCGCTTTTCTAGAGTGAGGACTGATTTTTTTTAATTCTAGTGACCTTCATACAGTTGAATATTGGTGTGACATGGGTTGACATCAATATTTTTCCTCTGGGACAAGTTGACCTCGGTTCGCTTAAGGAAGCACCAAGCATTTGGTTCAGGTCCTTAAAAGATAGCTTTAATGGGATTGCTTTTCATCCGAATTGGTAATCCCGAATCGATATCCACTAAAATAAAATAAACGCAAAACTACAGAGAAATTTAGGGCCCGGCCCTCGTTTTCACAAAAAGGTGATCTGTTTTCACGAATCATTGCCCCTTTCAATCTACCAACTGTGTAACGCTTCAACGACTTGCTTACTCATTCGGATTGTAATATGAACATTTTGTCGAAAAGACACATTTTCATATTCACCTGAAATGTTTCGACGTCTTATTATCATACAAGAAATAATTCAGTCAAATTATCGATGCTTAACATTTTTTTAGTAATTTAGTTTACTAACACACGTAAGACGTGTACAATGTGAACTGTTTTAAAAGCGCAGATTGATACGTACTAAAATATAATTGACCATGATTGTTTACAGATTACATCTAGTTTCAGGTTTCGTAGGACCATAAGATAGCAATGGGTTAAGTTTTATATCATTCTGTGCAGCCGGACAATCTGATCAGTTTTTGACCTTACGCCATAGAAGACCGTATCTTCTTTACATTTCTTTTAAATTAACTGCGTCATTCCCAAATCAAACATGATCAATCTAGCTTATTCTAGTAGTATTTTGATATTCTTTGCATAATTTCTCAGCCTTCGCTTAGATGCAAATTAATTGAAAATGTCACTTAAGGGCCATATTTCTGAGGCACTATTTATATCATCTTTGGTGTACTTTAAGCTAATGTACTTACGATAAAAAATGGATACTTTGTAGCATAATTGGATGATTATTAATGTCAAAATAACTCTACAAATATGACAAGTCGTGTTCATTACTGCTATAAATGAAAAAATCCTTTGTTTACGACCGCCTTAATGTCGCAATTTACAAGGAAAAATAGGTAATAATGACTAGATATTTACTGAAAAAAACTCGACTTCTATAAATAGTTATAATGGTATAAACATCACATCTTAAATCTTTTTTGGAAACAAAACCGGATCATAATGACACCATTATTCAGCCTTGCTGTCAGGATGTCAAAACGGCGCAAACAGTTTTCCTAATTATACCCCGCTTTGCACGTGCAATTGCGTGCAAAGCGGGGTATAATTGGAAAACAGTTTGCTATCCTGAACGTTAGGCAGCTGTCTCTGGCTTATTCCTGCTGAACACAAAGCTTTGGCAGACAGTAGAAGCCACGTTCTGTCTGTGCAGATGTGCAGTATAATGTTAGCCTTCAGTGAAAAAAAATCTTGTAATAATCAAGGTGAATGGATATTGTATGAATTTGAAACGAAAATGAATAAGTTTTGAAATTGTTGGTAATCTTTTGTGGTAAAAAAGCTCATACTCTTTGCATCAGCCCCAAAAACGATCTAGATCGAAGCTTTCAAAGCAAGGGATTGTTTTCAATTTAATCACTCAGAATGCGTTCGTATGACAAAGCCTATCCGATACATGTGCATAGTTAAAACATCGTCCCGTTTTGAATGATTTTGGAATAATACTGAAAGAGGGCGTGGAGTGAGATTTGAATAAAGTTGGAGGGAAGTCAAACAGTATCGGTAATTTCAAACGAATTGATCGAAATGGTCAATATTTCATCTCCTGCCTTTAATTATAATTTGAGTATAGTCCGTTTGACTTCTATATGGACCAACGTTTTCAATGATTACATAAAACTACTTTTGTATAATTGTTTTGTATTTCGTTAAATCTTAATTCTGGCTTAATACCATTCCTGAAAATAATTTTGATAATAAAATGATTACAAAATAATTAATTATCTTTTTTTTTCTTTTTTTTTTTTCTTCATTAATACAAATGTTTTCGTTTTCTCTACTCTTGTACACGAGGGGTGATGAATGCTGTTGGTTCGTAAGGTAAAATGTTCCGTATTCTTTCATCTTCACGAGACAAGGGGTATCGAATCGATAGCTTCTTCTCGAATAAGATAAGAAAAACGTTCGTAACCCTTGTTTCGACAAGATGGTTTTCTTTATATGCCGGGGAATCCTAATAAGCATTTCGACAGTCGAGTCGCTTAAAACTTATCACGTCATTTTTTCCGTTCTTGCTTGCCTGTTTGCAAGAATTTCCGCTTGGAAATCACAATAATTTCATTATATCCAGTTTGATTGGTCGGAAAAATGAAATTTGGCGGTTCATAATATGAATTATTATCAATAATTGGTAAATGATCGTTAAGTACAAAGACATTATTCCTTCATCTTCCACATATCTTGCGTAGCAAATTACACTGGCAAAATCTATTTAATATAAACACCCAATTTTATATACAAACGACTTATGAACATCAAACACTTTTGACTCGATCCCCATCCAAATAACCACTTTTTGTGGAGGGAAAATTTGCTTTTACGGTTTTACAGAAACAAGTAGGTGTAATAGGGTGAGAGGTTACGACACGTCGCAGTAACGTCGAGCTATTTCATGGAAATCAGTCACATTTTTTGTAAATTTAAATTAAATTCGATGTACAGCATAAAACAGCACATCACTGCATTCATCATTGTAAAGCCTTTGAAAAGCTCTATTTTATAGACACCATTTTCTGATACCCAAAGCTGTGAATGAAAAATAATATCGAGTTTAATATAAAAGATTCGCCAAAAAGCGTTTGTAACGCGCAACATGCTTTTATTTCAATACATGTTCCAAATGCCATAAAATCGCGTGGACGCTCTTTATCATTGTAAAATTTTACACACAAATGCCAATAATACTAGCCCTTATGTAGTGTGTTTTTGAAGGTTTCAATCATAGTTTTGCGAAAATCTCTCCACGTTATTAAAATAGCGAAAAGTGTTACGCTGTTGAAATTGAAGCAAAAAAATGACGACTATAAATTTCAACGTAAAAATAATCATACAAAATGAAGGAAGTTTTTAATATAAATACGTTGCGGAAAAATGGTCAGATTTTCAATTCTTCAGTTTGAATTTGGTTTATTTACATGTCATAATTTTATATAAAATTTTCGAGGTAAAAAGTATAAAAAAAATGTCAAGTATTTTGAAATTACGTTATTTTTTGGCACCATTTTCGTTGGGAGTTACTATACTCGTATCAAATTTCGATTGAATTAAAAAAAAATTAAACTAGAAAAAATGGTCAGTCCATTCTTTCCAAAAACATATATCAATCTTTATTTTGTGAATTAAACGCTCAATACGAGAATGGAAAAAAAAAGTCTGAAAAAATGTAACGCTTTTTCATTTGAATGACGTTTTTACGTTGCGAGTTTCACGTTTTATCAATTATTTTGAAATTTCTGGCAGAAAAATGAAATACTTACCGACATAATTTAGATATAAATGAAACCAGCATAATATATATAAGAAATTCTCTTCGGTTTTGATGAATTGTCTCCAATTTAACGCTGCAAATATAACGTCAAATTACGTTACGCTTTATAGCCTCAGTTCTCTGCGACGTCTCTTACATGTAGACGGACGGACAAAGTCATTATTTTGACTACCAAATTTCTGAAAATCAAAATCATTCATGATATTAGTAGGAAAAGATATTTTGGGATTTCGCTATTTTGTTTCGGAGAATTTCGACGAAATGTTGGTCAATATACGTGTAGAAGTCAAATTGCCTATACTTTTCTATAAAAGAAATTTGTGTCTCTTCGCGGAGGCTTCCGAATCACCAGCTAATAAAACATGATTTGTTCGATTTGAAGTTGTGAAGAATCATGAACGAATTTTTTGACATTTTCAAAAGATTTTGGAGGAGATCTATATGATTTGAGTGAGTATTTGGAACGAATAAACGGATCGTTGTCTGAGCCTGTGCTGGGCATTTCCAACAACTCGACATGGTCGTCAATGGCCAACATTAAGCAGCCTAGACAGCCACCCAGTACAAATAATAGATTCACTAACTTGTCTTAAGACACTTTGAGATATTATCTATCTTAAAGGCGCCGGGTAAAGACTCTGGTCTGGAAAACTCTGGTAAGCCTGTGCATCTGCACAGGCTGACCAGAGTCCTTGCTTGGCGCACATTTGAAATTGTTAGCTATGTCACGCACATGCTCAAATGGTTCCGAATGGGATTATAATTCTTAACTGTACATATAAGTGTGTATGCGTTGGTGAATTTCTGAAAGGTTTCGCACAGCCGTTTTTATGAAACTCGCGGATGAATAATTTGACCGTATTGTCAAAACAAAACAAAACGAAATAGGTGTCTATTTCATTTATCCTGTCATATGTCCGAAGCCAGCTGGGGGATTATTTGAAGTGAAAATTACATACCAGAATGTCATGGCAGGATTAACTGTTAATCACCATTTCATCTTCAGCTTGTTAGATTAATGACTATGCCACTAACTCCCTTTGTTTATCTTCACGCTTTCCTTCGTATAAAGAAAATTCACCCCTGAATCCAAGACGAGGAATAGGTCCTCTAATGATTTCCAATCTTTACAGACTTTTGGAACATTGTAAAATTGTCATAGTGAGTGTATTTGGAAAAATTCCGGAATGAATCTGAATGAGTCATCAAGGAAATTTAAGGGGCATTGAATGTATATAATATCGCTTACTCTATTCAAAGTGAACGAAATAAGCAATTTTTCTTGTATGAAGTGCTCTAGAAATGGAAACCGAAGTCGTGGCGCAGCAGTAGCGCGTTGGACTAGTATTCAAAAGACTTGGGTTCGGTTCTCTACGACTGCATTTATCCTTTCAGACTATTTGTCTTCAAAAAATAGGTTAATAACCGTAGACCTTTGTTTGATAGTATCAGGAAGCTAGAAGAGTGTAATGGTAATATTTGTGTTATGTGTCCCAACCGCCGCGAAATAACTGAAAGATTGTTAAAAGCTGCGCAAAACCTATTTCAAACAAAGAAACCAAATCTTGAAATAGACTGGTGTGTCTTCACGAATCAGACGTTCCAAATCCAAATTACTTAAGTAAAATCTCGCTATTTGAAAGTTGTTAGTCGTTTTACATGATTTTGGTGTGTTTTGAACGAATTCAGTGAGAGTTTTAATTGAGCGCCAATAGGGATATGCGTCTTTTGTACGATGTTGCTAATTGCATTTTCTCATCGAATCATCTCCATTGGTACTTTATGGATAATTCTAACTCATTTATTTCCTAATGTATATATTCATAACGTCAACGATTTATTTGCATATACGGGAACTTGAGTAGAAACCGATGGGCTACCGAAAGCGGTGCCAAATCTTAAATTTTACAAATTTACTAAGTGAAAACGCGTGTCGAACCCTATGCTAGTTCCGTAAATTTGGAATTGCATGGTTAAACCGTTCATTGGAGATTAAATTTTGACCTCGACACAATCCCGTTGATATAGCAACTCTATTTCGTTACCGTGACAATCACGTCACATACGTGTGATGACGTCATTTTGCTTATAACACATGAGATACGCAACAAAATTTCACTGATAAATGTCAAGAATTTACAGAAATTCCGGTCACATCATGAATATGATATTTAATTTGTGATTTTTGAAAAAAATCGTCACCTAAAACATAAAAGTAGGCCAGTTGTGTATAGATGACTCGTTTGATATTCCGTACAGTTAAGAACGTCTTAAAATTGACAAGGTGAATTATTTGGGTGTGAATTTAAAATGAATTTGAGTGAGTGCGATGAGCGAATTTTGAGTAAAATTAAAGGGAGGTAATCCAACCGCTATTTTTTCCGGATGAGCAAAATTAGCGATATCCATTACCTCCCTTTAATAAACAAAGTATACGAGTTCTATAAAATAGCTTCCCATTACTTGAAGAATCCATCAGACGTTTACAGTTTTAATTGTGTCAGTTAAATCGCGATTCTTTTCTTTTCTAGGCGTAGTCTATTATAAAACATGAAATTCCTTTAACTTATAAGTAGAAATGGGTATTTATAAAGCATATGTTTGTTTTCAAAATCCAAATGAATTCTTCCAACAATAGGGATTATAGGTTGTAGTCGAGTTCGCATTTAAGGGCAGTTTGAAAAGAAAATAATATTTCGTATCGTAGATACGCATCGTTGTTTGTGTTTTTATTTTTCTCTAAATAAATGATTTCGCGAAACTAGTTTTAAGCACCTTTTTACAAAATACAGATAATTAGGCTTACTTATCTAGTAAAAGTAGGACTGTGAGTGTTATTGGTTCCAGTCTAAGTTTCGACTTGCAGGGTGTTTTTTTTTAAATATGTCTGTTGTGAACAGCAGATGGGTTAATTGATGATTTGCACGATTGGGCATCAGATGGGGGTTCATCATAACCCCCTGAACTCCTTCTGAATCCTGAACTTCGTTTCTTCAAACTTGAACAACGTCTATTCAAAACATGCCGTATACATGTTTTATTTTTTATTGTTACGATATATCAACTCTTTCCTACTACTAAAGAAAAAATGCGAAAATTTTAACATTTATTAGATAGACAAAATCATTTTTTTTTTGAAATTATTATTTTAAATTTATTTTGAATGTAGCTGTCGGCTGTATATCTTTTAGCGGTTTGAGTTTTTGGAGGAAGGAATTGAGCGCTGAGTGGGCGATTGAGAATGGTTTGGGTTGAGATGAATGTGTGTGTGTTTTTTTTTTACTCGAGGATAACACGATAAAGGGTCGAATGACTCTTTTTCCCATCGTGGTCCTACCTCATCTCAGATCTTATCCTGCACATAGAGAGATAGAGGCAATGGTTTCTAACCACTGCTACCCACTTTTACAGCTGGGTGGACTTGGGCCCTGTCTGTTAAGTGTCCTTCCCAAATATACTACCAGCCTCCGGTGGGGCTCGAACCCGCAACCACGAGGTAACGAGTCGAGCGCGCTAACCCTTCTGGCCAACGGGCCAGACTGTATATGTTAACTGTATATGACTCATTACCATCTATATAATGTCACTTGTATACTTACCTGAAACAAAAAAGAGAGAATGGTTATAAAAATTTATTCTCTCGCCACTCTTTTTCGTGCCAATCCAAGTTGACAAATGGTGACCCTTACACGAGTGATGTTGATACAGGGATGATATCGTCACAATACGGGATTATTTGAAGTGACGAGTACATACCAAGATGTCTATGTAGGATTAAACAGTAATCACCTATTCATCAAAAACTTGTAAAATTAATGACTTTGTCACCATTATATTTTGTTTACTTTGACATCTGCGTGGTGGGGACAGTGCTAGATGTTTAAAATCTTCGACGTATCACACTTAAACTAACTGCTTCTTAACGTCCAGTTTACTTTTTTGCCGTATTTCAATTTCCTTCTTTTTCAAAAACAGTAAGTCGATTATCTTAATGGAAGTAATTTTCAACGAAATCTTCATTTGATATTACATTTAAAACCCGACCAACCCCTATAATTACGTGTAACTGTATATCATTCGGAACACCACTCGGCCAATCTCACGATCAACCTAGGATGTACATAGACGGACTCTCTTTCAAAAATACGGAAAAAACTTTAGACAAACTCGATGACGTCAGTTGAAATGGCGTTAGTTTTAGTGAGTGAAAACATTCGACGTCGCCAACGCTACTCGTTTAAGTCACTGACGTGAAACCATCCTATCCTTATATAAATATCTTTAGATTCCTTAAAAACGGCTGAAAAATCCTAATCTTTGAGAATGACGAATTATTCTCAAAAATTAAGATTTTTCAGCCGTTATTAACAGTAAAATATATCAATTTAAAGATAGCGTCGGTTGTTTCCGCGCTACTTTTTCTTACATTATTTCCGCTAATTTTGTTACATACCCACCCGCCTTATATACATCCGAGGTCTGTTGCAGTTTACGGGTATGGCCGAATGATATTCCGAATGAACTTTATATAACTAAAACGCGTAAGCCTGACCAGGCATTTGCATACCTTTGCCAGAAAAGATTTAGTTCTATTGGCGAGACCGGCTAGCTCAATCGGTAACGCGATAGTGAGTTCGAATTTCGGCTTGGCCAGCTTTCATCCGACATTTGACTATCATTGTGACAAGCGTCAATTGTCTCCTTCCGATGGGCGAATGAAAAATAGTACGCCCAAGTGGGATGAGAAGCTGATCTTTCGGATGAAATGTTGTGGTTGTACTGTTCGAGAAACAACATGAAGCAATGGGAAGAAGCACCAGCCACCGCGATATAATTGTAAAAATGTTGAGAGCAACGTTAAACCCTAAACAAACAGTAAAAGAAAAGGGCCAAGAGTGCATAACAGAATATTGATAAGTCACGCTCCGCTTAAAAATAGCCTCTATCAGAGACATTTTCGTAATGTCATCTCACTCATCCAGTGAAATTACTTTTATTAATGATAATATATAAGGCTTCCCGGAATGAAGACCTTTCAGAATAGCCAAATGATTGTTTATGTTGCAGTTCAATATAACAGCAGCTGTTACTGGTTAGACATGTATATACAGAATGGACTTGCGCTTTGATAATCAATATTTTGGCCTACATCGAACATAGGTTATGATGTCTGAACTATCAAACAGCCCTTGGTGATTTCCTGTTTGGTCCATAGATTATATACTTGTGTTTACTGTTTAAAAAGTCGATATATTTCCCTTTTCCACAATATTTCCAACCACATGAGTTGGTTTCATTGCGTCTATGTTTTAAAGTTATCGTAATTTATTATTTTAATTTGATTTAGACAAATGATAACTGACCTTATAGACTCGATCTAGAACACTCAATCCTCATGCTTTCACCGAGAGAAATAAATACGTTGTGACCCAAATCCTTCCCTTTTCTGTTGTTGAGTTTACTAGGGCTGCCTGTTATATGTTTTGCTCATGAGTAACAAACGATGCCACGGGGGATCGACACAGACCTTCAGATCATGAGTCAAGCATCTATAGCACTGGATTACTTTTGCTCAACGTCCTCTTTCACTCAGTCCAAAACCAATTGTTCTACTCAAATGAAGTCGTGAGGCATCACGAACGATTGTAGGACATATTCGGGATTAATACAATTACAGTCTATTACTTTCTATAAAATTTCTTTGGTCTAGTTACATTCTGAAACTAATAATGAAACAAATACGGGTACGTTTAACACGTTTTCTACTGATAGAAAAAAGTATCTTATGGTAAAAATACATCTTTTTCTTGTTAAAGCTGCTCTTTCACAGTTTTTCACAGAAAAAATACAAAACTTGTTCTTAGATTTGGAAATGTGTGTATTTTTAGACGATTCAGAATGGTCGAAGTGCATTGGAACTAAAACCAACATTTTTTAATAATTTTTTTTTCTTATTTCTTCGAAGCGGCAAGATAAGTTAGGTATATAAATTTCTATAAATTTCTAGTCTATAAATTTTAAAATCGTTCTTTTCCGTGAATTTTCCTTCATTTTCGCTTGCAATGAAATGAAAATTCAAGCTGTCAAATACTTTGACCTTTATCTTTGATTGAATAAGACAAACATGTAGAATTCCCACGCGTAAATAGTTTGCTTGAAATTGAAAAATATTTTTTAAGGTGTTAGGAGTTGCTTTATTTTTCGGAATAGTTTTCGCTTAATTCAAGAGTATCAGTCTTTCTTTCCATGCATTACCAGATTGAATCTTATTATTTTAAAGCCTTCAACATGACGAGGTCGTTACTTCCAATTATTTTTGCGAAAATTTTCAAAAAGCACATTTTCCCGATCTGTGAAGGGGCAGCTTTATGACTTATACAATAAAACAAACAACTATCCTCTATTTTGCCAGCAGACATATGTGTCGGTTAATGTCCGGTCCTTCACATATCATATTTCTGAAAAACAGTATTTAAATGATGAATATATATCTTAGAATTGCCGAAGGTGTCCTAATTGTCTCAAATTAAACAGCAAGACAGGAAAATGAACTTTTAACCATGTTACAACCTGTAAACAATCAGAACTAACGTTAATTAGAGAAAAAAATATCAGTGCGGTAAACAGCAATGTTGTATGATCGTAGTCACGAGAATTTATTTTTGCATTTTCTTTTTTAATCTGACGACTTTTTGCCCTTCAGTAGCAGGAAGTTGATATGCTCACCTTAAAATCCATTGCTAAACACCCTTTGCTAAAAAGCCTTACACAAAGTCATTGAGATCACAATAGTAACCCGGCTTTTGTGAGAGCCCGAAAGCCCTTTGACCCCTTTCTGAAGCAAGAATGATTTTAGTAAGTGTAAGCGTAGGTATACGCGCAATTGTATGCAAATGTGTAAGAGCTGTCGACGTGACAATCTATCTCAGCTGGTATTTAAGAATCTTTCTGAATTAGGATGCGTATTCATCATCACAAGAGCATTTTTAAAAAATATGACATTGTTCCTTCTTCGATTTGGAATTAAGCAATATCAAGGACCCATCTGCTTGTGGTGCTCTTGTTATTTGGTGTAGTATCAATATATATTACCAAATAGGTTAACAGAAAAATGAGGAAATTTGCAAAGAATGCAAATTTATCGTCTCTCATAGGTTTTATCTTATCAAAACCAGATTATTTCTTAAAGGAACAAGGCCTTCTTCTCCCACCATTGACAGTCTATCGCATTTTTACCGACTGGTTTCACCGGCTTTGTCCAAGATTCGGTTGACTTTCATTTGACCTTTTATGAATTGATTAAAAGCCACAATCTGCGTTTAGAGTAAAAAAAATCACTCTTTCGTTAAAATTCTTTGAATATTTTTCTTGACTTGGTCTGATGAAAGATGGTTTACAAAAAAATACAAATCAATCGACAAACGGTCCAGATCTGATTAGCCACAGGCTACTCAAAAATGTTAAATCAAGCATTTCTTTACCATTATTTAAGTTGTTTAACAAGTCAATAAGAGATCGGACATTTCCAAAAATGTGGAAGGAGTCAATAGTAAACCCCATATTTAAAAAGGGAGATAAAGCCCTAGTAAGTAATTATCGGCCTGTTTCTTTATTAAGTTGTATTGGAAAACTCATGGAAAGATGCGTCCATAAACACCTCTACAATTATTTGTATCTCAACGATTTAATCTATGCCAAACAGTCAGGGTTCCTACCAGGTCATTCAACTGTGTATCAATTGCTAGAAATATATCACCAAATCGTCTCTTCTCTTGATTCAAAACAAAATTTATGCATGGTATTTTGTGATATATCGAAAGCTTTCGATCGAGTTTGGCATAAAGGCTTGATTTTTAAACTACGTCAGCTCGGGATATGCGATCCTGTTATCCACTGGTTCACTGATTATCTATCAGGTCGCTCTATGTCAGTAATTGTAAACACCGTCTGTTCAAGGTCAATGTCGATTCATGCTGGCGTCCCACAGGGCTCTGTATTAGGTCCGTTGCTTTTTCTCGTATATGTAAACGATATATCCGAAAATCTTCTAAGTATATATCGCCTTTTCGCTGATGAAACTTCATTGGCATGCTCTGCATCACACATTCCTGACATAGAAGGTATTTTAAATCATGATCTCTTTATCATACCAAACTGGGCTAAGCAATGGCTAGTTGACTTCAATCCATCAAAGACTGTGGCTATGCTCTTCTCTAACAGACCAGCTGGTATTCCAAACCTACTTTTTAATAACACCCCTATCCAGTTTGTTGAAAACCACAAGCATCTGGGGTTGAATCTAAGCAATAATGGTAAATGGCACGTTCACATCAGCAATATAACGAAATCAGCGTCTAAAATACTTGGCATTATGAGAAAGTTAAAATTCAAGCTCAAGCGTGACTCCCTTAACCAAATATACATATCATTTTTACGTCCTATACTTGAGTATGCTTCTGTCGTCTGGGACAATTGCTCTATTCGAGAAAAGGAGTCATTAGAAACAATCCAAATCGAGGCAGCAAGAATTGTAACTGGTATTACTCGTTCTGCACCTTTATTTTTCGTGTACAGGGAAATCGGATGGCTGAATCTGTCAGATAGAAGAAAGTATCAAAAACTTGTCTTAATATATAAAATACTAAATGGTCAAACTCCAAATTATATACATGATCTCTGTCCTCAACAAGTAAGTTCTAGAACAAACTATGCACTGCGTAATGCTAACCAACTTGACATAATAGCGCGTAGAACTGAACTTTTTGCTAAATCTTTTTTCCATCCGCAGTCTCACTTTGGAACCAGTTGCCCGAAGAGCTAAAGTCCATAAATTCTCTTTCCCAGTTTAAATCTGCAATTTTGCAAACTTTCCCACAAAACGAGGTTCCTCGCTACTTCCTCACAGGAGAACGTAAATACTGTATTTATCAAACTAGGATAAGGAATAGATGTAGAAATCTAAATTCTGACCTCTTTTTAAACTATATCTCACCAAGTCCTGCGTGCACTTGTGGTCACTATATCGAGGATGACGATCACTATCTTTTTAACTGTAGACTCTACATTGAACCTAGAATCAAAATGTTTCGTCAGTTACGATATTTCCATCCTTTAAGTGTAAAATTGCTTCTCCATGGCTCCACAGACTTACCATTTGAAGATAACGTCAAAATTTTCGAATCCTTACAAACTTTTATCAAAGAAACAGGACGATTCAAGTGAAACGCAGCAATACTTATAGTTTTTTACACAACAATTTATATTTTTAGCCAGAACCGCGGTCCGACCAATTGCGTAATATCCTGCAAAATACGCCCTAAAGTATTTGTACATATTATTTTCATACACCTTAGGGTATTCAATTTCAAGTTGTCAGTAGCTATCAACATCTCCAAACCGGAATGCAACTTCTTTGGTCTTACAGGTAACTCTAGTCAAATAACGTAGTGACTATATTGTTTTACCTGTGCGCAATATTAGCAATTGCCTTTACAACTTGTAGGTCTTTTCCGGCTATTGAGCACAGGGAAATCAACTTAAACTGAAGAAGATAACTTTTGTAAATCAAAGTACTGACAGTACTGAAAGCCAGGTCTTGAGTACATGTAAATGGTTGAACTCGTTCTCCTTTCAGGGAGTGACAAAACATAATGAAGTACAAAAAAGTAATTGTAACCTTTAATTTTAGAGACTTGCATAAAATCTTACAAAAGAAATAAAAAAGCATTACAAAAATATACATATGCAATATCATGAGTACATTGTATTGTTCAGAGGATATGAAACACATCTACGATAAAAATATTTCAATCGATAGAAAATTGTTTTCCTTTTTCTCTTGATGATGGTACTTCCGAAATGATTTATCAAGATGGTTGAGATATCCCTAAATCACCCCATTAACTATTCAACGCCAGCAAACGCATTTTTCTTTTTGTATCCTGTAGCAGACGACTTTAGAATAGATTGATGCAAAAGCAAAATATGCTCCTAATGAGTCATTTGGTATAAAAGAGTAGAGGCATAGAGTTTTGGCAAAAAACAAAAAAAAAAAAAAATAATAAAAGAAAACAACCCAACAAACAACAAAAACAAAACAAACAAACAAAAAATAATAATAAGGTTACGTGAATTCAGACCTTTGTTTAGGATGCAAACAAGTTTGCGAACGTTTAGACACTTTACCCCGTGAGATTAGGTTACCAGGGATAACTACTTCAAACTCATTCACGAGCAAAAATACCTCACTAGCCAAATCTTATGAGAAATAAAGAATTTCTGAGAGATATTTGAACCAAATCCCTTACTAAATTACATAATGCTTCTATTTTTTTCTCTTTAAGCCAGTTTCAATTAAATATAACAGAAAAATGAGAGAACTTCTCAATATCTCGCCCCAAAATGATCCCTGGATCGGATCTTTGTTCAAATTTTAGGGTGTTACAGACGTTAAAAAAAAACAAAACAAAAAAAAAAAAAAAACATGATTCCCCGATGGTGCGCATCGAACCCACGCCGCGAATGTACAAAAGTTTGTGGGCTTCAGATGTATACATTAGGCTACGGCAACTCTGACTCTACGTTCATAAATTTTAAGACTATTTATTATTGATTTCCTAAAATAGGATCCTTTACGATTTTGATAAAGAAATGAAAATAAAACAATAATAAATGAATATACATATAAATGGGCCCAAATCAATACTTACGTTAGGACATTTCAAATCCGTGTAGTATTGATTTACACTTTACCAAGATGTACTACTGTATTAATCACGCATGTCAAGCATGTATCTACGATATTGGTCGATAGATTCAATAACAAATCAAATAAATGAAAGATCATTGTTGGTTACAATTATAGAAGTCGATCATTGAATTCTGAGAAGGAATGCAAAACACAAACAAGATAGATAATAGTCACTGATCTTATTTTCTACCTTGTTGTTTTTGTCAGTTTTTGGGTGACATTCTTTGAGTAACACTCGGACGATTTTGATATGTTTTTCGTCATTTTACCACAATAAATAGACAAAAAACTGTTTAGATAAATAAAATATACTCACCGTTAACTCTTCATCCATGTCCTTATACGCAATTCCATGAAATAATCACGAAAACACTCGCGAAAAAACGGTTTTCGACCACAATAACATTACGTAGGAAAATGACGTCATAAAAATAGCGGAAAACCAGACTTATTCCGAATTCATTTAAACCCCAAATCGCTCGACGCGGTACATATATATATTTTCATACGCGATTTACGATTGTGTAAAAATATTCATTTAGTTTACGGACCCTAAAGAATAGTCTTGTCGCTATTTTGATTTAACTAAAATGGAAGTCAAGTTAAAGCCGAAATGATACACCAATTATTGTTTTTCGGTCTGTGAACAAGAGGAACTACTTTTTGGATTTTGGCGGTGAAGAGGTCAATAATTTCCATCCCGTCTGGCAGCAATAAGCCAGTATACTGAAAGTATACCTGGCTTTAAAAATCAAAGGGAATGACCGTATCTAAGTTGTTCGAACTTGTGGTCAGACCCCTTTGCCATATAATATATATGTATATGTACTTCTTTGATATAAATTCTTTGTAATTTACTGGCAATAAAATATGTTTAAACTATCGACAAACGGTGGCTCTTTCGTGAGACGCATGATCTGCCGTATAGAGTAAATATGTAAATGAGATTTTGGTCTTGTGATACACCCACTAGCAGGAGCGGTATAAGAGCGGTATTCAAAATTAGAGTCCAAAATGTTGCAGCTCATAAATATTCATCAAGTTTGGCCTAAATTTAGATCATCGCGTCATAATTACCGAATATTGGAATTACAAATTCAAGCTTATCTTTGAGAATAAAAGTCTTGTTTTTGTGTACATAGTCGTCTAAGATCATTGTTATGCGTTTCGAAATGTTCACGAACACAGACGGGGGCTTTAACATATCGCTGCTGTCAATCGAATTGATGATTGCCCAATCAAATTATTTTTCTAGAAAGGATTTTACGGTAGAATTCCGTATTTCTCAGTCATTATTTAACAAACAGTTTTGTGGATTGGCAGGGTTTAACGTTTTAGCTATACCTTACGATATTACCTTCGATTTGCTGTTGACGTCTTGACCCAATGAATCGGAGTGAAAATATTCGCATACGGCGATCGTATAAAGATATCTATTTTCCTAAATGTTCTGTTTTGACGAAAAAGTCAGACGATTAAAAACAACACCTATAAATTCAAGCAATTGTTTGATTAAATTTTTTTCATTTATGAACGATTTCGAAGCCTTTTTTAACAATTTTGGGGCGTTTTGAGTGATAGGAGTAAGTGTTTGGAGTAAATGATTGGTGCGCAAAGCGAGTAATTTTGAGTGGTTTTATCCTCATTTGGTCAGCTCGACTGACAATTAACCTGTTATACTAAATCCTCTCACTGAAAAGCTTGTGGACTTCACGATGCGTACGCATTGATCAGCGTTATAGCTCACTACTGGAAATTGAATCCAGTCAAGTCTTCAAAGAAAACCAAAGAAAACCCTTATATCTTGTTGTTTACCTTTATAATCTTGAATAGACGTAACGCAGATCTTTTGCTGTCTGCATCACGAAATATCGTAAAGTGAAAAATTGTCCTTCATCAACGTTTTACCTGTCATGTGAAAGGGAACCATACAAGACGCTTTTTTGTCTTACAAGAGATAGAAACTACATGGATGAACCAGGGTATTGCTATGGTCCACGAAGACACACAAACGTACGTAGACTTAAATAAAGGGAGATAATAAATATCGCTAGATTTGTTCGTCTCGAACAAAATTAGCGATATTGGATTTCTTCCCTTTTATTCCCCAAAAATCCACTCCACACACTCAATGAATATCATTCTAAAATCATTCCAAAATTATTCACGATTTCACGATGGTCTAAATAAGTCGGTCTGACAAAAAAGGACCGCACGTCTTGGAAATGTGACAAGTGTCTATCCAAGTCAGACTGCTCGGACAGCGCAGCTTGAAAAGGGTCGAGGTCTTTTTGCTATTTACAGAATTTCATAATCAATATAGATCATTCTATCGTGCTATATAATTATCTATGCTGGATCCTATGTTATATTCACTGTTTGTCTTCGTGGACAAATCAGACAATTTAAAACCACACTAGCCAATAAAATCGTAGAATAATTTCATCGATTTGAATGAAATGTTGATCGATTTGAACGATTCCGAAATGTTTTTAAATGATTTCGGAGCGTTTTTGATCGATTTGAGTGATATTTGGAATGAATGAATGAACGAATCGCTGAGTATTTAATTTTGAATGTTTTTATTGGAGTGAGGTGAATTTCACAATGAAGTTAACTACCAACACCAATGTCTGAAAGTTCAAGTCTGCTGAATCATTGAGGACTGACCTATGTAGATACAGATGGTGCTTTTTACCGTGACCAACCACAATTACAAAATGTATATTAATTCATTATTACGTTTTGACAAGCCTTTTACATACATTTTGCGTTATTTATTCAAAACCATTTTAGTGAGTTTGTGAGACAAATACTTACTTACTAAAATCGAGTGCGACTTATTGTGTTTTGGGAAATAGATTTTGTTGGATTAAGTAACTTTTAAATTCTTTTGTATTGCAAAAAGGATATTTTACTATAGTTCAATACTGTAATGTGTCAAAATATAACGTAATTTGTCGTTATTTTAAAACTTGCGATCAAAGTGATGGTAGCTGGATTATTTTCTTTCCTTGTTTGCACAACAATGATCCTAGATATGGTGCTAGCTATAGCAAAGCAACCAAACACAAATGGTAAGTTTTTCTTTGATAAAAATGTTCAGGAGATCTTGGCCTTGTTGTGGTCTAGTAGAATAACTATGCAAAAGAGTGCAGGACGAACAGCAACTCTATTTTGTCACCGTGAAAAAGACGTCATAATGTATATTGTGACGTCAGTTTTAAACGGCGTTATAATTTTCGCGGAAAAATTGAAATGTTGGATTTCAAGGATTTTGACGATTTCGCAAAAATGCGGGTCATATTACAGAAAGGAAATAAATTTTTACTCATAAAAACCGAATTTATTACACTCGTCATCTAAATCAGATAAAAAAGAACTCGACAAAGGCTCGTTTAATCTGTTTAAGACAGCTCGTTTAATAAAATCGGTATTCCATGACCACTCATTCAATATCCTCTATGTAATGGACATGAAACAAAAAGACAGTCGTTGAAGGGTGACCATAACACTGTAGTTACGAGATTCTAACCCTCCATCCATGACAATAATTGTAACAAAACGATTAAAAATGTCCGAGTTCAACAGTCATTTAATAAAAAATGGTTTCGTTTGGACAATCGATCTTTTGATTGACAAAAATTAATTTATTTCATTTAATTGAGCTAATTTATTAACATGTTCAAACGAATCAAGTAAACAAATATATAAAATTAAACAAAATCAGTACAGGTGACTTACCCTATTTCGTGACTAATAAGTCTGATTGGGTCAGAGGTGAATGTACATTTTTTTAAGTATTTGTCGATTATTAAGTAACATGTGTATACACAGTTTATACAATTTTCTGTATAAAATAGTTTTTATCTTATATCAACATTAATATTTGTTGGGTTCTAATCGAATTAAATTATCTAACAGAATGAGTCTACCCACACAGTCAATTTTCTAGACTATGGGCTACTGGGACCCCTGTTCCCCCCCCCCCCCCCCCCCCCCCAGGGGGAATATCGTACACTATGATTTTCTGAAAGGTACATGTATAAACAACATTTTAAGACATGTTAGCACTCTGGCGAATGGGGCTTTTGTAAGATACGTTACTTTGAAATCACCCACCCAAGATCCTTATTAAATGCTACATTTTGCTCCAATTTTATGAAATTCTTTGGGCAAATTACAATTTTTAGTACTATCTCATACATGATTCTTGAGTATGAGTGATAAAACATCCACAGAATCCTGTATGATTCAGGAAAATACGTGAAATATATGTTACAATTACAAAATTGTTTCTCAATATTCACCAATATATAGATATTTGCATTTGGGCGCCAAAAATATTCAAAGTCAACACTTGTTGGCAAAATTCACACGATAATATGATGAATTTATATTTACATAGTCTATTTTGGCCTGCATATTACGTGTTTTATACGTAGAAATGAAAAGATTTGAGCGCATGTCATTTCAAAACCTTTATACAATGTAATTTCATATGCAGTTCATAAACAGAAAGGAGAATGGCAGGTGCAATTTACTACTCTGATCATGCATAATAAAACAAGAATATCATTTTTAACTGATATCTTTATAACAACAAATGCTTTATGTCTCCAAAGAAATGATGTAACTTACGTTACCTCAAAATATTTTACCAAAACCCGTTTAAACTGTTTTATTTTTTCATCAATAAGGGTTTAAATTCTTAGAATTTATAGCTTTCAGTTCTGTTTCTTAGAAAATGCATCCGTACTGAAAGAAAATGCGTGACCAACAAAAGATCAAAGATCCCCTAGCACTTATAGTATTAAAATTTAGACCTTAATTGAGAAGTCATTGTTATATCTTTGAACAGCCAAGAAGATAATTCTTATCTAATGCTAGTATTTACATATTGTCTTTTAATGTAAAGTGATAAATCACACAAATTGAAGTTAGTATCATTTATAGTATCCCATCTCACAAAGTTTAAAAAAATGGATTTCAAGATTTGAGATCATAATTTTGAAATATCCAAATCATCAATACATGTATATCCAATTGCTGAAATCAAAATACCAACACCCTTCTAAATAAGCACAGATCTTGATAATCATTTTACATTAGAAATTACAAATACCTTGAAATATTCAATAAAAATACTGGCGTTTTGATAGATATGGATAGGTACTTTGTGTTGTACTATACCTGTTGTTTAATTTCATCATAGGGAAATATCTGTTCAATTACATATCTATCTATCACACGATGCAGCATGACAGCTAAAAAAAAATTAATCAATTGAAACTTTTTTCAAAATTACTTAGTCACTTAAGCAAGTTTATCATTTATCTCTAATTTCGTGCGTTGGTTTGTTCGTTGCCTATTTATGTTTTCAAACAAAATACCGATGGTCATTATCTAGTAACGTATGTTACCATTTGTATGAAACAAGTCGCAATTATCATTAATGCACTTCAGTGTCAATACTGTAGCCATTTAAATCAAAATTATTGTTTCTCTTTGATTAAGATGGATTTTTTGGTTTTACTGCGTGTTTTTTTTTTAAATTGTTTGTCTGGAATGTTGGCCAAGTGGTTAGAATAAAACTAAATGGTTAGTAGAAGAGTCTTGTACTTGTGCACATGAGAAAAATATGAGAGTTATGCCCAAGAACCATGAGTATATTAATTAGAATGGGCATTCTTCAATTCTTTTCTCTACTTTAGCACAAACTGCATGTACATATATATTGAAAGTCAACCAGCAATATGTCAAACAGGAATGCAAATAGAATGTGAAATCACCAGCCATTTACACATAAACACCTATAAAGCTCTTATAAGCATGCGACTTATAGACCCATCATGCAATTTTCTTATTTTTATGAATCAAGTCTTGGGATGTATTTGAATTAGGGCTTGATATTGATGAAATCCTATTGCTTAAGCAATTTATCATAATTCTTTTATTGTTTCAAAATGTAAGATATAAAAGAAGTACAAATTCTATCTAAGACATGTTTCTTTCTGCATAAAAAGGACTTGTAGTTTGTATCTAGTTCAAAGTTAAAGCATTTTTTAAGCATCTTTGTTTTACAAAAATCTTTACTTTTGTAAGAACTAATCATGGTTAAGAGAATTACAATTGGTGTGCATTTAATTGTCCTTTGGAAGCAGCGATTATGTTTGATTTTCTAAAAAAAAGGTCTTTTAAATGTAACATATATTACTGTCTTTGATAGCTAAATCAAAATGTATATTGCAATGTTCTATTCATTTGAACATAATATGGTCATATTACTTGTACATTTTCAGTATTGAACTGAATTGCGCAGTTTCTTGGCAAAACTAGGATTGCATGCAATGTACTTTGCATTCAATTCGAAACAATAGAGAGCTAAAATGCCTCAAGTAATTTTAGGCCATCTTAACAGTATAACACTCTTATCGAGATGGCTTATTCACCTAATCATGTATTCATTGCATTTATCGTACACATTATTCCATTCATCACATCATCCTATTAAAGCCTCTAGCTACTTATACAACGAAGATGAATGATAATCAACTCGTTTGTACTGGCTGATGAAACCTTGTATCTATGATATGGAGTCAAATGCGCTACCAAATCCAATGTGCTACCAACTGGGCTACTATCATGATCAACTCTAAGACATATCTTTAACTTTTCTTTACTAAATTGATGGAAATATTGCTTACAAAATATTGTTGGAACAGCTTTTTTCATCATTTTGGTCATCATTTTTCACAATGAGAACTGTCTCTTGTCATCAGAAGTAACATATATAACTTGTGTTTTATTCTAAAAATGTGAAAAAAGTCTCAAACATAGAAGAAACCACAAGGTGCCTCAACATTGTGTTTGGAAGCTGCCTCAACATTGTGTTTGCTGCATTTCCTTAAACTATGATAGCGGCTCAATAATAATTATACCTATAAATAAGTGGTAACGTATTTTGCACGCTTTTAAAACCACAATGAGTCTTGAAATGATTAAAATTTATACTGATACCTTAAAAATTCTATTAACAGTTATGGTTTATAGTTGATTTAGACAATGGGGGATTTTACAATAATTGCAATCAGAAGAGATATGAATATAGTTATATTATAGCCTATAGTAATTGATGGGGAAATTGGTTACTTTAGAGTAACGTATTTTGCAAAAAGCTTGATGGCCAGATGCATATAAATATTTAAAATCTACCAAAGAAGGGAAGCTTATAGAAAAAACAGTAAACAAAACATTCAGTAGAGCATTGATGAATATAAAATTTCTTTTGAATACATTAAATTGAAATTTAAATGTAACGTATTTTACTCCCATGCATTGCTTGTAAGGGCTATATTTTTCAAGTCATAATGTAAATGGGCTTCAAATATCTCCAGAATCACAAATTTCATTAATAAAACACAATATCATTTAATTTTTAGTAATTTACAGGTAATTTCTATAACAAGACATACAACAAAAATTGTTTTATGAAAATTGTATGGGTTGGTTTCTTTAAAGTAACGTATCTCGCATTTGCCCCAGTGGCCAGACTACTAACAAGTTTCAAAATGTTCAATATTGCATAGGCTTTTAGAAAAGCATTGTTAACAATCTTTCCAATGGGGCAGCTATGAAAAAAATCATTTCTATCTATGTGCCTTTCTTTGAATTTCAAAAGTAACATATTTTACTTCCATATCTTGCCCACGAGGGGGATTTATTTACAAAGTATTACTATGAATTTGCTCTACATACATTCAGCAACATAAATATTGGTATATAAAGATCTCTTCTGGTCATTTTGACTCATTTTTTCACTGTACAACCCTAAAATCTTGTCTTGAAAATATGATGGGTAATTAACTTTGAGGTAACGTATCTCACTAACGCCCCACTTGTCAGAGTGCTAATAAGTCTCAAAATGTTCTATATACCATTGAATATCAAACAGGCAATGTTAACAAAATTCCCGGAGAGGCAGGGATAGACAATTTATTTCTATATTCATAGGTTTCTATGAGATTTAAGGGTAACGTATTTTACTGCAATATCATAACTCTTAAAATGACCAGATTCTTCAAAAAATTCCATAAATTGATCCTACAGTTAATCAGCAATACAAATATATGTATAAAAAGTCAACTTGACTTCAATTTTTAGGGTACTCTTTTAAAATTCATTTACAAAATTTTGTGGGGTGTGCTACTTTAAAGAAACGTATCTTACAAAAGCCCCACTCGCCAGAGTGCTAACATGTCTCAAATTGTTGTACATACCATGGACTTTCAGAAAAATATGGTCTAATATGGTCTACAAAATTCCCCCTGGGGGGGTGGGGGGGGGAACAAAACCAATTCTGGCTCATGGACTATTCGTATTTCTTGTATTGTTTTCTACAAAAGAAATGGAGCCCGATATTATCAGGCATGCTAATTTCGAAAAGTTAAAAACTTATCATATCTTTATTCCATGTTTTTTTGATTAAACAAGATGTCTACTCTGAAACATTTCGATATTGGGATGGACATCTTGTAGAAATGTGGGCCTACGTTCAACTTATCGAGAAGTTATCGATTCGTTACCCCTTGACCCGTGAATATATAGGATGGTGTGTCCTAGCGACACAAGTACCATGTATCTTTAAGGTAGTGGAACCGTTATAGATCCGCAAGATTTCGGGAGTAATTAACTTTAACAATATTAACCGAGGTTTCCTTATGATTTTCATTAGGAAACCTCGGTTACCCTTGTGAAAGAACATGTGGTCCGAAATGTTGCGGAACTATAACTGTTCCACTACCTATAATATACGTCGTGTTTTCTTTTCTTTATTTTTTAATTTCAGATGATTCCTGTAATCCAGTGGTTGATATGTTATTTGTACTAGAGAAATCATCAAACGTAACTGACGCACAGTTTCAGGCGCAGAAACAGTTTATTATCACTCTTTTGAAGAAGCATAACTCACCGAAAGGGGCCGCTAGAGTCGCGGTGCTAGTTTGTGACGTAGACGTTATCACGTCGACACCTTTTACCGATAACTTCAATAAACCATTCAGTAATTTAGAGAGTAACGTGTCTACTAAGAGTGAAAAGAGTCCAGATTTCTGTTTACGCGGTGTAAACTTTAAAATGAAAACGGAGTCACGTGATGGTGTTACACGAATCGCAATATTGTTGAAGGGATCATGGAACTGGGACAACATCCGGTCTCAGAACGAGGCTTTAATATCCCGCCAAGACGAAACTGTGCTCGTCGTGATCGCAATTGGTGTACGGGAGTTTGATAGCTTGTCATCTTTACAAACTATTGCTTTACGGGAAGAGACGTTCTTTGTTGTGTCCGGCTATGACAAACTAGGAAGTCTAGCGGCGAGTATAGCAAGGGACCCATGTCAACGTAAGTAATCTGATATCCAGTCAATACTCAGCCAGGCAAATTATGGCTTACCGTCATCTATTAAGACGTATGTGTAATTTTATCGTTAAAACCTCTCGTCCCCTTTGATCGAATTTCTTGTCATATAAAAGAATCTTAAAACGTCTAGGAAAAAAACGGGGATCAAGTTAATTGTAAAAAAGTTCTTGATGTATGTGGAGTACAGTAATGAAACTTTAGAGCCGAAATGAATGATCATTTGGTGGCCTTTTTTGTAGAGTTGTGTAGATGTGACGTAAGAATTTGTTTTAAATGACGTTATATTTATGACGTCACTGTAAGCGCTAACCGTCAGAAAACGGCAGTCATTGTCACTTTTTGAAAATAATGATATCGACATTATATCCGATGTCAATATTTTCATGATAAGCAAGAAACCTATTCTTTGCAATAACCGAATTTTAACTAACATCTAAAAATATCAATATCTAATAAATTGAGGACGTCCGCTTGGCCGGTTTGGGTTTTTCCACCATTAAAAATATTTTGCGTTGGTGTTACCGTTACAAATCTCGGAAACCAAATTCAAATTATATTTTGGATACTCGATATTGCTCGAGCGACCACGTCTATTAAGCGACCAATTTTATTAAGCGACCACCATAAAAAGTCCCCGCAACGTAAGCAATTTTCTGACAAAGAGGACATTCTTAACGAAAAATTGGTTATTGTTGATATCTTATGTTGTTGGAACCAATTAGAATCGTCTCAATAAGACGATTCTAGTGGGTTCGAACATCATAAGATTCTGTACGACTTGAACGACAATCTATAAATACTATCAAAATAAACTTTCACGTTTATCATGGTATTTCGTATTAAGCGACCTTTCCCATGAGCGACCGCTTTTTGGTGGTCCCTTAAGTGGTCGCTTAACACAAGTTTTACTGTATAAAGGGTTTACAAAACTTTGTATAAATTAAAAAAATCGCATTTTTTAAGCATTTTCCCCTGTGATGAGAATTCATAGGAAACGGCAAACAAGTATTCAACATCACCCCTGCCTGTTTTTCTGAGAGAAGGCAGATTAAACTATAAAAATGGTAAAAACGACCCCTATTTCATCTCGCTGGACCACAATTTCAACAAATTCGTTATTTCCAATATCGGAAAATTGGTTTTGAAATTTGTATGATTATTTTTGTGTGAATTACCTCCCTTTATTTTGACAAATAAGTCTAAAATACGCAAACAAGTAAGACTGTGACCCCAACTTTTTCCACATCGAATCTTATTCTTTTTGTCACAAAATCATATTGAGAGTATAGGAAAAAAAGTTTAATATTAGAACTATATTAATGAATTATATATAAGTAACTCTCAATGTTGAATGATTAAAAATAATTCGATTTAAATGGATCGAATGAAGATATCATATCTTACTTATGTTTCATAAAAAAAATCAATATTATGCGAATACGTTAGTATAATGGGTTATTTTCGATCCGTTCAACATACCTGCCAGAAAAGGTTTGACTGTAAAAATGGAAAGATCCATCATACTACAACACATTTAGGCACGTTGTAATGTCAAATTGTGGTAGCAGTTTTGTGTTAGACGGCTATGTTTGAACCAACCTTCTTTAAAAATATTCACAAGCCGTAATACCTCATTTTGCAAAGAATTGTCCAAATATCATTGTCACGACTACTTATAGTAGCGTTTTCAGTCAAATTTATTTGAGGGTGTGAATAAGATGATAATTCAACCAATAAACAAGTAAATTCGTTTAATTTGTTATTTGTCAACAAAAAAATACCCCACCCACCAAATTAACATGGACCTACAGAATAACTTCTTATTAGTCTAATTTATAAGTCTGTGCAACCTTCCTGTTGTATTTGTTGCCCTAACCATAGTATGCAGTTATTACAGTCTGTCATAATAAGCTTTTGGAGATACTTATCCACTACAACAACAACAACAATAACAACAAAACATGTCGTATTCGGATAAGCTCTTAGGATTACTACTCAATTGCAACACATGCTGACATAATTTCAATTCAATATATATTTTGCCTAATTTAATTAGAAAATTGAATTTTTCCTTGAATTTTATTTAAATACAGATGAAAATTTAATATTGATGCCTGTGCGTAGAGTTTGAGGTCGGAACCCCCCTCTCCCCCCAAATACCACCACATAAAACAACTTTTTTCCACGGGCACTTTACACATGATAAATAAGCCTTATAAAATGATTTGGCTGAAAAAAAAAAGAAAAATGGTATATAAATATAGACTTTATTATTTATCTTTTTTATGCCAAATCATAGTATAAGGCTTATTTATCATGTGCAGAGTCACTGTGCTTATTTTCACTGTGAATGAATTCTAGGCCAATGAAAAATAAGCGTTGAATGCGGTTTATCGACCATAAATTGCGGGCTGGTACCTTGTTTTAAATTTTTATTTCATTTAAAGAAAAGGAATTAGGCATAGGATTGGATGAATTGAATGAAGAACATGAGTTTGTATGCGAAAAAAGAGAAAGATAGGAAAAAACAACAACCAACATACCCGTTATCTGTTTGGTGGTGGAAACGGAAAAGGGCTTCTTCTTTATTTGCACTTAGTTGCGTGATCGTAGATTCAGTATGTATGAACGTCAAATATATTTTATCAATAATAATTTAATGATAAATAAATCAAACAGATAAGATAAAGTGTTTCTGCAATTATGACTTTGTATGAAGCTTTGAATGGATGAATGTTGATGGTATGAGCGCGCGTTACTAAGTTGAGTGTAATTGGAGATTGCTCGAGGAATTTTGTATCATGCATTATTTAAAAACGAGTATTTGTAAAAGTCTTTGTGGGATGAATTGTAAGCATATGAAATATTTAAAATGTTCATATTAGAAATCATCCATCAATTAAATCATACACGTAGGATAGGTTTTATGGTTCTCAGTTTATATACTTGAATTTACATCTCAAATTGAAAAATGGAAATAGTTAATATGTTGTGTTCATCGTACTTTACTTGAAAATAGAGAAGGGAGTTTCTATAAACTTATGTCTAAAACCATTCGGCCTAGAGCCTTTAGATGTGGATCGCTGAATGAGCATGTGTTCCTTACAAAGATACTTGAAATGATCTGCGTTGCTTTAGAGAACTCCAAAAGGTGTATACATCTTTTAGTTTAAAAAGAAATAACTAAAAAGAAAAACAAGAAAACTTTGAAACTGTTTCAAAAACAACTTTCAATGTCGGCAGGCAGCGGTGTCTTGAAGGGTCTATACATTTTTTTACCCAAAATCTAATTTAGCCGATTACCGTGAGATCCTTTACTTAGATACGATATATACTGTAGCTTGAAAGGTTTCAAATGTATATTTTGTCAATTTTCTATTCGGATGACTGTTTCCATACTTAACATTTCCACTCTACGCACATGCGAACCAGAAACATTTTTGACAGGACAACATCATGTTTAACACTGTGGTGTGTAAGGACAATTTGAACTGCTTCGGTTACTGGAAGCTTGTCTTTTTTACAGACTCGTTAGGTTTTGTGTGGGCCTACATGGTTACCAGGGAAGCGTTTGGTGCATTCTGCGAACTAGCCATTCTAAATTTGCTTTATTGCATAGCACAATTTTCTTCAACGTAAGTGACGGTCAAGGTCGGTATCTTTATTGGTGAAATTACCGATATCTACGTGGCTGACGTTGGTGTGGATTCCAAGGTTGAGTGGTTAGGACGGTGGCGTTGCAATCGGAAAATCCCGGGATCGAACCCCATCTAGACCACAGGAATTTTCTGGGAAAAATCTTTCTCCACTCAGGTGTACAAGTTGGAACGCTTAAGATCCGAAAACCAATGTACTGTCGCTGCAAATGGCACAAAGAATTTACAGCCGGCACAGAGTTACTAAATGATTGCAGGTTAAATGTAGTGTCAGAAAACAGAAAAATGGCCGTAAAATCGAAGGGCATTATCAAGATAAAAATCAAAATGATAATCGAAAACTTTCTTGTCCGAAGTATACACTGCGAAAAGCAAAATAGTTTCTTCAGCCTTTTGTTTTAAAGGAACAAGAGAGGTGTATTATTCAACCCAGCTCGTGCTCTCTTTGAACATTTAAATTAGTCAAAGTATGCTAAAACTAATGGCGAAAATAATAAAACTTTTATGCTAAGAGTTAGTTACTTTTGGGATCCCTTTTTGCCTGATAAGACGTGAGTTTATTTAAAAGTACCTTTTTGCCTGACATTTCATGTACAACTGATCAGTAAAAAAGAAGAAGAAAAAATAAGGCTGTATTGATTTACAAAAAATAAATAAATAAGTATGTGAGAGTGTGCGTTCCAAAAGCACGCGTTCATAAAATGTTGAACTACTTCTTATTTGAGCTCTATCAACTGAAATAATTCAAATAAATGCCTTTTTCAAAAAATGATTTCGACCTAACGATCCCTATGATTTTTGCATGGATCTGTATGAGCCTTTCCGCAAGCGATCCACACTATTCGACAAAATGTGATCATTACTTAATAAGATAAATAATTAAGGCCAGAATCAGAGTAATAATGCATCCGTTTTATACGTTTACTTCTGAGATTTGAATCTCTTGCCAATTTAAGTTCTCTGCGTACACCAAACATACTTATGATCATTTATTATATCAACGACCCTCACAGTATAGCAATACATTATCGAATAAAATTTCTAAAATCAGTTTGAACTAACACAATTTTATATGTTGTACAAAAGTTATAGTCGGATAGAGGAATTTTCGCTTTTTGAGATGAGGTATTTTTCATATGACAACTCCTAAGAGCTTAGGATGCAGATCTCAGCCCGAATTTTGAGCAAAAGAAAGTCTTTTATTTAAAATATAATGAAAATGCTTCTGATTGCTATCATAGATAAGAAGGGGGATAGCAAATCGCCGATAAAATATCTTCCAGCTCATGTAATAATAGTATTACGAAAAAGCCTATAGATACTTCTCTGCGTACACTTTTACATTACATTAGCTTTGGACAACACTTAAGTCTCTAGAAGTGATTAAGAAGAATAGAGTAACGATTATGTTAAGGAGTTAAACAGTAAAATACATTATTAAAAAGTTATCTCCAAATTCATGAATCGTTGAGTATTAAAAGATTTTTATGTAATTTGAGTTTTTATCAGCATTTCTCTGCGTACACTACACAAATGATTAATTAAATATATCCCGAAAAGATAACAGAGCATGACAAGTTACCAATTAACTTTAAATGCGATTATTATGTAAATACGTTAATGCACTTTTTTCGGAAAGTTACAAAAAGTCACATAGTCATTATAAGGTGGTGGGTGGGGTAAATTAACAGATGAAAAAAGATCGCTTGCCATGATATAAGCGAATTCAGAAATGTGCTTATCATCGCTTTATCTACAATTCTCAATAACCAATGATAAGAATTCATAAATATGGCTCAGAAATTTCTTACATGGTGTTTATAATAAGTACTTGGGTTCGTAAGTCACTATTTTTTCCTCATTATTAGCACATAGGGTATGACTAAAAAGGGCCCGTAACAAAAATTGTATACCACAATTTGATATTACTACGTGGCTGGCCGTGTTCAGGAAGGTTTCAAAGATTGCATTTCTGCAGTCGGACCTTTTCTGGCAGGTATGTTGAACCAAGTCGATAAATAAGCCTCGTACAGAAAATGCCGCCTAGTCTAATGTGGGTATGAGAAAAAAATTAGCACGATGACCCCGTTTTTTCTTTTCAAAAATGGAAATAGAATAATTCGATCTCTGTAAAAAAAATCAGGTTTAAAGAAAAGTTTAATAGTGGCAAAAAAACGAGAGAACTTCCTTGATTAAACAATCTTATTGAAAAATCAAAATATTATTTCCCTAGTCTAAAGTTTGCGATAAATGGTTTTCATGGAAACAAAGAAGTCCAATGTTGCGCTTTTCTGCACAGAGGCAACATTTACCTTAATGTAGTGTCTACTCAGGATCTCCGCTAGACTGGTGACAGTCTCTTAACCCTTTGCTGTTTAATCCCTGCTTTTTACGTGCCTGTGATTTTATGATTGAGAAAACATTGTGAAAAAAAGAAGAAATTGCTTCTGACAAGCAATTTCTTCTTTTCCCACACTATTTTCTACCCAACTGAATGGTTATTGTTCATATTAAACCACTTTAATTTTTCGTCTGCAAAACCTTTGAATTTGGACAGGTCCAAAACTTTGTAAAACAGGAAAATGTTAAATAGAGGTATATATGAAAAAAGAAAGATAGAAATAATGTTTCATGTCTTTAACACAGGCCATCCAGAAAGAATTGAGATTCAAATTTGCTTCTTTGCGTTTCCAAACAATTGTCATTTGTGACTACTGCGTCTCGCTCAGAGAAGTGTGAGCAATGAACCGTAACGGTAATAATTTCTCCAAATTATGTCAAATAATACAAAGAAGTTAATTTGACTTTTATCGGTTAAAAAAACAAAAAATAAACAGTTGCTTGAATGAAAATGAAAGAATATATTCTCTTTTTGTTGCACTTCATGAATATTATACACATGGTGCAGACTGAAAAGAGTACATCGCTCACGCACAAATAGCCATAATTCACTGAAAACCTAAAGCGGCTATCCGGAATAGGTGAAATAACTTGTCCTATTGTTAGCATCTTACAAATCCAAAATAACTTTGGTGATCAATGTTCCGAATAATTCCGTGTTTGGATATAAACAGGCAATTAGGTAAAACGCTCTCTGTTTATCAATTCAGATTTCATACGACGTTGAAACCGGGTGACACATTCACGATTTTCACTAAGATTCATCACGATTCATCCAGATTTCTGATGGTCAGAAAAATTCGGAATGGATTGGGATGAATCGTGGCGAAAAGTAGAAATATTCAGTGTCACCACGATTCGAGTAAGAATGTCCACGATATTAGTACGGTGTCAGTTAGGTATCGCTACGAATCAATGACGATTCATGACGGCAACGGTACGGTCAATGAGGATTGACCACGGTGTAACAACGGATAGGCACGACGCTTGTATTGTTCGATACTGTCTTGGTCGTGGCCAATCTTGGAGCTCCGTAGCGAAAAGCATTCTTGTCAGACGGCCCTTATGCGTATGATCGATGAATGGTCAAAGGATATTGATTCGGGAAAATCGTTGGTACAGTTTTCGTTTATCTGCAGAAAGCCTTTGATCTTGTGGATCATACAATTTTGTTGTATACATAAATTAAGGTTGCATAGATTTTTTATCAAAGCCTTAGAATTGTTTGGATCTTATTTGTCCGACAGAAAACAGTATATTAAAAGTAGTGATAATTTTTCCACCCAACAAAACATATCTAGCGGTGTCCCACAAGGCTCTACATAAGGACCGCTTCTATTTTTGATTTATATTAATGACATGAGTTTGTATGGAAATATCTCAAGTTTAGATCTCTATAAAGATGATTCAACCTTATATAAGTCTGGAGTAAACATTAACGAAATACAAACCAACTTACAAAGTAGTTTAGAAGCTATACTCTCTATGTGTTCAAATAGTAATATGCTTCTCAACCCAATTAAAACAAAATGTATGCTTATTGGACCTAAACATAGATTAAAGAATATTAACCTATGCTTAAAACTAAACGATGTTTGCGTCGAAGTCGTTGAATTTCAAAAGATTTTGGGTGAACACGTCGACAACCATCTATCTTGGAATAAACACATTGAAAAAAAAAGTTCTAAAATCAACAGTAAATTAGATTACTCAAACGAATTTCGAATTATCTCACCTTACAAATGAAGCAACCGTTTTACAAGTCGTATACTTCCCCTCTTTGATTATTGCTTTACGGTTTGGTTGAAAAGTGCTAAATATGGTACTGCCAAATTATCTATACTTCAAAAAAGAGCGGCTCGTGTTATTTTGGGCGCTTCTTCATAAACAACATCGATTGAACTTTTCACTAAACTTAACTGTATGACTTTTGACAACTGGTGTAATTATTATACTGGTGTTTTAATTTTCAAATGCTATTATAACCTTTTACCAGAATACATGAATGAGGTTATTTCATTTTGTTAAAACAGTAACTATTATCTAAGGTCGTCTGCACATCTATAATGACATCACACACTCAAAATTTAAAACGTTGTACAAAAAAAGTTTTTTCTCATACAGTAGTATACATGCATCTTCTTTATCTAGCTTCAAAAACAAATTTTAACAGTATTTGCTAGTGGCAAAATCAACAATCGAAGCAGAAAGCATCTAATTCATTCAAGTAAATAATAATAATAATAATAATAATTATAATAATTAATAATAATAATAATAATAATAATAATAATAATAATAATAATAATAATAATAATAATAATAATAATAATTAATAATAATAATAAAAATAATAATAATAATAATAATAATAATATCTTTATTTAAAGAAGGTAAAAACATTAAGACAATTAATTTCAATGATAAAAAAAAGTGTCTTTTCTACAATGTTGCCCTCTCTCTTTCTCTGTCTGTCTCTCTCTCTCTCTCTCTCTCTCTCTGTCTGTCTGTCTGTCTGTCTCTCTCTCTCTCTCTCTCTCTCTCTCTCTCTCTCTCTCTCTCTCTCTCTCTCTCTCTCTCTCTCTCTCTCTCTCTCTCTCTCTCTCTCTCTCTCTCTCTCCTCTCTCTCTCTCTCTCTCTCTCTCTCTCTCTCTCATTCTAACTCTCTCTCTCTCTCTCACACACACACAAACAAAAAAAACAAACTTACACACACATTTAAAATATTTGAATTTACACATTTAGTGTATCTGTCCGAAAATTTACTAACATGAATTTTCTTGTAAATTGTTTTCATTGTTATTTCATATGTCATCATTTGTCATCATCTTTTTCGGCGTCTTTCATCATGTTTTTATCATGATATCATTAATTAATCAGATTATCACTTTTCATTTCTTTTTTCTTTCACTGAAGGCAACATTGTAAAAAAAAAACAATTTGTTAATTTTTAAAGATTTGTCTTAATGTTTCACCTTCATTAAATAAAGATATTATTAATATTATTATTATTATTATTATTATTATTATTATTATTATTATTATTATTATTATTATTATTATTTTATTATTATTATTTTTATTATTATTATTATTACAACTGTACAAAATTCGTGGTGAATTGTGAGAATTAAAAAGACTGGCTACGATCTCTCACGAATAGCCGCGAATATAGCTACTGTGTCAGTACGAATAAGCACGATTACGCTACGGTTGCGCTACGAATTAGGCAACGCCCTATAATCCCCACGATTCGCCACAAATGTTTTAAACAGTTTAAAACTTCCATAGCGCTGCCGTGGAGTTTCCCGAATCATCACGATTCATCAAATGTCAGCACGATTCACCACGGTTCTAATACGCATCACCACGGTACACGACGATTTTACAAATCATGGCGAATCGTAGCGGCACCGTAACAAAAAATCGTGAATGTGTAAACAGGCCTCTAAACGAAGATGCCTCGAACGATAACACGTGGCAGTCATTAGCGCGTGTTACGAACGCGCATCCACCAGAGTAAAATGTGCAATGGATCGACATACGCAACGTCAAAAGTTGTCTGAACCAACGACTTAAATACCATTTGATGGCGATCAGAACCGATTGAATATGAACTGTTCTGTCTTGTATGAGATCGATATTCCATGGCTTGTTGCGAGCGTATGTTTAATTGAATATTAGTAGAATAGGCTATTTTAACTCGTAGATCGTATACATATGTACTGTAGGCATAAGTCACATTAACGATTTGAACACGCTTATTCAACGTGTTTTGAAATGGAGTAATGTCGTTCTAAAATTGTTGTCAATCAACGAAACGATATGCTGTAAGTGCTCATAGAAATCGCCTCATATTATGAACATGATGACTATTGTTGCATATTAGGATCGTATTTGCTTGAATTAATTATATTCGACCTAACGAACTAAAACATAATCGTTTACTAAATTCCTTTACCTCTTATTAAAAAACCACGATATTTTGACATCTCAGAATTTATCAAACAATGATTTGTTAAAAATTTTTAATGCAAAATAAAATGAAATAGTTTCTTGAATGCAGTCTCAATCATAAATTATTATCACTATTATCATTATATTTTCAACTCTTACTTATGTCAAAAGAGGTTTTTGTGTTTTAAAGTGAAATATCTATTGAAGTTCCATTAGCTCTCAAGAAAGATTTATTTCTCAATTTGCAGAAATGTTCAGCTGTTTCAATACATCAAAGGTTGTTAACAAATCTCGGTAATCGCTTATATTACAAGAAATCTATAATAAATGATGAGTTTTTAATCAGCTACACGCACACTTAATGATTAATGCATTTTAAAATATATTACTAAGGAGGTATATCATTCATTGATTTATTTGCAAATTTTACTAATTTGTTACTATCAAAAAGCTATTATTGCGATTGTTTTCTGTGCTGCAATATAAGCTTCTTTTTTATAAAAACAAAACAAATCTTCATTTTCAAAACTAAAGTCTATTTAAGTCTATTAAATGTTTTTTTTAAAATCATTCTAGCCTTGTTAATACTGATATGTTATTTTTGAAAATTGACAAATGTCGATAAACAAATAGCGGATGCTTCGGAGGAATAAATCATCGTTTCCATGATTGTTACATGTCCCGCGTACAGAATGACAAAGCGGCGTTGCAAACTGTTTGCAAATTTAACCAAACTTTAAGCGCAAGTGCACTTCCAAATGGGGTAAAATTTTTAAACATTTTATGTTGTTTTTTTTTTCCTTAAAGCAGGGAGATAAAAAGAGGAGTTGAATATTTTTATATTTCGCGTTTTTTAAAAGTTTACATTGCTTTTCCAGTTAATTGAGTTCAGACTGCCATATTTCAGGAAACAGAGCCTCAAGATTTCAGCACGTTGGCCACCACTGAGACAAAAATGTGAAGCATGTATTCCGAAATAACCTAGGTCGATAGATTTAATGAGATTAAAGATTAATGGCTTGATTATCCAATTGATTCAGAATTTAAATTCCCATTTAGTTCTTTTTTATATCTTTTAATTAGTCGGTAAATCTGAAATCGGTTCATTTTTATCAGAAGATAAAATGTTACACTAATTGAAGAAGCTAGTATCCATTTACTCACTAACGTGAACATAGATTTTCTTGTCAATATTAAAATTTAAAAAGTCGAAATCTGTCCCGTGTTCAGGATGCAAAAACGTTTGCCAATGTTTGAAAATGATACATCAATGATACCCAATTTAAAAACTGTCTTAAATAGATGAAAGAAAACTTGTGTTTATAGATCATTCGTTTGATTAGTTTTGTATTTCATGACTCAATGAATATCATCTTTTTCTATATCAAAAATACATTACCGTTTAGTGCGTCAATTTACGTTTACTGTACACTCATTATCCATTGATTTTTCCTCTTTATCATTTATCACATAAAGGAACGTGCCACTGTGTCCTTATTATCCGGAAAAGGGCAAAAGTTCAAACCTTCAGGGAATTCCTGTTGTTTGGCATTGGAGACAAAACTGTATAAATTATAGAAAATGTCTTAGGGTAGTGAACCCGTAAAAGTTCCGCAATTTTTCGAAAGTAATGAACTTTAACAGTGTTAACTGAGGTTTCCTAATGATTTTCATTAGGAAACCTCGGTCAACATTGTTAAAGTTCATGAGGGCTGAAATGTTGCGGATCTATTACGGTTCCACTACCTTAATTTTCCTATTTCCTAAGTCATAATAAGAAATAAAGAAATAATGTAGATGATTTTTGGTCCAGTTAAGAAGATTTTTTTACAAATACACGTCTCGCGCGATTTTATTATTTTGTCCCTTTTCGGTTGGATAAGGGCAATCTGGTTTAATAACACGTTTTGAAAGGTTCATATACATGTATAAATTGTGCACTTTTTAGGGCTGGAGTTTACATCTTATGTCGATTTTATGTTAGATTTTGCTGCATAACGGATAATATTTATGTGATTACTCGGTTCATATATATTTTAAATGAATAAAGTGTATAATAAATGCACTCGATTCAGGATCTGAATATTGAATGAAAGTTTGTAATACCGTTTTCTTACTTTCATATTGGCCTTTGCTCCACAATTGTAATTTCAGCTGCAGTTAGAATCTACATGAAACTGACATGTTGAATGATTTAGAGGATGATTTTTGAATGATATTGAATGAGTGTGTGCAGCTTGATTTGAATCAAAATGAAGGAAGGCAATACAATAAAATATTACTAATTTCGTAAAAAATGGAATTTTTGGTGAGTGTATGAAATCAAAGGTCAGTACCGTCGGTTTACATCATCATTAGTATGGTTCGTGTGTGCGTCCGTCCGTCCGTTGTTTTATTTTTTCTTTAAACGTCTTCCCCGCTGAAATTATTGAAAAGAAATTTACCAGGAATGATGCTTAGGGCTTTCTCTTTCAGAAATTAATCCTGGTAGGGCTGATAACTTGGGCACTACAGGCTGTCAAGTCACCAAAAGGGGCCGAAATTGGTAAAATATATATAAAAAATTTACGCTGAAACTTCAATGCAGAATTCAACCAACTTTCAGAGGAATGATTCTTAGGGCGTGCTTTTCAGATTCTTTATCTAATCCTAATCGGGCTGATAACTTGGTCTCTATGAGCTGCCGAGTCACCAAAACAAGGCTCTATATGGAAAAATAAAAAAATCTGCTTCTCAGAAACTACTTGGCAGATTTATAACAGGAATTATGCTTATGACATCTTCTTAAAGAATCCGTCTTTAATCCGATCTGGCTGATTACTTGGGCTCTAGGTGCTGCCGAGTCACCAAAAAGGGCCTATATGGTAATATATAAAAGAAATATTCTCTGAAGCAATGGTCAGAATTCTACCAAATTACGCAGGAATGATGCTTACAAAATGTTCTTTTAGATTTCTTCCTTAAATTCTGATAGGGCTGATGACATGGACTCTACTGGCTTTTGCGTCACTGAAAAATGATGCCAAATAGAGAAACAATAAAAACAACCCCCTTCTCTCAAACTACTTGTCAGATTCAAACTTCATAAGAATGATGCTAAGGGCATGCTCGATCAGCTTTCGTCACTTTTGGGTGATTTGATGCTGCTTCATGGAATAGGGGGAGACTTTGTGATGCAACATTTCTTATTTTCACTAGCTTATACATTTATTGAAAGATTTCCATGAAACTTTTATAAATTGTTGGACATCATAGAGCTGTTTGGAAATATTCTACATCATACTGAAAGTGCCTTCTTCGAAAATTGATGATCACCTACTTATGAATAAATTCAATCGAAGTTAAATACTTTTAATGCAGTTAAGTGTTCAATTTACTTAACTCTGCTATGCACTAATAGCCAGAGCGACACTTGCCCTCTTTGGACTCTTGTTTTTAAGTATTATGATTAGCTTGCTTTGATATGGATTAATTGATAGTCTGTGATTTAACTCCCATTTCATAATTACTGTAGTTATATAGCGGAAGATGTTGCACCTACCGATGACTTCCTGTTGTTTCTCACACCAGTACAAGCACAGCATTTCATCCGAGCAACCAGCTGCTCAGCCCAATTAGGCGACTCACCAACCATTCGACAATTGGTGGGAGATAAATGCCGCTTGTCACAACGTCACAACGATCTCAGTATACACGACAAACGCGTTACCGATTTAGCTAGGTGGGCTCTGCGGTTTGGATATATAGGGGTGTTCGCAAAGAGACACCAAACTTCGTTTCATATAGAACGGTTCTTAGTTGCTTTTTTTTAAATAAGATAATACATATCAATAATTTCGTCCAATTTGGACGAAATTTGCGATATTGTATTATCTCTCTTTAATTTTCATCATAAAACTGGCTCCTCAGGCAAGTTCAGTATCAATCCAAAATCATCCCAATATCATGCAACAAGTCAATTTCACAATATTTCTAACTGTACTGTCAACAATATTCACAGTGTATTTGTCCCTTAAGGATACTTCACTTCTTTTCCCTCGAAAAATATTTCATTTGCTTTGGTGCTTAACCTTAAACAAAGAATTCATGTAATTTCTTAGTTTTACAATGCATAAACAGTATGTTTTATACATCATTAATACACTCTACGATTGAGGAAAAACGGCCATTTGCTAACCCAAGCGTTAACTATATATCACATCTGTCTAAATGGCTATCTATCAAGACACAAATTTGTTCAGATCAAGACAATTATCATTATTTACTATCCAGCTGAATCTCGATAAGCGAATGTAACCTATATTTAACTTGTCATGCATCAAAATTGTTTGAAAACAAGTTTTAGTATTGGAACAATGCTTTTCACGTGTCCTGGCGTGTCAAGTAGGGATCCATTTCAAACGATTCCAAATCGTGTACGTAGATACCCGACTCATTTGTTATTCCAAACAAATTGAAAGCTTAGTTAAGCAGAAAATGACAAAACTCTTTTGCAGAATGTCATTGTAAAATGTTCAACCCTCTACCCTATCACAACTGTCTCTCAAACATCTTTTCCATTTTGTATAAGATAACACCTTATTTGAGCCCTTGCAATTTGACCACGGTCGAAAATTTTGCCCTACCATAAAAGGTCCCTTTTCACCTGATGGGTCACATTTCCCATTTCCAATTATTCCCCGCTTTGGACGTGCACTTTCGTGCAAAGCGGGAAATAATAAGAAAACTGTTTGCACCGTTTCGTCATCCTGAACACAGGGATGAACTTCTACCTTTCTTATCATAATTTTGTTTAAGTTATTCCCTTTTACTGGTTTTCATATTTGAAATTGTTCCAGAACATATCTCTGAAAGTAAAATAGCTATGATCAATAAACCTCATAAGTAGAGAGATCTTATCTTGGACAAGTGAAGAACACAAGAACCGTTCGTTTTGACCGCCTCGTTGGCCTAGTGATAAACGCACATGACCCGTGACTTGAAGGTCCGTGGTTCGAGCCCCGCTGTCGCATGGGTCTGTTTATGGGCAAAGCACTTAAAAGCCAGCCCCAGTTCACCCAGCTGTAAAAATGGGTAACAGTGGATTTAAACCTCTGCCAAGCTTCACAGGAATGATCTTTTGGTGACCCTCTTTCAAGGATTTTTGATCCAATGAAAAACAAGGCTTTAAAGGGCGTATAATAAACAGAATGTAGACTTCATAAAGACTCCTTTTAAATATGAAATGACCAACCATCCTTGAAACGCGAATATTTGTAACCAACTGCCCATTTATGCTCCAATGCGTAAGGTGATGGATCTGTCGTGGAGTCGTATTATTGATAGGTTTATGCAATCGGGTTTTACATTGGCCTGGAGCACCTCTCTCTCTCTCTCTCTCTCTCTCTCTCTCTCTCTCTCTCTCACACACACACACACACACACACACACAGCAAGAATGCCGACGGTCAACAATATCAGTAAACCATGCGCTGATAGCAAGGACATCACGGGCAAAGGTAATAATGTACCCCTCTCTCTGATATGCGTAAACCAAATATAAACAAGGCACTCAATAGATATGTTCATTAATTAACAGTCCGGTTGACTATGTTGTTTCAGTTATTCTGATAATCTAAAAGGACTTTTCGTTTTGAAACATATTTTATAAACTTATAGAATGTGACTGCTAGAAGTGTAATATTTGAGAATCATGACACTGCTGATATCAGTTAAGGGCATACTGATGCTTGTATTTTTTTCTCAAGTTCAGAAAGTTTCTTTTCTCTACATTCTAGACATTAATGATTTCGAATAGTTTGTTTCTATAATTCAATAATTGCAATCCAATGAAATAAAAAATTCTGATTAGTTTAAATCCCATCACGTGGGGAAATCCATTGCACTTTATTTCTGTATAAAATGCACTAGGTCTTCCGGGAAACCCCCGACCTTCGATCTGCGAGTCCTGTGATGTAGGAACTCGATTGAACCTAGTTCCCGATCATCAACGCAACATTGCTATTTATTCTATCATACATTAAGATATTTTCGAAAGAATTTACGATTACAAGCATGCAGTTCTGATTCTGAGCCGACGTAAACTTAGAAAACAGCGAGTCGACGAAGACCATTGATCAAGCAACCCTCTAGACTAAGACCGATCACACCGTTTAAAAATACAGACTTACTTGGCAGAAACAAGTTTTTTGTGACAAGTACCTCTGCGAATTTCAAAGTTGTTGTTTATTTGTGTATCATTTGTTTTACTTTAGGACATTTCACTTCGATAGCGAGTTGAAAAAAAATACACGATCTAAAAATAGATTGTGTAATCTATACGCGCAGAAAGTAGACTTGAAGCTTTAATTTTGGCCGAGTATTTTTTATAGTATCTTTGATCTGGAGGATTGCAAATTTAAGGGACAAGTGTCTTTTTCACTGCGTTTATTGGGGCATAAAGTGCAATTGCCTCAGCATATGGCTTAAACATAACGCCCTTGCCATGTGCTAAGGCGATTGCACTTTATACCCCATTAAACGTAGTGAAAAAAGACACTCATCCCTATATTATTTGAACTCGGCCCAGAAGACATTTCCGTGATTTTAAGATGAAAACGTTTGCTAATCGTTTGAGGAATGGTGCCCCGCCTCCACGATTATCATTAAGGTACAAAGCGCTGTAACTTTTCCCAACATTTCGCGACAATCTTTGTAATGAAAGAAACAAAAATATTACATATCAAGGGGGGATAAAGTGAAAACAATTTTTACATCACTGTTTTATTTTCAACAAATATAAACAATACTTTTTAACAAACAATATTTAATATCATATTTACCCATATCGACATCGACTCAAAAAAGGGGCCAATTTGGTCTGACAAACTCTACTGGCTAAATCTTCACTTCAATTTGCCAAATATATATATTCTATATATATTCTATTTCTATATATAAACAAAACTGTTGGTTGTTGAAACGAGGTTAAACTTGATTTTTAGTAAGGAAAGTAGATCGAATATTCTAAATTCAGAAAATCTGTATAAAATTCTCTTTCCTAGCCAGTATTCGTAGTAGGCGCTTACCGAATTGAGTCAACAGTTTACGCACTAACTAGACTGTCCCTTTTTACGTGATGGGTCAAAATTATAAGCATATTGTAGAAATAACGACAGGTCGGTCAGACAGACAGAAATACGTTAGGGCGAGAATCATACCATCGCAAAAACTCTTTTGGTCTTTGTCCTCAAGAGCTTCAATGTTCGTGATCGAACCTAATAAAACATGAGTCAACCTAGCAGCTTTACTACTGTCTAGATCAAATGAGTAAGCTCGAATCTCAAAGCAAGTGTGCCTTTTTAGATATCGGGATTTCGCGTATGGGAGATGAAAACTGCTTTACTCTAGCGTTTTTAAAGTGTAGTTAGGATGAGTTTGCTCGCCGCTATGCGAGTGTGTACGGCGAAATCGAATGAAATTGATGAGAGATAATACATTATATATAATTTCGTCCTTAAAACAACCAACATAGTTGATGACTTCCTCGATTGCCTAATGGTAAACGCACTCGATCCGTGACCTGAAGATCTGCGGTTCGAGCCTCACCGATTCCGGGTGTGTTTATCGGCAAAATAGCCAGTTCCAGTTCACCAAGGGTAAAATTGGGTACCAGTGGGCTAAAACCACTGCCTCTCTCTCTCTCTCTCGCTGTCTCTCTGGGACGTGAAAACATCAGGATTTGGTGTCCAAGAGTGATTTTTTAAGCTTAGCTTTCCTCGCAATCGAAATAGAATAAATTAGTATTAACTAATAACAGATTCATTTCTCATCGCGGAAGCATCCAAACCAACTCCAGCCAATAAAACAAGGTTCATCTTGAAAGAAGTTTTGAACAATTTTGGGGAAAGGCCCTTTTCGAAAGATTTTTAGAGCGTTTCTGAATGGTAAGGGCGATTGGTTGGAGTGACTGAATCGAACTCTGAATAAGTGATTAAGATTGAATTTTATCGGAATGAGTGTCAATTTTACGATGTTCTTAACTTTTTTGATGGATTTTTTTGAGCTTCTACTCCTCGACATACATGAATTGAAAAAAAAAAAAAAAAAAAAAAAAAAAAACAAAACATCCAACAAAAAACGGCCTATTGAATTTAGTGGTATTTTTAACATTTATTTTCGTTATTTTCGTTTCGTGTTGTAGCATTTAATATACAATTTTACAATACAGAATTTTTACAACAAAGTAGCATGACTATTGAAAATTCGTATTTTTCTCTAAAGATCGTTTAAATTATAGTTACTGTCGCTTTAAGCTGATTGTTTCTACGCATCCATTGACAAGCGTAAAATCCTTCAGTGCCCCTTTTTATAAACCGTTCATGACTTGAATGTTCATAGAGACAATCTGAATAACTCGCTTCCTTGGACTAACTTAAAACACTGAAAACGCTCAAATCATCAAAAGTTCGGCAAAAACGCTCAGATGTCAAAATTATTTCATTCGCTTATTAGAAAAATCCGAATCATCGATTATCTCTGTCTATTAAATTCTGGGTATCAATTACAAAGGGTAACGGAAATGTCGACAACTCCGTTCAAATTATACGAAATGAGCAATTTTTTACACTAGTCCCTACTCTTTGATATCGGTCACAATCTCACTCGTTTAACCCTTTCCTGTTTTACCAAATTTTGGACCTGTCCAAATTCTAAGGTTTTGCAGACGTAAGTTTAAAGTGGATTTAATTTGAAAATGACCATTTTGTAGGGTAGAAAATAGTGTGGAAAAGAAGAAATGGCTTGTCAAAAGCAATTTCTTCTTTTTTCACTATGTTTTCTCAGTCATAAAATCACAGGCACGTAAAAAGCAGGGATTAAACAGCAAAGGGTTAATTCCATATCACGATCATTACAAACTCATCTATCTTGTCAATGTTCATGGTATATTTACATAGGTCTGTGATGATCCTCTGAAATGTTTGTCAACAAATTCATGAATATCATGAAGGTCATGATAATCATAAGCACAAATATAATGTTGTCATTCAAGTAGATAAATCTCTCATTCTGAATGAGCAGATCGTTGGTTCCGCCTCTTGACTCTTATCTCGACACATCCTCTCGGAAATCAAATGTGTCTCTAAACGATATGCTGAAGGACATGAAGCAAAAAATATGCCGCTTCTGTGAGAACTAAACATCGTAACTACAGCATGTCGAATGTACAAATTGTATGTCGCCCATTAACTAAAATGTTTTAAACAAAATGACGGAAATGTCAACAAGTATTTCTTCTTAAATTTCTTTTGAAATAAACGTTTTGTTTAGTCAATCTATTTTTATGACAACAGCGATTTACTTTTTAAACTAAAAGTGCCAAATTATCGCTTGTAACAAACACGTTGGAATTGTATAATAAATCGAATGCTTCATTAAAAACGGATGTTTCTTTAAAAGGAGACCCCAGACATTTAGACCGTCAGAAAACCACTTTTCAATGCGGGTTTGTTTGTTTTTTTGTCACTAAAGTTTATGTTTACAGTGAGGTATTGGCCAAAATGAGCTTCTCAAGAGCTCGATTTTGTAGAAAATCCACTAGTTTCACGCGTATCTCTTGACGAACTTCTGGTGCCGTATTTCTTTCTCCTCACTTGGCACAGGAAGCAATCCTTGAATGTCTGCCGGAAATTTTCACTCATGAAGCAATAAATCAGGAAAATCACTGGATACGTGAAGTATTTCAGGAGAAAAACAAACACGACACCGTTACCCAGACTATTCCGCATGACGTCACCGCTATAATGTGACATGTAGCGCGTGAACACGACGGCAAAGGGGATCTCCACGAGCCAGACCATGGTCACTACGATAAAAATGACCAGTGTCATGCGGTTCGTTCTCGATTTCGTGAGGCTGTATGAATTCTTGTGGCTCACCATTGCGATCTCGCTTTCATCTCTATTTAGATCGGCTTTCTCGACACAGGCATCATTTAGAGCCTTTCTGTCAACATCCGCTTTCTTCAGTTTCCACAGTAACCCGAAGTTAGGGAATGATATTAGAAACCATGGCAACAGCGAGGTACAAATGATCTGGCTCCAGGTGTGGGTGAGACAGAATGACTCGGAGACATGGAAATGATTTTTCTGCATGTGGCATGTCGTAATGCTGGAATTCCCCGTCACAATGGACTCGGTAGACAGGGGCGTGTAGGAGTACTCGAACATGAGAGGCGTGTAGATCAGAGTAGCGAACACGTAGATCAGTACAATGGCGATACAGGTTCTTCGAACTGTGATTGTCGACCTTGCTTTTAGTGGTCGCCAGACGGAGTAGCAGCGCATGAATGCAAGCGTCACAGTGGCCCAGAGTGACGCCATGTTACAAAGGAGCGGAAACACGTGGACAAAGTTGAAGAACAGACGACACCAGGCAAATGGAACAAAGTCCTTGTAATGACCGAATGTGTAGAAGTATATGAAGGAAGGTACGGGCATCATAATGGCGAGTGTATCTGACATAGCGATACATACCAGTAACATGTTTGGCGGTGATCGCATATTACGTCTGGTGAGAACCCAAATCATACAGCTGTTCACGGCCACGATCAATAACGATAATGGCGGAACTGTATAGCCGAAAGAGGGTACGGCATACCGAGGGTCAAACATGATATTCAGGTGGGTCGGATTCATGATTGTCTCTTTCTCTTTGTCTCTTATCGAATCCTGAAAATAAACAAATACATGTACTATTCTAACGCACGGTATAGGGGACAGCTGTTAATTTATCGTTTAAGATTGATATACCTTTCGTTACGTGAAGAACAGAAAGCTACAATTTCACGCAAGTATTGCTTTTTCGTCGGTCTTACACGAAAACCAACGATAATTCTGTTTCTTGAATGCACACTAGACGAAATGTGAAAATTCTGAGACAAATTCTTTCAATAGTTCAATGTTAACTGAAGTTTCCTTATTAAATCATTAGGAAAACTCAGTTAACATTGTTAATATTCATGACTTCTGAAACGTTACGGGTGTATTAAGTCTGTCATATTACTCTTGGTTACTAGGCAACGCTATCACGGCATGTGTTTAACAGGCAGTCCTGCTACGATGACGCCAAATAGGGTGAATAAACGAAAGCATAATGTATTTTTGCATGTAATACATTGAATCAAAACACTAAGTATTTTCTGAAATACTGAGTATTTTTATTAAATGTTTTTTTTTTTCTATTCCCTTCGGAATAATTTTTTGATATATTGTATCTTTTAGTAATTTAACTAGTTTGGAGATTAGATTACGTAGGGGATAATCGGTTGTTTCAGTGTAAGGTCGAATTATATTTTATTGAATGAACGAAAAAACTATATTTTGCGAGTGGCGTGGCCACGAGTGAAAATAATGCTTTTATTGGTCATGAATTGGAATCAAATTGATCTTACTGGAGAAATATGGATTATTCTATTTCAAGTGATTGCTATTCAACGTCCTTGATGACGTTTTTTTTGTTTTGTTTTTATCTCCGCTTACTATAAAACAAGAAATTATTTCGCGCGATTTAAGTTCGTGTGATTCGCGGGAGGGGTGAAAACGCGAACTTTAAACACCGCGAATAGCCCACCCGTCATGAAAACGCAGACTTAAATCGCATTTGCAATTTTCCTTCTGAGAAAATAAAAGTAGACAAATTATAAATCGTTATGGAAATTTTTCGACCTCTGACAAACGTCTGGAGTAAATATAATACAATCCAAGCACTGATGAAAGGATGTCACCGATATCCCTAGTGATACAAGTCACTTTTAATAATCTCTTTTTTTAAATTTACTTTCTTTTAAAGCTGTGGTGATCAATTTTGCATAATATGATTTTTTGGCCGAATATTTTCATTCGAATTTATATCTATTCTCAAACTACACTAATAAATAGATATTTTATTTCGAGAGTTATTTGGTGACAAAATATGCAAAAAAAGTGCTAATTTTGCAAAACAATATCACAAACTGTTGAAAATTATAAGTATGATATGTGAACTTAAACAATTGCTGTATTGAAATCGATTGATTACATAAATCCGTTGATAGGCGATCTTAAGATCGAAACTACAGCTTTCATTAGCTGGTTAATTTGTTTGTTTCGTTGACAAAACCTATTCACCTATGATAAACACATACCTAGTAGACCTAAATATGCAAATTTCCTTAGCATGTTATCTTTCGCGGAATTCGCGGGTAGTTATAATCCGCGAACTTAAATCGCCACGAAAAAGCCTGATATTACGAAAACGCGAACATTTCTAGCCGCGAACTTTTCTAGGTTTACTGTTTCTAAAGTCAAATGAACAGAACGAAAGTGGGGTATAAGTTTTTTGATGATTTAACTGGTTATGTGGCGAGTTTATCAAATGATAATCTTACGTTATTTCGCCATTGAAAAGCATTAAAGAATAAGTGATAATCTATACTGATATCTCCCGATAATCCAACGAAAACATTACGGAAATCGAGCTTATTTCTTCCCGTGTCGAGGATCATAGTCTTGATCATTTTGTACTTATTCCATTAAAAAATTAAAATATACTACTCAAAAATTGCTAAGCACCAAAATTGTTTCATACTACCAATTCAGGAAAAAAATGATAATAAGAATGTTGGAAAATGGTTGATTTTTGCCAGTTTATCAAATTTTAAGAATAAAATAAAGCTTTATAATGATAAGAAGACTTTAAATTTAGACCTAATAGGGAGACCCTACAAATTGGTATGTTTCTTGAAAATTGAAAAAATCGAATTTGACCAATAAGATGTTCTTTCAATTGCATTTCTTTCATTAACGAGTTTGAGAGCCGGCACTGTAAATAACAGCCCGACAGCGCCTCTGCATACTCCTGATTAAGTTCTGGATTACTCTTTGGGGAATAACAGACTATTCTTCTCTAAGGATCTGGCCGAGCTCCTGGAGTGTCCTTGGCTGAACCTGGCGAGCCGAAACAAGGACCTGTAGCTTATTCCACATAAGCTCTATCGGATCCAAGTCCGGTGAGCGAGCCGGCCAGTCTCGACGTGGAATGCCCTCTTCATGGCGATACTCTTGGACTATACGGGCCGTGTGTGAGAGTGCATTATCATCCATTAAAATGAATCCATCCCAAATAGCACCAGCGTAAAATCATACGTGGGTATTGAGGATTTCATCAATGTACCTACGAGCTGTCAGAGTATATCTTTCTAAAATAACAAGATCAGTCCGCCCATCCCAGCTGATGCCACCCCAAACCATAATGGACCCACCCCGACAACAATCGTGCTCAGCTATGTTTGCTGCATGAAACCTTTCCCCTGGCCTTCTTCACACCCTTGCCCGCCTATCAGTGTAATCCAGGGAATAACTGGACTCATCCGTGAATAGCACGGGGCGCCAGCGTCTTATGCGCCAGCCAACGTGGTCCAAGCCCATGTTAACCGACGCCGACAATGAACTATGGACAGCGGGATACGAATACATGGTCTTCTTGACCTCAGATTATGCTCGTGCAGCCGTGTGCGTATGGTTCCCCGAGGCGTTTTGAAGGTCGGAACGTAGCTGCGTTGCCGTAGCAAACCTGTTCCTTCGGGCTTGAATTACCAAAAAACGGTCTTGTGCGTCGGAGGTAGCTCTACTCCTACCTCCACCATGTCTCCTTACAGGTTTACCATACTGTTAGTATCGTGCCCAAGCTCTGGTAAAAACAGTATGGTGTACCCCTAGTACCATGGCAGCATTACGGTGGGAAGCCCCTTGCTCCACCATACCTACAGCACACCACAATTGTTCGACAGATAAATGTCGTCTGACATTTGGTTTAGCTATGAGCAACGACTTAAAAGTAAATAAAGTACTGAAAAAACAGAAGCTTATCATCTACACGAAACCTGTAGAAAATAAGAAAGGACAGGTAAGAAACCGGGGTTCCTCATTTTGCACGAGTCTCGCTAGAAAATTGCGTGTCAAACTTGGTAATGTATACATCAGATATTTTGTCAATACATTATTGTACAATTTTAAACACGAACAAGATTTTTTTTTTCTAAATCTGCTCCTGTAGGACAGCGAAAAAGTTTGGTGTTTAGCAAACTTTGAGTAGTATATATTTTATCCCTTAAATCACATTGCTATATATCTAGACATGTGGTAAAAATACACAGAACGACGGACGGCCAAACGAACAGATTGACAATAATAGAACATTGATAGTGTAATCCTTTCATTAATTGCAGGAGTAAAAAGGGGGATATCATCCGTTATAAAAACGTGGTTGCAAAAATATTGCTTAAAGATCCGTTATTTAACATGTAATAACTTTTGACAGTTAGACTCTAACCATAACTTATTTACATAATTCGCCCGACTTTGTCAATCAAAATAACAATAAACAGAAAGAGATATGCACAATTCCTTTGGCAATACCTATTAGTAAAACTAGATTTTAGAATTCCCGTCTCGAATATAGCTGCATTGAAATTTCAATTAGTCTTAAACCACTTTGCATTCACACTCGTCTAAAGCGCCGTACATTATTTTTAGACATGCAAACCTGTCTTGTGTTCATGATGTAAAAGCGTTTCGCGAGCGCTTTGAGATGAAACCCCGCCTTACCAATGCACATACGTGCAAAGCAAGGTATCATTTTCATCCTGAACGCAGGGCTGTTTTTAGACATTGAATGCCAAGCAGTTTTCTTTGTCTTCAAGAGTAGGCAAAAAAAAAAGAAATTCAAATTGAAGCTATTTATGAGCACTAACAGTTAAGAAACGTAAGATTGTCATAATTATAGCGGTAAAGCAAAACATTGTGGAAAAGGGTCATTTTGTACAGAACAAGCAACTGCATGACTGTTGGATAAAATTGGCTGACATTTTAACAGAGTACAGTCTAAAGTACTACCAAGGTACTACTGAAACTCGGACCCAAAACGTAGTTATGCAAGAAATTTATTTTGACTTATTTGATAAATACATATGTCATATATGTCAGTCTAAATTTGTTATCGTGTAGATAAATGGAAGGCACGACATAAGTGGACATTAATAGTTAATTTACCTGTAAGGTTCTTTAGCAATACATCTATTTTTATTTCAACTAATGATAATATATGGTAAATTATTATAGAACATTGAATTCAAAAAACTATTACTTGAAATAAATAGCAGAAAATAGTTCACAAAATTGTGGTCTGATGTTGCACCATACCTAACATCTATTTCAAAAACAGACCAAACCGGTTTGACATGTATGTTGACAAAATAAATCGAAATTTATTGTTTCAAAAGGGCCTTTTGAGACTGAGTTTTATATCTAAGGTTGTAGTAGTACCTAGTAGGTACATTTGTCTACATTCTGGTCAAATTTAGGCAAATTTTATCCAGCCGTAATGAAGTTGTTGGTTCTGAACAAAATATCCCTTTTCCATAATGGTTTGGCTATTCTGTTATGCGATGGGGCCTCTTATGTTGTGCAACTGCTTGTGCTCATCTGCAGCATCAATTTGATATATTGTTTAGCTGGGCAAACTGTCTTTTTTGTGAATAGAAGCAGCATAAAATTTGGTTCATAAACTCTTTACATGAAGCTTAAACAGACCGTCTTTTTTATTTCTTACTTAAGTTGATTTTAGAAGGTCACACGGTTTTACATTAGATAAGGTTGGGCTCCTTTTTCTAGCAACACCTGGCGAATGTTTATGTTCGAACCCCCTTTACATATAATCCAGGATCCGCCAAATGGACCCTTTATAGCTTCAAAAGTAATTAACTTTCACAGTGTTAACCGAGGTTTCCTAATGATTTCATTAGGAAACCTCGGTCAACATTGTGAAAGATCATGGGTTCTGAATAGATGCAGAACTATAATGGGGAGTGATTTGCTGTTGGCCTCTGCAAATTCTTTCAGTTAAAATATGTCTAGATTTTACCGTTTTGTAATGGGTTAAGAAAAAAGCTCAAAGTATTTAAGACCGTTTGATCTCAAGACTTTAGAAAGGTCGAGCTAGTTAGTCAGTACTTGGATCTCATAAATAATTCCTTTTGCTCGTAATCTCAAAGGTCTATTTGAATCTAAGCAGGTGCTTCGATATCCTTTTTCTGGGTTGGTGCACGAATTGGTGCATTTTTATGCACATGAAAGAGAATCGTCTTTACTGCATCCTAAAAATTAGACGGCGTATTAAGTTATTTCCCTTTCTTTAGAAAGTTTATATTTCTTGAAACTGGAGAGATTGCAGACAGTAATGAAAAGTGGGCGCAATTCGAAATTCGGTGGAAAATGTTGTCGGTAAAGGCAAAATTGCTTGTTGCAAGCAAGTTCTAATATTTCTACAGTATTTCATCATGCAAAGATCGACAAGGATGTTAAATATGAGAACGTATCTAGGAAATTATACTCTCAAATACTAGGTAGGAATATGAACATAAAAATTTAAATTTAATTCGGCTCTTTCTTTATTATCTGAAGAGATGCTTTTTGAAATTTGTTTTGCTCCTAAAAGCCCGGTCCCACTGCCAAGAACACAAAACGTATGCTAAACTGACACGTCGGAAGAGTTAATTTCCATCGGGTCTCATTCGCTTGATAAAAACTGATAATTGGACAAAAATTGCGAAAACAGAACGGAAACTACTGGACGCGTAGAGTTTGTAGCAGGGATGTTGAGTGGATGTCCATCGGAAGCTTTGCGGATAAGAGCGGATGACAGCTCAGAAGAGGATACCTAGTATAATTGTGACGTAATAGCAGAGCGGAAAAGTGGAAGCATAAAGTATAAGACGTAAACACCACGTATGCTGATCGGAAATAGAATGGGTGCAACACGGATCATTAAATTCTGCGTGATGCATACACTTGCATGCATAATATCCGTTTTTCTTCCCTATTATATATTTTTCGTTAAATTTCGCCCAATGTACGTTTTTATCCAAAGCGGATTAGAAATTCGAGGATGCCTAAGGGATGGATTGAGGATGCAGCGGAAGTAAAACGGATGGTATCGGATACATAGCGTTTGTTTCTCGAATTGTTTCGCACTAAATTGTACATAGCGGAAAGTTTATCAGCTCTACAAGTTTTGTGCAGCTTAAAACTTTATGCGCGGATAAAATCACAATGGACGGACGCACGACGGACAGAGCGTATGCAAAGCGTATGGACAGGGTAAGAAACAGATGCAAATCTTCTTTTCCACGGATGAAAAGATTTCCATACGTATTACATCCCCAATGTTTCCGATAGTGCAATGGGACCGGGTCGTAGGTCTCAATATCAAGAGCCAATTAAGTGCCGATATCAAAGATTTGGTTTTCTTTTTGTGTCCGCCAAAATTCGTACAATCGTAAGAGATATCTTCATAACACAACAAAAGCAATGTTGAGTTGGCGTTTATTTTTTGTAAGTTTTCGCAAAAAAGTCCCGTAAATCTTTTTTTATGAAGAAAATCAATACTCTTTAGTTTCGTGATTTTGAATTAAAAAAAAAACGGAGGTTAGTAGTTATTCATTTCATCGAGGTATGAAACTTAAATAGCCTAATCATTTTTAAGTATGAATAAGCGCAGCGGATTAATACATTTTGATTAGGTTTTTTTTCATACCTGAATGAATAAGAGAAACTTCTCTCTTCATCTCACAAAAGATTCAATTTGGTTCAACTTCTAGATCATAGTTTCTAGAACATTTATAGATGGATGGCAAATCAGTTTGGTAACAAGAGCACTGCAAGCGGATAATCCGCACGGCTACAGGTTCTAGATAGTGAAAAGCGAAAGTCAAAAAGAGGGACATTTCTTCTCTATTGATAGAATCGAATGCTTACAAACATGTTTATGCGAAGTTTCAAGAAATTTTCGAGTGATTTCGTGTGCAAAGAGGGGTAAAGTTTCTCAACTTTTTGGCCAACGTTTTTTTTTCTTTTTATCATGAACAAGGGGTAGTTCTCGATATTTATCTCGCACAAAGTAAGGAGTTTGAAAAGCGAAAGTCTTACCGTTAATATACAATGTATTAAAAATGTCAGATAACCCCATACACAATAACCCAAGTGACAAAACGAATGTTTTTAGAACAAAATGATATTCTCTTTGTCTTTGATGTTGCATCTTGACATTATTCAAAAATGTGAAAAACTGCACTTTATGATTTGCTTGTAGAGAGAGGACATCATTTGCGCAAATTATGAAACAAGCTTTAAATCAGGAAGTCTGTATATAACTTTTTTTTAAATTCAAAAATAAATGAAATCAACGATACTCATCATGAGTACTCCTGGTGAAATACAATGACGCCATGATCAGGTACACCAATCTTAGCGATAGATCTGTAAAGTTGTTAAAGGTTGGGTTTAGAGTCATTTAATCATACAGATTAAAATAGATGAAACAGATGTTTTATTCGTTTTACGATATGAAGAGATTGTGCTTTTTTCATGGAACATCTCAGCGTTTTCGTAAACACAAGTGTGATTCGGCTTTTGCTTCATATCTAAATAAATAATCAAAGTGCTGTAAGCACTGTAATTGTGCAGTACTGAATGACTGAACCGCTTATTTTCAATTCAGGGGTGTTCATGTATTTCTAGTCTCTGTAGACCTTTTATGAAGACGAGTCAAATAGCTTTCGTTTATTGCAATTACATCTTAAATACCCTCTAATCAAACTACGACCTAGATGTTTTTGAATCGAATATATGTATTGTGGCTATACATGTATTTTTACACTATCAGTCACATATGTGTTTGTATCTTTGAAAATGGAGTATATACTAACGTTATGATAAGGATGAAAGTATCGACATTCTGTACGGATCACGATCAAATTTGATTATATTTTCAGATGTTTCAAGAGTTTATCTATTTCTAGTTTTGAAAAAATAATAAAAACTAAATAAATAGAAAACGCATAAAAACCAAGTTGCTGCTAATGGTAAAGTCAAACCATACATGTCAAGTTAAAGATACCTTAAAAATGTGTGGGAAATGTCCGTAGACAAAGATTTTATAAAGGACGTCGACAACATTAATTCAACATCTAACTACCAAATATAAGCATAGGAATTTGCTTCTTCCATTGTTTTAGGTTTCAATATTCAGGCGAATACAAATCCATTCTTTAAATGCAGAAATATAGATATGAAAGGCACTTCATGTACACGTTAACATGTTCATTATTTAACAAGTTTAAAAAAAAAAGTTTAGGACCGATGAATTGTAATGTGAAGATATCACATCGAGCGCCTTGACATGTTTATTGGACATATATTTCCAACCAATGTGTGTCACTTGTGAATTAATATAACAGTATCTCATGCTCAGGCGAATTAAACATTTTCCTTGCTGCTTTTTAGTGGATAAACAAACAAGAGCACCGCCTACGGAGCCTATGCTGTTAAGTGCTGGATTGTGAAAGGACCCATGTCGAAAAAGGAGCATTATTTGCACAAAATGCATCTAGAGACCACTTTTCAATAGTAAATGTCTTTACCAATCAAAAGTTTGTTCAACTTGGGAAGTTTTTGTGTTGTAAATGAGTGACATTCATCAAATGACCCCGACCTTGACCAATGTCCTTGACATTGTTGTCACAAGCTTTGTACTTGTGGAATTTCAAGGCTCTATGAATCACTAATCCAAAGTTACGGCTAACATTAGTTTTAGCTACAAAAAATTTGACCTTGAAAAATTACCTTGACATTGACTGATGACCTTGAACTTAGTACCAACAGATAAGCCTTTTCACAGGCAATTATCATGTGAAATACGGAAGCCCTAATACTTACCATTCAAATGTGACGTCCATTGTTAAACTTTGTTTTTTTCTCACAACTCTGACCTTCACAAATGACCTTGACCTTGGCCAATAACCTCGAACTTGGTACCAACATAAGTTCATTTATAACAGTCAAACACATGAACAAAAATGCACATATTATATATACATTTAAAATAACAGAAGGAGTCTTTCATTGTTAGAATTATAAGCGACAGTTATATCAGTAGGATCGTCCACTATGATTTTCATTTTAATTAGAATACAACTGTGCGAAGTGTAAAACTCAATCTTAACAATGATGCGTTGAGGCAATCGAGAACCATCGGCGATTCTACCCCGGGAATAATATGGGCTGCCATGAAAACGCGTCATTTCGCACCTGTTTTTTATATGACGTCACAAACACCAACGGTGCTACTAAAGATGACGTTACATAATACAAAATCAAAGAAAGAATAAAAGTGGTCATAGTATAATTTGATTATAAAACGCTGTGTTTTACTGCGTTTAATCATTAAATTATAACATGCCTGAAAGATATCCACAGACGATCGGAAAGAATTCAAATAATGTTTTTTTTAAAACGGAAGCCGAATAACCTTAAACAATGACACTCACGTCTGAGGTACTTTCTAGCGTTTACGAAAAAAGTCCGAGCGATGTTCCGAATGGCGTTGAGGATAACAAAACACATTCCTTTACAGCAATGCGTTTCTATCTTTTTAAGTCATAATTTCGAATTTAAACAATGTATATCAGAGTCCACACAGAATCATTCTGGGATGGATATGTGTTCGAGATTTTACATTATTACCCAACGCTTTGAGCACTAATTTTGTGCAACTGATCTTATACACAACATAAAATGTTTCTGAAGATGTTGTTTAAAGTTGATAATCAAAAGCACATTTTTCATCGTTTCAGTTCTTAGTATTTAAGTTGCACACAGTTACAGCTCTTAGAAAAAGTTCGATCTTTAATCCCCAAGGACCTAGTTAGGTAACTATTCTCGTTTTTGGTGAACGAAATTTTCGTTCACCATTGTTATATACCGTGTATGGAAAATCCTGTAGGATCTTAATAGGTTTTAAATAAAGCAGTACCTCTTTAGATTCAATTTAGTATCTCTAGATACTTCTCTCTACAAAATCACTGTTTGTATCGTGAAATGCATGATTCTAGCATTCTTCATCAAGTGAAGATAATGAAAATTACCCTTTAAAAACACAAAAATATCTTGGAATGTCTATACGAGCGAATTTTTGATCGGCGTAAGATTGTCGAGAGTTGAGAGCAAAAACAAAGGTTGTGTCTGTACAGTGTATAGACAGATACTATGTTTTTGATTTAAACCTTCGCTATTGCAACTTGTAGTAATTTGCCGGAAATGTGTGTTTATTGAGGTCGTGAACTCTTGAACTTCTACACATCCCTGATTGTCCATACCCCACGTGATGACCTACTACGATTTTACCTGCCTTCTGATGAATGAAGTCTTTGCTTATAAGTTACGAAACGTTTACAAACGAATGGAATGTTCTTGTCGTATTTCTCCTATTAGCAAAACATCGTGGGGGCGCTATTATTTCAGACTCTTTTACTTAATTAAAAAAAATTACGTATTTTGGTACCTAAGAGAAGAAAACTGTTAACATGTTCGTAATTATCGATTGAAATACGTACTCTACCCAATACGCTTTTCTATTTATCTATTAAGGCTATAGATTTAAAAAATAAAATAAAATGTTAGCTTATGAATTGTAATTCTGTCATTTTAAGTCATCTATCGAAATACGGTCACCCTCGACCATTAATTGCAGCTTTCAAAAGCAAGTGATTGTGTTATCAGAAGCCGAGATTATTATTATTGTTATTATTTGTACAAGGTAGGAAGCTCCAGACGATGCAATATTCAATGTTCCGCTACCGATGGACAAAGCGGTCTAATAAATCATTACCTATTTACGTATGAAATATATAATCCTGTGTTAAATCTTAAAATTTCGTGATGTGTAAATGCACCCGGTACATGAAATGAAAGTGTTTCGTAGTGAAAACACAAAACGTCTGGAGCTAGCTGGGTCACCGCGTGTCGGCACCCTTTGAAGTCCCCAGATTCTTGCAAGCGGCGACTTCGCTTTTGAAATAAGTCACACACGAGATTTTTCGGGGTTTTTCCTATTTTAACAGTATGAATTGTGACTAGGATTTAATCATTTGAATCGGATATTTTGTATATTTGCAGAAGGTGAAATGATTTCAGAAATATTTTCGTAACAACGAAAGGGGATTTTGTTCGCATGTGACTTATAATGAATAACGAGAAATAGTTTTAATTTTGTGTTAAATTTTAACCTTTCGCACTTCCGGAAGACTGCGCGATATAGGACGCGCTAGTTTTTCAGATGTTGAACGATCTTTTAATGACACAACCAGCCTTATCCTGATAGGAATTTAAGATAGTTAACCCACAATCTAATGAACATTACGTCGTGGAGTAGCAGCTTTTGAATTTAAATTCGAGACCGGATTTTTCACCACGGACCATGGATGGTTGGATGCTGTTGATCGTATAGTCAAGGGCCTGGGAATCGTATTTATGGGGGAGCGCGTTTATTAGGGAGGGCGCGTCTAAATTCTCATTGAAACATAAACACGCACCACTAGACCGTGACCAACCTTGATATGAAATAAAATTTAAACCATTACCAGACAACTTATGTTCTCAACTACCAAATTTACACCTCTTGCTTAAATCCCGTTTTAATCTTAAAGCTTGTTGTTGCATACTTGTGTAATGTAAATGTACGGTTACGGGTATTTTTGTATCATATTACCCAAATCCAATTTCCTGTTTTTTTTTTTTTCGTTTCAAACAAGTCCGGAAAACAGGGGATATAGCAATCTCGGTACGATTTACTGTTAATATATTAATCTCGTGAATAGATAAATAAATAAAAGAATCAAATGAACAAATATCCCAACACGATAGACCTAATTTCAAATTTTAACATCGAATGGATTTTTTTTCAACGTACTTGACATCGTAACTACAACTGTATAGTAGCGCTTCTATCCCTCGGATGGCTCTAAAATTTCCTCAATACAATCATTCATCTATTTGTTTTACCGGAAGTATGTAAAATATTACAGAAAACGAAACTTGGATTGTGAATCAATCGCCTGTGGACTGGAGCATCTTTACCTTAATATGGAAATTGGTATTTCTCGCACCAGAACTATAATGAGCATACATCCGTACGTAGCTGCCATCTTCTTCCCTCTTAGGTTTACGATTATCTGCCGTTTGGTAGGAGCAATAGAATTTAAACAACGACTATATTTGGACAATTCATTAGCTGTACAAAATACCTTCCTACATAGATTTCATCGAATTGTTTTTTTTTTTTTTTTCTTTTAATTCATTTTTACGTAATGGCATTAGATGATTATTCTTTCACGAGACTGAATATTACCGAAAGAGACCAAAACCATGTAATTACAATTACGAAACAGCGGTCTTTTAATTCGGAGGAGGGGGGGGGGGGCATTCAGGTCGTGCCAGAGCCATAGCGGATAACGCTTAAAAGTCAAAATGCAGAAAGACTGCTGTTTAATCTGCTAAAATATGGGTTCCGCATGTGGAAATTGAATTACCTTTCTGACTGCTATTTTTTGAGTTAAGAAAAGAATCATTAGTCTAGACACTATAGTTGCCTGTTTTCTTTTCTCTAGGCTTATCGCTCTCTGTCTATCGGTCTGTCTCTGTCTGTCACTCTCTCTACCTTTCTTTTCCTCTCTTTCTCATTCTTTGAATTTAGAATTTTGACGAGACACTTTCCCTTGATTATTTTTTATATTTATAATTTCTCTTTTCTCAACGAATTCAATATATCACTTTAGAATGCCAACAGATTCGTTCACAATCAGTACTTTCAGTGCTTTGATTCCTAACTAGTGTTAGTTTGAATTGTCTAGATTCACAAGGAAATTAAACATGCGCTTTCTCCTGTCTGGATGAAAACTAATTTGATTTTATAAATAGACCCCCTCTCTTTATCTTTGCTCCCTGATGGGCAATGAAAGCCAATTATAAAGTGAAGTGATTCTCTGATAGAAGTTCAGAACCATAAATCATTATATGGCTGAACTTTAACGATGTTGTAATTGTTTTCATTTGCTTTTTTATTTATGTGATAAGTGCATGAAAATCCAAGGTTGCTTTGATGATAAGGTAAGTGGGGAAGCTCATCTCACCACATAAAGTTGTACTCATTTTCCAAAGTGTGTAGTTTAAGTGAATTAAAGTATACACAAGGAGATGTTAAAGGTAGAACCAAAAGCCAAAATCACAGACGGAGGAAAGATGTAACAGCGGTAACCAAAATTCTGTAACGTAGCCTATACTCGATAAGCTAATGGAGATTCTCTCGATCAGAGAATCTCCGTCAGTTTATCAGAGAGAGGGATTCATTATCAAAGCTAGGGATTAGCCCTACTGCATGGGTCTGTTAGACTTCATAGAATCTATCTTATTTTAAATAAAACTCACTCATTTTATTTCCATTTATGCATATTCTTTAATACTTTTCGTGCGTTTTTATCTCTGTCAGTCTTTCTTTTGCTTTCCCCGATCCCTCTTTTGTTGACGTCACGATGTGTGTGAAATTATGTTTTTGCGTCAATACGTTTAAAACATGTCCATTTTTCATTCTTCCCCACAGTTCGAGGCCTCTGAGCTCAGTAGGTAACGCATTTTGGCCATTACTCTTTGTGTCATGAGTTCGATCCCGACTCGAATAAATATGATACCGAAAATTTAAATTTGTGACATTTTGACTCGCGTCATTTGCCTCAAATTAATGGACGAATAATAAACGGTACGTTTAAATTGGATTGGCTCTTGTGGCTTTGGTGAAATCATGGTTTCAATCATGAAATCAAACGACATGGAAAACAATCAGAAGGTGCACTTGTCTTTGCAAATCAACAACAATACTGTTGAATCAAATGACGTTTGGAGTGGAGATCGATAGACAATTTAACCTTTCATCTAGGACCATCTTGCAACTGTGTTGAGGTATTTAAAATTCATAAGAGATTTGTCCCAGTGTAGGTTAAACGGGGGACATATTTGAAATATTCTTATACAGGAAGGTAGAATTCTAGATTTAGGAAAATCAGCCAAGTATCAAAGTTTCCACCATAGTCATTCTAGGCGGACCGCACAGTCTGGCTAGGATCGATACTTTATGCGCTACCCAGATGGTCCCTTTTCGACTGACGGGTCACAAATGCCTTTTTCCATAAGCGAGAAATCTAAGTTCAAACGATCAATCACAACAATATAGTAAAGGATGTCGTGAGATTGAGTCTGTAAATGATTTTGGTATGTTCACGGAATGTAACCATTGAATAAGTGTGATGAGTAATTTCGCTTTCAACATATTTATGGACATAACGCAGGGCTGGTGCACCTAGCTATGAATCCATTGAATACCCCTCCCCTCGACATTCTGTTCGCCACTCTAGGTACCAGGGGCCCGTTTTACTAAACGTCTTACGACAAAATTGATCGTAAGTCAAAATCACAAATCATGCCTGGTGTTTTTATTCATTGTTAGATTCTGTCTTGCAATATCTCATTGGAATCGTCTAAAGGAGACGATTCCAATGAAATAATGCATTGCAGAATACCATGGTTACTTACTACTGTAGAAGCAACTTTAACTTTCGACTTACGCAAAAAATGATCGTAAGATGTGTAGTAAAACAGGCCCCAGTTCCCGACCCTTATCAGCAAATTATCATCAAGAGGGTAAACCTATCCTGTCACCAATATGAACCAAGCAAACACTTCCAGGTCCGAGTAAACCAATAAGATTCGGTAACAGTCGTAATTATCCTTCTCATGATGTTCACACCATATTCTTGCTGTACACAAAGCTTTTACAAACAGTGTTGTTCGGGATCAGCCCGCACAGACATGCAGTCCAATCTTATCCTACATTGCCCAATTTCTTCTTAAATATTATGGCAAAAACTTGAGTCATATTAGTTGAAATACTCCATAAATTGACAGTTAATTAGAAGCGTAATGTAGAATCAGTAGAAGAAAGGTTAATGATCCGATATACAAATCAGTATAACAGATTTATTTGTTTACTCCTCGATATTGGAATCGATAGAGATAAACAATCAGAAAAGTAAAGTACAACTGTCCGAATGTTTAAATGGCTCAGTGCGAAACAGTTATACTAGCCTATACTTCTATGCAGTAATAGCTTTTTCCCGATGAGCAGTCAATTTTTTACATTCGGATGGTCCGTTTTCATGTTAAATTCCGTTTTGAAATCAATGTCTTAAACACGAGTGACTTCGCAAAATATTAGTGAATGTCCTTTTAAGAAACAATATCTTTATTTTTTGTATTCTTCCAATTTTATTTTGTCCTAAAGTATTTAAAAGTGGACATGATGAACATTTGAGTAGTATGTCAATGGTAAAACTTTAAATTGAATGATACAAAGGTTTGAAATTGAATGATACAAATAATTCTACATAAGGCTTTTAGACGATAAAACCAAAAATACAGGTAATTAATTTCCATTAACTTTAGCTTGCATACTGGATAAGAATTTAAACTAAGGTCGCTATTAATTGGGTATATATGATTTTAGGGTATAATTGACTCTTTCTAAAACGGGTTAGTGAAATGATTTGGAATGTCAGCTTAAAAAGAGGAGGTCACTTTTGGACATTTTTTACAGGAATCAAAATTTTCATCGCCTGCTTTCAATACGCTACTACACGCTCAATTGTTTACTTTACAGAAAATATCCACTGGGTTGTTCATCGGAGCTTATATATGACGCACGAAATTCACTTTTCAAGGTATTCTCTCCTTTTAAACCTCCCCAATATTGATAACAACAACTTCTGCTTCTTCGTCATTATATAATTTCTTCCTTAAATACTAGTCTAGTGTAAGGTTCACTACTATACAAATCTAGAATTTAATAAAATCTTTCTTTAAAATAACAAAATATAATTGAAACATCTTTGTTAATAGTACGTCGAAGAGAGCTGAGGCTATACATCACGTACTCCTTGTATTGAATCATATCAATAGAGATTTTCAACTAAAGGACAAGAGTAGCTCTTAATTGCTCGCCTGCTTTAACAAGATAAATTTGTCTTAAGTATTTTTAAGAATTTTCTGAGATTTGACCAGTTGTCCAAGAATTTGAAACCACTTGACCCAATTGTGAACTTGTCCGAGATTACACCAAGATGATCATTCTTACCAGTTTCTTAAATTTGGAAAACTTAGCTTTGTCCAAATTCATATCCATTTGGTAAACAGTTTGCTTCAAAGATTGCTGGCATAAATTGAGCATCTGAATTTCTCCGATTATTAATTTAAGGTTTATTTAAGGGTCAATCCATGTAGGGTTTAACAGTTGATTCATTAAAGCTTAATAGCAGAACATTCACTTAAATATATTTAAATACAGTTGTAAAGTTGCACTTCTTACTTATGAGGGGAAAAAGCTACAAGGATGGATTATGGGATGAATTAACTAATATCCCCTTCTTGGAATCACCCCTTATACACGTTATTAACCTTTTCACTATTTACAGAGTGGGTACATTTGTAGTGTGTCACTCCTCCTCTCTCTCTAGCTTTATCTTGGTGTATTGAGCCTAGTTTACATTTGCCGCGGCCGCCGTACGATATCGCAGCCTGCGATTTTTCTAACGTTTTTTTTTTTTAACATCGCAGACAGCTACGGTCTGTGGCGTTTGTGTTCACAATGCCGCACGGTGACCGTGCGATTTTTGAAAATATTTGGGGGGAACATACCTTAAGGAGACCGTACGGGTCCCGTGCGATATTGCAGGGTAATCGTAAGATTCCCGTGCGGAGATTGTACGGTCATTGCACGATTCTACAGGTTTTATTTTAGATGTTTGATAGTTTAGATATCATGCGATTTCCGCGCGAACACCGCACGGTCTCCGTACGATGTTCGTACGGCGACCGTGCGGTGTCCGCACAAGGCTACGGGCTTGCGATTTCTAAAGATGTGTATACCATATTTTTAAACGAGATCGCAGGTGTCTGCGGTGCCCGTAAGACCGTGCGATGATCGCACGGGCACCGCATGTCGCCGCACGGGCATCGCACGATTTTATGCTAACGGGCGCCGTACGGGCTCCGTAGGCCAAATGTAACGAGGCTTTAGTCTCTATCTGTCAGTGATTTATCTACATCTACTTTTCTGAAAGCTATTAACTACAACTTTTCGAGATAAAAGTTAACCTGTAGACGTCATTATAATTTCAAATGATGAACATGCTAACGTGCACGCGAAGTGCTTTTCATGTATATATGAGGTGTACTTGCTTGAATATCCAAACCTGGAAAAAGCAAATTCCAATGCTTATATTTGATAGTTAGATCTAGAATTAATTTTGTCGACGTCCTTTATAAAATCTTTGGATTTTTTTTTTGTTTCATTTTTTTTTTTTCAAAAATAGATATACATAAACTCTTGAGTTAACTATTCAGTACCGCACAATAACAGTGCTTACAGCACTTTGGTTTTATTGTTCTACCAGTAACTCAGAAATAATCGAATAATGAGAACACGCAAAATAAAAACCGTCATGAAAATGAGATATCTTTTTCAGACCTGTTTTTGCATTCTAGTATGTGGCGCTTATTTCATAAAATGTATATTTCTAGTTGTTTTTTATTAAATCAAATCGTCATTCAAAAATAGTTTGGCTACTGCTCGGATAAAGGGTGCAAAAATTACGTTATTTCAATAGGCGTGACATTTTTTTCAGACTGTTTCATACGATAATGATAATAATAATGATTATGATGATGATGATGATGATAATTACCATGATAAATGTAATAATAATAATAATTATAATAATATTAATAATAATAACAATAAAAATAATAATAATAATAAAATCATTATTTAATTTCGTGTTGTATATGCAACAAAAATGCTCAAAATTAAAATCTGTTGGCATTGTGGGTACAATATTACTTTTGGGAAATCAGTTTTACCTTAAGTACGTTATACATTTGTCAATTGTTTTTACCAAAATACTTGCTCTATATACGGAGAGAAGCATTCTTTGTGATGAACAAATTAAGATTGAATCCCAAAGGATCCGCATGTCGATATAAACAATTATTTCTCACCAAAGCGACTATATTTATTCAAAGACCTGGCAATTTGATTAGAGAGAAACGTTTGATACTCGCTGATAGAATCACGCAAGTGACCGCTTTGTCAAGTTCAAGGCTAAGTCAATCCTACAAAAAAGCAGCGTGGCAAAATAAAAATATTTCTGAGATCACTGAGATGTCGCAATAACGTTTGGCTATTTTAATTCAAAATAAAAACGTTGCGCAGCCTCAAATAAAGCGTATATCATCTTAAAGCTTTTGAATGGTTTTATCTTACAGTCGTTAAATTCTGACACCAGTGTGCATTGTGGATTTTGCGAAAACTCTTCTAATTTAAATAAAGTATATCAAAGTGTAACGCTGCTAAAAATGAACAAAAATTCAAGTTACGATTAGAAAATTTTGACTGGAAAAATAATAATTTCAAATAAAGTAAATTTTAGAAAAATGGTCTGATTTTTATTAATTTATTTCTTCAAAAATTATTTCGTTAATCTTCTTTTCTTTTTTTTTTTTTTGCAATGCACGTTTATTTTAAATTGGCTAGAGTTAAAGTTTTTTAAAAGGAGGTTTTTAAGGCGATCCTAATTACTATCGACCTATTTCAATTCTACCTATCGCTTATTATACGTTAAATTAACAGATATATTGTTTTCGCATCAATCCGGTTTAAGAGTGAATCATTCGTGCCGAATTGCCCCTAGTCGACTAGACTCGTGGTTATCAGAATTAGATCAATATGGTGGGATTTGTGTTCCTTGATTTTAGAAAGGCGTTCGACCTTGTTGGCAATGACCTTTTTGCATTTTTCATGACCTGACAAAAAGTTACAAAGTTACAAACAACGTGAAGTTTTGCAAGCGTGACATTTTTTCCACTTTGTTTTCTGGAAATAAATAAAAAACTACTGAGTATAATTCTTTGAAATTGAATCTTCGCAAACTATGCAAAAATATTTACAAAATAGAATATTTTAAGATTGTAATGAAAAAAATCAAGATTTTACATTTCAAAAATCATCTTAGTGAAGGACGTAAAATGTATTTTTCGTAATCTGACGTCTTCTATAGGCCAGTTGTTAAAGCTTACCAAGGCCTAGTTTTTTTAAAACTTAATTTCGATTTGCCGTTCAAACATTAATACAAGTCCCTTCCGAAAAAAAAATGAAGTCATTTTAAAAAGAATATGTCTTCATGATAAAAAATAACTACTGTATAATTGGAAATCCGTGTTACACCTTACATACAAATTTAACGTTAACTTGGCGATTTTTCCAAACTTAAATTTTCATAATGTTGTTCTTTCGAATTTTGAAAATGATACTCGATTAAACAGAATTTAATTACGGATATTTTGAGTTGTGAAAATACATCATATAGACTAATATTATGCACCGGACTTTGCAATATGTGCATTACCGGCGCAAGACGGCCACGTACATTTAGAGTTCTTAGTCTACATTCAAAAGCATATTATCCTGTTATTTCAAACCCACCGTGGACCGTGTCAATTGATGTATTCAAGTATAATAGACCTAGCTGCAGTCAAAATTGAAGGAATTAAAGTCAACTAACATGTGTGCTCCTTAAAAGGAATTAAATAAACAAATTGCAAATATAAACTCGATTTTGGCGAACCCTTCTTCAAGAGATATACGCAGAAATGTTCCAACGACATTGTTAAGATTCTCAATGGAAAACATATTGAAAAATTCCCCAATACAAACTGCACGGTTGATCTTCTTCCACAGTTATCAATGTAACCATGTTCCTCTACAAGCCTCTATTTTCTGGAAAATGAACAGATTTCGTTGTTCGAAATCTTACACACCTTGGACAAAGTCTTTCTGACTTGGTTCTAAGTTTTTCAAATGAATCGCCTTATACGAGCTTCGTGACAAACGAAAGCCAGAACGTGCATGCAACACATACGGTTACAATGAACCATTATAAACTCCCGCCATCTGTTACATTTTATTTAGAGAATAAACGGTGAAGATAACAACGGTCTCTGATTGGTCCAAAATGCATAAAGATCAGATCTAATCATTGAAAAATATAAAAGCACCATACGGTGCATTGTATACAAGCCATTTTTTGTCGGTTTTTTTAGCTACCAAAGCGTCAGCTTTGCTGGCTTTAGTTAACATACAAAAATTCGAGGAAGTCTCAAAGTTCAAATGAATGCGAACTGCCTCTGGTAGCTTAACCACCAACTCGATGAATGCTTTCGCCATAAAAAGTAGTTCTCCCGTAATAATGCATACCTATGTCTGCAGTTTCACCCCATCGTAATTTAAGCTCGTAAGGGCAAATTGGGCTTAAAGGGAGCTGTGTGATCATTAGATATCCCTCGTACGTCGTTCGTCATCAACCCTCTTTAGTGTTTATATCATAGGGGCGACAATTCATGAATATTGGGTAGTAATTTTTGTAAGGTCAATAAGGTAAACCGTAAAATTAAGGGACATGAAAACTTGGCTCACCCGTGATGAACTATGATCAGAATACTTTTTATGTCAGAAAGGGGACTCAATTAGAAAATGACAACATTTGAACAGAAAAAAGGAAAGAAAACTCTGGATTTATGAGAAATTTTTCACACTCGCGGTTGTAAGGTGTATTTGAATGTGGATTTCTTAGAATGTCACGTGTGTGCAAAGTAATGACTTAGCTTGGCCAGAATTTTCACTATGCGAACTACATTGTACTGACACTTGGGTGAACTATATTCAAATAAGATTTCATTCGAAAGTATGCTTTTTAACTCATCGCTTTAATTTAACCCTGATTTTGTATCAAAATATTCTTTAAAGGGAAGATTACTAAAATGTCTATGCTTTGCTAGCTTTCAGTACTTTGATTATTTTGGTCTATTTGGGCTACTGAGAAGCAATGTTAAAGCTTCAATGTAATTTCCGGTAGTGACTGTAATTTTGGCGGTAGGACAGGATTAACTCATAAATGGCGCCATAACATATTGATGAAATAAATCATGCTATATTGGAATCGGGTTTTATTATTTAACTTGATAAAAGTATTGACTTCTTAGCTTACAAACCATAAGTCCGCAACTAGAGCATAGCTAAAAGTAACCTTACGGTGGCCAGGGTCGAACCCACGCGGAATAGAAAAATTGAAATTGTGGGTTTACAAGACCAATATGCTAACCACTGAGCTAAGGATGTTGTTCCCCATCCACCACCCGCTCTTTTAATCCAGTTGTCAGGCACATTATTTAAATCAACGAAGCTACCTAGGAAGGTTAGAGTGGTTTCCGTAACACCCCCTTACAGTTAACAACATCGTGAAATTGACTAGTAAAACGATTTTCGAATTATTTCCGAATGAAATGGAATGAGTAAAGGAGTTAGCTTTGGTTTTAATCAGCTCCTGTAGGACAGCGAAAAAGTTTGGTGCTCATGTGCAAATCTGTGTATATTTTGCAAACTTTCGCAAACACCTACAATTTACACTCTAAGCGCAAGGCTGGCAAAGTACATAGTTTACCAAGTAGACCTAACACCTGTCCTTGGTATAAGGCCATTCATATTAGACTGGAATGTTTCGGGCTATTAAGTATGTAAAGAGATTAAGAAACACAGTGGGTTTGATCAGCAGGATAATATGCTTTAAATGAAGACTAAAAACTCTTAATGAGCCAGGCTTTCTTTCTCCGGTAATGCTCATTTTGCCAGGTCCGATGATATTTACTCCATAATGTACGTACTTTAAACACTAATAGATCGCGAAGTTTTAGTAAGTGATCAGAGGTCAATTTTGACTACACCGGTATCGACAAAATTGACATTTGATCACTCACTACAAATTGCGGATGTATTCTATGTAAAATTTTATATCAAATATTTCGGCAAGATTCCGACATCGGATAAAGGTATCTGTGACAGACCTCATCTAATGATAAGAATTTTGTCTAAGTTTAATGGTGACTTGGTGCTCGGATGAAATGTTGTGGTTTAACTGGTGTGAGAAACCATAGAAAAATAGTGGTCGGTGCATCAGCCATCGCAATATTGGTGCAGTATTGTTGAAAATGGCATAAAACCTATTCAAACCTCATGAAAAGGGCAGAGATGTACCGACAGTTGAAAGTGTTTAAAATTCATTACTTTACTTTTATGGAATTCCAGAATCTTAGCTATGGCACTTCCGACAACGTCATTTGTATGTATAATCGACATATTTTATGAAGACAATGGCAAGATTGATTTATTATTTGAAATATTTAAGGCCTTCGGCAAAACGTAGGTAAACTCGAACATAATCCTTACACACAAATAAATATACACTCATACACACGCACATACTAGTATAATCAAAGACTAAACATGCACGCAAACAACGAACACTCACACAAACACACGCACATCATCGGACATACAGTCTTTACAATAAAATCGGGAAATAATAATTTCATCAATTTTGTAGCAATATTAAGAAAAGTCATTCACAGTCTTCAATAACTTTTAAGATTCGTTTTAAAGATATTTATATAAGTGATTGATCTTATATTATAAGGGATAACATTCCAATATTTCATACCGCACACCGAAAATGATTTTTTGATAAACTCAGTTTAAGAAATGTATGTGTGTGCAATCTCGTCGTTTGTTTAGGACCTAAGTGTATAAAACCGATTCAATTCTAAAAGAGTCGACAAATAAGATGGGGTTAATCCGTGAATTGTATTGTAGACCATTGAGATGGTAAAATAAGTACATCGTTTTTTGAACGTAATCCATTTCGAAGAAGCGAAATTTTCTTTTGAACATGATCTTGTGGGTTTGTTTAGGATTATTCTTGAAGCTCGTTTTTGAATGTTTATTCTTTTTTTAGCTCACCTGAGCACGAAGTGCTCAAGGTGAGCTTTTAGGTTTACTTGATGTCCGTCGTGCGTCGTCCGTCGTCAATATTTACCTTGTAGACACTCTAGAAGCCATATGTTTAACCCCAATCAACCTGAAAATTGGTCAGAATTGTTATCTTGATGAAATCTCGGACAAATTCGAAATTAGGGCAAGTGGGGTCAGAAACAAGGTCACAAGGTCAAATCTTAGAAAAACCTTGTGGACACACAAGAAGCAATATTTTTACCCCTTTGGTGGACGTTTACGTTCACCAGTGTTAATACCACGTTTGAACAATCCTGTCAGATGTTAATAGGTTTTCAAAACAGTAGTACTCATTAAGATTCAATTTACTCTTTTTGAAGAATTGTTACCGTCTGACAACTATGCATTTCAAAAATGGAGTGAAACAAGGAGTCTACGTAACTTGTTGCAACCTCAAAGACATCTTTTAAGTGTGAAATCATATTCAATTCTGAGATCGGGTGAATTTTTTCCTTGCGTAGAACTACTTTTCTTACAGAGTGAGTAATTTGCCCCTTATTTCCCAATGGTCAATGGGAGGTCACTCATGAAATGAAATTACTGGAATGGCAACCTCCCCTGACACTGCTAATGTATATAAAACAAAGGCAAATTAATGGAAATATCGGTATACACATGAATACGGATACAGTCTGAGCAGGTAGAGTAAAGCATTCAGGCCATGCGATAAAGGTTTATGCAAAGGGGTTTTACTTTACATTTCAACACACGAAAGCCAAACTCGAGACGAGTGTCTGCAATTTTTTACGCGTTAATATGAACACTTAACCTTTCTTTTCTTCGAGAATGAAAATCGCAGAACAATCAATTAATATCCTTTTATAGAATTTTTATCTCCACTGGCCGAAGGCCACTGGGGCTATTGTCATGGCGTTGTGTCCGTCGTCCGTTCGTGCGTCCGTTCGTAAACTTTTTCTTTAAAAATCTTCTCCTCAGAAACTACTGAATGAATTTCAATCAAACTTCACAGGAATGATCCTAGGGTGATCCTCTTTCAAAGTTGTTCAAGAAATTTAGATCCAATGACAAACATGGATGTAATGGGCGTGGCTTATTTCCAAATATGGTTAAAAGTGGGTTTTCTCAAATTCTAATTGATGGATACCAATTAAATTTTACATGAATGATCCTTGAGTGGCCTTTTATCAGTCTATAAAAATTATTGTGATCGATTGAAAAATATGTATTTTATGGGCGGAGGTCATTTTTCTATATGTTATTTAGTCGAAACTTTGAAAATCATTTTCTCAGAATGTAACCAATGGTTTTCAACCAAATTTCACTCGAATGGTACTTTAGTGATCCTTTATTAGGCTACCAGAAATTATTGTGATCGGATGAAAAATAATTATTTTAATGGGCGGAGGTCAATTCTGTTTATGTTATTTAGTGGAAACTTTGAAAATCATTTTCTCAGAATGTAAATGATGGTTTTCAACAAAATTTCACCGGAATGATCTTTTTGAGTAACCCTTTATGAGTCTACCAACAATTACTGTGATCGGATGAAAAATATGTATTTTATGGGCAGAGGTAATTTCTCAATATGTTATTTTGTGTAATCTTTGAAAATCATTTTCTCAAAATGTTATGGGTGGATATCAATCAAACTTCATTGGTATGATCCTTGGGCGAACCCTTTAGCATGTAGCCAAAATTATTGTCATTGGATGAAATATATGGGTTTTTATATTAGCGGAGGTCTTTTCTCTATATGTCATATAGTGGAAACTCTGAAATCATTTTCAACATCAGAAGAATCCAAAATATCTAAAAGTCTATTCAAAACTTTTCTTTTTCTTTTACAAGAATTTCAAGCCTGTGGAGCGACCCAAGCCATTCATAGCTTTCTAGTTTAAGCAGATAACACCATAATTTTAATGAGATTACGGAGAACTGATTAGCATTACAAAATAAGAATAATAACCTAGATCATTTAATTGTCATTTCTTTACTTTTATAAATAATGGATAGGAGAATCACTGTTTAAACTACACCGGGATAAATTCCGAAAGTTATCGAAACCTTGTAATTACAGGACTTTGTTGACGATCGACGATATATGTTGAGAAACGTATATCTGAAGCAAGATGCGGTCAGGTCATTTTCCTTTTATCGTAATTTTACATGTAAAACTTCTCTTTTCTCCACAAATGGAGGAATCACTCTAGTATGCCAACAGAAACGTCCACCATCAGTACTTTCAGTGCTTTGATTATTAAACTACTTTGTGTACAAAAGAAATGGGTATTCATATATATTTTCAATGGGGAATAAATCCAAGTTTCAGTCAATCATGATGAATATAACCTGCCGGATCTAACTAAAAATAAATGAATCGACTTTGTTTCGCTTAATGAGCAGGCGTTATCATTTTTTCCTGGTTGCGATATAAAAGTTTTCTCCAAATAACGGTTTCCAAAATAATTCAAAGGAAAGAAAGCAGTTGAACGCTCTTGTTACCGGTAAATGCTGAAAACAATCGAACAACACCGTAACTACAGCTTGACTGATTTGAAGTAGTGGAGTTTACGTCTGCATAAAACGCAATAATTTAAAATATTTTAAAATAAGATATAATCTTCTCATTCGACATCAAAGTCAATCTGGTAATAAGGCTGTAGACGTAACTATCCAGATAAAAATGTCGGCGTGATTAAATGATATTAGAAACGGGCATATACAGATCTACTGTATATCATTCATGAATGTAATTCTAAAACCTCGTAATTACAGGTTTAATCAAGCTGTAGTTAGAAGGTTTTAGTAATGCGCTAACGATTTTGCTTTTAGCAAGGCTGGACTAGGATCATAGTATAATTTAACAAGAGGCCCAAGAGGGCCTGTATCGCTCCACTGGCTTAAAAATCTCAAGACTTGAAAGGGAATATTGAAAATAGAAGGTAATGAAAGTGAACATCATTCAGTAGGATTTCAGACTTTTTCTAGGTTGAAACTGACTTATGAAGGAATGACTTATTTAACTAATATGTAAAATTACCAGGAAGAAAACTATTTAGATATCACTTTGAAACAAGAGGACCAGAATAGCCCTAAACCGCTCACCTGAATTTTACTGATCCAGTGGATCTCATCCAATCCAAATTTCTTGAACAACTTTAGATGAGGGTCACCCAAGGAACATTCTGGTAAAGTTTCATTAAAATCAGAGTAATGGTTCTGGAGGAGATGTCATTCAAAAATTTCGGAGTAAAAAAAAAGCCCCAGCCTGCCACGGCTATATTTGGGGGTCAATCCAAATTTCTTGAACAACTTTAAAAGAGGGTCACCCAAGGAACATTCTGGTAAAGTTTCATTGAAATCGACCCAATGGTTCAGGCGGAGATGACGTTCAAAGATTACGGGGTCAAAATCAGCCCTGTCCTGCCACGCCCATATTTGGAGTTCAATCCGAATTTCTTGAACAACTTTAAAATAAAAGAGGGTCACCCAAGGAACATTCTGTTAAAGTTTCATTGAAATCGACCCAATGGTTCAGGAGGAGATGACATTCAAAGATTTCGGGGTCAAAATAAGCCTCGCCCTGCCACACTCATATTTGGGGGTCAATCCAAATTTCTTGAACAACTTCAGAAGAGGGTCACCCAAGGAACATTCTTGTAGATTTTCATTAGAATTGGCCCAATGGTTCAGGAGGAGATGTCATTCACAGATTTTGGGGTCAAAATCAGCCCCACCCTGCCACACTCATATTTGGGGGTCAATCCAAATTTCTTGAACAATTTCAGAAGAGGGTCACCCAAGGAACATCCTGGTAAAATTTCATTAAAATTGGCCCAATGGTTCAGGAGGAGATGTCGTTCAAAGATTTCGGGGTCAAAATAAGCCCCGCCCTGTCACGCCCATATTTGGGGGTCAATCCAAAGTTCTTGAACAATTTTAAAAGAGGGTCACCCAAGGAACATTCTGGTCAAGTTTCGTCAAAATCCACCCATTGGTTTAGGAGAAGAAGATGTTTAAAGAAAAGTTTACGACGCACGCACGGACGCACGACGGACACCTCGCCATGACAATAGCTCGCTGGCCTTCGGCCAGTGGAGCTAAAAATTATCCAAATAAGGAAGACGAAACCGCAGCGTAATACGCGATCAAGTGCAATCAGAAACCTTCGGACATTCTACGGAATAGATCTCTGGAAAATTGACGCGCAGCCATGAAGGCATTTCGTTTCGCATACGGATTATATGACGTCAAAATCGTCAACATTCTCACCAAAGTTTACGCTAAGTAAAACAAAATAACGAAATATTCGAACCGGGCTGATATAATTTGATGATACAGAGCAGTGCTTTACTGCTATTTATCATCAAATCATGATTAGCCTTAATTTTTTTTCATTAACGCGCTTTGGAATGAATTATTTCTCCTTAAAGGAAAAAGCAACAACACGTTGTATAATAGTAAAACAGTGCAATTTTGATTTATTGATAACATTTCATCCAAAAACATTTTCAAATTTTTAATCGTTTATACGAGTCTTTAGTTCAAAATGAGTTTGTATAGAATTGAAATACGATTTCTGGGGTATTTTGCCACGCCCACCCACTTTTCTAAATCATTTCATAACAAGGAAGATGCGTTCAGAGCGGAAATGTATGGAATTAAAACTCGATTTTAAGGACAGTTTTGCAATTCATCTAAAAAATATTTCTCTTCGTAATTAGTTTATTTCAAAACTAGTTAAATATTTTTTTCAAAGCGCGTTTTTGTTTATTCAACCCTTTTTGAAAAAAATGCCCAGCTTTGAAATTAACTTCAGGTCCTCTTTGAAAGGAATATAATTATTTTATTTTGAAATCACTCCCCAAGAAGGAAAATGTTTATTTTAAATAGGAAATCCATGGAGTTTAAAAACCTTACTATATGATAGAATTACAACGGAAGTTTTGCAAAAACAATTCTCTTTAAATGTAAACTTAAACCAACTTCTAATCGGTCACTCAAATAAAGCACGAAAAGTAATGTTTAATAATGTTAAAGATGCAAGTGTTTGATGATTCCCGATAGCCCATGCACTTGATAGATAACAAAATCAAAATGCATCAAAAAATTATCCAGGGAAAGCAATTTAACTTGCATGAGAGCATGGGTACCCTCAATTTCAAAATTAACATTGGTGGGTGGGGTAAATTTAACAAATTCACCTCATTTACGCAAATGAACTTCTTACATAATGTTTTCTTTACATATTTCTATTCGGCTACCTTTAAAGCATCGAAAGCATATTGATTTTTCAACAACATAACGGTATTTCTTCGACGGAAATTTTGAAAATTCCCTTCATTCTGCAAAGTTTGTGACTTTTTCAAAGTAGGGATGGTGTCTTCTTTTGTCTGCTACAATAGTTCTGTCGGCTCTTTTTACACAATTCTTTCACCAAAATCCTTGAAATTGATTTGTCCTTGCATGAACGTATGTTCTATTCAATTCTGTTATTGTAAATGTGTGAAAAATAGGAAAACATGCAGTGACCGATTAGAAGTTGGTTTCAGTTTATTTAACAAGTTGTTTGTTTGTATATATGTTTGTTTGACCTTGTTGATATATTGTACATCATTGTTGTGTAACAAGAAACTGTATAGTTTACGTTACTCCAATAAAACATCTATCTATCTATCTATCTTTAAAATAACTATCTGAAGAAAAAGTTAATTTCAAAAATGACAAAATATTTACTTCAATTTACATTTTTATTGATCCAACCCGTTTTGAAAGAATGCCCTAAACTTTAAGTGTACACTTGATGAACAATGAAATATTTTTGACAAATAAAATTGTAATACAGTTAGTTACATAGTGAAATTGACATTCACCTTAATCAAAACCATTCTAAATCACTCACTCAGCGCTCAATTCATTCATTCCAAACACTCACTCAAACCATTCAAAAGCGTTCAAACCCAATGAAAGAATATAAAATCAACAACGTCATTCAAAATAATTTTGAGGATTAACGATTATCATTTTTATCATTGTTTAAGGATCAATTATTTTGATGTTAACAAGAACTGTATTGTTATTTTATCATACGCGTAGTTGATTCATTGTTGTTTTACATCAGCATATATGAATTGTAAAGTTGCGAGAATAAGGTTCCAAAATGATATGCTTTCAGTTTTCACGGGCTAAGCACGCTCACAAGATTGTGCCAAGGCTAAGACACCCCTGGCAGGTCAATAATATCGCAGGTTATTCCGTAGAATCTACGACTCGTTGACATGACCTATCTGACGGTATTCCTTGGTGTATACAGACATGTAGTAGAGATAAGGGATTGATTAAATGTCTAAATTTCTATAGAAACTGGACATAATTAGTAGTTATCTGTGTATCTAGCGTCAAGAAATGATAGAATCAACTCGTAAGTTCAGTACTAGACCAGTATCGATGATAGGATAACAAAATAGTTCCCTGCTTTGCATGTACAGTTGAAACGAAATTAGTTACCATTCCTTAGAACGTCACGCGATTTTTTTTCATCCTGAACGCACAGATGGCGTATAAAGTCAATTTGTTTAACAAGTGGATTCATACAAAAATATATAAATATATTGCCCGTGAGTGTGTGCATTTGTTTTAAACAATTGTTCATGAAAAGTAGTTTAATGGGGGTTATGATCAATGAATAAACAATAAATAAAATCGCTAGAATAAACAGACGGTCTTTATGTTGAAGACACGTCAAAACGTAAATGAGAAAGCTGAATTAAAACAAACACACAAACAAACAAGAAATAAAGCCGTCATACAGTACGTGTATGATAGAATCAATGCCCTGTTGTTAGATTTCATACTGGACATTTATTGGGAATTTATCGAAAGGATGCCAACTTTATATCCCAGTTTTGCTACAGAATTGACAGATATCTACATGTGGTCACGCACTTTGAACTTCGGCACGACAGATCGTCTAATGATATGCTATCATGAACTTGGAAAACGGTCAAGGACACGTAGAAAAAGTATTCCTTGACGAATTTATTTTTTTTTAACTATACAGGTAAATCGTGCAAGTCAAGTTTCGGAAATGTTTGAACCTTCACTCAAAAAGGACCAATTGGTCACTCAGTTATAGATATACATGTACGTGACCCGTCAAACGAAAAAGGAACAATCTGGGTAGTGCGTAAAGAAGCAACCCAAGCCAGACTGCGCGAACTGCGCAGACTGACTAGGGTCGAAACCTTTCGAACTTTTCCAAATTTCTGAATCTGGAACAATCAATCTACCTTCTTGTGAAACAATTTTTAAAATGCGACCTCTGGTTGGTTTGCAATAGAACAAATCTCTTTTTCAATTATTCATTTCGCAAAATTCCCAGATAGTCCCTTTTCGCGTGACGGGTCACTTTTTTTTTTAAACAAAAAGATATTTAATTTCTGAGCTGGTCAATCTGCCCAGCGATCAGGATGCCCTTGTTTGCAAACAATATCCCGCTTTGCACACAGGTGCACGTGTAACGCGGGTAACAACTGGGGCCTCTTTCAAGAAAAATATCATACGATTTATCTTATAAATATCATACGGTCGTAAACGGCTTTCACAAAAATACCGTTGAAAATCGCAGACTATACGACCTCATAAGATTATCGTAAAGTTGATCTTTCACATCTGCACGTGCTAATTATATGATAAAAACTTCCGCGTTAGTGGGTATATTGTCCGCTTTTTAAAATACCAAAAAGGGTAAATCAGCAAACTGACCGTAGAAAATGGCTCATCCATTTTTCTTGTATGTATTTGTTATGTTATTGTTCAAATCTGTATATTTCTGTGCCCATATGGATGGTATTGAAACGAACTATAGAGTGGTAGTATTGAAATGAACTTTAGACGGATATTATATTCAATCGCTTTAATTCAAAATTACCGATTACTTTAACTTCGGTTCTAGTACAGTGCTCGTTGTCGTATCCGTGTAACTACAACAGTTACATGAAGCTTAGACATGTTTCATCTGACTCAGTGTCGCCGTTCAATTATTGTATCTGCTTGATTATTTGCTCAGTTCATCTTTGACGAACAGAGAGAGAAAAAATATCGAGTGCGGCGGTTTTGTTGTTGATGATGATGGTGATGATGATGTTGTTGTTGTTGTTAATAAGAAATCCTCCTATTTATCAAGACTACAGGCTGTGGAATTTTCCTTCTAATTTATGTCATACTTGAAGCATGAAACACAGGAATCCATATTGCATAATGTGAGAGTAGTTTGTTTTTTTTAAAAAAAGTAAGCAATTTATATATGCATAAAAAATCTATTGATTTGGTATCTCCCAATTTCTGTGTCACTAGGAAGGGTAAGCAAACGTTTTCAGTCATGATCACAAAAGGGTCGATTCTTACGGTAAATAAACAACTGAATACCACTATGAAAACATTCTGCGACAATCGTATGATTATCGCAGGGTAAAAATCAAACATCGAAATGATGGTGCATCTGTTGTTTTCAATATATCTCGTTTATTACACTATATTGTACTTGGAAATTTTGCATGTGCATGGCTAAATAATCGTTCTAACATCGGCAAGAGCTTGAAAGGAATCCGAAAACATTCAAGGCTCATAGAGACAAAATCGTAAAATTTACGACTGGTCTGAAGTTGTCGTATATTTTATCGTAGGTTTCACGATACGACGCCTTTCTTGAAAGCCAAAAAGTTTCTTGCAAGCCAATTTTTATCGTACGATTGCGACACGACCAAATTTCAATCGTAGGACCTTTCTTGAAAGAGGCCCCTGAAAACTGTCTGCACCTTTTTTACAGCCCTGAACACAGGACAGGATGGTATCTTAAAGAAAATGAAGTGAGAATGTAAACGTGATTGCGAATGATCGTTTCATAATAAGGAAATTTTAAAACAGAAAGCGATAAGTTTCGACCCAAGTCAGACACTCGGATTTCACAAACTGACCATATCGGTGCTTATCTTACTTTCAAGAGGGTTCCTTTTTGCCTGACAAAATGTCAGAGAAACGTTGGAGATCAAGAAAATTATTTTCTGTTGCAATGCATAACTAGAAATCATTTCGTTCACAATTAAACAATAATGATAATGAAGATGAGGATGACAACTCGTTGCTTAAAGGGGACGTATACAGACATCACCTTTTCCGTCTATCCGTCCGCCTCGACGTCAGTATGTCCGCCCGTGCGACTACAACTTGTGAATGCAACTTCCCCCTATAAATATGCACGGATTGGGATGAAATGTTCACACAATCTTCTTTGCCACTCGACCCCACGGGCGATATTTTGAGACTCTGGTCCCATTGTTTCAATAGTATAAAAGTTACATTCCCTATCAATATGCCTGACATGAGTTTTAAGCAAAATTTCGCTCATACAAGCTATTGTTACGTCATTTCCTCTCCGACTAATATGTCAGAATGGGGTTCATTGCAGTATATAATATTTCATTGAGGCGCGGCGGCTGGAGCACCGAACAGTTTGTGCCTGGTATTTTTCGCACGACTTCTTTCATTACTTTTAGCTAGCCTCAAACTGCTATCATACCAAGATTTACAAGTGTTCGCCCACTGGTGGGGGCAAATGTTGATAAAGAGCTAACCTTTGACCCTATGATTGTATATGCGCTATAAAAGCGGCTCCTCCGACTGACTAACCGAACAATTTTAGAGTTCAGAATATCGTATAATTGACAAGGTTAATTATTATGGAATGAGTGGGATGGATGAATTTGAACGAAATGAAAGGAAGGTAATATAATATCGGTAATTTCACGAAATTATCGACATTTCATTACTCCCCTTTAATAAAAGTGTTAGTACTTTTTTCATTGCGTCATATCATAGACCAATAGGTCTTTTAAAACACTAGCCAATAAAATCTCAGAATGATATGATCTAGATGAATATAGTTGTCGTTTGTTTTGTACAATTTCAAAGCGTTTTTGAGTGATATGAGTGAGTGAATCAGGTGTAGGGCTAAGTGACCGATTAAGAATGAACTATTAGAATATCAAAATTAACGATGTTTTTACCGGATTGAACACCCAACCTCCCAAACTATCATGAGGTATCCCAGCGCCACACGAGAAAAAGATAATTGATTTGGAAGTTCGTTTGGTATAGTGAAAGAAGGCAAGTAAATTTTCATTGTTTGTGAGGTTTTCTTATTTATTTTTCCGAGCGTAGTTTACTTGCCAAATCATGCCGTTTTTATTATCATAGATATTCACAGAAACTCATGCACTTATTATCTATTTAACTATTAATTCGTTAACTAGAAACTAACTTGAAATCTACTTAATATTCACAAACGATTTGGAATCACAAGACAAAGGTTCTCGGTGCTGCAGTACCGTATAAAACAGAATGTACTTTTGAGATTAGGGTTGGAGAGTCTGTGTCAGTCGGGAATTGAGCGCTGGTTCCGTTTTAAATTTAAACATACAACGAAAAATCATCATAAGTAGATTTTTTTTATTTTTTAATGAAATTCTGAACGGCATTAAAAATCATACAATTTTCATCAAACTCAAGGTAATTCGATCCAATTAAGAGAAGCTTTACTGACAGGGAATGGAATGTCTTGTGGGTAACTAGGATTAAGGCCATTTACAATTTTGTAAATGCAAATGAGGTTTTGATGTTTACGCCTTTTTTCAAGAAAAATCCAGCCGATTTCTTTTTAGAGATTATCTAGTGATGCAGACCTGGTGATACCTGTAACCAATCTTGCAGCCTCGTTTTGTATTCTTTCTATAGTTTCCTTTCATGAACAGTACTATTGTCCAAAACTATAGAAGCGTATTCGAGCAATGGTCTTAGAAATTATATGTAAATGTGTTGCAATGATTCTCTCTTAACTTTAGATTTCAAAATTCTCATTATGCCAACAAGTTTGGATGCAGACTTGGATTTATATGATCAGTCCATTTCGCATTACTGCTTAAAAAGGGCTTTGTGCTTGAGATTTTCTACGAACTGAAATGGTAAATCATGAAGCTTGAGTTTAGGAGTTTTGACGTTTTTGTTAGTAGAAAGCACGAAAACGGTTTTTGAAGCGTTGAAAGTAACAAGCCATATTTTAGCCTAAGAGGCGATCATTTGTAGATCATGATTAAGAATACCTTCGATATCAGGGATATGTGTTGTAGAGCAAATAATCTAGATATACTGAATAAATTAGTGAAAATATCATTTTCATACAGTCACTAAAAAGATAACAAATCACATAGGTTTACGATTATCTACCCATTGGAGAGAGACAAACATCGGAAAGGATATTTGCCGCCACCGGAGATCGAACCCACGACTTCCAGATCGGAAGTCTTATGCCTTACCAACTGCGGTGGCGGCTGCAGGCGAGAATGGTGGATGTCTATGTAAATTGAGTCTGTTAAAAATATATTGTTAGTCTATGAATGATTGTTTTACTGTCTTGTCGACTTTAGATAAATCTCATCTTATCTTATCTTTTCTATCTGATCCCGGCACAGATGGATGATTTGATTTGTAAATCGACTTTCTGATTTACATCTACGATCTTTCATCAAATGCATCTTTTTTATTGACGAAAAAATGTAGATTAAGTGATGCATTCTAAGCGACCATACTCATAAGGGACTACTTTTTGTCGTGCCTGGCTTTGTCCATTTGCATTTTCCGTTATTTTTATATATCAATATCTTATTTTTATTATTCACAATATTCCAAACTCAACAAATCGATATATTTCTATTTCTTAATCCTATCTAGGGTAATTCTTAAAACGAAATCTGTTTTTTATGTTGAAATGCTGATTAATTAATAGAAATGGTTCCATTAAGTCTGTCCACTTCCGTTTTCTCTGCAAGGCGTTTGAAGTTTAATCAGACTAGGGTCTAACGTGAAAATCTTCACAAAACATTTGATAAATTGTATCCCGCTTTGTACGTGTGCAGCGCTGAAGTCACAAAACATTTGATAAATTGTATCCCGCTTTGTACGTGTGCAGCGCTGAAGTCGGTTGTTCCTTTTCAATTTTGGCTCAGGACATATATATACTTTTGGCAAAAAGTATGGGATATTGTAAATTAGCGTTGTTGAATATCGATTAGATTGTATGTATGTACATCCCATGGGCCTCCTTTTAGTAATATCAACAGCGTCACTAGTCGTTTGGAATCGTGAACACCCTCGATTGTGAAACGCTTCATTCTCAGCAACCCGGGCTGCCTTATATCTGATTTTCGGCATACCAATGGCACATCAACATTAAGCCTGCGCAAGACGTCACATGATTTTGCGTAAGAAGTCACATCAATTTGATAAAATGTTATGCAAATAGTCATACACAATGAATAGTTAGGCGCCAAAGATCTATTTTTAATTGAAAATGAAAAGTGATAGGGTTTCTCGATATTCACATAAACTTTCGGATCAATACGAAATGGAGATGTACACAAAACAATTATCTGAAAGTTCTTCTCAACTTGAGTCAAAATACCTTGACAATTTATTCAATATACCATGTTTTTTAACTGCACGTTACTCATTTCTTTTAATGTCAAAACTCACAGCAGGACATCGAATTCCAAGCCTACAATGCGTCAACAGCATTTAGGTCAACAATAATAAGATTGCCCTTGATCGTTTGAGCAGTATATTATTTGGCTAATTTTGCCTGAGACTCTGTGATTATTCCGTATAACTTCGGGAGATCTCCGAGTTTTTATTCCACAAACCGCTTGTAACACATTTATAAATACGCAATTTGACCAGTTAATGAGAGAAAGAAAGAATAGCTCAGTCGGTTAAGGTGCATCGCTCTCAAACACACATCTGTGGGTTCAAGACTCGAAGGTGCAAATTTTTATTAATAATTTTCTTCGTCCCTATAACAAATTCACACTAAGGGAATATTATTTTTTGTTGAATTATTAAATCACTTTCTGCTTATTCATATCGCGAAATAAAAGATGCAAAGAATCCTTTATTGTTGTATATAAGTGAAATGTACACTGTACTTCTTTGTCTTAAAACACGTGGAAAACATGTTTCCCAATTTTCAGAAAACGGCAAAATTTTTCGATTAAGCCTATTTTAGAACCTGTTCTCAAATGGGTAAATAATTTTGCAATTACACAAATTTACCACAAAATTACCCTGCATCAGCAGATCAATTATTGCTGTTGTTATTTTATATATAAAATGTAAACTCAATATGTGAAAAAAAAATGTCCTTACTATTACAAAAAAGTGCATAAAACTTAATAATCCGTCTAAAAAAAAAGAAAAAAATGATCATGATTGTAAGACAGAAAAAATAGAAAACTGGAGGCCGAAAATTATTCTTCCTCTTACTCGGTTTGAACTTGGGTTCTCTTGAATCAGAGGCGGTCTTGAATCAGAGGCGGGTGTCTTAACCTCTACACCACTGGTCTGAGTAGTGTTTGAACCTCCAGCAAACAGTTAAATCTTAATGTTATTTGGCGGAATTCGTCGATCATCGTTGATTTTCCGATTTCACTCATGGAAAATAATCAGAGTCTCGGGCGAAATTAGCCAAGGAATACATGTAATAGATATTGTTTATCTATATGGACTAGTTACGTCTTGTACAATAAGAGAATGATTAAACTAGGCATACCGATAAAGATTTGAATCGTTTGACGTAACGGCAAAAGTTGCCGGTCACGTCAAAATAGGCGATACGTAAACATTTGAAATAATTATATTCAATATCCTAAATCTAGAATGTCCATTCTACCTTACCATGTTTTTATTTCAAAATTCGTCTCTAGATGACTATGCTGGTCAGACCGAATTGTTCAACATTTAATTTTCGGAATTCCCGTACGATCTTTTTGCGAAGTGGATCTCAAATAAAGCCCCTTTCAACAGTTATATTAGGTTTTAAGTAGAATGGTAGGGTAAAATAGATATTCTAGATTGAGGGGAAAAATTAAAGAGTGACCGATTTCGACTGTGAAGATTTTTTCGTATCGCAAATGTTACCCATCAAATTTCATACTGATCTTCAGTGAACAGTTTGTGTTGTATATTTTTAAATATCATTTTTGATGTCTTTTGCGAGAACAACCCTGATTTAAAGATGAAAAGATCCTCGAATCTTTTGAGAAATACAATCCCTCTTTTCACGTGTAGTCGCAAAGCAAAGCGTACAAAGCAGGGTACAAAATTTCAACGTTCAGAACCATTTTCGCAACCTGGACGCAGTACAGGAATATTTCGGACTCAGTATAATGGGGGTAACACAAAAAAGATTGGATAAAGAAATCTCAACTATCGTCTATACATCTACACAATAATGACTTAAATTCCAGGCTAATTAGCGGGGTTTTTTTTACAAGAAACAGGAAAATGCTTTCCCAGAGGCAATAATTTTGAAATTTAATTTGTGAAGAAGTAAAGCACAAAATCACCTCGCCCCCATTTTTGGGGAAAAATTTATGATAAAAAAAGAAGATTTTCACATTTTAAGTCGAAGTTGTAGTGTTCGTATAGATCTACAATGTATCTATTTGAATCGTTTAAATGTTTCCTTTATTTCAATTAATTTAGGTGCAAACAAATCATAGCATGTTAGCAGTATTCGACATGGCATCCCTTACACCTAGTTGTTTAAATACAAAATAGATAAGAAAAACAATATTTCAAGATTTATTGCCATGCAAAACCATTAATATACACACACGTAATTGACGATTCAGTGAATGAAATGATACAGCCCTCATTCGAAAAAGAACCACCTGGTCAGACGTTAAATCTTAGAAAAGAGGTAAGTTCCAGTAGAGGTGTACCGAAGAACGCATATAACAAATTATTATACGGAATGGTAGAACGATTATTCTAGATTGATTAAGAAAATCTGAAAATCAATCAACTGCGAAAATATTCGACTCACGTCAGGTCTCGAAGTCTGATCTTGGTCGATATTTTTTTGTTACTCGCTACCCAGAGTGTCTCTTTTCGAAGGATCACATACATATCCGTGATCAGGTGTTTCGTTTCATACCTAGTGAATTAAAAAAAACAAACTATTGACTTCAGTTCTCATTTATGACATCCAGTAAAAACAGCTAGCCTAAATGTTTTATTTTTTTTTTTGACATCTCTTACTTGACATGTGTTCAGGATCACCAAACGGCGCAAACAGTTTTCTAATTGTACCCCGCTTTGCACGCAAATGCACGTGCAAAGCGGGGTACAATTGGGAAATTGTTTGCACCGTTCGGTGATCCTGAACGTAGGGCAGTTGTTACCTTTTTTCGGAAGCATACTATCAACCTGCATGGTCAAAATTACATCCATGATAAAATGAATATAACTATTCGAGCAGATATAAAACCCTTTTTGGAACAACGAAAGTAAAAGGTAAGTTATGAACAGACGAAATGCATTAAAGGACGCATAAAAATACTAGACCCTGATTGATAGATAAATCCGATTAAGTTTTTAGTTTCATAGCCGAACGAATTAAAAATATTATCTTCATATATTATATTATCAATAAAAAAATAAAATGCTTTATAAGATTTCATGAGACAGGCGTCTTTTGTTATTAAATGATTTTAGTGTACAAGCTTACAAAAAACTGCATAAATTGATTTGATTAAGGTATGAAATTTATTTTTCAGGCAATTAGAATGCAAGAATATTGACGGACTTGACTGAAGTTAAAATATAAAGAGCCTTACCATCTCCATAGAGTGATTGAATAATATAAATTTATACATACCAGTGAAAGGTTTCCAATCCTAATTAAACACTGACGTTATTTCTACGATTCCACATCATTTATAACACATCATTATCATGCGATAAAAAACAGGAAAATTTGTCTGTAAACAAGATAATAAAGTCAACGTAACCCACTAAAAGCCAATCATCATTTCAATTCCCCATTTCGTGCAGGTATCTCGTTAAGTAGCATAGAATGTCTGTGGAGCCGCCGATTGGGTTACAAGATCTCTCATAATATTTAAGGTTCCTTAATGTAAAAGCTACGGTGGTCGGAATCGAATTCCGTGATTAGAGTCATTCTCTGGTATTTTATACCGATTCAAAGAAATTCGCACTGACCATGTCGCGGTGCGCGGTAGTATTGGATTTTTCTGGTACAATTTGAATAGAGAATTTTCAACAAACATGCCTGGCTTGAAACGGTGATAAAATAAATCACGCATTCATATCAAATTGCATAATTTCAAACTTGTTGATCAACCTACTTTTCTATAGAACGTGTTTTGCACATATGTGTTGGGGGAGGGGGTATTATTAATCTTTCATTTATATCTTAATCGTTTTGTGCAGTAAAACCTGTGCTAAGCAAACGCCTAGAGCAATAGTAAAAGAGAGGTTTATTGCTTAACCCTTTGCTGTTTGATTCCTGCTTTTTACGAGCCTGTGTTTTTTTGATTGAGAAAACATTGAGAAAAAAGGAGAAATTGCTTCTGACAAGCAATTTCTTCTTTTTCCACACAATTTTCTACCCTACTGAATGGTTATTTTTCAAATTAGACCCACTTCAAATTTTCATCTGCAAAACCCTTTGAATTTAGACAGGTCCAAAATTTTGTAAAACAGGAGGGGGTTAAAACAGTCGAATTCCAGTGCGATTGTTTCATTTTGGGAACTCATTTGGCGCTTTTGTATGAAGCCCTAGTCTCTTAATCAAAAGATCACGAGTTAGATTTATGTTAGCAAGTAGTCAAAACGGTAGTATTTGTCTGATATGAAGCCAATTATTTCTGGCGTACCCGAAGGACCCATACTTGGGTCAATCGTGTTTTAAATCTATGTTATTGACATCCCACTTTTTTGTCAGGTAACCTTGGCATGCGTACTGATGATCCGTCTAGCTCCATAAGTCCGGCTCTTTAGTAGTAAACATCAACAAAGTTTTGACAAAAAAAAAAAAGCTTATAGTAGTCGCAGAGTTGTGGAAGCATAGCAACGTGATTTAAATTCCACCAAAACTAAATGCATGCTCAAGATTCCATTTACGTTTGGTAATTAGAACTTGAAATAATACAACATGTCAAGTGTCCGTTAATAAGTTTTGTTTAGTGTAAATAATGAGAAATATCAATGATCTAACATTTTTTGAGTTTTTTTTTTTTGAGAAAGCACATCAATATCAATAACATACCTATTTAGCTGTGTATGTCTTGTTATATCTCAAGTTCAACATCCCATGATTAAAATTTAATTGATCAGAATTCCGTTTGGGATCTGCTCTTTTTTAACCATCGAACCATTTAAGTCTTCATAAACATCGTCATATTGCTTATTCTCTTTTCAAAGAATGTCTCATTGTCACAAGTTGTTGATTTTATTCATTTGTTTGTGTCTTAATTATATGATCTGAACTTAATGAACACCCTTATTTAAAGAAAGAATTTATCTTTATTATCGTTATTATTATCATTAGTATTAGAACGGCTGTGAATTGAGCAACTAACAATGGGTTCCTGGCATTTCTCGCATCTAAACTACAATAACAACCCTTCCTAGAATTCATTTGTTATCCCTCTTAAGGCAGTGGACCCGTAATTGTTCTGCAACCTTTGGAAAATCATGATCTTTCAAAATGTTAACCGAGGTTTCCTAATGCGAATAATTAGGAAACCTCGGTTAGCACTATGAAAGTTCATTGTTTCTGAAGCGTTGCGGAATTATTACGAGTCTTCTACCTTAAGTTTAGTACTATCCAGCCATTGGTGTGAGACAAAAGTCTCAAAGGATATATGCCTCCACTGGTAATCGAATCCGTGACCGCATATTTGAAGATTGGGCATCTGTTGCGCTCAAAATGAGCAATGATGGCGGAATTTGTTAAATAAAATAAATTCACTATTTCAACGATTATTACTATTTGTATTATTATTTCTTCAATATATTTTCGGTGTCGAATTTGCATGATAGGTCGATATAAAACTCGGTCAAAGCATAGATCTCAACGACATTATGTCCGAGGTACTTTAAGACGTAATAAACAGATGGAAGTGGCATAAATCATAAACAAATATCAAGTATCATAATTATATTCCTCATACACGTTGTAATTCCCGTGATAAATATCAGACAACGTGACGACACCAAAAGCAGAACTGGTGCAATTCTAATTTTGTTTGAGTCTTTACGTCAATGACCTCATTATCTTATAATTATTTTTTATCATTATTATATTTTTTATTATGATTATAAGCAGGAGTTGTAGTAGTAGTAGTAGTATTTGGTTCTTTTATGTTTTTTGGTAGATTATCGACAAGTGATGGTAAATTATAAATTGATAAACTCATCGCATAACCAGTGAAACAATCAAAAGTAATACCCGATTTCGTCCATTTCACCTTTCGTACATTATTTAAGCGGAGCCAAAAAAAGTGAATCCAAAATGAACGTTCATAGCAATCACGTGCAAAAACTCTGAAATTTTCACATTTTGTCTCAATTTTTCGCATTGAAGAAATACAATCGTTTGTTTTTCGAGTAAGATTATTTATCGTTTCTGTCGTAACATATGCCCCTATGAGCGACGCCCCACAAGACAGTTATTACATGGGATAGTGCAAGGATACATGAACAAACTACTGCTGAGATCGATGTATATAAAACACCGAAACATTGGGCCTCGATTTTAACGTCTCATTTTGACAGCATTCTGGCTGTCTAGATATTTACAAAGTAAGTGACATAGTGAAATCGACATTCATTCAAATCATAACCATTCTAATTCCCTAAGCTCTCGATTGATTCAATACAAACACTCGCTCTAATCATACCAAAATGCTCCTAAATAGTTAAAAACAATTTGAAATCGTTCAAACGATCAATGATCCATCGAAATTTATCAAATTGAACCACGATTTCCTTGTCTGGTGTGGATTTTAAAGCGTGTTGTTGGCCCGTTACGACATATAAACATAAAATAATGTACATGTATATTTTATTAAAGAGAGGTTCAACTTCTCAATAATTCCGTTCAATTTGAACGAGACTATCGATACCGAATTGCCCCCATTGAATTACACTCAAAAACTCACTCATCGCACTTTTTCAATTTCATTTGAAATCATTCAAAATCAATCACCTTGTCAATTTTACGACGTTTAACTATACTTGTTCGTGTGAACTGTGCACCAGACTTAAAGGCATTTCGGTTTCTGTAACCAAAACAGTAATTACAGTTAATCACATCATGAAATTAAGAATCGTCTTGATCAAAACCAGTCAAAATCATTCGCTAAGCGCTGCAATCATTTGATCAACATTTCATTTAAATCGATCAAATAGTTGTATAATTTTACTGGGCGGTGTTGATTCAGCGTTTGAAATTTCAGTGAAAACGCAAAATAAGAAAAATAGGTAGATTTTATTAAAGGGATGTAAAATTATCGCTAACTATGTCCAATTGTACGAAATTATCGTTTATGTTTTACCTCAATTGAAAATAATTCAAAACTCGCTCCACGCACTTATTCAATTTCGTTCTGAAATTACTCCAAAAATCGTTCACTTTGTCAATTTCACGGTGTGTTTTACTGTACTAGGCTATTTTTTTTATACAATATGTTTTTCCGTATTTATTTGTGATATGGTATATACGGTTTAGATTTTAAGCCATTTTTCTTTAATTTTGAAACAAATGTGTACCCGACCATGAATAAAATAATCTAACTGTCTGCGGGGAGACCAGTCTGGCCTACGGGTATAAAATTCTATATGCAGTTCTGATTTTGGTTAGTATCTACAGGTATCTTTACGGTGCATATTATGAATAACTCTAAGACTATGTAGATGTAAACAATGACTGGCCCAGTACACGTGTAACATTTATGAAAATATCAAACAGACGCTTAATAAGATAGCAAATTGTTTAAAAGGCGACTTTACCGTATGGCAGACAAATGAATGAGTAGATGGATGAATAAAAGGCTGACACCACAAGCACATTTCTGGTTGCATGGCATGGCGTCGAAAAGATGTCCAGGATTCGATCTCCGGTCGTGGCAAAAATTCTTTCCGAAATTCGTCATTCATGAATGGGTGGCTAATCATACCCCTAAATGGGAAAAATTGAATAATTGTACAGTAAGTAAAACGTAGAATAATTGATATCATAAAGAGGTCTTAATGTCGTGACGTGATTTTTTTTTTAAATTTACCTTGATTGATTGAAATAGTTACTAGGTATTTGATATTCCCGAAAAGTATAGAATAAAGATTAATATACCTCCTGATTTTCATCTGTAGATACCAATCTCGGTTTCTTCTCAGATTATATAGAGGATAATCGTTTGTTTAAGTGTAAGATCGATTTATATTCATTGAGTGAACAACAAAAGCTATATTTTCACGAGTGCGGTGAAAATATAGCTTTTGTTGTTCACGAAATGAAATATAAATCGATCTTACTCGAAAAACAAACGATTATTCTATTTCTTTATTGCAAAAATGAGACAAAATGTGAACTTTCTAGGACATTTTTTCGTAAAGCGCGGCATTTTGCGCGTGATTGCTTTGCAACGTTCATTATGACGTCACTTATTTCGCCCCGCATAGATGTCGTCAGATAGAATGAAATGCACAAAAGCAGGGTATAAGTTTTTGATAACTTCACTGCTTTTGCGGTGAGATTATCAAGTTATAATCTACCGTTATTTGCTCGATAAAACACCGAAAAACATTAAAGAATGTGAAACAATAAATCGTCTGAGACACCAGGTAATACAAGAAGAATAAGCATTCTTCCACGCTCTTTTTTCTGCCTTCCCGGAATTGATGCACACTGTTTTATAGTTGCCATTCTGTCCGCCTATTTGTCTACGAAAACCTATAATTGGAGGACGTAGCATTTGTCAATGCTCCCTTTATGCATGATTGCCCCCCCCCCCCCCCCCCCCCCCATTAATGCACATCTATAAATGTTTAAAGTCAGAGTCATTTGCAAGTTCAAAGAAGATTTTCATGCTTTTAAAGGATTGCCATTTCAGGGCAACAAATGATGAAGAAAAAAGGAGTTACAAGGGGTTATCGATTTGCAATTTACTTAAACACCCAAACATACCCAAACCGCCCCCACATTCACTATGTCAATTTTGCGATGTTTTTGGGCTGTATTCTAACGATACCTTTTCTGTTGTTTCAGCAATCTCTCTCGATCTGACGTCAGAGTCGAAGGTGACAATCAACACAACCAAACCACCAACCATAGCCAGAGGTACGTTTTTTGTCCTAATGAACGCCATGGGAGCTGTTCAAAACCTATCATGCGTTCATAGTGAGAAAAATGTTTGCAAACGCTCAAAGATGATGCATGGCTTTGCGAGCAAAATACGTGTTAAGCGGGGCATGTTTCAATTATAGAATAACAAATTTGTACCGTTGTTTAAGGAAAATTTAACCACGCTGCCGGGTTCTAAGGCTCTTGAAAGAAAAAATCAAATAGAGATTAAACAACAATTCAAACATACCTTAATATACAAGAAAATATACGAGGGGTCTTCTTGTCGATGGCCAAATCTCCACCTTATTCGCATGATTTCGTGTCGTGCAGCTAACACTTATCAATCGTAAGTTGTTTTACCCACACAATTTACCACTTTTTGGTTGAAATTAAGATTTGTAGATCTACTAGGGCGGAATGGTACTCGGAACTTTTTTTTCAATGATTGACGCTAAATTAACCACGACGCGATGACATGCTGTTTATATCCATGACTTCACGTGCCATGATAGAAAAAAAACTACTATTTAAAATAACAGAATAATTGAAGTACCTCACTACTTAAAATTAGTAAAAGTTTAAAACAACGATCCACATAGCTTTCGATGATGTTTGAAAATGATCTATATTTCAATGAATAATAGCTTTTGACGGTCACCGTGTTGATTCGAAAGGCCTACTGCCTTTGATATAGAGCCGTCTGAGAACTACAAAAAAATCGCTTCTCCACTCAAACTCACTCAATTTAATTTCAAAATTACTCACCATGTCAACTTTAGTATATTATTAAAATAACATACTAAAATTGAAATTAAAAACCCCTGCGTATTTTTCTGTAAATTGATTTATGTGTTTCCACGGATCAATAACACGCTTCCAAATTTACACCAGCCAATAAGATATTAATCGTGATATCATTTGATTGGTTTGAGTGAAGTTGCGGAGCGTCTTTGGGTGTTTTTGGCAGAGCTTTGGAAAGTAAGATGAATGCTTTTATTGGAGCCCTCGGTGAGCGATTTTGATGAAAAGATTTTATCAGACGGAAGAGGCTAAGATTACGTGCCACGCTTATACCTGAAGGTTCGTCGATACCCGATCGGACTTTGCGAGATAGAAGTAAAGGTGGTGCAAGTATTTAACTTTTCGTGAATCAAAATAGCAATTTTCATTTCAACTTTTGGTTGTAGGGGTTTGTGATTTATCTATTCACAGACACTCTAGCCAAGTCGATTATGCGTAAATAGCGAGTTTTAGCCCTTTGAGCAGGTCGATGTGCATATTTTTGCGAGTGTCATTAATTTTTAGTCAATTAACCTGACAATGGTTCATTTATTGTGTTTCTATAAAGCATAAATATATACCTTTCAAGCAAACCAAATCTCTAACGAAATATCCACCCAAGGCGAAACTATAGGTACTTAAATGGACCTTGGTAAGGCAAAATAAGATAACACAACACCCGATTTTTTAGAAGCTACGATAACGCGACACCCGCATTTAAATCATCCATTTTTTGCCTAAAGACTGATGCACTGGTCGTTCACGTGGAAATTTCTATATATTTTCTGCTCACAGAAGCTCCCAGGCTTATTCTATTGTGTATTCAAACCAACCCAATCGATTATAATATTAATTATACATTTTTGTCAAAAGTTGGCCTATTTTAATTAACTATTGAAATGATCTTAGGGCATTAAATCATTCAGTTAATCAATAATGATTCAAAAATCATTTCAATACATTCCGATACTGCTTTGTGTAAATGATGTGGTGTCTACAAAAGGTCTATTAAAATCGCCAGTTGATGACTTAAATATCAAATATACAGCTTTATCTTCTCACGTGACTTGTTGGTCATCCTACGTCGACTGAAATAACATTTTGTCAGCGGATTACCAAAAGGTAATATAAGCTGTAGTTACGAGGGCTTTATAATTTCTTAATAATTTTTCTGAAAATAAGAAGAAATTACAAGTATTATATGAGGTGATTTATAAGTCTCTGTACTTGCACAATAACGCGTTTATTATTTCATGTAAACTAACTCTCTCAACCGTAGAAAAAATACATTAGAAGTTGCAATTAACATTTGAATACGCGTAAGAAAGCAGATTCCGGACAGAGTCAGTTAGTTTATTTAAGTTTTGATTAGTCGTGTATCGATCCCATGTAGCAGCGCCTCGTTTGTATCGTTCAACAGTGGGCGGGATAGGGTTGAGCTATTATACCTACACCACACATTAGAGCTGGAGGGTTTCGATTTTTAGTATCACTTTGCCGTTTACAGTTCATAACAGAAATGTCAAAGCTTTTGTATCAGTACGATTTCAATGTTTATACTACAGTGTATGTAACTTTTAGTATGTCCTGATGTTTTAAAATAAGAGCAAATAAAAGCCAATAAAGATAAAATTAAAACTGCGATACATTCATGTTCCATACTCAACGTTTAATCTTTAAATTGGTTATCAAATACTAGCAATCAGATGTCTCACAAATGTGCTCCTAAAACAGATATCTTAAAAAGGACATTCTCTTTCACTGGCATGGAGTACTGGAATGCTGTTCCAAATTCATTTGCGAAGTATCTCAAATATATCTGCCTTCAAGCGTTACCCTAATCGATCAGCCATATGGTTGGTAATTGTCAGCGTTGCATGTCCTTCACTGTGGTAATGCTCATTAAATACATAATAGCTATCTACCATAACGCAGTACTTTAAGTAAGAATGTAAAATGTAAAAAAAATGACGAAAATATTTATGATATCTGTAATGATCATAAATCCTTGAATAAAGCCCATGCATATTCATATTTTTTATTATGAAAGTATGACAAGAATATTTTCAAGAATATCGACCATGTTTAGACCCCTTACAAAATCTGTTGTTTTGTAACGAAGATCAAGGACAGGTAGACGTCTAGGGATGTCTTGAACTCAGTTCGGCCGATTCGTCCTCCCTTGATCATATGGTAAATTAATTTCCAAAGGCCTGGTAGGATATACTGAGTGTCATTGATATTAAATACTTGTTTCATAAATCAAATGTCACCCCATGACTGAATCGCAACAATGATTTAATTTCACTATGTTGGTTTAAGGTTCCCAAAAGTCAGCTGTGATTCTGATTTCTTGCCTATCCAATTTTTCTTCAACTAAAGGAAAGTAAAACAGACATTCGCCCTTAAAAAATATATGAATAAATTTAAACTGGTTACGTGAATTTATTCGCTTCTGCTGATGAGAGATTCGGGAGTAGTAGTTCAATAAAAAATGAATACTGTAAGCAAATCTGACGCATGCTTTCAATTCGTATATCGTTGCTGCTAATAAAATCAAAGCACTGGAAGTACTTAAAGTGGATACTTTTGGTGGCATTGTGATGAACAAGGCGAAAAGGGAAACTATACATGAAAATATAGGTTGAATGTAAAATTTTTCGACCCAAGTTTAACAACTTAATTATCAAATCTTGCAAATACAAGTGCAGTTCAAGGTTACGTTGATAATTGAAATTCTATATTTCATAAAGTATCAGTTCGCATTCGCGGTAACTTCTCTCGCATGAATGAAAGACAGAGAAATGTTACCGTGAGGTCACTAAGATATCTTAACAACAACTAATTTATTGAGTGACACGGGGAGATTTTTAATCTATATGTGATTGTTGCCTTGATTTGAACTGCAATGCGCTTTTTGCTTGTTTTGAATCATCTCATATCTTAAATGAAGATAACCTATAAATACAAATGATTCTTTCTTAATCTGATAAATTTTCGAAAATTTTCCCAAAAAACCAACATCTTATCTTTCACTAAAAAACCCTGACATTTGTTCTTTATGGCGTTTAAAAATATTATAAAGCAGGATTTTTCATCTTATCAAAAGAACGCATATCTAGTTATAAATTGCTATAGGTGGTGAAAGATTTGTTTGTTGGAAGTAGTTAACGCCGTTTTGAACAACCCTTCAGTAATGTTGCGGCGCCTGGGGTACCTTATAATGGATTCCTGGTATTTCTCACACCAATACTACCATTACATCCTTTCCTAACACCAAGTTTCTATATCACATCGGTCTACGATTATCAACCCATTGGTGGATGACAAATAGTCGGAAAGATTGAGTACCGCCGCCAGGGATCGACCCCGGGGCCTTTTGAATGATAGTCCATCGCGCTACCAAAAGATTGAGTACCGCCGCCAGGGATCGACCCCGGGGCCTTTTGAATGATAGTCCATCGCGCTACCAACTGTGCTAGGACGGCGTCAGACGTTAAAAGGACCAAGGGTATAGCACAATGCAAATATGTCGTCTGCTTCTTCTCGTAGATGCTGTCATCGAATTACTGTTAGGTCATCGGATAGTTTTTGGCCTGGTTTAGCAGGCCAAAGGAAACCATCCTGTATCCTGGAAATTGTCTAGGAAAAAGATAATCGAGTCAAAAACCAAACAACGTGTGTACTACGTAGCTTTTTATGCTCATGCGCGCGAAAAAGAGGTCTAGTATACGTCATCAACTTTTGTTTGTTCAACGCAATGCTTGCATATCACTACGCTGTGCTAAATCCAGACTGCTGAAAGTACTAAAGGCGAGGAAATTGAATAGAAGAAACAACACACGAGGTCAATTTGCTGGAATATAACCTTGATTATTGGCCTTATCCTTATCAAATATATCAGATATTTTCTTACTTATCACTGCAAAATTACTACTGTGTTAAAGATACATATCTTTTATATATATTCGATCTTGGCGGATGACCTTACTAATAGGGAAAAGAAGAAAATGCTACTAACTAACACTTTCTCGTTTCTCCCTAATAATATCTACCCTTTCTGTTTCATTTTTTTCTAATTTGCCCACTTATTGTATGAAATCTGCAACCCTTTTTAATTTGGACCTGTCACAGTAAACATTTGTTGTTTTGTAATGGATGAATCTATATTGGAAAAAAAGTCTTGTCCATCCTTAAACCCTTCAACAGACAAGATAATTTTAGACCGAACCAACTTGGAACAAATCAACATGAATGTAATTTGATATATATCTAGGGTAGAAATTAAAAACATAATGGGGTATGTGTATAGGTGGACTATATTGTGGGAAAGGGAGAAATTGACCCTATCAATCTCTTGTGTTCCCACAGTAAAATATAGCTTCTTTATGGAATTCAATTCAATGATATGCCGATATGCTTGTGCCCCTAGAAAAACAGCATAAGACGGAATGATCGAATGGACAAATTGACTGACTAGTATCAAACCAATCAACTCAACTAAAATGATAAAAACGCGAGTTGCGCCTGTCTGCAAGCGGTATCAGGCGTAGTAATTTATACCTTGGGAATAAGTTGTGACTCAGGGCTATATAGTAAGCATACCGTTCGACATTTTCCTTTGAAATGAGTTAGGAATTGGGCTTACGATCCCTTAGGAACCCTTGGTTTCCCTCGCCTTAAAAAGCCTTGCTTACAAGATTTAAAAAATGGAGTTCATGCTTCAAAAGTCACCTTGCCTCATTATAAACCAGGCCTTTGGCGCTTTTAGCGCTTTGATTAAACTAGACTTTGTCTACCGGTCTCCCTTAAACCACGGAAAACCCCAATAGGCGAATCACTGCCTTTTCGTTAGATATTTTTCTTGCGCGAAAGCTTGAAATGCGTGGATAAGAATTGACGAATGCTTTCGTATTTAAAGATTCTTTGAATTGTCAACAAAATGTATTCCACTCTAAAATATTAAGCCTTTACTGTATTTTCGGAAAGTAAGCCGAAATCTTCACGGTGGAGGATTAAACGCCGATGCATTTTTTAAAGTTATTTATTTATGAAAATCCACCGGTACTCGCACCGATTATGTGGGACATCGAAAGAACCAAATTGACAGCTGCCCCCGGGAATCGCACTCGGCACCTCTTTGTCAAGAGACCGTCGTTCTAACGCTAGATTACGGACATGGCTCGTTGGTTAGAGCAAGGTGCTCTATGTAAGAGAAATCAAAGTTCGTGGGTGCGAATCCTACTGTAGGTCACAAGAACCTGTTCTTTTGTAAAGCGATTCAGAGTCCCCTGTCTAGTACTGGTGATATACAGAATACGAATCTACAAAGTACCTTAGTGATTATTTCTAAAAAATGATCGATTTCACATGAAAATGATAATTAATGAGAATCCCAACAATACATTATTGTCTGTTGTCCGACAGATTTATCAGTTTCTCATCTATTATCACATGTATGCCTCTCAGAAAACCATGTTGTATCCGATATGCACTTCTAATTATAACTTTATGTATTCTGCGTTATTAATGAACTGGCAGGGCGGGGCTTAGCCGTGACGTAATTTGGCGAGTTAACTTTTCAACATTTTGGGTTCATTGAAATGGTAGACGACAATATTCGTGAACGCGTACAAATAACTGTATCCCAAAAACCAAGAGGATCACGTGCGTAGAGAAAGTGAACACATTTCACCGTTGGGTTACCAAAGCCAAGCTGAAGTTATGAGGGTTGGTTACCAACCTACCCTTAACGGTATCGAGGAAATTATGTCCATTATCTTAGCAGAAAATGATAATAGATAAAGGCTGATTTACCCTGACCCGTTACTTAGGGTCCGCCCTGCCAGGGGAAAAAAATCGTGGATAATACATATAGTAAAATATCACTGTGTTTTGTTCAAGCCCGCGGCAGATGTTTCTGCTATGCGGTCAGGATAACAAAAACATGCCAAACTGTTTGCAAATTTTACACGTACAAAGTGGGGTACATTTTGCGAAGGTGTCATGTTTTAATATCCTGAACTTTCAGGATAAGAAATCGTTCGCTGCGAACAATTTCTTTAGCAAAGAACGGTACGCATGCGCTTTCCTGAAATGATCGGTTGCTAAGCAACAAAAGTGACTGGACTCAAAAGTCAGTCCAACCAAACCCACAGATAAATATTTTAATATTTATGAAATGAAGTAAAAATTTCTTGTTAAAAATAGCCCCGCCCTTCAGATAATTAAATATCCTAAAAATCGATACTCACGAAATTTTCGTAAAAATAAATACTGTCATGTTATCTGCCTAATTTGTTTGCTATGCTAGGTACCTCGTGACATTGCATGCCAATTATCGCAATCGTCCTAAGAAAGCACTCCGTTAAGGATAGGTAAGCGATCGCTAGCTCTTTGCTTTCCTGAACGCAGGACAGGTTTCCAATCTTTTTTCAGCGATTGAGGCTATCGAGGGTTCAGTTTTCATGTGTCGATAACTTATACTAGTTAACCCATTAAAGCTATCAATTTCTAGCATGCCTATGCCTCTGGCGTCTAACAAATACATAGAAATAAAATGCGATCCGTCACGCGAAAAAGTCCACCTGGGAATTCCTAAAATGTATAAAAATGAGAAATTGGATCCAAATGAGGTAATCTATATGTCCCATTTCAAAGGATTATTTGACTGTTGTTTAGAGGTTAAGTTACCAATGATCCCCAATTTGGAAACTTCGGTGAACCTACGGAATAGACATCGGGAATAATACGGGCGCAGACATGAAAGCGCGTCATTTCGCACGTGGGTCTATATGACGTCACAATTATCAACCATCCCGCTAAGGAATACGTCGCATAAAACAAAATCAACGAAAGTATAAAAGTGGGCATATCATATTTTGATAACAAATCGTATTTAACTGCGTTTTGCCATCAAATTATGATATGCCCAAAAGATCTCCACAGACAATCAGAAAGATTTTACAAAATGAGATTTTCTTCGAGCGCATCAAATAACCGAAGTAGCGCTGGAAACCGAATTACCTAAAACATGAGCTGAAATAATTATACTTACGTCCGGGGTACTTTCCAGTTTATGGAAAATCCGAGCGATGTTCTGAATGCAGTAGCCCCGTAAACTGGCGATCTGATTGATCAAACGATGTTTGACAGCAACGATCCGTTTAGCATATGCATTTAACTACATGTTGATTTCTTTCCTTTTTTACAGAACCATGTATTCAAGTTGGACCATCTACATTTAAGAAATACGTACCTGGATTCGGCTATACAAGACAACGTTGTACAACAAATCAAACATTTCACCTACAATCATGCTCGTGTGTCTTACAAACTTGACATAGCAAATTAAAAATTGGAATAAAAGGATCTAAAATTTTTACTATGAAAGAAGAACGATGGTTTTCCATTTTTTTGGAATAAAAGGACAAAAAACCTTTTTATAGTGAAAGAAGAACGGTGATTTGCAACTTTTTGTTTCTCTTTGCATTTTTTCACATTCAAAAGTAGTGGCCTTTTTTTCAATTGGTATTGAAGTAGATTTTTTTCAATTGAGTATGTTGTAAATATACCGTTTATTAAATTTGATATTTTGATATTCTTCCTACAGGAAAAGAGAAAAATGATTATTTCTGGGCCAAAAAAATTAAATCAGATTAACCTCGTTAACATTCTCAGGTATACAGTTTTCATTCGATTTACTTCCAAATTGCTCAGAATGATTGAACCACCACAAGGATAGTTCCTTTCAAAAAAGGGCTTGATACGTCTAGCGTCACGGGAAAAGGGACAGAATGAAAATTATATTAGAAAAACCTCGTTAACGCTCTAAAGTCCATAGTTTTCATACGATTGACTTCAAACTTGCTCAGAATGATTTAGCAAGGATGGTTCATTTGTTAATTGGTCTGAAACGTCAAGCATCGAGGATAAAGGGGACAAATAAAGATTAACGCTATTAAGTCCAGATTTTTCATCTTATTGTCTTCAACCTTGCCCAGAATTATTTTACTGTCACGCTGATACGCTAAGCGTCACGGAAAAAGGGGCCAATTGAAAATTTGATTATAAATCCTTGTTAACGCTATTAAATCCAGGTTTTCAAATTATTGTCTCAAACCTGCTCAGAATTATTGTACTATCACAGGGATGGTTCCTTTCGCTAATGGGTCTGATACGCTCGGCGTCAGTAGAAAAGAGATCAAATGAAAATAAAATTAGATAATCCTCGTTAACGTTCTAAAGTCAACAGTTTTCATCCGATTGTCCTCCACTTGCCCAGAATGATAGACATATCTCAAGGATGGTTCCTTCCGGGAATTTTCTTGTTACCACTACTTCTCTTTTACTTATGGATATATTTTCAAGTATTTTTTTTTCTTGTTATATCTATATCTTGAACAGCACTATTAAGACATAGGTTTTTAAAAGAGTCAGTAGAGCTGTCTCAGGCCTCATGTACTTTTTGTTTCATTTGTTGCCCCCGAATGAAAGGATATGATCACCCCACCCATGATCATCCCCCTGCAATTCATTTGTGTTTATCTGTCTTCTATAATGGATTTACTCTGTAATACTTGTTAATCTTTGACGGGGATAGCCTTTACAGGCTTCTCATAAACCCTTATATATACAATAACACCAAGCTCTAGAAGACAGAAATGCCAGGGGACATCCTGATTTAGATCATACTTGCTCTTACGGAAAATCTAAAAATGTAATCCTTTATTAACAGTGAATTTAGTATCGACTCTTGCTACATGTATAAGCAAACGAACTAAATACAGGAAAACCAACCATTAAGGATCAGATCACAATAGACCTAATCAATTCAGTCTAGTTTTCATGTTAAAAAAACAAAGGAATATAAAAGGAATATAATGGTCCTTAATCGCTCGCCTGACCTACAGCAACTGCAGTTATCTAAAGGTCTTCTTTAAACCATTTTTTTAAATTAAAGGCTTTTTCAAAGATTTTCCTAGATCTACTACTTTTCGGCTGGCCAAGTTTTCCTTAGCTATCATTTAGATAAATATTCTAAATACAATCTCTGGGATACAGCTGAAATTGTTATCTATAAGGTCATTTGACGATGATTGAGCCAAAGTATGACCCCTAAAGCAGTTCTAAATGAGAATTATTTTGTTCTATAATTTGGACCTAGTGACCTACTTTTTGGCCCAACATTATCTATTTTTTTATCATAAACATTTATTCATTTTTTTAAATGTGATCTCTTGTGCAAATATAAGAATTTCTATGGTTTGACGAAAGGACCTACTTTTTGACTGAGCTAGACCTATTTTGAATTTTACCTAGAAATAGTATAGGTAACTGATCTGAATAATATTTACATCGTGACATAAAGTGCAAATATGCACAAATATTGGCAATGATTGAGCCAAAATTGTGATCTCTTGACCAACACATGTATATTGACCTGGCTTGACATAGCTTTGAAATTGACCTAGATATCACTAAGATGAACATTATATCTAACTTTCAATTGGTAATGATTGGGCCAAAACTGTGACCTCTAGGAGCAGAGGAAAGATTGTATCTTTATGATCAATTATGTCTTTGAAGTATTTTGAAAATACATGACCGGAGGAACATACAGATCTGTAAAAGTAGATTAAATTCTGGTAAGAAGTGTCAGAGGAGAAAATTTTTGAAATTGTTTACGGACGGACGGATTGACGACAGACCTTGTTCGGTAACAATAGCTCACTTTGAGCGCTTTGAGGGATGCTTGAAATGTGGATTTGGACAGTAAAGTAATTGCACTAACCAATTGAGCAATAAAATAGGCTCTAATCTGAACTGCAATTACTCCATAGCTAACCCCTTTCTGTGCTTTTAGAAGGACATTGGTCTTTAGATTATTGAAAGCTATATTATTATTCATGCCACGATTAGATTCTATGTAGCAATATCTAGGAGAGGAATTTTACCCAATTAGGTCTTATTGTGTTTTAATTTCGATTAGAAGAAACGGAGTTCGTGATGTAAATTTTGTTATTTGTTAGAGTAACTGGATTTATTTAATTTCTGCTCTTCTCCTATCTACACTACATAAGGATATATAGCTTTTCGTCACTTTCGCTTGGGCGTCTGTCCCGACGGCGGCACTCATCCTTCCCGACTATTTGTCTTCAACCAATGGGTTGATAATCGTAGACCTATTTGGAATAGCAGCTAGAGGCTAGGAAAGGATGTAATGGTGTCACTGGTGTGCGAAATACCAGGAATCCGTTGTTAGGTACTATAGCCGTCGCGATATAATTGAAAGATTGTTGAAAGCATTCAAACAAATTAAATTGAGCGTCTGATTAGCTAGCTCAACAATCATGAATCTCCTAAAATGATTGAAAGATATTGTTAAAAAGAACACTTGCATACTTGTGAGGCTTCAAAATCAACATTATCACAGTAATATCGAGATGGTTTGTGCACGTATCCATATCCTATTGTTTCTATTCCATCCGAGCCATTCCACTTTGGCATTCTACTTACACTCACACTAATTGGTAGAAGACAAATTTCCCGTGTGACAACAACTTATTGTAAAATGTCGGATGAAATTTGGCAAAGCCAGGAATCAAATACATATTCCATATAAAGACAATGAAAATGGTATTTAATTATTGAGTTAAAAGATTATGCACGTATCTTCGGTTTATCCAAATGCAAGATTATTACTTGCAGGTGATTTTAATGCACGAACAGGCTGCATTGATGTCTTTATAGAAAATGATGATATCAGTCATGTTTTTGATTGTAATGTTGATTATCCATCTGATATATTTAATTTGAAGAGGAAGTCGAAAGACAATAATGTAAATAATTACGGATTATCCATGATAGATATGTGCAAAACCTTTAACATACATATTGGTAATGGTAGATTGGGTAAAGATAAGAACGGAGAATTTACATGGACGGCAAATGATGGGAAAAGTATTGTAGATTATTGCATTCTTTCGCCAAAGATATTTCCGTATGTATCTAATTTCTATGTTGACGACGAAATCTTTTCCGATCATTTCCCTTTAGTATTACACATCTCATTAAAAAAGATTGATTTTGAATTAATTGAAAATAAACATAATAATGTCACTATGTCGAAATACTGTTTTTACAAATGGGATGAAAGTAAAAAAGATTACTTTCTATTTAAATTTAACGATCATTTTACACGTTTCTGTGATAAACTTAAGACAGATAATTTAGATAATGTGAATCAAACTCTGAGTAAATTTTGTGAGATTTTCAAGCGAGCTGGAGACAAAATGAAATGTAAAGACTATAAACATTTTGACAATTTTATCTCCGGTCAACCAAAATGGTGGGATGAAAGTTGTTCCAGATTAAAAATTGATAAAAATCTAAAATTACGGAGATTTAGAATTTCAAATGTTAAAGACGACTTTCTGTATTTTAGAACCGCTAGAAACTTATTCAAAGCAAAATGCAGAAGTAATCGACTTAGGTTTGAACGAATGAAAAGGGATAAATTATTCTCGGTAAGAAAGAATCCTAAAGAGTTCTGGAAAACTATAAAATTGAACTATAAAACCAAAGATACCGATTATAATAAGATATCTAACAGCGAGTGGTTTTCATACTTTAAAGGACTTTACGAACAAAATTCAATGATTCAAAATCAAAATATATTGTCTCATATTATTTGCATAAATGATTGCACTGAACTGAATCAAGAAATAACATTACAAGAAGTTATCAAAAGCGTTAAACAATTAAATTCTGGTAAATCACCCGGACCAGGTGGCTTATGTTCAGAAATGTTTAAAGAAACCTGTTCAATTATTAGCCCGTTCCTTTGTCGAATATTCAATATAATATTCAATAGTGGCGTATATCCAGACAGTTGGAGTAAAAGCATTATAGTACCAGTTCATAAAAAGGCCCGAAAGATGATCCAAATAATTTCCATATCTCTTACTAACAGTATCAGTAAAATATTTATAAGTATTCTCACTGAAAGGTTAAATTCATGGGTCGAAAATTACAAAGTTATTCACGAGGCCCAAGCAGGGTTCAGGAATGGGTACAGTGTTACCGATAATACGTTTACGTTACAATGTTTAGTTCAGAAATACCTATCAAAAAGAAAGGGCAGATTCTATTGTTTATTTGTGGACTTTAGTAAAGCATTTGATAGTATTAATCATGATAAATTATGGGACTCTTTGGCTAGAAAAGGAATAGGCGGACTATTTTTAAAAATATTTAAATCAATGTACGCACAGTTACAGTCAGCAGTTAAATCACACGATGATCATCTTATAACACAGTTTTTCGCTTGTCAAATAGGTACTAGACAGGGTTCTCTAAGTTCTCCCAAAATATTTTCTCTGTTTATTAATGACCTTATAGAGTTGTTAAAAAATCGATGTGGTTAAGGAATCTTCTTAAATAATGAAATCGATGACATTTTAGCTTTACTATTTGCTGATGATGTTGCAAGTATATCTGATACAGTTAAGGGACTCCAAAAGCAAATAAATGTCATAGAGGAATTTTGTGATGCAACTGGAATGCAAATTAATTTAGATAAAACAAAAATAATTGTTTTTAGGAATGGTGGTATAGTTAATAAACATGAAATTTGGCACTATAAGGGTCGCGAAATTAACACAACGACTTACTACAAATATCTAGGCACAATCTTCAGCAGTCGTCTGTGTTGGTCTAAAGCTTTAGAAACACAAGCCTCTCAGGCTAGAAAAGCATGCTACAGTATTTATAGTTATCAAAAGAAATTTGGTTATTTTAAGGCAATTGATGCATTCAAACTTTTTGATGCCATGGTTACACCAATACTCTGCTTTGGCTCAGAGGTATGGGGCTACCGTTATTATGATATTATTGAAAGAGTCCATGTCCAATTTTGCAAACGTTTATGCTGCCTTAATAATAACACGGCCGATTTTCTTGTTCTAGGAGAGTGTGGAAGATATCCACTATCTAGTAACTATATTACACGATGTATAAAATTTTGGACTCGCTTGATTTCTATGCCTAATCACAGATACCCGAAACAAAGTTATAACATGCTGCGTTCTTTAGAAGCAGGGAGAAAAAACTGGGTTTCAAACATCAAACAATTGCTTTTCGAAAATGGTTTTGGACACGCTTGGATTACTAATGAATTAGGTGATACACGCGCATTTGTTAAGCTATTCAAGAGTAGACTTTTAGGTATTTCATTACAAAATTGGTTCTCAAAAGTTCGATGTTCTTCAAAAGCGTATTATTATAGAGAATTTAAAACCCTACTTGATCCAGAACGTTACCTTGAAATTGATATGTCTTTTATCCTTAGACGAACTCTAGCAAATTTTAGATGTTCAAATCATCAATTAGAAATTGAAACGGGCAGATATGAACTAATTGATAAACAGTTTCGAATTTGCAAACTTTGTTTAAATAACAATATTTACACAATAGAAGATGAATATCACTTCCTCTTACTTTGTCCTTTCTATGAGGATTTACGTAAAATATATTTTCCAAATGTGTGGCTTAATTCATTGCCTACAAAAGAATTATATTTTGTTATAATGCAATGCCAAAATGACAAATTATTACTTAATTTATCAAAGTATCTATCATCAGCATTTAAAATTCGCCAAACACGATTAGAAGAATCATTAGTGTTAATTGACTGAATTCTTAATCTTTTATACTTTCATTTTTATCAAGTAAAACTAATCTCAATATAGAATTCCTAAAAATACATTTTGTATTCTATACATGTATTTATAAATCTATGTATAAATGCTACACACAAAGCTATTGAATTGTTTAACAATGTCATGATATTTACTGTAAGTGAAATACTAGTAATCATTTACATTTCTCAATGACTATTATTAAATAGTTTTAAGAGGATTGTGTTGATGATGGTGGAATTTCAGATAAAAATAGAAAATATCCAAATCTAGTAAATAATAACAATAACATGAATCAAACAACAGTAAGCTATAAAAATTGCAGGAATATGTTACTCTCTATGAATATATATGCTCTGTTTGTATGATATTATGGGCCGGTGGCCTAAATTATTCGCAAATAAATTTGTTCATTGTTCATTGTTCCAAGGATTGTCATAATTTGGTCTACCACTTTGTGAACATCCGATTACAAAAGTTTCGGGAAAAAAAATTGATGACCCAGTTGTTCGGTATATGTGTCAGTAGTAATGGATTTACTGTGTAATTATTGCTAACCCTAGCCCGAAACACGGTTATAAGTCTTCCGAATAGCCACGCCATTCAATAATTTACCATGAAACCCTTGCTAAGAATCAAATCCGAAGGAATGTAGGTTGTTTCTCTTACATTATATTCATTTATTTTTGAACAATTCTTTTCAATCTGGTGTCAATATCCTGCCTGATGACATTAGTGCCTTCGTCGACGTTGGCGTGGTAAATTGTAACCTTTGTCATATTTGTTGTTGTTGTTGGAGTTATCCTTTTGAAACTCGCATGTGAGCTCCCTCTTTGATCGAATTCTGAGATTTCAGATTGATTGGCAAAAAATACGGCCTACAGAGTGTGCACAAGCTTTTTAAAGGACTTGACCTTGTGACTTAGTTTTTTATCCTACTTGCGACCTTGCATGGAGACATCCGTGTGCGGTTTTTTTTTTTTTTTTTTTTTTGTAAGATCTAGAATTTTAAGATTGTTTATACTTAGATCTGAATCTTAAAATCAATAAATTAGTTGAAATCCTACAACGGGTCGCAATTTATCCGGATTTTAATCTTAAAAGAATCACAAAATTCTTAATCTAAACAAAATGTTTTCGTAAAACAATAATTGCAATCAAATGAAATAAAGAATTCTGATAGGTTTAAGTCGCATCACGTGGCGAAATCCATTGAACTTTAAATCTGAATAAAATGCAATAGGTCTTTCGGGAAACCCCCGACATTCGATCTGCAAGTCCTGTGTTGTAGGAACTCAAATTAATATAGTTCCCGATCATCAACGCAACATTGCTATTTAATCTATTCTAAGCTATTTTCGAAGAATTTACCATTACAAGCATGCAGTTCTGATTCTGAGCCGACGTAAACTTAGAAAACAGCGGGCGTTATTCCCCATGTGCTAAGGCAATTGCACTTTATACCCCCAATAAACGCATTGAAAAAGACACTCATCCCTAGAATAATGCACCCGAAATTGCAATTCTTAATAAGTTTGACCTTAAATAATGACCTTGAATGATGTTTTTTGTTTAGAGGAACATTCATGCCAGAATGAGCATTGCCATTCGAATTTATATTGAAGTTACAGGAAAATGTTTACTTACAGGTAAGTGTTCATGCAATGAACAGACTGGTGGACACCGGTAGAAGAAAATGCTCCAAATCTTATCTATGCGGGGGCATAAAAACGTACCCCTGAAAATTGGTTTAAATGGACACGAGCTCATGAAAGAGAACTACAGTTAGAAACATTTGAGAAATTGACCTGTTGAATGATTTTGGAATGATTTTGAATGAATATGTGGAGGCAGTTTTGGATGAAATTGAATAGAGGTTCTACAATACTGCTAATTTCTCTTCAATAAAAAAAATCTAGGTACTTTGATTTATTTAAAAAATATTTGTTTCTCTTCACGGATGCTTACCAATCAGCACCAGCTTATAATAACAATGTTAATTTGTTCGATTTAAATAAAGTTAGTAAATCATCGTGGACGATTCTGGGACATTCTCAAAAGATTTTGGAGCGTTCCTGAGTGGTTTGTGTTTGGAATTAATTAAATGGATAGTCGAGTGAAAGATAATGAATGGTTTCAAATGAATGTGTGCCAATTTCATGAGGTTTTTAACTGTGTAAGATAATAGAAATAATGCCTTATCGATACTCACTTCAACTTCTACATCTATAACAAGGGCAACGCCGGGCGTGGCATTATACGCCCGAAGCTCAGAAATAAATGGGTGATGTTTTGAACTTTTTTTGATCTTTAGGATGTATTTTCTAGCAAACACTATAGTACTACTAAAATATTCACAAATTCAATCAGATTGAGATAATGTAATCAAACACCCTAGCTATGAGTTCTACATACATGTGAAGTTTCAACATTGTAGTCCTTGTATTTTGAAAGTAATGGACCGAACACAAATTTGCAAATTGAATCAAACAAAGAGCGATAACTCAAAAATTATAAATGGTAGAGTTAGGGTTATTGCGCTCTGCACATCCTAGCTACGAGATCTATACACTTGTGAAGTTTCAAGACCATAGGCCTTATAGTTTCAAAGTTATGGACCACACACGAATTTGCTAACTGAATCAAACAAAGGACAATAACTCAAAAATTACAAATGGTAGAGTTGTGGTTCTTGCGCTCTGCACACCCTAGCTGTGAGATCTATACACCTGTGAAGTTTCAAGACTATAGGCCTTATAGTTTCAAAGTTATAGACCGGACACGAATTTGCTAACTGAATCAAACAAAGGGCAATAACTCAAAAATTACAAATGGTAGAGTTGTGGTTCTTGCGCTCTGCACACCCTTGCTATGAGATCTAAAGACCTGTGAAGTTTCAAGACCATAGGCCTTATAGTTTCAAAGTAATGGACCGGACACGAATTTGCTAACTGAATCAAAGGGCAATGACTCAAAAATTACTAATGGTAGAGTTGTTTGTGGTTCTTGCGCTCTGCACACCCTAGCTACGAGATCTATACACCTGTGAAGTTTCAAGACCATAGGCCTTATAGTTTGAAAGTTATGGACCGGACACGAATTTGCTAATATACAGGCAGACGGACGTTAATATAATACGACCCTTCGGGCGTATAAAAAACGTACATGTACATACATTTATTTGAGATGATGACAACCTTATCCCCGCTCTCTACATATTATCTTCACGATTCAAGCGGTATCACATTGATAAAGATTCTTCTTGATAACGGTTAAGATAAGTAGAACGTTTGCTACCCTTGGTACAACAAGCCCTACGTTTAGACGGGGTATAATTGGAAAACTTTTTGCACCGTTTAGTGATTCTGAACGTAGGGAAGATGTTTATCAATGGGCCCCGTCAAAAAACAGAACTCCGTGGTGTTTTGTCCGTGGTCTAGAGGTAGAGCGTCGGCATCTTGACCAAAAGGTCCTGAGTTCGATTATCCGGAACAGTTGATCTTGGTTCTTTCATTGGCTTACATATTTGGTACGAGTTCTGTTGAATTTTCGATCGATGTAAAATAAATTGGTTTATACCAAAAACAAAACTAGAGATAGATTTACAAGTTGGTTTATTTCAATAACAAAGTCATTTTTGCAATACTGTGTAAAATTTAATGAAAATTGAGGAAAAGCAACCTTAAATAATAAAAGATTATTCTTTCAAGTTTTAACAATTTCCAATCAAACTAGATAAATCATGCACTCTTTAGAATGACAAGAGATTTTCATACCAAGGGGTCAGTGTAAAGCTTTTGTAAGTGCCTTTGATTAAAAAGGCACTAACAAAAGTCTTACCCTTCCATTCATTACATGTTATAACATAGTATAATCAGGGTTTTTGATTCATACACCCAAACTGAATTTTTCTGAAAATAAAACTTGATATTGTCTAGATTGAATGTATAAATGTCGCATCAATTAATTGGAGCGTAAAACCAAATTTCCATACAAACAAGATATTTCTTAGACACTAAACAAAATTTTCTTCTCGAATCTTTCAAATTAGCCATTTTCAACAGACAGAATAACTTCAAAGATGAACCAAAACCTAATAACTGTGGCCTACATAAGCCAAAGTTACATCTTTGGTCATTATGATATGCTCCAGTAGTGGAAGTTGTCTAATGAAAGATTTATAGTGCATCAAATGTTTACTTGAAACACTCTTTGAAATTGACACATGTATCTTAGTATTTTGCAAGTAGAGAATTTTGCGGTCATTGGAAATTTTTATTAGTTAAAATAAATCACTTGCTTCAAAGTTATGCAGGATCTCCAAGTTAATCGACCTTAAACCTTGTCCTAGGACAATTTTACAAGGAAAGCCTACTAGCCTGCCTGCAGAGTTATATGAAGCCGACATGTGAATTCCACAGCCCAGTAAGTATGCTGATGGGGATTATGGCTTTAATAAATAACAATTCATATAAGCACACCTAATTATAAAACAACACACAAAACCAACATAAAGTATGTTACATATTTAAACAATGTCTATAAAATTCTTGTGTCTACACACAATAAAATAACAAAAGTGAGATTGATTTTTTTGGACGGAAAGCATCTCAAATAAAGATAAGAATAATATTTGTGACGAGTGATGCCAAAAAGACCATCTGGGTAGTGCATTAAGTGTTGACTCCAGTCGAAACTTTTCATACCTACCATATTTTCTGAATCTAGAATGATCAATCTACCTTCCTGTGAAAGAATTTTTGAATTGCAACCCCTGGTTGACCTATGCTGGACTAAATCTTGAATTTAAAATATTCCCAGATGGTCCCTTTTTGCATGATGGGTCACGTTTATGTAATACATATTGAGGAAATTGAAAGAGAGGTCATGAACTAAAAAATGTATCAAGTCATCTATAAAAAGACAAAAGTGCCAGTGTCAAAATTTATGTCACGCCAAGCCTGGTCCAATTTCAAAAAGGTTTTAGAGATCAACATAATGAAAATGTATAAGTCTTTGTCTTATGTGGAAAACACAAGTCCACACAAGTCTAGACAATCAATTTTAGGTAAATGGAACAAGAGCCATGTTGGACATGGCCATCCCCCGCCGCGAAAGCTTGATAGTAAAACTGAAGCCTAATATATAAAGGATTCTTTTGAACTTTAAGAGATTTACCCCCTACAAAATCTAAGTATCAAAAACAAGAGGCCCAAGAGGGCCTGTATCGCTCCACTGGCTTTAAAATCTTTAGACTTTCATTAATTAGAGCTTATTTTAAATGAATACATTAACACTCCGAAATCACCTAAGACCTATTTAATAATGATTAAATGGTTCTGGTCCATATTGCACCAAAATACTCAATTACAGTGAACCTGCAACCCTTTACCTTTAAGGTTCAGAAGATGTCGTTCAAAGATTTTGGGCTCAAAATAGGCCCCGCCTGCCACGCCCATATTTATGGACCAATCAAAATTTCTTGAACAATTTAAGTAAATAGTCACTCAAGAAACATACTGGTAAATTGGCTGAGTGGTTCAGGAGGAGATATCGTTCAAAGATTTTGGCCTAAAAATAAGCCCCGCCCTGCCACACCCAAATTTTTTGGGCCAATCAAAATTTAGCAAATAATTCTTGAAAAGAGACACTCAAGGAACATTCTGGTAAAGTTTCATTGAAATCAGCCAAGTGGTTCAGAAGAAAACATCATTCGAAAATTTCGGGCTCAAAATAGGCCCCGTCCTGCCACACCCATATTTAAGGACCAATCAAAATTTCTTGAACAATTTAAGTAAAGGATCACCCAAGGAACATTCTGTTAAAGTTTCATTGAAATCGGCCCAGTGGTTCAGGAGGAGATGCCGTCCAAAGATTTCAGGATCAAAATAAGCCCCGCCCTGCCACGCCCATATTTATGGGCCAATCAAAATTTCTTGAACAATTTAAGTAAAGGGTCACCCAAGGAACATCCATGCCAAGTTTCATTGAAATCGGCCCAATGATTTCGGAGGAGAAGATTTTTAAAGATTTCAAAGTGAAAAAATGCCACGCCCTGCCACGCCCATATTTGGGCGCCAATCAAAATTCTTTGAACAATTTAAGAAGAGAGCCACCCAAGGATCATTTCTACCAAGTTTGGTTAAAATCCGCCCATTGGTTTGGGAGGAGAAGATGTTTAAAGAAAAAGTTTACGCACTGACGGACACACTCCGCCATGACAATAGCTCGCTGGCCTTCGGCCAGTGGAGCTAATAACAAAGGGCAATAACTCCAAAATTATTAAAGCAAGAGTTATAGCTATTATGCATTGCACTGCAGTACACAGGGATATCTAGGTTTGTCACAGTCTATCAATATCAGAATTTAGGTGAACTTGTATTATCACAGAAACATTGAATGAGAATGAAATTTCTAAACTTATGTCAATGAAATTCACCACTCAATCTATCAAAGATAGCCACAACATAATACATGTAGTACAAAATAAAGATGATAAACCAATACCTTTAAAGTCATTGGACCATCATACATAGATATGGAATGTTTGTGAAGCACAATATATCAAATATGTCATAAGGCAAAGAAGGGATCATCTGGGTAGTACTAAAAGTGAAGACCTAGTCAGACAAAGCAATTTGCACAGTCTGACTAGAGTCGAAACTTATAACACTTGGCTGAATTCCTAAATCTATAATAATCATTCTTAATTAATCTACCATTCAGTATAAACATTTTGAATGACGCCTCAGGTTGACCTCTACTGGAACCAATCTCTTTTCTAATATCTACATTATGCAGTTCTCTGATAGTCCATTTCCTTGTGATGGGTCACAGATGTTATAAGTGGACAACCAATATGTCATAACAACAGCTGTAGTTACAACATTTTGGTTGCATGTCAATGATCTGTACCCTGTCAATATAAGAGTTACCAAACAGGTCCAAGATTATAAAAGTTTATTTTTTTAATAAATAACAAAACATTGCTTTTCATTTTTGCTTTTTGGCTCAGGGACAAGAAGCATCAGAAGATTTCCACTTTGTAACCTTACTGTCAACTGGTGAAATTACCAAATAAAAGCACTACCCACTGGTGTGAAAGCTCGGCTGCAGGTGTTGGATAGTGCAAGTCAAGAAAGAGGCATTACTCTTGCAAAAATGCTTTTAGTTTATTGTCTGGATAGCACTTGTGATGGTTAACACACATGCTAAGTTTCATGAAGATATCTTTAATAACAACAGAATTATGATCAAGGTAAAAGTTTGTCATAACAACTCCAATCAAAGTACTGAAAGTACTGATAAGTTGGAATGCGTTCGAGAGACGGTGACCTCAAACTACTAACGAAGCTGACGCGCGTATATAAATCAATGTATTTCAACAACGAGAGACGCTTAAACCTCTGAATCGCTATACAGGTCTTAATCTGATGAAGGAAAATTGATAACAAGGGGGCCAGAATGACCCTAAACCGCTCACCTGAAATCGATTGGTCTAGAGGATCTTATCCAAGAAACTTTAATCCGAGTCATTCAAATTTGCCTAATTGTTGAAGAGGAGACATTATTCGAATTATAAGCAGTCATAATAGACCCTGCCAACCCATTCATTACAGAGGAGACTCAACATTAGCCCTGCCCTGCCACGCCCATATTTATGGGCTAATGAAAATTTTGCCAACAATATTTGAAGAGGGTCAACATTCTTGTAAAACTTGATTGAAATCTGCCCAGTGGTTCAGGAGGAGATGTCGTTCGAAGATTTTGGGCTCAAAATAAGCCCCGCCCTGCCATACCCATATATATTGGCCAATTAGAATATAGCGATAATTTTGAAGAGGGTCACACAGGGAACATTCTGGCAAAATTTCATCGAAATTGGCCCAGCGGTTTAGGAGAAGAATAAGTTTTAAGAAAGTTGACGACGGACGACGGAGTCAGCGTGATCCTAAAAGCTCCTCTGGAGGTGAGCCTAAGGTGAGCTAAAAAAGAAGAAAATGATACGGACCATACAGCCGACTAATGGACGCACAGGCGAACACTTATACACTCAAAACAGTTTTGATATTATTTTTCGAATTATCTTCTGCTCCATTTGAGTTATCAATTACATTTTAAAGTAGAAGTGTCGCAAAGTGATTTGTCCATGATGAAAAGCTATTTTCGCAGAGAAGTCTTTTACTTAATGAGTTGGAATCTCAAGACAATTTTTGGACGAAGTTCAATTTTGATTTCGACCTTTGTGAATCCAAATTTGGGCACTTTCTTGGGTCATTGACGACATTTGTGGCAAGTTTTATGATTTGGGTCAATTGGTTGTTCAGTTAGATCGGAAACTGTTAACTGTTAAAATTTACTTATGACCGTGACATGTATGACCCCGAAACGATAGGGCATTTCTTTTGGTCATGGGCAATATTTGTGTAAAGTTTCGTTATTGCAGGTCATTTGCTTCTCCGTTTATCTAGCGGAAAGCCGAATTTCAATTGACTGAGAGACAGACTTGATGAAATCAATATATGCTCCTCTACTTCTGAGTTGGGGGTACAGTTAATAACATCGTGAAATTGATAAAGTGAACGATTTGGGAGGGATTGCAATGTCGGTTATTTTGTTCATGATGAACAAAATTAGCGATATATAAAACCTATATAAAATATGCATATAAATTTATTCAATAGCTTTCTATTTCGTCAAGAACCAATCAGACCTTTTAAATTTCAATAATGTCAGTGAAATCGCGAATTGGTTCTTGCGTAATTCAGCTTGAACGTACATGTTGATCTTATTTTTTCTAATAACTTTTAACGTTTTTGAATGGTTTGAGTGAGTGTTTGGAATAAATCAATGGAGCGCTGAGTGAGCGGTTAAGAATTTTTTATCGCGATGAATGTCAATTTCACGATGTTACTACATGTAACTGTATGATGGTGCCCTTAAACGTGTTGATGTGTGATGTGTAAAGGTGAAGACAACAAGTTGAACTAGTTGGTTTGTTTCAAATGGCAAATTGTCTTGGTGATTAATGCATTTGGGCAAAGATATTCATAATTCAATTAAAGGTATGGTGGCAAGGGTTTATGTCGATGAGTATTGGGTTTTTAAAAAACAATGAAACCTTCATGTAGATAACTGCAATATGACGGAAAACAAACGGCAATATGTTGCAAAAATATTTATTAACTTTAACAGTGTATCATCACTTAAAGAAAAGATTTTTTTATTTCGTAGCTTAGACAGAAATTATAATATAACACCTTGTCAAAAGTTAAATGTGTAATAAGGTCGTTCAGAAAGAGAAACTATACCTTTAAAAGAAGCTATAACATAATTCTACGAAAAACAGGTCGCGTTCTTACCAAATAAGCAGATCACGTGATTGGTCTGTGCTATTGCCACAATACTGAGAAAACAGATCGCGACATTACTAAATAAGCAGATCACGTGATTGGCTAGTGCTATTGTCAATTGCTGACCTTATTGGACTTGACTTATCACATGATTTCCAAATATAGTAATGCAAACATGTGATACTAATATATTCGTACGCAACTTTCAATAAATATCGTTTAAAACATAAATTAGCGTGTTAATAATATACGTGAATTGATAGTTTTGTAATTGTATAGCATTATTACTTTTTGATGAAATAAACTGCATGTCTTTGTCAAGTTGAGATATACAAAATAGGCCGAAGTGTATTCACATCCTGTTCACGTGATATGTGTTCTCAAAAAACCCGAAATGAAATTATCTTGTGTTCATTTTGCGGTTTTGTTAAATCTAAGTTGGAATTGCTCCGCATTCCAACTTAAAAATGATGCTAATATTTCCGAAATCAGTCAAGCTCAAAATCAGATTAGCAAACATGTTGACATTATCGATCATAGAAACTCTTGCTAGTAAGAGGACAGGCTAAAAGAGAATTTTTTGCAATTAACCCTTGTCATGCTGAACCTGGAATATTCCTGCTTCGACAGGAGGTATAGACAAAGATCAGACTGCACATATGTGCAGTCTGACCTTAGTTCTTACCACCTGATTTTCATTCTTAAACCAGAAAAGTGTAAAACAATGCATTTCTGAAATCAATACTCACTTACATTTGGTAACTTCCAGAGCTTTTAGCACTTTGATTTTACATCAATTTTTGCAAACATTTTAATTCAACATGACAAGGGTTAAGGCTCTCAACCATTACTTTGTCTATCATTCAACTTTTTGATGGCAGAGGTTCAAAGTTGGAGCTGTGAGTTTCAATTCTCTGTAGAAGTTGATCAGCTACAGGACAAAACTGGTTCTCCCAAGTGTCTATGATATAATCCTGGAATTCTTCATCCATTTCTGATAGCTGACTATCAAATGCACTCTGTTTATCTGCAAAATAAATTGTTAACTTCATTCAGAACAGGATTTCAACACTGACTTCTGAGAATAAGGAGTCAAACAGATTCCCGACTATTAAGTGAAATTGTGAAAAGAAGGAATTGCTTGTAAAAAAACAAAACATTGCTTCTTTAACAATAATTAATTTATTACAAGCAAATGTTATATGCTATACAAAAAAATCTGCAGAACCCAATTCTAATTTGAGACCTGTCACGCAAAAAGGGACAATCTGGGAACACTCTAAAATAAATATTTGAATTCTAGAAATTGTGTTCCGCCTAAGTTGACTAGAGGCGGCATTTAAAAAATTCTTTCACCTCTCAAGAAGTTGTTTGATCATTCATGATAAGGCAAATTAGTGTGAAAAGTTTTAACACTAATAGGTCTAGGAAATCTGCACAATCTGACAATGGTCGGCACTTATGCACTAATCAGACGACTTGATTTCGAGTCATTCGGAACAACACTCGGCCAATCTCACGATCAACCTCGGATGTACATAGACAGACTATTTTCAAAAAGTATGGGAAGACCTTGGAAAAACTCGATGACGTCAGTTAAAATGGCGTTAACCCTCGAAACTGTGAGTGAAAATATTGGACGTCGATAACGCTACTCGTTTTAGTCACTGACGTGAAACCATCCTATCCTTATATAAATATCTTTATATTCTTAAATAATGGCTGAAAAATCTTAATTTTTGAGAATGATTCGTCATTCTCAAAAATTAACATTTTTCAGCTGTTATTTACTGTGAAAGTTATAAAGCTACAGTGCTAATTTTTCTTACACTGTTCCGCCTAACAAAATGCAGGATTTAGTTTCATACCCATCCACCTTACATACATCTGAGGTCTGTTGCAGTTTACGGAAATGGCCGAGTGATGTTCCGAATGGATTTCGTGTGACAATCACCTTTGTATTTACCTAAATAATCTATCAATATTTCTGTAAGTTCCTGAGCATCATGTTCACCAAAGCATGCATTAGTGCTGGTTATTTTTCCACTATAGTTCCACAATGTTTGACACACCATGGCAGCTAGTTCCCAGTCACCTCGACCAAAATCACGCAGAACTTCAACCAACCTACAACCAAACCAAATTTAATATTGAAATTTTTATTTTTTAGCTTTTTTTTATTGAAATAACATAAAATTGCATAATACAAACAATTTAAATTCGAATGAAAATAATAAATAACATTTCTTGAAAAGGAGGACCTTGATGATCTGGCATCTCTCAGTGTAGTATGTGTGTTCCTTGTTTAAAAGACTTTCTTCAATCTTTCTATGACATATATGGCTAAAGAAACGTGGCTTCCAATATAAGAATGAGCATTTATGTGAATCATTTAGGCATATCAATGTGAAACAAAACAACAAATGTAGTTTGTATGTCTAAAGGTCTTTCTTCTATTACATCTTAAATTGTGGCCCAATAACATCTTGATTTCTTTCTTGGTATGGCAATTCTATCAGTCAAATCGTGTATAGAGAGAGGGATTTAATTGTTTCCTTATATTTTAATCAGAATCTGGGATCCCAAAACATAGGGCATATTTCAAGTAGGCAATTTCATTTTACTTTCTAGCTAAATGGTCTTATGAATATGTGCAGTTCCAAATATCAAAGTTTAAATTTAAATGGTTTTGAGTAGAAGATTTTTTAAAGATTCTTTTTTTTTCTATTTAAAATCAAGAATATGTGCAGTTCCAAATATCAAAGTTTAAATTTAAATGGTTTTGAGTATAAGATTTTTTAAAGATTCTCTTTTTTTTCTATTCAAAATCAAGGTTCATGCAACATAGGGCAAATTAACAAATAGGTTCAATAACTTGAAATTATTGTAAAGGGTTTACGGCCAAGGAGTCTTTCCAAATATCATAGGTTTAAGCCTTTTGGCTTGGACACATTTTTTTTTTAAAGATTTGTGCTCATTTTTCTTTCTAAGTTCTGAAATAAAAAAACATGCAGCTTTTTCAAGTTTCATTAATTCCAAATTTAAAGATAGAGCAAGTTTTAAGAATTATTGTAGACAAGCACTGTGCAATGCTTCAAGGGAAGGGGGGAGTTTTTAAGTATTTCACTCCATTATCATAGCAACAAGTGTTCCAATTCAGTTAAGTATTTTGAAAGAGCTTGGCCTAAGGAAGAATCCTTTTAAGTTTGGTTGAAATCTGGTGGAAATTGCGGAAGGAAATGAATTTTCAATACTGTAAACAGATAGACAGATGGATGGATTGATTACAATAGCCGACTTTGAGCACCTAGTGTTCAGGAGAGCTAATAAACAAAGAACATACATCAATTCAAATCCAAGAAAACCCAACTGGTTATCTAGGAGACAGGCTGTCAATTTTTTGAAGTAACAAATTTCTAACCTAAGCTTGGCAAACGTTAATCCAATAATCTAAATACGTTTTAGTACTGGCTAAATTTGAATTAACAAAGAGATATGTCCATAAAAAACTTACTTTGTAATGCCCCCTTCTGATTTGAGAGTTGGTCTCTTTTCTTCATCAACCATAAAGTTTATAAGAACACCACAGGCAATATATACAACTTCTTTATCTCCCGAGTCTAAGAGTGTTATTAACAAAACATCAACTGGAAAATACAGGATTATCATTCATTTTAGTGTTAGATATGTCTGCATAAGGCCAATGAGCCTTTTAATCACACTGGTTTTCTATTATAACATTGATTTATCTTTGATAGAGTAATTTATTCAGCAAAAACAAAGTGTGTTAGAAAAATACAAATACCCCCCAAAACAACAATTTTTTGAGATTTGACCTTGATAATTGACCTTGAGGGATGACCATGACCTTGAATGATGTGTATTGATGATAGGAACCTTCAAGATAAATATGAGCTTTGATACTCAATAAGTGTTGACACTTCCACAAAATGTTTTCCTTAGGAAACCTCAGTCATCATTGTGAAAAATCATATGTTCAGAAATGTTGTGAAACTATTATGGGTCCACTACCTTAAATCAAATGCTTATTTTTGAGACAATTCATGGCTCAAATTACAATAATTAAGTAGAGGGCACTCAAAGTAGACAGTGTAGACTAAGGACAGACTGCATGTTTGTGCAGGCTGTTCTTAGTCTATACTGTCTGCCAAAGCATTTTGAACAGCAGGAATATGCTATGAACAGCATGGTAGGGGTCTGTCACACAAGCACCATAGATATATTACCCATGTTGTACCCCCTTATACCTTGTTGTTGTTGAAGATAGTCTCTGACTTGTTTCTGTCTTGTTAGGTTTCCAAACACCCGACAAACTTCAACTATTGACTTCATCATGTTTTCAGCAAGGATCAGTTTCATTAATGCTGTAGAAAATAAAATATATTCAGATATATACAGTATGTTAATCGTCTTAAAAATTGAGTTTAATAAGAGTACTTCATGACAAATGACAACCATGTTTTTAGCTGAATCAGAAATTCCAAAAAGGAATTCACATTATTATAAGCCAAATTATTTTGAAAACATTCAAAAATGTAGGAAATTGCTTCAAACAAGCACAATTTTGACATTTGACCTTAACATGTGACCTTGAAATTGAGATCATCCCCAAAATTGTTTTTACAAGAACATGTGCACATAATGGAAAACAACTGTGACAAATTATTTTTAAATCTATCTGTAAATGAGGGAGAAATATTCTGAAGAGTGTAATTACTTACAGTCAATAATTCTAAACTGTCTGGTGGTCACAGCACTATTTTTACAGCTAAAGTAGGACAGGTTGTTTATACAAGACACTGTATTTAACACCAACTCTTCACTACTCTCTACATCTTTACAATCTGTAATAGAACATAGGAAATTTGAAGATTTTCTTAAATTGATAGATAAACATTGACTAACCAATTAAATCATTCTTAACCAATGTCACACTATAAATTCCTGCTTTTACAGGAGACAAGACAAATATCAGCCTTCACAAACATGTTTTTGCTTTTTAAACCAGAATAGTTGAATACAGGATGTGTTTGTTAAACATCAATGCCTCAGCAACTCCCATTTTTAAACAGGGGTTTGATACATCAATTTGTAGATCCTATGTCATTAGAATGTCTAAAAATGCTGCTTTATACCACTTTTAAACTACTAGTGTCTATTACTAATCATGTTAAAATGTCATAACTACAGATTTGCTTACAACCCTAAGGTCACTATTTGCTTCATGTCAACAACAAAAGATTTTGTGTAAAAATGACAAGTTTAATCTAAAAAGGATTCAGCAATATTGACTGTCTTTTGAGTTCTTACAAGATTTTGACAAATTGAAAGTGAAGAAATGGCTTTTTATATCCTTTTTTTTTCATTTTCAAAATGTACATTTGAACCTTGTTTGTTTTTGAAACTTACCTAGAATACTTAACAACAAATCAATGCACTGCAAACTGGAAGCCACTTTTGGTCCGACTGTTTCATTTATAGAAATATTAGCAATAACCCGTACAACTTTGGTCAATACATCTTCATTTTTGTTCCCTTCCTCAGAATTGTTCCCATCTACTTTTGGCTTGTCCTTTTTCTCTACAATACTGCGAGACTGGAAAGAATTATAAATAATTGAATTTTAGTTGTGTCCATCAAGTTCCCTAATTTCTGATAGGCTGAAAAATTGGCTATTCTCTTCAGTGTAAAAACTTTTTGGGTACACAACTATTTTTTAGGCTTTTGCCAAAGAATAACCCATAAGAAATTTAAACTGTTTCCCTGTGGTGAAATCTTACATATTTGCATTGTAATTAATCATATGATATTAAAAGATTATCATTTGATTTCATAGAACCTTTTACAAACAGGGTTAAATGTTGCATGGAAAATTTTAAGCAATTAATTTCAAAAACTGTGTAATTAAAAAAAATCCTGGTCATTTTTTAAGAATATAAATCCTGTATTTATAAAGTACCAATTTACCACTAAACTGGCAATCAAATAAATATTTGTATGTTCATGAGACAATTTGACAATCTCATACATATACAGTTAAGCACTTTGTGTAACTGACAAGGTGCATGGTTTGTTGCCACTTTTAAAATTATTGCATTTATATGGACAAGAGATTCCTATTGTTTCTCAAACCAATACAACCACAACATTTCATACAAGACTTCAGCTGCCCATCCCACCTAGGCTACATTTACTTCTCACTGCCCATTGCTAGGAGACAAATGACAGTCACCATGACTTTTAAGAAATGTCAGGTGAAAGTTTGCCAAACAGGAATTTAAATATTAGGGCAAAAATATCAATATTTCATTTCCTCTGTTTGATAGAATCTACCTACTTGTCTTCAAGACTCAATGAGGCCAAGAGTATATTATAAACCTAGGAAAGTTCGCCGCTACAAATGTTTGCATTTTCAATTATCAGGCTTCTGCGTCGATTTTAAATTGCTCATTGTTACTACCTGCGAATGCAGCAAAAGAAAATAAGCTACAGGATTTTTGCATGTAAAAGCCTACTCAAGATATATTTATCACTGGTGGTAAAGGTTTTGTAAAAAAAAATATAAATAACACAAGCTAATGGAGGCTTTAGTTACAATATTATTGTCACCAACCAACCAGTTTATATAGTCAATCAATTTTAATAAAAAATATTGTTCAAATTCACATATCATACTTCGAAATTTCAACAGTTTGACCATTGTCTTGTAAAATTAATACCTTAACACATAATTGCTTTTTGTTTATGTAGTTTGATGAATATATTAAAATTAGCATAAAATTTTCGGCCAAGAAATTTACCACCATTACTATATATGTTGATTGTAGACGTCTGTCAGTGGTTGTTAAAACTTATCCTTGACATACATTTTTTAAAGATTTTCAAACTCTTTTGTATCTTCTAGTTTCTATTCTTTAAAATAAAGATATTGTGAATATTGAAATTTTATAACAAATGAACTTTTATGTAAAGAAACTCTCACTGCCATTCGTACAAAAAAAATATCCATTGTTTTCTATTCATACAAATATGCGGAAATAATGGGTCTACTAGCTAATTCCTTTTCAGAAAACATGCAATTTAAGTTCTGGTTTCATGATGAGTGGGCTATTCGCAGCGTTTTAGTCACGTTTTCATCCCTCCCACAAATAACGCCAACTTATATCACGCGAAATCATTTCTAGGTTTACAGTAGTAGAATAAATTAATCAAGTTTAAGGAAATTGCTGTTCTTTTTTAATTATTTTGAATCGACTCTGAACTATTTTAGAAAGTTTTTGAGAAATTGAAGAAATGGAGTGCTGAGCATGCAATTTAGAATTGTTAATTTAATTGAAAGGAAAAACTTTACAATGTTACTAAATGTATGTTTAAAAATCAAAAATGTCTCTTATTTTAACACAATGTAAAATTGTATAACCCTTTCAAAGGAAATGCTGGTAAGATTCTGTTGTTTTGGCTGATGAGATTCAGTTATTCTTGGCTGAGATACCTGCCTAAGTTTTCTAAAATTTGTTTTGCATGTATCTGAATTAAATAAATCTACTGTATAATTTAGATGCTTAAATGTTGTTCTGTAAACATTTGTCAGACAGTACCAATGTAAATTTCACCTTTCATGATGTAGACATATGCAAAATTTTACAAAACTCTGGCTTTGAACTTGTTGTCTAGTCATCAATGTCATAACACATTTAAGAACAATAAATATTTACCCCGTTATCATACTTTGGTTTTAAAATGTATATTATATCAAGGGTTCAGTGCAAAACTATTGTAAGTGCCTAAATTTTGATAGACACTACAATAGTTTTGCAATGACCCATTGATATATAAGTTGAAAGACTTAGTTGTGTGTATAGATACGAAAAATTGTCTTATGTAACATATTATATTCGATATTCAAGCGAGCAACTTAGGCCGTAATTTATTTGATTATCATGTAGGGAGTAGATATTAACTTTGAGGAAACCATATTTTACTATATTATAATAATAATAATTATAATAATAAACTTTAAACATTAGTATTTATACAGTATATGTATAGCATAGTATACTTTCTCCTTATCTTGATTTAAAAAATAATCATTTTTACCTTTATATCTAGTTCTAAATACATTTTTAATACTGCTAAAATGACATCTAATGATTTATGTTCCTGGTGGAGATGGACTCTGGCTTCATCATTCTTGGCTGTCATGTTACCCAGGATAAAACACATTCTCACAACTATATCCTACAACATAAGCAATCAAAAATGTTAACAATTCATTCTTTGTCATGAAAATACAAACTGATAAAAATACCCACAAGCTCTTACAAGAAGTAGTGCTGCTTCAGTAACATTAAAACTCCATAGCTGGTCTTCATTTAAAGATTTTACATGTATTTCTTTTCAAATAACTTCAGTAAAAATATGAAAACTTCTTTTGTTTACAGTTTTCACTTCTATTCAAAGGTTACTCAAGATTACAGGCTAGGCAATTTCTCTTATACAAGCAAGTAACTAAGTCAAGATGAATTTATTACCTCTCATTTATTATTCACAAAAAAAATCATCAAATGTAAATTTATCAAATTTATCAAAAATAATTTCTCTGGAAATGGTTAAATCCATCCACTAATTTGTGGGAAACAGTGTTAAGGCTTTGCTATACATACAAATACAAGGAAATTAGTCCAACCCATAAAAGCAATCATACAAGTTTCAATAGTCTCAAGTCTCAACTAAAGGCAGGTTTCACAAATTGTACTTACTATTAAGCAAAGTTTACCTTGTAAAAGTGTGTGAAAGATTAGACTGACAGATAAGCACTGGTACAAAAATATATTTCAATCATTCAAGAATAAGTACTCAAAACCAGTTTTTAGATAAACATTCAGAGATACAGCTAGATGGGATAAATGGTACATTAGATCTATCTAGATCTTGCGCAAACCAAACTAATATTCCCCACTAGCGCTTTGTCTCAGTTCCGTGAAGGGTTTATGGACAAAGTTCAACTGTGACATTGACCTTCAGGACCAAGATATAAAAGGGCACTTCCTTGGGTTATCGGCAACAATTATATAAAGTTTCATGATTCCAGATCATCCTGTTCTTGGGTTAGAGTCTGGAAACTAGAAAGGTTCATGGAGAGGTGGATGGATGGACAGGCAAATAATAATGTTGAAACCACTAACCCAGCCCCCCCTCCCCCCTACCCCACACCCACTCTTCCTACTTTGTAGGTGGGGCTATAAATTTTTCAACAATTTGGTGAAAATCACATTGTTGTCGGTACTTAAGCAGACATTTCAAATAAATACCCACAGATGGGGGTTTTATTGAGACCCCCCTTTCTTATCTTTATATGACTTACCTGTCTTTTCAAATGTTTTCTGATAAGATTGAGGAACACTTTATAGGACATGGATTCATGGGAGAGCGCCATGCAACAGTCTGTGTGTAGGGTGACTTTACTGAAATAACAAATATTGTCATAAATTGTATGCAAATTGTTAAAATAATACAATTTGAAGCAACTGAACTTTGTCAACTAATTTGTTGCTATTACTCAGAATTTTTTTGTTCTTTCAATGCACTGTTTGTGAACACAGATAGTTACAATTATATAGTGAGTTGCTATCATCAGGCTTAAAATACAGAGGATTCTAATGCAGGGCTTGAAAATTCTACTCGTCCGCTCGTCCTGCATGATTTTTTCCTTCTTTGTCTATATAACCAGGATGAGTGGATTTTGCAAAATTTCACTTATGAAATTAATGTATCATATATTTTCTTATATAGCAGGACGAGTAGTAATTTCAAGAATTTTCAAGCCCTGTAATGTTGGTTATACATAATCGTTGACCATTTCTTTAATTATCCATTAGTAGATATGATTTATGTTTACATTTGATGGTATCAATTATATTGAATATTAACCTAAGGCACATCTTTGAGACTATCAGGGTAAAATTGCCAATTTATTGAAAGGTAAATTCTGAAATCAATAGCAATTTGTTGGTTTGATATTTGTTGGCTGTTGAATGTTGATGGGTCATTGCAGAACTATTGTAAGTGCCTATCAAAATACAATGCACTTACATTAGTTTTGTACTGACTCCTCAATCCTGGTACCAAGAGGAAAACTGAAATTACAGACATTTGAAAGTGACCATTACAAATCTGCAAAAAAAAATTATAGAGTATTAAATCTGTTACCTAAATATTCTAGAGACATTCAGTATTATCTCCCCATCAGCAGAGAACCAGTCTGATGCTGAACATAGACTGGTTAAGAGATGAGAGGCAAGGATTCTCTCTCGACTAGAAGTGGCATCTGCTAGGTTCCTCAACGCTGCAGTCAGCTGTACCAGAATATTACCCATAGCTTCAACACTTTGAGCAGTTTCTTTGGACTGAAATGATACAGTATGTGTTATAAATTTACACTTTTACAGCTGGTTTTGTTTTGTCAAAAGACTTGCCTTCCTTTTTTTGGAAATTTCAACCAGTCTTGCTTAAGTTTTTTCCTCATCTATCTGGTAGAAAGCAGCCAGTCTTTGCAGGCTGATCGGAGTCTTTTGTGACTGCAAAAGCATGGTTTATTGCAGGAATATATCATTGACATCTTGCAAAGGTTTGAATGTAGCTCTTGAATTCAATCAAAGATTTCAATGTACAATAATCATAAGGAGTATTGTAAGAAATTAAAATGGTTGTCAAGTGACAACACTTACAGAGCCCACAAACCTCTAACCTTTAAATGTGACCTTGACATATGATCTACAGCCATAACTAGGCTTCTACTCTTTTACGGGGTTACATATGTGTAGAAATTAACCGATAAAAAGAGAAGTTGACTTCTGTACAAATCTTGACCTTTAGTGTGAACTTTACCTTTTGGATGAGAAAAAATCTGATATGCTGAATTAAAACCTTGGCAAATTAACATAAAATCAAAGAGCTCTTATTGTGGCAGTATTTAATTTGAAAACATAATCTTTTAAATCTTCTAGATTTGGAAAGAAAAGCAGGCAATACAGGTGAAGATCAGACTGCACAAATATTGCAGGTTTAGGATGATAAGGGTTTTCATCACAGACTTACATGTTTATTAATACTAGTTAATAAGACTGACAGTTTCTCTATACAGTCTTTATGAACAAGTTGTTTAGCAATGGTGGCATTCCCTGTCAAAAACTTCAAGGCTCCAATACAATAAATCAGGGCTTCTTGGCAGGACATTAAATCAGCTCCCATCATCGTTTCTAACAGCAGCTCTGGGGACAAAGAGAGGATATTGAATGAGTTTTGAAATACCAGTATTATCATGTCCAGATTGGGAAAATTTATCATTATGAGGATCTTCCAATTCATAATAATTTCCCAAATCTGAGAACAGATAACAGATCTTTTAAGAAATTTACATTATTATTCTTTATATCTTGCAACCATTTATCAAAGCATTAGATATTATTAAACCATTAAAATCATTTAAAGAAATTCAGACTAGTAAAGGTCAAGAATATGCAAATCATTTCTAAAATAAATATCCTGGTTTCATTTATATTATCAGGCAGGTAATGCCTGAAATTGAACGAGTTTTGAAATATCAGTGGTGTAACAAGCTGTATGCACACAGGCTGTCTGCTGACAGAAAAAACATACCTACTGTAACACTTGTACTCCTAATCTTCTGAATTTCTCATAAGAAGTTCTTTTAAATTTTTACCTTAATTCTGATGAATTTGAATTATTATGTTTAATTTTTTTTTCAATTTTCAGTACATCTCCAAAAGCATACCTAGGTTACACATATTACGCAAGTGTGTAATAGAAAAAATCCTCTTTCAAAAATTGCTGTAGATGAATGATCATAACATCAACACAACAGCTTATTCAAGCTGTAGTTAAGATGTTTGATTATTCATCAACGCTCAAATAATAGAAAAGGGGAGCAGATATAGGACATTCATCTTTTGTCACAGTTCACATATCACCTTTATCCTATATACTCTATGTTGGGCGCCTTCTGAGTATGTATAAACTTCAAAATCCTAATTACACCTATGATCTCAACCACTTTGGAAGAACTTTACCCCATAATAATGAAGTAGTAATCAGGCTGTGAAGGCTAAGATCAGTGCCAAACCTTTGTGTACAGCAGAAAAATGTGAAAAGCAAGAGCATTTAATATACACTCATGATGTTTACCCAATTTCTTTAAATTTCACCAATAATTAGTTAGTTCCTTTTGAATCACAGAAATATAAAGAACTTACCAAGAATATTTCCTTCTAAAAATGCAGGATCATTTTTCTCATTTCGACTCACTTTGAACACAAGTTTACAAACATTAAGAAGGTTATTTCCTCCTACTCTAAACTGAAAAAGGAAGAGTAAATGTTCAAATCGACTTTAAAATCAATCAGTCTCTTTTTTCAAAGAGGATAATCAATCAACTGTGAATCATAATATGTGAATAAACAGTTAACACATGTAAAACCAGAGCTATGCCTAAGGGTGCCTACACTTGGCTGTCAGAGCAGGATAGTGTATAAGAAATCTTAGTAAAAAAGTGGCATACTTTCACACAAAATGCTTCCAAATTTATCTCCTTTGATAGTATGGGCTGATCTTTTGATTAGCAAATGAGTGCCAAGTTTCAAGTCAATGCCTTCAAGACAACAGCACTAAGGGTATATAAACCTGTCAGGATATTCACAAAGATCTATGTACTGATTACCTTTGCCACATATAACGGGATAAGAAAAAAAATTATAGCAAGATACATTTTTTAATTGCAATGCCCCCTAAATTCTATCTATTTAGAAACAGTGGTTTGATAAATAAATATGACATGTAGCAATAAATAAAATTTATCGACTTTTATATAAAAGTCTCTTAATTTGAGTTATTTTAAACGATTGCTTAAAACCAAATTTAGTCTTGACTCATAAATGAATACTTGGCATCCGCTGAACAGCCTAGTCACAATTGATTTACAAGTGAAATATGTAACCTCTATCACTTACCGTTCTAAAGTTATGGTACATATTTATTTTTAGACAAATTTGACCTTGTAAAATGCCCTTGACACTGACTAATGACTTGTCAGCTACAAAAATAGACAAGTAAAAGAAGCCAAGCATTGGTTCCATCCCACTGCTTATTGTGAGCATTGAATCAGTTAAAAATACTGTTTTATCATATTCCTGGAATATAAATTTTGGGATTTCCCTGTGTAAAACATTTTATATTGTCGTCAGTCATGAAATCATTTTTTCAGTTTCACTACAGGAACTATCTTTTTTCAAGTAGCATGGCCCCTGCTTAAACTGCTGAGACAAAACATTGTAGTCCAATCAATGATGTAGACTATTTTTTTTATTTTGCATGGATATTTAATCAAACAGCATAATAATAAGAAAACCAACTCCCAAATTGTATGATTAGATCCAGGATATCAGCATAGGGGGTTAAAATTTACAAATTGCTTATACACAGGCCGATCCAAGGCTTTATTTTGGGCACATGTATCTCAGGAATGGGCTCACATAATCAACAAATCTATTACAACACTGTACTTACAGCAAGAATAAGCCTGGCTAATCTAAGTAACAGTTTGGGCTCCTCCAGGTCTAACATCTTGAAGATGGCTTTGAGTATTTTGGATCGTTGTTTGTAGTTTTTACTGAATAAACCATGGGCTTGTAATACTTTAAACAATTCATCTGACAGGGATATAATCATCTGAGAATCTTTTCCTGAGACAGAAAACAAACAAGATGTGTTTGTGAAACACAAATATCCCTGAAACGGCAATTTTTTAAAAGTTTGACCTTGACAGATGACCTTGTGACATGACTTTAACCTGAGTGATATAATATGTAGATGCACAACATAGAAATAGGCAATGTTAAGTCTTTTGGTTTTGCAGACAGACAGAAAGGCAGGTGCTAGTAAAACAATATGCCCCTGAATTTTAGATTTGGGGGCATACAAGTGTAAAATAGCTATTATATGTAAAAAGAAACAATAAAATCTTATCCTGCTGAATTTCAATTTTGATTCAATCAAATTGCCAATGGTCTTTATTTCAAACATTGACTCAACAAGAGGACCCTGAGGGCCCTAAATCGCTCACCTGATATTTTAAGTAAATTATCATTAAGACTCCATTTCCTATCATATGGCATGAACCTTCCCATTTTCAACAGAGTTCATTCTTGTGACCTGGCAAACATTTTGATCAAGTTTCATGAAGATTGGACTATATTTGTGCCGTTTGGAGCTCTTACGAGAAAATTGACATTAAGGCCCCTTTTCCCGTGATATGGCACAGATACTTCCTATTTTCAGATGAGTTCATCCTCATGACCTAACAAACATTCTAAAAAAGTTTCATGATGATTGGACCATATTTGTGGCTTCTAAGAAGTAAACAAAAAAATGTCTTTAAGACGCCTTTTCCCGTGATATGGCACGGATCCTTCCAATTTTCAATAGACTTCATCCTCATGACCTAACAAACATTCTGACCAAGTTTCATGAAGATTGGACCATATTTGTGGCTTCTAGAGTGAAAACAAGAAATTTGTCATTAAGGCCCCTTTTCCCGTGATATGGCACGGATCCTTTCCATTTGAGCAATTTTCATAAGGGACCACCCAAGGAATATTTCTGCCAAGTTTGGTTGATTTTGACCCATAAGTTTAGGAGGAGATGTCGTTTAAAGAAATTGTTGACAAAATTGTCATTAAGGCGCCTTTTTCTGTGATTTTGCACAGATCCTTCCCATTTTCGATAGACTACATCCTCATGACCTAACAAACATTCTGACCAAGTTTCATGAAGATAAGACCATATTTGTGGATTCTAGAGTGAAAACAAGAAATTTGTCATTAAGGCCCCTTTTAACGTGATATGGCACGGATCCTTTCCATTTGAGCAAATTTCATAATAGATCACCCAAGGAATATTTTTGCCAAGTTTGGTTGATTTTGACCCTGAAGTTTAGGAGGAGATGTCGTTTAAAGAAATTGTTGACAAATTTGTCATTAGGACGCCTTTTTCGGTGATATGGCACAGACCCTTCCCATTTACAAAAGACTTCATCCTCATGACCTAACAAACATTCTGACCAAGTTTCATGAAGATTGGACCATATTTGTGGCTTCTAGAGTTTAAACAAGAAATTTGTCATGAAGGCCCCTTTTCCCGTGATATGGCACAGATCCTTTCCATTTGAGCAATTTTCATAAGGGACCACCCAAGGAATATTTCTGCCAAGTTTGGTTGATTTTGACCCATAAGTTTAGGAGGAGATGTCGTTTAAAGAAAAAGTTGACGCCGTGACGGACAGACGGACTCCGGACAACGATCGATCACAATAGCTCCCTTGAGCACTTCGTGCTCAGGTGAGCTAAAAACCTCTAAAAAGGACCTCTACGGGCCCAACTAAATAGGATTTGAGACTCCACTTTGTAAATTGCATACTAAAACCCTGACTCTGTTATTTTGCAGCGTGTATTTACCCCATCTATAAAAGAGACATCAAAACCTTTTTGAAACAAGAGCCATGTTGGACATGGGCATAAGTCCCCTACCGGCTTTGTTTGTCTCAATGTTTTCCCACGCCAATTCTATCAGGGACGTCAAAACCAGGTCTTGTTAAAGGGTTAAACAAGACTTACATGAGTTGTTGTCTCTGCTGTGCCCACTATACAATTCATGGAAGCAATAGACAGATGCAAGAAATAGTATCAATAACAGTTACCTTGTCTGATCCAAGATGTTTTTCTTCAGTCTTGTTGGTAAGAAATGAGAACTTTCACAGGAGGTGATTAATACTGCTGCATCACCACCCTGACTAACATGGCTTATAAATTTTTTTACATTTTAAAACAGGTTTCATCAAGTTAGCTTGCTTAGTTATTAAGTTATTGCAGGATCCATTTTTTGCCATATTTTCACTATTTCCGTTACCATAGCAACCGCACTTTTTGTCAAAGAACAAAGATAAAATGATGTGCATAATCTACACATTGCCATCTAGTCATATACCAAGTCTCATCAAATTAGCTTGCTTACTTATTAACTTATCGCAGGATCCAATATTTTTTGCCATATTTTCACTTTTTCCGTAACCATAGCAACAACAATTTTAGTCTGAAAACAAAAATTAAATGATGTGCATAATCTTCACATTGCCATCTAGTCATATACCAACTTTCATCAAAAACGCTTGCTTAGTTATTAAGTTATCGCGGGATCCAGATTTGAGCGGACAGACGGACGGACGGACGGACGGACAGACGGACGGACAGACGGACGGACGGACGGACAGACGGAGGGCAAACCTATAGTCCCCTCCGGTATGAACACCGGTAGGGGACTAACAAGAGGACCATGATGGTCCTATATCGCTCACCTTCGTCTCTTTGACTTCTTCCTTAGAAATATAAAATACTTGAAAGGTCATTAAATGATCATTAAATTATTCAAAGAAAGACATTACTCTATTTCTATGATCACTGCAAAAATTTCTAGCCTTTTCTAAACAAGTTATATGTGACCTGGCCATTATTCTGACCAAGTATCATAAAGATTGGGCAATATTTGTGGCTTCTAAAAAGAAAATAGACATAAATGCCCCTTTTCCCCTGATATGACATGGATCTTTCAAATTTTCAATAGGGTTCATCCTTGTGACCTAGCCATTATTCTGACCATGTTTCATGAAAACTGTATTATATTTGTGGCTTCTAGAGCGTAAACAAGAAAATTGTCATTAAGGCCCCTTTTCCCTTGATATGGCATGGATCTTTCCAATTTTCAATAGGGTTCATCCTTGTGACCTAGCCATTATTCTGACAATGTTTCGTGAAAATTGTATAATATTTGTGGCTCTAGAGCGTAACCTAGAAAATTGTCTTTAAATCCCCTTTTCCCGTGATATGGCACAGATCCTTCCCATTTTCAATAGGGTTCAACCTTGTGGCTTGGCCAACCTTCTGACCAAATTTCATAAAGATGGGGCCATATTTGTGGTCTCTAGAGTGTAAACAAAAAAAATTGTCTTTAAATCCCCTTTTCCCGTGATATGGCACAGATCCTTCCCATTTTCAATAGGGTTCATCCTCGTGACCTGGCCAACATTCAGACCAAATTTCATAAAGATTGGGCAGTGTTTGTGGCCTCTAGAGTGTAAACAAGAAAATTGTCATTAAGGTAACTTTTACTGTGATATGGCACAGATCCTTCCCATTTTCAATAGGGTTCATCTTTGTGACCTGGCCAACATTCTGACCAAATTTCATATAGATTTGGTCATATTTGTGGTCTCTAGAGTGTAAACAAAAAAATTGTCATTAGGGCATCTTTTCCCGTGATATGGCACAGATCCTTCCCAATTTCAATAGGGATCATCCTTGTGGCTTGGCCAACCTTCTGACCAAATTTTATAAAGATTGGGCCATATTTGTGGCCTCTAGAGTGTAAACAAGAAAATTGTCATCAAGTCCCCTTTTCCCTTGATATCGCACGTATCCTTCCCATTTTCAATAGGGTTCATCCTTGTGACCTGGCCAACATTCTGACTAAGTTTCATGAAGATTGGGCCATATTTGTGGCCTCTAGAGTGTAAACACTAAGATTGTTGACGCCGGACGACAGACGACACACGATGGACATTTAATGATCACAAAGGCTCACCTTGAGCACGATGTGCTCAGGTGAGCTCAAAATGGGGCCATAAACCTTAATTTGAAATTAAATTACACACATATTTGAGTATATCATAGGAAAAAGAACATTTATAAATTTCTCTCAAAATGTGAACAGGTGAATATCACTTTCAGCCATAAAGAAGCATATATGAACCCAATTTATTGGAATAATAGTTAAACCACTTACTTTTACTATAATCAGCCATTTGTTCTAATAAAGGTTCCACCTGCTCTAGATAAAATGTTTGTTCTTCTACTCCATCTTCCTCTTGGTTACCCGCACTTCCTGCAATATAACATACACAACCATGTTGGAGTAAATAAAGTGCTGTTGAGGGCCAAAGAGAGATGTCAGACCACCACCTTAATATCTATTTCCTTGGCTTTAGCCGAATATCACTCTAACGCCCCATGTATTACATTCACAATAAACTATGAAGTGATACATGCCCAAACATGTAATTTTCTTAAGTTGTACTGAATTGAGAGTATTTATACTTGACTCTGAAATTAGTTTAATAGAATATTTATAGATATGGCGCTGCTCATTGTGTGTAAACAGGTACAATCTTGAAACAAGCATCTTGAAACAAGATTTGTCTGGATGTTTGTGATAGTAAAAAAACTAAGCTCAAAATAAAGAAACCTGACCTGATGACAGATTATCGGTAAATATTGAAGCAGACTACGTTGAAATAGGATTTGTTTTTTTATGCCCCCGCATCGATAGATCGGGGGCATATTGTTTTACTCATGTCCGTCCGTCTGTCTGTCTGTCCATCTGTCCGTCTGTCCGTCTGTCCGAAAACTTAACCTTGCCAATATCTTCAAGCCTATTCAAGATACAAAGCTAATATTTGGCATGATGATAGATCTCAATGATCCGCATCCACTGGTACCAAAGTCAAGGTCATGTGACAAGGTCAAGGTCATCTGTCAAGGTCAAACGTCCGAAAACTTAACCCGAAAACTTAACCTTGCCAATATCTTCAAGCCTATTCAAGATACAAAGCTAATATTTGGCATGATGATAGATCTCAATGATCCTCATCCGCTGGTACCAAAGTCAAGGTCATGTGACAAGGTCAAGGTCATCTGTCAAGGTCAAACTTTGAAAAAAAATGTTGTTACGGGGGCATTCGTGTTTCACAAACACATCTTGTTGTTCCTGTCTTTTTTTTAAATATCTTCCTGAGATTGTAACAGACTTGAAACCATTTGTTCCTAAAGTTTGGCAGCAGCATTTTTTTTAAAGCATTACAATATGACCTGCATTGCACAAAATGAAATAACCCTGTTTATTATTTTGATATTATATGAGTACTATTACACTAGTGTAATAATTAGGGATTGGAACAAATAGCAAAATTCATATTGGAATATTCGTTTTGGCTACTTCAAAACTGAATATCTAAGTATTGTTTATACCCGATTACTATTCCTTTTCTTGTTCGAGGTTACTTTAACTTGTACAGATTATGAATATTACGAGAAGAGATTCAATTTAACTTGAATCGGATTTCTCTGGTTTTAATTTGCAGAAAAAAATGCCTAATAGAAGTGAAATTAAAAATTACTAAATTCCGAAGGCACGATCCGAGACGCCATTGAATCTCCAAGTAAGGTTGCCTTGCGTTCCTTACACCTTGTGGAATGGTGAACTTATTTCGAGAATCCAATCAATCCAATAAAATTGGAATTATTTGTCTTGATTTCACTTTATATTACCTTTTCATGTGACGATAAAAATTAGTACAGTGAAAAATGTGTGATCAAAAGTTCGTGAAACATAGTGATTGAATCTTTGATTGCGATGTTTTTTGGCGTCAACAGACTAGAACATATATTTTGGAATTCGTTTTCCGAGACTTTACAATTTTATACACTTTTTGGTGACATGTTCTAAAGTGTTGTAGAATAGAACAGACACTCTTGAAACAAAATATTATATTAACCCAAATCCGAAAAATACGCCAAATACCCGATGGAAATCAAAGCGTCATAACTACGACGTGACTTTTAGAAACACAAATCGGTCGCCCTTTGACGAATGTTGCAAATCTTCATGGTTGTGCACTTGTCTTATTGCCGGCGAAGACAATAAAAAACTTTTCTTTGAAATCGAGTCAAGAGAAAAATATTATAACAAACGCTGAGCGGCCTATGGTTTATGGTTTTCAAATAAATTTCGTTTGACATAACGTCAATCGTTTTGACGTATCCGAAAATTTGCAAATAGATTTCAACTCTCCAAAGGTGTTATATTACCACATTTATACATTGGTCAATGTTTCACGGACAGACTGCTGATAAACATATATGCAACCTGTCATAATTATTGATTTTCCTTGTACCTTCTTGACACTTATATACATACGATTGAAATGATGTGAGAAAATCGTTTCAATATTGAGAAATTACTTCCCACTTCTTTTACAGACATAAAGGCAAATGCTCAAATTCAGTCACATGAAAACGAATATTCGTATTTGAAAATTGTATTCGAATATTCGCGGGAAAAACAATATTCGGATATTCGTTCCCATCCCTAGTAATAATGATAACAAGATGGCCGGAATGGCCCTTAACCACTCACCTGAATTTTATTGGTACAGTGGAACCCATCAAAGTAACCTTCTAAATATATTTATTAAGAGTCCCTGCTTTCTAACAAAGTTTCATTCACATTTTCCTAATTGTTGAAGAGGAGATGTTATTCCAAGAATTTAAAGTAGAGCCTGCCCATCCATTCTTTACTGAGGCTACTCAAAATAAGCCCTGCCCTGCCATGACAATGTTTATGGGCCAATCACAATTTTGAAAACTAATTTTGAAGAGGGTCATCACAGGATCAACGGATAATTTTTCTCTTTTAAAACAACAAATCATACCACTTTAAACTGCCTAATAAAAACAAAACTCACCCCCACGACTTCCAGCACTTGATGTGCGTTTCTTCCCTCCACTTCCTACTCTGTCCTCCCCGTCTTTAGTTGATCTTTTTGTACCACCACTGCCAAGTCTTTCTTCTATTTCATTCCTTAACAACAAGTGAATGATCAAGTCCTAATCAACAGTCAAATGCATGAATATTCTGGTTGAAATAAAACTTAGGCGGTAAAGACTAAGATCAAACTGAAACATATCTACAGGCTACTCTTTATCTATACCTCCTGCCACAGCAGGAATATTCCAGGTTAAGCATGATGAGGGTTAAATGCACCATTTGTTACCATGCACTTATGATAAATTCATCAGGAATTTTGTAATAAAATGTTTACTTGTTACATATGAGCCTGTGCATGACATTTACAACAATTTGAAATGTGTGTAAGGTGCAAACATTGAGCTGCATTAAAAGCCACATAGTGCAAATACAAAGTAACCTGATGGTCTACAGATTCTTGAAGACCTTATCAAGCTACTAAATGCAAAGTGAAGACTGTGGTCAGACTGTGCGGATGCACAGGCTGGTCAGAGTCTGTGCTTTGTACATATTTGGAATTGTTGGAAATCTCACACACAGGCTCATATGTGACTATTTACCCTAGAAAAAATAATAAAACAATCATATGTAACTTTTTTCTGTGTTTCAAAGTCTTTAAGAGCTTGAGAATATTTCTGCACATCAATGAAGAGAAACCTGATGGTCTACAGATACTTGAAGACCTTATCAAGCTACTAAATGCAAAGTGAAGACTGTGGTCAGAGACTGTGCAGATGCACAGGTTGGTCAGAGTCTGTGCTTTGCACATATTTGGAATTGTTGGAAATCTCACACACAGGCTTATATGTGACTATTTACCCTAGAAAAAATAATAAAACAATCATATGTAACTTTTTTCTGTGTTTCAGTCTTTAAGAGCTTGAAAATATTCTTAGCAAAAAAAGAAACTTTACATACTTGTTGGTCTGTTTTGAATGACTTACAGTGGCTAAAGGCCAACTTTATTTACATGTGTTAGTTGGACTAGCTACAGAGCCTACACAGACGCAGAAATTTGCGCAATTGAAGCAAGTCCAAGCAAATGCGTCCGTAACTTTCGGTTTTGGTCACATACTCATGTTGAGCTACCCAAAGTTCATTTTAAGTGATTTTGCTTACACAGTCACACTCATTCCTTAGCATTGGCACGAAAAAAACAAAATTGTTTGTACATTTTTATTGAAACGGGTATGTAACAACAATCTAATAAAGGCAGGAATCAGACTACAGGTATACATAGAGCTTGAATGTCTGTTTATAACGCCACTCTTAAGTTTGGCTACTCGAGACAGGCAATTCACATTTTAACATCTGGGTTTAGAACTGCCGCGCCCGGTTAGGACAATCGGTTACGCATCTGGTTTTCATTCATCGGGTCGTGGGTTCGACCTCTGGCTCGGCCGTCTTTAATCCCATATTTGACAAAAATCATTATGATAAGTGTCATTTCTCTGCCACACAATTGGCAAGTGATACGCCTAGGAGAGAATGGCGACTGGTGCCTCAGATGAAAGCTCTAGCTGTACTGTGAGTAACGACAAGAAACTATGGATAGGTGCACCAGTGATCGATTTTGAAATGTAAAACTATCGAAAGTGACCTTTAAACCCATATTAATTAACAAAAAAAAATCAGTTACAACCACATGAAGTGTCGGCCGAGATGAGAAAGGCCACTTGTGACGTCAAGTAGATGCCCTGTTACCATCGCATTTTTTTCAATTCATTTCATCAAAGGAAGGATAACTGCAAGACAAGTATGCGTATTTAGCTCAGACGTTGGTCTATCGTGATATTGGAACGACTCTAATCTCAAAAACGTCAAGGACCCATACTCAAAACATCACCGACAATCTTTAATAAATTTCTGTGATTTTTGAAATCGACCCCTTTGTCCTTTGACCACCAATAAAACCTCATTTTACAAACATCCAGTACTGACCCTTCCATATACTGACTGATATTGCCTTCAAGTTTCATGTAATAGTAACATCTGTATTCTTTATGGTTTCATAGTGATACTACAGCCCTCAGTAAGTCATGTAAAGTTTCTTTTTTTGCTAAGTATATTTCTGCACATCAATGAAGAGAATAGTTCAATGGAAAATCTTTTGAATTCTCTGACAACATTTGATCTATAAAGCTTGACAGCTCACCTCACAGGGGCATTAACTGCTGCACTACTTGGTGCCCTATGTGGTGGGGCCTCAATTCCATCCCCTTCTCCCCTCTCTTCAACAGGAAGGGCGTGGGTACTTTCTTTAGGTCCACTATGAGCTCTTCTTGTGGTCTCTGGGCTATCATAACTCAAATCTCCTGAAACTTAGAAAACAATACTTTTTTAATCCTTATAGTGGGTTATAAAATTTTTCCTTAATGATATGAATTAATCATTTTACCATAGTAGTGAAATCATCAGGATAACTCAATGTTTAGTTAGATTTAATCCTTTTTTGTTTTTTTCAAATTATTGAAATCATCTACAGGGAACTCTAACAAACACATGAAATCATCAAATTATCATGTCATTCATGTGTAATGACTCCTTCAAATGATTTTTTTTCATACCTCCATAAATTCAAAAGAATTCTCATATCAATTCTAAAATGTGATCTATTCTATAATCATGCTTACTGTCTGTTGAAGATGAACTTTTGCTGGCCTTGACATGACTGGACTCTGCAGGAGTTGCTGTATCTACACTGTTTGCATGTTGTAGTCGGGTTCGTACCCCTTTCCTGGAGGATGGTTTATTAGAATCATTTGGTGGACGAGGCGGGAGGAGAAGACTCTCAACTTCAGACTCAGATGGGAGTTTAGCTACCTAGAATAAAAGATAAATAGAGGATAATCGTTTGTTTCAGTGTAAGATCGATTTATATTTCATTGAGTGAACAACAAAAGCTATATGAAAATATAGCTTTTGTTGTTCATGAAATGAAATATTTATCTATCTTACACGAAAAACAAATGATTATTCTATTTCTTTAATGCAAAAATGAGAAAAAATGTGACATTTCTTTGACATATTTTCGTAAAGTGCGTCATTTTGCTCGCGATTGCTATGCAATGTTCATTGTGACGTCACTTATTTCGCCCCACATAGATGACGTCAGATAGGATGATTTCACAAAAGCAGGGTATAAGTTTTTGATAATTTCACTTTTTTGTAGTGAGATTATCAAGTGATAATCTACCGTTATTTCTCACTAAACCACCGAAAAGCATTAAAGAAAATATAATAATCAATTTTATTTGAATTGAAAGGGTGGGATTATACCAATTTATAAATATTTCAGTCATATTGCAGTAACTTGCGCACCAAATAATGGATTCATGGTTTGTCTCACTACCATACATCCTTTCCTAGCCTCCAGCTACTTTCTGAGGAAAGAATTTTAAAGCAAAAGTTTACAACTGGACGCAGGGATTACAGATGCACAATGGACACAGCATTACGACAATAGCCCCAGTGGCCTTCGGCCAGTGAAGCTAACAAACTGACAAAATTTAAATTTATCAGGATAATTTACATTAATGAAGTTATGAATGATTCCGAATTTTGTTTTGGAATAAGATGAGTGGAACTTTTGGGAAAATAATTACCAGTCATTTTCTGTCATATTGCAATGGCTGGAGCACCTTAAAATTGATTCCTGGTATTTCTTTCACCAGTACTGGCATTACATCCTTTCTTAATATCCAGCAACTAACCCACTTATGTTTACAAACATACACCATTTGGTAAGATACAAATATCGGAAAGGATTCATGCTAGGAGTGATAAACTGAAGTCACTATTAGATTATTAGAAAATGACAAAGTTTTCAAACAGGTCTAAATTCTAAGAAACTGAAGACAACAATTTAGTTGATGACATATACTGTCTAAAATAGAATAAATACATACAGAATTTTTTTAGTATTTTCCTTTTAGTTTGAGACATTATTGAATAACATTTTCCAGTAGAGCACTGACTTTCTGGCTCTATGAATTGTTGAAGAGGAGATGTTATTCCAAGAATTTAAAGTGATAATAGACCCTGCCCATCATTTCATTACTGAGGAGACTCAAAATAAGTCCTGCCCTGCAACGCCCATATATGAGCCAATCAAAATTTGTGAACAACTTTTGAAGAGGGTCATCAAAGGAACATTCTGAAAAAGTTTCATTGAAATCTGCCCTGTGGTTAAAGAGGAGATGTCGTTCAAAGATTTCGGACTCAAAATAAGCACTGTCCTGCCACCTCCATTTTTATGGGCCAATAAATTTTTAGCCAACAAGTTTTAAAGAGGGTCATAAAAACATTCTTGTTAAGTTTCATTGAAATCTGTCCTGTTTACGCAAGCACAGACACACAGATGGACGGACGGATGTACGACAGACATACCGCCATGACAATAGCTCGCTGGCCTTTGGCAAGTTGAGCTAAAAAGTATTATGGAAAAAAAAGCAATTACTTGATACGAATGTAATTTCTCCCTTTGAACACAATATTTTCTAACATTTAAATTAAACTTGTTTTCAATACCACTTTTATTTATGCAACCACTTTCAATTAAGAGTGTTCTTAGTTCTTCCCTTTTTTTGGGGGGGGGGGGGGGGGGGGGGAACGGAAGCAGAGATGTAAATTATATACAGAAATATTCATGCAAAGAAATAACATGCATTAATAAAACAAATATGCTTCTGAAACATCAATATTTTTTGAGGTCTGATAATAAATCTTGACATTTGGGGATAACCTTGATATTGAATGACAAAATGCTTCTGAAGCATAATTTTTCAGAATCTGAGCTTCATATATAAATGCCCTTGACCTGAAGGGTGAAAGACTTGTTTAGATGAGAAGAAAATTCATGCCAAATATGTGGATAAATTGTCAATCCAATAGTATTACAGGAAAATGTTTAATTTGCAAGTAAATTTATCATAGACAGACAGACAATGGTGAAACAATATGCCTTGATCTATCAATTCAGAGGCATAAAAATTACATAGAATTGAAATAAGTTTCTTCAGCTGGTTAAAAAGAAAGCATTTTGTATTGCTAACAATTTACTAAACCATACAATGAAAAAGAGAATTGTCTATAAAAAGTCATGTTTTTAAGCAGACTTAAAAACCTTTAAGCCTTCTAATAAAAGATCACTCCTGTGAATTTCATGTTTTCAACTTTTGGATAAATAATAATAACAATATAAACAGGAGGCCAATTACTGCCTGAGACACTCTACTGACTATCAAGTTTTTCTTCAGTAATATCTGATATTTCAGGTACTTAATGCTTTAAGAACTTTAAGAAGAATGTAAAAGAGAAAGTGATCAAATGCATTTTCTCCTTTTTTTTGTTTAAAACAATGATAATAGGCGCTCCCAACACACAACACACTTTAACAGTGTCTATTCCAGGAGGGGGGATGGCGCATTTTAGCACTCTTTTTGAAGGTCCCTCCTGTTACTATGTACGGAACATCCAGTATGTTCTTAATGGGTTTGAAATAAAGTAGTGCCTATTTTGATTGAATTAAGTATTTCTCTAGACTTCTTTTTGCAAAATCACTGTATGGTTCGTCAATGGCCTAATATTAGAATTCTGTTTCATGTGAAGATAATGAAAATTCCTGTGAAAAATACAAAATGAAGTTATCAAATTTTAATCATGCGTATGGCATAAGCAAATCAAGGGTTTATGGCAAAAACAAAGTTTGTATCTATACACTGTATCGACACATACTATTTTTTTTTATCTAAGCCCTCAATATTGCAATGTGTAGTAATTTGAAAAAAAACATGTGTTTTTAGGTCGTGACCTTTTGAATTATTATGTAAACAGGGACGTTCACCATCAGCACCTCTAAGTGCTTTGATTGAAGAAGGTTGGGGAAAATTTTACAAAGAGAAAGCTCAAAAATTTCCATCTTTTTGGCAATTTTGCTGATTTTCAACAAAATTACCCCTACTTTTTTCATCCTAGAATAGACACTGCTTTAATAAATTCAACCATATCGCTTCAGTGCTTGTCAATAAAGTCTTTTAACTCCTAAACCTGACATTTTCATCAAAGGATGATCACTGTAAAAAGACAATGGACTTTAACCAAACAAGAGGGCCATAGTGGCCCATAATCGCTCACCTTAGTTAACAGTCTTAGGATCTGACCTCTTAACCTAGTTTTTAACCATACTTGATCCAATTTCGAACCAGACAGATTTTTAAAGATAATTTCAATCTGACTTATTCTCAGGATGATTGGGCAAAAGTTATGGCCTCTTGAGTGTCTTCAAGGTTTTCTAATATTTGATAATGTGACCTCATTTTTGACCCCATTTTTCATCAAGAAAGTCATTCTGACCAATTTTCAAGTTGATTGAGCAAAAATATGGCTTACAGAATGTCTACAAGGTTTTCCTAATATTTGACCCTGTGACCTCATTTTTGACCCCAGTTGACCCAATTACGACTCTTGTCCAAGATTTTATCAAGACAATCATTCTGACCAATTTTCAGGTTGATTGTACAAAAAATATGGTTTCTAGAGTGTCTCCAAGGTTTTTCTAATATTTGACCCCGTGACCTCATTTTTTACCCCACTTGACCGAATTTCGAACTTGTCCGAGATTTAATCAAGACAATCATTCTGACCAAATTTGAGATTGATCTGTAAAAAATGTTGCCTCTAGAGTGTCTACAAGGTAAATGTTGACAAAGCACAACACATGACAGACGACGGACATCATGCGACCACAAAAGCTTGCCTTGAGCACTTTGTGCTCAGGTGAGCTAAAAAGGACATGCACATCTCTGTTTGGTACTTATCATATTCTGCAAAGTTTGAATGTTTGAAAAGCTACAGACAGACTGACAAGCTGACTCCTTTTCATCCCTAAAACATAGATTTGAGGGAATAATTATCAGGCGCTTACATTAGTCATCTGCTGAACCCATTACCCTTTCATTAATTTCTAAGAAAACAAAAAGTAAATGTACAACATTTTAACATATGACTTCAGACTACATTAAATAGCTTACATCTTCCTGATGGGTGGTTAAGGATGGTTTCTGAAAAAAGAGAAAACTTTCTCTCACAACCAAATTCTTTTCAGTGATAATCCTTAACCCTCATTATGCTGACTGTAAATTTTGTTTATAACAAACTGCTATTTTATTTTTTTTTGGGGGGGGGGGGGAATTACTACCAGTCTGCTTAAGTTTTTCTGACAATAATTTACAAGAAAAAAGAGATGTTTGTAAAACATTTATCCCCCCCCCCCCCTAAAAGCAGGTCAATAGCCTATTCTTTGTCAAGCAACAAAGGGCAATAACCCACAAAAAAGTCCAGCGCTTCTCTATGAGATCTATCCACCTGTGAAGTTTCATGATTCTAGCTTGCATACTTTTTGAGATATACTTCAGACAAAAAAATGGTTTACAGATGGACTGACTGATGGACCGACAAGTACAAAGCAATACACCTCCTCTTCTTCAAAGGGGGTCAAAATTAATCAATCCAGGCCAAGATCAAACTGCATCTTGATGCAGTCTGATCACAGTCTATACTGTTTGCCTATTCTTTGTATATATGAAGAATATGCTGTGAACAGCATGAGAGGGGTTAAAGAATAAATTTCACAGTTTTTTTTTATCTGACATTGTCTAATTTGGCATTTAACAGTGTAAGATATAATGGCTAAAAATACAATGTTGCTGATTTTAGAAATAACTTGTTGAATTCAATTGCCTGATGCAGTAAACCATTATCACTGATTCTACAAAAAGTTGTCAGAAATGCTAAATGGGTTCACCAACATGTTGGAGTGTTTATGTGACAATGGTATCAGCTAACCTAATTCAGTGAAGAAGAGTTTTCATAAAACAAAACTAGGGGGATTATCTACAAGGATAGCATAAGTAGAAACATTATTTGATGGAGTGCAATGGGAAACAAAAAATATCATGATATAAAGACTACTCACATGATCTAATGGGCTGAGGCGAGTACCAGAAACTGGTCGAGATTCAGGATCAAAATGGCGAGAATCTAGGCTGAAATGATGTAAGAAGCACATATCTTAACCCTTGTCATGTCGAATAAAGGCCTCAACTGAAATAATGCATCAAAATCAAGGGGCTAAAAGCATTGAAAGTACTAAATGTTGGTCAATATTTTTATTTGTGATTAATTCTAAAGAAAAATCTGGTTTAAAAGGAACAAACAGGTGGTGTAGTCTAAGATCTTCCTACACACATGTGCAGGAAGATCTTTGTCTAAACCTCATGCAAAAAGCAAAAATATTCTAGGATCAGCAGGAAAAAGGTTAATGGCTTAGCACCAAGCATAGAGGCAGTTACAACTTTTTTGTGCAAAGCCATTGATATAGACTTTTAATGATGACAAGAGGACCAAGATGGTCCTAGATCGCTCACCTGAGTCTCTTTGACCCCTGGGACATCACATTAAACAGATAGGCAGATGTCAAAAAGAAGATATTTGCCTAAGATCAATACCATGGAACGTTTTCAGCAAAGAGCAAGACAAATATGCCTTTTTGATCTTTGATTCTATGTAAAAAGGGATGCACCCGGGAGGACCCTAAATGTGACCCCAGGGTCTTGATATGAACAAACTTGGAAGAGGTCCATAAGATGATGCAATATTCTAAATATGAAAGCTGTCTGCATTCTGGTTTCAGAGACGATGATTTTTGAAGGTTTTCCTATTTTCACCCACCGTGCTCAGATGAGCTGAAAGGGATGGGCCTAGGTGGAGCCCAAATATGACCCAAGGGTCTTGATATGAACAAACTTGGTAGGGGCCCACTAGATGATGCTATATACCAAAAATGAAAGCAGTGTGCCCTCTGGTTTCAATTAGAGATGATTTTTAAAAGATTTTCGCTCTTTGATTCTATGTAAAAAGGGTTCACCAGGGTGGAGTTGGTATTTGCCACTTGTGATCTTCCATTTTCACTCACTTTTTGCGAGTTAATGAGTGCTATATATGTCCCAGATCTTATCAATATGGGGGCATAAAAATACCTACCAACTCATATCTGAGCCTTTATCTTTTATTGGGTAAAAGTCAACACTACAGTATTACCTAAATGCACTGGGTGGTCTGTTATCAGATGTATTCACTGGGCGACTCCCAAAAAGTGTTCTTCTTTCTTCACGTGGAGTAAAGGGTCTCTTTGTCTTCAACTCTTTCAGTGAGGATCTGGCTTCATTGATGATTTGAACAGACAAGGGCTTATCCACAGGGGGAGCATAAAAAGGCCGGTTCTCCTTGGGCTTTCTAGGGGGCTGGGGTGGGCTAGGCTCCATAGCATGTCACTGAAAATTTGCTCCTTGTCAAGCCATTGTACTGCCTGTAAGTGAAAAAATCAGCCATGAGACATATCCTTAAGGTTACCCTCTACCATTGACACCGGATGGCGGCACTCATCCTTTCTAACTATTTATCTCTCATCAATGGGTCGATAATCCATAGACCTATGTGGGATAGCAGATCTCTGTAGGCTAGGAAAGGATGTAATGGTAGTACTGGTATGAGAAATAGTAGGAATCCATTGTTAGGTGCTACAGCCGCTGCGATATAACTGAAAAATTGTTGAAAGCGGCGTAAAACTCCATTCAAACAAATCAAATCTATCTCATTGTTGGTTGAATTTGATGTCTTTATGTTTTACCTTCTCAAAATAAAAATAAAATTATCATTATGTGAAAATGTTAATCTTACTATTGACTTAATACAGACCTGGACTCAATTATTCTGAATTTAAGAAAGTAGGTGAGAGGTCACAGTCACAGCTAAGGGTTCTATACAAGGATGCCAGAATAAAAGACAATCTTATCAATAAGTGACACAATATAGTTCTTGACCTGATAATGTAATATTGTAGAAAGTAGGTCAAAGGTCATGGTTGGGATCCAAGGTTCAATAGGATGCAAGAATCTAAGAAAATCATCTACCAACCTTTATTATTGATTTAGTACTGTTGTAGCCATAATACTTTAATAGTTAAGAAAGTAGGCCAAAGGTCAACATCTAGGTCAAGGGTTCAACATGATGCCTGAATCAAAGGCAATTATCTACCAATCTTTAACTTTGACTTAATACAGTCCTAACCTAAATAATGCAAATAAATAAAATAGTTAATAAACAATAGCTGTCGGGCGTACAGCAAAGCTCAACTATTCCATGTGCTGGATAGTAACAGCAAATCAATATTGATATTGGAAAATTCCATTAAATGAAAGTCAAGAGAAAAGAATCTTTGTCCAGATGCTGATATTATGGTCACAGAAGCATGTGCAAACTTTCCAAGCAATAATAATTGTAACAATGATTTTGTTGTCTGTATGTTTTCCCCAATAATATCTTGTGCAGACATTTGTCCAAGATGCGAAATTGACGTCAAATCACATAATATTTTAGTTTGGCCTTTGCAATTAAAGTATATTTGGTCATAAAGTTAAGTGATCAATGGTAGCTAAATGATGTATTCTGCATTCAGATTGGGTAAAACCTGATTTAGGAATCGACTCTCAATTTGTGCCGAGTGATGTTCGCTCTATAGAGTTAAACCCCTTGTCTATATAATCATATATGTTTTAAAAAAAAAATCAGCGGGATAGACATGCGTAAACCTAAAATTCCAAAGCGTTTTGGTTGTAAAAATTCTTAAGAGTTTGTATTAAAGTAGTTCCGGCCGAAAATGTACCGGTTATCACCGATCTATGTCATTTTCATATGGTGTTCATGGCCCAGAATGTGCCCCGTATCTCTGTCAATCGCTAGGCAAGTTACCGGCCCTCCAAGCGATGATTTTAGATGGCTCGTAGCCGTTGCTAGGCAAAATGGCACGGGAGTGAGACACCCGATGTGGGGAACTAATGCACCGATCCCTTTGTTGTAGGTAGGCTTGTGTTGCTCCACTCCAGCACTATAATCGAGGTTAGTTTGGCGGGGCTGAGGCTATCAGCGGCAGATCTAGATCGATAAGCGCTGATGTCGCTAGGATGCCTTCTGAGCTGATTTTTTGTAGAGGCACTACAGCTGTAGCTCGGCTCCCAGTGGGCCGATCGGGACAATATTGGTGTCTAAGCGTTCATCTCGACGAGCTGTACAATCCGAGAGAGTTTCGCACCTCCATCATATTCACAGGCAAAAATCACGTTTTCGCCGCCCTGTGCAATGGCTGGGTCAAGATTGCTCGACGTCGATCGCCTCTGTGGCTCAGTCTCTACCAACGAGGTGAGTTTTGCGGACACAGTTCATCTATGGCCGGAAAAACGCGAATATGGGCCCTGGGGCACCAGAGCAGAGTGGCCGTTGCCAGGTTACGCCGTTGGGCCAGCCAAGGCTCCGATCGATTGATCATTGTTCCGCTCTTGTTGCTCCCTTCAAGCACTACAATCGTAGCGAGTTTGGCGGGCTGTGGCTATAAGTGGCCGCATCTAAGCAATTTGTAAAATAACTCTGGGTCAAGATTGCTCGACGTCGATCGCCTCTGTGGCTCAGTCTCTACCAACGAGGTGAGTTTTGCGGACACAGTTCATCTATGGCCGGAAAAACGCGAATATGGGCCCTGGGGCACCAGAGCAGAGTGGCCGTTGCCAGGTTACGCCGTTGGGCCAGCCAAGGCTCTGATCGATTGATCATTGTTCCGCTCTTGTTGCTCCCTTCAAGCACTACAATCGTAGCGAGTTTGGCGGGCTGTGGCTATAAGTGGCCGCATCTAAGCAATTTGTAAAATAACTCTTTAGAGTATTATTTTTTACCATATTGATGTTCTTTAAAAATTTGGTGTCATCTAATACTCCTTTCAATCTGTACCATAACTCTTTAGAGTGCTTATTGGATTATTTCAATGTTCCTTAACAATTCGGAGTCCATTACATACTTCTTAATTTTATACCCAAACTCTTTAGAGAACTGATTTAATTATCTTATCGTTCTTTAACAATTTGAAGTCCACTAAATATTTCTTTCAATCTGTACCATAACTCTTTGGAGTGCCTTTTTGATCATTTCAATGTTCTTTTATAACTTAGGGTCCATTACATACCCTCAGTACCCATACCCTAACTCTGTTCCGTGGAGAATATTTATCTATCATACATTCCGCAATTTTGATATTTCATCCTTATCCAGATATCTTTTTCAAATTTTTGACAATTAAAAATTGAAAAAGGCTATTTTTTAAGTTAAACCATTGAAATTTATTTTGACGAACAGTTTCTTCTCTTTTAGTAATATTTTTCGATTTAAAAAAAAAAACAACAAACAACAGGAGCTTTGGTCGATCTTAAACTCATATTTTTTGCAATAAGCTTGGCTATAAGTGCACTTTTCAACTATTTAACTATGTGTATGCGCCCATGGCCTATCTCTATAATAAAAGAATTGAGTTGAAATGGTATTTATATACCTGTAGAATAATCAATTTACTATTTCAAACACGCCACAAACACGTCGCACGTTACAAACACGTTCCGGGGACGTTGGTGACACGCTCAAGAACGCTGGTATACGCTATCAACACGTTACTGATACGTTACTCACACATTCATACTCGCTATGAATACGCTACAAGTGCGTCGCTATTTGGCAAAAAGAATAAGTAGGTCAGCGTATGTCGACGTTTTACAGACTTAGTCGTTTTCTCAAACGTGTTAGGCACACGTTGGCTAAAACGTTGAGGTGTGACAGGACAACAACATCTGTTGCACTGTTAAAGTTGATGAAATCTGAAACGTAACATAACTTTTACGTGTCCATACCTTAAATCAAACCATTGTCTTGGAACTTTCAAAACCTTTCATGATACAGATCTCAAAATACACTGCAACTCCATTATAACGGAATCTGTTAGAGCGCTGAATCCATTATAATGCTTGGTCCGCTTGGCTCCCGAAATTTGGGGGGGGGGGGGTGTCGACCATTTTGGGATGCTGCGGCGATGTTACCCGATCCGCCGTTAACTCTGTTTTGATCGCGATTTTAGATCGAAGGGTGAAAACACTTAGATTAAAATTGATACTGAGCGAAGTCAGGTAAATCGATACAATTGTTTTTCTCACCACCCGCGGAGCAGTGGTGGCGATAAATGCCTCAGGTCAGAGAGAAATGATTGTCGACATACATAGGCCTATAGTTATATCAATTCCCCTGGAGCACCGAATTCTATCTATCTATCTATCTATCTATCTATCTATCTATCTATCTAAACATACTGCCTAACTCCCCTTTCAGGTTTTACTGGCAGGTGACCCAATTTAGATGTTATCAATTTTTGCATGAGAAATTCGAGAGGCAGTAGAATCCCTTTTTTTTTTTTTTTTGAAGGGTTTTCATCCACTGCTACCCATTTACAGCTTGGTGGACTGAGGCAGTGACTATTAAGTTTCTTGCCCGAGGAAACACCTCGCTGTCACCAGGACTCGAACCCATGACCTTCGGATCAGGAGACCAACGCCCTAACCACTGAGCTATCGAGGCAGTCTATTCGATCACGAGTAAAACCATCACATCCTTTCCTAACCCCATACTGCTATCTCACATAGGTCTACGATTAGTAACCCATGGGTGAGTGACTTAGGCCTATAGTCAGAAAGAATGAGTCCCGCCGTCGGAGAAACACGGCATCCCAATATTGACAGTCCGGCGCGCTACCAACTGCGCTTTGTCGACAGTAGTGACGCAATTGGACACCGAAAAGTCTAGCTCGCATGCGATTAAATCCAAGTTAATAAAGCTGTGTTTTCGCAAAATAAGCTTATCTCGTTTTATTTTCTGAAATCTTGAACATTTACCGCTGTTGACAAACGTTTCAAAAAGCGACTCGCCCCTTACCCAATTTATTGGTTTATTACCTCCCTTTGCCGATCCCGTTGAATTTTCTTATAAATATTACGTTTTTTGTAAATATATGATGAAATTTTGTTTCTTCTTTATTAAACTTATTCATATTATAGTCATGTTTTAAAATTCAAAGCCCAAATGAATTATTATCGTTGATTCCTATCTCTCACTAAATAGACAATTTCATTCAGTTTTAAACAGGAAGCTATATATAAACCTACATTTCCCACTTACCAGTGTCAAACAAAGAAACCAAAAATGGCGCGAATCTGATAATCAAAACTGTGAATTAACATCCTGTCAAACCAAGGTTTACTAACGTTTTACTTACAGTTTTCGAGAAAAAGCTTTCGATATTCCTTGACTCGTAAAGATGATGTTGATTGATTGAATGGAGTTTAACGCCGCTTTCAACATTATTTCAGTTAAATCGCAGCGGCCGGAGCACCTAACAATGGATTCCTGGTATTTCTTTCACCTGTACTACCATTACATCCTTTCCTAGCCTCCGACTGCTATCTCACATAGGTTTACGATTATCTACCCATTGGTGAGAGACAAACGTCGGAAAGGATATTTGCCGCCACCGGGGATCGAACCCACGACTTCCAGATTGGAAGTCTTATGCCTTATGCGCTATGGTGGCGGCTCGTAAAGATGATGTATTGAATGAATTAGATTATCTCCGCAAACCGGCGATCCAAATGTTGTAGATACAAATTCATATAATTGAATTTACAGCATTTTTTCTCGCTCTTCGAAGAATGCGGTCCTGCACTCCGAGAGATTCGATTACTTAGGTATAGTTTCGATCGGACGTAGGGTATTGTTTATTTTGATTGTTTAGATAATTATGAAATTCCTTGATCTTATGAAACTTTATTGATTTTACCAACTTTACCCTTTTGAGATCGTCGTTATCAGCTTTTCTCAGCTGCCGGGCGGGTAGGCCCGAGAAATCGGGATTCAGAGAACTAAGAGGAGTCTGCGATCATTTAACCCTACAAACAAGATTACTTTATCAAAGATAGTTTTATTTGGCTTAGGGACAACAAAACGATCTTAAAATAAAAAATACCAAAGTAACAAACCGCGTTTGTTCTTCAATTCATTGCCGATTTTTTAATATCAAATACGATGGCCTAAATATGTACATGTATATCTAGATATCCGATATCGTTATCAATATTGACCCTGTGTCTGTTATGTTTCCGCGGTACGTAATTGTTCACCGCGGTGACGGCCGGGGGGGTACAGCGTTATAGCAGGTACACCCACTTCTTCTGCTGTTTGATTTCTTGGACCCGACCACAGCGTTTTAATGGAGTTGCAGTGTAGTACCCTTGGTATAATTGTAGGCGAAAGACCCAACCTCCTTACTACAGCTTTAAAGAACGTTAGTTACTAAATTTTGCCGCCCAATGGCAATATTGTCTTGGAGTCTTTAATCAGTATCGTGATTATATGGTCATTTGGCAAATTTTAAATGCGGGTAGGCATATTCTTTTTGAGATTGGAAATGCCACAAAAATTAAATGCATTGAGTGTATTTCTACAAAAAGAAATTCAGCTCTATCAAATGTTAAAAAGGGTACCAGCTACTTTTTGTGAGAGCTTAATCGTATCCAACTATTGTGGAGTCCTTTGCTTGGTAGTTAGGAATAAGGATGGTGGATTTAGGATCGGATGGTCTCACGTTTTTTCCAAAATAATTTGTGTATAAATGAGAATGTACGGTGGCGCAAGCTAGTCCAGTTGCCGAACAGTATTAGATAATTTATTTGTGACCCGTCACGCAAAAAAGGTACCATCTTGGAAATGCATAAAGTTTCGGCCCGAGTCAGACTGTGCGTATTGCACGGGTCTTATTTTCTGAATCTAGACTGATCAGGATACCTTCCAGTGAAAGAATTTTTGATATAGGACTTCTGGTTGTTTTATGCTGGATCAAATCTCTTTTTCAATAATTCATTGAATTGGATGGTCCTTTTCGGCGTGACGGGTCACATCTATCGGTAAATTCTTCTTGATAAATGAATTATCAGTAAAAATTGAAAAACATTTCGCGATTAATTTTTTTTCAAATGTGAACAGCGAAAAAACCCAGATCAGCCTTTGAATTTCCAAAGTCTGATCGAAATCTTCACGCACTTTTTAATTTTTGAATCAAACATGATCATTGAAGCATTTAATTAAATGTTTCAAAAGCCTTTAGAGTCTAATTCCGTTGAGTGTACCAGAACTCTTTCTACTTTAAGCGTGACCATAGACATGTCCCTGTGGGAATACTCTTCGGTGCCGTCATCTTCACAGCAAAACACTAGCTAGGGGATCAAAGCAGTAAAATTATTGAAATAACCCAAGGAATAGTTAACATTCGAAAAAATTGGAATTCCGTTGAATTTTGTAGAAATATACCTTTTTTAAGAGCAAAAAATATTGATAATTTGCATAGTTTACACTGTTGCCTTGTCGGAATGTTTTGTCTTGTTTGCGCATGCGTATTATCTAGGCTTTGTTTGCTTTTAAAGAGAAATGCTAAATCGAATATATAGTTTCCATTCGTACAAACAATATAATGAGGTCATATCATGAACATCTTTTAAAAAATAAGAATTAATCATATAGATATGAATCAAGGAACTCTAAGTTTGACAAAACTGACAGAAATAATAAGTCGAATTAGGGCATTGTCAAATAAATAAAGGAAACAAGCATAGCAGGATAAATCGCAATCCACGGGGAGAGGATGGCGACATATTTCGGTGACACAGATCTTGTGTTTTCAAGAGCTGTCGACGATGAAGATGATGATAGAACTGAGGACTGTGATGTCGAGCAGTCCAAGTAATAAGTTTTAGCACTACAGTAGGCTTTTCAGTCAAACCGAACCCCGGTCAAACCGGTCCCAATATCGATTTTACGTCGGTTAAGCCGGCCCCAATATAATAAAGACAATAAAGGGTGATAATTATTTAGAAACGTAATGCTCTGTGATATATTTTTTTATGCACCCGTAGCGAAAGATCGGGACATATTGTTTCGACGTTGTCCGTCTGTCTGTTTGTCTGTCTGTCTGCAAAACTTAACAAAAAAAAACGTAACATTGCCAATATCTTCAAGCCTATACAAGATACAAGGCTCATATTTGGTATGATGATAGACCTCAATGATACGCATCTGCTGATACCAAAGTCAAGGTCATGTGATAAGGTCTAGGTCATCTCTCAAGGTCAAATAATTCAAAAACTCAACCAAAAAACTTAACATTGCCAATATCTTCAAGCCTATTCAAAATACAAGGCTAATACTTGGCATGATGATAGATCTCAATGATTGACATCTGCATGTTCCAAAGTCAAGGTCGTGTGACAAGGTCAAGGTCATCTTTCAAGGTCAAACTTCTTATTAACATAACCAAAAAACTTTCATTGTTCAGATTATTTAAGCATATTATAGATACCCTGTCTCATAATTGGCATGATGAAAGATCTCAGTGATGTTCATTTGTGGTTTAAACCTATTTATTTTACATCGATTGGGAAACAAGTTCTTACAACTTAGATTAATCCCTCTCGATTCTGCTTCCTGGAAAATTCACCAGTACTCGCGCCGAATGTGTGGGCCAATGAAAGAACCAAGATCGATAGCCGCTCTTGGGAATCGAACTCAGGACCTTTGGGTCAAGAGGCCGACGCTCTACCTCTAGACCACGGACACCACAAATGTGATTCATTTGTAGGTATCAAGATCAAGTCGAGGTCATGTTAAAAGGTCAAGGTCATTTGTCAAGGTCAACATTTTGAAAAAAATGCTGTTTCGGGGGCATTAGTATTTCACAAACACATCTTGTTTTTTTTTGGAAAGATTTGTTAAGTGTTGTCTACGAAAAGAAGAAACACCACAAAATATTTACATATTTATTTAAATTGCCTCTATCTTGAACTCTTTACCAAAATTAATCAACAAAAGAATTAGGAAATAACAAACAAAAAATCATGTTAATCAGTCACTAGTAATATCATTTTTATGAGGCCATTTTTTTTTCTTTCTTTTTCAAACTCTTACTTTCTATAGTTATTATCTTTTAAAGTCGTTTAGCTTTCCTACTTTGCAATACACTGATTAATAATGGTAAAGAAGCTTACGAAAGAAGACTTAATTCACACTTACTTCGGATAAACAATTAGAAAAATGCAAAAAAACAGACTGTACCAAATTCAAAGCCTTGCATACCGGATGATAAAATGGTTCAATATGGTTAGTAAATATATGGGAAAATGAGATCTAGGTATACAAAAAAGTTCCCCTTTTTTCATAATGTTTATAAAGTATACAACCATTCCACATATGTCCCAGAGACTTCTTAAATTTTTAATAGAGGTCTTGTTGCACCCCTTTGAATAAAAACAAATTTGGTCCGTCAAACATTTGTAAACTTCTTTAAGTCCATACAATAAATATCACTGTAAACTCTGTACGCGAGTTTGAAAATATTTTAAATGTGGTGGATATCAGTTCGATTGCAACATTTATGTATCAAGCTTTGAAAAAATAATCCACTGTTAGAAATAATTTAACCTTAAATTGTGCCATTTGTGTGTAATATTGCTTCGAATCGTGGTTACGTTATTTTTCTAAAAGCAGGCCTTTTATTAAAGCAAAATTACACATAAACATTGTCATATGATATGACATAAAAACATGAATTTCAATGGATCGTTATTCAAGGATTGTAACTTAAATCTAAGGATCATCTAAAAATCATGCATTTAGCTCTTTTTGTACCAAAAGTGAGTGACACCTTCTTTTTCAGTTATGTATATCCACCATCTTTAAGATACCATTGCAAAGTTGTGTTCATAGTTGCCATACAGTGAATATTGTGCAAAGCAGACTATTCAAAAGGTTCAGATTTTTGAAATGTTGTCATTATGCATCGCATTGGACAACGAATCGGTTACTCAGTGAGAAACGGTTGTAAATGCTTGTGAAGATATGGGCAGTTACAAAAGTTTCGTGCTGATCCTTCAAAGCATTCAGGCACTGATACAAAACTACACTATTTGAAATTATTACCCATTCTCGCTGTCGAACTTCAAGGGTTTTGAAGCCTGGTGCTCTACCAATTTCTCGCTGTCGAACTTCAATGGTTTTGAAGCCTGGTGCTCTACCAATGGTGTGTAGGTATTTCTAATTTGTATTAAAGCATTAATATAATTACTCAATTTGGTAATTGCATTCAGGGCAAGAATGTTAAATCATTTTGATGTTTCAATAGTGTGGGACAAAATTAAAAAAGTTTGTATGCAGAAAACGAGTTTAATTCTAAGGCATGATTTCAATGATTTATAGATTATTGAATGTCATTGATCTTTTATTGTGCAATTAATCAAATTAACAAACACTCTAACAGATTTTTTTATTAGCATTGGCCTTTATTTGTGTTATCAATTAAAACATCAAACACTTAGAAAACCTGAGGGTTAAACCAAATAATGCATAACACTGTAAAAAAGAAATCAAATGCGGTAATATCTTTTATGTTCTTTAATATACTTCTTGTGCACAACAGTGACAAACTAATTCTGTACAATAGAGCCGATTTTTTTTTCAAATGAATTTAGGATATATTTCTTTTTTACAACATAGTACATATAGTGCACGAAATAACATAATTAAACTTAAGTCTTTTATGCGGGGACTCTAAAATATGTATTTTTAGGACCAAGATTATTAACAAATCGGAAGTTCAAAATATTAATGGAAAATACATGTAAAAAACAAAAAATAATCAAAATAATAAGGGGCCGATATTTCTTTGACCGATTTGACCGTTTTTCTGAGTTGAGGGGCCGGTTTGACTATTTTTGGGGCCGGTTTGACCGGGGCTTGTTTGATGAGGGGCCGGTTTGACTGGTTCCCTACAGTAGAATCCCTTTATTAGCAACACACATAATAGAGATTTTTGGTTATTATTCCTGTTTCTCATCTATTTGTGCCTTCTCATTTGATTCGTGCATGCCAAATCTCCAATATTGTAAAAGCCGCGGCAATAGCGCAGTTGGTAGCGCGCCGGACTTCTAATCCAGGGGTCTATATTCGCACGGGTTCAATCCCTGGCCGCGGCACTTATCCTTTCCGACCTTTGTCTTCCACCAATGGGTAGATAATCGTAAACCTATGTGGAATAGCAACTGGAGGCTAGGAAAGGGATGTGGTGGTAGTACTGGTGTGAGAAATACCAGGATTCCATCGTTAGGTGCTCCAGTTGTCGCGATATAACTGAGAGATTGTTGAAAGTGACGTAAAAGCCCAAATCAAATCAAATCCAATATTGTAAAGATTTTTGTAAAGCCTAACTGTGTGAATGTTCACTTTTAGTGAAAAATGAAAAAAAACTTAGAATTATGTATTCATTTCCAGTACAAGCAAGTAATTAGCAGATTTAAAGCAATTACCGACTTTGCTAAAATGGCTGATTAACTTTGTCATACCATCTTTGAAAATAATGCCTGTGTCTGCAACTTATGCAAATGTTAGCGTTGAAAAATATCATGTGGACTAACTTTATGTTAAAAATTGTGAAGAGAAAAAAGATAGGACAAATCTTTGCAATAACCCCAAATAAGCTCCCTCAATTAGTCTGCACTAATCCAATGAGAAACTCTAGTCAAAATTAGACTGACCACCCCAGTGCACTTTAAAGTTAAATTTTGAAATAATACAACAGCTATGATTGTTTTTTGATTAGTTTACAATAGATAACTTTTTATCAATTTACACCCTGGTGTTATGATTAAGATTCAGGAATTGGTTTACAGTCAAAACGGCCCAAAGGCAAAATTGCCCTGAGTCAAAACAGCCCATAATTTGGTCAAAATGGCCCCAACCAGTTTTTACGATTGGTCAAAACGGCCAAAACATTTAATCTGTTCAATTTTCCTTTCTTTTTCGATGAAAATTATTTTTCAATAAAACAATTTAGTATTCGTGAATTTTAAAGCGTATACTCATGTATATTTTAACTATGTACATGAAGTAAATGTACATGGTTGACAATGTTCAAGAAAGGTATTAAATGGCATCAAAGAGGCAGAATAGATTCATAAACCGTTTTGTGAAATGGATAAGATTAGGTATGGAATTACAATCATTTGTTATCACACTTTTTAATGCACAGAATTCAATCACCTGAAACCAATTTAGTTCCTAATATGTAAAGTCCTTAAAAAAATCAAATAAAATTACACAAACAGTTTGATCTTAATTTGTTAATTAATAATATATCGAAGAATTTCCATCATGACTGATTGAGACATGATAATAGAATAAGCTTTTTGAGAAAAAGGTTAAGGATATTTGATTTCTTTTAATCAAATAACTTTCATTACTCATTTATCCCAGGGATATTTGGTCTTTACATACATGGCATGCTCTCTTGGAAGATATGAGTTAGGAAATTCCTTTTGAAAATAAATAGAATAAATTGTAACACAATGGAATTGAATTACTTTTTTGAAGTTTGCTAATAAATCTCAATAAGCAATAAACATTATTGTATAGATCCATATGCTTTCAGGAATCGCCCAATCATGAATATTAAAAATAATCCCTTGTAGAAAATACTTGAAAAAAAAAAACACCAAAAAAAATTAAGTGATCAATTTGATGAAATTTGTAATTAGTATTACATTTATCTTTTTCACTTTAAATATTAAAATAGATGTCTTCATAAAGAAAGATTGTGAAAAATTCTATTTGGGCCGTTTTGACCAATTGAAAAATCTGTTTTGGGCCGTTTTGACCAAATTACAGGCCATTTTGACAGAAATACGGGCTGTTTTCACACTGGACCATTTTGACTTTGGGCAGTTTTGACTTGCACCCCACGAATCTAGGAGAAAAGTGGATAGCAACTTTTCTTCCAGCACATACCCATTTCTTCTTCAGCCTAAGTAGAATTGGTTGGGTAATCGAAACTCTGATAATAGAATCTCCCAGATAATGGATACAATTTTTTTAACCATGACCAGACCGGGGTTCAATTACAATTATGATGTGATTAATTATTATTGATTACAAAGTTTAAATAACTGAAAACAATAAGTAATTGAGTTCAAAATCAATTACTTTATTTGTAACTAATTAATTAAAAGTGCCAAAATTGCAAAATAATTGACAAATATTTTGTATTATTTCAATTACCGTACTTACAATACAACATAATGATTCAATTTATACAGATTTTAACAAAGACATGCAGGTTTCAAAGATTTATTTGCCAAAATATGTAACCTTTTACCTCTATCCAATATCTAACATTTGCTATTTTCACACCTTTGTATCAACCACTCATCTTTTGTTGTTGATAGATATAGCTAAACAATAAATAATAGCCTGTCCTAACTCATCAACCAAGGGTTACAAACGGTTTACTAATCTTACCCTTGGCTGATTGAATGGGTAATTCTGTATGCATGACATCACAGAACGGACAAAGAGGCGGCCAAATCAGTTACTGCCTTACAAAACAGGTCAAAAAGCAGGAGGTATGTTAAGTCAATATGACCTGCTGCTTCTTGCCAGATGTGAATTTAACCCTTAGAATTGCACTTTTAACCCTTCAGTTTTAAGTAATTGTGACACTTAGTAAGACTGAAATACAGCTCAATCACAAAAGCTGTGCAAAAATTCCTATATCTGTTCAAATGGCAACTAATATGACAATAAATCTTTTTAATAATTTGATGGTACATTGAAAGGTTCTGAAATTAAGTTTTTATTTGCCCACGATGATAGTGTATTACGATTTTTCAATGTTTATTTGAACTTTCAAGTTATTCAATCCATTAATACCGGTTTAAGTTTGCACTGTTTTAAACCTCATTGATGGCAAACTTCAATTGAGCAGAATGTATCTATATTGAAGTGTGTGAAATTTTAAAATTTGGAATAAATTTTAGAATAGAGCTGTCTTAATTTAATTTAGAAATTATAATAAACTTGAATTTTCAAATTAAATCTTTAATTCAGGAGTTTGTTTTCCTTCTCTTTCAGCAGGATTTTCTTTAAACACATAAGATGAGAAAAAGAGAAATTAATAGAATAATTAATAATAGTAAAAAATGAAAAACAAATCTTAGGGCAATCCGTGTAAAAAATAAGACATGTGTTAGGGTATTGTGAAGCCAAATATTTAATCAATTTATTTGCGAATTGTTTTAATTTATCTTCATAATTTAATCATTTGTTTATTTATTTCAATAAGAAAGGAACCTGTGATGTAGGTAGTCATAAGGTTTTGATAGATTTAATAAAAAATAGTGGTGAAACTCTAATGCGAGAAAATGGGTCAAACAAAACTTTTATCATTATTAGTATGAACAAACAGATACGCATGCATAAAGTCCTTGGCGAGAAGACCCGCCGAGCAACTGATGGATTGCTTATTAAGGTAGTGGACCAGTATCAGTCTCTCAAAGTCTCTGAAGAAACGAACCCCAACAGTGACATTTGTTCTATTTTGGTATTTAAAAATGTTTTAAAGGAATTTTGTATTTTGTGCATGCCTTGGGTCTTTGTTGCGGGCTTAACACTCATACGTTATTCCAGGTCATTGTAGTTTTTTGATGATGTCAACGTTACCTTGAGGTCGTGCATAATGGTTCAATTCATAGGATTCACCTGTTGAAGGCAGCTGTGCCACTGAAAGCTAGTGTATAAATCTAATATTATTATTAAAAGTAGTTATCTCCAATAGAGAACTTTTTATTTGTTTTAATATATACGTAAATTGTCAATGGTTAGTCAAAAATCTCGTTGATCAGCAAATTTATACAAATTTGGACAATGAGGAAGTTTTTTGATACACCATAATTTTTTCCTCCCCCCAAAAGCACAGATATTTTAGAATAGTAAAGGGATTAATAAGATATCACCTCAAATTTCTTGTCTTATTTATTTTGAAATAGAGTGTGTTTAAAGTTGGAACAGTCTAAGATTTTGTCATCTAGTAATGCCTTTACTCCACCGATCGGTAACGCACCTGTTTCATTTAAGTTTTGATAATAATGCACGACATTGAGGACAGAGTATAATTTTGATAACTATACTTTCTTTTTTTCATATCTTGCAAATAGAGTGATTTTAGTTTACATAGAAATATTATGAAAATGAAGACAATGTTCAATAGTAATGATAACAAAGGTTTAGTATTCGCATTAATTATGTTATTAGTAATAAAAGGTAATTGATTTATATTTAGTTGATTTTATAAATAATATATAAATACACCTGTCACCCTATAAAAACATGCTAAAAAGTAAGCAACTTCAATACAATGCATTTTCTTTAAACCAGGAACAAAGGGTATATCTACACAGTCGTCAGCGTACAACAGGTGGACATAGGGTTTAATGGTACCAATGCCGTTTGTAATAAGCTCTCTGATTGGCAGTCACAGAAATTGCGTTTGACCTTTTGATTGGCCGGCTGAAAATAAATAAAAAAAAGAATTTACTCATTCATTCTGTCAAGAGTTTATTGAGAAGAAGCTTTCGATTTGATTCACCTTGACTCGTGAATGTGGTCCTAACTATGTGTTAATTCTTTATTGTTATCATTCATCATTTGTTAACTACTTGTTTCTAAAAAAAGAGAACAACTTGCATACTAATTAAGCAAAACTTACACAGTATTTAAATTGACTGTTATAAGGGAAGTAAAACTGAAGGAATTTCATTTATGAAAAGTCATCCAGCTTAAAATCTGAAAATCATTTTATATGTTGCTGTATGTTCAATGGACTAAAAGTAGAAAATTATTTTTTTCAGCAGTCTTTTTTATAAAAAAAAAAAATACAACCTGTTGTAAACTTTTGAATACCCAGAAGAGATATATAATTAGTCACTCACACTGTTAAAATAGAGAATTCCAATTTAAAAGGAAAATAGCTTTTTGCTATTATCTTCTTACAAAAATGTCTAAATTTTGCCATTTGGTGATATGCCACGTCACAGACAAAGGGGCCTAATTTTTAACTTCTTTGTTAACTCAATTTGTCTTTTGTTGAAAGATACATTTCATTGGAAAAGGGGCTTTATTTCCTATTTATTATTATTTATAAAACTTCTTCATTTATGCATGGGTTGTCATGAAACTGAAACAAAATATTTCTCATTGGACCATGGCCACAATTTTGCTTTTGATGCAATTATGTGGCATCTCAGGAAAAGGGGTCTTTAAGTAAATTTTCTAATCAACACAACTCCTCTTTCATTCATGGATATATATTCATTAAACTTTTTTCTTGTTATACCTTGAATGGCACTATCAAGACATATAGGCTTTTCAGAGAGTCAGTAGAGTTGTCTCAGGCCTTTATGGGCCTCTTGTTCAAGGTCAAATTTGTGAAAAATAAAAAAATAAAACTTTAATATTGGCCATGACTTTTGAATGGTATGCGATAGGGCCTTCATATTTCCGAATTCAAGGTCATAAGTAAAGGTCAAGGTTATTTCAAAGGTAAAATTTGTGAAAAAATCAAATTTTGACATTGAATGTTTAGTGATAAAGGTCCTTAATATTTCACATGATGATTGCTTTAGACAAGACCTTTCTGATGGGGTACCATTTCCAAGGTTATCAGTCAAGGTCATTTTCCAAGATCAAATTATAACTTTGGATTAGTAAGTCAAAGAGCCTTGAAATTTCACATGTGCATTGCTTGTGAGATATACTGTCACAAATCAATAACAATGTCAAGGTCATAAGTCAAGGTCATTTGATGAAAGTCTCTCATTTATGACATGACAGTGGCAGGGGCATTGTTTCTAAATGTTTGACCTAGGGACATCATAACTTGTTCAAACACACTCACCAGGTGGTATGCTTTCACCAGAGACCAAGGTCTTTGACCGTTTCACCTTGACTTTTTATAGACTTAAACCAACAACTTTACCAAATCAAAGTGCTGTCAGCACTGTAAATCGTACATCATTGAGAGGCTGGGATAGTGCAATAGTTTGCCAATCAAAAGGGCTCAAATTTGGACAATAAAAGTTGGTAAAATCTTTAAATTTGTGAGTTTTTTGTCTTAACACTCCATCTTTTGGAGGACATCGCCAGCTCATCCAACCTCGTTGGCCCGATTTTGAAAGTTTGCTGATTCGATAGCCCTCTGCTCGTCTAAATTATTTCTTAGCAGATTTTTACGTTGTTATAATGAGCACGCGCCAAGCTAAAAGCTTGTCTGTTAATATTATTCCTCTCTCTATAGAGTCTAAAAGCCTGTTTAGCAACAAACATTTTTCATTAAACTATTTACAATTTTGATTACCAACATGTTTGTATTTCAAGCATTGGGTTTTCCCTAATACTGTAAATGCATTTTCCCTCAAGAAACATGTGAAATCGCCAACTATGCTATTTATGTCTTTGGTTTCTGACAAATCGAGTAAATCTAGCAGCACTCTATGATTATTCATGAGTTGTTCTAAAAATAGATCGCTCTTGCTGCTATCCTAGGGGAAATTCAAATGGCAGCCCGAGAGACGCGTGAGATGATGTAATAATCAAAAATTGACTGTAATATGCATGCGCAGAAAAGACATTCATGTGAACGGAGTTACCCACTGGTGGTAGTAAACAAACTTCTAATTTACCGCTACAATGATTAATTTACCATGAAATATCGTTATCCCATTAAGAAATGTGATAAACTCGTGCAAAATACTATATAAAATAAGAAAAAAGTTTTTGTTATTTAAAGTAATAGACAATATTTATTTCTTTGTAATCGAATTGTTGTTCACTATTCTCGACGCCATTTTGGAACCCAAGTAACACCGGCCTGACCCAGGATAAGAAGCGTCGAGGTTGAAAGGTTACAATGACATCACTAGTGTCGAAACCGAGGCCGATCTGATGGAAACCCGGTTAACTCGGGTCGAAACCGAGTCCAATATGAACTTACCCATATATCAGTTTATCGTATGTTTTTGTCTGTTTATTTGTTGTTGAATAATTTTTCTTCATACTCAAATTTGAATTTAATGAAAATAGGATTGGAGCGTGATCAGAGTGCTCATTGAAATCAAATATTTCAAAATTACAAAATCATTTCTATTTGTTAACACATGCGAAAAGAAAGTAAACTTCCCACGCTCCCTGTTTGAGTGCAGACGACTATTGACTAATGATAAACAAGTTATTTGACACATTTCGAGCAGACAATGTCCATTTGCATCTATACTACGTGGTCTGAATTTACGCGTGGGTTTTGACCGAGTGATAATTATAACAGAATTTGATTGGTTGTCAGCCCTACAACTGGTAAATGACCGTTCGAGAAAGTTCAGAGTAGTAATATTGTAAGTGCTACAAATTAATTATACAGTTAACCTATTGTACGTTTCAACTCCTTTACTCAACCGAAAATCTTGTTATAAACACTGAAAATACTAACCCCCCGGTCTCACAGACCCCGATTTAATCCCGATTTCGTAAATTTCAAAATCGGCGCGAAATCGGCTAGCTTCGGGAGAGTCGTAGAGCCTCCTGACTGAAATCGGCATCAATTTCGGGATCAAAAATAAATCGGGACAAAAATTTCAACATGCGCAAATTTTTCTCCCGATTTCAAAAATCGTGCCGAAATCGGTGCACCTCGGTGTACATCGTACTAAGTCATCGTTGTTCGTAGTAAGCAAATCGGCGTTATTCGGAAACAGAATCAGTCCTTTTTTCGGCGTACCTACCTCGGCGATGAACCCCGAATAACGCCGATGTCATACGAGTAACTCCCGATTCTCGCCGGTGAAGTACAACGAGATACGCGACTAGCAACCCGAGCTACACCGCCCTACACCGAATAACTACGAACTGCTAAGATATCATCCCGTAGTACTACGAAGTACCCCGATTTCCGAGGAGTATAAAAAGGCGAATCAACTTTGTAAACAATTCATCACTTCAAAACCTTTGAACGAGACGCTTCCCTATACTTCGATTGGTGGTCATGGGCAGGTAATTCACGCTGCAATAGCTGATGAAATTGTCCAGTGATTTGCCTCCTCTCTTTGGTAATCAAAAGCCGTACCCACCATCGCCTTTATTTCCTATGCTTAGGCTGTATCTGGCGTTGTTTATACTCTAACTCTTCATGACTCTTTTCAGCTTGAGCATTTTCCCTTTCCTTAAGTTGAATACAGAGGTAACACGAGATTGCACTTATAACGCCGTCTGCTGTTGTTGACATGTTGGCACTCTAATATCCATATGATAACTGATTTTTATTTGCTGTTAAATCACGGATTTTTACCCAGTGTACGAAATCGGGGCATAATCCTGAAAAAAAGATTTGAAACTCGTAGTCGATCCGGTGTAACAGTGTAACGTGTCCCCCTGGGTAACGTGTCCCTGGGGAAAACATTATTTCTTATTAAAATTTTAGCTTTTCATTCATGCTAGTTTGTATAACTCTAAGTCATTTTTTAAAACAAGAGGACCATAGTGGCCCTAAATCGCTCACCTGAATGAACTGTCAAAAAATGTTTACAGTGGTTTAAGAAGGATGAAGAATTCTGACCAAATTTCAGGTCGATTGGGCAGAAAATGATGCCTCTACACTGCTTACAAGGTTTTTCCCAATTTTGAATTTTTCTGAGATTTCATCAAGACAATCATTCCGACCAAATTTCAGATTGATTGGGCAAAAAATTTGGCTTCTATAGTGTCTACAAAGTTTTTCTAAGATTTGACCCGTGACCTCATTTTTGACCCCACTTGACCCAATTTCAAACTTGTCCGAGATTTCACCAAGACAATCATTCTGACCAAATTTCAGGTTGATTGGACAAAAATATGGCTTCTAGAGTGTCTACAAGGTTTTTCTAAAATTTGACCCATAGACCCATTTTTGACCCTACTTGACCCAATTTTGAACTTGTATGAGATTTGATCATGACAATCATTCTGACCAAATTCCAGGTTGATTGGGCAATAAATATGGCTTCCAGAGAGCCTAAAAGGTTTTTCTAAGATTTGACCCCGTGTCCTCATTTTTGACCCCACTTGACCCTATTCCACACTTGTCCGAGATTTCATCAAGACAATCATTCTGGCCAAATTTCAGGTTGATTGGGCAATAAATATGGCTTCCAGAGTGTCTAAAACGTTTTTCTAAGATTTGACCCCGTGACCTCATTTTTGACCCCACTTGACCCAATTTCCAATCTGTCCGAGACTTCATCAAGACAATCATTCTGACCAAATTTCAGGTTGATTGGACAAAAAATATGGCTTCTATAGTGTCTACAAGGTTTTTCTAAGATTTGACCCCGTTACCTCATTTTTGACCCCACTTGACCCAATTTCGAACTTGTCCGAGATTTTATCAAGACAATCATTCTGACCAAATTTTAGGTTGATTGGACAAAAATATGGCTTCTAGAGTGTCTACAAGGTTTTTCTAAAATTTGACCCCGTGACCTCATTTTTGACTCCACTTGACCCAATTTCGAACTTGTCTGAGATTTTATCAAGACAATCATTCTGACTAAAATTTCAGGTTGATTGGGCAATAAATATGGCTTCCAGAGTGTCTAAAAGGTTTTTCTAAGATTTGACCCTGTGACCTCATTTTTGACCCCACTTGACCCAATTTCGAATTTGTCCGAGACTTCATCAAGACAATCATTCTGACCAAATTTCCGGTTGATTGGACAAAAAATATGGCTTCTATAGTGTCTACAAGGTTTTTCTAAGATTTTACCCTGTGACCTCATTTTTGACCCCACTTGATCCAATTTCGAACTTGTCCGAGATTTTATCAAGACAATCATTCTGACCAAATTTCCGGTTGATTGGACAAAAAATATGGCTTCTAGAGTGTCTACAAGGATTTTCTAAAATTTGACCCCGTGACCCAATTTTTGACTCCACTTGACCCAATTTCGAATTTGTATGAGATTTGATCAAGACAATCATTCTGACCAAATTTCAGGTTGATTGGACAAAAAATATGGCTTCTATAGTGTCTACAAGGTTTTTCTAAGATTTTACCCCGTGACCTCATTTTTGACCCCACTTGACCCAATTTCAAACTTGTCCTAGATTTTATCAAGACAATCATTCTGACAAAATTTCAGGTTGATTGGACAAAAAATATGGCTTCTAGAGTGTCTACAAGGTTTTTCTAAAATTTGACCCCGTGACCCCATTTTTGACCCCTCTTGACCCAATTTCGAACTTGTCCGAGATTTCATCAAGACAATCATTCTGACCAAATTTCAGGTTGATTGGACAAAAAATATGGCCTCTAGAGTGTCTACAAGGTAAATGTTGACGACGGACGACGGACGACACACGACACACGACGGACGACGGACATCACTCGACCACAAAAGCTCACCTTGAGCACTTCGTGCTCAGGTGAGCTAAAAAGCAAAGAAAGAACCTTTTGTCAGGACATATCTTGAATGCAATGCTGATATACACTTCTTTTTTGCATTTAATAATATCTTTGGTTTTAAAAAAATCTTGTTCTTTTTCGTAGATATGCAATTTCGTATTTTTTTAACCCGAGTAGGGGTGGGTAAAGTAAATGTTATTTTTTTCAAAACCTATCATTACTTTTTTAGACATTTCGTTATTATACTCATAGGAAATAATTATTTTTGTTTGTTTTTAATATCTGAGTATTACACTTCCGCTACCTGAATTCATCGAGATGGACCCACCAATGATATCTGGGATTTCGTGTGTACCGTTCCGTTTCCAAATCTCCGTTGATGCCGAAACTGCATGGAATTTTCTTTAAAGTATCGTTACCAAGCATTTACTGGTGCGACTCAGGATCAAGTCGTGTCAAACTAAACATTGCCGATTTACTTATTCTTAGTTTTCATTTATCAAACCAAGCGTTATGATTGATGTCGGTCCTATATTCCTTTATCGACGCTACTCGGTTCTTTCTAACTATACCTTACTACTGCCCTAATACCAGTTTCAAATTTTTATACCTCTTTCATCGTATATAAAGGACTCTGCGCCACAAAAGGTTACGGGCATTCCTCATTTCGGATTCTCTTTTTGTCCATATAGGTCTAATTTCGCAATCAACGCCTAAATATGATCGATATTGTGCGCCGACCGTTCTGTTGACGTCGCCATTTTCACGCCGTTTGAATTGCACTCGGACATAACAAAACTTCATAACTGTGCACTACATGATGTCACCTTTATGAAAATACACATGCGTGCACTCCAAAGTTCACTACTTTCAGCAATGTTAGTTTTAAATAAAACTTTCCGTGAATATTGAAATAAATGATGTTCGAACATCTACTATATGAAATTCGTAAGTAACAAATTTAGAGTGCGCCGACCACCACTACCGAGCGTGCCTGTTATAGCTGTATTTCTGAATACGAATATTTTAAAACCACAAAACCTTTATCAATCTGTTGCAAATTAACCTGTGTTATCAACTCAAGAGATTTACTTTAATCAAACGCTTGGTTTTTGAATAATCGAAAAAGTTCACGAATTTCTGGGACAACCCTCGTAATTATTATAATAGTCAATCTTGGTATTTCATGCAAATATTTGAAGGTTTAATTAAAAAGATATAAAAAAATAAAAATTTAGTTGGGGGGACATGTTACCCCAGGGTAACCTGTCCCCGGGGACACGTTACCCCGGGGTAACCTGTCCCCCTATTCAAAATGCTTTTATTCATTTGATTTCACCTTACCAGTCATTCATTTTTCTTAAGAAATTATCATATGATATTCATTGAAAAATATTTCATTTTTTTTAAAATTGATGCTTTTTTAAAGAAAAATCTTAGCACTTGAACTTTTTTATTTTTTTTGCAACATTACTTTTGCAATATCTAATTTTTTTACAAGTCCAAAGTTAGATTGATAAATAGCATTTATTTACATATCATGTTTATATTGCAGTTTTCATAAGAAAGCAACATGACAAATTCATTTAATACTACTTCTTTTGAAAGGGGGACAGGTTACCCAAGCCAGGGTAACATGTCCCCAGGGGACAGGTTACCCCGGGGTAACCTGTCCCCCTATTCCAAATACTTTTTTCTTAAAAGATATCACCTTCCAGTCATTCTTTTTTATTAAGAAAGATATTCTTAGAAAATTTCCTCAATGGATATGTTTGTTTATATTTCCTTTTTTGTACCTTTTTTAAGAAAGATCTTAGCACTTGAATATTTTTTATTATTGCTTCATTTCAATTTTTGCATAGTCCGTTTTTAGATTAAATAATTGCTTTTTAAAACACAATTATCATGTCAGTTTTGCAGTTTTGATAAGAAACAAAATGACAATTGACAAATTGTTTAAAACTTGTATTTTGGAAAGAGGGACAGGTTACCCAAGCCTTGGTAACTTACCCCGGGGTAACCTATCCCCCTATTCCAAATGCTTTTTTTCATTTAAAATATAACCGTCCAATCTTTTTTTATTAAGATGTATGGTATGATATACTTTGAACATTCCCTCAAAGAATAACTGTTAAAATTTATTTTGAGATGTGTTTCTTTTTCAAGAAGATTCTTCCGTGGATATGTATGTTTATATTTCTTTTTTTGTTCCTTTTTTAAGAAAGATCTTAGCACTTGAATTTTTTTTATTATTAGAATAAATAAGAAATTGAAAATATTTTGGTAAATTTGTGCACAGATCATTGTTGACAACCTTTTAAGAGGTGGGACGGTTACCCAAGCTTGGGTAACATGTCCCCCCCATACATACACATACATTCACTATGAATTTTCTAATAAGTGAATAACTAATTTGCAAAGCAGTTTTGATATTAATGAGACTATCACACAGTTTACAAATAAAAAAAGAATGTATTTGCAAGTTTTGTTGAATAAATCCTCATTAACAACCTCTTTTGTGTGTTTTCACTGGATTAACAGGCCTGGGTAACATGTATCAGAGACAAGTGACCACAGCTTTGGAAACCTTACCCCCAAACAATTTGAAATATTATTAAATAATTGAAAACAAATGAGTTTATTTTTGCATATAACAGCTTATTTGGGGTGGGACAGGTTACCCAGGCCTGGGTAATGTGTCCCCCCCCCCCCCCCCCCCCCCTACACACAATGAATAAAAACATTCTTTTGAATAATTTTTCTAAAGACAAGATCATTCTTAGATATGTTTATAGTCATGATGACATTAAACAAACATTCTTCAAAAAAACACCAAGTTTGATTATTATAATTATCATAAAAAATATAAAAATCCTTCCAAACTGAAACAGATTAAAATCACATACAGATCAAAGAAAGAGGCTTCTAACACATAGAATAAAAATTTCTTGGTAAAAGAAATGTGACTAAATATTGGTTTACAATATCTGTAGGGGGGGACAGGTTACCCCAGGGGGGGGACAGGTTACCCCGGCTGATTTCTAGGGTAACCTGTCCCCGGGGACACGTTACCCCGGGGTAACCTGTCCCCGGGGACACGTTACCCAGGGGACAGGTTACCCTGGGACACCGGAACTGTCGGCCTATGTCGCAGTATATCTTTGTGCATCGTAGTAAGAAATCGGGATAGTCGGTCTAGATCGTACTGTTTCGTAGTAACTCGACTCCTAAACTCGGGGTACTTCGGAACAAAATCGGGGCAAAAGCGTAGTAAATCGTATCGCATTGTAGTTTTTCGCAGCCCGTCGGGAACACACAGCATATATATCTACAAATACGCCCCGTCCAAGGATGATCGGAGAAAAACGGCTCGAATTCGTGGTAAAGCGGAGAAAATGCGTTCTCCCGAAGCACTACGATTATTTTGAAAATCGGGTTCTGTGAGACCGGGGCGTAACTGGTAATTACTAAAAGCGAAAATTACATCAAATTTTGTATTAGCCTCTTCTCTATTTGTCGAAAAGTAAATAAGGTATATACAAAGTTTGTAGATTGTGACTGAAAAGGTTGTTTCTTCGGTGTTTGAAAACACATACTTTGGTTTGAACACATTGCTCAGAAGATAATGGTAAAAATGTAGTGGGTCAAACAGACTGGATTTCTGGAAAAGGGTAGATATAAATCTACTGCTTCGCAGTACGATTTAAAAACTATAACCTTGCTTATACAATTATTTTCTGAATGCTTTTACCTACAGACATCATTACTTCATAAACACACTCACTAGCTGATAGGCTTTCACCAGAGACAATTTGTTTGACAATTTAAGCTTGACCTTGATTTTTTAACTCACCCAGGACAAAAGTCTCAGCTATTGTCATACCAGACGTCGGTGTCAGTGGTGGCGTCAATGTCGGTGTCTGCATCCACATTAGGTTTAAGTTTTTTTATTTCTATCAATATTTATCCTAGAGGCTTCATATTTAACAGTCATTAGGTTATAGGCTTTCACCAACATCCATGTCTAAATAACCTAGAGACAGTGACCTTGACCTTTTTTTTAAGAAAAAAAAACTTTAACCAAAAAACTTTAACCAAAAAACTTTAACCTGATTTTATTTTCTGATTGCTTTTTACCTAGGGACATCTTCACTTTATTAACACCAGGTAAAAGGCTTGCCCCAGAGACCAAGCTCCTTGACAGTTTGACCTTGACCTTGACCTTATATAGACTTAAGAAAAACTTGTCTAAATGCTTTCACCTAGGAACATCATTCTTTCATATATACACTCACCAGGTAACAGGCTTTCACAAGGGACCAAGGTCCTTTACAATTTGACCTTGGCCTTTTATAGACTTACAAAAACTTGAACCAAAAAGTTTTAACCTTAAAGGATTAACCTTGACTATATTTTTGAATGCTTTGACTAGAAATATCATTACTTCATATACACACTCATAAGGTAATAGGCTTTCTCCAGGGACAATTGACCTTGACCTGGACCTTTTATGGAGTTAGAAAAACTTTTACTTTAAACTTTTACCAAAAATCTTTAACCTTGTCTACAATTTTTGATATCATTACTTCATATACACACTCATCAGATTATGGGCTTCCACTGGGCCAAGGTCCTTGACAATTTGACTTTGACCTTGACCTTTTTTACACCTAGAAAAACTTTAACCAATAACTTTAAACAAAAAAGTTTTAATTTGCTAATATTTTTCCGTTTGATTTAACCTAATCATACTTCATGTCAATATGCATTAGGTAATAGGCTTTAACCTGTGACCAAGATACTTGACCCTGTGACCTTGACCTACTTTTTAAACTTTAAATTACTGCTTTTGACTTCCTTATATTTTCTGAATGCTTACAGCTAGGACAATTATGTTTCATAAATACTGCTTAGATGATCAACCTTATATTTTTTAATTCAATGGAATGTCATTACTAACTTATCAGACTGCAGGCTTTCACTGTACCTTAACCTTTTACATGTACTTAGACCAAAATTGTTTTAATATTTATTCTTTATTATTTGTCAAACAGAATGATATATATTAGATCATTGAAGTTAATTTAAAAAAAATGACCTTGAACTTTGATCAAGCACCTTTGTGACAAGCAGCAGTTTGGGCGAGCTACATTGCGGACAACTCTTGTTAAAGACTTCAAAAAACATTACCAAAAACATTAACTTTGCTTATATTTTCTGAATTGACATCATTATTTCATTAACACACTCACTTGTTGATAGACTTTCACCAGAGATCAAGCTCCTTTACCTTCTGTTGTCTTACCAAAACTTAAACCAAAAACTTTAACCTAAAATTTTTCTCCTAACTTATATTTTCTGAATGCTTTACCTAGGAACATGATCATAACCTCATACACACACTCACCTGGTGATAGGCTTTCACCAGTAACCAAGGTCCTTGACAATTAGTCCTTTACCTTGATTTTTACGCCCCTGTATCGAGAGATCGGGGGCATATTGTTTTACTCATGTCTGTCTGTCTGTCCGTCTGTCTGTCCGAAAACTTAACCAAACTTAACCTTTGCCTTTTCTCCAAAAGTATTTGACATACAAAGCTGTACACCAAAGTCAAGGTCATGTGACAAGGCCAAGGTCATGTGACAAGGTCAAGGTCATGTGACAAGGTCAAAGTCATCTGTCAAGGTCAAACTTTAAAAAAAAATGCTGTTACGGGGGCATGCGTGTGTCACAAACACATCTTGTTCTTTTTTGTACTTAGAAAACTTGAACCTAAATCTGTAACCTTGCTTATATTTTTCTGGGTGCTTTTTCCTATGGCCATTTTCCATAATATCCTTACTCAACAGGTGAGACAGGCTTTTTCCTGTGATCAAGTCCCTTGACTTTGTGACCAGGACTTTGAAACTTTAACCTATTACTTTTAACTTGTACATACATTTTTATTGTATTTTTGGAATGCTTTCAGCTAGGACTATTATACATCCTAAATGCACTGTTTAGATGATCAACCTTATACTTAATACAATGAAATTCCAATACTTGTACTAACTTCACCAGGCTGTAGGCTTTGACTTTACCTAATCTTTGAACCTGTACTTAAAGCAAAAATGTTTTTATATTTTTTTTACTTCTTAATCAGACTGATAAATTTCAAAAGGACTTTTAACTTAGAAAAATTAACCTTAAACATTCTATACATGATTTGAAACATCCAGTCAAGCCATTCCGCTCTATTTCAATGGAATTGTGGAATGAAAAAATAAAGAACCATAAAGGACAGATGCATTAAACAATAAACATATAATCAAATACACAGGTGGACAGATCTCATTGAGGAGAAGTTCAGAGCATAAGAACCATAACAATACTTATCATATTTTGTGAGTTATTGTCCTTTGTTGAATGACAAAGTTTAGGCCATTGACCCTCTTTTATGGAGGGCATAAATGTTTTACAAACATCAATTGTCATTGTGGATAAAACTTGAACTATTAGACTTCTTAAAATTACACAATTGCTAATAAACCTTTCTTCTTACTCTTCAGATCATGTGTAAGATGGTCTCCATTGGTTAGAGCTGAAGTTTTAAATCTGCCAGAAAATAAGCTCCCATGTCAGAATTTGATAATTGCAATTGGACCTGCAGCATCAGGTAAAGTTTAACCCCATCCCACTAAAATCCCATTTCTAACCCTTACCTTACAAAATTTTGGACCTGTCCAAATTCAAAGGTTTTGCAGAGGAAAATTTAAAGTGGATTTAATTTGAAAAATAACCATTCTGTAGGGTAGAAAATAGTGTGGAAAAAGAAGAAATTGCTTGTCAGAAGCAATTTCTTCTTTTTTCACAATGTTTTCTCAATCATAAAATCACAGGCATGTAAAAAGCAGGAATTAAACAGCAAAGGGTTAACCCCATCCCACTACAATCCCATATTTAAACTATCCTGAAGGCCAGGGGTGTGAAATTCTCATGACAACCTGAAAAGACTTGTACGCCACACAAGTACATTTTTCAGGGCCCCTTGTCAATGGACAAGTAATTACCACAACAAAACTTTGAATGACACATGAATAGATCCAAGAGATTTAGCCAAATTTTTGAGTCAAAGGTAGAATAAAATGTTTGCAATGAAGAGAATACTGAGTTCAATCATTTTCTTAGAATTTAAAAACAATATTTTCAGAAAAGTGTATTCTCCATGTTAGCGCACAAGTTCTATATGAGTTTGATCCAAAACTAGTAGAAAATTATCTTTAATATGTCAGGGATAAGGGTAGAAAATATATATTTCCACACAATCTTGCTCAAGTTAGAATAGAAATGTTGAATTTATAGGTTTGCCAAACCAACACGCTAGTTAACCACTGTGTGAAAGAAGATCTTCTAGAAGAAAATGTCAGGTATTGTATTTAAATCTTTTTCAAGCTATGCAATGTAGGATAGAGAAGGATTCAATACTATTGTTACCCCCTCCCCCTGACTTTTTTTTTGTTGATAAGCCTGTATAGACAATATTGTGCTTATTTGCCTCAACAAAGTAGCTATAATTTGGATATTTTACAGCCCCATGACCTATCCCAGTAAAGCACCCATCTGACAAGGGCCATATCTGAGCGTAACTGAAAATAATCCATCCAGAGAAGCAAGTTTATTTCTGTGTGTTTTGTTTGCTAGAACCTTGTCTGTCCAAAAACTTTGGGTCAATAAGTAATAAAGCATTTATTTGCTCTTTATTTCCAATTTCAATAGGATTTGTGCAGGCCTACATATTGAGTGAGGATTTCTATGTTATTGGTGCATTGTTCAGCGGACTCACAGATGAAGATTTCAACACCTTCAATCAGAACTCTCCCTCAGACAAAACTTGTTATATATACAGATCAAGAAGTGTGCCAGATATGTTCATGTGTTTGTGTAAAACAGATGTAGACCCAGAACAGGCTTATTCGTGGACAGAACAGGTAAATATGATGGGTTCTTAACCTTTGTCCTACTGCATTCAATTTTTGTCTTTTTTAGGGACATGTCAACTGATCTGGCTACGGTCACAGGGAAATGTCCTGCTGATTTTTTATGCCACCATATTGAGAGATCGGGGGCATATTGTTTTACTCATGTCTGTCTGTCTGTCCATCCGTCTGTCTGTCCATCTGTCTGTCTGTCCATCCATCTGTCTGTCCGAAAACTTAACCAAACTTAATCTTTGCCTTATCGAGAGATCGCTGTTACGGGGGCATTCGTGTTTCACAAACACATCTTGTTTCAAAATCATATATTATCATGTATGATTTTAAAAAATAATCAGCGGGACATTTCCCTGTGGCTACGGTCTTTCCTACATATATTAAGTTGAAAGCAGGCAGTGTAGGCTAAGACTAGACTGCAAACTTTTTGCAGGCAGATCTTAGTCTATAGTTTCTGCTAAAGTTTGGGTACTGCAGGAATTTGTTATGAACAGAAATATAAGGGTTATGGTATACTTCTGGTCTGTTGAACTGTACAAAGAATAGAGTAACTGATATTTGAGCCTTAAAAAAAACTCTCTTTTGTTATTGTCCGAAGTATTGTTCATGTATGGGTCCCTTAACAAAAATATTGCTGACGGGCTTATTGGGTCCCCATCCATTTTAAGCTCCACAGACTGGAAGACCAGCATGCTACTTTTAGAGTGATGCATCCTTTATAAGTGAACCTGTTTTTAATATTAAAAATCTTCTTTTCAAAAACTACATAATAGATTTTAATGAGTTGTCACTGGAATGTTTGTTTAGTGACCCTCTACAAACTTTTGACTTCACTCTCATGGCAGAGAATCAAATTTTATAACATTTTCAGAAAATCATCTAGAATGTGACCAGTTTGAAGCAGGGAAGGTGAAAAAAATGTCTCTTGATGTGGCAGATCTTTTAAAGAATTGCTGATAAAAAGGTCATTGATGACAAAGTAAAATTTTACTTGGTCGTCAATAACTTTTCAAAATTGTCTAGTATTTCCCAAACTTGGTTTTTAGCTGCCCTGGACATTTTCCAGCAAAGCTATTATTATAGCCTAGTTTTGGTCTTTAGTGCCTCTCTCCATCCATGTACATCCGTCTGATAACTTTTTCTTTAAACATCTTCTCTTGAACTACTGGGCAGAATTCATCCAAATCACAGGAATGACGCTTAGGGCATGCTTGACCTTCAGATTTCTTTAATAAAATAATTTGGGTGCTATGGGCTGTTGCCTCACCAAAAATTGGTCCCATATGATAAGATATAAAAAAAGCTTCATCACAGAAACTACTTTTCAGAATTCAACAAAACTTCACAGGAATGATTCTTGGGACTAGCTCTTTCTTCATTAAATTCTGATTGGGCTTATAACATGAAGGTCCAATATGAAGAAGTATAAAAAAAAATGTTTTTCTCTGAAACTGCTGATTAGAATTCACAGGAATGATGCTCAGGACTTGTCTGTTCAGGTTTCTTCGTTAATGTCTGAAAACATGGGCTCTACAGGCAGTTGTGTCACACAAAAATGGTCCCTCATGATAGAATTTAAGAATCATCTTCTCTGAAAATACCAATCAGAATTCAATCTATCTGCTCAGGAATGATGGGGGGGGGGGCTGTGTCATTGAAAAATGGTCTCATATGATGAGATAAAATCCTACTTTGCAACTACTTGTCAGAATTCATACAAACTTCCCAGAAATGATTCTTAAGGCATGCTCTTTCAGATTTCTTAGTTAATGTCTGATCACATTGATAAAGTGGGCTCTACAGGCTGTTGAGTCACCTTAAATTGATCCCATATGATGAAATCTTTTGTATTTGAGTTTGGCGATTTATAAATGATGTAATTTAACTCAAAAAAATTCTATTCAGGATTATTCAATAATTTCTTTTCAGCTTTTTTCCAGTATAAGCACAACTCAAAGAGACATTTATATATCAATACTATGCACATATATGACAAGTGAATACAAAAGTGAAATACCCACATCGGATATGCACCCACCATTCTTGAGAGCACTGAGAACCACAAGGTTTCCTGGTACCCCTTTATGTCCATATCTAGAACAGCCAAATTTAGTGTCTGGTCTCCCGGCTCAGCGTGAGTAAATACTATATATTTGTCACCCAAAAAGAATGTTATTGTGGGGGTTTGATCTCTAAAATCATTGATTTATGTTATCATTCACTTCAGTACTTCCACAACACTTTGACAAGGTCAAGGCAAATCCGCACCTCACCAGACTGGGAACCTTGAAATATTTATTTTTGTTGGATTCCTTCAAAACCTTAGTTCCAACCCCCAAAACAATATAGGGGGGGGGGGGTAAATAGGAATCAGCTTGTTGTTCGGTTTGTGGGTAAATCGGTCCATCTGTACCTTTTTTGTCCCGAAGTTATCTCAGACACCATTACAGCTACAACTTTATGATAAATTATCTATAATGTGTATACGCATATAAAGTTGTGCACCCGCAATTTTGATGCCCCTGTAATCTTTGGTTGCCAAATTACTCCCCCTGTAACTTGCCAGTTTCAGGAAATTACTGTTGACCAGGGTATTTCTCCTATACAATTTCATGCACTGACTTAAAATTTATACATAATGTCTATTTTCACATGAAGGTGTGCACCTACAATTATGAAGCTCCTAATATCATTTGTTGCTGAACTATCTCCCCTTGAACTTGTCATTTACACTCAATTATTTTTGTCTGGATAATTTCCCATATACTAGAACTATTGCATATATCAACTTGAAATTTATTCATGTATGTAATGTGTACCTCCATATGAAGTTGTGAACCTGCAATTTTGAAGTCCTTATATCATTGTTTGATGAGTTTTCTCCCCTTGAACTTGTCATTTTTACTGAACTTTTATCATCTGGAGTATTTCTCCTGAACTGTTGCATGTCCTAAAGTGAAATTTACACACAATGTAGCTGATAATGTTCCCTTGTGATTCTGAATTTTTTAGTACCTTTCTATAATTACTTGCTGGATTAAGTCTCCTTGAACTTGTAACTGTAACTATTTCTTTTGTAAGCAGGAGCATATCTCCTCTATTTTTGCTGTTACTGCACACATTGTAGCTTGTGATGTTAACTTGTGCTCATGAAATATTCAGGACCCTACTGATATTCTGATAATCAAAATAGGCCATATGTTGAAGAGCCACATTTATCATAAACATGATTGAAAAAATACTTCTGAAATAGGTCTCATTCCAAACCCTTAGAAATACTATTTTGATAAATTGTGGAATTGTTTCCCATTGATTTACCAAAATGATTAACAATAAGCTCCATTCTTTTATAAAAAGTTGTAGCCCCTTTGTTGTTTGATCCTATATTTTGATTATTTCATTGAGTAAGACTTTAAAACTTGGAACTGGCATACTCCAGTGAGTAACATAGGATCATCGTGGTCCTCCTGTTTCACTTTAAAATTATAACAAAAAAATCTTCTTCAAAACCATTGGAATAATTTCAACAAACCTCGGCATGAATGTTCTTAGTATGACAATGTACCTAAGTTGTTCAACAAATTTTGTTTGACCTTCAATTATTGGCGTGACAGGAAGGAAGAAATCTTGAAATCTTCTCTTCCCAAACCATTTGGCCAATTTTAAGAAAACTTGGCATGGATGTTCCTTTGGTGACTATGTACAGAAGTTATTTGATTTGTATTTTGTTTATCTGTTTTTTCAAATTGCTAGATGTTCAAGCCTATTTGGAGGATACTTTGGCCTCTTGTTATTCATGAAGCATGTTTTACACATGTTTTATATATTTTATTTATACAGTGTTGACCTACAGTCAGATGATAGATGTGAAGGCTGTGTTATATATTTGTTATACTGACTCTATATACTTGGACCAGGCCTCCATGAAAGTGTTTTATCCCTTGTTGAAATCAACTCCAATCAAAGATGTAGTCAGGGTGAGTATAGGGATTTCATACTTCTAACATTTCTTTATAACCTTGGTGTTAGGGTTTGGAATTTCAAATTTTACATCGATGTCACTGTCTCTCTCTTATCTAGAGCCTTTGTCATTCTTGCAATATGCAGTTTCTTTCAACTTTTTGCTATTTATGTAGGGGGAAAATGTTTTACCACAGGTGTTTGTTTCTTTAACCAAGTTTTGTTATAAAGGATATTATATAAAACAAGTGCATGTCGTATTGCGATGCAATACAGGAGTCCCCCACCGGATAACAAAAAATCCTTTCTTATTAAATATATCACCTACTAACTAGATCTATAACTGTATACAAAAATTTGAAGTTACCAGCACATTAGGTTTTGAACAAAATGTCCAAAACAAAAATATAAGAGTAAAAAAAAAACAATGGCAAAAACTCAAAAAGTGGGCGGAGAAGAATGATTCTTGCACACGCAACTTGTCCTCAATGAGATCTATAAGTGTACCAAGTTTAAAGTTGCTAGCACTGATGGCTCAGGAGATATGGTCCGGACAAAAATGTAAGGATAGCAAAAACAAAGGGCAATAATTCAAAAAGTGGACATGGCAGAGTTACAGTTCTTGTACATGACACTTGTCCTCGATAAGATCAATCAGTGTACAAAGTTTGAAGTTGCTAGCACTAATGGTTTAGGAGATATGATCCGGACAAAAATGTAAGGGTAAAAACAACAAAGGGCAATAACTCAAAAAAAGGGCATTGCAGAGTAACGGTTCTTGAACATGACACTTGTCCTCGATAAGATCTATAAGTGTACCAAGCTTGAAGATGCTAGTACTTATAATTTAGGAGATATGGTCCTGACAAAAATGTAAGGGTAAAAACAACAAAGGGCAATAACTCAAAAAGTGGGTGTGGCAGAGTTATGGATCTTGAACATGACACTTCTCCTTAATGAGATCTATAAGTGTACAAAATTTGAAGTTGCTAGCACACATAGTTTAGGAGATATGTTCCGGACAATAATGTAAGGGTAAAAACAACAAAGGGCAATAACTCAAAAAGTGGGCATGGCAGAGTAATGGTTCTTGAACATGACACTTATCCTCAATGAGATCCATAAGTGTACCAAGTTTGAAGTTGCTAGCACATATGGTTTACTAGATATAGCCCGGACAAGAATGTAAGGGTAAAAACAACAAAGGGCAATAACTCAAAAAGTTGGCGTGGCAGAGTAATGGTTCTTGAACATGACACTTCTCCTCAATGAGGTCTATAAGTCATCTTGTAGAACCAAGGGTTACGAACGTTTTTCTTATCTTACCCTTGGCTGATTGAATGGGTAATTTCTGTACGCGTGACGTCACAGAACTGAAAATGAGGCGGACCAATCAGTAACCTTCTTACAAAAAGGTCCGACAGCGGGAGGTATGTTAGATCAATATACCCCGTGGCTACTTTCCAGATGTGAAATTAACCTGCGCTTAACCCCTTCAGTTTTAGGTAATTGTGACACTTAGCAAGTCTGAAATACACAATCACAAAAACTGATCGAAATTCCTATATCTGTTCAAATGACAACATATCTTTTTAATAATTTGATGGTACATTGAAAGTTTCTCAAATTCTTCTTTTTCTACCCTCGATGACAGTGTATTACGATTTTTCAATTTTTATTTGAATTTTCAAGTTATTTAATCAATCAATACCTGTTTAAGTTTTCAATGTTTTAGACCTTATCGATGGCAAACTCCAATATAGTAGAATGCATCTATATTGCAGTACGCGAAATTTAAAATTTGGAATAAATTCAATAATTAAGCCGTCTTATAAATAGAAATAATTTAGAAATGATAATTTACTTGAATTTTCATATGAATTCTTTTATTCGGGAGTTTTTCTCCTTCTTTTCCAGCAGACTTTTCTTTAAACACATTAAATGACAAAAGAAATAAAGAGAATAAAATATGAAAATAAATAAATAAATAAAGAAAGAAAATAATAGAACAAATTTTAGTAAAAATCCTCTGTCTGTGTAAAATAAATCTCGTGTGAGAATATTGTAGGAGTTGAAGAATTAATCTTATAATAATTTATTTGTTTATTATTTTAATTTATCTTCATTATTTATTTATTTGTTTATTTATTTGAATTCATTTTAATTATAAATTTAAAACTTAGAATTGCTATGAAACAACTTATTCACGACGTTTAAAACAAAGCTATCACGCGCAATGTCCAATCCAAATCGAATTACACATGTATTTGTAATTAAAAAGGGAGTATTTGATTTTTATCTCTAATTTATATGATATATACGTGTTTTAATGTGGGGTAGTCCAAAATCTCGTGGCTACAGCTTATTCAAGTTATGATTAAGTAGTTGTGCCGCCCGTTGACTATATTCTATGTAGTATAGAAATAATTGCTTTCATTAAAAAAAAAAACAAAAAAAAAAACTGGCCATTAATTTTATTTATTTTTATTTCATACATTTTTTTTATTGGGAGGGGGGGGGAAAGAGAGAATGCTATCCAAAATGTTCTTCTATGGAATAATATGGGGGATAGATTAACTCAAAATCATTTCATGTTATTTTTGTTAGTCAGCAAAAATACAAAACGTAAGAAAGATAATGTCTGAATTCCCAACTCACATTTTTGATGTAATTTAAGGGGGGGAGAGATTCGGAAACATTCACGGTGGACAATGAGAAAACTTGTGGCTTACTATGCCTATCATTCTGATAAAAAGGAACTGATTTATATTTTGTTGATTTTATAAATCTATCTGTCACCGAATAAAAACGTACTAAAAAGTTAGCGTCTTCGATGCGACGCATTTTCTTCATCCAAGAATGAAGGGTTATCTACACAGTCGGCGGAATACAACAGGTTGCCATAGGAATTAAAGGTACCGATGTCGTTTGTAAGAAGCTCTCTGATTGGCAGTCACAGAAATCGCGTTTGACCTTTTGATTGGCTGGCTAAAAATAAATCGTACAGAAAAAACCTATTCATTCAGTCAAGGGGTATTCGAGAAGATCTTATCAATACGATACCCCTTGACTCGTGAAGATGTCTATAAGTGTACCAAGTTTGAAGTTGCTAGCACACATAGTTTGGGAGATATGTTCCGGACAAGAATGTAAGGGTAAAAACAACAAAGGGCAATAACTCAAAAAGTGGGCGTGGCAGAGTAATGGTTCTTGAACATGACACTTCTCCTCAATGAGATCTATAAGTGTACCAAGTTTGAAGTTGCTAGCACATATGGTTTAGAAGATATAGCCCGGACAAAAGCGTGATGGACAGACGGACGGACGGACAGACAGACGGACAGATGGAATCGAGCAAACCTATAGTCCCCCAACCGGTAACCGATGGGGGACTAATAAGGTGTTCAACTCCTGCTCATATCAAACACAATTGGTAGTCATAGAAATCATATTTAGCCTGACTGCTTTCACAGACAAGTCAAGGTATTGTGATCACCTTGACTTTGGAGTTGGCATTGACATTGGAATGACAAACTTTATCCTTGGTCATATATCTGTTGTTATTGAAGATAATTCGATGACACTTGGCATGTGTGTTCACCATCACAAGAAATATCCACACTTTCACAGGAATTAACTCTAGAAGCATATTTGTAAGAGTTTTGTCCCTTTTCTTACTTAGATTTTTAGCTCACCTGAGCACATCGTGCTCAAGGTGAGCTTTTGTGATCATTGGATGTGCGTCGTGCGTCATGCGTCCTGTGTCGTCTGTCGTCCGTCCTCCGGCGTCAACAATCTTAGTGTTTACACTCTAGAGGCAACAAATATAGCCCAATCTTCATGAAACTTGGTCAGAATGTTGGCCAGGTCACAAGGATGAACCCTATTGAAAATGGGAAGGATCCATGCCATATCACAGGAAAAGGGGCCATAATGACAATTTTCTTGTTTACACTCTAGAGGCCACATATATGGCCCAATCTTTATGAAATTTGGTCAGAAGGTTGGCCAAGCCACAAGGATGATCCCTATCGAAAATGGAAAGGATCTGTGCCATATCACAGGAAAAGGGGCCTTAATGACATTTTTTTTGTTTACACTCTAGAGGCCGGAAATACGGCCCAATCTTCATGAAACTTGGTCATAATGTTGGCCAGGTCACAAAGATGAACCCTATTGAAAATGGGAAGGATCCGTGCCATATCACGGGAAAAGGGGCCATAATGACAATTTTCTTGTTTACACTCTAGAGGCCACAAATATGGCCCAATCTTTATGAAATTTGGTCAGAAGGTTGGCTAAGCCACAAGGATGAACCCTTATTGAAATGGGAAGGATTCATGCAAAATCAAGGGAAAAGGGGCCTAAACGACTATTTTCTTTTTAGAGGTCACTAATATTGCCCAATCTTTATGAAACTTGGTCAGAATGTTGGCCAGGTCACATGAAACTTGTTTAGAAAAGGATAGAAATTTATGCAGCAATCATAGAAATACAGTTGTGTTTTTCTTTGAAAAATTTAAAGTCATTTAATGATCTTTCAAGTATTTAATTTTGCTAAGGGAGAAGTCAAAGAGACGAAGGTGAGCGATATAGGACCATCATGGTCCTCTTGTTTGCATTATTCAGCATCTGAAGATGAGCAGTGCATCCGTAGGGGGTACTCTCGTTCATTGTTTCCTATCTAACTATGAAAGACCACAAATTGTGAATTTCCATACAATATTTAACTAAATTTATGGATTTTCATCAGTAGAAAATATTTAAATTAATGTGAGTAAAGCAATAAAAATTACGAAGATAGGACATTTTTAACCAGGCAAAACAGCAAAATTTCTTTCTATACTAGTTCTATTGATTAGGGGCTTATTGTTTTTAGCTCACCTGAGCATGAAGTACTCAAGGTTAGCTTTTGTGGTAAGGTTGATTTCTGTTGTCCATCACATGATTTGCAATGTGTGTGTGTCGTCAACATTTACCTTGTATGCACTCTAGAGGTCACAATTTTTGTCCAATCAACCTGAAATTTGGTCCAAATGATTCCCTTAATGAAAGCTCATACAAGTTTAAAATTGGCTCAACTGGGGTAAAAACTAGGTAGGTCAAAGGGTCAAATATTAGGAAAACACCTTGCTTGCACTATAGAGAAAACATCTTTAGCCTCATCAACCTAAAATTTGGTTGGAATGTTGTTTTGATAAAGTCTCAAAGGAGTTAGAAATAAGGTCAACTGGGGTCAGAAACTAGGTCATGTGCTCAAATCTTAGAAAACCTTGAATGCACTCTAGATGCTGCATTTTTTGCTCAACCAACCTGAAATCTGGTCAGAATGATTTTCGTGGTGCAATATTGGATGAGTGAGATTGGGTCAACTTGAACAAAATCTAGGCCATGGGGGTCAAATCTTAGAGAAACCTTGTGTGCACTTTAGAGGCCATGTTTTTGCCAGATCGACCTGAAATTTGGTCAGGATGATTGTCTTGATTTAATCTCAATAAAGTTAGAAATTCAATCATCTAGGGTCCTTTTAACCAGGTCACAGGGTAAAAGCTAGGAAAAGCTTGTATGCACTTTAGAGGCCATTTTTTTTGTCTGATAAACATGAATGATTGTTATGATCAATCTTGAATAAGTTAGAAATAAGGTCAACTTGGAGTCGTGAGGTTAAATCTTAGAAAAACCTTGTATGCACCTTAGAGACAATATATTTTGCCAGACTAACCTGAAATTTGGTCAGAATGATTGTCTAGATTAAATCTGGAATGACTTAGACATTGAGTCAACTGGGGTCAAAAACTAGGTCAAGGTTTCAAACTTAGATAAACCTTGTATACAATCTAGAGGCCAAATAAGGAAATTGGCCAAAATGTTTGTCTGTTTGTACAGAAGCAACAGAATTGTTTTGCTTAGTGACTGTTTATCTTCTTTTTGAAAAACCTACTTTTTCAAACACAGTTCATTCAGGTGAGGGATTTAGGACAACTTTGGCCCTCTTGCTTACCTGTCTATTGGTTAGTTTGTCTGTTTTGTTTCTCATATATATCTCAATTGAGTATTGGTGGGTGGTGTCCACTTCTTTTTCAGGAGCATAACTCTGTCACCTTGTGTCTGATTGACTTGATATCTGACAGTTATGTTCCTCTCATGATTACAGAGTTTAGTGTACAAGAATTGTAACACTATCTAGCTTATTCAACTCCCCTTTATTGCACTTAGTGCTCATGTGAGCTATTGTGATCATGCAATGTCAGTCGTCTGTCGTGCATCAAGTGTTGTCCATAATTTCTTTAAACATCTTCATCACCTAAACTGGTGGGCCAATCTTCATGAAACTTGGCAGGGATGTTCCTTTGGTCAAGCTTTACCAAAGTTGTTCAAATAAATGAAATCCACCCTTAATTTTCCCTTAACCCTTAACAAAAAGGAAAATCTTCAAAAATCTTCTTCTCTAATACCAGAAGGCAGACAGCTTTCATATTTGGTATGTAGCAACATCTAGTGGATCTCTACCAAGTTTCTTCATATCAAGCCCCTGGGGTCATATTTGGGCTCCATCAAGGGGGCAACCCTCTTTACATGGAATCAGTGAGCAAAAATCTTTAAGAATCTTCTTCTCTGAAACCAGGTGGCAGACAGCTTTCATATTTGGTATGTAGCATCATCTAGTGGGCCTTTACACAGTTTGTTCATATCAAGCCCCTGGGGTCATATTTGGGCTTTGCCCAAGCGCATCCCTTTTAGCTCTTCTGAGCACAAAGAGAAAAAAAGGGAAAATCTTCTTCTCAGAAATCAGAAGGCAGACAGCTTTCATATTTTGTATGTAGTATCATCTAGGGGACCTCTACTAAGTTTGTTCATATCAAGACCCTGGGGTCACATTCGGGCTCCACCAGGGTTAATCCCTTTTTACATAAAATCAAAGAGCACAAAGGCATTTCCTTCTTGCTCTTGGCTGAAAACATTCAAATGGAATTGATCTTATGTAGAAATTATCTCCTTGTTGATATGTGCCTATCTTATTAATGTGATGTCCCAGGGGTCAAAGAGACTCAGGTGAACGATCTAGGCAATCATGGTCCTCTCATTTTTTAGCTCACCTGAGCACATCGTGCTCAAGGTGAGCTTTTGTGATCATTGGATGTCCGCTGTGCGTCGTCCGTCGTCAGACGTCAACAATTTAAGTGTTTACACTCTAGAGGCCACAATTATGGACCAATCATCATGAAACTTTGTCAGAATGTTCTTCAGGTCACAAGGATTAATCCTATCGAAAATGGGAAGGATCCGTGCCCTATCACATGAAAAGGGCCTACAAGACAATTTTCTTGTTTACTCTCTAGAGGCCACAAATATAGTCCAATCATCATGAAACTTGGTCAGAATGGTCTCCAGGTCACAAGGATTAACCCTATTGAAAATGGGAAGGATCCATGCCATATCAAGGGAAAAGGGGCCTTAAAGACAACTTTCTTGTTAACACTCTTTAGGCCACAAAAATAGTCCAATTACCATGAAACTTGGTCAGAATGGTCTCCAGGTCACAAGAATTAAGCCTATTGAAAATTGGAAGGATCCGTGCCATATCACGGGAAAAGGGGCCTTAAAGACAATTTTCTTGTTTACACTCTAGAGGCCACAAAAAAAGCCCAATCTTCATAAAACTTGGTCAGAATGTTTTCCCGGTCACAAGGATGAATCCTATTGAAAATGGGAAGGATCCGTGCCATATCACGGGAAAAGGGGTCTTAAAGACAATTTTCTTGTTTACACTCTAGAGGCCACAAATATGGTCCAATCATCATGAAACTTGGTCATAATGTTGGCCAGGTCACAAGAATTAAGCCTATTAAAATGGGAAGGATCCGTGCCATATCACGGGAAAAGGGGCTTTAATGACAATTTTCTTGTTTACACTCTAGAGGCCACAAATATAGTCCAATTACCATGAAACTTGGTCAGAATGGTCTCCAGGTCACATGAATGAACCCCATTGAAAATGGGAAGGATCCGTGCCATATCACGGGAAAAGGGGCTTTAATGACAATTTTCTTGTTTACCCTCTAGAGGCCACAAATATTGCCCAATCTTCATGAAACTTGGTCAGAATGTTTTCCGAGTCACAAGGATGAATCCTTTTGAAAATCTGAAGGATCCATGTCATATCACGGGAGAAGGGGTCTTAAAGACAATTTTCTTGTTTACACTCTAGAGGCAACAAATATAGCCCAATCTTCATGAAACTTGATCAGAATGTTCTCCAGGTCACAAGGATTAATCCTTTTAAAAATGGGAAGGATCCGTGCCATATCATGGGAAAAGGGACTTTAATGACAATTTTCTTGTTTACACTCTTTAGGCCACAAATAGTGCCCAATCTTCATGAAACTTGGTCATAATGTTGGTCAGGTCACATGAATGAAGCCTTTTGAAAGTGGGAAGGATCCATGCCATATCACAGGAAAAGGGGCCTTAATGATAATTTTCTTGTTATAACTCTAGGGGCCATATTTTTGGCAGAAATGTCATAAAAGTTGGTTTTATGTAGAAATTATCTACTTAATGACATCTGCCTATTTAATTGATGTGATGCCCTAGGGGTCAAATAGATTCAGGTGAGCGATCTAGGACCATCATGGTCCTCTTGTTTAAATTTGGACATCTCGACGTGTAATAGATGTGTCTTGTGACAAAATGCCAGCTTTGAAAATGGCTAAAATTTCTTATTTGAATAGCCAATTAATATTGACCTGTTAGCCAAGTTCAAATTCAATGGTTTGTGGTTGTTTTACAAGTATGTACAAGTACTGTATACAATATTTGAGATTCTGGAGAATTCGACTGACTTATGATACATACATTTTTTGTGTATTTCAGGAAAATCCTAAGGCTGATGAAGAATTGAATCACATAATTGAACAATACACAACCAGAGACAGTCTTTATATTTAAAATTCTTCAAGTATTTTTATGCCCCCGCATCGAGAGATCGGGGGCATATTGTTTTACTTATGTCTGTCCGTCCGTCTGTCCGAAAACTTAACCAAACTTAACCTTTGCCTTATCTTCAAGCCTATTCAAGAAACAAGGCTCATATTTGGCATGATGATAGATCTCAATGATCCGCATCTGCTGGTACCAAAGTCAAGGTCTTGTGACAAGGTCAAGGTCATCTGTCAAGGTCAAACTTTGAAAAAAATTGTTGTTACAGGGGCATAAGTGTTTCACAAATACATCTTGTTCATTTAAAAAATCATGTTTTTAAATATATATAGTTGCAAAAGTATTGTTTGTTCCTTTATATTTCCTGGGCTATTTTCAATGACAACCTAAAGCTAAGATAAAGCCCCATTCATCATCAAGTAAATCACCATAATATTGCTATCCTCTGCACACAAAAACTCTGTATCTTTGTTTTATTTGAAAAAAAAATATATAATCGATTCTCTGAGAATACATAGGTAAATGATGCCTGTTTTTAAATCGGACTGCGAAGCAGTCGATTTATATATACTGTTTTCCAGAAATCCAGTCTGTTTGACCTACTACATTTTTACCATTATCTTCTGAGCAATGTGTTCAAACCAAATTATGTGTTGTCAAACACCGAAGTAACGGCCTTTTCAGTCACAATCTACAAACTTTGTTTTTATCTTATTTACTTTTCGACAAATAGAGAAGAGGCTAATACAAAATTTGATGTAATTTTTGCTTTAAGTAATTACCAGTTAGTATTTTCAGTCTTTATAACAAGATTTTCGGTTGAGTAAAGGCGTTGAAACGTACAATAGGTTAACTGTATAATTAATTTGTAGCACTTACAATATTACTGCTCTGATGTTTTTCTCGAACGGTCATTTACCAGGTGTAGGGCTGACAACCAATCAAATTCTGTTATGATTATGACTCGATCAAAACCCACGCGTAAATTCAGACCACGTGGTAGATGCAAATGGACATCGTCTGCTCGAAATGTGTCAATTAAGTTGTTTGTCATTGGTCAATAGTCGATTGCACTCAAACAGGGAGCGTGGGAAGTTTACTTTTTGTTCGCATGGTGGAATGAGTACTGTTGACTATGTGTTAACAAATAGAAATTATTTTGTAATTTTGAAATATTTGATTTCAATGAGCACTCTGATCACGCTCCAATCCTATTTTCAATAAATTCAAATTTGAGTATGAAGAAAAATTATTCAACAACAAATAAACCCACAAAAACATACGATAAACTGATATAGGATAGCAGTAAGAGCGATATATTTTTAGAACAACTTATGGATAATCATAGAGTGCTGCTAGATTTAATCGATTGGTCAGAAACCAAAGCTATAAATAGCATAGTTGGCGATTTCACGTGTTTCTTGAGGGAAATGCATTTATAGTATTTGGGAAAACCCAATGCTTGAAATACAAACATGTTGGTAATCAAAATTGTAAATAGTTTAATGAAAAATGTTTGTTGCTAAACAGGCTTTTAAACTGTATAGAAAGAGGAAAATTTAGGCAAAGATTTTACCAACTTTTATTGTCCAAATTTGAGCCCTTTTGATTGGCGAACTATTGCACTATCCCAGCCTCTCAATGATGTCCGATTTACAGTGCTGACAGCACTTTGATTGATTTCAGTTGTCAAACCCAGATACTAGAAACCAAGTGATTAAAGACTAATTAAATTTTATAGAATTTTCAGGTCTTTATTCAACTTGTTTTGAAACTGAAAATATACATCATAATATTGAAAAAAAATCATTGAGAAAAGCTAAAAACAAGCAATTCTCCTTTTTTCTCAATGTTTTTTCCACTTTACTAATTTCAGTGCATAAGAATTCTGTTTTTAGTGCAAATTGTTACACAAACAGATACAAGTTATTTTTTTCTGTTTGAAAAAACATTTTGTTTTTGATTTACTTTTAACAAATATGAGCCTGTGCGTGACATTTCGAACAATTTGAAATGTTAGTGTGATGCTTACATTGGGTAGCGTTGACAGCCACCTACTGTTATTATCAGTTACTTGATGGTCTACAGATACTTTGATACCTTATTCTATCTACTAAACGCATAATGAGGACTCTGTTCTGACTGTGCAGATGCAAAGGCTGGTCAAAGTCTTAGCTTTGCGCATATTTAAAATTGTTGGAAATCTCACGCACAGGCTCATATTGCATTTATTTAAGAGTTGGGTTTTATGTCTATTGTCAATTTTATGGTCATATAGGCAGGTTTTCCTAGAGAACAGATCTTATATAGTTTGTTTCAAACCTATTCTGCTCAAAGAGCTTACAAACCTTAACTAATGCCAACCATGTTCTCTGTTGAATTCCTAAGAGATACTTCGAGTTCAGTCACAGCACACTTGTTTAACCATCCGATGTACCAAATTATACGTCTTGGTGGACTTGGACTAAAATAGTTTCGAAATAAGAATTCCCACGCATGCAGCATGCGTGAAATTTGAATCCAGACCCTCTGGATTACACGTATTATTGATTATAACACGATGGTGTAAAACGCATATATGAAATAAGAAGAAATTACAAAGACTTTTATTCGCAATAATATTCCTATGTCATTTGTTTTAATTGTGTACACAGATAGCTCCGCCCATTTTTTACTCAACATCAACTTTAACGCAAACGTTGTTTCTTTTGATGTCATGTAACGACAGTAATAACGAGCAGTTTTCACCTTGATAATAACCTCGCATCTTTATTTAACAATAGTGTGATTTTCTAGGTTCAGGTGAGCGATTAAGGACCATCAATGTCCTCTTGTTTTATGCGCCCTTTAGTTTGACAAAATTGAATTTTTCGAATTCATTATTATTCCAATGGATATCATGGTTATTATCACTACAATATCCATCAATTAGTTAGTCAATTAGTCGATCATTTGCTTTCTTTTGCTTTGGCCACTTTCTGCTTTTAAATTTGTTTTTGCTCTTAGAACCTAAAATATCGAAAAATCTAGTCAAAACTTTGATTTGCTCATGATTACAAGAAATTCAACCCTGTGGAGCGACTCAAGCCATCCATGGCTTTCTTGTTATCAAGAGGAACTCCCAACATGGCTATTCATTCGCTCTGTATGCTGCGCCAATCTGACTAACCTGGGGTTTTCGCGCTTCTTTTTGGACTGTCATTTTAAACTCGTTTATAATAAGATCTATTTTGAAATATGTCCGGTCAATGCATGGTAAAATGTTAGGAAGGTGTTCGCGAAGACAGTCCATAGTGGCATGAGATGAATGGACCATAATATTGACTTGCTTACGAGGGTTACTCCATTGCTATCGCTTATGAAGAGTTCGACACTCGACTTAGATACATCATCTTTGTGATTTACTATCATCACTTGTCCACGAAAACCTGAAAAACTGTGACTTAGAAAGAAAATAATTTTCATTCATAACAGGTTACAAGACAGCCTCTCAATCCGGTCAGCATCAAAAGTACTGTACTGAGAGTTATGAAAATCGATGTTTTAATCTTACTATGGTCGAGTTATGACACCCCACGTAACGCACAATTGTCCTTGATTCTAATGATGTAAGTGAATCAGTTCCATATGACTATTCGCGATGACATGCTCCAATGCAAAGTCTCGCTTCCATCTTGAAGACTTGGCTTGATCGTATATTGTCTATACGGTTTTTCGTCACCACCTTTATAGGCTGTATTACTCGACCAAATTTAGTTTCGTACGATGCGTTCGATCTGTTGCAGCCGCCGTCATAGCGCAGTTGGTAGCTCGTCGGACTGTCAATCAAGAGTTCGAGGGTACGATCCTCAACGGCGGCACTCATCCTTTCCGATTATTTGTCTACCACCAATGGGTTGATATTCGTAGACCTAGGTTAGGAAAAGATGTGATGGTAGTACTGGTGTGGGAGATACCAGGAATCCGTTGTTAGGTGCTCCAGCCGCCGCGATATGATTGAAATAATGTTAAAAGCGGCGTAAAGTCATATTCAAACAAATCGGTCTGTTGCACGAGCAGAAAACATGTTTATCATATTAAAGTGTCTTTGCTCAAGTTTTGAATTTGGGAATTAATTTAAAAATGTTTATCTAGTGGCCGACCAAAATAAAGTTATGTTCTTTTAGCAAATCTATCGGTTCAGGGCAGAATAAATTATGATCGAGATCCCCGAGTATAATTATGTTTTACTTCGATTCAAAGGCCTTTTCGAGAGAAATATTGCAGCTGTCCCAAAACACGATTGGAGTTTAAGGTGATCGATAAACAGTGCCGAGTAGAAAAGATGATTATTGTGATTTGACATCGACCCAAATAGAATATAAAGAATCTTGTTCTTAATCTTGTCTTCTAGCTGAAAAAAGAGAATTCGAAACATAAACAAGAATACCTCCAGAATAATTTGTTAAGTCCCGTATGTACATAGTGCTGTTGTGATTATCTATGGTCAAGTCAGAATCTAATATTGTATCTATGGGTTTCTGTAAAGCACAGTACCTCGAAGTCAGAGAGATGATCCTGTATAAAGTCAAGATTGTTCCGTATGCTTCGAATATTTAAGTGTAAGACTGAAACACACCCGTTATTTGCTAACACTTGCTGCATGGCTGGGCCTGGATATCACCAGATAAGATCAATATCAATGAAAACGAGATGTATAGTTGTAAGAAACTTTGAATCGCAAGTAATATTGTTTTACCATGCATAAAATTCCTGCTCATTATAAAAAGCTGGATTCACAATTTTGAAATAATCGGATTCGCTTACTGCAGCTATGGGTCCTTGAGTAAAACATACCAATGGCGGTGAGCCAAGACTAAACGTCAGTACCTTTGGCTAAATTAATTTTTTATGCCCCCGATAGGGAGGCATCATAAATTTGACTTGTCCGTCCGTCCGTCTGTCCGTCCGTCCGTCTGTCCGTCCGTCCGTCATTCCGTCCAAAAACTTTAACATTGGCCATAACTTCCTTATTACTTAACATATTCGCATCATACTTTACCACAACATTCCTTGGTACATTACCTTTCTGTAGGCACATACTTTGGTGACCTTGACCCCTGGATGACCTTGACCTTCAACATAGATTGGCCATAATTTAAAATCAAAGCGGTGTCGGGGGCATTGTCATCTTACAGTGACAGCTCTTGTTTTTTCCATGGTTACGACGCGTCGACATTAGCGTTAAAAAGACCATAAAACCGAAAAAAACTGACCCGATGTTCTGACTGACACTAATATTTTCCAAGAAAAAATATGGAGTTTGAAAGAAATGTAATTATGACAAAAATGAGAAAAGTACACATAGAAAAAGATTAAAGCAAGATTTGGCAAAAATAAATGCCATTAGCAGGTCGACTATTTTAACAAGAGGACCCTGAGGGCCCTTAATCGCTCACCTGATATTTCAAGTAAATTATCATTAAGACTCCATTTCCTATGATATGGCATGAACCTTCCTATTTTCAACAGAGTTCATTCTTGTGACCTGGCAAACATTTTGATCATGTTTCATGAAGATTATACTATATTTGTGGCGTTTGGAGCTCTTACGAGAAAATTGTCATTAAGGCCCCTTTTCCCGTGATATGGCATGTATACTTCCCATTTTCAAATGAGTTCATCCTGATGACATAACAAACATTCTGACAAAGTTTCATGATGATTGGACCGTATTTGTGGCTTCTAGAGAATAAACAAAAAGATTGTCATTAAGACGCCTTTTCCTGTGATATGGCACCGATCTTTCCCATTTTCAATAGACTTCATCCTCAAGACCAAACAAACATTCTGACCAAGTTTCATGAAAATTGGACCATATTTGTGGCTTCTAGAGTCTAAACAAGAAATTTGTCATTATGGCCCCTTTTCCCGTGATATGGCACAGATCCTTTCCATTTGAGCAATTTTCATAAGGGACAACCCAAGGAATATTTCTGCCAAGTTTGGTTGATTTTGACCCTTAAGTTTAGGAGGAGATGTCGTTTAAAGATATTGTTGACAAAATTGTCATTAAGGCGCATTTTTCCGTGATATGGCATGGATCCTTCCCATTTTCAATAGGCTTCATCCTCATGACCTAACAAATATTCTGACCAAGTTTCATGAAGATTGGACCATATTTGTGGCTCCTAGAGTGTAAACAAGAAATTTGTCATTAAGGCCCCTTTTCCCGTGATATGGCACAGATCCTTTCCATTTGAGCAATTTTCATAAGGGACAACCCAAGGAATATTTCTGCCAAGTTTGGTTGATTTTGACCCATAAGTTTAGGAGGAGATGTCGTTTAAAGATATTGTTGACAAAATTGTCATTAAGGCGCCTTTTTCCGTGATATGGCATGGATCCTTCCCATTTTCAATAGACTTCATCCTCATGACCAAACAAACATTCTGACCAAGTTTCATGAAGATTAGACCATATTTGTGGCTTCTAGAGTGGAAACAAGAAATTTGTCATTAAGGCCCCTTTTCCCGTGATATGGCACGGATCCTTTCCATTTGAGCAATTTTCATAAGGGACAACCCAAGGAATACTTCTGCCAAGTTTGGTTGATTTTGACCCATAAGTTTAGGAGGAGATGTCGTTTAAAGATATTGTTGACAAAATTGTCATTAAGGCGCCTTTTTCCGTGATATGGCATGGGTCCTTCCCATTTTCAATAGACTTCATCCTCATGACCTAACAAATATTCTGACCAAGTTTCATGAAGATTGGACCACATTTGTGGCTCCTAGAGTGTAAACAAGAAATTTGTCATTAAGGCCCCTTTCCCGTGATATGGCACGGATCCTTTCCATTTGAGCAATTTTCATAAGGGACAACCCAAGGAATATTTCTGCCAAGTTTGGTTGATTTTGACCCATAAGTTTAGGAGGAGATGTCGTTTAAAGATATTGTTGACAAAATTGTCATTAAGGCGCATTTTTCCGTGATATTGCATGGATCCTTCCCATTTTCAATAGACTTCATCCTCATGATCTAACAAACATTCTGACCAAGTTTCATGAAGATTAGACCATATTTGTGGCTTCTAGAGTGAAAACAAGAAGTTTGTCATTAATGCCCCTTTTCCTGATATGGCACGGATCCTTTCCATTTGAGCAATTTTCATAAGGGACCACACAAGGAATATTTCTGCCAAGTGTGGTTGATTTTAACCCAAAAGTTTAGGAGGAGATGTCGTTTAAAGATATTGTTGACAAAATTGTCATTAAGGCGGCTTTTTCTGTGAAATGGCACGGATCCTTCCCATTTTCAATAGGCTTCATCCTCATGACCTAACAAACATTCTGACCAAGTTTCATGAAGATTGGACCATATTTGTGGCTTCTAGAGTGAAAACAAGAAATTTGTCATTAAGGCCCCTTTTCCCGTGATATGGCACAGATCCTTTCCATTTGAGCAATTTTCATAAGGGACCACCCAAGGAATATTTCTGTCAAGTTTGGTTGATTTTGACCCATAAGTTTAGGAGGAGATGTCGTTTAAAGAAAAAGTTGACGCCGTGACGGACAGACGGACGCCGGACAACGATCGATCACAATAGCTCCCTTGAGCACTTCGTGCTTAGGTGAGCTAAAAAGCAGTATTGATTGTTGTATAGAAGAAATATCATTGTTTAGCTTTGTGACCATTCATTATCGATTTTCAAAACCAACGATAAACAATTTTAAGACAGTTTATTTTGGTGAGCGATTTATGATCACTATGTCCCCCGTATTTAAATTTTGCCAGTAGACATCCTTCTACAGACCTATTCTTTGATATCGCCCACACGCGATCACTAATTTTGTCGATGTCTTAAATTACAGATATTTTCTTTAATGCTTTTCGATCCAGGAATAACGGAAGATAATGATTTCCCTAACCAGTGAAATTATCAAAACCTTTACCCCACTTTTGTTCATTTCACCCTTTCTGACATCATCAAAGCGGAGCCCAATAGGTGGCGCCATTAGAACGTTGCTTAACAATCTCGTGCAAAATTACACGCCTTAAGAAATTTTGTCATTTTCATATTTTGTCTCACTTTTGATTATTAAAGAAATAGAATAGCCGTTCGATCAATTATTATTTCATTTCGTGAACAAAAAAAAAAACCAAACAATATTTTCACTCGTGGCTCCGTCACTCGCGAAAATCTAGCTTTTGTTGTTCATTTGTTGAAGTATAAATTGACCGTTTAATTGATCCTCAATTTCCTAACTACTTTTTTTGTAATGGTCTATCGATAAATAACGTTAGATTATCATTTCAAAATAATAATAATAATAAAAAATAGATAAAAAATTATATCCTTCTTTCGTTTATCTTATTCTATTAACTTAATCTACGCGAAGCCGAATGAACAAAATTTTAATGACGTCAGGACGACGTGGCTTAGCAATCACTTGCACATGATGTGCATTCAGTAAATTTGCACAAAATGTTCACAGCTCGTCCCCTTTTAGCGTTATGAAATACAGTGCCCTCCAAAAGTCCTTGGACAAACTTTTTTTTTCACTTTTTCAGTAAATTTCAGATCAAAATTTCATTTTTTTCATATTTCTTGCTTTATTATTATTTAATCAACAACTAGCAAGAAAATATACAAAACAAATTAAATCATTCTGGCATTTTATTAACAAAAAACACATTTCTGTGAAAATAGGCACTAAATCACAATCACGGCAACTATTGTCAGTACTTAGTATGGCCTCCCCTGGCTTGTATAACAGCACGTATACGATGCGGCATGCTTCGAACAAGGCGTTGACATGTCTCTGGAGTAACTTGGTCCCAGCAAACCCTCACATTATGCCTTAGGTCTCGAACGTTATGGCTGCGTGTGTTTCGGAGACTCGTTTTCATTTGTTGCCATAGATTTTCAATTGGGTTGAGGTCAGGGGACTGAGGTGGCCAATTCAAGCACTGGAAATCATTTTCCTGCTTCCACTCATTCAAGATTTTAGCTCTATGGCATGGTGCTCCATCATCCTGGAAGATAAAGTCATTTCCATATCCTAGTAGATGGGCTGATGGTACTGCATGATCTTGTAGAATCTTGATGTAACCCTGAGAATTCAGCCTCCCGTCAACATAAGTCATACATCCAGTGCCCCTGTAACTCATTGCTCCCCATACCATAACACTACCACCTCCAAACTTTACAGTGGGCGCAATACAGTCACTACGTAGCTGCTCTCCAGATCTCCGTCTAACGTACACTCTACCATCACTCTGAAACAGATTGAATTTGGATTCATCACTGAAGAGTACAGCAGACCAATCCACTACTGACCAGTCCTCGTGTTCCCTGGCAAAGTCCAAACGTAATTGTCTATGACGAGGGGTCAGCAAAGGCTTTCGAACAGCCAAATGGCCATCTAGTCCAGCGGCATGGAGTCTTCTCCTTACTGTTGATGTTGACGCAACAACATTCGTGTCTCTCCACGTAGACTGCAGCTGTGGAACGGTCGCATGTCTGTCCCCAAGTGACGCTCTAACCAACATTCTATCATCCCGAGCACTAGACACTCTTGGTCTGCCACTTCTAGGCCTGTCATCATGGCTTCCGCTTGTTGCATACCGCTGCAACACATGGTAAACAGTCGATCTGAAAAGAAAAAGTGAAAATATTTTAAGAAAATGTTACATTTTTACTGCAATTTTAACATTACTTTATCAAGTAATTTAGCAAGCAATAAAATTTAAATGCAGATTCCTACCTTGGATGTCCAATCTGCCTAGAGATGTCTGCAACGGAGATACCCTGCTCTCTCATGACTTGGCACCGAATTCTTTCCTCTTTGGTCAGCATTTTGGTAAATTCTTTTCGAAAGTGGTCAGGAATTGATGATCTGGTCACCAGTAATATCATCTTTCTATTCGCTTTTGAAAACAGGTTCAAAAATTTGCACATGGGCATGAATAATCAATGCATTCCTTATTGTGCCGGATTTTCATAAATAATGGATATTTCATAAAATTCATTATTTCATTGTATCAAAATTTAGATTTGAAGAAAAGTACTAGAATTATCTTAGAGAGTGCTCAATTACCTCCCTTTATTCAAGAGAGTAAGAGAAATCCAGGCATTTTCTCTTAAAGTCATGAAAAAGAGCCAAAATGCATAATAAATTATTTGTCCAAGGACTTTTGGAGGGCACTGTAAATAATCATTCGTTTTTCGAGTAAGATTGTCAGATTTTGTTGCTTGAAAGTAAAAGGAATATTTTCACTCCTTGCTTCGCAATTCGTGCTTTGTGTTTTTCAAATATAAATCGATCCACAAGAGTAATAACAACCGCGTAATATCAAATATATCCAACGGGGTTATTTCACCCATAGGGTTATCTCATTCCTCCGACGTAGGTGTTTGATACATACATATACATGCAAATTTTGAAAGACTATGGACAGTCGAACGGCGATGATCGAACAGAAAAACTTGCATCGAGCAGTTTAATGGCTGTAAGAGTTTTGGGGTAATGCAACAAGAGCAATGTTAAAGCTATCTTTATGTATTTTAGATTTAATTCTCTATCGTTAAACAGTTTTACAATTAAAAGGAAAAATTCCAATTTTATAAATGAAACGAACAAACAAAACAAAACAACTGAAAAAAAAATTTCTTAGAATAATAGGAAGTTATTCATCTCTACCAATTCAGCAATCTACCCCATAAGGTCAAGATATGAAAGGATAACCTTTGTTGTCACGTCTACCAAAATTGTCTCGACAAGATGATTCCAAGGAATAACAACTATATAGACATTCATGAAGATAAATATGTTTAGTTACATTTATTTCAGGCAATATAAGAACGTGTTGAAATTCATACACACATACATTCTGAAACCCTCGAGCACTTAAACCAGTCATGCGTTCAGGACGACAAAGCGCCAGTGCGCATACAGAGCGGGGGAATATATCGCGAACAGTTAACCATGTTTTGTCATCATGAACGCAGGTCAATTGATCAAATAGAACTGACTGAATTTTCTTCCTCAGTTCAGGACCTCTGGTACCTCAAATTAAACAGTTCAAGATATATATAATACGTACTTTGTGTTTTATATGAGAAAAAATATCTAATGAGGTTGGGAGAATTGATCATTGTCGAGGCTCTGCCGAGACAATTATCAATTCCCACAACCGAGTTAGATATTTTTTCACACAAAACACTAAGTATGTATTATATTTATTTTATAACCCCTATTTGCCTTGTTTCCGTAGATATTTCTAACAGAAATGCAAGTTTCTAAAAATAACCGCATGATATCATTGTTCTAAAAATAACTTTGTGATATCATAAAAAATATCATACGGGATGTTATCAAACCGATATTTGTATAGATATAAGATAAAATTGTATAACAATAAAGAAAGGGACATGCAGATTCCTTTAAAGACACAGCAAAATCGTGAAATTGACATTCACTCCAATCCATTCTAAATCCCTCGTTCAGCGCTCCATTCATTCCGAGCACCCGCTTAAACAATCAAAACGTTCCAATACCTCTAAAAGAACAATTAGATTCAAATCACCAAAAACGTCTATTATACTACTGCTAATTTTGGATGATTCGTTCATCTAAAATATACATGTATGAATATATTTCTCCTGGTGTACCATATTTTCGTGAATTTTAATTAGAACTGTCACAATTTTAAAAGCAAGGGGAGACCTTTTTCCAAACATGTCATTTCTAAAACAGTATGCACTGATTAAAGTAGCCTGATAATTCAGGGTGAAACCATCCTTTTTAACAAAGAAATTTGAACATTCATAAAACAACCATTAAAATTCACAGTGCTCGTAATTCCGTGAATCCTAAATTAAGCAGTCCCTTACACACTACTAGAGTAATGTATGGCCTCAAGATTATTATGTAAATCACACAATCATTTCTCATTTAGGATTAGAGGATTTTAGAGTTTTACCGCTTTCATGTGATTTGTGGTAATTCGAAAATAATTTCATTTATGCATATACATTATTCTAGATCTTATATAAAATATGGTGAAAACATTACTGAAATAACAGTGAGTGCTCTTATTGACCATTCACGGAAATATGGTCACTCGCAGAAGTAGGATACAACAGGATATAATCATCGTTTGGAGATTTTTTTAAAGGGAGGTATTGAGACGTCGCAGCGAACTGAGGCTATAAAGCGTAACGTAATTTGACGTTATTTTTGCAGTGTAAAATTAGAGAAATTACAAGCGCGTTTCATTTGAAACAACCATATACCATATTCTGAATGAGGTGATTGAAAATGTGAATAACTATCATGTTCAGTGGCGTATCAAATATTTTCAGGGTGTAGAATCTCTGTAATTACGAACCAAAACCAATTTTATATAAACAAAAGCATTGAATTTTCGAATAACTAAAAAATCTATATAAAAAATATAAAATAATTGGTATTGTTTGTCATGCTTTACTATAAACTCACCAAAACCGAGGAGAATTTTTGTATTCAAATTATTCCGGTTAGTATTTCATTTGTTTGCCAGTAATTTCGAAATAATCGATACACGAAACATTAAACTTCATCAAAATGAGAAAGCGTGACATTTTTTCAGATTATTTAGCAGTCTCGTATTTAGCGTTTAATTCACAAAATATAGACTGTTATATATTTTTTTTTTTAGATTTATTTGTATTTAAATTAATCGACATTTAATAAGATTTTGGTAACGCCTCGCGAAAATGGTGCAAAAAATGACGTAATTTTAAAAAGCGTGACATTTTTTCAGACTTTTTTTACGCGAAAATTTTGCTTTTAATTAAGACACGAAAATAAACCAAATTAAACTGAAAAAATTAAAATCTGACCATTTTTATTTAATGTTTTTAGATTTGACAATTTCCTTTGTTTTATTCGATTATTTTTACGTTGAAAATTTTTAGTCGTCCTTTTTTGCTTCATTTTTAGCAGCGTTACACTTTCCGGTATTTTATTTACGTGAAGATATTTGCGCAAAATTTTATCTGATACTTTCAAAATTCACACTGCCTAAGGACTTGTATTCTAGGTATTTGTGTGTAAAATTTTACGAAGATAAAGGGTGTATCCACGATTTTATGGCATTTTGAAGATGTATTGAAAGAGAAGCATGTTACGCGTTACATGCGTTTTTTGGCGCTTTTTGTCATAATAAACTTGATTATATTTTTCATTCACAGCCATGGGTATCAGAGTTTACTGTCTATAAGATAGAGCTATTAAAACGCTTTAAAATGATGTACAATAATGTGCTGTTTTAGCTTATACAGCGTTTTTATTTTAACATCAAATAAAAGTATGACTGATTTTCTTAAAATAGCCCGACGTTACTGCGACATCTCATTAAATTTCACAAGCTGCATTCGTCCTGTTGGCAATTAGCAACATTTTACCACCTCACTTTAAATATATTAAAAACGCATTCACCCCCTCAATCATTTTCATTCCACATTAATTTAAAAATCATTTTTTTACAATTTCACGATATTCTGCACTGTAGTAGACCTTCCTTATAAGTTTCATTTTTGAGTGAGGTTGATTTCACAAAGAGCAAAAGCCGGACGGTTGTCACGCCCCAGGTTTCTTTCTGCGTCAAAACACTCGATATCGGCTTGTTCGTAGTTGAACTGTTTGAAGAACATCGTACATAACTGTATTTCGTTACGGTCATCCGGCTGTGGAGGATTCCAGTCTGAAACTGGAGAGAAATATACTAGTTTTAAATTGTTTGTTTCCGTCACGCAGGGTCGACACTAACTCCTGAGATTTAGGAGTCAATTGGACTCCTAACACATGAAATCAAGGAGTCCAAGCTGAAAGTAAGGAGTCCGAATTTTCAATATGGAAGAACATTGCTGAAAAGAAGAAATTGCCTGTTATAAGCAATTTCTTCTTTTCCACAATATTCTACCAAAGAAGAGTTTTTTCTCAAAACAATACATGGTACATTCAAACGTTTTCTTCAACAAGTTTTGAGCATTTGTTTATCAAAATATCTCCTTCGATCCCTTGGAGTCCAGGGGACTCCTTACTTGCAAATCAAAGGAGTCCAACTGGTAAACAAGGAGTCTCGGACTCCCGGACTCCCCTAAGTGTCGAACCCTGGGCGTGTTCGGTCGAGTTCTCTTTAAAAACTTTAAAAATAAGTTTGCAGGAGTAGTAAAGCCACAAGTGAAATTATGTTCTTTTTGTGGTTAAAGAGAAGGAAGTTTCTCGATACATCACGAACAAGACCGCAAACAAACATTTTTTTCTATTTATTTAAAGCAAAAATGAGATAAAACGCATTTTTGACAATTTATATTAAGCGTGTCATTTTGTACGTGATAACTGAACAATGGAATAACATTATGAGTATAATGGACCACACTACGATAACGTCAAGTACGCAAAATGAACTAAGTATGGAATCATCTTAAGATAAATTTTTCTGGTTTGGCAGTGAAATGATCAAATTAGCTTGTGCGTGACATTTCCAACAATTTGACCGTTGTGCGCGAGGAACAACAATTGAGCAGCATAGATAGCCAAAGAGTGTAATTAGACGATTGATTGAATGTCTCTAGATACTTTGAGACCTTATCTATCTACAAAACGCAAAGTAAAGACTTTGGACAGACTGTGCATATGCACAGACTGGCCAGAGTCTTTGCTTGGCGTACATTTGAAATTGTTGGAAATGTCACAGGCTCAAAAGGTAAATGATACAGGGGAAATAATGCAATATCGCGATGAATTCCAAGGCTTCCTTATCAAGAGGCGCTAAGTTCGATTCCCCGGAGCGGCTATCCGTCTTCGTTCTTTCCTTGGTCAATACATTCGGCGAAAGTAACGGTTTATTCTCAGCAAGCAGAATCAAGTGGGATAGATCCTAGTTGTAAGAACTTGTCTCCCAATCATATAGAACAAGAGCTTCGCAGAGCGGCGCATATACGCCCGATGAGGCTTGTCAGTAGCCTTGGCTTGTCAGTAACGTGAGCTTGAATGAAAGCTAACCATATTTCAAACAGACATATAGACAACTGGTGCCATAACATAGTATGACATTTTGAGTGTAAATTGAAAATGATTTTATGCACAACTATATGCCAAACAATTATTTTGCAAGTTTCAGTTCATTCCAATTCAAAGAATGACGAGTTGCTCACGAAAGAAATATAGTGAATTTCAATCAATTCAAGGACAGATAATACAAGAGAGACCCAAGCTTTTTGAATTTCTGAAGTCTTATGCTTAACCAAATATCAGGGTTACATTATGGCAAGATTCATTTCAATCCAATTAAATTTGTAGGAGTTGTTCACACACACGCACCAAAAAAATCTGTAAATTTAAACTATTTTGTTAAGTAAAGGGCAGATAAATCAGGAACTACTTTAAATATGAAGATATATTTAGTCCTAAGCACAAAAAGACAACCTGCAAAGTCATTATGGCAAGTTTCCTTTCATTCCCATCCAAAATGTAGGAGAAAATGAGCTGACAAGAAATTTTGTTTTTCATCAACTCAAGGGCAGATAATCCAAGATAACTCAAGTACGACTGGAGCATTTTGAATTGAAAAGTCTTATGCACAATTAGACATCATTCAGCTCATTTCAATTGATAGTTATGGATTGCACAAAAAATACAGTGATTTTCGTTTAATTCAAGGGCAGATAATTCAAGATTTCTCAGGAATGACTGGAGCGATTTGAATTTCAAAGGTCTTATGCACATCTAGACATCATAGGGAGTAATTTTGTCTAGTTTCAGCATATTCCCATTGATAGTTTGGGAGGAGTTGCACATACAAAAAATAATGATTTTCGTTAAATTCAAGGGCAGATTATTCAAGATTTCAGGAATGACTGGAGCGATTTGAATTTCAAAGGTCTTCTGCACAACAAGACATCATAGAAAGTAATTGTGTCTAGTTTCAGCTCATTCCTATTGATAGTTTAGGAGGAGTTGCGCAGACAAAAACAGTGATTTTGGTTATATTCAAGGGCAGATAATTCACGATTCCTCAGGAATGACTGGAGCGATTTGAATTTCAAAGGTCTTCTGCACAACAAGACATCATAGAGAGTAATTGTGTCTAGTTTCAGCTCATTCCCATTTATAGTTTAGGAGGAGTTGCGCACACAAAAAAATGCTAACGGATGGACAGACGGAAGGACAGACGGACGGACGGACGACCGAAGCCATAACATAATATGACCCTTCGGGCGTATAAAAATAGATTTAAACCAATAATACGAACTTTAAAATACCAATGATACGAACATGCACGTGGGAAATGGTATGTAGAGATTGTTTTAACTGTGTGTCTTCAGAAAAAGAGGATAAAAGCGAAGGTCTTTATCCTGGCCAAGCTATACAATATTTGCACAATCCTACCCCCGACGATGCTTTCCCAATTCTTGGAAAGTCTTTTGTCGCATGATGGCATTCGGAACATCACTCGTATTTTGGTGAATGGGCTTAGAGAAAACTAATTTCTTTCTCAACGTCTATGTAGATCTTTTGATATCATGTTTGAAGTGTGAAGTTTGAAGTTTGGATTTAAGAAATGTCACCACCAGTTCACGCTTCAGGGTTCACATTTCAAGGAAAATATGTTTGAAGTGTGAAGTGTGAATAAAAGAAGTCACCACCGGTCTTTCGTAGGTTCCCGATGGCATGGCGGTACATAAATCACTTACTGACTAACGGATCGCCCGTTGTTCTCCATGTCTCATTTCCATTTGTAGTGGTCTCAAACAAATCATTCCAATAACCTAGAATGAGAATTAAGCAGTTACATGCATCTGCCAAAAGAGCTCCCTATGGTATGTTGGGGTCTTTGCTCCTTCACGTTTTTGTAAGTTTACATCTAGCTAATGAGCGACAATGCTAATACTGTCTTGCAGAGCCATATCGTACTTTGGTATTCCTGGCCATGGTCTAATTTTCGCCGATTTCGCCATCCTCGTTATTTGGCGAAAATGGACGCACCAAAATATCCCTAGCACTTTAAAAGTTTGCCGTACATTCATATAACCGATAGATATATACCATATTCACGCATATACCCATCCACATGAGTTGTCAATAGTGGTGACCGTTACGAATTGAAATACAATAAATCTGTTATTTTGAAACTGTTAGAAATAAGACACATCTTTGTTAGTTTGAAATTTGATAAACATCACATATGATATATGGTGTTCAAGATTACACTTGTTGGCCGAGAAAAATACTGAACCACAAAAGAAACGTCGCGCTAGAAAAATTTTATTTGTAAACATTTTTTTGTTAAAAGACTGATTTTTGAACTGTCAATGAGCTCTCGGTTTCCAAATTGATATTAATCATGAATAACAGCAATAGTTCAGATAACGGCGATACGTTAATCCATGTCGAGCTTCGAAATTAGGACTGTCAAAGTATGGAGAAACTTACTCAAATCTTGGCAGTGGTTGGTGATGTGATCTCTGATTAAATGCAGCCGCCACCATAGCGCAGTTGGTTAGGCATAAGACTTCCAATCTGGAAGTCCACGGGTTCGATCCCCGGTGGCGGCAAATATCCATTCCGACGTTTATCTCTCACCAATGGGTAGATAATCGTGAACCTATGTGAGATAGCAGTCGGAGATAAGGAAAGGGTGTAATGGTAGTAAAGGTGAAAAAAAAAATACCAGGAATCCATTGTAAGGAGATTGTTAAAAGCGGCGTTAAACCCATTCAAAACATCAAACAAATCTGATTAATGCGTGTGTGAAAAGACAGGTTTTTGACCGGGTTTAGATTTTTTGTCGGAGACCAATTTCAAGCATATTGTTGAAAGACCAAATTTTCTTCGAAAATGTCGTGTTTCTTTCCTTAGTTGCCAGTACGAGTTGTTATTAAAACCTTCTAAGGCTATAGGTGAATAACTGATATCTGCCAGGAAAAGTTTGGGCGTTTCTAGTGTAATAATTCTTTAAATGCGTTCTCTGTGTAATAATGCACAGACGGATTCCATTGAGTTTTAAGCTCAAAAGATTAGATTAACTTACCATTAGCCGGCTGTGTCGCTCTGCTCAATATGAAGTTCTTTATGTAGTTGAGTTCTTCTGTTGTGTCGACCTGAACTAGACTGCTTGTTAAGCTGCTGGTGCTGAATCCAGAACACTCGGACTGAAATGATTTAACAATGTTATAATATGACTTACGTCGCCGGAGTGAAATAACCCCGTTGAATATTTTTGATATTACATGGGTGTTGTTACACTAGTGGAATAAATATGCAAATGAGCTCAGAGCGAATAGCAACGCTATTTTGTAACCGCGAAAATGACGTCATAAACTATTTTTATGACGTCATTTTTAAACGGCGTTATAAGTTTGCAGAAAATTGAAACGTTGAATTTCAAGAATTTTGACGATTTTTTGCTAAAATTCGGGTCATATTATAAACAGAATATAAAATTTGTGCTCATAAAATACAGCATTTATTAAACTTGCCATCTAAAACAGATAAAAACTCGGCGCAGCCTCGTTTTTATCTGTTTATAGATGACTCGTTTAATAAATTCAGTATTCAATGACCACTCATTCAATATCCTCTTTTTCCAAGAGCTGTCTTCACAAACAAAAATGAAGCGTATCAGAATCCTTATCTTCAATCACGGAGTGTCGTCGGTTTGCCATAGGCGGCGGCACATATTCTTTTTAATGATATATATAATACGTACTTAGTGTTTTGCATGGAAAAAAATATCTAACGAGGTTGGGAGAATTGATAATTGACGAGGCTCTGCCGAGACAATTTTCATTTCTCACAACCGAGTTAGATATTTTTTTTCATACAATACACTTAGTACGTATTATATTTATCTTATAACCTCAATATGTCTTGTTTTCGTCGGTGTTTCTTACCGAAATGCAAGTTTCTAAAAATAACCGCATGATATTATTGTTCTAAAAATAACTATGTGATATCATAAAAAATATCATACGGCATGTTATCACACTGATATTTGTATAGTTATAACATAAAATAATAATAATATCTTTATTTAAAGAAGGTTAAAACATTAAAACAATCAATTTCCATTAACAATGAGATGAAATATCTTTCCAAATATGTCTAAAAAAATGGGTTTTAAATTGTAAACCTTAGTGAGATAGCAGATGGGGAATAGGAATGTAAAGATGTTTGGCAGTACCGGTGCGAGAAATACTAAGAACTAGTTGGTAGTTGCTTAAGCCGCGGCGAGAAGGCTGAAAATTGAAAAAGCGATGTAAAACCCCGCCCAGACAAGCAAACAAACAAATAAAAAAATATCTATTGATATATCATAAAGAGGATAATCGTTTGTTGCAGTGTAAACTCGATTGTTGGTGGCAGCTTTCTTTCGCCCACTTGATGCTTGTGTCCTTTTGAGTTTTTTCCTGAGATAGATGTAGCATTTGTAGTCTTGCAGGAGTGTGTACCCTTCACAGTCGAGGGCTCGATTTAAAGGTCTGCCGATAAACAAACGCATGAACTGGCATAAATCTTGCAAAATGCAAATCTTGCAAATCTGTTTGAAAAACGCGTCGATTCAATAGATCTCCTGTGCCAAAGCACGCCATTGGAACGGTTACACATTCCATGACATTGTCCTTTGTTGCATTAAGGCCACTGAATAGCCATACGGACAACACAAAGTACAAGAAAGGTACCTATTGCATCAGACACGATCCAGTCCTTCGGGAAAAAAAGAGAAAAAAAAACAACAACAACATCTAAAGTAGATTATTTGTATCATTAAAGTCGCAAATCTTTAAATCAGTTGACTACCGACAAATAGCAGACCAAACCCCCGTTTTCAGGTCAACCGTTTCACGCAATTCAGTGCGTAAAGAACGTAAAGTAAAGAAACGTCATGTTTCGAAAGCGCGGGGCTATAGAAAAAATAATCCAATGCTATAACACGGTTAGAACACAAACTATTTGCAATATTTATTTGATTATTTTTGAAATTCTTCTTGAAGCCTCTTGGATCCAGTGTTTCAGAAAGAATGGTGAAATCCATGACATAAGAAGGAAATCTAAGTAGAATGTACAATCTGATTCCAATTACCAGATAGATTTTTTTTTTATCTAAATTCAACTATTAATAGATGAAAGGCAGAAACAAAGCTAATTTGTTAAGCGTTTTGATCATCGGAACGTTGTCTGTCCGCTCCGATGAGCCAAGCGCGAAACATTTATTAACAAGAGGGCCATTGGCCCTAAAGCGCTCACCTGATGCATATAGTTTACAAAGGAAGCAAAGTGCCAACACTACTTATTTGAAATTCATTACTGGCTTTACAAAAGTCAAAGACATCAAGAAGAAAACATTTGAGTCAAACATGCTGCCCCTTGAGTGCATTTAGGGTTTTTCTAAAATTTGACCCTTGACCACATTTTTGACCCCACTTGACCCAATTTTAAACTTGACCGAGATTTGATTGAGACAAACATTCTGACCAAGTTTCAAGACATTTGGGCCAAAAATGCGGCCCCTAGAGTACATACAAGGTTTTTCTAAAATTTGACCCCTTGACCCCATTTTTGACCTCATCTGACCCAATTTCAAAATTGACCAAGATTTGATGGAGACAAACATTCTGACCAAGTTTTAAGACATTTGGGCCAAAAATGTGGCTCCTAGAGTACATACAAGGTTTTTTCTAAAATTTGACCCCTTGACTCCATTTTTGACCCCACCTGACCCAATTTCAAACTTAACCAAGATTTGATGGAGACAAACATTCTGACCAAGGTTCAAGACATTTGGGCCAAAAATGTGGCCTCTAGAGTGCACACAAGAGTTTTCTAAAATTTGACCCCTTGACCACGTTCTAGACCCCACTTGACCCAATTTTGAACTTGTCAGAGATTTGATGGAGACAAACATTCTGACCATGTTTCAAGACATTTGGGACAAAAATGTGGCCTGTAGAGTGCACTAAAGGTTTTTCTAAATTTTGACCCCTTGATCCCATTTTTGACCCGACTTGACCCAATTTCAAACTTAACCAAGATTTGATGGAGACAAACATTCTGACCAAGTTTCAAGACATTTGGGCCACAAATATGACCTCCAAAGTGCACACAAGGGTTTTCTAAAATTTGACCCCTTGACTCCATTTTTGACCCCACCTGACCCAATTTCGAACTTGACCGAGATTCGATGGAGACAAACATTCTGACCAATTTTCAAGACTTTTGGGCCATAAATGTGGCCTCTATAGTGCACACAAGGTTTTTCTAAAATTTGACCCCTTGACCCCATTTTTGACCCCACCTGACCCAATTTCAAAATTGACCGAGATTTGATGGAGACAAACATTCTGAATAAGTTTCAAGACATTTGGGCCTCAAATGTGGCCTCTAGAGTGCACACAAGGTTTTTCTTAAATTTGACCCCTTGACCCCATTTTTGACCCCATCTGACCAAATTTCAAACTGGACCGAGATTTGATAGAGACAAACATTCTGACCAAGTTTCAAGACATTTGGGCCAAAAATGTGGCCTCTAGAGTGCACACAAGGTAAAGTTTGACGACGGACCATGGACGCCGGACGACTGACGACGGACGACGGACGACGGACGACGGACAGCAGCCCATCACAATAGCTCACCTTGAGCACTTCGTGCTCAGGTGAGCTAAAAACAATAAATGGGTTATTTCATGGCTTTTAGACTGATATAGGTCCTATATTGAAATTTTACCCCGCGCTGTTTGTTTTAAATACCCATTCTCTGTAACGACTTAAACAATTTTGGCACAAATGGTCTCCGATTTTGATGAAATTTCACATACAGGGAGGGACTAATAATAAGAGAAGAAATTGACAAAAAGAATGTTTTCGGATCATCTGGTTACCATGGCAACGACCTTCAAAGCACAGAATTTTGAAAAATTAAGCGTTTTTGAACCTATATATTTCGGTCTTTATATGAAGATGATGATTGTTTTCATATGTATTTGATTGAAAAGGACCTAAAATTCTGAACTAGATCTTTTGTTGTGTCAGTTAGTGTCAAAAAGATTGGTTACCATGACAACAAATGTGGCTTATTTTGATAAATTGATCTGAAAATGTTGTTTACAATTTCCTGTTTTTCTTCAGTTATGACTGACATTTGATGTGTAGATGGAGTTTATTATGAAAAAGGAGCAACTAAGATACAAATTATTTTGTTGTTGTGTGCATTGGTTACCTTGACAACGGTAACTAAAGCTCATAATATGGTGCTTTTGTTACTTCTGAGTTATTTCTTAAATTTTTGCAGCATGATGAGCCGATGATGATGATTGGGACATATCTAACAAAAGATTCTCTTACAAAAACTGCGAGAAAATCATTGGGCATTTTTGTTACCATGGCAACCGTTTTTATTATTTTTTTAAATCAGTTATTTTAAGTCCCTGAAAGTTTTCATGTGATAAGCAAAGAGATCCAATCAGCCTCTATCAAAATACTAGAAAAAAGAACAAAATTTGTAATAGTTGCCATGGTAATTTGCCGATACAACCCAAAATTAAACATTTTTTGGGTGATTTTGTAGCCTTTTTCTTAAAAAATGAAACCAGTTTACACACTTATTTTGATATATAAGTTAGAGTAGAGAAAAGTTTGAACTTTATATAGAAATTAAGAAATATTCGGGTTGCTTAGCGTTGGATACCCGTATCCAAGGTCTAACAAGAGGACCCTGAGGGCCCTAAATCGCTCACCTGATATTTCAAGTAAATTATCATTAAGATTCCATTTCCTATGATATGGCATGAACCTTCCGATTTTCAACAGAGTTCATTCTTGTGACCTGGCAAACATTTTGATCAAGTTTCAAGAAGATTGGACTATATTTGTGGCGTTTGGAGTTCTTACGAGAAAATTGTCATTAAGGCCCTTTTTCCTGTGATATGGCACGTATACTTCCCATTTTCAAATGAGTTCATCCTCATGACATAAGAAACATTCTGACAAAGTTTCATGATGATTGGACCGTATTTGTGGCTTCTAGAGAGTAAACAAAAAATTGTCATTAAGATACCTTTTCCTGTGATATGGCACCGATCCTTCCCATTTTCGAAAGACTTCATCCTCATGACCTAACAAACATTCTGACCAAGTTTCATGAAGATTGGACCGTATTTGTGGCTTCTAGAGTGAAAACAAAAAATTTGTCATTAAGGCCCCTTTTCCCGTGATATGGCATGGATCCTTTCCATTTGAGCAATTTTCATAAGGGACCACCCAAGGAATATTTCTGCCAAGTTTGGTTGATTTTAACCCATAAGTTTAGGAGGAGATGTCGTTTAAAGATATTGTTGACAAAATTGTCATTAAGGTGGCTTTTTCTGTGAAATGGCACGGATCCTTCCCATTTTCAATAGACTTCATCCTCATGACCTAACATACATTCTGACCAAGTTTCATGAAGATTGGACCGTATTTGTGGCTTCTAGAGTGAAAACAAGAAATTTGTCATTAAGGCCCCTTTTCCCGTGATATGGCACGGATCATTTACATTTGAGCAATTTTCATAAGGGACCACCCAAGGAATATTTCTGCCAAGTTTGGTTGAATTTAACCAATAAGTTTAGGAGGAGATGATGTTTAAAGATATTGTTGACAAAATTGTCATTAAGGCGGCTTTTTCTGTGAAATGGCACGGATCCTTCCCATTTTCAATAGACTTCATCCTCATGACCTAACAAACATTCTGACCAAGTTTCATGAAGATTGGACCGTATTTGTGGCTTCTAGAGTGAAAACAAGAAATTTTTCATTAAGGCCCCTTTTCCCCGTGATATGGCACGGATCCTTTACATTTGAGCAATTTTCATAAGGGACCACCCAAGGAATATTTCTGCCAAGTTTGGTTGATTTTAACCCATAAGTTTAGGAGGAGATGTCGTTTAAAGATATTGTTGACAAAATTGTCATTAAGGCGGCTTTTTCTGTGAAATGGCACGGATCCTTCCCATTTTCAATAGACTTCATCCTCATGACCTAACAAACATTCTGACCAAGTTTCATGAAGATTGGACCGTATTTGTGGCTTCTAGAGTGAAAACAAGAAATTTTTCATTAAGGCCCCTTTTCCCCGTGATATGGCACGGATCCTTTACATTTGAGCAATTTTCATAAGGGACCACCCAAGGAATATTTCTGCCAAGTTTGGTTGATTTTAACCCATAAGTTTAGGAGGAGATGTCGTTTAAAGATATTGTTGACAAAATTGTCATTAAGGCGGCTTTTTCTGTGAAATGGCATGGATCCTTCCCATTTTCAATAGACTCCATCCTCATGACCTAACAAACATTCTGACCAAGTTTCATGAAGTTTGGACCGTATTTGTGGCTTCTAGAATGAAAACAAAAAAATTGTCATCAAGGCCCCTTTTCCCGTGATATGGCATGGATCCTTTCCATTTGAGCAATTTTCATAAGGGACCACCCAAGGAATATATCTGCCAAGTTTGGTTGATTTTAACCCATAAGTTTAGGAGGAGATGTCGTTTAAAGATATTGTTGACAAAATTGTCATTAAGGCGGCTTTTTCTGTGAAATGGCACGGATCCTTCCCATTTTCAATAGACTTCATCCTCATGACCTAACAAACATTCTGACCAAGTTTCATGAAGATTGGACCGTATTTGTGGCTTCTAGAGTGAAGACAAGAAATTTTTCATTAAGGCCCCTTTTCCTGTGATATGGCACGGATCCTTTCCATTTGAGCAATTTTCATAAGGGACCACCCAAGGAATATTTCTGCCAAGTTTGGTTGATTTTAACCCATCAGTTTAGGAGGAGATGTCGTTTAAAGATATTGTTGACAAAATTGTCATTAAGGCGGCTTTTTCTGTGAAATGGCACGGATCCTTCCCATTTTCAATAGACTCCATCCTCATGACCTAACAAACATTCTGACTGAGTTTCATGAAGTTTGGACCGTATTTGTGGCTTCTAGAATGAAAACAAAAAATTTGTCATCAAGGCCCCTTTTCCCGTGATATGGCATGGATCCTTTCCATTTGAGCAGTTTTCATAAGGGACCACCCAAGGAATATATCTGCCAAGTTTGGTTGATTTTAACCCATAAGTTAAGGAGATGTCGTTTAAAGATATTGTTGACAAAATTGTCATTAAGGCGGCTTTTTCTGTGAAATGGCACTGATCCTTCCCATTTTTAATAGACTTCATCCTCATGACCTAACAAACATTCTGACCAAGTTTCATGAAGATTGGACTGTATTTGTGGCTTCTAGAGTGAAAACAAGAAATTTGTCATTAAGGCCCCTTTTCCTGTGATATGGCACGGATCCTTTCCATTTGAGCAATTTTCATAAGGGACCACCCAAGGAATATTTCTGCCAAGTTTGGTTGATTTTAACCAATAAGTTTAGGAGGAGATGTCGTTTAAAGATATTGACATAACATTCTGACCAAGTTTCATGAAGTTTGGACCGTATTTGTGGCTTCTAGAATGAAAACAAAAAAATTGTCATCAAGGCCCCTTTTCCCGTGATATGGCATGGATCCTTTCCATTTGAGCAATTTTCATAAGGGACCACCCAAGGAATATATCTGCCAAGTTTGGTTGATTTTAACCCATAAGTTTAGGAGGAGATGTCGTTTAAAGATATTGTTGACAAAATTGTCATTAAGGCGGCTTTTTCTGTGAAATGGCACGGATCCTTTCCATTTTTAATAGACTTCATCCTCATGACCTAACAAACATTCTGACCAAGTTTCATGAAGATTGGGCCGTATTTGTGGCTTCTAGAGTGAAAACAAAAAAATTGTCATTAAGGCCCCTTTTCCCGTGATATGGCACGGATCCTCTCCATTTGAGCAATTTTCATAAGGGACCACCCAAGGAATATTTAAGCCAAGTTTGGTTGATTTTAACCCATAAGTTTAGGAGGAGATGTCGTTTAAAGATATTGTTGACAAAATTGTCATTAAGGCGGCTTTTTCTGTGAAATGGCACAGATCCTTCCCATTTTCAATAGACTCCATCCTCATGACCTAACAAACATTCTGACCAAGTTTCATGAAGATTGGACCGTATTTGTGGCTTCTAGAGTGAAAACAAGAAATTTGTCATTAAGGCCCCTTTTCCCGTGATATGGCACGGATCCTTTCCATTTGAGCAATTTTCATAAGGGACCACCCAAGGAATATTTCTGCCAAGTTTGGTTGATTTTAACCCATAAGTTTAGGAGGAGATGTCGTTTAAAGGTATTGTTGACAAAATTGTCATTAAGGCGGCTTTTTCTGTGAAATGGTACGGATCCTTCCCATTTTCAATAGACTCCATCCTCATGACCTAACAAACATTCTGACCAAGTTTCATGAAGTTTGGACCGTATTTGTGGCTTCTAGAGTGAAAACAAAAAATTTGTCATTAAGGCCCCTTTTCCCGTGATATGGCACGGATCCTTTCCATTTGAGCAATTTTCATTAGGGACCACCCAAGGAATATATCTGCCAAGTTTGGTTGATTTTAACCCATAAGTTTAGGAGGAGATGTGGTTTAAAGATATTGTTGACAAAATTGTCATTAAGGCGGCTTTTTCTGTGAAATGGCACGGATCCTTCCCATTTTTTTAGACTTCATCCTCATGACCTAACATACATTCTGACCAAGTTTCATGAAGATTGGACCATATTTGTGGCTTCTAGAGTGAAAACAAGAAATTTGTCATTAAGGCCCCTTTTCCCGTGATATGGCACGGATCCTTTCCATTTGAGCAATTTTCATAAGGGGCCACCCAAGGAATATTTCTGCCAAGTTTGGTTGATTTTGACCCATACGTTTAGAAGGAGATGTCGTTTAAAGAAAATGTTGACGCCGTGACGGACAGACGGACAGATGGACAGACGGACGCCGGACAACGATCGATCACAATAGCTCCCTTGAGCACTTCGTGCTCAGGTGAGCTAAAAATGGGCCTTTGTGCAAGTTTACATAATTGTTCCCATAGCAACAGGCATGTTTTTGAAAAAAAATCTTATATTTACTAAATGGTCTATCTGAGCAATTTTGTAAATTATCATAACATTGAATGGGAGTTCAATTATCTAGTCATTTGAGGACTCTAAAAGATGTTCTGAAATCGTCTTCATTTATGGGAGTTGAGTTCTTCTGTTGTGTCGACCTGAACTAGACAGCTTGTTAAGCTACTGGTGCTGAATCCAGAACACTCGGACTGAAATGATTTAACAATGTTATAATATGACTTACGTCGCCGGGATATGGGATATGAACTCGCGTTGCCATAGCAACGAACACAAAAGTAATTATTATGTGAATGTTAATGTGGTATTTCCTTGTAACAATGTCTGTATTTTGTCATAACATTCCAAAAAATGCAAAAATCAATATTTTAGTGGTGTATGTGTGTTGTTGCTATGGAAACATAAGTAAACATCGTTTGCCCAAAAATATTATTAATTCATTTGAGAGAACCATGATGGGGAACTAATCTCTTATGTGTTTTTATTTTAGTTTGTGCATTACTGATATATTTGAATTTAAAAACTCGCAAAAACGGACTTTTTCAAATTTTAACGTCTGTTTCCATGGCAACCAGAAGTGATTTAAAGAATTTTTAATCTTATTTTTACTTTTGGGTCAGCCCTATCCTCATGTTTAAATTTTATCAAAATTTGAGACATAGCGTGCCACACTCCCTATTTAAAAGTGTAAGTGCTTACAGAGAATTGCTATTAAAGCCCCTCCCTTGGTTATTCGAGTATAACAAGATGGCTGGCAGATAACAATCTAAGACCCTCATCAGCTTGTGATAATCTATGTTTTATTTAATACGAAGTAAAGTTTACCCTCGCAGCAGAATAGAATTGTTCTGTGGTCCCAAAGAAGTAACAACTCGTGTTGAAGCTTTCAAAACCAACTGGACACCCTGTTAAAGAAAAAATATCGATTTGATTCTAAAACCTCGTTTTCCAATTTGCTTAAGGTAGCAATGGATACATTGATTAGTTTGCCAATGAATATTTTCTTATTGTTCACATTATTATGTAGTAGATTAAAATTGTAAAAGTCTTTATATCAACGTTTAGAGGTTCCTTTCCATGCTCCTTTTCATGCTTCCTGTCCTTTGGTTGCACTGGCCATATATTAGTAACATGAGTATTATGCTTTAGGTCTTGTATAAGCTCAAAGCAAGCTGGTAGTTATATAACACATATATGCTGAAAGACCTTCTAAATAAACACATTTAAGTTTTGCCATTAATCCTTTCAAAAGTTATAAAAACAGATTTTGATAATGAAAAAGGAGGAAAATCTTAAATCCATTTTTCACCAAACGATTTATTTCTTATTTTCTGATATGCTACAAAGCCATATTTTTTCCTTTATTTGTAGAAAGAAAAAAAACATACCCCTGCATGCAATCAAAAAAGGTTTTTGGTTTTTTCATAGTCAATCTTTCTAATTAAATGATATTTTTGAAAATGATACAGTTGTTCAATTGAATGATCACGTCATTAAATTGATAGCTAAAGTTGAAATGTAGCTAAGCTTTTATTTCACGATATTTCCTTAAGCATCGTTTTATGAAAATCGGTCTATTTACACACTGCACAAAAAGCCATGAAATAAAAAAAATACCCGCTACCGTTTGATACAGTCAAGAGGCCGATGTCTATTGCTGCCTAAAAATTGAAGAAACAAGATCTAAGAAGTCAATCAATGGATGGGATCTGAATTGAACAGTGCGTATCATTTATTTAAACTTTAATCACAAGGGGAAATTGAGATTCATTGCGAACAAAAACATCCAAAAATCACTCGCTTAGCACATCAATCATTCAAATCATTTAAATGGTATTGACAACATTATTCAGAATACATAGTTTTGGCGAAATAATCGACTTTATGCTCCGAGATGGAAGTCAAACATATGGAATCATATTTCAACCTTTTAATTATCCCCTTCTTACCCGTTTCGTATTTAAGTCGAGACTATATATCAATTTGTACTAATTATTCCGAAAAGCTCCGATCATAAACATGCACAAGCAACTCAATATATAAAACCCTATCATTATACGTATCACACCAACTATTTTAGATATTAATCTTATTGCAAATAAATCGAAGTGGTTTTTATCATTACCGGAACACCTGTCTCGCTCTTTTTCTCAAAATGGTAAATGATGATCGGTTAACCGTGTGCCTATTAAACAAAATATTTCTGTGTTGTATACATAAATAGAATTAGATATTCGACAAAATTGTCGTTGGTACAATATACTCTGCCACAGACTCGAAAAAAGCATCGTTAGTACAATGTACTCTGCCATAGTAAAACATAAGAATTAAGACCCTTTTCCCATTATGCATAAGCTACTTTTTAAAAGGGTGAAAATTAACTTACCAAAACCACACACTCCATTGTTTTCCACAAATCCGTCCCCACAGCCACAAGTCTTAGTGAGGGGTTGACAGACGGCGTTTGGATCGACACATTGACCGGCTTCACAGGTAGAATTAAGACCTTTCTCTGTAAATAAAGTTTAATATGAACTTAAAGACATTTTTTCAAACAGCCTAAATATGTTTTAATTATATATTCGGACGACTGTGAAGATTTACAATAATATTTGGTACTTTTCCCACTAACTTTTCATCCGTGCTTCTACATTTAGTTATTTATCCCACCTCAGGAATAATTCAGCTATCGTTTAGATTGTACGGATCATCATTCTGACTCGGTTAATTGCGGAATACCGCGAAACCAATTGCGGTACAACTGCTCACACAAAGATAGTGAATCAAAGCGTTGCTGTAAATCACAGCACAGACCTTTCACAGCAAAGAATGGCAAAGTGAATACAAACGTAAACGGTGTCTTTGTAGATGTGAATATGTAACTTCGCACCGTATCAACGCCTGTATTTTTGCCAAATAGCTAACAAATGTAAGAATTTTCACACGACTCGTCATCGCATGTTGCCTCTCGGATTCTAAAAAAATGTGAATGCTTTACAGCAAGCTCATGAGACGAGGAATATAGTTATTGCAGGTCATAAGATATTTATGTGGCGCTTGTTTTGCTAACGATCAAGGAACTTTAAATATAGTTTATCACGTCGTGAAATTGGCAATCATTCCAATCAAAAACATTCAAAATCACTCACTCAGCGCCCCAATCATTCTTTCCGAACAATTACCCAAACATATCTAAAACACTCAGAAATTGTAAAAAGAACCCGCTTCGAAATCGTTCAAAATGATTAACGTTCAACCACATTGATCAAACAATTGCATGATTTGAATGGCTGGTTTTGATATTCAAGGGTTAGATTTTTCCCTGAAGACACACAATCAATAAATACTTAGATTTTATTCAAGGGAGGTAAAACCCTATCGTAATTGGACGAAATTATCAATAATGTTTTACCTCATTCAAAACTCGATTATCACATTCATTCAATTTCATATAAAAAACATTCGTCTTGTCAATTGCAAGATGTTATTAACATCAGAATTCTTGTCCAAACAGCTGATGAATGTCGTTAATAGCGAAGGATTGAAACTTAACGCCGTCTTCGAGAATCAAGAGCGCGAACGATAAGCTAATAGACGGGTTGAAAAAGAAAATCCAGCAATATATAAGCAGCCGGGGATCTGATTGCTAATGGTCACTTTGAACATCCGATGCCGTAGTCAGAAGGCAACAGTTCATAATGCCAGCCCTGACACCGAGAGTAATATTTTTTCACTCTCATTCGAGTATCAATGAAATAAATGTTATATTACCTGATTATAAGGCTATAAATTTGTTTTGTCATTCAAAAACATGCTTTAAAGCTGCTCATTCTCAGATTTTTATGGAAAAAATACAATACTTGCTCTTAAATTTGGAAAAGTGTGTATTTTTAGACGATTAAGAATGTCCCAAGGGCATGGGCACTAAAAACAGCATATTTCAATAATTTTGTAACTTACTTTTTCGAAGCGGCAAGATCAGTAAGGGATCCAGTCTATCTATTTCGAGTCTATAAATTACAAAATCGCTACTTTCTGTGAATAATCTTTCATTTTTGCTTTTATTGATATGAAAGTTTTCAGCTGCCAAATAACCTTTACCTTAATCTTTGATTAGATAAGACAAACATGTGGAATGCACATACGTAGATAATTGGCTCGAAATTGAAGAATATTTTTTGGGCGTTAGTAGTTGCTTTATTTTTTTCACAATGAATTAGGCTAAATTCAAGAATAGCTGTCTTTATTTCAATGCATTATCAGATTGAATCTTGTTATTTTAAAGGCTTCAATATGATGAGGTCGATATTTAACGAACATTTTCAAAAAACAGATTTTCACAATCTGTGAAAGAGCAGCTTTAAGTACTGATATAGAGATATAAACGCTATCCCACTTTCTGGGACAATCCTCGTACAAACTTGTGTCACATGTATCAGCTAGACCGTTCAGGAAGGAGCAATCTCTATGTCCACTTGTCATATTGAGAAGCTTGGAGCGAGTTTCATAAAAAAAAATAGACTCACTTTTGTCTTACCGATGACTTACCACATATTTAGGACAAAAATCCCGTATCACCAACATGTCAATGCCTACGAAATGTGATTGTTGTTGTAACTGTTACGGAAGTAATCAGTAAGACATAAAAACGTCTTATATCTTTTGATGAAGCTGGCCCCTGGATACTTACTTGAGTCACATGTTTTAGCTAGACCGTTAAGGAAGGAACGAACTTTACGGCCACGTGTAATAATGTGAAGCCTTGATACTTACTTGCGTCGCATGTTCCATCTGTAACGTTGAGGAAAGAATCATCTGGACATCGACAGGTGAGAGGACTGCCGGAACATTCTGCACCTGGTGTCAAACACCCGCTTACATTTACACAGGATTCTCCTATACCGCTTTCTGTAATAATTATTTATTTCATTGTAAGTTCGATATATATTTCATTGACTGAACAACAAAAGCTATATTTTCATGAGTGGCGTAGCCACGATTGAACATATAGCTTTTGTCGTTCGCCAAATGAAATATAAATCGATCTTAATCGAAAAACAAACGGTTTTTCTTTTCTGTAATGCAATAGTTAGACAAAATGTGAACGACAAAATAGACAAAACTATTACTTCATTTGAAAAAATAGATTTTGGAATGATATCAAGCTAAAATTAAGTATTTGACCGAGCACAAAGCATTCATACAAATGTATTTAAAATACAATTCATTGTAACGTTAGTCCGTATAGAAGGCATACGTCACTCATTCTCCGTGTGCAATAGCATTATTTGTTGATCTAGTAAGACCTAAGATATTTTGCAAAAGTCGTTGTGTCTCTGGAGACGAATAGCGAAATTCCGGTTGTAAGTTAAGGTTAGACAATTGATAATGTGCTTTAATTACTGGTATACGATAATAACAGGAAAAAAAAAACTAATTTTTCAAAATGCCATGTTGAAAGAAATTTTTTTTTATTTCAAAGATAAAGTGTTTCTTGAGATGATGACTATGGCAGATTTAATATGATCTAAAGTAAAACACACTATATTTTTCGGGTAAGTAAAGGCGAAACGGGAATTATACAAAACCTAAATGGAAAAAAGTTTTAGTTCAAGGTTTAATACAATCATCTGCTACTTTGGTTACGAAAGTACTTCAGTCGACCATTTTCGGAAGGAAGATTCCGCATTTTATTTTACCCTTTGGTGGCCACATACTGCATTTATACAGTATGGCAATTAGAATGTCTTACGTCTTCCACATGTGCCACCATTGTTAAAAAATCCATCTTTACATTGGCAGTTTGTTGAACATTCAGCATTTGGGTCTGAACAGGAATCAGCTTGAGTACAGGCATCGCCAAGACCAAGTTCTGGTAGAATATGAAATGCATTCAATGGTTATGCTGTTATCATGTCACCCGCCGGGTAATAATACATTTGAACTATACAAACCAAATGTTAAAAAATATTGGATCAAGAAATTGATATTCAGACATGGCAAAGAAAAAAAACCCCGTAATTCCTTTTAAATATCATTTTGACAGTTTCATAAACATGTCGTAAACGTGTTTTTGTTAATTGTCATAATGCCATAAATTTCAAGGGAAAACCGTATGACTCTGTTTTGATTAAGGTAATAAATTTATAACCAAAAATCATTTTCTCCCACCGAAACCATTCACTAAACAAAAACTTTAACCTATAACAATTTTTTTAACAACCAGTTCCCAATCAAATGCCATTTTTTACACGAAGATCAATGCTTTAACACATAGCGAACTCGGTTGCAAAATTTACTTTTGATCTTATATCTCTAAGATTAATCATGAAATTTTAATAAACTAAACGATGTTAATATTTAAACGTAATTTTAGAGATACACAAGAAAAGCAAATAGTGAAACTTTCATAAACCCGTGTTCTTTCACCTACATTGATTTAATTTCATGGAAAAATTGATTGCGTACTTCAACCCAGTTTGGTCACATTTTATCCCGATAATATTGTTTTAGCGATTCGAGAAGATAAATATGCATGTTTCTGTTTTTATGTACATGTTATAGAAAACTACTAAATGAATGTGCAAAAAAAACATCTGCAATTTTAAGTAGGGTATGCAGTATTTCTTACTAGCATCACAGGTCCCACCAGGTGTGCCTGATCCATCTGAATCAAAGAATCCCTCTTGACATTCACATACATTGGAGGTGGAATCACATACAGAGTTCATTGGTTCACATTGACCATCTTCACATGGACTTCCAAGGTCTTTTTCTGGAAAAAAGTTATAAATCAATAGTTAGATCTATGGCTGCTACTAATAACAATTAATCGACCTATCAAATTATTCATTTAAACGAAGTGAAATTGTGAGCCCGTCATCGTCTTCCGCTTTAATTTTTTTATCACTTCTTATTCTCAGGTAAACGCACACTTACGAACTCAGTTTGGTCACTTTCCTTCTCAGATTTCCCTGCTTTTGGTGATTATTTTGATTGGCTGTCATGCAACACAATAGAATTAACATTTGGGCCTTTGTTTACACAAAATGTTTTTCTCGGTTTTTAATTATACTACTTCATTCGGTCATATACGTAAATGACAGGTTGACAGATATCGGAAAACAGACTGAAGCGTTAAATAAAAGGAATTTTATGTGTTCTTTGATTGAAAAAAACGTGTTTTATTCATTCAATTCAACCCCAAACGTCTTGTAAAATGTTCCAGCATTACAAAAAGATCTCCAAAAGACTCGAGTATGTATAATACATGTATCTGTATTAATATTCAGTGTAAATCTAGATCAATACATTCTCCTATATTTTGTTCAATTCTTTTACAGTGTTATGGGCCAAAACTTTTTCATGTAGTTGCAGGAATAATGGTTTTGATTTTAGGTACATAACAGTCTAGTTGTCTTTATCAACTATTAACTAATGACGATATCAATGGCAAAAATTATTATCTTCTCATAGAAGACGCAAAAGAAAGAACAAGAAAACATAACTATCTGTCAAATAACTGCCTTGTCTAAACATTCAAATCGGTTTAACGTTGTACTAATGAATACCATTGTTTTTTATACAAAAAATTGTCGTCTTCGCTTCACATATCGGAATATGATAATTTAAAGCTGCTCTTGCACATTTTTTCATACAAAAATACAATTCTTGTTCTTAGATTTAGGAATGTGTGTATTTTTAGACGAACAAGAATGACCAAAGGTCATTGTCACTAAGAACAACATATTTCAATCATTTTGTAAATTATTTTTTCGAAGCGTCAAGATCAGTAAGGTCTCCAGTCTATTTATTTCCAGTCTATAAATTACAAAATCGTTACTTTCCGTGAATAATCTTTCATTTTTGCTTGTTTTGATATGAAATTTCAAAACTGTCAACTACTTTTACATTAATCTTTGATTGAATAAGGCAATAATGCTGAATGCACATGCATAAATAGTTGGCTCGAAAAAGATGACTTATTTTTAAAGTGTTAGTAGTTGCTTTATTTTTTCAGAATGAATAACGCTAAATTCAGGTATATCGCTCTTTCTTTCCACACATTACCAGTTTGAATCTTATAATTTCAAAGTCTTCAACATGATGAGGTCGTTATTTCCGATTGAATTTACGAAAATTTTCAAAAATCACATTTTCCCAATCTGTGAAAGAGTAGCTTTAAAGCGCAGAAAGTCTTCAATAGTTACTGAAGTCAAGAAAAAATAAATAAAATGATTCACGAACGGGGCATTTAACAACGTTCGGGACAAAATGAAACTTTAGATAGCGAAAAAATTGAAAGTAAAGATTCTCTAACGAATAAAATTAATTGTTTAATATATGAGCGAATTCTCATTTTTTTCGAAGGAAAACGAGAAAAGCTAAAATATTCATAATAAAATGTTTGACGAACAACCTCAAGATTTAACGTTCGTGAAAAGGATTTTCCGCAAATATCTATGTTAGTACGTTTGAAGGTGGGGATTGAGTATTTTTTTGAGTATCTCGATAGTTTTCCCTTTTCGTTTTTAAACTTACAGAAACAATTCAGAATCTAAAGGGAAGACTATTAATCACTAAGACTGGATGTTACTTATGCGTGTTTCTACTGTTCCAATCAACTACACGATCTTGTGCCTCTAGAAGCCTGATCGTTGATATAACCATTGAACAAGCAGACTGTGGGAAGTTGAAGCCGCAAATCCATTAAATGCTGGCCAAAAGTCAAGATATAACGAAGGTCACCATTTCTAGTCTACTTGAAAAATTAAATAAATTAATCAGTATCTCAAGAACAATCGTAATTCTTCAAATATCTTTACGACTGAAGATTAAAAAATGCGACCTTTATCAATGTATTTTGAACGAAAGTTTGATGTTTTGCATTTTGATGTTTGATGTATTATGATATTTGAAGAAAAAGGACGAATCTTAAAATATTATATTTTTGGCCGGCACTATAATGCTTTAATGGAAAAATATCAATTAGTTGATTTATGAATATAACAAGATGGCGGATTGTAACAAGATAGGCTCACCAAAAAAGTAAACAGTAAGTGAGAAAACCTACAAATAAGCTAGGTAGGGTTATTGTTCTAGTACACTGCACTGTGATATCATAAGAGGAATATAACTGCCAAGTTTCAAGACAATCAGCACAAGGCGACAGAGGTATGCTCCGGACAAAGAAGTGGACGCCATTCACCCACCCGCCGGACGCCACGAACAATAACATTAAACGTCGGACGTATGAAATGGGTATTATTTTTACCATAAATAGTGTCAGCGCCATTAATAGATTGTTATCTTGTCGTGAAATATGTGACCAGGCACTCACAATGGGAACACCTGGGAACTCTGAAAATAATTCTTTGAAAAGGAGATTGGGGAAAGAATAGGTCAACCAGATGTCGCATTTCTAAAAGTCTTATACGGAAAGGTAGATTGATCATTCTATATTAAGAAAACCAGCCAAGTTTGTAAGGATTCGACCCAAGTCAGTTTGCGCAGTTCGCGCAGTCTGACAGTGGTCGACTCTTTACGGACTAGCCAGATGGTCCTTTTTGGCTTGACGGGTCAGATATGTATTCCGAATCACATGGCAATGCCTTTAGAAATAGGAGCGATATAACAGTATGTCATCGACGACGTTGACATAGATTCCATAAAACAATCGACCTGAAAATGAACCGTAGCCGCATAAATGATGCTGTGCACTTGTACGTATGGCAGGTATCGCACTTAAATCTAAACATCGCTTTTTGATCTTGATCATCTTGCAGTTGAATATTGACATGCATATTTACAAAAAATGATGTATTGACAAATAACATACTTGTATCACACGTGTTTGTTGTGTCGTTCAAAAAGGTACCATCAGGACATTGACACAACAGTGGTGTACCAGCACATTCAGCATTCGTAGTTAGACAGGCAGTCACGTTTACACAACTTTCTCCTATACTGCGAACTGTCAATAAAGAAAGAAAAAGTTAAAGATAAAAAGAAAGTGAAAAATAAAGTCTTGTAGTTACTTGTAGATAAATGCATGGTGTGGTTAATGTTTCTTTATTTAAACCGAAAAATAAATAATAAAATGTGAGAATGGTTGAATGGAATAATAACCAATAAAACTCGTCTATTTAATTGCTTCCATTCAAAGTTATTTCCGCAAAATAGTACCAAATTATTAAAAGATTCACATATTATCGCTGCAGTTTCTAAAAGAAATTTATTTAGTAAAAGACATTTAGGTAAATGAAATTTGAAAAGGAAAGCTGCCCTCTAATAATTTTGATTATTCATTAGGGTTATTCTTTAAATTCTGATTTATTTTGGTTTGTCTATAGAAAAGCATAATCGATTAGGTAACTCAACTTTTTTTATTGTAAATTTTCTTAAAAACTTTTGCATGGACTTCCGTTTTTGTTTTCATTTCTGTGTGCTTTGAATAGTATTTTATGGAATTTTTAAAATGATTGGCATGTGGATCGGAAAATATTATAGTATGGACAATGAGACTGTTTAGTATTAAAGCAATCTGATGATTTTTGCTTGTTATAATCTAATGTTAATGCTTTTGTAGAAGATGAATTAATTTGATAATGAACTGAACATTGTTGAAAAGTATCTTTCAGAACAAAACTGTGGTGTAATCGGCGTTTTAACTGTGTAGATTGAATCGCAATCTAATTATCAAAACTTTTGGAAAAAAAAAATATGCAGTATCACTAAGCTACCTGAGATAAAAACCCCAGCAAGCAAAGTGATATTCTGCTTGTTTATGTGTTAATCCTGGCAGAAACATGTTTAAACAGGAATTTGAATGTTTCAAAATATTAACTGACACACATCAGCCGTCGAGGTAAAGAAATTAACAAGCAAATTTGGAAATAAAGGAATGCATTGTTAACAATTTTTCGTTTATCAAGTATATGTATTTGTAATATTTAGATTGGAAATATATCATGTTGTTACCCTAATTGAATTTATGTTTATACCTCATATGTCAAAACTACAGAAATCCATTTTCTAGATCTAACATGCTAAACTAGAATTCTTATTTGGCCTAGTCTGACTTTGAAATTGTGTTGTCGAGACAGAGATTCTAATTTCGTTTACTTAAAAAAAAAGGAATAAAATTAATCATATCGACTAGTCCTAATCCAAATCTGCCCTGCGTTCAGGATGTAAAAGCGTTTTGCGAGCGCTTTGCCCCACTTTGCACGTGCATTTACGTGCAAAGCAAGGTGTCATTTTGAAAGCGCTTCGCCAACGTTTTCATCCTAAATGCAGGGCAGGTTACATTTAAATCTGGTCTTCGAATTATGTAAGACATCAATACTTTGGCTTAATTTCATGAACGCAATATTATCTAATATGATGGAAACTTGAATCTCAGAACTTAAAGACAATCATTGATTAAGCGCCCATAAAACGAGAATATACAGTTATTCTTAATCAACGGTACATTTATATAAAATGCATATTTTCCTAAAATAAACAGAATTTTATAAAGGTAAGATTGATCAAAAACTCGTATGAGAATCTTGTATCGTAAATTCATTTCATAAGCTCGATACATGTGCTATTGAACTGGAATAGATCTTTGCAAGAATGATGCAATGACTTATAAACGCAGTTAAAATTGGTGCAAATATGTATTAAGGGATATTTCTCTTTATTGACGGTTTAGATTGTCCCTTGCGTCTTTGCTTAATACATATTTGACCGTAGTTCTGCCATTACAAAACGGAAGACTTACGCCTGTCACATGTGCCACCATTGTTATAAAATCCATCTTTACATTGACATCTTGTTGAACATTCAGCATTACTGTCTGAACAGGAATCTGCTTGTGTACAGGCTTCACCAAGACCGAGTTCTGGAAGAAAAATTAAATATATTAAGTGACTATTTTCTTATGATTAGCCTATTATTAATTAAAGGACAAAAATTTATTGGAAGTCCAAAATCCAAATGTTGTAAAATCCCTCATTGTCTAAATTAACTATAAACCATGACTGTGTAAAGTATTTTTTCAGCTATTAATTTAAATTGTTATCATTTCAAGACTCATTGTCGTTTTAAAAGTGTGCAAAATACGTTACTACTCATTCATAAGTACTGAACCGCTATCATTGTTTAAGGAAATGCACCAAACACTACATTGAGGCATCTTATGGTTTCTTCTATGTTTGAACTGCGTCATAGCGCAGTTGGTATCGTGTCGGACTGTCAATCTAGAGGCCCCGGGTTCGATCCCCGATGGCGGAATTCATTCTTTCCGACTATTAGTCTCTCACCAATGGGTTGATAATCGTAGACCTATGTGAGATAGCGACTGGGGGCTAGAAAAGGATGTGATGGTTGTACTGGTGAAAGAAATACCAGAAATATATTGTTAGGTGCCAAAGCCGCCGCGATATAACTGAATAATGTTGAAAGCTGCGTAAAACTCCATTCAAACAATCAATCAATCAAATCTTCTATATTTGAGATTTTTTCACATTTTAAAAAAAAACACAAGTTATAAACGTTACTTCTGATGATCAGAGGCAATTTCATTGTGAAATGATGATCAAAATAGATGAAAAAAAGCTGTTCCTACAATATTTTCAAGTAATATTTCTATCCATTTAGTGCAGAAAAGTTAAAAATATCAGAGTTAATCATGATCGTAGCCCAGTTTGTAACGCATTAGATTTGGTAGCACATTTCATCCAATATCATAGGTACTAGGTTTCATCAGCTTGTACAAATGAGTTGATTATCATTAATCTTGGTTGTAATAGCATTTAGAGGCTTTAAAAGGATGATGTGATGAATGGAATGATGTGTACGATAAATACAAGGAATTCATGCTTAGTTGATTAACCCACCCTGATAAGAGTGTTACACTGTTAAAATGGTCTGAAAATTCTTAAAGCATTTTAAGCTCTCTATTGTTTCCAATTGAATGCAAAGTACATTGCACGCAATCCTAGTTTTGCCAAGAAACTGCGCAATTCAGTTCAATACTGAAAATTTACATCAATATGACCACTTTATGTTCAAATGAATATAACATTGCGATGTACATTTTCATTTAGCTATAAAAATGAGTAATATATGTTACATTCAAAATACTTTTTTTCAAAAAATCAAACATAATTGCTGCTCCTTAAAAAAAAATTAGATGCACACCAATTGTAATGCTCTTGAGCATAATTAGTTCTTACTAAAGTAAAGATTTTAGTAATATATAGATGCTTAAAAATGATAAAAAGTGATATATAACTTTGAATTAGATACAAACTACAAGTACTTCTTATGCAGAAATTCTGAAACAATAAATGAATAATGATAAACGCTTAAGCAGTAGGATTTCATCAATATAAAGTCCCCATTCAAATTCAACCCAAGACTTGATAATGGGTTCATAAGTCCTATGGTCATAAAAACTTTATTGATATGTTTGTTTAAATGGCTGGTGATATTACAGTTTATTCGCATTCCTGTTTGACATTGCTGTCTGATTTTCAATATATATGCACATGCAGTGTGTGTTTAAGTAGAAAAAAGAATTGAAGAAACCCAATTTTAATTAATATACTCATGGTTCTTGGGCATAATTCTCATATCTCTTGTGCACAAGTACAAGACTCTTCTACTTACCATTTATTTTATTCCAACCGCTTGGCCAACATTCCAGACAAACAATTGATAAAACATGCGAAAAAAATCCATCTTAATCAAAGAGAAACAATGATTATGATTTAAATTGCTACAGTGTTGACACTGAAGTGCATTTAAGATAATTGCATAGTTTCATACAAATTGTAATATACGTTACTAGATTATGACCATCGGTATTCGGTTTCAAAACATTTATAGGCAACGAATAAACCAATGCATAAAAATAGAGATGAATGATATACATGCTTAATTAACTTAGTAATTTTGTGAAAAGTTTCAATTATTTAAATTCTTTTAGCTCATTGCTGCATTGTGTGATACATATGTCATTGCATTGAACAGATATTTCCTTATGATGAAATTAAACAATCGGTTTAGTACAATACAAAGTACATATCCCTACCTATCATAAGGCAATATTTTTATTGAATATTTCTTCAAGGTATTTGTAATTTCTAATTTAAAATTATTACCAAGATCTGTGCTGATTTAGAAGGGTGCAGGTATTTCGATTTGAGCAATTGGATATACATGTATTAACGATTTGGCTATTTCAAAATTATGATCTCAAATCTTTTTATCAAAACTTTAACTTTGTGAGATCGGTAACTACAAATGATATTTACTTCAATTTGTGTGATTTATCACTTTACACAAAAAGACGATACGTAAAAACGATCATTCAATAAGAATTTCCTTCTTGGCCGTTCAAAGACAAAACATTGATTTCTCAATTAAGGTCTAAATTTCATTACCATTAGTGCTAGGGGATCTTTGATCTTTCCTTGGTCACACATTTGCCTTCAGTACTGATGCATTTTCCAACAAACAGAACTGAGAGATATAAATTTGAAGAAGTTTAACCCTTATTGGTAGAAAATAAAACAGTTTAAACATGTTTCGGTAAAATATTTTGAGGTATCGTATATTACAACATTCCTTCAGAGATATTAAGTATTTGTTGTTATGAGGATATCAGTTATATATGATATTCTTGTTTTATTATGCATGACAAGAGTAGTAAATTGCAGCTGCCATTCTTCGTCTTTCTGTTTATTAGCGGCATATAAAATTACATTGTATAAAGGGTTTGAAAGGATATGTGCTCAAATCTTTTCATCTCTACGTATAAAACAAGTAATATGCATGTCAAAATAAACTATGTAAAATGAATTCATCATATTATCTTAAGAATTTTGCCAACAAGTGTTGACTTTGAATATTTTTGGCGACCAAATGCTGAATATTTTTGGCGACCAAATGCCAATATCTTTGTATAGGCGAATATGGAGAAACAATTTTGTAATTGTAACGTGTATTTCACGCATTTTCTTGAATCATACATGATTCTTTCGATGTGTGATCACTCGTACTTAAGAATTATGTATGAGATTGTACTAAAAATCGGAATCTGCCCAAAGAATTTCACAAAATAGGAGCAAAATATAATATTTTATAAGGATCTAGGGTGGGTGATTTCAATCTTACGTATCTTACAAAAGCCCCACTCGCCAGAGCGTTGACATGTCTTAAACGTTGCTTATACATGTACCTTTCAGAAAAGTAAATTGTACAAATGCCCCCGGGAGGGGGGGGGGCAGGGGTCCCAGTAGCCTATGTGGTATAGTCAATAATCAATGTGGTTTTCATAGGGATTATGAGATTTTCTTATTGTACGAAAGGCCGGAGAAGATACCAATATGCGACCATCTTCGACGGCAAATAAAACTTACAGACGGACGGAAGAAGGACGGACTGACGCACAAAAAACGGAAGGACAGACAAACAGCGAACACGCTTTCTATAAAGAGCTAAATGCATACAAGGAAGTAACAGAGATTACTTTATCCCCTTTACGAAATATTTTATACACATTCAATAACAATATAAGAGCCAAATTATCAATAAAGTAATTTGACTTTATCTATTGAGAATCCATAATGTAAAGTTTTATCGCGTCAATGAAAATATTTTGAGTAAAAACCATAAGGCATCGGCATGTTCAAAGGAATCGTCTTCATTGTCCACATTTCAAGGAATTCTGAAACTGTAATTGGGCTTCGTCCGGTAAGCAAGGACATTGGGGATAAAATCCATGAGGCAAATCTATTTTCTCCTTTTTTCGCCGGGATTAATTCGATTTCACCAAGAGATCCATATACCATTTCAAGCCCCTAAACATCTACGGTTAAGACAAAGAGATATTTAAAAAAAATGACTGATGATGTCGAAATTGTAAGCGTTTAGACAGAATTCTGGCTTACTTTAAATTGGTATTTATTTATCTGGAACAATCTTTTGTGTACATACATAACTTATTTATCTATTAACATGGAAGAGGTAAAAGTGCAAAATACTGAAGAGACAGAATTCACAGAGAAAGAAAAAAATGCTATGATAAATTTACCAACAATACTTTTCGTAACTTATTGCCAGTTCATCAAATATGACTTGAGAAAAAGGGTTCTTTGTAGATAGACATATAAGGGACGTAATTAAGCAAAAACTTCAATATATCTTAGGATGTATCTATTTACTTTGACTTTTGTTTTTGAAAATGCAACTATTCGAAATTCTACGGATGTAAATTTTCACTTCAAATAGGAACACAAGTCGATCTCTTCGCATTTATTTGTTTAAATAGTGATACGGTAATAATGTCGCTAAATAAGATCAATTTGATTGAAAACGATACTAAGAAGTCTCTTTATAGCTACTTTGCGATGAGTAACTTAGTCTGACTTCAATAAAAAAAAAACAACTGTCAACAAAAAAAAATCAACAGTCAATGTGATTAAATGAAATATAACTAATTCATACACGTTCAGCCTTTTTAACGTCATTTTAGTTTTCCGAGTGAAATTTGCCCTGCCCAGCCATTATTTATAGCCAATGAAATCAATGAACAATTTAAGTATAGGGTTACAAAAGGAATATTCTTCAGAGAGTGGATACAATTTACCGAAAGGTTTTCGAGGTGAAATTTTAAAGTGTAAATAAGCCACGCCATACCTAGCCATTATGTAGGTGTTAATTAAAATATCTTAAACAACTTTAATAAATGGTAATCAAAAGAATATTTATGCAACATTTCGTTGAAATTGGCCCAAAAGTTCTTGAGATTTTGTGATATTTCTAAGTGGAAACAATCTCCACCTTACCACGTCCATATTTCCGGGTCAATCAAGATTTCATTGAACAATGCAGTTACGTGGTCACCCAAGGAACACTCATACCAGGTTTCATTGAAATTGCCCAATGGTTTAAGGGGAGAAGATTTTTAAAGATTTAAAAAAGAAGAAAGCCCCACCCTGACACGCCCATATTTGGGGGATCAATTATTATTTCTTGAACGACTTAAAAGAGTAAAAGAATCATCAAAGGAACATTTCTGCCAAATTTGATTTGAATTGGACGATTGGGTTATGAGGAGAAGATTTTTAAAGAAAGGTTTACGAAAGGACGCACGACGAACAAAGTAGTTTTTTTGTGGACGCTAAAACGGGGGATATTCAATTCTAAATTATTATGAATCTCCATATTCGAAAGGGACCATCATTATGAATGTACAATCATTTCAAGGTTTCAAGAGAGTATGGAAATCGGTAGGAAGGGAAAGTCTATATCCTATTATCACAAAAGGTTATTTTGAAAGGTGAAACATGTATTCTACTAAATGATGTTTGCAAGCGAATTAGCATATATTAAGGATATACGAAAGCAAATATATGTATGGAAATTTTATAAACACGTGATATGTTACTTGCGATTATATTATTTCACACAAATTTCGACAGGTATTGCAACCCCATTTAAATCCAATTTGCAATATAGTTTATCTGAAATTTTAAGTAGGGTAAGCAGTATTTCTTACTAGCATCACAGGTTCCACCAGGTGTGCCTGATCCATCTGAATCAAAGAATCCCTCTTGACATTCACATACATTGGAGGTGGAATCACATACAGAGTTCATTGGTTCACATTGACCATCTTCACATGGACTTCCAAGGTCTTTTTCTGGAAATAGATATTACCATTCAATTGCTAACTTGTTGTTGTCAATAAACAAGAATGACATTGTGTTCACCTGAAGGGCTTACCTGAGGCTTTGCTGACACAGTTGGCAAAATGCCATAAATACTTATTCGCATTCCTTAACGGGCTTATCCAATTTAAATAAAAATCAAAGATATAAAAAGAGAAACATAATGATTACATTTTACAATATATTTGACAAAAAGTGTGGCCGCTAGACTGCTCACAAACTTTTAGAAAGATTTGATCTTTGACCTTGTCTTTGACATAACTTGACCTTAATTCGTTCTTTTCCGAGATCTTGTGAAGACAAACATTAAGAGCAAGTTGCAAAATGTTTGAGTAAAAGAAAACTATTGTAAAAAAAGCTTTTCCTCAGTTTTGATCCATTGACCTCCTTTTTGACCACACTTGAACTATTTTCGCACTAAACTGAGATACAAATTTGACATACATTCTAACCCAATTTTCGGGACATTTGAGCATGTTGCATTTGGATTGCAAGTATGGTTATTCTTCACTTTGACTCCTTGATCCCTTTTTAAATTTCGAATTAACATCAATGATATTACTTTAACCAAATCTGAACTTGAAATAGATCTATATGCGGATTATTCTACGATGTACAAGTCGGACTTTGATGAAAGCTGTGGTTTTCATCGGGGTTATGAGAATTGCCTTTTGTATTTTCGTAAGACCCTCTCTCCCGTGATGCTCTACAATTTTCGAATCGAACAATCCTTCTGATGTGCAAGCTTGAAGAAAGTACGATGAAAATTGTACACTCTATATAGATAACGATAGAAAATTTCATCAAAATCTCCACCCCTTTGAAACTTGATGAACCTGACCCATTTTCGAAAGAAACGATCCTTATGGTGGTACAATCATCCTTTGCAAATTGGAAGGCATTTTGATTCATCACGATAACAAAAAAAACAAGAGTACAAGAGTCATAATATGCGCCGCTACATTTTATTTTCTAACTAAGGTCCCTTTTTTTCGTGGCGTCACCTGATAAAAAAACATTCCGTAAAAGTGTCATACTAATCCGTCCAAAACTAAAGGAGAAGTGGTATTCACATAATCAGGATGTACAAACATACCTACGATCGAACGTACTGACGAACTTGCGGACGATAGCCGGAGAAGATATCAATACGCGACCATCTGCGGCGCAAATAAAACTTACAGACGGACGGAAGGACGGATTGACGCACAAATAGCGGAATGACGGACAAAAAGCGAACACGCTTTCTCTTAACATAAGTAGAGCTAAATGCATACAAGGAAGTAACAGATTACTTTATCCCCTTTAAGAAATATTCTACACATTCAATAACAAAATACATAAGGGTCAAATTATCAACAAAGATGTAAGTAATTAAAATTTAATGCCCTTTTAGGTGAACATGGATAGCGGCCTCCAGACTTGACTGGATAACTGACCTTAGATCTGTCGATACTAGAAACAGGTATATAACAAATTTTCGTTAGGTCACGTGATCCGGAAGTGACTTTGTTACTATCTTCAGACGATATCGAGTCAATCGCCTGACATGAAAAACTGGTAGCCTGATGTCTGAGATATTGATAAATCAAGGGGCAGTTATCCAGTCAATTGCCATGACCACCACGCACTGGTTACTTGAAAGATCAAAGCGAACCGCACTCCGCCCCGGATCCACTTTGATCGCGGTAGGCTGGTGTATACAAAAATAAAATAACGTAACATAACAGACCGAAATAGCTACGTGGTGTATTCGTTTATTATCATGATCATTTTAACCTTTAACTAGTTGAAAATGAGTATCTATGTTAGATAATAAGAAAAGAAATGTTAAACAAAATGGCTGATTCTTACACTTACAATTAAATTCATAATTGAGGCGAAATAGATAAATAAAAAACATAATTAAACGTCGTTATGGGTTAAAGCTGCAGATAAGAAGTTTGCATGTTGCAATCAATTTCCATTTTTCGTGAATGTGAACTGTATTTTGTTAATGTTTTATTTTTTTATTTCTGGTGTTTAAAGTAGTAATGTCCATGCACTTACGTAAACTTGCAAATCGGTAAAAGGAAAAAACAAAGGAAAACACATGTAAATGTGAGATTTTACCTGCGACGAGCGATTTCTCCGTCATCTACTGTTTTAAACTTATTTTGATTGAATTCTTGAATTATCGAGCATCTTTTAAACCCGCATGTTGGACCACGAAATTCGGGGTATCTGAGAGTAACACAAGTTAATAACTTCATTTTTGAATGAGATTGACCTTTTGTGCGAGTATTTGTCAAATTCTGAGATGAATCAGCGAACTTTTAGATTTTCTGGTTATTTCCATAAGCGGTGAAAGAACAAGGGTAAAGAACATTGTAATCGCATCGTCTGCTCCCATTTGTCCGACGTTCACACGCACATGTAGCATGAATTTTAGAGCCGATCAGATCGTAAGAAAACTTTGAGTCTACCTGTTGTCTCTCAGACATCGGGCTACCAGATTACCTCCCAACTCTTAAAACTGGAAATAGGTTTTCCTTTATTTAACGACTCTTTTTGCGTGTTATAATAAGATTTTGTTTATGGATATAAGGTAGAATAATGATGGTAAAATTTCATAAAACTAAGCTTCTTTTCAGTATTTGATATCAATAGAATGACTGGATCATCTAATTATCCATAAAATTACTTTGTAAGTGTCATTCAATTAGGAGGGGTCACTATAAATAACGAAAACCTTTCTTATTTGCAAGATAAGGCTTGATAATTTTTTCCAATCAATGGATCATTTCATTAAAAGAATGGGGTTTTTCAGGAATCCCCACCCCCTTTAAAATTGCAAAAAATTGCGTTTTGAATATTTGAAGGTACATTATGCAAATGCAATCAATCAAAGAGAAATTTCCGTAGCAACAGCAGTTGTGAACAAATACATGTATAAGGTTTATCAGCTGGTACTCAGTTTATACTAGACCTAAAACGAATTTAAACGTTTTACTGAAAAAAAGGCCAACTCAAAGGCATATAACTAAAGGAAAAAAAAAAAACAAAACAAACAAACAAACAAAAAAACGAGCATGGAAAAGTACCTTCAAATTTTGAATAAATGACTATACAATGTTAATCTACGACATATTATGTTACATATTATAACAAGAAAAAAATCATTGGACGGAAAAAATGATGCCATGTGGACATTGTTACCTTAAACTAGTAGAAATAATTCTTTTACCAGACATTTTTTTATCATTTAGAAGGGCTGTTAAGACTAGTATTGACATCTGACAGTCTCTGGTGAAAAATTACGTTAATTGTAATGTTAATGACATAACAACGTAATTATGCTCTTTTCATTTCATTTATCTCCCACAAAGTTATATGATATTGCTTTACATTTCATTTTCATTTATTGGCATATCGACATCATAACATGTCTTTGGCCATTTACAAATATAACAAAGAAAATATGGCAAAGACAAACAAAGATACAAATATGAAAAATACAAAATGCATGTATAACAGATCACTTTCGGGAGTGTTTAAGTTTATGAACATTGACAATAGAAGAAAAAGTGAATAAATACATGTTAAGAATTATCAGTAATAAATTTTTCACGTATTTCAAAACTACTATTAATATATTTGCAGATATTAAGAATTGATTATTTGTTAGTATTTGACATTAAAGTGGCAAATTTATCAATCGTCGGAAAGGATATATTACCTAAATATGTTTTCCTTTGATGTGAATATTTTTGACAAACCATCAAAAAGTGATACTCTGACTCTATAAATCTTTTATTACAAATAGTGCAAAACCGTTCATTTCTTGGAATATTAGTATATCGTCCCGTTTCTATTGATAATTTATGCGAACTTAGTCTGAATTTTGCAAAGCTTTTCAATAAATTATTGTTTTGTATTTTATACAGATAAGGTTCGAAACAAAATTTAGTCTTAAAAAGGCGATAATATGACAATTTTGGAAGATTATTTATAACTGTGGACCATTCTTGAATGAATTGGTCGTTCGATCGAGTTTTCAATAAGAAGAAATTATTGCGTTCTGTGTTAAAGTGTGTTCGAATATTTGTTAATCCCAAATGGTCTATAATTGAATTAATTCTGTTTGCCCAACAATTTCTTCGCATGGAATTACACTGGTACCTATACATTTCGTACATAAACGAACTATCGTTTTTCATAAGCTTACACCAAAACTTCAGAGATCGTTGTTTACAAATAATTGATAGCGGAAACCTTCCAAAATTCGCCCAATAAAGCATAATTTGGGGTTTGCATTTTTACTCCCAATAATCTTCGCAAAAATCTGTAGTGAAGCTTATCAACGTCTTTGAAATTATATACACCCCAAACCTCGGATCCATATAATAGGATAGGTACTACAAGTGAATCAAAGAGAGAAAGTTTAGTTTGGACATCTAATGGTATTCTTTCAAATAGCTTTAATAAATTGTGGTACGCCCTCAAAGCCTGGTCAAATAAAGTACGGGTTGCTGTTTTAAACGTACCCGTATAGTGAAATTTTATACCGAGATACGTAAAGTTTTCGACTATTTCAACTTGTTCCCCATTTATTGTAAACGTTGTATTGTGATTAGATTTTCGCTTTTCAAAAATGCAAACTTTGGTTTTAGCAACATTAATTTCGAGACCCCATTTTTCGGAATATCTATAAATACTGTCAATTTGTGACTGTAAACCATCGGGATTCGTTGTAAACACAACAAGATCATCGGCAAATAAGATGAGATATTTAGACAACAACTCGAGATCGCTGTCGGATAATGCATTGAGATCTAAATTATCGGTAATATCATTTATAAAAAGGATAAAGAGAAGCGGCGATAACGGCTCACCTTGCTTCAAACCTATCGATATATCAAAAAACTGGGACATTTCTGTGTTACTAGATAATTTGATACATGACTGGACTTTTCTATATATACATTTAACCATGTTAACCATTTTACTACTTATACCAGTGTTTATCAGTTTGTGCCAGAGTGAATCTCTATCAACTGAGTCAAACGCACGCTTGTAATCGATAAATATACACCATAGCTTTTTGTTTTGTCAAGGACTTTTTGGATTATCGTATGCAAAATAAAAATGGCATCACATGTAGAATGTCCGTCTCTAAATCCATATTGACTTTCGGAGAATACCTTGTTCTCTTCACACCATGTGTTTATACGATTTCGGAGAACTAAAGAAAAGATTTTTGCTGTTATATTAACTAAGGTTATTCCTCTATAATGCTCAGGATTGCTTCGATCGCCTTTTTTGAATAAAGGCACGATTACGCCCTAAGTCCATGCCTCTGGATAAGTTAAAGTGTCATAAATGTGATTGAATATCGTGCAAAGATATGGTGAAATGAAAGTTTTACATTCAATGAAGAAATCAGCAACATTGTTTTCTAAATCGGAACTTTTATTCCTATTCAATGCTGCAATTACTCTTTCTATTTCAACTATACTTATTTGCTTATCTAATTCATTGATCTGTATTTCATTTTGATAATTGTTTTCAAATGAATTATTACTGTTACTCATGTTTGATAAATTAGAAAAATATTCAGCAAATTCTTCAACTGATATATTGTTGTCATTGTTTGAACCAGATCTAAACTTATTTATGTATTTCCAAAATTTGCGTGGCGACTCTTTACTTAAATTACTCAAAGTGTGCTTTTCCTTTTGGTGAAAACTACGCTTGGCACACCTTTTAACATTATTATAATTCGATTTACTTTGAATGAATACAATCTTGTTTTCTGTGGACGGATCCTCTTTAAATTTTCTTTTAGACTCATAATAATTTGATTTTGCTAATTTGCAGTCGTCATTAAACCATGCTGCATTTTTTCTATGAGATGCAATATGTTTACCAGTATATACAGATTTTCCACAAAAGGTGTATGAAACATCATAGATCATTTGAGAAAAGTCCGACATACATTGATCAATATCTATTTCATTCGTTATTAGGCGCTGTGTAAGTGATTCAAATACATGAGAATTATCATACAATTTTTGTAACATATCATTCTTTTTTGAACAATCCCAGACAATCTTATCCATTAATTTAGGATTGTTTGAATTATTAGAACAATTTAAAAAAGAATCTAACTGAACAATGGTCTGAAAATTCATTAATACCGTTAATTGAAAAGTTGTTAATATTTTTAAAATTACACTGATGCGTTAATAGATAGTCTACGGTACTACTAACCGGCTGTTTTTTACGTAAACCGTGGTAAGTATTATCTCCCCTCTCTAACCGCCCATTAGCTATAAGTAAACCTGATTCTTTACACATGTTAATTAATCTATTTCCGAAATTATTAATAGTTTTGTCATCATTTTTTCGACTAGATAGCAACACTTCTTCACAAGCTGGCAAGTCAATAAATCTGTCTAATCCTATGTTTGAAACATAGTCTAACTCTTCACCCGTACGCGCATTAAAGTCTCCAGATAGAAACACGTGACCTAAGTCTTCATATTTATTAATATCATTCAACAAATTATCATAAAAGTCGTATTCAAATAAAGATGAATTTGAATTCTTATAGACGTTTGAATCCTCTGGTGGAATGTAGCAGAGACAAAAATAAATATCTTTATCAAATAAGGTAATACTTTTTGATATTTTTAGCCATACAATACCGTTACTATTCAGGTGAATTGCCTCGAGAAAATTACTGAGATACTCTTTATAGTATATCACAATTCCCCCGCTATCCCTTTTTTATTATTTTTTGGACGCGGACAACTGAAATAATTATAACCCTGAATAGATAAGTTTGTATTTTCTGCATGCCATGTCTCCGTAAGGAGTAATATATCAAATGTTGAAATATAATTTAGAAATTCTTGGTCATTTAATTTAGACTTTAAACCCTGTACATTCCAGAGGATAAACGATAACTGCTCATTTATACACCCCTAGGTAAAACCCGATTTATCGACATTTTCAACAGTTTACTCTTTTCCTTCAATGTTTAATTTATCATATGATAAAGATGCTGTTTTGCCCGCATCACGAGCCTTCTTCAAAACGCTGCCTAAAACTCGCCGTCGGTCTTGAATTTCTTTAGGGTATTGATCTACAACTTTGAACTCTTTATCCTTTAAATGCTCAAAAGCCCTACTTTTCACCAACATTTTATCAGGAAAATGGTTAAATTTCACCACAATGGGTCTGCTTTTATGCTTGTTGAATTTACCAATTCTGTGCGCTCTCTCAATTTTGATCGAATTATGCGCGTCCTCAATTTCTAAAACATCGTGGCAAAAGTCATGAATAATTTTCGTGCAGTTCTCAATCCGTCTCGTTTCAATGGACTCGCACTCTTTGAACCCCATAAAAAGTAAATTGTCTCTCATGGACCTAGCCTGTAAATCGATAACATCCTCCTGAACAACTTTCAATTTTTCACATTCACTGGATAGCGATTCTACCTTACTGGTTAAACCATTTTTTATCTGGGATTCTAACTGTAACTGATTTGATTTAATCTCATCCAATGAATGGGTATCAAATGATCGAGAATTTTCTAAATCTGTTATTTTTTGTTGATTGGCCGAATGTTTAGATTCTAATGCTGAGATCATGGTTTCAACGGAGCTAATCTTCTCGGTCAGGGTCGATATTTGATTCTCTATAGAATCCAATTTTGCAAGTCTCTTGTCCAGTGAATCGAGTCTATCGAGTATAGCCTGTTGTAGATTTAGACCCATATTAGTCTGCTGGGGCGGGGACTGGCCCGATAATTGTGACATGAATGTTTGTTGTTGCGGTGTAAAAAATGTCCCGGCAGGAGTTTGATAGTTATTATAACTGTTCATGGCTGCCATATTTGTGGGTTGAATATAACTCGAGTGATTTAAACCAGGTTGTACTTGCCCGTTATTAACGTTAATTTTGGACGCCATATTGTTTACAGCTGATCTTTTCTCTGGCTGAGTATCATCATTGTTTGGCGATTGTAAACTGCGCTTCTCTTGTTAAGTTCTATTTCGTTTTGGTTTTGTCATCGGCTCGATATATACCTGCTCATTTCAATCTAATTCAGTACCCTAGGTATGTCTTGAGAGTCTTTTTCTTCAAATTTTCAATTTTTTCATCTCTGTTTAAATTTTGCGTCCGCCATATTTCACGCATGCGCATCAATCACAAGTTTTGTATTCTCTGTATCTTTCGAATAACACTTATGTTGACACCATAATTAAAACCATTACAATAGTAAGGGTGTGAAATGACAAGGAAATGACGAGAGTTTCTGTTGCTTCCTTTGATAAGTATTTTCGGAAATTTAATTTATTTTCAGATAAATGAAAATTACAGTTTGACCTTTTCCCTATTATGATCGTTGAAGATCAAGTGTTCGTTAAGGAAAACACCTAGGTATCTTATGCACTTCATGGCTTTGACTGTATCAGCTGCGATATTGATCTGTTTTACTGTGCACTTTGAAAGCTGTTGTCTGCTTCCGAAAGGGATAAATTCAGTCTTTAAAGTGTTCATTTTAATTTTTATTTCAAATAAAATAAAGAATGCATTATTTTTACAACATGTTGTAAGAGAATTCATCCCAGATATAATGGGTTGCTCTCCTGATACGTGTCATACATTTGTATTCCGATAGGCATGCCTATACCTTAAGTCATTGCAGCATCACATTGTCACATTTGAAACGTGAGCGAAATTCCATTAAACAATCGAGCTGAAAATAAGACGCGGCCGCATACTTGGTCTTGCGCATATGTGCATGTAGCAAAAACAACGTATACATCTAAAAGTAAAAAAAAATCTTATCTTTTGGCAGTATAATATTGACATGCGTATTTCAAAAAATGATGTATTGACCAATTACATACTTGTATCACATGTGTTCGTTGTGTCATTCAAAAAGGTACCATCAGGACATTGACACAAAAGTGGTGTACCAGCACATTCAGCATTCGTAGTTAGACAGGCAGTCACGTTTATACAAGTTTCTCCTATACTGCGTACTGTCAAAAAAGAAAGGGAATAAAAGTTATGACTCAACTAGGATGATCCATTCTTCTTGATATTTATGCAGATCATTATGTACATTATGATAAAGCAAACGATATTTTAACTTTTTACGTATGATAAAGGGATATTTTTTCTTGTAGAAAAAGGAAGCCACTCGTTATTCAGCCTCATAAAACAATTTGTAGTGTGATACACATTCATTGGATTGTTTATTTGTCGATTTCTTTTGAAACATAATGAAATAACTAGCTCCCACTTTCTATTCAGTTCAGTGTTTTCCGAGAAGAAAGCCCAAAAAATGGTTATGTGATTCCGGATTTTAGGGATGAAGCGCTTTCTGAGTTAACTATCCGCTTACAGTTTAAAAACAAATAGAATTAGAGCATTTCGATCATGTATTTTTTCATTTAGGTACTATCAGCATGGACAGTAGACACACTATCCAGTTTATCTCTGATAATTGTAATTTGAAAGGTAATTGTAATTTGAAGACACACAATCAACGTTGTTTATCCGCCTTCTTTCCAAAGCCAGTAGGCAATTTAACTCCTGATTGCAAAATTAGACAAACTAACAGCTTATTGTAAAGAAGAACAGGGAAAAAAGGTTTCATATTTGGATCATTATAAAATTGACAAGAAAAGGATTTCGAATATATGTCTTGACTATCATCAGTCAAGAATGTATTTTTCAATCGTCAGAATAATAAGAATAATGAATATTCAAAATCAATTGTATTTTCAATATATGATTCCTATATGCGACAAAGTATTCTATCATTTGAAGTTGTAATGCTTCTTTATATGTTCACGTAACGTATTGAATTCACCATATAATAACGAGGTTGAAACCCATTGACGAATGCATGTTAACAGAAAAAAAATGTTTTAACGTGACTAATTAGACTTATCTTCTCTTAGCTACATTCTGTCTCTTATCAACTAAATTGTTAAAAAGAACCATTTTTTATCTCCAAATGACAGAATTAATTGACCAGGTCAAAATCTGTCCATCATATGTTTATTTCATGAATATGCATGTGTCAGTGAAAACCTTTAGTCCAGTATTACTATGTTCGGTTACAGGGTTTTTCTCTGTTGATCATTTATTTCATTAGAGGTTTTTAATCCTACAAAAATGCGAATTGGACAGAGACGCAAGTAGGTTATCAAACATTGTGTGTTTGGTTACTGTATATATAAGCATGTGTATGAAGCATTTGGTAAATATTATTTTGTCAATTTTTGTACACCAAAGGGTCAGAATGGCCCTTAATCGCTCATCTGAAATTTATAGGTTCAGTGGATCTCATCCGAGTGACTTTCATGAAATTTTATTTATTCACATTTGCCTTATTACTGAAGAGGAGATGTATAGAATAATTCAAAGTGAAAATAGACCCTGCCCATCCATTCACTACTGAGGAAACATAAAATAAGGCCCGCCGGCACGCTCCTTTTTATCACTCTCTCAAATTTCGCAAAAAAAGAAAGAATTGAAAAGGGTCATCAAAGTGACATTCTTGTAAATTGTCATTGAAATCAGATCAAGGGTAAAGAAGGAGATGTCATTCAAAGATTTCGGGCTCAAAATAAGCCCCGCAATGCTACGCCCATTTTTATTGGCCAATCAAAATTTCGCAAACAATTTTTGAAAAGGGTTCTTCTTGTAAAGTTTCATTTAAATCGGCCCAGTGGTTTAGGAGGAGATGTCGGTCAAATATTTCTGGCTCAAAATTTGCCCTATCCTGCAACGCCCATATCTATGGACCAATAAAAAATTCGCAAACAACTTTTGATAAGGGTTCTTCTTGTAAAGTTTCATTGAAATCGGCCCAGTGGTTCAGGAGGAATTGTCGTTCAAAGATTAAATCATGAAAAAATGGCCCGCCCTACCACGCCCTTATTTATGGGCCAATCAAAATTTCGCGAATAATTTTTCAAAAAGGGTCACCCAAGGAATATTCTGGTAAAGTGTCATTGAAATCGGCAATGATGTTAATGTATCAGATTGCTTATGTTTATTGAAGTAATCTGATGCATTTTGTCAATCACAATTTGATATGGTCGATGCTAGGAAAATAATTGGTAGGAAACAAAAAAATGTAATTGTTTATGATGAAAAACTGTTGGCATTCACTCCTAACTTTGTATAACTGAACACAATAAAACTATCATAATTTTGGGAAAACATGGTATTCGCGTTATCAGTAAGGCGCCTGGGAGGAATGTGGTATATGGGAAGAATCATTTTTGCAATGGTTTAAGAATGTTTTTTTTTATCTACTGACACTAATAAGCTTATGATGAGAAGTCATTACCAAGGAGATGTGTTCTAAAGATCGGTATTGTAATAATTTTCTTTCTCTCAGCCGTATATGTATTTGTAACTCATATAGTTTTAGCTCAAGGTGAGCTTGTGTAATCAATGAATGTCTAACGTCTTTCGTGCATCGTCTGTCGTGCGTCGTCCGGCGTCATTAATTCAGGTGTTTACACTCGAGAGGCAACAAATATGGCCCAATCTTCATGGCACTTGATTAAAAGGATAGACCCTATTAAAATTGTAAATGATCCATTTGTTGTTACGGAAAAATAGCCTTTAATGTGAACTTCTTGTTTCCATGCTAGAGGCCAAAACTATGACTGAATCTTTAAGAAACGTGGACAGAATGTTTGTCTAGTCACAAGGATGAACCTATTGATTTTTGGAAGGGAACTTGGGAAAACACGGGAATATGGACCTTATTGTCAATTTTCTTGTAAACACTATCGAGACCTTTAACATGGCTAAGCCTTTATGAATCTTGGTAAGAACATTTTTCTATTCACAAGGATAGATACTTTTGAATTTCGGGAGTTTCCATTTAATATCACGACAAAGGGGGCCTTGCTGACAACTTTATTGTCTACACTCTAGGGGATACAAATATGTCCAAAGCTTCATGAAACTTGATCAGAATGGTGATCTGAATACAAGAATGTAAATGATTGTTTAAGGTGCCTTCATGCCAATTATGGTCTTGAACTTGAATTAAATGCTTGTCTCATCACAAGGATTAACTCTATTGAAAATTGTATTTTATTAGTGATAACACTACAATAACAACTTTTGCGAAAAAAAACTAGCCCATAAATGTAAATGATCTTAATTGACATTTCAATTTGATTATGAAGGGGTCAAGAAGACGATTTCTGACCATCAAGGCTTTGCTGTTATGGTGATATTACTTAAAAGTTCAAAATACAAAAACATCCAATCTGGCCAGGTCAGATTCTAGATCTGACGTGCCAAACTACTTTTCTTATTTGACTTCCTTGTCAAAACCTGGATCCTTGTTTCGTTGGCTTAAAATTAGAAAATCTATTTCGGCACTGGGGAACCTGCAGAATGATTAAAATAAAATTATTCACATTAAAACAAGAAGTAAGGTTCTTGATCGTTTTAACTCTGTCGTCCTTTTTAACTGTCAACTTAATTTTTGATCAGTAATGAGAGCCCACCCCGTCTGTCGTTTGACATGTATGTTAAAAGATCTCCGTTTTATAAACCTTGGGAATGAAAGGATTGTTGAGATCAGAAAATTACTAGTTCAATTAATAAAGGTTTTCATATGTTCGTGTATAAGTTAAGGGTGGAAACCGTTCACCAGACAAGATATGACGTTATTGTCTAGTTTGTTTTGATATTCACGCCCATAATAACCATAAGTCACATAGCACACTTATTCGAGCAGTTCGTCAGGCTGTTTTTCTGAATTTTAAATGAGATAGTGGTCTTTCATTGGATGAAAAATTAGGGCGATCGGTAATTTGGATTCATGTCATTCATATCATATATTCATTACAATAGTTCAAATATAATTGAAACTTGAATTTAAGAACTAAAAGACAATCATGGACAAAAATCAGACAAATAAAAAACATACAGTTATTCTTGATCAACAGTCCATTTCTATTTAGTGAATACTTTAGTTATCTGAGCTAAAAGACTACCTTCATCAACCGATAATCGCGTTTCGCAACTTTGATTTTTAATATCGATACACGCGTTAATTACCTCGAATAGATCTCGCAAAATGATAGTGTGTTTCTTAAATGCGGTTTAATATGGTCCACATATGTAGTAAGGGTTATTAAGGAATATTTTCTCATTTTTTACCGTTAAACTGGTCCCTTGAGTGTTCGCTTTATACATATTTGACCGTAGTGTTGTCATTAAAAAACGGAAGACTTACGCCTTTCACATGTGCCACCATCGTTATAAAATCCATCTTTACATTGACATCTTGTTGAACATTCAGCATTACTGTCTGAACAGGAATCTGCTTGTGTACAGGCTTCACCAAGACCGAGTTCTGGAAGAATATGCTATACATTCAGTGACTATGAAATTATCAAAACTCAAACGTTTGGTTAAAAAAGAACTTATAACTCTATAAACCAAATTTTAAAGAGTAACAAAGAAAACTAGTTACTCTTTTTAAATATCGGTAACAAGGATTTATAAACCTGTTTTTTAACAGTTCATTTTAACCGCCTTGAATATTTTTTATTGTTATTACATTCTAGTATTTACAGATACAAATTTAAATAACTTTGTATCATTATTGTAAAAATTTGGATTATGAATCAAGTTCGTACCTCAATGAAATCAAAACATAAAAATATCTCTCTAAAAAAGTACATTGAGATAGTCTTAAGTGTATTTTTGCCGTAAATGATGTCATTTTAAGGCAATTTAACGAACGCAAATGGAGATTATTATTTTCACATACAGTCTTAAAAAAACGAAACTGTTGATATGAAACTAGACATAATAATCCCGTGCGGGTTTGAAGAAAATCCAGCTAAAACTACTGACTAAACCACCCACCTGCCCAATTTTCGAAATGAAGATTCATCATGTTTAAATAATTATTTTTAGGACGTTTGAAGCAAAATCAATTAAAACTATCATCCCTATCGTGAAAACTATGATATTTGAAGGGAATTTTCAAAAATGCCCCTTTTCTGTGATACTTGAAAGACCATTTGGTCTTTGCATTGTACAATCCTCCTATGCAATTTAGAAGAGAATCCGACGACAGTCGAAGACTCCATCACGATAAGGAGGATTTTTTTACGCATTCCTGGTGCCCTTTACATTCTCATAAGGCTCGATTTTTTCAGGATACATGATGCATCCATTTTCGAAATGAACGATCGTTATGATGACAAAATCATAGGGTGCGCTAAGAAAGACCAATTTCAAAATGTAGAATTTAACACGATTACAATAGAATTTTAAGTAAAATTTAATTTAATAAGACTCCTATCCTCATGAAACTAGGTGACCTATTTAAACAACGCGATGATACAATCATTCTGTTCCAGATTGAAGTTTGCCAATTCTCCTGCGATAATAAGAATAATTCGGGCGCAAAGAAGGACTGAAATACGATCTGACGGACAGAAACCTTGCCGTCCATTTAGACTTACCATCAGTAGAGCTAAAATGCATGCAATAAAGTTACAAAGATTATTTTATCATTTTTTTCGAAAATCGTTTGAGTAAAATTAACTGAGGCTACATTTCCCAAGTTAGCACAGGCGACCGTTCGATTTTCCGCAGAAATATTTCATAAGACCCTACTGAGGCCTTATTAGAATCAGTCTTCGTGTGTAAAGCTACATCTCGTTCCATGAAGTAAACTGTCTTTTTCTCTTTTTTTTCAACGGAAAAAATTAAATAATATTATCACTCAAAATTCGAAAGGAATCTTGCTTTTGCGCGTACAATTCTTTGAAAGTTTCTAAACAAACGGTCAATAAATATAGACTAAATGGAGAACACATGAAAACTTTGAATGAAATACAATGATTCAGACAAGTTATGAAATATACATCTCTACCGTTCTTTAAAGGCACCTTTGCATGTAATTAATGCAAGAATAAAAAGAGGACCATAATGTTTTTATATCGATAACCTTCATATCTTTGTCTCATTTAATAATTATCAAATTTTCCAGAGACCACAATTTACTGTAAAAATGTACCAAAGAAAAGCAAAAATATGAACATTTCATGCGTGCTTTCTTTTACACCCAATGATATATTTCAACATGAAAAAGTCGACTTGGTTTTGCAGCCCCGTTTCAACCCATTCATAGCATTATTTTCTATAGATCGGTATGATGAATAAGCAGGATTCAGTTTTCACAGAAATATTAGAACAAAACTGCAAATTAGGTGTGCCTCCCTACAGCAGTAGGTAATGTCTGTTAAAACAATTTTCCATACTAGCATCACAGGTCCCACCAGGTGTGCCTGATCCATCTGAATCAAAGAATCCCTCTTGACATTCACATACATTGGAGGTGGAATCACACACAGAGTTCATTGGTTCACATTGGCCATCTTCACATGGACTACCGAGATCTTTTTCTGCAAAGAAATGCTAAAACTTAATTGCTATATCGGTAATGTCATTTAAAATTAGCAAACAAACAAATTGAAGTGATCACCGATATCATCCACCATTTATTTCACTTCATTATGATAGTAGCAAATTAATACATGTAGGTAAATTTAAAACACTTGATGTCAGTCACGGAATATTTTATTAGTTCAACATGTAATATAAAAGTATCAGAATTCCGAAACAACAACAAAGGCAATAAAGTTGCTTTCGTTTAAATTTACAAGGGTACATGTTTGAATAATTACTTGGTTATCCTGAAGTCTTTCTTTTCGTTGATGATATCGAGAATTGAACTCTCATTTTCCGATCGAAATTTACATCTGATTTAAAAAAATAGATTTAAAAATGGGAAAATATATGCATGCTTTTCTTCTTTAATCGAAAGAATTGATTCATGATTAAATGGCAAGATTTCAACAATCAGGCTTGATATCCTTTGTAGGGACTGTAAAGAGGGCCTTATCCGTTGTGTAAATTTCTGTCATTCTTCGTACTTCTCTTACCTGTTGAATTTGACAGCAGCCAGTTTTGACAAGACTTACCTTCTCAATTAGAAACAAAATAATCTGATTTGCTACTCAAATATCAATTTCATAAAATTCTGACTTAGACTAGGAGAAATTTGCAAAAAAAAATATTTACAAATTTAGACACATTTTTCCATGACGGAGCCTTGAATTGAGAAAATTCAAAAATTGGTGTTTTGTAAATTTTCTAGGAAAATTATATAGGATATTTCTTCCAATTAGGCCGATTGGTGCTAAACATATGACGTCGGTCTTACGCCCGGATAGACGGACGGATGGACGCGCGTATAAGCCGGTAGTACTGGTGATGTTTAAAGCAAAAGTTAACGGAATGTTACACGACGGATACCAGACCACGACAAAGGCCCCGCTGAACTACATCCAGTGGATTTTAAAGTCACTTATTGGTTTTGATGATTTGGATCAGTATTATACTTACATGCATATTAAAAAAATAATTTATTGAAAAATTACTTACTTGTATCACATGAGTTTGTTGTGTCATTCAAAAAGGAACCATCTGAACATTGACACAACAGTGGTGTCCCAGCACATTCAGCATTCGTAGTAAGACAGGCAGTCACGTTTACACAACTTTCTCCTATACTGCGTACTGTCAAAAAGAAAGACAAAGATCTAAGTACATTAAAGACTGGAAAAATGGCCCGAGTCCTACCCTTAACGATTACTTATCTCATTTAAAATGTTTCCAGTCAACGATATGCACCGAAAAAGTTTTATCAAATGAAGAACATTTACATGCAACTATGACAAAATAATACCCTAGGAAAGAATATTAGATTCGAATTACGAGGGTGAATCAGAAATTACGTAGACTAGCGTTGCAGATTTTTTTTATTTCACACACTTTGAAGAGAAAACTACAGTGTTATTAAATTGCGGTATTTTTCTTTTTGTCTTGTAAATTTGGGTGAAATCCAACAAGTTGGTCACCTGTAGCAACCATTCTAAAATATGTTGTCATTTGGTACCGGCGCACGGTATCGACGTCAATATGACGCTATGGTATTGATAAGTTACGTCGAAAGTCAGCACTTTTCAAATTACACATCTCAACAATAAAAACATTTTCTGCATTGTCTATCCATTGGAAAAGTACTATTTTCCTATTCATCTGATCCAAAATAACGTACTTAAATGTGTAATGTGTCTAAACGATACTGAACTAATGTGGTTCTGTGACAATTACAGATCAAACGTCGAGCAGACGTTTTCCATTCTCCGAGTGGCATCCTTCAGAAACGCTCTCCACTCTTAAACAAACCTTTAAAACCATTAAAAAGAAGGTATATGCTTACATTTGATGACCTCTTAGCATATTTTATCATTTTAACCTCTCGATTAGGTTTTTCATAGGTCCAGTAGAACTTTATCATTGCCCGGTTGTTTCGGGCTGCGCCGGTGCGGTCATTTCGAAGTTCAAAAATTGACGCAAGCCCTCAGCTTACTGACTTTGCCTTCGTATGTAGCAAATGGATTATGCTTAAATTTTAGATATCCTAACACATAACGTTAACACGTAAATAGGCGAAGTTTTGAAGTGTTTGGTCCAAATTGAGGGGACAATTGCGGATAGTAACACTAGGAAGTAACGTTACAAAATGGGTAACGCCGGTGGCACCTACTCAGGTATATCAAATGTTGGATTTTTTTACGTCATAGTCATAGCAGACTCTTGTAAATTTGGTATTATGTCAACATTAAATGGTTTGAGACGTGTACAAAGTTTCATTAATTTCCGTCGGGAAATTCCAATTCCAAAGTTAAAGCAAAAGTCCACGTATTTTTTGATCCACCCTCGTAAGTATAAATTTGGAAGTTCGAGCGAACCTTGAAAGAAGCAGTTAACTTATTTTTCAATCATTGACCAGTTAAAAACTTTGACTGGGAGGAGAAGATTTTTTAAGATTTATATAGTGAAAATATGCTCCGCCCTGCCACGATCATTTTTGGGTGTCAAGCCAAATTTAAAAAAAAGTTTAGATGAGGGTCAACCAAGGTACATTCATGCCAAATTTCGTTGGAATCAGGCAAATGGTTTGAGAGGTGAAGATTTTTTAAAGATTTTTAAGCACATAAAAAAAGTATTCATGTCCGGCCTTCCACGCTCATATTTGGGGGCCAATCCAAATTTCTTGATCAGCTTTAGAAAAAAGGTCACCCAAAGATCATTTCTGCAAAGTTTCGTCACAACACGCATATCGGCTAAGGTGGAGAATAGTTTTAAAGAAAAAATTACCCACGCTCGCACGCACGACGGTCACTGTGCCATATCTCAATAGCCTCCGGCCAGTGGAGCTAAAATGGAAGACTTACGCCTTTCACATGTGCCACTATTGTTATAAAATCCATCTTTACATTGACATCTTGTTGAACATTCAGCATTACTGTCTGAACAGGAATCTGCTTGAGTACAGGCTTCACCAAGACCGAGTTCTGGAAGAAGAATATAGATTAATTGATCATACGGTTATAATCTATTACAAAATAATTATCTATTACGAAATTAAACGTAATGTTCAGTTGATTACATCGAGATACTGACAAGGTGAACGAGTTTCGAGCCATTTTACATGCATAATGATATGGAATGAGTGAGTGGAGTGGATTTGAATGAAATTTAGGATGTCAAATTTACCGCTAATTTCGTCCAAACGAAAATGGTTAGTTTGGTTTAAACTTATTTTACATCGATTGGGAAACAAGTTCTTACAACTGAGATTATTCCCTTTCGATTCTGCTTCTTGGAAAATGGCGATAATTTATCACCCCTCTTTAATAAAACTCAGCGTTTTTTTATGTTGGTGTATACATCTTTTTCGGAAAATCAGAAGCTTTTAAATCCATAAATAGTTGTAAAATCGGGCAATGATATAATCGCCTGAATGAAATGTTGATCATTATGAACGATTTCAAAGAATTCTTGAACGATATGGAGCGTTTTCAATAATTCGAGTGTATGTTTGGAATAGAAATAAAATGTAGAACTGACTGGTTTTATTCAAGATAAATTTATGCCAAGTAATTTCATGTTAAATGATAACAACGAGCTTAAAAACTTGGCATGCAAAAGTGAAACTATAAATAACGTTATGATGTATTCTAAACCAACGTATATTCCATTATTGTTGTTTTTGTATTCGCATGAAATATATTAATTCAAAAAATGCATGCAACGCATTTACAATAAACAATTGTCGCCACAGCCATTACTTTTACTTTTTATTATTTGCAAAAACGGAAAATATTTTTTTCATCAAAAACATGGAAAAATCTAAAGGAGTAAGTTTCAGTATTCCTTACGTACATGTAATAGAAAACAACTTATTCAATGTGTAAAAAATCATCTGCAATTTTAAGTAGGGTATGCAGTATTTCTTACTAGCATCACAGGTCCCACCAGGTGTGCCTGATCCATCTGAATCAAAGAATCCTTCTTGACATTCACATACATTGGAGGTGGAATCACATACAGAGTTCATTGGTTCACATTGACCATCTTCACATGGACTTCCTAGATCCTTTTCTGAAAGAAAATGTTACAGTTAACTTCATCGTGAAATTAATATTCATCCGAATTAAACCTATTCCAAATAATCTATCCAGCGCCTAATTTATATATCTAGAATACACAAACCACTGTTGGGCTCCGTAATCGTTCAAAAATGCTGAAAAATATCAAATATAATTGACAACTTCAATAAAATCGATCAGTCAATTGCGTGGATTGATAGCTAGTGTTGATTTTGAAATGCTGATTAACCCTTGAAACAATTTCTTTTTGTGTTGCTGATATTAAACGACACATCCCATAGCTATTTGTAGGCTTTTTAATAATATCTACTTTTAATAATATGCCAATACTCCCTTTCAAATCTAGTAAATATCATGAACATTTTATGAACATTAACCCAATCAAATATCAGTTCGTGGATTTTAGGAGGTGACAAAATGTCGCAGCAAACGAAATTAGCGATATGATATTACAGCCCCACTCATGATAATCAAACCCAAAAACTCACCCATCCCACTATTTAGATTAATTCTAGCTTCATTTTAAAATAATGAAATTTACAATGATTTTTTATTTAGGTTCGCCAAATCATCGTTAAAGCCATGCCTACAAATAACCCTTGTCATGTTGTAAATAGATTATTCCTGTTGTCAACAAATTTGTGGTTGACAGTATAGAACGAGATCACACTGCACATTCTACACTGCCTGCTTTCTTCTTAAATAGTGAGAGACAACTTCAGCTAGTTGGATTAAAATGCCCCGAAATTTGCCTTTTTTAGACAAAAATTAAATTCAGCAGGACAAGGGTTTAGTTAGAAATATTAGTGAGAGTAAACAAAATTGAATATATATATTTTAGTAAGTATGCACCATGTTTTCCATGTTACACCCACCATAAAAATCATATCTCCTTTACCTTCGATAAAGAGTTGCGGGGTAAAACAGTTAAGGAAGCATAAAATGTCAATCCATTTCCATAGTACTGTATAGCTTGAAATCATTGACATGACTGACCGTAACCTCTATTAGCATACATGTACATTACATGCTTGACTGTTTTTCACATGGTACCTCCGTTAGGTCTCGCTTATCTTTGTGAATAAGTTTAATAATATATGCCTATTAAAAGGCAGAACATCGAGTAGATACTTATCACTTATAAAGTCAAAAGGCAGTAGTCCGAATTTTATTTTAGTTTTGTGTATTGGCTAAATATTTTTGCAAAAACTTTGCGAAAAGTTATAAACGGATTGTTTTGCCCATCAAACCTTTTGACTTTTGCTTACAAATCTGAACGAGGTTTCAAACAAGTCGGTAGTTTTAAACTTTAATATATAATAACCCATCAACGCGTCGACGATAACAGAAAACTGCACTCGGCCGATGAACCGAACACTCTAGAACTTGCCGTCGATTTTTTCATCGGTTTCCACAAAAGAAAGACGTCGGAGCGTTTATGTGACACTAGCTTTATCGTTATTTTTTGTTCTGCTTTATTATTAATCAAACGGAATATATACTGAAAAGTTAATTTTATTAATATAAGAATGACATAATTTCTACCAAAGATTTTTACATTTATCACCCGTGATATAATAGGCTGTCCGCCTGCCAGAGCCTTTATTAATTTCAGCGATATCACAAAAGGTCACATCGACGTCGACAAAGACTCCGTGAAACAGTCGAGATGAGAATAAGACGTTGCCACATGAATGATTTTTCGTACAAGTACGTATAGTACATATCACACGTACATACAACAAACGGCACAGAATGTTAGTTTCGCTTCGTTGGCACGTTAAGGTTGATTGTTTATCTTAATTTGTGAGCAGATCATCATCAACAATGATTTTTAAGGCATGATATCTCTTGACTGAAATGATTTGAAATTGTGCATCCTTAGGTAAAAGTTTACTGTAATTATGATATAGATGAGCTAAACATTATTTTTACATAAACGACCCTTTTTGCGCGAAAGTAATTGGCCCAGCAAGGATTAACCGAATGAATTTGAAAGACATTTTCCAAACATAATTACTTCGTGTTTTGTGACATTTCAACGTACACACTTAAAATAAGATCAGAGAAGGATTTTCGAATATTTCACCACATTGGGCCAATTTGAAGTGACGCGAATTTCCGTAGTACCCAGGTATTCAGCTTGACCAGGACGAAATGGGTAGGCGAGTATATTCTAATTATAGATTTTGTGAAGTAAAATTGAATTCTGCCCGGTTAATACAGAGAAGAAGAATTCTTTATTTTCAACCATATGAAGCCCTTTTTCGAGGTCCCGGGTTCGATCCCCGAAGGCGACACTAATTCTTTCCGACAATTTGTCTCCCACCAATGGGTCATCAATCGTAGACCTATGTGTGATAGCAGCTGGAGGCTAAGAAAAGAATGTTATGATAGTACTGGTGATGTTTAAAGCAAAAGTTAACGGAATGTTACACGACGGACACAAGGCCATGACAAAAACCCCGCTGAACTACATCCAGTGGAGCTAAAAGTCACTGATTGATTTTTATCATCTAGCAGTATTATATTTACATGCACATTTTAAAAAAAAAATATTTATTGACAAATAACATACTTGAATCACATGTGTTCGTTGTGTCATTCAAAAAGGTACCATCAGGACATTGACACAACAGTGGTGTACCAGCACATTCAGCATTCGTAGTTAGACAGGCAGTCACGTTCACACAAGTTTCTCCTATACTGCGTACTGTCAATAAAGGAAGATCTAAGTAAATTTAAGACAGGAAGAATGGCCCGAGTCCTACCCTAAATAATTACTTATCGATTAAAACGTTTCCAGTCAACGATATGCACCGAAAAAGTCCTTTCAAATGGGGAACATTTACATGCAACTATGACATGATTATATCCCACGATAGAAATTTAGATTTGAATTAAGTAACAATTTGAAAGTTCGAGAAAACCGAGAAGAAAGCAGTAAATTATTTTTAAATTAATGACCAGCTAGAAACTTTCTCACTCTTTAATGTTTGCGTTTTATATGCCCGCGATGTTTTCAACGTACATACTTTATACATCAGGAGACCTATCAAATGGTAATACAAAAATGGCGATACAATGCTAAAGTCTGCACAATTTTTTTTTTTTGAATGGTTTTGTATGAAGAAAGTTTCCATATCGGGAGGGATTTTCATTTTCATAAAGGCGACTTTGAAATCTTATTTTAATTGTTTACGCTGCCCGAACAGCTACTTATAAATTGGATAGTTAAATAATATCCAGCCAGCGAGAGGAATTCATAAGAGTAAGTTTTACGTCGGCATTGATCAGCAACACATTATACACTTATCAAAAGTTATGTTTACACTGTTTGTATTTCTGTTGGAATTCTGTGAAAAATTCCTGAATATCTAAACACATTTTAAAAAATCGTTACTTTACATTATCATTTTGATTAAAACAGATATTCAGATAAAATTTAAGTTAATTCCCTATCGAGAACAAAAAAAATGTGTTATGAGCTCTTGATCATTTACGGCAGCGAGCCTAAAAGTGCTTGAATAGTTTTTGAGTACATGTCTTACTGAAGTGGTATTATGATCAAGAGGCCCAAGAAGGCCTATATCGCTTCACTAGCTTTAAAATATCCATCAATGACAAACTCAAGCAGAAATGGATGTTTACAAGAAAATTTGTGAAGAGGCTAAAAGATAGAGAGATTTAAGTTTCTTGATAGATCTTTAATCAATAAACAATACAATACATGTATAGCATGGAAAAAACGACTTTCATTTTTCTGATCATAAGTCCCACCACCTCAACATGGGCAAATCAAAATTCTACGAGGCGGAAATTTACCCAAAGAAATTTATACAGCAAAGCTTTATTGAAATTTGTTAAATGGTTCGGGAGGATAACATTTCATAGTGAAAATAAGCCAGGCCCATATTTTCGGGTCAATCCAAGTTTCCTGAACACATTTACAAGGGGTACACCCAAGGATTATTTATGCCAAGTCGCATTGAAATTGGGCCAATTGTTTGAGAGAAGAAGATTCTCGTATATTTTATAATGAAAATAAGTCCCGCCCTGCCACACCCATATTGTATTTGTGTGTGTGTTGGGGGGTGGGGAGGCTCAATCCAAATTTCTTGAGGATCAACCAATGATTATTAATGTCGATTCGGTTCAATGGTTTAGGAGGAGATTTTTAAAGGTTTATATAGTGAAAATAAGCCACCCCCTGCAAGGCCCATATTTGGGGGTTATTCAAATTTCTTTTACTCCTTAAGAAGAGAGTCAACGTAGAATCATTCATGTAAAATCTCATTGAAGTCGGGCTAATTCTTTGAGAAGAGAAGATTTTTAAAGATTTATAATGTGAAAATAAGCAACGACCATATTTGGGGGTCAATCCAAATTTTAACACAATTTTAGATGAGGGTCAACCAAGAAATTTCATGCAGAATGTCATTGGACTCAGGCCAATGATTTGAGAGGTGAAGATTCATATCGGGCCTTCCATGCTCATATTTGGCGGCCAATCCAAATTTCTTAATCAACTTTAGAATAAAGGTCACCTACGGAACATTTCTGCAAAGTTTCGTCACAATACGCCCATCGGTTCAGGAGGAGAAGATTTCTAAAGAAATATTCACACACGGACGCACGAACGACGGGCATTCCACCATGACAATAACTCGTTGGCCGTCGACCAGTGGAACTTAAACGGAAGACTTACGCCTTTCACATGTGCCACCATTGTTATAAAATCCATCTTTACATTGACATCTTGTTGAACATTCAGCATTACTGTCTGAACAGGAATCTGCTTGAGTACATGCTTCACCAAGACCGAGTTCTGGAAGAATAATGAAGATAAATTGATCATACTGTATTTATCTGTTACACAAAATTATCTATTACGAAATAAAACGTAATGTACAGTAATTACATTGAGATACTGACAAGGTGAATGACTTTCGAGCCATTATACATGTATAATGATATTGAATGAGTGAGTGGAGCGGGTTTGAATGAAATTTCAAGGATGTCAAATTTATCGCCAATTTCGTCAAAACGAAATGGCGATAATTTATCAGCCCTCTCTGATAAAAACCACCGAAAACATAACATTTTGGACTCATTTACGTAATAATCCTTAAGGCATTAATTGCCATGTTTTATAATACACCAATTCATCTATAACGACCAAACCTTTTACCGTCCCCAAATATAAAGTAAACAGAAGTTACTCACTTAAGCACAATTTATTCAAACAGAACTTAAATGATACTTAACATCGGGCTGAAAAAATGGCATGCAAAATTGAAACAAGTTAGCGAAATTTCATGTATGTGTCTGATGACGTACATTTTTGAACTTGTTTATGAAGTAAATAACGTTAAGACGTATTCTAAACCAACGTATATTCCGTTGTTGTTGTTTTTGTATTCGCATGAAATATATTAAATCAAGCGAACTGTTGTTAATATGAAAAAAGAAAACTGTTGCCCCAACTGTCTGCGAGACAACCTGATATTGATCGACCTTCTACGGAACGCTTAGTGCATTGTCTCGTTTCGAATCGCACCAACTTACGTAATTCTTATATTCAAAACAATCTAATCATCAATTAAGACGATTATTTGCAGTTAGAATGCAATTTTAGAAAGACACAGCTATTTCTTTTACTTTTTTTAATTGCAAAACGGAAAATATTTTTCATCAAAAACATGAAAAAAGTCTAATGGAGTAAGTTTCAGTATTTCTTACTAGCATCACAGGTCCCACCAGGTGTGCCTGATCCATCTGAATCAAAGAATCCTTCTTGACATTCACATACATTGGATGTGGAATCACATACAGAGTTCATTGGTTCACATTGACCATTTTCACATGAACTTCCTAGATCCTTTTCTGAAAAGAGAATGTTACAGTTAACTTCATCGTGAAATTAATATTCATCCGAATAAGACCTATTCCAATTATCTATCCAGCGCTTTATTTATACATTCAAAATACACAAACCACTGAAAGTGTTCCGAAATCGTAAAAAAAAAAAAACGCTGAAAACTATCAAATTTGCTTGACAACTTCACTAAAATCTATCAGTCAATTGCAAGGATTTATCACAAGCTAATCAATCCACGCAAATGACTAGCTTGTGTTGATTTTGAATTACTGATTAACCCTTGAAAACAAATTCTTTTAGTGTTGCTTATATTTAACGACGAATCCTATAGCTATTTGTAAAAGATAAATGTCAAGTAAAAATGAACACTTGGCTTTTTAATAATATAAGCTTTTTAATAATATGCCAATACTCCCTTTACATTCAAATACAGTAAATATCATCGTAAAATTGACTCTTATTCCGATCAAAACCATTCTAAATCACACACTAAGCGCTCCATTATTTCATTCCGAACACCCACTCAATCATTCAAAAAGCTCCAAAATCGTCAAAAGATTAAATCAAAAACTGCATTCCAAATAAAAATGTCTAAAAAAAAACCCCACGATTTCCCTGCCTTAATTGAATTTAGTAAGCATCTGATTGGTCCGCGAAAACACGAACAGCTATTTATATAACTTGTATGAAGGTTTTTTTTGAGGGGGTGTAATAAATATCGCTAATTTTGTTCATCTTGAACAAAATTAGCGATAATGCGTTACCCCCCTGTAATTTCATTCAAAACTTCTCCCTATCCTTCAGTTTCCCCCCAAAGTTGTTCTCCCTTTCCTTCAGTTTCACCCCAAAGTTGTTCAAATATCGTTCATCTTGTGAATATCACAATGTTGTTACCTGTATGGAAATTCAAAATGTCTATCTGATTCCATATCTACGCAGACTAATCCGCCGCCTTAATTGCTCTTTGATTGGCAATATTTTTCAATCCACTTTTGCGAGATTTTCACATCAACAATCCATCATACACATGACTTTTTATGAACATTAACCCAATCAAATATCAGTTCGTGGATTTTAGGAGGTAACAAAATGTCGCAGCAAACGAAATTAGCGATATGATATTACAGCCCCACTCATGATAATCAAACCCAAAAACTCACCCATCCCACTATTTAGATTAATTCTAGCTTCATTTTAAAATAATGAAATTTACAATGATTTTTTTTATTTAGGTTCGCCAAATCATCGTTAAAGCCATGCCTACAAATAACCCTTGTCATGTTGTAAATAGATCATTCCTGTTGTCAACAAAATTGTGGTGGACAGTATAGAACGAGATCACACTGCACATTCTACACTGCCTGTTTTCTTCTTAAATAGTGAGAGACAACTTCAGCTAGTCGGGTTAAAATGCCCCGAAAATTGTCAATTTTTAGACAAAAATTAAATTCAGCAGGATAAGGGTTTAGTTAGAAATATTAGTGAGAGTAAATAAAATTGAATATATATATTTTAGTAAGTATGCACCATGTTTTCCATGTTACACCCTAAAAATCATATCTACTTTACCTTCGATAAAGAGTTGCGGGGTAAAACAGTTAAGGAAGCATAAAATGTCAATCCATTTCCATAGTACTGTATAGCTTGAAATCATTGACATGACTGACCGTAACCTCTATTAGCATACATGTACATTACATGCTTGACTGGTTTTCACATGGTACCTCCGTTAGGTCTCGTTTATCTTTGTGAATAAGTTTAATAATATACGCCTATTAAAAGGCAAAACATCGAGTAGATACTTGTCACTTATAAAGTCAAAAGGCAGTAGTCCGAATTTTATTTTAGTTTTGTGTATTGGCTAAATATTTTTGCAAAAACTTTGCGAAAAGTTATAAACGGATTGTTTTGCCCATCAAACCTTTTGACTTTTGCTTACAAATCTGAACGACGTTTCAAACAAGTCGGTAGTTTGAAACTATAATATATAATAACTCATCAACGCGTCGACGATAACAGAAAACTGCACTCGGCCGATGAACCGAACACTCTGGAACTTGCCGTCGATTTTATCATCGGTTCCACAAAAGAAAGACGTCGGAGCGTTTATGTGACACTTGCTTTAGGTGTGCCGTCATTAATTGTTCATTCTTAAATTATCGATATTTTTTGTTCTGCTCTGTTATTAATCTAATATAAGAATGACATAATTTCTTCCAAAGATAGTTACATTTATCACCCGTGATATAATAGGTTGTCCGCCTGCCAGAGCCTTTATTAATTTCAGCGATATCACAAAAGGTCACATCGACGTCGACAAAGACTCTGTGAAACAGTCGAGATGAGAATAAGATGTTGCCGCATGAATGATTTTTCGTACAAGTACGTATAGTACACATCACACGTACATACAACAAACGGTACAGAATGTTAGTTTCGCTTCGTTGGCACGTTAAGGTTGATTGTTTATTTAATTTGTGAGCAGATCATCATCAACAATGATTTTTAAGGCATGATATCTCTTGACTGAAATGATTTGAAATTGTGCATCCTTAGGTAAAAGTTTACTGTAATTATGATATAGATGAGTTAAACATTATTTTTACATAAACGACCCTTTTTGCGCGAAAGTTATTGGCCCAGCAAGGATTAACCGAATGAATTTGAAAGACACTTACCAAACATAATTACTTCGTGTTTTGTGACATTTCAACGTACACAATGTACACACTTAAAATAAGATCAGAGAAGGATTTTCGAATATTTCACCACATTAGGCCAATTTGAAGTGACGCGAATTTCCGTAGTACCCAGGTATTCAGCTTGACCAGGACGAAATGGGTAGGCGAGTATACTCTAATTATAGATTTTGTGAAGTAAAATTGAATTCTGCCCGGTTAATACAGAGAAGAAGAATTCCTTATTTTCAACCATATGAAGCCCTTTTTCGAGGTCCCGGGTTCGATCCCCGACGGCGACACTTATTCTTTCCGACAATTTGTCTCCCACCAATGGGTCAACAATCGTAGACCTATGTGTGATAGCAGCTGGAGGCTAAGAAAAATTTGTTATGGTAGTACTGGTGTTGTGTAAAGCAAAAGTTAACGGAATGTTACACGACGGACACAAGGCCATGACAAAACCCCCGCTGAACTACATCCAGTGGAGCTAAAAGTCACTGATTGATTTTTATCATCTAGCGGTATTATATTTACATGCACATCTAAAAGAAATATTTATTGACAAATAACATACTTGTATCACATGTGTTTGTTGTGTCATTCAAAAAGGTTCCATCAGGACATTGACACAAAAGCGGCGTACCAGCACATTCAGCATTCGTAGTTAGACAGGCAGTCACGTTCACACAAGTTTCTCCTATACTGCGTACTGTCAATAAAGGAAGATCTAAGTAAATTAAAGACAGGAAGAATGGTCCGAGTCCTACCCTAATTAATTACAAATCGATTAAAACGTTTCCAGTCAACGATATGCACCGAAAAAGTCCTTTCAAATGAGGAACATTTACATGCAACTATGACATGATTATATCCCAGGATAGAAATTAAGATTTGAATTAAGTAACAATTTGAAAGTTCGAGAAAACCGAGAAGAAAGCAGTAAATTATTTTTAAATTAATGACCAGCTAGAAACTTTCTCACTCTTTAATGTTTGCGTTTTATATGCCCGCGATGTTTTCAACGTACATACTTTATACATCAGGAGACCTATCAAATGGTAATACAAAAATGGCGATACAATGCTAAAGTCTGCACATTTTTTTTTTTTTTGTGAATGGTTTTGTATGAAGAAAGTTTCAATATCGGGAAGGATTTTCATTTTCATAAAGGCGACTTTGCAATCTTATTTTAATTGTTTACGATGCCCGAACAGCTACTTATAAATTGGATAGTTAAATAATATCCAGCCAGCGAGAGGAATTCATAAGAGTAAGTTTTACGTCGGCATTGATCAGCAACACCTTATACACTTATCAAAAGTTATATTTACACTGTTTGTATTTCTGTTGGAATTCTGTTAAAAATCCCTGAATATCTAAACACATTTTAAAAAATCGTTACTTTACATTATCTTTTTGATTAAAACGGATACTCAGATGAAATTTAAGTTAAAAAAAATGTGTTATATGCTAAGGTCTGGATCATTCACGGCAGCGAGCCTAAAAAGTGCTTGAATAGTTGATGAATACATATCTTACTGAAGTGGTATTATGAACAAGAGGCCCAAGAAGGGCAAAGAAGATCGCTTCACTAGCTTTAAAATATCCATCAATGAGAAACTCAGTCAGAAATGGATGTTTACAAGGAAATTTGTGAAGGGGCTAAAAGATAGAGAGATTTAAGTTTCTTGATAGATCTTTATTCAATAAACAATACTATATATATATAGCATGGAAAAAAACGACTCTCATTTTTCTGATCATAAGGCCCACCACCTCCACATGGGCAAATCAAAATTCTGCGAGGGGGAAATTAACCCTAAAAAATTTATACTGCAAAGTTTTATTGAAATTTGTTAAATGGTTCGGGAGGAGAACATTTCAAAGTGAAAATAAGCCAGGCCCATATTTTCGGGTCAATCCAAGTTTCCTGGACACATTTACAAAGGTTACTCCCAAAGATTATTCATGCCAAGTCGCATTGAAATTGGGCCAATTGTTTGGGCGGAGAAGTTGTATTTTTTTAAATATTTTACAATTTGAAATTATACCCATATTGTGTGTGCGTGTGGAGGGGGGGGGGGGGGGCTCAATCCAAATTTCTTGAGGATCAACCAATGATCATTCATGTCAAATCGGTTCAATGGTTTAGGAAGAGATTTTTAAAGATTTAATTAGTGAAAATAAGCCCCCCTACCTGCAAGGCCCATATTTTGGGGTCATTTCAAATTTCTTTTACACCTTAAGAAGAGAGTCACCGTAGAATCATTCATGGCAAATCTCATTAAAGTCGGGCTAATTCTTTGAGAGGAGAAGATTTTTAAAGATCTATATAGTGAAAATAAGCATCGACCGTATTTGGGGGTCAATCCAAATTTTCATAACAAGTTTAGATGAGGGTCAACCAAGAAATTTCATGCAGAGTTTCGTTGGAATCAGGCCAATGATTTGAGATGTGAAGATTCATATCGGACCTTCCACGCTCATATTTTTGGGCCAATCCAAATTTCTTGATCAACTTTAGAAAAAGGATCTCATACGGAACATTTCTGCAAAGTTTTGTCACAATACGCCAATCGGTTCAGGAGGAGAAGATTTCTAAAGAAATATTCACGCACGGACGCACGAAAAACGGGTATTCCACCATGACAATAGCTCGTTGGCCATCGGCCAGTGGAACTAAAACGGAAGACTTACGCCTTTCACATGTGCCACCATTGTTATAAAATCCATCTTTACATTGACACCTTGTTGAACATTCAGCATTAATGTCTGAACAGGAATCCGCTTGTGTACACGCTTCACCAAGACCGAGTTCTGGAAAAATAGTGAAGATTAATTGATCATACGGTAATTATCTATTACAAAATAATTATCTATTACGAAATTAAACGTAATGAACAGTTAATTACATTGAGATGCTGAGAAGGTGAATGACTTTCGAGCCATTCTACATGCATAATGATATAGAATGAGTGAGTGGAGCGGGTTTGAATGAAATTTAGGATGTCAAATTTATCGCCATTTTCGTCAAAACGAAATGACGATAATTTATCAGCCCTCTTTGATAAAAAAACCAGCGAAAACATAACATTTTTGACCCATTTACGTAATAATCATTAAGGCATTATTTGCCTTGTTTTATAATACACCAATTCAACTGTAACGCCCAAACCTTTTTACCATCCCCATATGAAAAGTAAACAGAAGTTACAAATTTAAGCACAATTTATACAAACAGAACTTAAATTAAATTTAACATCGAGCTGAAAAAATGGCATGCAAAATTGAAACAAGTTAACGAAATTACATGTATGTGTCTGATGACGTACATTGTCGAACTTGTTTATGAAGTAAATAACGTTAAGACGTATTCTAAACCAACGTATATTCCGTTGTTGTTGTTTTTGTATTCGCATGAAATATCTTAAATCAAGCGAACTGTTGTTAATGTGAAGAAAGAAAACTGTTGCCCCAGCTGTCTGCGAGACAACCTGATATTGATCGACCTTCTACGGAACGCTTATTGCATTGTCTCTTTTTCAATCACATCAGCTTACGTAATTCTTATCTAATATCTAATATTATGTTCAATTAGAATGCGATTTTAGAAAGACACAAGATAAACATGCAACACATTTACAATAAACAGTTGTCGCCAAATCTGTTTCTTTTACTTTTTTAATAACAAAACGGAAAATATTTTTCATCAAAAACATGTAAAAAGTCTAAAGGAGTAAGTTTCAGTATTCCTTACTAGCATTACAGGTCCCACCAGGTGTGCCAGATCCGTCTGAATCAAAGAATCCTTCTTGACATTCACATACATTGGAGGTGGAATCACACACAGAGTTCATTGGTTCACATTGACCATCTTCACATGGACTTCCTAGATCCTTTTCTGCAAAGAAAATGTTACAGTTAACTTCATCGTGAAACTAATATTCATCCGAATAAAACCTATTCCAATTATCTATCTAGCGCTTTATTTATACATTCAAAATACACAAACCACTGATAGTGCTCCGAAATTTAAAAAAAAAAAAACGCTGAAAAACATCAAATATGCTTGACAACTTCACCAAAATCGATAAGTCAATTGCGTGGATTGATTAGCTTGTGTTGATTTTGAAATGCTGATTAACCCCTGAAAACAAATTATTTTTGTGTTGCTTATATTAAACGACACATCCTATAGCTATTTATAAAGTATAAATGTAAAGTAAAAATGAACACTTGGCTTTTTAATAATGTGAGCTTTTTGATAATATGCTAACACTCCCTTTACATTCAAATACTGTAAATATCATCGTTGGAGTTTTGGAGCCCCAGTATCACCGGCCCGAGAAGTATCGATATTGAAAGGTAAAAATAACGTCACTAGAGTCGAAACCGAGGTTACTTTAACGGGATTCGGGTTTACTAGGACCGATGCCGCACTCCATATGAACTAAGCCAAACATGACAAAGGTAAATCTGTTGTGCTTAAGCCATCCCGATTTTTTATATTCGAACTGTTCGGCACTACTTTTCAAAGCCATTTTGTAAGCCTAGTAGCACCGGCCTGACACAGGATTAGAACTATCAAGGTTGACAGGTTACAATGACGTCACTGGAGTCGAAACCGAGGTCATTCGAACGTGATTCTGGATAACAAGAATCGATGCTGAGTTCCATTTGAACTTACCCTTAGAAAAAGAGTTGTGCGGTCTAATCTTTTTCAAGTTTCGAAATTTCAATCCATTTCCAGTGTAATACGTTATGATATTAAAATGTTGGTTGTTTAGATGTCTTTCTATACATTAAGTACGGAATCTTAATTGATAAACACATTTCTTGTTCGAGAATGCAAGTGGTTTTATTTTTTACAATTTATGCCAAGCTACGATTTACATGTGGTATAAAAAGATCGTTTCTATCTACTATTCTTTTCTTAAAAGGAACAAATAAACATATTTTAAATTTGTTGTAGGTTAAACAAGAACCTGTATTACTCGTTTGAATGTTTTACCACAATATTACCTACATAATTTTAGTTTGTCGTGTTTAAAAGAAAACACGCCGTTTCCAGTACAACACTTACTATTTTTCTTTCCTTCCCGCCGAATTTTCTCTCGGAAAAAGAAGTCGAATTCGAAATGAAAATCACGTAGGATGTCTCAAAAAGAACTATAAGATAGCACTTTCATGATATAGTTACTGCCCGTTGATTTGCTTTTAGTTTCAAATAGGCTCTATTGGTTAAAAAGGCCGATAAATGAGCAAAATTAGCACGATCAATTATTTCAACATGAATGCCAATGCTATTGACCATACACCGATCGAATTTGAATTCAAGTTATTGCAAAATGACATTTCTTTTGTATTCTTTCATGCATGGTTTCCCATGCTGCTGGGGATGTCGACACAGGGACTTCAAAGATTGTCAAACTTCTTGGTATCGCAACTCCTCCTAAGTTTCTGGCTGGATCTTCTTGAAACTTGGTCAATGTTATCACCTCAATTGGTAGATGTGCATGAAGGAAGGATTTTATGGTTCGTTGATTTTTGCCTGAGTTTTGCCCCTTAAAAACTTAGTCTCTGGTCCACTTTCTTTTCAACGCAACTCTTCCTAAGTTTTTGGCTGGATCTTCTTGAAACTTGGTCAATGTTATCACCTCAATTGGTAGATGTGCATGAAGGAAGGATTTTATGGTTCGTTGATTTTTGCCTGGGTTATGCCCCTTAAAAACTTAGTCTCCCTTAAAATTTAGTGTCTGGGGCTTAATGAAATTGCAGCCATGTGAATGCAACTCTTCCTAAGTTTTTGGCTGATCTAAATGAAACTTGGTGGATGTTATAACCGAAATTGGTAGATGAGCATGAAGTCAGAATTTTATGGGTCATTAGATTTACCCTAAACTATGCCCCCTTAAAACTTAGTATCTGGGGCTTATTGAAATTGCAGCCTTTTGAACGCAACTCCACCTTACTTTTTGTCTTGATTTAAATGAAACTTGGTCATTTTGAATTTGGTTCTGTCAAAATAAGTAGTGTCTACAATTATTTTCGTGAAACAGCAGCAAAGTGGTGGCGTATTTTGTGACTATGGCACTCTTGTTTTTAAATGAGTTCACTTCTAATTTAGCAAAGGGTCATTTCGGAAAAAAGTCAGAGTTCCTTCTGAATGCTGGTGACTTTCATAACCTTCTATGTTCAAAATCTCTCTCTTTCAAATCTTGGGATATTTAAACCAGTGGAGCGATACAGCGATTATTTTTTCCCTAAAACTACCGAAAACGTTCTGAAAAAGTATACATAAAGTATATATATTTGAGATATATAGACTACATGAATAAAGCAACTTTCATTTGTAATTTTGGTGAAAGTTTTCGTTCACCTTGAGCAGTTCGTGAGCAGTTATACTTAAACAGTGGTAAAGAAAAGGTATTTTCATAAGCCCTTTAAATTTGATACTTGAGGGACCTGACCCTATCTCGAAAGAAAGTATCCTCTCATCATGGAATATTCAATCAAAGAACAAGGTGCCAAATTGTCACAAGATACGCCCGTCACACTGCTTAGTATTAACTGGGGGTTTGAATAGAACTGAGGTTATTTTGAATGAATATTTTTTGCACCCATGAAGTTTCATGATCCTAGCTATTATACTTTTAGAGATATACTCCGGACAAGATTCTAGTATGAAAAACAACGATCGGCAATAACTCAAAAAATAGGCCAGGTAGAGTTGTGGTCCTTGTACACTGCACTCTCCCTTGATGACATCTATACACCCATGCAGTTTCATGATCCTAGCTATTATACTTTAAGAGATATACTCCGGACGAGATCCTAGTATGAAAAAAAACTCAAAAAATAGTCCAGGTAGAGTTGTGGTTCTTGTGCACTGCATTCCCCCTTGGTGAGATCTATACACCCATGAAGTTTCATGATCCTAGCTATTATGCTTTAAGAGATATACTCCGGACAGAATTCAAGTCTGAAAAACTACAAAGGGCAAAAACTAAAAAAAATAGGCCATGTAGAGTAATGGTTCTTATGCACTGCACTCCGCCATGATGAGAAGAATACAATTGCAAAGTTTGAAGTCCATCGGACTTCAAGTGACAGAGTTATGCTCCGGACAAAGAAGTGGACGCCACCAGACGCCCGGACGCCCGGACGCCACGGGTGATCCCATAATACGTCCCGTCTTCGACGGGCGTAAAAAAAGCGGAGAAAATCCAATGAAAACTGTTCACTTTATTCAGAAAATCGTTTTTTTTCCCTATATTGCACTCTTTCCCAAGTGACTTGAACACCTGAATTTTAGCTCGGCTGTATCGAAGAAAAACCGAGGTATTATCATTGGTGTCGTTTGCGTGGGCGTTGATGTTGGCGTTGGCGTGACAAATTTTAACATCGGTCATGGTGAGTGATAGAGCCCTAATATTTCACATGATGATAACCAAGACCTTTCTAAAGGTGCAAATTTCAAGGTGATCAGTCAATGTCATTTAAATAAATAAATGAAACTTTAACTTTCACAGGATGATTGCTTGGGACAAGAGCTTTTCTTTTGGTACCAAGTTCAAGATAATCAGTCTAGGTCATTTTTCAAAGTCAAATTTGTCGAAAAAATAAATCTTACGTTGATCATAACTTTTGAATGGTTAGTGGTAGGGCATGAAATTTAATGATGATTGCTTTGGAATAACTTTTTCTGTTTGGACCAAGTCCATGTCATCAGTCAAGGTCATTTTCCAAAGCTCAGATTTTTGAAAAGAAAAAAAGACATATTAAACCCTAATATTTTGAATAGTGAGTGATAAGGCCTTCATATTTCAAACAAGGTTTCTAATGAAAAAAAAAAACATAACTCAAGGCACTATGATCAGCTTGGTGTCACCCTGGTGTCGTTCGCGTTGGTGTTGGCGTAGGCATGACAAACTTTAACCTAGATCAAAGCTCTGCTGATATAGAAGATATCTTCAATAAACCTAGACCGTGTGTTCAATTTCACAAGAGCTTTCTAGATTTTTAAGCGTGATAATTGTTGAAGCATTTTTGTAAGAGTTGTACCCCTTTCTTTACTTTATTTTTTTCATAAATCAGCACCTGCAGCCGAGCTTTGCACCCGTTGGCGATGTTCAAGTTTAAAGGAACGATCAAAAGGACGAAACAACGGGTTTTTATTCTCAATATCTTATAATTCCGCATTTATTTCAAAGGCGTAAATGAAATTTTATGCGATGGCCCAAGTTTAAATTCTTTAAGAAAATATTATGACGTGTGACATCCTACTTGAATCATGAGCGGCTTATAAGTAAAGCACGTACGGTGTAGATCAGCGTATGCGGGCGTATATAGCCGTAAATTCTTATACGTTTTTGTCATACGATGGTGTGCCAGCATCATTATATCATAACCATTTCAAATTCAATATACTCTTCCCACTGTATATACAAACCCTCTTGAAGACCAGACAACATGAAAATAAACTAAAATAATTATGATATTTGGTGTTCATTTAATTATTTCGGTGTAATTCACGATAAATTTATGCAATAGTATTAGAAGCTTTGGTAGAAAGTATAGCCCGTAATCAGCCTACTCAGACGTGACGTCTGATTCACCCTCATCGCGTCTTTAGTAAATTTGAGAGAAATGTGTACAGAAATAGCATGTTTGTATACAAAATGAAATAGTATTCTGTGAAATCAAAGCATTAAAGGCATTTTTGTACCACAAAATACGGTTTACAAATCCATATCTAAGATATCTTGATTTTCTGGAGACCATCTTGGACGCTATCTCGTATATCTCGAAATGCGTGAAGTCGGCCATGCGCCGCCAATCCGATTCTTCAACACGAATTTATTTTATATTCTCTAAAGCAAAGTATCCCCCTAAGGCTGCCAGACAATCAACTCCGCATACCTTCATCATTAGCCCGTTCCAACCGAAAGTATGGGATTTAAATACATGTACCTGTTAAAATCAATACTTCACAAGCATATAAAAGGTATAATGTTTTACATTATTTATTCACGGTGCTTTAGATCCATCATGGTGGAATGCGATTAACAATTACATTACTCGCGTTTCAAAGTTTGGAATGGTGACGACAACTTTTATTTGACAACCTGAGTCTCTTTGACCAGTGGGACATCACATTAATTAAAAAGGCAGATGTCAGCAAGGAGATAATTTCTAATTTAGATCAATACCATGAAATGTTTTCAGCCAATAGTAAGAAGTATATGCCTTTTCGCTCTTTTGGCCATAAATCGCATATCTAAGTTAACAAACTAGAATTTGTCTAAAATAAATTAGATTTTAAATTTGACACATTGACCTAGACAAAACACCACTTGACCCTATTGCCAACTTGTCCAATATTTTGACATGATTCCACGTTGATAGGGCTGAAAATGTAGCCTCTTGAGTGTAACTTGTCAGAGATTTCACCAAGATAACCATTCTGACCAATTTTTAGGTTGATTAGGCAGAAAATATGGGCTCTAGAGTGTCCACATTGGTTTTTTCGAGATTTGACCGCGTGACCTAGCTTTTGATCCCTTTCGACAAATTTAAAAAATGTCCAGGATTTCGTCAAGAAAATCATTCTGGGAAATTTATCAATACCTTCTTACGTACTTGTATCACATGTGTTTGTTGTGTCATTCAAAAAGGTACCATCAGGACATTGACACAACAGTGGTGTACCAGCACATTCAGCATTCGTAGTTAGACAGGCAGTCACGTTCACACAAGTTTCTCCTATACTACGTACTGTCAATAAAGACAGATTTCTTATTCAATAATATGAAATAATAAAAAATAGTCTTAAGGACACCCCCACCCCCCCCCCCCCCAAAAAAAAAAAAACAACAGAAGAATATTTTTTTCACCATTTTTTCTTGCATTCTGAATAAGGCAGGCGAAAACGAAATATTTTACAAATAAGAACGAAGTTTCAAATATCAATGTTAAACTCCTAACATACATCTGTCAAAAAAAGCCAATATATTGTCACATACATGTATAGTCCGTTTGACTTCTATATGGACCAACATTTCGCCGAAAATCTCCGAAATTAATTAATGAAACGCATATTTTTCTTGTCATATCGTTTTTTCCAGCTAATACCATGACGAATTTTGTTTTTCAGAATTTTTGAATGCAAAATAATGATTTTGTCCGTCCTTCTACATGTTAACTTACAGCATTTCATACCTACTTGTTACTGCATTAAACGGAACAGCGAATTGTATAACCAAAAAAAGTACTGATTTGCATAGGGGCCGAGTCAAAAGAGTAAGATTTTAAGTGAATTGTATTACTATAAAATCGAGTTTTTCAATATAATTAAGTTTGTCTAAGATTTTTGCTACCGTTGGATATCAAATCTGTGTATATTCTCTCTTCCTTCAGAAACTGTTTGACCAGATAATTGATTATTGATTTTATCTATTCTGAGATGAACCCTATATTTACATGTTAAAACCAATCAAAAAGCATTATTAAACGAGGTAGTTGGGAATTTCACGAGGAAAACTTGATGAAAAGGCGAGTACTAACGGTAAAAATCACGTGCTATTTAAGTTTAAGATGACATGACCGTCGATATGCTAATTAGCATGTCGAAATAAGGAATAATGGACATTTCATCTGTCAAAAGTTTAATATAAAACCATGTTTTTACTATATATTTTGACATTTTCTTACTATTGAACAGCCTCCATCACCCCTCGTGTTTAAGAACGGATAATGCGAAAATATTAACATTAACTAGATAGACAAAATCATTATTTTGAAATCTTTTTATTTTCAAAAAATATTTTTTGGAATGGTATTAAGCTGAAATTAAGATTTTACTACATACAAATCCTTTATTCAAACGCAATTCTATGTAATTGATGAAAAGGTTGGTCCATATAGAAGTCAAACGGACTATAATACAGTTAACAAGATAGGAAGGATATTTTGATTTCAAACTTAAAAACTCTGAATACACAAGTATTTTGAATTAACCAGCCTTGTTTAAGATACATCAAAACTAAGGACCAACTGATTTCTAGCCCGGATCCTACCTTGGCGTAGACTGGTCTCACTATCATCTGTCAGAACAGCATATTCTAGGCTATTTTGATTGTCGTTATTGATACCAGTCTAGCACTGCTGGCCCGATGTCTGATTAATACTCTGATATAATGGGCAACATTATCCGGTCCAAACAAGAAAAAAACTTGGCCATATACAGGCCAATTCTATGATTTTTTCAAAATCTTTACCTAAGACTCATGTTCAGATGCATCATGCACGGCTACCCAAATGTAAAGGTATATATATTGAATTTAGGTTTTGAAATAATAAGATATTTTAACAAATTCATTTAATTGAATCATTCTATTTAACGCCGCAAATTACCGCCTAGAAGAAAATGAAACTTACGTCTTTCGCATGTCCCACCATTATTGTAAAACCCTTCTTTACATTGACAAGTGGTTGAACATTCAGCGTTTGAATCCAGACACGAATCAGGCCTTGTACAATCTGTACCTAGACTCAGCTCTTTAAAAAGATAAAAAAAAAATTTAAACAGGAAAGTTAATCAGTTTAAATAAAATGGATTAAAAGCACGTGATATTTGATTTACAGCGATTGTTTATTTGGGAGTGTTATTTGTTTTCATAGCTTTTATAAATGTTATTCCTTTTAAAAAATATGATAAGATGGGATATATGTATGTAATAAAGCAGAAATACAATGTAAATAACAGTTTGATAGTAAGGTACCATTGCATATTCCATTCTAAAGAATTAATTTTTACTAGGAATGAAATATCTGTTTAGTACATTCCTTTGTCAGCTGTCCAAAGGCATATTGATACAACGTTTTCTCTTTTAATACAACGATTGAGTAATCAATAGTCAACGTGGAAAATCCGCTACGAATAACCCTGTGAAAAGTCTGCATTTTGTTAAAAAGATCAGACATGAAGTGAACTTCCTGCACTATAAATGGTAAAGATGTCGTCACCAATGTTCGATTTTGCATGCCTCTTTAACCCTAAGCAACAAGAAAAACAATCAAGAAGATCATTGGCCCTTAAAAAATTTCTCTATAATCTAGATCTGTGTACGTAACCCATTTAAAAAGAGATTTTCATATCTAAATCATTTCAGACCAGTTTACTTAAACTCTTCCTGCCTAATTGGGTTGAAATTGGCAACATGCTTTCACTCTTTTGTCGACTTTTAATGGTTTCTATATAAATCCGGTATCCCCCTCCCCCAGTGCTCCTGGAAGATCAATATTAATTGTTTGTTGTATTTTCATAAAGTTTACATGAAATGATGATCTATGCCAAATATAAAGGCTGTAAGCCTTCTGGTTTGGACAAAAAATATTTAAGACTTTCACATAACCCCAAGACCAATACTCTCTTTTTGGTGCTCTGCCCTTTTTAGTCTGACAGCCATGGTTTTATTTATTTTATTCAGATGTATGAACTGGTGATTTAAGCAAATATAAAGGCTGCTAGCAACCTGGTTCAGAAGAAGAAGGGCTGTTGGACTTCTGGTAAAGATGAAGAAGAAATTAAAAAAAATCTAAATTTACATCTTAGTACTAACCCCTCCCCGACGGCCCAAAATGCACGATTTCAGCTATTTACATAAAGGTCAATGAACTGATGATTCTTGCCAAATATAATGATGGTCGGAACCTGGTTTAGTAAAAGAAAAAGAATTTTGAAAATGTCCTATTTGATTAGAGGCCTATCCGTTTCACCGGTGTTCTCCCCCTGGTGGCCACCCTGACATGATTTATAGCAATTTCAATAAGGTCTTTCAGCTAATAACCCACGACAAATTTTAAGGTTATAGGCCTCTTGGCTCAAAAGAACATATTTCAAAGACTTCTAAATTGATCTCCCTCGCTCCCCAAAGTACTCTGCCCCTCGTAGTTCAACAGTCATGATTTTAGCTAATTAAATAAAGGTGTATCCGTTGATGGTCCATGCCAAATTAAAAGGTTGAGGTCTTTTGGTTCAGAAGACGAAGGTATTTCAAAGTTTTCTAAATTGTATCAAGACTAAGCCCCTCATCCTGTTACTCTGTCCCTAAGTCAAACACTCATGATTCTAGCTATTATTATAAAAAAAAAAATATTATGCTTATGATCCATGTCGAGTTATAAAGACTGTAATGTAACTTGTTCTGAAGAAGAAATATTTTGGAAATATCTAAATCCCTCCAATTGGTGTTCTGCCCCAGTCAGCCCAACAGTCATGATTTTAGCTATTTCGGTAAAGTCTTTAAGCTGATTATTAACGCCAAATTTAAAGGCTGTATGGCTTTTTGTTCAAAAGACCTTCAAAGACTTTCTGAAAACATCAACAGATTCAAACTTTTCATCGGCCAAATAGTCTAGGAGGATATGTTTTAAATTTTTGACGGACGCTGGAAGACGGACGCCATACGATAGACGACTGACGGCTGAGGATGCTTATAATAGTTCACATAAGCAATTCGTGCTCGGGAGAGCCAAAAATCCAAACAAACAAAACAAGAGCCGTCCGTGACGGGTTATACTCCCCGAATAAGTGCTTGATAATTAAGTATGCTTTAAATCAACAGTCAAAATTATTTGAAATTATTCAAAACAGTTAACCATGGCATCCATTGTATGTAGGTAATAATAGCATATACTGAAAGGTTCCCGGGGATGTTGAAAAAGGTTTAGGTCCTATTCATTTTAGCAACAAACTTTTTCAAAAAGCAGAAATTGCAACCATTTGTCAGTAAAATTTGACATTGACCTTGACCAAGAGCCTTGACATAGTTATATACTGAAAGGTATTGTCATAAGTAATAAACAAATGAAATATTAAGTTTACATCAATTACACCAATTACCATCGCAATATATGACATTTTAAAAGTTTTAATTTACCAACTTTGACCTTTCGAAAAGATCTTGAACTTGACCGATGACTTTAATCACGGTACCAACTAAAAGGGTTATCAAATGAGAAGATTAACTCTCACTCCAATTAAAAGTTATGGTCAATTTAGAGTTTTTATGAATGAAATGAATGACTTTGACAATTTGACCTTGAATGTGATAGAGAGTATTTGCTTAAATATCTACTGAAAGTTCTTGTCAAAAGTAATAAACGTATGAAATATGAAGGTTGTATAACTTACCATTGCAAAATTATTACCAATTTTAAAGATTTGATTTTCATTTTTTTTACCTTGAGAAATGACATTGACTTTAACAGATGACATGGAACTTAGTAGCAACAAAAAGATCTTTTCACAAACAATAAACATGTGAAATATGAAGGTTAAATATTATTCCAATTAAAAGTTAAGGCCGAATTTTTGCTGAAAAAAAAGAGCTGTCGTAAAGCTAATAACATTAAGGCCCATTTTCCCTTGAATTGAGAAATATTGAAAATTTGTCGTGGAAATTGTATGATTATATATGAAGTTTCATCTTATATGGCCCGATTTTTTTAAGCACAAAAATTAACCTTGTTATAGAGAGCGTCGACTTGTATCTCCTATTTTTCAAATTAAGTTTTCTATTGAAATCTCAATTATATACACTTTCAACCTACTAGCATTACAGGTCCCACCAGGTGTGCCCGATCCATCTGAATCAAAGAAGCCTTCTTGACATTCACATACATTGGACGAGGAGTCGCATTTAGAGTCCATCTCGACACACTGACCAGCTTCACATGGACTTCCAAGATCCTTTTCTGTTTATGTTAGTGGTAGAAAAACATGATTGTTATTCAACACAGTAGACCTACATCAAATATGAAATTTAAATGAATCCACCTATCAAAGTTTATACTTTTCGGGTGTATGAAAAGTGAATTGCTTTATTTTGACCGTACACGCTGGTGATGTGCCACTTAAGTAGAGTATTATTAACAAGTACAAGACATGTATTTAAAAAGGTAGAATGGACAAATATTGTTTTCATTCAAGAGGACCTTGATGATTCCAGATCGCTCACCTGAGTCGCTTTGACCTCTGGGACATCGAATCAATTAAAAAATAATTATGCAGATTTCAACAAGGAGATAGTTTCTACATAATATCAATGCCATGGAAAGTTTTCAGCAAAGAGTAAAAAGCATTGCCTTGGCACAGACCTTAAATGAACATATGGGCATGCAATGAACAAACTTCTTGAAATACAATTAAATGAGATTATTATAAGAGATTATTCCAGAGACCAAGTTTTTAAGACTTCCCCCTCTCTGTCTATGTAAAATAGGAAGGGTTAATTCAGAGCCCAAATATGACCCAAGGGGCATGACATGAAAACATTGGTAGAAGTCCACTTAAAAAAATACAAACATAAGATGGAAGATGTCCGCCTTTTGGTTTCAGAAAAACTATTTTTGAAGTATTTTACTCTTTGAAACTACGTTAAAACGATTGCACCCAGTGAAGCCCAAATGTGACCCCCGGGTCTTGATATGAACAAACTTGGAAGAGGCATACTAGATGATGCTACAAACAAGATATGAAAGCTGTCTGCCTTCTGGTTTCAGAGAAGAAGATTTTAACAGATTTTCACTCTTTGATTCTATGAAAAAAGGGATGTGCCCGGATGGAGCCTAAATATGACCCCATGGTCTTGATATGAATAAACTTGGAAGAGGCCTTCTAGATGATGCTACATACAAAATATGAAAGCTGTCTGCTTTCTGGTTTCAGAGAAGAAGATTTTTACAGATTTTCACTTTCTGCTTCCATGTGAAAAGGGATGCCCCCTCACCCCCTGGAGCCCAAATGTGAGCCCATGGTCTTGATATAAACAAACTTAGAAGAGACCCAATAGATGATGCTATATACGGAGTAGGAAAGTTGTCTGCCTTCTGGTTTCAGAGAAGACGATTTTTTGAAGATATCCTCTCCTTGATTCTATGTAAAAAGCGTTGAACCCGGGTGGAGGCCAAATATGGCCCCATGGTCTTGATATGAACAAATTTGGTAGAGACCCACTAGAGGTTGCTAGATACAAATATTAGCGTTGTTGGCCTTCCAGTTTCAATGAAGACGATTTTTGAAGATTTTCCTATTATCACCCTTCGTGATCAGTTGAGCTAAAAAAGGGATGCACCATGGCGGTGCCTAAATATGACCCCAGGGTTTTGATAAGCAAACTTGGTAGAGGTCCACTAGATGATGCTTAATGCCAAATATGAAAGCTATCTGCCTTCTCTTCTGATTAAGAGAAGAAGATTTTCAAGATATTTTCTCCCTGATTCTATGTAAAAAGCATTGTATCCGGGTAAAGCTCAAATATGGCCCCATGGTCTTGATATGAACAAACTTGGTAGAGACCCATTAGAGGTTGCTATATACAAACATGAAAGCTGTCTGCCTTTTATTTCAGAGAAGAAGATTTTTGAAGATTTTCCTATTTTTTTACGATTTGATCTAGTTTTTGATCTCACTTGACTTAATTTCAAACTTGTCCAGGGTTTCACCAAGATAATCATTCTGACCATTTTCCAGATTGATAAGACTAAAAATGTGGTTTCTGGAGTGTCTACAAGGTAAATGTTGACGACGCAATGACGCACCACGGACATCACACAGCCCAAAAGCTCACCCTGAGCATTTGGTTCTCAGGTAAGCCTAAAAATGTCTTAAATCGCCAAATCTCTCTTTTGATATCCTAAAGATGGCATAGTTGAAATACCATGGTGAAATATGTCTTTGTATTTCTGTTCTTAATTACACTTTTGCGAAATTTATCAATACTTCTTACGTACTTGTATCACATGTGTTCGTTGTGTCATTCAAAAAGGTACCATCAGGACATTGACACAAAAGTGGTGTACCAGAACATTCAGCATTTGTAGTTAGACAGGCAGACACGTTTACACAAGTTTCTCCTATACTACGTACTGTCAATAAAGACAGATTTCTTGTTCATAAATATGAAATAATCAAAAATAGTGTTATTGACCCCCCCCCCCCCCCCCAAAAAAAAAAAAAAAAAAAAAAAAAAAAAAAAACAGAAGAAATTTTTTTCACCAATTATTTCTCGCATTCTGAATAAGGCAGGTCAAAACGAAAGATTAAACAAATAAGAACGCAGTTTTAAATATCAATGTTAAACTCCTAACATACATCTGTCAAAAAAGTGCATTGTTACATAATATATTTAACAAGATAGGAAGGATATTTTGATTTCAAATGTAAAACTCTGAATACACAAATATTTTGAATTAACCAGCCTTGTTTCAAAACTAAGGACCAACTGATTTCTAGCCCGGATCCTACCTAGGCGTAGACTGGTCTCACTATCATTTGTCAGAACAGCATATTCTAGGCTATTTTGATTGTCGTTATTGATACCAGTCTAGCACTGCTGGCCCGATGTCTGATTAATACTCTGATATAAGGGCAACATTTTCCGCTCCAAACAAGAAAAAAACTTGGCCATATATAGGCCAATTCTATGATTTTTTCAAAATCTTTACCTAAGACTCATGTTCAGATGCATCATGCACGGCTACCCAAATGTAAAGGTATATATATTGAATTTAGGTTTTGAAAAAAAAAGATATTTAAACAAATTTATTCAATTGAATCATTCTATTTAACGCCGCAAATTATCGCCTAGAAGAAAATGAAACTTACGTCTTTCGCATGTCCCACCATTATTGTAAAACCCTTCTTTACATTTACAAGTGGATGAACATTCAGCGTTTGAATCCAGACACGAATCAGGCCTTGTACAATCTGCACCTAGACTCAGCTCTTTAAAAAGATAAACATTTTTAAACAGTAAAGTTAATCAGTATAAATAAAGTTGATTAAAAGCACGTGATATTTGCTTAATAGCGATTGTTTATTTGGGAGTCTTTTTGTTTTCATAGCTTTTATAAATGTTATTCCTTTTAAATAATATGGTAAGATGTTTGGATATATGTATGTAATAAAGCAGAAATACAACGTAATTGACAGTTTGATAGTAAGGATACCTTTGCATATTCCATTCGTTAACGGCAGGTTTTCTCAAGAAAAGGACAATTAGAATAGCTTTTGAGTTAAAAAGGTTTTCTAAAGAATTAAGTTTTATTCGGAATGAAATATTGGTTAAGTACATTCCTTTGTCAACTGCCCGAAGGCAAATTGATACAACGTTTTCTCTTTTAATACAACGATTGAATAATCAATGGTCAACGTGGAAAATCCGCAACGAGCAACCCCGTGAAAAGTCTGCATTTTGTTAAAAAGATCAGACATGAAGTGAACTTCCTGCACTATAAATTGTAAAGATGTCGTCACCAATGTTCGATTTTGAATGCCTCTTTACCCCTAAGCAACAAGAAAAACAATCAAGAAGATCATTGGTCCTTAGAAAATTTCTCAATAATCAAGATATGTGTACGTAACCCATTAAAAAAAGAGATTTTCATATCTAAATCATTTCAGACCAGTTTACTTAAACTCTTCGTACCTAATTGGGTTGAAATTGGCAACATGCTTTCACTCTTTTGTCGATGGTTTAATGGTTTCTATACAATTCCGATATCCTCCTCACCCAGTGCTCCTGGTATATCAATATTAATTGTTTGTTGTATTTTCATAAAGTTTACATGAAATGATGATCCATGCCAAATATAAAGGCCGTAAGCCTTCTGGTTTGGACAAAAAAATATTTTAGACTTTCACATAGCCCCAAGACGAATACTCTCATTTTGTTGCTCTGCCCTTTTTAGTCCGACAGCTATGGTTTTATTTATTTTCATTCAGATGTTTGAACTGGTGATTTAAGCAAATATAAAGGCTGCTAGCAACCTGGTTCAGAAGAAGAAGGGCTGTTAGACTTCTGGTAAAGATGAAGAAGAAATTAAAAAAAATCTAAATTTACATCTTTGTACTAACCCCTCCCCGACGGCCCAAAATGCACGATTTCAGCTATTTACATAAAGGTCAATGAACTGATGATTCTTGCCAAATATAAGGATGGTCGGAACCTGGTTTAGCAAAAAAAGAAGAATTTTGAAAATGTCCTATTTGATCAGAGGCCTTTCCGTTTCACCGATGTTCTGCCCCTGGTGGCCACCCTGACATGATTTTAGCAATTTCAATAAGGTCTTTCAGCTAATAACCCACGACAAATTTTAAGGTTATAGGCCTCTTGGCTCAAAAGAACATATTTCAAAGACTTCTAAATTGATCTCCCTCGCTCCCCAAAGTACTCTGCCCCTGGTAGTTCAACAGTCATGATTTTAGCTAATTAAATAAAGGTGTATCCGCTGATGGTCCATGCCAAATTAAAAGGTTGAGGTCTTTTGGTTCAGAAGACGAAGGTATTTCAAAGTTTTCTAAATTGTATCAAGACTTAGCCCCTCATCCTGTTACTCTGTCCCTTAGTCAAACACTCATGATTCTAGCTATTATTATAAAAAAAATATTATGCTTATGATCCCTGCCGAGTTATTAATATGTTAGTATGGTAACTTGTTCTGAAGAAGAAATATTTTGGAAATATCTAACTCCCTCCAATTGGTGTTCTGCCCCTGGCAGCCCAACAGTCATGATTTTAGCTATTTCGGTTAGAGTCTTTAAGCTGATTATTAACGCTAAATTTAAAGGCTGTATGGCTTTTTGTGCAAAAGACCTTCAAAGATTTTCTAAAAACATCAACAGATGTTTTAATCGCAACCAATTTTTTTTTAACTAATTTAAATTCTTTCGGCTAATTTAAAGAGGACCATCTAGGAAACTTTTCATCGGCCAAATAGTTTAGGAGGATATGTTTTAAATTGTTGCCGGACGCTGGAAGACGGACGCCATACGATGGACGACTGACGGCTGAGGATGCTTATAATAGTTCACAAAAGCAATTCGTGCTCGGGAGAGCCAAAAATCCAAACAAACAAAACAAGAGCCGTCCGTGACGGGTTATACTCCCCGAATAAGTACTTGATAACTAAGTATGGTTTAAATCAACAGTCAAAATTATTTGAAATTATTCAAAACAGTTAACCATGGCATCCATTGTATGTAGATAATAATAGCATATACTGAATGGTTCCCGGGGATGTTGAAAAAGGTTTAGGTACTTTTCATTTAAGCGACAAACTTTTTCAAAAGACAGAAATTGCAACCATTTGTCAGTAAAATAGGACATTGACCTTGACCAAGAGCCTTGACTTAGTTTTATACTGAAAGGTCTTGTCATAAGTAATAAACAAATGAAATATTAAGTTTACATCAATTACACCAATTACCATCGCAATATATGACATTTAAAAGTTTAAATTTACCAACCTTGACCTTTTGAAAAGATCTTGAACTTGACCGATGACTTTAATCTCGGTACCAACTAAAAGGTCTTATCAAATGAGAAGATTAACTCTCAATCCAATTAAAAGTTATGGCCAATTTAGAGTTTTTATGAATGAAATGAATGACTTTGACAATTTGACCTTGAATGTGATAGAGAGTATTTGCTTAAATATCTACTGAAAGGTCTTGTCAAAAGTTATAAACGTATGAAATATGAAGGTTGTATAAGTTACCATTGCAAAATTATGACCAATTTTAAAGATTTAATTTTAATTTTTTTACCTTAAGAAATGACATTGACTTTAACAGATGACCTTGAACTTAGTACCAACAAAAAGATCTTTTAACAAACAATAAACATGTGAAATATGAAGGTTAAATCTTATTCCAGTTAAAAGTAAGGGCCGAGTTTTTGCTGAAAAAAGAGCTTTCGTAAAGCTAATAACATTAAGGCCCATTTTCCCTTGAATCGAGAAATATTGAAAATATGTCGTAGAAATGGTATGATTATATATGAGTTTTCATCTTATATGGCCCAAGGGTTCCTGAGATATGACGTCGGATGGAAGGACAGACGGATGCGCGCACAAGCCGGCGACTATATGCTCCCCCGATTTTTTTAAGCATAAAAATTAACCTTGTTATAAAGAGCGTCGACTTGTATCTCCTATTTTTCAAATTAAGTTTTCTATTGAAATCTCAATTATATACACTTTCAACCTACTAGCAATACAGGTCCCACCAGGTGTGCCCGATCCATCTGAATCAAAGAAGCCTTCTTGACATTCACATACATTGGACGAGGAGTCGCATTTAGAGTCCATCTCGACACACTGACCAGCTTCACATGGATTTCCAAGATCCTTTTCTGTGTATGTTAGTGGTAGAAAAACATACTTATTAATCAACACAGTAGACCTACATCAAATATGAAATTTAAATGAATCCACCTATCAAAGTTTATACTTTTCGGGTATATGAAAAGTGAATTGCTTTATTTTGACCGTACAAGATGGTAATGTGCCACTTAAGTAGAGTATTATTAACAAGTACAAGACATGTATTTAAAAAAGTAGAATGGACAAATATTGTTTTCATTCAAGAGTACCATGATGGTTCCAGATCACTCACCTGAGTCGCTTTGACCTTTGGGACATCGAATCAATTAAAAAATAATTATGCAGATTTCAACAAGGAGATGATTTCTAAATAAGATCAATGCCATGGAAAGTTTTCAGCAAAGAGTAAAAAGCATTGCCTTGGCACAGACCTTAAATGAACATGGGCATGCAATGAACAAACTTCTTGAAATACAATTAAATGAGATTATTATGAGAGATTATTCCAGAGACCAAGTTTTTAAGACTACCCCCTTTCTGTCTATGTAAAAGAGGTAGGGTTAATTCAGAGCCTAAATATGACCCCAGGGGCATGACATGAAAACATTGGTAGAAGTCCACTTAAAAAAAATACAAACATAAGATGGAAGATGTCCGCCTTTTGGTTTCAGACAAAACGATTATTGAAGTTTTTTACTCTTTGAAACTACGTTAAAACGATTGCACCTAGCGGAGCCCAAATGTGACCCAAGGGTCTTGATATGAACAAACTTGGAAGAGGCCTACCAGATGATGCTACAAACAAAATATGAAAGCTGTCTGCCTTCTGGTTTCAGAGAAGAAGATTTTAACAGATTTTCACTCTTTGATTCTATGAAAAAAGGGATGTGCCCGGATGGAGCCTAAATATGACCCCATGGTCTTGATATGAATAAACTTGGAAGAGACCTACTAGATGATGCTACATACAAAATATGAAAGCTGTCTGCTTTCTGGTTTCAGAGAAGAAGATTTTTACAGATTTTCACTCTCTGCTTCAATGTGAAAAGGGATGCCACCTCACCCCCTGGAGCCCAAATGTGAGCCCATGGTCTTGATATGAACAAAGTTGGAAGAGACCCAATAGATGATGCTTTATACGAAGTAGGAAAGTTGTCTGCCTTCTGGTTTCTGGTTTCAGAGAAGACGATTTTTTGAAGATTATCTCTCCTTGATTCGATGTAAAAAGCGTTTTTCCCGGGTGGAGTACAAATATGGCCCCATGGTCTTGATATGAACAAATTTGGTAGAGACCAACTAGAGGTTGCTAGATACAAGAATGAGCGTTGTTGGCCTTCCAGTTTCAGAGAAGACGATTTTTGAAGATTTTCCTATTATCACCCTTCGTGATCAGTTGAGCTAAAAAAGGGATGCACCATGGCGGTGCCTAAATATGACCCCAGGGTTTTGATAAGCAAACTTGGTAGAGGTCCACTAGATGATGCTACATGCCAAATATGAAAGCTATCTGCCTTCTCTTCTGGTTTAAGAGAAGAAGATTTTCAAGATATTCTCTCCCTGATTCTATGTAAAAAGCGTTGTATCCGGGTGGAGCTCAAATATGGCCCCATGGTCTTGATATGAACAAACTTGGTAGAGACCCATTAGAGGTTGCTATATACAAACATGAAAGCTGTCTGCCTTTAATTTCAGAGAAGAAGATTTTTGAAGATTTTTCCTATTTTCACGTTTTTGTTTCGGGTAAAGGGATAGATATGGATTTCATTTATTTGAACAACTTTGGTAGAGCTTTACACCCCTGCCAAGTTCTATCAAGATTGGCCCATCGGTTAAGGAGGAGAAGATGTTTTAAGAAATTGTGGACGATGCACAACGGACGAGGCACGATAGACATTGGACGATCACAATGGTTCACTTTGAGCATTTCGTCATTAATTACTGAAGTCATTTGGAGAAATTCGAACCAGGAACATACTTACCTACCATATATCACTCGTTATCTTATCATCAGAAGACATCGCTTAATGCTTTGCAAATTTTGTGATAAGTGCAATATTCATTTTCTTAACAAAGCCCGCTCAAGTCATTTTTTTTTCAAATAAAAAGAAAAACTCAAAAAATGTATAAAATCGCCCAAATGATTCAAGAAAATGATGTGAAATCTTGATATCTTAGAAATAGCAATAAACTTACAAGAACTGTCGCTGTTTAAAAACAAGAGGACCCCGAGGGCCCTAAATCGCTCTCCCGAGTAATATTTTAATAATGACAAATGTCCTGTTAGTAATACAAAGTGAGAAAACAATGAAAAATTATAGCATTGAAGAATCTGAATTTTGGTCATATACTTAGTAATTAGATCATGTAAGAAATATGTAATGCTTGATTGCAATACTACAATTCTTATGTTCAATACTTTTTTTACATTAATAGCACTTTTTATTTATTTTTAGAAATATTAGTTTGCAAATTAAATGGTGAATTTAAATCCATTTGTCATACACTTTAGTTGATAAAGATATATTCATAAGTACAAAGCAGATGTACTTTCAACAATAAAGTAAGGGTGACATGATTTAAAGTAGATTGATATAATAATGAAATGATTAAAAACAATCTAAGAGTCAGATAAGATAGGACATGCTGAATCAAGATTATACAATTCGAAAGATTATGAGATATAAAAATTTTTGAATGGTTAAAATTCAAAAGAAATCTGGTGAGATTAAATGAATGGTATGCAACATTTAATTATAGAATCAACAAAATAAACAAATTATTTTCAAAATCAATTGGAAAATCCTTTGTCAAACAGTTCATGATTTTGCTAAACCTAAATAAGCTTTAGAGTTCAAAGCTGTTTAAAACATAATAACCTTTCATCTCTCTTGACCATACTCTCCATGAAACATGGGTCTTTGGCCTGAGCAGCAGTTATTTTCTTATCAAATTGACATCGTCTTACAACAAGGTTTACTTTGTCATTCAACTGTTTCATTTTGCTGCTCTTCTATCAATTCATGGATTTTATTTCTTTTAGCAATTTTTGAAGGGTCTACCCTTGGAACATGTCTGCCAAGTTTGATTAATTTTGACCCTGTTGTTTAGTAGGAGATGTCGTTTATAGAAATTGATGGACTTTTCTGAAATTCCCGTTTGCCGATGCCACAGCAACTAGAGTTTTCTATTGATTTCATTTTTTAAAGCAATTTGTATAAGGAACCAACCAAGTTACATTTCAACAAAGTTTGGTTGATTTTGACCCAGTAGTGTCGGAGGAGATGTTGTTTAAAGAAATTTTAAAACTTTTGTGAGATTTCCCATTGTCCATTGCCATGGCAACCATAGCTTTCATAGATTTCATTTTTTTAAGCAAATTTTATAAAGGACCACGAAAGGAACATTTCAGCCAAGTTTGGTTGATTTTGACGCTGTAGTTTAGGAGGAGATGTTGTTATTTGAAATAAGAAATTATTGAGCTTTTTGTGAAATATCTCACTTTCTCATGCCACAGCAACCAGAGTTTCTCATGTATTTCAATTCTTTTGGCAATTTTAATAAGGACTCATCCAAAGAACAGTTCTGCCAAGGTTGGTTGATTTTAACCCAGACTGTTAGGAGAAGATATGCTTAAGGAAACTGTTGAGATTGAAATAAATATCCCATTTCCCGTTGCCAGGACATCTAGGGTTTTTCATGGATTTCATTTTTTTTGGGAATTTTTATATGGGACCACCAAAGGAATATTTCTGCCAAGTTTGGTTGATTTTGACTATGAAGTTTAGGAAGAGATGTCGTTTCAAGAAATTGTTGACGCCGTGACGGACAGACGGACAGATGGACAGACGGACGCCGGACATTGATAGATCGCAATGGCTCCCTTGAGCACTTCGTGCTCAGGTGAGCTAAAATCTGGGTAGATATGTATTTATCTTTTTGTTCTAAATAACTTGAAAATAAAGTTTTGGAAGTTTATCCATTCCGTTGATACGTACTTGAATCACATGAGTTTGTTGTATCATTCAAAAAGGTACCATCAGGACATTGACACAAAAGTGGTGTACCAGAACATTCAGCATTCGTAGTTAGACAGGCAGTCACGTTCACACAAGTTTCTCCTATACTGCGAACTGTCAATAAAGACAGATTTCTTGTTCAATAATATGAAATAATCAAAATTAGTCTTGTTGAAAAAAATCAAAAGAGTATTCATTTTTTATTCAAGTTTTCTCGCATTCCGAATAAGGCGTGTGAAAACGAAGTTTCAAATAGCAATGTTAAACTCCTAATTTACATACGAATTATTTATTGTGGTTTTTTAAAAAAACAAAAACTGTGTCTCATATTAAGCCTTTTTTCTACATTGAACTCGTCATTCCACCAAAGAATGTTGAAGTTATGTAACAATCATAATTTTTTACAAAGCGTTAAAAATAAACATTTATTAAATGTGTTTAGTCTTACTTTCAGATTCTTCAAGCAAATCTATCTTCATCTAAACGTATCTATTAACATCTGGTTAAAAGAATCATAAGGGGATATTCTTACGAATTCATTCGAAAGAAGCATTCTATTTAACGCCGCAAATTATCGCCTAAAAGAAAATGAAACTTACGTCTTTCGCATGTCCCACCATTATTGTAGAAACCTTCTTTACATTGACAAGTGGTTGAGCATGCAGCGTTTGAATCCAGACACGAATCAGGCCTTGTACAATCTGTACCTATGCTTAGTTCTTTAAAAAGACAAACATTTAAACATAGTTAAGATAATCTGTAGTAGAAGAAAACTGTTTTAAATCACCTGATATTCATTGATTGATAGCGATTGGTTATTTCGGAGTGTTATTTGTTCTCTTTTATAGACGTCACCTCTGTTCAAAAAACTTAATGAAAATGTGGGACATATGTAAGTAATAGAGCAGAAATACTATGTTATAATCAATTTGATTGAAAGGATACCTTAAGTTATTTTCATGCAGAATCTATCTTCCAAAACACGCTACGAACACGTTAGCAGCGCGTTACAAATGCGTTAAGCACGTTCCGTGGACGTTACAGGAAGGTTGGACGTTGGTGTGCGCTGGCATATGCTAACAACACGTTCTGGACACGTTACTTACGCGTTACCGACGCGTTCAAAATCGTTATGAACACGCCACAAGTGCGTCATGAATTAGAAAAAAATGTAGGTCATCGTATGCCGACGTTTTACAGACTTAGTCGTTGTCTAAAATGCGTTAGGCATACGCTGGCTAAAACGTTGCGGTGTGACAGGGCAAAAACAATGATTTATACACCATCCCGGATTAACACACAAATCATATAGTTCAGATGGTATTATATGTTTCTTCTCTTTTTTCGCAATATAGGTTACATGAAGTCAGGGGAAAAAAGGGTAAGAAACTTCCATTCTTTTCCAAACAAAAGTCTATTACAAATCAAGAAGATATGCTCCGGACCGGGGGCCTGTTTTACTAAACATCTTACGGTCAATTTTTGCGTAAGTCAAAAATTAAAATTGGTTCTAGATAAGTAACGAAATATGGAATTCTACCATGCCTCATCTCATCTGAATCATCTTCTAAAATCGATTCCGATGAGATGTTGAAAGGCAGAATCTTACAATGAATGAAAACATAAGGTACGATTTTTATTTTGACTAACAATTATATTTTTCGTAAGATCGTTAGTAAACCGGGCCCCAGATCAATTTGATCGTTTGAGATTCAGTCGTTGACATTCAGTCGTGGCCTTGACCTATGGTGTATCCAGTTTTTTTTTTTTTTTTTTTTTTTTTTTTTTTCAATTGACACTAGTTCTCATCAAGCGGAATAACAATGCTAAGATATTCTGAAATATATTCAAATATTAAGAAGATAAAATGGACAAAACCAATTTGACATTGAACCGTTTCCTTGACCTTTCACACATCAATACCACCTCTTTGCATGTTATTTTGAAACCCATTCACAAATATAGGATATATTTTCCTGAAAATACCGATTTTAAGCTTTTCTTAGTTTGACCATCAGCCTTGACCTTGATTTGTCTCAAAAAATTCATCGTATGACAATTGTCCTTATTAAGGGCAAAAACTGTACCACATGAAATCCATCCATTCGGAACACCACTCGGCCAATTACACGATCAACCTCGGATGTACATAGACGGACTATTTTTTTTTTCTGCAATAACACTGTATGGATCTTCTCAACAATACTATTAGATATTGAAAGTCTCTTTATCCCAAACTAAACAAAATAGGGAAAAGAAATGAGTGTTTGTTGGCACGCGATTTCAGCTCGTTGATTGAAAGTGAAGTTGAAATCTTCAGACGTCATTTTTCTCAAATGAAAGATGTTGCCATTGCAATACGTTTAACGTGTTCGATTTACTGATCGTATAGATCCATCTTATTTTTCTTTATTACTAAAACAAACAAGAGCACCGCCTACGGGTGCCTACGCTCGGCTGGATGGTGGAAAAAATCTAAGTCGAAAAAAGGTTTACGAACAAGTTTTTAGGAGGGTCACGCAAGAAACATTTCAGCCAAGTTTCATTGAAATTCGTCCATTTCATATTGAGAAGAAGATTTTATAAAGTTTTTTTTATCTAAAACTGCAACGTCCTGCAACATCAAAATCAGGGGGTCCATTAGAATTTCACAAAGAAGTTTTGAGAAGGGTCAACCTAGAAACATTCCTGCCAAGTTTGGTTGAAATACGCCAATTGCCTATTGAGAAGATGTTTAAAAAATTGTTTATGACTTTCAACGGACGACTCACGACAAACGAGTCACAACGGACAAAAGGTGATCACAAAAGATCACATGGAGCATGCTGTGCCCAGGTGAGCTAAAAAAACAATTGAATTACAATTTCTTTTCTGAGAAAACGAATCTCAAACTTTTCTCATTGTATGAAATTTAAAAAAAAGATGCCGACGAGGGCCCGAAATTCTCCACTGTCTATCAAGTTTTCAGGAAGCGTATTGCTTTAATGTAGAAAGTGTAAATAATCAAGTACACTTTCTCCCTTTCAATCTGTTTTTAAGCAATAATCCTAATGGCCCCTTTCCCCTTTCCTTTGCTTTCATTGTATTTCCCAAAGAAACATTCCTTTCAACCACAGAAACATCTTGTGAAAATTTCAAGATAAATTGATAATACTTGTGGACTGAATTGCATGACCAAGAATAATTTGAGTGACAACAAAGTAATAAATAATAGCAACAACAACAGCAAAATATATATCCACCAATTCCAGTGTTTTCCAAGAGATCCGACCATAATCAAATGGGTGCTTTTTATGATCCTACAATGATCCAGTGAAAAGGTCCAAACATCTTTCGACCCCCCCCCCCCCGAAAAAAAAATTAAATGGTCTTTATTCAAATTGGGGGTTTTCAGCACAAAAAAAGAAGGTATCCACTAATCTTTGGCCAATAACTTTTACATCTGTATAATCAAATGATCAATGAATGTACAAACATGTTTTCAGTGTCTCTTTTTCTCATGCACAAATAGCGTTTTTAATCAAAACAACATGTTATTTTGGTGTTTTTCAAGAAACGTAGAAATCTTTGCTTTCTTCATCGACGTACGTCAACGTATCCTGGGTTTCTTCTAAAATCAATATAAACCCTTACATGTAATCTCTGTGGTTAAGTAAATCAAACAATAATTGTGTTCCAGACCGCACAGTATAGAAACGAGACTGAGAAAAACTTTACAACGAGCATATGTTGTGTAAATTTTACGCGCTTTTGTTGAAAGAAAAGAACATTAAAGACGTTTGCTGACCTTTTCCGATAGAGTACTATTGTTATTAGCCCTCTTCAATTTCAATAGTGCAAGTGGGAAGTGGTCACGCAATATTCGCTCATTCACGTTGACACGTTTGCCTCCACGCTTCCTAAAAGCGAACAAAAGCGAAATAAATGTTTTAACCTTTAAAAACGTCAAACTAAAAAAATCCCAAGACAATTGCCGTTTAGATATCAAAGAGTTTACAGCGACCAATTTTAATTGAGATTCAGACAAGTCTGCCCAATGAGTATAGGGAAACGTTAACGTAGCGTAGCAACACAAGTGTTGTTTTTTGTCTGCTTAGAACTGAAATGGTGATTTGGGGGATTGCTTTTCTTGACAAAGAACGTGCAGATAGAATTTCGTAAATTAGAGCTTTCAAGGTGTGCAATATTATTTTTGTTTATTTGTGTTCATTTGACGTAATTTTGGCATGAAGCAGCAGAATTTATAAAGTTGACTTATCAATACAGCATATCTTATGGCCTAATATTGCATTTGGCGAACATAAAAATTGTCAGAAAAATCAATTGAATATTTCATTGAGAGTCTGCGACTTTTGAAAACAACCCCCTTGACACGTTAACGTACACAATTTAGTAACTTCTTCCTAAAGTCTCGTCAAACTTTCCAAATTTCATTCTAAATGGTCAAGGCGTATTTTGCAATATAATTCATAGAATTTATATATGCACTTTTGAAGATATCTGAAGTTTTATTGGGTGGATATTTTTCACATTTTTATTAGTATATACTATAAATTGTTGAGGACAAGGGTAGTGTATCGACGCAAAAGGCGATTACCCAACCTATCCCGGGAAACCGTCCTAGATAAAAGTAACATCTCCCAGATCGAACGTAAATCCAAGAAGAAAAACTGAGTTCAAATTCCCCACCAGCAGCTCCGAATGCAAATCTGATTTCCAAAACTGAAAAATACAAACAGTTCCATTTACAACTTAACCCTCATCGGACGAGGGCAGGCAGAATCTTCCCGTTGAAACTGACTGTCAATGAGTTTACAAGGTAATAATTATATAACTACATGCTTAAATGCTTATCATTTATATAATGATATGTTATGAATATTCATGTACATGTTCAGTGATTTTGATATACAGGATGCTTCCTTATTGTATATATCATTATTTCTAAGTGAAAATATGTTTATTTAGCAGATAAAACATCTTTATTGATAAATGACATGCGTTGGTACCTTTGCGACAATCTTTTCAGGGGTTTTCAACGTGAAGTCAATTTAGGCAATAATGACATCAAAACTCTTCCTTGAAAAATTACATCATTTTTACGTGCGTATTCCGCGCAAATAAAGAGTCAGTCGCTCTCTCATAATGACTCTCTTTATTTCTGTGTATTTAATGCCGCAAGTCTGTGTGCCATATTCAAGTAATCACAAAATACAAAAAAAACGAGAGGGTCTAAATTGATCTATACCGAAACCAAATTTTTAAAGGTTCAGCGGAATATCCCGATACATAAAGGGTAAATGAATATTTCACGAACAACTTATGAAAAGGGTCAACGAATGAATACTTCCGCCAGGTTTGGTTAAAATTTTCTCTTAGGTAACTAAAGTGAAATAATTTAATATTTCAGGGTCAAAATAAGCTCCGCACTGCCACGACATTATTTTGGCTTCTGAACAATTTCTGAAAAGGGTCACATAAGGAATATTTCTGCAAACTTTGATTGAAATCTGCCCTTGAATAATTAATAGGAAGATGTTTAAAGATTTCAGGGTCGATATAAACCCCAACCTGCCAGACCCTTATTTTGGAATCAATCAACTTTTCACGAACATTTTTTTTTTAGAAAAGGGGTATCCGAGGGTCATTTTTGCCAAATGTGTTTGAAAAACTTAAAATTGGTTACTGAGGAGAAGATGCTTGAACATTTCAGGGCCAAAAATAAGCTCCGTTCTGCCACGCCCTTATTCGGGGTTCGATTGAAATCTGCCCTTGAATAATTAATAGGAAGATGTTTAAAGATTTCAGGGTCGATATAAACCCCAACCTGCCAGACCCTTATTTTGGAATCAATCAACTTTTCACGAACATTTTTTTTAGAAAAGGGGTATCCGAGGGTCATTTTTGCCAAATGTGTTTGAAAAACTTAAAATTTGGTTACTGAGGAGAAGATGCTTGAACATTTCAGGGCCAAAAATAAGCTCCGTTCTGCCACGCCCTTATTCGGGGGTCGATCAAAGTTTTGAAGTGGGTCATCTAAGGAACATGCTGGCAAAATGTCATTGAATTTGGCCAAGTGCTTTCGGAAAAGAGAAGATTTAAGAAGTTGACGACGTACAACACACAACGAACGACGGGCTCAGGGTGATCTTCAAAGCTGCCTTTGAGCACATTGTGCTCAGGTAATGTGCTCAGGTAAGCTAAAAAAAAAGTCGAGTATGCCTTAGATCAGACAAATGTACCTGCCATTCATAATCGGTGTATAGAGAGATGACATTTTACAAGTTTTTCGTCAGCCAAACTATCACAGATAGATGCGTGCAAGGAGCGGGTTGCCAAAGCTATATTCGGTCCACGTTTATCTCATATTTGAAAGACAAACTAAGACATTAGAAACATAAAATAAGAGCTCGGTATATCACATCTTCTTTCAACGATTCTGTGATATTTTCTGCTGGCATCAAAGATTAAATGCCCGTAGACAATACATGACTTTGTATATTCAAAATGCTTAATACATAATTTAATATGTCTTCTTAATTTTAAGTGGATCTATCATAGGTATTGTTTACGGTAATTTTGTCACATAATAACACTGTACTACGTGAAAGCTTTTAATTGAGACAACTTGAAGCCAAACACATACGAAAGACGCCATTAATGACGCATTGGCGTCATTTCCCCCGTATTTTTCATAATGAAGCAAAATGGTTATTCATTCACTCTACTTTTATTGCAGGGTGATCATTCCAAAGAAAATGCGATTGATCTAAAAAGTTTTGTTTGGAGGACAGATAATATGAAAGGTCATGTGTACATTTTCGATATTATTGTTTAACTGTAATCCAATACAATGAATTTCGATTTGTTTACATCGTGTCACACAATGAACATTTCTCAATAAATTCTCAATTCCTGTTATATACTAGAGTAATAATAATTCACTACTTAATCAGTACCAACTGTTTGGTGAATTTAATTGCGTTTAGATTTAAGGTCTAGATACAGAAATAAATGAAAAACTACAACCTATGCATTTAGTAAATTAAAAATCACAATATCAAAAGTCAGTAAAAAAGAATATAACTGGTTTTATGATAGAAAAGGATTTCTTACGAATAATCCGTTTTTTTTTTCCAATCACTTTTGTGGAAAAATGATGGCCAAATTTAGCAAAATTCGAATACACAAAATTTGCTTTTCTTTAGATTTTAGTCTTTATTTCCCAAAACAAGCATGTAAATTTACACACTTTAATAATGGGTATAAAATGAAAAAAATCATCTACAATAAATTTCAAGATTTTTGTCCAAACTGTGTAACTTTACGCAGTTACCAGAAAACAATCTCCTATCAAAATCCATTTCTAAAAATACAAGATCAATTATAATTCATTTCAGTTCTAAAGTGTTTCATTTCTGCTCTGAAGTGTGTAACTTTACGAACTTTGTTCAAACTAGAAAAATACGTGTATGCAACCTCTTAAAAGTGCACGCTACTTGCGATCAAGTTACGAAGGTTGGATAGAAAAAAAATCTGCACAGCTTGAATTACTGTGTAAAGTTACACACTTTCAAAAAGAACTGATTTCCTATCCAAAGTACGTAACTACACGCAATTTCTGAAAAATAATAAAGAAAACTTCTTTTTCTTTTTTATTAACATCGCGTAAAGTTACGTGCTTTTGAAGGAGGTGTATAACAATTTCAAGAAAGCAGCTTCTCTATAGTGTGTTACTTTATGAAGATAGAAAAAAATGAAATTTATTTCAAATAACATAATGCAACATACATTTTTCGTAAAGTGCGTGCAGTTATGAACAATTAGGAAATAAATCAAGGCAGCTTGAATATTCTCTTTTTTATAAGTGTGTAACTTTACACAGTAGTTGAAATTTTGAAATCAATCAAAATATCTACGTCAGCTTTAATAAAATGATGGAGAAAATCTGAACACTGAATTTTCCCCTTCTAAAAAAGTGTGTAAATTTACGCGGTTGTGGAAAATTTGGCATAAATCAAAATAACTATGTTGACTTTATGTTCAGTGATTACAACTGCGTAAAGTTACGCACTTTGGAGAGAGAAAATTTAGACAGTTTGAATTTTCTGCCCTAAAAAATATATAAACTTTTGGCAGTTATGGAACATTCAAAATAAATACAAAAAACTATGTTTACTTTACATTCACTGAAAAAGGCGTAAAATTTACGAAATTTTCTATCTTAAAAGTTCGTAAATTTACGCGGTTATGGAACATTTTAATTACATTCAGTGACAAGTGCGTAAAATTACGAACTTTGGGTAGAAATAAAAATCTAGACAGTTTGATTTTTTCTATCCAAAATGTGTGTAACTTTACACGGTTGCTATTAATTTAGAATTAATAAGATTATGAAACATATTTCTTTAAAGTGCGTAACGCATTATGAACAATTTGAAACAAATCAAAATAATTTTACTTTATATCCACTGTGAAGTGCGTAAAATTACATACTTTGGAGAAAATTAATTTAGACGGTCCGAGTTTTCTGCCTAGGGTGTACCTTATTGCGGATTGGGGAAATCTTAAGGCTGACCTTTATACTACGGAATGTTGACGTCTGATCATATTCATTGAAAAAAAGTTAAGTAACAACTTCTGAAGAGAAAAATTATGGGCAGACTGTTCTGTCTTCAAATTGTGTAATCTTAGTGGTCATTGAAAATTTGAATTTAGCCACAAAACTGTGTTGACTCTACATCCAGTGAAAAGTATGTAAAGTTACACATTTTGGAGAGAGAAAATCAAGACAGTTTTAAATTCTCTACCTCTAAATAGTGAGTAACTTTAGGAAGTTATAGAATACTTGAAATAAATCAAAATTATGTTGTTGTCCACTGACAAGTGCGTAAAATTACGAGCTTGAAAGAGGAAGAAAAACCATACAGTCAGAGTCCCCCCCCCCCCCTGAAAAATGTGCAACTTTGCGCGGTTATGGAACATTTAAAATTAATCAAAATAACTATGTTGACTTAACATCCAGTGACATTTGCGTAAAAAATTAACTAACGACGAAGAAAAAAACAATAGTGAGTCTGAATTTTCTCTCTAAAAAGTGTGTAAATTTACGCGGTTATGGAACATTTGAAATTAATAAAAATTTTAAAAAAAACTACGTTGCCTTACATTCAGTGACAAGTGCGTAAAGTTACGAACTTGTCACTGAATATAAGGCAAAGTATTTTCCCTTTTAGAAATGTGTGTAACTTTACACGGTTAGTTATAATTCATAATTAATCAAAATAACTACAGTATGTTTACTTCACATGCAAGGAGAGTTGCGTGAGGTTACGTACTTTTGAGGGAAAAAATCTAGACATTAGAATTATCTGTCTAGAAAGTGCATAACTTTACACGGTAATTGAAATTTTGAAATCAATCAAATTATCTACGTCAACTTTGTATTAAAAAACTTATCATTTGAATCAAGCTGTGTCCAACATTTTGATTGGTAGAAATATCAGTTTCATATTCCCGTAGCTGCAATATCTTACAACTCTTTCTGGCACGGTGATGCCATTCAAAACTAATATTCGACACTAAAAGGCTACTTTGTAAGTTTTTACACAATGCAGACCCTGTCTCATTTGTGAAAAAAAATATCCTTGCATTTTTGCTTCATGATATGAAATGCTAAGATATCAAGTGAGTATGTTTCTATTTCGGTGAGGTATGAAACTAAATACTTCGCGCAAACCACCCGTGGAATAGAAATACCCTCTTCACCCCTTTATTAAATTTTCAATTGAATAAATTTGGTTTACTGAGTTTTTGTCTACCGACGACGATAATTTATACAGTTTTTTAAACCGGGATTACATGTCCGATTTTTTTTTTTTTTTTTTTTTTTTGCTTTTTGATCTAGAAACAGTTGCAGTAAATAAATTGAATTTAATTGAATATTTATTCGCTTGAACTTAATCTCCAATTTCGGATTTCGCCCCTTATTTTATCAATGATCCCCAAGAGCCTTTTTTTCAGCAATCAATCGTAATTAATCAAAATTTTATTTGACTGTGCAAAGATTAGAATTATTATTATCATTAATAATTTTTTTCTGAAATCAAACGGTTTTATGTAGAACATTTATTCTTACCAGAGCTGTCTATTTGTTCCCAATCACGGTAAAATTTCCATCACACAATACGCATTAAACTTTTGTATTTTCGCAGACATTAAGCAATATGTTAGTCACGTGACATGACCGGGTAGATAAAAAGTCGCGAAGTGTGTTGATAACGCTTTACGCATTTCAAAGCCGCCGTGCCCTTATTTGATCTTCGTTATATAACATAAATACCCGCAGGAAGCAATTTTGAGATTGGGGTAATTGCTCAGGGATTTTTTCGGGGGGGGGGGGGGGGGGGGCTGTGGCGCCTATTCGAGGACTCACTTCTGGCAATTACTTGTGTAAGCACATTTTAGATTAGCCACTGGCCATAACAGGGACACACAGGAAATGTCTCTCCCTGTAAGCATAATAAAAGAAGTTGGTAAATTATTATTTTCACGCGAAAAAAGCAATAACAAGTTTCAATCAAACCGGTTCAAAGAGATATGCATTAATGATTTGTAACCAAAATCAAGCAGAAAACAAGGATCAAAACTGTCAAACGTTAGCAGGCTTTAGATAGTTTTACGTACAAAAATACATCATATAGGCCTACACACTTTCATTTGATAACAATTCTTTTGTGAGAATGTAATTTTACTTGTGTGTGTGTAAGCACTCGACTGAAAAATGGGTGTGTTTAGGTTTTCATTTCCATGATATCAACAAAGGTTTTTTTTATATCTTAAGATTTAATAAGATAAAGCAAAAATGCAAAGATTTGTCAAGAATGAAACACATTCCTCGTGGAACTACTTTTCGCGTAAGCTTACAAAATAGCTGCATACTCACATTTTCATTGAAAAGATTTTTAAGCCAATCAGAATGATGGAATCTTGATGGACATGACTAGAAAAAAACTATTTGTTAAAGGTAACTATGATGATAACGAATAATATATAGCTATCATTTCGTCTACACGCATTATGTCTTAAAGTTTAATTCTAATTTCGTCTAAAAACCTTACTTTAACCAATTCTCATTTAGTCTTGAAATTTAAGATAATGGTAAGAATTATTTTTTCATTAGTCTTATTTCTTTCTCTTCAATGTAATAAATAAATATTATCTTAATGGAAATAGCCAAAATAGAGAAAACATATATAAATATCGGGAATAACATACATGTTTTTATTCAACTTTTGAGTATTTCATTAAGTATCTATCACATATTTACAGGATTTTGCATGGTTCAAAAGACAGATATATACCGTATACAAGAATTGATAAAAGAAATGAAATAAAAATAATTTCAAATTAAGTTATGATATGAAAAGAATAGTTGTTGATTTCGTGGATATATGAAACTAAAACCCAAGTACGCGAAGTTAAATCATACGTAATTTTGATTTGGTTTTTAGTTTCATACTTCCATGAAATCATCAAATACTACCTCCATGTATTATAATTCAGTATCATACAGCAAAAAATCTAAAGATCAATTTATGATCATTCCGATTTCACACGGGACTATTTTGTGAAGATGCTTTAATATAAGATGTGTACCTAAAATGGTTTTCATTGGGGAATAAAATCAATCTTTCAATTGTTAAGCCGATCAGGATGCTGGAATCTTGAAATAACTTGAAATAAATTGTTATTATTATTATTATTTTTTCAATTTGAAAATATTTAAGGAGTTAGAAAGGATTATTCAAAATTAGAATATTTTGGTCTAAACTAGATTTTTCACAGTGGTGATGAAATGAGTTTAGGAGAAGTGAGTGTGAACCAAAGTTCGATTTGAGACATAGTCGTGAAAAGGGCGGCAAATAAAAGGCGCCGTCCCATAAATAACTGTTCCTATGGAATTCATTTTTGCGGCAAAACTAGGTGGGATGGTTCTGGTTTTTCCAAGGAAATCAGTATATTGCTACTTTAATAGCCCTGTTCCCACTGCATTTAAGAAGTGTGAAAGTATGGCACAACTTTTCCCTATCATTATTTTAGAACTTTGAAAAAGTAACAACACAATAAACGATAAAGGGAAAAGTATACGCCAGTTTTTTTATTTACTGAAATTCTCTGGACTTAAGAATTAATCATAATTAAGACATATATATTTTTGCAATATGCACGCGTTTTTGTCGTGTTAACAAGCGATAAAGAATCAAAATGACACCCTTTCCGGACCCTGCTTGATTAACACCAAAAACTAGGTAGCGTCTTTATCTAATGATATAAGCCATTTTCGACTTTCTTTCATTAGGCCTTTTCCTAATAAAAACTTTTGAAATAATCTCGAAATTCAGGGCGAATGTAAGAATTATTCTTTTCATAATACTACTATTAGAAAGATTTTTTGAATTTGTTTGTTTTCTTTTTATTTGGTTTAACTCCGCTTCTAACAATCTTTCATTCATATCGCAGCCGTAAGCGGTTGTTGAGAAAAAAACAACACAAGAAACAGCCAAACAAACATACCAAGCTTACTTCAAATCTTATCATTTAAGTTTTCAATCGCTTCAAAAATGTTACTTCACTAAATTATCAATAAGACTGGATCAATACTGATCAGCGGGCTACCGGTTTAGCTTAGAAAAGGCTATGTATTACTTGGAGTAAAGGGTCTGTCCAGTGACTGTCTCAATTCGGCGCAATTCCGAATACATTGTGTAATTTGCAACAGTCACAACCTTCAACACGCATGAAATCTTGGTTCATAAACAAATACGTTCTTTGAATGTTTCTATAATCAATGATTAATGCCCTGGCAGGGCGGGGCCTATGTAACGGGTCATTGCATTAAAGGTTAAGGTAAATCAGCTTTTATTTTAAGCAACTTACTTCTACAGAGTTGACATAACTAACTCAAATCCTTAATTCGTAAATTGGTAACCAAATCCTCGTAATTTCAGCTCAATCAAGCTGAAGTTACGAGGCTTTTGTAACCAAACGCTGAAATGCGTTCAATCTCTCTAAGCACGTGAATCCTTCAGGTAAATCACAGTTATTTGCATGCGTTAACAATAAAGAATCCAAAGTTTTGAAAGTAAACTCGCCAAATTACGTCACGGCTAAGCCCCGCCCTGCCAGTTCATTTATATCGCAGAATACCTGATTATAGTTGTATTATATATTGCTATTTTGGTAGAATGGACTTACAAGTATTGATTAAGTAAAGGTTACCCGGCATGAAGAAAATGAAGAATGCAATATGCGTTATTCTAAAAGTTAATATTCTATCAAATTGAAAATTCGGCTTTGAATATGCGCAAAGGGTTATCAACAAAATTCGCGTCTTTTGATCTACCCGGTCTTGTCACGTGACTGACGTGCCGCTTGTTGTTTGCGGAAATACACAAATTTAATGCATATTGTGTGGTGGATATTTATATCGGGAATAAAAGCAAATAGAAAGCTGTTTCCAGGTAACAATTATAGATTTAAATGAAGCGATTATTGTTTGAAATAAATGCTAGTATAAGTACAGTCTCCTAAATATTTGATTACTTACCATTAATTGCAGACAAAAAAAATGATTAAGCTCTTCAAGACCATTGATTGAACTAGGGTCAAAATCCAAAATCATATCTTGAAAACAATGCCAAAAAGCCTTTTCGCCAAATGGGACAGATTTCTAATAGATCTGTAGGGAATCGGACCTGCTCTTTTGTAGCCACTGGAATATGAAACTAAATATTCTACCAATCAGAATCTTGTTCATTACATCTTGGTTGAAATGATAAGTCAAGTAATGATATTTCCAAAATGAATTCAATAGCCGCGTGAACTGCAAGAGAAAAAATCCAGTCTGTAGTTTTTCTTTCGGAATATCGTAACTTCACGCATTTGTCACTTGTTATAGGATGTAATCAAGACATATACATTATGATTTATTTTGCAATTTAAATAACGGTAAAATTTTTACGGGAGAATATTTAAAAAGTCTAGGTTTTTTTCTTAAAAGTACGTAACTTTACGCAATTAATGTATGTGAGCATATAACGGATGAATAAAACGTTTATAAAACATGATGTCTTACAGTTCTTTTAATCCACCATACACAAAGAAATGCCAGCATCCTGGGATGACTCATCAATAATCTAAACTTCTAAGCGTCTGTAGAATGGTAATTCTGTTTACTTCCGTTTTCTGTTGATGTCAAACATGCGATTCCCTGTGAGTACATGGTGAGTTGTTAATGTCATTATCGATTAGTCCTCGTACTAGGGTTAACCCTTTCCTGTTTAATCCCTGCTTTTTACGTGCCTGGAAATTGCTCTAAAATGACTCAAAAATTGTGATCAAGTATAGTCTAGAATGCACCAAATCGCACCATTTTTTCAAAAATTTTCCGGGGGGGCATGCCCCCGGACCCCCCTAGAAGGGCTTCGCGCATTCGGCGCTCGCATTCAATCCTTCGGAGCTCAGTTTTGCCGCACCAATGTAAATAATATTGTAGATGATTTTTTTTATTTTATACTCATTATTAAAGTGTGTAAATTTACATGCTTGTTTGGGGGAATAAAGACTAAAATCTAAAGAAAAGCAAATTTTGTGCATTCGAATTTCGCTAAATTTTGCCATCATTTTTTCACAAAAGTGATTGGAAAAAAACGGATTATTCGTAAGAAATCCTTTTTCTATCATAAAAACAGTTATATGAAAAAATCTATTTCGATAAGGGCTTTTTAAGTTTTTTTTTTAATATTTATTAGTCGAGAATGAAATACCATTATTTTTTTTATTCTGAAAATAGGTTCAGGTTTCGGTAACTTTGTGTTAAAACCACAATGACTTCACAAACTTAAGTAGCGGAACAGCGATTTAAGTTGGTAGAGGTAAAGAAACGGGTAACTCGGAATGGGTGTGAAATAAGGTTTTTTTCTTCTGAATATGACTTTAATTATCTTATCGTTACTTGCCATGTCCAATTTAGTGAATTTGTGTACAAAGATGACATTTTAGACTTCTTACACGCCTACAGATTCGATCACGATGCGATTTGATTCAACCATTCAAGTGGTGTCTGTCGCGGCTCCGGATCTAAGGTTGATGCAGTAGTGCAAGTAAGTTTTAAAGGTCATGTTTTACTGAAATCGTGTTTATAGAATTCAGTTGACAATCTATTATCTATTAAATTCATCATTACAGGGCGACTCCTTTGTCACTAAATGCCTTGCCAGATGTTATTGGACTAAACTTTTCTTTTCGATTTTTCAGAAACAACCAGTATATAGCCTATATGACGACCAGACGCCAAGTCTTCGTTATTTCGTTATAGTTACACAAGTGTCAAACTGATGCGCTGTCACAAAACATGATCCAAGAATGACTAAACTCTTTTTCTGTTCTCTGGTGAATCCAAATTTTGTATAATACATTTCATAAATTTGTTTTCACATGGGTGTCTCTTTTAAAGGTTCATACCCGTTTCTATGACAATCCCAAGCCTTAGGCAGAGGATCAGTCATTATGTGGATGGGTAAACGATTGCGATGTAAAACATACACAAATGTCGATCGAAATGGTTAAATGGCATCTAATATATCAGTGATATTTGAGATGTGTATATTATCCATGATTAATGGCCTGGCATGGCGGAACCTAAGTAACAGGTCGGTGCACTTAAGGTAAAGGGGAATCAGCTCTTATCTAAAATAACGTACTTCTAAAGAGAGTCGACATAAATTACCCGAGACCTTAAATCGTAGATTGGTAACCAAATCCTCGTAACTTCAGCTTAATCAAGCTGAAGTTACGAGGGCTTGGTAACCAAACGATGAAATGTGTTCACTCTCTTAAAGCACATGAATCCTTCAGGTTTTAGGATACAGTTATTTGCACACGTTAACGATGATACCGACTCAAATTTGAAAGAACCAAAACTATTGAAAAGATAACTCGCCAAATTACGTCACGGTTAAGGTTCGATCCCCGACGGCGGCACTCATTCTTTCCGACTATTTGTCTCTCACCAATGGGTTGATAATTGTAGACCTATGTGAGATAGTAGCTGGAGGCTAGGAAAGAATGTGGTGGTTGTACTGGTGAGGGAAATACCAGGAAACCATTGTTAGATGCTCCAGCCGCCGCGATATAACTGAAATAATGTTGAAAGCGGCGTTAAACTCCATTCAATCATTCAATCAAACGTCACGGTTAAGCCCCGCCCTGCCAGTTCATTAATTACGCAGAATGCCTTCGCCCACGGTTACGTTTCGATTTAATTAAATAAACGATCTTCTTAACTTCCACAAAAGTCAAGGGTCATCAGCATGTACATGTAAGCAGTGCTTCAAGATTGGGGGGACTGTCTAGCGAAGTAACTTCTAACTAACGACTGGAACATTTTTCGGACTGCATATCTGTCTGAATAAGCAAGTTAACTATAATTCTTGAGGCTCAGTTGGCAACACTTTATCGGTAGACCCAAATCCCACGATGAAGGCATCTGAAACTTTGCTATATATTTAAAAGGACGATCAAAGGTAAAAATACACTAAAATGACAAACATAGATAATTTTGCAGCATAATTTAACAAATTTTCTCGATTTTTCATTTGAACGCAATTCCATTAGTGGTCCTGATCAAATTTTTTAGTAGTATATTTTCCACCAAGCAATAGAAATATTTTTCACATGGGGCTAGTGTAAAATGAATGAATCAAAAGCAGAAAGTAGAAAAATCACCATTTTCATATTGTGCAAACATATTTTAAGTGCATTTTATACCAAAAGGATAGTTGAATTGTCAATTGTAATAAACTATTTGACTAAACATTTCAATATAATAAAAAATCATGCCTATGGGGGGTAAATGGTGCGGATTTGGTTCTAGGCTGTTTTATGTGGATAACCTCTTTCATGTTTTAAACAATATATATTTATAATAATCATACTCAACGAAACGTCATTTAAGTACATTTTAGAAGTGCAAGTGCATTACACTGTATGACAAAAATTACAAAGGTACTCTTTAATCCGAACGGTTCCTTAAACCAGACTATACATACTTACCCGCTTCAAAAGTACCAGGTGCATGTGTCTATCAAATACCCTTCTTTAAAATCATTGATGTTGGATGTTCAATCACAAACAGTTTACCGGTAAAGATCTTTTAAAACAACCTTATAATAAAATATGAAAACAATTACGACCTGTTTGAAACATGGTATTAAAGAGAAATATATATTTCTACAATAGGCTTCAGAATTTGTTTCTCATTATATATATAAAAAAATAAATATTATGAGTTAAATAAATTGCCTAGAATTGATCTATAATAGTTAAATCGCAGTAGAAAAAAGGTCAAGTAGAAAAACATACTGAAATATGATATAACAAACGTTAAAAAAGATGAGTTAACCGATAAATAAAAGCAACACCTTCAAATATAGGTTAATAAGAAGTCTGATTAACAATTGGTATGATATAAAACAATACATGTTTATAATATAAGGTTTACCCAAAAGTTTTGGTATATAATAAGTTAGGTGATACACTAGGAAAGGAAAATGAATACAAAAATGTTAAAACCTCAACTGTTAGTTATGGGTAAAAATGACTTGGCTTTAAATCAACGGAGTTTTTATTCTAATTTTATATCTTTGTGCCCCTTCATTTGAAACCAACCACCTGTGAATCCCGTAAATTAAATAGATTCAAAACAAAGCTAGTCAAGCAGACAATATTTGAAAATAATAATATAGAAAGATATAATGACAATTCAAGCAATAGGTTTGGACAATTAACAGATAGCGCGACCCGGACAGTCAGGTTATAGTCGACACTAATGGCATTTCTAAGATTGCGAATTCTCCAGAAATCTTGCGAAACCTTTAATTCAATTCATCAATAACTGTGACCCGTCACGCGAAAAGGGTCCAATTTGGAAGTGCGTATACTGTCGACCCTTGTCAGACCGCATGGATTGCGCACTTTGCTAGGGTCGAAACTTTTCGCAATTTACTAATTTTCTGAAACTAGAATAATCAATCTACCGTCATGTAAAAAACATTGAAATGCCATCTCGTGTTGGCCTGTTCTAGAACCAATCTCTTTTCAAATATTTATTTTACAAAGTTCCAAGATGGTCCCTTTTCGAGTGACGGGTCACAGATTACATAAAATGTGTAATCGTCAATAAAAAGGAGGACCAACTCGGAAATGGAAGGATAAGAGGTCACTTCCTAGTTTATATATTCAAATTCTAAGAACCTTAGCAATGATTTAATTTAATGATACCCAGAAATATGAAATACATGTAATTCTATCGTTCATTATAGCTATTATCCCTTTAGTACAAAGTGCTGGAATAGAACGTCCTTGTGAATTGAGTTACTTTAGTAACTGTGAAAGAAGGAATAATTACTTTCCCCTTTTATGCAATAGATTCTGTCACAAAGGATGGTTCTTAATTCCCACATTAACGTTGTCGTAGGTAAGTTCCTTAATTTTGACTAGTCTAAATTGTCTGATAAATCAAATAACCTTGTCATGCGGGTCCTGGAATATTCTTACCATGGCAGAAGGTATAGACAAAATTCAGCCTACACATATGTGTAGCTCGATCTTAATCTATGTCCGTTTATTTTCTTTTTGAATCAGAAAAGCTTGAACTATTTTATTTTTCAATTTTTCAAATAAATACTAGGTCAAGATAAGTACATGTAGTGTTTTCAGGACTTCGATTGAAATAAAATGTAATCAAGTGCTTTAATCATTTTGACAAAGGTTAATGTGTTCATATTTACTTGAATCACAGCTGGCAGTGGATTCGTTTAAAAAGGTGCTATCTGGACATCTACAGGTAAGTGGCCACCCAGAACACTCGGCACCATCGTTAGCACAGTCGGTTACGTTGTTACAAGATTCTCCGATGCATCTTTCTGTGTGAATACAGAGATTTTCATGTTCAGAAATGACTTGAAGACGTATCTTTCTCGGTTTACATGCATTTTCATTACATGATAAAAAATGTATGGTAAAAGGCGCAATAAAATATATAGGAATCAGAAAAGGCCGAACACATATAGATATAAATGAGTATTTTAAAATTTTAGGTTTAAATAAACTAATATAATAAATTTACTTTAAGCTGGACAAACGAACGAAACGTGTAATCATTTCCTAATCCAAGAAAAGTGAAGAGGCTTTGTAGAATACGTTTCCTCACATAGCTATTTCCGTGCATTTTCCATAAAATGATGGCTTTTTTATCAGTGCGTTAGTGGATGCATGTGTGTATGTTGGTGTGTGTATCAGTGTGTGTGGGGGGGGGGGGGAGGGTATATGTGTGTGTATGTTGGTGTGTATATCAGTTTGCGTCCCATTGTCAGCAGAATATCGTTTACATTTATCGTCAAATTTCTAAATTACTCCAACTTCTTTTATTTAGTTTGGAAGCTTGTGCCCGGAGAATAGCTTGTTTGGCTCATTGTCAATGTCTGCTGAATGTCAAAAGGTTAGTGTGTTTGTGTTGCTTTTTGTCCGGAGCATAATATTTACATCTTTGGTCTAAAACAATTGTTCTAGAATAATAATTTGTTTGGATACGCTCAATGCAAATGTCACTGTGTAGGTCAAGGGGAAAGAGTGAATGTCCAATAAATGTACGGAGCAAACCTCCTACATATATGGCCATATCTTTGGGTAATTGGTATGTTTTTATCTACTCAGAGATGCTTTTTGTCATGCAAAAAAGTTGGCGTGTGTACGAAAAAACATAAGGTCGTTGTTGAAGGTTCAATGACATCTTTAACTTTGTCAAGAGCATATGAATGGATTGATTTCAAAATAAGATATCCCAGTTTTTCTCCCTGATAAGAACTAGTCTAATGCGAAATACTAGTGTGGATTCATCAAAGGGCTAGGTAATTCTTGAGGTCTAAAGACATTTTGAACGATATTTTGATTAAATATTCTCAATTGCTGTGGACTTCAAATATAATTGACAGAGTTGTCCCTTGTAAGAATACAAGTGCAACACAAAATATTTTTAAGGAAAAAATGACACACTTGACCTTTTCCGGGGCATGAATGTGTTATTTAGAAATGACTTTGAAATAAAGTTGCATGAATGTGCTGAGTGAGGTTTGGATGAAAATTGAAGAATGAGAATTGAATATCAAAGAGGTAATACAATATCGTTAATTTTGTTCAAGATGATAAAAATTGACGGTTTTACTACCTCCCTTCAATAAAATATTAAAGGATGTATTATAATATAAATAGTTTTCTATGTCTTCATGAACTAATCAGCCTAAATAAAGTCAATGAAATCACTTTTTTCAGTGATTTGGATGTGGTTGTTCGGCTATTTTAGTGATTTCGGTGAGTTCGAAAGATTCTTTTGAAAGAATGAATGAAGCGCTGAGTAAGCGCACTAGAATGATTTTGGTTAGATATGGTGTCAATTTTTAATTGTTGCTTAATGCATCTTTTACGGGTACACTACCTCAATGCAAAACACAATCAATCTATCTATGGTTACTACTTACTCCGTTCGCAGAGTCCGTTGTTGTTATAGAAGCCGTCTTTACACTGACATCGAGTGGAACATTCGGCGTTAACATCTTCACAAGAATCCGTTTGTGGGCATATTGTACCAAGACTTAACTCTGAAAAAAGTTACATAAATTAGTAACGCTACGGTTATTAGTAAGGAAACCAAACTTTCAAAAGGTTTGGGGTCTAATGGCTAACCGTGACAGTATCGTTTAACACCACAGTTCTTATTTTCACTATAACTACTGGACGTCATATGCTAATATTTAATGGCTCATCACAAGCGAGGTGGGGAATCACATTACAAAAGAGCTTAACTTGTACTAAACAAATGACGTTTGAACCTCATCTTAGGATCGTTTTTACAGGTATGTTTTCTTTCAAGTTTTTTGTATTGATTACATAGCCCATCATATGCACAAGTTAAACAACTTTCTTCCCCCACCAATTTTGCAGAGATTTAAGCCATTTCATCAAACACCCGTAGAGTTTCAGAGCACCTGCTCGTTGTCATTTTTTCAATTCGATGTGGTTTAAAACATAATTTGGGGTCTTTTTGAATGACGAAGAATGAGTGTGATGATCGGGTATTGAATGGTTTTCAAGGGGGGTAAAACATATTCACACTCATTCAATTCCAAAATCATTGATCTTGTCGAGTTGACAATGTTATTAAAAGTTTTATTAAAATTTTGTCACCAGCGATCGTGGAACGATTTGCCTTCGACGATTCCCGACAAAGGGCCGCCTGAAGTTAAGTAGAAATAGCACAGCGTTCTTCGTGTGTTAATGGACGATTTCCAACGTCCAGTCAAACGTTAGCAAGAGCACTAAGCTGTGTTTGGTTAATAAAAAAATATCAGGTTAGTAGGTTGGAGGGAAGCTCGTAGTCGCGGCGACTTTCAGCATCCCTCCTAGCTACGCTCCTGTTAAAAAAGTTTTTTTTTAAAAAAAAATTACTTGGTTCACATCGTCCAGCCGGATCCGCATTGTTGGTATCGAAAAACCCCTCCTGGCACCCACATTCACCGGTAATAGCGTCACAAACCGAGTTGTTCACCAAACATTGTCCGTCTTCACATATGGATCCGAGGTCTTTCTCTGAAGTTGACAATTTTGTCTCGTTTTGGGAAACTATTTGTACCACAAGACATGCGATACCCCTTTCCCGATTATCTCAATCTATATCGAGTAAACTTATCTTTATAAGAAAATAATATTTCAAGCTTGTTTACTGTTTATAAACGATTATGCACATATCTGATATTCAGATAACATGAGCTAAAATTATCAATGACTTGTTTGCATATATTTGGTTAGATCATACTAGATTGATGCCACAGATTCTTGAGCTAGTCAATCCCTTTAAAAAAAAAACTGTGATCGGCATGACTCAAGTTTTCTTGGATGATATTGTTTTCTACTAGATTGTTAGATGAATTTATCTTATAACTATACAAATATCCGTGTGATATCATCCCGCATGATATTTTTTATGACATCACATAGTTATTTTTAGAACAATCATATAATGCGGTTATAATTAGAAACTTGCATTTCAGTTAGAAACATCGACGAAAACAAGACAATTAGAGGTTATAAGATAAATAAAATACGTACTTAGTGTATTGTATGAAAAAATATCTAACGCGGTTGTGAGAATTGATAATTGCCTCGGCAGAGCCTCGACAATAATCAATTCTCCCAACCTCTTTAGATATTTTTTCTCATACAAAGTACGTATAATAACGTAGCATTTTCGTCATTGATTACGTCATGTAGCAGTTCTCCAATGTCGTAAGTTCCTCGTACAGGTAATTACGACATTTTACTACTGCTACGACGATGACATAAAAGCTGGACATTTTTTGTTAAACCGATAAACGGCGATGTCTCCCGAATCCTTCTTGCATCTAGCAGATTTCAACATGTTTTCAATAGGGGTAGGTTACCTCCAGACAAAACGGCATGACACAGATAACAATTTAAAAGGATGAGAACGAAACTAATGTTGGTTTTTTTTAGTTTTTTTCTTTGTGATTTTCAAAGATATGATAATATGTTTACATGTAATATATCACAGAACCAAAAATCATCACAAGTATATATCAAAATAAAATGGTGTGAAGTTTTCTAAACAACAAATTATAATTACTTATAGTATGACCTATGTCGCGGGAGAGAAATAATCCTGTTTAATATTTTTGATATTAAAGTTTATACGGTTGTCTATGGAAAAAGTATGCAAATGAGCTTAGAACGAATAACAAAGCTGTTTTGTTACAATGAAAATGACGTCAAAATGGAGTTGGTGACGTAATTTTACAAATGGCGTTATGTGTAACGCGAAAAAACTAAAGAAAATGGCTTTTAAGAACTTGTCGAAAAAAGTGTCATATTTTATATAGACTATGAAATATGTGTTAATCAAATGCCAAATTTACTAAGGACGTCAGCTCATCAGGTTTTTGATTTTCCGCCATTAAAAAACGATTTTCGTTTGTGTGATGACAAAATGCTACAAACCGTTTGGCAATTATGCCCCGCTTTATATGTGCAATTGTGTGCACACCGGGTTATAATTGGCAAACAGTTTGCACATTTTGTCATCCTGGATGCAGGGAAGGATTCATGAAGATTTGGGTTATCGTGTTCTCTAGAGTGCAAATAAGAACAACGTCATAAATGTCCATTTTCCCGTGATATCAAATGTTTTCTTCCAATTTCCGATTGAGTCCTTCAATGCGACCTGACAAACGTTCTGACGATCAATTTTATGATGTTGTTAACTATACTTACTTTCATCACAATTACCGGTAGATGTGTTGAAATACCGGTCTGATGGACATCGACAAGTGGATGGTGATCCGGAACATTCCACGTCGTCACCTTGACATTGATACGTGTTGTTACAGGCGTCTCCGAAACAAAGTACTGAAAATATATTATAAAACAATATCGGGTTTTAAACCCAAATATCCATTCGGAATACCACTCGGCCAATCTCACGATCAACCTCGGATGTACATAGACGGACTATTTTTAAGAATTACAGTAAAACCTTGGAAAAACTCGATGACGTCAGTTAAAATGGCGTTAGCCCTCGAAACTCTAAGTGCAAACATTCGACGTCGCCAACGCTACTCGTTTAAGCCACTGACGTGAATTCATCGAATCCTTATATTAATATCTTTAAATTCTTAAATAACGGCTGAAAAAATCTTAGTTTTTGAAAATGATTCGTCATTCTCAAAAATTATGATTTTTCAGCTGTTATTTACTGTAAAAAACATAAATATACAGTGCTAGCTTTTCTTACACTGTTTCTGCCTAACAAAATGCACGATTTCGTTACATACCCATCTGCCTTACATACATCCGAGGTATGTTGTAGTTTACGGAAATGACCGAGTGATGTTCCGAATGCCCCAATATCATCGCAAATGCGCCATTTTTTTCAGGAACATCAGGTTGATACCATACAGTAACCAACAACAAACCTGAATTCGTTTTGGTAATCATGCACAACAAAATTCAACGTGAATATAATGTTTCATCATATTTGACTATTCAAAAATGACATTGACTGATAACATCAGAGATGGAAAATTCTTGTCGCAAGCAATACACATGTGAAATATGAAGACACCACCACAAACCAATCAAAGTTATGGCAATTTGGCGTATTAATTTCATTTAAGCTTTATCCAAACAGTTTTGAGGACAAACAATTTATTGATATAGTGCATCCAGTGCCACATTTTGCCTGCCTTTAAGATGGAATCCCTTGTGCTTTCGCCAGCATATCGGGGTACAATTTTTAAACTTTCGGGCTTGCATTCTGAACCCAGGGCAGATGTTCATTTCATTGCATTAATCTTAAATTACTCTGTGAGAAAGATATACAGTCAATTTTGCTCAAACGACCATTTGTATTAAGCGACCGTTTTCAGGTTCTCCTTAATAAACGTAAATTAATTGTACATTGTTAAAACACATGAAAATCGTCGTCTCAACGAGACGATTCTTTTGAGATATAGCAACATAGGATCATTGATAAATTCGCAATTAAATACATATTCGGTCAAAATAATGCTTTTTTATTTATAAACAAACTTTTTCTTCGCTATCATCCTCTTAAACTACCGTTTATGATGGTCCTGTTAGTGGTCGCCTAATACACATTTGACTGTACTTACACCGGAAACATGCTTCGTCCTCCTCATAGAAGCCTGGGTTACACGTGCAGTTATTGTTATTGCAAGCAGCATTGGCGTCCAGACATGCGTCCGGCTGTGGACAGGGTTGGCCCACAACAACCTCTACAAGTAATTAACAAACAAATAAAAGTAAATAAATAAATAATTTTAAAAAAACAGGTAGATATTATTAAGTAAGATATTTATATTGATACTCATCTTTACCGAACCATTCTAAATATCCCGCTCAACGCTCTTTTCAGAACAGTTAAAACACTCCCTTCCAATTGTTAAATATGCTACAAAATCAGTTCAAAACGATTAAAAATCAATCGTGACTCTAGATGCTCCTTCATTTAACACAACCAAACCCTCTCCTCTGGCATAAATGGGGAATCGTTTGATAAGACGATGAAGACACACACATTATTCGTGTATTAAAACAATAGTAATTAGATTTCATTAAAGAGAGATAAAAGAAATTCGATAATTTCGTTTTAAACGAAAAAATCGATATCATTTTACATCTCTTTAATTTCCTTCAAACCCCTCCAACTGACGCTAATACCCTTCTTTTTACCCTGCAAGATTTTTTGATAGTGCAGGTTGCATCTAATTAATGTGGAGATGGTATTTCGATTGTGCTATCTTTTACCAAAGAAGATATCTTAAAATCTAATTGAAAATTGGACTTGAAACTCTTTTAATCTTCCCAGATTGTCCGTTGTTTGTCGAGGGAACACAGTTTAAACGACTTACTTGGAACACAGTTTCCCCCAATATTTCCCGTGCCATCGTCGTCATAAAAATCACTCTGACACTTGCACGTGAAATCTGTGATGTCACAAAATGAGAAGTTTGAACTACATTTCGTATGGTCTGTACAGTTTTCTCCGTTTCCTCTCACTGTAAATAAGTAAACACCGCTTATCACGATTTCTTTCATGCTTACCGGGCCCGAGACGATAAAACCTTTCTCATGCTCAACTCGATTTTTTTCTAATTTTAACTTGAGATTAAAGCGGTCATTCTGTTGTAATACTAGTATAATCGCATGAACATTTAATACGTTTATTAATAAGTTGTTATTTATAACAACTTATTAATATTATCTTTTATGTTCATACATTCATTTGAATTCTAACTTTGAGAAAAATCTCAGTTGAGAACGAAACATTTTATAAACTAGGATTATAACTTAGTAATTTCACCCACAAACTAGTCAAATTACCAAGAGAGCAATACCATGCTTTCATCAATTTTACCTTATTTAACATTTATTAAGTGTGGTCCCCTTTATATTATACCTATTAGGTCAAAGCGCTGCCTCCCAATTATGCGTAGAATGACGCACTTTAAGAGCGTATTTTTAGTGTCTCAAAAATATTCACATGGTTGTGCGTTAAATATATCTAATAATTGTTTGTTTTACGTGTAAGGTCAATTTATCTTAAATCCTTTCATTTCGTGAACTCTAAAAGTTTTAATACCATACTCCGGATATAAAGCATTTGCTGTTCGCTCAATAAAATAAACCGTTATTGAACTAAAACAATAAAAAGTTTCCTTAAATAAACGCGATATACAGCTCATAAAAATTTGCGCAATTTCTAACGTTGTATTTTCTTTATTAAAATACATACCAGTTTAACAGATATCCGAAAATATCCATGCATTTTAAAAACATAGCAAAAAATTGACTTGGTAAATAATATTAACGATCCTTAGAAAAAGGTATTTCTTAAACGACGGAGGATCCTTACATTTGCGTAGCTTTTACGTAATATAGTTAGTAACATCGTGAAATTGACATTCGCCTAAATTAAAATCGTTCTAAATCGCTCACTCAGCGCTCCATTCATTCATTCCAAACAGTAACTCAAACCATTTAACAACGCTCAAACCCATTGAAAAATATAGAATCAACAACGTCATTCAAAATAAATTTGGATACAGAAAAATCGCGATTTCACTGACCTAATTCAAATTGTTAGCGTATCATAGGGTCTTGAAGAAATATGATGCTATCAATAGAACTTGTATGCATATTTTATTAAAGGGAGGTAATCAATATCGCAAATTTTGTTCATCCTGAATAAAATATGCGAATTAGGATTACCTCCCATTAAATTCACTCGAAACACGGTCCACACACTCATTCAATTTCATTCCTAAATCATTCCTAAATCATTCACCTTGTCAATTTCACGATGTTGTTAACTGTAGTTATAGTTCATTTCTGGCAATCTACGCGATATAACCTAAGCGAAGCGCAAATATGCCGTTTATTTGCCGACAAGTTCAGATTTGTAAGTACAATTAGAAACATCGTCTAAATGACACTCGCACCGGTCAAAACCATTCACTCATTCTAAACACTCACTACAACCATTCAAACACAATCAAAATACCGTTCTGAAATACTTCGTTATCGTTCAAATCGACAATACATTAAAATTGACAAATTCTTTGCCCCCGATTTCAATGGCTTGTGTGGACTTATTAAAGCATTGAATTCGTCCGTGAAAATGTGTTACTCTTTTTAGGGGGGTTTTGTTATCAAGTATTCGTTCATGAAATTGACGATACAGACAGGCTTCGCGTTATCATACAGTTTGATAAGGTTTTATATTATATACCTCAATAAATGCTATCTTCTTCTCTAAATTGAGCGTGAAAGATCATTTTCAATAAGAATGTGTGTAATAAAATGAGTAGGCAGAATAACAAATATCATAATTCATCTATAGAGACTATTTAAGAAACAAATGAAAATAACTTACATATATTGCACTCGGACTTTAAGCAGTACTGAAAAACACAACAGAAAATCTTAAATTAAAATCAGCCGTAAAACAGCAAATGACCATATATATGCCAAGTTTTATTGTTATAAATCACTTAGATTTATTCAAACAGTTATTATCCATGATTAATGCCCTGGCAGGGCGGAGCCTAAGTAACGGGTCGTTGCACTTAAGGTTAAGGGAAATCAGCTTTTATCTAAATAACCTACTTCTAAAGAGAGTCGACATAAAAACTCGAGACCTTAAATCGTAGATTGGTAACCAAATCCTCGTAACTTCAGTTTAATAAGCTGAAGTTACGAGGCCTTGGTAAGTCCATATACATACGAGTCCATATAAGTAACTCGAGACCTTAAATCGTGGATTGGTAACCAAATCCTCGTAACTTCAGCTTAATCAAGCTGCGTAATAAATGAACTGACAGGGCGGGGCTTAACCGTGAGGTAATTTGGCGAGTTTGATTTTCAATACTTTGGGTTCTTTCATATTTGGTCGGTAATCATCGTTAAGGTTCATGTAAAGTGTTTGAGACCCAATATTTAGGGCACTTCATTAGCCAAGAAAAAGCAGTATGTCCAGATATATTATATATCAAAATGAAGCTATTCGTGAGCACAAGCAGTTAGGCAACATAAGACCGCCATAGCTATAGCGGTATAGCCAAAACATTGTGGAAAAGGGTCATTTTGTACAGAACAAGCAACTGCATGACTGTTGCATAAAATCGCCCCGTATTTTAACAAAGTACAGTCTGAAGTACCATCCAGGTAGTGCTACAACCTTAGATATAAAACTCAGTCTCAAAAGGCCCTTTTGAAACAATCAATTTCCATTTATTTTGTCAACATACATGTCAAACCGGTTTGGTCTGTTTTCAAAATAGATGTAAGGTATGGTGCAACATCACACCATAATATTGTGAAATATTTTCTGCGATTTATTTCAAATTATAGTTTTTTTAATTCAATGATATACAATATAACTATATATTTATCATTCTGTGAAATAGAAATTGATATATTGCTAAACAACCTTACAGGTATATAAACAATTAATGTCTATTTATGTTGTGATAACACACCATACCCTAAAAAGATCTACACGTTTACAAAATTAGAATGACATAAATGACATATGTGTTTATAAAATAAGTCAAAATAAATTGCTTGCATAACTACGTTTTTGGGCTTAGTTTTATACCAATGGTTGTAGCACTACCTGGATGGTACTTTAGGCTAGACTTTGTTAAAATATGAGCCGATTTTAGCCAACAGTCATGCAGTTGCTTGTTCTGTACAAAATGACCCTTTTCCACAATGTTTTGGCTATACCGCTATAGTTATAACAGTCTTATGTTTTTCAACTGCTTGTGCTCATAAATAGCTTCATTTTGATATATAATATTCCTGGACATACTGCTTTTTCTTGGCAAATGAATGCCCTTAAAATTGGATCTCAAACACTTTACATGAACCTTAACGCGTGCAAATAACTGTATCATAAAACCTTAAGGATTCACTTGCTTTGAGAGAGAGAACACATTTCATCGTTTGGTCACCAATACCTCGTAACTTCAGCTTGATTAAGCTGAAGTTACGAGGATTTGGTTACCAATCTACGATTTAAGGTCTCGAGTTACATATTTCGACTCTCTGCAGAGGTATGTATTTTATACAAAAGCTGATTTAAAGTGCAATGACCTGTTACTTAGGCTAAGCCCTGCCAGGACATTAATCATGGATTATAGCTCGATGTCACCATAACAAATGTAAATCAAAATAAACCATTCTTATTTGATGTGCTGATAAGTTATATATTAGCTGAATTCTCGAGTGAATCAATTACTTAGTCTTCGTACAAAAAAGTTTTGTTGTTGTTTTTGTTGATGTATTACATTTTTTCTGTTGCTTTTTGCTTGTTGTGCCTATCATTTTCTTGTTTTCAAAATGTATTCATTGTGGGATTTTCCGATGTTAATCACAATAACTGATATTAAGTTTATAGTGACTGCCTAGTGGAGATCGACTCGATTGGTTCCTGATGCGAACCGCTGTGTCGACGATATGTGTTTATGGGCACAACACTTAATAGTCAGCCTCACTTCACCTTGACTTGCGAGCCTGTCCTTATCTATCGCTACTCCAGAATAAGGTGAATTATAACGCAGAATAGTCTGTTAAAATTGTAGTTTTGAGAAACATGTAAAGAAAGCCTCAAGGAAAACACCAAGGAAAGAAATTACAGGTTGACTTACCGATCCAAATGGTCCACATGGAGTCCCCTCAAAGGGTCGTGTAACCCCGACACAACTTCCGTTTCCAAATTCGGTGTTGGTACAGAATATCCCTGCACCGCACATATCATCAAAGAAAGTCTAAACATAACAAATAAAATTAGCCCTGCGTTCAAAACTCGATTCGTTTGAAAAATGTTACACGCTTTGTCATTGTATTTAGCTGAAAAGCGAGGAACAATTTCTTAAATTTCGCAAACGTTTTTTTAAACTCGAACGAAGGGCTTGATTAAATTTTCATTCTATCAGACGAAAATTAACACCAAATACAGTTATCAATATTGGAAGAGTCTGATGAGAAAGTCTTAAATCATTTCAAAGAAAGGTAATAGGCATATTGTCCCTCTTTGATAAGGTATGGATATACACCTATATCTATAAATAGATTCATATATCTTTACGGACCAATCAGACAATTATTTTTTCTTTTTGCAAGCAAATGACATCATGGTTTGATTAGAGAGATTTGCATGAAATATATATAGGTGTATTTTCAAAACTGAGCTCTGACGTAGGTGCTGAGTACATTGCCATAGGTATATCGGGTGAGTAAAGAAAGCATATGATAGGAATTGAACCTGATCACTTCACTTCAATTATGAAAGTAAATTTATCAGTAAACCTTTCGATTTTAGACTAGCAAAAACTTTCTTTAAAAGGTAATTTGATGCATTGTATTGGCATTAGCAATTTTACACGAAAGCATTTTGAAAAAAAAAACGCTTTCCATTTTTGCGACATTTATGAATACATGTGTATGAGTTGAAACTAGAAAAATATGTAAATACTGACACATCAGAAGAGGAAAGAAAAACACATTATAAAATAAACATTTTTCGTACACGTGTAACAAATAAACGAGTCAATTTTATAATTATAGAATTAATTATTTTCTATATTGAAAATGCAATAAAAAGAACATATTATTACAACTAATTTGTACTCTGACAAAGTTTCCAACCCCAATATTAAATACCACTTTACTTTCGTGGGGCGGAGACGTATGTCCGAACACACTAACTACCTGAGCTAGTTTCCCATTTGACAAATTCATTTGGTATTACTATTCATTCAACCTTTTGTATTTCACATAGCAATAAAATAATAACAAATCATGGCGTCACTTGCAACCTTGGTCGATCTGACTGTAGTGGGGCGTCTTGAGTTATTTAGTGGCGTTCGCAATTGGTATGAGTACTTCTTTGATATGAGTGGAGTCGAACTGTCAATCTAATGGTCTCGGCGGCACCATTCTTTCCGATTATTTCTCTCTCACCAATGAGTTGATAATCGAAGACTTATGTGAGATTGCAGCTGCAGGCTAGGAAAGGATGTGTTGGTAGTACTGGTGAGAGAAATACCAGGAATCCATTGTAAGGTGCTCCAGTCGCCGCGATATAACTGAAAAAATGCTGAAAGCGGCGTAAACTCCATTCAAGCAATCAAGCAATGATATAAGTGGAGTGCAGTAGGTAAGCGATTAATCATGTGTTGAGCGGAATAAACGCCAGCTTCAAGGCGATCTTACCCTGTTTTGTCCAGTCGGGTCACATTTTCGGGAATTGTTTCCGAATCTGTTGACACACTGTTCATCCCAGGAGTAAACTCTGCCGGCGAGTGGTTGGTTCCTGAAGGCATCGTAATCCGCATCTGTGATGGTTGCCGATGTAAGACAGCTTGGAGACCTGTAATTCGTGGCATAAGTTGAATTAGATATTGTGGGATAAAGGCCCGTTTGTATATGTACAAAAGATAGTCACTGGTTAAATTTTAACCGTAAGTTAATTTCAGCTAATCACCATTGTTTTTTTAATTGTTTAAATTGAATAACAATCGTGATGTGCTGAAAATAACTTCCGGTCTTTACTTAACAAATGGTATTATCCATGATTAATGCCCTGGCAAGGCGGAGCCTAAGTAACGGATCGTTGCACGTTTAGGTTAAGGGAAATTAGCTTTAATCTAAGATAACCTACTTCCAAAGAGAGTCCATATAAATAACTCGAGACCTTAAATCGTGGATTGGTAACCAAATCCTTGTAACTTCAGCTTAATCAAGCTGAAGTTACGAGGAATTGGTAACCAAACGATGAAATGTGTTCACTCTCTCAAAGCACGTGAATCCTTTGGGTTTTAGGATACAGTTATTTGCACGTGTTAACGATGATTACCGACTAAAACTTGAAAGAACCCAAACTATTGAAAAGTAAACTCGCCAAATTACGTCACAGTTAAGACCCGCCCTGCCAGTTCATTAATTTCGCAGAATAAACTTTTAAACAACCGGGAACTGGTGGCTGAACGTCACCAATCCACACGATTACGACTGACCGTCGCAAGCTAAAAAAAAAACAAAAAAAACTTGGATTAATCTGAGAAATACAAAAGTCCGGTATGCTACAAGTGACAACTTTTAAACTTATGGAGTCTGGCATCACCAGTTTTGGAATTTGAACATAAGAGATGTTTACAAAACAGTGTTTATTAGGTAGGGACTTAATAGTCACTGCCTCAGTCCAACCAGCTGTAAATGGGTAGCAGTGAAAAGTCTTTGCGACACACAATCGCACACAAACACACGAAAAAATGCAAATAAAAAGGAAGAACCGCGTCTCTTTTCACTATCAACAGTGCCATTTATATTGTTTGTTTCACTTACTGTTTCAGTTATATGCCTTGTCTAAAAAAGCATATGAGCCTGTGCGCGAGATTTCCAACAATTTCGAATATGCGCAAAGCAAAGGCTCTGACCATCTTGTGCATTTGCAAAGTCTGACCAGAGTCTTTGCTATGCGTTTAGTAGATAGATAAGGTCTAAAAGTATCTGTAGGTCATCAGGTAACTTTGTATTTACAGTATTTGGCTGTTAACGCTTCTCAATGTTTTCACCTCGCGAATGTTTCAAATTGTTGGAAATGTCACGCACAGGCTCATATAATCTATATGACCCTATTGTATTGTGTGGTCATCTTCAGGCCCTTCAATGTGTGTACCTTATACACGTGTTAACTTGTTGGAAATGTCACACACAGGCTCAAATTTTATACATTCGATATTGCTCGAGCGACCACTTCTTTTAAGCGACCACTTTTATTCAGCAACTATCACAAAATTCAATTCACTGTAATCAAAATTCTGAAAAAAATGACTTCGTCAAACAAACAAAAAATGTTGTTTGTACCAATTAGAATCGTCTTAATACTCACAATGCATTCACGTATGTCTCAATATTGTTTAATGTACACGTTGAAAAGTACCACACGTTTCTTTGTTTTAGCTCGTCCGCAGGGATAAGAAGTTCTCTTGCAACTTGATAGAAATCGTCATCTGAACATCCCGATGATGAATCAAAACTTGTTCCCAGTCTGAAATTAGAAATCGGTAAAACTTGTAAATTGTGATTGAATATTAGACCGGTCCAACCTGACAGACATTGAAGACGACAGATTTTACAATGCGGATTAAACAAAAAAATCTGTTGAAACGTACGATATGTACAATAATAGTTAATATCATCGAGACATTGACACTCGCTCCTAAAAAAACTACTATTATCTTATAAATATCCGTTATGATATTTTTTTATATGACTTGGATTGTTTTCGAACAATGATATAATGTGGTTATTTTTAGAAATTTGCATTTCTGTTAGAAACATCGACGAAAGCAAGACAAATAGAGGATATAAGATAAATATAATACGAACTCAGTGTCTTGTATGAAAAAAATATCTAACTCGGTTTTGGGAATCGATAATTGTCTCGGCAGAGCCTCGACAATTCTCACCCCCCCTACTTCGTTAGATATTTTTTTCATACCAAACAGTAATTACGTATTATAGATATATATTTTACTCGATAAGCGCTCCTGCGACAGCACTACTAGCAGTCACTTTAGCCATTCAAAAACGCTCCGACATAATTCGAAACAACCCCCCCCCCCCCGAATAGTTGGAATTGCTTCACAACACCATCCAAATCGAGAATATTATTTCTTTTTATTTTAAGATGTTGTTATCTTGGAAGTGTCCGCAAAGACAGACAAATTATTTTCAGAAAAGTACGTACAGTTTATAACATCGTGAAATTGGCATGCACCTGGGACAAAGCCATTCTGATTCGCTCACTCAATACTCAACTACTGATTCTAAACAACAACGCTCAAAATGAAAATCGCTAGAAAAAAACGCGATTTCACTGATTTGATAGAATTAATTAAGTGTTTGATTGGTTCGTGAAGACATCGAAAGCTATTTATAGAACTTGTATGCATGTTGTATGAAAGAGAGGTAATAAATGTAGATTATCTCGTCCATTTTGAATGAAATTATGGATATTGTATTACTTCCATTAAAACACATTTAAAATTAGCTCTATGTACAGTGATTGAATTTCATTCCTAAATTCATTCCAAAACATTCATTTCTTTTCAATTTCGCGATGTTTAGTTTAAATATATTTCATTACTATCAATTACTATCAAAACTTCTTTTATTTACATGACACACAGTTTCACAAATAAAAATTTTGAGCAAAAGGCTCTGCACATATAAATTCTGCTTAGTTTCGGCCTCTACCTTCATTCTACCTACGTACTCTTTAGTCTTCATTCTAATTAGGTCTTCAATACTAATATATCAATTGATAGAATAATGTAGAAGACATCTTTGTTCAATTTATAGAAAAGATATTCATATGTTGGCAATTAATTGAAAATTAATGAGTGAAGAAAAAAAATGCTATCTTGGAGAATCAAACAGCTCATAGAAAAGAATTCCAAATCTTTCAATACATGAAAAATGAATAATGAAAGTTATACGTAAAGTGTATGATAACAGTCGATAAAGTTTGGTACATTACTCACCCTTGAGCGATCGTTTTGGCGAGTAGGACTTCCACATCATCTCCGTTTGATTCTATTACGGCTGATTGATATTGTTCGAATTCTGTATTACATGCCATGAATTGGTAACACACACCTATAAAAAAGGGTATCCAGAAGGTGAAGTCGGAGGTATTAACGGTATCTCGGTCCGAGGTTATAAAACTTTTCTCAGGCTCAACTGAGAATTTTCTCAAATTTTAAATTTAAATAAATGTTTGAAAATAAAAGATAATATTGATAAGTTGTTATTTATAACAACTTATTAGTATTATCTTTTATGTTAAAACATTAAATTGAGAATTTAAACAGAATCACGGCTTTAATCTCAAATTGAAATTTGAGAAAATTTTGAATAGAAAGTAAGAAATGTTTTATAACCTCGGGCCCTGAAGGTCAAATGAAAATACCCGTATTGTGAAACTTTAAGGTAGTGGATCCGCAAATGTTCCACAACTTTTCGAAAGTCAGTTAGTCGAGGTTTCCTTATGATTTTATTAGGATACTTCAGTTAATATTTTGAAAGATCTGCCTCGGTGGCCTAGTGGTAAATGCACTCGACCAGTGACTTGGAGGTCCGTGGTTCGCATCCCATTGTCACCGGTTGCGTTTATTGGCAAAACACTTGATAGCCAGCCCCAGTTCACACAGCTGTGAAATTGGGTATCCGTGGGATTAAACCACCGCCTCTCTCTCAAGGACGTGAAAACATCAGGATTGTGTGTTTGAGAGCGATCCTATAAGCTTGAGCTTTCGTCGCAATTGAACTAAAATAAATGAGTATAAACTGATAAAACTATATAAATCACGAGTTTTGAAACGTTGAGGAACAATTACGGTCCACAACCGTAACAGCTATATTCATATTTAAAGCACAATTCATTCTTTGATATTTCGATGACAAAGCAAAATGTAAGAAAAAAAAAATAAATAAAAGAAAACGAAACATGACAGTAGTAAGTTTGTCTTTGTTAATCTAGGCAACATTTTTTGTTAATAAGAATTTTTTATACAGTAAAGCTTGTGTTAAGCAACCCCTCAAGGGGCCAACAAAAATCGGTTGTTTATGGGAATGGTCGCTTAATACGAAATACTTTGATAAATGTGACTGTTCATTCTGATACCATTTATAGATTGTCGGTCAAGTCGTAATGAATCTTATGATGTTCGAACCCATTAGAATCGTCTTATTGAGACGATTCTAATGGGTTCCAACAACATAAAATTCAACAATAACCAATTTTTCGTTAAAAACGTCCTCTTTTTCAGAGATTTTCCTTACAATGAAGGGATTGTTTTCTGGTGGTCGCTTAATAAAATTGGTCGCTTAATAGACGTGGTCGCTCGAGCAATATCGACTGTATACGAATTTCATTCATTTTATTTTGCTACAGGCAATTCACATGAGAAATATAAATATCATATCACTTACTGTTTAAAGCCGATTTACAGATATATATTTTTTCACAAATCTAACCTTGAAAATAGCTTGACCTTGGGAAATAACCTTGAGGATTATCAGATAAACTGACCAACAGACAAACGGTTAAACTGACAGGGTAAAAACAATATTCGACCGAATTCGACTGCGACCTTAGAGTCGTTACCAAATCTGGAAAGAACTGCAGTAACGACGTTCAAGTTATCCCCTCTCCCGAATGAAGTAGAAATGTGCCACAGTTACAGATATCCCCGAAAAATCTTCATTTGACCTCCGGCGATTCTAGTTAAACTTTTCGCATGATATAAGTATTTACCCAGGGGAACAACTGTGCTAATTTATTTTGAAAATCATCCATAAATGGAGAAGTAATGCTCCGAACAAGAATAATACAAATGCACAAACGCACACTTACACACTTACACGCAGTCAAATGTATTTCTATATGCCCGTTGCCATTTCATGGCCGGGGGGGATGACATACGAAATAAAGGAAGATGAAGGAGAAACTCGTGGCATAAAAGAGTGATTTGTTTTGGGTATCGATTACAGTACTTAGGGATATTTTTCGTCGTCATTTTTTCGCTTCTCTTACCCAAATGTTTTTGGTTTTTAATTTGGTGTGTCTTATTTTCGTCACCTATCCCAGACACACCAAAATTAAACAAGATGACCATGATGGTCCTAGATCGCTCACCTGAGACTCTTTGATCACTTAAACATCACATCAATCATAAAGCCATATGTGATAAAGAAGATAATTTCTACATAAAACCAAGTTTCACAAAGTATCGGCCATATTTGTGGCCATTAGAGTTATTCAAGTAAATTTTCATTAAGAATCCTCATGACCTAACAAACATTCTGACCAAGTTGCATGATGATTGGACCATATTTATTACTTCTAGAGTGTAAATAAAAAAATGTCATTAAGGCCCCTTTTCCCGTGATATGGCACGGACCCTTTCCATTTTCAAAAGGGTTCATCCTTGAGATTTGACAAACATTTTGACCAAGTTTCATGAAGATTGGGCCATATTTGTGGCCACTAGAGTGTAAACAAGAAAATTGTCATTAAGGCTCTTTTCCCATGATAAGGCACGCATCCTTCCCATTTTCCATAGGATTCATCCTTGTGACCTGGCAAACACTTAAGACAAAGTTTCATGAAGATTGGACCATATTTTGGGCCACTAGAGTGTAAACAAGAAAAGTGTCATAAAGACCCTTTTCCCGTGATATGGCACGGATCCTTCCCATTTTCAGAAGAGTGCATCCTCGTGACCTAACAAACATTCTGGCTAAGTTACATGACGATTGGACCATATTTGTGGCTTCTAGAGTGTAAACAAAAAATATCTTTAAGGCCCCTTTCCTGATATGGCCGGATCCTTTCCATTTTAACAATTCTTACAAGGGATCACCCAAGGAATATTTCTGTAAAGTTTGGTTGATTTTGACTCAGAAGTTAAGGAGGAGATGTCATTTAAAGAAATTGTTGACGCCGTGACGGACAGACGGACAGATAGACATATGGACATACGGATGCCGAACATTGATAGATCACAATAGCTCCCTTGAGCACTTCGTGCTCTAGTGAGCTAAACAAAAGGACCATAGTGGCCCTAAATCACTCACCTGAGTTTAATTGTCTTCAAATCTGACCTCTAAACCTAGTGTTAAACCAAACTTGACCCAATTCAAACCAGACTGAGATTTCATAAAGAGAATCAAGCTAGGAAATTTTTAGGGTGATATGGCAACAAATATGGCCTCTTGAGAGACTACAAAGTTTTTCTAAGATTTGACCCCGTGATCTCATTTTTGACCCCACTTGACCAAATTTCGAACTTGACCTAGATTTCATCAAGACATTGATTCACACAAATTATCAGGTTGATTTGGCCAAAATTAAGGCTCTTAGAGTGTCTACAAGGTTTTTTCTAATATTTGATCCTGTGACCTCATTTTTGGTCCAACTTGACAACTTTCTGACCATGACCTAGATGTCATCATCAAATTGATTCTGACCAATTTTCAAGTTGATTGAGCAAAAATTATGGCTTCTAGAGTGTCTACAAGGTTTTCCTAAAATTTGACCTCTTGACCTTATTTTTGACCCTACTTGACCCAACTTAACTTGACCTAGATTTAATCAAGATATTGAATCTGGCCAATTGTCAGGTTGATTGAGCAAAACAAAGTCCCCTTGAGTGTCTGCAACGTTTTTCTAGAATTTGACACTGTGACCTCATTTTTGACCCTACTAGACCCAGTTTAAAACTTAACCTAGATTATATAGATTATAGACACTGATTCAGGCCAAATTTCAGAATGATCGAGCAAAAGGACAATGGCCCTTAGAGTGTCTACAATGTGTGAAAATTTGACCCCTTGGCCTCATTTTTGACCTCACTTGACCGTATTTCGAACTTAACCTAGATTTCACAAAGGCAAAGATTCTGACCAATTTTCAGGATCACTGAGCAAAAAACATGGCATCTAGAATGTCTACAAGGTCTACTTGACCGAGATTTTACCAAGATAATCATTCTACCCAATTTTCAGAATGATTGAACAAAAACATGGCTTCTAGAGAATGTCTTCAAGGTTTTTCTAAGATTTGACCCCTTGACCTCATTTTTGACCCCACTTGACCCAATTTCGAACTTTACCTAGATATCAAGATAATCATTCTGACCAATTTTCAGGATGATTGAACAAAAAACATGGCCTCTAGAGTTTCTACAGGATAAATTTTGACTCCGCACGACGAACGACGGACATCATGCGACCAAAAGGTGAGCAAAAAAATATAGAATAAAATAAAATACAATTCAGTCATTTTTGAAGAGGTCATACGGGAAAATACTATTCAATGATCAAGAAGGTAATTATGGTCAGTAACTGGACAAGCTGTAGCTATGTGCGTTTTGTGACCAATCGACAATTTATCGCTTCAAATTATTCAAATTACATATGTCGATAATCTATAAATGAGAGTATATACTTAACAAGCTGAATAACTTAAACCCTAAATACAACAAACCATTACTGAGTCTTCGCTCTGTCAGAGCAAAATCATGGATTTTACACACATTTTTTATACCTTGCAAGGCGGAGCCAAAGTAACGGATTATATTAATTTCGGTTAAGGAAAGTCAGGATTTTTTTTAAATATTTACTCGCTTTTTTGTTAGTCGAAAATAGAATCTCAACCCTTAAATCGTGAATGGGTTACCCGACCCTAAAGTAACGAGAGTTTTGATATCCAAACGATGTATATGTCCACTCTTGCTAAACACCTATTTTCTATTAGTTTTAGGATTCAACATATTACACGTGTAACTTTTGAAAGAACCCAAAATAAAGAAAGTAAACTCGCTAAATTATGTCTCGGATAAGCCCCACATTGTCAGCTGAAAAAACTAACGCAGAATAATTACAAATCAACCAACCTACATTGCAAGTGACGTCACTTTTTTTTCCTTTCTAAAGGCAAAGTTAAAATTAAATTGTAATTTGACTCACATTAAACAACTGTTGTAATTAGCGCAGTCGGTAACGCACCCTAGTCTAAGTAATGTGCTTCAGGGGTTCGTATCGGAATATTTTTTTTCCCTAAATTCAAGATTAAAACTTGGTGCATTGTGTTAGCGATTTTGAAAAAAAAATCGCTTTCCATTTTTTAGATATTTCTGAATACATGAGTTGAAAGTAGAAAAATATTGAAATACTGACACACCAGTAGAGAAAACAAAAAATTATATAAAATGAAAAATTTTCTTACACATAACGAATAAAAAATTTATAAACAATTTTAAAATAATGGAATGAATTATTTCCTTTATTGAAAATACACTAAAAAGATCATAATATTATAACTCGAATACGCTATTGTGACTTGTGATTATAATACATTTGTATACAATCGACGAGTCAAAATAGCGAATTTTACTTATACATATAATATGTAATCTGTCAGAGTTTCGAACCTCAATATCAACCTAAATATCACTTTATTTTCGTGAGGCGGAGACGTATGTCCGAACACACCTGTTAACTTACTACCTGAGCTATTTTCCCACTTATCAAAGTCCAGTGTTTTTACTATTTATTAAACCTTATATATTTCACAAAGCAATAAGATAACAAACAAATCATGACGTCATATGCAATGTTGGTCGGTCGGACTGAACAACTCAACTCTCTTCTCGTTAGGAGGTGGTGGCTGAAAGAAATCTCCATACAGTTTGAAGGATTTACATATTTACATGTACTTACTTCTGTAAAAAGCTTTAAAGCTTGGAGTTCTACTGCCTTCGTTCCATACAATATCTTTTCTGAAATAGATTTAGGAATAAAGGGGTTATTTTCTTAAATGTTCGGTATGGAATTTCAAAACCAAACATTAATAATGTCTTCATTTCATGTGATTGAGTGCCATTTAAGTTGTATTGTATGATTGTGTGGGGAATACAAATAGTCCATATGACACAGCTATGAACACCGTGAAATCTAGAAGGTGAGTAATTTGGATAGGATCTTGGGGGTTTAAGTGAAAATTAAAGGGAGGTAAAATCATATCTTATTTTTTCCCCTTTAGTATAGATCTTAAACTGAATTACTAATCTATTTGTGTGTCGTAACGGTCCAATAAGAAACTTCCATGTTAACACTAGTTCATGAAACGCGTCCGTAAACGCTCCGCATTTCTATTCAAAACAACTTTCCACTCAGTGGTAGCTTTCGCTAGCGGACACCAGAATTTTCTAATTATCCGTTAGGACACACACATTTGTGTATAAAATAATACAGTTCTTAGAAATTCATTAATGGTTGAAATAAACAATGAATGAGTCGAATGAGAGCCCGAATAAACAAAAATGGATAAGGTGAAAACAACAAAGCAGAAATTCCCCCCCCGTAAAATAACGTTAAGCAATGACCTTTAAAGCCTTCTTTTCCCGAGTTCGTTTTTAGGTGAGGTGACTTCAATTTCACACCGAACCTACCTTACAACCGAAGGATAATCACGTGAACGTTTCTATAAATAGAGTCAGGTAATATTTGTTAATGTTTTGCAAAAAAAATATATATATATATATATATATAGAGAGACAATCCTTTGGATTGCACTGACAAATATATATATTTGTCAGTGCAATCCAAAGGAACTACCCGAATTACATACTGAACCTTTTTAAGGCCAGGAAATTCCCCTCAGGGAATTTCCTTGCCTATAGCGATCTTAAGGAAATTTATAGAACTACTAAAAAAGAAAAATGTTGGACTAGGTGTCTACTTTCATCCGACAAAGGCACTAGTTTCTGAATAATAACCGCGCAACCATGAAAAGATGACGTCATCATGTCACAGTCTATGACGTCATAGAGTCGAAGTCAATTTTCGAAATAAAGCAGAATATTCAGACGTTAAAAGATTGAGGGTTGTAGGAAAAGAATTGGATAATCGAAATGTCGTATCTACAGACTTTATTCATTTTCCAGGTACGACATTTAGGTCGAACAGCGATGAAGTGCGGAGGTTATAGGATGTTATGGTTTTATATCTGAATCATGACTTTCAGTTTTTTTCCCAAAATAGAATGTAATTATGTCTCTGTAGAGTAAAGGCAAATTGTTGGTTATTTACCAGAATATTTTATCTACGGCTTTATTCAAGCTGCAGGTACGACAGTTTGGGTTCCACAACCACAAAATGAGAAAGCTGAATATTTCCAGGCTTTTGCATGTATGTCCCGGGCGCCTTGTTACAGTATATCACTTCATTATATTGACATTCACCACGATCAAAACCATTCTAAATCGCTTACTTATTGCTCTATTTATTCAGTCAAAGCACTTATTCAAATCATTCAAAACTCCTCCACAAAAAGGGATTAGGGCAACGACTTCGTTGAAAATTAAAAATCACGATTTCACTGACTAGATTGAATTTGAAAGCGGTAAATTGGTTCCTTTGTTTGAATGGGGTATAACGCCGCTTTTAACAATTTGTCAGCTATATCGCGGCGGCTCTCGCACCCAACAATTGATTCCTGGTATTTTTCTTACCAGTACTACCATTACATCCTTTCCTAGCCTCTAGCTGCTATCTCACATAGGTCTACGATTATCAACCCATTGGTGAGAGACAAAAGTCGGAAAGAATGAGTGTCGCCGTAGAGGATGGAACCCGGGAACTCTAGATTCACTGTCCGACGCGCTACCAACTGCGCTATGACAGCGGCTGATTGGTTCGTTAAGACAAAGAAAGCTATTTATAGATCTTATAGGCATATTTTTGCTAAAGGGAGGGGATAATAAGTTTTACTATTTTTTCAATATTGAACAAAATTAGCGATAATGGATTAGCTTTCTTTAATCTTATTCAAAACCTACTCACCGCACTCGTTCATTTTTCACTTATTCTCAAATCACTCACTGTGTCAATTTTACGATATTCCGAACTGTAATATTACCTTGCATCGTCAGGAAACCTATCAAGTGTGTGTCCCAGGAGGAAATTGTTTGTGAGTTTTTTAGCACGAAGACAGGACTAAGTTAGTGTTGTACAACTCAATGTGGAAAAGAAGTTATGAATTAAAAATAATAATTATACTTCAGGTCATATCTCTTTCCTCAGGCTTAAATTGACCACGTCTTTAAGTTTTCATTTTTCAAATTTAAACATTTCATGGGCTTCAGTACTATCAGTACTTTAATTTATCCCTACAATCATCTTTTAATATGCTTTTGTCGAAGAAAATAGCGTGGAATAATGAAAAACTTTGTAACCTGGCTACTTTTCAACATAAGATATCTAGTAAATTACTCGACCATTGAATTTAATAATATGAATACGTCAGCTAGCCTAAAGGTAGGAGTTGTGAACATAGACTTTCACCAAAAATCATTTCTTTTGAACGAATTCGCAATACAATTTTACCTCCATTTAATTTTATTCATAAGTTGGTCATCTCACTTATTCAAATCCATTTCAAATTCTTTCTATGATTATTGACCTTGAAAATTTAACGATATTCTTGCATTTGGGCCCAATTTCAATACAAAATAGGTAAAGTTAACCCTTTCCTGTTTTACAAAATTTTGGACCTGTCCAAATTCAATGGTTTTGCAGACGAAAATTTAAAGTGGATTTAATTTGAAAGATAACCATTCATTAGGATAGAAAATAGTGTGGAAAAAGAAGAAATTGCTTGTCAGAAGCAATTTCTTCTTTTTTCACAATGTTTTCTCAATCATAAAATCACAGGCACGTAAAAAGCAGGGATTAAACAGCAAAGGGTTAAACAGTAAAGGGTTAAGAGGGTTACATTAGAGAAGTGCACGTTAAGTCATTGTTAAACTGATTCTTCTTTATGAAATCCAAGTACTCATTTGAGACGGTGCAAATGAGCACCAGCAACATAGCGTTTGTTTGAGTATTTAATTTGAATTTGAATTGGGGTTTTACGTCGCTTTCAACAATCTCTCAGTTATATCGCGACGACTGGAGCTCCTAACGATGTATTCCTGGTATTTCTCACACCAGTACTACCACCACACCCCTTCCTAGCCTCCAGTTGCTATTCCACATAGGTTTACGATTATCTACCCATTGGTGGAAGACAAATGTCGGAAAGAATAAGTGCCGCGGCCGGAGAGTTTTAGTATTTAAAATTGGTATCTTAAAGATGTTTTCGGTAGTTTAAGGAAAGAGTCATACTTGGATTTCCCGGGGTCTCCCTTTTTGGTACACTTTATCGACGGTCGATATAGCGTAGCAAATACGGAGACCCCGGTGTATTCGACGATGGGAAAGAATCAGATAACATTGCTATTTTTTCTTCACATTTTATGTAAAAATCAATGGCGAGTACAAAAGGGGAAAGCTAAAAATGTTAAGTTACTAGTGTTCATGTAAAATAGAAGTTTTCAAGGAAACCGTATTAATAAAAAAAAAATATTTATCACTTCGAATATCGATATAAGTGTATTTACAAAACTGAGCTCTGACGTGGGCGTTGAATCCATTAACACAGGTATATCGGGTATATTTAAAAAACATATGATACATTTGTAAGATAATTTGTATCTCTTTTAAGTATTGTTGAAACCTGTTTTATCTATTTTGAAAGAAAAGCACGGGAATTTAACCGTTAAAGTGTATTTCACGGCTCACCGCGCAAAATCTACCTATACTAAGGTATCGGATATGTAACCAATCACTAAAAATCGTTAAAGGCATACGCGCGTAAGGGAAGCACCACAAAACAGCGATACATTTTCAAAATCAAGAAACGTAACTCTGTTTGTTCTAAAATTGATTGAGATGGTCGTGAAACAAAACTGATAGTTTCCAGCCATCTTGGCGTCATCACTGTTGCTACACGATGTCGCAATTTTGCAAAAAAGCGCCCTTTTACATCTATAGGTATAAACAAATTTTCAATAAGATAGGGGTAATGTATTCAATAGATATCAAATGTTGAAAAGAAGTTAAATTATGAAATTTACCGTCATTACGTTTTTTCCATAAGCAGAATCTCGTGAAAACCGGTCTTTTTAAAAAACAAGCGAAAAGAGCCGTAAAATAAGCGAAAACCCACTTCCGGTTTACAGAGTCGGTGGCCGATGTCCATTGCCACCTTAAGACGTCACGTGAGCTGATGCTTAAGCATTTTGTAACAACGCCTTGCCATTCAGACGTTATGACACCGTATTTTTAAGAAACGCTTCTTGTTTATCGCAAGTACATTTTGCCATGCTTATTCATTGTAATTATTATATATTTAAGTTATATACCGAATAAAAAAGATTATTTTTTTTTCTACTGAAAGTAATTTTGTTATCAATAAGCTGTAATCACTTTTGTCTTGGATTGCAGAAAATAGCACAGCGCGAAATATGATATCATAAGACGTTGAAAGATAATACGTTTTTTAAAAGAATGTCCACTCAACCAAATCTTAATATTTGTTTAAACATATCTCTTCGAAAATTTTCCAGGAGATTGTACGGAAATTTCATACTTCACAAATTTTGAATGATTTATGATAATCATTTTGATAATAAAATGTTGAAACGGTTGTAATATTCGCGCACTGAAGAAAATGTGTCTCCACAAGAAAAGCTTACAAAAATGTATCAAATGATACTGTAATTTTATTCTTATGTGTTTCAGAATATTTGATTAAAAAAATAATCACTTCTTATTTATTTATTTTTTTTTACATCACCTATACTTCAAAAGCGTTTTTTTTTTTGCATCCTTTCCTACCGTTCAAATACATAGAGACAATATCAAAGTATATAATAAGTACAAAAGGTCCGTGAAGTTGGCAGCCTAGCAGCCTAGCAGCCTAGCAGAGTGAAGTTGGCAGCCTAGCAGCCTAGCAGCCTAGCAGACTAAAATTTTTTTTATCAAATTTATTGATATATAACCCTAGTATTAAACACTAGAAGTCACGTCAAACCGAAAACACTGAAATTCTAGTGAATGTAGAACTGTTCCGGATATATCACGTTATTCAACTTTTCCGACCAAAATGTCCCGAAAATTGCCCGCAACATATCAATCTCGCCCTAACAAATATAAGAACTTTAATCTTTTGATAAAAAAACGATAGTGGTCGTTTGAGGATGCTACGCTGCTAGACTGCTGGAAATGTGAAGTTGGCAGTCTGGCAGCCTAGCAGCCTAGCAGCCTAGCAGAGTGAAGTTGGCAGCCTAGCAGCCTAGCAGACTAAAAATTTTTTTATCAAATTTATTGATATATAACACTAGTATTAAACACTAGAAGTCACGTCAAACCGAAAACACTGAAATTCTAGTGAATGTAGAACTGTTCCGGATAATTCACGTTATTCAACTTTTCCGACCAAAATGTCCCGAAAATTCCCCGCAACATATCAATCTCGCCCTAACAAATATAAGAACTTTAATCTTTTGATAAAAAAACGATAGTGGTCGTTTGAGGATGCTACGCTGCTAGACTGCTGGAAATGTGAAGTTGGCAGCCTAGCAGCCTAGCAGCCTAGCAGAGTGAAGTTGGCAGCCTAGCAGCCTAGCAGCCTAGCAGACTAAAATTTTTTTTATCAAATTTATTGATATATAACCATAGTATTAAACACTAGAAGTCACGTCAAACCGAAGACACTGAAATTCTAGTGAATGTAGAACTGTTCCGGATAAATCACGTTATTCAACTTTTCCGACCAAAATGTCCCGAAAATTGCCCGCAACATATCAATCTCGCCCTAACAAATATGAGAACTTTAATCTTTCGATAAAAAAACGATAGTGGTCATTTTAGTATGCTACGCCGCTAGACTGCTGGAAATGTGAAGTTGGTAGTCTGGCAGCCTAGCAGCCTAGCAGCCTAGCAGTCTGCTAGCCTAGCAGAGTGAAGTTGGCAGCCTAGCAGCCTAGCAGCCTAGCAGACTGAAATTTTTTTTATCAAATTTATTGATATATAACACTAGTATTAAACACTAGAAGTCACTTCAAACCGTAAACACTGAAATTCTAGTGAATGTAGATTTGTTTCTCAACTTAATTATTGGTATCTTGATAATAGCAACTAAATTGAGAGTTATATAACTACGAAATAGATCGAAAAGGGCATTTTTATTTTTCTGTGGTGAACCATGTTATCTTTATTAATCTTTTCGGGGCGTAAACATAATGAAGACAAATCAAAATATACTATTTCACTTTATTCTGTTTGAACAATGCATCGTTGAATGTGAACTGGCATGTACGCGTCTCTTGTGTCATATGTTTGATAAATATCGCAGCCTCTTGCTATTTATTTTTTAAAACCGTACAAACAACTAAACATTCTCATCAACAATTTATGACTTAACAAATAACAAGAATAAAGAAAACCAAAAAAGTTTTTTCTAAGAAATTGACATTATGCTTTACATATTTGTAAACAAATTAATCAGGTCTTTGATCCATTCATAGCCTACATGTTACCTGTGACGTTTAAAGGTACCATGCGATAACTCCATAAAATCTATTTTGAGAAACAGACTATTACCGACGGTGGTACAAAAATGATACATTTAAAAAATGATAATAAACTAAGGCTAATCTTGTTGAATTATTGTAGAGTCAGAAAATAATACGAAACTGCACAGATGGAATAAGGATCAGTGATATGTTGCGAAAATTTTACATGGTACCTATTACTGTGATGGGTCAACTGTCATTTAAACATTTTATGACACGTTTTTTGAATCAGACATATAATGATTGATTGATTGAATGGATTTTAACGCCGCTTTCAACATTTTTTCAGTTATATCGCGGCGGCTGGAGCACCTAACAATGGTTTCCTGGTATTTCTCTCACCAGTACAACCACCACATCCTTTTCTAGCCTCAAGCTGCTATCTCACATAGGCCTACGATTATCGACCACTTGGTGAGAGACAAATAGTCGGAAAGAATGAGTGCCGCCGTCGGGGATCGAACCCGGGACCTCTAGATTGACAGTCCGACGCGCTACCAACTGCGCTATGACGGCGGCTGGATCAGACATATAAACTTTCGGTTTAATGAACAAAATACCAACTAGAGGCGCTTGAGCGCCTGATTCGCTCCATAGGCCTGAATATCCTGATAATGATTATTAAAGGATGATAAGGCTGTTTTAGAAAAATCATGATCAATGAATGATATGTTGAAAATTGACCTCTGCCTGTTTAAACCCTAATTATCATCCAATCACAATAATTTTGTGAAGTCTGATAATGGGTCAAGCAAGGATCATTCCAGTGAAATTTGGTTGAAATCCAAATATAAAAATTTTATCACTAACAGAATTTTACTGCAAAATATACTGGTGCTTTGCAAAATTTTGAATGATCTCATATGTCCGCCTTTCATTAAACACCACTAGAAAAATTTTACTTCACAATAATTTTTTGTCATCAAAACAAATTTCTTACTAATGATAAAAAATTATATATTCAATCCAATATATTTGTTTTATTCTGCCCAATTCCTTAGATTGCAGTCAACTCAACTCTATTTACCCCTATTTGAACCTCAGTAGAACAGATCATGTTTTACACCAATTTTCATCTTTGTGCAGTCACCCTTCGTTCAACTAAACTGAGCACTTCTCAGGGGGTAATCTCAGGCTACCTATTTCAACTAATGTTTCCTTACATTTCGATTTCAACAAAGGTTTTGTTACTTCTAATCTACAATCTTTACACTTATTAATTTTTCTAAGTCTTGAAAAAATCATCACTTATGTGACACCCGAAGGGTGACCAAATATTCACTTTTTATGTTAAATGTTCTCTGCCAATAAAATACATGATTTTCACCTTATCAAAATATTTTAAGCAGTGGTACAAATTTGCAGAAATTAAATTCCTATGATATTTGGTTGAATCCATCTGTTTAAACTTTGAGAAAATTTGTTTTTCTCTATACTGGATATTCCACCATTTAAAGAAATGACCTATGTCCATGAAAGACATATTTTTCATTTGATCACAATAGTTTTTTGTATACCGATAAAGGATCACTAAAGAAACATTTCACTGAAATTTGGTTGATGTCCATTTGTTAGTTTCTGAGAAAATGATTTTTAAAGTATTCACTATATAGCATAATAGAGAAATGGCCTCCGCCCAAAAATAAATATTTTTCATCTGATCACATTATTATTTGTACACTGAAAAGGGATCGCTTACGAATCATTCCAGTGAAATTTGGTTAAAATCCATTTGTTGGATTGTGAGAAAATGATTTTCAATTTTTTTACTATATTACATATTTAAAAATGATCTCCGCCCATAAGATACATACTTTTCATCTGATCACAATATTTTTTGTAAACTGATAGAAGGTCACTTAAGGAGCATTCAATTTGGTTGATATCAATTGGTAAGATTCAGAGAAAATGAAGAAGTAAAATAGGTAAAATAGGAGAAATTATGACAAAACTTATAGATTTAAAGGGAAATTATAACGAATCAAAGAGCAAGAAACACATTATTTTGAAATGATTGTAAAGCATTTCTTTTTTTTTCAAAAGTCTCTCAAACACCCTCACAGCTTTATTTCCTAAAATATATATCGTAAAAAGTCCATACAAAGAATAGTGTAGTGTAGAACAGGGAAATGTTCGCGTCAAGGAATGCTCAGGTTTTCCTGCACACGGTTCTATTTGTGGCGTTTTATTTTATAATAAGAAAGGTTTGATTTCAATAGATCTAGGTGAAATGGATTTAATCTCGTATTATGCACTTATAAATTCATTTTGACTTGCCAATCGCCGTAAATGATATGTGAATAAATCTCGATTTCAGCTTGCGATATAATATATTGTTAATTTCACACTAAGACTCTGCGTATGAGATTATTTGCGAAAATAAATATATTTTTGTCTTATTAAGCACACAAGTAAATAATCAATTGAGTTTAAAATTCAGGGAAACTTAGAAATCTTGTCCATTCTAACAATTTATATCGCTTAGGAACTTGAAAATATATTTTGTGGGTTTTTTAAGAGTTAACTTTCATTGCAATTTAAGTGATTAATAACCGGCTGCTTGTTCGCAGCGTTTTTAAGTCAGTGAAGCTAACCACCCCGCGAAAGACGATTGTAAATTTAAACGCGCGAAAGCATTTCCAAGTTTACAGCAAATTGTAAATATTACCGAGATATTTAAATTTGGACAAATTAGACAGATACAACACAATAATTGGTGGCTAGGACATGTTCGCACGAAAGACTAGCAACGTCTTTAGTACCCAAGTCCTGTGACCTGTCCAATGCTCAGGAAAAAAGGCATCTGCAAGCCCATCAGAAATTGTACACTCCACAACAAAGCGAAGCGTATGTAAGAGTGAAGCGTTCGCGATCATACTGTTATTCTAAACCAATGAGGGTACTGACAGCTTTCAATATGAACAGTTTTCTAGCAAGTTGCCCTGAACCTACTGTCAACGTTTACCAACACGTTACAAGGTAATAAAAATTTCTCAACTACATCTAAATCTTATCTAAATTATCATTTCAGTCGAATAAAACTATTTTGAATAAAACAAGGTAATATTTTAGATATGATTTAATATCACAAATACCAATACTTTTCTTAACAGATATCATGCATGTTCGTCAGATTGTTCGATGTAGCGAGGGCCTCACCGTCCTATTTCGAAAAGCAGTCGGCAACGTTCTACAAGAAGTTTGTGACAAATGTGACAAATCAACGATACATAGGATTTCTCTTAGATCGTTGACGTGTCGATAAAATTTAACTAAAATTGAAATTTAACGATCTAGTTAGCGACTGAATCCCCCGGCCATCTTCTTTTTATTCTTTTTCTCATATGTCTATATTTTCTTGTCCTTTTCCCATCAGATTTTTGCGACCAGTAAGCATTTCGCTTCGCAGGCGATAAAAAGACTGGTACAACGCTAGCGTTGTATTCTTTCTAATCGAAAAATGAAAAATAGAAGGCGCCTACGCGATAGTCCTGTGACCGGTCCAATTCTCAGGAAAAAAGGCATCTGCAAACGCATCAGAAATTATACCCTCCATAACAAAGCGAAGCGTATCTAAGAGTGAAGCGTTCGCGATCATACTGTTATACTGAACCAATGAGGGTACTGACAGCTTTCAATGTGAACGGTTTCAGTGTTTTCGGTTTGAGGTGACTTCCAGTGCTCAATACTAGTGTTATATATCAATAAATTTGATAAAAAAAATTTCAGTCTGCTAGGCTGCTAGGCTGCTAGGCTGCCAACTTCACTCTGCTAGGCTGCTAGGCTGCCAGACTGCCAACTTCACATTTCCAGCAGTCTAGCATCGTAGCATCCTCAAACGACCACTATCGTTTTTTTATCAAAAGATTAAAGTTCTTATATTTGTTAGGGCGAGATTGATATGTTGCGGGCAATTTTCGGGACATTTTGGTCGGAAAAGTTGAATAACGTGAATTATCCGGAACAGTTCTACATTCACTAGAATTTCAGTGTTTTCGGTTTGACGTGACTTCTAGTGTTTAATACTAGGGTTATATATCAATAAATTTGATAAAAAATTTTTTAGTCTACTAGGCTGCTAGGCTGCTAGGCTGCCAACTTCACTCTGCTAGGCTGCTAGGCTGCCAGACTGCCAACTTCACATTTCCAGCAGTCTAGCAGCGTAGTATCCTCAAACGACCACTATCGTTTTTTTTATCAAAAGATTAAAGTTCTTATATTTGTTAGGGCGAGATTGATATGTTGCGGGCAATTTTCGGGACATTTTGGTCGGAAAAGTTGAAAAACGTGATTTATCCGGAACAGTTCTACATTCACTAGAATTTCAGTGTTTTCGGTTTGACGTGACTTCTAGTGTTTAATACTAGGGTTATATATCAAAAAATTTGATAAAAAAAATTTTAGTCTGCTAGGCTGCTAGGCTGCTAGGCTGCCAACTTCACTCTGCTAGGCTGCTAGGCTGCTAGGCTGCCAGACTGCCAACTTCACATTTCCAGCAGTCTAGCAGCGTAGCATCCTCAAACGACCACTATCGTTTTTTTATCAAAAGATTAAAGTTCTTATATTTGTTAGGGCGAGATTGATATGTTGCGGGCAATTTTCGGGACATTTTGGTCGGAAAAGTTGAATAACGTGATATATCCGGAACAGTTCTACATTCACTAGAATTTCAGTGTTTTCGGTTTGACGTGACTTCTAGTGTTTAATACTAGGGTTATATATCAATAAATTTGATAAAAAAAATTTTAGTCTGCTAGGCTGCTAGGCTGCTAGGCTGCCAACTTCACTCTGCTAGGCTGCTAGGCTGCCAGACTGCCAACTTCACATTTCCAGTAGTCTAGCAGCGTAGCATCCTCAAACGACCACTATCGTTTTTTAGCTCCACTGGCCGAAAGGCCAGCGGGCTATTGTCATGGCGGGGTGTCCGTCGTCCGTGCGTCCGTGCGTGCGTCCGTGCGTCCGTCCGTCCGTCCGTAAACTTTTACTTTAAAAATCTTCTCCTCATAAAGTACTAGATGGATTCCAATCAAATTTCACAGGAATGTTCCTTGGGTGACCCTCTATCAGATTCCTTCAAAGATTTTTAATCGGTTGAAAATCATGGCTGTAGTGGGCGTGGCTAATTTCCATATATGGTAATAGGTGGCTTTTCTCAGAAACTAATTGCTGGATATTAACCAAACTTCACATGAATTATCCTTGAGGGGCCCTCTATCAGTCTGCAAAAAATCATTGTGATCAGATGAAAAATATGTATTTTATGGGCGGAGGTCATTTCTCTATATGTTATATAGTGAAAACTTTGAAAATCATTTTCTCAGAATCTAATCAATAGATATCAACCAAATTTTACATGAATGATACTTGAGTGACCCTTTATCAGTATAGCAAAAATTATTGTGATCAGATGAAAATTGTGTATTTTATGTGCGAAGGTTATTTCCCTAAATGTTATATAGTGTAAACTTTGAAAATCATTTTCTCAGAAACTAATCAATAGATATCAACCAAATTTTACATGAATGTTACTTGAGTGACCCTTTATCAGTATAGCAAAAATTATTGTGATCAGATGAAAATTGTGTATTTTATGTGCGGAGGTCATTTCCCTATATGTTATATAGTGTAAACTTTGAAAATCATTTTCTCAGAACCTAATTGATAGATATCAACCAAATTTTACTAGAATGATTCTTTAGTGATCCTTAATCAGTCTATTAAAAAATATTGTGATCAGATCAAAAATATGTCTTTTATGGGCAGAGGTCATTTCTTCAGATAGGTTATATGGTGGAATATCCAACATAGGGTAAAACAAACTATCCTGAAAGGTTCAACAGATGGATTAGATATCATGGAAATTTTATTTCTGTGAAGTTGTATCAGTCTGCAAAAAATATTTGATTAGATGAACAGCATTTTTTTTTATTGGTAGAGGGTATTATCACATATAAAGTGAATATTTGATCACCCTTTTGGTATCTTCTCAATGATGAATTTTTCTAGACTTGTTAAATTTAATAGGTGTAATGATTATAGATTAGAAGGAACAAAACCTTTGTTGAAATTCAAATGTATAGAAACATAAGTTGAAATAAGTAGCCTGAGAATACCCGCTCAGAATTGGTGAGTTTAGTTGAACAAAGGGTGAATCTGCACAGAGTGTAAAATGATGTTCTGACCTCCTGACATTCAGAGTGGGGTAGAAAGAGTTGAGTTCACTGCACTCTAAGGCATTGGGCAGAATAAAATAAATATATTGGATTGAATATTTTACTTCTTACTATCATTAGTTAGAATTTTGTTTTGATGACAAACAATTGTGAAGTAACATCTTTTAGTAGTGTTTAATTAAATGTGGAAAGATCTACAATCAAAATTTTGCAGACCAACACCCCTATATTGTGCAGTAACATTCTGTTAGTGTTGAAATTCTTATATTTGGATTTTAACAAATTATCACTAGGGTCACCCATTATCAGACTGCACAAAATTATTGTGATTAAATGAAAAATATTTGTGTAACAGGTAGAGGTCAATTTTGTAATTCACTGATCATGAGTTTTTTTATGCAGAAATATTTCAGCATATGACCCTTATTTACTTGAAATAAACATTCACTCATTCATTCACTTCAATTCTCATTTAAACAGCTTTATCATCCTCTAATAGTCATTATTTGGATATTCAGGCCTGTGGAGCGAATCAGGCGCTCAAGCGCCTCTAGTTTATCAAAAGATTAGAGTTCTTATATTTGTTAGGGCGAGATTGATATGTTGCGGGCAATTTTCGGGACATTTTGGTCGGAAAAGTTGAATAACGTGATTTATCCGAAACAGTTCAACATACACTAGAATTTCAGTGTTTTCGGTTTGACGTGACTTCTAGTGTTTAATACTAGGGTTATATATCAATAAATTTGATAAAAAAATTTTTAGTCTGCTAGGCTGCTAGGCTGCTAGGCTGCCAACTTCACTCTGCTAGGCTGCTAGGCTGCCAGACTGCCAACTTCACATTTCCAGTAGTCTAGCAGCGTAGCATCCTCAAACGACCACTATCGTTTTTTTATCAAAAGATTAGAGTTCTTATATTTGTTAGGGCGAGATTGATATGTTGCGGGCAATTTTCGGGACATTTTGGTCGGAAAAGTTGAATAACGTGATTTATCCGAAACAGTTCAACATACACTAGAATTTCAGTGTTTTCGGTTTGACGTGACTTCTAGTGTTTAATACTAGGGTTATATATCAATAAATTTGATAAAAAAAATTTTTAGTCTGCTAGGCTGCTAGGCTGCTAGGCTGCCAACTTCACTCTGCTAGGCTGCTAGGCTGCCAGACTGCCAACTTCACATTTCCAGTAGTCTAGCAGCGTAGCATCCTCAAACGACCACTATCGTTTTTTTATCAAAAGATTAGAGTTCTTATATTTGTTAGGGCGAGATTGATATGTTGCGGGCAATTTTCGGGACATTTTGGTCGGAAAAGTTGAATAACGTGATATCCGAAACAGTTCAACATACACTAGAATTTCAGTGTTTTCGGTTTGACGTGACTTCTAGTGTTTAATACTAGGGTTATATATCAATAAATTTGATAAAAAAATTTTTAGTCTGCTAGGCTGCTAGGCTGCTAGGCTGCCAACTTCACTCTGCTAGGCTGCTAGGCTGCCAGACTGCCAACTTCACATTTCCGCAAGTCTAGCAGCGTAGCATCCTCAAACGACCACTATCGTTTTTTTTATCAAAAGATTAAAGTTCTTATATTTGTTAGGGCGAGATTGATATGTTGCGGGCAATTTTCGGGACATTTTGGTCGGAAAAGTTGAATAACGTGAATTATCCGGAACAGTTCTACATTCACTAGAATTTCAGTGTTTTCGGTTTGACGTGACTTCTAGTGTTTAATACTAGGGTTATATATCAATAAATTTGATAAAAAAATTTTAGTCTGCTAGGCTGCTAGGCTGCTAGGCTGCCAACTTCACTCTGCTAGGCTGCTAGGCTGCTAGGCTGCCAACTTCACGGACCTTAAGTACAAATACTGATTTTGACGGGTTAAAAAAGGGGTCGGTCCCTAAATGATGCCACGACGTCAACTCAGCGGGCTTTATCCCTTTTTTATCGCATCCACGTTAATGTCAATTTTACAAAGATGAATCGCAGTCATTATAGTGGGATTTTCAAACCTTGATAATTCGACTTCGTTGCTCCGTACTGTTCGCAAAAATTCTACCGAAATCATCCTTTAAGTCCATTTCACCTGCACCACCTGTGGCTCTTTTTCTACCGTACTTTAAGATGGACAATTTAATATAGGAATTAATATTCACCTGAATAAACAACCAACACTAACACACAAATATACAGCTATAATAATCGTGAAATTGACAAGCTGAGTGACATTTGAATAATTTCGGAATGACATGAAATGAGTGCGATGATCAGGGAAATCAAACAAATTGAAATGGTGTTCAAGATGAAACCATTTGCGATATTTACTACCTCCCTTTAATAGAATATGCATACAAGTTCTGTAAATAGCTGTATTTCTTCACAAACGAGTCAAACGCTTACAGTATTCACTTAAGTATGTGAATTCGTTTATTTATTTTAGCCATTTTCGTTTTAATGTAGTTGATGATCTTATCATTTTTCGTGATTTTGGAGGTTTTGGAATTGTTTGAGTGAGTGGTTTGAATGAATAAATAACGCGCTGTGTACAATGGTTTTGATCGGAGTGAATGACAATTTCACAATGTTATTTACTAAGATCAAATCAAATAAAGGAGAGTCACGAACCTGGTAAAACACTGGAATAAATCGACACTCAATGATTGTGAAGTCCTTAGGTTAAACCCGTCCTGTCCGCATTCATTCATGCCCCCGACAGCCTCAACAAAGGCAATTTGTGGTGTGGCTCCCGATAGACTTATCTCTGCTGGAACTGACCAAGATAGCGCTTTTGTCTAAAAAAATATAAAATAACGTTAAGCTTGTATTACGTGACCGCGTCAAGGGACTACAAAATCGGTCACTTACAGATAGGAATGCCGTGGACTAGTCGAATGAACTTGGAATGCAAATTAATGTACGTTTTTTTTTTATTTTTGTCATTATGCCTGGGTTTAACCAGATAAACTTGGGATGGGATTTACTTGTAATATATGCTTATTTCGCCTAAGACTCTGTGCATATTCCGTATATCCTCGGAAGATCTCCGAGTTATAATTACGTACACTTAGGACACTTACGTACATTTAGTAAAATATCTCAACCTAACCGATCAATGAGAGCAGCAAGTTATAGCTCAGTCGGTTAAGGCGCATTACTCTCAATTATTCATCCATGTGATTAATTCACCGACGCGCCATATTTTTCTACTCATATTTTTTTAAGTCTCGAATTCAAGCTTACACTGAGACTTTTATTTTAAATCAGTGAACGACCGTTTTTAGCTGAATTTTATTGCGACATTTAAGATACAAAGAACCCTTTGTAGTTGTAAAAAATGAATTAGCCTATACAGTGTACTTTTGGTTTAAACATATTTTATTCAGATAATTTACATGTTTTGTATATGTATGATTACAATATATATGAAATGGTTTAGAACGAAAGCTAGGAGCTTATATTGTTCTTCTCCAAATAACCAGTTATTTTTTCATACGCTGTGATCTAAATTGAATAAATAGTAAGAGTATATGGAAATAAATACAATAAATTTTAGAAGGTCGATGTAACGCTATAATAGCTATTTTAAATATAGAAAAAGAAAAAGACGAAGCTGAAATAACAAAAATTTTTGGGTGGGCGGTGGTGTTGGTGTTGAGGACAAGATTGCTTATCACACAAATGTCTCCTACGTTATGCCTGGCAGCACTCAGAAGAGGATTTGCGTCGAGTGTAATAATTCGAAATTAAGTTAAAATATATCTACATATACAAAACATTTTTATATACATGTGAATACATATACATGTATACTCACACATGTATAGACGTTCATAATGGGAATCTATTGGACATTCTAATATCAAATTGGATGATTAGAACCTTCCACTCTTTTTTATAAAATCATGCACAGAGGCAAAGATTTGTTGGTTTTCTGTCAAAGATAGCTCTTGTATTCCAAAGAGAATGGTTCTAAGGTTATATTCAGATATTTGATTTATTTCGTTAATCATAGATTGCCTTATGGTACGATAAAATCTACATTCAAGGAAGAAATGTTTAGTTGACTCTATTTTCCCGCAACGACATAATGGTGAGTTAACTACATTTTTATAGAAAAGATCCTGAATAAGAGAACTACACTTATTTCTAAGCCGCGTGTGTAAGATTTGAAACTTTCTTTCCCCAAAGTTAAGAAGTTTGTTTACAGAAGGTTTATCAAGATTGATAAGACGCTTGAAAGCCGATAATGATTGTGCATGTTTTTGGCTTTCTGTTAAGAGATTCCATTCGTTAATAGTAGCTGGTAGAAATGAGTTTTGATAAAGATTGGTTCTGCAATGTAAATTCTGAAGGTTTGTGTCATTTACTGTGTACTTTTGTGTCTTAATCTATGATGAAAAGTGTTTCCCAATTCTCAGAAAATGTACTTTTGTCCGATTAGGTTTAGTTTCGACATCTCCTAACCCCCTCCTAAACAAGCTCTGTTGCCAAAGTTACCACAAAGCACGAAGGTGCCCATAATCACCAGAGCCGTATTTGATGTTGCTGTTGTTGTATTATAAAAAAAAATACTCGATATTTAAAAGAAATGTCACCAAATTTCAAGCAAGTAGCTATACTCCACAATACCACAGTCTTAAAAAAGAAAAATAGGGAAAAAATAATTAGACCGAAAAAACTTTCTCCCACTGGGTTTAAACTTGTGGTCTCTTGAATCAGAGGCACATATCTTAACTATCTTCAAATAGTAAAGACTAAAATCATAATTCAAAATAGCGGAAAGCGTCGATCATCGACGAATTTCCGATTTCACTCAAGGAAAATAAATAGAGTCTCGGGCGAAATTAGCCAAGGAATAATTGCTTCGTTAAAGATGTTTTTGTTTGAAGCAAGGACAAGATCACAGTTCAAGGCCTTACACAATGAGAGGAGCTCTAAACTAGTTATCATGGCAACCATCGTTCTGCAGGGTTTCCAATGCTGTGAAGTATTTTGTAAAGATACGATGTGTGAAATTTTAAGATTTTCAAACTCGGCATAAAATCGGCGAATTTCGGAAGATTTGTAGTGCTTCCTGTCTGAAATCGGCACCAAAGCAGACTAAAAATAAATCGGTGTTAAAATTTCAAAATGCACAATTTTTTACAGATTCTTTAATCGTGCCGAAAACGGTGTAGCTCAGAGTACGTCGTCGTTGTTCGTAGTAGGCAAATTGGCGTAATTCTGAGTTATTTTGGGCCAGAATCGGCGTGCATAGTTAGGCGATGAACCATTAATAATGCCGATGTATGTCAAATAGCCCGATACTTGCCATATCGATCAACACAGATGAACCACGATCTGTTGCCATATTATCCGTAAGTACCTCCTTAAGTAAAACTACGAATTACCTCGCATTCCGAGAATTGTATTAAAGTGAATATTAACTTTGCAATTATTTTATTTTGATCCTTATATAACGATACTGCATTACAAACAAAGATACGCAGGAACTAAAAATAGACACCTAATCCTACAATAGAAAGAATTCTAGCTTCAACAATAATATGTATGCCTCCTACATCGAGTACCTCAGTTCAACCGTTAGGAACAGTTGCAATCTTACCATTACCTTAAAACACCAAAAGAGGTAATAGATGCCTGCGAGTTTATTTGGGCCATTGGTTGTTGTTGGTTTGGCAAAATGTCACTTTAAATCATTTTATAGCTTGGTATATTGTTGTTGTTTAATTTCCTTAATACCGTAAGAATAAGAATTATGTAACTAACGTTTGAAATCGGGACATTACCCAGGAAAAAGATGAAACATGTATTTGATTGGCATCCCTCGGCTTCATTAAGTTTTAAAAAGAATCGTAAAGTTATTGAAACGAATTTAAAGGATAAAAATGGTTTACGTCTCATTTCATGTAAATTTTCAGCGTAGGATCGATTTAGATTTTATAAAATGAAGGACAAAACCTATAATTCACGAGTGGCAGAGCCACGAGTGAAAATACAGCTTTTGTTGTCTATGAAATGGAATAGCAATCGTTCTAGACTGGTAAACCTGTCCCATCTACGCTACCCTCCGATACTGGCTCGCCAATCAACAATCCATCTTACTCAAAAACAAACGATTATTCTATTCATTTGATGCAAAAACGCGACAACATGTGAAGATTTCGAGACAATAAAGCGAGTCATTTTGTACGCGACTTTAATGCAGATTTCATGATGACGTCGCTTATAGGGCTCCATTAAGATCACGTCAGATAGGGGGAAATGAACGAAAACAAGGTATAAGCTGTTGATAATTTTTAAAATCTAGCAGTCCGCAAAGAATTGCAAGAAATGTCTATATCAGTAGGTATAGCTATTTTTTCCTATTTAAAGTGGATTTCTAACTAGATCAAGAACAAACCGAATTCAAAGACGGGAGTATATTTATCGCCTTAAACACCTTAAAACAAACACTTTACCTTTTGTATGTTCATACCACGTAGGAATAATCTTATGCAGAAATTTTCCTTGATTTTTCCAACAAAGTCGAAATGTAAATCGGCCTGAAAAAAGTCACAATAAAGTAAACACTAAAGCAAGGTAAAATGTTCCGCAAAAGCGTAAATGTATCCTAAAACCTAAAGGACTAACGTAATAATAATAATAATAACAATAATAGTAACATAATTTATAGAAGGGAATATGTTAAGACACACGTGTACAATATGTATATACAAATCTTATTTTTAACATGGCCTTCAACAAACCAAACAAACAAATGTTTCTCTCTCTCTCTCTCTCTCTCTCTCTCTCTCTCTCTCTCTCTCTCTCTCTCTCTCTCTCTCCCCCCCTCTCTCTCTCTCTCTCTCTCTCTCTCTCTTTTTTTTATCTCTCACTATCACTCTCTCTCTCTTTCTCTCTCTCACACACACACACACACACACACACACACACTCTCTCTCTCTTTCCTCTTCATTCCCCTCTCTCTCTCTTTCTCTCTCTCTCTCTCTCTCCTCTCCCTCTCTCTCTCCCTCTCTCTCTCTCTCTCTCTCTCTCTCTCTCTCTCTCTCTCTCTGTCTCTCTCTCTCTCTCTTTCTCTCCCTCTCTCCCTCTCTCCCCCCTCTCTCTCTCTGTCTATCACATATAACACATATAACAATTTACATATTATAATGGAATTCAACTGAAATATTTAAAGGAAATTACTCATTATTTAACAATTATACAACATTAATGTAATACAATTAACACCAATATGGTCAGCAATTTCAAGGACATACACGGACAATATTACTGTAAGTAGTAAATGAACAAAACATATTAATAAAATGACGTGTAGGATAACATATACTTACCTGATTGTAGAGCGTCATAGAGTATTGAGATGACGACGTGTAGGCTAACATAAGCTAACCTGGTTGTAGAGCGACATATAGTATTGAGATAACGACTTATAGGATATATATAGTATTGAAATGACGACGTGTAGGCTAACATAAGCTTACCTGGTTGTAGAGCGACATATAGTATTGAGATGACGACGTGTAGGCTAACATAAGCTAACCTGGTTGTAGAGCGACATATAGTATTGAGATGACGACGTGTAGGCTAACATAAGCTAACCTGGTTGTAGAGCGACATATAGTATTAAGATGACGACTTATAGGATACATATAGTATTGAGATAACGACGTGTAGGCTAACATAAGCTTACCTGATTGTAAAGCGACATATAGTATTGAGATGACGACTTGTAGGCTAACATAAGCTAACCTGGTTGTAGAGCGACATATAGTATTGAGATGACGACGTGTAGGCTAACATAAGCTAACCTGGTTGTAGAGCGACATATAGTATTAAGATGACGACTTATAGGATACATATAGTATTGAGATAACGACGTGTAGGCTAACATAAGCTTACCTGATTGTAAAGCGACATATAGTATTGAGATGACGACTTGTAGGCTAACATAAGCTAACCTGGTTGTAGAGCGTCATATAGTATTGGGATGACGACGTGTAGGCTAACATAAGCTAACCTGGTTGTAGAGCGACATATAGTATTGAGATGACGACTTATAGGATACATATAGTATTGTGATGACGACGTGTAGGCTAACATAAGCTAACCTGGTTGTAGAGCGTCATAGAGTATTGAGATGTCGACGTGTAGGCTAACATAAGCTTACCTGATTGTAGAGCGACATAAAGTAACTGTATTGAGATGACGACGTGTAGGCTAACATAAGCTAACCTGGTTGTAGAGCGACATATAGTATTGAGATGACGACTTATAGGATACATATAGTATTGAGATAATGTCGTTTAGGATAACATATTAAGCTTACCTGATTGTAGAGCGACATATAGTATTGAGATAATGACGTGTAGGATAACATATTAAGCTTACCTGATTGTAGAGCGACATATAGTATTGATATAATGGCGTGTAGGATAACATATTAAGCTTACCTGATTGTAGAGTGACATATAGTATTGAGATAATGACGTGTAGGATAACATATTAAGCTTACCTGATTGTAGAGTGACATATAGTATTGAGATAAAGCCTGTTCAGCGTCAGCTGTTACTCTACCCGACTGATTAAAGTACCTGTAAGAAGGCGAAGCATGAAATAAGCAAATCAAGGAATTTTAGATGTTCCCTTTTTTTTGGGGGGGGGGGGGGAGGGGTGACTTTTTGAATGTTGTAAGGATATAATTACATTGGTCGAAAAACAAAATTAACAGGGAAATACACTGAGCAATGGCATCCAACCCAGTCAATGAATTTGAGATAATTCGCTTAAACCTGGTTAACATTTGACACGGACGCCGTACGATATCGCAGCCTGCTATTTTTGCTAAAATTGTGACCAAAAAAATGGTGACACTGTAATCGCATAATACCCGCTGGTACCTCGCGCGATCAGTCAACTGAATGAACTGTAGACCGTACGTCCAACGTAAGGTTTCTGTATCGTGACTACGCGGAGACCGTAGGATGATGAAATCGCTATTTACCAGCGAAATATCGCACGGTGAACGTACGATGTCCGTGTGGTGATATTGCGATGCAATTGATACGTGGTTAGGGTGTTGTGGTCTCCCCGCAATTGAAATTGTTGTCATACGGACACCTTATACCGACATACGGGTACCACAGGATTTTAGGGCTACGGCGTGTCACGGGTGCCGTACGGACTCTATGAGCCAAATGTAAACTAGGCTCCACCCCTTCATTTACCGCATTCTTACAACTCACTAAAATATACTTAAGGAAAAGGGTTCTGTTTCGTTTTGTTTTGTTCATTAAATCTATTGATTAAAAAAAATGTTTTGAAAATATTATTAAGGGATATCGGCCCCGTTTTTAAAATAAAAGGTCTGTTGCCACCGGCATTTGGTCACAAATGACGTATGTTAAGGTAACTGCGGACAGATAAAATGGTCGAAATTTCGACTTTCTTCAAATCTCACAATAATTGCTGAATTTTATATTTGGAGTGCGGGAATTAGCTAACACACAATGAAAAGGGTCTGAAGCTCGTTCATTTGACGTCGTGACGTCATTAAGGGGCCAACCCCTTTTCGACCCGCCAAAATGATTATTTGCAAATATTTTCTGAATTAATCGGTTGATTTTTACGAAAAAAGTTTCATTTAGAAAGTCAAAAAACGCCTGAACTAGTCGTTTAATTTCCGTGTACATTGAAATAGAAAAATGGGCCCAAAACGCTGCCTATTTCGCGATTTTTAAGATTTGACTTTCCTTTTTTTATTTCATTTTTTTGTAAATAAATAGATATTCCTCAAAATTTTGCCCGGTGACCTACATTGTATGCTGATTTTTTGTTATTTTGTAGCGAAAAGAATATTCTTTTCATTAATCAAATAAAAATGATATGTCTTCGGTTTAGATTTTTTATTAAACTCGATTTTCCGAAATTGTTACAACATTTTTCGCCGAATTCGACGTCGCACCAAAACCATCGGTAGTATGCTTATTTGGCACCAATCTCCGTATAACAACGCATTCTGAAATATTTGAAATTAAGGTTTATTGTAAAATGTATGATTCAGAGGTATCATATCTGAATGTGATCTTAAGAAATACGAAAATTCACTTATTTTTTCATCCATTTAAAAATACAGCTTTTGTGATCATTTGACGCGACGTTGCAATATCCTTTGATTTGCGATATCTACGCGGAATCGAATTTTACCAAAATCTAACCCGAAGACACATGGTTTTTATATCAAAAATCCTCAGCGGAATGGTTAGGCAGCAACATATCTAAAATTTATCATAGGTCACCGGACAAGTTTTCGAGAAAAAAGGCAATATTTTCAGTAACTGTACTCAAAAACAGCAACGCAGAAGACATTAACATTTAATACGTTACACTTTATTGTATTTCTTACATTTATTGCTTCATATCAATAAAAACATAACATCGGGCGTCTTTATACGAAGCAAATGGCGTTTTCGGGATAAAAATCGGTTTATTATTTCCAAAAATATTGGACAATTACTGATTTTGGTCCCTAAAAAGGGGTTCGTCCCCTTGATGACGTCATGACGTCAACTCTACGTTATGAAATTCATTTTTATGACCGGAATATGAAAGCGGGTACTTCAAAGTTCAGTTTCATCGCATTAGGCATGATTTGCAGACAATTAAAAATTTTGACCTAACATGACCCTCTATGTTTCCGCAGTTACCTTAAGTCCGAACGCATTTTAGCCCTTTTCACACAGCCTTAGACATTACAAGTTAAGTTTTGCATGAGAGCCTTTCTTTATTAACAAGCTAATAAAAAACTAGACGAATTCGCAGAAAATTGCTTGCCTTTCAGAAACATTATTCTAAATCATGAAATACAGAGGTTTTCTTTCGTTTTTTTAATTAACTCAACATGCATTGCATTAATTAGGCGTTGTTTATGAAGTATGACATTTTTTCTGTTCTTTAGGGTTCAGCAGTCTGCCTTTTTAACGACGTTAGTCAGAAAAGTTGAAACAACGTAATTTGATCCTTTTACTTTTTTAAGAAAATTCTATGCATATGCCATTTAGATATAATAATTCTTTATTCTTCCAAATATGAAGATAGCAAAGTGAAAAATACAAAACTTATATACAAACATATAAAGTGAGGATGAACATGCATAATTGAAGAGGAGAAAGACATATACAAATGCACACAAACATATAATTGCAGTCCAATAAAATAAAGAATTCTGATTGGTTTAAATCACACCACGTTGGGGAATCCATTGCACTTTTATTTCTGTATAAAATGCAATAGGTCTTTCGGGAAACCCCCGACCTTCGGTCTGCAAGTCCTGTGTTGCAGGAACTCGAATTAACCTAGTTCCCGATCATCAACGCAACAGGAGTGACCTCACTGGAATTTACTTCCGGAGGTAAAAGTAGATCTTAAAGAAAAAATAGTTCGTCTTTAAAATGGCATTTTGAAGTGGAGAATAGTGATCCACGTGCATATTTATGTAATTTTTTGCTAGTTTTGAATCTCTTCTTTAATATAACGCTTTGTTCGATCTTTTTTGTGCACGATTTCCTTTCCGGGAGGACGGATAAGGGACGGGGGGCGTACCCGAACTAACTGTCCTCTTCATGGGTGGGAAAAAGACGGTGCCTTTACTCTCGCTTGAATAGCCCAAAAGATAACCTGATTTGACCAAGTTTCTTTAGTTTCAAAAGATAGATCTATGAATGTAGATGAAGCGCTAATGACGTAATATATAAGAGAAGTGTTGTGGAATGCGTTGCAGCACCTGAAATTTGAGCAATTTTATATAGAACAAAGAAGGCCAAAAATCGGGTGGGGTCCGACCTAGATGGTAAAAAGGCCCGATTTTTAAAAAAATAAATTTGACCCCTTCAGGTAGTTTCAAATGATGTCATCTTTTGTCAATAGTACCAAAAAGTGTTAAAAAATGAAATTTTGTTGATTTTATCGATTTAAAATCGAATAATTAATATTTTTAAAAAAATTAAGGAAATTCTTTGCAAATATTTCTACTTGCATTTTTTAACTTTAAACAAAGTTAAAATTATCATTAAGTCAGTTTTAGTGCTATGGGAAGAAAGGATTAGTTTAATTGGTCAAGTGGGTGTAATTAATTGTGTAAACAATGCGATAGAATGGACTAGAAAACCCCTTACCCCATTTAACACCTGCGATTTGGTAATATGAGGCTATCACACATAGGTGATTGAAAAATCGTTTTTTCAATGCAAATTTTTTATTTACTTTACTCAGATTATTGGAAATAGACCTTTGTTGATAGGAAACAGGAAATATGCCCGTTTCTCCTAATTCAAAATCCCCTTTCCGGCTTGAAATTCAAACCCTTTTCGCCAAATGGGTAAGTTAAATATCGAAAGGAGCATATTTCAATATCACTTTTCTGACGTCCGTCAAATTTCAAGGCCAAAATTCTATGCTAATAAGCTTGAGAAACATTTGCTTTTCAATATTCATGCAATTAAAGGTGAAATTTTAGTAAGAAATTGTGAGAAAACGCTTAACCCTTACCCCGATAACGGTTTTTTCATGACTTGGTCGCAGGTGACGGGCCCCTTTTAAAAGCGTTTTTTGAGAGTCATTTTTAAGACATTTTCAAACTAGTTTTCTCAATTGAATTAGAATGTTTTAAAACACTTTTTAAAAAAGCAATTGAGAGACAAAAAGATTTGAATCAAGTTAATTTGCTAGCGGAGACATATGATATTACTTGTCAAAATGGTCAATTTTGTAAAATTTGTCCCACTTATCGTGTCAAGTTGTTTCATGTAAATTTATTGATCTTCCGTTTCTGATTCTTAAACAGTAAAGCCGTCATAGCTGAACACCTAAACGTGAATGAAACTCTCGACATAGCTTAAAATGATACAAGAGACCGTATTTCCAACCCTTAACACCCATTTCAGAATGGATATTTATTGAAGTGGGTACCCCCATTCCATGTTGTACAATGCACGATTCTCCTTCCCGTTTCGGTTTCTAATATCCTTTTTTGAGTTGTAATACAAAAAATCTGTCATGGAACAGAGCTTTCTAAGTGATCTATGACATAAAACTATATTTTAAGAATTTAAAATGAGCGGGCTCTGTCAGTTTTTCATTAAATTTCACCCCCAGTATGACTATTTTGACATGTTTTGGGGGGTTGGTTTTCGTTTTTCCTACACATTATGTAAGTTAACGATGCACAAACTCTTAAACGATGTTTTAGATCCTGAAAAATTTAGCAGAGATTGTGGAATTTTGAATTTCACCCTTTACCCTTAACGAACCCCTTTTCCATTCTAGGGAACGCTATTATACCATTTGATTCATCGAAATAGCGAATTTTGAGGCAAAAATGTCTGTTTTATTTTCTCTTTCTCCAGCTATTTGATATCTTTTAGCAGAAAACACTCTTATTGCTCATATTTTTATGATTTAGTTCTAGTTATTGGCATTAAAACGTGAAAATTGTGGAAATTTAGGTCAAAATAACCTTGACCAACAATGATTAACTCCCCTTTTTATTACCTCAAAATAAAGTTATGTTTATCATTTTTTGCTTAATAAGTTGGGACCGAGTAATAGTTCAAAAGTATACTTTCAGCAATCATTTCCAAAGGTCTTTTACCAAGAATTATTTAATTAAGTAACCATGGTACATCACAGAAAACACTACTCCGAATTCTTGCCTTTTTTCGCATAACAGGTCATGTCCTAAAAGCGCCATTTTTCAGTGACAAATGAAAATATTATAACTTTATTGACTTAACTTTGGTCGCAATACCCCCCAGCATTGACCAAAGTGTTTAGAAGTTAGAAGAGTGCAAAAAGCTCTTAAATATAGGAGTGACCTCACTGGAATTTACTTCCGGAGGTCGTTGTATGGTAAAAGTAGATCTTAAAGAAAAAATAGTTCGTCTTTAAAATGGCATTTTGAAGTGGAGAATAGTGATCCACGTGCATATTTATGTAATTTTTTGCTAGTTTTGAATCTCTTCTTTAATATAACGCTTTGTTCGATCTTTTTTGTGCACGATTTCCTTTCCGGGAGGACGGATAAGGGACGGGGGGCGTACCCGAACTAACTGTCCTCTTCATGGGTGGGAAAAAGACGGTGCCTTTACTCTCGCTTGAATAGCCCAAAAGATAACCTGATTTGACCAAGTTTCTTTAGTCTCAAAAGATAGATCTATGAATGTAGATGAAGCGCTAATGACGTAATATATAAGAGAAGTGTTGTGGAATGCGTTGCAGCACCTGAAATTTGAGCAATTTTATATAGAACAAAGAAGGCCAAAAATCGGGTGGGGTCCGACCTAGATGGTAAAAAGGCCCGATTTTTAAAAAAATAAATTTGACCCCTTCAGGTAGTTTCAAATGATGTCATCTTTTGTCAATAGTACCAAAAAGTGTTAAAAAATGAAATTTTGTTGATTTTATCGATTTAAAATCGAATAATTAATATTTTTAAAAAAATTAAGGAAATTCTTTGCAAATATTTCTACTTGCATTTTTTAACTTTAAACAAAGTTAAAATTATCATTAAGTCAGTTTTAGTGCTATGGGAAGAAAGGATTAGTTTAATTGGTCAAGTGGGTGTAATTAATTGTGTAAACAATGCGATAGAATGGACTAGAAAACCCCTTACCCCATTTAACACCTGCGATTTGGTAATATGAGGCTATCACACATAGGTGATTGAAAAATCGTTTTTTCAATGCAAATTTTTTATTTACTTTACTCAGATTATTGGAAATAGACCTTTGTTGATAGGAAACAGGAAATATGCCCGTTTCTCCTAATTCAAAATCCCCTTTCCGGCTTGAAATTCAAACCCTTTTCGCCAAATGGGTAAGTTAAATATCGAAAGGAGCATATTTCAATATCACTTTTCTGACGTCCGTCAAATTTCAAGGCCAAAATTCTATGCTAATAAGCTTGAGAAACATTTGCTTTTCAATATTCATGCAATTAAAGGTGAAATTTTAGTAAGAAATTGTGAGAAAACGCTTAACCCTTACCCCGATAACGGTTTTTTCATGACTTGGTCGCAGGTGACGGGCCCCTTTTAAAAGCGTTTTTTGAGAGTCATTTTTAAGACATTTTCAAACTAGTTTTCTCAATTGAATTAGAATGTTTTAAAACACTTTTTAAAAAAGCAATTGAGAGACAAAAAGATTTGAATCAAGTTAATTTGCTAGCGGAGACATATGATATTACTTGTCAAAATGGTCAATTTTGTAAAATTTGTCCCACTTATCGTGTCAAGTTGTTTCATGTAAATTTATTGATCTTCCGTTTCTGATTCTTAAACAGTAAAGCCGTCATAGCTGAACACCTAAACGTGAATGAAACTCTCGACATAGCTTAAAATGATACAAGAGACCGTATTTCCAACCCTTAACACCCATTTCAGAATGGATATTTATTGAAGTGGGTACCCCCATTCCATGTTGTACAATGCACGATTCTCCTTCCCGTTTCGGTTTCTAATATCCTTTTTTGAGTTGTAATACAAAAAATCTGTCATGGAACAGAGCTTTCTAAGTGATCTATGACATAAAACTATATTTTAAGAATTTAAAATGAGCGGGCTCTGTCAGTTTTTCATTAAATTTCACCCCCAGTATGACTATTTTGACATGTTTTGGGGGGTTGGTTTTCGTTTTTCCTACACATTATGTAAGTTAACGATGCACAAACTCTTAAACGATGTTTTAGATCCTGAAAAATTTAGCAGAGATTGTGGAATTTTGAATTTCACCCTTTACCCTTAACGAACCCCTTTTCCATTCTAGGGAACGCTATTATACCATTTGATTCATCGAAATAGCGAATTTTGAGGCAAAAATGTCTGTTTTATTTTCTCTTTCTCCAGCTATTTGATATCTTTTAGCAGAAAACACTCTTATTGCTCATATTTTTATGATTTAGTTCTAGTTATTGGCATTAAAACGTGAAAATTGTGGAAATTTAGGTCAAAATAACCTTGACCAACAATGATTAACTCCCCTTTTTATTACCTCAAAATAAAGTTATGTTTATCATTTTTTGCTTAATAAGTTGGGACCGAGTAATAGTTCAAAAGTATACTTTCAGCAATCATTTCCAAAGGTCTTTTACCAAGAATTATTTAATTAAGTAACCATGGTACATCACAGAAAACACTACTCCGAATTCTTGCCTTTTTTCGCATAACAGGTCATGTCCTAAAAGCGCCATTTTTCAGTGACAAATGAAAATATTATAACTTTATTGACTTAACTTTGGTCGCAATACCCCCCAGCATTGACCAAAGTGTTTAGAAGTTAGAAGAGTGCAAAAAGCTCTTAAATATAGGAGTGACCTCACTGGAATTTACTTCCGGAGGTCGTTGTATGGTAAAAGTAGATCTTAAAGAAAAAATAGTTCGTCTTTAAAATGGCATTTTGAAGTGGAGAATAGTGATCCACGTGCATATTTATGTAATTTTTTGCTAGTTTTGAATCTCTTCTTTAATATAACGCTTTGTTCGATCTTTTTTGTGCACGATTTCCTTTCCGGGAGGACGGATAAGGGACGGGGGGCGTACCCGAACTAACTGTCCTCTTCATGGGTGGGAAAAAGACGGTGCCTTTACTCTCGCTTGAATAGCCCAAAAGATAACCTGATTTGACCAAGTTTCTTTAGTCTCAAAAGATAGATCTATGAATGTAGATGAAGCGCTAATGACGTAATATATAAGAGAAGTGTTGTGGAATGCGTTGCAGCACCTGAAATTTGAGCAATTTTATATAGAACAAAGAAGGCCAAAAATCGGGTGGGGTCCGACCTAGATGGTAAAAAGGCCCGATTTTTAAAAAAATAAATTTGACCCCTTCAGGTAGTTTCAAATGATGTCATCTTTTGTCAATAGTACCAAAAAGTGTTAAAAAATGAAATTTTGTTGATTTTATCGATTTAAAATCGAATAATTAATATTTTTAAAAAAATTAAGGAAATTCTTTGCAAATATTTCTACTTGCATTTTTTAACTTTAAACAAAGTTAAAATTATCATTAAGTCAGTTTTAGTGCTATGGGAAGAAAGGATTAGTTTAATTGGTCAAGTGGGTGTAATTAATTGTGTAAACAATGCGATAGAATGGACTAGAAAACCCCTTACCCCATTTAACACCTGCGATTTGGTAATATGAGGCTATCACACATAGGTGATTGAAAAATCGTTTTTTCAATGCAAATTTTTTATTTACTTTACTCAGATTATTGGAAATAGACCTTTGTTGATAGGAAACAGGAAATATGCCCGTTTCTCCTAATTCAAAATCCCCTTTCCGGCTTGAAATTCAAACCCTTTTCGCCAAATGGGTAAGTTAAATATCGAAAGGAGCATATTTCAATATCACTTTTCTGACGTCCGTCAAATTTCAAGGCCAAAATTCTATGCTAATAAGCTTGAGAAACATTTGCTTTTCAATATTCATGCAATTAAAGGTGAAATTTTAGTAAGAAATTGTGAGAAAACGCTTAACCCTTACCCCGATAACGGTTTTTTCATGACTTGGTCGCAGGTGACGGGCCCCTTTTAAAAGCGTTTTTTGAGAGTCATTTTTAAGACATTTTCAAACTAGTTTTCTCAATTGAATTAGAATGTTTTAAAACACTTTTTAAAAAAGCAATTGAGAGACAAAAAGATTTGAATCAAGTTAATTTGCTAGCGGAGACATATGATATTACTTGTCAAAATGGTCAATTTTGTAAAATTTGTCCCACTTATCGTGTCAAGTTGTTTCATGTAAATTTATTGATCTTCCGTTTCTGATTCTTAAACAGTAAAGCCGTCATAGCTGAACACCTAAACGTGAATGAAACTCTCGACATAGCTTAAAATGATACAAGAGACCGTATTTCCAACCCTTAACACCCATTTCAGAATGGATATTTATTGAAGTGGGTACCCCCATTCCATGTTGTACAATGCACGATTCTCCTTCCCGTTTCGGTTTCTAATATCCTTTTTTGAGTTGTAATACAAAAAATCTGTCATGGAACAGAGCTTTCTAAGTGATCTATGACATAAAACTATATTTTAAGAATTTAAAATGAGCGGGCTCTGTCAGTTTTTCATTAAATTTCACCCCCAGTATGACTATTTTGACATGTTTTGGGGGGTTGGTTTTCGTTTTTCCTACACATTATGTAAGTTAACGATGCACAAACTCTTAAACGATGTTTTAGATCCTGAAAAATTTAGCAGAGATTGTGGAATTTTGAATTTCACCCTTTACCCTTAACGAACCCCTTTTCCATTCTAGGGAACGCTATTATACCATTTGATTCATCGAAATAGCGAATTTTGAGGCAAAAATGTCTGTTTTATTTTCTCTTTCTCCAGCTATTTGATATCTTTTAGCAGAAAACACTCTTATTGCTCATATTTTTATGATTTAGTTCTAGTTATTGGCATTAAAACGTGAAAATTGTGGAAATTTAGGTCAAAATAACCTTGACCAACAATGATTAACTCCCCTTTTTATTACCTCAAAATAAAGTTATGTTTATCATTTTTTGCTTAATAAGTTGGGACCGAGTAATAGTTCAAAAGTATACTTTCAGCAATCATTTCCAAAGGTCTTTTACCAAGAATTATTTAATTAAGTAACCATGGTACATCACAGAAAACACTACTCCGAATTCTTGCCTTTTTTCGCATAACAGGTCATGTCCTAAAAGCGCCATTTTTCAGTGACAAATGAAAATATTATAACTTTATTGACTTAACTTTGGTCGCAATACCCCCCAGCATTGACCAAAGTGTTTAGAAGTTAGAAGAGTGCAAAAAGCTCTTAAATATAGGAGTGACCTCACTGGAATTTACTTCCGGAGGTCGTTGTATGGTAAAAGTAGATCTTAAAGAAAAAAATAGTTCGTCTTTAAAATGGCATTTTGAAGTGGAGAATAGTGATCCACGTGCATATTTATGTAATTTTTTGCTAGTTTTGAATCTCTTCTTTAATATAACGCTTTGTTCGATCTTTTTTGTGCACGATTTCCTTTCCGGGAGGACGGATAAGGGACGGGGGGCGTACCCGAACTAACTGTCGCCTTCATGGGTGGGAAAAAGACGGTGCCTTTACTCTCGCTTGAATAGCCCAAAAGATAACCTGATTTGACCAAGTTTCTTTAGTCTCAAAAGATAGATCTATGAATGTAGATGAAGCGCTAATGACGTAATATATAAGAGAAGTGTTGTGGAATGCGTTGCAGCACCTGAAATTTGAGCAATTTTATATAGAACAAAGAAGGCCAAAAATCGGGTGGGGTCCGACCAACATTGCTATTTGATCTATTATAGATTAAGATATTTTCGAACGAATTTACGACTACAAGCATACAGTTCTGATTCTGAGCCGACGTAAATAAACATAGAAAACTGCGAGTCGACGTTTAAAAATACAGACTAACTTGGTAAAAACAAGTTTTTTGTTATAATTGCCTCTACGAATTCAAAAGTTGTAGTTTATTTGTATATCATTTGTTTTACTTTATGACAGTCCACTTTCATAGCGAGATGAAAAATACACGATCTAAAAATAAATTGTGTAATCTATACGCGCAGAAAGTAGACTTTAAGCTTCAATGTTTAGCCGAGTATTTTAATAGTTTCTTTGATCCAAAGGATTGCAATTATAAGGGACGAGTGTCTTTATCACTGCGTTTATTGGGGTATAAAGTGCAATTGCCTTAGCACATGGCGTGATTTGCCATGTGCTAGGACAATTACACTTTATAACCCAATAAACGCAGTGAAAAAGACACTCATCCCTATAATAAATTGTAAGAAATAGACAAAATAGCAATTTATTAATATAGTTCATTAATTGGTGCGCGAAATGGTTGATACAAGAATCAAAATTGCAGTGTATGCAAAGTTTAGACAATAAACAAATAACACTTGTATCATAAAAGTATAATTTCTTCGTTAATTTTTGCCTTCGCATTGATTAGACCGAGCAATTAGACAATCTAACATGTTTGTTATACCTACTTTTCCTTCCCCAGCGGCATTCAAACAAATTCAAAACTGCTGTAGATTGGAAGGTTTGAGGCCCCCCTTTACAAAAATGTTACATTTATTTCTAATAAAAAAAAAGACATTTGTCCATTACATGTAGTATTGTTGGAATGATCCGAATCAATTAAAAAGAACGATCGAATGGTTCAATGCGCATTGCAACTTTTATCATCCCGACTTAGATTGAGATCGGCCATTGAAACCATTTTAAACTTTGTATAGCACAGAAGATAGACTTTATTAAAAGTGTTGGATTTCACCATGTTCCTACGTATTTATACCGGGGCCGAATGGTATTCTACACCTGCTTACTTATTGTGAATTTTTGAGCACACATATTAAGGTATTCGCTGTCATTGGTTTAAACCTACTTCTTTTACATCGAAATGGAAACAATTTCTTACTATTTAGATGAATGCTTCTCGATTCTGTTTCCAGGAAATTTCCCTGTTACTGTGTTTCCGAATTAAAGAACCATAATCGATATCCATTCCCGGTGATCTAACTCAGGACATTTTGGTCAAGAGGCCGACACACTACCTCTAGACCACAGAGATCACACCCCTGTCATTGAATGCTGAATTCGATTGCTATTAGCAGCCTTGTTTTACAGGGCCATTTTGTCATCTTTACCTTTCCTGAATACTGTTAAATGTCAAAAATTGGTCGACAAAGAAAATAACACGTAAAATGTCGATCAAAAGAAGGCCATCTTAAAAGCCCAGGGTCGAAAATGCATTATAAATTTGTTTCGTTTCAATTAAGGCATATTTTCCATTTTCCAAGACCAACAAAGTGCAAGCAATGAAAAGAAATGTAACCGCTAGCTTCGTTTGAAATGAGTTTTGCATGTAAAATAATACAAAATAAAAGTCTTAAAAAAGGGCATTTTTTTTCTTTACAATCTTCATATTTGTAAATATTTTACGTAATCGCCGGGTGACGTAAAGCATGACGACTAGACGGCATATGACGATATGTTACGTAAGGATAACATCAGAAGGTGAACGCATATCGAAGATTTCGAAATTGGTATATATTAATGAGAATTGTAAAAGAAGGTCAGAGAAGGTTTTGTTAGATCTATTTTATGTCTCGTTTGTCTAGTTTAGTAATAAAAAAAAACTTTCTTGTTTTCTTTATTCGAAATCCATTTTCAACTGAAGCGTGAAAAACGTAGGGCCCATCGAAGTGAAAGTCCTTCTGGTTCTTGAAAAAATTAAGTGAACATAAAAGGACATCGCAATTTATATGCACATAAGCAACGTACGTGAGATATCTGTAGTTGGTGTGAGGGGACAAAATAAAAACACCCCATCAACCCCCACACATCGTTACCACTTACTAGATCTCATATCAACCCTCCACTGCTGGCATTGTGCAGTTTGTAGCATCAGACTCCCAACTTTCAATGATTTTGTCGTGGGTTCGATCCCCGGCAGCGGCACATTTCCTTTTCGATATTTGTCCGTCACAAATCGGTGGATAATCGTAAAATTAGGTTTAAAGCAGATGGAAGCTAGGAAAATATGTAATGATAGTTCTGGTGTATAGTTCTGTTGTGAGAAATACAAGGAATCTTTGCTAAGATGATTCAATCACGATGATTCGACAGATAAAATTTAGCATAGACTCCTTGAAAAGGAATAAAAATTGAAAACAAAAGCGTTGTAAAACTCGTACAAACAAAACCTCAACAATCGTTGTTAGAGAAGTAGGGAGCTCCAACTCAAGATCAGCAACCTGAATGTTATCAAATGAAAAAGATAACGTTAAAATATCTTACATGAGCTGTGATTGCTAAGTTATGATTAATTAAGAATATCACAGTACTTTTCGTTTTTAATGATATTGTTACGGCGCGTACTGGAGCGTAGCACGTACGGCTGGGTAGTGTACGCACTTGACGATTCCAAAAGCTTCAGCCGAGATACATACCCGAGAAGGGTGCTAGTTGATGTTTTGTTTGTTTGAATCTGGATTAACACCAAATTTAATAATCCTTCAGAGAAATCTATGTGTAGTATAAGAACTGGAATGAGTATATAGTATGGAAAAAAGAGTCATTCGACTCTTTAAAGAGTCGAATGACTCTTTTTTTCCATACTATACAATATCGTGTTATCCTCGAGTAAAGAAAAACACTGCCACAGGAGGAGCTAACAAGGGATTCCCAAGATTTATCGCACCAGTACTACGTTTTAATCCCTTTTTAGCACCTAGCTGATATGCGAAACACTTTTACGATTATCCATTTGTGACCCGTCACCCTAAAAGGGACCATCTTGGTAGTGCGTAAAGTGTCGACCCTAGCCAGACTGCGCGCATTGCACAGACTGAATAAATTTTCGCATTTCGCTTATTTCCTGAATCTAGAATGATCAATCTACCTTCCAGTGAAAATTTTTTGAAAAGCAACCTCTGGTTAACATATGCTGGACCGAATCCCTTTTTCAATTTTTTACAGAGTTCTCTGATGGTGCCTTTTTTTTCGTTACGGGTCACATTTATTGATGGGAGACAATGTCCGAGAGGATGTGTGCCGCCTTCGGGAATCAAACCAAGACTGGAATTATAGTTCGACGCGCTATAAAATTTGCCAAAGCGGCTGCAATGGGTGTATCTAACTTCTATATCGCAGCCCTCTCTCTCCCTCTAACAGGGAATCTCGTCATCAGTAAATCAGAGAGAGGACTACGTTATTCCTTAGTGTTTTTGTTTGTTTGATTGTTTGTTTTTAACGTCACGCTGTGTGCGTTTAAATTGCGTACAGGTGGCAACATCAATATCATATCTCATGGTCGAAATCTGCCACCATATAAAGGTTAAATACAGATATAAGTACTTACAGATCCCAAACTGTTTCGTCTAGAATAGCATAGACCTCCACTACGTTACAATTGGTAGGTGCGGCTCTTTTCTGTCTTGGTGAAACATCGGTGATATATTTCGTAGATTTTACGACTAAAATGATAGAAAATTATTGATTTCACGACTGAAATGACACGGAAATATTCACTTCATGACGGGAAATTATTGATTTCATGACTGAAATGGCAGGAAAGTATTTAATGTCGCCTTGTTCTGTACATCAATACAAGACAAAGCTACCATGACGCAGCATTTACCAGATAAGACTACCTATCTTTAACAATGGCACGTCATGTATTCGATCTACGTCAGCACAGATCTTTTGCGATCTTTGTTTCAAACCATTATGAGGGTAGTCGTAAACTTAGATTGAATAGCAGCTGCTGAAAGCTAGGAAAGGGTATAACGGTAGTGCATAATTGATATATAAATCTATTATGCTATAAGGGGCAGTCTGAGGATACATGTTCGAAATAGATCGGATCCAGCAGGGTCTAAACAGGTTTAGGTTTTTCTGAATAACCCGGTACAAGAATTATTGAAGAATCATAATCCCCCCCCCCCAAGAAAAAAAAAATAGAAAAAAAAAACTATTCCTTTCAGTGAGATAAGGCACAAACTTGTACATGTATGTATAAAATAAGTGATATAAGAGGGACTTTATTGCTCCATTGGTACTCTCTGCTCACAGAATGTAAGCAAATTATGCACACAAATGCACACAAATTATAATCCCGACAAAAAAAATTCATATCAAAAATTAAAAATAAGAGCAGATATATTTTTTTTTATATTCTTGCTATATCCCACCATTTCAGCTGACTTGAAGGCATCCATGATTTTCGCCAATCATAATTTTTCAGGTAGAAATATCTGTCTATAATGTTCTTTCCTGTGGAACTTGGATGAATTCTGACGAGGAGTCTCAGAGAAGAATTCCTTAAATTGTACCATATGGAGGCCATTTTTGATGACTTAACCGTCCATTTAGCACAAATCATAAGCCTTACCAGGATTTATAAATGGAATCTAAAGCAGCATGTCCTGAATATCATTTCTTTAAAGTTTGGCAGAATTATTTGCATTAATTTTAGAAAACAATATTGTCTGTATTACACCATATTTGGCCATTTCCCGTTCTGCGAAAGCCTGTAGCGCCCATGATAAAATAAAATGGAGGATTCTAGAAGAGATGTCAAGCATCAGTCCCATGAAGTTTGGATGAGTTCTGCCCTGTTGTTTCACATACGAAGAGTTTTTTCTTCAAAAATCAACACAATGGTAACATATTCGGGTGACATGATAGGTCATAGCACCCATATTATCGGGCAGGTGCTTATTGAACAGACGTACCTAACAGAGCTTACCCGAGGATCATTCATGTGAAGTCTAGTTGAATTCTGGCAAGTACTTTCAGCGAGGATTATTTCTTTTACTTAAACTACATTGGGCCATTTTCGGGTAGCGTTACGCCCCTTAGAGCCGATAATTCAGTCCAATTTTAACGAAATAATGGAATCTGAAAGGGCATGTGCAATGTATCATTCCTGTTAGCTTTTGTTGAATTTTGCTTGCAGTTTCAAAATAAAAAAAAAATATTCTATATCTGACCAAATGGGACATTTTCGGGTGAAGCATGGGTGTACATATATGGTCCGTTATCCAAAAAAACATGCATAAATGACGATTTGACAAGTACAGCTGTGCAGTTTTATAGAACTGGAGTCGAGGTCTATGTCAATGTAACTATCATTTAAACAGTTTTTTTTCCTGGAAAACGTATCAAACCAGTATGTATGTATGAGGTGACGTTATTAACTCTTTCCTGTTTTACAAAATTTTGGATCTGCCCAAATTCAAAGGTTTTGCAGACGAAAAATAAAAGTGGATTTAATTTGAGAAATAACCATTCAGTAGGGTAGAAAATAGTGTGGAAAAAGGAGAAATTGCTTGTCAGAAGCAATTTCTTCCTTTTTCACAATGTTTTCTCGATCATAAAATCACAGGCACGTAAAAAGCAAAGATTAAACAGCAAAGGGTTAAGTGTATCCTACTTTGCTGTATCTCGTCTGGAAGAGGAACTGAGCCGAATTGTTTCTTGGATTTATCAGCTTCTTTTCTCTGTACTGCCTTGTGGAGTTGGGGAGTATGTGTCTCTGGTGAAATTATCCACATGTCAGTTCCAATCATCATGGAGCCTTGCTGTAATCACAAAAATCAAGACAAATCAAAATCGCGATAAGACAAAACCCCGTATCTTTACCCGCAAATATCACATCAAGTAGTCGTAGTCGACTTGTACAACACAAAAAAGTCGAAATTAAGATTATTAATTACTTACTTAAATACATTTGACCTTACTTTTTGTTATTTAAACAATTTATCAACAATTGAAGCTCATTCCGATCAATACCGTGCTTAATTCAGTGCGTCATTCATTCATTCCAAGTACTGAAAGAAACCAATAATAAACGCTCCAATAGCACTAAAAAGCTCAACAACTACATTACATTCAAATCGTTCCAAAAATGTACAGTGTGTGAAGTTGGCAGGACATTAGACATCAGTCATTCGGACGAACGTCTAAAAGGTGAATTAGACATTTAAATATGAATGTCTTAAAACACGAATTAGACATTAGACATTTGTTTAAACAGTCGACCGAACCTTCTATTAAATGTCTAAATGCCCCAATTATTATTTCGCTGACTTGCTTGAATTTTAAATCGTCTTATTTTTTATGGAGATACAGAAATATAATTCTATAACTTGTCTGAATTTTTCGAGGTAGGTAACACATAAATCGCTAATTTCGTTCGTCTTGTACGCAATTCCCGACATTCTACCTTCTCATTCTTTCATTCAAAACTCTTTTATTAAAGTTCATTCCATATTCATTCAAAGATCATTCCCCTCGTAGATTTCAAGATGTTCTTAACTGTACCTTGCTCTAGTCGAATCTGTAGGTCCCGAGGTTATAAAACTGTTCTCAGACTCAACTGAGAATTTTCTTAAATTTTAGATTATTAATAAATGTATGAAAATAAAGGATAATATGAATGAGTTGTTATTCAAAACAACTTATTAATATTATCTTTTATGTTAATACATTTAAATGAGTTTTATAACAGATTTACGGCTTCAATCTCGAATTGAAATTTGAGAAAATTTTGACTTGAGAATGAGTTTTATAACCTCGGTCCTCAGAGTCTTACCAATGTACAGTGTATGTTGTAATCCTCACAGACAACAATGAAAGACGCCCCTCTTGAACCATCTTGATATACACCAGTTTTTCTCTGAAATTAAAGACGTAGTATTATTAGACCAGATATAAAGTCAATTAAACACGATTTAAGGGCTGTTTTTTAAAAGTGTAAATCAGAGAATCGAACCAAATGATTGTTTATACTCAAAGCTGAGCTCTGGAGGAGGAGCCGAGCCCAATAGTAAAGGTATTTAGGTTTCTTTTACAATTGAATTATTTCGAATGAATAATGACTTTCAATACAAAATAAGTAACATTAAAGCGTGTTGACTAATTTATTCTTATTATATAGACATATTCCAAAGGAGAACAAATATAAGCTATAGGAAGGTATCAATTTAATGTAGTGGACCTGTAAAACAGTTCCGTAACATTTCGAAACTCGTGAACTTTCACAGTATTGACCGAGGTTTCTTAATGAAAATCATTAGAAAACCTCGGTTAACACTGTTAAGTGATTACTTCCGAAGCGTTGCAGAACTATTACGGTTCCACTAAAAGTATCATCATTTCAGTTGCAGCTCACCAAGCAAAAAATACCTCTTTTTGTTACAGCCAATTTGTGAAATAAGCCATTCATAATATAATACACGCTTCCGATTGCTTCCGTACTTACCCCCATGTCGTGTTTGATCGTGTCACCTGAGCTCATCAAATGGATGTCGCCAGTCATGAAGTCGTGCTTCTGCAATCGTAGGTTTATATTGCGATCGTTGAATTCCATATCAAACACCATTTGCTTCGGAAACACGACATGGTTCTCAGCGTTTCTTTTCCGCCGTGAAATGTGTGTTACTTGATGGATCGTTAGATACTGGACTGAAAATGATAATGGCATGCATTTCCTTAAAGATTTTAGCGAAGTATAGAGAAAAAACAGCACATTATCGTTCGATAATTTAACGCCAAACCAGGGAAATTACCAAAGAATTATCCTGCATTTTGTAATGTTATAATCCATAATTAATGCCCTGGCAGGGCGGAGCCTAATTAACGGATCGTTGTATTTAAGATTGAGGTAAATCAGCCTTTTTAGCTCACCTGAGCACAAAGTGCTCAAGGGAAGCTTTTAGGGTGGTGCTGAGTCCGTCGTCCTCCGTGCGTCGTCCATCGTGCGTCGTCCGTCGTCCGTCGTAAACAATCCTAAAAACTTCTTCTTCTCCTAAACCACAGGGCCAATTTCAATGAAACTTTGCCAGCATGTTCCTTGTGTGACCCTTTTCAAAATCGTTCGCTAAATTCTGATTGGTCCATAACTATGGGCGTGGCAGGGTGTGGCATTTTTTCGCTTATAAATCTTTGAACGACATCTTCTCCTGAACTGGGGCTGATTTCAATGAAACTTTACCAGAATGTTCCTTGGGTGTCCCTTTTCAAAAATTGTTGGTGAAATTTTGATTGGCCCATAAATATGAGTGTGACAGGGCGTGGCTTATTTTGAGCCCGAAATCTTTGAACGACATCTTCTCCTGAACCACTAGGCTGATTTCAATGAAACTTTACCAAGATGTTCCTTGGGTGACCCTTTTTAAAATTGTTGGTGAAATTTTGATTGGCCCAAAAAATATGGGCGTGGCAGTGCGGGGCTTATTTGGAGCCCAAAATCTTTGTACGACATCTCTCCATGAACCACAGGGCCGATTTCATTGAAATTTTTCCAGAATAATCCTTGGGTGACCCTTTTTAAGTGTTGTTTGCGAAATTTTGATTTGCCCATAAATACGGGCGTGGCAGGGCGGGGCTTATTTTGAGCCCGAATTCTTTGAACGACATCTCTTCCTGAACGTCTTGGCCGATTTCAATGAAACATAACTAGAATGTTCCTTGGGTAAACCTTTTTAAAAACTGTTCGCGAAATTTTGATTGACACATAAATATGGGCGTGGAAGGGCGGGGCTTATTTGGAGCCCAAAATCTTTGAACGACATCTCTTCCTGAACGTCTTGGCCGAATTCATTGAAACTTTACCAGAATGATTCTTTGTTGAACTTTTTCAAAAGATATTGGTGAAATTTTGATTGGCCCATAAATATTGGTGTGGCAGGGTGGGGCTTATTTTGAGCCCAAAATCTTTGAACAACATCTTCTCTTGAACCACTCGGCTTATATCAATGAAACTTTATCAAAATGTTCCCATTGATAACCTTCTTCAAAATTTGTTTGATTGGCCCCTAAATATTGGCATGGTAGGGGGCGGCTTTTGAGAGGCCTCAGTAAAAAAATTGGTGGACAGGGTCTATTTTCACTTTAAATTTTTGGAATAACATCTCCTGATCAGTAAATGTAAATGAAACTTTGTCAGAAAGTTACTTGGATGGGTTCCACTGGCCCAATAAAATTCGGGTGAGCGGTTTAGGGCCATTCTGGCCCCCTTGTTTATTACATTCTCACTTTGATAGATAGTCGACAGGAAACGTTAAGCGTCGTAGGGTTACCAAACCCTCGTAACTTCAGCTTAGACAAGCTGAAGTTACGAGGTTTTGGTAACCCACCGATAAAATGTGTTCATTTTGCCAAGCACGTTTAACCTATTTTTTTTTCAGGATACAGTTATTTACACGCGTTTAACGATAATTGTGGACTAACTTATGAAATGAGCCCAAATATTGAACAATATTCTAGCTTAATAACGCCACCGCTTAGCCACGCCTTGCCAGGCCATTTATAACGCAGAAACGTTATCTAAGTGGAGATCAGATGGTTCAAGTGGTTGAGCACCGGACTTCAAAACCATTGGATTTCGACGGTGTGGGTTCAAACCAGGGCTGGCACACCAACAAACTAATTGTCTTTCGGATGAGACGTTAAACCGAGGCCGCGTGAGACGGTGCTTTACACCGAGCACGTTAAAGAACCATAGCGGATCTCGGCAGTAGTTTCGTCATGTATCCTTGTGACAAACTCTCCCAATCGCGGACATATAAACAATGATATTTCAGATAAAAGAATATTAAATAATTTCTAATTCTTTGTGGTCTTTCCTACATAATATTGAGTAACAACGTACCTTTAGCATCCTTTTGAAGACTCGCCTCGGCATCTGATAGAGGCCCAGACTCAGCATAATGGATAAATATGGTAATGATAAAGATGAGGACGAAACTCGGTGTAATGCTCCCCGTCTGTACCATTATGGCTGGTTACAGTCACCTGTAACAAAGAGATAAATGTTGATTTAGTGATTTAACTGTTCATAGAGACCGAAACTCGACATAATGTTCCATTGTCAGCCCGATTAGCTCAGTTGGTAGATCACTGAACTTCGAAACAATTGAAGTTCGACGGCGTGGGTTCAAACCCGGGCTGGCACACTAACAAACTAATTATCTTTCGGACGAGACGTTAAACCGAGGCCTCGTGAGACGGTGCTTTACACCGAGCAAGTTAAGTGACCATGCCGGATCTCAGCAGTAGTTTCGGCATGTATCCTTGCACTATCCCCCGTAACAACTAACCGTCTTCTGGGGCGTCGCGCATATGGGCATGTGCTACGGTAGCGACGATAAATAAACGGAAATACACACACTCTTATGCTATTCAATATATATGACTTCTTCACGGTGTTTCATATTCTGTGACAGTTATTTCGAGGAACAATAGATGACGTAAAGGTCCGCCTATGACAATGTCAGTCCCGACACAGAGTGCAATATGTCTTCACATTTTTATGAAAAGCAATAGGTTTGCCGTTTACATAATCAAAATTCTGCAAATACGTTCTGTACTCAAAAATATTTTATCAGAAATTTATGGAAAGTCATTTTTTTTTTACAAAATCCACAGAAACGCGTCTTTTTCACGTTGAATACACTTGCAACATGAGCAAATATTTAGAAACAGTTGAACTAATGAATTATCTAAATCCTTTAAACAAAGGAATATTTCATCAAAACCGTTTTTCTTTTATTAATTATACCCCTCTCAGCACGTGCACTTGCGTGCAAAGCTGGGTATAATTTGCAAATAGCTTTAACCGTCTTGTCAGTCTGAATACAAGGCTTGTTCGCGCAAGTTGGCAACAGTTCGGTTCTAAGAGCGAGTAGAAGAAACTGACCACCGACAGACATATACGTTTACAGCGCTTATATAGAGAACATGTATGCATCTTCGTAGGCCGATCCGAGTTTTTTGACGAGTGACATTATTGAAAAACATAACTCATGAGCTCAGTTATTGGACAACAAGTATTCAGGTGGTCGAAAACATGTATCAGGACCCGAGGTTACAAAACTTTTCTCAGGATAAACTGAGAATTTTCTAATATTTCAATTTTAAATAAATATATGAAAATAAAAGATAATAGTAATTAGTTAGTATTAATAACAACTCATTAAAATTATCTTTTATGTTAATACATTAAAATGAACATAGGGCTAAATTCGCTTTCAATAGAAAATATTACAGTACATTTGTATACAATCCACAGGTCAAATGGGCGAATTCGGGTTACGACGTAAAAAGTATTAACCTAACCATGCGGGAATCATTTTATAAAATAATGAAAAACTTAAAGTACAAATTCGATATAATTTAAGTTTCTTTTATACTACGGTATAAATAAAATTAGCATTTTTTTTTTTATTTTTTTTTGAAAACGAGTTATTATTAACGTAAACAAAAAGAAACATTATCATATTGAGTTAAGATTAAATTAAATTAAAACCAAACTATAATACGTGTGTCTATTCTTTTCGATAATGCATAACAGTTTTTATTTTGTAAAGATAAGCGCTATCTTTTGGAATGTAAAAAAAAGTCTGAAAAATGTCGAGCTTTCTCAATCTAAAGTTTTTAGTTGTGCGTTTCTCGATCGCGTAATTCGGAGATGCCAGAAAAACAAATGAATTATAACCGAATTTGAATAAGAAAGACTCAGTTTTTGTAAGTACAGTACACAGATTCAACATATTGAAAACATGATACACAAGTAGTTACACGCATTTTGATCATAGAACATAGTTTATTCAATAAGTATCAAGAAGGTCTTTGACCCATGTGGAATTCGCAATTACAGCATATACACAATATGACAAATTATTATAGAGTTTACATTATAATTTATTCAAACTGCCCATCTTACCCAGAATTGAAAATCATCTATATCGATATAAATCAAAAGAAGGTATAAGGTTTCAAATGAAGTTCGCATTTACTAAATTTTACGCCTTAAATCTCTAGTTCCTTGCGACGTCTCTATAATTACGAGAAAAACTCAAGCGAAAGCAATACAATCATGTATTTGAGAGAGAACAATTACATAAAGCTGCTCTTTCACAGATTAGGAAAATGTAATTTTTGAAAATTTTCGTAAAATCAATCAGAAGTAACGATCTCATCATGTTGAAGCCTTTTTGAATAATAAGATTCAATCTGGTAATGCATGAAAAGAAAGACCGATATTCCTGAATTTAGCAAAATTTATTCTGAAAAAAAAAGCAACTACTAACGCCTAAAAAATAATTCTTCAATTTTGAGCCAACTATTTATGCATGTGCATTCCGCATGTTTGTCTTATTCAGTCAAAGATTAAGAAAAAAGTATTTGACAGCAGGAGAGTTCATATAAATACAAGCAAAAATGAAAGATTTGTCATGGAAAAGAACGATTTGAAATTTATAGACTAGAAACTAATAGACCGGGTCCCTTATTGATCTTGCCGCTTCGAAAAAATAAGTTACAAAATTATTGAAATATGTTGTTTTTAGTGCCAATGCCCTTTGGACTTTCTTAATCGTCAAAGAATACACTTATTTACAAAACTAAAAACAAGTTTTGTATTTTTTCTATGAAAAACTGTGAAAGAGCAGCTTTAATACAAGCAAAAGGTCTTACGAATGCGAATATTTTCGTTATAAAGAGTATCTTAATGTTTTGAAACACTTTCAACAACGAGAATCAAATCGCGCAATCGTCTCGTCATGATAACCTTATTAAAAGACATTACAACTTGAAAAAAGTCGCACGACGCGAATAGAAATATTTTCTTTATACTGACGCTTTTTAAAGCAATTCGTGTAAATATTTTGGAAAAGAAGAAAAAGTTTCAAACAATTAATTTTCACTTTGCACTTAAACGATATTTACTTTTTTAAAAAAAAATTAGTACTTTTTTTGTCTTAATCACAGTTGTACATTTTTGATACGTTTTGATAGCCTTTGATATCGCAGCTCAGCGCGAAACGGTTGTAACTCCCTATAAACATATAGGGAGTTACAACTGTTTCGCCCTGATCCATCGATATTATCTGTAATAATTCATTTAGGTAGCATTTTAGAAATTAAAGGAAAAGGGGGGTGCGAATCACGCGAAATTTAATTAGAATTATTATCTGTCAGAGAGGTGAATAATTTTATGAAACTTTTCGAAAAATTAAGTTTGTGTTATAGTATATATTCTTAATGCACACTCTTTAAGAATCAATTTTAAATTTGTTCGTGTTGTAGACCAAATTTCTTTCCAAAAGTCAATGAATAAAACGCGACGAATCTTTGTTGTTTCGAAACAATGCGACTCCTATCAGTCTGTACATACTTTTACCACGCACTGAAAAGTAAATTAAGGATATAGTTTCTATCTACAAAAAGAACATATTTTAATGCACTCTCATTTCGCTTAGGGAGCTAAATGTCTCTCCATCACACACGTGTGAATCAGTTGGAAATGCCACGTGCACAGTCTCAGATCTGACGAAATAAGATGAAGTTGAAGATTGGAATGGAAGTATGAGTTGAATTCATAATAAATGTACAATGTGATCGGGTTTTAGATTTAATACCTCAACAATAAAGTAAACGTACTACCTACAGTTGGAATGATTTAACAATTTTGATAGACAAAACTTCAAATGATTAATTCTTTTCTTTCCCTTTTTTGTTTTGATTTACAATAATAATAATAATAATTGTTTCGGATATTAAAACGATGCTTTTGAACAATGATAATGGTTTGATTTATTCCTCGAAATTTTCCCTATTTCTATCACTAAAATTTCTGCAAATATAAAATCAAAACAGGAAAAAAAAATACATACTAAATGTCCTGTGTTTGTTCCAAGCCTCTGCTTTGATCCTGCTGAAGTATTTTCTGGGCTAAAATAACATTTCAAGTGTCTTAAATACCCTTACTCTATGAGGCGAACGTAATTCATTTTATAAATAAGAAATATAAGATATGTTTCCCGTCACGCGAAAAGAGACCATATGTGAATGTCGTCAGTTGAAAATTTGAAAACGGAACTGTTTCAGAAGAGGTTAATAGGAGGTTGCATTTCAGAAAAACATAATACAGCAAAGTATGATTTTCATTCTGGATTTAAAATATTAGGCAAGTGCAACGCAGCTACATTCCGACCTTCAAACCGCATCGGGAGTGCGTGCGAGTTTTGACTCAAACCATGCATGAGAATAACCTGAGGTCAAGAAGACCATGTATTCGTATTCCGCTGTCCCGAGTTCATTATCAGCGTCGGTTAACACGGGCATTGGACCACATTGGCAGGTGCATAAGACGCTGGCGCCCCGTGCTATTCACGGATGAGTCCAGGTATTGCCTGGGCTACACTCATAGGCGGGCTAGAGTGCGGAGAAGGCCGGGGGAAAGGTTTCATGATGCAAACATTGCTGAGCACGATCGTTATGGGGTGGGTCCATCATGGTTTTGGGTCGCATCAGCTGGGATGGGCGGACTAATCTAGTTATTTTAGTAAGAGGTACTCTGACAGCTCATAGGTACATTGATGGAATTCTCAATACCCACGTAAGGTTTTACGCTGGTGCTATTGGGGGTGGATTAATTTTAATGGATGATAATGTCCGTCCACACACGGCCCGTATAGTCCAAGAGTATTGCCAAGAAGAGGGCATTCCACGTCTGGACTGGCCGGCTCGCTCACCGGACTTAAATCCGATAGAGCATATGTGGAATGAGCTACAGGTCCGAGGTTCGGCTCGCCAGGTCTAGCCAAGGACACTCCAGGAACTCGGCCAGATCTTTAGAGAAGAATAGAGTAATCCAGAAATTAATCAAGAGAATGCCGAAGCGCTGTCAGGCTGTTTTTGATAGTGCCGGCTGTCATACTCGTTATTGAAGGAAATGCAATTAAAAGAACACGTTTTTTTGGTCAAAATCGATTTTTTTCAATTTTCAATAAAACAGACCAATTTTTAGGGGTCCCTGTTTGGTCTACATTTAAAGTCTTCTTATTATTATAAAGCTTTATTTTTTTCTTAAAATTTGATAAACTGATAACAATCGACCATTTTTCAACATTCTTATAATCAATTTTCATTTTTCCTGAAATTATAGTGTCAAAAAGTTTTGGTGCTTAACAAACTGGAAGTAGTATATATGATTACATGTCCTAGTATAATAGGATTTTCTATGACCTCCATTTAATATAATTTAATACATCCCTCTCGTTCGTCTTCTCTCATATCTCTTATCAATTACACGATTTTTTAAATGTTAACCTTGCGAGTGGGCGAAATAAGAACCCCTTGGCAAATTGTCGTATGTGCATATTCATTAATGTTCATGTATTAAGTATTAATTGAGAAAAAAGATATTTCTCCGCCTGTACATACCTTGGTAATTTTGCAAATTTTGTCAGGGATTTTTGATTTAAAAGATGAAGCGTGTTTTTAAATTTCATCGAGGTAAGAAATTTAAACCTTGTCACACTGTATGAATACGCTGAGTGTGATTTGGTTTTAGTTCCATACCTCCATCAAATTGTCGGTGGCACTCGTTTTTTCCCGACAAATTGTCTCTCACCAATGGGTTGATAGACGTAGACCTATTTGGGATAGCGGCTGGAGGCAAGGAAAGGATATGGTGGTTGTACTGGTGAGAAAAATACCAGGAACCCATTGTTTGGTACTCCAGCCGCCGCGTTATAACTGAAGAAATGTTGAAAGCGGCGTAAAATTCCATTCAATCGATGTGAATGCAGTTCTTGATCGTTTTGGACGATTTCGAAACGATTTATTAAATTATTTCCAAATGTTTGAGCGATAGAATTGGGTGATCTGATAGCACCAGATAGCGCGATGAGCGAGCTATTTCAAATAATTAGTTTTTGTAATAGTGAATGTCAATTTCAAGATGCTACTAACTGTACATACATGTTTGGAAAGAAAACGTCGACCATCTTCTTTGCGAGGAGGACATTTACCTAATCGACCTTTCGGTTGAAAGATTTCCTTAATCGACAAAATGTTTGTTGTTTTGTCCTTTTGTTGAAATACTTCGTAAAAGTTCATTCACGTCATACAACATGTAGCAATTTCACTAAGACTCGTTTTAATACAGAATAATTGAATTCTAATAGATCCCATCAGATTTCATGCATTTTGATTGGCTGAAAAATTGTTTCTATTTCTCAATGAAATTTATTTTGATTACTTAGCTGTTTTGTAAGCTTCCGCAAAAGGCAGTCCCATAAGAAACATGCTCTGAGACGTCGCAGTAACGTCGGGCTATTTTATGAAATTCAGTCAAATTTTTGTTTAATTTTAAAATAAAATCGCTGTATAGGCTAACACAGCGCACTATTTTACATCATTTTAAAGCGTTTGAATAGCTCTACCTTATAGACATTAAATTCTGATACCCATGGCTGTAAATAAAAAATATTATCGAGTTTATTATGAAAAAATCGCCAAAAAGCGCATGTAACGCGTAACATGCTTCTCTTTCAATTCATGTTCAGAATGCCATAAAATCGTGGATGTACTCTTTATCATAATGAAATTTTACACACAAATACATAGAATATTAAGTCTAATGCAGTGTGAATTTCGAAAGTTTTGGATGAAATTTTACGAAAATCTCTTCACGTAATTAAAATAGCGGAAAGTGTAACGCTACTAAAAATGAAGCAAAAAATGACCACTGAAAAATTTCACCGTAAAAATAATCATACAAAATAAAGGATATTGTCAAATCTAAACACATTAAAGAAAAATGGTCAGACTTTTATTTCTTCAGTTTGAATTTGGTTTGTTTTCGTTCCTTAATTAAATACAATATTTTCGCGTGAAAAAGTCTGAAAAAATGTCACGCTTTTTGAAATAACGTCATTTTTTCCACACCATTTTCGCGAGGAGTTACCAAATTCTAATTAAATGTAAATGAAATTATATAAGAATTAAACTAGAAAATTAAAATGGTCAGTCTATTATTTCCAAAAATATATAACAATCTATATTTTCTGAATTTAACGCTTAATACGAGAGTGCTAAAAAAGTCTGAAAAAATGTCACGCTTTCTCATTTTTATGACGTTTTACGTTGCTTGCTTCACGTTTTATCGTGTTTTTTTTTTTCGAAATTACTGGCGAAGAAATCAAATACTCACCGGAATAAATTGAATAAAAAGCTCTCCTCGGTTATGATGAGTTTATAGTATAGCAAGACCAACAATAATACGTTTTTTGTCCTTTTAAATACCATTTTTTGTTTGTCGGAAATTCAATGCTTCTGTTTATATAAAATTAATTTTATTTCGTGATTCTACACCCTGTAAATATTTGAAACGCCACTGGCCACGATGGTTATTCACATTTTTAATCACCTCTTTTGGTATAATTCAAAATATGGCATACAGTTGTTTCAAATGAAACGCTTTTGATTTTTCTCCAATTTTACGCTACAAAAATAACGTCAAATTACGTTACGCTTTATAGCCTCAGTTCGCTGCGACGTCTCTCTGCGTTCAGGATGACAAAACAGATTTTTGATTTTTGCGTGCAAAGCGGGTCATGATTTACAAATTTTACAAAAAGTTTTTCATCCATAACTCCATGAAATAAACAAATACTTTCTTCTTATCTTAATAAAATTTAAACCATTATATCATAGATGTACAAGAGAACTATCCCAAATATACTCTATTCATTCTCTAACCACTCACTGTTATGTGAAATCTATGAAATCGCTAAACACGCACAAGACAAGGATTCAAATCGAGTGAAGCATACCATAATTGCTTTTGGTTGCGTCTGTACACATAATTCTACTTTTAGAACGGTACTTATAATTTTATGAAAGGAAGATAATATGCTCAGTTCCAAAAGAAAGTATGTACAAATATGTTCAAATATCTAAGAACTTACATCATGTTCAGTCACAAACTTTTGTAAAACACATGGCACTCAGTGATTTTTGGATTGAAAAAGGACCTTTGATCTTGAATGATTTGCGTGTGCATCCTACAGTTGTTAAATAATTATTCTGGAATTGCTTTCTGTTCAATTATGGTGCCCTACATTGAAATAAATTCACATCTGAATGACAATATACACTATACAACGACTATGTTTGACCTACACATTTCGTATTTTGGGAAAAAATAAACCCCGTGCGAAGAAAACTCTTCGCCAGAATCAAATAAGCTTTCACGTTCCAATAGAAATCATATGAACCTGACTGTGCTTTCTCATCTAAGTATCAACAATACATATTTCAGATCGCCGTTACACTGCTTGATCAGACGTTACCGGCCGATCTATGTTGTGATTTCTAACGTTGACGCAGATGTAACGTCTGTTTCTAAACTGAGAATTCTTATTGGAAATGGTAGGGAGTCCCCAGTGAATCTAGGCAATACCAAAGAAGAAAAATATCTACTAGACACGCAATGTTTGGGGGCAAATCTCAACACCCTATGTGCTGACCAAGTGTCCGCAGTATAAACAACCTTGTATAAGACGCAATTATGCTCTCTCTCTCTCTCTCTCTCGCTCTCTCTCTCGCTCTCTCTCTCTCTCTCTCTCTCTCTCTCTCTCTCTCTCTCTCTCTCTCTTTCTCTCTCTCTCTGTCTGTCTGTCTCTCTCTTTTTCTCTCTCTCTCTGTCTCTCTTTCCTCTCTCTCTTTCTCTCTCTCCTCTCCCCCTTTCTCTCAACGAGCTTACAATATAAAACAGTTCAAAAGAATCTTAATCTCACTCTTTAACTTTTATCAGATAGATGTACCCCTTGTGTAGTTGATTGTTTGTTTGTTTGAATTGGTTCTACGCCGCTTTCAACAATTTCGCAGTTATATCGCGGCGGTCGGAGCACCTAACAAAGGATTCTTGGTATTTATTTCACCTGTACTACCATTACACCCTTTCCTAGCCTCCGACTGCTATCTCACATAGGTTTACGATTATCATCCCATTGGTGAGAACGATAATCTAAGAATATCTTTTACAGTATAAGCCGAACTATTCTCCTCTGAAATGTAGATATCTTTTTAACATACCTCTAGTTATTCTTTCAAAATCAAAAAAATCGAAATTTGTAAGGAAAACAGAAATTTTCGACAATCGAAAAATGTTATTTGTGTGTTTTTTCTGTTTATCTGTATGTCTGTTTGTCCTTACAAACTTTAACAATGGCCATAACTTTCATATGTGTCATCGGTCTCGGTCAAGGTTATTTTCTAGATCAAATAAGTGTAAAATGAAAACTTTTACATTGGCTTTTACTTTGCCATGGTAAATGATACAGCTTAAATGTTTTCACACGTGAATTGCTTGTGACAAGACCTTTTAGCTGATTTCAAAGTCAAGGTTATCAAATAAGGTCAAGGTCATATTTTAAGGCCATTTCATTTCAACTAAAAATAACATTAGCCATAACTTTTGATTGGTTGGTGATATGGCCTTCATTTTTCATATGTGTATTGCTTGTGAAATTGCCTTTCTGTATGTACCTCTTTAAGATAATCAGTCAATGTCAAGGTCATTTTCAAGGTCAAATGCGTGTAAAATAATAACTTTTTACACTGGCCATTTCTTTGCAATGGTCAGTGAAACAACTTTTGTATTTTATACGTGTAATGCTTATGTCAAGACCTTTCAGTTGATATCAAAGTCAAGGCTATCAGTCAAACTCAATATCATGTTTTTAAGGACATTTAATCTGAACATAAAAACCGTAACAATGACCAAGACTTTGAAATGTTAAGTGACACAGCCCACTTCTATATTTCACATCTGCAGTGCTTGTGACAAAACGCGTTGTAGGTGCTAACTTCAAGGTTATTGCTCAAGGACAAGGTCATCGCTCAAGGAAATATATTTGTTAAATACAACTTGAACAATACCCATTACTTCTGAATATATTAAGTGACATAGCATTCATTTGTGTATTGCTTATGACAGGATCTATCAGTAGATTACAAGGTTGATGTCACCAGTCCAGGTCATGGTCATTTTTTTGACGTCATTTATTCTAAAAAATAAACGGCTCATCACATGGTATCTATTTTGAATGGTAAGGGATAGAGTTTTGATATTTAAAATTATGCATTCCATTTGACAAGGTCGTTCAGTTGTCAACTATGTCGGGCGTATCAAGAGGATCATTTTTTTCCTTATTTATTCATCTATTTATCTATTCACTTATTGATTAATGTAAAAATAATGATGTAAAAAAATAAAAAATATTATTATTAATACTATTGTTTTCATTTGTATGGAATTTTTCTGTGCGTAAGCAAAATTTTGTCCATGGAGGTACGAACACGATTTTCAGCCAATCAGAACGCCAACTATTTACAGGGAAAATACAATATGATGACATTATATATGATCCGTCACGCAGAGAAGGAATTTAGATGTATAGGATAGAAAACGGGTGCAGTGGTATATGGGAAATAGACACGAGTGTCTATTTCCCATATACCGCGGCACGAGATTTTCTATCTGTGTTATACCACGCTTTTCTTACACTATCTGTATTTTTTACCCGAACCTCTTAATAATGAAAAAGAGTAAATTTCGCCGTGATATTACTCTAATCAAATGAGAATATGCTGAAATCACTGATGAATCTATTTCCGTTACCATTTTCAGATCCTTTGGACTTTTGCGACTGTCGAAAGTCTTTAGAAAAAGAAGAGCTGTATAAAATACTCGTCATCTTTTTAAAATGACTCGACCCTCAAGACCTGTCAAGATTCACGTGCAAGACACACTTCCATCGTATATCTGTAAATACAACGCTCGGAGTTGTATCTGTGATATATACTTATGAAATACTGTTCCCTGATTGGCCGATTAGCTTCAAGCGTGGTCTAAGAATTGAGAATGGTTTTGTAGGTGACAAGTGTAAGTTTTACGACGGTGTTAACTTTATCCTATTTTTGACTGACACATTGCTACCTTTTTTTTAACTATTTTTTTTCCTATATATGTGTTTACGTAAGTTTGTGTAATTGATAAACATGTCGTTATGAAATATAGCTAAAGGGGTGGCCCACATACACCAATTTGTTCTCTGTTGAATAAGTGAAATAAGTAATTACTTCAACCAGGGGGAATAAACTGCCAAGAATACAAATATTTTTGTTAAAACATCAACGATTATCTAAATAACAAAACATTCAAATAGTTCATTATGCTTTATGATTACATGTACCTAGAAATGTCGAGTACAATTAAGGGTTTTTGGTTACGTTGTACTTGTCTTCTAAAACAAATATGGCTTGGCCGTCAGTTTAGGAAACTTGACCAACTGCATATATCTGTATATATTCAAGATGACCGCTATTTTCTTATCTGGAATCTATAGTTTCCATTATATCCTCATACACTGAACATTGATTTACAAAATATATTTTAATGGATTTTCAGTTGTAGAAAATACTTATTTTAATGGTATTGTAGCATTATGATATCGCTCCAGATATGTAAATTTAACACGTCACCCGGCTCCACTATCTAAAAAATCAATTTTCAAATAACTGAAGAAAATATACTTTCTAGTGAGATTTTGACAGACTTTTAAAAATGTGCAAAACATGACCGCAATAATTGTATGAACCAATTTAGAAAAGGGTCGCCCAAGAAACATTCAGGTAGAGTTACATTGCAATTGGCTCAGTAGTTTAAGAAAAAATTCGTTCAAAGAAGTCATAGCGAAAAGAATCTAGCCGTACCGGGCCGGTTTTTATATGTAAAGACAAATCAGAATTTGTCATCAATTTTTAGGTCAGGAAATTTCCTTGACTCTAGCAATCGTGAGGAAATTTCTAGAATTACAATCAAAGAAAATGGTGCACGAGGTGTCAACTTTTATCCGCCAAAGCCAGTTGTTCCTGAAAAACAAAGACAAAACAAAACAAAACAACAACAACAACAACAACAAAACATATAAACGCGCAATATTTTTTCTACATATTGCAGATCGGTAATAAAGAACATGAAATCATAAATTCACAATCATTTGGCGCCATAGAGTCGAAGTCAATTTTCGAAATATAGCAGAATATGCAGACTTTAAGAGATTAAGGGTTGTAGAAAAAATCAACGGATAGCCCAAATGTCGTATCTACAGACTTTATCGATTTATAGGTTCGACATTTAGGTCGAACAGCGATGAAGTGCGAAGGGTATGTGATTTCTATGTTATGACTTTAATCTGAATTACGACTTTCATGTTTTGTTGGTTTTTTTTTTGATTTTTTTTTTTTTTTTTTTTTTTTTTTTTTTTTTTTTATCAAAATAGAATGCAAGTAGTAAAATCGGAAGAAATTGTGCAGTTAGTTTAAGAGATTGTGCCTCTGTAGAGAAAAAAACAAGTTGTTGGTTATTGGCCGGAATATTGCTTCTACGGCTTTATTCAAACTGCGCGTACAACATTTTGGGTTGCACAACCACAAGCTGTAATATTACCTTGCATCGTCATTAGATATCTATCGAGTGTGTGTCCCAGGAGGAAATTTTCGTAAGCGCTTTTTATCACAAAGACAGGACTAGGTTAGTGTTGTACAAATCAAAGTGGAAAATACTTGCTCATAATGCAAATCCTTATTTTTACAATGTTTATCACAGAAACATGCAACTTCAGATCACATTTCTTTCCACAGGTTTCTTAAAGTTCTCATCCTATAAATTAAAACATTTCCTGGCCTTCAGTACTATCAGTACTTTGATTAATTAACGTGAACATATTTATCCATCCTCTGTACAATACACAAATGCCGAAGATTATTTTTCATATTTAGTATCTTATGATAAAATTTCTTAATTAATAGCAGTTACAGATAAGATTGATACATGTATATTGGAATGTTATTGAAACGGAATTGAGTGTCTGGGATGAGTATGTTTTGAAGGAAAGAATAGTAAGGTTATAAATTATCGCTAATTTAGTTCATCATTAACCTCATTAAAAAGCTAATTGTAAGTTCAACTAGTGAGCGTCACTAACTGTAGTAATTTCACCCTTAGTTCTTGTTTGATCTAGAACTCAACCATCTTTGGAAACCGGAAATAAGCTGTCATTAAACTAAGGAAACTTTGTTTGGCTTAATTTCCCTGCCCTGTGTTAAGGATGTAAAAGCGCTTCGCAAGCGCTTTGAGATGATACCCCGCTTTGCACGTGCACATACGTGCAAAGTGGTGTATCATTTCGAAAGCGCTTCGCTAACGTTTTCATCCTGGACGCAGGGCTGGTAATTAGACTAAACTCACACATCCTCCGAGTTCAATCAATGTTTACCATGCTAGGGGCAAGCAGATTTACAGTTAATCACGTGGAAATATCTAAAGTCATCTTAATCAAAATAATTCAAAATAATTCGCTCAACATTCGAATCATTCATTCCAGATACGCAATGCAATCACTCAAAAATGCTCCAAAATGTACGAAAACGCTTCGAATTCGTTCAAAACTAGCATTTTTTTTAAAAAAAAAACAAAAAAACACGATTTCATGCCTTTATCGGCTAGTGTAGGATTTAGAGCGTCTAATAAGAATAAAAAAGTCAAAAAGAGCGAAGATTTTATTAAAGGGCAGAACTAGTATAAATGCAGAGTATAAATCATTTGTCCGATTTGACAAAATTATCGATTATGTTTTACCACCCTGGAAAATAATTAAAAACTCGCTCATCACGTGCATTCAATTTCGTTCCAAAATAATTCCAAATCATTAACATGTTAATTCTTCGGTATTCTTAACTGTACAAATATATTTTTTCATGAATCCTCTACATATTTTAGTCTGAAAACCCTGTCCCTTTTTTTGGTCAATCGAGAATTCAGGAACAGGTTTCGAAAAGGATCACGCAAGGAAATGTTCCGCCAATTTTGGTCCAAATTGGCACTTTGGTTTTGGAAGTGATTTTTTCAACACATTATTGCAGGATTTTTCTGAGTCTAGTAAGCAAATTTCCTACCAAATCCCCATTCTTTAACGTTATGAAAAGGGTCAACCAATGAACAGTACTACAAAGTTTGGTAAAAAATCGTCAAATTTTGGGCTTGAGAAAGCTTTAAAAGGAATGTGTAAGATGTTCTCCACGACTGATAAGAACTACCTGTTACGTCCTAATTGTTCAGCATTAAAAAAAATCTTTAACAAGTTTGAATAAGATCATAAAAGAAACATTAAAGTCTAAATTGTCCAATTGTTTTATTGAGGAGAATTTTTACGAATATATTTGCCCTGTCATACCTTATTTTTCATCAAATAAAAAAAATAAAATAAAAACAACACGAACATTTATTAAAGGGGTCACCCATGGAACATGTCTGCAAATTATTGTCCTAATTAGCCGAGTAAAATAAGAAGAAAACAATCTCTTAGTTTAAAACCCGATGCAATTACCAAATTCTCAGCGAATAAAAAACATCAACAAAAAAAAAAAAACAAAAAAAAAAAAAAAAAAAAAAAACAAGAAAACACCAAATTGAAGAAAAGAAAAAAAAAACTATCCTCTTAGAAACAAGCATCCAAGTGTAGATTGGCATATTGTTTTAGGAGGAAAAAGATATAAACGATGCACGACCCGGGCTACTTTTGTAGCTCCTCTTGGGTACATGGTACTTAGCTGAGCTAAAATGGCTACTGCGTGTTATCGTTTTATCTTATTTTTTGTAATTGGATGATGATAAAACGGATTATATTATGCTGCTAACTGATTAGTGGTATTTATGAAATGTCTCAAAACAGGAACATAATCGAATTAGTTTTTAATACAAATATAATTTACAAGCATTATAAAAGAAAGAGACCCGTCCGTAAATAATTATGTGTTATGATAAGAAATAATTTAGCATGAATGATCAACAATCAAAATATGTCAAAACCTGAAGAATGTCCGCGAGCAGTTAAGCGAGGTAAATGACAGTATATGAACTACATGTCTTGAGGTCAGTCTCAAGGTCCCTCGTACCATTTGTCCTTTATCGTGATTATGCAACGTACCCTCCTATATCTCTGCAGACAAACTTAAGGTAGTGGACCCGTAATGGTTCCGCAACGTTTTGGAAGTATTGAACTTTAACAGTGTTAACTGAGGTTTCCTTGTGGTTAATCACTTTCTTCTATTAGATCATCATCATCGTCATCATCATCGTCATCATCATCATGATCATCGTCTCGTCGTCACCATCATCGTCATCATAATTGTTATTATTATTATTATTATTATTATTATTATTATTATTATTATTATTATCATCATCATCATCATTTTTATTCCGGTCTTCGTAGTGCGCAAACTTTGCAATTTCCATAAGAAATAACTGGAATCATATATCAGCGATGTATGACTAAAGATTTCATTCAAGTAGTACACACGAGATTTTAGTGGAATATCGATATGCGAAATTTGATTTTAATCATTTAAACTTGTCAATGCAGGTCTAATAACCAAGATGGAAATGAAATATTTTGAACAACAAACACTTTCTTTTTCTTCGGAAGTTGTAATAAGATTTGTAATCAGATACTAGTATTCTTCTTTTTCTCTAATACAAATATTGGTTGCATTTGCAATTTAATGAAATAATAATAGCTATTCTGCAATTGAAACCATGCTATGACAGACACATCGTTAAAGCGTACTCAATGTAGTTATTTAAGTGTACACATCCGAATCAGCACCAAGCAACTTTACCAATAAGGAACTAATCTAAATTCGCAAAAGTAGCTGTAGATAAAAGATTTTGATTGCCTAACGTTGATCTTTCTCAATTTGTATACCCGACGACGCATAAGTTTGAATTCTCGGTAACATCTGTGATGCAGTTCTGAGTGACGGACATGGAGATTGCGAACGTAAGACTAAAATCTTATGACAACATATGCTCTGCGTTCAGGATCACCGAACGGTGCAAACAGTTTTCCAATAATACCCCGCTTTGCACGCAAGCGCACGTGCAAAGCGGGGGTATAATTGGAAAACTGTTTGCACCGTTCAGGCTGATTTATCAAAGGTATAACTTAAAATTGATTGAGCATAACCTCTTTCTAAAAAATTACACGCTTTATTGATTCCATCTTTACATAATCGTTAGTTATCACATTATCTTGCGAGTCGATTGTGATGATTTATATGTTTATTTTGTGCCAAGGTAGGTAGAAGGTTCTTCTAGTTAAAATTGAAAGGTCGACGGACTGCAGAACATTAGATTCGTAGTTCAAGCCTCGTTAGACCTTATTTTCATTTTTCAAAATCAATAATATATGTCTTGCCCATTACTTGTTTCATTTTTTTTTTATTTTTTATTTATTTTTTTATTTTTAATTATAATATATGTTACATCTCAAATATCTCTACATGTATCCCCCAGACAATAACAAAAAAGATCGTTTGTTTGCTTTCAAATTCATAATCCGTGTGTTTTCTCAAATATATCTAAATAGGCTCTACAAGCTGATTGATAAAAAAGGTAGTCTGATTAACACTTCTCAATTAGCTCGTTCAAATTTCGACAACTAGTTAATTGAAGACAATTTCTCTGACAAAAGTATAATAAAATGTTTTTTCTAATAAATTAATCGTCAGAAAATACAAGAAAGTCATGCGTGTTACTTATTGTGATATGTTAAAAAGCAAAACAAAAGAAAAAAAACAAGCAAAAATGATTTTGTTCAGATTTGAACCGCCAAAAGTACACTTCGTATGACAGCGCCCAACACCATCACACTCGACCTAGGAACCGTTAGTAACTGTAAGTAAAATTTTATGATCGTATGAAGACATAGTCCTTCGGGTTAAGACGAAGCTTTTCGTAACCACCGTTATTTCTCGATGGTAAATGTATTCACCGGCTAATTTATTCGTTGCATAAAGGTCAAATCATGTCAATAGTTTCGGGTTAAAAAGCGTTAAATCATTGGCATGACAGACCGTAACCTCTATTAGCATACATTACATGCTAGACTGATAGTCACATGGTATCTACGTAAGATCTCGTTTAACTTCGTGAACCAAGTTTCAAAATATTACCTATTAAATGACACTGTGATGAGTAGACACCTGTTATTGTACGTGGAAAGAGTAAAGCATCAGAAGACGAAAGACAGTTGTTCGAGTCACTATGACAGCATATTTATTTTTCCTCTAGGTTTTAATCAATTTTATATTTTTTTCTTTTGAATGATATTGAAGATCACTCGATTATCAAAGAGATTTGCGATATGTTATAAACTATTTGTTTTGCCCGTTAGTTTCTTTTACGTTTTATCATTTTGAATAGGGTTTAAAACCTCTTTTTTTTTCGGTAATATTGCGGGGCTGGAACGCTTAACTATAAATTACGAAAGACCGATGGTGACTTCTTTTATTCACACTTCACGCTTCACACTTAAAACACATTTTCTTTGAAATGTGAACTCTGAAGCGTGAACTGGAGGTGACATTTCTTAAATTCAAACTTCTCACTTCACATTTCAAACATAATATCTTTGAAGTGTGAAGTGTGAACTGTGAAGTGTGAAGTGTGAACTATGAAATGTGAAGTCTGAAGTTTGAAGTATGAACTGTGAAGTGTGAAGTATGAACTTTGAAGTGTGAAGTATGAAGTGTGAACTTTGAAGTTTGAAATATGAAGTGTGAAATGTGAACTTTGAAGTGTGAACTGTGAAATGTGAAGTGTGAACTATGAAATGTGAAGTGTGAAGTTTGAAGTGTGAAGTGTGAACTTTGAAGTGTGAAGTATGTAGTGTGAAGTATGAAGTGTGAACTTTGAAGTGTGAAGTGTGAAGTATGAAGTGTGAAGTGTGAAGTGAAAAGTGTGAACTTTGAAGTGTGAACTTTGAAGTGTGAAGTGTGAAGTATGAAGTGTGATGTGTGAAGTATGAAGTGTGAACTTTGAAGTGTGAAGTGTTAACTTTGAAGTATGAAGTGTGAAGTGTGAACTATGAAGTGTGAACTGTGAAGTTTGAAATGTGAAGTTGAATTTTTTCAAATTTGCCATATATGTAAACTTCCTAGTTTACAATTCACATTTCACACTTCACACTTCAAACTTCAAAGTTCACACTTCATACTTCAAAGTTCATACTTCACAGTTCAAAGTTTACACTTCACACTTCAAAGTTCACAATTCATACTTCACAGTTCATACTTCACACTTCACAGTTCATACTTCACACTTCACATTTCATAGTTCACACTTCACACTTCATAGTTCACACTTCTAAGTTCACATTTCACACTTCACAGTTCACACTTCAAACTTCACATTTCATAGTTCACACTTCACATTTCATTATCATATGTTTGAAGTTTGAAGCGTGAATTGTGAATAAAAGAAGTCACCACCGGTCTTTCGTAATAAATGCCTGGTATTTCTCTTACGTATTCTAATACGACAACTCTTTCGAGACTCCAGTTGCTAATCCTACATAGGTCTTCGATTTTCAACCAAATTTGCCATTTAGGTCCTTTGACTGCGTCTTGTGTTTTCCAAAATTGAGTTCTGGAGATAGAATGCGATAAATAAAACGGGCTGTGCAAAAACATTATAATCATTCAAATGCGAGATAACTAGTCAAATTGGGGCTAACAGAAAAAAAGGGAAAAAACAACAAACAAACAAAAAATTAAACAGTGGGATGAAAGCAGATTCGAACACATAATCCCTTCACCTGTAGTCACCAGACTAGACCTCTCGACCACACAGTCAAGCATATAGTGTATTGGTCCTATATTTTATTAACATTTTTAAAACACATACACTACACGGATTTCCGATGTTTTCCGAAAGCTTGCGGCTACCCTCGAAGATAAATGTATTCATCAGTTAATTTATTCATTGCATAAAGGTCAAGTCATGTCAAAAATTTCACACTATATATGAGCGTCATTGGGAGACTGTTTATAGTGATATCACAAGAAGCATATATTTGAAATAAGATGCACTGTTTTAATGGTTTAATTTCTCTTTTACAACGCCATTTACTAATCTCTGCACTTTTGTAATTGTAGCGAACCGTTCAATTGGTTAAGCGGCAAGTGTCGATAATCTATAATGACACCGCACGCCAAATAAGTAGCCCTTTGATCCTCTGGAGGGTACTGGTAGCACACTGGTACACACGTTAATATTTTCGATGCTTAAATGAATGGATAAAACACGAAATACAAATAAGGTTGACTGGAAAATTTATAAAAAGAAAATATAATTATGTTACTTTCAGCTAACTTTTGAATTTAGATATAACGCTAAGATATACATGTATATCAATGAACTGTGATATAAGGCGAACGTGTTGTCTGTTCGTCTTGTCATTTCGTTGCACGGCTACTATTGTACAACCGTCGAAGCAGAAAAGCTATTGTATAGTTGATAGTGACAACGTGTACCTGCCTAACCACACAAGTGGGATTTAATGATAGAGGGGTCCAACTTTTGAAGTGGTTCTAGTCAAAAGGCTATGTATGTGTATGAACTGTACACGTAGTAAAACAGGGGCAGAAATCAATCCATCCAAATACTCGTTCGCTGTTATCTCGCTTACACAACGAGAAAACACCATAGGCGAGTAATCGGCTTGCCATTATTTTTTTTTCTTGCGCCAAAGTTCAATGCATATGGGTATAAATTGGCGAGCCTTTTCGTAATTTTAAAAGGAGTGTACACATGAATTTAGATATTCTTCAGGTGGTATAGAATCTTTGTATCACGCCGTTTTCACAAATTCGCAGTAGTCTGTCGGAAACAAGTCTTGAGTAACTTGAACGTCAGTGGGCGAAAGATGTACTTTTTTGTTGAAAAACTATTAACATCTGACTGGATTGATCTCACGTTACAACACTGCTGAACGTAATCGGCCATTAAAAACCTCGTTCCATATGTATCCATATGCAAGTTTGGTCGCATTTTACCCTTTTTTGGTATAATTGTAAAATGCGACCAATTTACCCACTTACGCAGAAGTTAAAATCATATGAACAGCACAATTTTGCAACAAGCAAGTTAAAATGAGCAAATGTAATGGTATATAATACATGTGCAATCTACATCAGCATTGCGTTCATGATGACAAAACTATTCCAACAGTTTGCCAATTATACCCCGCCTATCACAAAAATACGCCTGCAAAGCGGGGTTTAATTGGAAAAAAATATTTGCATCATTTTGTGATTCTGAACGCAGTGACTGTATATAAAACATTTATTCAATGTTCTTTTCTTACTGGCACATACTAGTCAAAACTTCTAGCCGGTCACTTTGATTTACGTTTTTTGAAATGTTCATTTGTAAGGCCTAAAAATGAATCAGTTTAGATTGGTGTCCCATGTTGGCTGAAATGTTCACATATATGTCAACGATTTTATGCTTGCAATCGATTAAGCTAAGAAATATCATTATCATTTAACTTTTATAATATTATAAGACAAAATAAGTGAATCAGTTAAGCTTGGAAAGCCCATGCCGACTGAAAACTTCACCTATATATGTCAATGAATAAGTAGAAATTAAGTAGCCGGTTAGAAGTTTTGACTGGTATACATTTTTTCTTCGTCCTTGTAAAAAGCTAAAGGGAAAAGCTTGACTGAAAAAGTCGACTATGAAATGAGGTCAAAGTCAAGTTTGTTTATCTTCCTGTAAAATGTATATACAGGTGTATTTTCAAAACTGAGCTGTGACATAGGCGTTGAATCCATTACCACAGCTATATCGGTTATATTTAAAAAGCATATGATACATTTGTAAGATAATTTGTATCTTTTTAGGTATAGTGTAAAATCATTGACATGACTGACCGTAACCTCTATTAGCATACATTACATGCTAGACTGATTGTCACATGGTATCTCCGTTAGGTCTCGTTTAACTTCGTGAACGAAGTTTCACAATATAAACCTATTAAATGACACTGTGATGAGTAGACGCTTGTCATTTCACGCGGAAAGATTAAAGAATCAGAAGACGAAAGACAGTGGTTCGAGTCACTATGACAGCATATTTTTTTTCTCTAGGTTTAAATCCATTTCATAGAACTTATTTTCTTTTCAATAATGATGAATATCACTCGATTCTCCAAGAGTTTTGTGGTATGTTATAAACTATTTGTTTTTCCGGTGAGTTTCTTTTTTTATTTTTTTGAATCGGCTTAACGCCTCTTTATATAGTTTTTCGGTCATATTGCGGGGGGGGGGGGGGGGGGGTGAAACGCTTAAATATTGATGCCTGGTATTTCTCTTACGAATTCTACTACGACAACTCTTCTGAGACTCAATTTACTGTTCGATTTTCAACCAAATTTGCTCTTTAGGCCCTTTGACAGCGTCTTGTGTTTTCCATATTTGAGCTTAGGGGATAGAATGCGATAAATGAAACGGGCTGTGCAGAACAATTATTGTCATTCAAAAACGAGATAACTAGTCAAATGGGGGCTAACAGAAAAAAGAAAAAAATAAAATTAAAGAAAGAAAAAAGAAAACAGTGTGTTGAAAGCAGATTCGAACTCATGATTCTTGCACCTGTAGACATCAGACTAAACCTTTCGACCACACAGTCAAACAGTGTGTATTTGATCTATAACATTATACAAACATGATTTTTAAAATCCATACACTCCTCGGATTTACGATGTTTTTCGAAAGCTTGCGGCTACCGTCGATGATAAATGTATTCATCGGTTAATTTATTCATTGCATAAAGGTCAAGACATGTCAATAATTTCACACTATATCTTGTTTAAACCGGTTTTATCTATTCCAAAAGAAAAGCACGGGAATTTAACCGTTAAAAGTAGATTTCAAGGCTCACCGCGCAAAATCTACCTATACACACCTTTACGATGTAGAATTTATGTCAAGCGTGCCGCCACGCATGGGTGGATGTATTTTGGAATTATGTACATTCACAAGATAACAATTTTTTGGGATAGTAAAAGTTATTTACAAGTGGAATATTTTAATTTGTCTTATATTGATTTCATACAAAACGAAAGTAATATAAAAGTCAATATAACAAAAAATGTATGCCAGAAATGACGCCAGGAGATGTAACAATAAACCCAGACCGTTTTACTAAAATTGTAATATCATAAAGAATAATGGCGTTGCAGGCATAAAACTTTTTCATGTTATGGAATAATATGTAAGTCTTACGTCCTTTGGTTGGTCCTATATTGCTAAAAAATCTTCGATTTTCAAAAATAATTATTTTCGAAATAGTTTCGAAATCGTATCAATTCACTTTTTCTCCAGAGTAGATTTATAAACATTTATACTGTATACTCAGTTCCAAAAGAAAGTGTACACTTTTGAATTAGAAATACTTTTAGAATTACACAGCCTACCGTCATGAGAATTTGTATAACATTCCCCCAAGAGTATGCAAACGAAATTCAAGAACAAAAATCACGCGGTCTGCAAACATTTTCTCCTAAGTTAAGACCTTTGATTTTGCATTGTTTGCATGTGCATCACGCGTAAGATGGCGAATTGGTCCGAAATTGCATTCATTTGAATCATTGTGACTTAGCTAATTAAAATTACATTTTCATTACAGCTGTGCATACTGCAACTGTGTGGTTTGACTTACACTTTACGTGAGTGAACGAAATCGAACCTTGTCAGATTAAGAACGTCTGCAAAATTGATAAAGTATGCACGTTCAAAATAGATATCGAGGGCATCATTTTGTAAGGTCTTTAATAAGCAAATCGAGATGCCACATAACTCCATAGCACCGTTCGACGACAAGTAAATGGCCTAACAACGTAGCAAATACGAACGTTGACGCACACGTAACGTCTGAATGAAGAAAAACTTACATCTGAAAATAGCTTAGGTTATCTCCTCAAACACTACAACACAACGTAAGCCCATTGCTCTTACCAGATAAGAAGATGTAAGGAGGTCAAATCTTAACACTATAACTGGAACTCAGTATATTTGAAATAAGTCTGAATGCGAATTTATGCAATTATATTTTGTTTCTCAAAAACGGCTGGATCAAATGAGTTTATAATTATGTTTCTTCAGTCTTAAAGTTGTCCCACTTTACGCCAAAACCGTCATTAAATTACCAGTGATATTTTGATGCATATTTTTTTTTTTACAAAACATCAATTTATATTTAAGTTAACTTCATATTCAAAATGCGTCTGAAACTCATTCTGCAAATATAATAGCATTCCTCAATATCTCTTCAACTAAAGGAAATAGACATTGTAATGTTGGTCTTAAAATTGTTCTGTTTTTTCGACGTTAGAACGTCAGGTCATTTTATAAGCATTTTCTATGAGATTTATCGTTCACAGAACTAGAAGAATCTTTCAGCTCTGAAAGTGCTGATAGTGTACGTATAGTAAGGTGACAGAGATAGTGGAAATATTGGTTTATATGGAAATATGTCCAATCGATAATACCAAGGTATTCCAACCAATCAAACTTTTCTTGCCATGCAAGTTTAAATCCACTCAAGTATCATTTCTTTAAAATGTTGCTAGAATATTTTTCATATATAGAAACAAACACTGCTAATAAACGGAGAGAATTTCATTAGAATAAGATGCTTCTTCCGTTAAAGTGTTTCGTGAGATAATTCTTGTGAGATTTGGTTGACATTCATGCATGCTTTAGTTTCTAAGAAAGGGATCTCACCAAATGAACTATATTAAACTGACATCCGCTCATAAAAAACACAATTTGCATGTAATCATACTAATACCGAGGTTGAATGGTATTCGGCACTGGCTTACGGTATTGTGCATCTATCCGCATAGATTAAGCAAGTCGCCCTGGTTTATTGTCAGCCTCGTTTTAGAACAATACCACGATTCGGCGTATTTTGCGTTCACCTCTTCTTGTCGAGCAAAGACCAATACATATCGAAAGCTCGGTAGGGTAAAAACGCTACCGTTGAGTTTTAATGGTCGCAATGTGATTTACTAGGCAAACAGATGTAACCATACTAATACCTGGGTCGAATGGTATTCGACACTGGCTTACGGTTTTGTGCATGTATCTGTATTGATCAAGCAAGTCGCTCTCGTTTATTTGTGAATTTCAAAGTATTTCAAAGTAATTGTCAGTCTCGTTTTAGAACAATACCACAATTTCGGCGTACTTAAGTTTTTTGTCTATTTTTTGAAAGCAGACTAGCGACCGAGGATCATTCCCGATCTATCATGTTTACACTCCGTAAAATTAAAGGATCCACGAAGAAACTTATTTGCATTGTCGTTTGCTTGTTAACTTTTAATCTTTTGTGATTCTTTCCTGAAAATTTCCTTATACAGTCGATAAGATTTAGCGTGATAACAGATATACTGCAGATGGTCTAGTCTATAAGTTTTAATCTCGAAAATATCGATAAAACAATGTTATATCTATAAATAATTATTAATCAAACATACACAGCAGAGGTTGCGTGGATGAGTGGTCTAACAAGCATTCCTTTAAGCTACAAATGTCAAGGGCTCAAATGTAGAGGCACCTTTTTCTTGCTTTTTCTTTTAATTATTTTTATTTTATTTTATTTATCATATTGAATTGTTTGTTTGAATGGGGGGGATTACGCCATTTTCGACGATTTTTAAGTTGTATCGCGACAGCAGGAAATTTTCTTTGCAGACGTTTTATTAATTTTGCAGAAATTCTGAGATTCCAAAGTAATTTTCAATAAAAATTAAAATTTTAAAAAACCTGTGAAATTATCGATATGTAAATCGATATATTTAGACACATTCAGTTCTTTCTTAATCCTTTACTAGATATATTTGTCGTTTAGGGCGTGCTACGACTTTATCAATAACACTTTTAAAACAGAGTGGATCTAAATCCAACCCGGACAGAGGCTTTGTCTAATTTCAAATTATTTTGCAGACTGATGCCGCGTTTCCAGGAATCCATTGCGTAAATACAATGCAGTTTCAAACTTATGACAAAAATGAGTATTCTATTTTATTAGATAAATTGATCGCTGACATTATTTACCTAGTAGGCTATGATTTCAAGGTTTGTTATTTAAGCAGCCACTCGGAACTTTCGACAATTGTCGCTCGTTTAACATTGATGCGATTGCAAGTTGTTTAGAAATGATATCACGTGTCTAATTTTTTTCGAACCGTCTTCGGTAAAAATCGTAACGCATTCGTAGTTTTATTATTTTCGAATCATCTTTGATAAAAATCGTAATGCATTCGTTGTTCACGGATGCCACTAAACTGGTTACCATTCTACGTGTCTAGGTATTTACGGCAAAAACAAAGTTCAGGAGGTCACGACCTAAATAAAAAACATATTTCCGGCAAATTACTACACGTTGCAATATCGAGGGCTTAGATCAAAAACATAGTGCGTGTCTATACTGTGTATAGACACAAAATTTGCTTTTGTTCTAAATTCTCTACATGCTTACGCGGATCATCCATACGCCCAATTAATTTTGTCTACTACATTTTGTATTTTTTTAAAGCGAAATTTTCATTATCTTCACATGATAACGAATTCGAAATAAACAGTGATTTTGCGGAGAGAAATTTTGGGAAATACTCAAATCAATCTGAATGGGAAATACTTTCTTTCGAAGCTATTAAGAACCTACTGGTTGTTCCTTTAAAAGTTTCACTTGTAAACGAAAAAGTTCACCAAAAATTTAATTTGCATTCATTTAACCTTACCTTAATAAGATTAAACGCCGTTGTTTGATTGGAAACTTTTATGGTTTTTAAAAAGTTTCGTTTCGGTTCCGATTTGGCTTCCAATAATTTCTTTCATACTTCTTTGGCAAAATGATTGTATATTGAAAATGAAAAAATCATATTTCAATAACATGTAAACATTGTTACATTGACTAGATTGTAAATAATTGTATATTTTAAAAACGAGTGACGGAATAGAATTATTTTCGTTGCTTATTGTCATTAGTTTACAAAAATCATCTTTTATAGGTTAAAAAAACAGTCTTGGTCGCGAACTTTTTCCGTTACATCTCGAGTGAGTACAATACGGACTAGCTAACCTTCCTTATAACTTGACTGTCGGGTTAAGAATGAATTTGTCTGCAATTGAAATTCATTAAAGATACCAAAAGATATGTTTCGCAAGATTACATTTAAAGTACATATCGGATCAATAAAAAGCACTCAAAAATGTCGTTATATTTGTTTGCGTTATCAGGTAAATCGAACTAAAGGAACGGTCAGGAATATAAATTGACTCACTGATAACTTTTAACAAGAGCCCGACGGTAAATAAACGATTAAAATGGCGTCCGTTGAACGTGGATTGGGACGGGATAGAACTTCTTACAAGTGTGTTTATTTATTTCAGCTTATTTCTCTCGGACTACAGCTTGTAGGACTTATCGCCCCCGGATGGGTTGTAATTGATTTCGGATCTTCTTCATCAATCAACATGGGACTGTTTTTATACAGGTTGTGTGACAAGGACGGCTGTAGTACCGAATCCATAGATAAACACTCGCCTAACCCAGGTAAGGTCTAATCAATTAAAGTCGATTTATTTTGGATGTTTGTTTGAATGGGGTGTAGCTCCGCGGCGGCTTGAGCATCTAACAAGGGATTCATGGCATTTCTCACATTTTATTGAATTGAATCAATCTATTCCTTGTTTTTATCAACTGATAATGATTTGGAAGTGACTCGTTCATTTGAACAGAATTTGCTATGTGCATTACCCACTTCAAATATATTGTATTATTCAAAGCTTGCTCATCACACACATTTAACTTCATGCAAAAATCATCCACCTCTTAAGTTTCATGGCATTATTAAGCGTATCTCAGATATTTTTCCCTATGAAAGTGAATGATTAAGGTAGTAGATCCGTAGTTGCTCCACAACGTTTCTGAACTCGTGATCTTTCACAATGTAGACCTAGGTTTCCTAATGAAAATCATTAGAAAACCTCGGTTAACACTGTTAACGTTTAATACTCCCAAAAACCTTGTGGATCTATAACGGTTCTTATACCTTAAGTAAGGTAGAAGATAGAGGTGAAGAAGAAAATGTGATACAATAACGTATTTGAAATGTCCTCCTTTTCTCGCAACTTTCTACTTACTTCAATAATCCAGTGCTCCATACGCTTAAGCAAATTCTTGGAAACAGGTATAAATACGTGGGTTTCTCAAAACAACGCAAAAACTTTAGTTACGATACATTATTTTGTAAGCGATAGCACTGTATAGAATAAATGAAATTCGCGCACGTTACAGTGGATAACTCGATCTTGCGTTTCTCCTCGAAGATGCAAACGTCAAATTATACCTGTCTAAGTAGTTCGTGCAATTTAAGGCCAATTACACGAACTTGATGTCTCTGCATTGTGTTGTGGTTGAAATGGCATTATTCAAATGCATTCTGTAAATTACGCAAATAAAGGCTATTTGAAAAATATTGTAAAATGTTCGGAAGACGATAATCAATTGGTCTTTAGTCACAAAATCTAAATTTCATTAGATAAACTAGTGCAATTTACTTTCTTGTTTCGGGACAGACCTTTTTCATCATCTGGTGTCGTACTTTCTCAAGTCACTGCGTTAAGTTTATAGTCAGGCCAGTCAAACAACAATAACAGCAGTCGCCCAGGACGGAATCTACGGTATCGACATAAGCGTGAAATTATTTTTTATCAAAACTTTTCAGCCAATTTTGGTTTCTAGACCGATGTCATAGCAAAGTAGCGAACCAAACTTCAAAAACAAATGCTTGAAGTTTTAGAGCAAACTCTTTGAATGATTAACCGTATCCTTCCCCACTTGTTGCAACAAAATGTATTTTATTCCTTTCTAGATCTGGTGAGGAATCTTGAAGAAAGTCGCGGTGAAACAATCTCAGGATTGGTGGCAGGACTGATCGGAGTAGTAATTACATGCCGTCTTCACTGTGTATCATTGAAGTATACAGGTCGACTGGTGCACATCATGGTTTTGTTGATATCCTTAGCGTTGTCGGGTAGGTAGAGTTTAAAGCTTCATTGGAGAATATCAAGCGGGTCTATTAACGTTGCCAGGTGTCCGTCTTGGGTGCGTGCGCCCGTGCGTTCATTAACTTTTTCTTTAAACTCCTCCCCTGTGACTAATGAGCAGAATTCAACCACATTACAAAAAAGTAATCCTTGGAACATCTTTCATATTTCTTTATATAGCCCAGATTGGACTTAAAGCATGAGTGCTACGGACTGTCGAGTTACCGAAATGTGGTTATATATGAGCCTGTGCATGACATATCCAACAATTTTGAAATTTTTGTTAGGTACATCATTGAGAAGTGTGGAAAGCCACATACTGTAAATATAAAATTACCTGATGGTCTACATATATTTTGAGACCTTATCTATCTACAAAATGTAGAGTAAAACTTTGCTTTGTGGACATGAAATTGTTGGAAATGTCACGCACAGGCTCATATAGTGAAATATAAACAAATCAAAATCTTCTTTTCTTTATGATTCCTAAGACATACTCTTTCAGCATTCTTTTTTAATTCCTTATGCGCGACACACTGTTGCGACACCAGAAAATAGTCACATATGGTGAAGGAAAATTGAAATCTATCCCGCTAATCCAATTCCCCATTTACTCACTGAATGCATTGAGTAACACACTCAAAATTCTTTTAAAATGACTACAGAACCGCTCACAATGCTTCACAACTTCACGACGATGTCCAGATATTGTCGTGGCCAGGTATCCGTCGTGTTTCCGTCCGTTTGCCCGTTAACTTTTACTTTAAACATCTTCCTAATCAGAATTACTCGTTTCACAGGAATTGTGCTTTGTGCATGTTTTTCAGATTTTTTTTTTCTTTTCATCTTGATCAGGCAGATAACGTTGGCGTTGTAGGCTTCCGAGACACCCAAAAGGTCACATATGGTGAAATATATACAAAACCAAGACTTTTGTCTCTGAAACTACTGGTCAGAAATCAACCAAATATCACAGAATGGTGCATGGGACATGCTATTTCAGATTCCTTTTTTTGATACTGATCGGGCTTAAATTTGACAGTGAGAAAACTTTTATAACCTTGGGCCAAGATTTTCAGTAAACTTTTACCAAAAAAATGCATTTTGTCACACATCATTGCAGATAAATAATTGCAATCCAATAGAATAAAGAATTCTGATTGGTTTAAATAGCATCACGTGGGGAAATCCATTGCACCTTATTTCTGTATAAAATGAAATAAGTCTTTCGGGAAACCCCCGAAATTCGATCTGCATGTCCTGTGTTGTAGGAACTCGAATTAACCTAGTTCCCTATCATCAACGCAAAATTGCTATTCAATCTATTATAAATAAATATATTTTCGAAAGAATTTACGATTACAAGCATGCAGTTCTGATTCTGAGCCGACCTAAACTTAGAAAACAGCAAGTCGACGAAGACCTTCAAGCAATCCTCTCAACTAAGACCGACAGCGCAGTTTTCGTTTAAAAATACAAACTTACCTGGCAGAAACAAGCTTTTTTGTCATAAGTACCTCTACGAATTTTGATGTTGTCTTTTATTTGTGTTTCATTTGTTTTACTATCTGACATTTCACTTCGATAGCGAGATAAACAATACACGATCTAAAAATAGATTGTGTAATTTATACGCGAAGAAAGCAGATTTGAAGCTTTAATGTTTGGTTGAGTAATTAGTTTCTTTAATGTAGATGATTGCAATTATAAGGGACGAGTGTCTTTTTCACTGCGTTTATTGGGGTATAAAGTGCAATTGCCTTAGCACATGGCTGAATCATAACGCCCTACGGGCGTTATTTGCCATGTGCTAAGGAAAAATTGCACTTTATACCCAATAAACGCTGTGAAAAAGACACTCATCCCTATATTAATTTCTTCTCATAAACTTAATGTTTGACGAAGACATGCCTACAAATGAAATACAACTAAATACAACTGAAATCAATTTGAAAGTACCAGTGGATCGATACTGGTCCTCTTTGATCTCTTGTTTGTATTAGCAGGTGTTAATTTGGAAGCGTTCGCGAAGAGACACATCTTTTGCTTTAGAAAAGTGCGTAGATTTTGTAAATGGTGGTAATAATTATTGAAACATATTTGAATGAAATAAGTAATATTGTATCACACACCTTCAATTCCATTTAAAACTCGCCCCACACCCTCATTCAATTTAATTCTTAAATCATTAATCATATCAATTTTCAATATTTCTTTCTGTAAACATATTTACTTAATTGAAGACCGAGTCACCAAAATCGTCATTCGTGGTGCAAAATAGAAAAACAAAGTCTACTCATTAACTTAATTTACCTAACAGGTAAGACATATGGGGAATATTTTATTCAGAATTCTTCCTAAAGTCAGGTCCGAGCGACAAACGTATGTGCTATGATCTGTCAACTCAGATTAAATGGTCCCTTATAGTAAAACATATAAAAAATAATAATCTTACAATTATTGGACAGGAGTAAGAGTTTTCCGAGTTGTCTATTAAGCGCATGGTGAAGACTCGGATCTGACTGTGTGAATGCATAATTATACTGATAAGAATCTTCACGCTGTGTATTTGTGTAGTTGTTGAAAACAACACGCACAAGCCCAATTTCTGAAAGTTGTTGAAAAAATAAATGACATTTTTCAGGATCTCTTTCAATGGCAGCTGCCGGTCAGTGGGGAAGGAATCTATTAGAAGCACGTGAATTGTTATCTGATGCAACTATTCTGAAGACACCATATGCACTGATACTTACAGGCCTCGGTGGGATCATTGCTGCATTATTATTTCTGGTGATCATTGTTAATTCAAGTCTACTATATAACAAAAGAAACGCTACCCCGTCCAACCAGCGACCACAACCGGCGGAAGGTCAGCCATATATTGTACACGCTCCACCACAAGGTCAAATACCTTATGGCCCGCCAGTATATTCGACTGTGGTCCCGTCTGCTCCTCCATTATACAGTTACATAGATATCTACCAGGATCTCCATCAACAACAACTACAACAACAACTACAACAACAACATTCCAATTTGTATGATCAACTGGAACTACAACAAGTACAACACCATACACACTACAGATGAAACTTCACACAGTTATGCCCTTCAATGATGGGTTGATACTATATAGTAATCATAACACTCGAGTCTTAGAGAGTTTTCTTTAATAAAAACAAAAAAAGAAACATCACATGTGAATCGCCATTCGGCAAATCGGTTAAACGAATCATTTGTGAAATTCTAAAAACTTCATTTTTAATTAAGCTGTAGGTACGAGGTCTTTGAATTACACGGACGACAAACACAAACAATCAAAATGGAATTTTTGATACTTAAAATACAGTATGTTGGATTGTGGTGCTATATTATTAAATTTGCTGCCAATTATGCGCATTCTGATCATCAATTTAAGATCGAAATGTGACCAGTCACACGAAAATGGACCATCTGGGAACTCCGTAGACTAAACATTTGAAAAAGAGATTTGTCCTAGTTCAGGCCAACCAGAGGTCACATTTCATAAATTCTTTCACAGGAATATAGATTGATTATTCTAGATTCAGAAAATAAGTAAATTGCGAGAAGTTTCGACCCAAGTCAGTCTGCGAAGTCCGCGCATTTTCACTAGGATCGACACTTTACGCACTTCCGGGATGATCCCTTTGACGGGTCACAAACATAATTCATCTACTCAGATGGTATTTCTACTGGACGAAACATGATAACTTTGTAATATAATAGACTTTTTTTTTTAAGAAACTATTGAAATAAAAACACATCAAGAACTAAAATAAGTTTAAATCGTTCTTGATAATTGCACAAAAAGAAATAATATCCAGTTAATAAATAAGCCATCGTGCAAAAAAAAGTCAGTCATTGAATTTTGTATAAGTATTTCATGAAAGCACAAGCATTCTGAGATATTTTATGATAATACCAAGTTCCCTTCCGGCTGTAAAATATGCTGATCATCAGGTTGTTCTAGTTACCTGATCGGGAAATACGAAGTTCAAAGAAAAGTACTTAATACGTTTCGACAGTGGCTGAACGCATCAAGGGACATTAGGCAAAGTTTTTACATCTTCTGCAGGACATCAATAACGACGTGAAATCAAACACTGTTTTTTTTCCATCTTCCTGTGCAAAGACGTTGAAAGGTTTCATTGAAGTAGACGGAGTCGGATTAAATGACTGAAAGATTTAATTATAGTCATTATATTATAGTCGTTTTTTGTTAAAATGAATATCCTGGTTCAGTCTAGAACAAACAGTTTTTTTTACAGTCTATTCATTAAAACAAACCTGGAAAAAGCGTTGGAAATATTCTATATTTAGCGTCCGTGTTAAAAATAAAAAATAAAGTGGCCATCTGAATAAAATAATAAGAATGATTATGATGGTAATAATAGTAATAAAATGTCTAGCATCAAGGAAAACACAGTCTTTTCTGTGGGCCTCTGAAAATAAACTCTTTACTACATGTGGAGTTTGTATCAAATAGAGTACAAAGGTAATCAAAGCACTGAAAGTACTGACGATGAGCGAAATTTTCGGCAATTTCACTCTAAATCTAATTAAGGAAAGAGAGGAAAAAATCCTGTTAGAATGTTTTTTGTTAGAATATGTAAATTTGTAAAAATTCCTTTTACACTTTAAAAATAGGTACATTTATTAATTGAACATAATGGAAAAAAGATTAAATCCTGTTTAAAACTGTCTTCAACCTATAATCAATGGTGTTTGCTTTAACAAAAGTAATTGTTTTTATGTTTTAGCTTATTTCAATTGTATACAAAAGTTGTATTTGCTTTCAGTCCCAAGCAAAGAAACACCTATGAATTTCAGTCTGTCCTGCGTTAAACTGTTTTTATTGTTTATCATTACGATTGTTAACTTATTAGAAGTACAGTCAAACTTCGGTCTCTCGAACAGGGGTAATTTCGAACACCAGGGAAAATTCGAACAAGGATCTCAGTCCCGGCAGATTTCGCTCATAATTCATAGGGTTCGACCTCGGAAAACTCGTACAGCAGGACGGTCGAACTCTCGAACACATTCTTCAGTCCGGAAGTTAAAAATGCTTTATATTTCAACTAGGGAAATTCGAACAAAGGGTCTATCGCTAAAGGCTTATGTCAAACTTAATAACTTTTTGTCCCTCCCCTTTGAAAGTTTGATAGGCTTAAAACAAGGTGAGATAATGTCGCCCCTTCTCTTTGCTCTTTTTATCGACGATATTGAGTTATTTTTGCAAGGTGATCCTTCTTGCGGATTAACAATTGAAAACATTAACATTTTACTTCTACTTTTTGCTGATGATATGGTTATTCTCAGTGATAATCCATCGGGTTTACAATTAAGTCTTAATAAATTACATGAGTATTGCATGAAATGGGGACTTGAGGTGAATACCGATAAATCAAAAATTGTAGTTTTTCGAAAAAGAGGCATCCTTAGGGGAAATGAAAATTGGACCTATAATAACGACCAAATAGAAATAGTTAACGAATTTAATTATCTTGGTACTCTGTTTAGTTATACAGGCTCTTTTAACCGTAATTCTAAATTTTTAGCTGGCAAAGGTCTGAAAGCTTTAAATATGCTTTATATCAAAACACGCAGATTAAACTTTAGCACGTCTACTATTTTACAATTGTTTGACGCCTTTGTCGGTTCTATTCTATGCTTCTCATGTGAAGTCCATGGTTTTTCTAAAGCTAATGATATAGAAAGAATCCATTTAAAATTTATGAAGAAGATACTCGGAGTTAAGTCTTCAACCTGTAATTATGCTGTTTACTTTGAATTAGGAAGGTACCCTCTATATATACGAATGTATGCTAGTATCATTAAATACTGGGGGAAAGTTATATCCTCAGATAATGTAATAATCAATACTTTGTATAAATGTTTAATAAATCAAAATAATGAAACAAGAAATTGGTGCATGAATGTTAAAAATATGTTATACAAATATGGATTTGGTTATGTTTGGGTTGACCCTTATTGTGTAAACCATAAATCTTTTTATAAGATGTTTAAAAATAGAGTCATTGACGAATTTCAACAAAATATGTACGCATACATTAGTTCAAGCACTGTTTTAACTACTTACAAATATTTAAAAACCAGTACCGGAATAGAGAATTATTTGAACGTTTTACCCTTTAAATGGTTTAGCTACATTTCAAGGATAAGGCTTTCATCTCACGCTCTAAGAATTGAGACTGGCAGGTACGGCAACTGTAGAATTGAGAGAAATCTGCGTTATTGCGAATTGTGTAATACAAACGATATAGAGGATGAGTTTCATTTCCTCCTTGCCTGCAATAAATACTCTGATATAAGACGTATTTACATAGATAAATTCTTTTACTTACGCCCAAATGTATATAAGTTGTCTATACTCCTTAAGAGCAAGAATAAAAAGACTCTATTAAATCTTTCTAAGTTTATTAAAGAAGCTTTTGCACGACGATCAAGTTTGATAAATAACGTATTAAATGAGTAATGACTGTAATGTAAGATAAGATATTGAACAGTTCAGTCATTAGTTGTATTAAGAACTTGCTTCTCTTCCAATTGATCTATTATGATACTTATATTTTAGGTCTTTTGATAACGTAATCTAGTTTTTGATGGATCCAGAAATGTCTTGAATGCTTATACTTTGCTAATGTGACTAATTATTTGTGGTTTTGTTAAAACATATTATGACGAGAAACTGTAAAGTTTAAGTCAATAAAATATTGTCTATTGTCTATTGCTAATAACAAGATGTCATATTTATATGATTTTCACACTCTTCAACTCTTAATCCTTTTTTGACACCTTACTGTCAATTACGCACCGTGCATTATAATTACCAATTCCGTGAAAAATACACTGTTTTATTTAATTAAATTAACTTGTTGATTGGCCATCTGCTGTTTACATTCAGTACTATATATTGTCTCTTATTGATATTTTGGCGTCTAGTTAACTTAGCGATGTCAAAATACATACAGACCCGTAACGTCCTCTTGAAAGTATGACGATGAGGGTCCGAACGATTAACTCGTTTAGAATTTTGGGTTTTAAATTTAGATGGATCTACATTTTCTCAAAGACTGGCGTTAATTTATATACTCGAAAACGTTTAAGGTTCAACATTTAGACGATGTTTGAATTTGACTTTAATTATTTTTTCACTTGCAATTGAGGCCACGTACGTAACCGTTGAGGAATAAAAAAACGGAAGCCCTTTTTGTTAACAAAGGGAATGCAACAATAAGACTATTTAGTCTAAAGTTATTTCATCTTTTTTTTTTCTTACTTTATTCATTTGCAAACACAAAACCCGTGGATCAATCGTAAGAAACCTAAAAACAGTGAATTAAAAAGTGAAATTGAAGAACCAAAAAAGTATACGTATATTCGGATACGATGTGTTACCGGATGTGGCGCATTCCCGTCTTCTGTTACCTTTACAGTTTTTTTGTATTGGTCGAACAACCGATCTCTCGAACAAATTGTCAAGTCCCCAAGGTGTTCGAGCTACCGAAGTTTAACTGTATTTTAAAGTACAGTGTATAACCCAAGAGATATAATTTTTATCATATTAGTATCAAGCCATTAACGAAATAAACAGTGATTTTTCGGATGGAAGTCTTGAGAGATACTAAATTGAATCTTAATAAGCAAAACTTAAGATCCTACAGGGTGTTCCTTACATAGTAACACTGGTGAACGATAACTTGGTTCACCAAAAATTTGACAACATATGAAGAATAATTGTGTTGTTGGCTTTGAGTAAAACTTTTTTGGTACATAGTTCATAGACACTCACAATAGTTTGACACACACCCCAGACTCGGCCTTCCACTGTCCTAACAATCTTCTTATTGCTTGTAAAAGGAACACAGGAATGGTTGGTTCGAATTTCTGATCGAGCATTAAGTATGAAATTATTATTTTCAAGGTTGAGGTTCAAGTGGTTATTTACACGTTCTTTTCGAGATTTTTTTTAAAGAACTGGCAGTATTGAGATTGGTCTATGATTGTTTATATCGTATTTGTCTCCCTTTTTAAAAGTCGTGATATATTTTGCAACCGTAAACATAGATGGAGAATTGCCATGGGTTGCTTTTATTAAAAATGCTGGTCAATTGCTAAAAAATTATATCAGCACTGATTCTGAGAAACTTTGCAGCAATTTCATCTAGACATATAGATTCGTTTACAACAAGTAATTCAAGTTTTTTCACAACACGTCAATACTTATTGGAGGGACTTTGAACGTTGCTGTGTCTTGGATATTGCTATTAACAAACACTCGAATAGTCATGATGCGATAACTACTTTGAACTAGAATAATTGGCTATTTTCTGAAATAAATTGACGTAACCTCAAAAGTTGGAGATAATTTGATTTATAGTCGGACTGCGTGTTTAAAAAACAACAATTCCTTTGCATTTCTTCAAAATAGTATAGATTATACATCATTGGAAAGGGGAGAGAAATACCTGTTTATTCTTTGCTCTTTTATAGATAATTTATTTTTCATTGAAAAGTGTCGGGCGTTATAACCAACATTTTTTCGCCTAAAACAGCTGTAGAGATGTTACACTATATTCTATCCATTTGAAAATAAATTATTATCAAAATTACTCATCAATGAAACTGTTATAGTCTGTTTGACTTATATATGGACCAACCTTTTCATCAATTTCATAAAATGCGTATAAGATTTGTTTGTGGAAAAATCTTAATTTCAGCTTTATAGTATTCGGAAAAATATATTTTCAAAATGAAAATATTTCAAAATAATGATTTTGTCTATCTGATTAATGTTTATATTTTGCATTTTCCGCTCTTAAACACGATTGGTGATAAAGGCTGTTTATTAGTAAGAAAATGTGAACACATAGTAAAAACACGTGGCTTAATACTATACATTGTCTATTATTCCTTATACCACGCTTGAAGCGAATTGGCCAATCAGAGAACAGTATTTCAAAAGAATATATATCAAAAATACAACTCCGAGCGATTATTTTATAGATATACGATGGAAGTGTGTCGTGCACGTCGATTTCGACATGACTTGCGTGCCGTGTCATTTCAGAAAGATAACGAGCATTTTATAAGAGCTCTTTTTCGAAAAGATTTTCTATAGTGGCAAAAATGCAAAAGATCTGCAATGAGTAACAAAAATTCCAAGAATGGGTACTTGTAAATGTAGTATTCACGCTCTTTCATTGAACATATTTACTGTGGAAAAATTGTAATTGTATAGTACTGAATAGATTCAATGAAAGGAGTGATCAAATTTTCATCGCAACAATTCTTCTACGAAATCAATTGCCAAGAATAAAAAAAAGAAGCGCTAAACATTGCCAATAGGTTAATTAAAATATCATAACTGCAGTTTGAACAACCTGTAGTAACGATGTATTATTAGACCATAGAAAATTCGTAGATTACCCTCCCCCGATTTTTCAAGATGTCATTATTCACCCGGGGTAACCCGATACAGGGAATTCAGAGGATACTAGAATTTAGAGGTAAACAAAGAAAGGCAGATGCTGCACAGGTCTGTATTTTTCACCATTTATCATTAAAAATAAAAAACATCAGGACGCTGCAAGTTTGAAACATTGAGTCATGTAATCGAACGATGTAACTGTGATAGAGATGAAAGATGTCATTTATGTTTAGATGAGAAAAATTGAATTTGATTTAGAGAATCGTGCTAAATTTTATTAAAACTACACAATATGATCAGTATCATTGACAAATCATGCATACATTTCAAAGAATTAAACTGCATTAAAAATATAGGGTATATTCTAAAAGGAAATTGCATTTTCATGGTAAAATATGTAAAAATATCAATGTTTGGTGTAAATTAAAATTAGAAGTGTCACGATTTATGATACGGGATACTCTGAGGCAGGATGTTTGGAGTTAAGAGGAAGACTATTTAATGATACTGGTGAATTAGGACGATAATTGTACTACAGTCATTTTTTATCTTGCATCTTTTAAAGTAATACCATTGGTTACATGGTGAAATTACCATTCATCCCAATCATTTCCTTTCTAAATAGCTCACTCAGCGCTCTATTCATTCATTCCAAACATTCATTCAAAACCATGCAAAAACGCTCCAAAATTAGTAAAAGTAAGATCAAATTCTTTATGTAAAAAAAATAAAGCTAGAGATAAATGCTATTTCACTGACACAAGTTTGTTTTTGGAAGACGTGAATGCTTGACTTCAAGAAAAACTCGGATATGGCAATTTAAGTTATTTTTTCTAATCGCGTGTACGTACTTACATAATTTTGATACATGAGTTCGCATTTTAAAGGGTCACAGACTATGTTAAAGTTTAGATCCAGCCCTTTGGTTTTTGGGTAAGATAAGGATTTAGGACTTATGTAACTTATTATTCGGCCGGTAGGAGACATTGTGTTGCCAGAAAAGAGTGCTAAGAGTGTAAGCAACAAATACACCACAATGTAATTGGCAATAAAATTAAATCAAAATATTGATCAATGTTTAATGTGGTCAATACATGATCAATTGTATAGTCAATTCGACAGTATTATTGTAAATAAACATCATTTAAGACTTATTCATAAATCATTGCCAATAGTATTGCAAAATGAAATGAATCTTTAATAGCATCTTAAAATCTTTATTTTTATGCGCCATAGACGGTAGACGTATATCAATTTGCGTCGGTCCGTGATAATGTCTATTCATTTTAAAACTTCCCCTTTCATACATGTACCGATTTTCGTGAAACTTTCACAGAATGCCTCTGATAATGTGGTGGCAGAGAAAAAGAGAGTATTCATGTGAATCTCTTTGTTAATACAATGATTCCGTCATTTATGAACGGATTTACATTGAATCTGTCAAAGAATGTGTGATAACGTATGGCTAAGTGCATGTTGTCACAGTTGGTCGGTATTATATCGAGTCATGGAAATTGGGATAAAAATGTAAGAAAAAAAACTTGTTTGTTCAACTCCTTCTACATTTATGGATGGATTTGTGTTAAACCTTGAACGGAATGTTCCTTATCACACGGAGTGCTTTTGTAATATTATGACGCGCCGTGGAAAACTGGCCAATCAAAAAACTTTGTTTACACAATTCCTCTTAAAAATATGAGAAGATTTTCATGAAACTTTCACAGAATGTTCCTGATTTTTTCACCATGAAGTATTGTTGCACTTTGATGATGTTTTGATGCGTTTTGGTTAAATGGGTCTTCCCATTTTATTTCTCAATTAACACCCTCTTCTGCATTTACTGGTGGATTTCCATTAAACTTTTACGGAATATTCCCGATGCGATTTCTTACAATATTTCGACTTACCGATTGTCCATATTCTCCATTAAGAATTTTCCTTGACATCTTGTAATCACATACCAATTACGTCGTTCACGTTTTCCAATGAGGCGTTTTTTCTTGACGTCAGTATAATATAACTTGAAAAATGTAATATAGCTCATTCTATAACTTTTATCACCGTCATCCATTCAATACAAAAATACACATTGCAATATTAAATGTTATATAAGTATTTAAATAATATGTAACATGCCTTTAACATAATAGTTACTATGTGTTTAATATAATAACGAACGGCGAATGTAATATAACGAATAAAGGTGTAAATGGATTATAGTAACTACATGTTATTTCAATAGACTGAGGCGCGCGGGCTACGAAAATTATAAATTAATCAAATTATTATAATATTATTACAACAATCACTTATATCATTCAATAGACGGTCAATCTTATTCACTTTAGAGATACTTGTATGTCTAGCAATAGAGACTTTACTCTACCATATCAACCATATCTGCCTTTTGAATGTACATGCATATCGAAAAATTAGTCGGCACACCATCGTTCGGCTAAATATCAAAGCTGCTAGTTTAAATCTGCTTTTTCGATATTTTTTGTCACTAGCCACTTATCTCGTTTGATTGTTAATATTGCTTAATATGATAAAATATTACTTAATTTACCCCAAACCAGGATTTGCTCAAAGAATTATCTCCTAATTTTGTTGTAAGTGATAGAAATGATTTAATTGTTGTTACTCAATGCACGTTAAAGATACTTCAAATCTTTATTACATCGTCATCTACACCTTCTTCAACCTAAACAGAAATGCTTGCTCACGAAAATTTCCAGTTCCCAGTATCAATCCTCTAAACTCCCTGCATCATTTATTAAAGTTACTCTTAATTCCTAATATCCAAACGAAATCATACCTCGAGACGGTTTTCAAACAAAACAAGAAATGCTTTCACACACCAGTGAAAAGGGATAGCGCATAATGATGAAAAATGACCAAACTTTGTAACTGATGTGTCAATGTATTCGAAATGTTCCAAATTTGGACAAAACTTGACTGCAAACTGACATGGTGTTGCTAAATTACGGAATTTCATCTTATAAGATATGACACACTGATTATTCGCTTAAGAACGAGTAGAAAATTATCATATACTGTTTCTTTGTTACGGAGAACACACGTCTAAAAAGGTAAATTCATCCGATCTTGCCTTTAAATCGAATAATCAATAAGGAAATACAGACCTGTGTTGCATCTGCCCTTCTTTGTTTACCTCTAAATTCTAGTATCCTCTGATTTCCCTGTATCGGGTTACCCCGGGTGTTATTATTTGTAGTCGACGCATAATCTACATTTCGACATTCTAAGTAAACCATTATTGCACTTTGAGTCTAAACATTTTGTGACAGAAAAATGATTGTGTATTGCTTACGTAAACGAATTAGATATCAAATCGTGCAAAAACGTCGACGTTTTCAATATATTTGACATGACATTTTTTAGTTCCAACTTTTGACGTTACGACGTTAGAAACTTGAGAATTTAAAGTCTCAACAGTCTGTTTAGCAATCTCAACAATGCTACCTTTATCATCATTTATACAAAGTGTGTTTTATTTTTAAATTTTCCAGAGAGATTTCTACGATTCTTTCAGAGAATACTTGGATTATGTTTATTGTCATTACTCGATTAATTTTAAAAAGATTTTTACGCAGTTGATATAAGAGATTTTGCTTTATTACACCAGAAATTTAATCATTCAATGTGTGAGCAAGATTTTGCTTTATCTCTTTTTCTAGCTTTTGTGTCTTTGTTTCAATGGTGCAACAATATCAAGGACACCCCTAAACGTTTTTATGATACATTCAAGAGAGTCATTAACATCATCGTAAATTTCTTAAACAGACCATGGTTGTTGTTCAAGCTGACATTTTAATTCATTTTCAATCTCAAGGTCTCGATAATGGATAACATTATGTGAAGGTCCTGCTTTAAAATTTTGACTAAGTTTTCGGGTGAAGCATACAGAATAGTGGTCACTGATTGAAAGTTTAGGCACTTTTACATCTCTTATATTACATGATGCATAAGAGTAAATATATTGGACAAAAAAGTTAGGGATTCAAACTTAAATGTTTCTTTTCTGATAGATTCACCACTGTTTCAAAACTCGTTTTATTCTGTCACATGCGTACAGTATTTTGTAGCAGACTTTTAAGAAATAATGATGAATTCCGTCAATGAATAAGTGCACACGATTTACGAACCTAGCATACCCTTAAAAAACCTTTCAAGGGGTATGAACAGTAACCATGAATTGAAAGAAATAGTATGGTTAAAGCGACTGTTAGTATCAAGTGTGGCTTCAACTTGTACGAATCATGTGAGGTACTGATTGACAACAAAATTCCAGCAAGAACGCCCATTTTGGTCAATTTCAAAGAAACCATCAGAAAACAGATATTACTAGAAGTGAATTACTTCTTTTTCACTTGTCCTTTTACGATATTCTTTTACGGGTTGATAACATTGGGCGCTGCAGGCTGATGCGTCACCAAAAAATAGGCCCGAAATGATGAAATATCAAAAAAATCTTCTCTAAAACAACAGGTCAGAATTCATTAAAAATATTAACTGAATGATCCTTGAGACACGCCCTTTTAGATTTGTTGGTTAATTTCTGATTGTTAATTTCTGATTGTTTTCACAACACGGGTGCTACATGTTGTCGTGTCACCAAAAGATGGGCCCTAAAGGTGAAACCATGTATATAAAAATAAACTTCTCTGAAACTTATGGTCAGAATTCAAAAAAACCTTAACCAGAATGATCCTCAGGACATGCTCTTCAGACTTCTTCGTTCAATTCTGATCTAGTTGATAACATGGCTGCTACGGACTGACTCGTCACCAAAATGAGTGACCGATGGCGAAATATTAAAATCTTTTTGCCTGAAACTACTGGTTAGATTTCAACCAAACTTTACCTAAATGTAACACAGGACATGCCCTTTCAGATTCCTGCTTTATATTCTGATCGGATTTTTAACACGTGTTCTACTTGTCAAAATTCAATAAAAGTACACCAGAATGATCCTTCGGCCTGCCACTTTCAGACATCTTAGTTAAATTCTAATCGAGTTTATAACATGGGTGCTACGGGCTGTCGTGTCACAACAAAATGACCCCTCCAATGAAGAAATACATATAGATCTATATATAAATTCTTCTCTGCAACTACTCTTTAGAATTGAACATATCTATAAGAAAGTGATCCCCAGGACATACTCTTTCATATTCCTTCATTAAATTATGATCGGGTAGATAACATACAGCGCTGCAGGCTGATACGTGAAACAACTAGAAGAAAATATTATCTAAAACTAACGGTTGGAATTCATTATAACTTCACCAGAAAGATCCTTGGGACATGCTCTTTCATTTTACGTTAATAATTTCTGATCGTTTAATAAAACGGGTGCTCAGGGTTGTCGCATAACCCAAAAATAGACCATAATGGTCAAATATGAAAAAATCTACTTCTCTAAAAAAACTGGTTAGAATTCAATATAATTTCACCAGAACAGTACTCAGGCCATGCTCTTTCAGGTTTCTTCGTAAAATTCTGGTCAGGTTGATAACATGGGTGCTATGGGCTGTCGCGTTCCTCAAAAATGGGTCCTGAATGAAAATCAAAGGACCGGAACAAAACTTGAAAAGACATGTATCCCCGTGTTGATGGACAGAAAGACAGACTGAAATACAGATAGAAAGATTGCAAACCTTAAATCTTCTTCGGTTTCGAACCACTCGAACCAAAGTATTAAATAAATAATGACAACATTGTCCATGTCAGGCATTCGATATTGACTTAAGCACTATATCAATGTTTTGTTTTTCATTTATGTTGTTGAATGCTTTCTAATACACCACCCCGGGCCGAATGCTCGTACATCTTTTTTCTTTTCCTAACGTCGAATTTGGAAACACATAAATTACTACTAAATTTCTATTAAACAAAGTCGTGCTGGCTTAAAAAACATCAGATCAAAAATGGCTACAGTACAATCATTTTAAGAGTTCACAGTTATCATTAAATCCCCTTACTATAATCTCGCCACATCCTGTCTCATAGTATCCCTTATCATAAAAGTTGACTATTCCAATTTTTATTTACTTTAAACATTGATAATTCTTACATTTTTTACAGTCAATTTAAGCCCGTGTAAGGAAATGTGACCTTAAATTGTGTTGTTTTTTTTTGTTTTGTTTCTGTGATAAACATTGTTGAAAAAAGGATTTGAATTATTAATATCAAGTCATATCTTCTTTTCCACATTGATCTATTCAACACTAACCTAGTCTCGAGTCGTGTTAAAAAATGCGCTCACGAACAATTTCCTCCTGGGACACACACTGGATAAATTTCCATTGACGATGCAAGGTAATTACAGTTCAGAACATCGTGAAATTGACACCATAATGGATTTGGGAATGATTTTGGAGTGAAATTGAATAAGAGCAGTGAGTAAGGTTTGAATGAAGTTAAAGAAAGGTAATCCATTATCGATATATATATATATATATATATATATATATATATATATATATATATATATATATATATATATATATATATATATATATATATATATATATATATATATATATATATATATATATATATATATATATATATATATATATATATATATATATATATATATATATATATATATATATATATATATATATTGAACAAAATTAGCGATAATGGATTACCTTTCTTTAACTTCATTCAAACCTTACTCACTGCTCTTATATATATATATATATATATATATATATATATATATATATATATATATATATATATATATATATATATATATATATATATATATATATATATATATATATATATATATATATATATATATATATATATATATTTATATATATACGAGGGTTGTCCCAGAAATTCGTGAACTTTTTCGATTATTCAAAAACCAAGCGCTTGATTAAAGTAAATCTCTTGGGTTGATAACACAGGTTACATTGCAAAAGATTGAAGAAGGTTTTACGGTTTTAAATTCTTCATGTTCAGAAATACAGCTATAACAGACACGCTCGGTAGTGGTGGTCGGCGCACTCTAAATTTGTTACTAACGAATTTCATCTGGTAGATGTTTGAACATCATTTATTTCAATATTCAATAATTGCAATCTAAAAAATAAAGAATGTTGATTGGTTTTAATCGCATCACGTGGGGAAATCCATTGCACTTTATTTCTGTATAAAATGCAATAGGTCTATCGGGAAACCCCCGACCTTCGATTTGCATGTCCTGTGTTGTAGGCACTCGAAAACCCCTTGTTCCCCTTCCATATCGTAATATTGCTATTTAATATATTAGAAATTAAGCTATTGCGAAAGAATTTATGATTAAATACATGCGGTTCAGATTCTGAGTCGATGTTTACAGTGAGTCGACGAAGACCAGCAGGCAGTCCTCTCAGCTAAGCCCGATCACGAAAGTTTTGGTTAAAAATGAAGAATAACTTGTCAAAATTATGTTATGATCATAAGTACCTCTACGAATTTCAAATTGTCGTTTATTTGTGTACCATTTGATTAACTTTATGCCGTTTAACTTCGATAGTGAGAAAAAAAATAGACGATCTAAAAATAGATTGTGTAATACGCGCAAAAAGTAGACTCGAAACTTTAATGTTTAGGCGAGTATTTAATGGTTTCTTAGAACAAGAGGATTGCAATTATAAGGGCTGAGTATCTTTTTCACTGCGTTTATTGGGGTATAAAGTGCAATTGCCTTAGCACATGGCTTAAACATAACGCCCTACGGGCGTTATTTGCCATGTGCTAAGGCAATTGCACTTTATACCCCAATAAACGCAGTGAAAAAGACACTCATCCCTATACGAAAGTTTTATTTAAAACTAACATTGCTGAAAGCAGTGAACTTTGTAGTGTACGCATGTGTATTTTCATAAAGATGAGATCATGTAGGGCACAGTTATAAAGTTTTGTTATGTCCGAGTGTAATTCAAACGGCGTGAAAATGGCGACGTCAAAAGAACGGTCTGCGCACAAAATCGATCATAATTAGGCGTGGTTCGCTAAATTAGACCTATATGGACCAAAAGAGAATTCGAAATGAGGAATGACCATTTCCCTTTGTGGCGCACAATCATTTATATACGATATAAAAGGTATAAGAATTGAAACATAAGGACAGTAGGAAACAAAAGGTATACATTTAGTTGGAAAGAACCGAGTAGCGGCGATAAAGGAATACAGGATCGACGTCAATCAGAACGCCTGATGGGATAAATGAAAACTAAGAATAGGTAAATCGGCAATGTTTAGTTTAACACGATTTGATCGCCAGTCGCACCAGTAAATGCTGGGTAACTATACTTTAAAGAAAATTCCACGCAGTTTCGGCATCAACTGAGATTTGGAAACGGAACGGTACTCCCGAAATCCTACATTTCATTGGTGGGCCCATCTCGGTAGAGGTAGTGTAATACTAAGATATTCAAAAACCAACCCAAAAAATCATTTCCTATGAGTATAATAAAATTCAATTTATGTCTAAAAATGTAATGATAGGTTATGAAAAAATAGCATTTACTTTACCCGCCCCTACTCGGGTTAAAAAAAATACGAAATTGCACATCTACGAAAAGATCGAGATTTTTTTTAAAACTAAAGATTTTATCAAATGCACAAAATAAGTCTATATCAACATTGCATTCAAGATATGCCATGAGAAAAGGTTCTTTCTTTGTAACAAGAGCATGGGGCCGGTAAGGACGCTACTTAGAGAAGAAGTGAATCAGTATTGAAACCAGTCGACCGCCATCATAGTGCAATCGGTAGCGCGTCGGACAGTCTATCTTCAGGTACCGGTATCAACCGTTACGGTGGCATCATTCTTTCCGACTAATTGTCTCTCATCAATGGGTTGATAATCGTAGACCTATGTAAGATAGCAGCTTGAGACTAGGAAAAGATGTTATGGTAGTACTGGTGAGAGAATTACCAGGAATCCATTGTTAGGTGCTCCAGCCGCCGGGATATAGCTGACCGATTGTTTTAAGCGGCGTCAAACCCGATTTAGACAAACGGACCAATCAACCTTTAACAAATTCGTTTTAATAAATGAAAACGTGATTTTAATTTTCAAAGAAGTTGTTGCTCTTATCTTTTTATTGATTTGAATGAGTGTTTGGACTGAATATATAGAGCTATGAGTGAGCGATTGTAAATGGATTGATCGTGGTGAATGTCAATATAATGAAGTGATATACTGTAACAAGGTGTACGCTAGACCTTTGTAATCCAGAATGCATGGGCATTTATCATCCTAGCCACCTGCTTTACTTTCTTAACGTCGTAATTGCAGCTTAAAAGCTGAGATTTTTCGAGCTAATGAGTTAAAGGGTACCGTCTCAGAATTTGTTTAACATCCTTTTGCATTTCGGTCGGCTTGATTTGGATATTTTTTGATTTTTTTTTATGTCGCTTTGACTTAAATTTACATCTCATTGTGAAACATCTTTATGGTGTGATTCGGATATGCAGGCAATAACCTGTAAATATACAGTTACCACGTTTTGTGGTTGTGCAACCCTAAAATGTCGTACCAGCAGCTTGAATAAAGCTAAAGATAAACCTCTTAAACTATATGCACATTTTCTTTCAGATTCTTTTTTGAGGAAAAAAACTAAAAGCCGTGATTCAGATTTAAAGCCATAACATAGAAATCACACAACCTTCGCACTTCACCGCTCTTCAAACTAAATGTCGCACCTAGAAAATGAATCTGGTCTGAGGATACAACATTTCGGTTATGTATCAAGAACTTGTTTTTAAGTTGGAATGCGGAGCAATTCCAACTTAGATTTAACAAAACCGCAAAATGAACACAAGATAATTTCATTTCGGGTTTCTTGAGAACACATATCACGTGAACAGGATGTGAATACACTTCGGCCTAGTTTGTATATCTCAACTTGACAAAGACATACAGTTTATTTCATCAAAAAGTAATAATGCTGTACAATTACACAACTATCACTTCACGTATATTATTAACACGCTAATTTATGTTTTAACCGATATTTATTGAAAATCGCGAACGAATATTAGTATCACATGTTTGCATTACTATATTTGGAAATCATGTGATAAGTCAAGTCAAATAAGGTCAGCAATTGACAAATAGCACTAGCCAATCACGTGATCTGCTTATTTGGTAATGTCGCGACCTGTTTTCTCAGTATTGTAGCAATAGCACAGACCAACCACATGATCTGCTTATTTGGTAAGGTCGCGACCTGTTTTTCGTAGTATTATGTTACAGCTTCTTTTAAAGGTATAGTTTCTCTTTCTGAACGACTTTCTTTTGATAGGGTGTTATATTGTAAACTTCTGTCTAAGCTACGAAATAAAAATATTTTCTTAAAGTGATGATACACTTTTAAAGTTACTAAATATTTTTGCAACATATTGTCGGGGATTTTTTTTCGTCATATTGCAGTTATCTACATGAATGTTTCATTGTAAAAACCCAATACTCATCCACACAAACCCACATCCACCATATCTTTAATTGAATTATGAATATCTTTGCCAAATTGCATTTATCACCAAGACAATTTGCCATTTAAAACAAACCAACTAGTTCAACTTGTTTTCTTCACGTTCATATACATCAACACGTTTAAGAGCACCACCATACAGTTAGTTACATCATGAAATTGACATTCATCTCCATAAAAAAATATTCTTAATCGCTCACTCAGCGCTCCATTGATTCATTCCAAACACTCACTAAAACCATTCAAAAACGCTCAAAGTTATTAAAAAATAAGCTCAAAATGTACATTCAAAATGAATTAAGCAAGAACCAATTCGCGATTTCACTGACATAATTCAAATTTAAAGCGTCTGATTGGTTCTTGACGATATAGAAAGCTATTGATTGAACTTTTATGCATGTTTTATATGGGTTTTATATATCGCTAATTTTGTTCATCCTGAACAAAATAAGCGACACTGGATTCCCTCCCTTAGATTTCACTCAAAACTCGCTCCGCTCACTCATTCAAAATCATGCCTAAATCATTCCAAAATCTTTCACTTTATCAATTTCACGATGTTATTAACTGTACCCCCAACTCAGAAGAAGAGTAGCTTATACTGATTTCATCATGTCTTTCTCTCAGTCCATTGACCTTTTGCTTTCCGCTAGATAAACGGAGAAGCAACTGACCTGCAATAACGAAACTTTACACAAATATTGCCCATGACCCAAAGAAATGCCCTATTGTTTCGGGGTCATACATGTCACGGTCATCAGTAAATTTAAACAGTTAATAGTTTCCATTCTAACTGAACAACCAATTGACCCAATTCATAAAATTTGCCAATGACCCGAGAAAGTGCCCAATTTTGGAGTCACAAAGGTCGAAATCACAATTGAACTTCGTCCAAAAATTGTCTTGAGATTCCAACTCATGAAGTAAAAGACTTCCCTGCGAAAATGTCTTTTCATCATGGACAAATCACTTGTTGACGTCCACTTTGCGACACTTCTGATTTAAAATGTAACTGATAACTCAAATGGAGCAGAAGTAATTCGAAAAATAATATAAAAACTGCTTTGAGTGTACAAGTGTTCCCCTGTGCGTCCATTAGTCGACTGTATGGTCCGTATCATTTTCTTCTTTTTAAGCTCACCTGAGCACAACGCTTTAAGGATCACCCTGACTCCGTCGTCCGCGGTCAACTTTCTTAAGACTTCTTCTTCTCCTAAACCGCTTGGTCAGTTTCAATGCAATTTTGCCAGAATGTGACCCTCTTCAAAATTGTCGCTATATTCTAATTGGCCAATAAATATGGGTATGACAGAGTGGGGCTTATTTTGAGCCCAAAATCTTTGAATGACATCTCCTCCTGAACCACTGAGCAGATTTCAATCAAACTTTACAAGAATGTCCCTTTGATGACCCACTTCAAATATTGTTGGCAAAATTGTCATTAGCCCATAAATATGGGCGTGGCAGGGTAGGGCTAATTTTGAGTCTCCTCTGTAATGAATGGGTTGACAGGGTCCATTATGACTGCTTATAATTAGAATTATGTCTTCTCTTCAACTATTAGGCAAATTTGAAAGAATCTTTGCTAGAAAATTTCTTGGATAAGATCCATTGGACCAATCGAATTCAGGTGAGCGGTTTAGGGTCATTCTGGCCACCTTGTTATCATTTTCTTTCATCAGATTCAGGCCTGTATAGTGATTCAGAGGTTTAAGCGTCTCTCGTTGTTGAAATACATTGATATATATATACGCCCGTCAAAAGACGAGACGTATTATGTGATCACCTGTGGTGCGCGGGAGGCGTCAGCTTCGTTAGTAGCTTGATGTCACCGTCTCTCGAACGCATTCCAACTTATCAGTACTTTCAGTACTTTGATTTTTCTACTACCTTCAAATCTCTAAAAATCTGCATATTCTGCTTTATTTCGAAAAATTGACTTCGACTCTATGGCTTCATATGATTGTGACTATATGGTGTCAGCTTTTAATATCGATCCTCGCAATACTTTTGAAAAAAATACTGCGCGGGATTTATTCAGGAACTACAGCCTTTGGCGGATGAAAGAGTACACCTAGTCAACATTTTTCCTTGAAAGTAGTTCTTGAAATTTCCTCGCGATCGCTAGAGGCAAGGAATTTCCTAGCCATAAAAATAATATTACTTTATTTGACTACGTTCGTCATCGAACTGGGTTTTTCTGTTCCATGGTACTAATTTTTAAAATTTTAGACCGATGCGCCACGGGCCCAATACTAAAATTTAAGTGTTTATTTTTTTTTTTTTTTTTTTTTTTTATCTCAACATAAATTCCATAAATGAACTCGCGGATATATCGGCAGTTTACGAAAGATAGTATGTGATAGGTCAACTTTTTTTGCAAATAGATAATTGTCAATATCAAAAAACCGTTCACAAATTATGCCTATAAAAGCACGTGTAAAGCCGACCAAAAGATATCGGATCTTTATTTATCTAATTGAGGTCAAGGTAAATGCACGAATAGTACACGCTAGGTCAAGACGCTGGATTATATCTATTAGCAATGGTGAAAGGTATGTGTAAAAATATGACGTTTAACTTTATTTTATGGCCGGTTGGTCCATTTATATCGTGCTTCTCCGGCACAAGTGTTTATAGATATTGAGTGGTGTCCATGGTAGAGTCTTCAGTAAAAAGTATAAATTAACTGGAAGAAAGTTCCCGTGGAGGTAAGGATAAGTACGCGTTTCATTATAACATTGCTGGTTTTGTATGTAACGATGCATGCCTATTAAATGCATGGTTTTCAGGGCAGGATGTCAACAGATGGATTGGGGATGATAGAAAGTTGGATATATCGTTGGAGTGACAAATATTAACAAGAGCTCCACCTACGGGTGCCTACGTTCGGCTGTCGAGTGTTGGATAGTAAAACATTCTAAGTCGAAAAGGGGGCGTAATTTCAATAATAGTATAGGATGCTCTTTTGATTGTGAACATGTGTACCTAGTTTCAAGTAAATGCCTTGAGTAGAACCAGAGTTATCAGAAAATGTCAAAGTTTTCGCACGATGACGACGACAACGAAGACGACGACGGCGACAATGGAGCGAAGTCTATAGCGATACCTCGGGTTTTCTCCGAAAACAGCCGCGCTAAAAATGGACAGGGAAACTAAACGATACTGTGTTCTCCGTGTAGGTCAATGTCATTATACTCCCCACAATGAAGTTTTGGTGGGTATACTGGAATCAGGTTGTCCGTCTGTCCGTCCGTCCGTGGACATAATATTGTGTCATCATCTCGACCCAAATTTCTAGACCAATTTTGCTGAAACCTAACCGAAATCATCCTTGAAATCGGAACGTGTGCTCCTGTATATTCATGATGATTTTTCAAAACTGTTTTAGGAGTTATTCCCCTTTGAATTATTATCCTAAATAGAATATATAAACAACGAATGTAGAAGGGGGCTGGGGCATACAGGGTATTCCTCCTACCCTATTGCATGTACTGACTTGAAATTTAATCATTGTACATGATGTGAATCTCCATATATAGGTTTAGTACTTGCAACTTTGAACCCCATACTATGATTAGTTGCTGAATTATCTGCCCTTTAAATTTTCTTTTTCACTAAGTTTTTATTGTCCGGAGCGTTTCATAAACTATTGCATGTGCTGAAGCGAAAGTTGTACACAATGTAGTTGTTGAAGTAAGCTTTTGCTTTTGAAATTTTAAGGACCATACTTTTGTTACTTGCTGATGCATCTCCCCTTGAACTTCTTGAACTTTTGTACATTTTACTTTTTGTCATGTTATCTGTAGTATTTCTCCTACAGTGCAGCAAAACATTTGCTTTGACATTTATACAAAATAAATCTTATAATGTTAAATCGCGTTTGTTAATTTTGACGACCCTACGTATATCAGATACTGAATCATTCCCCCCTGTGCTTGTGAATTTTACATTATTTCTTATTATCTGGAGCATTTACCTACCAAATTATCTCCCCTGAACTTGTAAATTTTACTAAATTAGTATTATCATAATGAAAGCGCATTATGTACTGAGAGTACTTATACTGAAAAAATCCCAGGTACAACAAAGCTCTGTTTGGGGATATTAGTCTGCTTTGCGACAGTTCTACTTTTGTGTTGGTTCAAATCCCGCTTACATCACTTTATCCTTCTTTCTTAAAATAAACCCATAGAAACAAATCCTTTTCACCCCATAAAATATATATATTCGAAATAAAAAAGATATATATGTTTATGCATCCTATAAGTTCCGTTTATCTAGACGTGAATATACAACAAAAATGGTTGGTTATATACGCTTAAAGCATTGTTCCGATACACCAAAATAAGCAACATGGTACTTTTATGACGATGTTAAGTTGTACTAATATTAGTGGCAACATTACTTACACGTTATTACATTATAAGTATCACAGATCTGGACAAGTTGAAGTTACGAGGATTTGGTAATCGACCTACGATTTAAGGTCTCCAGTTATTAATGTCGACTATCTATAAAAGTAGGTAATAATAAATAAATGCTGATTTACTTTTACCATATGTGCAACGATACGTTACATAGATTCCGCCCTGCCGGGGCAAAAATCATGGATTATACCTTTCTAGTGACCTAACTTTTCATTCTGCCTTACCATATAATTAAAGTTAGAAAAATATGGGCTTCCACAATTCTCCGACGACACAGATAAGCAACACAGAGATCTCTTTTTTCCCCATGTTTATTAGAAACCCCCATAATATTTTGTCTGCTTTATCCGACTGTAGGCATCGTTTACCCACTTAAGAGGGAATGAGAAAGATAAAGTTGTGATAATAAAACAATCGAAATCGGACCGTCCTCTATTTTATGCGAAGTAATAATAGCATTATATAATAAATATTTGTATCTACAGTCAAGTTAATATAATTATATAATAGATAAATTTCATAGTATATGGTTACCCTTTCTCGGCTGTTGTATTATGAATAAAAACTCGAAGTCGAAAAAATGCATATTTCGAACAAAATGCTTTTAAAGTTACCCTCTTAGATTTCTCATTCGATAGTGAATATGCTTTTTCAAATGAACGCATTTCGTAAAATCAGAAATATCCCGAGAAGACACGATTTTCGCATGACGAGCATCATGACAGCGACTCCAATTATAGACCAATACCTCGATTTTTTTTTTCGAGTAATTGAGGAGACACATATATGAATAAAATTCTACCGAAATAGAATACAGTATTTTCTTTAAATTATACATGTAAGTCTTGAAAGAAAACTACATGTAGAATAGCTAACCTCTACTACAAAACCCATTGCACCCGTTATCATTTTTTGGTCCGACAGTTCCGGTGGATGAACTTGCAATACCGTCTATAGTATATTTGATTGTGGAAAAGAGAAGACACGGTCATTAAGGTAGGAAATCCGGATGTTTGGCGTAATTGGACAATCCAAGATGGCCACCAGAATAAATAAAAGCTTCAAACACTAGATTTTCTTCCGTAATTGTTAAATATTTTTCCCGTGTACTTGGATTGAAATTAAAAATGATGCAGAATAGTATTTTAAAAACAGGTATTTTCTTTATCCAAGAAATAGAAAAAAAAATGATCTTCAAAATTTAAGATGGCCGCCCTTGGAATTAATTATATACTATGTCTATCCTGTGTAATAGGGATATAATTCAAATTACCTCAGAGAAGTCTTGCTTTAAATATTTTCATGATTCTACTACTAATTGGAACTTAAAGATTGTCTCAAAAACTTAAGATATGAGCTAATAAACGATTTTTTTTCTAAAATGATTTTCATATGTAGAAATTCATTAAGTATGGTCAGATTGTGCACAGGCTGATCTAATTCTAAATGTTGTGCTCATGTGAAATTGTTCGAAATGTCATGCATAGGCTCTCTTAATGTGTTGATTTTGTCCCCAACAGTCTCCAAGTTATTACAGTCCATACAAACATAGATTACTTCAATGATAACACAATAACAACTCTAAACATGATGTTAGTACCCTTTTGATGAGTCTAAAATAGCCCTTTTCTTGATGGTTAATAATAATTTTGGCATTAGGGGAATTTCACTGAAAGCTAAGAGCGTCATTGACGTCAAAAGCATATTAAACACCCCCTCTTAAGATGACATTGGGTAAACTAAATGGGCAGAGCTATCCGTGTACACAGTAAGCCCATAGCATATGCATTTTATCGCTAATTATGTAATTTCTTCTTATTTCTTTCATGTGTTTACGTCATCGACTTATAATTAAGTTGAAGAACGTTTTGAATTATTGAGTAAGTGACAGGGATGATAAATGCCGGGATGAGCGATTAAAAACGGTCTTAAATGGGATTAGCGCTAGTTTCATAATGTTGATTGCTTTAGAATGTTACCAGAGCTATCTCAAAGTTGGTTTGTTTTTGTTATTTTTTTCTAAATGATATCGGATATTGCTTTTACTACGTAACCTTACCCATTTTGTGTTAATCGTTTACTCCAATTCAAATCACAAATAGGTCTTGTAGAACGGTTCAAAGATGGCGAGACAGTTATTGTGGCTGAAGGATATTTACGGGAAATGGAGAGACGAGGCTTCCTGCAATTTGGTCCAAATATACCGGAAGTAGTGCTAGATCGACCTTCGGCAGTGAGAGAACTTCACGAAGAATTTGCTTTGGCCGGAAGTGACGTCATTGAAGCATTTACGGTATGATTTTTATTGTAAGCTCATTAGAGAATGAAATGCTAATGTGAGCTTTCTTGTCTGCATGTTGTCCGTCGTCTTGTGGTCGTCGTAAACATTTACCGTGTAGACACTCAAGAGGTCATATACTTTATTCAATCAACCGCAAAATTCAGAATGAAAGTCCTTCATCTCGGAAAGGATCGAAACTGGGGGGAGAGAAGCCCGGCTTTTTCTATAATTGACAGTTAGTCCTGTCTGACTTTAGCCACTTATAAAAAATGGAATGTTTACAAACGGCCCATATTGGCATACATAGAGTTACATTCTCACAGATAAAGTTTGTAAAATCGTGAAAGTTACATTCAAAAACACTCCAAAATCACGAATAAAAGGTCACCAACTACTTTTAAATCGCTTAAAAATTCAATGATTTCACGATTTTGCTTGATTTGGAAGCGTCTGACTGGTTCGTTAAGACATGGAAATCTAATTACCCTAAAGGCTCTAATGCATTCCGGGGTAGTATTAAAATCACCTCATATCTATAAGAAGAGGGTAGGGTGGGGTGGCGGTATACGAGAAATCAATAATATCGCATTATTTTTTGTATGAAAAAAAACTTCATGTCCAATTGCTAAAAGTTCTGTTATGCCCATTTAGTCACCTAAGACTTTTTTTGTACTGAAACGTCAAAAATAATCTCTCGCTAAAATATGAAATCGACAATAATGTCTGTCCGTCCCGCAGGATCGAAAATTAATCACAGATTGGTGCCTTTTCCACATTTAACTCTTTGTATAAGAACTTTAAATGTTAAACTCTAATAAGACAAAAATCCCATTTTGGACATTGACAACACCGTTATTGCTTTGGACGACACCGTTATTTCTTTGGAATACTATAGGTTATATGTATACATTAAGGGATAAGAAAAAATATCTTTTTCAAAAGTGCTAAATTATCACATTTTTTCTTCATAGAAATGTACCTTTTCCTTTGAGTATGTAGCCTAGCGAAATTGTCTTATTAGTTAAGGATAAAATTCATTTTATTTGGAAAAAGCAATGATTGCTTTTATTCTACGTCATCTTTATCCGACTGACCTCTAACTTATATATAATACTAATATAATATATATACTTGTTGAAGCTGTAGTTACGACATCGTCCTTCCACGAAAAAACAGAAACAAAATGGCGGGAATGTTGGCGTCCATCAGGCCTCTTATCAAAAAGAGTGTTTTAAATTGGGCAATCGATTTTCTGATTGGCAGCAGCGATCTATTATTTACATTGACTAATATGTGGTAACACAAATCTGTTAAAGAAAGCGTGTGTGTAGTAAGGGAGATAACTTAATGTAGAAAAAGAAAGTAATGCATATGAGGTGATCTACCTTGGAGGATTTTTACACTAACTGAAAAATAAATAGTTTCGTTAGTGTCTAATCTACTTTACAGTATTATGCTCACAGAGAAAAGCTTCGATCCATTGGACGAGAAAACGACCTGGAAAAACTGAACCGTACAGCACTAGAAATAGCTAGAGAGGTGGCGGATAAATACGGACTTCTTATGGCGGGAAATTTATCCAACACACCACTGTATATGCCAAATAACCCGGAAAATAATAAAATCATAACAGAGATGTTCAAAGTGAGTTCTTAAACAGCAAGCTTTTAAGGCCATCTCTAAGGACATTGAATTCTATGCAGGTCGAGTTAAATGTTTAAAGATCACTTGCAACATGTCAGTTCTATAACAATTGTGAAAACAAAACATTTATATATAACCCAGAGGTGCAAATTAGTAGCGTGATCTGATTAGTGTGAGAAGACGGGAATCTATTAACAGAACTTGTTCGGATGTCTAATAGAGGGGGTAGGGGTTAACAGATACCGCTCAATTTGTTCATCTTGTAAGAAATTTACCTTATTTTTACCTCTCTTTAATTTTATTCAAAACTCAATCATCCCAGTTATTTCTTTTCATTTCAGATTAGTTCGAAAATAATTCAATTTCAAGATATTCGTAACTATTTGTAGATAAGTGATTCGCTATAGCCTTATTTCTCTTGACATTAGTTTAAGCAGATACACTTAGTAACATTATGAAATTGCCACTCACCCCGCTCTTATCATTCTGAATCGCTCGCTCAGCACGACTGGGAAAAACGCGGACTCTCTTGAATTTCGAAGAGTCTTATTTGTGTGTGAATACGCTATACCTTTTAATAAAACTTTTATTTAGGCTAAATTAAAAGGGAGTTATAAATAGCGCTTATTGCGTTTAGAGTGAACGCAACTAGCGATACTGTATTACCTCCCTTTAATTTCACTTATAACTTACTTCCCGCTCATTCAATTAAATTTCGAAATCATTTCAAAAACGTTCACTTTGTAAATTTCACATTGTTCTTTACTCTTGTCAGGAGTAATATTTTCGCAAAATTCCAACTTTATTTTTCCTAAATTGAACAGACATAAGAAATAGTTTGTCAGCGGACGATAGGAATAATGTACTTATTTCTAGATATAGTATTTCGGTCGCCAAAGACGCTATATAAATACAGACTGTTCTAGCTGAAAGAGATCTATCTTATTCCAGGAGCAGATTGTATGGGCGGTAGAGGAAGGAGCCGACTATATCATCGCTGAAACATTCAATAGCTATGGGGAGGCATCATTAGCACTGCAGGCAATCTTAGACTATGGAAAAGGTAAACATTTCGTTTGTTCTACATTCTAGGACCATTATTGCGAAAATCGAATAATCAATTAAAAGCGTGTGTTTGTAAGCTTAAATGATATCGGTTCATCCAAAGTTTTTCTTGTCCAAGTATTTCAATTTTAAAAGCCTGAGTTTGATATGAAACCTTTTTATAAATTAAGGTTAATCCGTATCACTTTTGTTTTAACTATTCCCGATTTGTATGTAGAAGTTAACCTGTAAAAAAGAAGTAATATCGTTCTAAGATGAGCTGAAACGTTAGAAAAGGCTAAAAAACGATTTGAAGGGGAATGACGAAAAGTAGCTGCGATTTGTATTTATTAGTAAATACAAGGGGGTGATTGATAAATTCAATTTTTTTTTTTTTTTTTTTTTTTTTTTTTTCAAATTAAGGTAGCAATGGACACATGGCGTCATTTTTTTCCGCCCAATGAATTTTTTTCTTGGCCACATATGTTGTAGATTAACATTGTGTAGTCATTATATCAAAATTTGAAGGTACCTTTCCACGCTCGTTTTCATGTTAGAGTTATTTGCCCTTGAGTGGTATAGGTCATTTTTCAGTAAAACGGTTATATTCGTTTTAGGTCTAGTATGAACTCTGTACTAGAGTATAGCTATATAACACATACATTTTGATAGACCTTATACATGTACACAGTGGCTATTGACAAGAAAATTTCTATTTGATCAAATTGCATTTGCACAATTTGCCTTCAAAAGTTAAAAATGCACTAATTTTTGTATTTTTACTGATAAAAAAAGCCACAAAACCTGTTTTTTTGAAGAAATTACCCAATGGATTTTTCTTATTTTCCGATATGTTTATAACCCATATTTTTCCTTTATTTGGTAAAAAATTCAGCATACCTTTCCACGCAAATAAGAAAGATTTTCGTTATTTTACAGTGGCCCTCCTGATTAAATGACAGTTTTAACGCATTTTTATTGTTAAATTTAATGATTCAGTCATTCAATTAATATCAAATGTTGAAAAGAAGCTAAATTATGAAGTTTTGCCATCATTATTCTACGTTATTTCCATAAGTAGAATCCTACGAAAACCGGTCTTTTTAAACAACGCGCAAAAAGAGCCGTAAAATAAACGAAAACCCACTTCCGGTTTAAAGAGTCGAGAGGCCGCTGTCCATTGCTACCTTAAATGAATACAGTTAAAAGTGCTTGGAAATAAACTTAGTTCCCCAATAAGTATAACGTATAATTGTGCATATTTAACATAGATCAATACACGTGCATAACACACACTAATTGCCGCCACGTGACATGGTTCGAAGAAACTCCTTTTTAAAATCAACACATAGCTTCTAAAATTGCACATTTGCCCACACATGGAAATTAGTAGCTTGGCTAGATTGAGATATATTTTTATGCTCCCCGAAGGGAGAACATATAGCCGCCGCTTCGTCTGTCTGTCCGTCCGTAATTCCGTCCGTCCGTCCGTACGTCCCCACCTATTTCTCCATAACCCTTGGGCCAAATCAAATGAAACTTACCATGTGAACTTCCTATGATATAGTGGTGATGCATCTGTGACGGTTTTTGGATTTGAGGCCTCGTCACGGGAAAAGGGGACTTAGGGTAAAAAACAGTTTTCCCAAGTTTCTCCTAGTCTAACCGTCAGAATTTAGTGAAATTTAATATTTGAGTAGCAAATCAAATGCCCTTTACTATAAACAATTTGAAATTAACGTAAAAAATATATCATGGAAAAAGGGGGCTAAATGTTTGTTACCTTTACGCTAGCGCGTAAAATACAGTTATTCTTTCATTTCTCCTAGTCTTATGCTCTGAATTTGATGAAATTTCACATTTCAGTAGCAAATCAGATGCCATTTACCATAAACTATTTGAAATTTGTGTCTGAAAATAAGTCATGCAAAAAGGGGGCTTAATGTTTGTTACCTTTATGTTTGCTGTATAAGATAACACCTTGTTTGAGTCCTTGCAATCTGACCACAGAGCATATCTCCTAAAGTATAATAGCTATCAACTTGAAACTTTATGGGTGTATAGATCTCATGGAGGAGAAGTGCAGTGCACAAGAACTACAACTTTTGCTTGCATGATTTTGGAGTTATTGCCCTTAGTTATTTTTGATATTTAGATTATGTCTGGAGCATATCTCCTAAAGTATAACAGCTATCAACTTGAAACTTTATGGGTGATAGATCTCATGGAGGAGAAGTGCTATGCACAAGAACTACAACTCTTGCTTGCATAATTTTGGAGTTATTGCCCTTTGTTATTTTTTATACTTAGATTTTGTCTGGAGCATATCTCCTAAAGTATAATAGCTATCAACTTGAATCTTTATGGGTGGATAGATCTCATAGAGGAGAAGTGCAATGCATAATTTTGGAGTTATTGCCCTTTGTTTTTTTATTACTTAGATTTTATTGGAGGCAAATCTTTGACAGTACAAAAGAATCTTTTATCTATTAGGCTTCAGTTTACTGTCAAGCTTTCTTTGCGGGGGATGTCCATGTCCAACATGGCTCTTATTTTTGTGACAATGCCCTATTCGGGGAGCATAATCCGTCTCTGACGGCTCTTGTTTTTAGATAGGTGAAGTTGAATTCGAAATGATAATTTGGATTACTTGCGCTTACATAATACTAGAAAAAATATAATAAGAAATATAAAAAAATAACTCGAATTTATCAATATAAATTACGATGCAATTGTTTCTCTTTTGTACTACTTGTTAAATGTGATTCGATTTACAGGTCTCCCAGCGGTCGTTACGTTAACAGCTTATTTCCCTGATCACACGACAGACGACATACCAATTCCGACTGCCTGTAAACGCCTCCAGGATCAGGGTGCGAGTGTGGTCGGCCTTAACTGTGCACGAGGACCTGATACCATCCTGCCGTTGGTGAAAGAAATAAAACAAGTTTGTTCGGTGAGTAATGGGTATAGAACACCTACCTCGTATATTTCTAAACGGATTTAGTAAAGAACATCGTGAAATTGACAAGGTTTATGATTTTGGAAAGATATTGGAATGAAATTGAATAGTGCGATGAGTGAGTTTTTGGCGAAATTCAAATGATAATACAATATCGCTAATTTCGTCCAAATTTGACGAAATAAACGTTATTTCTACTACCTTATAATAAGAAAATAAACGTAGTTGTCTGTTTCTGTGATCAATCAGACGCTTTAAAGTCCATGCAAGCCAATACAATTGTGGAAAAATTCAAACAACTTAAATTAAAGTCTGATCGTCTTTTGAAGCGTTTTTGATTGATTTGAGTGAGTGTTTGGAAAGAATGTTTTGAGTCCTGAGCAAGTGAATGTGAATGAATTTGAGTTGGATGAATGTCAATTTCACGATGTGATTAACTGTACTTATATGATGATGATCTGACCTTGACAGATGACACTTGGTATACCAATAAATAGCTTTATATTCAGAAATAGTTTTAAATTTACATTTTGATTAGATCAGGACAAGCAAGAAAACGAATAGACAGGCCGGTCAAACCAAATCACACCCTCTCTCATATCTTGTAGTTTTCAGTTTCTGATCCATCATTTACCGATTTGTACATAAAACTATGTTTTATGAAAACCCATCATTAGACAACATTTCTTATTTCCTTTTTTAAAATGCACATTTTTGTAGGTTCCGGTAGCCGCCATTCCTGTTCCTTTTCGAACAACAAACGAATACAAAACGCATTATTCCTTAAAGGATCCAATACTCGGTAATCTCAATGGTTTTAACCTTTATCCTTCTGAATATGATTTTTTATTTCAACAGAACCCTATATTTGGATATTCAAAATATCAGGGGCCCGTTTTACTAAACGTCTTACGAAAAAATTATCGTAAGTCAAAATCACAAATCGTGCCTGGTGCTTTCATTCATTGTTAGATTCTGCCTTGCAATTTCTCTTTGGAATCGTCTTTACGAGATGATGCATGGCAGAATTCCATATTAATTTACTACTGTAGAAGCAACTTAAAATTTTGACTCACGCAAAAAAGGATCGTAAGATGTGTAGTAAAACAGTCCCCTGGATCTATTTTTTCCGCACAATGATAAAGTAGAAATGAGGCAGTGAAGCCTTTGATCACAATATGCCTCTTCAAAAGCTTGGAAGTTAAAATAATAATTTCAGCATTAAAAGTGTTAATAATTGTACGAAACAAAGAAAATCTTTGTCCCATTTGAGCTGCTTATGTAGAACCCGAAATCAAATATGCGAAATACTTAATTGTAGCTTTTACTTTCATAGATGAATAAAAGTTAAAAAGATTCAGTTCATATCTTGTGAAAAAATGACTTTAAAAAAAAAAGAAATTATCAATAAAAACAATTATCAGTTTGAAACTATTGTTTCATGAGACTACTTTTTACACAAGTTTATGGAAAGATTGAGTGCTCAAAATCAATTCAAATATGGGCATTTAACTAAATTTTACAGTCAATTAAAATTTGAGAACATTGATAAACACAACAAAAATGAAATCATGTTCTGTTGCAGACACACGAATATACCCCGACCTCGACTGTGTCAGATGTAACAGGGCGGACATTAGAAGATTTACCCGGGAAGCAATCAACGCTGGTGTCCAATATATTGGCCTATGCTGTGGTAATATAGCTTCTTTAGTTCGAGAGATTGCCGAGGAACTGGGTCGAAATCCACCTGCATCTAAGTTCAGCGAGGATATGTCAAAGAGTTTCATATTTAGTAAAAAGGCAGACGGATATGGGGAAGAAATGCTGAAACTCAGACGCTATATGCTTGGAGATGATTGAATCTTACCCATCATAATCGACTTTCATTGAAGCTAAAAAATATAAACTATGACCATTCTGTACAGGCTTGTGCATTCAAGTTGAAAACGTTCTTGAAACGTTTAAGAAATGATACATGTAATACCCTTAGCACGTGTTCATACGTACAAAGCGGGGTAGTATTTCTAAACGTTCAAAACGTTTTTTACATCAGGATCGACACCCTTTTTGAATTTCTATTTCTAATTTTGCCATTTTACGTTCTTATTTGTAGATTTCCCAGAAACAAAACTTTTGGATATCGCAGTCTCACGTATTTTTCCATTTATAATAGGAATATGTATATTTGTATTTCAAAACTGGTTTCGCATTTATCTCTTTTATGTGGCATGTCACAAACATCAGTTGATAGGTCACAAAATATATATAGATTCCTGTAAAATATGATCAAAGCGGCACGTCATTTAAAAAAATAAGACTATTGATATGAGGTTGAAATTTTTTTGCTCGGGACTTTCTGTTTTGTAGTTTTCGAATTCAAACATGTTCATTTTTAGTTGTTTGAATCTTTTTTTAATTGGCCTGTTGTTCTCCATTTTCTATATCCCGTTGGCTCTACAAGATCAGTACACTGTCATTACATGAGAAAATCATCCTCCGGCAGCATGTGTAAAGCATATCCGTTGCTCTTCTCTCATTGCCACTGTTCCATTTTCTTGCGAAACGTCTTTTCTACAAATAATTATTAAAATTGTTTTCATCTTGAATAGACAAAAAAAATAAAAAAATAAATAAAATAAAAAACGATGACGTAATGCTGTTCTCAGTAAAAAAAAGAATAAATTGATTCAGATACAGTTAACAAAATTGATATTGCAATGGTGAATGTTTTTGGAATGATTAAGGAATGAAATTGAATGAGTGTGTGGAGCGAGTTTTGAGTGAATTTAACGGTAGGTAATCCTATATCGCAAATTTTGTCCAGGATGAACAAAATTAGCAATATTGATTACCTCCCTTTAATGAAAAATGAAATTAAAGTTATATACATAGCTTCCTATTTCTTCAAGAACCATTGAAACGTTTACAGTATGAATTATTTCAGTGAAATCTCGTTTTTTCTCTATCAAAATTTATTTTGAATGACGTTGATAATTCTATGTTTTTCAATGGGTTTGTAATGAATGAATGGCCTGATGAATGAGTGATTTTAGAATGGTTTTAATTGAGGTGAATGTCAATTTCACGATGCAACTAACTGTACCGAAGATACTATGTAAATTCAAAGGGTGACAACATACAATGCACTTCAGAAAGCAGAGATGTAAGATTGTTTCCATTTGAATATGGATATGATACAAAGTTATAAAATATAGCAAATATGTTTTGGATATTTCAGATAATCTAGATTTCTTGGGATATGAATAGATAATATATAAGTAAAATCTAAAGCGCTTATTATACATAATGAAACAAGTCTATCGAAAATATGTGTCCGATGACGTTTGCTATCACGTAGGTCGCCTTTCTTGTAAGAAAACAATACTTCGGGAGGGCACTTTAAATTTTTGAAATGTTTGAATAAATAAATGTCGTGTAATACATGCCCTGATAAAAAAGACCATTTTTTTACACTGAAAAATAAAAGATCACAAATCACCGATCTAATTTCTCTATTAATTATTCGTAATGATGAGAAACGCTAGCAAGTAGTAAGTTACTTCAGTGTCGATATTTTAAAGGTAGGTATGGAGTAGACGGACACTTTCTGAGGATGACGAATATATGCTTACATGTAAACATGATAACAACACAATATTTTGAAATGTGTGTTTTTACTAGTTTATGTAATGAGGATTCTTTTTTTTTTTTTTTTTTTTTTTTTTTTTTTTTTTGGGGGGGGGGGGGGGTCTTTTCTCTTTTTTTATTATTTATTACAATTGATCACTTACTTGGGAAACCAGTAGAATTAGAACATCAAACACGAACACCAGTCGATTTCGTTCAATTTGATGGTATAATTTAATGGTGTTATTCAAAATTCTTAATTAGCTTAATCTGAAATCATTACAAGAACATACACCTTGTCTATTGCACAACGTCTATACATGTACAAGGCCAAAATTGATAACGGCGAATATCACAGCAATTTCACGAAAACTTATATATTTTGTGACATAAGTTTCTAAAAAAAATATATATCAACGAGTCATGGTTCAAGATTAAATCTGGAACTATTCATTTAATTTGCATTTTCATGAATTATAATAAAAGGTGTTTTTCCTATGAAAAAACCATGCAGAAGGACAGGTGTATAAATGGTATAAAATAAAAGTCCCTCTCAATATCAGGCAGAAAGATTTTAATCCTGGAGATTAAGTGATTAATTGAATTAGGGACATATAAAAAAAATAACCCCCCAAATCTCGAGGCCTTAGGTGTTATAGCGATTATTATTACAATATGTTGCTTTTATATATTTTACAGCCTTTACCTTAATTTTTATCGATGCATTTTCACATTATTCACATTTCAAAGAAATCTTAATGAATAGAACGAATATCACCTTTTGCTTCAAGGGTCTATCAAAGTTGGATGGATTTAAACATTCAATCAGTATTTCGCAAGATAGGGTCTACATGTACAATGTTTTGTATCTTCACTGACGAATAAAAAAGAATATCGACAAACTCATTGCTTCAATTTGGCATTCCGATCGTGCGGACAATTAGTTATGACCCGGTGATCATTAGCTTCAATCTTACGGACTGAAAGTCACCGCTGTTGAATATTCGGCGCCTTGTTTTCGAAATTCATTATTAATCTTACAATCCTCTTTGATTAGGTCAATGCACTCAACTTACCACAGGCTCTCGTACAAATATATTTGAATTGATGAAAATTACCACATTGAACCTATACACCTACACTTATATATACAAATAGCCCATTCTGATTATTGTTCAAGAAAACTAAAAAAATGAAAGAATCAAACGACGGCTTGTAAAGCTTGAAATAATACTTAATTGGATACATTGGCCCGACTGCATAGCAAAAGTTAAACTCGAGGTTAAACATACGAATATAATGATTAAAGCCGAGGTTACAACAAAGCTTGTGTTATACAATCAGGTAAATACGCTGTATATAAACCTGTACGAGAGGTGTTCCAAAACTTTTGAGACTGCATAATAAAACTGAACCTATAGCGATAAGTATTTGTTTTTAAATTCAAAAAGGAAAAAATAATGATTATGGAAGCAAACAAAAATATATCAAAGTAATGGTGCTAGAGGCAATTCAACACACAATTATATCTCATCTCATATTGTATATTTTATTAAAGGGAGGTAATAGATATAGCAAATTTTGTTCATCTTAAACAAAATTAGCGAGTTGATTACATCCCTTTAATTTCACTCAAAACTTGCTCCACATGCTCAATCAAATTCATTCCAAAATCATTCCGAATCCACTCATCTTGTCAATTTTCCGATGTTCTTAACTGTATTCGTTAACTGCAAGAAGAAAATATTTGTTGCGTCTATTCCCCTTCTTCATATCATACAAAAAGAGATTAAGGTTCGTCATAACGGTGTATGGATTAAATCGACCTTAAGACCCTGCATTATAGAACAAATAAGTGTTATGAATTTATCGATAAACAAATATAATATAGATCAGTTCGATAATGATAGCCTAAATAATACATGTCGAAAATCCATTGTGCTGTTTTAGTCAAATAAATGGATTTTAAGATTAAAACTTTGGTCTTTGAAAAAACTATTTTAGGTTGGAGACTTCTTCATTTATGTTCTGTGTTTAAGGACCCAATTCGAAGGCGCTCTTTGGATAAATGGTGTTCGAATAATTCATCAAACGGATTGGAGATTTGAATTTATAGCTTATTGTGGAGTTTTTGAAGTGCGTATATGAACAGAATTCAAGTTATCCCAAATATGTGTATGTGTACTTTCAAATAAATTGGAAATAGAAAAAAACATGATTGGATGATATCTTCAACAACACAAATTATCATTGTCAAGCATGCCAATAGATAATTTTAAAAGAACATTTACTTTCATATTTCATGTCAACAGGAAGATTCTACCTAAATATAAATGTCTGAGATGTATATCAACTTTCCGTACAGGTTATTAAAAATCTATAACATCAGTCGACATTGAAGTTACAAACGTTGAACTTTCCAATTTCATCTTTCTCGTAAGACACTGGCCATAGTCATGCTTCTCGTAGAATATCAGACGTCAATCATAGCTAGTCAATGCAGACCCAAATCAGTCTCCTCGTCGAAAGGGCAGAAATCAAGAATCAACTTTGCTGAAAGAAGGAAGGTAAGAATCTTTTAATATGATAAATTGAAAAAAATGGGAAATTCTGTATGTATCTTGCATTTCATATTTGCTTGTATTTATGATTTGTTATGATTTCCTAGATGTAATTAAGAATATCGTAGAACTGACGAGGTGAAAGATTTAGGAGTTATTTCTGAAGAAATTTATTATGACGAGGGATTATGATATGACATCAAGGGGATGTATAGAATATTCCGAATTTATCGCTATTTTAATACCGCCCCTTAAAATGATATACGTACTGTTCTATGAATAGATTTCTCTAAATCCAGGGACCGATCACTCTTCTAAATTCATCTATTAAGAACATAAAATGACTGAATGGTTATGGTGATTTGAATGAAGTTACGGAGTGATCGAGCTGTTTTCGGACCGTTTTAAATAACGCGAGTGTATAGGTCAGTGCGACGCAATGACTGGAACTCTGAGCGAGTTCTTGATAATGGTTCTGAATGGATTTCGTGTAAACTGGCTCCTTGTTGTTACCAACTTAACGAAAAAAAAATCCAAAGGTCTTTTGTATCCGAAATTTAGTGCATCTAAAATGTGTGAAACAAATCCCCCCCAAAATACGCAATGTTGTAAACAAATTTATGACGCGTCCTACGAAAATGGACAATCTAGAAACTCTTTAAATAATTTATTGAAGAAGGAAGAAGAGTTCTAGCTGAGGTCAACTAGAAGTTGCACTTCAAAAATAAACCAGAAGGTAGAATTATCATTATAGATTCAGAAAATACGCCGAGTACAAAAGTTACGACCCTAGTCAACCTGTGCAGCCCGCACGCCATGATTCGAGTCGACACTCTATGTACTTTCAAGATAGCCCCTTTTCGCCTTTTTGCATGACGGGGCATATATTCATCGAAGCTCAAGGTAAGCTTACAGGTCAAGGTAAGCCGACGACGCTAAACTTCATGTTAGTAGAACTTCTTGAAAACTGCTCTTGAAATGAACAAATTACTTTTAACAATATTAATTGCTTCATATAATGTTTTCTGTCAAAAGGAGACACATTTTATAGATTCGTTATCTAAGAATTAGCGTATACAAATGCCTTCTACTTGGACCGGTCTTAAATGTGTCGTCTAATTATGAGTCAAATCCAAACTAAATATATGACAATAAAAAATGAATGAATAAATCGGTCGGATAGTTGAATAGTTGTATCCGAGGCATGTGGCTGCGATTTTCAACAATATCGTGTGTAGGCACAATAAAGACTCCGATTAACCAGTGCCTCCAAACAGCATGATAAGAGTCTTGACGGCGATTGCGACGAAAGCTTAAGCATAAATAGTCGCTCTCGAACTCTCAATATGTTTTTAACATCTCTTAGAAAATGTAGTAGTTCAAACCCACTGCTACTAATATCTACATCAGAGTGCTCATAAACATGCCCCGGTGACGATATGGTTCGAACCACGAACCTCGAGGTTACGAAAAAGCGCCTGAAGCATAAGACCTTTAAGGTAACAAATAGGTCCTATTTGAGCAGTTGTCTTTGGAAATTGACATTTTTTACATGATATTGTATCTTAAAGACATTTCGTATCTTGAATACACAACAATAAGTAGACATGTCTCAAATGGTTAACAGCAAATCAATACCCATTTTGAATAGTTTAAGATATATTTATTTTGACATAAAGGTGTTATCTAAATACAGCCTATCTGGCATTCGTAAATGGGGTCGAGTTTTTACCAATTAATTTTCACCGACAGTTAAAAACAAATCTGGGTTGTCCAAAAAGTTACGATCATGACCAAACTTCTTGAACTGCACACTCTGGCCAGGGTAGATTTTTTTCAGACAATTTTCTAAATCTAGAATGGCCTTTTCCAACATATATAATTATAGTTTAATACGAAATGCAACCTCTGCAAAATTCATCTTTTTTAATGTAAGTTTTACACAATTCCAAATAGGCCCCTTTTCGCGTGATAAGTTCACAGTTCCTTGTTAATACTGCACCAAGTACATGGAGGGATTCGAATATGATAAGTCGTGCGTTAAAGGGACCATTTTGGAACTCCTTCAAACAATTGTTTAAAACAAAAATTGGATCTAGATGCTAACCGTGCTAACGCTTCGAAATCGTTTTTTTTTTTTTTTTTTTTTTTTTTACCGATGATTTGAATAAATTTGTTAAGCCTATCTGGTGATTTTGGAGCGTTTTGAATGATTTGAGAGCCACGGTGTCGATTCGGACAAGCACCACTTTAAATTGTCTACTTAATTGTCTATAGCAAGAAGCATTTGAAAAGCCGTACACCACAAAACAGTGCAAACAGTTTTCAAATTATACCCGCTTTGCACGCAAGTGCACGTGCAAAGCGGGGTATACCTAGAAGACGGTTTGCATCATTTTGTCATCTTGATCAGGACAGATATCAAATGATCATTTGTATTACACGATTACTTTTTATCGCGATTAATACCCTTTCTGGTTATAAAAGGCTATGAAATTTTGATACTCGAGGGGACTTTGGCCGGATCAATTGATCGATTTTATAATGACACCTATATTTTCGATATTATCAATTTGTATTTATTGTCAAAGACGACCATTGAATTAGAACCAATTAATAGGCCACCTCAAACACGTTTAAGATTAAACTTGAATGTGAAAGTGCTCTAACATGGAATATTGATATGATATTTGGATAGTGTAGCGTTAAAATACAGAGAATAACTCGAACCTCGGTTTTAAATTATAATGCATATATATATATGTTACAGTGAATATGTAAAATCAGGGATTTTGTAAAATAACTGAAAATTTCAGGGATTTTGTAAAATCACTGATTCCGTCAGTTGTTTTATAAAATGACTAAAATTTTCAGTGAATATGTAAAATAATGGAATATTTGTGGTAAAAAGAAGGAAATGCACTATACTGTGTTTCTAATTCATCAGGAATACAGTGCATTTTATGAGAAAAATTGGTATTTCATTAAATAGGTTAGTTAGGTTTCCCTTTTTAGTTTGATATTCTTATTTTTCCTCAAACATAGTGAATGTTTGTAGCAAAATAAATGTTTGTAATCATTATCATCGTTCAAGATAAAGTAAAACATTATAATCTAAAATGCATGCTTTCTCATACTGGAACACTAACAAAACTAATTGTCTTTCGGATGAGACGGGCCCCGTGAGACGGTGCTTTACACCGAGCACGTTAAAGAACCATAACGGAACTCAGCAGTAGTTTCGTCATGTATCCTTGCACTATCCCCCGTAACAACTAACCGTCTTCTGGGGGCGTCGCTCATGTAGGCATGTGCTACGGTAGCGACGATAAATAAACGGAATTACACACACACTTAGTTACAATATTTTCAAATTGATCTTGATCCCGAGACAACCTTCCGTGAAACGATCGTCAGAAGCTACGAATCAAACAAGCGTGTTCTTATACCCAAAGTGTAATCACGTGAACATAATTGGTCAGCTTCTTGAATGTGAAACCACCAAACAGAAAACGAACCAACATTACCACTTGCTCAGGAAATATGAAATTCTTGAGTGTGGTAATGTGAAGAAGATAATCAGAAGAAGAGAGAGCCAGCATGATTCACCACAACATTTCGTCACCATTGAGGACAAATAACAGTTTCAAATATAAACTGATTACTTCAGATATTTTATGAAATTACTGATCAAATAAGTTTTTTTTCCAAAATCACAGAACTTTTCAGTTATCTTTGAAATAAATGATGAATTAGAAGTATATTACACTGTATTTCCTTCTTTTTACCACATTTGTTCCATTATTTTACATATTCCCTGAAATTTTAGTCATTTTATAAAACAACTGACGGAATCAGTGATTTTACAAAATCCCTGAAATTTTTAGTTATTTTACAAAATCCCTGATTTTACATATTCACTGTAACATATATACAAATATATAACCATTTTTTTTCATTATCATTATTTTTTTTTAAGAGATTTAGTCATGAAGTATAGAATTTTCTAGGGCCAAAATAGGACATAAAGCGTTCAACTTTATGTAATCATCAATGTTGTTTTTGAAAAGATTATGGTTATTGTAGTTGCTCTTTACATAGCCCGTCGACGACCAAAGTCATCATTATTTTTTACAATTATTGACTTCATGAAATTGAAACCGACAATGAACGCGGCTAAATTTGACAAATCTGATTTTAAAGTGTGTTTAAAGGAGTCCCTTTTCGTTTGGTACTCTAGATATTATGAAAGAATAATCGCTACATCATATAAACACAAAATTGAGGCTTATTAATTTTCTTTAAAACTTTTGCCCCAATATGAATGATTCCATTTACAAAATATTAAACTGAACTTTACGAAACTGCAGAATAATCTACAAGTACACGTGGGCTCTACTCATTTGTAAGTTTGTTTGATTTGTGAAGTAAAGTGGTTTTAATCAAAAAGACATAAATCTCAACAAGGCTTTATTTACACTATGATACGGGGTTACTGTTGATAATTCTACACCCTTCTGTCAATAGATTTGCGAGGCTGTTGGCTAACGGTTGGGATAGAACGAAGAGATTGTTCTTTGATCAAAAAGGGTAATTTCGGGAATTGAGTGTTTGGGGCTGCGAGAGATTATTTGGTAAACTGTAAAAGGAGTTTACTCTATCTAAACATTACTGCAATGCACGGTTTATCAATTTCCTCCCAAGCCACCTTTTTTGTTGGTCCTGGTTTCTTATAAAGATAACTATATCAACTGAAAAAAGTCAGACATGCAATTATCCAACAAGGAAAATTAATAAAGTTGTAGCGATAACACGCTGGATATAGTTAAAGCCATTTAAGGATGAATTGATGGATTTATTATGGAACTGTGGTTGTTTTATGTTGGCTTTTTATCGATCTATCGATGTGAGTTACAGAATAATAGACTGGATAAACGAATAGCTCAAGCTTAGAAATAAATGTACCTTTAAAAGCAATATTATTAATCTTCTCATAGGCAAAAAAAATGTTTAGAAAGTGTAGTAGATTCCGTGAAGCGACGTCCCGTTAACACGTGTTTAAACTTTACTTTATGTGATATTTGTGACCCGTCACGCCAAAAGGGTCCATCTGGGAAGTGCGTAAAGTGTCGACCCTAGTCAGACTGCGCGGATTGTGCAGGCTGACTAGGGTCGATACTTTTTACACCGTGCTTATTTTCTGGATCAACAATGTTCAAGCTACCTTCCAGTGAAAGAATTTTTGAAATGGTTGACATATGCTGGATCAAATCTCTTTTTCAATAATTCATTTTACAGAGTTCCCAGTTGGTCTCTTTTCGCGTGATGGTTCACAATTTAAAAAAAAGGTGCATGCTGGGTAGACATTGAGCAGACTAGACAATCTAATAGTTAATCTAGATTTTCTGCGATTGTGTGCATAGACTATAGGTCGACAGCTGTCTGTAAAAGGGTAAGGAGAGATTCCGATCAGACTGTACAGCTGCACCATTTCGAAAATTGTATTATATTCTAAAGTAGCATTAGTTCAAATGAAAGGTAACGGTGTTCGAATGCAGCGATTTCCTTTTCATGGGCAACTTTTAATATTAACAGTGTTTCCGCGAAATCGATTTCAATAATGCTAAAAATTTCGAAAAAGGGTGGGTTGATCAATGGAATTTCATAATTTTATTCTGTATATGAATGACACAAAAAGTACCGGTACTTATTACTCCGAGAGGATATATTTATCACAAAAAGTCTATTAAACAGTATTTTGTATGCGGTTCATATACTTCAACAAATCGCAGAAGGGGATAGAGTTTAGTATTAAAAAATATAATATTGTGTCCTGATTTTTTCTAAACCGACTTAAGATTGATACGGCGTACATAAGATCTCCTTAAAATGTTAATTTATGGGACAAATGGGGTAGGTATTCGTATTGCCAGGGACTACGAGTAGTTTTAAAGAACCTCCTTTTCTCTATGACAAATAATTTGTAGGTTATTTCATTTTTTTAACAGTCTATTAAAAGAAATGATTAATCCATTCTTCTATTTTCATTTAATCAGACAGCCGATGTATCAATAAATTGAGACCCATAAACCAAAAAAATAAAATGACCATCTTAAAACCCCGTAAAATTAATTTTTGAAAAGGAGATTTAATACAAAAGAGATAAATCAGAGGTTCCATTTCCAGAAGATTTATATTGGACAGTAGAATGGCAATTCTAGAGTAGGAAATTCTTCTTAGTTGGTAAAATACTGACCTGGTAAACCTGCACAGTTCACACAGTGTTAGTAGGACCGATACTTTTTGACCTACCGAGATGATACTTTTTTGCATATGGGTCACTTTTTAACATAATGAATCACACTACTATCGGTCGGTGAATCACAGAGAAAATATCTGTATAATTTCAAAAGAGCTTTAAACACACTTCTAGCATCATCTGAGGATTACTTACCTTGTTCAGTATACAATTACATGCAACTGTTAGTACATGATGCAATTTGATTTATTTAGAGTGTCGTAAGTGTAGACGAAGTTCAGTCGGACAACAGTGTGGAAAAATATCGAATTCTCTTCTCGAATGTAGGATAATACTTGGAAGCATGACATTTTCACGACACGAAAAATACGCAAGATATCAGGATAGCTTTCGACCCCAGGTAGGCTTTTTCACGTCATCTTTATCTTTTCATCGTAAAGCTACTCACAAAAAGCATATTGTCGAAAATTGAGTCCCCCCCCCCTCTCTCTCTCTCTCTCTCTCCTTCCATCTCTCCCTCTTTCCTCCTCCTCCTCACATATACATGATAAATTTCGCCACACTCTCCTTTGCACCCTCTTACACCTACGACCAATTAGACCAAATAATTTGAGTGTATAACAAATATTGGGAATTTCCCTTTAATCTTAGATTAATATCTTTTCAAGTACATAATAGTTTTACAACCAGAATTAGTCAATCGATTTTTATTTACGCCTTACTTAGAATTATATCAGGCTGAGTTTATCGATGTCTTTCGGACCCTTTATAACTCCTGACGGAAAAGCATGTTTCAAACATCTGAAGAGTGAAGAAGAATTACTACAAGATATGTTTAACTTTCGAGTAATTTGTCTCATAACGACTGTACTTACGACTTTTTCCTCCTAGTCCATCCACTGGATGAAAATCGTAGTCAGTTTTAAGTATTTTTTTCAACGTCCCGTTATCGTTTCGTAATATTTTGATTGACAGTTTTTTTTATGATAAAGCAGTGACGACACCACTTGTCGGTTAGATAAAAGAATAATTAGGCTAATTACTGTCTGATTAAACTATTGTAATTGGTACTGTATACATATGTATGTCTTCAAAAATACAATATACATTTTTTTTTGTAAACGTATTAATTTTTTTTCGGTTCAATACAATACAATTAATTTTCTGTCGCCCTGGTCTCTCTCTTTATTTCATAAAGGGTATACATATAGCACAATATCGACTATTTCGAACTCTGCGATATTGTATTACCTCCCTTCAATTTCATTAAAAACTCATTTATCTCACTCGTTTTCATTACAAATTTATTCACTTTGACAATTTGTCGGTGTTCTCATCGTATTAATTTACCTTTCTTTTTCGTGTATATGCTTCGACACCATAGAAAAAAAATGGTGGACGTGACGTGTTACTACGTGTGAACAATCCAGTCAGATGTTACTAGCTTTTCTAATCAAAAACACTGAAAGTACTGAAGGTGGACGTTTCTGGTGGCATTGCAGTAAAAATAACGAGACAAAAATAGAAACTATCCATGTAAATATATGATATATAAAATGCAGGTTTCAATATTAATGCAAACCTTAAAGAAATTGGACTCTTTTTTTATTATGCCTTATTTATGGTTCGTTCTACGAATGGAATATCGCATTAACACCCGAGTTTTTCTTTAAGAAATATGTGTGACCCATCGCGCAAAAAAAAGTTATACATTCTTTATTTCCTCCATTAATGGAAATCAAAAGATATAACCATTTACAATACACAAATCTAGGTGAATTTAGAAATTAACATTTAACAATCAGTAACTATAGAAGTAGAAGATGGAAGAAGACTTGTTATTTAAAAATTGTAGTAAAAGGAAGGGGAGGGGAAACTATCAACGAACCACAGTTAGAGAATGTCATGCAACTTGTGTGTGGAAAGGGAGGAAAAGAAGGTCATTCATTTAAAGATAAGAGTCGAAATTTTAACGAAATCTATTATTAGTTGACACTTCCGAAATCGAAAATCGAGTGGATAAATAACACGGTATTAGCCACGACAAATATGATAAATGAAATAATTTCGTAAGTGAATAATTGCAATCCAATAAGAATTTTAATTAGTTTAAATCGCACCACGTGGATAAAATCCATTGCCCTTTATTTCTGTATAAAACGCAATAGGTCTTTCGGAAACCCCGACCTTCGACTGTCAGTCCTGTGTTGTAGGAATTTAAAAAAAATCGTTCCCTTTCCACATCGTAGCATGTCTTTTCAATATATAAGAAATTGAGATAATTTCGAAAGAATTATGATTAAAAGCATGCAATTCTGATTCTGAGTCGATGTTTACAGCGAGTCGACGAAGACCATCAAGCAACCCTCTCAACTAAGCCAAATCACGATGGTTTCATTTTTTGAAATGCAAAATAACTTGTCAATAATGATGTTTTGATCATAAGAACCCCTACGAATGTCAAAATGTCGTATATTTGTGTACCACTTGCCTATAAGTTCAAAAGCGAGATAAAATATACACGATCTAAAAATAGATTGTGTAATCTATACGCGCAGAAAGTAGACTAGAAACTTTAATATTTAGCCAAGTATTTTAATAGTTTTTTTTTTAGATCTAGATGATTTCAATTATACGGACCGAGTGTCTTTTTCACTGCGTTTATTAGAGTATAAAGTGCAATTGTCTTAGCAAATGGCTAAAACATAACACCCTACAGGCCTTATTTGCCTTTTGCTAAAGCAATTGCACTATACGCCAATAAACGCAGTGAAAATGACACTTATCCTTTTAGCATTACTTAATGGTTTATAGTACACGATAGATAAATAAAATATAGTTAAGTCGCAGTTCACCTGGCACGATGAAGAAACCTAAAGGAAATTTAAAAACAAAACATTCATGATCGTCCTCGCTTTAGTGAATATGGTAGTCCAATTAATGCCTTTATATATTCAATTCAGTTTTAGACTTTCTAGAAGAAGCACAATCTATGACAATATAGGAAGTAAAATAAATATAACGAAATTCGGCATTTCTAACATTCAGATTTAACATACGCCAAATAGGCTATTTATTGGGCTACGGTAAAACAAAATTTAAGCATACGTCGGCATTTTTAGCAAAAATCATTATAAAAGGATTGTCAAAGAATGGTTGGATATGCTTTGGAAGTGTAAAGTCTAAAGATTGATTATTAGTTTCCCGTTCTTGAACATAATGATTTTAGATAAAGTCGATGATCTCTATCCAATACGAGGCGATCTTAATTTGAATTTATTATCAAGAACTCGGAACCAAAGAGAGCCCTTGCAAGAACCATGGAATGATATCTTTTACGACTTGTTAATGGGTTTAAGGCGTTTGCGTGTACACCAAATATACTGATGCCAAAGATAGTGCGCCGGATCCTATTTAAATAATATTTAGTTAACAATGACTTATCAGTGCATTTACTAAACAAAACACCTAGATGAGTGATTTCTTCCGATTCAACGACATTCTCATGTCCTATGGACCTGATTTTTGATTTCCTTTTAAAAGTATGTTTATATTCATTGAAACAACTATAAAGCATTTGTCTACATTATACTGAGAAAAAGATATTTAACATTAATTGTAGCGCGAAGAAAGTAGCGTCATATCATCCGCAAACGACGGTGCACAAAAATCATAGTTAATCAATTTGAATCCTACCCGACCCTTAGATAATAACTCTAATAACTCACGAAATGTATGACAAATACCAAAGTGGGGACCAAACCCCGCTTTGTCTGTAAAATGGAGAACAGTCCGATTAAAATCTACGGGCCAACTTATTTCTGACCCTGGGCGGGTACTGTTGCCCTCAACATCAGAGTATTTCTCAGAAAGCGGGCTACCAGCTGTAGACTGGTCCACATATTGACTATCGGAATAGTCTAGAATAGGCTATTCTGATATTCGACAGTGAGACCAGTCTACACTCAACCAAAAATAGGGCCAGAAATAAGTTGGCCCTACGATAGATACGGATAGGATGTGATGATAAGCGATCAATTGAGATTCGTAGGGCGAAGGGGTCATATTGGAAGAGTTTTAGGTACTGAGCCTAGTCAGAAATCTCGAGCGGGCTGAGAAGGCTGACTAGAATCATAAGTTTTCGCTATTGCTTTTTGTACATTTCCCAAATTCCGAATGATTTTACTTACATTTAATTCAATTATCTTCGATGTCGCGTTGGCCTCTTCTGGAACAAATCACGATTTTAAAATATGATTTTACGTTTTACAAAAAGTCTCCTTTTCATTAGACGGATCACATATATTTCAAAAGCTACCTTAGAGACTGGAGTAAAACGGAAGATACATGTATTGTATGTAATGACAGTGATCCTTCTCTTATCGGCTTGATTGAAATTTAAGAAAGCAATAATTCCGTTTCTTGTCGTCAAAAAATAAGGAATAATTCGCCAGATCAAATGTATTCATTTATTGTTCAAACTTAACACGACATAAACAGTGTTTACATTCCGCTTTTGAATACAACCTTTTGTTTGTATTGGCAAAAAGTATAACTTACAGTTCGATAAAAAGGAGAAATCCACCGAAACAATAATGAATATCGAGTATCGTGACGTGTCAGGTAAAAACACCTACATGTATATAGAGGATATTGAATGAGTGGTCATGGAATACCGAATTTATTAAACTAGTCATCTATAAACAGATAAAAACGAGGCTGCGCCGAGTTTTTATCTGTTTTAGATGACGAGTTTAATAAATCCGGTATTTCATGAGCACAAATTTTATATTCTATTTATAATATGACCCGACTTTTTACGAAAAATCGTCGTAATTCTTGAAATTCAACATTTCAATTTTCCGCGAAACTTATTACGCCGCTTATAACTGACGTCACAATATATAGATTATGACGACATATTCGCGGTTACAAAATAGCGTTGCTATTCGCCCTGGGCTCATTTGCATAGTTATTCCACTAGTGTAATAATACTTGTGTAATATCAAAAATATTTAACGGGGTTATTCCACTCCCGCGACGTAGGTCATATTATAAATAGTTGTATGGAATTTTCTTCCATTATATAAGAATGAGCACCAAGGTTTTGGTTTAGCTTGTAATATGATATAGCTATGAAAAAAACAAATACAACTGAAAGTCGAATGTCGTGCCCAACAAGTGTTATTGTTTTCTGTTGTTTTTTTTTTTTATCTCAAAAGTAAATTTCCTACATTACAAGATGAGGCAAATCAATTGTTGTGCATAGAGAATTAGGCTCAGGCCAACACTCTATCGTGTACGAATAGTAGGTTTTTATATAGATAGAAGGGGCCCCAAATGTACTTGTATTATAAAAGTGTAAGTGTCTGAACTAAAGTTTGTTCTACTCTGATCATATGATGCTTTTTAAACCGTTATTGCTTCCCTGGAAAATATTTTGTAGAAATTTCTCATGTTCTCCATTTGGATCCGAGAAGTTGAAAAATACAGGATCTCGTTTAAAAAATCCTTTCTTTTGTAAAGAAGTTACACTCTCTGTTAGACATAAACGAAAAAAATCGGTATGACAATCCCTCCTTCAGAACCTGAATAGTAGCCGAAAGATAGCCCCCCATTTTTTATATTCATATGCAATATACATGACTTTATAAATGACACGTCGTGTACAAAGACAAATATTTAAACGGCTATATTATGGAAACAGTGAAAATGTGAGTTCTTTTCTGTATTTAGTGAATAGAATATAGAAATAAATTGAATATTGACATTTACCTTTTGAAAATTAATTGAGATCTGGCATAAGTGTTTTTATAACTAACATTTGTGGAAGACATTTTCTTGGACAATTAAAAATACTACAGTATTGAATAATGCGTTGGACGAAAAATAATAACTTAAAAGGGAAATGATAACAATCGGTCGCACATGTACGCTCCGCATTTTGTAATTCGATATGTTTTATTTTGTACTTAGTTTGTTCAATACCGAATATAAGGGACAGATTATCATTTAACTCTCGTTTATTTTTACTTTTTTTTCTTTATTATTTTTTCTTACTTACCAACCTATACAGTCGTAAAACTGTAACCCGAACGAAATATCAAGGCATTTATGTACTAAAGGACATAATTCAATAATATTTAAGAAAGGAATAGGTTTGCTATAGTAGCCTTAATACAGGAACACTCAAAATAAGATAAAAGTAACGATTTCCAATCATGTCTAAAGATTTGTTTAACATTGAGTGTCATTTCAGTGATAATTCACAGGTATTCTATTTACTTATTCCCGAAGTATCATTCAGAGTGCTGTTACATCAATTAGGTATTTATGTGAATTCCATCGTATGGCAGTTGAAATATTTCTAGGTTTCTGTTTCTTCGTAAAATGGTGAAAAATTTTGAATTGACATTATTTTTGAAATGACTTTGAAACGAGTGAGATTTCCCGAGATACCAGTTGTTCAATTTAAAGAAGAACAAAGCAGAAGGAAAAAACGGATAAAACTTCCGAAATTAAAGGTATTGTTAAATTAGGAAGATTTCTTTCATTTTGATTCATAGTGTTGGATAATTCATGCATGGCTCAGTGTTTAATGCGTGAAATTCTTCATTTCCAAAGGACATGGGTTATAAATCCGACCACACCGATGGTTTTGCTTTGTCAGGGTGTTTTAGAGGACCAGTACAGAACTCGTTGTTCCTAGGAGGAACATTAAAAAATAAACTTCGTCGTAATATGACATAAAAATGTTAAAATAGCGTAAGATTCCATTTCAAAATTTAAAGTGGATAGGGCACTGCGATTTAAGTGTTCTGCTAATTGTCAAAAAACACACCCGAAGGAACTCGAACCAGCAGCCATACGCCTCCGAATCGATGGCACTAACCACTCGGCCAACCGTTTAAATAAGGCTGCAGCTAAATCGCGCTATTCACTCGACCGACCAGCTTAAATAAGGCTGCAGATAAAACGCGCCAATCTCTCGACCAAGCAGCTTAAATAAAGATGCAGATTAAACGCGCTAATCACTAGGCGAACCAGCTTAAATAAGGCTGCAGATAAAACGCGCTTACCACTCGGCCAACCAGCTTGAATAAAGCTGCAGATTAAACGCGCTAACCACTCGGCCAACCAGCTGAAATAAAGCTGCAGATAAAACGCGCTTATCACTCGGCAATCCAGTTTAAATAAAGCTGCAAATAAAACGCGCTAATTACTCGGCCAACAAGCTTGAATAAAGTTGCAGATAAAACGCGCTAATCACTCGGCCAACAAGCTTGAATAAAGTTGCAGATAAACCATTTTGGTCGCTGATCGAGATAAACCGTGTATTTCTAACAGTCAAATAATTGATAAGCGATGTTCACTATTTGTTTCTGATTATTTGGGTGAAAATGCATTGTATTTTGCCTCTAGGGTGGAGCCTTTACATGGTCCATTGCATTTTATTCTAGGTCAAACAGCCGTTTTAACGGTGAAGTGTGAAAGCTACATATTTCGATGCCTTTATATCTGAATCACGTCTTTCAGTTGTTTCAAAAATGAATGTAATAAGTCACATCGAAAAAAAGTGCGTGGATAAAGAGATTATGTCTATGTAGAGAAAAGGCTAGTTGTTGGTTAATGGCCGGAAGTCGTATCTACGGCTTTATACGACATTTCAGGTTGCACAACCACAAAGTGAGAAAGCTACACATATTTACAGGTTTTTCCCTGCACATCAGAATCACACTTTTGATGTTTCTCAACGGTATGTAAATTATAGTCATAAGCGAATGCCCATTCAAGGCACCGAACGATGTTCAAGAAAATCTAAGACGATATCATAAAACGCATTAGTTTGAACATACTCAGCTTTTAAGCTGCAATTAGAATGTTTATGAAGTAAAGCGAGTGACGAAGACGATAAACGCCCATGCCGGAGCTCAAAATTATAAAGTACTTGCGGACGCCTCGTCATAGTTAATCACTTCATTAAATTGAAATTCAACACGATCGAAACCATTCAAAACCACTCACTCAACGCTCTATTTTTTTCATTCGAAACACTCAGACACTCAAACCATTCAAAACTGCTCCGAAATCACTTTTAAAACGATAAGATCAACAACATTTTTTAAAATAAAAATCATGATTCACTGATTAAATTGAGTTTTATAAGTGCCTGATAAGTTCGAAGACGAAAAAAGCAATATATAGATCTTATAGGCATACCACCACTTGCATCGTCATTTGAAATCTATCCATTGTATCCCCGGAGAAAATCGTTCGCGAGCGACTTTTTCATCACGAAGACAGAACTAGTTTAGTGTTGTACAAATCAGTGTGTAAAAGAGTATATGTCTTGATAATGATTATTAAATTCATTCCTTCAACTGTGTTTTTCACAGAACGAGAAACTTCATAAGGCCATATTTCTATCCACATGCTTAAATTAACCACTTCTTTACGATATCATATAACAAATTTAAACATTTATTGGCCTTACTAACAGTCTTTTTTACTTTATCTAATATACTCGTTTAAAAGTTTTTTATTAAATTTGATATTATTTTCTTAAAATATAACAAAGAATTCGATGACTGTTGGTTGTTTTGTGATTGATTATTTGATAATGTTTCTGCACATCGATGTCAACGTCAATTTACGCTAGATCTTCCCTTCTCAAACAGCACGTGTACTTTCTGATTCATTGGATAATCCCAAAGAGTCTTCAAAATATTGTGATTGAAATGCCATTACCTAATTGGTTTTTTGAATCAAACGTCTTTGCAGAGATTTGAAATGAAAAATGGTGAATTGCTCGGAGGAACAACGCCATTATGCTATAGGTCGCCATACGGCTTCATACGACAAGCCCATGTAAATGACTTTGTTGTTTCGAGACAGACAATATCAAACATTTGCCACCACTTAACGCGACTTATTTCTTTATGTATAGAGCCGGATAAGGCTGAAACGTAAACACAACATTCCTCCGGACTTCGAATACCGTAAAAACGACTCTTGTCGTAATTTCACAGACAATTTTACTCGTTTGACGGCGTAAAATCTTCAGTCATTAAGTTAGGAACGAGATCTCAGAGGCCTGCCCTGCGTTCAGGATCACAAAACGATGCAAACAGTTTTCCAATTGCACACGCACTGCACGCTCACTTGCCTGCAAAGCGGGGTATAATTGGAAGACATTTTGCACCTTTTTGAGATCCTGAACGCAGGACAGGTTTGTTACAGCAAGACACTATTGACGTCTTCATTGACATCACCATTGCAAATATTTGCCAGTAAATCAGTGATTCTGTTTCAATTCAGTAAAAAGTTGCCTGAATTTCATCTTCCTTGATAAACTTCATTCTTGTATAGCTATTTTTGTCGTAGTTAAACTAAGCTTTAATGTCAAAGAACATTTGAAGAGTATATTCTGAAAACTCACCAAATTACGACCACGCTCTGTTAAGTTAATAACAACGCATCATACTGTATATGTATTTGACAGGTTTGAGCCTTAGGCCAATGTTTTAGGTAAGATCATAGCACACAAAGTGTAGTTTTATTGTTTGATAAGTAGTCTGGGAAAAAGACACATTCACGGGTGATGTGTTTTGAAACGATACAAGTTATATCGGCATATGTACTATTCAGGTTAGGAGCACAGTGTGTTTTGTTACAGCACATTTAGAATTAAACGATCTGTTTATTATTACACGATAAAGCCTCGTCATAATAATTTCTCGCAGCCGAGACCAGATAACGTTGATATTTTAAAACACAGACATTGACATATTGTTTTAATTCAAATGTAATCAGTTTTCGGTGTTTAACTTAAAATTTATGAAACCTTTGAACTCAAAGAATTCAGATGGCCGCGGTTCTGGTTAATATCATTTGTATTCATTTTTTCTTTAAATGGATTGCCTGATATCATTAGCTCACCTGAGCACAAAGTGCTCAAGGTGAGCTATTGTGATCACTCAGTGTCCTTCGTCCGTCCGTCGTCCGTCCGTCTGTCCGTCCGTCAACAATTTCTTTAAGCATCTTCTCCTCCTAAACCACTGGGCCAAACAAGCTGAACTTGGCAGGGATGTTCCTTGAGTGAAGTTCTTTAAAAGTTGTTAAAAGAATTTAATTTCATCAAAAACTCTGGTTGCCATTGTTACATAATAGCCCAAAATGGCCGAAAATCTTAGAAAAAATTCTTCTCCTCCTAAACCACCGGTCCAAACAAGCTGAAACTTGGCAGGGATTTACCTTGGATGAAGGTCTTCAAAAGTTGTTAAAAGAATTTAATTTCATCAAAAGCTCTAGTTTTACCTGGTTACGGAAAGTCTGAAAAATGGCCGAAAATGGCTGAAAATATTAGAAAAAATTCTTCTCCTCCTTAACCACTGGGCCAATCAGGCTGACACTTGGCAGGGATGTTCCTTGGGTGTAGGTCTTCAAACGCTGTTAAAAGAATTTAATTTCATCATAAACTCTAGTTACCATGGTAACGGGAAGTCTGAAAAATGGCCGAAAATGGCTGAAAATATTAGAAAAAAATCTTCTCCTCCTTAACCATTGGGCCAATCAAGCTGAAACTTGGCAGGGATTTACCTTGGATGAAAGTCTTCAAAAGTTGTAAAAAGAATTTAATTTCATCAAAAGCTCTAGTTTCCATGGTGACAGAAGGTCTGAAAAATTGCCAAAAATGGCTGAAAATATTAGAAAAAATCTTCTTCTCCTTAACTCCTGGGCCAATCAAGCTGAAACTTGGCAGGGATGTTCCTTGGATGAAGGTCTTCAAAAGTTGTTAAAAGAATTTAATTTCATCAAAAGCCCTAGTTTTACCTGGTTACGGAAAGTCTGAAAAAATGGCTGAAAATCTTAGAAAAAATTCTTCTCCTCCTTAACTACTGGGCCAATCAAGCTGAAACTTGGCAGGGATGTTCCTTGGGTGAAGGTCTTCAAAAGTTGTTAAAGAATACGCCATGATAAAAGTTGAAAATTTACGAAACTTAAAAAAAATCAAGTTGCAATGGGACGAATTTTAACCAACCTTATTGTACATCAAACAAATTTTGGTTTTCATTACATGGTTGACAAGTTATGAGTGACATACTCAGGTGAGCGATATAGGACTATCATGGTCCTCTTGTTTTATATATATATTCTATCAGATAGGTGATATCAGGTGAATACAGGCTTCATTACACCGTAAAATAATTTCCTGAGCTACTTGTAGTTCAATAGTTGCCACAAGTTACAGATAGCAGTATGTACGTCTATCTGTCGGTCTAGCTGTATGACTTGATGATCTTTCACGAAATCTTCAAAGTTCCTGTAAACTTTGTCTATATTTATAGCGCCTATTTTCACGATAAGACTATCTAGAAAGTCATAATTGTTATTTCTCTATTTTTGTCTAATTACTGGAACACTTATCATTTACAAGTCTTGACAAGCCTGACAGAATCACGTTCATTAATTATTGAAGACAAAAGGCTTTTTTAAAAAAATGTCTGCGAAAGTTTCATTTGACAAGCATTTTTTTTTATCTCTTATACATTTTCGATGAAAATGATACTCTATGGTCGTTTTCCAAAACTTTGATTTTTTTTAAATTTGGACATTTCAAACGTTGGATAATTCAGGAACCGTTTTTGGAAACTTGTGTTGTTGTCTTTTCGTTGATGATACTGTTTTAGTTATTCTTTTTGTGGCCAACGATTAAAAGTATCTTGCACAACTTGGTGGTGGTTTTGAGGTTTATTTTTGCACAACTTTATTTCAGATGACAAGGTCTGCACCTCCTGCACGGAACGCACCAAGTCAAAATAATCAGAATTCTACATCGCGTGCACGCAAAACACGAGCAAAATCAGCAACACAGCAGAATGGTCTATCAATCAGTCTTGGAGACATTTACCAATCTGCTGAGAGAGAAAGACTTAACTACAACAACGTCAGCAGACGACAAACATTGGAGCATGCGCAGAGTCAAACGCAGTTTTTTCGGTCGGATACTGCTGGTTCTCGACCTGTCACAAGTATTAGCAGACACACAGAGATGACCAGACCAGACGCACCAACACCGATGAGCGCATGGAGCGAACCAATACAATCAAGACCGAATTCTATTTTACCTAATCCAGGTAGCCACTATAGATAAAATAAATGACTTTGTTTGTTTCAGTGTAAGGTAGATATATCATTCCTTGAACAACAAAAGCTTTTTTTACGAGTGGCGGAGTCACGAATGAAAATATAGCATTTGTTCTTCTTGAAATGAAGGATAAACAAGTATCGACCTAAGACGAGCAACATACGATTATACGTTACCGTAATGATGTAATTAATTGAAATGTAAAAATCATTATTTTAGGACAAAATCGGAAAAAGATCAATTTATTTTGCACGTGACTGTACACTGTTATGACGTCATGTTGAATTGGCTCCGCGTTGATAACGTCAAACGGACGGAAGTATGCTTTACCGGTAATCTTCTAACAATTTCATAAGTTTGGCTGAGAGATTTTCCCGTTTTTTTCTTGATAATCCACCGAAAAGTATTGGTGAAATTGTCATTATGCCAATGAACTATTTACAAAAAGAAGAAATAATGGATCTCTCATGAGATTTTGTTAAGGAAAATATGAGTCTAAACTTTAACCTTAGCGGGCTTAATTACTTTCAAGCTCAATTGAGCACGATGTGCTCATATGAGCTATTGTGATCACTCTCCGTCCGTCGTGCGTTGTTCATTTTCAAACGGCATCGTTTCCTAAATTACTAGGCCGATTTGCACCGAATTTTCAAGGAATGTTCCTTAATAATTCTTTTCCAAGATAGCTAAAAGAATACAAATCGATTGAAAACTGGCTACCATGGTTGCAAAAGATGATTAAACCAAAAATAGCATTCTTCTTAATCTGAACCAGAATCCCTACACCCTTTAAATTAGCCACGGATTATCACCTCATAGACCTTTATCAGAATAGCTAAAATATTGACAGTTTGGCCCCCAGGAGCAGAGCACAATGGAGCAGAGCACAATGGGGTAGGGTGGTAGGTTCAAATAAGCTAATTTCAACATTCTTCTTCTTTTGAACCAGGCGCCCTTTATCCTTGAAAATTGAAATGGATCATCAGCTAATAACCTTTATCAAAATAGCTTAAATCGTGAGTGTTGGGTTACCAGGAGGAGAGGTCTTGCTTCAATTTAGAAAGAGTGTAACGATCAATTTAGAATTTTTTTACAATCTCTACTTTTGATGGACGAGGATCCTACAGCATAGAAATTTGCCATGGATCATCAGTGATAAGACCTTTATCAAAATAGCTTAAATTATGCATGTTGGCGGGGAAAGAGCACCATGAGAAGGAGTAGGACTTGGATTAATATAGAAGTCTTTAAAATCCCCTCTTCTTCTGAACCAAGTTCCCTACAGCCTTAAGATTTTTCATGGGTAATCAGCTGATATACAGTCAAACCCGTCCAAGTGGCCATCGGTATTCAGCAAGCAAACTGTATCAAGCAAGCAACCACTGAGGCAGAGTACGAGGGGAAGCGGGTAGAACTGATCAAAATATGACATCTTCAAAATATTTCTTCTCATTCTAAACCAGGTCTCCAACAGTCTGTATATTTAGCATAAATTGATATTTGTGTAAATACCTTAAGTCATGACTGCCGGGTCGCCAGAGCAACAAGGCGGGGGGCGGGAGGTTTGGGGGCTTGGGGGGGGGGGTATTCTGGTATCAATTTAGAAATCTTTAAATGTCTTTTTCATTTTTACCAGAACTCCTGAACAGCCTTTATTTTTAGTATAGATTATGAGATGAAAGACCTTTAAGAAAAAAGCTAAAGTCTCGTGGCTAGATAAAAGTCTTTAAAAAATGTCTTCGTGCAAACCAGAAAGCAAACAGCCTGTATATTTGACATGGATCATATGTTCATAAATACCTTTATGAAAATACACCAAGCAATTAATGTTAGACTACAGGAGCAGAGCACTGGAGGAGCGGTTAGATCTCAGATCAATATAGACATCTTTAAAAGTGATCAAAATAGTGAAACCATTTAAAAAATTTCAACCGCATTAGGTAGGAAGAGTTCCAGTTAACAGAGCTGAACTAATTGAAAATGTGAGACAGATGTGGGTGATAGAGCTATTTTCTCAGGTGAGCGACCCGAGGTCAGCTTGTCTCAAACAGAACAAGAAACAGATTTTATTCAAACAAAATAAACATTTTTCTGTTGAAATATTTTTTTGAAATCCGAGATGACGGAAATACCTCAATAACGTGCGTTAGATGACATAATGATGACGTCATTTGAAGAAGGATCCTACACCTGTGTAAGACAAGGATATCTCTGATGGCTGCTCGCTATGGAAGACAAGAGTATCTATATATGTGTGAAAAAGGCACATAATTTCGAAACAAAGTGATAAAAGATCGTTAAAGTGTATCTATATGCAATTACGACCCTTTACTAGCCGCCATCGTAACGCAGTTAGTAGCACGTCGGATAAACATTCCAATCGTTTCCAAATTTTCCAGGTCTGCTTGATGCATAATTATTCAAAGTACCCTTTGTTTAATTTGGCGAGTTAATACACTTAGTTTATGACAGGAAATAAACTACACACAATTTTATGAGAACACATTCTGATAGAATTTATTTCTTACCATATAATAAGATTTAGTGAGATTATGAATAAATGACTATGAAATTTATATTCATTCTAAAATAGTGATGCCTATCAGAATTTGAGCACTTTATTGCATGTTTAATTCTGTAAATACAAAACATAACACACAATAAATTTCATTGTCAAGCAGCTTGTCATCAATCCAGTTAATAAAAAAGGTAATTAAATGCTACTTGTATTTCAATAACCTTTTGAAGGATTTCGCCCCTTGAAATTCACTATCTTCGAAAAACTACATGGTAAAATTTTATTTCTTTTTTATAAATTTGATAAGTTTACATTTTATGTATACAGTGTACAGAAATCATTTCGTTTTTGTCTTTCAAAGAAAAGGCGGAATGAATGACGTATTATACATGTACACACCATGTTTATATTACAGAGTTACAAGATCTTATTGAAGACGATTACGACGAAGAAGATTATAAAGACTGTGGTTTAGACATGTATCATCATACACCATTTGACATCAATATGTCACCAGTCGGCAGGGACTGCTGTGAAATCATAGGTAGATATATCTGATGATAACGACTACAAAAACTGATTATAAAGTTGTAAAATAACACCAAAATGTCTTTATATTAATTTATTTCATGCCTAAACAATTTAGACCAATGACATCGCCTATTTTGCATCACGTGAGAGTGAAATATCTAGATCCATATTGTACAACCAGAACGAGGCTACTGTGCAATACGGATTTTATTCCAAAACGAGACAACCTTTATTGTACGATGAAAGTGAGGCAAGCTATATTGTACGATGAAAGCGAGGCTGCAGTCCATAATATAGAAATCACAACTTTTCGCAGCCTTTTCAATATATCAAACCCTCTGTTCTGAGGTATTTAAATAAGTTTGAACTTGAGAAGATTCTTGATTTCTTCATTTGTTACATTGTTTATCATTTGTTCACATGAAAATGTATATTTCAAGCGACGACGGGTAGTAAACCTGTTTTATGTTAATTACATATTATAACCAGTGAGCACTTATCGACTTGACACATGAAATAAACATTTCACGTGGAATTCTGTTTTTAGAACAAATGTTTGTTTCAATTTCAACATGTTCATAGTGACTTGCATTTGATGCCCTTATCTGGATCATTTTGGATCTATTCTCTTTGTCTCTCTCAAATGTCGCGAATCGTTAATTGTGGAACTTTCAGTGTATGGAGGTGTGAAATAAAGATGTCATTTAACATGATCGAGTACAAAACTGAATTCATTGGATTCGTACACTGCAGAACCAGTCTATATTTTGACTCGGCTATCGCCTCGTCAAATATAGACTGGTTCTGCAGGGTACTCATCCAATAGAATTCAGTATTGTACACGATCATGTTAAATAACCTCTTAATACTGGACAAAAAGGTAAGGGATATAAATTTTAATAGTCGTCTATTTCTATTTTGAAGTAATGTTTCCGGTGTACACGTCAACCAGTCTAAACCTTAATAGTGGTATCAGCAGCAAGTCTGAAGTCAATGTGTTATCAATGTATTTTTATTATCGTAAATATGGCATTAATTTACATGATTCATCACACGGCATCATATTTCTATTCAAATGTCCGTAGTACATTTATCCCAACTCTTCTCAATCTTTTTCTCATTTAAAGCCTAGATGAGCTCATCTCAAGTTGATGAGCTGAAATCCCCTTTTCGTGTGCTCTTAACGTAATATTAATTCATTACACTATACATGTAGAGCCCAAATGTACTGAGCAAAAATGAAAACTTGACACTTTTGAATTTCTTAATTTTCCCTTCTGTCAAAAAAATATTTAATATATACTCTTCAAAAAAGTTCTTTGATATCGAATACATATTTTAATTAAGACAAAAATCTTAAGTAAGTCAAATAAGGTGGAGATCAGGCTTCTTCCTACTAAATGAAATCAGAATAAACCATTTCAGATTTTCTGATTTGAAATGGTGACGCCCTCTTGAACCGTGCTCTACACTTTTTGATCCGGAGATTTGAATCCGTCAAGAGATTAAGAACGTCATTGAGGTTGCGGTAACAGTGAAATAACTCAAACGTTATTGCGGTCTTCGCCTTGGTGGAGGAACGTTGTTTTTACGTTTTAGACTTATCTGGCTCTACACATAAGGCAGTGAGTCGCGTAAATTGGTGCTCAAGGTTGGAGATAGTGGATCGAAACAGCAAAGTCATTTACAACGACTTGTTTAATGTATCCTGCCTTAAAGCGACCTTTAGCCTTGTGAAATTGCTCCTTCGTACTATTAACCATATTTCATATGAAACTGTGCAAAATTTGTTAATTCCAAATACGATTCAGAATTGGCATTTCTTTCACAGTTACATGAAGAACATTCAGTACTCTCAATTGAATCTGAAACTACACGTGCTGTACGAGAAGGGAAGATTTTGCGTAATTAGACGTTGACGTCATTTTGCAGAAACATGATCAAGTAATCCATCGCAATATGCCTGGATTTCTTAAAATACAATCACTGTTTACAAAAAAAAACTTTCATCGAGGATTTGTCTTTAATAAGAAAATTCGATTTTCAATAAATAACTTTGTTTTGAAGAATATATATGCAAAACATGTGACTTTCAGTAGAATCTTCAGTGCTTCAGTGGACTGAGAAGAGTTGTATGAATGTACTACGGACATTTGAATAGAAATATGATGCCGTGTGATGAATCATGTAAATGAAGGCCATATTGACGCTCAATAAAAATACATTGATAACTCATTGACTTCAGACTTGCTGCTGATACCACTATTAAGGTTTAGACTGGTTGACGTGTACACCGGAAACATTATTTCAAAATAGAAATAGATGACTATTAAAATTTATATCCCTTACCTTTTTGTCCAGTATATTAATATAATGACATTTTGGAGTTATTTTACGATTGTATAGTCCGTTTTTGTAGTCGTTATGTGCAGTTATTGAAAGGTACAATGAAGGTCACAATTCTTGAACTGAATGCGATTCCAGAATAAATATTCATAAACTATACGCCGTCATGGCGCAGTTGGTAGCGCATCGGACTGTCAATCTAGAGCTCCCGGGTTAGATCCCCGACGACGGCACTCATTCTTTCCGACTATTTATCTCTCACCAATTGGTCGATAATCGAAGACCTACGTGAGATAGCAGCTGGTTGCTAGGAAAGGGTGTGATGGTTGTACTGGTGAGAAGAATATCAGAAATCAATTGTTAGGTGCTACAGTGGCCGCGATATAACTGAAAAAATGTTGAAAGCGGCGTAAAACTCCATTCAATCAATCGATTTATGAACTGTAGGATTTACGAGCAAAACGCTAAAAACCAAATGGTCCTTCACTAGCCGAAATTCATTTGGTTCTGAGAGCTTTATTTCTCGATGTCAAGTATCGATGGTCAATAGTCTCGAAGTTTATAAAGCAAAATTTTGTGACTTTGTGCCGGGTAGAGGTGAAACTTCTGACATGTTTGAATCTTAAAAGTGCATGCTTTCCTTTCGAAATGAGTGTAGCTGCATTATAATTTCACCAAACTAACATGTGTTAATAGCAACAAAACAAATGAATTTTGCGTGAAAATTACCTGAAACTAAATATGTGAAAAAATGGTACGAGATATTTTGCGTTCCTAAATATGTTTCAAAGAACGAAAAGATATTTGTCTAACGAATAGTCGTACATACCCCTTTACAATTTTTCAAAATGTATAAAAAGGAATTCGTTCATTTTTTCTAATAAGTCCTTTTGTTTAAGATTACATAAAAATATAATAACAATAAATAACATCGTTCTGCAAACAAAACTGATTTTAAAAAAAGTGTACATTTTATATCTAAAACCAAGTAAACAGTAATTCTGCAATAAAAATCAATCCAATATTTTTAACCCTTTCCGAATTTAGTTCACGGAATACTTCTACCGAACTCAAAGCAGATATTATAAACCTACATAAGCTTAAATCATTGTGAAAATAGCTAGTGTTGTTGAAATATATTAGAAAATGATACTTTGCTTGAAAAAACTCAAAAGGGCTAAAAGTTAGAAAAAAATAATGATAACAAATGTGTCCTTAACATTGTAATTGCAGGACAACAAATGTGTTACGAATGTCGGAAAAACAGAATAAGACAACTTCACAAGAGCAGATCGGAAATGATGTTTCCTACATTAGAGCCCTCTGAAGATAACTTAACTACTGCTTCTATAGTAAAGAAATATCTACCGGGATTATCGTATCCGGAGATAGAAATCAAAATAGCACGCGGGGAAATCGCTAGACCTGGATTTCGTCATCAAAACAATAAAATCGTAGAATTTTCCGATGAAGAGGACGAAGTGAAACCAAAGGTGACAAACAAGAAAGTAACTATAGCAGAAAATAAGAAAACTATACCGTCATCGAAATTAAAGACCAATGAACTTTTCTTTACAAATATACGTGACTTAAATTATAAGATAGTAACCGGCACTGTTGATAGAAATTCCGGTTTTATTAAAAGACAGTCGTCAACTTTAAACCTTGTCAAAAAAGACTTAGCGCCATTCAAATCACATTATCCTAGTTTTGTTAGTCCACGTAAAGTTCAGCTCGTGGCTGAGACTAAGTACAAAACATTTTTCGAACCTCCGTTAATAGAAAAGGCAAAACAAGATGTTGAGCCGGCGTTCTTTGCAGGATCTAGCGGTGAATATATTTTACCTGAGAAGTTACCAGACGAACTTGTTTTCGTCGATAAGGACGGTAATGAAGTAAAAGCAAGTGACTCGGAGGGGTTTCTCTCTAAAGCCTCAGCAAATGAAGAGGCTGGTAATAAAGGCAAAGACTATACTGCTGAAATTCCAACTCTAGCCAAAGACCTCTCAGCTCTGAAAGAAGACGATGAAGAGGAAGAGGATGAGGACAGGGGTAGAGTATCCAAAATAGACAGTGATAGAGAGAGTTCTGATAAAGATACAGATCATTCTGACAGAACTACTGAAGCAAATAAACAGCCTCCTGAAAAGGTGAAACCTCAAATACCAACCGTTAAAGCAAGAACTGTACAAAAACTGTGATCAAATCCAAAAACAGCCAAATTAAAAAAAAAAACAAAAAAAAAAACATCAGTTTTGAATTGAAAGGGTAGCTCTAAATAATCATTCTTTTAGTTTAACGATTTTTGGCAAATTTTATATGCGCAATCTAAGTACAACGCTGGCATGCTTCTTTCTTTTTCTTTCAAGTACTGGGTATGTATATTTTTTGTAGCACAACAAATTTGTGTTGTGAAAAAATTTCTTTTATTTAAAAAATGGGAATCAATAAAACTAGACGATGAAAATAATAGCGATACTTATATCAAACGAGTTGTTAGTAGGCTTCAAGGATGACAGAAGTAATATAGCTCCCGATAGTATAAAAAGGAGCGAGGAAATGGTTCTCACGCGGGCTAAGTGTTATTGTGAAATATCTGTATTCACGATCGTATAACTTTGAAGCTTACTAAAATACTCAAGTTCATTCATTTTTATTTGTTTTGTAAACTTAATATGGTCACTTGGTTAAGAGTAAGGACAATTATTGGCATTGTCATTGTGGAATCGAAACCCACCTTTGGCATGTTTTTTTTTCTATTTTTTTTTTTTTTTTTTTTGAAAAAGGAAAATTGACGTTGTCATAATTACTGTGTAGCAAATGTGACAGAAATTATCAAATTTGTTTATTTAAATAAAATTTGAAAACTTAAGTTTTCTTTTTGTTTCGCCACATAAGAGCAAATATTTATTCGATATATACCGACATATATTTTAATTACGCACAAGGAAAGCGATTTGCAGATGTAAGTTGAACCTGTCTTTTAAAATAGAGCAGCGAACACAGGTGTAATCATTCTGGAGTCTGTGTTAGGAATGAATAATTGTAATGCACGTCGAATGATTTTAAATGGATTTCATCGGAATTATCAATTCCTAGATGTGGTTAACTGTAGGTGAATTGGCCAGCGTTTTGTCGTTCTTTTCAGTCCCCTACCGGCGAAGCTTAGGCTTGCACTCTGTCCGTATGTCAGTCTGTCTGTCTGTCCGTCTGTTCGACTATCATTCAATCAGTTTTCAAGACTCTTTTCCTCAACCTTTTGATAAAAAGAGCTACTTTTTGGTGTGTGGCCTAATTAATGTATTACAAACCATGTTCGAGTTTGGTTACAGTCCCTTGATGTTTTAGTTAGATACGGATCTCGACTTAGTAAGTGACCAAGAAATTTCGGTTTTCGGACTTTTTTCTGAAACATGGTATATAAGTCCGCATCAAGGAATCACAGAACAAGCTTGAGTTTTGTTCAAGTCCAATGACTTTTTAGAAAGATACGGATGCTGAATTTGGAAAATAACCAGGAATTATCAGTTTACCGGACTTTTTGCTAAATGCTCAGTGGTACAAAGCTGATAATGTAATGTGAGTCCGCATTAATGAATAACAGAACAATTTCGACAGCATTTTTCCAGTTTTATCGCGGCCCCTGGAGCACCTAACAATGGTTTCCTGTTATTTCTCTCACTAGTACAACCACCACATCTTTTCCTCGTCGCCTAGCTGCTATATCACATAGGTCTACGACTGTCAACTCTTTGTTGAAAGACAAATAGTCGGAAAGAATGAGTACCATCGTCGGGGTTGTATCAAACAAAGTCTCATGACACATCTTATGTTTCTCGATAGTATTTAAGTTGGAAATCGCTTGATGGAGTGGGAAAGAATGATAAGTGTATCTTGATTGCGTGCAACATGGAAATTTGATCTAGTCCTTTGACTTCTTTATCATTCATTGATCTTAAACGAGGTAAATTTGATGTCAGCCAGATACTTCATTTACGCCATAAAAACTGTGATCCGCATTACCGTATGTATGACCTCAGAGTCTAGCATATGTGAGTGGTTATAGAAAGAGACTCGTGTTAATATAAACAAAGAATTAAGTATTGCAATTTCCAATTTTTCCGAAAAGTAGGTCTTAACAAACTTCGATAGCTTGGCGCTTTAAATAAAACTATTTTTTGCATTAAATCCTGTCATTTTAATTAAACGGAAAGACGATTTTTTTCATCAATTCAGCCATTGCATGCAATGCATGGCTCGAAAAATAACATATATTTCAACAATTTTTCTTACATGTCTAACTATGGCTACATCGATTATGCTCGATGAGATTTCAAACTGATCATTGTCTCTAATCCAAGGGTAACCATCACATTACCTGTGCAGTCAGTATCTTGTGAATCCACGTGCATTGGCAAGCACTGCATTCACTCTTCTCTACATACCCTTGATCAGACGTTGAATGTACACGCGGAAATTACTTTTACAGAATCTTCTACAAAAATACAAGAATTTGGAGGTACTGGTTCACGTATTCGGCAACCAAGAGAATGTCCAATTCAATGTTCGAGCGAGTTAACATCTGGCTTTAAAAATATTTCAAAATAAGTTTTATACCATCATGAATTAGATATTGTGATACTTTTTTTCTTTATGTATAGTTTTGCGTGTTATATGGAGGTGTGTAAGACAACAGCCAACCTTTTTCGTCTTGATAATTGGCACTATATTGGTTTTTACTCTTCCAAAACATGTTGTGGGAACATCTTCATGATGAAGGCATTGTAAATCCCTCGCTAAGTCCTCCATTCGTACAGTTAAAAATATCATGAAATTGACACACATCCCGTTCGAAACCGCTCTAAATCGCTCACTTTAAACTATTCATTTACTCAAAGCATTTCGAATATGACCCAAAGTTCTACTCCGATATTTCGCTAACTTCACTCTGTCAGGAGACTAGCCGTATAGCAGACTTAAATAAGATGATTATTTGATCGCGTTTAAGTGAAAATTTTCCGTAAACAAAGTTAAAAAAACATTTCATTTTCAAAACCGCCATTTTAATGAAAGTAAGTTTTCTACTCCGCTACCCTGCCAGCTTCATTCTACCAGCAGACTAGATGGCCTCAGAACATCGCCATGATGATATCTATTCGTTATTCTTAATGCCACCATGTAATATGCCTCAAAATATTAATCTTTAGCGAAAATGATTTTATATCAGTCTATTGGAGTTTCAGCAGAGTAGCAAGCTAACGATATGACGGAATTTTTTTGTGTGATTTAATTGTTATTATTTCGAAAAAATACATCAAAACACATTTCGTTCTGTCAAATACGTCATTCTAGGAAAATCACTCGGTGAATCTGCTACTCGACTAATTCACTCTGACGGAAGACTGTAGCTGACTGACAAGGGTAACATGCATAGCTTTCAAGTGATATTTCATAAAACAATGTTAAAGAGATTGTTTGACGATAATGATCGGAACTTGTATAGAATTGTTTTATGTGGTATGTAGGGTCTGCTGAAGTCCTAGCAGAGTAACAGCCTAAATCTAAAAATAGATTTCACTCTGTTACTCTGCTTCTTTGTAACTATATCAACTTCATTTTGCTATGCTGGTCTGACAATTTTACAAACATAGCACACTGCAGAAAAACGTGAAGCGGCTTCGTAAAGGTAAATTTTAAACTTTCTAAATGCGTTATTTAAACCTGTTTTATCTATTTCGAAAAAAAAGGGCACGAGAATCTAACAATAAAAAGTTGATTTCACCGCTCACCGCGCAAAAGCTACCTGACGGATCATGCCATGAGAAGACTGAGATCTTCCAAAAATATATGAATTTTCCATAGAGTCTCAGGCGAACTTAGCCAAATAATAACAGGTGTTTTTTCGTGGATTGAAAAGGTTTGTTGTTTCGCAGTGAGGTACCAAAGATTATTGCCATTTAATTAAGGTTTGTTCTTCTCTTATCTGATATTTATTAACACGTAAATGGCGAAAAACTTCATTAATTATGAAAAACTACGACCAATTTATCGATACCTGATAAGAGCCATGTCACTTTACTTTGACTTTACCTTCACTTGCACTAACTTTGTAACTAAACTTTAAAGTATGTTTACGTAAAACTTATAAATTGATACTAATCTTTTTTATATACCTACCCTGTATTTAGGATGACAAAACAGTGTATATTGTTTGCCACTTATACCCATGCGTGCAAGTGCACGTGCAAAGTGGGATATAATTGACAAACAGTTTGCAACTTTTTGTTATCCCGAAAGCAATGTCGATGTCAGTCGAACTTTTGGTGAGTTACCTTTGAACAAAATTATTATTATTCCTGGATACACAAAGCGTTTCCATCGATTTCAACTAAAAGGACGTTGGCAAAAAGAGGGAGGGAACAGGTACCTACCCGGTGTCCTATCAAAAAAATACAAAACAGTTATAAATGGGTGATTTTCAAAATTTCTAGAACACATTAAACAAAAAAATAATGTTATCTATAAATTGTATTTAAAAACATGTTATACTGTATTACATTTTTTGTTGAAAGATGACATTTCCTACACGTTCTTCATCTACAAAACAGTAAGAAAACCTGGCAATATGTCTTGAACGTTCGTGCGTTCTGGACCGAACTATGATGAATTAATTTCGCTCCATAGCTATCTTTTCTTTAAATGCATAATAATGAACTTAGGGTCGATAAAAACAACTCAGAAAATACAAAAAAAATATAGCTATCTTTCAAAAATAAGATAACACTAAATTGATCAAATTTCGCCAACACTGTATGAAAAAGCATGGCATAAATGTGACTTGGTCTTTGGTTTCAAACCTTCAAGAAATAAACAAAACCTCTTCATTTCGCTTGATTTACTATTATGAAGTGAAAATGTATAGATTCACAAAGAGAAGTAATTCTTATGTGGTTACTTTAGGCGAAAGCTTACACAATTACTACCCACCTATTTTATTTTATTTTCTTCTATTGAGGAATAAAACCATTTTTTAGCTTTTCGGAATGTATGGCTCTTAATGAACGCAACTTGTATTGAATTATTTATAAAACAGAAAAAATAACGGGTAAGCTAACAAACGGTATGGAGTTAGAAAGTGGCCACCTAATAAACACGCCGCTAAGAATTATTTGAAAACACTCATTTTAAGTTAGATAACTGTTAACCTCCGCCATATTAGGCCATTTTGTTGCAAACATTTCTATTAATGGGCGGATTGAACGTCGTAATTACGGCTTGAAATAATCGTAGTTTCTGCCCCAAAACTACGAAAGGAGATCGATAAATCCGAGTTAATTGATAGCTGCTCCTGTCGTATAAGGTGTACAGCACTGACACATTGGATTCTGATAGAATGATCACTTAGCGAAGGACGTCAGTTCGATGAAATATCATCATATTTATTACGTCATGGTTAAGCGATCAACGTCATATTGAGTAATTAGGGTGTCAACATAATATCAGATGTCATTTTTTCATAAAAAAAAGACAACAGCCTATTGTTTTGCAAATACCTAATGGAAACGCTTTTTTTCAGAAAGTGCTGTTTCCAAGTGATTTCATTATATGTGTTGTAGATATGTAGTTACTCCTGCTATAAGCGAAAATTACCTCATTTTAACGCATTTAGCGAATTAGAATGGATGGAATCTCAGAAACCTTTGGAATTTATAAAATTAAGTAGTCTCTACGAAAACTCTTGCCTTTGGTGACTATCATCTCGTTATATTTCATGATCGGTCATAAAGAGGTAATCGGGACTAGCGCCCGCTGTTTAATGTTTGGATTCCATTCGACGTTGAAACCGATAACAACGCGAATAGGTTGCATTTTGAATGGAATTTGGCGAAATTTACATTTAGAAAGCCCAAAATTCTAATTCAACGAGTAGGTTGACCGATTTATGACGCACATTTAATTCTAACTGGAGAATCTTACCATTATTCCTCGAGTTATGAATAAATTTTGCAAATTTGTATAACTAACACAGAGGTGATTCGAACGATGTCAATTGTCGGCTGTTAGTGCGTGTTATGAACGTACTTCGATCAAGATAAAATGAGCTTTCGACAGAGCTCCATTGTAATAAGGAACCAACTTCATTTCTATGAATTCGAAACTGTAATCGTTCGATTTGAAAATAACACGAATTTATCTTAAAGCCACTCAAAGCCATTCCAACGCTTCTATTTTTCTATGATTCATTTGCTTGCATACAATTGAAGCGGGTTGTTGGCACACCTACAATTAGTTACATCGTGAAATTGACAATCGCCTCTATCCAAACCATTCTTAATCGCTCACTCAGCGCTCCATTCACTCATTCCAAACACTCACTCTAACCATTCAGAAACACTCAAACTTATTGAAAAAAATAGAATCAACAACGTCATTCAAAATATTTTTTATAGAGAAAATCGCGATTTCACTGACATAATTCAAATTGTTAGCGTCTAATAGGATATTGAAGACAAAGGAAGATATGTTTAGACATTGTATGCATTTTTTATTAAAGGGAGGTAATCAATATCGCTAATTTTGTTCAGGATGAACAAAATTTGCGATATAGGATTACCTCCAATTATAATCACTCAAAACTTACTCGACACTCATTCAATATCATTCCTAAATCTGTCAAAATCATTCACCTTGTCAATTTCACGATGTTGTAAAACTGTACATGTACATAATTGTATAATTGTACATGATTCTAAAAGTATTACCAGAAATGAACCAGTTTTCAAGATTTTAGTCATGGTATGATTCTATTAGATTTAATATGCTTCGACCTTAAAGATTATTTGCATCGAGTTTTGACATTCTGAACACTCGATGCATATGTAAGTGAAATTGTAAATTAGTTTTCTGAGGTAATGGTTACTTATCCTCACTTGAAATAAATTGCAATTCAAATAAAGTCACAAAAAATTATTTTTATTTTTTGAGCTCCAAATATTCCATTGATAATTCTTAAAACGATATGCTTAACTTTATACCAATGGTAAAATTAAAAAGCTAACTTTCAAAATCATTTATCTTAATGCCTTTTACGATGTTTTTAACCGCGCCTACTTTTTATGAAAACAAAATTTTTAGCGCTTTCGGTCATCTAACTTTAATATTATAAACGTGCTGTTGTTGCTATTGTTGTTTCAAATATGATGTAGTCATACCTTGTTTTTCTTGAAAATTAAGAAAGACATTAAAGAAAAAATATTCGTAAAATAAAGCATTTCCATGGATCTATGTACATGGACATCGCGTTATTATTAGTTTATTACTACTGTTATTAAAATGCTTTCCCCCATCATAGTCTCCGGTAATTTTATCATGCCATTACAATAAACAATAACCTGATACATTATTAACGAGACAGTATTCACGCTACAGTTATCATCATAATAGAAATTCAGGTTGCTAAAACATATATCGAATATCATACATAAAAGACAATCAAATGATATCATTTACACTGCATGTAACTAATCAGTAATCAATTAACGCAATTGTCGTTCTGTCGGAATTACAGTATTCATTTGGAAATACCTTATGTGAAAAGCATACTAGCATGTTTTGTGAATGGTGTATGATAGATCGATTTTGAAATTAAAACATGTTTAATAAGAAGAAAAAGAACTGGATTTCTTATTACAAACCATAACGTACAATTACTCTATATTCCTTTGCGAGGCATTACACGCCTTTTCAAATTAAACTACTCCATACTAATCAATTAGATTATGATTTATCTTATTACTTAATTTAAGAAATTATTTAATACAAAATTTGAATTAAGATGCTGAAAGTTTTTACAAGTATACACTTCGTCCCGTTTTAGCGTGCCGTAAAAAAACGATATTCTTTCTGGGAAGTTCCACTTAGCTACACAGAACAGCTCCATTCGTTTTTCGGATAACTTAAATTACTTTGGGTCATATCATTCTCGTATTTAAAGTAATTTGTTATTTTGAAGAGAGGATTAGGTTTTTAACATGTCATTCAGAAAGGCAGTGCCTAACCGACAAAGTTCGGTCACAATGGTATCACCATTTTCACGTCAAAATTCGTTTATTGATAACAAAAGAATAATAAAACAAAAACGTCTAACAGAACTAAACGGACAGCAAAGAAACAGGAACATGCTTGGAAGTGATTTGGACAAGAATTGGTTTAAAAGCATCGATACAGAAAATAGTCTTCTTTCCGACAACGAAGACAGTGATTCTTTAGATTCTGTTTACGATTCGCCACTTATTGTACATTCTGCGAAGACAGGTGATTCAAACACGCATCTAAATACCACACCAAAACCTCACAGGGGTCTTCTTGACGTTGACAAGCATATTCAAAGTAAGTCTGGCGATGTCCGATATAGACAGCAGGTAGTCGATGTAATTAGGCCGATGACGGTTGGTCCAACGCGAGATGAAGTAAAGTCGACTGAAATATTTGGGAACGTACCTGGGTTATACTGCACAAAAAACTTAAACGCGGCCATTCAACCAGTTATAGGTAATAATATAAACGGAGAATCTGCCCTAAGATCGAACACTTCAGATCCATTACCGCCTATAAGGCCATGCTCTGATCGCCTGGAGAAAAATGCAAAAAATACCAAAGTACATCCGAAAGAAAAATATTTTCAGAAATCAGAGATAGTTCTTGACACAAACCAGACAAAAGAAGACCGGTTTATTCAACAGACAAATGAAGAACCACACGGTTCTGTAAATTATGGTACGCTTAATGAAAAGATGGTTGAAAATGAAGTTTCAGTGACACATACAATACATGTATCTAGACCCAGGTTGGAGAGTTACAGGTCTATAACGCCTTTATCATTATGTGATGTGATGTCTGGTGTGGATTATAAAAGCGAGAGTTCGAGCATCACACCGATTCCTATTTCCATTTCCGACAGCGAGGAATACGATACGGACATAGACCTTGACCCTAACTTCGGCAAAGGTGATAATTTAGATTATGCATTACTGGTTTCTAGAAAATATGGTACATTAAAACGTCGTTTAAATATTTCAATTCCTCAATGAAACACTTTGAGCACATATTTTCATTTGACGATCAGATTCCAAACAGTACCTATAACATTCTTTATGCTCGTTGTATGCAGATCTTGTCTATGCAGATTTTTTTCTTAAATATTTCCTTTTTTTTTTCTTATTTTTTTCTCACTCATTTTGATTTTTTAATGATGACGTATTCGTCTTCAAAGATTTATATGATCCATTATCCGAGAGAATCTGCCTAAATTACGCCACTTGGTAATTACAGCGAGATAGTTCAAAAGGGACTATTTCAGACTAATCGAAATTCAAAGTATTTCAAAATTAAATTGAATCTGAAATCGGAAAAAAAAAAACTGGAAAATGATATAGAAAACTTTGCGGAAAATAGAGCAGTTTGTAGAGAGATTGTCGTATCAAAATGTTCAAAGGCTCTTATAATTTTTGGGAAAAAAAAACATATGTGACCCGTTACGATAAAAGGGATCATCTGGGTAGCGCGTAAAAGGTTGACCCTTATCAGACTGCGCGGAATGCGCAGACTGACTAGGGTCGAAACGTTTGCAATGCCTTTATTTTCTGAATCTATAATGGTCAATCTACCTTCCAGTGAAAGAATTTTTGAAATGCGATCTCTGGTTGACATACACTAGAGCAAATCCCTTTTTCAAATATTCATTTTAAAGAGTTTCGAGATGGTCCCTTTTCGCATGACGGGTCACATATTTTCATTATATTATGAATAATAAATTTTGAATTTTTCAAGAATTAAATTTAGTCTATTGTCAATTTTATTGTCATTTAAGCGGGTTTTCATTGATAAAGGAATTATATATATTAGCTGCGCAGACTGACTTGTGTCGAAACTCTTTACACTTGACTAATTTTCTGAATATATAATTATCAATCTATAAGATTTCTTTTTTTTTTTTTTTTTGAAGTGTCACCTCTTGTTGACCTGTACAACACTCAATCTCTTTTTTTTGCAAATATATATTTTAACGGAGTCCCAAGATGGTCCCTTTTTCCGTAGCGGGTCACATATTTATTTAATCCATCCATTTGCTAGACTAGGTTGAAATTCTGATGTACAAGGGGCGTTTGTCGCTAGTACAGTCACATAACTTGTCATGATCGATTTGTTAAAATTTGACAATCCGAAAATCCATAAAGCCGAAGATTGCTGATAATTTTGTAAACCAGTCTTGCGGGAAGAATACAAAATGGTGCAATTTGTTTGCAAATTATACCGCACTTTACACCTGCACTTGTGTGCAAAACGGGGTACTACTTGCAAACAGTTGGGACCGCTTTGTCTTCCTAAACGCAGGGCTGGTTCCTGTTGAGATCTGTTAACCACTTTTCATAAACGTTCGAACGATTTTTAATAGAAATTATTGTGTCCTTGTACAAATGATTTTTATCATTATATAAACTACAAATGTTACGTAAATGAACCATGCATCGTGTGCATGTAAATGGGGGATATCGAATGCGTGGTAAAGAAAAAAAAAAAATACGAGAGACAACTTTAAACAGTTAATCAAAGCACTGAAAATTCTGCGATGTTTAATCGCGTCGAATGCCCGCCGTCCCTTACAACATTTTGTTGATTTTACACAGACACATATCTACGTTAACAGCCGAAGACAATTTCAAAAAATGAAGCTGTATTTCGTAATTTAGCAATGTTTATATTCCATGCGTTAGACAAACGAAACGTATTTTTGAAGGCACAAGAAATGTAAATGATTTATATTCTTAAATTTATAAAAAGAGCAGCTTTCAATGTTGAGGTGATCATAATCTTGGTATCCGCCCTACCTTTAGACTTCTCATAACAATTATCTTGTTGATAAATAAGTAAACAAGTTATGCAAAGCGCAAAAAATTCTATTTTTTCTTGATTAAATAGCACACTGACAAGTCAAAACTTTCCTATTATAGTTATTAAAGACCCAATTGTCTGCAACAAATGGGTTTGGTCATAATGGTATACTTGTATATATATGTTTTGAATTTTGTATGCGTATGACCCCCACAACTTTGTTAAACACGCCTTCACAATAATAGTTTTGAAAAAGGTGTTTATACTGTGTATATGTGACGTTGGCCTTATTATACATTGAACATTAAATTGCTGAAAAAAAAAGAATTGCTGAAGACAATCCACTCCGTATTGTGAGCATTAATAATTCAGTCCAACCAAATGGGCATGTGTGTGTCTGTATGAAATGAAACATAATTTCGCAAGGCCCGTTTTACATTGATGCGGTAAAATAAAACAGAGCACAAACATTATGCACAAAGTAAGGTAATTTGGAACATTCTTTGAAAAAAACTATTGAAATCTGACCTTAGACGTAGAAGGGCTTAATTTCGCACGGGTTTTTGGCAAATTTGGCATATTTTTACAGGATAAAGCAAGCTACTACAAAACCCCGACAATATGCAAAAAAGGTGACGTTGAACATTCTGTGAAAGTTAAGTTCAAATCAAACCACATTTGTTGGAGGAGTTACGTTTAAAAGATATTTGCACACCTTAAAAATTTATAAACAAGGTTTGTGAATTGGAGGCCCATTTTCCATGACGCGGAAAAATCACAAAATCTGCCTTCTAATATCAGCTGACTGGGACTATACTGTGGAATATTTCTGATTTAAATCCGAATAGTAGAAGGATAAGTTGCGTTCACAAGATTGTGTGTATAAAGACTCCCTTTTTGTTATACAGCCAGATATATCACAAAATCCCGACAAAATGCGCAAGGTCAGGTGAATAGGAACATCATTTCATACAAATCGACCATAACTGTTGTAGAAATACCGTTCACTTAATAACTGCAGACGTGCAGATGAACTGACGGACAGACGGAATGAAACCAATATACGACCACAATCGTAGGCATATAAACACGGGACATTATACTTTGCTCCCAGTGTTTTATCTTTGGTAAAATAGATTGCCTACCGCCAAAATTAATTGATTGGTAATTATCTACTAACCCTTATTCAAATAAAAAAATAAAGTTATTCATGTATTTGGACACACTTCAAGCAGTCTGCCTTAAGTTTTCCCCACAATAATTAAGTAAAAAAATGCATTTTGTGTAGCCTTAGACCAGACTGTTCATCTGTTTGTTGATCATAGTCTTTCCAGTATTCTAGTCTCAATTTTGGACGTGACATATTTTCAATGTGTCTAAAAATAGCATCGCATCCGAGGACAGAACTCTGTACTATACAGTATACGAGAGCTTTAATAAACGGCAGGAAACTGCAATATGTATTTCGGTTCCAAACCCAATGTTGTGGGTTCTTCAAGAGTTGACTAGACAAAGACATTTCACCAAGTACTGTACCCACAATATTGTGGTCAAAGGCGTAATTTGGATTTTCAAATTTATACTCAGAAGGCGACCAACATAGAATACATGTTTATAGGATTAATGCGGTATGTGGACGGTGATACAGTCCCCCGTCCGCTTCCCTTTCCTATGATTTGAGCGTCGGCGAATTATCAAAACATCGTAACTACAGCTTGAATAAGCTGTACTTTCGATTTAATCATCATTCATTAACGACATTTTTCAAAAGAGTATTTATTTCTATTACGGACTAGCGTAATGTGCATTATGTGCGTAATGCGACTCTCGCTCCTTGATTGTTGTGATAAACAAAACCATCTAAAACTTATGATCTGACAGACAAATTTATGTCTCTTTCACCAAGAAAGTGAAAGTAGCCAAGAATACATATCAGGCGATAATATCGGAAAGTGCGCCGATGTCCGATCGTAGATTAGTTTAACATGTTAGAAAACGGTAGACTTGTCCCACTGTCGACTTTCATACATGAGTCGACAGTAGGACCAGTATACGTAAACAGGTGACAGAATCGCGAACTATTTCGGGAATTATAGACAAGTAATCATTATATAAGGAAAAGGTGAAGCAAAAATATATTCGTAAGGCGTAAAAGAATAAATGTTGTGTTTCCGCTAACCCGACCGACCCTGTTTTTGACCCCCGACTCTGCTGTTTTTATCGGCAAAATGAAAAAAATAAAAATTGAGATGCCCGACCCATCCTTATTTTCGCCCGACCCATGAAATTTTCGAAATGTTCGTTTTAATTACATTTCCTTAGTTTTTTCCGTGTGCTTCATTCAAGCAGCTCTTCCTGAGTTACTCAAGCGCTTTATGGAAGAATCATCGTAAATGCAAGTGTCAAGATGATTATGAAGAAAATTATCAACCCAGAAATAAAGAAAACAAAATACAAGATACAAACTTTTCATTATAGTCGGTTCATGGGTAACATAACAACATTAGTGATGTACTGCTATTTACTGACTTAAAGCGTGAAACTCGAAAGAAGATGGCTTGGTCACTGTTGGCAATCAAATTGGACAAATGATTTCACCAACTTGAAATCGGCGTCTGCAACAGCTTTCAAATTGGGACAGTCCAAAATATTCTGTCTGGTTATGACAGGTGCGTTAATATGCACTTGGATTTCTTATCTTAACTCTGTTAACTCTGCACTGTTATTGTCTGATTTATTGTCCTTTGTCATTTAAAGCTCCACTGGCTGTCAGGCCAGTGGGCTATTTGTCATGGCCCTGTGTCTGTCATCCATGTTGCATCTGGTCGTAAACTTTTTCTTCAAAATTCTTCTCCATAGAAACTACTGAATGGATTTCAATCAAGTGCTCCCGGAGGTCGTAAACTTTTCTTCAAAATTCTTCTCCACAGAAACTACCGAATGGATTTCAAACAAACTTCACAGGAATGATCCAGAGGTAATCCTCTATCGGATGGAAGCTGGTCAACTCGTACCCACGGCAACTGATACCCTTTTTGGTCAACTCGTACTCTTTTTGATCAACTCGTACCTTTTTTGGTCAACTCGTACCCAATTTTTGGTCAACTCGTACCCTTTCCAAAAATTATGGAGTCAACTCGTCACACTTTTTATGTGCTGTCAAAATAAGTATACTTTATGACTTACGACATTAATTCATGTTGGACATCACTTTTTAGTCTGGCATAGATTAAAGGAATTTTTTCAATAAAAAAAGAATTTCAAAACAAAATCGTCATGGTGTACATTTTTATGTGTTTCTTTTTCACAGCATATGTTTCCAATTCTTCAAAAATTATATTTAGCAGAAAGTCTGGAGTTACCTGCCATCGAATGTCAAAAATGGCCATTTTGACTAAGCTTTCAATCCAGTTTGCTTTGAATTTTGTCATGGCCATATCTCTTAGTATATTGCAGCTAGCATATCTAAACTTAGAACATTTACAGATTATATTGTGAAGATGTGTCATTAGCAAGAATTTAACACTGTCACTTGTTATTGCTCTTGGCCATTGCAAGCTTAAGGCTTACTTTGCATAGCCTAATCAACAAATTTAAAAAAATTAAAAAAAAAAAAAAAATACAATTTACCTACCTACCCTGTATTTTTCGCAGCAAAAATTTAAAAATAAAAAAAAAAGAATCGCCTACCTACCTACCCTCTTTTTTCTCGAGCCCGTTAGCGGAAACACAGCTATTTTTTTTGGCCTAAGCGATTTATTACCATATTTTTCAAGCAGTAAATGCAACTCAGAGAATGTTTTGAAGTCTTTCATGATTATATACATCATTTGAAATACATAATATATGATAAAATTTTCAAATAAAGCTGATCTGTTGTCCACAACAAGTTGAGTTGATAAATCAACAAAGTCCATGAAATTCAAGTTTCCGCGTTAACATATGCCGCTGTTTGTATAGAGACGTAATGAAAACCAATATGACGTCGTTTTCACGACAAGAAAAAAGCGTTGCTATACCTTGTTAGATCATTTGCTTACTTAATTTTGGAATTATTTACAGGAATTTCGTCGATTAATTTAAAAAGGTCAGGTCCTAATATGAAAAAAATTGAAATATGTGCTTATAGAATAACGAATTTATTAAACTCGTCATCTAAAACAGATAAAAACTCAACAAAGCCTCGTTTTCGTCTGTTTATAGATGATTCGTTTGATTCATCCGGTGCTCAATTACCGCTTATTCAATTTACTCTATTTTGCACAAGTTAATCCATATTTTTGTGTATTCAGATGTTCAGCCCGAAGAAGACTTTAGTATCTGTCAATGGATATACAGAAAGGAGTGTAAGAAAGCACAGATACCACCCCAGAAACACATCTTGAAGGGTCTCTCTACACGCACTCTCTCATTACGGAACAGGTCCCTTGGTCCAAGGGCTTTTATGCCATTGTGCCAGGCATTAAAGGTTCACAATTTACGTCTACATGGTTATGCATTGTTTTTGCTAAAATGAATATAAAATTACTTGGTAATAGTCTTAGGGTGTTAAACGTGACTATTAGCCATCATGGCTCCGATCTTTTCAGTATGAACGTCAAATTGATAAGTATAAAAAAGGGGTTCTCAAGTGAATGTGTCTTCTTTTGAAACTCAGCAAATTATTTAGAATCCTATCAAACAAAAAAAAAAAACAAAAAAAACCGAGACTGAACGTGAGAAATATGGGATATATCATATTATATTTTATTTGATACAAGCTGATATTAACAGATTCTAGATCAGAATTGCTTTCTAGACGAGGTAACAAACAAGGTCAGTTATACGTGTATCTTTTTTTTACACATTTTTCCTCATTTTCTTTCTGTTTTACATTAAACAATAGTTGTTTGCGCTAAACACCATTTTTGTTACGCCCAGATGAAAGCGATACAGCGAAAAGGTGTATTTTAGTGAATTTGTGATAACATCATTTAGAATGTGATACTACACATATTCAAGACAATGATAGCTCTTATGGTTGTTCTTTATTTCTGGAAATGGGAGTTAAAAGAGAAAGCAAAATGCGTATGACGCTAACCAGATTCAGTTCAAGTCCATTTGCCTCCGAATGAAATTCTTTAACATTTGAAAAAATATGATATATCAGCAATTAACACATTTAACTTAATTATGTTTTGAAAAATTCAAAGGAAAACGATCAGTAAACTGTAAATAAAGCGAACTCATGCAGTGGGGTTTACATTTTATGCGCCAATGCTTCAAGTTGGTTTGCCATAAATGGTTCGTATATTGTTCAGTCTATATAAAATGTAAAACGTTATCAAGATCTGTTGCATGCATTTTAAACTTTATTGGAACTCATTCAGGATAATCTGAGAGTAGAAAGACTAAATCTAGACGGGACAGATATTACGGATGAAGGTATACAGCCAATAGCTGAGATGTTACTTGAGAACATCACAATATGTCACCTGGTAGGTAAAGGCAACATGAAAAACGTATTATTTTTTACCGTTTATAAAGATATATATCATCGTTTGCTTCATCACAGTCATTCTTATGGTAACAAAATGACGCTCTAAGCTCATTTGCAAATTTAAAACACTAGTAAAATAACACCAATGTAATATCAAACATACTCAACGGGGTTATTTTACTCCCGCGACGTTAGTCATATTATGAATGACGATCTTGTAAGAGATAAAGGGAATTTTCTTGCTTTGTGCACTTGGGAAAAGTAAAACAAATTAGATGTTTCTTTACGTATATGTGTCTCTATTAAAATAATTTACTGTATATAAATATTTCTTTCGATTTTAACAATTCTTACTTTTTTATTTTGAAGGGACCTACAAGTCATATGATAACATACCAGACACTTTTCTTAAGTCTTTATTATATCAAGGCCAGAGGTTATAAAACTCTTCTCGGGCTCAATTCAACCTTTTCTCAAATTTCAAATTTATTGTATTGATTTTTTATTACTCATTTTAATGTATTAACATGAAAGATGATATTAATAAGTTGTTATAAATAACAACCTATTAATATTACCTTTTATTTTCATACATTTATTTTAATTCAACATTTGAGAAAATTGAGCCTGAGCCTGAGAATTTTTACAACTTCGGGCCCTGATTTCTCTTTATTTCACTTAGAACCTTGCCAACAACAGTCTAAGTCTCAAGGCGTCACAGGCTATTAGTCACGTCATCATTGCAACAGCAAACTTGACCCATCTCAACTTGTCAGGTATGATATGAATAGGTAAAGTTCAAACTGTATCTTGTCATTCCAACGGTACTAAGGAAAGAATGCATCGAGTACGAGGTTTGTTTTGCTCAAAGAGAAGTGGCAGTTATTCATAACTATGATGCAGGTAATCAATTTTTTCACATTTGGCTAGTGAACGCACCAGCATTAAAAGACGTATTTGTGTAAAGAAAATTTAGGCGACATATACGCAATCTAGTTTTGCTGTTTACACGGTAACAATTGACTTTAATGGAAAAGTAATCAAAACTTGTACGCAATGCCTTATTTTCTTTGTCGCGAAAACGGCAGCGACGGCGTTTTTGTGTTATATGGCGCTAAAAACGGTTTCCGATCAATAGACGACAATGAGATGCGAATAATGATAATACTCACAGACCAAATTACGCCTTTATATTTTTTGTCTCAGCATTGATAGGGTATGTTGTTTCACTGTTGTCCGTCTGTCTGTAAAATTCTCATTTAATTTCCTGTCATCCATTCGCATATTTGAAAGTCAAGCTCTTGGTAATCTGATAAGTTCAGGACCAATTATCAAGAACAAACTTCTAACAAAAATTCCATATCGGTGGCAAAAGTGTTTGGAAAATAAATCTTATCCCAAACATAGTTTGGTTATAGTATTTATCGAATAACTGATTCAAACCGGGTCTACGAAGTGATATTTTAGAATAATACGTCATTTTGACGTCATTGCGTTGCTCAGAAGTATAAAACACGTGCATTACAATTGAACAGGGGCATATCCACGACAGTATCGTAATAATCGGATAACTATTTCAAAAAGTGAGCCCCATGAATATTTAATTACGTGATCTTTTCAACATATATATAATTTTATTTTGGGATAACACTTTTGACTTTTTTCTATTTTTTCTTTCAATTTCATAAAAAACCCGTTTTTGACTATTTTATTTTGATTTTATATTTGATGAGTCAAGATGTTACATTAATTTATACAAAGCAATTTAATCTGTTTTGGATGTAGCTTTGTCTCTACGATATTTGTGATCTGATCTGTTTACCGTGTTTACATGCATCACTCCATCCGATACATTTGACTATGCCTTGACAAGCCTGGTTGATGTTTGCCTAAGACGCTCAGCTGCCGGAGATTGTCCACGAAAATTAATTTGTCCCTTGTTAATATTGGTGGACTATATAGAACACTATAATGGTTATGCCCGCTTATGTTTATTTTCAGGAAATAAGTTTGGTGATCATTCATCATGGTTTCTATCATCAGGAATAGGTGTATGTATGCTTTGCTTTTAGCAGATTTATTTACTCGTTTAAACCATAAACCGTGTGTGCGCGAAAACAATGTAAGACTCCCAAATAAATGCTTTAAAATAGTCATACATTTTACAGGTAATCTTATTGTACACGGTTATTACATCGAAACGTTAAAAGATAAGCCACTTTCGTCAATTTTCGCAAATAAACGAAATAAATAGGATTTTTCCAATGATTCGGCACATTGTATATCTTTTTACAATATACATGTAAGGTGATACGAATTTTCGAAGAAACGACATATAACTTTCATTTTTTTTCTCCGCAGTCCAACACGAGTATTACACATCTAGACCTGAGTTATAACGATTTTGGAGAACAAGCTGGAGTCCTGCTGGGAACTGGGATAGGTATGCTTAGAAAGATGTCCAGGACATTTGTTATCAAAATATAAAATTCAGACCATCAAACCTTAAGTTGTAGTTTCTTGTTGGATTGCTTTTCCTCATCGAAGAAAGAGTTTTCGACTGTTCTTATTTTCTAAACTAAGCAAATTGGCGCAACGTGAATATGTTGTAGCTCCAACCGACAAAGCCAGTGGGGTTAACTTAGGGCTATTGGTTCGTCCGTCCGTTGTCCTTGAGTGAATATTTCGCTGATTCGTCTGCTTATCAGTCATTACCAGGCAAAGTTCAACCTTTTGACAGGACTAATCCCTGGGATATATTCTATTGGGTTAGACTGTTATATTCTGGTCAGATTGATAACGTTGGCGTACGGACTGTGGTGTAATCGAAAATGGCACGGTATGGTGAAATATGAAATCTTCTTATCTACTATTCAGAATTCAACCGAACGACACAGAATGTTTCTTTGGACATGCTCTTTCTGTCAGTTTTCTTTATTAAATCTGATCGGCCAATAAACATGGGCTCTATAGACCATCTTGTCACAAAAAATGACCTACATGTTGAAATATGCCAACATATGTCTTCCCCTTTTGGTTAGAATTTTACAAAACTTAACAGTAGTAGTCATTGGGGTTGATTTTTCCACATTTTTCGTAATTCTTCCTGTGATTTTAAAAAAGACCCTACGAGAGGTTGGGTCATCAGAAAATGGTCTAATCTGGTGTAAAAAAAAATGCGTCTCTTAAATTAGCCGCCATGATTCAACTCAATTTTTTACACATGCAATCATAAGTAGATGCTACTTCAGATTTTTTTTATTAAATTCTGCTTTGGGTTTTAACATTTGTCAATAAAAATGGTGGTGTATTGTGAAATAAAAGATTATTTAAAACTCGTTTGGATTCTCCAAAATTTCACTGGAATGATTCGTAGGACATACTCTTTCAGATTCCTATTGAACTTCTAATTGTGTTTTAAACGTTGGATTTTTGGACAGTCAATCCATTTAAAATAGTCGTGCATGGTAGTTTAAAAGAAAAATCTTCTTATCTGAAAAAAAAAACAAAAAAAAAACCGGTCAACTAAACTGCTCAGAAATGATTCTTGGAACACTATATTTTATATTCCTTCTTTTAACGTCCGATTCTTACGGCCAGAATTCAAACAAACTTCTCGGTTGTTAAACCTAGGACAATCCTGCTCTCTTTTCGTTGGATGTATATCAGAAGAAATGGGCTTTCAAACCGTTATAAAAAGGTCTCCATTGAAAAATCTTTGGAAAAAGTCTCAAGATATAAATTATTGTTATGGGAGACCACTCTCACCACTGTCCTGCATAGCTTCGTAGGTTTAAATACAATGCCTGTCAACTGCGTCAGGGAAGATCTTCTTTGGCTCAGTGGTAGAGCATTGGACTTGTAAACCATATATTTGAATATTGTTGTCCGCGTGAGTTCGAGACGGGCTCGCAACGGATATTTTTCAGCTATGCTTCGGTTTAGGACAGTTTGTACGTAACATGGGGGCTCGACCGGGATCGGCCATTGAGCCATATATGTCGGCATTGTACCGACTTGGTTAGTGCAGAAAGCACATAACTGCCTTGATAGGCTTATCGTCATCAATATATGATGACTCTTAAGGGGGTGTGTTATGGGAGACCACTCTCACCACTGTCCTGCATAGCTTCGTAGGTTTAAATACAATGCCTGAAAACTGCGTCAGGGAAGATCTTCTTTGGCTCAGTGGTAGAGCATTGGACTTGTAAACCATATATTTGAATATTGTTGTCCGCGTGAGTTCGAGACGGGCTCGCAGCGGATATTTTTCAGCTATGCTTCGGTTTAGGACAGTTTGTACGTAACATTATCCTATGCGGATATTTTCCTTTTGTTGACCCCTCCACTTTCTTCGTTAAGTTCTGATCAAGGACAAAACCAGCTTGAATAAAGGGAATGGCTTATCGGTAATATACGTGAATATCTGTTGAAATATGATAAAATTGTTTTCTTCGAAACAACACAACCGACGCAAATGATATTTGAAGGTCTAATCCTTAGGTGTTAAAAACCATGATGGAATTTTCGATCGGGTACAATACACTGACTTTATATGTGGGTTTCATGTATGTAGTATACAATGGACCGCTTAAAAAAATTTCCTTTCCGTACCTAAGTTTGAAAATAAAAATTATTGTTACTCTTTCCCATTTTAGCATTGATACCTTGCGATCGTGATTTAGGCTGAATTATCAGCAAGTCAGAAACTGTTAAGCGTCCTTTGCGGGCATTATTGTGTCAAAAACTCAAAAAAATGTTGGTAGATGACTGTCTCCGATTCTGACATCATGCTGAACCCTTGAGCCCCGACCATGGCCAAACTTTACAGAAATTTGAACTTTTAGATCTTGTACTATGAAAAAGTGGTTAGTTTGTGTTTGTCCGCCATTCTGATATCATGCTGGGCCCTCACCCTAATCTTTGACCTACTTTCCAAAAATGTTGAATAAGAAAATGTCCAGGACTGTGCAATCTGAATCTGAATTGTAAGGAATGGATTTAACATGGTGGATTTTTCTTAGATTAAAGATTGACGCTAGTTTCAAAGGTTCAGAATGATGTCAGAATTAAAGAAATTCCTCTACCAACATTTTTTATCAAATTAACATGGTGGAATTTTCTTAGATTAAAGCTTGACGCTAGTGTCAAAGGTACAGAATGATGTCAGAATTAAAGACATTCCTCTACCAACATTTTTATCAAATGCATCTTGTTGAACCCTTAACCCTGTCAGTGGCATTCTATTTTTTATAATGATTTATTATGTGTAAGGCTGTATAATATAGAATTAGATTGTTGTCACAGACCAACTGCTGTCGAGCCTGTAAAGTTTTGACCTTGACTGGGAATAAATACTTAGGTTTAAAATACTTAGGTTTAAAATTTGAAACTGACATCAAAGCTTTACCTATGAAGAATCTGAAAATTTATTTTAGCACATACATGTTTATCCCCTTATTATTTTGGCAACGTATTCATAAATCCATTTGTATAGCTGCTATGCTTCAGATACACCGTGTAAACTTCTACCCATGACCTTGAGATCTGACCTTGAACTTGAGCTACATGAAAATCAATTTCAAATGACAGTTTTACTCGTGATGGTAAATAGTTGTAGCAAGTTATCTTTTTAATTCATTCATATTTGAAAGGGTTATGCTCCTGATAAACTTAATTTTAGAATTTTAACTTAAGCGGTGACTATGACATCGTAGCTAGCTCAAACACGAAATTCAAATGTCAAATTTTCTCACAATGCAGAACAATTTGAATGCGTCATTTTGATAATCTGTTATGAATGATGCGGAAACCTTTGATATTAAGCTGTGACCCTGGCCTTCGTTCTATCTGAAATTTTCTTCCATATATATTTACTCTCAATGTTAAGGAATATGAAATTTAAAATTCAATCCATAGATGTAAAAGTTATTGCCCGAACAATAATGGAAGGACTGAACAGAGGGAAGAACTGACGAACAGACGGACGGAGGCACCAAAGCATCCGCACGGAACTGTTATTGTTTGTCTCGCTCACCGCGAGCGGGCTCGATAAAAAAAGTTGATTTGTAGATGGTGATTCTTTAATTCTCTTTTTCGCGAGTTTGAACTACTGCTGGTTTTATAGAAACAAAATAAAATGTTCAAATATCAGTAAAAAAGGAGAGAAAAAAAAAAAGAAAAAAAAAGAAACTCCACTATAACGCCTGTCTCTATCTAAGTTTTTAAGACGCTATGTTCTTACTCGAAACGTTTGTTTCCATTTAAAATTTACTGATCCTGAAGTTCTGCGGATCAAAAATAACGATAACAGCAACTCTTTTTCTATAAACAAAACAAGCCTTGATTTTGTTCAAAACAAGAGGACCATGATGGTCCTATATCGCTCACCTGAGTAAGTCTTTCATAACTTGTCAACCATGTTATGAATACCAAAATTTGTTTGATGTACATTAAGGGTGGTTAAATTTTGTCCTACTGCAATTTGATTTTTTTTTTTTTAATTTTCGTTTACTTTCAACTTTTCTTTTTACCATGGCAAATTCTTTTAACAACTTTAGTAGACCTACACGTAAAGAACATCCATGCTAAGTTTAAAATTGATTGGCCTCATGGTTAAGGAGAAAAGAATTTGTTCTAAGATTTTGGTAATTTATGCAATTTAAAGTCTTTCCTTTACCATGGAAACGAGAATTTTTGATGAAGTTAAATTATTTTAACTTTTGAAGAGCTTTACCCAAAGATTATCCCTGCCAAGTTTCAGCTTGATTTGCCTAGTGGTTAAGGAGGAGAAGAATTTTTTCAAAGATATTCAGCTTTTTTTGCTATTTTTCAGATATTCTGTTACCATGGCAACCAGAATTTTTGATGAAATTGAATTATTGTAACAACTTTTGAAGAGCTTCACCTCAAGATCATCCCCGCCGAGTTTCAGCTAGATTGGCCTTGTGGTTAAGGAGAAGAATTTTTTCTAGTATTTTCAGCCATTTTCGGCCATTTTTCAGACTTTGCGTTACCATGGAAACTAGAGTTTTTAATGAAATTAAATTCTTTTAACAACTTTTGAAGAGCTTCACCCAAAAACACCCCTGACACGTTTCAGCTTGATTGGCTTGGTGGTTTAGGAGGAGAAGAAATTTTCCTAAGATTTTCGGCCATTTTGGGCCCTTATGTATACATGGCAACCAGAGTTTTTGATGAAATTAATTTTTTTAAGAACTTTTAAAGAGCTTTACCCAAGGAACATCCCTGCCAAGTTTCAGCTTGATTGACCCAGTGGTTTAGGAGGAGAAGATGTTTTGAGAAATTGTTGAAGGACGGACGGACAGACGGACGGACGGGCAACGGTCGATAACTCACCTTGAGCACTTTGTGCTCAGGTGAGCTGAAAATATTTATTGTTTTTTCTCAGCACGAAATTCCAAACTGGTTGTTTTAAATTTAGCCTGGAACAAAGTGTGTGGAAAGGGAGCTGTGGCCATATTTCAAGCACTTATGGTAACATTTTTGAATAAACTATACTTGTACATGTATATAAATATATATACATAGTCAAAAAAGTTTTGCAACACTTTTTGTCGAATTCTTTACTTAGTAGATCACCATTTAAGGCGTACCGTGATTTGTCAAGCGTTTTACGTCGGTAGTACAAATTTACAAACTAGAGTCAGTCTGAAATTTCCGCTTTTTATCACTTTGAATGAGTACTAAATCAATATAAAGAAAGCCACTAAAATCATCGAACTGAACATTGACCGGGTCATAAACGGAGGATGATCACATACGGCATTTCTGTATTGTCCATTTTCTATCACGTCAATGGTGTAAAAGACAAGAAAATTGGTTCATGAAACTTCCCATGATCACTTTAATTTGACGTGATCATTTGAAATATGCCACGTCAACTATAGCTTAAGAATTTCGGGTGGCGTTAATCACGTAATGTCAACCACACGTTTACTCGCAGAATATTCGTTTTGTCATGAAAGGCAGCTAATGGCCAAAGATAACATTTGCTAAAATTTTTGTCGCTCCGGACAGCATGATATTGAATTCCGAAACCGAAATCTGGACAAAAAATGACAGGCTTTGACTTTTTATATCAGCCCCTCCCGTCGTTTTGGCTATGTTTTGTGACTGTAAAGTCACCATTAGAACAAAAGAAAAGCATGAATATATTGCTTAGAGATTGAAGTCAATGTTTTGCTTCATTTGAAAGCAATATTTCTGCTACAGAAAAATACTTAGCAAAAAAATATCAAGTGTTGCTAAACTTTTTTGACTAAGTATATTTACTCATGCCATTTGAATTTCCTGTCATCTCATAAATCATATCAAAATAGCCCTATGCTAGCCATTTCCGAGTATTTTAGACGTGTTCGAGGATAAACTTTGAATAGCCTAAATACAGTCACATAGTGCAAAAAGAATACTCGCTCATCGGATTAAGAAGGAATCAGATCTACAGAGTTAAGTCTTTTTTCTGTACATATTAGCTTGTAGCTTGCTTTGGAAATGTAAAACACAGGCTCAAATTATCAATTTCCTTTTTCTACAGTCTATCAGACACATAGTCCTACAAAACTATTGAATACACAAAATAATCTTTAACTGTGACCCGTCTCGCGAAAATTACAAGATATCAAAGTTTACGCTCTACAACGGTCTACAACGTCGATGACGTAGACGACATGGAGGTAGCACTATTACCTCAAGTTTTCTCCGAAAGCAGCCGAGCTAAACATGAAGAAAATAGGTGGCATATTTCTGCCACGAGATACGAGGTAATATTATAATGATAGTTGAAAAATATCACGACAAAAGAAAGTTTCTAGGCAATTATATCTTTATCATAACTTTTTTTCTTCATAAAAATAGTGTGATACTAATATCTGTTGTTTCGCTTTTGCGACGTTTGACGCCCACTACTTACATCAAGGTTAAGTTATTACGATAGAAATTCCGACTTTTTTTAATAGAAAACTCATTCGGAAATTTATTTTCCTGAATAAATTATGGTGTTTTAAATACCGGAAAGCTCTAATGAATAAAATAAAAAAGCTGTAATTTAAACAAATTCACAGTGAGTATCAATTTTAGGTTCACAATAGTTTTATTTTGATGTCAGTATGCATTATCTTAAGAAAAAGTTAAGATACAAGGTACAAATATCACAAAAGTTTTATTGAGAAAATGATAACTTACGAGATAAAAAAAACAGCCTGGAAACGTTATCTTATCGTGATTCTGTTTGAATTATCACGATATGATACTGTATAAAGTGGCAAAAATATGTCATCTAAGAAAGGGAAAGGAAGTTTTCGTTCTCTTTTTTTTCAAACAAGAGACCCACGAGTGCCTGTGACGTTCTACTGACTCCCTTGAAAATCCTTAGCATTACAGGTCTGTGTAAGATACAATTACATGTTATTTCAGAGTATTTTATGAAAAGCCAAACTACTTACGGCATTCAAAGGTAAAGGGAAGGGAAATTTTTATCAATTTTTTATTACCCATCCCTCTTTTTAGCTCAACTGAGCACAACTTACTCAAGGGGTGCTTTTAGGATCACCCTGAGTCCGTCGTGCGTTGTCCGTCGTCAAAAATCTTAAAAACTTCTTCTACTGAACCATAGGGCCGATTTCAATTTAACTTTACCAGAATGTTCCTTGTTTGACTCTTTTCAAAAATGTTCGCGAAATTGTGATTGGTCTATAAATATGGACGTTGCCGGGTGGGGCTTATTTTGAGTCTCCTCAGTAATGAATGGACGGGCAAGGTCTCTTATCTTTTTAAATTCGTGAAATAACACCATTTTAACTATCAGGCAAATGCGAATGAAACTTTTCCAGAAAGTTTCTTGGAAAAGATCCACTGTACCATTAAAATTCAGGCGAGCGGCCGATGACCTTTTCTGTCATCTTGTTCTTTTTATAATTGAAGGTCCTGACCCATTTTCAAAATGAACCACCCATATGTTGGTACAATTATTCTCTCAAAATTTGAAACTAATCGTGACATTTTAATCAAATTTTCATAATGCCCCTTTATCCGTGATACTTAACGAACCTAACCAATTTTGAAAAGGAGCATCATTATGATAGTTCAAACATTCTGTAAAATACGGAACAAATCGGATGACAATCACGGATGTTTAACGTGACAATGAGGATATTTCAATTAAGTTTCCATTAGCCCCTATTTCTATATACTCGAAGGACCTGACCCATTTTCTAAAGGAACAATTCTTAAGATGATTCAATCATTTCGCGAGAGTTTGGAGCAAATCGGATGAACACTGCGAGCTCTATCGCGAAACAAAAGACATTTAACCCTTTCCTGTTTTACAAAATATTGGACCTGTCCAAATTCAAAGGTTTTGCAGACGAAAATTAAAAGTGGATTTAATTTGAAAAATAACCATTCAGTAGGGAAGAAAATAGTGTGGAGAAAGGAGAAATTGCTCGCAAAAAGCAATTTCTTCTTTTTTCACAATGTTTTCTCGATCATAAAATCCCAGACACGTAAAAAGCAGGGATTAAACAACGAAGGGTTAAATGACGCACGCACCGACGGGGAACGCCACCTAAACAGAGCTCTTCTGACCTTCATTCAGTAAGAGCTAAAAAGTAGTGACTTCATCGTTTTTAGAGTGCTTGAGAAGTTCAAATGACAGATAGACTTTAAATCAGTCCGAAGTCATCATTCCTTAGATGACGCTGCAAGATTTCGGTTTTGCTGAACACGTTCTTTTCTTTCATTCATTTGTGAAATGATAGTTAAAATGTTTTCTCAGCCAATCGAAGGACAACGAAATGTTACAGCATCACCCAAACAATTCACACATCGTGTACATTCTCTTTCTGGATTGCTTCTGTGCGTTGAAAGAGTTGAACCTTTAATGATATTGATGGGTAGAATTCAGAAAGTGATTTGAAAAGTACAGCTCTTGAATTAAATTATCAGAAACTACCTAAAAAGAAAAATATGTGATTTTATCAAGGTAGAAATGGACACATGGCGTCATTTTTTCCCGCCCAATGATTTTTTTCTTGTTCACATATGTTGTTAAATAACATTATATAGTCATTATATCAAAATTGGAAGGTACCTTTCCGTGCTCGTTTTCATGCTAGAGTTGTCTGTCCTTGAGTGGTACTGGCCATTTTTCAATAACGTTTAAATTAGTTGTAGGTTTAGTAAAAACTCAGTACCAGCCAATAGCTATAAAACACATACGTGTTGATAGACCTTATACATGTACACAATGGCTGTTGCTAAAGAAAATTCTCTTTGATCAATTGCATTCGCATTGTACGCCCTCAGAAGTTGAAATTTCACCGAATTTTGTAATTTTAAGCGGGAAAAATGCCACAAAAACCAATTTTTTGAAGAATTTACCCAATGAATATACTTTATTTTCTGATATGTTAAAAGACAATGTTTTTCCTTTATTTATTTATTTGGTAAAAATTTCAGCATACCTTTCCATGCAAATAAGAAAGTTTTTCGTTATTTTATAGTAAATCCTCCTAATTAAATGACCTTAAAAGGTATTCTTATTGTCAAATTCAATGACCCAGTCATTCATTTGATATCAAATGTTGAAAAGAAGCAAAATTGTGAAATTTTACCATCATTTTTCTACGTTATTTCCATAAGCAGAATCTTATGAAAACCGATCTTTTTAAACAACGCACAAAAAGAGCCGTAAAATAAACGAATACCCACTTCCGGTTTAGAGAGTCGGAAGGCTGCTATCCATTACTACCTTAATAAAAGTGAAATTAAATTGAAGAAAAAAGGTAAGTAACATCACCGAGAAAAAGGTGTAGAAACGTAAACGTGGTGATTCACAGAGAAAAAATCTAACAACAGTAGAACCGGAATTAAATATAAGAAACATATAAATAGCGACAAGAATTCTGTAAACAGGGCAAAATTAAGTCACATTTTATTTTTGATAAAGAGGCTGAACGGATTTTTTTTTCCAAACTTAATTATGAAATTCATAATGGCTATTGAAAACTTTTAAGACACATCATCTAAGGACATTTATTGATGAAACAGGCCCTGGGAGCTTTTATATTAATATTAAGAACCTGTATTTAATGTGGGTGTATACCAAAAACTGTTAACAATTATCATAAGCTATGTAAAGCTTTTAACACTTTTACTCTTTCTGGATTTTCAATTTTCCCGTGGCATTGACACCCCCCCCCCCCCTTTTTTTGAGAGGAGGGGGGGGGGGGGCAATCCACTGCTACCCATTTACAGATGGGTAGCTAAAGGGGTTACTATTCAGTTTCTTACCAAAGGAAAATCTCACCTTTACCAGGACTCCAACCCCTGACTCTCGGATCAGGAGGCAGGTGATCTAACCACTGAGCTATCTAGGCAGTCAAAACAGGAATGCGTAAAACGGTATGATGATCGCACGGCACGGTTCCCTCGCAATTTTAAAACCGCAGTATTGGTAACGTAAACCAAATGTATACTAAGCTTAAACACATGTCATTTTCTGTTTCATTTTTAAGGTAAACAGTACTCTAGAAGTGTTGGATATATCTTGGAATGGTCTGGGTTATGATGGCGCTGTGGCACTGTCTAAATGTATGAAAGTCAATAAGAGTCTCGCGGACATTGATGTCTCTAATAATAGATTAGACTGGAGGTGTGGCTTCCTTTTGGCTGAAGGACTAACATCGAATTCTAAAATTCAAAAGTTAAAGGTAGGAATGTTGTTCAGGGAATGCATTTTCTGACTTTTTCATCATTATTATTATTTTTGTTATAACATTGACTGTAAATAAACTTAAACCAACTTCTAATTGGTCACTTAAATTAGGCACAAAAATATTGCTTAATAGTTTTAAAGAAATGGAAGTGTTTATTGAGTTGTGATAGCGAGTTCACTTGGTAAATAGCGAAACCCAAATTCATCGAATAATTCTCCGGGAAAGAAATTTAACTTGCATGAGAATATCGGTACCCCAAATTTCAAAATTAACATTGTTGGGTGGGATAGTATGAACGAATTCGCCTCATTTACGCAAATGAACGTTTTAAATAATATTTTCTTTACTTTTTCTAGTCAGCTACCTTTAAGACATCGAAAAGATTGTGATTTTTTAACAACATAATGCTATTTCTTCGACGGAAATTTTGAAATTCCCCGCACTTTGCGAGTTTTGCGACTTTTTCAAAGTAGAGTTGGTGTTTCCTTTTGTCGCTTAAAATCGTCCTGTCGGTCCTTTTCAAACAATTATTTTACCAAAGTCCTTGATATTTATTTGTCTTTATATTAAAGTAATGTTCTGCTAGACTATTTTTTTGCAAATTTGTCGAAAAAGTAGAAACATGCAGTGACCGATTAGAAGTTGGTTTCAGTTTAATTAGGAAAGCGAATATATAACACTAAACAAATATATTTGAGTTTTTAAAATGGATATGAAAATGGTATGACGTCTATTATACTTGTAACAATATCACTTCCCATTGTTGTACCATGTATTTACCTTGGAGAAATAAAGGTTATGTTGTGTTATATGTTATGTTATATATCGCTTCTTCCGCATATTAATAGTAATATCTCTACTCTAGGTCACTGGTTGTCATCATTGCTTTCAGGGTGTGATCTAGAGATGAGACTAGTGCCCCTAAACTAAGATTTTGGGCCATCCAAATAAGTCTATATATAATTAGACAATACACGATAAGTAGACTAGAAAGATTCTTTAAGTTCTTTTTTTCATGGCGGTCATCTTAAAACCGTTCAGAATGGCCGTCAGAACTCAAAATGTCGAATGATAACATTTATATTCCTAGTATTGGTAGGTTAAGTATATACATGTATTTCCATGCCACTCTCAGCGAATCCTTAGTCGGGCAATGTGAATCATCCTTGCTCATGGACAATATCTTTTTTTTTGCGTTCTGAGCACACATGTATATTACTTTTTATTTTGCATAGTCATAAAACTATGTGTAACACCGCCTGTATAACATCAAAAATATTTAAAGGGAATGTCTTCAATGCTGCGACGTAAGTATTCTGCGTAATCATTGAACTGGCAGGGCGTGGCTTAGCCATGGCGTAATCTTGCGAGTCTACTTTTCAATAGTTTGGATTTTTTTCCAAAAGTACGTCTGCAATTATCTTTAACACTTGCAAATAGCTGTATCCCAAAGTCTCAAGGATAAGTTGGACATTTTTCATTGTTGGGCTACCTTATCCTTGTAATTTCAGCTTGTTTAGGCTGAAGTAACGAGGATTTGGTTACCAATCTACGATTTAACGTTTCGGGTTATCTATATTGACTATCTATAAAAAGTGCGTAGATATAAAACATCTGATTTACCCGAACTTTAAGTGCAACGACCCGTTACTTAGGCTCCGCCCTGTCACGGCGAGAATCATGTATTTTGATATTCTAAAAGAAGTGTTTGTTATATTCACAGATTGGTTATAACCCCCTGACAACAACAGGATGTATGGATGTACTAGAATCCGTGGCTACACTAGAAAGTACTGTTAGTCTACTAGATTGTTCGGTAATACCTATTAAAGTAAAAACATTGCATGTTTTAGAGAGAACGTGCTATAGTTTATAACATGTTGAAACTCTCACTCGCTCCGAATGGAACCATTCTACAATACACATTAAGCGTTCCTTTCATTACTTCAAAAAACGAAATCAAACCATTAAAACACCCCTAAAATACCAAAAAGCTTCAACAAATGAATTTAAATCGTACAAAAAAATGAATGATTTCACTGACTTAATCACTTTTAGAAACGCATGAGTTGTTTGTGAAGTCATACAAATAAAATTCTAGAAATTCTATGAATATTTTATTAAAGAGAGGGAATATATAGATAGATAGATTTTATTCGGGTTAAATAGGAAATGACAGTACATGGTAAAATATTAAGAAAACACATATAAAAATGATTATATATCATAGTGCGTTTTTCATACCATGTCTGCAACATCCAAACCTGGGATAATGCAAAAAAGAGATAAAATATCTCTTATTTCCATTGTGGTTATATCTCTAATTTAGAACACATTGAACAAAATAAGAGCTATGGTTATACCTCCCAATAATTTCATTAAAAAACTCATTTATCATACTTTTGGATTATTTTTTACACGAGGATGACACAGCAAAGGGTCGAAAAACTTATTTCCTTGATAGTGGTCCTAACTCAAGCCAGATCTTATTATGCGCATAGAGAGATAATGGATTCTCGGTGGGGCTCGGACACACAACCACGAGGTTACGAGTCGAGCACGCTAACCACTCAAACAAAGGACTCAATAGTGGTCGGAATTCATTTTGATATACATGTACATGATTGTTACAGTAATATGTAAAACAGCCATGTAATTTACAGGATAATTGATGTTTGGATGATTTTGTAACCAAATGGAAAAAAAAAACTTTGATGAGGAATTTTAAAGGGTGGTAGAGAAGGGAAGAAGGAGGGGGGGGGGGGGGGGGGGGTCATACATTCGAGTATTTCGGTCAAATTTAGTCAATACACATTAAAGGCGGGTTATCATCTTGTTCAATGTTTTCCGATTCTTTTATCCTATATGCAGGCTTAGATAGAGAGTAATCCGCACCCCCTAGTGAAATTAAAGATCATTCCGGTCAAAACCATTCAAAATCACTCTCCAAGCGCTCCAATCAATTAGTCCAAACACTCAATCTAATGACATAAAACACTCCTAAATTGAAAGAAAATCGAACTCGTTTGAAATGATCAACATTTCAATCACGTCTATCTACTAATGGCATGATTTTACACGATGTTGTTATTTTTTAAGCGTCTGATTTGTCCATGAAGACACAAAATCATTAAAATACGTAGAGGGTAAAACTTCAACGCTAATTGAACGAAATAATCGATGTTTAACTTCCCTTGATATGAAAAGCAATTAAAACTCGTACATCAAAATCATTTAAAATTTCAAAACAATTCAAAAATCATTCATTCTATTTATCTGCGCCTTTTTACATACTTTTAGGGAATAACAGTGGTCGGAGAGGCAGATCTGTTGGCCGCAACCATCAGTCGTAGGAGGAAGTTTCAGTTTATACATGGCGGTATTGTCACAGCGCATGATAAAGTGGGCGAAAAACCAGGTACATCATACATCACTCTTATAAGAATCTTTCAGTTATTTCGCGGTGGGTAAAATAGAGAAATGACCAAAGAGATTTGTTCACTGGGGCTAGTTATTTGAAATTTTTCATACATGACGATAGAATGATCACTAAATTAGAAATCAGCTTTTCAACTATAGTCAGCCTATGCAATTCCCACATCATAAAATTAATGATCTCATTCCGCCTGAGTGGTCAGACATGTACATCGAAATTTGTATAAAAAAGGAAAAAAGGTCTCCTAGTAACGGGTTCCCACCACGAAACAAAAAAAAAAAAAAAACACTAAATCAAGACTCGTTTTTATACGACGCCGAAAGTGGACGTATATTGGTATCATGTTCTCCGTCTATCCCTCCGTCCGTTCCGATGTTCGTGCGGTCTAACGTACGTCCCAATCTTGATAACGCAACTGCCCCTTCATTTATGGACCGATTTGGATGAAACTGTCACAAAAGTGATCCTAGTCACCAGACATTGTGCATGTTATCGCAATTTGGTAAAATTCAGCTGTGTTGTGGAAAAAGTTGTCTTCATTTCAAATTTCTTGTAAAAGCAACCAATCCTTCATTTATAGACCGATTTGGATGTAACTTTCACAACATGTTCCTTTTAACTTGACCCGCACATGAACTCCCAGTTTTGTGAAATTCAGCTGTGTCGTAGAAAAAAGAACATTCATGTCAAATGTCTTGTGAACGCTACTACTCCTTCAAGTAAGGACCAATCTGGAGGAAACTTTCACAAAATATGTCTGTTTGTAAATTAAAGGTAACAATTCTTCAGTTAAGGATTGATTTTGTTAATACTTTCAAAGTTTTTTTTTCTTCATCTTGTGAATAGGAGCATGTTTCGACATTTCATTCATAAGGTGCAGTAAAGGTGGCTTTCCTTTAGAGATAAGCCCTTTGAAAGCGTTTCTTCTGTCAACGACACTTTTGTTTAATGGTTTTAATGAACAATTTGAAGACGCTATTGAAATAAAGCATGGAAAGAGACCACTAATGCATGCTCAGAAATATTCTAATGCATTTATTTGTATTGTTCATACTACATGTATATGTGTACTTTTCATCCCTACAGATCGAGAAGTCAACCCTATGTTACGGATTATAGAATATCTCCGGCTACTTGGACTTCGGCCACTTGAACTGATGAAATCATTTGATAAATCATCTTCATTTGAACTTCCAAGGAAAGAGTTCATCGAACAAATTAAGGTATAGTATAGAGTGCGCCGTTGAGTACAAAGAAATATTCCGACATGTTCTGTTCCTGGTCCGGCAGCTCAAATTTCAAATATTTAAAAATTACACATGGCTAGATCATATATAGAATCACGACCCCCCCCCCCCCCCCCCCCTGCGTTCAGGATGTCAAAATACTGTAAACTGTTCTCAAATTTTACCCCGCTTTGCATGCAAGTAATCGTGCAAAGTAGGTAATTATTTACGAACAGTTTGCACCGTTGGGTCATCCTCAAAGAAGAGTTGCCCTTTATTGAAAGTAAATATTTTTTTATTAAACTTCAATACATTTTACACTTAGAGGTCATCAGGAGTTACCAGTACTTTTCAAAGACATCAACACAAAAACACAGTGTACGCTCAATATTAAGATTTACAACATTTCAGCAAAAGGCAAAATATTCGGGAGTCAACAGAAACATAAACAAATTATATCCTCAAATTTCTGAATACAATATGCTTCCCTTCGTGTTATTGAAAAGATGGAACTGTTTAGCCAACCAAGTAATCGCGAATAAAAAAGTAAATATTTTAGATTACACGAAAAAAAAATAATTGAGTAGTTCCTTTACTCACACTTTTATGGCATAGTTCAGAAAGCCATTATGGCAACTACTATTTTCGTTATTGATATTTAGGTGGATAAGAAAATCAATACTTTATTTAATGAACTATCAAGATAATGTAGGACTAACATATTCATCTTTCATTTCAGAAAATAGGGGTCAAACTGAAACCTTACGAAATTGACGCATTGGCCAACTCTGTATCTGGTAAGGGATATAATAAAAACGTCATCAATTATAGGTAAGGAAATAATCTTTATCCCTTATTCTGCTAAATTTAAATCAATCAATCAACAATTGATTTTTTGATTGATTGTTGTTGCTAAATTTAAATCTTATTTCAAACTCATTGTCAATTTTTCGGACATTTTTTTTTATCAATCTTGCCTAAGTTATCCCAGAATAGATAAGTAGAAAGCAGAAAGAGTGGGTACAGACTATACTGACTGTGGTTAGTTGTTAATGAGTATACAAACTTATTTGGTAAAGTTGCATTTAATCACGAGCAAGGCTAAATGCTAGATGACACTCGGTCATTCTAATCAGTGGATTACTGGGGCCTGTTTTATTAAACATCTTACGATCATTTTTTGCGTTAGTCAAAAATTAAAGTTGCTTCCACAGTAGTAACAAAACATTGAATTCTGCAATGCAATATCTCATTGGAATCGTCTTCTTCAGACGATTCCAATGATATATTGCAAAACAGAATCTAACAATGAATTAAAACACCAGGTACGATTTGTGATTTTGACTTACGATCAATTTTGTCGTAAGAAGTTTAGTAAAACGGGCCCCTGGTCTCTCCCCATAATCTTGGTCACGGCATTCACCTCCTTTGTTTAAGGATCATTTGTCTGTAAAACATATATGGCCAATGATAGGCGATCTAAACGTTCAACTACGTTCACGGACAAATTTTCAGCCCATTATAAATATTTCGATTGGTGAATCGTTTATTTAATTTTACAGCAACGATTCCATAAATTGATTGTTTTTGTTGCAGGAAACTTTCCCTCGCCGTCAGGGAAGTTGTTCAAGCTGAAAGAGAACGAAAAATGAGAGAACGTGAAGAATGGATGCAAATTAAGAGTTACCATGAAAACATTTTGAGAAAAGGACAACTAGACTACAGCCAGAAAAGTACAAGATTGACTGGTGAGTAGTTTGTTACACGAAATATATGATCGTTTGGTGGCGGATATTTACAGTTAACAAGATCCAGATATTGACAAAACCATTCAAAATCGTCCAATCAGCACCTCATTCATTGCATTCAAAACACTTACTAAAATCAATCAAAACGTTCGAGAACTAAATTTAAAGCGCACTGCATATTCCTGGATTACATTTGCTGCCAAAGGTGTAAAGTTTGTTTGTTTGTTTGTTTATTTGAATTGGGTTGTACGCCGCTATCACCAACCTTTCATGTATATCGCGGCAACTGGATCACCTAACACTGGATCCCTGGTATTTCTAACACCAGTACTACCATAACATCCTTTCCTAGGGTCCAGCTGATATCCCACAGAAGTCTACGGTTATCAACCCATTGGTGGAAGACAAATAGCCGGAGAGGATGAGTGCCGCCGTCGGGAATCGATCCCGGGAACTTTTGAATGATAGTCCGACTCGCTACCATTGCACAATGACGACGGCATTGCTTATCTATTTTAAACCCATATCAATATTGTTTCGAATTAATGGGAGTGAGTGGAAGGTGTTATATTATCTCCCTTTGATTAAAGATTCTTAGGTGATTCCATTTTGTTGTTGTTGTTCAGTAAAACATATTATAAGTCCAATTTAGGAGCGATGTGTTTTTCTTAAGAAAATGAACTAGAAATATTGAATGAGTGAATGAATGAATGAATAAATGAATGAATGAATGAATGAATGAATGAATGAATGAATAAACGAATGAACAAACGAACGAATGATTGAATTATATAAATAAATCAATACATAAATACCTAGATAATTTAATCGTGGCAATGGTTTCAATTTTGACTAATTTAAAAAATCCCTCTTTAAAGAAATCACGAAAAAGATAAAAATTAGTTCTTTTTACTACAAAGAACGAATATCTGCGTAGCGTGAAAAGGTCAGTCTGCACAGTCTTGGTTTTAAACGTATTCATATTATCAATACTTTCTCAACCTAGAGTTTTAGCTTTCTTAAGAACCTGTGTAAAACGTTTCCTCTATTTACCTCTGTTTGATCAAACATCTTTTTGTCAAATACTTACGGATTGTCTAGACGGTTCATTTGTATGACGAATCCCTTTTAATTTTCGTATTTTCATTGTTATTTTTTCACTTATTCAATTATTTATTTATTTATCTATTTAACTGTTTATTCGTTTATTTATTTATCTATTAGCTCGGCTGTTTTCGGAGAAAACCTGAGGTTTAATGATCACCTTGGCGTCTTTCGCGTTGGAGTTGTTGTTGGCGTGACATACTTTAGCCTCGGTCACATCTCTGTCGTAATTGAAGATATCTTCATGAAACTTGGCATGTGTGTTCACCATCGAAATATCTATCCCGACTATCAAATGGGAGGGGGGCATCTGTAAGAGGTATGCCCCTCTTTCAACTTAGATTTTTTTTGCATTTCCAGCACCTGCAGCCGATCGTTGCGCTCGTAGGCGGAGTTATTGTTTATTTAATTATTTATTCATTCATTTCGTCTATCTTTCTGCAGATAAGGACGTTTTGAGAGCCGGTATGGTTCAGGCAGCTAGTGGTGTATTTGGTGGATCAATTGAAAGTTTGTCATCACCACATAGGAGTAAAGTGCAGCTATCTATGTGTTCCCCTCTAGAATCGTCTCGTTCTATCATATACTCTCCCCAAAAACGAAAGAAACGAACCAAGAAAAAGAAGGAGAATAAGAGCGGAAGGACGTAATTAACTCTTATTAAGCCAAGGTAGAAAGTCAGTGAAGGCTGGTTTTTATCTATACTGTCTGTCAAAGCTTTGTGTCTGACAGAAATATTTCGTAAACATAATGATAAGAGTAAATACAGCGAAAATATCTACATTGTTTTGATATTAATTGTTATGCATTTTTTCTTAGATTCATACAAGATAATTAGTACATGTATTGACACTGGTTTGATAACCTAAAATATATAAAAGAAACTTGCACTTTAAAATATTGAATATCTTGAAAAGTATACCACCTAACGTTAGGAATCCCCCTCTTCTGGGTATTGTAAAATAATATTATGAGAATAAAACGCGCACATAACACAAAAAACCATTTTCGCCTCTGTCGAGCCCTGTGTTTTGCGGGTTTTTTGTTTTCTTTTTTTCCTTGTACGTCCTACGTCAGATGAACACTTGGGGTGGAAGTTGATTCAGTTCTAATCAAGTTGTGAAATTACATTTCCATTACAAGTTTACGTGATGCAATGTTCAACGTAATTTGAATAAAATTAATGCTTGGGAACAACAAATACGTTAAAGAAAGTCTTCATACTTTTGTAAGAAAGGCCTTGTCAAACTCCGAAACGCCAAATCATCACATAGCGCTTACAACATAAGTAGCTTTTAGGAAAGCAAACCTCAACACAATATGATTTGGCTGCGTGTTAGCCCTAGTCAAGTCATTACTTTATCGAAACGCGATTTGATGCTTTATTCATATAAGATATCATCAAGATATACTCTTCAAAAAAAAAGATTTTTGACACTGATTAAACATTCCTTTTTTTCTGAATTCATGTGAAAACTTCGATAAGTTTTGTTTGAGATGTGAACAGTAATTGTAATTTAAGAATATCAAATGTATTGTCATTCATTACTCGATGACGTTTTTGGACAGAGACGTCAACGTCAAATTACACAAAATCCGAATTTCTCATCCAGCACGTACATTATCGGGTTCACTGGCCAATCTTGATAGCCCTCCATTAAGTTGTTGATGAAACGCGAAAAAAGTTATTGCTTTTGAAATTGAACGTCTAGGCACATGTCTGTAATGAATACATGTCAAGCAAACGGAGGAGTAACGTCATAAAATTGTTGGTCGCTGCAAGGCAGGCCCTAAAAGACAAGCAGTTAGAATTGACTTAGTTGTTTCTGGACAACTATGTCTTACCTCTGGTGCCACTATAACGTGACTCATAGCGTTATTTATAGAGTCAGACCAGTCTGAAGCTGGATAACAACATTCATTCAGAACGTCTAATTCCGCAACGATATTTGGGATATTTCATTCTAACTGTCATTTCAACGACGACTTAAGGTCTCCAGTCAAAGAAGGTCTCCGGTCCGAAATTGTGGAACTAGATTCGAGAGGTCGAGTTTTCTACTAAAGGACACCTGCGACGTAACGTCCTTAATCAACGCCTCTGTTACTAGTCTTTGGTCAATAAAGTAATTATGTTTTAATAAAGTGCAAAGATGCATTGCCTTCACATTCGTGAATGTACAAACACAAATAAATATTATTGTAGAAGTCGAAGGTCTGTATATAGATCAAATGCCAAAGAAGGGGAGAGAAAGGGGGGGAGAGAAAGAGAGAGAGAAGGTGAGAGAGAGAGAGAGGGAGAGAGAGAGAGAGAGAGAGAGAGAGAGAGAGAGAGAGGGTGAGAGAGAGAGAGGGTGAGAGAGAGAGAGAGAAGGTGAGAGAGAGAGAGAGAGAGAGAGAGAGAGAGAGAGAGAGAGAGAGAGAGAGAGAGAGAGAGAGAGAGAGAGAGAGAGAGAGAGAGAGAGAGAGAGATTCTGACAGGCTAGCCACTCACATGGACTTTAAAATTAGTTTGATCGGAATACCATTCAGGGCTCCGGAAATTTTACAATCTGAACGCGACCCCCTCCCCGACCCCGAATTGAAAGTATGATCTTTCTTTAATCAAAAATGCAAATCGGAGAGAGATTAATTATAAAAAAAACACGTCGATTTTGACTTTCCAGTAAAAAGAATTGACAAAGAGTAAAAACAATATAATTAATTGTTTCTCAAATGAAAAATAAAGGGTAAGTGTTTGTATAAATACGTACAAAAATTGCAGACACTTGTCTCGAGATTGAGTGACGCGTGTTTAAAAGTATATTAAAACCAATTGCACGAAACTTTACTGCAAACAACACCTGTATGAGTTGTATAGGTATTTATGTGTATTCGGTTAATTCGATATAATGGCCTCCATTTTTATACCGTATACCTTTAGACGACGTAGTATCAGGGGAGATTGCCATCCCAGTATTTACACTCCTCAAGTTTTCATGAGTAACCTCCCGTAGACAATGGGGAAACAAACGACAATTACTCAGTCGGACGGCAATTTAGTTCTACGCAAGTGAAATGTTCGCCCGATCTCAAAATTGTATGTCAAATCGCATTTTAGGGGTGTCTTTGTGCTACCTACAAATTATATAGAATCCTTGGATCACGCCATTTTCTAAATGCACTGTTGTCAGACAGAAACAATTCTCGAAAGAGTAATTTGAACCTTAGCGATCACTACTTTTTTGAAAAGCTATTAACATCTGACTGGATTGATCTTATGCAGTAACACTGGTGAACGAAAACGTCCACAAAAACTGTGTCAAACTTAAGTTCGTACCTCCCCTCCTATCTGTTGCTCAGTCTAAATGTGCTGACCCTTTAAAGCAAGGGTTAGATATTATCGGACTTTTAGTGTACTCAATTGAGAAATTACCAAAACTCTGACTTGATGTGAATGATGTATTTCTGGGGAATTGAAAATTTGAATATATGCAAACAACAGGTCATACTGGCAAAGTGTACCTTAAAACATTAAAGCATATTTCAATTACAGACAAACATTTACTTTTATTATAATATGAAGTCTGAGAAAATCCTTGAGAAAAAAACACAGTTATATTTGTTCTATACAATACCATACAATACAAAATCCTTTATTCACTCTTGGTACATTATTGTACTACATGCGAAAAGTATGCCTACATAAGCTGTTCCAATATTCAAATTTTAATAATAAATAAGGACACATGATTAGTCAAGCCTTTATAAGGAACATTTCACTGAATTTGAAAGCAGGGTCATTAGGCAATCAGAAGTTGTAGATGACAGACTTCTTTTCGGGAAAATTCATAGTCGAATGTTTTTAATCCAGTTGGGGACTCGGGGCTGTGCACTGGCAGGTGCTTTGTCCCAAATCCCCTCCTGTATTATGCCACCATTGAACAGTCCAGGCCATGCAAAGTAATTGATTTCACACGCTAAAGAGAAGATGTGATCCATTTTTTAGCCATAGTTAAAATGAATTACATCTAGAGTGTGTGCACAGGTTACACCGTACTTGAATTGGTACAGTCCAATCGGTGCTCCACCAACTGTATTCAAATACAATCTTTGGAGACAAATGTAACAGGGAAAAAATAATATTAGTTCAGAAAAAAACACATGTTGTATCTATTGGATGGATAGTGGTAATAAACATGTTACACGATCAATATAAAAAGAGATAGTAACGGACCGCGCATTATGTACTAGATCTCCTTTCAGAGATTTGTTTTTGCTAAAAGTATGGTTTGTCAAATTATCCTTTTTTTACACTATTAACCGACATTATCCCACGAATACCTGTCTGTTTAGACTTCCGGTATAAGTGATCATCCGCGATCGATAGTCTTCTCAAACGACATTTATCTCGGTAAAACATCCTTTCTTACATAAAATCATTACATACGATTTTGTGTTGCATGCTCTTTTTTCCTAAATTCGTGCATATTAATGACAACAATTGCGTTTGCATTGAATCAAAGTTATCATCAAATTATATTCATGAATCTTTTGTCTTGTCTGCATTTTTCTTAAACTATGTGACCACTTGATAAAAGGATTTTGGTAAAGATGTTGTGAGCTTGAAATCACTTGTTTTTAAACACTTGATGGATTGATTAGATAGGCCTACTTATTTGTGTGTTTATTGAAAAAATCCTATTCGGTCGAACTTGTTCGAATCTTATTATGATCATTATAATAATTATTATTATTATTTGTTATTTGTATTCATAATGTTATTTTTTTACATGAAATATGATAAAAGGGGTCCCTGGTTGTTATCAGAATCGTCATAATTACAAAGTACCCACCCTACATTTACAGCATTTAGGTTGGCAGCCAAACATACATAAGATAATTGTTTGTTTCAATATAAGACCCATTTATATTTCATTACATGAACAATAATAACTATATTTACACGATGACATAGCTTTTGTAGTTCGCGAATGAAAGATTTATTTATCTTACGCGAAAAAAGATATTCCATTCGTGTAATGCGAAATTTAGACGAGATTAGAAAGTTGAAATTACCAAGTGATTATTTTCCATTATTTCTCGACATCAACCGAAAACTATTCAAGAAGTAATTTTGTTGCAATGCAACTATCTCGATGTCAACTGTGGACATGAGATAACATGGAATGAAACAAAATTAGTCATATTCTATCATTAATCAGCACACAATTTATACAAGAATATTTTAAACTGTTACGACACGTAAATTCTGTAACTGGTGGTAGAAAGATACCAGCATAGTGTAATATTGGCGATTTAAAAAAAAAATGCACCACCAAAATATTCTTCTCTACTTTATGTCTTTTATGTATGTATGTGTTGGTTGATAGATTATAAAATTACACAAAGACAATAGTTGTTTTTTTCATCGTTCAATTGCTTTCCCTCTGTAGTGTTATGAACGTGACTGAAAACCTGAAAGAGAAATTACACGCGATATAGAATTTCATCAAAATTTAAAGGATTGGAATTGCTTCTCCAACTGGCCAATGTTTTATTTTCGTCGGGAAAAAGATTTTGGAACATATTCTAAGTTATTTGGACCAGACTTGTTGTGAGCTTGAAAATTACGTAGACTTCGTTACAGAAATTTTGATTTTACAGATTTTGAAAAGGAAAACTACACTGTTCTTAAATTGTGGCATTCTTCTGTTTTACATGGAAATCTGGATGTAATTCAACTAGTTGGTCATATTTTACGGCCATTCTAAATCATGTAGTCATTTGGTCACAACACGCGGTAACGATGTCAGCATAACGATACGGTGTTTGCAACTTCCGTTGAAATTCAGAACTTTTCAAAATATTCAATTCAACAATCAACACACTCTTTGTACCGTTTCATGCATTCGATAAGTACTACCAATGTACCCATCTGATCCACAATAATAATATACAGTGTATAATGTGTGTTTAAGATACTGCACTGATGATGATCTATGACAGATATAGATATAACGTTGAGAAAACGTTTTCCATTCTCCGAGTGTCATCCTTCAGAAACTCTATCCGTTCCGAAAATAAATAACCATTTAAAAAGAAGATAACTGCTTATACTTGACGACCTTTTAGCATATTTTGTCATTTTAATGTATCGGTGAGGTTTGCCATGGATCCAGTAGAACAAAATTATTACCCCGTCGTTTACCTGCGCAGGTGCCGTCATATCAAAGTTCAAAAATTGATGCGTGCGTAGCGTTACGAAATGGCTTGCGCTAGTGGCGTCTGTTCAGGATTTTTTTCATCATTGTCATACCAATCTCGTGTAAATTTAGTTATATATCAAAATCAAATGGTTCGAGACGTATACAGAAGAAATTCTCAATCAAATAAAATTGCTGAAAAGGAAAAAAGCACCGGGCTATGACAACGTCCAAAATGAACACATATTGTATAGTCCCGATAGCGTGGTAGATTGTTTACTTTATCTGTTTAACTCAATATTACGTTTCGGAAGCATCCCAGATATGTGGAATAACGGGATCATTGTGCCTATTTATAAAGGGAAAGCTAAACCTTCATCCGAAGTAACTAACTACCGCCCGGTAACGCTATTAAGCACAGTGAGTAAATTGTTCGAGAAAGTCTATGTAAAAAGACTATGGTCTTTTACCAAAGAATCAAACACCAAATTTCCCCACCCATACAAACACGGTTTTCAAAAAGATTTGAGTTGAATGACTGCCTCTTACACGCTCCAAGAAACTAAAAGAGCACAATCTCAAAGCCAAAAGCGATGTATACGCAGTTTTGCTAGACACAAAAGCTGCTTTTGACACGGTTCGTCACGACGCTCTTTTCGTCAAACTCTACGAGTTAGGTGTGAAAGGTCGCCTATGGCGAACTCTTGTAAACTCGTACAGCCATATTAAAAGTACCGTTTTAGTGAACGGCGTACTATCAGAATGGTTCGAAACCAAACAGTCTGTAAGACAAGGAGGATCGAGCTCAGGTTTTATGTATCTCGTCTTTATTAATGAATTACTTTGTCAACTTGAATCTACTGGTCATGAAGCCAAAGTTCACAATTTAGACAGCGGATGCCCGACTCTAGCCGATGATATAACGCTCACTGCAATAAGTAGAACAAAAATGTCAAATCTGATATCCGTTGCAGAGAAGTATGCCCTTCACTAGGGATTTGAATATAATACAGAGAAAACGCTGTCAATAATTTTTCGCGCTAACCCCAGGAAAGGAATACAATAAGAAGCGAGTTTCTTCTTAAACAACACCAAAATACGCCAGTGTGACACCGTAACACATCTCGGCATTATATTACACGCCAGCCGAAAAAACAGTCCCGCGGTAGAAGAGGCTATAAGTAAAGGCAGGCGGTCCTATTTTTCATATAGCGGGGTAGGCGTTCATTATAAAGGAATTAATCCGCTGTTATCGGTTAAACTGTACAAATCGGTAGTTATTCCATCAGTACTGTATGGGTCGGAAACATGGTGTAATTTAAGCAATGCTGACAAAACAAAAATCGACAGGTTTCAGCGCATGGTAGCAAAAAATATACAAGGCCACTCACCACAAACCCGATCTGCCATCACCGAGTCAATGCTGGGATTATACCCCTTGCATTCCCTTATCGATATCAGAAAGCTCATGTTTATACAAAAAGTAATATCTCTTCCACCCCAATCAATTGTAAAGAAGTCGTTTCTGTTCAAAATATTCAGCTATCAACCGAACAGTATCGGTATAACAAGTGATCTTATTCGACAATTGACAAAATATGGCTTGAACGCCAATCTAAACACGTACATAGAATCTCTCGCTTTCCCGTCAAAACTCCAATGGAAGAAAACAGTTAAACAAGCGGTTTATAATCGCGAAAATATATTACAACATGAACTGTTCAGTGCGGATACCGATTTTTCCAGATTTAAACACCTACAGCCAAATAGAGAACCCGGGTCAATAGTTTGGAAAATGGCTGATACGACCGAGTCCTTGAAAAATGCATTCGCGGTATCACAACTAATTGTAACCAAACCAAACCCCTCATATTATGTTTGTAATTTCTGTGAAAATATTTTATACACTACGGACCAAGCCGCCCATTTGTCGGCATCTTGCCCAGAAACCAATAATTTAAGAACGATTTTTTTAAATTCAATCAGAATCAATCACGGAGAAGTTTTCCACTCCGAATTATCGAGCACGATCGACAATGACGAACTTTTTCTCTTAACGATTCTCGGAAAACTCCCTAACTCTTACCTGAACGACAATAAACTATTCATTCACTCATGCTTAAAATACTTAAGAACAATTATATGCAGTTTTATGGCTGATTTTCACGCATGAGTGTATCTATATTGATCCAGGTATCTAAATTGATTCATAAACCTTTCATAATTTCTAATGTTAGTATAAAGCTGCACACATAAGAAACATCGGTTTGAGGATGTGTGCCAGGATCAGAGTGCAAGGTATTGTACTACGAACCATGGCAGCGCATCATCAAAGCAGAGACTTGTCACAATGATTTCACTAGCTCTCATGTCCGTGTAAATATGTTTTCTATTGTTACTCTTTACTATGTATTTCATGTATTTAATGTTATTTATTTATCGTAATCTCCAGTATATTGGGGGAAGAAAAGAGAATAAATAAATAAACATAGACTTTAAAAATAGTTTGATCGGGATACCATTCAGGGCGCCGGAAATTTTACAATCTGAACGCGACCCCCTCCCCGACCCCGAATTGAAAGTACGATCTTTCTTTGATTAAAAATGCAAATCGGAGAGAGATTAATTATAAAAAAACGTCGATTTTGACTTTTCAGTAAAAAGAATTGACAATGAGTAAAAAAAAATATAATCAATTGTTTCTCAAATGAAAAAGAAAGGGTAAGTGTTTGTATAAATACGTACAAAAATTGAAGACACTTGTCTCGAGATTGAGTGACGCGTGTTTAAAAGTATATAAAAACCCATTGCACGAAATTTTACTGCAAACAACACCTGTATGAGTTGTATAGGTATTATGTGTATTCTGTTATTTCGATATAATGGCCTCCATTTTTATACCGTATACCTTCAGACCGTGTAGTATCAGGGGAGGTTGCCATCCCAGTATTTACACGCCTCAAGTTTTCATGAGTGACCATCCGATTTTAGGGTTGTCTTTGTGCTACCTACAAATTATATAGAATTCTTGGATCACGCCATTTTCAAAATGCACTGTTTTAAGACAGAAACAATTCTTGTGAGAGTAAATTGAACCTTAGCGATCACTACTTTTTTTAAAAGCTATTAACATCTGATTGGATTGATCTTATGCAGTAGAACTGGTGAAAGAAAACGTCCACAAAAAACTGTGTCAAACTAAAGTCCATACCCCCCCCCCCCCTCCTATCTGTTGCTCAGTCTAAATGTGCTGACCCTTTTAAGCCAGGGTTAGATATTATCGGACTTTTAGTGTACTCAATTGAGAAATTACCAAAACTCTGACTTGATGTGAATGATGTATTTCTGGGGAATTGAAAATTTGAATACATGCAAACTACAGGTCAAACTGTCAAAGTGTAACTTAAAACATTAAAGCATATTTAAATTACAAATAAGCATTTACTATTATTATAATATGAAGTCTGAGAAAATCTTTGAGAAAGAACACAGTTATATTTATTCTATACAATACCATACAATACAAAATCCTTTATTCCTTATTGGTATATTATTGTACTACATGCGAAAAGTATGTCTACATAAGCTGTTCCAATATTCAAATTTTAATAATAAATAAGGACACATGATTAGTCAAGCCTTTATAAGGAGCATTTCATTGAAGTTGAAAGTAGGGTCATTAGGCAATCAGAAGTTGTAGATGACAGACTTCTTTTCGAGAAAATTCATAGTCGAATATTTTTAATCCTGTTGGGGACTCGGGGCTGTGCACTGGCAGGTGCTTTGTCCCAAATCCCCTCCTGTATTATGCCACCATTGAACAGTCCATACCATGCAAAGTAATTGATTTCACACGCTGAGGGGACGATGTGATCCATTTTATAGCCATAGTTAAGTTGAATTACATCTAGAGTGTGTGCACAGGTTACACCGTACTTAAATTGGTACAGTCCAATCGGTGCTCCACCAACTGCATTCAAATACAATCTTTCGAGACAAATGTAACAGGGAAAAAATAATATTAGTTCAGAAAAAAACACATGTTGTATCTATTGGATGGATAGTGGTAATAAACATGTTACACGATCAATATAAAAAGAGATAGTAACGGACCTCGCATTATGTACTAGATCTCCTTTCAGAGATTTGTTATTGCTAAAAGTATGGTTTGTCAAATTATCCTTTTTTTACACTATTAACCGACATTATCCCACGAATACCTGTCTGTTTAGACTTCCGGTATAAGTGATCATCCGCGGTCGATAGTCTTCTCAAACGACATTTATCTCGGTAAAACATCCTTTCTTACATAAAATCATTACATACGATTTTGTGTTGCATGCTCTTTTTTCCTAAATTCGTGCATATTAATGACAACAATTGCGTTTGCATTGAATCAAAGTTATCATCAAATTATATTCATGAATCTTTTGTCTTGTCTGCATTTTTCCTAAACTATGTGACCACTTAATAAAAGGATTTTGGTAAAGATGTTGTGAGCTTGAAATCACTTGTTTTTAAACACTTGATGGATTGATTAGATAGGCCTACTTATTTGTATGTTTATTGAAAAAATCCTATTCGGTCGAACTTGTTCGAATCTTATTATGATCATTATAATAATTATTATTATTATTTGTTATTTGTATTTGTAATGTTATTGTTTTTACATGAAATATGATAAAAGGGGTCCCTGGTTGATATCAGAATCGTCATAATTACAAAGTACCCACCCTACATTTACAGCATTTAGGTTGGCAGCCAAACATACATAAGATAATTGTTTGTTTCAATATAAGACCCATTTATATTTCATTACATGAACAATAATAACTATATTTACACGATGACATAGCGTTTGTTGTTCGCGAATGAAAGATTTATTTATCTTACGCGAAAAAAGATATTCCATTTGTGTAATGCGAAATTTTGACGAAATTAGAAAGTTGAAATTACCAAGTGATTATTTTTTTCCATTATTTCTCGACATCAACCGAAAACTATTCAAGAAGTAATTTTGTTGCAATGCAGCTATCTCGATGTCAACTGTGGACATGAGATAACATGGAATGAAACAAAATTAGTCACATTCTATCATTAATCAGCACACCATTTATATAGGAATATTTTAAACTGTTACGACACGGCTATTCTGTAACTGGTGGTAGAAAGATACCAGCATATTGTAATATTGGTGATTTAAAAAAATGCACCACTATAATATTCTTCTCTACTTTATGTCTTTTTTGTATGTATGTGTTGGTTGATGGATTATAAAATTACACAAAGACAGGAGTTGTTTTTTTCCTCGTTCAATTGCTTTCCCTCTGTAGTGTTATGAACGTGACTGAAAACCTGAAAGAGAAATTACACGCGATATAGAATTTCATCCAAATTTAAAGGATTGGAATTGCTTCTCCAACTGGCCAATGTTTTATTTTCGCCGGGAAAAAGATTTTAGAACATATTCTAAGTTATTTGGACCAGACTTATTGTGAGCATGAAAATTACGTAGACTACGTTACAGATATTTTGATTTTACAGATTTTGAAAAGAAAAACTACACCGTTTTTAAATTGTGGCATTCTTCTGTTTAACATGGAAATCTGGATGTAATTCAACTAGTTGGTCATATTTAACGGCCATTCTAAAACATGTAGTCATTTGGTCACAACACGCGGTAACGATGTCAGCATAACGATACGGTGTTTGCAACTTCCGTTGAAATTCAGAACTCTTCAAAAAAAACTCAATTCAACAATCAACACACACTTTGTACCGTTTCATGCATTCGATAAGTACTACCAATGTACCCATCTGATCCACAATGTAATATTTGTTTAAGATACTGCACTGATAATCTATGACAGATATAGATATAACGTTGAGAAAACGTTTTCCATTCTCCGAGTGTCATCCTTCAGAAACTCTCTCCGTTCCGAAAAAAAATAACCATTTAGTAAAGTGCAGACATTCCAATCAAAACTGTAGTCGGGGTTCTAAGGCTAAGAGTAAAGGGGTTAAGATTTCAGACGCATTCCTCTGAAAGTTGTGTTGTTGACCCATACCTTATCCTTAAACTTTACTTTTTGTGTGTGTGTTTTGTTTTCCAAATTTTTTCTCTAATATTAAGGCCATTCATGTGGAAAATGTAGCCTGTATTTGAACGCTATAAGTCCTTCACAATGTGAGCTAAATACATCATATATAAGATTCCTACTGAGTGATTTAACTGGTCATACATACCTCTCAGTCGGATGGAAATCGTCGTTTGTCAAGTTTAGAAAATATCAAAAGCCCATTTACAAATATCTCGAAGGAATCTGAAAATATTAGATAAAGATCAACTTGTATACTTATATATAATGACAGGGGCTGTTCTTGAATATGAAGGCTACGTTAGCCTAAAGGGGTTTGTGACATTTGAATTGAATTTTATAGTCCATATTTCTTTGAGAGGTTATGGTATTTATATATAAGATATTTTTAGACAATAGGAACTCTTGTGAGTTAGATGTAAGTAATAACTTTGCCTATATACCATGAAAAGGGAATGTCTAAAATGTTTATGGAGTGACCTCGCATTACGTATTATTTAGCATTGCCTAGATATAGTAATGGACAAAATTCTTTTCCGTTCTCGCGAATTTTCAAATTAGGTACACTCACTTTTATGGGAAATTGGACATCAATGAATGCAATTACTTTTAAATGGGATGCTTAAATCATCCAATCTACTCTGGTTTTGTTAAACTTCGTTATAATAAGACGTCGGTATATCATTTACGTTACATTAAATGATTACACTGAAAGAGGACAAAAGGCTCAAAAAACGAGTATTATTGTATACCATATTGATCTGAGTGACTTTAGGACATCCTTTTAAGGTAGCAATGGACACATGGCGTCATTTATTTCCGCCCAATGAATTTTTTTCTTGGTCACATATGTTGTAGATTAACATTGTGTAGTCATTATATCAAATTTTGAAGGTACGTTTCCATGCTCGTTTTCATGCTAGAGTTATCTGCCCTTGAGTGGTATAGGTCATTTTTCAGTAAAACGGTTATATTCATTTTAGGTCTAGTATAAACCATGTACTAAGTAATAGCTATAAAACACATACATTTTGATAGACCTTATACATGTACACAATGGCTATTGACAAGAAAATTTCTCTTTGATCATTTGCATTTGCACAATTTGCTTTCAAAAGTTAAAAATGCACTAATGTTTGTAATTTTACTAGGTAAAAATGCCACAAAAACCTATTTTTTGAAGAAATTACCCAATGAATTTTTCTTATTTTCCGATATGTATATAATCCATATTATTCCTTTATTTGGTAAAAAATTCAGCATACCTTTCCATGCAAATAAGAAAGTTTTTCGTTATTTTTCAGTGTTCCCCCCTAATCGAATGACGGGTTTGACGTATTTTTATTGTTTAATTCAATGATCAAGTCATTCAATTAATATCAAATGTTGAAACGAAGCTCAATTATGAAGTTTACCATCATTATTCTACGTTATTTCCATAAGTTGAATCTTACGAAAACCGGTCTTTTTAAACAAAGCGCAAAAAGAGCCGTAAAATAAACGAAAACCCACTTCCTGTTTATAGAGTCGGGAGGCCGCTGTCCATTGCCACCTTAAAACAATATGTATCGACACAACTTTAATGATTTTGTTTCGGCTGCTCTGACTAAAGAAAAACGGCCCGATGAATGCCAGATTTCAGAAAAATGACAGAAAACATCCTTATATCATACTCCAATGATGCAGAAAATGTTTGCGAAATAAAGAAAATACTTTATTGACAGGAAATCAGTATTCCACAAACTTTTGTGGCGTCTTTCGGTTGAAATATCAATACAGTCAAAATCACTATTCTGCTTGATATTGACAATGAATGGGCTAAAGATGTAACATCTAGGGCAAAGACGTGTTTCGTCTACAATATTAACCAATTGCCATCTTTTTGACCTCACATGCATGAATTTAATAAAGCACGGCCTTTAAATCATTAAAAAATGTGAGTTCAATAACAAGACCTTTGACCAACTTTTTAAATTACATTAACCAAGGATATGACTTTTGAAAGCTTTTTATGTTTGATTAGGGGGGAAAAGATTGTTTGATAATTGCGATCAGACCCACAAACAGACGGGAAGATTATACACAATGGTCGATCACAATTAAACAACTACTTTTATTTGAACATAATTAAAGCAATATGTTTAATTCAGCAAAAAAGTAGCCCCAAGAATTGTTTCCCTTGTTCTTGTTCTTGTATTTTAAATTTTCACACCACCTGTCTCAATTCGACATTGTTAATGAGTTTATTCGTATAGTTAAATAATATAAATGCATGGCCTCTAGAGTATCTACAAGTTTGTTGTTCTTATTGTTTTTGTTGTTGTTCTAAAGATTTGGTCTAGTGACCTAGCTCGATACCATTTAACCCTTAAATATAACGTGTCCTAGATTCGACTAAGACAATAATTTTAACATATTTTCTAGTTATTTGCGCACAAAATGTGGCCTCTAGAATATCCGCAAAGTTTCTCAAAGATTCGACGACGTTGCCTTTTCTTAAAAACCCATGGGGTCATATATATATATATATATATATTGAACCTGTTTGAAATTTTTACACAAACAATAATTATGGTTAAAGTTTTTTGGTTATCGAAATAAATATAGAGAACACCAAAGTTTGTGTTTTTGAAAAGAGTTACGTAGTATTTTAATCAATGTTAAAATTATGGCGTCTGTTGATCATTTTCCATATTGAGGTCTTTTTTAACATCAAACATTAAAAGATCGTTTGATTTAGCAGTGAAAACCTTGAATGTCTGCTGAAGAGTCTGCTAATGACCATTGATATATTCATTATTTGATTCGATGGTACAAACAACTTTGCTTTAGTGAGCGGAAGTAATGGGTATATAAAATTTCACAACTGTAGACAATCTACTTATGAGATTTTTTAGATATCAGATTGGGAGTTAAGATAGGCTCCAATTTGTGCTATATTTGGAAAATTTGGTAGGCTGCCTTTTCAGTAAAGAGTAAACAAATATCAATAAAGTTTTGGTGTAAATCTATGTCAGGCCATCATCCAAATCTGTATGATGCATATCTTAATCAATGAAACCTTGATTCTGCTGTGAGTTCGATCAAAAGGGGTAACTCTATAATCGACCATTTTGGCTTAACAAATGTGAGACTAAATTTCAATATAAATTGCAATAATTTTAAAATTTTGAAGAAAAGATTTAGTGATCAATACATACAGATCTAAATTTTACCGATCAATGAATTACTTATTATTGTTAATTCAAAAAGGGAATGTATATACGAAAATATATTGATATTATCACAAATAACAAACGGTTAAAACTATATGCATACTTTAGATTGAGCTCTCACAGTTTAGAGATATTAACTGGGAGATGTACTCGTATAGATAGAGTTAATGGACTGTTAAGTTTGTTCTTTAATGCTATCGAATCCGAATTTCATTCCTTGTTTTATTGATATAAATATGAAAATATTAGACGAAAATATTTTAGAAATAACTCCTGGTTAAATATTTATATTTTTACTAAATTAATTTCCTCATTCAAAAAAGTATATTGATTGCCATCTGCAAATATCTTTCCGAACGTTATATATACTATTCGTGATGAAGCTTTAAAAGATAAGAATGTTCCTAACAGTTAATATATTCATGATCATTTTCTCTGATCAATCATTATCTTAAATATGCATCTACGATATTTGTATTTATTTGTCTTTGCCATGTTCTATTTGCTTTGTTTATGGCCATATACATACATAGTTATGTCGAAATTTACCACTAAAGGAATGAATTGAATAAACTCAAAAATGGCGTCTCTGAAGCGTCTTGAATGTGTTTGTTTGTTTGTTTTTTCTAAGATTTGATCTATGGATCTTTTTCACCCCATTTGCCAAATCTAAATTGTCTGAAATACATAGAGTCTATCATTTCGACCAATTGTTTAGTTTGATCGGACCAAAACTCTCTACAGTAACTACTAATAAGACTTAAAATCTGACCTTGAGACCTTACTTTTTAGCTCAGTTGAGCTGAATTTCATTTTGTCCGAGCATGCATTTTGAGCTATTTTCAAGGTGGGTACAAAATGACCTCAAGAATGTCTACAAAATTTGTCTAGGATTTTACCATGTAGATTAATTTTAAGCCCCAGGTGACTCAAACTTGAATTTATTCGAAAGAACATGCAGAAAATCTACCTTATATTCATTCGAAGACAAACTAATTGTATAAAAAAAATTGTACCTTCTAGAATGTTTACAATGTAAATGTTGGTGACACGTAATCTACAATACAAAAATGCCATCGTACAACCAGAAAAGTTTAAAAGCAGTTCGATCCGCAGAGAAATTCGTAATGGAGTGAGGATACAGTCGAAGGCTGCACGTTAGGCGGATACAAAACTTAAAGTGCGTTGTCAGCTCATAAATTATTCCATAGAAAATCGAAAATGCATTTAAAGGGACCCTATCATAAAATATTTATCACAGCTGTCGATAGTACTCATTGTAGTAATGTTTATTTTTCAATACAGTCGGACGGAAATATTTATGTATGATGTTTCTTAAATTCAAAGCATATTCATGAATATCTGTTAGCATATAACACCTACCTTTGACAGAGAATGAGCCGGTAACCTCTGCATATTGCCATCGTTCAAGAACTCCAAGTTTAAAGTCAGTAAACTTACGGCTATGCTCCGGTCATACATATCTACGACGCAAAAGGAATAAATAAAAACAAAGATAAGTGTAACATGCAATATTTCTAAATGTTTTTTTTTAAGATGAAAGGACGAGAAAGGGATTGACAACCATTATCTTATAAGGTGACCTTCAATTCAATAAATTATTTCCGATTAATTTACATCTTGACGAATATAAGAATTGTATCTTGAAAAAATTCTTGTAAATTTTCGTATCATTTTCGCAGATAGACAGACAAGGGTTAAATAATGACGCTCATATGAATATTGTGAGCTACAATTTCACGCAAAAAAATCTTCATCTATCGAATATTTTCAACTCAGTAAAAATGACCCGAATCTCATTTTGAATGGGATTTTACAGGCATACGTGAATGTTCGTACAATTTTCTTGTAAAATTTGGGAAAGAGTTTCGTCCTAAGCTAAGGTATAACAGCAACCCTAGCCCCCATCCCTCATACACAAAGGAAAGATAAGATGTTCTGTGCAGCCAACGTGCGGTTCTTCATGTAACACGAAAGTAAACACTCTTTTTTAAAACTATCAACTCTTCCTTACCTCGATATTTCTTTTCAACATTGATCGGTGATAATGTTAACAATTATATCCTATCCTATTAACAAGGGTTAAGAACACGACAAATCCATTAGTTGGCTAGCCATTTACATTTAGATATCCATTTCTAAAGATATAGAAATGTCTCAAATGTTGGTAACCAAAATTTCGCATATTACAATTCGAATAAAGTTTGTTTTTTTTACAATATCGATTGCATGTCACGATATTCTCTACATGTCGTATATCGAGTGAGTTTGTTCACAAAAGTAACAAGCATTGCTTTATTAATTTATGTAGAAGAAATAAGAAATTCCTTCTTGTCTTCTTGTACTCGAATATTCTGGTTTAATTTCAATCTGTTTCCAATTATACTCTCTAAGCTAGGAATTAAAATTTAAGTTTTGTACTACTACTAAATGGATATCGACTCGCTCGTAGCATCGTATTATGCGTAACTTTTTTTGTTACAGTTTCTTGTCAAATGAAGCCAAAGCATAAAATATTACATATTCATAAAAGTTGCTGCTTTGAAGTATAACTAGAACAAGGGATATTTGTAAAACATTTATCCCCCCCCCCCCCATAAGAGTAGATCAATGGCATATTCTTTGTCAATCAACAAAGGGCAATAATTAAATGATAAATGAGCCAGTGTGTGACATTTTCACTCATGTGTGAGGTACAAACTTTAAGCAGCGTAGACAATGACACTATGCAATAATGATATATGCTGACTGCCAGAACAGGGATTAATACCTTATCTCTTATTTAGTGCATAGTGAAGACTCTGGTCAGACTGTGCAGCCGCACAGGCTGACCAGAAGCTTTGCTTTGTGCACATATGAAATTGTTGGAAATGTCAAGCACTGGCTCAAATGATAAGTAAAATTATGTTTCTTGTGCAATGCACTTCTCCTCAATGAGATCTATGCACCTGTGAAGTTTCATGATTCTAGTTTGCATACTCTTTGAGATATGCTCCGGACAAAAAAAGGTCTACGGACGGACTGACCAAATGACCGACCCATCGACAAGCGCAAAGCAATATACTCCCCCTTCTTCAAAGAGGGAGAGGGGGCATAGATAGTATAATGTTATAAATAGGCATTATGAATGTTCGAAGAGAAGATAAAATACCTGATTACCTTAACTTAGTTTACTATCACCCTTACCATCGAGAACTATCAGTCAAACAATCAAAATATTCTTATACATTGTACATTTAATGATTCAAATCTAAAAACAGATATGTAAAGGCTTTAATATAATAATTTGTGCTTTAATAAAGGGTATGATTTTGTTCAATGGAAGATTTGGATGAATTTCACCTTTAGTTGCTGATTTTTTGATTCACGTTTTCAGATTTCGCTAGTACAAAGCAAAGTTGTTATTTGAAGAAAAATGCATAACAATATTTCTTATAAATTGTTCTATCATGGGCGTTTGATATATAGTTCATGGATTCCTGGGACATCCATCATACTTGACAAATATCATTCACACTTTTATTAGATCATTATAAAATATCAAATTAATTCATAAATTAATCTTCAACATTCGATATCATTGCTCGGGATGTGAAATATCAAAGATTAATCGATTTATAATTTGATGTAATTGTTTATGGCTTTGCTCGTGTTAGGGCCATTTTTCGCCATTTTAGACATTCCAGTTGCCATTTTCGAGGACAGGTCAGTACTCACCAATAATCAACGTGTATCTTCAAGAATTTCTTTGGTCCAATATCCAGGCTTATCATATCTCGTGAGAGCTCCATTTGTTTGTCAACCATTTTATCTTCTAAGATTGAAACGATCTTCTGTAAAACCAGAAGATACAGAAATATTTGATCACCGGCGTTTGACCTCTGACATGCCAGGCTGCTTTTGATATACAGACGTACTTTTTTTTCGAAAACTGGACACAATAAGGTTGTTTGTGAGTAACTAAATCTTCATTACGGCTCGAGACTCCTTAAGATCTAATCATAACGTAAATGAAAAATGCCGAAATCGACATGACTCGTCTTATCTTGGATGGGGTATCTTTCCTTTTAGATTTGTATCGAGAAATGATAAAGAGGATAATCGTTTGTTTCAGTGTAAGATCGATTTATATTTCATTGAGTGAACAACAAAAGTTATATTTTCACGAGAGTAAAAATATAGCTTTTGTTGTTCACGAAATGAAATATAAAACGATCTTACACGAAAAACAAACAATTATTCTATTTCTTAATGCAAAAATGAGACAAAATGTGAAATTTCTATGACATACTGTCATAAAGCGCGTCATTTTGCACGTGATTGCTATGCAACGTTCATTATGACGTCACTTATTTCACCCCGCATAGATGACGTCAGATAGGATACAATTCACAAAACAAGGTTATAAGTTTTTGATAATTTCACTGCTTTTGCGGTGAGATTATCAAGTGAGGTTATTTTTTGATAAACTACCGAAAAGCATTAAAGAAGATGTAGTATTTTAATAGTCATTGATTACGTCATTACAGTATTCAAATATCGTACATTGTACAATTTATAGGCACTAACGATATTTCATTTCGGCTGCTGAAAAGTGATTTATATTAAGTCAATATACTAACTTACCTAAACAGTGTTACTCCAAGACTTTTATTTATTCAAAATACTAATACATGTTTCATGCACATATTTTTTTAAGAATTCAAAACATGCTATAAAAACTACTGCACATAATTAGAAAGTTTTCCAGAAACAAGCTGAACTATTAGTGACACCCGACACACTGTACCTTACGTTTATGGTTCTGCCCGAATGAGAGACATGACATCTATAATTATTCGAATGTCCTCGTTCCCTAGGTGATAGCTAGAACTAATGACGTATATACAGGAGTACTGATTCATTAACTATTTTACACATAAACATGATTTATGGCCCGTCAGGCGAAAAGGGACAACTTAGTAGTGCGTAATAGATCCATCCTAGAAAGATTGCGAGGACTACACAGGCTGACTAGGATTAAATGTTCATTGGGTGGCCATTCTCGAAACGTATTGATGACTGTGGAATGATTCCGAAATATGGGCGTGGCAGGGCGGGTATTAATTTGATCATGTAATTAAAATAATAAACATCTTCTTTAATTCAGGTGGGCGGTTTAAATTATGTGGTCTGTCATGAGAAAATGGACCATCTGAGAAGTGCGAAAAGTCTCGACCCTAGTCAGACTGCTCACACTGCGCAGACCTATAAGGGTCTAAACTTTTCGCAAGTGTCAGTTTCTCTGAATCTAGAATGATTTTTCTACCTTCCTATGTAATTATTTCCGAAATCCGCGAATTCCTGGCCCACTGTATTTCCTATAATAATTATTTTTATATGACCAGGTCCATATATAGCTATAAACCGAGTTTGTTCTCATTTCGAATGTTGCACGAGAAATTCGAGAGGCATAGAATACTTCCCTTTTAAGGGGTTTCATCCAGTGCTACCCATTTACAGCGGACTGAGGAGGGGACTATTAAGTAAAGACTCCTGTCAGCCTGTGAGTTCGAAAATTCTTTCAAGTCTTCACTATGCACTTTGAAGAAACAGACAATTGTAGATATGTTACAGAAGTGTCTTACGACAGGCAGCGAGTCTCTATTGTCAAGATTTCTCATTGTGTTCAGCCCGTTCATCTTTTTGGAAATACATGTACCATACAATGGCTCAAGTGAAGCACACAGGTATAGGTAGATTTTGAGCGGTGAGCTGTGAAATCTATTTTTAACTGTTAAATTTCCGTGCTATTCTTTCAAAATAGATAAAACAGACATAATAAAGATACAAATTACCTTTCAAATGAAACTTAGTGCTTCTCTTAGATCTTTAGGTTTACTCATAAACCTATGGTAATGGACTCAACATCTAGGTCAGAGCTCAGTTTTGAAAATACACCTATACCTGTAATTAGAACCAAGTTATGCCGATCAATAAACAAGGTATCATCGATAAGTTTATTTTTAAAATCATCATGATACTAACACAGGAGAACAACCGTCCACGCACGCACTCCCACACGGACAGATGTAACGCTACAAACCCGCCACCGTTTAATTGCAGAAGCATAGAAATTAAGAGATACTGCAGAACTGAAGTCGAACCTGGTGGCACTCATTTTCGTTACATAGGAAATTAGTTTATAGACATCAGATACCCAATGCCCAGAACTCATTTAATGTAACTTTTCTTTTCATTGGTACTCTTATAGCATATTTTATTGTGGTTGCTAGGTAACAGTTTTTAAAGATCAAAGGACATCCCATTAGGTAAATGTGGACCTGAAGAGTTCTGTAAATAATGACACGTATATTTAGACGTGTATCGAGTTCTTTGACTTTATGTAAACATGGTCACTAACCAAAACTTCCAATTTGAGATTATATTCAGCTGGCGAGTTTTAAATACATTTTGTTTTACAGATGGCTCGATGTAGTGACATACGCAGTGATAAGTGTAAAGCTCATATTGCTCAAAAACATTCGATGACACTAGTACATCACCTGATTTATAGCGGTTCTATCACTGACTCAATCGGTCTAAAAGGTTCAAAATAATTCAAAGTCTCCAAAACTTCCTTCAAGTCGCTATAAACATTAAACAAGGGCACCGCCTACGAGTGCAACACTCGGCTGTTTGAGCTGGATAATGAAAAAAACTACACCAAAAAAGGGGCAAAACTCTTACAAAATGATTCAAGAAATATCCCTTTGATAGTGTGGATAGTGTTGATAGTTCTTGTGATGATGAAAACATCTGCTAAGTTCTGTGAAGATATCTTCAATGACAACAGATATGTGACCAAGGTTAGAGTTTCTCGCCAATGCCAACAACATGCAAACGCTAAAGACGCCAAGGAGATCACAATACCTTGGGGTTTCCCAGAAAAAAGCTGAGCTAATAACAGTATTTGTTGTGAAATATTTCGAACGTCTGGTTAAGACTTGAAATTACATAATTAGAAAGAATAATACGTACATTTTTACAAATGGAGGTTATAGAAAACGGCTAATTGAGATCCAATAGAACGAAAATACCATATTTGATAATTTTCAAGGGATTTTATTTCAAAATTCGTAAATCGTGGTAGTTTAATTTCATTTTTTTTTCTCATCATCAATATTTTTGCAATGTTCTTCACTTATTCAGAAGGCTCTGGTTTCAAGACGTGTTAACAAGATGAATACAAGTTTCGAGGATATTATGAAGTTATTGTGTGTCCGAAAAGAAAGCAAATACAGTTATCTCAAAACTCGTGTATTCTGAAAACAATTTTAAGTACGCAGCTTATTTTTAAAGCTAACACTCGAAACAATCCCATCAAAATTCGGTCTTTTAACAGTTTTTTTTTTCTCTTTTGCTCAATGATATTTAATTATAATATATGAAGAGATTAGCTGTAAATTATTTCATAGCTGTATGAAAAAAGAAACCTAATCACTCTCATGTATGAAACCGCTCCACGTGTTCAAACCGTGTGACTAGAGGTTTTTAGTTTCATACCTCATTTTCATTGCTTAATTAATGTTTCATATTGGATATGTTGCAATTTTACATGTGTGTAGTTTTAAGCAAACCTGTCCAGTTTTCACCACACAATGAAAATCGAATTGCGAGAAGATCTGGGTAAACTTACAGAGTAAACAGAAGACAGATTTCCAACTGTTATTGATCATCTCCATTTTGGAAACACAACCACCATTAAATATATCAATAACCCTACGTTTACACTTTCATCCCGGTGACCATGACACATAGTCAAAACGTGCCATATCGTAGACAACTGGCCAGTTATAATTTGGAATTCAAGTTTTGCGAGGTTTGTTGAATTCCGGTGATCTGACTCCGCAATACGTTTTAAACTACGGTCTGTTAAAAACACTTTTCCGTTCCAACCAGGTCTGCCAATATCTGATAGGACCTGCCACGTTCCTCACGTTTATAAGTACTATCAATGTCATCTATCTTTAACCTTTAGTGCAAGAGTGTTGGGGTACAAAAAGGTGCAAAAATGTGTTCAACAATCAGTGTTTTCTGAACTTTCAATGAGAAAACATAAATGAGTGATTGTGTCAGGGGAAGAATAAAGCTCTTCTTCATCTAGCCGTTGTGATAGACAAGGATATTCTGGTCTGGACAGGGCGGAATACCTAACACCCATGCATTGCTTCTTTTGTGCCATTACCTTAAATAACTGTTAAAACATTTGCCCCTGCAGCCCTGGCAATCACGTCTAATTGCGTTTGTTGATCCCATTCCCCTACGTAGTGACCAGTTCGTTCTTCATGCTGGCTTGGAACATGGCTAACGTGGCCGCCGGGAACGTAGTGAAAACGGGAGTAAAATTGAAATATCCATTGAAAAGACCCTGGTTACACCATTGACAATAATCGAAACTTATAGTAACATAATGAGCATTTAAACCAAAACAGCAAATGAAATTCTTGGAATAATAAGAAGATATTTAAAAAATATTATCATAAAAAATGACTTTATTTTATAATGCAACACAGTTGGGTTAACCAAGTCTTTCCTGTGAGCCTATATTTAATAATATAAATATTAAAAAAAATATGTTGCTAAGAGCCTTATCAGACCTCATTTAAAATATGGTAGCCAAATGTGGACAACAATCGATAAAAGAACGAATTGCGCTTGAAAATATCCAAAAAGGGAACAAAATTACTCCCCAATATTAAATATCTTACATACCTAGAACGATTAAAAACACTAGGATTACCTTCTTTACGATACAGAAGCTTAAGATCAGATATGATCCTAGTATATAGAATTTTAAATGATATTGATCAAGTTATTTAAAATAAAGTTTTCACTGCGAGTTAAAACCCTATTTGAGGTCATGGTTTCAAATTATACAATTAAAGAGTGGCATATAACTGGAATTCCATCCCTTCGTGCAAAATGTAAAAATAAAATTGACGCTTGATAGTTATGAAACCAAAGCGGAAATGAAGACGAAACCACACCAAGAAGCATCACAGGGGCATACATAGATCTTGACACGATGTGAGACGAAGTAAGCAAACATCATACATGAACAACATGTTGTTATCTTGTCTAGTCGTCAGTGGATAAATCAAAATTTAAGAATTGAATAAAGGGGAAGAAATCCAAGAAGTCTTGAATTCCGAAACACATGCAGTTATTATTCTTTGAACTAAACCCTCGTCGGGAAAGAAAATACAGTCGACAATAAGGAAAACCTTTCGAACTAAGTCTTCAATTATATACAAAAATCTCACAAATACGTAAGCATTATTTAAGTTGCAGTTACGAGGTTTCAACAAAAAACTAATCGAATAACTCAAAATGTATGAATACCCACCATACAAAAAATGACCATCTGGACAGCCAAAAAACAAATATCGCACAAGTGAACAATTTCGATCACAGTCAGTATGTCCGTAGTATTTGGTCAGTGTCGAATTATTCATTATTTATGTACAATTTAAACCACCGTGAAATTGACCGATCATTCATTCGATACTTTTCTTGGCTTGCATAGATCTGGAAGTGTTTAATTGGCCCGTTAGGGCACATAGATATTTTCTTCAAACCTATACAGATTTTTACTAAATGGGGAGAAGTTGGGAGGTGATAAATTATCGCCAATTTCGTCCTTATCTTACAATATTATAAATATTATATTACCTCACTTTAAATTATTTTAAACTCATTAGATCATTTCCAAAATCACACAGCTTATGAATAATAAAATGGAATTTACTTTATTCCTTAATGTGATTAATTTGTTTATATCTATATGAATGTAGCGCCGAGCAATCAATTAAGAATATTCAAATTGGATCAGCGCCAGTATTATGATGGTAATAAATATAGTTTGAAATTACTCGCAGTGAAAAGTTTGTAATAAAAATGATATTATCTAGAATAAAAGATCGTTTAGAATGATCATATCATCGTAACTTCAACTTTAATAACCGAAAATGTAATGTTATTATAATTCACCAGAGATCAATTAATCAACTCAACTTAACAGAAGCTCCCATCCTTTCCACATGGGACGCGAAGGGAATTGTTGATGGGGGTAAATACTGTCCTCTTCTAACCCCTATTTTCTCTATATACATTTATGTATATGTGACCCGTCACGCGAAAGGGGACCATCTGAGAAGTTCCAAAAGTGTCGACTCTGGTCAGACTGCGCGATTTGCGCAGCCCGACCAGTGGTGAAACATTTCGCAAATTACAAATATTCTGAATCTAAAGTGATAATTCTACCTTCCTAGTATGTAATTATTTCCGAAATCCGCCTTTTTATTGGTCTATGCTGGATCCAATCATTTTACAAATATCTTTTTTACGGAGCTCCGAGATGGTCCCTTTTCGCATGACGAGTCACAAATATAAATAAACAAGAGTTACTGTGAGACTATCCATAGGTGGACTGCTGCGTGCGTAACAATTTCAGAATCCTAGTTACGACTATGATGTTATTATATGGTATATTTCAATGGTAGGATCTTTGAGACATTGTGCTTGTCTTATTTTCATTCTGAAAGTTAGGGCGTTGGCGTAATTATTCATAAGTTCAATTAAGTTTTTAATTTAATACCTCCATGTAATCAATAAATAATATCTCCATTGGTCTATACTGTAATTTAACATCATGAAGCAAACATGTAAAGATTTGTCCATACTAAAATGAATTTCTTAAATGGGATGCCTTTCGCGGAAGATTACAAAAAGCTGCTTGGTTAGAGGTGTTTTATTGAGTAATGAAAAAGAAATGTTTAAGGAAATCAGAGTACCTGGGTCTTGAAGGAAAAAAGAGAATTAAATTATATTATAGCCTTATAATAATCGAAAAGGGGTAGGAAGGAAAATAATCATCTTCACGAGTCAAGGGGTATCGAATCGATAAGAACTTCTCGAATACCCCTTGACTGAATGAATAGGTATTTTCTGTACGATTTATTTTTAGCCGGCCAATCAAAAGGTCAAACGCGATTTCTGTGACTGCCAATCAGAGAGCTTCTTACAAACGACATCGGTACCTTTTAATCCCTATGGCAACCTGTTGTATTCCGACGACTATGTAGATAACCCTTCATTCTTGGATAAAGAAAATGCGTCGCATCGAAGACGCTAACTTTCTAGTACGTTTTTAATGGGTGACAGATAGATTTATAAAATCAACAAAATATAAATCAGTTCCTTTTTATCAGAATGACATGAATAGTAAGCCGAAAGTTTCCTCATTGTCCACCGTGAATGTTTTTGCCGAATAACAAAAATAACATGTAATGATTTTGAGTTAACATGATCTACCCCCCCCCCCCCCCCCATTGTTCCATAGAAGAACATTTTGGACAGCCTTCTCTCTTTCCCCCCCCCCCCCCCCCCCCAAAAAAAAATGTATGAAATAAAAATAAATGAAATTAATGGCCACTTTTTTTATTATTATTATTGAAAGCAAATAAATTTCTATACTACATAGAATATAGTCAACGGGCGGCAAAACTACTTAATCCTAACTTGAATAAGCTGTAGCCACGAGATTTTGGACTTCTCCACATTAAAACACGTATATATCATATATATTAGAGATAAAAATCAAATAATCCCTTTTTAATTACAAATAAATGTGTAAATCGATTTGGATTGGACATTGCGCGTGATTGCTTTGTTTTAAACGTCGTGAATAAGTTGTTTCATAGCAAATCTAAGTTTTAAATTTATCGTAACATTGTGACTACCTGCAATATGGGTACTTTTCAAATTAAACTAAATTCAAATAAATATACAAATAAATAAATAATACATACATACATTTATTGGCATATATCGACACAATATGTCTTTAGCCATTTACAATACAGCAAAAATATGGCTTTGACACAAAATATAGCAATTTTTACAAATACAGTGTATCTCAAAATTCAATATACAAAATATCTAACATAGCTGAGTGTGCAACATAGTTAATGAACAGTGTTATCAAGATAGTTCTTACGAGCTTCAAATGCAGATGCGATAAACTTAACAGTATTTAGTACATTCCTTTTATTTGTTGTTGACATTATATTTATGAACTTATGTATATTAGGCCATGCTATTCTAAGGGAAAAATTACGTCTAATATCTAAATACTTAGGACAGCACAAAAGAAAGTGGTATTCATCTTCAACCTGACCAAAATTACATAATTTACAAATTCTCTCTTGCCTTAAGATATTATTATTACGACCGGTTTCGATTTCTAAATTATGTGAACTAAGTCTGAAACATGCAAACATTTTTAACAACTTTTCGTTTTTAATGTTATCAAGATATGGTTCATATTCAAAGTTTTCCTTAAATTTGCAATAACTTGATAATTTAGGTAAATGATTTATGTTATGGTACCATTCCTGCATATATTGATCTCGAAGCCTCGTTTTAAAATTTGAAACATAATTTATCTCTGAATTATAGTTAAGTCTTACATTTGTCAGATCTAGATGGTCAATCAGCGAATTCACTTTATTTTCCCATGATCCAGCATTTCCGTTATCAACGGAATCTGTGTATGACAATAATAGAGAATAGATAACACCTAAAATACTTCTAAGGAAACGGAGATGTAAATTATCAATTTCTTTACAACTTTAAGCGCCCCAGACTTCTGCTCCATATAAAAGTATTGGCACAACCATACTATCAAATAGGGATTGTTTATTCTTCACACTAAGAGGGATCCTATCGAAAACTTTCAATAAACCGTTATATGCTCTTAAAGCTTGGTCAGCAAGACTTTTAGTTGCCATTTTGAGACTTCCATTGATAATGAATAATAATAATAATAATGAAGACAAATTATAACAATAAACAAATAAATTGATTAATTCTTCGGCTCCCACAATATTCTCACACGAGATTTATTTTACACAGATAGAGGATTTTTATTAAAAATTGTCCTATTATTTTCTTTATTTATTTATTTATTTTCATATTTTATTCTCTTTATTTCTCTTGTCATTTAATATGTTTAAAAAAAAAGTCTGCTGGAAAAGAAGGAGAAAAACTACCGAATAAAAGAATTCATATGAAAATTCAAGTAAATTATCATTTCTAAATTATTTCTATTTATAAGACGGCTTAAGTATTGAATTTATTTCAAATTTTAAATTTCGCGTACTTCAATATATATGCATTCTACTATATTGGAGTATGCCATCGACAAGGTCTAAAACATTGAAAACTTAAACAGGTATTGATTTATTAAATAACTTGAAAATTCAAGTAAACATTGAAAAATCGTAATACACTGTCATCGAGGGTAGAAAAAGACGAATTTGAGAACCTTTCAATGTACCATCAAATTATTAAAAAGATATGTTGTCATTTGAACAGATATAGGAATTTCGATCAGTTTTTGTGATTGTCTATTTCGGTCACAATTTCCTAAAACTGAAGGGGTTAAGCGCAATTCTAAGGGTTAATTTCACATCTGGAAAGTAGCCGCGAGGTATTTTGATCTAACATACCTCCAGCTGTTTGACCTTTTTGTAAGAAGGTTACTGATTGGTCCGGCTCGTTTTCCGTTCTGTGACGTCACGCGTACAGAAATTACCCATTCAATCAGCCAAGGGTAAGATAAGTAAAACGTTCGTAACCCTTGGTTCGACAAGATGGAAAATAATATGCAAAAGGGAGAAATCATAGGTAATTCTTCTGTTTCCACAATTCTTACTATAACTATTGAGGTTTCTGTTAGAGATCATTTCAATGATTTGAACGCTGGTAAAAGACGACAAGATCGTAACTATTCTTCGAAAAAGCTCCAGTAAGAAATTTTTAATTCTTCAAAATCCATATTTTCGACAGAAGACAATATTATACATAACAAAGGAGCATAGTGTGCATATCGGTAACTCTGGCATTACCGAGTTAAGGCAGATACATATATCCAACTTGTCGATGTTAAGCGGATGACAAGGAGTGGTATAAATGTCACATGGCTGTATCCGTTTTCAATGTGCGAGTGATACTGTCTACTTATACTGGTTTTCAATCAATATTCTACAGTGTTCAGACACGATTTACAGTAAGTACCTCACGCAAAATCTTATGGGGCAGTTACACATGGCAATCGGTGATAGATCGGTTGTTCGTTTTATCCAGGTAAAGACGAAACCGACCAAAACCGATTATACAACCGACGTCTCCGATTGGCAGACGATTTGTCACTCACCACAAATTATTTGGAAAAGATGAGTTTCAGCGGTGAAAACTAACCGATCAGGATTTTTAAACTGTTTAAAATTCTCGATCGGTGAAAATTTCAAACGCATAGCGATTGACAAGCTATTTATAATCGATATCACCGATCTTTGACGGTGAACACATACGAATCACCGGTTGTATCCGATGGAAAGCGACAGACCTCTGGTCGACAGCCGATGGTAAATTAAGCAAATAAGCGATCATCACCGACCAAGCTCCTACTGGCCAACTATTTGTCGCCTACGGACAACTGATCTTCTTTATATTTTACCGATCAATAAGCCACTTATCGCTGATACCCTGTTACACATAAAGTCTGAAATGCTGACACCGATGACAACCGATCATATGAGAGAAATAATTTACCGATTAAGGACCGATTTAAGTCTCTTCGTATGTGTAACTGCCTCATTAAACGTAGATCTTCAAGTATATCCTTCTTCAGATCGCGATCTAAAGCGACCCGCAACGGTTCCATAAGCCGCCGAGTTGCGATTATGTACCCATTTTAGGCTATAGGCCTGACGGGTGTCATACAATGGATATTTTCGGAACTATTTTAGCTCACCTGAGCACGAAGTTCTCAAGGTGAGCTTTTGTGGTCGCATGATGTCCGACGTCCGGCGTCCGTTAAGCGTCGTGCGACGTCGGTTGTCAGTCGTGCGTCGTCAATATTTACCTTGTAGACACTCTAGAGGCCAATTTTTGTCCAAATCAACCTGAAAATTGGTCAGAATTATTATCTTGATAAAATCTCGGTCAAGTTCGAAATTTGTTCAAGTGAAGTCAAAAATGAGGTCAAGAGGTCAAATATTTGAAAAACCTTGTAGACACTCTAGAGGCCATATTTTTTACCCAAACAACCTGAAAAGTGATAATAATGATAATAATAATATCTTTATTTTATGAAGGTGAAACATTAATACAAATCTTTCAAAATTAACAAATTGAAATTTCTCTTTTTTACAATGTTGCCTTCAGTGAAAGAAAAATTAATGAAAAGTGATAAATTTGTTTAAATAATGATATCATGATAAAAAATAGGATGAAAGTCGCCGAAAAAGATGATGACAAATGATGACATATGAAAATAACAATGGACATAATATACAAGAAAATTCATGTATTAGTAAATCTTCGGACAGATACACCATTTACTTAAATAAATTAGATGCTTTCTGCATCGACTGTTGATTAAGTTAAGAGAAAATACTGTTTAAATTTGTTTTTGAAGCTAGATAAAGAAGATGCATTTCTAATGAAAATTGGGATTTCATTCCACACATGTATACTACTGTATGAGAAAGAACGTTTTTGTACAACGTATTATATTTTGAGTGTGTGATGTCATTATGTGCAGACGACCTTAAATTATAGTTACTGTTTTTACAAAATGAAGTTACCTTATTCATGTATTCTGGTAAATGGTTATTAAAGCATTTGAAAATTAAAACACCAGTATAATAATTACATCGGTTGTCAAATGTCATCCAGTTTAGTTTAGTGAAAAGCTCAATCGTTGGTGTTCCTGAAGAAGCGCCCAAAATAACACGAGCTGCTCTTATTTTAAGTATAGATAATTTAGAAGTCCTATATTTAGCACTTTTCCACCAAACTGTACAGCAATAATCAAAGAGAGGAAGTATGTACGAATTGTAAAACAGTTCCTTCATTTCTAAGGTGAGATAATTCGATATTCGTTTGAGTAATGTAATTTTACTGTTGATTTTAGAACTTGTTTTTTCAATGTGTGTATTCCAAGATAGATGGTTGTCGACATGTACACCCAAAATCTTATGAGATTCAACGACTTCAACGCAAACACCGTTTAGTTGTAAGCATAGGTTAATATTCTTTAATCTATGTTTAGGTCCAATAAGCATACATTTTGTTTTAATTGGGTTGACAAGCATATTATTCTTTGAACACCAAGAGAGTATAGATTTTAAACTCAAACTCATACAAACTCATGTCATTAATATAAATCAAAAATAGAAGCGGTCCTAATATAAAGCCTTGTGGGACACCGCTAGATATTATTTGTGGGGTGGAAAAATTATCACTACTCTTAATATACTGTTTTCTGTCGGACAAATAAGATCCAAACAATTCTAAGGCTTTGTTAGAAAATCTATGCAACTTTAATTTAATCAGAATGATTATCTTGATAAAATCTCGATCAAGTTCGAAATTGGGTCAAGTGGGGTCAGAAATGAGGTCAATGGATCAAATATAAGAAAAACCTCGAAGACACTCTACAGGCCATATTTTTTGCCCAATCAAACTGAAAATTGGTCAGAATTATTATCTTGATGAAATCTAGGTTAATTTCGAATTTGGGTCAACTAGGGTCAAAAATGAGGTCAAGGGGTCAAATCCTAGTAGAGCCTTGTAGACATTCTAGAGGATATATTTTGCTCAATAAACCCGAAAGTTGGTCAGAATGATCATCTTGATGAAATCTAGGTCAATTTTGAATTTGGTCAAGTGTGGTTAAATACTAGGTAAAGAGGCCAGATCTGAAGAGGGTTAACTCAGGTGAGCGGTTAAGGGCCACTTTGGCCCTCTTATTTATGAATTCCAATGTGTACCGAGCATATTCAGAAACTCTGTAAGCAGTTGGAGATTTAAGAATCTACTTAGTTCGAGTTCATAATGTGTACTTTAATTTAAATATCGACCTTAGGCTAGAAATAGATATTCATCTCGTCCATTTAGAAATTTTTTGGCCCCTTTTAATTCAATTCAGTACCCAAAATCATACAACATGAAGCACCGAGAGTACAGGAAAAACGACATATTTGCTTATTATATTGTATAGAAGATCTAAAAAGCTTTTGTCCTGTTTTTAACAACATTTTCATCATCTTAGATATGCTAGAGGATACCTTGAGTAATTTTTTAGATATCGTTTGCTTGAATTTTTTTAAAGATGATTAAAGCCACGACTTGATATTGCAAGTGTTTTAACTATGCTATAACTGTGTCTCACCAATTGTCAATACGTGCTTGTTTTTTTTTTTTTTTTTTTTTTTTTTTTTTTTTTAATTGTGTGTGTGTGTATGATTTAAGATGATATCTTTGCTATGAATTCATGAAAATTACTGTCTGAAGAAAAAGAGCACATACCAGAAAGTAACGTGAAAGTAACGAAGAAATAAATCTGCTTATACAGATTTTTCTTCTAACCCTTCAAATATTTTCATTATAGATATGCTAGTAAATACTCTAAAGCATTTAGTCGGAGCTTTTTAAAAAGTCTTGTTATACTCAATATTTTATTAAAATGGCGAGTTCTTGTATCAAAACTATGCAATTGCACTAGTCTCACTAATTGTATGCCCATAATTGTAATTTGGCATGATCTATGTTAAGAATTTGTTTATTAAAATGATAAACAAATACTAAGTATTTCAACTAATTTATTACCATATCTGATGTATTTCCTTATTTCATTTTTTTTAAAACAAAGAACAGAAATACCACCGTTTTTGTGATCATAAAGGCTTCTTACATAATGTAGACAGTAATATCTCTCAATTTCCTTATTTCATTTTTTTTAAAACAAAGAACAGAAATACCACCGTTTTTGTGATCATAAAGGCTTCTTACACAATGTAGACAGAAATTTCTCTCAATTTCCTTATCATTGATATACGAATGAATATCGACCAAGGAACTGTCATTTCAATGTAAAAGAGAATACCAGTATCCAAAAATATTTCTAATAAGAAAATTGATTAAGTTAAATAAGGACAGAGTTAATATTTTAATACAATTTGCGCTGAATTAACCGGTTGTCATACAAATATGGGTATAGCATTTATTTTGAATGAGATCAAAGAATCGATCAATATAAATGGTCGTTTAAAAGTTAAATACAAGTGAACTTTTTATCTATTAAAGCAATAGCCTATCATGATACAAGTTAAAGTATATTTTCTCTTTAAGGCCAATTAAAATATGCTGTCAAACACATACTCTTTCATAAGTGTCGTCGGTTAAATTGATATTAGAATATCATGATGAATTTGGTTTGGTTCTACAGCATCGATATACCCAGGGTTTACTGTAATCATCTCTTTTCCTAAGCTACTCTTATTTTACTTTAAAACTCCATGAATTTATTTGATCCTGTATCACGTAACAAAGAAATAAATTGATGTTAAAGTTAAAATCAAAGTAATAAAAGTAACAGACTTAAACTTCTTTATGAAAACATGTCCTTGTACAATCGTTATAATGGAATAGGGCATTTTAGAGGATTTGAACAAAAATGAAACAATTTTTGTTACAACAAAAAACCAATCTGATAAAGATCTCGAATTCTATTTAACCAAGAGATGGGGTTAATCAGTTGCAAAAATATCAACAGTATTACAACATTACTTGATAAATTTCTATAAAATTTAAAATGCTTGCTGAGTAACACTCTCTATGATCAGCATATATAAACAACATATACACAATATTGGTTAGAAACTTAAGTCAGCTCTTATGATTGATAAAAAGTCATAAGAAGGACACCCTAGGAAGAGAGTCTTATTGTCTTTTATTCATAGACCTGTTTATAGTATTTAGCATTCAAACTCTAGCATGAAGAGAGTGTGGGAAGTCAAACAATTTCTAATTAACGTTTGTCATATCCTATAGCATCATGTCCACATTATAAGGTACTAATTTGGAAAACTGAATGACGGATACTTCTGACATTTATATACTAGGATATTGGCAAAAATTCTTGTAAGGATCTGTTTGACCTTGTTCTTTGATGCATTCTTAAATTGTTCGAAAAGGATTTGATCATGCCTGGATTCAAGTATTTATTAAGAACCTCTAAAAATTTACAGTATGTTTGAACGGATGATTACTAAAAATATCAAATATGAACAATATTGAATATTTCAATATCTAGCTAAACAAAAGGAAGAAAATGGTTAACCTTAGCATTAATTAATAAAACATATATCGGATTATTTTTTCCAAATAATGAATACCCCCTTCATTTAAGTAAGTAAGTTATCAATGGAAATTACATGCATTAAGAGAAACAACATTCAACACAAATTTTATTTTAACCTATATATTAACAGATCGCTGATGTCAATCAAAAATTGATTGACCAACCAAAACACTCCATTATGATGAGATGAATGTTGAACTTCAACATTGGTGCCATTTTCCCCCAATTTTGTTCGTGGATGGGAGACTGTAAACGCCACAACTACAGCGGGAAGAACAATTTGTTCTCTGTTTCATGTCCATGATTTTGTTTATTTTTTAAGATAAATAACATTTCGATGTTTGAGGGGTATATCAATACGGAGGTTAAGGGACGAGGTCAGCGATAAGTTTATTGATTACACTTCAGTATATCGAGGACAATCGTCCGTTTAAAAAAGGTAATCCAATTTTATTTCCTTAATTAAATGCTAAATATATACTTGTCTGAAATGTGGAAGACTTATCAAATTAAAATTGTACTATTTATCTGTAGCATTGGTTTCTAGGACAGAAAGATTTTCATTTGCTTGAGTCTGCTATCCTGTATCGTAATATGTATTGGAACCGATACAGCGAAACCGTCTGTTTCACGAATATCAGTACTGCATTGAGGAATTTGATTTGTTATCGGTTTCCATGGGCTTGAAAACGAGAACGTCTACATGTTTTATTGAAGTATTAATTTAATTTATTATACTAGTCTCAACTAGATACTTTGGAACGTGAACAATGTGTTTTGTGTTCTTTTCAACAATAACATAGTGAATGGATAAAAAGTTGTTTGTTTAGGTAAGTGAGCCAGGGTCGTCGATTAAAAGATTACGAAAAGTAGCACACATAAATCCTGCATGGTTTCTGGAAAAGCAAGGGGCTAGGATATTCCACCTGAAACAGTTTTGATAACGTGCTTGGTCGACCAAAATAACGAAACTACAGTTTTACTGAAGGATTAGATACTCGGCTCAGAATCATAATTTTTGTGTTTCACAGTAGTCCATTAAAACCCGAAAACTGAGTAAGAATTTCCGGTCATATCACCTTATAATCCAGCCTCTTCATCGTGCCAGCATCCAAAGTATGGCAACGAGAGCTGTTGAAATCGATGTTTTAGCCTTACAATAGGCCAGTTATTGTCCCTAATGGCATTTGCAAGTGTCCTTGATTTAATCAATCAGAGTAATATGACTATGCGCGATGGCGTTCCGAAATTCAATTTGTCGCTACCGCCAAACTCGAACACTTTGCTTGATCTGATAAATGTCTACACTACTTTTCGTTACCGCCTTTATTTGCTGTAATACTCGACCAACTTTTTTCTCGTTAGATGCATTCGATCTGTTGCACGAGCAGAAAATATGTTTATCACATTCGAGTATCTTTACTCAACTGAGTATGACTTTAGGAATAAATTTCATCACAACTGTGTACATAGTGACCGGCATAACTAAAGCAATGTCATATCAGTAAATTGATCGATTTCAGGGTAAAATTATTTGTCATTGAAAAGTGATGCGTTATTTTTGGTGTTCAGTATATAAATGAATTGCTTCAGTTTGGTTTAAAAGTTTAGATATTACGTTTCTATCAATATTTGATTGCCGAAATCTCGTGCTATCTTGTCGAAGGACAATAAAATCGATCGTATGCTTAAACGCCTAAAAACATAGTTCTGCGATCTAGATAAAAATTTTCGTGAGACATTGAAATGTGACCCAGCTTTGCTCGTGAGTACAAACCGGGGAACAATTCTATAACGTTTTACATCCTGAACGTAGACCTAGTAACGCACTTCTTTTAGTGTTTTGAGATCTTGCTGACTCGAGGAGTTATATGTTCGTTCGTTTTTACATTATTGTACCACGAAAAAGATTACTGTTCATGCCATTCATTTGTTAGACAAATAATTCTTGTTCCATTCTTGCTTTTTGCTTAAAATATATGTAATTTATTTACAGAGGATAATTGTAATATTGAGGCCACGAGTGGAAATATAGCTTTTCGTTTTTCAGTCAATAGAAGATATACTGAACAACAAAAATAACGCATCACTTTTCAATGACAAATAATTTTACCCTGAAATCAATCAATTTACTGACATGACATTACTTTAGTTTGACCGACCACAAGGTACACAATTGTGATGAAATTTATTCCTGAAATTACTCAGTTGAGTAAAGAAACTTGAATGTGATAAACATCTTTTCGGCTTGTGCAACAGATCGAATGTATCTAACGAAAATAAGGTAGTCGAATATTACAGCAAATAAAGGTGATAATGAAAAACAGTGTAGACAATTATCAGATCAAGTCTTCCAGTTTGGCGGTAGCGAAAAATTGAATTTCGGAACGCAATCGCGCATAGTCATATTGAACCAACTCATTAAATCAAGGACACTTGCACCTGTCATGAGGGATCATAATTCGTCCAATGTAAGGTTAAAACATCGATTTTAACAACCCTCGTTGCCATACTTTGGATAATGACACGATGAGGAGGCTGCATTATAAGGTGATATGACCTGAAATTCTTACTCTCTATGTCGCAGTATTTTTATTAGATTTGAGTGGACTAGTGCTTACAGTGAACCACAAAAATTATAAATCTGAGCCGAGCATTGAATCTTTCAGTAGCTTTAGCCATATGTAACACCCCATGAGCAAGTCAATGAAATGGTCCATTCAGCTCATGCAATTACGGACTTTCTTCGCACCTTTTTTAATATTTCACCAACCGGAATTCTCTTAAAATCGAACACATCAAATACGAGATTGCAATGAGAGTCAAAAAAGAGCACGATAACCCTAGGTTTTGAGTCAGATTTTGGCAGCACGAACAGCAAATGGATAGCTATATTGGGAGCAGGTCTTGAAAAAATTCAGAAATCCATGTGTCAGACATTCTTTGAGTACAATTTTGTACATGGATTCACGCACTAGTCACTTTTACTGAGCAATGGAAACCTACTTTAATTTCAAAATTTTGATGTTTGGATTTGTCGCCTTTATGAGTGTGTAACTCTTCAATGCATATGTATACGTTATCGTCCTTTTTGACACAAATCAAAAATTGGTCAACCTTTATTTTTATAAAACCATTCTTTCAAACTTTTTATTATGAAAAAAAGTTATATCTTAAAAATCAAGCAATGCGTTATTTTTGATGTTCAGTATATTAAACTAACAAGGATACACCAGTATTCGTAGGGATGTTGTGCAAAAGCAAGACGAAATTCCACTTCTTGAAATATTGTCCTTTAGAGCGCCATTTAGCGCGCAATAACATCGTAATAATAACATTTTGACCTCATCGATATGATAGGGTCTGCTTAGATGACGTCAAGCGATGTGAAAATATCGAATGCAAGGTTTAATCTTTTCGTAATTTTACTGGTCAAGCTGTGACATAATGAGGTAATACTGTACACAGTACATCGAAGTTTCGATTACAGTCAACTCCCATCTTAAAGACATTCAATACAACGACATTTTCACTTACCGACACAAATTTGTTGGGAACGGATTTACACAGTGCATTTTTCATATGATATAACGGAATTCTCGTTTTTCAGACACTGACACTGATTTTTTAGGGAACGAAGGCGCTCATTTCCTATGTAAATTTATTCATTACAACGACCTAAAAAATATGGTCAAGATGGTGTTTTACACAGAAACATAGACATGATAGATACCACCCAAAATATGTTGATGATTGACTTTTCTTAAAGTATGAAATGTGTGAAAATGTTTGACATGATAATTGTCACTTTTAACACCTTAAGCCTTTCAATACACCTTTTTTCTTATGTCTTCATTTGTTTGTAATTTGTTTCTCCTGTTTTGCTATACAGAAAGTGTTAGTTTAAAGACCATTTCATTTTGATATTGATAGAAATACATATGGCACATCAAGTTTAAAAAAAGATATATTCAATAAAGGATTTCAAATTATCAATCTTAAGGTTCATGTAAAGTGTTTGAGACCCAAATTTAAGGGCGCTTTATTAGCCAAGAAAAAGCAGTATGTCCAGGTATATTGTATATCAAAATGAAGATATTCATGAGCCCAAGCAGTTGAGCAACATTAGACAGCCATAGCTATAGCGATAAAGCCAAAACATTGTGGAAAAGGGTCATTTTGTACAGAACAAGCAACTGCATCACGGTTGGATAAATTTGGCTCATATTTTAACACAGTACAGTCTACAGTACCACTCAGGTACTACTACAACCTCAGATATAAAACTCGGTCTCAAAAGGCTCCTTTGAAACAATCAATTTCCATTTATTTTGTCAACATATTTGTCAAACCGGTTTGGTCTGTTTTCAAAATAGATGTTAGGTATGGTGCAACAGCACACCATAATATTGTGAAATATTTTGGATATACTGCCTTTTCTTGGCATATGAGGTGCCTTTAAAATTTGGTCACAACCACTTTACATGAACCTTAAGGTTCATGTAAAGTGTTTGAGGCTCAATTTTAAAACACTTCATTTGAAGAAGAAAAAGTAGTATGTCAAGGTATATTATATATAAAAATGAACCTATTCAAGAGCACAAACAGATAGGCAACATGAGACTGCCATAGCTATAGCGGTATAGCCAAAACAATGTGGAAAAGGGTCATTTTGTACAGAACCAGCCACTGCAAGACTATTGGATAAAATTTGTCCATATTTGAACAAAGTACAGACTAAAGTACTACCCAAGTACTGCTACAAATGTTGCTATAAAACTCGAGCCCAAAACGTAGTTATGCAAGCAATTTATTTTGACTTATTTTATTAACACATATGTCATATATGTCATTCTAATTTTGTAAACGTGTAGATCTGTGAAAGGTATGGAGTCTTGTCACAACATAAATGGACATTAATAGTTTTCATACCTGTAAGGTTGTATAGCAGTATATCAATTTCTATTTCAAAAAAATGATTATATGTAGTAATTTATTATAGATCAATGAATTCAAAAAAATTTAATTTGAAATAAATCGCAAATAATATTCGACAAAAATTATGGTGTGCTGTTGCACCATACCCAACATCTATATTGAAACAGACCAAACCGGTTTGACAAGTATGTTGACAAAATGAATGGAATTTGATTGGCTAATGAAGCGCCTTTAAAATTAGGTCTCAAACTCTTTAAATGAACCTTAAGAACTGAAAAAGTGTTTACTTTAGTTTGTACATATTGTATTCACGGTATATTGATTTAATGTATGCTGCTTTTTTGACGAGCCTGCATTGATTGACTTTAGTTTCCATTCGATACACCGACATTTTCGTTACAACGACAATTTTCTTGAAAAACGAATGAGATCGTTTTAACGAGAGTCGACTGTATATACAGGAAACGGAAAATATACACACGTACATGTATTAATATTTGGTATGATAGTCACACATCCCGTTACAATTATTATCTTGTCTATTTACGAATGTTGAACCGGGTATCATTTTATGTACATTTTCTGAAATTGAAGCAGACAAAAGTAAAGTTTTTCAAAATACGAGGAAATTCTATTTATTCATAAACATCTCAGACAGTTTTGTCCCTATAGTCCAAAGTACGATCGTGATAAATAAGATTGTACGAGCATCCCAGGTCATAAATCTTCCTGAATATGCAGGGGGATTTTGTCAATAACTAGATATGCAGAAACTCTGAATTTTGTTTTGGTTAAATGCGACTAGCACGCATGATTTCCTGGAGAGTAGAGAGAAATCCTTCACATGATGACTTAATGACGAATTTATCCGTTCACTACTGTAATCATGTTACTATACATTAGCTTACTTGACGCGAATTTGATGCGAATTTGACGTCTGTGGGAAAAATGATTAAGAACAATTACCGACATATTTCATCAATTCACAAAATAAACATTACATATGAAAACGCGAGCAAAGCCAAGTACGAACAATCAGATTTTTATTAATCTAAATTGCAGGGATCAGATTCGGGTTAATAAAACCGCGCTTAATAACATCTTAAAACATCATATGTGAAGATATCACCGTTCAGCTTCACTACAGGAACTCCTTTCTATTGACCAAAGGTCAGATGACCTATAAAGATTGTGTAGTAGCCGTCCGTACCTTCCCCTCTCTCTCCCTCCCTCTCTCTTTTTTTTCTCTCTCTCCCTCCCTCCCCCAATCTCTCTCTCTCTCTCTCTCTCTCTCTCTCTCTCTCTCTCTCTCTCTCTCTCTCTCTCTCTCTCTCTCTCTCTCTCTCTCTCTCTCTCTCTCTCTCTCTCCCTCTCTCTCTCGCTCTCTCTATCTCTCTATCTCTTTCTCTCTCTCTTTCTCTCTCTTTCTCTCAAGGGATAATTGGAGGATAATATAGATTTGATCTATCGGACTAATCTATCGGAAAACACGGAAATGGGAGGTTACGGGCACCCAAAATATTCTCGTCAAGACGATATGGTCCACAAATATTTTAATTGTTGGTTCATTGAAAATCGTGCGGATCCGTCGAGAACATGGGCAGATGACATTGAGGATTTGCACTAGTAATATTCTCGTTACGCGGAAAAGGCGGAATAACATATTTTTGGATTTCTTTGAAGTTTTTCCAGGATTCTAGGATAATATTGGGCTTTTAAAGAAGTTTCCATTTAAAAAATGTGGTCGATCTGTTAGAAATCACAGTAAATTGGCTTTATGGTTTTGTTTACTCATCATATTCTCGGTTGTCGAATTGATTAAAGACACAAATATTGAAATTTTTAAAATTCTCTTTAAACTTTAATAGGAATTATTTTATGGTTTTGAATTAGATTCTTTGTGAAAATCCGATGAAAATACTGCCAAAGGAGCCCATGGGATTATTGCTAAAGCAATAAGTGTGCTTGGTATTTTTACTTGACACATTCTCCTTAAATTAATAAAATTCTTTAAATACATACATATATATATATATAATCAGATTAAAATGTGAAAAAAACTCGATAGTTAAAGTTCACATTTTTTTATATAAAACAATCAATATTGGTTCTATCCTTATGCCCATTGTTAGAATGGGGCTTTACGCCGCTTTTAATTTTTTTTTTTTCAATCATTCGCGGAGACTGAAGCTTGTTACTACCTAGCAATAAATAAAGGACTTCAATATATTCTCCGATTTTGGACTTACAAGCAAGAAGCATTTAAATATTGATATATCTTTTTTACACACCTTATACCGACCGAATTTTGTTCAGCTTAAATGCAAAAGGAAATCTCTTTAAGGTTCATGTTTTAAGGTTATTTTTAATAACCAAATTTAATGCTGCTTATACGAAAAAGATAGTTTGACCAGCTTAACAAAATATCAAATTAAAGCGGTAGATGAGCAAAAGCAGTTTCACAATATTAAAGGTCCCATCTCATTTCCATTTGGGGAAAAAGGATATTTTGTTCAAAACCAAAACTTCATAAAGGCTCGATAAATTTTACCTAAATTAGTTCAGAATGTAGACAAATGTTCCAACAAGGTACTACAACCGTAGATATAAAATTCTGTGTCATTTTTTTTGAAACAATCAATTTCCATATATTTTGTTAGAGTACATGTAAACAGGTTTGGACTGTTTTTGAAATAGATGTGAAGTATGGTGCAATATTACACCATAGTATTGTGAAATATTTTCTGCGATTTATTTCAAATTATCGTGAATTCAAAGATCTATATGAATTACTATATAATTATCGTTTTGTGAAATAGAAATTAATATATATTGCTTAACAACCTTACAGGTATATAGTCTGTTAAATATATTTATATTGTGATAATACACCATACCTCACATAGATCTACACGTTTACAAAATTAAAATGGCATATATGACATGTGTGTTTATAAAATAAGTCAAAATAAATTGCTTGCATAACTACGTTTTGGGCCCAAATTTAATACAAATGGTTGTAGTACTACCTGGGTAGTACTTTAAAGTGTACTTTGTTAAAATATGAGCCAATTTCATCCAACAGTCATGCAGTTGCTTGTTCTATACAAAATGACACTTTTCCATTTTTTGGCTATAGTATTATAGCAATGGCAGTCATATGTAGTGTACCTGTTTGTGCTCAAAAATAGCTTTATTTTGATATATGCTATACCTGCTTTTTCTTGACAAATGAAGTGCCCTAAAAATTGGGTCTCAAACACTTTATATGAACCTTAACATGTTTCCCAAAACCAACCTAAGGCTGTGATTGAGGAGATAAGCGACCGTGTTTTATATAGCAATGTTTTGGTTAACTATGGCCACATGTTTCCTATACCTGTACCGATCTCAGTTCATAACACATTCTGTCTGTCTACCTTGAATATTCACTAATGATGACTGGCATCTGGGGAAAAACAACAACATCGCGGATTGTTTATTTCGTCTGTGAGCTCAGAGAGAATTTGCAATTACGTGTGCTACAAATGTTCTGTATATCAATACATTCTAGGGATTTAAACGTGCTCCATTGATTTATTTGCTGAATTCTGTATAGTGTTAATGAACTGGGAATATTTTAGTGGACAATTCAGACATCACAAAATAAAAAAAAAAAGGTGTTTCTTTTTGCCAATTGGATTCTCTTTTGAACTAACTATACTTTGTGTAATTTAGGTAAGTGTAAAAGATTCTGGGTTGCATGTTTTCTTTATTTTTTATGTATCAATGATGAGTCAGTATGTAAGTCGATATGAACTTTGAGGTTTCGGCGTCACACTGTAATGTTCATTAAGAATTAGGCCTATCGTTTCTTTTGTTGAAAACAGTGTCGGTTTTAGGAAGTTGTTTCATCCAATAGTGTAAACATAGATTATTCATTCTCAAAATCAAAAGTTGCAGTTTCTGTTAGGAAGACGATGACAAAAAGTAAACCCAAAATCGAATGTTTTCAAAATACGGAATACACCTAGTGCCATCGAACTATGATACAACGCGGGGTTCAAGAGATGCATTTGAGTCTCGAAATACGCGAGTAGGACGGCGAGGCGCGACACAAGGATATAAGTCGAAGGGAACACGAGAGTACAAGGTAGACACTTAGTATCGTTATCCGATATTTTCTCCATTTTGCTGTCGTAAGCGTACACCCACGTTCTAGTCGTATGGATTGCTCGTCCTTACACATCGTACACTCATGGGTATTGCCATCGCAGTCTCGTCTTATCGTCGTCGTGGTAAGGTACCATTTAATCGTGTTATCACAATTGCACTGCCGTGTTGTAGTTATCGCAATATTTAGCTCTTGTACTCACGTGCTCCCGTTATTACACTGTCGAAGACATGTGTTTCCGTTATCGTACTGTAGTACTCACGTGCATTCGTTGTCGCACTGTCGAACACACGTGTTCCCGTTATCGCACTGTCGCACCCACGTGTATCCGTTGTCGTACTGTCGTACTCACGTGTATCCGTAGACGTACTGTCGCACTCACGTGTTCCCGTTATCGCACTGTCGCACCCACGTGTATCCGTTGTCGTACTGTCGCACTCACGTGTTTCCGTTGTCGTACTGTCGCACTCACGTATATCCGTTGTCGTACTGTCATACTCATGTGTTCTCGTTGCCGTACTGTTTTACACATGTGTTCCCGTAGTCGTATTGTCGTACTCACGTGTTCCCGTTATCGTATTGTCGTACACACGTGTTCCCGTTATCGGATTGTCGTACTCACGTGTTCCCGTTGTCGCACGGGTTTCCGTTATCGTACTGTCGTACTCACGAGTATCAGTTGTCACTGTCATACTCACGTGTTCCCGTTGTCGTATTGTCGTACTCATGTGTTCCCGGAGTCGTACTGTCATACTCATGTGTTCCTGTTGTCGTACTCATGTGTTCCCGTTGTCGTACTGTCGTACATACGTGTTCCCGTTATCGTATTGTCGTACTCACGTGTTCCCGTTTTCGCACGTGTTTCCGTTTTCGTACTGTTGTATTCACGTGTATCAGTTGTCACTCTGTCATACTCACGTGTTCCCGTTTTCGTACTGTCGTATTTGTGTGTTCTCGTTGTCGTTATGTCATACTCACGTTTCCCGTTGTCGTACTGTCGTATTCATTTGTTCCCGTTGACGTACCTTCGTACTCACGCGTTCTCGTTATCGTATTCTCATACGCCTACTTTTGGTCGATTCTTTCGTACGAGATCACGTTTCTCGATGCAATAGTACCGTGAAGTTTTGTCGAGTTATTTCAATGATTCTCTCATGTTGTCAGTCATATTTTCGCACCGTTCCATCGTAAATCAATACCATTTTCTCGTAATGCTGTTGTCGTATTCTCTCACTCATGTATACCTGTTGTTATATTGATATAGATCTGACGTCAAAATGCGAAAATCACTAACAGGATTTTATGACATGTTTAACAGAGTGGGTATCTATTTCATGCTGATCCCCGGTGGCGGCAAATATCCTTGCCGACGTTTGTCTCTCACCAATAGGTAGATAATCGTAAACCTATGTGAGATAGCAGTCGGAGGCTAGGAAAGGGTGAAATGGTAGTACAGGTTAAAGAAATACCAGGAATCCATTGTTCCGGCCGCCGCGATATAACTGCAAGATTGTTGAAAGCGGTGTTAAACCCATTCAAGCAAACAAACAAATTTCATGCTGAATAGGGTAAAGCAAAATTTCATTATGTAAACTAGTTGTACGAGCACGTATATCATTCATATTCATACTAGAGATCGTCGATGCATTTCTACAATTGGTGAATGACTCTCATAGCCATTTGACTTTATATTTTATTATTATTTCAGCTGTAATTCATCAATTTTAAAAATCAAAGTACTGAAAGTAGTGATAAGTTGGAATGCGTTCAAGAGACGGTGACCTCAAGCCACTAACGAAGCTGACGCCTTCTGCCCACCACAGGTGATCCTGTCTTTTGACGGGCGTATATAAATCAATGTATTTCACAACGAGAGGCGCTTAAACCCCTGAATCGCTTATACAGGACTGAAACTGATGAAAGAAAACTGATAACAAGAGGGCCTGAATTCGATTGGTAAAGTGGATCGCATCCATGAAACTTTCTGGCATAGTTTCATTCAAACATTGTCTAATTGTTGAAGGGGATATATCATTCGAAGAATAAACAGAGATGATAGGCCATACCCACCCATTCATTACAAATAAGCCATGCCCTGCAAAACTATATTTATGGGCTAATCAAAATTTTGCCAATAATTTTTTTGAAGAGGGTCATCAAAGGAACATTCTGGTAAAGTCTCATTGAAATCGGCCCAGTGATTCAGGAGGAGATGTCATTCAAAGTTTTCTGGCTCAAAATAAGGCCCGCCCTGTCACGCCCGTATTTATGGGCCAATCAAAAAAATCGTGAACAATTTTTGAAAAGGGTCACCGAAGGTACCCAAAGTGGTAAAGTTTCATTGAAATCGGCCGAGTGGTTCAGGAGGAGATTTCGTTCAATGATTTCGGGCTCGAAATAAACCTCTCCCTTCCACGCTCATATTTTTGGGCCAATCAAACTTTCGCGAACAATTTCTGAAAAGGGTCACCTAAAGAACATTCTCGGAAAGTTTGATTGAAATCAGCCCATTGATTCAAGAGGAGATGTCGTTCAAAGGTTTAAGGCTAAAAAAAACCGCCCTGCCACGATCATATTCATTTGCCAATCTAAATATCGCGAACAATTTTTAAAAAGGGTTTTCAGGAAAATTCCGGTAAAGTTTAATTGAAACCGGCGTAGTGGTTCAGGAGGAGATGTCGACCAAAGATTTCGGGCTCAAAATAAGCCCCTCCCTTCCATGCTCTTATTTTTGAGCCAATCAAAATTTCGCGAAAAGTTTAAGCAAAGGGTCACCTAGGAAAATTTCTCGGAAAGTTTAATTAAAGTCAGCCCATTGATTCAAGAGGAGATGTCGTTCAAAGGTTTCAGGCTCAAAATAAGCCCAGCCCTTCCAAGCTCATATTTATTTGCCAATCTAAATATCGCGAACATTTTTTTAAAAGGGCCTCCCAAAATAATTCTGGTTAAGTTTCAATGAAATAGGTCCAGTGGTCCAGGAGGAGATGCCGTTCAAAGAGTTCGAGCTCAAAATAAGCCCCGCCCTACCACACCCAAATTTATGGGCCAATCAGAATTTAGCGAACAATTTGTGAAGAGGGTCATCCACGAAACACTTTGGCAAAATTTCGTTGAAAGCAGCCTAGCGGTTTAGGAGAAGAAGATGTTTTTAAAAAAGTTGTAGACACACGACGCACGACGGAGTCAGTGCTTAGATGAGCTTAAAAGGAAGAAAATGATACGAACCATACATGCGAGTAGTGGACGCACCGGCGGACACTTATACACTCAAAACAGTTTCTATGTTATTTTTCAAATGACTTCTGTTCCATTTGAGTTATCAATTTCTTTTTCACTTAGAATTGTCGCAAAGTGACCACAAGCGCCTTGTCCTTGATGAAAAGCTATTTTCGCAGTGAAGTCTTTGACTTCATGAGTTGAAATACCAAGACAATTTTTGGACGAAGTTCAATTGTGACTTCGACCTTCACGACTCCAAAATTGGGCGCACTCTTGGGTCATTGACAACATTTGTATCGAGTTTTATGATTTGAGTCAATTGGTTGTTCAGTTAGAGTGGAAACAGTTGGCAGTTAAAGTCTACTCATGATCCCGAAACAATAGGGCATTTCTTTGGGTCATGGGAAATATTTGTGTAAAGTTCCGTTATTGCAGGTCATTTGCGGAAAACAAACGGTCAATGGACTGACAGACAGACATGATGAAATCAATATATGCTCCTCTACTTCTGAGTTAATAACATCGTGACATTGACAAGGTGGACGATTTTGGAATGATTTAGGAATGATGTTGAATGAGTGAGCGGAGCGAGTTTTGAGTGAAATTTAAAGGCCGGAATCCAATGTCGCTTATTTTGTTCATGCTGAACAAAATAAGCGATATGTAAATCCCCCCTTTAATAAAACACGCATAAAAGTTCCATCAATAGCTGCCTATTGCGTTAAGAACCAATCAGACGCTTTAATTTTCAATAATGTCAGTGAAATCGCGATTTGGTTCTTACTTTATTCATTTTGAATGTACATGTTGATCTTATTTTTTCTTAGTAAATTTGAGCGTTTTTGAATGGTTTGTGTGAGTGTTTGGAATGAATGAATGGAGCGCTGAGTGAGCGATTAAGTATGTTTTTGATTGAGATGAATGTCAATTTCACGATGTAACTAACTGTAAGGTGTTGTTCTTAATAAACATTCATGTAGATAACTGCAATATGACGGAAAACAAACGACAATATGTTGGAAAAAGCTGAAGATTTTTATTTCGTAACAGTAGACAGAAATGTACAATATAACAATTTGTCAAAAGCTAAATGTGTAATAAATTCGTTCAGAAAGAGAAACTATACCTCTCAAAGAAGCTATAACATAATTCTACGAAAAACAGGGAGCGACATTACCAAATAAGCAGATCACGTGTTTGGCCTGTGCTATTGCCACAATACTGAGAAAAGAGATCACGACATTACCAAATAAGCAGATCACGAGATTGGCTAGTGCTATTGTATATAGCTGACCTTATTGGACTTATCACATGATTTCCAAATATAGTAATGCAAACATGTGCTACTAGTAAATTCTTACGCAACTTTCAATAAATAGCGGTTTAAACATAAATAAGCCTGTTAATAATATGCATGAAGTAATAGTTGTGTAATTGTACAGCGTCATTACTTTTTTGATGATATAAACTGTATGTCTATGTCAAGTTGAGATATATGAAATAGGTCGAAGTGTATTCACATCCTGTTCACGTGATATGTGTTCTCAAATAATCCGAAATGAAATTATCTTGTGTTCATTTTGCGGTTTTGATAAATCTAAGTTGGAATTGCTCCGCATTCCAACTTAAAATCCAACTTAAAAAGTGCCATTCTATAACTTTCGTAAAAAGTGCAAACCGTCAGAACTTGAAGAGTACCATTCAATTTAAGGTGGATTCTACAATTATATAAGATAAACATTTGTTTTAAAAATTCCATTTCCAATTCTTCCACGTGGTTTCTCCGCTAAAATAAGTTATCTAAGGCCAGGTATTAACAGGTGGTATGAACGCCCCCACAGACTGGCACCAATTCAAATATTCCACCTCTCTGACTCATTGTGTTTTAGGTATTTCGGATGGTTTGATATAGCTGGAAGATAGGGGCAAATAACGTAAATAAAAATTTATTAGTACAGTAAATAACATTGTAAACTCGACACTCACTTCTTTTAAAAACCATTCACTCACTCAGCCATTCTAAACACTACTCAAGCCATTCAAAAAACGCCCGAAAATCATATATTCATTAACAACAACAACAACAACATTCAAAAAGCTCAAAATTTTCATGGTTTCTCTAACTTGCTTCAATTTGAAGCTTCTACTTTGTTTGTCAAAAAAGCATATTTTATCACCTCCCTTTAAATTCATTTAAAAAAATCTCGTGCATCTCACAGTTGAATACCTCTACCCTACTTGCATAGCTTCAAATGGGTGTTAGCGCATTTTCTCTCAGACAGCGGGCTGCCAGTTTACCTATGTATTTGAACAACGAAACGGCATCAATTCTACTTCCGGGTAGCATCTTTCGGAGTCAAAATAGCAAAGAAAGAAGTTCATTTAGGACAGGTCAGGGTTAACGAACACGATGAAATTATAAAGTAAGTCTTAATTCAAAGAAATTGCAAACGATATTTTTTGGTGGAAGAAACTTTGAATATCTTTTTCTTTGCCATTGAGAACATTATTGTAACTTAACTTTATTTCATTGAAATATATCTGGATAAATCAGTCAAAGTTGACATGTAAAAGAATAGAATATCGAACAAATATATTTTAAAACAATACTTTATATTCCTTAGAAAATAAAATCGATTTTTGGAAATTGTATTTGCAAAAAGTGAAAAAAATGAAGAAAGAAGACTTTTGAATCTATCTATCTATCTATCTATCTATCTATCTATCTATCTATCTATCTATCTATCTATCTATCTATCTATCTATCTATCTATCTATCTATCTATCTATCTATCTATCTATCTATCTATCTATCTATCTATCTATCTATCTATCTATCTATCTATCTATCTATCTATCTATCTATCTATCTATCTATCTATCTATCTATCTATCTATCTATCTATCTATCTATCTATCTATCTATCTATCTATCTATCTATCTATCTATCTATCTATCTATCTATCTATCTATCTATCTATCTATCTATCTATCTATCTATCTATCTATCTATCTATCTATCTATCTATCTATCTATCTATCTATCTATCTATCTATCTATCTATCTATCTATCTATCTATCTATCTATCATCTTTTCTTTCTTTCTCTCTCTCAGTTTAAATTAAAGCTGACTGATTTTCTCCTTGTTTTATAGGAACTTTTAAAATGCTCATTCTACAGAAATTCTTCAGTTCTGGTATTAGGACTAGATATGAAAGGTTTTCTAATACCGCTGTGTGCGACTAATCACGAATTCCAGTCTACTAATTAATTAACCTAACTCCTTTGAGAGTGAAAAAGCCTGTTTGTGACTGATTTATTACCTTTACATGGATGTAAAAGATCACAAGTAGAAAGTGTTTGGATTGCTCAGGACGCAAAGATATACATCGTCCGGTATAAGGGCAAGTAACAATTTTGTCTGCTCACTTACAAAATGTGATATTAGCCGACACCATTTCCCTTGTTATATGCAGTAAACCTTATGCAGAATTAAATAAAAATGAAGTGGCTAAGAGCATTGAAAGCGTTAATGAAGCGAAAAAATATCTTCAATCAAAATTGTGCGTAAGAACCTCGGTTTAAAAGGACGATTTTTGGTGACACTAAGCTCAAATTGTGCAAATATGTAGGTAGGCAAACACAATGAACAATAACTTTGACTTTTACTGACAAGTCTGCTTCGTGTCGAAACCGCAGTTATGAAAACTATCTTGAAGTGACTGGCCGCCTTCAAACAATTGAAGTTACATTTTTTAAATTTTTTTTTAATCATGCTCATGTTATATACGAAAATTAGCTTTTAGAAAACTGCCAACAAATGAGTGTAATGCATCAATAACAATAATGATGATAATAATAATAACAACATCAACATCCTCATCATTATAATATTCATTATTTTTAGTAGTAGTAGTAGTAGTAGTAGTTTTTGTTGTTGTTTTAGTGAGGTAGCAACAGTAGAAGAAGTAGTAGAAGTAGTAGAAGTAGCGGTAGTATCGTTTTCCTGTATTCTCGGTGGGTAATTTCCGATTTTACATTTTCAAAAGAAAAGAAACAAAGGATTCACACTTTAAAATGCTACTCTTGTGGATTAAGGGAAAATATTTAAAAACATGATCGATTTTTATGAATTAAGGCGTAATCTTAACTGGCAAAGTTTCAAAAGACTTGTCCTTTACCTTAAATCGTTGCTCAATTTAAACAAATCGTGAATAAATGTTCTTTATTCTTTTAACTGAATACCAACAAAGTTGAGAAATAAAAAATATCGTTTTGATATCTTAAGAACAATTTATACTTTCCTCTTCAGATTACTTTCCAAGTTTATTTTATTTAATATTTTATCGATAATTGTTCTTTTTTACACCGTAAAGGGTTTGAGTGGTCACGACCGTTGTATATAAACATATCACATCCAAATACTCGTACATACATATGTAATGAATCTGTAGTTGGGAGGTTTTAGAAGTAACTCAATACAATATAACAGTAGATATTATACACTGCAAATCGCAAGTTTTATATTCATATTGCTCTCTTACTGCACTGAGGATACAATTCCCCAGAAATGGTGATCCACCATGAAATAAAATGTATGTACAAGTTTTCTTTTTATCTTGATTTATCTAGCTTGTCTTGCGAAAGGAAAATCTGTATCTGTATGAGTACGTTGTAGAATACTTTAAAGGCTTTTATACAACGGAGTGTGTGTTGCCATATTATTGCTCTCGAGAAGTTTAAGTTGAAGTTTTTGAGGGCCGTTTTAAAGGCCGCAAACGAGTCTGCATGCACTGTTGCATGTGGCAGGTGATTCCTCTGGATAGTGATCTTAACAAACAATGTATTTGGATGTTTTGGTTTGGGGTATGACTAGGCTTTTTGTGTTGATGCTTACGTGTTTTTCAACGATGTTTGTGCTGAAGTGGTCTGTGTATTTCTTTGTCAAAACGAATGACCCTTTATGGGGAATTTTGATGAAGGCAGGGATGGCACTATTCCCTCAACCACCTTGGGTCGTAGATTCTTTCTTCTATTGTCTCGGCCGCCGTGTAAATCAAAAGATGCGATTTTTAGTGAGCTTTCGAAGGCTAGACTGGTTCACCAGTTCTGAAAGTTTCCCATTTTCAAGTTTCCGACTGTAAACTGCCTGTAGTATCTTATTATGTACATACTTAATTTCATTTGACCATCTTTTGACATACATAAAGTTGGAATTAATTTCCCTCTCATTTTTTGTCTATTGCCAGTAAGATTAATATTGACATCACAATTAACAATAATATTGACCCAATCGGCAATGTTACCCATACACTATCAACTAATTTGATAGAACTTGCATGTATATTTTTCAACCCCCCGTCGTCTCGTTGAAGGTGATATTGTATTGGTATTCGTCCGTCCTTACGTTATTTTGTCACTTAACTTGTCCGGAGATGGCTATCGACTTTATAAATTCATGGGTGGATAGATCTAATATAGGAGAAGCACAGTGCACAAAACCATTAGGATTTTTTCAGTTATTGCCCTTTGTTGGTTTTTCTGTCTTGAGCAAGCCTACTTTTTGTCGTAGGGTTGATTGATAATTGTCACTTCATGTAAACTCACGCGCGAAATGACGCACTTTAATGGATGCGTCCTTATTATTCCTTATGTCTATTTCGTAGAATCGTTGGGGGTTCCCAATCTATCTATTTATTATTTGAATAAACTCCATAAGTTTCCTTCACCGGCGGGTTACCGTCGATCATTGATTAAAAAAATACAACAACTACAACGTAGTATGACTGGCACACTGTATGTGACATCTAAATAATAAAAATAATGCCCTCCAACTCTCGTTTTTGGCCTTATAATCAGGGTTTTGATCCTAGAAAATGTGAATTTATCATATTTTGACCATAGAAATATTTGACGGGGGACCACTTTGATTCTTTATTTTTTTAGTATTTTGCATCTTGATACTGCTACAAGCTTTTAATGTACACATATTAGAAAAAAAATGGCCCCTCGATATTTTAAAACATATTTAAAAAATACAGAGGAGAAAACTAAAGAAGCCATTCAACACAATTAAAAAGTAAATATTTATTTTTAGTACTCTTATTTTAATGTTTCATGGTCAGTTTTTACGGCTACATATTCACAGTTAAAGCTCCCGTCTCGTAAATATTTCCGAAACGAACTACAATGATCTTAGACGAATATGAACACAAAAACTAGACTTTTAATCTCACAGATCGGAGCGTTTTTGAGTGATTGTAGTCCCATGATCGTAATGAATGATCGGTGCGCTGAGCGAATTATGTAGACTAATTCTGATCGATTGGAATATGTTAATTTCATAATATGATTAACTTTGATAGTAGTTGACTTCAATATCAACACCGCCATGTAGAACCAGGGGCTTAAAACCAGCCCGGCGTTCAGGATGACAAAACCATGCAAACAATTTGTTTGTTATTAAACAAATTCAAAGTTTGAATGTAAATAAATCCACAGGACTTGATGGTATAGGGCCAAAATTTTTAAAAATAAGTGCTAAAATTATTTCAAAGCCTATAACCTATATATTTAACCAAAGTATAAAACAAAATGAATTTCCTTCTTTGTTTAAACAAGCTAAAGTTATTCCAATTTTCAAAAAAGGGGATAAAACAGATGTAAGTAATTACCGCCCCATTTCAATTTTACCAGTATTATCAAAAATTCTTGAACGTCATGTAAGTGACAAATTGAAGATTTATCTTGAAGACAATATGCTTATTCATGAAAGCCAGTCAGGATTTCGAAGTAACCATTCTTGTGAGACAGCTCTCACAGCCATTATTGATTCCTGGATTGAAGCCATTAATAACAAAAAGGTTGTGGGAACTGTCTTTCTTGACCTAACAAAAGCCTTCGACTTGATGAATCATGATCTGCTTTTACAAAAGATGAGCAAGTTTAATGTCAACAATCATTCTCTGGCATGGTTCAAGTCTTATCTTTCTAATAGAACACAGAGGGTGTCCGTCGAGGGTAAACTTTCTACATCACAAGATATAATGTCTGGTGTACCCCAAGGCTCTGTTTTAGGCCCTATTCTTTTTCTATTGTACATAAATGACCTGCCTTTACATCTAACATCATCAACAACAGATTTATTTGCAGACGATACAACAATTAGTGTGACAGGTCAATCAACCATAGCAGTATGTAAATTGCTCCAAAATAGTCTAAATGCTATAGATGAATGGTGTGGAAGAAATGCAATGCTGCCAAATCCAAACAAAACAAAAGCAATGATTATCTCACCATCAAACAGTATTTCAAGCAAAGAAACGTTTCCATTATTTCTCCATGATCAACAAATAGAATTCTCTGAAGTAGAAAAATTGCTTGGAGTACAAGTTGACCATAAACTGTCTTGGGCAGTCCAAATTGAAAACTTGTTAAAAAAATGCAATTCTTTACTTTACCTTCTTACTAGAATTAAGATTTACCTTAGTATTCATGTAAGAAAAATGTTCTTTAATGGTTATATTCTCCCACACATTGCTTATTGTTGTGTTATCTGGGGAAATTGTAACTCTAAACTTTTAGATAAGCTTTGTAAATTTCAAAAGAGAGCTGCAAGAGTAATTCTTGATAAAAATACTGATACTCCTAGTAATGATTTATTCAAAGAACTTAATTGGCTCAGCATTCATGATCGTATTGTATTCAAAAAGTCTGTTTTTATGTATAAATCCTTAACTGGTAAACATCCAAACTACATATCAAGCCTCTTTACTCAATCAGCTAACACAAATCTAAGATCAAATTCTAATGAAGTTCTTAGAATTCCAAAGCCAAGGATCGAGTTTTTCAGGAAATCAATTGCTTACTCAGGTCCAAAAATTTGGAACCAAATACCATTATATATACGAAATGCTGACAGTCTAAATAAGTTCAAATCTACCTTCTTGATTTGGTGGAAGTCTAATACACAAACCCATTTATTCACCTAGAAACCATAGGTGAAAACTAGCCTATTCAATTTTGTTCCTTCATAGAATTGAAGAGTTTCTGATTCCAAAACATTATGTATAAAATCAAATTTGTTGTGAACAATTGTTTTTCTGCACTTGATTTATATAAGCAGTCTGTAAATAAATACCTAATGTTGTTTTGTTAAGATTTGTATTCATTATGTAGTGCATTTTATTATAATTATTGTCAATTTTAAACATTTAGACTGCTCCAAAGCTAAATGGTTAAAAATGATAATATCAATAGTAATTCATTAATATCAAATGTGACAGAATTCAGGTTCAGAAAAGTTTAAGTAAGTACCAAAATAATAATTATGTATTGGTACTATTTAATACATGTACAAGACAAAACATAATGAAGCTTTTATATGATACATTTTTCATTCATTCACTGATACTTGTTAATTTATGTTGTTTGTGTAAATGATTTTGTAAATATTTGAAGAGGCCCACAGGGAAGACTGGGTTAACCCAACTGTGTTGCCTCGTTAAATAAAGACTTTATTATTATTATTATTAATTTGCCAATTTTATCCTGCTTTGCACGTGCAAAGCGGGATAAAATTGGCAATCCGTTGCGCCGTTTTGTGATCCTGTACGAAGGACTGAGTTGAGACTCAACAACGGGGCGTTCCGTTCGAGAAGAGGTTCGAATCAGCTAGTTATACTTGTGTTATCAATTCTTTTACAGTTTAAATGAGCCGTCTTTTCACGATATCCTGCCCTGGAGACGAAATTACCTCGTGAATAATTAAATTAGCAAGTGTTGCAAACCACTGTCACTTAATTAATTCTCTGAACGTCGAAACACATAGGTGGGCTAAAGATATGAAGAGGTAATAACAGTTAGGTTTATCATAACACTATAGAATCGTAGACTGTTGGTTGTCATTGGAATCGTCTCGGAGAGAAGATACAAGTGAGAAACCACTTCATAGGCTTGTGTGAATTCACATGACTTATTATTTAGAATCTGAAATATCCATCTGTTGGCATGAAACTTCTGATTATAATTACTAGATCGATCGCTTTCAATAAATAAATCGATTAACCAATGAAATCGATGAAATCATAATCTCTAACCTGACGTGCTTCTGTTAAGCTCGCCTGAGCACAACGTGCTCAAGGGGAGCTTTTAGGGTGACCCTGAGTCCGTCGTCCGTCGTCAACAATCTTTAAAAAATTCTTCTTCTTCTGAACCATTGTGTCGATTTAAATGAAACTTAATCAGAATGTTCCTTGGGTTACCCTTATCAAAAATTGTTCGCGAAATTTTGATTGGCCCATAAATATGGGCGTTGCAGGGCGGGGCTTATTATGAGCCCGAAAACTTTGAACGACATCTCCTCCTGAACCACTCGGCCAATTTCAAGAAACATTACCAGAATGTTCTTTGGTTAACCTTTATCAAAAATTATTCGCGAAATTTTAATTGACCCATAAATATGGGCCTTGCAGGGCGGAACTTGTTTTGAGCCCGAAATCTTTGAACGACATCTTCTCCTGAACCACTGAGCCGATTTCAATGAAGCTTTACCAGAATGTTTCTAGGTTAACTCTTTTCAAAAATTGTTTGCGAAGTTTTAATTGGCCCATAAATATGGGCGTGGAAGGGTGAGGGGGGTATTTTGAGTCCAAAATCTCTAAACAACATCTCCTTAACCACTCAGCCGTTTTCAATGAAACTTTACCAGAATGTTCCTTTGATGAAATAAGATTGCAAAATTTTGATTGGCCCATAAATAGGGACAGGGGCCTATTCTGAGCCGCCTCAGTAAAAATGGGTGGGCAGGGTCCTTTTTCAATTCAAATTCTTGGAATAAAATCTCCTCTTCAACAATTAGGCATAAATGAATGAAACTTGGTCAGAAAATTACTTGGATGGGTTCCACTGAACCAATAAAATTAGGTGAGCGGTTTAGGGCCATTCTGTCACTATTGTTTTTCCATTTTGTTACATTTATTGACGTTCATTGGTACTTTAAACATCGAAACTTCAACTTGCAGTGGTTGTAATTACGACCTTTGAGTCGCTCTTCAATGATTTGCTGTTGTGTTGTTTTTTTTCCAGGACTTTTTTTTTAATCTGGGCTGCTATTTAGGTTATTGACCTGCTTTAATGGGGGCGTGAATATTTTGCGGACTTTAACGGGTCGGGTCCACTACCTTAGAATATCTTTTCGACCTCGTGTATTATAGATAGACATTATTTTTCGGTTACAACATTTAATTTTTCGCGCCATGATGATCCAAAGGCACTTACGAGCAATTAATTTCGTACTTCTTCACCATTAACGGGAAATACAAATGCCGAAATGGTCGTTTTTCCATAAGGGATTGCCTTAAAAGGATTTAAAGACACATTCAATATCAACATGTATATTTTATCGATATGACGCTCAGATGTTAAGATCAATGGAACATAAATTCTATAGCTGAACCCTTTAATATAATGCATTCCCTTCCACCTGTGAAACGAATGTTCATCCATGACGTTGAAACAACCATTTTCTATTATTTCAATTCAACGTTATTCAGTGTAAACTAGTTTTAAATTTGATTTGATCGTAAATTCCGATGATTTAATGTATTATTAAGGTAGGGGACACGTAAAAGTTCCGCATCGTTTCGGGGGTCGAAACTTTAACAGTTTTAACCGAGGTTTCCTAATGGTTTCATTAGGAATATCGGTCAATATTATGAAAGACCGTGAGTTCCGAAATGCTGCCACTGAGGATGCCTCTACATTAAGAAACTTTAATATCATTTCAGTGTAAACTATATTATGGGAATATGGCAACATATGACAAATTTTTAGATGCGGCATCCGGATGACCTTTATTGGATCCAATCCAATTTCAAATATTTACAGTTAACAACATCGTGAAATTGACAAGATTTATGCTTTTGGATTGATTTTGGAATGAAATTGAGTGAGTGTGTTGAGCGAGTTTTGATTAAATTGAATGGGAGATAAGCCAATATCGCAAAGTTTGTTCGAGATGAACAAACATAGCGATATTTATACATCCCTTTAATAAAACATGCATACAGGTTCTTTAAAAAAGTTTCCTATTAGAACCTATCAGACACTAACAATTCGAATCAAATAAGTGAAATCGCGATTTCTTTCTAGCTTTATTTGTTTTGAATGACGTTGTTGATTCTATCCTTTTCAGTGAGTTTGGAACGATTTTGAATGGTTTGAGTGAGTGTATGGAATGAATGAATAGAGTGCTGAGCGAGTGATTTGAAATGGTTGTTATCGTGATGTATATCAAGTTCACGATGTTGTTAACTTTATTTTACGGAGCCACATTTGTAAGAGATGACAATTAGCTGAAGTAAACTTGAAGTTGTACATGTATTTCGATAACAAAACTTTATAGTAAGGTAGAAAGAGAAAACGTAATCTAGATAATTTACCTTGTTTTACACATATCGACTCTCACAGGCCTGAGATGTCGGTGGCCTTTTGGTATAGGCGCTCGACCCGGTACTTTGAGGTCCGTGGTTCGAGCCACTTTGTCGCCAGAAGTATAAATAGAAAAACATCTTTATAGCCATCACCACTTCACCCTCCTGTAGAATTAGGTAGCAGTAGGTTCAAACCACATCCTCTCTTTAGGGGACGTGAAAACGTCTGGATTGCGTTTCGAGAGCGACTCAATAAGCTTAAGCTTTCGTCTCAATCAAATTAAAATGGACTATCAAAACTAAACAGAGATATCGCGTTAAGTCTAATCAGGATTCTCAACTTTCCCAAGTTTTAGATTCCCACCGAGAAGAGTGATATTCTTGATTGTATTAATGTGACCCGTCATGCGAAAAGGACCATCTGGGTACGCGAAAAGTATCAACCCCTTGTCAGACTGCGCGGATTGCACAGACTGACTAGGGTCGACACTTTTCGCAATATGCTTATTTTCTGAATCCAGAATGATTTATCTACCTTTCAGTGAAAGAATTTTTGAAATGCGACCTCTGGCTGACATATGCTGGATCCAATCTCATTTTCAAATATTAATTTCAAAAAGTTCCGAAATAGTCGCTTTTCGCGTGACGGGTCAAAAAAGTTTATCCTCCCTTTAGAATCGGTTTAACCGCTTTCAAGCTATTGAGCTTTATTTTCTCTTACGTCTGGCCGTGTCTGTATATGTTTTTGCACTTGAAAGGTTACCGATCCTTATTGTTGGTCGCGGAGTTGTTTTGAAAGCCTAATCCAATAAATATCGAGTCATTTATTATTTTTTCTCCGAGTTGAAAATTGGATTTAATCAAAATGATTCAAAAATCAAGGTTTTGACAATATCTAATCATTGAAAGTCTATCCCGATTATCCGCAAATTTAAATGTTTTTTTTCCTAACCTCTTTCGTGCTAAATTTAAATGAAAATTTTAAACAAATGCAATTGCATTTAAAGATCTATGAGATCTGAATTCAGAATCTCTTTAAAAATTATATTTTTTACCTTATCTTTGTCAAAACCTCCGGCAAAAGAAAACTTATACAGGTCAGATTTGTCGCGACCGGAAAACGATCTCGGATCAGACTAATGAATGAGAGTCTAGCGCACTACTAACGATGGTTTGACCACTGTCGGTACATTTAAGCAAAACGCTAAAAGCGCTGAAGGTCTGGTTTATAAAGAGGCAAGGTTTCATTTGAAGGCATGCGCTCCAATTTTTAATCTTTTAGCAAGGCTTTTTTAGGCGTCGGAATCAAGGGTTCCATTTACCTGTAGGGATCATAAACCACATTCCGAACTCATTTTAAAGGAAAAATGTCAAACGGTATGCACACTATATAGCGCTAAGTATAGATTACTACGCCCAACACTTTGCAGACAGGCGCAACTCGCGTTTTTATAATTTTGGTTGAGTTGATTGGCTTGCTACTAGTCAGTCAATTTAATTAGTCGATAATTTCGTCTAACAATCGCAGTAATGCTGTTTTTCTAAGAGCAAAAGCTCGTCGGCTCTTTCTTTTACATTGAATTAAATTGAATTCCATAAAGAAACTGTATTTTACTGTGGAAACACAAGAAATTTTTAGGCTCAATTTCTCCCTTTCCCACAATATTGTCCACCCTATACTCATACCCCATCATTTTTTTATTTCATTTTTTATTTCTACCCTAGATACCTTTTAACACAGCAGTGATTCGGGCAGTGATAAGTAAGAAAATATCTGGTCTACATAATAAGGACAAGGCGAATAATCAAGGCTATATTCCAGAAAATTGACCTCGTGTGTTGTTTTGTCTATTCAGTTTCCTCGCCTTCAGTACTATCAATTCTTTGATTTTAGCAAATCGTAGTGATATCGAAGCACTGCGTTGAACACACAAAGCACTTCGTGATGACGTATTCTAGACTTCTTTTTGCTCGCGTGTGAGCACAAAAAAAGCTACGTAGTACAAACGTTGTTCGGTTTTTGACTCGATGATCATTTTCCCAGGCAATTTCAAGGATACAGGGTCGTTTCCTATGGCCTGCTAAACCAGGCCAAAAATCGTACTTTACAGACTGGGTATCGATACTTCTACTTACGAAATTGTATACCTTTTTACGGGTCACAGATAAGCTTCTTTTATATTTTCAGGAGCATCTTTGCACGAGGTCGAACGATGGATTTAAACATGTTTAACCAGATAGCACAAATCAACGATCATCTCTTCCTCAGTAGTGCTGGGGCGATCAAGTCCGAAAGAGTCCGAACATTGGGAATCACCAGCATCATTAACTGTACAATGGAAATCCCCAACCTAAAGTTGCCAAATTTAGAATGCATACAGATTCACGTGGAGGACACCCCAAGTGCTCGATTAGGAATGTACTTTGATCGATGCGCTGATAAGATTTACCAAGTGAATAGAAATGGCGGAAAAGCGCTTGTTCATTGCGTGGCAGGAGTTAGTCGTTCCGCTAGTCTGTGTATAGCATATTTGATGAAATACCAAAGAATGACATTGGAACAAGCGTACCATCACGTGAAAAAACGGCGTCCCGTGGTTCACCCAAATGTTGGATTTTGGCGACAATTAATCGAATATGAACGTAGACTTTTCGGCCGGAACACAGTGAAAATGGTGCCCTCTGGGATTGGTCCAATACCGGATGTTTACAAGGAAGAGACTCGAAATATGGTCTGGTTTCCTTCTCGTCATTCTTCCCATAATTCTTATAACACAACATACTCCCAGTCATTTGGTACTAACTTTAACAGGCATGGTTATTAAATGCTTCCCCAATGATAATATACTGAGTTTCATAAAAAAGTGTGCAGTTTCACTTTTTGCATTTCTCTCGATTTTTAAAAATTGAAAGAGAATTATGGATTAATTTTGATACCATTCTATAGTCAAGACCTTTCAAAAATAAAAATCAAATCAGTTTTTGATAATGTGTCGCATGCTGCATACGCACAGGCAGAACTTTAATCGTTGAGATTTGACCTCCTTACAACTTTTTCTTTTGTTACATTATAGAGTTGAAGAAGCCATTCCAAGCTATTTCCAAACAAAAGTTTTAAACTTTATGCAGACGTTACGTGTATATTAACGTTAGACATTTCCACGTTGTTATGTCAGTAACTTGTCATTGAATGGTGCTGTGGCGTCCTATGACATCTAGATTTGCTTATTAAAGGCCTTACAAATGATGACCCCAATTTCTATTGGAATATGAATGCTCAAATCAATTTTAATGACGATCTAAATCTGTCAAGGTTCGATTTTGTTCAACGACGTTTATTGGTAGTCAAATCATGCTGTAGCATCATTCACAATTGTATTGAAGATGTGATTTTATGCTAAAGAAAGCCGCAAAGATTCAACTGAATGAATTTTCAGACCATTTATTCCTCTAATGCGTGATGCACATTCAAAATATGCAAAATCAAATATCTCAATTCAGCAGAAAATGTTTGCTCATCGCGCGATTTTTGTTTTCAAATATCGTTTGCACATACTCTTAGAGATAGTCATACGACGTTTTATGACGATAGATTGTGTAATTTCATAGATATTCAAAATTCAAAAGTGCACACTTTCTTTTGGAACTAAGTATATTTCAAAAAAGAATGTGGACCTCAATAACAAAACCACATGCTTTCTGGTCTTAACCTTTGTTACTTTAAAATTATTTACGAGATCAAAAGTTAACCGATCAGATGAACGTGTTTCTATCCTTGTGGTCAAACAAGAGGTTCGATCCCCGACAGCGGCACTCATTCTTTCCGACTTTTTGTCCATCACCATTGGGTTGATAATCGTAGACCTATGTGAGATAGGAGCTGGAGGCTAGGAATTGATGTAATAGTAGTACCGGTCAGAGAAATACCAGGAAACCATTGTTAAGTCATCAAGCTGTCGCGTTATAACTGAAAGAAATGTTGAAAGCGGTGTAAAACTCCAATCAATCCCTACGTTGAAAATGAAAACGTACGAGTTCCAATGTTCGCACATAAGTGTTTTAATCGGGTTACGAGTTTAAAGTGTCATACACTTTCGTTTCTTTAGGGGGGTGGGGTGTCAGCAGGCAGAAATTAAGTCCAACAGCTTGTAAAAAGTTACTTACTAATTTTTTACGATAACTTTGAAGATCATTATAATCATATGAAAACAATAAGGACCGGGGAATAAACATTTCTAAACAAATCTAAGCAAATGAAATCTATGTTTATGGGCAAAACGCTAAATAGCTAGCCCAAGTTGACCCAGCCGTAGAAAAGGGTATCAATGGGTTTCAAACTATGTCTCTCTGTCGTTAAAATATCTGGAGTTGGTGTTCGAGTGCGACTCAATCATTTAGTTTATACTTATTTATTTTAGTTCGATTGCGACGAAAGCTTAAGCTTATCGAATCGCTCTCGAACGCTCAATCCTGATGTTTTCACGTCCCTGAGAGAGAGGCAGTGGTTTAAACCCACTGCTACCCAATTTTACAGCTGGGTGAACTAGGGCTGGCTATTAAGTGTTTTGCCCATAAACACACCCCTGCGACAGTGGGGCTCGAGCCACGGACCTCCAGGTCACGGGTCGAGTGTATTTACCACTAGGCCACCGAGGCAGTCAAGCGACTCAATAAGCTTAAACTTTCGCCGCAATTGAACTTAAATAAATTAGTATTAACTATACTTAATCTATGCACTCAGGGAGGGTTATTCGAATCACAAGAAATTGAATGTAACAAACTCAGATGCTTGCTATACGTATTTTCTAAGCTTTATTGTTGTGTTTTTATGACTTTCAGTATTAATTTGGGTGTGACTCTCCTCACATATAACATTTTTTGGGACCCATATATATGTAGGTCTTGACACTGATCAGGCATATAAGGTCAAATCTTCACTTGTCAATAAAATCGCACAAAATCAAGTTTGTAGGTTATAAATGTAACTTCTTCATTTACTACCTTCATCTTGATTCAGAAAGAATAAACGATCTGAACATCTTGGTCATATTCACGATTATACCTGCCAGATCAGGATCACATCTGTATGATGTTTACTTTAAGTCCCAAGTAGTGATGAACGATTCGATACGTGTTTTATCTCTGAAATTGAAAAACTCGTGTAGCTAAATCTATGCTACATTAATTGGCAATTATTTAGTTATCCAAATATTGTCATATAGATTCCGCATATAAGTAAAGAAAAAAACATAGATTATGAAACAATTACAAATGTACGTTATAAACGTGTGTTGCCAAACCATTGTAAGTAATCTCTGTGTGCGAAGAGTCACAATCAAAATGTAGTAGAGAGTAGTTTTCCATATCTTTATAATATTGCTACAAAGTATTCTGGTGAAACTCGAGCTTATGAAACATTTTAAACCCTTACAAATACGTAAGCATATGCTGGTCTAGTAAGTTTGATACTACAACACGTCGTCAATAACTAACATGCCATTATCACATTAAATGTCTTTTCGTAAAGCTTGTCATATAGAGGATCTGCGATGAGATTTTGTTTGAGCTTATCTAATCCTTGTCTAACATAGACAGGTTAAAACCCCGACTTGGCGATCTGAGTCACTTTTCTAGTCTGGACGAGATTAAGATCAGCTTGTCTAAAACAAAATCGAGTAACGTGTTGTTTATCTCCAAACATCCTTTCCTAGCCTCCAGTTGTTATCCGACTTAGGTTTATGATTGCCCATGGATGGAATTGAAAACCCGTACCCGGTAGTTTTTTCAGTGTTGCTTGAAGTATGTTTTATCTCATAAGAGAGAACCTGATATAGGAAGCTTTCGGCGTTCAAAATGAATATTTGCATTACCCGTCAATGAAATCATATGCTGTGATAACTGATTCGTTGTGTCTCGTTTAAACGACTCCAATTAGTACTTACAACACTGGGTTAGAATGCCACCACTCTCAGTCATCTTGAGCGCTGACACGTTTCTAAATTATTATTATTATGTATAACAGCCGACATGTATAACAGTGATCTTTGATGTTGAACTTTCTATCTCACTGGAGTACAGCGTGCTCAATGGGAGCCATTAGGATCACTCTGAGTCCGTCGTCCGTCGTCAATAATCTAAAACGTCTTCTTCTCTGAAAATATGAGGCCGATTTGAATGAAATGTTTGTCAGAATGTTTCTTCCAAGGGTGACCCTCTTTCAAACCTGTTCGCAAATTCTGAATGTCCCTTAAATATGGGCGTGGAAGGGCGTGGCATTTTCTCTCCGAAATCATTGAACAACATCTCCTGAAACATATGGCCCATTTCAATGAAATTTTGGCAGAATGTCCCCTGGGTAACTCCCTTCCTTAATTGGTCTCAAGCTTCTGATTGGTCCAAAAATATTGGCGTGACAGAGTAGGGTTGGTTTTTTGTACTAGGAAATCTTTGAACGATATCTCCTATACCTCTTGAATTTTCACAGAATGTTCATTGGGTGACTCCCTCCTAAATTTTCTCGAGAAATTCTGATTGGCCTTTAAATATGGGTGTGACAAGGCATGGCATTTTTTCAATATGAAATCCTTGAACGACATTTCCTCTTAACCAACAGGGCAGATTTCAATCATTTTTTGTCAGAATGTTTTTGGGTGACCCTCTTCCAAAATCGTTTGCAAAATTCGGATTAAGCAATAGATTTAGGAGTGACAGGTTGGCGTCATTTATAGCTATGAAACCTTTGTACGTCATCTTCTCCTAAACCATTTTGCCGATTTCAATGAAATTTTGTCAAAATGTTCCTTTTGTGCCCCTTTGTTAAAAATCTTTGCGAAATTTTATTTGGCCAATAAATATGGGCATGGCAGGGCGTGGTATGTTTCACTATAAAATCTTTTAACAACATCTACTCCTAAACCACCAGGTCGAATTTTGTCAGAGTGTTCATATGGTCATATTGGTCATATTTGCACTGAATTCTATAGCATCTACTCCTCAACCGCATCCACTGAACCAATAAAATTCAAGTGAGCGCTTAGGGGCTATTCTGGCCCTTTTATGTGATGTAAAGTTTTGCATGACAGTTTGTAGTGATTTTATATAGCATTAAATTATTGTTTGCTCGAAATTATGCTTTTATTTTTTGCTTCAATCGTATCCTTATACTATCAGGACTATGCTTGTAAACGTTTGGATTTATGTCTATGCAGTTTTCAGCGTTGGTATTTTTCTTCAATAGCTTAGCCTGCATAATAGCCATCAACTGCTTAAAGAAAAATCAATTGAGATATAGATCAAAAGCGACCTGACAAACCCCTGATATGGTTTCAAAAACTCTTATGTTTATTTAAATGGTAACGATCCCAATGGCAGGAACAAAAAATGACATCGTTACAAATGATACACAAAATTTACGTCGAAGTATCAACGTCGAGAACTTTAACGACGCAAAGACCAGACAAATAAGTTACAAATTAGTTACACATATTTGAACAGTATATATAATGTCTTAAACAGTGTGCATTATCAATGTATACAGTATATTTATTAACATGCAATACAATATTTTTAACTGACCAACTACCTGACAATTCAAAATACGATATAAAGCTGTTTAAAGCTATATTTATAACATTGCGATTTTGATATAACACCTTTTCTTTCTTGATTTCATCAAAGATATTTACAAAACGGGCTTATAAGGGAGGATGCGCATCAACAAAAATAGGGAGAATGGAAACCACAAATATCAAGTGGTGCTAAACTTTTTGAATAGTATATATCAGAATTACCACACAAACCAATTTATATCTGTAATCCAGTGGCAAGTAGAATTTCCAACCCAACTGATTGACATACTTGGCTGGAAATCAAATACAGCACTGTATGTTGAATTTTGTTCGTCGAAATACACACGGGCCAAACAGGACATGTGGTCAACCGAGACGGCGATTTTCGTACAGAGTTATTTAAATGAACTCAATTTGATCAGATCATATTCCAAAATCTACAAAGCATATAAAGACGACTATTATCCGGCTGTGTGGATAAACACTCTTATCAGACTCTCTATAAGTTACGGTTTGCAATCGCTTTTCGTTAGCCTACTAGAAAAAGAATCTGTCAATAATTATGTAGTTCTTTTGAAATTGGCTCTCACGTCAGAAACTTGAAAGGAAATTTTTGACGTAATCTTTTTTACCCAAACAGTTTAGAATCTGACGAATGGATATTTCAACCATATATAATTACCGGTATGAGGTTGGTGCGAATTATCATCTGCTCTATTGAGTATTTACATCTGGGGAATACCCTTCAAATTAATTGATATCAATTTTTCTTAGTCTTACACAGACTGTATTTTTTCTCAATTATCATGACTGTAAGTTGCTGAATTGTTTACAAACAATCCGTCTTGGCTAAAAATCAAGTTCTATGCGCTTCCTCCTCTTACAAAAAGAGAAATTAGACATATTTAAAAATGTGTTTTTACAGCTTTAAATTGAAATTTACTTCAAGATGCCAGGGTTCTAATACTTTGAAAAACGAAATTTCGGGTGATGGTTGTGTCACGCGCAAAAAAGTTCATGTCGGTTGTGCGAGTAGTGGCGACTTACCAGCATCCAGTTCTTCGCAATGATCGTTTTTTCTTGATATAGAAGGATCATAGTATCCCTTTCTTATATTTAATGAAATCATTTTCGAAATACAACCTCTCAATCGAGCAAAGCTGGACCCAATTGTTTTCTTTTTCCAAATATTCATTTCACGCCATTCTCTGGTGGTCTTGAAGTAGGTCAATAGCGTACGATATGTATTTTTTTTACAGGAACAAATTGGGGATCAGAAATGGAGAAAAAAATGTTTTCATTTACTCCCCGGTACTACAGACACCGATTCCAAAATAATCGTAGTGCCTTTGCAGCGTATTTTCATCAATCTACTACGAATTTGAACAGTTTCCGATCATCCTTAGACTAAGCGGTTTTTAACACCCCCCCCCCCCCCCGCCCGGTCTCACTGGCACCGATTTGATCCCGATTTCAATAAAAATATGTTAAAAAAAATTAACATGTGAACATTTTTTCCAGATTTCTTAAATCGTGCCGATATCGTTGTGGCTGGGTGTTCGTCGTCGGTGTTCGTCGTCGGTAAATCGTCGTTATTCGGAACCAGAATTGGCGTGCCTGCTTTGGCGATGTAACCCGCATAACTCCGAAGTACTACGAGTAGCCCCGATACTAGCCAATGAACTACAAAGATATACGCAACTAGTAGCTCGAGACACACCGACCTACATAGATACGATACAAGACACGCCGATTCTGATCCCGAATAATGTCGAATAACGCCGATCTGCCTACTACGAACAACGGCGACGTACATCCAACCACACCGATTTCAGCTTGATTTTCGAAATCGGTTAAAAAATGTGCACATTGAAATTTCGACCTTTTCATGCGCTTTTTGAAAATTTTGAAATCGAGATCGAATCGAAACTAGTGGAACCGGGTATGGGTGGGGTTAGATATAAAAGTAAACCTAAAAACACACTGTATTGAGACTGCGCTTGTAATCTCATAGGTTATAAGTTTAACTTCTCCATGAATACAACGTCGAATAATGTCTTGAACTCTTTCCTATTATTACTGATAAAGCATTGCAGAACTAGTCGAGATTTTAGTAAATATTAGTCTGAAATTCAAATAAATGTATTGCATATTCTAACGGACCCCTCGAGAAAGCGACCTACGTGATTTTATATCATTTACTTCCGTGCTAAATAGGAAACATAATAAAAATAAAAATAATTTCTATGGCAGCGGTCTTAGATTGTTGCGGTCTATTTCTATAAATTTAGAAAGTATCTGTTTTTGGGATCCTTTGGAGAACCAAATATGTAGCATTCTGAATCATTTTGGATTATAATCAAATAAACATTGTAGAAAATTATAACATGATAGCGTAAAACGCTTACATGAAATAAGAATAAATTACATAGAACTTTATTCATAACAAAATTCATATAACATGTGTTTTAACTTTGTACACAGATAACTCCGCCCATTTTTTACCGAACGTCATCTTTAGCACGAACGTGAATTCTTTTGACGCAAGTGCTAAAGACGCGCCTCGATTTTTATGAAATTCTCCAAACGTCGATATCATTACTTTTTTTTCATCAATTTTACATCCAGAAAAATATTTCTATTTTACACGCAGAAAAAAGCTAAAAATAATTTAAGACTAGTGAACGTGTGATAATAGATATTATTTCATTTTCGCTATGATATGTCGACGAATAAAGTCTGATGGGGAGGATTTATATGCAAAGTAAAATCCTTGGGCTCTGCCCTCGGTTTTTACCTCGGTATTCCTCGAACCTATATATTTTAACCTTTTCAGAAAAAGTGACTAACACTGGTTATGCGAGTTTGACCTTGCTGTTAAGGTATACTGCATATTGTATAACCGATTCACTCATCACTGAAAGCCATGAATATAAAATTTCTTCATAAATTCCTAACCAAATACGCTTGTCATATGAATTCTAATTTGAGAAAGTGAATCAAACGTTTAAACATGCAACTTAGTAAAAAACGTTTTGTTTTGGGTTTTTTTTTTATTATTCAAAGTTACATGACTATTTCTTTCTCGAATGAAATAAGATGCCACCAAAGCCGATGGCGAGAAATGACCTTTTTAACGCGCGAATATAGATCATGTACCCGGGGAATAAATCGTGTATGAATTTTCATATACAACAAAGTTTTTATCACAATTTTAAGGGAGTTTGCTCCTGAGATCAAAGTAATACAGGTTTCCTGATTTTTTTTCATATGACGTAGACAAACATTTTTCTTTTTCAAAAATGCATTTAAAAGAAGGGGTCATTGGATTGGATTTTGAGAAAATCGACTGTTTAAGTGGGTGGGGTATACTTTTCTTGATTGTGAGAAATGTATGTAAAAAAGACCCCCTCAAAATGTATTTAGAAGAAAGAGCGTGTCTATGAATTAAAAGAAGATAAAAAACTGGAAAATTAGGAATCATATTAGTTAAATGATAGATAGATAAAGCATTTATATTCAAATGTATGTGAAAAAACGACCATTTAAAACCAATAATGGTCAAACTTTTTTCTTTTAAATTTAATTGCTTTTATTATCCATTACAAATGAAAATAATAAAGAAATAGTAATACAGTCCTTTTGAAATTTTCTCAGTAAATTTTAGACATGATGGCGATTCTGGAAAAATAAGTAGAATATGGGGTCATTGTGTTGGGTTTTGCGATATTTTGACTTTTTCTTGGATAAAAGGGGGGTTATAAATAATAAATGTCATTTCTTTATCATTGAAAGAAAAAGTATTCAAAATCAGTAAAAAAAGAAATATTTTTGGGAAGCCAAATTGGGAATTTAATTTCCATTTCACATAACTATTTTTTTCTTATCTCAAGACTAAGTCTCGGAGGTCAATGTCCTACCAAGAGGTCAAAGGTCAAAATCGGTTGAAAACATTCAATACAACACATTATTTCTGGTGTTAATGGATCGTTTTCAAAAAAGCTAAGCACATGCATTTACCATCACGAGACCATTTGTCATGTGTAATCATTTTGTGTGTAGCTCTAATGTGAGGGTCTCACAAAGAGGTCAAAATTCAAAAAAGGGGTAAATTAAAAATGTTTTCACGATATTTTGGATATATTTTAATGGATTTTATGATAACTTGTCACATCTTCCACAAGTCATGTATACCATCGTTTGTAAAGTTGTCATTTTCAAGTATTGAGTCTGTAACTCCAGTGCAGTTAAAGGTCACAGTTAAAGGTCAAAGGTCAAAATCGGGGTTAATATTTGAATAGTTCCAAAGAGCTTAAGTTTAGATCAAACAAACCTTACTGTATAACCAGGCATAATCAGATTAATAAATTATCATGGATAAATTATCAGTCGGAACATTACACGGGCTGCACTTTAAAGGATAAGCATTAAACATAACGTAACTTGACGACCTATAAAGCGCGGGAGCGTCGACGTCGCTTAAACGTACAAAAACGACGTTGAGGTCGACACCTATATTAAACAAACAAAATAGTTTTGTTGATTTATACGATATCTAGCAATAATTTTGACGAAATATTGAAATCAAATGTTTCGTAAGACGATTTTTGTGATATTGTCCAATTTTCGATGAATTATTTATGGAAACAATTTGGCGTGGTACCATAGTGGCCGGAAGTTCCTGTTGCGCAATGAGCCAAAATTCTCAGGAGCGAACTTCCTTAATTGATACCGTATTTTTTTACCACAACTGAAAATTGGCCCGATGTTTGTATCCGCATCATCCTCGAAAGAGAAAAAAAATGCATCCTTTGAATAGAGTTAAGCGAAAACCCGATCAATTTTAGATAGTGATAATTATTGAATATAAATAATATTCAAACCAGTTGTTTTTCTCAAGACTGTATTTTTTAACTAAGTTATACAAATCTTACATTTTTTGCAATTTTGTTTAAATGTTAAGTAGCAGTTGAGGCCCCGTAAGCCTTGTTTACATTTTGCTTACGGAGCCCGAATGACGCCCTTAACTCGCCGTAACTCCAAAATCGTGCGGTGCCCGTGTGGCGGCACACGGTGTGCGTGCACTCATCGCGCCGCTTTACGGGTGCCGCTGGACCCTTGCGATTTTGTATAAATAAAAGTTATACATTTTTTTTTCAAAATCGCAAGACCGCACGGAGTCCGTAGCCCGTAGACTCGTCGTAGAGGCGTCGAACGGTCGCCAAATGGACATCGCGCGGCGACTGTGCAATATTTTGCCTTTCAATCTTAAACGGATCATCCAACCGTGCGGGTACCGTACGATGATCATACGGCGGCCGCTAGGTTTACAGATTAAAAAGCTGCGATAACCTTGCGATCACCGCACGGGCACCTCAGTGATTCTCGTTATAGTTTAATGAAATAGATCTTGCCAATCGAAAAGCGAATATTTTCACAGAAGTATTATTATTTTCGAATTTATTATGTTTCATTCACTTTCAGTGATGGGTGTTCGAAGATAGTTTTGTCTATTCAAAGTCTTTAATCTTCTTTTTATCTTCTTATTGCCACTTTTTTTATTTTTTATTTTTATTGCTAACTGTTGCCGCTGGCTGAAATTTCAAATTCAGAAAACGTTATAGCTTTTCAGTGCCATGCAACCTCCTTCATGACAGTTTAATCTTACAAGCTTAAAAATTGGTCTATCTTTTTTCGAATATCTTTCTTATCTTTGAAATTTGATGTACATCAATGCCCATCTCCATAATATTCATTGTTTTCTTTCGATTTCATTTGACATCTGACATAAGTAGTTCAGACGAGTTTTGCTCTTGTGGCTTTTCCCAGACTTTTAGAAGGATCGAATTCCTCATAAGAGTTGTGGTTAGAATGAAGACAGTCCCCTCCCTGCATGCTTGCCTGGAGAGTTAGTTGAATTAAAGTATGGCCTTTTCTGGTGGAATTTTGTTATATCTAAACTACGAATTGGACAAGGAAATAGAAATAATGTCATATGAATCATAATGCTTATTTGACAATAAACTAGTTTTATATGCTTTTGACTTCCACTTTCATAGAGAGGCTTTGGAAATCACGACAGTCGACCAAGCTGTATCTGCTACTCTGCTTGGCTTGAAATATTTTTATGTATTACCTGTACCTACAATATACTATGTTGCTCGCAAATGATCGAGTCTGCAATTGCTTTTCTTTCTTTAATACTTTTCAGGCGCTTATCGAGGAATACCAGTAGATAATCACTTGAAAAAAATCATGAGTTAACAACAACATTTATAACGTCGTACATAATGCGCTGATAGCGATAACCCATATATGTAATTTGATTGGGTTTGAAATCAGTACGTTTTGTTTATTTACCTCGATTGTTGGTAAATGTCTCCTTAAATAGACTTTTGCCACATAACAACACATCTATACTAATTGATTGGCGTAATCCCGATTCTACTTTTAATTGAAAAATCCTCCTTCTTAATTTTTGAATAAACACAATTTTCATTCCTCCTTAAGATTTTAACACTTCATATTTTAAACGACTGCAAATATCATTCTTATTTATATGCAGAATATTTTGAGGGAAGAAATGTATAGTCCACATCTTAAGTATAGTCCACATTTAAGCATAGCAATTTTTCAAAACGCCTTTTCCGACAAAATCATATCGATTTGTTAAATACACCCAAAACAACAGACTTGAAACTTCTAAAATTTCTCAAATTGTGAAGGAAAGTGCAAATTCACCAAAAGTTCGATTAGAATCGGTTTCAGTGTCACTTTTTATCAGTTTTACTTTCCTTGCGTTTCTTTGCAATTCAGCATAATTTTATTGTCGTAACAAAAATAAGCTCCACACACATATAAAACACAAACTAATATGTGCAACCTATTCCTGCAGAATTACTATAACAACTGTCTTTGCCACATCAACCATGGTGTTTCAAATGTTCGAATCCATTTCTCAGTCCCTGTCCCTGACCCTCGGTCACTAGAGTATCCCAAGCTTTGCCAAATCAACCATGGTGTTAAAAATCGAGGACAATAACCAAAATTCATTTTAGTGTTTTCCAGTTTGCAACCGTTGAATCAGCATAACTGGGATTAGACCAATGCGATATGTTTTGAAGAGCATCATGCCTACAAAAGCCTCATTAATGATACAATATTGTTAAAAACGTCAAACAGTTTAAGAACTAATTTATTACAATTCTGGTATACTAGTCCTTTTTTATACGCCAGTTGATAGACTGGGCGTAATATGGGATAACCCGTGGCGTATTATATTCTGTGACTGGCCGATCAGTGGTGTCATTTTTTGAGAATATGGGAGGTCATTGGAAATTGAAACAGTAAAATATGAGAGGTGTACCTTACTTGTTTTTTAATTCAACACTAACTGGGAGCCAGGCTACAAGCACTGCAACGGCCGTATCTTGTGACAGTTTGACACATTGTATAGTTTATTAGGCCAGTAAATAATATTTAGGGGTAGGGTAAGCGATCATCCCGAAGCATGCACAAAACACATATATACGGTTAGGAGCATCAGCATGTATATATCTCCCTTCCTAAATAGACTTAAAAATCGAGTGTAGGTGATCAAATTGTCCCCTGTTTTATCACCATATTTCTTTTAAAAGTGGGGTAAATCAAAACTGGTGGCGAATATTTCAAAACGTACATATGACTTGATCTCAGGGGTAGAGGTGCTTTTGAAGAACATATGATATAAGCATTTGTCAATTTAGGGTTTTTTACCGTATTAATATTAAGTCAAATAAAAAACGGCGACGCCGAAACGACGCCCGGGCGCCGGCTATATCAGGACAAATTTATTATTTTGCAGTCACATAAATCCCGGCGGACGTGACGATGTCTTACTTTTTGAACAGTGATGATACAGAAATCATAGTCAATTAAACAGATGCGTGCTGAAGATACGGTGGCTAGATATCGTCGACTATTAGGCAAGACAGGTCTGCGATGTGTACAAAATTGACCGGAGCCCGGTCGATGATCTGCCGTAGCCTGTTCGATCGCCGGCGATTAGTGGTCGATACAATATTGTCTTTTGAAATTTTTAAAGACTACGCCGACTAGACGGCTGGTTTTATTTTGAAGATAAAACTCGCCGTCGCGGCGCCGTTCTCAGAAAAAAATTCTACTATAGAATCGGCCGATGTATCGATCATTCGCTTAGTAGTCGTCGAATTTATCACCGATTCAAAAAAATAAAAACGACGTCGGCGACGCATTGTTTAGGCGTCGGAGCGTTACGTGACACTAGCTTTAGATCTTACAGTGTCTAAAAAAAGAGTTGTCGTCTGAGGTGCAGATAAAAAGTTCAACTTTGCAGCGCATTCCGCCTCTTTTACGGCGAAAATCAATTCTTAAGTCCGCCGGTAGAGCATATAGAAACTGAAAAGTAATTTTTCATTGATTTCCCTTTGTTCCATAGAGAGGAACAGATATTGAGGCAATTAAACGATTTACCTTAATCTGGGTGAGTGGAAAATCACCACCGACAGATATGGCATGTAATCCTACTTTTCCACAAGATTGAAATTCTCAGAAGAACGCTCAGACATTCTGGTATATCCATTCTATATTTCACACTGCCAAATTAAGTCAATTTTAGAACTCATCGTAAACGTGATTGTTTCTAAAAAGTTCCAGAAAGGAATTAAATCTGCAATAACGGGCGTGGTTCGGTAGATCGCGGGACGTCCTGTAGCACATTCTTCAATCTGGTGTCGAATGGTGGAATAAAGCAATATTTGAGAAGATGTATAATGTATGAGAAGACTAAAAGTCATTTTAAAAATCCTTGAAAACGAACATGCATTTTACAGAAAAAGAAAATCAAAGAATTAATAATAGGTCCTAGTAATTCCGAACTTCATTTGTTTTTCTATGCCCATTTCTTAATTATCTATTTTTTCTTTTATTCATATATGTCTTACTTACTTTGTAGGGGTGTTTTTATAATTGATTTTGGCTATACGCTTTGATTTATTTTAGATTATTTTATTCTATCGATCAAAGTATACGCATTTTCACCAGAACAATACCTTAAATAAAGTTACATGTTTAGCCAAATGCATTAATTAATCCATAGCATATGAAATTCTGTGTTAGCCATAACCTTTTACTCTTTTGATACAACTACAATTATTCATAATCCTCATCCAAAGCAAGATGTCCATTATTTCCGTCATCTTTATTTATTTTGATAGTCTATTACACCCCTTCGATGAAATATACGTAATGTTCTGAAAAAAATGGGCGGACCTAATTTTATATCAGCAAATGCAATCATGGAATATAAAGATCGTTTTGGGTTTTGTTGCATACAGTTTAAAAAACATCTAGAAATTGACACTCATTCAGATCAAAATCATTCTAAATCATTCATTAAGCGCTCCATTCATTCTTTCATTCATTCCAAACACTCTCTCAAATCGATCAAAAACGCTCCTAAAACGTTAGAAAACATTTCGACCTTATGTTTATGGAGATCAACGTTTAATTCATATTGATCAAATTATTCTTTAATTGAAGCTTTATCTTTCTAATCCTGATATCGCAGTTATGTAATTTTTCCGCTGTACACAATTTTTTGGAATACAGAATAGACATGCTTCAGCCTCATTCGGAACATCACTCGGCCATTTCCGTAAACTACAACATACCTCGAATGTATGTAAGGCGGATGGGTGTGTTACAAAATCGTGCATTTTGTGAGGCGGAAACAGTGTAAGAAAAACTAGCACTGTAGATTATATCTTTTACAGTAAATAACTGCTGAAAAATCTTAATTTTTGAGAATGACGAATCATTCTCAAAAATTAAGATTTTTTCAGCCGTCATCTAAGAATCTAAAGATATTCTTATTAGTATTCGTTGGTTTCACGTCAGTGACTTAAACGAGTAGCGTTGGCGACGTTGAATGTTTTCACTCACGGTTTCGAGGGCTAACGCTATTCTAACTGACGTCATCGAGTTTTTCCATGGTTTTCCCGTATTTTTTTAAAAATAGTCAGTCTATGTACATCCGAGGTTGATCGTGAGATTGGCCGAGTGGTGTTCCGAATGGCTTCAGCAGTCTGATCTTAGCTTAAACTATGTGCATTCTTCTTTATAACTGTTATTTCAACTTGAGCTCGACTGATTGAAAAGTTTACTCAGCTACAACACAGCAGGGTAAGGGTTAATCGTTTGTCATAACCGCCGAGCAGCTATCAATGTCAGGCCTGTAAATTTGTTTAAATGTTGTGTGGGTAATCAAACTCGTATCTTCAAAAACACCGGACTGAGGATACAGTATTTTACTTGTTCAAATGACGATGTGTCGTCTACAACTGTGAACAAGAAAGCGAGAGGCAAACAAAACAGTGAAAACATAGATATTCCTTGGCTAATTTCGCCTGAGACTGTTTATTTTCCGTCAGTGAAATCACAGGCACTTTGATTCAGGATTTTACAACTTAAAGTATGTCACTTTAATAAATAATCCACAAGGTAGTGCAGCCGCCATGTTTAAGAGAACGGATGTTTTTACAAACATCATTGGCTTCCGTCACAGAACGTGTTTACTCGTGAGATTCGAGAACCAAATTGCTTGTAAAAACATCCGTTCCCTTAGAAAATGGCGACTGCACTACCTTGTGTATTATTTATCATAGTGATAATGGTAGGTTGTTATGAAATCCTGAATCCAAGCGCCTGTGAGTGAAATCGGAAGATCACGGATGATCGACAAATTCCACCAATTAACATTAAGATTTAAGCGTTTACTGGATGCATGTATACTGCCCAGACCTGTGGTGTATAGGTTAAGACACCCGTCTCTGCTACAAGAGAACCCAAGTTCAATCCGTGTGAGAGAAAGAATATTTTTCTGCCTCGTTTTCTATTTTTCTTTTATCTGTCTTACAGTAACGTACGTTATTTTTCAGACGGAGGGTGTATTAGGGCTTATCAACTTTCTTGTAAATTTGAAGACATATTTTTTCATATTTTAAGTTTACTTTTGATAAATAAAACAATAGAAAAGTTGGCTCTGCTGATGCGGGATGTTCTTTTGAAACTTTGACAACGGTGCTTTCTTACCTTTGGGGAAGGTTCTAAATTAGGCTTAATCGGAAAAATTTGCTGTTTTCTGAAAATTGGGAAAATTTTTTTTCCTGATGGTTAAAGAAAAATAAGTGCAGTGTACATGTATATATTTTAATTTTATACAACAAAAAAAGATTATTTGCATCTTAGATATCGCAATAAGAATCGGCAGAAAGTGGTCGTTTAATAATTAATTCCTTCGTGTGAACTTGTAATAGGGGCGAAGAAGAGTATATATATATAAAAAAAAAAAAGACTAGCACTTCGGAGACTTGAACTCATAGATGTGTGATCGATAGAGATACACCTTAAACGATTGAGCTATTCTTTCATGCTCTAACTTGCTGCTTAAATCAATACGTTATTAACGGTTAAGGTAATTTGAACTCGGAGATCTTCCGAAGATATACGGAATATGCACAGAGCCTAAGGCGAAATTAGCCAAATAATACATGGATAATAAATGTAGAGATCGTAGATTCCTGTAATGTCGACTGTTGCATAGGATATTATATAAATTATCATTGAAATAGCAATCTAGAGGCCGCCCCTTCAATATAACACTAATGTTTTAATTTGTACACATTTTGTGCGTCTTGACACATTATTTGGCACGAAATACTTTCAGTGTTGCGAGCCTATGAAATAAGTGCCATGGATTAATTGTTAATATCTATAGAAGAGTTGTGTAAATTTAGTCAGATTCGATCGTCAAAGGCTAGGTCGTAGGCGTGGTTTTAAAATAGATAGTACAATTTCACGGTTTCGTTGGTTGTCGAACACTCAGTCAGATAGAGCCTGCATAGTACATTCTACGCGAAATTAACCATCTTTTTATTAATTATTTTGCTTAGTGTTCGACAAACTTTTCAAACCAATAAAAACGCTGGATATTTCAAATTTTCGCCGCTCTATATTGCATAAACAGGCTAGTTCCAAGTTTATGCGAGCTCTATACGAAGTACCTCCCATCGTATAGAGTAATAAAAAGCAAAATAATCTCGGAGGAGCTCAACTCCATTTTGTGACAAAAACAGGAAGTGACAAATCCACCAAACCACGTGCGGTGCAACCAACCTCGCAAAATCTTACGTTTATGAAGACTCAAATCGTTTAAACGGTGGGTGGTACCTATCGATAAATTTGGCACACAGTCACTTAAACACATCCAGAACAGACCAAAAGTATGTGAAGTTTCCGGTTTTGCTAATAATATTTTCAATCTTTTAATCGCTAAACGCACATGCTCAATAAGACGGAGCATTCCAGACCAAGAAAAAGTGAAAATTTGACTTCTCATATTTTTCATCGTTTTGTTTCAGAGATAAATGCATATCTGAAATATTTTGAACATCAATCAACTGTATCATAAAAATAAATTGACTCAAGTTTTAGATGGTAACGTATGTTTCATCAGCCTAATCAACATTACGATAAATTAGATTTTACAACCGTTTCAAAGCGGTTAATATCGTTCTCTGAGCCCCTTGTAATAGAATGAAAAGTGGTAAGTGGTAAATATGAAATATTCGGACTTGCATTAAATCAAGTTGGATACTTTATCTTTAGGGTGATATTTTGGCTGAAATAGAATAAGAATGTTAAAGTTGGCTTTTTATATGTGTCTTTTTATGTGTTTAGTATATTTAAAATGATTCATACACAATGAGCTTATTCAATACAATATATTTAAAAATTATCTTTTTTTGAAATATTACAAATGGTTACGTATGTTTCAATGTTCTTGATAGATGGTCGGATCTAAGGTAGTAAAACAAATATATTCCCTTGTGAATAAAATCAAATTTAATGTAAAATGGAACTAAGGGTCAAATGATGTGTTCTTTCAAAATCGAATTGCTGATACATAAGAGATATAACAAGTAAATAAGCCTTCTGTAGCCCATTTAGGTTAATATATTGCAAATCATAAGGACGATATCCTCTCTTCAGTAGTATTTACAACAACCATGGCCCACTTTACTCCGGAAAAATGCTTAGCAACGAATGTGCCAAACTTTTGAGGGTTATTTGTCCACAAATATATTAAAAAGATCACGTATGTTACAACGCGTATGTTTCACTCATCTTTATGAGGCATTAGACTTACACCATTGAGCATCTTTGAACTTTAGTTTGTTTTCCCTTTTAAGACACCATTAAAAGCTATCGATAAGAAGACACGGAGATCTCTTTTTTGAAGCTAGAACGCTGGTGACGTTTGTTTCAATTTGATATGAAGAAAACCAGCCTTTGTCTAAATAAGTATCATTTTCTGAAACATGTGAGACATGTGTTTGGAAATATTTTATAACTTTTTCAAACATGTTGTTCTTTATCTGAAACCTGAAAGATGCCAACAGAAGTTGCTATTTGATGTTTGTGTTGAATCTGAAAGTAATAGCTTTGTCGAGATTTTAACTTTTAAGATTTTTACATCAGCAAAATGCTAAAATCTCAGCAGTATCACTTGACAACTCATATGCGGATCTTTTTTGAACACATTAAATGTACATTATAGCAAAAATAGAATGAACATATACCTATTTAAAATATGAGTTCTGAAACTTCTACCTGTTTCATTTTGGGGTATGTACGACCAAATTCCATACAGAAATATTTGCATATTTCATCTCTTGAAAAGGAATAAGCAACCCCGAGCCAAATAAAAGAAACCTTATTGAAATAACTATAACCCTACTGTTTAACGTTGAGTACATGTACATTGTAAATGGAAATTCTCTTGTTTTGAAGAAGAAAGTCAACTATTTAACAATCAAGTATGTCGTCACATAAACACTAAGCGACTCAAAGGGCCAATTTATTTCATGCCCTGGTGGGACCCGTTGATGTTGTTTTTTTCAGCTTGAAACCTGCGTTCAGGATGACAGAACGGTTCAAGTTATACCCCGTTTTTTACACGTGCACTTGGGTGTAAAGCGGGATATGATGTGAAAACAGTTTCCAACATCTTTTCAGCCTGTACGCAGGTCTGGTTTCAAGCTGATAGAACGACAACGACGGGGCCCGTCCGGGCCTTAAACAAGTTGGCCCAAAATAAAAGCGTAATTGCATCTGTTGTATTTACCCTGTAAAAACGCTTTGCATACGCTTTTTCGTCAAGCGTCTGTCGATTGGAATTTCATCCGCGCAGAATGATTTGAGTTATATAAAAAATGTAGAGTTTGTTAACTTACCCACAATGACCTACCACGTACATTGTGATATTTTCTGTAATGTATTCGCAAACCATGGACACCATTTATAGTTTTAATCAAGCATATTAGAACGGATGGACATTTTGACTTTACGTTTCGCATATGTTTTGTGTCATGAATAACGACATAATGTGTTAAGTGGAAAAAATAATGAGGAAGTTTAAGAATTTATCGCAAATGCGATTTATCGCAAATGTATTGGCTATATAGGATATCAAAATTGTGCTCATAAAATATGGAAATTAGCCTCGTTATTATCGGTTAGTAGATGACTCGTTTAACCATTCCGATATTTCATAACCAATTTTTTATTATCCTCTATTCTATTTCAGGTTTGGTATTGATCCTGAAGATTAGACCTGGCCATTGAACAGAGTCCTGGATCTGACGAGACTGGCTTCATTCACTAGCAGAGGACATTTTCTATTCTGATCTGTAATCCAGGACCACCCTGTCCGGATGACATTAACATTTCATAAAGAAACAATAACCATCAATTCCAACAATATTTTTTATTTCTTGAAACAGGAAAAAGTGTGGTACTATTTAAAACGGCTTTTAAAATAGTTTGAACATTTGTGCAACCATTCCCACAAATCGGAAATTTCATAAACTGAAGCTAAATGAGTTGGATAACATTACCTGATAACATTGTAAAAAGATAAATTGCTAACGCAACCAATTTCTCATTTTTCCTCAGAGTTTCCTGTCACATTTTGCAGACCCTTTTCAATTTGAACATGCTTTGAATTATTGACATCTCTTTGATATTGGATAGGTCAAATGTGTTGTTGTTGTTATTATTATTTATTATCATTATTCTCTTTAGTGGTTAATGCAGATTTTCTCTAGATAACAGAACTTTTCTATCATTATTTATTTACTTTTTGTGACAATGTCTTTATAAATTTCATGTTTATGTGTGGGACACAATTTAAGTTATTTTGAGAATAACAGTAAAAGCGATAGTGTTATATGTGTAAGCATTAAAACATATATCATTAAAGTGACTTGATGCTTCATGCTAACCAACCAATTGGCCCTCAAAAAGACGCGCATCAACTGCCCCTCAGTAAACACATAGCTAGGTCCAAAGTTACAACACTTTTTATCATGCTCAACATCACATTCTCGAAAATTTCAACTTCATGTTTAAGCCAAAATTTATTGATATACTCTTATAAATGTATGAAAATAACAGATGATTTTGATAAATTGATTTAAAAAATATCGTTTTAATACTATTTTTCAATGTTCGTGCATTTACTAAAATTCTTAACTTGAGAAAATTCTCTTATGAGAGAAAAAAAAAAACGTTTGGTAATCTCGGGCTGTAATCAGCCAATGTACGGCAGATATCACTTCACTTCTTTCTAGGCCCAAAGTTTCTCCCGGTCACCCCGGCTTCACCCCGGCCAATCTTGGCAGGAATGTTCCTTGGGTCAGGTTTTACCATATATGTTAAAAAAAATCCACCCTTTATTCTGGTTTTCACGGCAACAAAATTAGGGAAATCTTTTAAATCTTCTTCTCTTAATTCAGAAGGCAGACCGGTTTCATAGTTAGTATGTAGCATCATCTAGTGGCCCAATACAAAGGTTGTTCATATCGTTACCATGGGTTCATAGTTTGGCTCCAACCGGGCGCAAACTGTTTTACATAGAAATAAAGTTCGGAAATCTTTGAAAAACTATTCTCTAGAACCATAAGGTAGACAGCTTTCATATTTAGTATTAAACATCATCTGTTGGACTATTAATATTTGTTCAAATAAAGACTTGGTGGACCAGATCGGGCTTCGTGGGGCACATCCCGTTTTTCAATTGAAACAAAGAGAACTAATCTGCAACAGTATTCTTCTCGGAAACCAGAAGGAAGACAAGTTTCGTATTTTGACTGGAGCATTATCTAGTGTCAGACCTCTACTAAGTTTGTTCATATCATGATCATTGTGTCAATTTTTGACTTCACCCTGGTGCATCCCGCTTTATGTAGATGTGTGTGAAGCTGGCACTTCAATCTTTAATCGACATTCAGGTCTACATAGAATGTAGAGCTGAAGAGACCACACCAGCTCTACATTCGCAGAACAAAATGTAGACCCAAGAGAGTCTCTTTGAGCTATTCCATCGACATTCAGGTCTACATTCAAACTTTTTCAATGTAGAGCTATTCAATCGACATTCAGGTCTACATTCAAACTTTCCAATGAAGAGCTACACAATCGACATTCATGTCTACATTCAAACTTTTTTAAATGTAGAGCTATTCAATCGACATTCAGGTCTACATTCAAACTTATTCAATGTAGAGCTATTCCATCGACATTCAGGTCTACATTCAAGATTTTTCAATGTAGGGCTATTCAATCGACATTCAGGTCAACATTCATACTTTTTCAATGTAGAGCTATTCAATCGACATTCAGGTCTAAATTCAAACTCTTTCAAATGAAGAGCTATTCAATCGATATTCAGGTCTACATTCAAACTTTTTCAATGTAGAGCTATTCAATCGTCATTCAGGTCTACTTTCAAACTTTTTCAATGCAGAGCTATTTGATCGACATTCAGGTCTACATTCATTTTTTTCAATGTAGAGCTACGCAATCGACATTCAGGTCTACATTCAAACTTTTTCAATGTAGAGCTATTCCATCGACATTCAGGTCTACATTCAAATTTTCCAATGTAGAGCTACGCAATCGACATTCAGGTCTACATTCAAATTTTCCAATGTAGAGCTACGCAATCGAAATTCAGGTCCACATTCAATTTTTACAATGTAGAGCTACACAATCGATATTCATGTCTACATTCAAACTTTTTTAAATGTAGAGCTATTCAATCGATATTCAGGTCTACATTCAAACTTTTTCAATGAAGAGCTACGTAATCGACATTCAGGTCTACATTTAAATATTTCAATGTAGAGCTATTCAATCGACATTCAGGTCTACATTCAAACTTTTTCAATGTAGAGCTATTCAATCGACATTCTGGTCTTCATTCAAATTTTATTCAATGTTGAGCTATTTCATCGACATTCATGTCTACATTCAAATTTTCCAATGTAGAGCTACGCAATCGACATTCAGGTCTATATTCAAATTTATTTTTTCATTGTAGAGCAATTCAATCGATATTCAGGTCTACATTCAAACCTTTTCAATGTAGAGCTACTCCATCGACATTCAGGTCTACATTCAATTTTTTCAATATAGAGCTACGCAATCGACATTCAGGTCTACATTTAAATTTTCCAATGTAGAGCTACGCAATCGACATTCATGTCTACATTCAATATTCTCAATGTTGAGCTACACAATCACATTCAGGTCTACATTCAAACTTTTTAAAATGTATAGCTATTCAATTGACATTCAGATCTTCATTCAAACTTTTTCAATGTAGAGCTATTCAATCGATATCCAGGTCTACATTCAATTTTATCAATGTACAGCTGTACAATCGACATTCGGGTCTACATTCAATTTTTTTCAATGTAGAGCTATTCAATCGATATTCAGGTATACATTCAAATTTTCCAATGTAGAGCTACGCATTCGACATTTAGGTCTACATTCAAACTTTTTTAAATGTAGAGCTATTCAATCGATATTCGGGTCTACATTCAAACTTTTTCAATGTAGAGCTATTCCATCAACATTAAGGTCTACATTTAAATTTTTCAATGTAGAGCTATTCTATCGACATTCAGGTCTACATTCAAACTTTTTCAATGTAGAGCTATTCAATCGACATTCAGGTCTTCATTCAAATTTTATTCAATGTTGAGCTATTCCATCGACATTCAGGTCTACATTCAAATTTTCCAATGTAGAGCTACGCAATCGACATTCAGGTCTACATTCAAATTTATTTTTTCGATGTAGAGCAATTCAATCGATATTCAGGTCTACATTCAAACTTTTTCAATGTAGAGCTACTCTATCGACATTCAGGTCTACTTTCATTTTTTTCAATGTAGAGCTACGCAATCGACATTCAGGTCTACATTTAAATTTTCCAATGTAGAGCTACGCAATCACATGCAGGTCTACATTCAAACTTTTTAAAATGTAATGCTATTCAATCGACATTCAGATCTTCATTCAAACTTTTTCAATGTAGAGCTATTCAATCGACATTCAGGTCTACATTCAAACCTTTTAAATGTAGAGCTATTCAATCGACATTCAGGTATACATTCAAACTTTTTCAATGTAGAGCTATTCCATCGACCTTCAGGTCTACATTCAAACTTTTTCAATGTAGAGCTATTCAATCGATATTCGGGTCTACATTCAAACTTTTTTCAATGTAGAGCTATTCAATCGATATTCGGGTATACAGTCGTGACGCGTTTATACGGACGGCATTAATCCGGAATATTCAAGATCCGGAAAAGAATTCACGGGAACGAATATTTCACTCATAAATTGTACACTTTAATCCGGAAACTCGCGTTCCGGAACCGGAATTAAAAATCGGGAACGGAATATCAAAATTCTACACAAATTTGTCTATGTAATCCAGGTCTACATTCAAACTACATTTCTGTGGTATCTGAAAGTTGCCGAATTTTTACAGAAACATAAATCGAGGAGAATCAACAATGAACATCAACTGGAAAAAAGGCAACGAATTGAAAGGGAATTCAAGGGTACTCCTTATTTCAAAATTAGCATTGGTGGTGATGGGGTCATTTTAGTATTTAATGCTTGTGTGAGAAAATTTAATGAAGACCTGAATGTCTATGGAATAGCTCTACATTGAAAAAGTTTGAATGTAGACCTGAATGTCGATTGCGTAGCTCTACATTGAGAAAATTGAATGTAGACCTGAATATCGATTGTATATTTTAACATTGATAAAGTTTGAATGTAGACCTGAATGACGATTGAGTAGCTCTACATTGAAAAAGTTAAAATGTAGACCTGAATATCGATTGAATAGCTCAAAATTTGAAAAAATTTGAATGTAGACCTGAATGTCGATCGCGTAGCTCTACATTGAAAAAATTGAATGAAGACCTGAATGACGATGGAATAGCTCTACTTTGAAAAAGTTTGAATGTTGATCTGAATGTCGATTGAATAGCTCTACATAAAAAAAGTTTGAATGTAGACCTGAATTTCGATTGTGTAGCACTACATTGAGAAAATTGAATGTAGACCTGAATGTCGATTGCGTAGCTCTACATTGGAAACTTTGAATGTAGACCTGAATGTCTATGGAATAGCTCACATTGAAAAAGTTTGAATGTAGACCTGAATGTCGATTGAATAGCTCTACATTGAAAAAGTTTGAATGTAGACCTGAATATCGATGGAATAGCCCTACATTGAAAAATTTAAATGTAGACCTGAATGTCGATAGAATAGCTCTTCATTGAAAAAGTTTAAATGTAGACCTGAATATTGATTGAATATCTCTACATTTGAAAAAGTTTGAATGTAGACCTGAATGTCGATGGAATAGCTCTACATTGAGAAAATTGAATGTAGAACTTAATGTCGATTGCGTAGCTCTACATTGAAAAAAATGAATGTAGACCTGAATGTCGACGGAATAGCTCTACATTGAAAAAGTTTAAATGTAGATCTGAATATCGATTGAATAGCTCTACATTTAAAAAATGTTTGAATGTAGACCTAAATGTCGATTGTGTAGCTCTACATTGAGAAAATTGAATGTAGATCTGAATGTCGATTGCGTAGCTCTACATTGGAAAGTTTGAATGCTGACCTGAATGTCGATGAAATAACTCTACATTGAAAAAGTTTGAATGTAGACCTGAATGTCGATTGAATAGCTCTACATAAAAAGTTTGAATGTAGACATGAATGTCGATTGCGTAGCTCTACATTGAGAAAATTGAATGTAGACCTGAATATCGATTGTATAGTTCAACATTGATAAAGTTTGAATGTAATCCAGAATAACGATTGAATAGCTCTACATTGAAAAAGTTTGAATGTAGATCTGAATATCGATTGAATAGCTCAACATTTAAAAAGGTTTGAATGTAGACCTGAATGTCGATGGAATAGCTCTACATTGAAAACAATTGAATGTAGACCTGAATATCGATTGTTTAGTTCAACATTGATAAAGTTTGAATGTAATCCAGAATAACGATTGAATAGCTATACATTGAAAAAGTTTGAATGTAGACCTGAATGTCGATTGAATAGCTCTACATTGAAAAAGTTTGAATAAAGACCTGAATGTCGATTGAATAGCTCTACATTGAAAAAGTTTGAATGAAGATCTGAATGTCGAATGAATAGCTCTACATTTGAAAAAGTTTGAATGTAGACCAGAATGTCGATGGAATAGCTCTACATTGAGAAAATTGAATGTAGACCTGAATGTCGATTGCGTAGCTCTACATTGGAAACTTTGAATGTAGACCTGAATGTCTATGGAATAGCTCACATTGAAAAAGTTTGAATGTAGACCTGAATGTCGATTGCGTAGCTCTACATTGAAAAAAATGAATGTAGACCTGAATGTCGATCAATTAGCTCTACACTAAAAAAGTTTGAATGTAGACTTGAATGACGATTGAATAGCTCTACATTGAAAAAGTTTGAATGTAGACCTGAATATCGATTGAATAGCTCTACATTTGAAAGAGTTTGAATGTAGACCTGAATGTCGATTGAATAGCTCTACATTGAAAAAGTATGAATGTTGACCTGAATGTCGAGTATGTAGCCCTACATTGAAAAACTTTGAATGTAGACCTGAATGTCGTTGGAATAGCTCTACATTGAAAAAGTTTGAATGTAGACCTGAATGTCGATTGCGTAGCTCTACATTGAAAAAAGTTTGAATGTAGACATGAATGTCGATTGTGTAGCTCTACATTGAGAAAATTGAATATGGACCTGAATGTCGAATGCGTAGCTCTACATTGGAAAGTTTGAATGTAGACCTGAATGTCGATTGCGTAGCTCTACATTGAAAAAGTTTGAATGTAGACCTGGATGTCGATTGAAGTGCTCAAAGAGACTCTCTTAGGTCTACATTTTGTTCTGCGAATGTAGAGCTGGTGTGGTCTCTTCAGCTCTACATTCTATGTAGACCTGAATGTCGATTGACGATTGAAGTGCTAGCTTCACACACATTTTAGTAGAACTGTCAAACAAAGCTGACAAAACAAAGACATGCGATTCTATAGCCTAGATCCTTGCAGTCGAAACCCTGTTCAAATAGGTCACAGTGATACTGGTTGTAAATACGTAGAATTTAAGACAGGTTGTAAATATGTATCAGAGTTGTGGTTACATTTACATCCCTTAAGGTGTAGAACCTTTCATAGGGTAACGTGATCTTATTTTCATTTCTATTCACTTAACAACGGAATAAATCGATAGTATTATTAACACGATCAAAGGATGTTTTAATCATAAAGCGTCATTTAAAAAATACTATTAATGTTCTATTTTACTTTCAGGAATGAACAAACAATGTGACAGATCCGTTACATTTGTTTTTGTATTCTTTTTATATGTTTTGAAGACAGACAGACAGGCGGACGGACAGACAGACGGACAGCCGTGAAATACTATTTAACCGATCTATCGATGCGTGGGGGTATAAAGATATTCTCTCTATCTTCACAGAGTATCATTCGATCATTAAAATACCAATACGTTATTAACTTTGTCCGATAAAACACAAAATTCATGAACGAAACATCAAGCAATTCTCAATATCTTGGTCATGAAAGGTATAAAATTAAGTGACATATGCTTTAAGCTTTTATTTGGATTATTTACAATGGCTTGGATATCGTATTTACGCAAATTGATCAGCAAATATGTGTTGCTACATATCTTATTCTTGAATTTGGGTGGGTAAAATAAATAGTCCCACAACCCGGTAATACATGTCTAGTGATGGAAAAAATAATATACCATAATAAGCTCGTAACACTCTCTTCAGAAATGAAACAAAAATTATCGAGATTTGAAAATATGACATATTGGCACAAAACAACACCTGAAATAGGGCCGTGTGGTGGAGAATGGACGTTATTCTCTCATCTGCCACTTCAATAGTTTCTCTGTTGAAATTTTTAAAATGTATGAAGCTAAGCTATCATTACGAGTCATTGATATATTAAAAAATACACGAATTTGAGGTAATTCGAGCATAATTCGAACAAAAGGCGGAAGGATCGTATATATTTACTATAAAGTTTATATAAAGCCTGGTCCAGTTAATCGACTTCGTGTTTTACCATGCCGTAACAGACCATACTAGATTGTTCCTGGTACCGTAAAACTATCATATGAAAATCGTTTGTAAATCTTGTTCAAACCTTCACAAACCTTGCTCGATCGAGTATATCCGTGCTTTTTCGTAGTTTTTCGTATCAGCGAGACCGTATATAAACGAGTATACCGTATCGGAACCGTGTGCCGAGTCGTATTATGTGTGAGCTAATGTGAGACAGGTTTATTGGAGTATAAAGTTCAATTGCCTTAGCACATGGCTTAAACGTAACGCCATACGGGCGTTATTGGCCATGTAGGCAATCGCACTTTTTACTCCATCAAATGTAGTGACAATTACACTCATCCCTATAATATCATAGGTTAGAAAAACATCGTTTTAGTGTATAAAGTGTCTTTACTTGAACTACATGTATCAAAGTAATCTACAAGCTCCTCTCTATCAGATACGTTAATTTTATTGCTTCCAATTCGATACTTAACGCAAGTTTTTCAACTTATCAAATTTTTCTCATGCAATTATATACTTAGCGTCACTAGAAAGTAGCAACCAAAACAGCCCTTGACCTTTCTAATAGTATTGTCCTATGCAAAATGTTGTTGATGTGTATGCAAGGTTTATCAAAAACTGTTTATGGTTTATGCTAGGCCGTATTTATGCGGAATTAAGGGAACTTACATTCTTGAAAGTATGCACAGACAAATGGAACATTTGACTAATGAAATACGTTATTGGGTTTTCGGTATGATCCTTTCTTCAAATTGTAGGCCAAAAGGGTGTCCACACCAAACAGTATTGAAACGTCCCCGTAGTCATAAAAACATGATCTGTCAGATGAGAGGGCTCGCACAGTACGCCAAAAGGTGACGTAAGTACGATCTGGTGGTCAAAACATCCCAAGGCGTGTTCGTGTTAGGTTCTTATCGGATTCGATGACGGCACGGGACTCTTAAAGACCTCAAAATAGATGGATGTGTGCCATATTCCTTACGTTTTCGTTTTAAAACAGGTCATGTTGTGTTCTGGTACAGCTTTCCGGGAGAACGTTTAACGCCAGACCGTCGACAAGATCAAGTTAATAGGTGTACGTTGTAGCGGAGATTAGGTAATCTACATAGACACATGTTCTTTTCGCAGAAAAATCAAGACTCTATCTCGATATTGTCGACGGTGTCAACGTGAACGTCGTGCTTAATGTCATGGTAGACAGGCTATGCGTTTGGTGTTGGAGGTATAACGACTTTTCATGGATACATAAAACGAAAAAACTCTTTTTGGTCGTTGGAAGTTGTCAACCTAGAGGTCCCGGATTCGATCCCCGACGGCGGCAATCATTCTTTCCGACTATTCGTCTCTCACCAATGGGCTGTTAATCGTAGACCTATGTGAGATAGCACCTAGAGGCTAGGAAAGGATGTGATGGGTGTACTGGTGAGAAAAATACCAGGAATTCATTGTTAGGTGCTCCCGCCGCCGCGATATAACTGAAAAAAAATGAAAACGGCGAATAATTCATTTGAATCAATCAATCAACAACGTAATCTTATGTTGACAACATCTTTAGACAATTTGTATGTCCGTTCCCAATGAAACACGATAACATTGACGTTTACAGCAGATCAACGCTTATCCTCATTCTGCAAGGTTGATTTAGGGTTTCTTATAGCCAATAATGTCAATCTACTTCCCTGTTTTGCCTTCTCTCCCGATCGCATTCCTGCAGAGCAAGAAAGGGCCAATTAGGACGTACGGTGTATGACGGTTGACGTCATTTTGGGAAGCGACCGCAGCTCATCAAGGCTTTTACGGTCGAATCGCTGGCAATTCTCCAATTACGTATTCAACATGTGAGAGTAAAGTTTGTGGCGCAATATGAAGCTGTCAATGAAAACGGTAGCCGTACTAAGTATGATGTTAGTGACTTTCAATTTCAGGTAAGTTTCTTCAAGCCAGAAAATAAAGACATTTGCTCCTAGTAACTGATTAAAAACCATTAATTATATTTTTCCCAGCAGTTCATTGTCAATGAATTAGACTTTTTTGCTAATAGGTCATTACTTTCTGAAGATCGGTCAGTTCGTAAAGACCATATAACAATATGATTTGTAGACTAGCCATTACATTATATCCGTTTATCGTTATGATCCGTAGACTAGTGATAATGTAACATCCATTCATCGTTATGATCTGTAGACTAGTGATAATGTTATATACATTCATCGTTATGATCTGTAGACTAGTGATAATGTTACATACATTCATCGTTATGATCTGTAGACTAGTGATAATGTTACATACATTCATCGTTATGATCTGTAGACTAGTGATAATGTTATATACATTCACCGTTATGATCTGTAGACTAGTGATAATGTTATATCCATTCATCGTTATGATCTGTAGACTAGTGACAATGTTATATACATTCATCGTTATGATCTGTAGACTAGTGATAATGTTACATACATTCATCGTTATGATCTGTAGACTAGTGATAATGTTACATACATTCATCGTTATGATCTGTAGACTAGTGATAATGTTATATCCATTCATCGTTATGATCAGTAGACTACATTCATCGTTATGATCTGTAGACTAGTGATAATGTTATATACATTCATCGTTATGATCTGTAGACTAGTGATAATGTTATATACATTCATCGTTATGATCTGTAGACTAGTGATAATGTTACATACATTCATCGTTATGATCTGTAGACTAGTGATAATGTTACATACATTCATCGTTATGATCTGTAGACTAGTGATAATGTTATATCCATTCATCGTTATGATCTGTAGACTAGTGATAATGTTACATACATTCATCGTTATGATCTGTAGACTAGTGATAATGTTATATACATTCATCGTTATGATCTGTAGACTAGTGATAATGTTATATACATTCATCGTTATGATCTGAAGACTAGTGATAATGTTATATACATTAATCGTTATGATCTGTAGACTAGTGATAATGTTATATACATTAATCGTTATGATCTGTAGATTAGTCATTACATTATATCAATTAATCGTTATGATCTGTAGATAAGTCATTACATTATATCCATTAATCGTTATGATATGTAGATTAGTCATTACATTATATCCATTAATCGTTTTGATCTGTAGATTAGTCATTACATTATATCCATTAATCGTTTTGATCTGTAGATTAGTCATTACATTATATCCATTAATCGTTATGATCTGTAGATTAGTCATTACATTATATCCATTAATCGTTATGATCTGTAGACTAGTCATTACATTATATCCATTAATCGTTATGATCTGTAGATTAGTCATTACGTTATATCAATTAATCGTTATGATCTGTAGATTAGTCATTACGTTATATCCATTAATCGTTATGATCTGTAGATTAGTCATTACGTTATATCCATTTATCGTTATGATCTGTAGATTAGTCATTACATTATATCCATTAATCGTTATGATCTGTAGATTAGTCATTACGTTATATCAATTAATCGTTATGATCTGTAGATTAGTCATTACGTTATATCCATTTATCGTTATGATCTGTAGATTAGTCATTACATTATATCAATTAATCGTTATGATCTGTAGACTAGTGATAATGTAACATCTGTATAACATTTTGATATGTAGACTACTCATTGCATTATATCCATTTATCGTTATGATCTGTAGACTAGTCATTATATTATATCCATTTATCGTTATTGTCTGTAGACTAGTAATTACTTTATATCTATTAATCGTTATGATCAGTAGACTAGTCATTACGTTATATCCATTAATCTTTATGATCTGAAGACTAGTCATTACGTTATGCCCATAAATCTTTATGATCTGGAGACTAGTAACTACGTTAACACTCATTCTAAAAAATCAAAAAATGAAAATCTTAGTACCGCTCTAATTTTTCTAAAATCAGATGAAGTAAACATCAACCTATAATGATGTGAAATTTTTTATACTACGTCCGAGAGGAAAAAAAGTTATTAAGCAGCGCGTATCTGTCTTATTTTGGCATTTTTCATCAAGTAATATTCGCTACTTGTACCCTTGCCGAAGTATTATCAAAGTTAAAAACTTAAAAAGCATTGTTATCTTTTGCTTTGATTCTCTTTCAAACCAGATATGTTTTTTCTGCACATTAATAGTTTTGTAGTTCTATTCACTTTCAGGAAACGGATATTTCTCCGATAATAGAATGTTTGTCGGTGACAGACATTTTCAAATATAGATTTTTAATTTTACACCGACTTTCACTTTTATTTTCAAAGTGCACGATAACATTCTAAAGTTTCAGTTCGTCAAAAAATCAACTGGAATACGTTTCAAATAAAAATAATGATTTTACCTCCTTTTCATTGCAAAATTGTGATTCTCTGTTTGAATGCTCGAATAAGGTGTATTGTGTCGAAGATTACTCATGATTTATCGAGTGCAGTTTAAATGATGACCCATAGCTCAAAAAACTGTTAAATCGTATATAAAACCATGCTTGGTTGAAAAAATATCCGAAGCTTTAGAAGAAATGGTTTTAGGTATCTAGTCTCTTTCAAAAAGGTGAGATAATCTGAACATAAAAAAACAATGGCAAGTTACCTTTTAAACATCAAAATTTCTTTAAATATAAAAGGCAAATTAACTTCTTTATGGTTGAATACTAATGCACATCGCACATCGGGGCTGACCCACTCACAAAGATTTGTCATCACATTAAGCATCGCATTTTCTGCCAAATTTCACGGTATCGAAGATTACAGTTCCTCAAACATGCTTAAGTGTAAAATGTAATGATGGTCGGGTCAAACTTTTATTTCTCAAGACTAAGAATGCCGATTTAAAACAAATAATGATTGTACCAACGTGAAATACCAATTGCAATGAAATATATTCACACGGTCTCTAAGGTTACAAAAAGTTATTCTTGCAGCATTTAAAGGTAGGGAATTAGGTTTACCCATCATAGAAATGTTGTTTTGTATTTTTTGGTACCATAGGAACGGATATCTAGTCTAATCATGTGTTTCGGTTAAAGTTTTTCGTAGGCATTTAAATTTGGTATCGAATATTACGGTCTCGATGATTACAAAACGTACCGCTTTACAGCATAATTTACACACTGAACGCTGTATGTAACATTTCTAAGTTTTGTTGTGGAACGTATGAAAAACCTAGTATCGAAGATTACATTAGTTCATTGCAAGAAGACCCCTTGTCTGAATGAACTGGTTTAAGGAATTCTGTGTCAATTTCTTTATTATAATTAAAACGCATTATTTTTTAAGAATAAATTCAGCATGCTTTGGAAAAAAAATTGCTCGATTTTTTGGCTTTATTTCGTCAAATTAGCCCCTTCAAAGTCACGGAATCGAAGATTACTTCATTTTTGCTTTTTTCGGCGAATTTATTGAAATTGGCCGATACGGTGCACGTCGCGTTTTCTAGAGGTAAAGGACATGTGTTCGATATGTTTGAAAGAATTTCTTTGTTCTGAAAATAGGCATCTCGGCTTAGTGTACGAGCAAAAATCATCAAATGAAAAAGCAACAGTATCAAATATTACAAAATGCACATATAAACAAATCGCTTGTCTCATAAACGTCAACAACGATCATATTATTAGTGCGCATAAACTAAGTTCATGGAGGTCTATCAAATTAAGCACCAAACGATCACATAAAATATATTTTAGGCTTTTAAATATGCGGCGACACCAAAATCCCAATTCTCGTGAGAATGAGTGTATATCCATTCATCGTTATGATCTGTAGACTAGTGATAATGTTATATCCATTCACCGTTATGATCTGTAGACTAGTGATAATGTTATATACATTCACCGTTATGATCTGTAGACTAGTGATAATGTTATATACATTCACCGTTATGATCTGTAGACTAGTGATTGTTTAACATCCATTCATCGTTATGATCTGTAGACTAGTGATAATGTTATATCCATTCACCGTTATGATCTGTAGACTAGTGATAATGTTATATCCATTCATCGTTATGATCTGTAGACTAGTGATAATGTTATATCCATTCATCGTTATGATCTGTAGATTAGTGATAATGTTACATACATTCACCGTTATGATCTGTAGACTAGTGATAATGTTATATACATTCATCGTTATGATCTGTAGACTAGTGATAATGTTATATACATTCATCGTTATGATCTGTAGACTAGTGATAATGTTATATACATTCACCGTTATGATCTGTAGACTAGTGATAATGTTACATACATTCATCGTTATGATCTGTAAACTAGTGATAATGTTATATACATTCACCGTTATGATCTGTAGACTAGTGATAATGTTATATACATTCACCGTTATGATCTGTAGACTAGTGATTGTTTAACATCCATTCATCGTTATGATCTGTAGACTAGTGATAATGTTATATACATTCATCGTTATGATCTGTAGACTAGTCATTACATTGTCCATTCATCGTTAAGATCTGAAGACTAGGTAATAAGTTATGGGCGCTTGTGAATGAGGAAGTGGTATAGCAGTAAGAACGCAGTAGAAGAGTGCACTGGTCGGCGTTGGCCTGCGTAAGGTCTTAGTAGAACCGTTCGTAAACGGGTTTATCCTAGTGATGTCCCGATATGGTCGCTAAAGGAATCTTGCTGTATATTGACACCGATTTTGCCACAATCAGCTCTCTCTCTCTCTCTCTCTCTCTCTGTCTCTCTCTCTCTCTCTCTCTCTCTCTCATTCTTTCTTTTTCTCTCATTCTCGCTTTTCTCTCTCTCTCTCTCTCTCTCTCTCTCTCTCTCTCTCTCTCTCTCTCTCTCTCTCTCTCTCTCTCTCTCTCTCTCTCTCTCTCTCTCTCTCTCTCTCTCTCTCTCTCTGCGCAACCCGAAATGAAAATATACGCTCTTTCTTTGACTCCCTGGATCGAACCCGGGCCCTCTAGCCTGAGATTGATGATTGCTGATATAATGCCAAGTAACGGAAAAAGTAGGCTTAATGTAAAATTTCTTGTCAACACATTAGTCTTGCATTTAATGGATGGGTTTGCATGAAACTTTCACAGAATGTTCCTCATGGTGTGACTATGTGCGCTTATCAACTCCGTTAGATGACATCATTCCAAATTACGAAAAAGCTGCATTTTATCAATTGCCTTGTAAACGTTACTCCTTCTACATCAATGTACGGATTTCATCAAACTATTGATGGATTTTTAAGAAGGTTTTACTTATGTTCCTGATCATGGGACAATCATAGCACATAATTGTCCATGCTATATAGTCACTGTCTTTAAGGGTGGTTTTTGATGACACTTTCGAAGTAAACTTCATTATATGAATATTAGCATAGATTCAACGTTTGTCCATATATAATGCTGCGTCACAAAAAAGTAGTCATTCGTTCTAAGAATGTTCTAGTGAAGCGTTTAACTTGTCGAATAGAACTCATTTTTTTATTTAAAATAAATAAATCCAGATTTATATTTCCATATACGTGTTATAATAAAGTTATATTTTGGAATTATTCTTTATCATCTTCACGAGTCAAGGGGTATCGAATCGATAGCTTCTTCTCGAATACCAAGATAAGTAAAACGTTCCTAACCCTTGGCTTGACAAGATGATTCTTTTTAGGACAACTTCCATATAGTCAAATGACGGCCAAGTTCTTAAAAAATTAAATAAATGAATGCTAGGTAAAACGTCCTGAACAAATTCATATATGGATTTCTAAATGTATCAGGGATTAGCACTGGTGAGCTCTTCAAGAGGAATATGAATAAAACAGATTTAAGCAAATTCATAATATTGAAATAAGCAAAATTGGTGGACTTGTTTCAGATTCTTTTACATTTATTCAATTTGGTGGACATTATCGGTCGCAATTGAAAGTATTCCTACTATACTTTACATCGAACTAAATAAATATGGAGTGTTCGTATAAATATCTGGCTGCCATCTCGTTTTAAGAATTTCGGGAACATCAGATAGCCCTAAATAACCAAGAAGAAAATTCTAAAAAATCAAGTATTTTTCAGAACTTTGGGATTTCAATTTCGACATTAACTGATAGAATGGTAGCTAAATGTAGTTGTCTGGTCCTTAAAATGAGTTGAAATGTGAAGCAATGTTTGCATAGAGATTCTAATGTAACTCAAGATGCCTTCTAGAAAATGTTCGTAAAGGCAGTCGGGGCACAAAATATCGATTAAAAGATTTTTTATTCTCACTCAGTGAGGTCGGTTAAACATTACTTTCCACTCTCACAAAGGGTTTTTAGAATGATTCGTCTCCTCTTTTCTTGTGATTTGCAACAAAAATTGGCAAATTTCATATCTAGATAGTAGCTAGAAAACCAAATATATATATATATATATATATATATATATATATATATATATATATATATATATATATATATATATATATATATATATATATATATATATATATATATATATATATATATATATATATATATATATATATATATATATATATATATATATATATATATATATATATATATATATTTGGCCCTTAAAGAAAACAATGAAGGTTGCTCGTATACAAATTGTTGGAATATATTTAGTTGTATTTACATTGGCTGCCATTAAGACACCCCCAAAAGGCTGTCGGGACCCAAAATAGTGATAAGAAACAACTTGATTCAAAATTGTGGAAGTTGCATTAATAATTTCATGGCACAATCAGAGATGACCTTTTGGCAAAGTACATGGTGACCCTTCATCTTTTAAAGAATGCAACAGAAAATAGCAAAATTTCTATCTTAAACTGGCTGCCATCTCTCATAAAGGATGTTTGGATATCCAGATTATCTTTAACTATAGATCCAAGAACGTTGAATATACATGTTTTGTTCTTAAAATATTATTTTAAATCAAAGGATGCCTCTATAATGCCTCCCGGTTAATTAATATGTTTATTGGCTGCCATTTAGAAAAAAAATCAAGAAAGGCCGGCGGGACTCTAAATTTCAATTATTAAAAACTTGATTTGAACTCGGGAAGGTCATATCAACTATATCATAGCACTTTGCAGTATGATCTATGGTGTAGTACATGGTGAACGCTTTTAAAATATTGTGTTCGTCGAAAAAATGGCAAAATCATTATCTAGAACTGGCTGCCATCTCCCATTTTGGAAGTTGGGATCTTTAAAGTAATAAAGGGTTTCACCAGAATGCAAAATATACACGTGTAGACTCTCTCTCAAAAAAAAAAAAAAAAAAAAAAAAAAAAAAAAAAACCTGAAAAAATCCCCCAAAGGAAGAATGAATATATTCTTGGCTGCCATCTAGAAAACCACTCGGAATGGTAGTCGGGACCTAAATTACCACATGTTAACATCTTGATTCTCACTCAGGAAGGTCCTATGAACATTTCCATAGCAATCTCGGAGAGCCCTTAGGGGGTGCACGGGGCCCCTCCTGGCCCACGGACTATACGCTCTTTCTTTGACAGCCGCCGTCATAGTTGGTAGCCCGTCGGACTGTCAAGAGATCCCGGGTTCGATCCCCAACGGCGGCACTCATTCTTTCCGTCTATTTGTCTCACACAAATGGGTTGATAATCGTGAACCTATGTGGGATCGCACCTGGAGGCTAGGAAAGAATGTGATGGTTGTACTGGTGAGAGAAATACCATGAATCCTTTGTTAGGTGCTCAAGCCGCCGCGATATAACTGAAATATTGTTGAAAGCGCCGTTAAACTCCATTCAACCAATCAATCTTTCTTTGACTAATGATGTTTTTTCTGGGCGAAATAAATTATAAATAATCGTCGATCTTCATGATCAATACGACTTTCTATGAACAATGTCGTACTAGATTCTAGTCATTTGACTACAAAACTATTCAGATTCTGTTTAATAACAATATTTGATTGGGGTGAATAACAAAACAAAAACCGAACATCGATGTATATGCATACAAAATATTATGTACTTTTCCATTAATAGGTCCAACTCGATCCGCATTCTAAACTCACACGTTGAAAAGTTCCCGGATTGTAAACAGATCGAGCAACGTTTTCGACGAGAAACCCAGTTTTATAGCAGTTGAAAATAACAATATAATATCAAGATGCCGCGTATTATGATAAAAGGGGGTGTTTGGCGAAATACAGAGGTAAGTTGGTTCTAAATACAACAGTAATGTTCCTTTCGATCAAACTCATGTTGTTACTATTTTCGGACATGCAATATTTCGGATAGTTACCAGTCAAATCGGCCCATCAAATTACTCGGCCCCAATATATAGCCTATCATACATGTGATATTTCCATGGGTACTCATTAGGAGATCTAGACCTTTTCATTTGGAGATTGAGTCTCAAAAAGGGAGATTTTGTGTAACCCATGCTGTGGCTAAAGAAGGGGGTTTTCATAATGCATTTTTTACTATAAAAAGGTTATCATTTAAAGTAATTTGATTAAGGATAGGATTGCAATACTACTGAATTTAGTCTTATATTTTAAGAGAAATATATGTGGTGTCCTTGGTCAAGAGGTAGAGCGTCGGCCTCTTGACCCAAAGGTCCCGAGTTCGATTCCCGGGGGAGCAGCTATCGATCTTGGTTCTTTCATTGGCCCACACATTCTGGGCAAGTATAGGGGAATTTTCCAGGAAGCAGAATCGAGAGGGATTTATCTTAGTTGTTAGAACTTGTTTCCCAATCAATTTAGGGTTAAACCATACCAGAAATAAATGTTACAAATTCATTTTTTTTAATTCTATGCAAAATTCAGAATCCCACAATATAGAGTTTTTTTAAGTAGATAATCAGTTATAAATGATACCTTACCAAATTTATAAGATGTAGGCCTTGAAGTTAAGGGGGAGATTGTTTAAGCTTTTGTTCATTTCTTTGAGTTATCTAGAAACCACTTACACAAGGTTTTTTTTTTCATTGTAGAGTTTCTTTCAAGTGGTTAGGTAGTAAAGAATTAGGTAATACTGTATTAACGCAATACTGCTTTATGAAAAGTTTATATTTACTTTCTAGGCTTTGTAATTGGAGTTGCGTTTTTCACTCTGTTGCCATGGCAACCAAAGTTCTGTATGATTTACAGTAGTCTGTAAAATGTTTTGAAAGGACTAGTCTTAAGGATCATCACCATGTAGTTTGTGCATGATATCAGATGACTAGATTATCATTAGGTGATTTTTATAATTGTTGACAGATGGATGCATGGATGGATGGAGGAAGAGACAGACCAATAAATTGTTACTGGCACTAACTGCTACTGAACTAGTCTACGCTAAAAATAAATGTTTTTGATAGCAAAATGATTCTATGCAAAAAATAAATGGTTTTGATAGCAAAATGACGATTAAAGATGAAATAACAGAAAGCAGGGCTTGAAAATTCTTGAAATTTCTACTCGTCCTGCTGTATAAGAAAATATAGTGGTACATAAATTTCATAAGTGAAATTTTGCAAAATCCACTCATCCTGCTTATATAGACAAAGAAGGAAAAAATGATGCAGGACGAGTGGACGAGTAGAATTTTCAAGCCATGAGAAAGGATATTCAGAGTTTGTGGACCTTAAAGATGAACACGGTAGAAAACATGAAAGAGCTACCTCTCTGCAAATTAATCCATGTTGATTACCTTTATGAAAAGCTCAGTAAAGAGCAAGTCCATAATTTTCTATTCTCCAATCTGTAACCATTTGTTGTTGACGAAACACTTGATTAGACCATTTGATTCCAATTTTAAGAAAGACGGTCACGGATGTATGAAATGAGTGTAAACTCTCAACTGACCCCAGTGGGGATCCATTGAAATCACCCTGGCATTTTAAAAGCGAATGGTGATGTTTCTTTAATTTCAATATCAAATATTAAATTTGAAAGACAGTTTGTGAACACATGAGACAGTTTATACTTTTTATGCCCCCGTATCAAGAGATCAGGGGCATATTGTTTTACTCATGTCCGTCTGTCTGTCTGTCCGTCCGTCTGTCTGTCTGTCCGTCTGTCCGTCCGTCCATCTGTCCGAAAACTTAACCTGAAAACTTAACCCTGCCAATATCTTCAAGCCTATTCAAGATACAAAGCTAACATTTGGCATGATGATAGATCTCAATGATCCGCATCCGCTGGTACCAAAGTCAAGGTCATGTGACAAGGTCAAGGTCATCTGTCATGGTCAAACTTTGAAAAAACTTAACCCGAAAACTTAACCTTGCCAATATCTTTAAGCCTATTCAAGATACAAAGCTAATATTTGGCATGATGATAGATCTCAATGATCCACATCGGCTGGTCACAAAGTCAAGGTCATGTGACAAGGTCAAGGTCATCTGTCAAGGTCAAACTTTGAAAAAAATGCCGTGTCGGGGGCATTCGTGTTTCACAAACACATCTTGTTATGACATAGATTATTTGACCGCAAAGCATAGGTAGATCTACTAAACAAATATCTGTGTCCAAATGAAAGCCTGGCCCCTTCTTGTTTTACTCAATCACACGTTACGACATGAGGGTTTTACTGCGATGAGGCCTTAAGTTTACCAAGGTCCTGTGATACGTCTCTTTTCATTTTATGTTTGACCTTTTCCTTCATGCAAAAAGAGGAAATTTTTAGCGGCTTTTGGGATAAGGATATTAAAATACAAAGGAAATTTACTGTGTTTACAGCCATTTTAATTTTTCAAAATAGGTGATAAAAATCTCCTAATCACAGCTTCACTTGTACCCACTTCATTTTTATTTTATTAAGTAAAATAGGGTAACATCATTTCACCCCATTTAGATCTTGTTTCTTAGAAAGGTCTTTATTGTTGATCGTCATAATTAATTTAGTATACAGTGTGAAAGGTGATAGGTACAGTAGCAACCGTTTGTCGGCAATAATTGATCTACCCAACGATGGTAAACGATGACACTTCCAGATAGATAAACAAGGCTTTACCCGATATTGGATTTCTCACTGGCCATTCATCCCTTTAGACCAGTGATTTTGCATTTTTGGCTCCAAATTTTTTACAGGCTCATAATTCCCAAGGTTTGGAGAAACGGTCTGCTGATCAGGATCAGGAGAGTGGGAGGAAGGGTAAAATATCGGGAGAATATGCGGAGATCAAGAGATATCACATGTCTAGCCTATAGTAACATGAACTATATTGCATAAAATATTTATATGTACAAATGACGCAGTTATACTTTTCTAGGTGTTTTTAGCTCCACTGACCAAAAGGCGGGGTGACCGTTGTCCATGTGTGCGTCTGTGTGTTAACTTTTACTTTAGAAATCTTCTCATCATAAAGTACTCGATGGATTCCAAATTTCACAGGAATGTTCCTTGGGTGACCCTCTATCAGATTCCTTCAAAGAGTTTTAATCGGTTGAAAATCATGGCTGTAGTAGGCCTGGCTACTTTTCACATATGGTAAATGGTGACTTTTCTCAGAAACTAATTGATTGATATCAACCAAATTTCACTAGAATGATCCTTGAGTGACCATTTATCAGTCTACAAAAAAATGTTGTGATCTGGTGAAAATATGCAATTTATTGGTGGGAATTACAAATAACACTTTCTCCAGTCTTGTTTCATTTTCTTCTAATACTTGTTACTTTTAAGCAGGGATCAATATTAACACCAGTCCTTGGTTCCAAGACCTATTGATTTTAAGGAGGACTGGTAGAAGTAAGCATGCTGCAGGTCCTTAAAGCCTTTAAGGAATAACCTCATTTTTAATAAAAAGTTAAGTTTTTGGAATACTAAATTTTCCTTTATCCTATGGAAAGCATTGTGGAAAAAGAAAAAAATGCCTATCATAAGCAATTTCTTCTTTTCTGACAATGTTTTCCTTAAAATTTACTCCTAAATTGCTGAAAAACAAGCAAAGTGTGCCTTTAGGAGGACCTGTCTTAATCAGGGAGGACCGGTGATATTTAGGGCTAACAGGTCCTTTGGGCTGGTGGCAAAAGGTGGTTAGTGTCAAATCCTGCTTTTAGGGGTCATGGGTGTGGAATTTCCATGCTCAACACAGGCTTTTTCACTTGCTGGTAAGAACATTTTCCAAGGCAACTTGTCCGTGGACAAGTAAATACTTGAACAGAATGTTGAAACAGTTATTAAAGATCTGGGAGAAAAGTCACCTTATGATTGTGTCAAAGTGGAAATAACATAAAATGCTGGATCAATGTTTTCTCAATATTTATCAATTCATTTTCTGCCGACAAGTTCATTTTGATCCTGGACAAGTAGGAAATCCACTCTTACTTGTCCATGGACAAGTGGAGAAAAGTCATATTTCCACACCCCTGTTTTGTGAAGTGTCCCCATTTCTTGTCTTCACTGTCAAAATAATAACAGTAGTCATGCAATTACATAGGCCTTATTATATGTGTACACTGCATTTGAATAATTTTTGTATTGACCTTCAGGATGAGATTTTAAAGGCAGCTGTTATGAAATATGGCAAAAACCAATGGGCAAGAATTGCATCTTTACTCCATAGAAAGTCAGCAAAACAGTGCAAGGCAAGATGGTGCGTATTTAAGAGAATATTTTTGTTTAATTGACTGTTGGGGTAGACAAACTTGTATGTTTTACTTAATGTTAATTTCCAACTGTACAACATTATTCAACAGTTGTTTGATCTGAAATTAAAACTTACAAGCAATATTGAATATATTGGTATAATATGAAGATATGTACAACAATCATAAATCAAATGCTATCACTTTTACATTTATCTCCTCTTGAGCCTTTAACTTTTTAATGAGAAAGTATATTTAGTAGCATAGCAGAGGTTGAAATTTCCACTCACTTGCTAGCATTGGTGAGTAAAAATTGCCATAGGGTAGGTGAATTTTTGGCAAGCTGGTGCGAGTACAAATTTAGAATTTCAACCATCCTAGAAAAGCTTATTTTTGAACAAATCAGTCACAGATTGATTACCATTACAATTAGATGTGGTATTGTTGCAATTGATTTGCTTCAAATACCTAAGGCTTCTAAAGTTGCCAATTGGAAAAAATTAAATTTTCTGCTCCTGAGAGCCGAAAACTAAATGAGCTGAAAGAAAGTCAATTACCTTGTTAAAGACAATCTGACCATAAGATTTATAAATCCACTATTTATGTGATTTAATGAGACTGTTGTGTACAGAAAAAGCGACTTTTCTCAAAATCTAATTGATGGATACCAATTAGATTTTACATGAAAGATCCTTGAGTGACTCTTTATCAATCTATTAAAATTATTGCAATTGGATGAAAAATATGTATTTTATGTTATATAGTAGAAAAATTTGAAAATCATTTGCTCAGAATGTAACAGATAGATATCAGCAAAATTTCACTTGAAAGTTTCTTGAGTGACCCTTTATCAGTCTATCAAAAATTATTGTGATCGGATGAAAAATATTCATTTTATGGGCAGAGGTCATTTCTCTATATTTTATAAAAAAGAAATTTTGAAAATCATTTTCTCATAATGTAGCCTATAGATATCAACCAAATTTCACTTGAATGATTCTTGAGTGTCTCTTTATCAGTCTGCCAAAAATTATTGTGATCAGATGAAAATTATTCCTTTTTTGGGCATAGGTCATTTTTCTATATATGCTTTATGAAAATCATTTTCTCAGAATCTAACCGATGGATATCATTCCAATTTCAAAGGAATGATTCTTGAGTGACCCTTTATCAGTCTATCAAAAATGATTGTGATCAGAGGAAAAATATGTCTTTTATGGTCCAATGTCATTTCTCATTATGTTATTTAGTGGAAACTTTGAAAATCATTTTCTCAGAATCTTAACTATGGATATCAATCAAATTCACTAGAATTATCCTTGGGTGACCCATTATCATGCAGCCAAAAATTATTGTGATTCGATGAAAAATATGTCTTTAATGTGTGAAGGTCATTTCTCTATATGTTATTTAGTGGAAACTTTGAAAATCATTTTCTCAGAATCTTAACTATGGATATCAATCAAATTCACTAGAATTATCCTTGGGTGACCCATTATCATGCAGCCAAAAATTATTGTGATTTGATGAAAAATATGTCTTTAATGTGTGGAGGCCATTTCTCTAAATGTTATATAGTGGAAACTTTGAAAATCATTTTCTCAGAAACTTACTGATTGATATCTACCAAATTTCACTGGATTGTTTCTTTGGTGACCCATTATCATGCAGCACAAAATTACTGACTCTGTTATTGGATGAAAAATATGTAGTTACCTGAGACAGAGGTCAATTATCTATATACCTTATTTATCAATCTTGAATAAATCTTTGCAGAAATATTTCAGCTTGTAATGTTTAAAAACACTAATATTTACTTGAAATAAATATTGATTAAGTTATTCATTCATTCACTGAAATTCTCATAATATCAGTAGATTCAGGCCTCTGTAGCAAATCAGCTGCTCAAGCAGCTCCAGTATAAAACAGCTAACGGAATCAGTGATTTTACAAAATACCTGCTTAGGGGGAATACTATTTTACCTTAGTCTGTCTGTCTGTCTGACTGCAAACTGAATATTTCCCATAGCTTCAACACTTCAAGTTACAATTCTCATATTTAGCAAAGAGGTTTCTGCATTATTTGTGAAGGTCATGGTCATTATTCTGACAAGGTCAATCATCAAGGACAAACTTACAAAAAATTGCTGTGTAAGGGACATAAGTGTTTTAGGAACATATCTTGATTATTCTGTGGTTGCTTAGATAGGCTTGGCTACTAAAGTTTTGATCTCAGGTGACAAACCAAGCCAAGGGCCAAAGGTCCTCTCTTTGTTACTCAGGTTTTTTGAGGGTGATTTGGTATGTTAATCAAGTAAAAAGATAGCTCTCATTTCTAAATGCAGGTATGAGTGGCTGGATCCCAGTATCAAGAAAACAGAGTGGAGCAGAGAAGAAGAAGAGAAGCTTTTACATTTGGCCAAGTTGATGCCCACCCAATGGAGAACTATAGCCCCTATTGTTGGCAGAACTGCTGCACAGTGTCTAGAACATTATGAGTTTCTCTTGTAAGTAATATAGGGGGCCACAAGTACTTTTGATGATCAAGTAATTTGAAACTTGACATTGCCATTTTTAGCTCACCTGAGCAAGAAGTGCTCAAGGTGAGCTATTGTGACCGTACGATGTCCGGCGTCAGTTGGGCGTCGTGGGGTAGTGTCAACCGTCATGCGTCGTCCACAATTTCTTTAAACTTCTTCTCCTCCTAAACCGGTGGGCCAATCTTGATGAAACTTTGCAGAGATGTTCCTTGGGTCAAGCTCTACCAAAGTTGTTCAAAGAAATGAAAGCCGCCCTTAGCTTTCCCTTTACCTTTAACAAAAAGGGTGAAAATCTTCAAAAATCTTCATCTCTGAAACCAGAAGGCAGACAGCTTTCATATTTGGTATGTAACATCATCTAGTGGACCTCTACCATGTTTGTTCATATCAAGACCCTGGAGTCATATTTGGGCTCCACCCAGGTGAAACCCCTTTTTACATAGAATCAAAGAGCGGAAATCTTGAAAAATCTTCTTCTCTGCAACCAGATGGCAGACAGCTTTCATATTTGGTATGAAGCATCACCTAGAGGGCCTCTATCAAGTTTGTTCATATTAACCCCTGGGGTCATATTTTGGATTTGCCCAGGCACATCCCTTAAAGCGCTTCTGAGCACGAAGATAAAAAAAATGAAAATCTTCAAAAATCTTCTTCTTTGAAAACAGAAGGCATACAGCTTTCATATTTGTTATGTAGTATCATCTAGTGGACCTCTACCAAGTTTGTTCATATAAAGACCCTAGGATCATATTTGGGCTCCACCCGGGCACAACCCTTTTAACATAGAATCAAAGAGTGAAATTTTACAAATCTTCTTCTCTAAAACCAGAGGGTGCACAGCTTTCATATCTGGTATGTAGCATCATGTAGTCTGCCCCTAAGAAGTTTGTTCATATCAAGACTCTTGGATCATATTTGGGCTCCACCTGGGTGCATCCTTTTAGCGCATCTGAGCACTATGGGTGATAAAAGGAAAACCTTCAAAAATCTACTTCTCTGAAACCAGAAGACAGACAGCTTTCATAATTAGTATGTAGCATCATCTAATGGACCTCTACCAAGTTTGTTCATATCAAGACCCTAGGGACACATTAGGGCTCCACCCAGGTACATCCCTTTTTACATAGATTCAAAGAGCAAAAAGGCATATCCATCTTGCTCTTGGCTGAAAACATTCCATGGTATTGATCTTATGTAGAAATTATGTCCTTTTTGACATCTGCCTTTTTCATTAATGTGATGTTCGAGGGGTCAATGAGACTCAGGCGAGCGATCTAGGACCATCATGATCCTCTTGTATTTCTTGCCTTTGCAAAATACTTTGCTCTTGTAAAGCATGATGATAAGTAGAAGCGTAATGATCTCATCAACACACATCTTCAAAAACATTGGCAGGGTTGTGAGGTCAGGGTCATTTTTCAAGGTCAAACATAAGGGGAAAAAATTGGCATTTTGAGAGTACTCTCGTTTCAAACATATCTTGTTGTCTAAATTTTGAGAATAGCTGTCTGAAATTTACAAAGCACACTTATATACTTGCCTCGTGTATAAGAGCATAATTACTTCTCTAATGACCTTTCTAGTAAATTACTTCACATTGATTTGATCATATATGTCCAATTGATCCTATGTGTGATATTTCCGACAATAATACCTTGTATAGTCCTTTTGACTTCTATATGGACCAACCTTTTCATCAATTACATTAAATTGCGTATGAATGAAAGATTTTTATGTAGAAAAATCTTAATTTCAGCTTAATACCATTCCAAAAAATATTTTTTGGAAATGAAATGATTTCAAAAAAATGATTTTGCCTATCTGATTAATGTTAATATTTTCGCATTTTTAGCTCTTAAACATGAGGGGTGATGAAGGCTGTTTAGTAGTAAGAAAATAAAAAAAACACGTGGCTTTTTACTAAACATTTGACAGAAGAAATGCCTATTATTCCTTATTTGGACATGCTAATTAGCATATCGACGGTCATTTAAACTTGAACTTGAATATCACATGATTTGTACCGTTAATACTCGCCTGCTTATCTAATTTTCCTCGCGAAAATCCCAAGGTCTTAGTAAAAATAATTCTTTTTGATTGGTCTAATTAAGGAAGTGTGGGGTACATCTCAGAATAGATAAAAACAATTTCCAATTATCAGGTCAAACTGTCTTTTAATAAAGAGAATATACACCCAGAATTAATACCCGAGAGTGAAAATCTTCGATAAAATTAATCTTATAAAAATACTCGATTTTGTACCAAAACGAATCACTTCAAATCATACACTTTTGACTCCGTCCATATGCAAATCAGAACTATTTTTGGATAGACAATTTGCTGTTCCGTTTAATACAGTCACAAGAAGGTATGAACAACTGATACAGTCAAACCTGGTCTTCCAGCCACCTGTATTCAGCGTGCACCTGTCTTTAACATGCAGTTCAATGTCCCCCGAACTGATTTACTCTTAATTTTACCTGTATTCTAACAAGCACCTATCAAACGCATGCAACGGCTGCTAAATTCATGTCCCATCATTCATAAAACCTGAGTTTTGCGGCCACTCAAAGAATAAAGGGCAATGTCTCACATACTGGCGGCCAATTAAAGATTTTCGCCAGTCGAAAGACTATAGTGATTTTCACGGATTCGTGATTCTTACAGTCAACTTTTGTTTTTCGAGTTATCTATTCAAGTGTCATAAATCAATTTGACATACACAAAGACACGCGTTAACGGCTAACAGGTGGTGACAAACAATGAAGTTTCTTTGAAAACAATTAATATTGATAAATTGACATAATACACAAACCATTTTAAGAAATTAGGTTCAGATTTTTATTGATTAATTTTTAGTTGAGTAGAGATCGAATGTACTGTTAATATTTTATTCAAAGGTTGGCTTTCGTATTTAATTCAGCCAAAAACATTTGGAAAAAATGCTGTTTTTGAGGCCTGAAATGGGTAAAGAAACTTGACTGCTTGGTGAGGACTGATTCTTTCCAATTTCTTGATTGGCAATTATAGATTTTGTTACAGAGAGGGCTTTTGCTTTTGAATGTAATTGGTGATAAATTTGCCCTCCGATCATTGAATAGATTCATGATATTATTTTGGCTATTGTTTTAAATGGTCATTGGAGATTAAGAAAAAAAGAAGACATTTTTTTTTCACAATCTTAAAATAAATGTCACCGTTTATTGGAGAAATAAGATTTAAATCTTTTATGAATATAATCAAAATTTGTTTTTCCCTCCCTGTGCCTGATCAAAACTATGATGATGTACCATTTACCCTCCCCCTCCCGCCCATGATAAGTCGACCTGTATTAAGCAAGCACCTGTCGTAAGCAAGCGATTTTGGCATATCCCTTGACCGCTTGCTTAAGACAGGTTAGACTGTAGTTAACATGTAGATAGACGGACAAAATCAGTATTTTACTATCAAAAATTCTGAAAAATTAAATTCTTCATGGTATTAGATAGAAAATATGATATGCCAAGAAAAAAATACGATTAATTAATTCGATTCTGAGATTTTCGGCGAAATGTCGGTCCATATAGAAGTCAAACAGACTATATCTGGATACCTTAGCTTACTTCCTAATTTCCTGATATTGTGAAAAGTGAGTTTTCTCAGATTGTAATTGATGGATACCAATTAAATTTTACATGAATGATCCTTGGGTGACCCTTTATCAGTCCACAAAAAATGATTGTGATAGGATGAAAAATATGTATTTTATGGGCAGAGGTCATTTCTAAATATGTTAAATAGTGGAAACTTTGAAAATCATTTCCTCAGAAAGTAAATGATGGATATCGATCAAACTTCATTGGTATGATCCTTGGATGATTCATTATCATGCAGCTAAAAATTATTGTGATTGGATGAAAACAATTTTTTGGGTGGAGGTCATATCTCTATATGTTATATAGTGGAAACTTTGAAAATCATTTTCAGCATCAGTAGAACCCAAAATATCTTAAAATCTAGTCAAAACTTTGATTTGCTATTACAAGAATTTCACGCCTGTGAAGTGACTCAAGCCATTCATGGCTTTCTAGTTTTGTTGATATGAGAAAAAGAAAATATTACTTCATTTTAAGATGATCTTAGAAAAAAAAAGAAATATATATATAGCTCTCCAAGACTTGCTCATAAACATTTCTTTTCTAGACTTGGTTAAGATCAGCTTATCATTATTATACCTCCTAAACTATGTTTGGAGGATATATAGAGAATAGATGGTTGGTGACTTGAGATGGAAAAGTTTATCGGGCAAGGCGTAGGAATTGATCTGGTGAGCCGGAGGCGTCAGACGTCCTTTTTTCTTCGAAGTTTTGATGTCATGCAGCTAAAAGCAAATCTCAATTCAATGCCTTCCTTGCTATTAATCAGAGGATGGACATTGATTGAGATCAGATGCAAAGCTACTATATCCGAAATCCTCCTCGGTCGAATAATCCTGCGTTAAATCCATTCAGATAAATGTTTTAAAATCCTGAAAGTTTTCGAGGTGGAATGTAAACACCGAGATAAGCTTCGTCACAATTTCATAGATTACATCATAAGTCATGTACTACGTCATCGATATGGTCGCAATTTGATTTTAAAAACATGTGAGAATCGAGTGAACTATTTTTATCTGGAAAAGACAATCAAATTCAAAAGAGAAAAAATGTTAAAGAGGACTGTTTTCAGACCTAATTGCCGCTAAAAGAAGATCCGACAGGCCACGTGACCAAGTGACATGATAAAGCTGTCATGTGATCACTTGACCTGATATCAACAAGTTTATCATACCCCCTTTTATCAGGCAATATTTATAGCTAGTGACAGGATAAATAGGAATGAGCATGTCGGTCGGTCTATCCATCTGTACATTTTCTTGTCCTCTCAATTTCTCAGCTACTAAGAAGTAAATTTCATTGAAACTTTACAGTTTTGATCAGTATTAGGCAGAGATGTGCAAGTGATATTTTGGTTATGATCCATTGATGTTTGTAAGAGTTATGACCCTTTGATGGAAAATAACTTTTCATAATTGACAAGCACTTGTAGGAGAGTATAAGTTCTCTTTGCCATAGTCTAGTCTTTTGACAAATCTTATATGTTTGCTATATATTTCAGAGATAAAGCCCAGAATAGAGATGACACTGATGATGACCCAAGAAAACTCAAACCTGGTGAAATTGATCCAAATGCTGAAACTAAACCAGCCAAACCTGACCCTGTTGATATGGACGAGGATGGTTAGTTCAGGGCTCATGTTTGACCATTAAACTAGGGCTTTGGCCCTCAAAAGTCTGAAAATATCCTAGTTTATGTCAGGGGTTCTTTTTAACCTTTGGAATTTTCATTATTGAATTTTGATGCTGCTTCTAGAATAAATGTACTTTATTTACAAGTATCCTTAATATATAAAGGATTGATATATATGAATCTCATATAAAGATATGAAGGGTACATGTAAATCCATTACATTTATATGAATATGAAAATACATTTAAAGAAGTCAATGAGAATAACCAAGAAATCTTTACTTTCATTCCATTGTTTGATCTCCTCAAAAGCAGTTTTTACCCCTTGAAATTTCTGGTTAAGGGTCAATGACTCCTGAATTTGAAGCTAGTCCCTGTGATAACACTCTAACTTTTACCACTCTGAAATATATTTCATCAAACAGAGTTTTGTAGTTAACTCAGTGTGAATCTTTAGATTCTAAAGATGCTTATTCAGTCTTCTGTTTATGCTCAAGTAATAATATTCATAAATGGTCTTTAGGATCTCTCCTTTCAAAATGAGAAGAATCTTATCAGAATACATGGGTCTAACAGAATTTTATTTGAAGTAACTTTTTTGACAAGAAGCCTACAACTGTTTATTGTATTTGCCCTGACACTTTCTTATGATGACGTTGATAGTTCTTTTGAAAAATGGAGCAATTTCGTCTGAAGACAAGGGCAAATGGGTGTTTTGGAACTTCTATCAAAACATTCATAAGTAAGCTCATAAGTCCAGACAGATAATCCTATTCTCTATCAAACAGAATTTTGCAGGATTAAAAAGATAGTTCATCTTAAAAATTTCAAAGATCAATTTGAGAAGTGTGGGAGAATATCCATTACCTTAAGTGATATTCCTATTTTGTTTTCCAAAAGTGGACAAGAAGAAAATGCCTCTGATACAGAAACAAATTCTGTATTGTTGATTTTTTAAGCTCCAAAGGCCACTGCGGCTATTGTCATGTTGCTGTGTCTGTCGTGCAACCATGTGTCCATCTTTATGTGCATCTGTGTGTCTGGTCGTAACCTTTTTCTATTAAATTCTTTTCCAATAATCCACTGCATAAATTACAACCAAACTTCACAGGAGTGATCCTTGACCCTCTTTCAAAGTTGTTTTAAGACTTTTGATCAAATGAAAAACAAGGCTTTAATGGGCGTGGCTAATTTCCAAATATGGTAATATGTGACTTTTCTCAGAATCTAACATATGGATCTCAACCAAATTTCACTGGAATGATCCTCGAGTTAGCTTTAAACCATTTAGAAAAAACATATTATGATCAGATGAAAAATATGTCTTTTATGGCAAAGGTCATTTCTCTATTGGTTTTATAGTGAAAACTTTGAAATCATTTTCTCAAAATTTAACTGATGGATATCAACCAAATTTCACTTAAGCAATCCTAAGGTAAACCTTTATCAGTCTACAAAAAATATTGTGATCAGATGAAAAATATGTCTTTTTTAGGTAGAGGTCATTTCTCTTTATGTTATACAGTGGAAATTTTGAAAATCATTTTCTCAAAATCTAATAGATGGATATCAACCCAAATTCACAGGAATGACATGCAGAGGTCAATTTTCTATATAAATGTTTACATCAAGTTTGAATTTTCTATGCAGAAATATTTCAGAATTTGACACTTAAAAACTCATTTTTACTTGAAGTAAACATTAATTCATTCATTCTCTTATATTTTTGTCGAATCATATCAGTAGATTCAGTTTGTTTGTTTGAATAGGGTTTAACGCCGCTTAAAACAATCTTTCAGTCATCACTTGGAGCACCTAACATAGGATTCCTGGTATTTCTCACACCAGTACTGCCATTACATCCTTTCCTAGCCTACACTAGATTTAGGCATGTGGAGAAAATCAGCTACTCAATCAGCTGTACTTAGCTCCACTGGACTAAGTCCAGGGGAGCTTATGTCATGGCCTGGTGTCTGTCATAAGTGTGTCTGTCAATCTGTCACACTTTCTCTGAAAGTATTTTTCAGATTTCAACCAATCTTCACAGGAATAATCCTTGGGACATGCTCTTCAGATAGGTTCATAAGATTTATGATTTGGGTGATGACATGGGTTTACTGGCTGCCTCATCACAAAGGTCCCATATGATTAATAATAAAGAAATATTCTCCTTTGAAACTACTGTTCAGAATTCAACCAAACTTCATAGGAATGGTGCTTAGAACATGCTTTTTCAGGTGTGCTCATAATCTTATGATCATATGACATATGACATGGGCTGCGAGCTGTCGTGTCATAGAAAAATGGTGAAAAATAGGATGAAATATAAAAAAATCTTCTTCAGAATTCATCCAACCCTCACAGAAATGATGCTTAGAACATCCTTTTTCAGATTTGCCCGTAATGTTATGATCATATGACATGGGCTCTGAGCTGTCGTGTCATAGAAAAATGGTGAAAAATAGGATGAAATATAAAAAAATCTTCTACAGAAATCAACCAACCGTCACAGGAATGATGCTTAGAACATCCTTTTTCAGATTTAGATTTGTTTGTAAAATTTATTTAACTAATGATAATGGCTCTTCAGGCTGTTTGGTCACTGAAAAATGGTCCCATATAATGAGATAAAAAAAATCTTCTTCTCTGAAACTGCTGATCAAAATTCGACCAATCTTCACAGGAATGATGCTGAGAACATGCACTTTCAGATATATTCTTTATATGTATCTTATTGGGGTGATGACATGGGTTCTATGGGCTTGGCGTCACTGAAAAATGGTGCCATATGATGAAATATAAAAAACTTTTTCTTTGAAATTCCTGTTTAGAATTTACATGAAACTTTCATAGAACCAATTACATGTGTCCCAGGGTAACCTGTCCCCCGCGTAAAGTGTCCCCGGGGACAGGTTAACCGGGGTTAACCTGTCCCTGGGGACACATTACCCTAGAAATCAGCCAGGCTAACCTGTCCCTCCCCCCTGGGGTAACCTGTCCCCCCTACAGATATTGTTAACCAATATTTAATAACAATTCTTATTTATTCTCTGTGTTACAGGTCTCTTTCTTTGATCTGTATGTGATTTTAATTTGTTTTGCAAACTGTTTCAGTTCTGAAGGATTTTTATATTTTTCATAATAACTATTATAATAGTTAAACTTTTTTTTAGAAAAATAGATGTTTATATTACCCTTTCAAAATTATCTTTGTTTTATGATATGCTTTCTTTAAGATCTGTAGAGATATCTCCTTACAAATGGACTAGATCTTAGTTTATAACATTCTAAAGCAATTTAATTTCACTGGACTCATAGATTTTTCTCAGCATAAAATTGCCAGTGAAGTGATACAGGCCCTGCTGGGCCTATTAATTTTAAACTGTAATTTGAAATTTTTCAAAATACCTGTTATGTTTCAACCTTTCATTCAGAATTGGAGATGTTATCTGAGGCCCGTGCAAGACTGGCAAACACTCAAGGTAAAAAAGCAAAGAGAAAAGCTAGAGAGAAGCAGTTAGAAGAGGCAAGAAGATTAGCATCTCTTCAGAAACGAAGAGAATTGAGAGCAGCGGGCATTGAGTAAGTCTTTTATCTAATTATAAATGTTCAATTCTTTGTATGATTTTGGTTGTCATTTGGAATTTGTCCTGCAGTATGTTGTTTATGAATGAAATTCAAAACATGCTCAAGGTGAGCAATGAATGTTTATCTAAGCTCTACTAACCAATGGTCAGAAGTGCTATAGGGTTGGTGTGGTTCTGTCTGTCTCTAAAGAATTTTCATTTTCCCAATTAAGTTCACAAATATTATCAGATTAACTAGAAACTTTCACAGGCTGATGGTAGGGTCATAGGAAAGGTTGCTTGCCAAAAAGGTGATGATTTGTCAGATAGCTTGGTATGTTATAATGCATTTTCCGCCAAAAAATTCTTGTTGATACGGTAAATACCACAGAATTTTATGGACTTACTTGAAACTTTCAAAGGATGGTTGTTAGGTCATAAGGGAGGTTTCTTATGAAATGAGGGCTGATCCACTTGCAAACAAAGGAAAAGGAGCCTTATGGTTATTCTTGTTTATGGTATAAAATCCACAAATATCAATGGTTTTGAAAATTGCGCAGGATGATTGTAAGGTATAAAGGTAAGGTGTCCTTCAAAAATGGGGCTGATCAAACCTATCTGACATTTGTGTCCCACAAATAGGTCATTAATTTTAAGCATAAGTTGCAGCTGGATAGAGGATAGTGGCACTGGTGCAATAGTTACCAGGAAAACGGCGGTAGGTGCTTGAGCCTCCAGAGAATTGTTAAATAATTTTTCTAAATCCATGGTCAAGGTCACAATTAAAAGTCAAATGATATTTTAGAGGCTCAACACCAGATGTCCTGGGCCAACCATCTAGTTGTATTAGCATTTTGTATGAGTTTTCTATCAAATATTTTTTTCATTTTCAAACATTGTCTTTCAGTAGTTGGTTTCTTACATTGAAATTATCCAAGTAAAATTTGAGACAATAACTAAAATCCAGATTATTTGATTGTTTCAGTATCAAAAAGAAAGCTAGAAGAAGAAGAGGAGTAGACTACAATGCTGAGATTCCTTTTGAAAAGAAACCTGCACCTGGTAGGTTGTGTATCTGATTGAGTGTGTGGGTGACATTTCAGACATCAAGCTCTCTGCAAAATCACACGGTGCATTTAAAATCCTCTCTATCTATGAGCAGAGAATTGCTCCATTGCTACTTAATGAGTCTATGAAGACTAACATCTGACTGAGTCACTATTTATTGTAGAAATGTAGTTTTTAAAGTTTTCTGGTTTTAAAAATAGAATCAGGGACTAGTGAGGACTTATTTCATACTCCTTCAATGTGTAGACTGATTTGTGCCTATGTGTAGTGCAAAAGCTCGAGTATTCAGAGTTTAGTATGACAAGGATGATTAATGACATGTTCAAGTTCTCCTCTCCCCATGACAAGATGGTATTATTTGAAAAAAAACAACAATAGAGGTTTATGAAATTCTTTCTTGCAATTTTCTGATGTGAAATCTTGTTTTGCCAAATTTTGTTAACAGATTATGAACTCTGTAAAAGATAGGGCATCTCTGATTCTAGAAGTTGTTCTTTGGTATTTTGATTCAAATAGTTTTTTGGTCATTTCTTACTTTGTCAGTCTTTAAATTATTGTCTTTTTCAAGGTACAATTATTTTTACCATATTATTTTAAAACTTACTTGTGATATTTTCAGAGAGGATTCTTTGAAATTGAATACAAATTCATGGCTTGTTTGTCAAATATGTTTTTTACACGGTCTCTTTTTTGGAAGGGAGCCTAATTCTGCAATCTTCATCAGGGTTCGACACTAACAATTTTTTTCCACCAGCCTGAAGGACTTGTTAGCTCTAAATATTGCAGGTCCTCCCTTATTAAACAGGTCATCCAGGAAAATTATGCTTATTTTTTTTGTTGCAAATTAGGAGAATTGTAAGGAAAATATTGTGAGAAAAGATGAGATTGCTTGTGACAAGCAATTTCTTCTTTTTCCACAGTGTGAAAAGGAATTTTAGTATTTGTAAGGCAGTAGACAGATTGGAAGTATAAGGTTATTATACCCCCCCCCCCCCCCACTTAACTCCAAAGGTCTTTAGCCTGAGAACTGGTGTTAGTGTTGATCCCTGAATTATTTTCCACTCTAGGTTTTTATGATACATCAGAAGAAAACTACAACCCATTAGACCCCAACTTTAAGCGACTCCACCAGCAAGATTTGGATGGTGAAAGGAGGGATGCTAAAGAAGAGGTAGGAAATCCTATTGTACCTTAACCCATTAAAAGTGCCCAAAATTATTTAACATCTTCCTCACTCAACAGAGAATTTAATGAAACTTTGATTTGACATATTTTTCTGTTTTTGTCTTGAACACAATTGAAGGGGTTTAATATGCCCCACAAGGTTGGTATGCATTGGTATCATCTTCTCTGTTTGTCTAATCATTTCAACTATTCATCTGTCCACATTTTGGTAACTGAACTGAATTCAACCAAACTTTACATGAATGATTCTTGGGACATGCATTTCAGCTCGGCTTTTCACAATAAAGGGGGGGCTATTCCAGTCAACCGGGCGTTGGCCTCAGAGTTAGTTTTTATATGCAAGCGTTTCAAATCTCTGTTTCTACTAAAGCTATTTTGCTTTGAAACTTTGCATGTGCTTCTGTGACTATAAAATCAGCCTCTTGACAAAGATTCGTTTCTCTGAATTTAGTGGGATTTTAACCCTTTTTATACACCGCAGGAGGCGGACGTATATTGGTGTCATCTTCCCCGTCTTCCGTCCGTCCATCTGTCCATCTGTACATCCGTCCACTTTTCTTGTCAACGCAACTCCTCCTAAGTTTCTGGCTGGATCTTCTTGAAACTTGGTCAATGTAATCACCTCAATTGGTAGATGTGCATGAAGGAAGGATTTTACGGTTCGTTGATTTTTGCCTGAGTTATGCCAATAAAAACTTATTCTCTGGGTCCACTTTTCTTGTCAACGCAGCTTCTCCTAAGTTTCTGGCTGGATCTTCTTGAAACTTGGTCAATGTAATCACCTCAATTGGTAGATGTGCATGAAGGAGGGTTTTATGGTTCTTTGATTTTTGCCTGAGTTATGCCCCTTAAAAAACTTATTCTCTTGGTCCATATTTCTTGTCAACTCATCTCCTCCTAAGTTTTTGGCTGGATCTTCTTGAAACTTGGCCAATGTTATCACCTCAATTGGTAGATTTGCATGAAGGAAGGATTTTATGGTTTGTTGATTTTTGCCTGAGTTATGCCCCTTAAAAACTTAGTCTCTGGGTCCACTTTTCTTGTCAACACAACTCCTCCTAAGTTTCTGGCTGGATCTTCTTGAAACTTGGTCAATGTTATCACCTCAATTGGTAGATGTGCATGAAGGAAGGATTTTATGGTTTGTTGATTTTTGCCTGAGTTATGCCCCTTAAAATCTTAGTCTCTGGGTCCACTTTTTGTCAACGCAACTCCTCCTAAGTTTCTGGCTGGATCTTCTTGAAACTTGGTTATTGTTATCACCTCAATCGGTAGATGTGCATGAAGGAAGGATTTTATGGTTCGTTGATTTTTGCCTGAGTTATGCCCCTTAAAAACTTAGTCTCTGGGGCTTATTGCCTCAGTTTTGCCCCCTTAAAATTTAGTCTGGGGCTTATTGAAATTGCAGCCTTGTGAATGAAACTGGCTGGATGTGGCTCCACTTTGTGGATGTTATAACCGAAATTGGTATATGAGCATGAAGTAAGGATTTTATGGTTCATTAATTTTACCCTCAATTATGCCCCCTTAAAACTTAGTATCAAGGGCTTATTGAAATTGCAGCCTTTTGAACGCAACTCCTCCTTACTTTTTGTCTTTATTTAAATGAAACTTGGTCAATGTCATCACCATAATTTGTAGAAGTACATGGATCAAGGATTTTATGGCTCATTTATTTCCCTGAATTATGCCCCCTTAAAACTTAGTGTCTGGTGCTTATTGAAATTGCAGCCTTGTGAAGGCAACTCCTCCAAACTTTTTGTCTTGATTTAAATGAAACTTGGTCATTTTCAATTTGGTTCTGTCAAAATAAGTAGTGTCTACAATTATTTTCGTGAAACAGCAGCAAAGTGGCGGCCTATTTTGTGACGATGGCACTCTTGTTCAGACTAAGAAATTCTTGGTTTAGTTTTATGCGCAACTGTAGTATATCAGTTATATTTCTGTTTCTACTTTAACTATTGCTTGGAAACTTTGTACATGCTTCTATTATCATTATTATCAGCCTTTAGACAAAGATTCATTACTCTTGACTTTCATTTAGTGGAATTTTCTAATGTTGATATTGATTTCTTGTTACTTTCCAGCACTAGTAATAGTCGAGCTTTGCTGTCCTTTCAGCTCTTGTTCAGAATTTTTATGCCCTCTTTGAAGAAGGGGGGATATATTGCTTTGCACTTGTTGGTTGGACGGTCTGTCTGTTGATCAGTCCGCTTGACAAGTGGATAGATCTTATTGAGAAGTGCAGTGCACAAGAACCATAGCTCTTCTCATCATATTTGAGTTATTACCCTTTGTTTGAAAGTGAACATGCAATTGACATACTCTTATTGGGGGCTTAAATGTTTTATAAACATCTTTTGTTTGTTTTACTATGATCTAGTAGATAACATTAGGGCAATAGGCTGTAGAGTCACAAGAAAATGGATCCATATGGTGAAGTATAAAAAAATCTTCTCTGAAAATGATTATTGGACATCAATTATTTTTAGCTCCACTGGTGGAAGGCAAGTGCTGTAATTTTCATGCAGTGTGTCTGTGTGTAAATGTTTTCTTTAAACATCTTATACTCCTATAATGCTAGGCAGATTTTAACCAAACTTGGTAGAAATGATTCTTAGGTGACCCTCTTAAATTACTAAAGAAATTTTGACTGACACCCAAATATGGGCGTAGCAGGATGGGATTATTTGCACTTTAAATTCTTTAAAAATCAACTCCTCCAATACCATCGGGCCAATTTCTAGAAACTTGTGATTGATGTTCCTTGGGTCACCTTCTACCTAAATTGTTAAAGAAATTTGATTGACCCCCCAAAAAGGGTGTGACAGGGTGGTTTTAATTTTCACTATTTAATCTTTATCAATTTTCTCCCTCAAACCATTCGGCCAATTTTAATTAAACTTGGCATGGAAATCCTTAAGTCACCCTCTACTAGAATAATAAAATAAATTTTGATTGACCGCCATATATGGGGTGGCAGGTTTGGGCTTATTTACACTTTGAAATCTTTAAAAATCTTTCCTCCCAAATCATTTGGGTGATTTCATTGAAACTGGGCATGGATGTTCCTTGGGTGACCCTTTACTAAAATTGTTAAAGAAATTTTGATTCATCCCGTAATATGGGCGTGGCAGGTCAGGGCTTATTTCACTTCAAAGTCTTTGAATATCCTCTCCCAACTCATTTTGTCCAATTTCAATGAAACGTGGCATGAATATCCCTTAGGTGCACATTCACTTAAATTGGTCACAACTTTTTGGATGGGCCTTTGAATATGGGTGTAGCAGGGTGGGGCCTATTTTTACTTTAAAATCTCAAAAATCTTCTCCCAATCAACTGGACTCATTTTATTGAATCTGTTTGACCTTGTCATGATGTGATGTTGGAAAAGGAGCAGTCATGTTACTTTCCTTGTTAACACAATGTTAACTACATTTATAAATGTATTTTCTTGAAACTTTCTAAAGGTTTATTATCCCTCGCTGTTTTCGGCGAAGGGATGTAGTAATGGTCTCCGTCTGTCATTCAAAGGATCCGGGGTTCCGTCACTAAACTTGTCCGGAGCATGTCTCCTAAAGTATAATAGCTATCAACTTGAAACTTTATGGGTGGATAGATCTCATGGAGGAGAAGTGTAGAAGTGCAAGAACTACAACTCTTGCTTGCATAATTTTCCAGTTCTTGCCCTTTGTTATTAAAATACTAAGATTTTGTCTGGAGCATATCTCCTTGAATTATATCTGTATGGTGATATAATGCCATATCACGGAAAAAGTGGCATTTATATGTTGTTATAATAAGAACTCCTCATACATGAACAGATTTACTTGGACCTTTGATGGTGATCTTCTAACAAATTTACTAGATCTTAGCTCATAATTTTCTTAAAACTATTTTATCTTTATTGGTCAAAGATTTGCTTGGAAATAAGTGCCAGTGAAAGGATACAGGCCCTCTTTGGGTGTCTGGTCATTTTGTCAACCTTTCCATATTGTTGTTAAGTGATATAATGGGTTTACCTTGATGTTTAATCATGATTTGCCTACAAATAAATACACATATAAACTTAGTCATCAAGTGGCAGTAGAAAGATACTGGCTATCTGGTGCCTCTTGTTGATTATAATCTTAGCATACTGCAATAATTGTAAAAATTCTTCAGGTGAGCACTAAAGGGCAAAAGGTCCTCTTTACAAGAAAACATTGCCCTATGAATTGTTTTCAAGTAACATTTTGTAATTATCTCATGATGGAATAGATGGTGTATGTGTTTGAAAGGTTGATTGTAAGTCTCTTTATCAAGAGGTCCTGAGTTTGATGCAGAAACTCTAAATCAGTCTTTGTTCTTTCCTTTGCTTCTTCTCTGAAACTACTGATTCCTTCAAAACAATCAACTTGTCATTCAAACTATCAAATCTTTCCTTGATTTTATCAGCTGGTTTGGGTTTTAAAGCATCTGATTTGTTTAAGAAGACACACAAACTAAAAAAGTAAATAGAATTCAGTAAAGGAAGGTAATAAAGTATTATAATTTTGTCTTATTGGATGAAATAAGTGGTATTTTATAACCTCCCTTTAAATGCTCCCTAAACATCCCCCCCCCCCAAAAAAAAATAAAAAAAACCCACTGTATCTTTTTAATGCAAAATTGATAAGAGATCTGAAATTTTAGGAGAATTTCTCACTGTGCAAGTGAAATAAGGCACCATCACAATGTAGTGTGTTTTTTGTAGTAATTTCCCTCTTAGTTAAAATCAAATTGGATGGAATGAATGAATGCAGAATATTATTATTTGTTTTTTAAATGATTTGGCAGTAAAATTACTAGGAATGGGAACGAATATCCGAATATTTGAATATTCGTTTTTCACGCATATTTGAATACGATTTTCGAATACGAATATTCGTTTTCATGTGACTGAATTTGAGAGATTGCCTTTATATCTGTAAAAAGTTGGAAGTAATTTCTCAATATTGAAATGATTTTCTCACATCATTTTCAATCGTATGTATAGAAGTGTCAAAAAGGTACAAGGAAAATCAATAATTATGACAGGTTGCATATCTGTTTATCAGCAGTCAGTGAAACATCGACCAATGTATAAATGTGTTAATATAACATCTTTGAGAGTTGAAATCTATTTGCAAATTTTCGGATACGTCAAAACGATTGACGTTACGTCGAACAAATTTTTTTTGAAAACCATAAACCATAGGCCGCACGGCGTTTGTTATAATATATTTTTTTTCTCCCGGCTAATTCGGGGGGATAAGCAGGTCGGTTTCCCGGGAGGAGGGGAACAACAAGACATGACATAATATTTTTCTCTTGACTCGATTTCAAAGAAAAGTAGATTATTGTCTCTTCGCCGGCAATAAGACAAGTGCAAAACCAAGATTTTGCAATATTCCTCAATGGGCGACTGATTTGTGTTTCTAAAAGTCAAGTCGTAGTTATGACGCTTTGATTTTTCATCGGGCATTCGACGTATTTTTCGGATTCGGGTTAATGTAATATTTTGTTTCAAGAGTGTCTGTTCTATCCTTCAACACTTTAGAACATGTCACCAAAAAGTGTATAAAATTGTAAAGTCTCGGAAAACGAATTCCAAAATATATGTTCTGGTCTGTCGACGCCAAAAAAACATCGCAATCAAAGCTTGAATCACTATGTTTCACGAATTTTTGATCGCACATTTTACACTGTACTGAATTTTATTGTCACATGAAAAGGTAATATAAAGTGAAATCAAGACAAATAATTCCAATTTTATTGGATGTTATTGGATTCTCGAAATAAGTTCACCATTCCACAAGGTGTGAGGAACGCAAGGCAACCCTACTTGGATATTCAATGACATCTCAGATCGCGCCTTCGGAATTTAGTAATTTTTAATTTCATTTCTATTAAGCATTTTTTTCTGCAAATTAAAATCAGAGAAATCCGATTCAAGTTAAATTAATTCTCTTTTCTTAATATTCATAATCTGTACAAATTAAAGTAACCTCGAACAAGGAAAGGAATAATAATCGGGTATAAACAATACTCGGATATTCAATTTTGATTATAGCCAAAACGAATATTCGAATATATTCGAATATTCAAAACGAATATTCGAATATGAATTTTGCTATTCGTTCCCATCCCTAAAAATTACTTAATGATAATCCACCATCAACTGAAATCCGCTGAAAAGCATTTAAGGAAAAGTGAACATTTTTGTGCATATTGAATGAAAAATTTCTGTCAAGGTTATCTGTTCAAACAAATCTTGGAACAAGAAGGTCAGGATACAAATAAAAAATTTTGGGTTTATTTTTTGCATTGTAAGCCATTAAGATTAAATGAATTATAATTATATTTCAGAGAGAAAGAAGGAAAGATAAGGAAAAACAGAAGAAGAGAAAAGAAAATGATCTCCCTGGCCTAATTGCTGGACAGAGCAAGTAAGGATAACATTTCTTTTCTAAACCCATTAACTGCAGCTGACTCTAAAGTGCTATACTAAATTTTAAAAATAATTTTTTAGATATGTCCAGCAGAGCTTATGTCATGGCCTGGTGTTCGTCGTCAGTGTGTCTGTGTGTCCCTCCATTCATCTGTCTGTCCATTAACTTTATTCTTTAACATCTTCTTCTCTGGAACTATTGTTCAGAATTCAACCAAACATGTTCCTCTGATTTGTTTGTAAAATTCTGATTGGGCTTATGACATGGGTTGCCGCGTCACTGGAAAATGCCATATGATGAAAAAAAAAATAAATAAATTTCTCTGAAACTACTGTTCAGAATATAACCAGACTTCACAGGAATAATACTTGGAACAAGTTCTTTTTGATTTAATATCACACAATTTTTCCGAAGGGAATAGAATAAACATTTAATAAAACACTCAGTATTTCAATATTTCGGCAAAAATTGCCTTTTTCAAGAAAACGAAAAATATTCTAACACTACTACATAATAATTTTAACTGATACAGCCATTTTAAATTTATCTCATATAGGATATGAAGTCAACGTCGTTTTTCCACGTTCAGGCGACATTGACGTTCCCAAGCATAATTAAACGTCAACTAACGTTATGTGGAACTGTGCGTCTTTTACGTTGCAACCCATTGGCTGTACAGTTTGCAGCCTTTTGATCCATGCTGCCTCTGTCCGGTCTGCGGAGTACATCTTCTTTAAAAAACCTTAAATCTCTTTTTAATTTGTTTGTAAAATTCTGATTGGGCTTATGACATGGGCTTGCCATGTCACTGAAAGATGGTCTCATATGATGAAATATAAAAAAAAACTACAGTAAAACCCCTCCCTCTGACCACCCCGGTAAAACGGACACCCCACTATTACGAACAATTTTCGACAGAACAGAATTATTTGTTCTTTATTTCATTGGTTGCGAACCCCTCTAATGCGAGATCCGAATTAAGACCACTAATTTCAGTACAAACGCCATATAATACACTATAACGAACCTCCCTAAAAAGACCAGTAACTTCACACCTCCGGATCGACCATCCGAATTCCATGCTTGGTCCGACACTAATTGGGAGCGAATAGATCAACAATGGATTATCGGATTTTTCGATGTTGAGATTAAACCTCTAATGTGTTTTTGTGTTGTTTTCAACTTTAAGTGGTCAATTGATACACAGCATTCGTCCATCAATGAAAGATATTTGTTACCTGGTTAACTGTAGTAAAGAAACCGAAAATAATGCTAATTCGGGAAACATACAGGAATTTGTTTTCGGCAATCTGCAGACCGATTGTAAATTTGCTTATGATTGATATGTTTAGTTTTTAGGATTTTACTAATTGTATGGGCTACATTTACAGTTCGACAATAATTGGCCTTTATTTTTTTTTATAAATAATTTGAGGTAGGTTTTCAAATCAGATCAAATAAACAAACATAACAGAGAAAAGAGCTATAGTGAAAGAGAAAAATAATTTTGCAAAGAAAGCAATGTCACTTTGCCTACTCACGGAGAGTTTCGGTGAAGGGGATTTGTATCATTGAAATGAGCTATTTCAAAGAATCAATTTCTCCCTTTAGGAAATCAACAATTTGGTTTGGCTTGAAACAACAACAGTTTTACATGCAAATGCTATTTTATAGATCTATGTTATTACGTAATGTAAAATACACGATCAAGTATAAATCATTATAGGGATGAGTGTCTTTTTCACTGCGTTTATTGGGGTATAAAGTGCAATTGCCTTAGCACATGGCAAATAACGCCCGTAGGGCGTTATGTTGAAGCCATGTGCTAAGGCAATTGCACTTTATACCCCAATAAACGCAGTGAAAAAGACACTCGTCCCTTATAATTGCAATCCTATAGATCGAAGAAACTATTAAAATACTCGGCCAAACATTAAAGCTTCAAGTCTACTTTCTCCGCTTAAAAAAATTACACGATCTATTTTTATCTCGCTATCGAAGTGAAATGTCATAAAGTAAAACAAATGATACACAAATAAACGACAAGATTAAAATTCGTAGGGGTACTTATGACAAAAAAAGCTTGTTTCTGCCAAGTAAGTCTGTGTTTTTAAACGAAAACGGCGTGGCCAGTCTAAGTTGAGAGGGTTGCTTGACGGTCTTCGTCGACTTGCTGTTTTCTAAGTTTACGTCGGCAAAGAATCAGAACTGCATGCTTGTTATCGTAAATTCTTTCGAAAATATCTTAATTTATAATAGATTGAAAAGAAATGTTGCGTTGATGATCGGGAACTAGGTTAATTCGAGTTCCTACAACACAGGACTTGCAGATCGAAGTTCGGGGGTTTCCCGAAAGACCTATTGCATTTTATACAGAAATAAAGTGCAATGGATTTCCCCACGTGATGCGATTTAAACCAATCAGAATTCTTTATTTTATTGGATTGCAATTATTATAAAATAAACTGAATTACATAGTCTCTTCTATTAGTGTAGGAAGTTTGAACCCATCCGACAAAACCTCAGAATTAAGACCACCCTGCTATTAAGACCACTTTCAAAAAGTACCCCAAGTGGTCTTAATAGAGGGGTTTTACTGTATTCTTCACTGAAACTACTGTTTAGAATTTACATTAAACATTCACAGAATCAAAACCTTCATATGTTATCATTTCAAAATTATCTTGTTTTTATGATATGCCTAAGCCCTCAGTAAGGCCTGTATCCCCGATTTCTATATATCCGTTCTTGTCTACTTTGCCGTCCGCAGCACTCGAGTATTAATTGTAGGGTGTGAAATCTCATTACGTAATCAAACAAAATGCTAACCGGATGTTTACATTCTTACTACTACATGCAGCTGGGAAAAGTGGAAAATTAGGTCATTTGATGGTGCATTATGGGTATTTTTGGAAGCTGCAAGAATTATTTACGAAACTAATCAATCTTGGCTTATTTTTTGGCAGTGTCTTAAAAAAGGTTGAAATTTAGTCACATGCTAAAAATATTTTTTGTGTTAAAGTTTTCATAGATATGCATTATGCACAGCTAAATTGCTGCATTGAAGTTGTGACCCAATTAACTGCAGGCAGCTAGCTCAAATGATAAATGACGTCATAAGAACGTGTTTATAGAAAAATGGCGGCTACAGATTTTTGAGTAGGGAGAGTTTAAAATTTAATTAGATTCTCATCAATTGAATTAGTTTACTCAATAAAAGTGCTATGCCCAGATGGAATAATGATTTTTCTACACACACATGTACAAAAATAGTAAGTTTTATTTGAATTCAAGCTATTTGATTTTGATTACTTATTAAGAAGAACGGAGATACAGGAAAAGGGTATAAGGATAATATCCGTACAAGTCAACTAGATCTTAGCTTACAACCTTCTAAATGCAATTTCACTGGTCACCGATTTTTCTGAGTAGATATTGACAGTGGATCGATACAGGCCCTCCTGGGCCATAAGTTCATCTATATCCCTTAACCAGTTAGATTGTATGTTTTCATGTGTTTAATCAATTTGAGAATTATTATGCATCAGAAATACTAAACCAAATTTATGAATGATATGATTATAAAAAGCTTATTGTTTTTGATCTCCCTTATATTTAACAGTTTTCAAGAGCCAGTGAAGAAGAGAAGTAAGCTTGTTCTACCAGAACCACAAATATCAGAGTCAGAATTAGAAGAGGTAATACAAACTTTATTAATTTTACAGATCGTATTAGTGATTTTGTGATGTGTTTGTGATATTATACCATTACCACCTAATGCCAAAATATAACTGATGAATTTTACAGGAAGATATCTGCATGAATAAGCTCTCCCTTTGCCACAGTGATTGATGCTTTACTTTTCTGCTGTATTAGACACTCAAAAAATTTCAAAATGTTTGCTATGCTTGGCTATTTTGTTAGGAATTTTGACTGGTCTTAAACTTTACCATCTGCCTAAAAAATTTAGAAAATTTATAAATGCCCTAAGTTTTACCTTGAGGCAGCTGTTTTCTAAGAAAACCAAAGGTTTTACTATTGCTTCCTGTTTAAGTTAGGGTTGTGGTCATTTTTTCAAAGTAAGTGCGTACTCAATATTGTTTTCAATCAATGGAAATGCACAAAATTTGTTTGACCCAACGGAAATAAAACTATTACTTGTTGAAAATGAACCTCTGAAATACAGAGAACCTGGCATGATGGATCATTGCATAAGTAGAAACAACTCACTCTTGAAATTGGAACTGAACACTCCTGTCATTACAGGATATCTGTAGTAGTTTTGGTATAAATGAATTTGGAAAAAACCCATTAATGTAATCTTATTCATCAATGAACCTATACTTCAAAGTTTAGGTAAAATGTTAAATGAATATTCTAGTTTGAGAATCAATTATAAAACAAAAAAGTATTAGCCCTGTTTAATATGCACAGTCTACACAGTCTGACCCAAGTCACTATTTTTTGTACTTCTCAGATGGTCATTTTTCAAGAATGTGCCACATATGTTTGGGCCACATTTCTTCATCTGAAATTCAAAGACAGAAAAAGATTTATTAACCCTTGTCTTGCTGAACCTGAAATAGTTTGAGCAGGTGGTTTAGACAAAGATAGGTGAAGTCTGAACTTAGTCTTAACCAACTATTTTTTTGTGCTGCAGCAGATGGATGTATATTGATATCATCTTCTCCATCTGTCCCCAACGGCAGTCTGTCTATTCGTATGTCTGTTTGTCAACATTTTCTTAACCCAATCCCCCCTACAATTATAAATGGATTTGAATTTTCACAGAATGTTCTTTGTCTCATGGCCTTGTGCATATTGCTGGGATTTGGTTATACTCTGTCTGGCAATTATTTAATGACTATCACTCTTGTTTGTTATATATTTAGATTATATATTGACTCTTACATCAAGAATAAGACTGTGTTATCTCCTGACAGGTAATCAAAGTTGGTACAGCCAGTGAGACAGCTCGTCAACAGGCAGAGGAGAGTGGTATACAAAATGGTGCCACACAGAGTCTTTTACAGGACTATAATGTAACCCCTGGCAGTACAGCATTACGGACACCTAGAACACCAGCCACATCTGATAACTTGATGCAGGTAATTCATCATTCAGTTTAACAGTCAATATAATTGATTTAAGAGAATCATAGACAAATTTTTATAAACAGTGAGTCTGTTTAGCCATTCCCTGTATTGCTTTCTGTCTGTGCATCTGCTTGTAAACTTTTTGTTTATAAAAACTTCTCCTCAGAAACTTCTAGATGAATTTAACCAAACTCCTCAGGAATATACCTTTGATGGCCCTCTTTCTTAGTCCCCTACCGGTGTTCACACCGGAGGGAACTATAGGTTTGCCCTCCGTCCGTCCATCTGTCCGTCCGTCTGTCTGTCCGTCCGTCTGTCCGCTCAAATCTGGATCCCGCGATAACTTAATAACTAAGCAAGCGTTTTTGATGAAAGTTGGCAATGACTAGATGGCAATGTGTAGATTATGCACATCATTTTATTTTTGTTTTTCGACTTAAATTGAGGTTGCTATGGTTACAGAAATAGTGAAAATATGGCCAAAAATGGGATCCTGCGATAAGATAACAACTAAGCAAGCTAGTTTCATGAGACTTGATATATGACTATATGGCAATGTGTAGATTATGCACATCATTTGTTTTTTTGTTTTTAGACTAAAATTGTTGTTGCTATGGTTACGGAAATAGTGAAAATATGGCAAAAAATATTGGATCCTGCGATAAGTTAATAAGTAAGCAAGCTAATTTGATGAGACTTGGTATATGACTAGATGGCAATGTGTAGATTATGCACATCATTTTATCTTTGTTCTTTGACAAAAAGTGTGGTTGCTATGGTAACGGAAAAAGTGAAAATATGGCAAAAAATGGATCCTGCAATAACTTAATTACTAAGCAAGCTAACTTGATGAAACCTGTTTTAAAATGTAAAAAAATTTATAAGCCATGTTAGTCAGGGTGGTGATGCAGCAGTATTAATCACCTCCAGTGAAAGTTCTCATTTCTTACCAACAAGACTGAAGAAAAACATCTTGGATCAGACAAGGTAACTGTTATTGATACTATTTCTTGCATCTGTCTATTGCTTGCATGAATTGTATAGTGGGCACAGCAGAGACAACAACTCATGTAAGTCTTGTTTAACCCTTTCCAAAACAAGACCTGGTTTTGACGTCCCTGATAGAATTGGCGTGGGAAAACATTGAGACAAAAGAAGAAAATGCTGATAAACAGCATTTTCTCCGTTTGTCTCAATGTTTTCTGAGCTATAATATTGTCAAATTATACCTTAAGTAGCATCCAATTTGTCGTCTGCAGCAGCTTTCAAATGGGACAACCCTAAATTTTTGCCGTTTGGGAAAGGGTTAAGGTCTTTATAACTTATTAAGATCACTGAAAACTTGCTTGCAAAAAATATGACTTAACATTTAGATTACCGTTGTTCTTATTTTATAAAATTACACTTGCTATGGTAGCAATTACAAATTATTGATCTTTTAGTAACTTTATTCAAGTCATTTGAATTATATTTCCGAAATTTTGGGCATAACATTTCATATGTTTGACAATTATTTTGATGACTTGTTCATCTTAATCTATTATTGATTACCATATTGAGTCAATGTGAAGCCGGTAGGGGACTTTATGTGTTGCATACAACACCAGATACTTGTTGTTCAAGGATTTTCATCCAACAAAAGACGGTGCTAAATGGGCAGGCCTAATTTCCATATATGGTAATTATGTGTCTTATCTAAGAATCTACTAGATGGATATCAACAAAATTTTCTTGGAATTATCCTTGGGTGACCCTTAATCAGTATATTAAAAATTATTATCAGATGAAAAATTTGTATTTTATGAAGGATATAAAACAAATTTGACTGGAATAAAAAGTTCTTTTTCAACCGTTTATCAGACTGCATAAAATCATTGAGATTTGATGAAAAAATATGTATTTAACAGGCAGAGGTAAATTTTCCATTTTATTCATGAAACATGAATTTTCTTTTCAGAAATATTTCAGTATGTGACTTATCATGCTTCAAGAAAAAAGAAAGGAAAAAAAAATTAAATATTAATCAAATTATATCAGTATATTCAGGCCTGTGGAGCAAATCAGACGCTCACGGAGCTGTAGTTTAGCTCACCTTGGTATAAAGTGCTCATGGTGAACTTCTAGAATCTAGCTTTGCCAATTGTGTGCTGTCCATTATCAGAATCTTGTGTGCACTCTAGGGGCCACATTTTTGGCTCTACCAAATCCAATGGGGGGTATAAACACAGTAATTTGATTACCTATATGAAATTTGGGATAAGTGGTATTTTGTAACCTCAGTAAACTATACCTCAGGTGAGTGCTCTAGGACCTCTTGTTTTCAAAATGCTCTAATTTGTCCTTGTCAATATCAACCTCTTTGGTATTGGATCTGTTAAAAAATTTGAAAAAAAATGGAAAAGTTTAAATATTTATGAAATAAAGATGCACAATCCTTTGTGTGTTTGGTTCACCAATCATATCACAAAAGCTAACATGGTCTAATTCCAATATCAGTGCCACACTTACAAACATTAAAAGAACCCAGTATTGGGAGTATTTTATAGGGATCAGAGAAAAACTATTGTAAGTGCCATTAGGTAATGTATAGACACTACATTGTCTCTTTGATCTTTGTTTAACCAAATACATTCAATTTCATGAAATTACCTGATGGTGATTTTCTGTTCATGTCATGGGTAGAGCTGTTCTATGAGCTTAGTAGCCAAGATGAAAATATAAATATCAGTTATTGACAAGTCATCAGATCTTGTTTCACTGTGTTACAGGAAGCCCAAAATTTGATGGCTCTAACCAATGTAGACACTCCACTGAAGGGAGGCTTGAACACCCCACTCCATAATTCTGACTTCAGTGGTGTCACTCCACAACACAATATGGTACAGACCCCCAATACTGTGTTGGGGACTCCATTCAGGACACCAGGACACATGTCTGAAGCAGGTGGTAAGTACAGCTTTACTGGTAGATGTGTTTTTTTAATTAGTGGCCTGTATTGATAGATCTGGGGAATACGGTTTTTGGCCTGTCTGTTACTCTGTTTGTCCAAAGTCAAACTTTAATATTGGCCATAACTTTTGAATGGTAAGTGATAGAGCCTTCATATTTCATATGGTGAATGCTTGGGACAAGACCTGTAGAAGGCAACACCTACAAGGTCATATATTGAGGTCAAGGTCATTTCAAGATCAAATTTTGTAAAATTAAAACAAACTTTTGCTATAACTTTGGATTGGTAAGGCTTAGAGCCATGATATCAACTGTGTATTGCTCATGACAAGGCATGAACATGCAGAACAAAGTTTTATATTTAGCTCGGCTGTTTTCGGAGAAAACCCGAGGTATTGCTATAGCCTCCGTGTTATCGTCGTCGTCGTCGTTGTCGTCGTCGTGCGAAAACTTTGACATTTTGTTATATCTCTGGTTCTACTGAAGGCATTCACTTGAAACTTGGCACACATGTTCACCATCAAAAGAGCAACCTATACTATCAAGGGGGATAACTCTAGATGCTCTTTGTGCAAATTATGCCCCTTTTTCGACTTAGAATTTTTTCCCACCATCCAGCTTTCGACAGCTGAGCGTAGGCATCTGTAGGCGGTGCTCTTGTTGAAACTTTTGATTGGTAAGACTCCTGAATTTGGTGAGGAGGGTCAGTTTTAGACAATCAGAAAACACATTTTGTGGGCTGAGTGCAAAACTGTTGTAAGTGCCTTTATATATTCACAACAGTTTTGCACTAAGCCCACAATTTAGGATTTCCTTATTCATAAATCAAACCACTGTTTAAAAAAAATGGCAGTTGTGGGGGCATTGTTGTTTAACAAACACATCTTGTTTCAAGTTCAAATGCTTTAAAAGCTCTAACACAAACCCAGGGTATTATAAGAATCATCACATTTCTTTTCAAGGGGATAGGGCTTTATTAGGGGCTGAATATTTAACAATGTGGAATAATGCCGAAAAATATCAAATACTGTAGATTTCATATGACTGCAAATTTTAAATCGAAATGAAAGGTGATTCATGAATGAATACAATTTACCATAGCATAGGTGTGAGGTTTACACATCTTTGACTTAATGTAAGGTAAAATCAGAAAACCAAAGAAAAACTTAAATAAAACATTTGTTTCAGCATTAAATTTACACAAAAGCTTAACATTTTGCCTTGAAAAGTTATATTGCCCCTCTGTTGAAATCATCATAATATTGATTTGGCTGGGTGGGGGTTTATTAGAGGCTCCCAAGTTTTTTGAACATCAGCCAAATATGGATAGTTTTAAAGCCTGAAGAAAGGGATTGGGTTATAATGGAACATTGGGTTCTATAAGAATTTTCAGGGTATTGCAATTCTACCACCATAATGCAAGTTGGAAGTACATAGGACTGGTAATCTTCCAAATCAATGAGTTTCTGTCTTCAAAGGAAGCTTAAACCCTTTCCTACATTTGTCTCCAAACAATAGATGGAAACCTAAGTAGGATTGCAGCTGGAGGCTAAAAAAATGTATTGCATTATCCAGCACCTGCAGTGGAGCATTGCTCCTGTAGGCAGTGCTCTTGTTAAACTTTTTTGGTTTGAAATGAAGATCAAGTTTTATAGATTAAGGACAGACTTAACATTTGTTCACCTGATCTTTGTCTATAACCCCTGTCAAATAAGGTTGAAATAATTTTAAAAAAAAAAGGAAAAGGTGGAAAATTCTGATGATAATTATATTCTTTACTTTGACACAATATTTGCTTCGAAGAAGTATTTGCATGTACTTTCCTTTCAAAATTCTTTATCCCCCTCCGTTTTTGCAAAGGGGATAAAGTAATGGTCTCCGTCTGTCATTCCGTAGTTCTATCTTTCAGTCATTCCTTCACTTAACTTTTCCGAAGCATATCTCGTAAAGTATAAAAGCTATCAACTTGAAAATTTATTGGTCGATAGATCTCATGGAGGAGAAGTGCAGTGCAAAAAAACCTACAACACTTACTTGCATAATTTTGGAGTTATTGCCCTTTGATTAGGCTTCAGTTACTATCAAGCTTTGATGGTGGGGGATAGCCATGACTGACATGGCTCTTATTTACTTGGCTATTTTTTGCTCACCTGAGCACAAAGTGCTCAATGTGAGCTTTTGGGGGTTCACTTGATGTCCGTCGTCCGGTGTGCATTGTGGGTCGCCAACATTTACCTTGTGGACACTCTAGAGGCCATATTTTTAGCCCAATCATCCTGAAAATTGTTCAGAATGATTATCTTGATAAAATCTTGAACAAGTTCGAAATTGGGTCAATTGGGGTCAAAAACTAGGTCACAGGGTCAAATCTTAGAAAAACCTTGTGGACACTCTAGAGGCCATATTTTTAGCCCAATCAAGCTGAAAATTAATCAGAATTTTTATCATCAAATCTTGAACAAGTTCGAAATTGGGTCAAGTGGGGTCAAAAACTAGGTCATTGGATTAAATCTTAGAAATACCTTGAATATTTTTTAGATTGTAAATTCAGGTGAGCGATTAAGGGCCACCATGGCCCTCTTGTTTCTTCATTTTCATTGCTCTGTGGCTGTTGTTGTGCAAAAGCTGACATTTTTATGCCCCCGATAGGGAGGCATCATAAATTTGACTTGTCTGTCCGTCCGTCCGTCTGTCCGTCCGTCCGTCCGTCATTCCGTCCAAAAACTTTAACATTGGCCATAACTTCCTTATTACTTAACATATTCGCATCATACTTTACCACAACATTCCTTGGTACATTACCTTTCTGTAGGCACATACTTTGGTGACCTTGACCCCTGGATGACCTTGACCTTCAACATAGATTGGCCATAATTTAAAATCAAAGCGGTGTCGGGGGCATTGTCATCTTACAGTGACAGCTCTTGTTTATCTCTGGTAAAGCCAAAGGCATTCGCTTGAAACTTGGTACACTTGTTCACTATCAAAAGACCTGGTCATGCTATCAATTCTTTTCAATACTTTTATTGTGAATTATGCCCCTTTCAACTTAGATTTTGAGCATAGGCATCTGTTGGCAGTGCTTTTGTTCATAGATCTGGCATTGTTTTACTTATGAAATACTCCTACCAATTTTGGATAGTTGTCAGGTGTTGGGATTAAACAGGGGCGTAGCCAGGCTCACGCACTCACGCACGTGCGTGACATCAGTTTGAAAAATGAAAAATTAAACATGGCCAAAAACGGCCTCTAAGTCGAAGGCTAATGGGGGTTATAGCCTACCTTAATCCTGGGACTGCAGTTGTCTAGAATTATCTGAATGTTCAATTACATAAATTTGCAAATAGCCAAGATCACCCTAAATTGGTGGTTTCATTCTACATATAAAAACAACGAAAGGTAAGCCGTCTTAACCAAAAGAAAATAAGTATGAGCGAGTTGTCCTTCTTGAAAAGTTTGTGAGCGGTAATATTTAAAATGGCGACGTCCACCTCGCTAAACAATCCTCCATATCCAGACGTATTTGACGAGGAAGCTGTGACACAGGGGGTGCATGATTCGACCAAGAAAACAATATTACTCTCTAAATGGGATACTGTGCATCACTTTGCATTCCCAGAAAGGTATGTCAAGTTTATTATTATCTATCTAGAGCTATCATATCTAGCGGAGCTACCATCGCGATACTTAGTGAATTTGTATCTTTTAGAATCGAATCAACAATTTACATAATGCAGTATGCAAAAAAAACCAATCATAATATGCAGTATTGTGTCCTAGATTTACATGTTTGATAGATTTTTATAAACAAACGACGTTTTTGTCGAGTAAAGTTTAAATAATTTGTTATGCCTTCACTTTAAATAAGTGTTATACGACCATGATATTTTAAGCGCCGCATTAGTGAAGTGGTAGAGCATGAGTCCTTTACACCAGGGGTCTCGAGTTCAAAACCCGCAATCGGAGCCTATTTTTTTCTGACTTTTTTTTCAAGTTTTCTTAGTTGTTTTTTTTTTTTGCGTTTGGCAGTACATAACAGATTCGGCACAGTTTTATATTCCATTATTTATGCCCTGGTAGGGCGTAGCCTAATCAAAAGCTTATTGCATTTAAGTTCGATGTTGAACAGCTTTTTGAAAACACCGAACATTTTCGACAATGATATTACAGGTATTTGACATACACTTTAAATTTTGTTTAATTTGATTGAAAAGGTAACGTAGCGCTGTAGGTAGAGTTCAGCTATATTAGATTTAGGCTTACAATCATGTAAAGGATAAATCAACAGGTTATAGTTATAAATCATGCGTGTAAGAAAATTGGCCGACGAATATTGCTGATTTATACAAGACCAAAATATTAAAAAGTAAATTCTTCGAATGACATCACAGCTAGGCCACGCCCTGCTAAATGAATAAGTACAACAAATAAATGAATGATTTTCTCATTCACAGATATGTTGGCAAGAAGTTTAGAAAGATACAGAGCCATTGGTTCATCAACAACAGTTGGCTGCGCTACTCTTTGAAAAAAGAGGGGGTTTACTGTGCCCCTTGTTACCTGTTTGCTAGGAAAGAAGCTTCATCAAAACAAAAGAATCTAACGGCGGTTCCAATGTCCAACCCAAGCAACATAGGCCAGGCGATCAAGACACATGGACATTCAAATATACACATAGACTCATGTGAAGCAGCAACCAACTTCCTAGCTGTTTTGGACGGTAAGCAGAAGGACATCTGTAGTAGGTTGTCTACAGCATACCATCAACAGGTACAAAGAAACAGACAGATTCTCGTTGCCATCGTAGACACTCTCATTCTATGTGGAAGGCAGAACATCGCTATTCGTGGCCACGAAGAGGAGAAAAGCAACTTCGCTGCCATTCTAAATCTTCAGGCGAAGCACATTACTGTCCTTAAAGATCACCTGGCCCATTGCAACTCAAGAAATAAATACACATCTCCAGAGATTCAAAACGAACTCATTAACATCTGTGGGGGACTGATAAGCAAAGAAGTCGTAGATGCGTGCAATGCCGCTCCATTTTTCGGATTCATCGCCGATGAGGCAACTGATGCTGCCACAATGGAGCAGATGGCTCTTGTTCTGAGGTATGTATCTCGCACACTGTGTATCAAACAAATACATCACATTTTTAATGTTTTTTCTTATGAAAATATCTGTATAGCCTTTGAATTCGCTCATCGAGAAACTGTCTAACCATGGCTTATTCACAGATACAAATGTTTTGCACTAAGGTGTCAAAATGTAATTTATCAAACGTTCGTTATTTTGCACGTTCACGTAACACCAAAGCGGCGGTCCATTGGTATTTTTGCTTTTGTGGACCCGAAAGATGCTTTTTGTTCTCTTATAGATCTACATTTGATTTTAACAACATACGGTCATCTTATTTCTATATTGAAACAAAGATTTGAATCAATGTTTTAATGACAGATATGTAACCAGCTAATTTTTACTCAAACTCGACACGTCCGTAAAGGATAACTTAATCTTCTATATGGGAATCTAAGGCGGCGAAATTTCAAGCGATAAACGGATTTTCGGAAATGTCCAAAGACAGGATAGAAATTTCAAAACATAGTTCAACATTGATAATGATCATAATAATGATAAAACGTTTAATAATAATATCATAAAATAAAGTCTCATAAAGAATATAAATATTTGAGCAAGTGCTTACGCGAATAGCCATACGAAGTTGTATATAATACATTTTGACACCGGGTAGAATTCAAGTTATTTTTCTGAGGTCAAATAGTTGTTGTTTCTTCAGGTTGCAATGTATAAACTTAGATACTATTTCAAAGAGATGGGCATGTACTTTTTACCAAAGTCAAAGTTACCTTGAGCTGACAAATGTGAAGGCATTTTTGGAAGCGTTTTAAAGGTTCCTTACAATTTTCTAAGAATAGACAAGGTCGAACACAAATTTGTAATATTTTCAACTTATCATTCTTTCATTGAAAATGTGATTAATGTATGAATGAATTGTTTGAAATAGGTTATTTTATCCAATTTAAAAATTTTGATCTACAGAGGAAAATTTGAATATTGATAGACGTTTTTCGTACCATGTTCCCAATATTTCTTCAAACATTACAACATGATACATTGTCATTGTAAGCAATACAAATCTCAGTCATATATAATATCGCATAATAATAGAATTTCTTATTTAAGCGTTGATTTAAAAGAAACATTGGAGTAAAAATGTAAATATTGGGAAGTCATTGTTATTTACATGATATTTTGAAAACAAACCGTGACGTCTTTATGTTACGCGTTACACGTCAAAAATGCCGATGGACGAAAATGTTTCTTTAAATTAAAATGTCAATTAACTGAAACATTTAAATATAATAGTAGATTATTCATTTATACTCATGTGTTCTTGAGGACTATTCATTATTATATTTTTTTTCGGGTCATAAGTAAAATTATTTAAGTTTATCAATCCAAACATTAGGAAAATATCAAATGTGCTGAATGGCGTGCGTTTGATGATTTACTATCGACAAATAAAAAAGCGGTGCAGACTCGCGGTTGCTAAATTCAGCGTTCTATTATTGCAGAAAGTTCCCAATAGACTTTTCTGCGATAATTTTATGCTGCTTTTAGTAACAATGCACCTCACTTTATTTCACTAATACTATATACAATCTATAAAAATGTTGTTTTTTATTAAATATATTCCCATCACTTCACTGATTTTAGAGTTGACGTTTAAAAAAATATAACTGGTCTTTATTATTACAATTTTACTGTAGTTATAGTACGGAACATCAAGAAATTGACAATCTGATTGGAACGTATTGAACACTGAATAATGATTAAATGTGAATGAATGATCGTGACTGAACGCTGAACTTTTTTTTTCATGATTGAATTGGCCGGGGTTTTTTTTTACCAAATTTCAATCGCACAATCTTTGATAGCAACGCTCAAAGATTGAGTTCTTGGAATTTAGGGAAAACATAATAATCATATCAATAGTTGCATTCTGAACGCCTTGATTATAGGATTAATTGATTGGGTTGATCGCTGATCGCTAATTCGTGATTGTACCGGATTGAACGCTGAACGTTGATTGAAGGTGAATGTGATTGAAAAGATTGTCAATTTCATGATGTACCGTACTATATTGTATGCCGTCTATTTATTTCAGGTATTTTGATCGCAGCCGTGGAAAAGTATGTGAAGATTTCCTTGCCTTTGCCACGTGTGATTCAACAACCGGTGAATCTCTTGCCAATGCATTTCTGACGAACCTAGAGGCTGCCGGCGTGAACGTTCCTGCGATGCGAGGTCAAGGCTATGACGGTGCAGCCAATATGTCTGGATGCCACCGTGGTGTAAAAACTCTTATCCAGCAGATAGTTCCAAGGGCGTTCTATACCCACTGTAAAGCCCACTCCCTCAATCTTGCCATAATCCATGCATCAAAGGAGCCCCATGCAAGAAACATGATGACCACTGTCCAAGAGATTGCCTTTTGCTTTGATTACTCGGCCAAGCGGCTGTTGCGATTTCAGGAAATCCTCGGTAATAGCGAAGAGGATAGGGCAGAGATGGACAGGCGTACAAAATTGAAAACTCTTTGTGAAACCCGATGGGCTGCCAGGGCAGATGCGCTCTTCACATTCAAATCTGCATTTGGGACGGTCGTGCGCACCCTAGAGGATTTATCTCTGCACAATGACACCAAGGCTGGTGTGTATAAAGCAGCTGTTACTCAATTCAGCTTTATCATCACACTAGTTGCCATAGAGCATATTCTGTCTGCGTGTGTGCCACTCTCCAAAGAACTCCAGACATCTTCATGTGACCTTCTTCAAGCTGTCGTGGAGGCTAACGTCGTCAAAACCTGTGTTGAGGCAGAACGGAACGACCCCATGGTTTGGCAAGCACTATATGAAAAGGCTGTAGAAATGGCACGCGCAGTTGATGTCGAACCCTCGTATCCCCGTGCTGGACGTCAACAAAATCGCCCCAATGCACCGGCCGCTAATGCATCTGATTACTGGCGTGTCAACATGTACCTGCCATTTGTTGACCATCTACTTACAGAGCTTCAGCAGCGGCTTTTGCAGGGAAACGAAAGATATGCTATCCAGTACCTTCAGCCGAATCACATCCATGATTTAACGGACGAACGAGCCGAGGAAATCTTCGCAGCAGCAGAGGAAGACCTGCCCGTCAATAAAGAAACATTTGTGAGAGAATGTCAGCGTTGGAAAACCCGCTGTGAGCAGACTAATATTCCACCTACGCCATCTCTTGAAAGCGCACTGAAAGATCTACCAGAGGACTTGTATCCAAATGTTGCTCGATGTTTCCATCTGTTGCTTGCCATGCCAGTGTCAACTGCTACAGCTGAACGCTCATTCAGTAGCATGAGACGCCTTAAAACTTACCTCAGGTCAACCATGACTACGGAACGAATGTCTGGGCTGGGTTTGTTGCACATTCACAGAGATAGAGAACTGGAAGCAGAAAGGGTTGTTGACCTGTTTGCACGGAAGAAGAATCGGCGTTTGGACCTAATATTTAAGGATAATTGAAATTATCGTTGATTTATTGGTGGTGCCTTTGTTTTACCATAAAAAGAGCTGTCGTAACATTTCTTGTGTAGTCACTGGCCTCAAGGACTTTACTTCAAGACGAACTAGACATATAGATCCTTATGTCAATACAGCATGTCCATAAAAGTTTTGGTTTAATATTGAATTGTACGTGAAAACTGGCCCAAATATATCGTATTTTGAGCTCCGAATATCTGCCTCCCTAATACCCTTCAATATGCACCAGAGCTCACCAATCGGGTTCAGTTTTTCATTTTTTTCCCGGGGGAGACCCCCCGAACCCCCACCAGCAGGAGGGGGTAACACCCCCTCCCGCAACCCCCCCCCCCCACACTGCGTGATATTCATTTCAACCTGGCTACGCCTCTGTTAAATGTGATAATTTTAGATATAGGTCTGCTATTTATACAATTTTCAAATCTGACCTAGTTTTAATTAAACTGACTAGGAAAGAGTTATTATCAACTGGAGGAATAAGTGAAATTATACAATACTACCATTGCTCAGAATCAAAAATATTGCATACATAGAGTTGATGGTCCAAAAATTCTTAAGACTAAAATGTGATAGGATATTAAAACTGCTTAATGGTATATAAATAAAAAATAACAATGTTTTATAAGGACATATTTTCGTAAATAATGCATTTACAATGTGAGACTGTTAGGAGAGTATCTTCTTTGTTCCTATATCTACAGGTATGACACCATCTGGTATGACCCCCTTGAGAGGAGCACCTGGGTCAGCCCCCGGACAGACTCCACTAAGGGACAAACTCAACATCAACCAAGGAGATGGATTTGACCCTGCTACATTCGATAAATATGAGGATGTAAGTACTATTTACATATCTTTTAAGACTTTATTTTGTCAAACAAATGAAGTGTAAGTTTACTTATATATACTGAGCGCAAAAAGTTTAGTCTTTTTCTCTTCGATAGGATATATTTCAGGATGTGATTCATCTTTCACAAAATGAATGACATTAATTATAATTCTGTCCAATTTCCTCCCAGAATCCAATAATTTTGTTATGTTAGACGAAAATGGCCAACCGCAATGCCTCGATTTTGAACAGACCGGTAGAGTGGAAAAGTCACACGGTTTAATCAAGGGACATTACTTTCAATTTGTATCACAAAAAATGTTTCTTGCAATCAACATCAGCTTCGGGTATCTTGTTTCAATAAAAAGAATGGTTGGTTAGAGTATGGGATCTTTCTGGTGACTCTTCATCATCATCTTTACATCTAACTCACAAAAATGCAACGATTGTTTTATCAGAAATAATTTTCCAGAATAGTGTTAATTAGGAAGGAAAAAATTTCTTCTATTTCTTTTTAACCTCAGAGTTTGAATTATTGCGCTTTTCTGGTTAAGCGATCACTAACGTTCGATTGACGGCACGGTGACGTTAATTTAACTTGTTAACAGGTGGGAATGTTTACGCGGAATAAGAGTAATCCAATAAAACAAAAAAGAAATTAATTCATTTTGTTACACGCAGCTATCAACTTTGTACGTAAAATCCAGATTTACGTCTTGTGAGACGTATGTCTGAGAGTGAAACTAAAAAAGTTATGACAAAAAGAAAGCCAATAGGATGGCAAACATATTTCAAATAGAAACGTTCCTTTCGTTGTGGTTGACTTCTTTATGACGTTATAAAAAGTGCGACTAAACTTTTTGCGTTCAGTATATTTAAACATAACAAAAGCAAATGGCTACATATAACAAATATATGGCCTTGCAGTCAGTGAAGCTTTTAACAGACTGTTTTTGTTTGGGTTTTTTTTTGGGGGGGGGGGGGGCAAAGATGGTTTAAGGACTGAAAGTACCATCTGCCATCTGATGGTAGTATATTAGTATTACCATGTCTGTTCATCTGTCCTTTTGTCAAAAATGCTTTTTTTATCTAGACACCAACTGGAACCAATTCACAAAGTATCATGAAATAATTTACATTTATTGCCCATGATCCAAAGAGGTGTCCTTTCATTTTCAGTCATGCAGATGACTGGGTAATGGTCAAAGTCACAATTGAATCGTAGTTCAAGAAAGAATTGAGCTTCATGCTTCATAGAGTTACCTTTGTCTGTGTGTGTGGTTTTTGTGTGTGTGTGTGTCCCAATCTTTCCCAGAGCAATACTTCACAATTATGGATGAATTTCAAAATAACTTGGCACAAGTTTTCCCCTGGTTGAGTACTGGTATCATACTAAGAGTTTGTCTGGATACACTTAGGGTCAAGGGCACAGCTGAAGGTCAAGTGAGTGAAGTTCAAGTGACAAATTTATATCAGGAACATATCTTCGACATTTATGTATGGATTTCAAAATATCATGGCACAGTTGTTCCCTTGATTAGAACTTCTGTCATGCAAAGAAATTGTTCAAAATACACCCTAGGTCAAGGTCACTGCTAAATTTTGCATGGTTGTTCCCATTGATGAGAACTTGTCATGCAAAGAGCTTGTTTAGGTAGGGGTGGGGAATTCCCATGTCTTGACTTGTCCGACTTGGGCTTTTCTACTTGTGGACAAGTACATTTTGCTTGGCCACTTATCCGTGGACAAGTACATACAAGGGCAAATCTTGGAATGGTACTAAATAGATCCAAGAGTTAAATTATCTTAATGTTTACATCAAAGGATAAAAACATTTTTTTTTGAAGAAGAAAATGCTGGATGTCGGCATTTTCTTCATCAAAAGCAATATTTTCTCAAAATTGGTTTGTTCTCCTATGTTGCAGACAAGTTAATTGATCCAGGACAAGTAGAAAATCATCTATTACTTGTCCAGGGACAAGTAGATAAAATTCATATTTTCCCACCCCTGGTTCAGGTACACCCAAGGTCAATGCCAGTGCTTCAGGCCAAACCATAATATTGCTTTTGTCCGGAGCATTTCTCCTACATCTAAGAATGAATTTCAAAATATCTTGGCAGAGTTGTTTCCCTTTATCATTACAAGTGACATATGGAAAAAATTGTTCAGATATAGTCATGATCAAAGCTGAAGGTCAAACTATACAATTGGTTAAAATTGGTCTTTTCCACTGCATACCTTCTACATTTAGGAATGCATTTAAGAAACAAAAAAAACTTGGCACAGTTATTCCACTTAATCAGTACAAATTTCATGCAAAAAATTAGACTTAGATATGTCAAAGGTCAAGGTCTCAACTCAAGGTCAAACAAAATTTGACATATCTCCTAAATTTTGTATGGAATTCAAAATAACTTGACACAATTGTTCCCACTTGATGAGTACTTTTGTCATTTAAAGAGAATTTGTTTGGATAACTCAAGCTCACAGTCACAGCTGAATGATAAATGATAAAACTAGTCTGGTCCAGAGCATGTCTTTTACATTTCAGACTAAAAAAAATTTGGACAGTTGTTCCCCCTTGTTAGTGCTTAGTCATTTGACAAGTTTTTTTTTTAGATAGATAGCAATTATTGCAGGGGTATCCATGTCTATGAAACACTTTTATATCCCCCCACAACGAAGTAATGGGGGGTATATTGGAATCAGGTTGTCCGCCTGTCCATCTGTTTGTCCGTCCGTAGACATAATGTTGTGTTCTCTTCTCCTACCACAGTTTTGGACCAATTTTGCTGAAATTTTATCAGGTTGTTTCCTATCATATGAAGTTGTGCACTTGCAATTTTCATCCTGATCCAGTCATTAGTTTCAGAGTTATGCCACTTTGAACTTTATAAGGAGGGGGGGGAAGAAGTCAAAATTTAAAATTGCAAAACTCTAAAAAAGGGGTCATAAAATGCCCCTTCAAATTCAACTTTTCATAGAAAGGCCTATGTGGCGGTGTCGGGGGTATTCTCGTCAGCCCTTGGGGGTGACAGCTCTAGTTAGTTTAGTTATTTCCCTCTGTTTTTTTCATACTTGGATATACAGCAGTGAAACGGGCAATTTACCATCTGTCTGTTTCAGACTGTTTCATCCATGGTTTAGTCTCTTCCTGATAAGTAATAAGCCTGTGAATGAAATTGGCAACAATTTCATATGTGCACAAAGTAAAGCCTCTGGCCAGTTCAATGAGCTGAACAAGCTGACCAGGGTCTTTATAAAGCACTGGGAGATAGATAAGGTCATAACCTGTCTTTAGGCAACTTGTGGGGCTGTCCAAGTTTCCTATTGTTTTTTTTTGACACAAATCTGGAATTGTCAGAAAATTCACACACAGGCTCCATTAGGTTGAATGTTTTTGAACATCTCTATAGGATTTCAGACTGTTTTGAATTGAATAATGAAATAAAAACAGCAACTAGTGTTTAAGCATTACTCTAGATTTCTATTTTGTACATTGTTTTTGAAATTTCAGGATGACCCAAGAGATCAGTTAAAGAGAGGTCTTGCCTCTCTTCCAGCACCAAAGAATGACTTTGAAATAGTTGTTCCTGAAGATATGAATGAAGATGGAGATGAACCAATAGATCAACATCAGTATATTGAAGACCAGGCTGATCTAGACGAGAGGTCAGAGGCTGATAGACAGGCTCAGAGTAAGTGTTTGTCAACTGTCAGGTAAAATACAACTGCAAAGTGTGAAACATGGTGCTTGTCAAAAAGGTGCGGGTCATGCCTGATTGAGCTTTTTAAAAGCACACAGGATTTTAGCCCATATCTACTGTAAACGGGATTATTTTGGCGGTGGTTTTATTTTGGCTATATTGGCGGTCAAGCTACGATGCGCCAAAATTAATCCACCGCCAATGTTTGTCATTATCAAGAAACTTCTTTATTGTAATGGACATGAAATCTTGCGTGATATACATTTAAGTCAATGTTAAATAACTTTATATCAAAGATATGAAGATCATACTTATTCAAATTGGAACCAGAAAATCTGCTGACAACGTTGACATTTCGAGGGGTCAGCGCAATACGATTGTAAGTGCCGATAAATTATAGTCACTGACATTAGTAATCCACTGATCCGTCAATTTCAAGATTCCAGATCCAAGTTGGTTGATACATTGTAATGAAAATCAGAGCGAAAAAGTGTGAAAAACTTGTACAAGCTTTATAACTAACATAAGGTGTGAAAACAAACTTTTGTTAAGTTGGTAGAAAGTTGACATTGCTCTAGAAAGTGCCTTTCTTATACTTACGTTTTTTTTGTTTTTTTTTTTTGAACGAGGAAAAATGAAATGTAGATAAAGCGTTTTATTGTGGCGTTATAGTAAGATGCGCCAAAATAAATCACCGCCAATAAATAGTAACCGAAAAAAAACGCCAAATGTGGACACCACCAATATAAAGCCGTTTACAGTATGTAAAACACGTTTTGGATAATTTGAAAATTGTGCTGAAATCAGCATGTCTTGGTGTGCCTTAAACAAAGTTGTTTTTGTCATCCCACTGTACAACAAGAAGTATTGAAGGACGGATACATAATATACATTTCTTTTGCAAGTCTGTACATATGTATATGCAATATAAGTGGGGCGAAAAATGAACTTTCAATGAAAAGGCTGTCAGCAGCTACAATGTCTACATATCTTCTCCATGAAGCAGTTGGGTCCAACCTTTAGGCTCTGTGACACCTTTAAAATGCTAATAGGGGTAACACTGAATTCGAATTATGAATGGAGTTGGCTGTCGTTGTTGTTAACTTATCTAATATCTGTTTGAAAGCTGCTTTTTTATTGCTGTTGTTTTTCTATCAATGATGGAATAATACCCATGAACAGCTCACCAAGATCAAAGGCAAGCCACTGACTTATTATTGGTTGTACACCATGAGATTCATTTCTCACACAGTCCCTGATGTTTTATGCATTTCGAACAGAGTAATTTAACCAGGCTTAAAATTAAACTTTTATATCTAGGAAGATTTTATTCTGATCTAAATGTATACTTTGTTAGGATGAATTAGAGAATTTGAAATTTGGATCAATTGTTGATTTTACTTTTTGTCTGCCCCCTTTTGCTCTGGAGTTTCTTCCTGTGTTATGTCACAAAAAGTAAAGGATATCTGGGATCTGTTATATTATTGATTAAATTTTATGAGGAGTACAGGGTATCACCAGTATTGTTTATTTAGTGGGTCAACATTTTACTTATAGTTTATTACACATTCCTATGTCATGAAGTCTGTACTTTTAACTGAAAAACAAAACTGGAAATAAAAGAAAAATGCATTGAAATATTCTTTCACAGACTTATATAGGAAAGATTGTTATGTTGGGTTGATTGTGCTTCTGCATTGCAGATACTCTAGCAGGAATCATTATTGAGGAATACACTATTACATGAACACTAAAATAACTCTTAGTTATAGGTCCTGTGTCAGACTTTACTGCTTTGTTCTTAATTGTTATATATGAAGGTGGACTTGTTTTGGTATCATCTCTGTCTCCTGTCCATCCATCCTGACATCAGTACATCCACAACTCTTACTATAATGGATGGATTAAGCTGAAATTTTCACAGAATGTTCCTTGTCACCTGACCTTGCACATGTTGTCTGGGGTTTATGATATACTCTCAGATAAGTATTTGGCAGTGTATTTTTATGCTCCTGAAGGAAGAGCATATAGCCGCCACTTTTTCCGTCCGTCCGTAATTCTGTCCATCTGTCCCTCTGTCCTCAGTGATTTCTCCATAACCCTTGGGCCAAATCAAATGAAACTTACCATGTGAACTTCCTATGATATAGTGTTGATGCATCTGTGACACTTTTTTGATTTGAGGCCTGTCACAGGAAAAGGGGACTTAGGGAAAAATACAGTTTTTCTCAAATTTCTCCTAGTCTAATGGTCAGAATTTAATGAAATTTCATATTTGAGTAGCAAATCAGATGCCCTTTACTATAAACTATTTAAATTTTGTTTCTAATAATATGTCATGCAAAAGGGGGTCTAATGTTTGTTACCTTTGCCTTAGCTTGTAAAATACAGTTATTCTTTCATTTCTCCTATACTTATGTTCAGAATTTGATGAAATTTCTCATTTGAGAAGCAAATCAGATGACCTTTACCATAAACTATTTAAATTTTGTGTAAAATAATATGTCATGCAAAAAGGGGGTCTAATGTTTGTTACCTTTATGTTAGCTGTATAAGATAACACCTTATTTGAGGTCCTTGCAATCTGACCATGGACTCGGCTACATATCTCCTAAAATATAATAGCTATCAACTTGAATCTTTATGGGTTGATAGATCTTATGGAGGAGAAGTGCAGTGCACAAGAACTACAACTCTTGCTTGCATAATTTTGGAGTTATTGCCCTTTGTTATTTTTGACACTTAGATTTTGTCTGGAGCATATCTCCTAAAGTATAATAGCTATCAACTTGAAACTTTATGGGTGACTAGATCTCATTGAGAAGAAGTGCAAGGCTTAAGAACTACACCTCTTGCTTGCATAATTTTAGAGTAATTGCCTTTTTTTTTTATTTTTTAACGCTCAGATTTTGTCTGGAGCATATCTCCTAAAGTATAATAGCTATCAACTTGAAATATATGGGTGGATAGATCTCATGGAGGAGAAGTGCAATGCTTAAGAACTACAACTCTTGCTTGCAGAATTTTGGAGTTATTGCCCTTTGTAATTTTTAGCTCTGCTGTTTTGGAGAAAACCCGAGGTATTGCTATAGTCTCCATGTCGTTGTCATCGTTATTGTCATCGTCATGAGAAAACTTTGACATTTTGTGATATCTCTGATTCTACTGAAAGCATTTGCTTGAAACTTAGCACACATGTTCACCATCAAAAGAGCAACCTATACTATCAAGGGGGATAACTCTATATGTATTTTGAACAAATTATGCCCCTTTTTCGACTTAGATTTTTTCCCACCATCCAGCACTCAACAGCCGAGCAAAGGCACCTGTAGGCGGTGCTCTTGTTGATGCTTAGTTTTTTTCTGGCGCATAACTCCTAAAGTATAATAGCTATCAACTTGAAACTTTATGGGTGGGTAGATCTCATGAAGGAGAAGTTTAGTTCAAAATAATACAACTCTTGCTTGCATAATTTTGGAGTTATTGCTCTTTGTTATTTCTAATACTTAGATTTTATAGGAACTAATTCTCGTACATTACAAAAGAATCCTTTATCTATAAGGCTTCAGTTTACTATCAAGCTTTTGTGCCGGGGGATGGCCATGTCTGACATTGCTCTTGTTTTTGTGACAATGCCTTTTTCGGGGATCATAATCCGTCTCTGACAGCTCTTGTTAACTCTGGCACTCATTTTCTTGTAGTTGCCAAAGACTTGAAGTTGAGATCACATGCTGTACAGAGAGCCCTACCTCGTCCTGTAGATATCAATGAGAATATACTAAGAGATGTTGGACCAGGGGACCCACCACTCAGTGAATTACAGAAGGTATGGCTCAACAACACACAGTTGTATTTGCCGATAACTATTTACATAGTTACAACTTTTGTTCTAGTGCTAAGCTATTGGAACGCAGTTAACTCATCACAAGATTACTTCATTATACCCCTGCAAGACTGAATTAAGAAAATCTGCAGAATTATTTTCCCTTCAGAAATAAGCTGCTAAATTGGTATTTCATTAAAGTATAATGAAAATTATTTGATTGTGATTTAAAATTTTTCTCTGCAGCTTGTAGTTATTGCAATGTTAATTGTTATAGCACAACATGTCTTATTTGTTCATATTACAGGCAGAAGAATTGATAAAGAAGGAGATGTTGATCATGTTACACCATGATTATGTTTACAGCCCCACTGATGGTCAGTTAGGGATCACACCAGGGGCCAAAAATAACCAACCTAGCCAGAAAAGTGTGGCAAATCAGGCTGCACATATAGCATATATCAACAAAAATCCATTGGAAACTTTCACAGAAGATGAGATTGAAATGGTGAGAAATGATTTTGGCTTTTGGGTGATATCTATCTCCATTTTCATCATGTTTTTGAGCATTTGAGAAGGCATTTCCATGTAAATCGTCTCTTGTTAGTTGTGGAATTGCTTGTGGTTTGTTTGTTTGCCGAGCATTAATAAATTGGTGGCATCTTGTTTTAGCTGTGTTCCTCTGTCTGATTCGTCCATTAGTCTGCTGAAAATTTTACCTCTGAACTAAAGATTTCTTTATAAAGACAACATCATCAAAGGTACAGAGCAACTACTAACTGAAGGAAATAGTCTTACATTTGAAATAAACTCTTCCCTAAAATGCTATCTAAGTTATATTGCTCATATTTGAAGGGAATGTATTTCTCATCTACACTTAAATTTTAAGGATAGGATAGTACTTCGATTTAATCTCAGGCATCATGAATGATCTCTGTTGACTATAAATTTCAATCATGAATTAGCATGGATTAAAAAAGGATACTGAATGAGTGGTCAAGAAATATGGAATTCATTTAAGAACTTTCACCAAGTTTTTATCAGTTTCTTATGATGAGATTAATAATTTTGGTAATTTATTGAAATAAATTAATATAATAGTTTTATAATACAGGAATTTTTCTATAAATCGATAAAGGTCTTCTGTTTATTTAGATGTGTCTGCTAAAATATGATAATAAAATGGAGGCTATGACTGATTTCAGGCAAGACAGATGTTACAACATGAGATGGATGTAGTGAAGCGAGGTATGGGTCATGGAGATCTCTCATTGGAGGCCTTCTCACAGGTCTGGGACGAATGTTACTCTCAGGTCCTCTATCTACCCTCACAAAACAGATATACAAGGGCAAATCTGGCCAGCAAGAAAGACAGAATTGAATCACTAGAAAAAAGATTGGAGGTAAATAATTTGAATAAGATGAAATATTTGTTACCCTGATACTTACATGTCTTCACATTATTCTTAAGAAGACGAGTCAGTGAGACAATGATTACCCACAACATATGGTATCAATAAAAATTATCAATTTTAGATGTTGCATAACTCCCTACTTATAAGCACATATGAACACAACATGCTTAGGGTGAGCTTTGGTGATCACCTTTTGTCCTTCATGTGTTGTCAATTGTGCATCGGAAGTTGTCAACACTTCTTTAAACATCTTCTCAGTAACCAATCGGTGCATTTCAAACAAACTTGGCAGAATTGTTCCTTGGGTGACCATTCTCAAAACTTGTCTGTGAAAGTTTGATTGACCCAAATATGGGCTTGGCAGGGGTGGCAGTTTTTGACCCTGATATCTTTAAACATCTCTCCACAGTAACCATGGGGCAGATTTCAACCAAACTTGGCAGAAATGTTCCTTTGGTGATTTTTCTCAAAACTTGTTTGTGAAATTTCGATTGACCCCCAAATATGGGTGTGATAGGGTGGGGCAGTTTTTGACCCTGAAATTTTTAAACATCATCTCCTCCAACTGGCTTATTTCAATTAGACTTGGCAGAAATGTTCATTTGGTGACCCTATTCAAAAGTTTTTTGTTGAATTTTGATTGACCCCCTCAATATGTGCGTTGCAGGGCGGGGAAGTTTTTTACTCTAAAATCTTTAAACATCTCCTCAGTTACCATGGGGGCGATTTCAACGGAACTTGGCAGAAATATTCCTTGGATGACCCTTCTCTAAAGTTGTAAATGGAATTTGATTGTCCCCAAAATATTGGCATGGTGGGGTAAGGCAACTTCTTACTCAATGAAACTTTTAGCTTGGCTGTTTTCGAAGAAAACCCAAGGTATTATGATCACCTTGGCGTCGTTCACGTTGTTGGCGTTGGCGTGACAAACTTTAACCTTGGTCATAACTTTTGAATGGTAAGTCATAAAGCCTTCATATTTAACATGATAATTGCTTGTGACAAGACCTTTCTGTTGGTACCAAGATCAAGGTCATCAGTCAAGGTCAAGGTCATTTTTCAAGGTCAACTTTCTTTGAAAATTTAAACTTGGACATAACCTTTGAATGGTAGGTCATGGAGCCTTCATATTTCACATGATTATTGCTTGGGACAAGACCTTTCTGTAAGTACCAAGTTCAAGGTCATCAGTCAAGGTCAAAGTCATTTTTCAAGGTCAAATTTCTTTCAAAAATTTAACCTTGGCCATAATTTTTTAATGGTAAGACATAGAGCCTTCATTTTTCACATGATTATTGCTTGGGACAAGACCTTTCTGTAGGTACCAAGTTCAAGGTCATCAGTCAAGGTCATTTTTCAAGGTCAAATTTCTTTCAAAAATTTAACCTTGGTCATAACTTTTGAATGGTAGTCATAGAGCCTTCATATTTCACATGATCATTGCCTGGGACAAGACCTATCTGTTGGTACCAAGTTCAAGGTCATCAGTCAAGGTCAAGGTCATTTTTCATGGTCAACTTTCTTTGAAAATTTAAACTTGGACATAACCTTTGAATGGTAGGTCATGGAGCCTTCATATTTCACATGATTATTGCTTGGGACAAGACCTTTCTGTAAGTACCAAGTTCAAGGCCATCAGTCAAGGTCAAAGTCATTTTTCAAGGTCAAATTTCTTTCAAAAATTTAACCTTGGCCATAATTTTTTAATGGTAAGACATAGAGCCTTCATTTTTCACATGATTATTGCTTGGGACAAGACCTTTCTGTAGGTACCAAGTTCAAGGTCATCAGTCAAGGTCATTTTTCAAGGTCAAATTTCTTTCAAAAATTTAACCTTGGTCATAACTTTTGAATGGTAAGTCATAGAGCCTTCATATTTCACATGATCATTGCCTGGGACAAGACCTATCTGTTGGTACCAAGTTCAAGGTCATCAGTCAAGGTCAAGGTCATTTTTCATGGTCAAATTTCTTTCAAAAATTTAACCTTGGTCATAACTTTTGAATGGTAAGTCACAAAGCCTTCATATTTCACATGATTATTGCATGGGACAAGACCTTTCTGAAGGTACCAAGTTCAAGGTCATCAGTCAAGATCAAGGTCATTTTTCAAGGTCAAATTTGTTTTAAAGAATTAAACCTTGGTTATTATTTTTGAATGGTTAGTCAAAAGAGCCTTCATATTTCAAATGATCATTGCTTGGTACAAGACCTTTCTGTAGGTACCAAGTTCATATATTTGCATTTGCCTAATAAATAATTTACAGTTGAGCGTTGGCACCAACTGGCGGTGCTCTTGTTCTAGAATGTTACTTTGGTGAGATCCATTCGACCAATAAAATTCAGGTAAGCGGTTTAGGGCCATTCTGGCCCTCTTGTTAGACCTCTACCAGTTTTCTGTTGATTGTAAACTTTTTCTGAAAAATTATAAGTTGAACTTGTACATTACTATTCATTTTTGCAAAGATGTAATGGTTCCACTGCCCTGATTGCCAAGTAGCACTTAAATAGTTACACCAATATCTGTGTTTTAGCTGCATAGTGGTCAGGGTATGTTAATGAGAAAATCACTTTATACCCTGCCCAGCTATAGAATTGGGTAGCTGCAGGTTCGAACAACTGCCCCTCTCACTTCAGGATATTAAAACATCAGGATTGCGTGTTGTATGTCTGTCTCATTCCACCTGTCTGTCTGCCTATCATTGTCAATTACTTGAAGCCTTTCCAAGTTGCAATGTTCATAGTTGGTATGGTGATAGATTTAAAAAAGACATATCTGCAGGTCCCAAAGATGACAAGGTTAAAGTCATCTTCAAAACTTAAAAGAACTTAATAATCTAAATGACTAAAAGCAAAATAAAATGCTCACAATTGGCATGATGATGGATCTCAATAGTACACATCTGTAGTAAGCAAGGTTAAAGGTTATGTGACAAGGTTTGTCAATATTGAACTATTGCAAAACTTAGTAAAATGAATAAAGATTGACAATGATTTCAAACCTGTTTTAAATAATTCCATACTCATTTAATGGGATAACAATAAGTCTGAATGATACAATTCTGCAGATATCAAAGTAAAGGTCATCTATCAAGGTCTAAGTATTTATAGAAATGCTGTTTTAAGGGCATTCATATTAGTTACAAATGGGGGATATCAACCAAAATTGATAGAAATTATCTGTGTGTGAACCTTCTCAAAAAACACTTGTGAAATTTATATGCTGTGTGGGGTTATTTTGACTCTGAAGACTTTAAACATTATCTCATTTCAAAGCAGTAGGCCAATTTCAACCAGTTGGCCTGGAAGCCCTTATGTGACTTCTTTTAAAAATTGTTCATATCTTTAGGTATGGTGCAATAATATTGGCAATGCAGGAATGGGGCTTTTTTTTACTTTGACTTTATTAAACATGACTCTCCTTCCAAACCTTTAGGATAATTGATTTCTTCTTTGAATGCAACTTTCTTCTGATTCATCTTATATTATTCAGGTGAGCAATTTCGAGCCAATATGGATCTCTTGTCTTGCTAATTTATACAGTTTTCATATAACAATTTGAAGTTTATGGCAATCTATACTTTCAGAATAACAGACAGTATATGACAAAAGATTCTAAAAAAGCTGCAAAATTAGAAAAGAAGTTGAAAATATTATTGGGTGGCTATCAGGTAAGGTTTCTATGCTATATTGACATTACAAATTAATCTATCTATTTAAAGCTGATTTCAGTTGGTTACAGGTTGTGCTGTCAATCCAAGGATCTTGAGATCAAATCCCAGCTCAGCCAAATTTCATAAGACATTTAACAAAGGTCACAATGACAAGCATCGTTTTGTCTCACAGCAATGGGCCAATGATAAGTAGTAAGCCTTAGTGGGATGGGTAGCTGTTGTTTCAGATGAAGTGTTGTGATTTTACAGATGTGAGAAGCAACAAGAAGCCATGGGTTGGTGCACCAACTGTGTTGATATAACTGCAATAATGATGAAAGGGGAGTTAAAACCCAATCAATAAATATACAATGTATTTATTAAAGGTATGGTTAATTACAGTGATAACAGTTTCAATATATATATATATATATATATATATATATATGATAATCATTTTCCACTAACCAAGAGTGATTTTACAAGTACAAATTTTATAACTCCTCATTGTCTGAGGTCATAAAAGGTTTTTCTACGTTTGAATTTTCTCCTCCCAAACCATTGGGTCAATTTTGATGAAATTTGACATGGATGTTCATAAGTGACCCTTGACTTAAATTGTTAAAAGAAATTTATTGACAAATTTGGGCCGTGCAGGACAGGGCATTTTTTCACATTTAAATCTTCTCCTCCCAAACTTTAAAATCTTTAAACATCTTCTCCTCAGGAACCAATGGGCAGATTTCAACCCAACTTGGCAGACATGTTCCTTGGGTGACCCCTCTCAAAACTTGTTTGTGGAATTTTGATTGACCCCCGAAATATGTGCCTTGCAGTTTTTTTAACTCAAAATCTTTTAACATCTTCCCCTCAGATATCAATTGACCAATTTCAATCAAACTTGGCAGACATGTTCCCATGGTGATCCTTTTTAAATTTGTTTCATGGAATTTTGATTTATTTTATTTTTATTTTTAGCTCAGCTGTTTTCGGAGAAAACCCGAGGTATTGCTATAGCCTCCGTGTCGTTGTCGTATTCGCTGTGCGAAAACTTTGACATTTTGTAATATCTCTGATCCTACTGAAGGCATTCACTTGAAACTTGGCACTTATGTTCACCATCAAGAGAGCAACCTATACTATCAAGGGGGATAACTCTAGATGCATTTTGTGCAAATTATGCCCCTTTTTCGCCTTAAATTTTTTCCCACCATCCAGCGTAGGTACCCGTAGGGGGTGCTCTTGTGGTTTTTTTTTAACCAGAAATCATTGAACAAAATGGGTCGATTTCAACGAAACTTTACCAGAATGTTCCTTTGGTGATCCTTATCAAAAAAATTTTCGCAAAGTTTTGATTGGCCGATAAATATTGGCGTTGCTGGATGGGGCTTATTTTGAGGCAGAAATCTTTGAACGACATCTCCTCCTGAACCACTTGGCCAATTTCAATGTATCTTTACCAGAATGCTCCTCTTATGACCCTCTCGAAAAAATTGTTTGCAAAATTTTGATTGGTCCATAAATAAGGGTGTGGGGCTTACTTTTAGTCTGTTCAGTAATGAATGGTTGGGTAGGGTCTATTGTCACATTAGATTCTTTGAATAACATCTCCTCTTTGATAATTAGGGCAAATTTGAATAAAACTTTGCCAGAAAGTTTTTTGGATAAGATCCACTGGACTTACAAAATTTAGGTGAGCTGTTTTGGGCCATTCTGGCCCCCTTGTTTTCCATATTTGGCAATATTTGACTTTTCTCAGAATCCAAGTGATGGGTATCAACCAAATTTCACTGAAATAATCCTTGATTGACCATTTATAAGTCTACAAAAATGGTTTGATCGGATGAAAAATATGTCTTTAAGTGTGGAGGTTATTTCTCTATATGTTATAAAGTAGAAACTTTGAAAATCATTTTCTCAGAATCTAATTGATGGATATCAACCAAATTTCACTGGAATGAGCCATTCTGACCCCCTTGTTTTCCATATTTTGCAATATTTGACTTTTCTCAGAATCCAAGTGATGTGTATCAACCAAATTTCACTGAAATGATCCTTGATTGACCATTTATAAGTCTACAAAAAATGCTTTGATCAGATGAAAAATATGTCTTTAAGTGTGGAGGTTATTTCTCTATATGTTATAAAGTAGAAACTTTGAAAATCATTTTCTCAGAATCTAATTGATGGATATAAACCAGATTTCACTGGAATGAGCCTTTGATAATCCTTTATCAGTCTATCAAAAGTTATTGTGATCAGATGAAAAATATGTATTTTATAGGCGGAGGTCATTTCTCTATATGTTATATTGTGGAAACTTTGAAAATTATTTTCTCAGAATATTACAGATGGATATTTAACAAATTTCACTGGAATGTTCCTTTGGTGACTCATTATCAGGCTGCACAAAATTACTGTTATTGGATAGAAAATATGTATTTCACAGGCAGAGGTCAATTTTCTATTTATCATTCATCAATCATGATTTTCTTTGCAGAAATATTTCAGTATGTGACACTTATAACACTTAATTACTTGTTTGAATAGTGTTCCAATGACTTTGACAAAATTGAAAACATCTTTTCCACTGTTAACTCCAAATATAAGCTCTAATGCACGTCTTTATTGTTTCAGACTAGAGGCCAGGGTTTGTTAAAACAAGTTCAGGAATTATATGAGCAGTTAGAACAGACTTTTGTTGAGTTTAAAACATTTGAGAATCTACGCCAACATGAAATTTCTGCTATACCAAAAAGGAATGAGGTGAGGGATTGACCTTCTACCTGTGTATTGAAATTTTATACTGATGAAAATTGGAAGAGGTTGCAATTTCAATGCATATTGGGTGTGAATTGCATTGAAATTATGTGGCAGGTAGAGAAATCTTGTTAGAAGCAACTTCTTTCTTCTCTATATTATCTGAAGCACTTAATCTCAGATAGGTAAAACCCATGAATTGTACAATAAGAAAGAGTTAGATGTAAATATGGAATTTCTTTGCTGCTATTTTTGCTAGACTGGTATTGACAACCAGAACCACTTCTTATGTCTTGGAAAAAGATAAGGTCACATGGTATTAGACTTTGCTTAATAGAAAGATTTGAGGAGGAGTAATTGTATGAGGTTAATGACACTTTCAACAGTATTTTATTAATATCAGAGTGGCTGGTGTTTCTATCCATGAATTGCTTATGTTTCTTGCACCAGTCAAATTCAAAATTGAATCAGCTCCAACTGCTTTCCATCCCACTGTTTATGATCCAACCATTTGTGGCACAATTTGATTGCTCAGCACAAAATAGTTCAATCTGCCTATATGTTTAAAGGTAGTTACAACTGTTTGGTGCTGAGCCATCAAAATGTCACATGGACTTCAAATTTTAAATGAAGTTAGCAAAGTAGGGGATCAAATTCAACATTCCAGTATTGAGAGCGCACTAAGCTAAGCATGCTCGACTTAATTAATGAAAGTCAACAAGCTGTATTCACTCGGGTACTGATGATTTCATGTTATGTGATATTTCAGTCACTTACAGAAGATGTGTTACGTCAGACAGAGAGAGAAAGAGAGTTACAGAAACGCTACAGTGACTTACAATTTAGGATGTCTCTAGTACAAGTGACAAAGTGATGGATGTTGCTGGATCAACTGTGTATTCTGTTACGAGAGGAAATAATTATAGGTCCAGCCAAATGAAATACCATACAGTCAACAATGTCAACTGGATCCAGTTTGAAAAATGAATTATTATTTGTAGAGTAGAAAATGTTTTGTCAAAAACGAGAATACAATTTCTTCTTTTTCCACAAAATTTACAAACTTGGAATATTTTCTGCATGTCTGAGAAAATTCCTTAAAACTTGAAGGTTACGATGTTAGTTGTAAATAGGTATGATAAAGCTCTGTTACAGCTTTATGCCGTAACTCTTACTATCTTAATTCAAATTATCACTCAAAAAGCTTGCCAAATTTTTGTATGATTTTAACTATTCTGGCCAAAGTTTTCCACACAATAACTATTCAGAAATCAGGCTGTGCAGGCTAAGATCTGCCTGCACTCTTTAAGTGTACAGTAGACATTTTCTGTGACAAAAGTACAAGAACTGTTGAATTCTATATGATTGTTTACCTTTACAAAGTAACCACTGAATGTGATAATGACTTTGTATTTGACTAATTTTGAAGGACAAATCTACAAATAACCACAGGGAAAGCTAAGAAAACCCATCACTAACCCATATGCCATTTATTGATCTTGACACAGTATATAAGCACAATATTCTTAATTTGGAAATTTTAATTTGATAGCCATTTTAAGAAGTCAATGCGACACTGTTGTAAGTGCCTATTCTATTTATAGGCACTTACAATAGTGTTACACTGACCCCTTGATTTGCAATACTGTATTATTGTACAGGCATAATATCAATGGATAGCATATCAATTGTTCCAACAGGATTTTATAATTGACTGAAATCTAATGTGGTGTCTAACTTTCTTCAAAAAGTGTTTGTTCTATTGTTTCAGCCTTTTAATTATGTTAAACAATGAGATTACTTTTGGCTTACTTTCAATTTGAGAGATGGTATCAAAGCTTCACAATTTAAAATTACAACAAGGACAAAAGTTCTAAAAAAAAAATCACTTTGACATATCATCACAATAGAAGATGATGGGTCATCGTCAGATCACCAACTGATAGACAAACATAAAGACAGAAGATTGTGTTTTTTTATCATAAAGTCAATTAAAAAAACAGAACACAAATTTTAGGTGTTGTTGTGTTTTGTTTTATGCATTTTGGTGGATTATTGAGAAATATCTGTAGATTTTCTTTTGATAATCTCTTGCCAAAACAGTGAAATAAGCAGATGGCATTGAATCCCTTTTTTGTTGCATTTTTAGCTCGGCTGATTTCAGAGAATGATTTCAGAGAAAACATGCGGTATCGCTATAGCCTTGGTGTCATCTTTGTGGTCGTCGTGCTTTTTTTGTAATAACTTTTGAATGGTAAGTGATAGGGTCTTCATATTTCACATGATGTATACTTGGGACAAGCATTTTCTGTTGGTACCAAGTTCAAGGTTATCAGTCAAGGTCATTTTTCAAGGTCAAAATTGTGAAAAAAAAATGCAAAAAAATTTTGACATTTTGGGATAACTTTTGAATGCTAAGTGGTAGGGTCCTCATATTTTACACATGATGATGGTTTTGGACAAGCACTTTCTGTAGGAACCAAGTTCAAGGTCATCAGTCTAGGTCATTTTTTAAGGTCAAATTTGTGAAAAAAAAAAGCAAAAACTTTGAAATTTTATGATAAGTTTTGAATTGTAAGTGATTATGCCTTCATATTTCACATGATGATTGCCTTTGACAAGCACTTTCTGTCAGTATCAAGTTTAAGGCCATAGATCTAGGGCAACGTCATTTTTCAAAGTCAAACTTTTGAAAAAAAATGCGAAAAAAATTAACATTTTGAGATAACTTTTGAATGGTAAGTGATAGGGCCTTCATATTTCATATGGTGATTGCCTTGGATAAGCACTTTCTGTTGATTCCAAGTTCAATGTCATCAGTCATGGTCAATGTTAGTTTTCAAGGTCAAACTTGCGAAAAAAATGTGAAAAAATTAAACATTTTGCGATAACATTTGAATGGTAAGTGACTCCAAGAGACTTTGTCCTAAATTTTTCTCATTTTTAAGACATTTCAGGAAACAGTTCTAACTGTTTACATGAACTGAATTATCAAAAGAAATACTTTGTTCAGTCGTGTGAAGTATATTTTTAAGGTCCCATGTTGTAAGATAATAAGATTGGATAAGACATGATTAGGGCCCATTGTTTTACAGTAATCCATCTGTCATTGTGTCCTTCCATACACCTCAGCAAAAATGACAAAAATCTCAACATTTACAATTACTTGAAGTACAAAACTCAAATTTGACTTGATGATAGTTTTCAATAATATGCATTTGATGATGTCAAGGTCATCTGACAATATCAAGATCATCTGTGAAGGTCCAACTTGTAAGAAGTTGCATTTTGGGGGCATTCACAAATACATATTGTTTTTACTCTGCGTGACATATTGTCACTCAAATTATGTAACTACAGCATGGATAAAGCAGCTAAAATAAAGCTGTTCTTATGAGGTATATATAAAGTGAGAGTTTTTACTTGTACAATTTTTGACATATGAACAGCCACTTGCAAAAGTATGATTTTAATCTGAGCAGTTTAAATGGAACTGTTGTTATTACCATAGCATCGTTGTTGTAGGTTTTGGCATGTGTCTAACAAACATTTACCTTGGTCATATCTCTGTTGTTAGTATAGGGATGAGTGTTTTATTTCATTGCGTTTATTGAAGTACAAAGTTCAAGCTCACGCCTTAGCACATGGCTATGGCGATTATGTTTGAGACACATGGCAAGACAATTGCATATATACTGTAATAAATGCAGTGAAAAATACACTTGGTCCCTATAATTGGAATCCTTTAGGTCTTAGAAGTTACTAAGATACTCAATCAAATAATGCAGATTCAAGTCTATTTTCTGGGCGAAGTGAAAAGTACATATTTATCTATTTTTAGATTGCATACTTAACATGTATTGTTATCTCTCACTATCGAAGTTTGCTGGCATGAAATTTTACAAATTGTACACAAAAAATCGACAATTTTGACATTTCTAGAGGTATTTATGATCAGATGTTTATTTCTGTCTAGTATTTCCCCAGAATGAAATGAAATCGCTTGATTGAGCGAGCTTGAGAGGGATGCTTGATGGTCTTCATAGACTTGCTGTAAACAGCAACTTATCAAAAATTCTTTAAAAAAACTGATCAAATAGCAATGCAGGGTCATGAAAGAGGAACAAGGTATTTCGGACTTCCTACAACACTGGAATTGAAGAAATAAAGTGCAACGGACTTCCCCACCTGATGCGATTTAAACCAATCATTTTTAGCTCAATTGGCCAAAAAGGCCAGCATGCTATTGTCATCGCTGGGTGTCTGGCATCCATCTGTCTGTAAACTTTTACTTTAAAAATCTTCTCCTCATAAAGTACTTGATGCATTCTAACCAAATTTCACAGGAGTATTTCTTTGGTGACCATCTATCAGATTTCTTCAAAGAAAATTAATCGGTTGAAAATTATGGCTGTAGTAGGCGTGGCAAATTTCCATATATGGTAATAGGTGACTTTTCTCAGAAACTTATGTATGGATATCAACCAAATTTCACTGGAATGATCCTTGAGTGACCCTTTATCAATCTACAAAAATATTTTGTGATCATATGAAAAATATGTATTTTAGGGGCGGAGGTCATTTCTCTATATGTAGTATAGTGAAGACTTTAAAAAACATTTTCTCTGCATCTGATTAATGGACATCAACCAAATTTCACTACAAAAAAATATTGTGATCAAGTGAAAAACATGTCTTTCAAGGGCAGAGGTCATTTTCTCAGATATGTTATAAGGTGGAATACTCAATATAGGGAAAACTAACTTTTTCAAAGTTTAAACAGATGGATTTCAACCAAATATCATAGGAATTTTAGGTCTGCAAATAATATCGGTCAGCTAAAATATTTTGATTAGATGAACAGCATGTATTTTATTGACAGAGGACATTTCAACATATAAATTTGATCACCCTTTGGGTATCACCTAAATGATGAATTTTTATACACAGCCGGAGGCTATTGTATATTGGCGTCATCACCGTCTGTCCATCCATCCATCCATTTGTATGTATGTCCATACATACACTTTTCTTGTAAAACCAATTCCTCCCTCATTTATGAACCAAATTTGATGAAACTTTCACAGAATGTTCATAGTCACCTGACCTTGCGCATTTGGTGAATTTTAGCTGCATCATGGAAAAAGGGGCCCTCATGTAAAAATTTTTTTGAACACAACTCCTCCCTCATTTATGGACAGATTTTGATGAACGCAACTCCTCTCTCATGGACAGATTTCAATGAAACTTTCACAGAATATTCCTAGTCACCTGACCTAGCGCATGAATTAAGGGTTTGGTGAAATTCAGCCACGTCATGGAAAAAGGGGCCTTCATGTAAAAAATCTTGTGAATCTACTGCCTAAAGGTACAGTTAAGTGAATTTTAGCAGTGTCATGGAAAAAAGGGGTCTTCATGTAAAAGATCTTGTGAATGCAACTCCTCCCTCATTTATGGACAGCTTTCAATGAAACTTTCACAAAATGTTCCTTGTCAACTGACCTTGCGCCTAAAGTCACGGTTTGGTGAATTTTAGCAGTGTCATAGAAAAGGGGCCTTCACGTAAAAGATCTGTTTGTTATTATATTTAGTTGCAGTTTAAAGAATCCTTTAACCCCATTCAATCAATTATAACAAACAGTTTGAACTGGACAATTTAAAAAGGTAGTCTGGAAATGTTTGAACTTTGTTCTGTAAAAGTAAGTAATGTCTTAAATTATTTTCATGAAATCGCAGGAAAGTGGCAGCATATATTGTGACAATGGCTCTTTTGTTCTAGACTTATGGCCGCCGTCATAGCCCAGTTGGTAGGGCGTCAGATTGTCAATCTAGAGGTACCTGGTTCGATCCCCGACGGTAGCACTCATTCTTTCCAAATATTTGTCTATCACCAATGGGTTGATAATCGTAGACCTAAGTGAGATAGCAGCTGGAGGCTAGAAAAGGATGTGGTGGTTGTACTGGTGAGAGAAATACCAGGAAACCATTGTTAGGTGCTATAGCCGACGCGATATAACTGAAAAAAATGTTGGAAGTGGCGTTAAACTCCATTCAATCAATCAATCAATGTTCCAGACTTATGAAATTAAATAGGTGTAAAGATTGTAGATAAGAGGGAACAAAACCTTTGTTGAAATCAAATGTATAAAAACATTAGTTAATTGAAATAGGTAGCCTGAGAATACCCCCTGAGAATTGGTCAATTTAGTTGAACAAAGGGTGTCTCTGAACAGAGAGGACAATTGGTGTAAAATAACATTCTGACCTACTGAGGTTCAGAGTAGGACCAAAGATTTGAGTTGACTGCACTCTAAATGGGAAGAATGAAATAAATATATTGGATTGAATGAACTTTTTATCATCATAAGTTAGAATTTTGTTTTGATGACAAACAAATGTTGTGAAGTAACATCCTTTTAGTAGTGTTAAATGAAAAGTGGAAAGATCTACAATCAAAATTTTGTGGACAAAGTACATTGCAGTGTTGAATTTTTTATTTTTGGATTTCATCCAAATTTCACTGGACAAAATTATTGTGATTTGATAAAAAATATGTGTTTAACAGGCAGAGGTCAACTTTCAATATCTTATTCATCTATCACGATTTTTTCTTAGCAGAAATGTTTCAGCATATGGCACTTAAAACACATTTTTGCTTGAAATAAGCATTCTCTCATTTATACACTTCAATTCTCGTTTAAACAGCCTTATCATCCTCTAATATTCATTATTAGGATATTCAGGCCTGTGGAGCGAATCAGGCGCTTGAGCGCCACTAGTTATTTTATTTTATTGGATTGCAATTATTGACACTTGTCATGTGCGCCTCCAGTACAAGAGCTATCCAGACTAACAGACAATAGGGGGATAAACATGGAAGCATTTTTGTAAGCATTATGCCCCTCTTTATCTTTTCATAATACGGCACCTGCAGGCAAGCATTGGCTCCTTTAGGCCTGTTCTTACTTAACTTAAACTCTCAACGTATTCAGAGATATAGATTGGCAAGGGTCAGTGGCTGAAAGGAAACTGGCGCCAAGTCCAACGTCTCAGTCCGGCGTAGGAGGGCATACCGTTTTACAGGTGTTCGTCTGTCTGACCATCTATATGTCTCTGCAAATTAAACATTTTCCTCTAATTTCAACGCTAGTTGAGTTGCAATGCTTATATTTTGCTTGAGGGCTACATCATCAATACACATGACATAATCAAACAAAGCAACGCCGAATTACTTGTTTGCTATTTCAACGTAACGTCAATGTAGTCACGGTTGGTTATTATTTTCTTTACGTACTCTGCAGAAGGTTTATGCCGAAACATTGGTACTTAAAAGAATCAAAGCACTGAAAGTACTGATGGTGGACATTTCTGTTGGCATACTAGAGTGATTCTTCCATTTGTTGAGAAAAGAGAAATTTTACATGTAAAATTACTATAAAAGGAAAATGACCTGACCAAAGTTCGCATCTTGCTTCAGATATACATTTCTCATCATATATCGTCGATCGTCAACCAAAGTCCTGTAATTACAAGGTTTCGATAACTTTCGGCATTATGTCGAGTGTAGTTTAAAGAGTGATTGTCTGGTCCATTGGGTATAAAAGGAAAGAAATGACAATTAGATGATCTAGGTTATTATTCTTATTTTGTAATGCTAATCGATTCTTCGTAATCTCATTATTCAAATTATGGTGTTATCTTCTTAAAAAATTCTTTAAAAGGATAATAATTAATCGCTCCGCGATTTTCATTCTCAAATAGAGAAAGAAAGGGTAGGTGTTTATATAAACACGTAAAAAAATTGCAGACACTCGTCTCGAGATTGGCTGTCGTGTGTTGAAAAGTAGAGTAAAACCCCTTTGCATAAACCTTTATCGCACAACCTGAATGCTTTACTTTATCTGCTCGGGCTGTATCATGTATATTCCGGTATTTCCATTAATTGGCCATTGTTTTATTAGCTCCACTGGCTGAAAGCCACTGGGGCTATTGTCATGGCGTTGTGTCCGTCGTGCGTCCGTCCGTGCGTCAGTGCGTCCGTGCGTCCGGTCGTAAACTTTTTCTTTAAAAATCTTCTCCTCAGAAACTACTGGATGGATTTCAACCAAACTTAACAGAAATGATCCTTGGGTGATCCTCTTTCAAAGTTGTTCAAGAAATTTTGATCCAATGAAAAACATGGATTTAATGGGCGTGGCTAATTTCCAAGTATGGTAAAAAGTGAGTTTTCTCAGATTCTAATTAATGGATAACAATGAAATTTTACATGAATAATCCTTGGGTGACCCTTTATCAGTTTTTAAAAAATTATTGTGATCGGATGAAAAATGTGCATTTTATGGGCGGAGGTCATTTCTCTATATGTTATATAGTGGAAACTTTGAAAATCATTTTATCAGAATATTTCTGATAGATATCAACCAAATTTCACTGGAATGATCCTTGAGTGACCCTTTATCAGTCTACTAAAAATTATTGTGATTGGATGAAAAATATGTATTTTATGTGCGGAGGTCATTTCTCTATATGTCATTTAGTGGAAACTTTGAAAATCATTTTCTCAGAATCTAAATGACAGATATCAACCAAATTTCACTGAAATGATCCTTGAGTGACCCTTTATCAGTCTACCAAAAATAATTGTGATTGGACGAAAAATATGTATTTTATGTGTGGAGGTCATTTCTCTATATGTCATATAGTGGAAACTTTGAAAATCATTTTCTCAGAATCTAAATGACAGATATCAACCAAATTTCACTGAAATGATCCTTGAGTGACCCTTTATCAGTCTACCAAAAATTATTGTGATTGGACGAAAAATATGTATTTTATGGGCGGAGGTCATTTTTCAAAAAGTGATACAGTGGAAACTTTAAAAATGATTTTATCAGATTGAAACTGATGGATATCAATGAAACAATTTGGTATGATCTTTTGGTGACCCATTAATATGCAGCCAAAAATTATTTTGATTGGATGAAAAATATGTCTTTTATGGGCGGAGGTCATTTCTCTATATATGTTAAATAGTAGAAACTTTGAAAATCATTTTCAACATCAGTAGAACTCAAAATGTTTAAAGATCTAGTCAAAACTTTGATTTGTTTTAATTTACAAGAATATCAAGCCTGTGGAGCGACTCAAGCCATTCATGGCTTTCTAGTATACATTAGTTATGTCAGGGGAGTTTACCATTCCAGTAATTCCATTCATCAAGTTTTCAAGAGTTATCTCCCATAGACCATAGGGAAACAAGAGGCAAATTACTCACTCTGCCTGAAAAGTAGTTCTATGTAAGCAAAACGATCACCTGATCTCAGAATTACATGTGTTTTCGCACTTAAAACATGTCTGAGGTTTAAACGAGTTATGTAGAATTCTTGTTTCTCTCAATTTCTAAAATGCATAGTTGTCAGACGGAAACAATACTTGAAAAAAGAGTAAATTGAATCTTAGTGAGCACTACTGTTTTGAAAACCTTTAAACATCTGACAGGATTGTTCTAACGCGGTATTAACACTGGTGAACGTAAACGTCCACCAAGGTGAACGTTAACGTCCACCAATAATACTATTGCATTAAATGTAAGTTTTAGAGACGTTAAAGGCATACATTTGTTACAAAAACTGGACATAAACGGGAGAAAACGTGGATTAATTAGTAAATTCTCGGGCCCGGCTTTTTCACCGAAATATCCACCATCTGGGTCCTATGCTTTTTGATAAATTTCAATGATACACCCTTTTCTGCAATATTTGTTTAACCAAAAAATCCTTCAAAATATTTTAACGCGCTCGTGTATACGCCCTTGTCAAAAGGCTATTGTCATCGCTAAGTGACATTCGTTATGTCCGTCATTGATATTTCTCTTGAAAGCTCAGAAAATAACTTGACAGTTTAAAATCAAATTTCATAGTTATCCCCCTTGGTTTTGATGGTTTGCTTTTGTGATGGTGAATGCACATGCCAAATTTCGAGTCATTACATGTATCTTCCGTAGTAGAAAATGTTAATATCAAGGTTAAAGTTTGTCACGCCAACACCAACGACGCGAAAGTGATGAAAATATTCTTGTGTTGTCCCATATCAGTCGAGCTTTCAAATCACAATATGATATACTGTGAGGATCAACTTGTAGCTTCATGCTATTTACGCTGCATTCATCAATTTGAAGCTGTTTGTCAGTTTTGTTCGGCCTGTGGTCGATAGCTCGTTGGAGCGATGTCAAAATTTACCATGCGAGCATTCCACAATGACAAAACGGAAGGAAGTGAAATGTATAATAATCAATTTATTGGGTCATCTTTGAACTAATTATCCAGTCTGACTATAATCTGTTCAGAGACCTATAAATATAGCACTTTTTTACGCATTTCCGTGTTTATTTAAAGGTCTATCACTTCTGTCACCAGCTACAGAGTTTATCAACTCTCTTGGAGATTCAAACCATTCTTTTTTCTCTAAGAGATCGGATGATCTATCTCCTTTAAATTCCGACCACGCACCAGAAACAGCCCTAACGGTCGGCTGTAAATCACTCATATAACTTGTCACTCTTGTCGTGTGTTTGTCATTTCTAAGTGTTAATCTGACTATTTCCTGGGAGTAAATTTTGTTATCTTCTTTCGGCATATTTACATGTATTTGTTTAGGTGGTTCAATTAACTGTCCGGTTTTATTCACTTCGGCGTATTTATATGGCTGCTTTGACTTTCCTAGATAACTATTTAGCACTGAATTTATAGTATTATTATTATTAAAGTCTCCTCCTGATATTGTATGGCTTTCTGGGTCAACATCAGTTTGCTCTTCTGTAAACTGTATACACTTTCCTTTCTTTGGTCTACTCCTATCGTCGTTATACGAACTATTTTTCGTTGAGTTACAGGTGGCGGAAGTTGTCGAGCAAGTATCGTTTGATTCATCGTCGTTTTCCGGAACCTCGTCGTTCATTGATGGAAGACGAATCGATCTCGGAGCCTCCTCAGGTTGTGCCGATTTTTGAGCACTGATTTTTGGGTTGGAAATACCGTTTTTAGTTGCAGCTCGTCTATGTAGCAAATTAGCCGTGGTCGAGTCACGTTGTTTCCTGTACATTGTCCTTCTTGGAGAGGTGGACGGTAATCTACACGGACTTTCAAAATCTTGTTGGGTTTTCGAATCGACTTCAGTAACAGGTACACCAAATTCTTGGTTGTCACGATTATTCTCCGGCGCAACTGCCAAGAAACGATACAACTTGAACTCTTTCACCGCTCTTTTATCCTTTAATGTTGACGAAGTCCTTGTTGAGGAATCATCTTTGAAAGACTTCATACTACGTGTTGTAGTCGAGTTTTTGTTATTTTTTGTAGATCTAGCACCGAAAGATATATTTGGTGTACTTTTAGTTGACAGTACTGAAACGCATCCTGAATTATCCAATCTTGTATTGTCAGTTTTATCTTCAACCTCTGTGTATCGAGAATTTCGTTTCGTAGGAGAGTTGGTTTGTCTGTAAAATGTTTGACTACGACATACACGCCCCGGTGAAGTTGGGGATCTATTTCCAACAACTTTCTTTTGTATATCTTTAGATGCTTTTGTTTGTAGAAAAGCGATCACCTGTTTCATATTTAATTTATCCGGGTCGTGATCGTTTATAGGAGTCGTGCTCCTCGGTAACTGATTTACGTTTAGTTTATATTTCCTTCTTTTAAATGATTGCTCATGATTATACGAGTCCCTGAATTTTTGCAGTTCTAGTTCTCCCGGTGTTAATGGCACTGATCTACGTACTCCATTCACTGGTGAGTATATCTTTAATTCATGTTGCTGGCAAATACTTGGCTTAGGTAAGCGTGTTCGTGTGTAGTCGGTTTTTGTGTGTCTGTCTACTTCTGATTGTAAGGACGAGGATGACGACACCTGATCATTAATATCCTGTACACTAAATCTAATGGCCTCCTTCATCTCGGAGCGGGTTTCAGGTATCTTCTTCTTCGCGTATTTTCTATGTCGTTTGACCGTCTGACCAGACCGAGTGTCTGTCTCGTTATCCGTGGTTTCAGAGTAAGAACTACGCGGAGTGTCGCACGACGGCTCCGAGTCAACACTGTCCGACACTACTGTCTGTGCAGAATAACTACGATCTGTAATCGCACCGCCTTTACCACCAGATCGAGTAACCGCGAGAACAGGAAAATTTCTATTGTTACCACGTTTGTAAGAGGCGATGTTTCCTTTCCTTGGAGAATCCTTTGCGTTATTATTTGAGAACGGAACCAATCGTAATACTGTTGGTTGCCAAGTGTCTGTCATCAATAATACAGCGCTCATTGTGTGTAATCGTCACCTTGTACAATCTAATAAAATCTAACACTAATTTATCTACAGAGAGTGTCCAAAAACGGACCTCCATCAACTCGCTAGCACTAGTAAAGTGCCTAAAACTGATTTATAAGTGACATCTTGCGAATTCTAATTCGTTATTTCATTTATTTCAATTGTTAGTACTTGGCTTTAATAATACTCATAACTTTCCAGTTGATAGACAACAAGCTGTCATGACATCAGGTTATGTATGTTGGAGAATCTGGAAAAAAGCAAAAGAATTTTTAAGGAATTTGGCTTCACTACAATTAATATCATTGTGAAGTTGACATCAAAACCATTCAAAATCGCTCACTCGGCGCTCCACTCATTCATTCCAAACACTCACTTAAATCATTCAAAAACGCTCTAGAATCGCTCTAGATTAAAATCGATCAAAAGATCAACATTTCAATGAAATCGATCTAATTGTTTCACGATTTTTTTTTGCTGGATTCTGTATCGTCTGATTGGTACGTGAAGAAACAAAAATTGGTAAGAACGGCAACTTTTTAAAGGGAGGTAATAAATTATCGCTCATTTTGTCCAATTCGGACGAAATAAGCGATAAGTAATACCTCCGTTAAATTTCATTCAAATCTCAATCAATATCATCCCGAAATCACCCCAAAAAATCATTGACCTTGTCAATTCACGATGTTGTTAACTGTAGCCGAAGACCAATGAGGTATTTCATCGCAGTGTGTCTATTGTTGAAATTTAACTGCGTTTCCTCATAGCATGAAATTATAAAGTTACGGAGGCGGTTACTTGAATCAACATTTTCCACTCTTAGCACATTTTCAAAATCTAGAGTGATTATTTTACCTTTCTTCATAAATGTTACCCGTCGCACGAAAGAGAACGTTAAAAAAAGATTGTTTAAAGCGCTCGTCCATTGTTAGTTGCACATAGAAAATAATAAATAGGCGGATAGAAAGATCATTCTAAATTTGGGGGAAAAATGATTAATGAACCGATTGGGTGAGCACACAGAATATATACTACTTAAACTTTGATAAGGAGGACAACAGAGTTGGTGGCAAATTTAGCTTTTATGAAAAATTATGGAATCTGGCTTAAAAAGACTGCACAATTGCTTGCGTAGGCTATTCTATTGGATTTGAGATCAAGAAATGACTTCTCAGACTTTAATCATGTCTTCCGATACTCTCGTAATCTAATTTTAACGGACCAATCGAGTGGTTCAAGCTCAAGGACGTAGATTCATGTTTGTCTTGACCAGGATGAAATCTGTTGGAATCTGTTGCATGTTTATGTCGCAGTAAACTGAATTAAGTTCTTTGGTCTGTGACAAATAAACCATTATGTCTCATTTGAATTCCACAGGTATACATTGGTGACCCCCCCCCCCCCTGTTTCCCTAGAAACCTTGTCAAATGTCATCGGAGTTGGCTTTTCTTTGAAAAATTTAGAAACCGTCGGCATAGAGCCTTAATGACGACGGGATTTCCAAATCATGTTAAGGAAAAATACAGCTAGGCAAAATTCGAACATTTGCGCTTTTTTCGAGAAGTTGAATTGGATAAGTGTATTCCATTTCTGATGATTTCTCGAAAACCCAGATCTTGTAAACCATGTAAACATGCTATCGTAAGATGTGTATGGTCATAGACCTCCCTCAAAAAGGGTTTCGGTATTCGTTGTTGGTCATGTGACGGTTAGGATGGACATAAAAGTACAATGAAAAACGGATCTACACATTGTTAAAAAGGCACAATGATTAATACCTGATAAACAAAGGACATCTTAAATGTGTATGCTCTCCTCCGGACTTGTTTATAGGCTTTGATTTCATTATGCGCACTTAAATTTCCTCAAAAAAGGCAGATGTCAACAGAGAGAGGGTGTAGACTGCATTTTGAGAGGAGAAGGGTAGTGTACCTAAGTCCATTACATACTTGCAGATGTCTTAAGAACTTAACTGGCTGCAATATTTGCCTGCTACGATTCTGGAATGCAGCAAACATTTGGCGGTGGGCATACATAAATCCAAAAAGGAGAGCGTTCGAAAGATTTATTATAAATCTCAGAGACTGTCCATTTGTACTAAAATGACTAAAACACGCAATTTTTCAGAACCAAAAAAAATGTCTCGATTTTTCCAAAAATTCCTTCACAGCTTTCATTCCGTGTTAGCTGCAATTATTGTCCTTAATATGTATAACCACTGTTTCGCTTCCATAGTTTACTCACACTTACGCTCTTTAGCACAAAGATTTTGTAAAGTGTACATATTTTCATAACCAAGAGAAATTTCTGTACCTTTCTTCCTTTAAGGTATAAATTTGTCGCATTCATATAAGTAGTCCTTATCAAATTTTGAGTAGTATAATATAATTTAAAAAAAAAAAAAAAACTTCTGTGAGATCTTACAAAGTTAGTGAAGGAAAGCGAATATATAACCTTGCTAGAAGTATCATCGAAGAAAGGTTTGAAAAAATAACTTTTAAGCAAACAACAAACCAGCTTATATTCTTATTCAAACGTTAATTAATTTTTGTTCATTTTTGTAATGTATTTGATTCAAATGAAGCAACTCATGAATCAAACCGTAAATATCCACCTCGTACAATGTCGATCCAGACTTAGGCGCAAAAGTTAGCCATGCAGAAGCTTTGTATTACTAAATTGTTTGAAAAATAAAAAAAATCCTCGTAAAATCTGTAGTTATCCACAAAATAGGCAGAAGCCTTGATAGTAGATATTCAAAGATAAAGATGGTATAGATAATAAGAACAATTTTAGATAAATACCATGTCAGAGATCTATTTCATAATTTATTTGATACAGTCAATAAATAGACTGATGAGCATTCTAGGTACATATATTCTAGAATGATATTTATTTCGAGAAGGAGGTTACATAGTTTGTAATCCCTTGCAGCATTTTTGCATGTCAATCATAATAGGTTTGTATTTAAGTTGTCTAAAATATATAACATTTCCGAACATTCCGCGAAAATATATGTCTATGGTTTATATTCTTATAGGCAACATCTTACATTTATGATGTTAAGGTCATTTGGCATAAATCATGTAGGGCCTATGTGTTTAATTAGCCAAAACAATTATTTGATGTTATGTAATGTTTTCAAGACTCTTACAGAGTAGTTTTTCGGTCGTTATATCTAAAGTATTGATAAGAGTAAACGCGATTAATCTTTTAAAACCTATTTATTACTTTAATGTTATTATGATTTGACCCAAAAGGGTGATTTAATTCTATCTTTGTTACCCAACTTTTTAGAAAACACCTCGTTAATCGTTTTATGCCTTCGCATCGCATCGATAGATCGGGGCACATTGCTTTTTTATGTGTGTTTGTCCGTTTTTCTCCAAATACTTTCGCCGCCACCATAGCGCATTTGGTTAGGCATAAGACTTCCAATCTGGAAGTCGTGGGCTCGATCCCCGGTGGCGGCAAATATCCTTTCCGACGTTTGTCTCTCACCAATGGATAGATAATCGTAAACCTATGTGAGATAGCAGTCGGAGGCTAGGAAAGGGTGTAACGGTAGTACAGGTGAAAGAAATACCAGGAATCCATTATTAGGTGCTCCGGCCGCCGCGATATAACTGCGAAATTGTTGAAAGTGGCGTAAAACCCATTCAAACAAACAAACCAAATACTTTCATATTTGCCATAGCTTTTGATAAGTGATATAGTCTAGACTTCCTATTTCAACACGCGTTTTGCTCGTGAAAAACCCTTCTGTTGGTACAAACTCCAAGGTCACCAGTCAAGGCCAAAGTCTTTTATTTAATGTCAAATATGTGTAAAATTAGAAATATTTCATTTGTCACTCTGTATAGATCTGAAAAATTGATAGTGGGGAGACATTTATGTTTTACAGACGAATCTTTTCTGATTTTGCTTTTTGTTAAATTTAATGAGCCCTTAGGATTGTAGATGAACTCTTTAATTTCGAAACGATAAATTAACATTAAAAATGTATTTTACAACACAAGGGTTTAAGTATTCTTCCTTTCATTATTTTAACACGATATCAATTTTATTCTGAAATCATGCAAAATTCAGTCACAATGTTGATTTCATAATGTTCTTATCTGTACAAACTGATTTCGTCTAGTAATAGTAACTTGTATTAGAAAAATACTCTTCTTTAAAAATTACGTTGGCTATGGATTTACAACTCGTGTTTAAAATTAGTTTTAATAATCATCAATACAGATAATAATTCCCTTAAGGTTCATGTAAAGTGTTTGAGGCCCAATTTTAAAGGGCATTCATTTGCCAAGAAAAAGCAGTATGTCCAGGAATATTATATATCAAAATGAAGCTTTTTATGAGCACAAACAGTTGAAAAACATAAGACTTTTTAACTATAGCGGTATAGCCAAAACATTGTGGAAAAGGGTCATTTTGTACAGATGAAGCAACTGCATGACTGTTGGATAAAATTGGCTCATATTTTAACAAAGTCTAGCCTAAAGTACCCTCCAGGTAGTGCTACAACCATTGTTATAAAACTCAGCCCCAAAACGTAGTCATGCAAGCACTTTATTTTGACTTATTTTATAAACACATATGTCATATATGTCATTCCAATTTTGAAAACGTGTAGATCTTCTTAGGGTATGGTGTGTTATCACAACATAAATAGACATTAATTGTTTATATACCTGTAAGGTTGTTTAGCAATATATCATTTTTTTTTTTTTCACAGAATGATAAAAATATAGTAATATTGTAGATCATTGAATTAAAAAAAAACTATAATTTGAAATACATCGCAGAAAATATTTCACAATATTATGGTGTGATGTTGCACCTTACCTTACATCTATTTTGAAAACAGACCAAACCGGTTTGACATGTATGTTGACAAAATAAATGGAAATTGATTGTTTCAAAAGAGCCTTTTGAGACTGAGTTTTATATCTAAGGTTGTAGCACTACCTGGATGATACTTCGGACTGTACTTTGTTAAAATACGGGGCAATTCTATGCAATCCTCATGCAGTTGCTTGTTCTGTACAAAATGACCCTTTTCCACAATGTTTTGGCTACACCGCTATAGCTATGGTGGTCTTATGTTGCCTAACTGCTTGTGCTCACGAATAGCTTCATTTCGATATATAATATACCTGGACATACTGCTTTTTCTTGGCTATTGAAGTGCCCTAAATATTGGGTCTCAAACACTTTACATGAACCTTAACGATCGTGTTCATTTTACATTATTACGATCAAACCTTTCAAAATTACTCACACAGCGCTCTAATCATTCATTACAAACACCCACTTCAATCTCTCAAATCTCCCCAAAATCGTTCAAAAACGCTTCGAAATCGTTCGAAACGTTCAACAATTCAATCACGTCGATCAAATATATAATTGCATGCAAGATTTGTGTTGGTTTCTGATTTGTCCTTGAAGACGCAAAATCAGAAAAATAGATAGATTTTATTAAAGGGAGGTTAAAATTACTCTTAGTGAACGAAATTATTTATTTTGCTTTACCTCCCTTGAGAATCATTCAAACCTTGATCATCACACTCATTCAATTTCATTTCAACATAATTCACCTTGTCAATCTCATGATGTTATTAACTGCAATTACGAAACGTATAGAAATTAAGATCATAATTTCATTTCCCCGGGAATGGTGAAACTACCGAAGCGTATATGTACCCCCTTAGTGAATCCATATACTAGTCTCCACAGACGTATTCAAATCGGCAAGTTGTCAAAAGTACGATGTCAAGCCGAGGTATATAAGGACTTGTCATCGTTATTTGGACAACTTGCTGATATGAATATGTCTTTGAAGACTAGTATTTGTCTTCAAAAGGGGGTACATACACATTTCGGTAGATAGCAGAAAGACACACATTTGGTAAACATGTCGAGACTTGTCATCGTTATTTTGACAACTAGAAGAGTTCAATACGTCTTTGGAACTAGTATATGGCTTCATTAAGGGGTAAATTCGGGGAAACTGTTTAGTACGGAATCCCATGTCCAAAATCTACGTTTTGACCTTCATTACTAAAAGAGTTGGAATTTATGAGACTAACTTCCACTTTTGTAACAAAAATATTTCATCGAAAAGTCGAAATGTTGATGACATATACGTGATGATAACGATAAATAAATGGTTTATCGACATTGTTAGTTTTGTTTGTTTGTTTGAATGGGATTATACGCCCCTCACATCAATCTTTCAGTTATATCGGGACGGCTGGAACAGCTAACAATTCATTCCTAGTATTTTCCACACCAGTACTTCCATTACACACTTTCCTAGCGTCCAGCTACTATCCCATTTAGGTCTACGATTATCAACCAATTGATGGGAGACAAATAGTTGGAAAGAATGACTGCCGACGTCTGGGATCGAAACCAGGACCTCTAGATTTACAGTCTGACGCGCTACCATCTGCGCTATGACGTCGACTGGCAGTGTAAGTAACTGCTTTACTGTTTCGAGTCTTTGGTGAAGTATCAAAGCAAACTCAAATGTTCGTTTACTACCAGTGCAGCTTATGTTTACGTGGGTAAGATTTTTATTGGCGTAGAAATGATTATCGCTGCCCATTTCTGTTGAAACCTTGAAAAAATCTATGTGCTCATTACCACAACGGTTTTAAATTGAGTCATTCTTATTAACAACAGCTGATGTTGTGTACCAAAACTCGTATCTAGTGCAGTCATATATAGGTTACCGTGTCGCGCGTTTGATCCAACAAAAATGACGGACAACGATAATGACAAAACGTTGTCATTTTCAGAAATATCGGTTGTTTTGACAGCTGGCGTTCATATACTTAGCAAACATAAAGGGTAATATCTTTTTATTTCCTGGTTGACTTTTCATGATGAGTATCAACGCAGTTGCGAAAACATGAGTCTACAAACGTTAAAAATAAAGAAAAATGTTTACAATGTTATTGAGAGAATAAGAAAAAGTAGAAACAGAAGGCGTCTACACGGTACTGATGCCTATTTTTAGAATTGAATTATTGAACTTTAATCGGTACCTTTTCATGGCAGTAAGGGGCGGCTTTTAAAGATTTTTGTTTGTCGTATTTTGTGTCCGAGAAGTAGTCCTTTATTGTTCAGGGCCCGAGGTTATAAGCGTCTGATTAACTCATTCCCAATTCAAAATTTTCTCAAATTTCAATTTGAGATTAAAGCTAAACTAATGTTTTAATACTCATTTCAAAGTATTAACATAAAAGGAAGAGCCTCGACAATTTTCAATTCTCCCAACCTCGTTGGATATTTTTTTTTTTTTTCATAAAATAAACTTAGTACGTATTATATATTTACATCTATCGAACCAAAACCATGCAGTAGGTACCACTACACGATAATTGGAGATATCATAAATCCGCTGATTCATATTTCCTATTTTTTCTTTGTTTTGTACTTCAATCCGTCATTGTTACATGTATGTATTTTGTATATTATGACGATGAACATGTATGTTCAAGTCTTACGAATAAACTTATGTTCTGTTCTGTTCTGTTCTATCCATTTATGTTAGCGATAGAGTCAACTAGAAAAGAGATAAACCTGAAAATTTGCAAATGAAAATGTGCTTACGTGTTATTGTCAACCATTTTTGTTTCGGCACATTTCGAGAAAAAAATGCATATGTATCACGAATACGTATGTGTCTACAGTCAGAAATTAAAAGAAGGGTTCCGACTATGTAGAAAAATCAATTAAAGAATTTGTCACTTTGAAAGCAATGCATTTCTCATGCTAAATTGAGCAAGATGTGGTAATCTCTAATGAATATAGTATTAGAATCGAAATAAAGAATTTTGAAACTCATTTCTTGTAATTGTTTCTTTAACCTTTTCTTCTTATTAGCAAGACAAGACACTGATTGATTATCCATTTCAATAAGTTTGATTTTGAAATCGATAAAAGCAGACCATGATTAGACTTTAAAGCGTGGAAATCTGTGGAAATGAATCCACAACACAAATCCAACGTAAGATTAGAACCTACGCAAAATTTCACTAGAATTTAAATTAGGTTGATTTGTAACTTAAAAAAAATAATATTTAAAGAAGTGAGATAGAAGGTTTTTATTAGCATTTTTAAGTCTTCTATTTACATACTTGGTAGGAAGAACAAACATCTAATTTCGCATCTCAATTATTCAAGGATTCAAATTTAACCTTAGACAATTACGACCTATTATAAACGAGGTCCGTTATATACAAGTATTTTCGACATAAAATAAACAGTTAAAGTTTGTTTCTTGTTGATAAAGTAATGTACATTGAGAAATCCACTACTTGGATGATTTTTTAATGATTTGAAAATGAAATAAAGTCTCAGGTACGATTTTTCAATCCTTTCAAATGAGGGTTATAGAAAATCTCTTTTTTTTTTTTTTTTTTTTTTTTTTTTTTTTTTTTTGCCAAGGTTGAAAGAGAAGCGTATTCTAAGGAAAACCTGACTGAATAACAATAAAATTGACAAAAGACTTAAACTCAAGTTCTAAAAATGCAAAATTAAAAGAACATCAGATCAAATTTATCTTTCACCATGTAAATGTTAACATTTTGTGATACCATATTAAATTTAAAACAAATTTTCTTACAAATCGACACATGATACGTTCAGTCAATACGATGGATTTACATCTCAAATATAGCTGTTTGCTCTTTGAACTGGAATAAAATGAAGAAAATGAAATGATATTTGTCTTTCAAAACTGGGTCTACAGATAGTAAAGTAATGGGTTCTTTGCCTACTTTATTGGTTTACCTGTTTATTTAGTAGTCAGTTTTCATGTGATCAGTATAAATTAAGCGTTTAAGAGAGGCTGGACTACTTTGATCGTATCCACATGGCGACATCTTGAGCATGTAACGTGTTTGTACACTGAAACGAACTTCTAAACGGCCACTAAGTTTTCACCGAAAAAGTAATATTTCCTGTGGTATCTGAAATTGAAAATGGTCAAACTTCATTTCATTTTAATCCGAAAAAAAATAAGAAAAGCAGCGAATTTGAACGGTATTCAAGGATACCCCTGATTTCAAAATTAACATTGGTGGGTGGGGTTATTCTAACATTTTTAGCTCCTGTGAGAAAGAAAGTAATCAGATTGTTATTTCTTTCAATGATTTGATATCATACACGCAAAAGTTATCGAAATTTGTCACTTATTCGATTTAGTTTCGAGTTTTTCTAAAACTGAAATTTTGAAATTTCTCTAAAATGTGCGACTTTTGTGACTTTTGAACAGGAGGTTTCTCGTGTTTGACTGCTTACTACTGACACCATGGACATCATTTCGAGTCCATTCTTTCTTTAGGATAATTTAAATTGAACAGACATTCGTACATAATAAAGGATATTTTATCAAATGCATTCACATATGTTATAATGTGGGAAATGCAAGGTGGCCGTTTATAACTTCGTTTCAGTGTATGCTTATACACAAAGGAGGTAAACAATTGTCTCAAAACTAGAAAATAAATGTCCGCTTTTGTGTGATGCCAATAAAATTATAAAAAAGGAAGATATGAAGGAATATCTACGCAAACTTTACCCTTCAAACAAAAACGGGCGAGTGAAATAATTGTCACTGGTCACTCCCTGCCGACTGCTCATTGGGCGAGATTTGATAAATCTATAACATGTGATACGTCAAATAAAAAGGGACCATCTGGGTAGAACTTACAGTGTCGACTCTTGTCAGACAATGCCGACTGACAAGGCTGACTAGCTACGATTTTTTCGCACTGATTTTCTGAATCTAGAACGCTCATTCTATCTTCTTGAATAAGCGTTTTTGAACCTCGGGTTGATTAAAACTGAACCACTCTTTTATTTATTTACTTTTAAATGTTTTCGGCGATTTGAATAAAGTTGCGAAGAGTTTAAGTGATTTCGGGTCGTTTTGAATGATTTGAGTGAGAGCAAACGGAAGTGAGCGTGAATACCAGTATGCTGTATATGAATATGATGATGTTTACCAGGTACGTTAACGCTGTAAACCAATCAAGACGGATCTGAGAGGCAGATGCCTATTAAAGATCACGAGACCAAGTAAGACCAAGTAAGTAAATTAAATGCTCTTACTTTGATTTCGCTAATATATGAAATCATCGACATTTTTATAAATAATCAGAGTTGGTGAAATCTGTGCTCAAAGTATGTATTTAGCGAATTACCAATTCACTGCCAAATTGATTTTAAATAGCCCCCGAAAAAAACAAGATATCTAAATGAAATCTTAAAGTCCCGATTAATCTCCTTAGCCGCTGAAATGTGCAAATGGATTCATTTCAACCCAGTTTGTTCAAATATCATTTTAATTCTCACAGGTGTGCTTGGTTTTGCATGTCAATTTGTTGCAAATTTATTGATACCCTTTCACCCAGACTTTATTGATTTCAATCTGCATGCAACAGAAAAGATCTGAAAATGAATGAGAACGGAAGCGCGATTCAGAATATATTCTAATATTTCCTGATCTCTGGAATGTTCGCAATCCTTGGATTCTAACTCCGTTTCGTTCCTAGTCTGTAGGGAGTTAGAACACACCGAACTTTATCAGAATTTAGTATCCTATTCATATCAAAACTAGAGGGTTATCCGATTTGAATAAATATCACAATAGCAACAAACTGAAACTACACAGTAAAATTATTACACTCAAACACAGTTTTTACTAACGAAGGAATGTTGCATAACATAACATAACATAACCTTTATTTCTCCAAAGTACATACATTGCACAACAATGGGAAATGATATCATTACAAGTAATGCAGATATCAGATAATACAGTTTTTTCCTTCTTTCCTTTCGAAAAAAAAAAGATAAGTAAAACGATCTACGCTAGCGGAATAATGACGTAGCTTGTCACCCTTGAGAGTTATCATCCTTGAAAATACAATTATTTTCCCCCACATTCTTAGCATTTATCTTAGATATATGAACAAAAAAAATACTGTAAGACTAAGAATAAAGCATAAATGCACTTCTAGTTTGATTTGGTAAAATGAATCAATATCTCTTTTTTTTTGCACCACGGTTGTAGCTGGAGCTCAACGCCCTTCAACGATAACTTTGGTTATCTATCACTTGCTTCCAAAGTTGTTCAGTTACCTACCTATTTAAAATCATATGTAAGTTCGCATATTCGCATTGAAATAATTGTTTCCCTTAATAATAAAAAAGAGATAATAACTTATACACGGGTACACGGATACATGTTAAGATACGCGTACAAACATAGCCCTCTTAAAAACAATATTCATTAGATAAGGCGCCTTTTTTTCGTTTCTTTTATTTTGTTTGTTTGTTTGTGTGTGATTTTTTTTTGCAACGCAAGTATAAGAACTTTTTTATCACTATTTGTGTCTTAAAACGCTGATTTTACAAGAATGAAACCCAATTCGGACGGATATATTTAGCTCGCTTATGATTTTATCATGCACATTTTGATTTCCAGAATGACCTTTTGATGTCTTCAAAGTGATGAAATACTTATATATTTCTCGATAATCTACCAGAAAACAATTGTCATTATTAAATACACAAAGAAGGACTCGGATAGATTACTTGAATTACATCATAGTAAAAGTGTAAATAATAGTTTTCCCCTGGCCTTTGCAGAACCCGACATTTTTTTGCGTTTATATCCGACTATTTCAATAACTGTTTAAATTGGATGATCGGATTTCCCTTGACGGGTGACAATTTTTCATGTGAAAGGGATGATTGTATGTTATATGTGTTGAGATATGTGAAAGATGAAAAGAACAAAAAATCATGTTTGTTTTGGAACAAGATTAAAAGGGAATTCACGTTGTTATGTATAATGAAAAAAATCAATTACACGGAATTTATTGCGTTTATGTAAAGAAAAGTATTGTTGAAATCTCTCTTAATATTCTTCTCTTGAATTTTAATAAAGTCGGGTGCTATTCAGTTAAGCCATCATAAAGCTACGTTATTCAAACATTAAGGTGAAAACTAATCACGCTACATGAATACGCGAAGCAATTTGGTTTTAAATATATAAACTGAACACCAAATGTATAGGACTTCGTTTGCAACATGAGAAAGACCATTTTTTACGTTTTCGACAATTTTTATTCCCTCGCTCACCCGCGCCGAAACGCAGAGTTTGCTTTGCGTTATGATCATGTGTACTTTGTACAGTCGCGTGGCCACCATATCAGTTTTAGTGAAATGACGGGCACGAGAGTCATGTTCCTTTCATTTTGACATATGTCATTTGTCTGTGTAAAGACACATCTAGATTGAAGAAAACCTGCGAAAACACAAAGAAATTGGTCTTTAAGGTAGAACCCAATACTTTTTGAAGCTTTAGCTACGGTATTCAATTTGGTATCAATAAAAAAGAGAACATTTCTGTTCATCATCTGATATTTTTGTTCAATATACGAAGCTTTTTAACGTTAAAAGATTTCGGAAAAAAAAAAAAAACGCCTAGAACATTGGCCGCCAGATCTATATTTTTGTGATATTATTGAAATTTACATCACTCGAAAGCTCTTGACATGAGCAATCAGATGATATGTGTTTAGTTTCCTTTCAATGGTATGCACATTTAATGAATCGCTGTCATAAGTACTCATGTCTGAATATGTATTCTTACAACGCCCAAAATTCTTCATTAATTATGATGAATGAAACAGCTCGTGATTTCGATCTTTAGGAGATGAAGTGGTAAGTGACACTGGTCAATTATAAACACCTTGACGTGAATTTGAATAAGTATTTGGATAGAACAACTAACATAGAAAAAGATGCTGAAAACTACGGTCAACCTTTTTAAGTTTAGTGCAATCAGGACTTTTCGGTAGCAATATACATCCTCTATCCCCAAAGAAGCTTAAGCGTGTAGAATTATAATGTACACTGAAAACAAAGCTTCAGTTTAAAGATTCATAGCTGACCGTTTTAGATTGCTTGAAAATTTAACCTTAGACAAGTTATCACTGTTTTCGTAAATATGGTGCCTTTACAAGAAAATATGCGTGGAAACACTGTAATAAAACGAGTTAGTGATTTTATGGAGACGGACGCCAAAATTACTTTCAGGAAGCTAATAATTCACTTGAATATTTGCATGCAAATTCTTTCTGAAAATTATCCGTCGGAACGTTGGATATACTCAAAGCCAAATAAGCGACTCCTGTCGTTTTGCAAAACAGTTATACAAATGATTAGTCTCTGTTTTAGAAAAGTTATTTAACATTTAAAAAGAATGGTGTATATGTCGTGCCCGATTTCGGGAATACTTAATCTCAAGAACGGGCAAGTGATGACAGGGGGTCGTTGCTCATTCTTAAGAATGGTCAAACCAACGTTTATATCAACACAACATGTCATAAAAGTATTGTTCTTGCATTTAAATATTCCATTTTATTCATTTGATGGTTCCAAAATAAAGTTTATTCGATTAATTCTACATATAAACTATAAAATCATGTTATTGTTCGATCTCAACTTTCGACAAACTGACAGACCAACTTCCGGTTGAATATCCCGGACCCCTTATCTAAATATATGAGACGTATCGTTGTTAATTAAATTGTTGTTCGCATAATTTTCAGTTTGTAAACCTTTATTAATTAAAGATTGTCTGGACATTCATGAAGCATCGGGAAACGATATATAATAGATTGTTAACTGTCAGAGTCTGTACAACCCGGATAACTATTTTGAATGATAATTCATCCCAATGAAAACATCTGGAACAGTGAATCAGATGTTCTACCGGTCTGTTCAGGCTCTTCCGAATTTTATCCAACAAAATACCCAGTTATTTTCAAAACAGACAGCAAATGAAACGCACTTGAAAAAAAATCCCCTGTCAATGGTGGTCATGAAAGAAGCCTATAGGGCAGCTAATGCTTTACAATACGGGCTTCAAACTATACACCTCACCCCTCGTCTTGGAACTCTGTAAAATCAATAGTTGATTTGTGTGTTTGAATGGGGTTGTACATCCCTTCTGACAATCTTTCAGCAATAGCGTGGTGGAGTACCTAATAATGGATCCCTGGTATTTCTCACACCAGTTCCACCATCACATCCTTTCCAAGTCTCCAGCTGCTATCCCACAAAAGTCTACTGTTATCGCCCATTGTTGGAAGACAAATAGTCAGAAAGAATGAAAGCCCCCATCAGGAATCAAACTCAAAATCTCTAGATTGACAGTCCAAAGCTCTACCGACTACATTATAAAGGCGGCTTAATCCGTATTTGAAAAATCTTTGATTTCATTAGAGGTTAGCCAGATTTGATATGTCAACATGGTGACAAATTGTCACGAGATAGGCCTGTTGCTGTGCTGGATGCCCAAGTATTAAAAAACAACAAAGGGACATAACTCAAAAATTAAGCAAGGTAGAGTTACTTTTCTTGCCAACTGCACTTTTAAAGACCTCTTTACACCTTCTCGATTTTCTCTCTGATTCACCACGATTCACCAAGATTTCTCATGGTCAGAAAAATTGGAATGGATCGGGTTTAATCGTGGCAAGAAGTAGAATTATTCAGTATCACTACGTTTCCAGTAAGAATGTACACAATATAAGTACGGTGTCTGTAAGGTATTTATACGAATCAATGACGATTCTTGAGGATTGACTGCAGTGGCACAACGAATGCTCACAGTGCTTGTAAGGTTCAATACGGTACAAGTCTGATTCTAAGCGGCATTGGTCATGGCCAATCATGAAGCTCCCCAGCGAAAACCTTGGATGATTTGTACAACAACTGTACCCATTTCATGGTGAATCCTGAGAATTCGTAATGTGGGATTCCACGACTGGCTACGATCTCTCATGAATTGTCGTGAAAAAAGCTTCAGCGTTAGTATGAATCAGCACGATTTCGCTACGGTAGTGCTATAAATTAGGCCATGCCCAATAACCACCACAATTCGCCACGAATGTTTTAAACAGTTTAAAACTTCTGTAGCACCAACATAGAATTTCCTGAATTATCACAAAACATTGAGTGTCACCACAGTTGTACTACAAATCACCATGGTAAATGACAATTTTACAAATTGTTGCGAATCGTAGGGGCACCGTAGCCAAAAATCGTGAATGTGTAAATTGGCCTTTAATCATGAAAGGAATGAATTGCCTAGGTTCAAGTCAATCGGACATAAGGGCACAAAGTTATGCTTCTGATACAGAAAGATCCACCCGCCAGTTGGATATTGGCACCACAACCCATCCAATATTACATCCTTTCTTTTAAGGGGCATTTGCAGAAAGGTAAAATGACCATACAAGATTAAACAAGTGCATATCGTATTGCGATGCAATACAGGAGTCCCCCACCGGATAACAAAAAAATCCTTTCTTATAATATATCTCCTACTTGCCACTTGTCCTCAATGAGATCTATAAGTGTACCAAGTTTGAAGTTGCTAGCACTGATGGCTCAGGAGATATGGTCGGACAAAAATGTCAGGATAAAACACAACAACGGACAATAACTAAAAAAGTGGATGTGGCAGAGTAACAGTTCTTGTGCATTACACTTCTTCTCAATGAGATCTACCAGTGTACAAACTTTGAAGTTGCTAGGGCTTATAGTTTAGGAGATAAGTACAGGACAAAAATGTCAGGTAAGAAACAACAAAGGGCAACAACTCAAAAAGTGGACATGGCAGAGTGACAGTTCTTGTACATGACATTTGTCCTTGATGATATCTATAAGTGTAGCAAGTTTGAAGTTTCTAGCACGAGATATGATCCGGACAATAATGTAAGACTAAAAACAACAAAGGGCAATAACTCAAAAAGTGGACATGGCAGAGTAACAATTCTTGTACATGACACTTGTCCTTGATAAGATCTATCAGTGTACAAAGTTTGAAGTTGCTAGCATTTATGATTTAGGAGATATGATCCGGACAAAAATATGAGGGTAAAAACAACAAAGGGCAATAACTCAAAAAGTGGGTGTGGCACTGATCAAATTGTTGCCCATATGATTCTTTTCTGTTGTATTGTTATGTTACTCATACTGAAACTATACACAAAGAAAAAGTATTGCTACATCCTATCTTTACCGAGGCAGTTTTGAACAAAAGTAAACTGTGGTAACTTGGCGCAATTCATTCACTCGAAAAGATTATAAGTGGGTTTATAATTGGAAATAAAACTGAAAAAACACATTTTTTTCATTATTTCTGCCATTTCGAGCATTTTATGGCAGTTATAAAAAGAGCATGATTTAATTATTTATTCGTACACGATTAACTATGGCTGTATCGAATGTGCTAGACGGGATTTTAACCTGATCATTGTCTCTAATCCAAGAGTGATCCATACACTTACTGTACAGTCAAAATCGTGTACATGCAAAAGGGACGAAAAGCACGGCACCCACTTTTGTCCCAATACCCTTGATCAGATGTAGGATATGAACATCGTCAAACTCAACATCTGTGACAAATGAGCAATATTTTGAATAGAGGTAACAGTTCGCATAGTTGCGACCAAGAATATCTATCTATCTATCTATCTATCTATCTATCTATCTATCTATCTATCTATCTATCTATCTATCTATCTATCTATCTATCTATCTATCTATCTATCTATCTATCTATCTATCCATCCATCCATCCATCCATCCATCCATCCATCCATCCATCCATCCATCCATCCATCCATCTATCTATCTATCTATCTATCTATCTATCTATCTATCTATCTATCTATCTATCTATCTATCTATCTATCTATCTATCTATCTATCTTATCGTCAAGATGACTTTCACTATTACGATCGAGGAAATTCACGGTTTAAGCTACTATTGGAACCAGAAGGGTATCTATACAGCCCCACTTCATTAATTCTTGATCTGCTACATAGTTGGTACTACAACCCATAGTAGAAGTTGGAGACGAAAACTTTACATATTCAATTTTACTGCATGCTTAATACTATTGCTCGAGAGGAAGAAAACAAGCAACAGCCAGACCAGCTTCAAACCCATTCACAAAGAGATAATGAAACTGAATCCAGGCAGTTTTGGATGTGCCCATGGCCCACAGAAGAGAGAAAACTACATCTTAGTCAATACTCCAGCCTTATAGACACCTATCTGAGACAGAAAGATATACATGTAGAAGTACTTTTTGTTTTAAATAAAAAATTCACAATTCTTATTTTATAAAACCTTTCAGAAAAATGATTCATGAGTTGATAGTGTCATTTTGAAGATCTTGACATGTAGATATATGATAGAATTTGGGAAGAGGAAAGGAATTCCCTAACTTTTAGTGGTCAATATTAAAGTGTAATTGTATCTTGCCTTCATTTTTTCTTTCCACGACATCTTTTGATAAAAGTAATCTTATATTTCTGATTTTGAGACATCTTAATGAATAGTTTTGCGTGCAAGCATACAGACGTTTGTTAAAGGAGATAAGGAAATCATTTTATCAAGCGATCAGAACGATCATTTTTGATAAACTATCATTTCAATCAAAAATAGAGAAGCTAAAGGCAAAACACTTATTGGCATTTCAATACAAGGGGGTTATTAAGGTAACCAGTGTTTATGTCGTTAGGAAAATCTCGAAAAATAATGACACGTCAAATAGTCCAGTCAATAAGTCCAAAAAAATGACCAAACATCAAACTAATTGCAACAGAAATCAAATTAGTATTTTTTGATACATTGATATGTCTAGTTTCAACCCTTAAAAATCTACAAAAATCTAAGTTGCGGAAATTAAGAAAAAAAACATTCCAAAGTTGACCCCCGTAAAATCTCCTTTCTGAACTTAACTCATATTTTCCTTCTATAATGCTAGAAAAAGAATATTTAATAAAATTTAAAATCCCTAATTTACATCTTTTCATGTAAAGTATGACTTAGATTGTCTTTAAAAAAAATATACTGTTTTCATGACTGTTAGATATTTTTATCTGTCTGGAAATGATTGATTGCATGTGAAATTACCCCACCCACTTATTTTAAGTCCTAATTTCAACACTAATAGCATAGTATTTTCTAGGAAACATTAAAACCTACTATTTTTTTGCAGTTTTTCATCTGGATAACCATAATACAAAAATTAAAATCAATCTATTAAATAGAAAATAGATTATCACTCAATTTGAAATATGAACTTTAGCCATTTGATGGTAAATCGTTATTTGTTTCCACCACATATGGATTTCCATAGGGCGTGATCACCACTTCTTTTAAATCATTTTTGTCATATTTCTTTTTCATATTACTTTCGAAAGATTCACATGTACATATCTGCTCATATAGGAGATTTTAGAATGACAAAAAACAAATCAATTAACGTTGTGGAAAGGGAGATTTTGGTAAAAAACATCAAAATATTAAGTGTGTTTTTTTTTTTTTTTTTTTTTTGTGAACGTTCAAAAAGTTCATTTAAAAAAATCTCATCTATATAATAACATGTACATGAACGTTCAAAAAGTCCATTTAAAAAAAATCTCATCTATATTGTAACATGTACCTTACACTATCATACATACAAAATGTATTATGCAGTATTCTATTGAAACATTTTGAGAAAACGAAAGTCTTTCATTTAACTTTTTGAAAGGGGGATATCAATTTGATAATGAACAGTCAAATTTTGTTAATGTACATTCTAAAATCTGTTTATTTTATAGGTTTTGAAGATTTTTTAACGTGCTACCAATATTGTCCTATATCAAAAATCAAACAGGAACTTCTTAATGGTAGATTGCTACATGTATGGAAACATCCTGGGGGAAAGAAAAACTTTGTGGTAAAAGAGATATTTGATAAAAGAAATATGACAATATTCAAGTTTTGTTAGTGTACTTTAAGATTTATTCATTTCAAGGCTACAAAGAATTTTTTTTAAAAAATAACTAATATTGTTCTGTATACATGAATATTCAAATAGCATGTTGTCATTTTTTTGAAAATTCTTGGAAAAGGAAAAAATATACATCATTTAATTGACTTTTTTGAGTCAGATACTTTTATTAAGTCTTTAAAGCACAATTATGTATTAAAAACTTTCTTTGTGGCCAATTCTGGTAGCAATTAGATATAATCTTAAATCTCATTAATGACACCTTTCCAACACAGAGCATGCGTTTTAAGGAAGTGGAGATGGCAGTCACGATGCAATATGCAACCTAAATATGTCCCTGAAATGTTTATAATTTTTTTTTTTAATTTATATTTCACTCTTTGACTTTTAGTTAATTAGAAGCTTATTAACAAATAAGTACCTGACATGAAAGTGAGATAAAGTAATCTCATTTAGCACTTCAGGTGGTAGCCAAGTTATAGTGTCTCCCAATTTAATTGTGCAAACAGTTTTTTTTATGATAAAACTCATATCTTAAAGTTATTTTACAAATTTCGTTTTTCTGTTGATTCAAAGCAATTAAACATGAGCACCAGCAGATGCCAACGCTGGACTGTAGAGCCTGGATAGTCCAAAAAAAGGACATTATTCTGCAAAAAAAGCTCTTAGAGTTAGTTTCAAGTCAATATTTTAAGTAGTAACAAAGTTTTGATAAAAGTAAAACTTTGTTACAACAACACCAAGGTGATGACAATAGCTTTACTTTTATGTTCCAAAACAGCGAAGATAAATATTGAATGATAATCCTTCGATATCGTCAAGACTGATTTGTTTTCTAACAGTCAAGGTGACAGTGAGGAATGCAGAAATAAAGTATGTTTCACAAAATGTGGATGTAGGTACTGAAGTTAGAACAGACAGACGGAGAAAACGATACCAACATACATTTACCTTGGCTGGTGTATAAAATTAAAACAAGTAAATTGATCAAACAAAAAACAAAGGATTAATTGAATGATCAATAGACCTATCAATCAAGCAAGTAAGCTATCAATCAAGATATCAGTCAATTTTAAGAATTTAGTTTAGTTATCAATTTATAGTTATATAGCAGCAGCTTATATTCCTACATAATTTCCTGCTGCTACACGCACATAGATAACTACATATACAACAAAATATCAAACTATCAATTGCATATTCCACCTGTGTGTATTTCATGACATTATATAGATTAAGTGTCAATTTTTTTCAAGATATTTTAAATATTTTTTTCAAATGTGTCAGTGACACCACTAGGAAATGGTAATTTGTTACATGAGATAGTTCAAGGATACTAAAAGAAACTACTTATGAGCTTGATCCATACCCATGGTTCTTTAATCGAATGAAGGAACCATAATGTGGGGTTTGATCTAATGTCTTATCCAAAAGATAATTAATTGGTCAACCCTTGGATCCTAGCTGCTATCTTGATGTTTGGGAATTGAAACTTCTGCCATCATATAATATACGCTATTATTTGTGTCCATAAAGAAATATCAACATTATTTTTTGAAAAACTTCAGATAAAAGAAGACTATTAAATGATCTATCTATGGAATTAAAATATATATAAGTATTTGTTGATAATTCGTAACAAGATGTCTACAAGATACATCCGTCACACAGCTTGATGTCAACTGTGAATTGGGTTTTGATTTAGTCTAATAATAAACAAAGGGCAATAACTTATATGGTAGAGTTATTGTTCTCATGATTGTTCTTGTAATCATTGAGTGTCCTGATCATAGCTGTTTAGTGTTTTACTTTCAGAGATCTACTCTGGACTAAAATCATGTCTGAAAAACAACAAAATGACAATAAGTCAAAAGTACGCATGAAATAGTTATGATTCTTGAGTACTACTTCCCTCTCTGGATAGGATCTATCAACATTATGAAATTTCAAAGCTTAATATTTGCTTAATATTTCAATATTTTACTTTCTGTGATATGCTCCAATCAAAAATAAAGTATAAACAAGAGGACCATGATGGTCATAGATCGCTAACCTGTGCCTCTTTGATCCCTGGGACATCACATTAATTAAATAGGCAGATGTCAAAAACGAAATAATTTATACATAAGATCAATACCATGGAATGTTTTCAGCCAAGGGCAAGACAGATATGCCTTTTAGCTCCTTGATTCTATGTAGAATGGGATGCACACTGGTGGAGCCCAAATGTGACCCCAGGGTCTTGATATGAACAAACTTAGTAGAGGTCCACTAGATGATGCTACAAACTAAATATGAAAGCTGTATTATTTCTGGTTTTGGAGAAGAAGATTTTTGAAGGTTTTCCTATTTTCACCGATTGTGCTCAGATGAGCTAAAACGAATGCGCACAGGTGGAGCCTAAATATGACCCAAGGGTCTTGATATGAACAAACTTGGTAGGGGCCACTAGATGATGCTAGATACCAAAAAGGAAAGCTGTGTGCTCTCTGGTTTCCGAAAATAAGATTTTAAAAGATTTTTGCTCTTTGATTCTACGTAAAAAGGTTTGCGCCCGGATGGAGCCCAAATATGATCCTAGGGTCTTGATATGAACAAACTTGGTAGAGGTCCATTAGATGATGCTACATACCAAATATGAGAGCTGTTTGCCATCTGGTTTCGGAGAAGAAGATTTTTAAAGATTTTCATTTTCTACCCTTCGTTCTCAGATGAGCTAAAAGTGATGTGCCTGGGCAGTGCCCAAATATAACCCAAGGGTCTTAATATTAACAAACTTGGTAGAGGCCCACTAGGTAATGATACATACCAAATATGAAAGCTGTCTGCCATTTGATTTGAGAAAAGAAGATTTTTTTAAGATTTTCACTCTTTGATTCTATGTAAAATGGCTTGTGCACGGGTGGAGCCCAAATATGACCCAAGGATCTTGATATGAACAAAATTGGTAGAGGTCTCCTAGATGATGCTTCATACCAAATATGAAAGCTGTCTGCCTTATGGTTTCGGAGAAGAAGATTTTTGAAGATTTTCATTTTTTTACCCTTTTTGTTGAGGGTAAAGGGAAAGTTAATGGATGGATTTCATTTATTTGAACAACTTTGGTAGAGCCTGACCCAAGGAACATCCCTGCCAAGTTTCATCAAGATTGGCCCACTGGTTTAGGAGGATAAGATGTTTAAAGAAATTGTAGACGACGCAGGACTGATGATGGACGCCGGACATTGTATGATCACAATAGCTCACCTTAAGCACTTCGTGCTCAGGTGAGCTAAAAACAACACAGGAAAGTAAACCTTAAAGTGTTTGGTAGGGTCATGCAACTTGTGCACTGCTCTTACCCAGAATAACATTTATTCTCTAATGAAATTTGATGATTATACCCATTAAGGCGTACCTTCTTCAGGGATCATTTTTGGGTGAGATCTGTGTAAATTCTCTCATTTTTCTGCCAGAAATCTCATTCAAATTGGCTAAATGAGAGAATAATCTCACATCAAAATGTATTTTTATCAAAGGATTTGATTAACTCAGTAATTCTCATAAATTCTGAGTGAATGAGAATTTTCGCACATGAAAATCTGAGCCAGAATTATCCCTGCTTCTTCCAGTGATATTTTCTTCAGTATGAAAAAATAACAAAGGGAAATAACTCAAAAAAGTATGAAAATATAGTTATGGTTCTTATGCACTGTGATTCCCCTTCATTAGATTGATACATTATGTTTCATGATTATAGCTATAATTTTACTACTTTGAGAGATACACTCCAGATAAAATCCAATTACATTTATTTTAACAACAAAGGGCAGTAACTCAAAAGTTTGATAGGACATAGTTATGGTTCTTGTGTACTGCACTTTGTCTTGATAAGATCTATCCCTTTATGAAGTTTCATGAGATAAGTTATAATACTTTTAGAGATATTGCCCCAGTTAAAATCCAAGGACTTCTTGTTGTAGAAGTAAACAGTCAGAGTCATATGGAGGCTTTGGATCAAAGTACTTGAAAATAAATAATAAAAATATACACAAAAATATCAATATGACTAAAAATTTATAATCTTATACAAAAAAGAAAACAAAAAGAATTAATTGCTTTTATCTATTTTCAATTATTTTGACAAAACATGCATGAAGATAGTGAATTTGTGCACAGATCATCTATGTCATGAAAAGCTTGATCAAAATAATCAAAGTTTCAAGAGTACTCTAAATGCATGTCCTTTTCCCAAATTTTCAATGATGTTTTTCTATAAAACCGCTTCATAGATATTTGTAGATTTTTAACATATTATTGAGTGACCTTTAAACAACATTTTTATGATAAAATAAATTCTGTTGCAATTAGTTTGATGTTGAACCTTATATTGACTGGACTAAAACGCGTCCATCGAAACGAAAATTTAAGCCAGAGATCAAATGTCTATTACACACCCTTATACTTGTGTATCTATTATTTGCTTACATTGAACCTCTATGCATCATACGACACTTTATGGAAAATGAAACGTACTTAAAGTAACAACTTGATGAAATAAGTTTGTAATGCAGATTGTTTATTTAATATTTCATCATTATTATTATTATTATCATCATCATTATTATTATTATTATTATACTGGGATGAAAAGTTTAGTCATTGCGTCTTTTTCGTATGATTATTTACCAAATCGGTCTGAACATGGAAACTGTTTTCTGCCGTTACAATCATTGTTCATTTTCGAACACAATAAGAAAATTTTAGTTTTTAAGATTTGTGTTTTAGGTTTCCTTTCATTTAAATCGTCCCAAAGACGTCATTTTGAAAAGTCTCGAGGTGAAAACGCTGACTTCGTCCTTTGAAATAAGTGTCAAATTCCTCATGTCTATTGCATGTCTTGATACTGCAGATGTTTCTTGGAGGGTTGTAGAGCGAAAAGCAGCATCAAAATGAATTTCAGTCAATTGCTCTGTTTTTTCTAAAGTATCCGGTTGTCTCACAACATTCACAAACATGCAATAAAATGTCCTTAAAGTGTCAGACTCATCTGTATCATCATGTCGAATTTGAAATTGAATTCCAAATCAAGAAGCACAATATCGTGACGTTTTTTCCAAGTGTTGGACAGAATTTTGTTGAGCAAATGCTTGAACATGCAACTGCCGAAACAACATTGACCTCAATGTACTTTTCCACAGACTTAGATTTAAGAAGACTTTATAGAACCACCAATGGCTTAGAAACGTCATTACGAAGGTCAATTAAACAACGCGTGTTTTTCGCCGGTATGGCTAGAATAACTCCACTCTTTTTGCTTCTAGTTTTTCGATTCCGGCTTTTTAAGCGACCAACATATCGTTCATCGCATGAAAAACGCAATGAAATAGCAACAACTTTTATTGACGCACGCTGACGTCGGACAATATCATTTGCGTTACCAATGAGATTCTTGTAGCAATAATCATATTCCAGGCCCGCTGACACACATTTCGATTAGGTTTCTTTGTCTGTGAAAGACAGGCTGTCAAAATCAAACATTATTTTTAAAATGTTTCTTACCTGTATAGCACAACAAGTGCACGTGATGAATTTTTCTTTTCTTTGATTCAGTCTTCGTTGTATGATTCACAGAAACGGGTTAAGCATTGATCAATCAATCAGTGTATAAAAATCAATACATGTCATTTCAAATTTTGTCTGCGTTGGTGAGAAACAAAAATACTGACTACACATTTTTTTCATTCTGAGTATATAATCATTTTCATTATGTTTTGCAGTAGAATATCGCGTACAAATTCTCTTAATAAATCCGGTAGCGAGAACGCATTCTAGAAACATATTTTGTACAGTGAAAGTGTGGTTGATTTAATCACGATGAGGATTTTTGTATGGGTCATGGCAATTCGAATTATCATTTCTATTGAGAAGGTTGTATTGAAATCATTTGGATTGATTGACAGTTGCAGATAGGAATTGAGATAAATACGCCGGGGTGATTTATGCACGGTTAAATGCCTCAGAAATTAAACATACATTAGTCATAGTGATTCTGGATTTTCACCTAGATTCATGCTATACGTCAAAATACGTCTAGATTGAGAGAAATAAGCTTTAATGTCGAGTATCATGTTAAATTCTTGGATATTTTTCACCCTTTTTGTCAACAAGACTGATATATAGAAATTTGATGTCGTAAATTTGGCGACCTGTTTCGATATGCGAAGAAAGACGAAACTTCTTCATTTCTGAAGTCTTGACTGCATATGAATATTTGTATTGAGGGATGTGACGTCCATTGACACCATTAATGTATTACACTTATCTGAAAGTGGTTTGAATTCAAATTTTCGGGGGTAGTCAGTATTTAATTTAAAATTATATCATATGGTCACATCCTTCTGCAAAATTTTGATTCATATTGTTGCGTTTTTATGTCGCTCAGTAGGCTATAGTTCTCTTTATTAAATCACAATATATGTCAAGAGTAGATTACGAAAAAAAAAAGAATCCATCAAAGCCTGAATAAAAAGGGAAAATGAAACTATCCGACGGTGTGGTTGAACACACTTCAATAAAATCACTATCTAAACATATTTTGGAGAGGTGAATATAGTATTTACAGTCATTGAATAAATCGAAAATTGATATCTTTATTGAAAAATCAATCTTTCACATTGAACTGTTTGTCCCAGTGTAAACAGTCGACGCCGCATGTTAAAAACCCTTGAGCATTTACTTCACAATCCTTTTAATAGGGTAAATATTACATTATCACCTTACTGAACATTCGGACACAAATTTTGTTAGATTTTCTTCAATATGATTACATCGACATAACTTGAAATCTTAAAAGCAAACACGTTGGTTATGATTATTGAAATAACCCCGGACTCCATGAGATTTCCATCGTGTTCACATATGATTTGAGTAAAGACTGAATTCAGCAAATATAATGGTGGTAAAAATGAATTTACTAGTTTTCATCGCGAGAAGGGCTATAAGCCGAGATTTGATATCTATCAGAGATTGCGAGCATATACAATTATTTTGCTATTAATTCGGAAAAATGAAACCAAAACTTTGTAAATTTGGTAAACGGCCTCTCGTTGGACTCTCCATCCTACTGTCATGATTTCGATTTCCAAACATTTGACCAAAGCCAATTTGTCGTTCGTCTCCCACCAATGGGCAGACGAAAAGAAACGCGTCCAAGAGGCATAGATAGCTGGTAGCTCGGATGTTGTTGTTGTACTGGTACGTTATTCATCGTTGCTATCGTAGAACATGCCCATATAAGCGACGCCCCCAGAAGACGGTTAGTTGTTATGGGGGATAGTGCAAGGATACATGACGAAACTTCTGCTGAGATCTGCCATGGTTCTTTAACGCGCTCAATGTAAAGCACCGTCTCACGGGGCCTCGGTTTAATGTCTCATCCGAAAGAAAATTAGTTTTTTTATTGTGCCATTCCGGAAATCGAACCCACACGGTCGAACTTCAACGATTTTGAAGTCCGGTGCTCTACGAACTTAGCTAATCGTACAGACAAATCGGGCTGTCGATGGGGGGTACCAACCATCGTGATATAACTACAGGATTGTTAAGCCAATTTAAAAAATGCAATTTAAAAGCTTTACGTCGATGGTGAAAACGTTGAATCAGCGTGTATATAGATTGGTATCATTTCAAATTTTCACCAACATTTTGGCATCCTGAACGCAAGACTTGTTCCACTTAACACATGTAGGACATCACGTAAACCAGTCGCCTGCTGACTTTTTGTTTAAAAGAAGCTGTCACTTTGAGGGACAAATGTTACTTTTAGGGAATTTTCAACCAGATTTGCTCTAGTTTTCTCCACAATTATCAGTAGAAAGCAGGCACTACATAGGCTAAGATCAGACAGCCTGTTTGTGCAGGCTGATCTTAGTCTTTGTTGATAGCCATAGCTTTGTAAACAGTAACACGATTTTGCGAATAGTATGAGAATTGTTAAGATTGTTTGGTAATCCTCGGTTATCTAGCAAAATAAAATGAAATAAATTACCAATTTCTTAAATTGTTAACTTTGCACGGCAGTCGCTGGTTTATACAACACTATCAATTCCATTTCAATTGAGATTTAATCCTTCAAAATCGATAGTATAATAATGAACTATTTTCGGCTTTTTTTCCAATCTACTTTCATTTTTATCTTGTATATCTCTTACATTCAATGTCAATCAACATTTTGTGTTTCATTTAAACATTTCATAGCTTATTTTAATGAAAAAGATGAAAAACTACTCTGAATTTTCTTTCAAAAAGTGCAACAACTTGAAACAATGTGGCAAATTGTCACAAGATACGCCCATTACACTGCAGGATGTCCAAGTATTAAAAACAACAAGGTGATAAACTAAAAAAAAAACGATTTGTGGTTCTTGTGCACCGTACTCCGTTATCACTAGAGAAATAAAACTGCCAAGTTTCATTTCAATCCGATATAAGGTGACAGAGTTATTCTTCGGACAAAGAAGTGGACGCTGTCGGACGCCGTACTCCGGACGCCATATGAAATCACATAATAGTCATATGATATATGTCTCTTCAACATGGAGGATGTGTTGGATGATGGATACCCCTACTATATGTTATATTAGAGCTATCCTTCTTCGAATACATCATGATATTGAGCATAAGACTCCAATATTTTAAACTTGCCGAATATAGGATACTGTTTTCATTAATCCCTTTAATCCACAATATTCATTTTCTTCTGTTAATTGTTAATTGAAATAACTTGACTACTTTATATGCATTTCATTCTAGTTATATATATGCAGCATTTCCGCCATTGTCACATGTATGTAAATCTATATATTTTGACGATGAACGATTTCGTTCAAGTCATATGAATAAAACTTATGTTATGTTATGTTATGACAATCTCAATCACATAAAAAGCTTACTAGGTAGTGTTAAATGGTGAACAAAATGTTTTGGTCTTTTTACAACAAAATCGACGAGGAATATTTTTCTAAACTGTCAATGAATCCTATTTACACGTCCATATAAAATGATTCAATAACAGTTTAGAATGCTATTCTTCTCAATTCTTCAATTTTCTTGTCAAATTGAAAACTTTACTTTTAAATACGTTTTTAACGAACTATCTCTGAGTGATCAGATTTAGGTAAGATCAGTTGGGGCAAGATTGAACATCTCGATCATTATTATTTTCTATGCGAAGGGATCGCGCTGTGCTTGAAAAGCGGACCCTTGAATTCTATTCAATCTGTTGCCTTTTGACAAGAGACCAAACATTTTGGTAATCCTTTAAACAATATCTTGCAATATGTGTTTCCTGATAAAAGCCTTATGACTTTTTGTAGTGATCAGTAAACAGTATGATGAATCAAACACTTCAAAATGGATTTTCGCTAGATTCAAGACTGTCTAGTATAGTGGCTAAAATTCAAAATGCTTTTATTATTTATAGCCAACCACTCCAGAGAGTCAGACATTTTCTGAACGTTTTATTTGCTTTATGATTTTGAGATTTTGTAATTGAAAAAGTGTACGGCCACCTGTCTTTCTTTGAGTCAAGAGTATAGGCCCAATCGGATGAAATATACTGTCTATACAATTCAGCGTGCACGATCCTTATTCAAATTTGTGACCCGTCAGGCGAAAAAGAGACTATCTCCTGGGAATACCGAGTGAATTGACTATCCTTGCCAGACTGCGCTGACTGCGCAGGCTGATTAGCGTCAAATGCTTTCGCTCTTGGCTGATTTTCTGATATTGGAATGGTGAATTACTTTCATGTATAAGAATCTTTGAAATACAAACTCTGGGTCAGCCGATTTCTCTTATTTTCTTATTTTCAAATGTTCATTTTACGGAGTTCTAAGATTGTCAGTTTTACGTGTCAGGTCACGTAAATAACATTCCAGAATTTAGGATAACGAATAACGAGTGTGAACATTTCCTCTTTAACTCTGCGTTGATTACGTTTCCAATGCAGAATAGTATTTCTGATGCGCTCGCGACCGCTTTGTATTCTTTATAATGATTCGATTCTCTGAAAATGAAAATACATTTACTAGTATCTTGAATGTTCTCTTTGGGAACAAAAGACACACATTCCTAAATGTTAGTCTGACGCACTGCAGGGTTTTCAAATCGACCCTATGGTCAATATCATTTATTTTACCTTACCCTATTTTAGTCTAATTATGGTATTTGTTTCAATTGTTGACGTACTAAAGTAGATAATTTGGCGGTACCGGATGTAAATATTGGTTCTAAAAATGCAATAACTGATAAACTGATCAACAGTATAGCTTTACACCGTGTTCATTCTATCTCATATTGTTAAAAAGAATCTTGTTTGCTCCGCAATTCAGGAAGATAGAATTTACAATTATTCGGTTTTGGGAAACAATCTCAAGTGTTAGCCTATAAAAGACTGGTGTTCTGCTGGCTTCCAAGCCCAGTTGGCATCAAAGGTAATGAGCTAACTGATAAATGCGCTAAATCAGCACTTTCCCTTCCTATATCAGAGTTCAAAGTTCCTTTTACTGATTGTAAATCTTTGATTTTAGTCCACATCCATTCACTTTGATAGTCTCAGTGGAACGCTGATAAACATAACAAAACTATAATCAATTAAACCTAACCTCGGTGAATGGTACCCCTCATACAGGTCTGTTCGTCGAGAAGTAATAATTAGTACCGGATTCGAGTTTCGTAATGGATGCACTGGTGCGTGTTTTTTTTTTTTTTTTTTTTTTTTTTTTTTTTTTGTGCGTGACATGTTTAGATTATGTATGGTGTGTATGTATGGTTATTTAAATGAATATATTTTCGTGACTGTGCGTTATTTGTACAACCAAAGCCACAAATTTAAATTTCAAAGACGAATCATTAGAAATACATAGTACATCACTGTAGAATCATACCCGTTTTAATAGTTTTATTCTAAAGAACATGTTAACACAAAAATGTATTTCGAATTGTCAAATAATTAAACCAGTTTTTTAGGATAAGAAGATACAGACTTACTATAATTTTCAGGTCTTATGGCCAAATACCATCATTGCATTGTACTCATAAATAATTTTTCTTGTCCCTAACATCTTGACTAATTTCATAAGCGGATAAACTTAAACTTAAAACTTGGTAATTTGATTAAACGCCTATTTCTACGATAAAAACATATTCAATGGCGTTGTACATAAAAGTATTAAAACAAACAACACATGTAAAACAATATCCAATTATAAAAGGTATAAGAGATTAGTCTTTAAAACTACCTCATGCTTGTTTAAAAAATACATATCAATTTAGAAAAGGTCGAACAAGTTTTTAAAATAGAAGGATTTGAGTTCTCTCTATTGAGCAGATGTTGTTCTTTGGTGACCAATGGGCCTTAACTTATATGCACGTGGGAGGTCAGGGCTCATTTGGATTCTTTAAACATCCAATTCTCTAAAACAGTAATTTAAATTTATATTGGCAAGATTATTTCTTGTGTCAATTCTCTCTATGAATTGCTCTTGATATTTTGAAAGCCCAGCAAAATACACATTCATGAACGTTCGGTTTTTTTTTTGTTTTTTTTTTTTCGTTTTTCTTTCCTACTTTTACTTTGAAAATCGACTGTTTCTAAACCATAAAGAAAATTTCAAAGAAAAAAAAAGCTTGACGGTAATATTTCTTCATATGCCCCCTTTAAGATTGTGGAACTTTGATAACCTCAATGAAAGCGTGAATACATTATCTATTACATAAAAATTCTATGCCTAGGGTTTGTGAAAACAAAGCGTCTCAATCAAATAAATATTTCAGGAGGAAATATTCATAGAGACTCTTCAGCAACTAATGATTTTAGTAAAGGCATCAAGTTATTGCGTGGCACAAAAAGGCGTTGTAAAAGACACTTTACGTGGACGGGAAGTATGGTCAATTTTCGTCGAATTGGTTTCAGTAATTAACAGGAATTTTGCTAATATGTCAACCAACGCGTTGTATTATGTTTTGCTTATTAAAGAGTAAGTATTGTATAAAAAAATATAATGTTTTTAATCAAGGACGAATTCCTAAATTTTAAAGAATTTTTCAGGAAAAATGTTTCTCCGCTGAAATTTCTGACGGTCATTTTCCGAGGTGAATTCAAGTAGTTATAGAGAATTTTAGACTATTTACGACATTTTCTGGACGCCCCTCGTATATGGGCATGACAGGACGGGGATTATTTTTCCTTGAAATATCTAAGAATACCCTTTTCTCGTTTGTTTTCCAAATTTCAACTGTTCCTGAAAGAGTATCATTAATTGAAAATGTGCTCTTTAATAGCCTTTTAAAGGAGTTGCAGGGCAATATTTGTTTTCGCATTAAAATCTTTAAATATCACTACTGCCTTACCCCGTAGACAATTCAAACCAATTCTTCGATATGCCCAAAATGAAAGGTACATTGTATAAAGGGATTTTTACTCATCCCAAACCGCTGGGACAATAAGAACTTGACAAGAATGTTACACATGCGCCCTCCTCTTTGATTCATTTACCTACTAACTGGGGGCTTATTATCCCCCGCCGTTTTCGGCGAAGGGGATATAGTAATGCTCTCCGTCCGTCATTCCGTCATTCCGTCCTTCCGTCCTTCCGTCATTCCGTCACTAATCTTGTCCGGAGCATATCTCCTAAAGTATAATAGCTATCAACTTGAATCTTTATGGGTAGATAGATCTCATGCAGGAGAAGTGCAGTACACAAGAACTACAACTCTTGCTTGCATAATTTTGGAGTTATTACCCTTTGTTATTTTTAAGACTTAGATTTTGTCCGGAGCATATCTCCTAAAGTATAATAGCTATCAACTTGAAACTTTATGGGTGGATAGATCACATGCAGGAGAAGTGCAGTGCACAAGAACTACAACTCTTGCTTGCATAATTTTGGAGTTATTGCCCTTTGTTATTTTTAAGACTTAGATTTTGTCCGGAGCATATATCCTAAAGTATAATAGCTATCAGCTTGAAACTTTATGGGTGGATAGATCTCATGCAGGAGAAGTGCAGTGCACAAGAACTACAACTCTTGCATGCATAATTTTGGAGTTATTGCCCTTTGTTATTTTTAAGACTTAGATTTTGTCCGCAGCATATCTCCTAAATTATTAAAGCTATCAACTTGAAACTTTATGGGTGGATAGATCTCATGGAGGAGAAGTGCAGTGCACAAGAACTACAACTCTGGCTTGCATAATTTTGGAGTTACTTCCCTTTGTTATTTTAAAGACTTAGATTTTGTAGGGGCTAAATTTCTTAAAGTAGAACCCTTAATCTATTAGGCTTCAGTTTACTATCAAGCTTTCTCGGCGGGGGATGGCCATGTCCGACATGGCTCTTGTTTTCACTTTGAAATTATCAATTATCAAACATTTCTGATAACATGATAAGCATAACTGTTATCAGACGGGGGTTGGGCGGGGCTTTATAATTTTTGAATGGTAATGAGCCCTCTCGCCGCACTAGGCTTAGTATTTAGCATAATTCATTTTTGGAATGGAACATGATAAATGTCCGCTAAAAACGGCGCTGAGATAAGTAACGGCATTAGCGAGAAATGACTTCTATCGGAATTTCAGAAAATTCAGAGACAAGTTTAGTTCCGGGATCCAGAAGATCCGTTTGATAAGACGAACTTACCCACGTCATTCTACCTGTTACTGTGACCGTTTACACCGATAATCAAAGCGCTAATAGCGCTGAAGGCCTGGTTTATAAAGAGGCAAGGTGACATTTGTAGACATGCACCCCAATTGTTTAATCTTTTTAGCGAGTCCTTTTCAGGCGAGCGAAACCAAGGGTTCCATTTACATATAAGTCATATTCGGAACTCACTTCAAAGGAAAAATGTCGAACGGTATGCACATAGCGCTGAGTCCGCCCAAAACAACTATTTCCAAAGGTATATATCACTACGCCCGATACGGCTTTGCAGACAGTCGCAACTCGCGTTTTTTTTGTTTTTTTTTTTTTTAATTTTAGTTGAGTTAACTGGTTTGCATCTAGTCAGACAATTCATCCATTCGATCATTCCGTCTAACAATCGGAGTAATGTGTTTTTCCTAGGGGCACAAGCTCGTCGGCTCTTTCTTCTACATTGAATTGAATTTCATGATGATTGTATTATACTGTGCGAACACAAGAAATTGATAGTGTCAGTTTCTCCTTTTCCCACAATACGGTCCACCCTATACTCATTCTCGATTATTTTTTAATTTCTACCCTAGATATAAATATAAAATTAAGCTCATATTGATTTATTGTCTGCAACCTATTCCAAGTTGACCTCGTCTGTTTAAGGGTTTAAGGATGAGACAAGGCTTTTAAATCTTTCTAATTTAGATTTATCCATTACAAGACAACAAATTTTTAGATAGGTCCAAATTGTAAAGGGTTGCAGATTACATACAATATGTGGGTAAATTAGTAAAATTTGTAGCAAAAAGGGTAGATTAAATTAGGGAGAGAGGATAAAGTGTTAGTAAGCAGTATTTTCTTCTTTTTCCTATAAGTAAGTCACCCGTCAAGATCAAAAATAAAAATTATGTATCTTTAACACAGCAGTGTTTTTAGCAGTGATAAGTAAGAAAATATCTGGTAAACATGATAAGGACAATGTGAAAATTGACCTCGTGTGTTGTTTCGTCTATTCAGTTCCAGCGCCTTCAGTATTAACATTACTTATATTTAAGAACAGAGTAGTGATACGCAAGCACTGCGTTGAACACACAAATCACTTCGTGTCGCACAAAAGTTGATGACGTATCCCTGTTTTTTGCGCGCGCGTGAGCACCAAAAGCTTCGTAGTACACACGTTGTTCAGTTTTTTACTCGATTATCTTTTTCATAGGCAATTTTCAGGATACAGGGGTGTTTCCTATGGCCTGCTAAACCAGGCAAACAAACACTGAGGAAATTCATGACAGAGCGTATTCTGGGCTGATAACCTACATCATACAACAGGGCTGCTACATAGTCGCCATTATTGTACTCAAGTCATCGTTATATTCAATTCATCTGGTAACTGTCAATATCTTTCCAGGTTAGGTGCAAAGAAAATGTCTGGCAATAGAGCTTTCCCTTCTATTAAATACTTTAACAGATGAATTTGTGTTCGTATTTTTAACCTGTTTTTAATGTTCAAGAATTTTCGGATGGTATATAAAGGACCCGTTTCTGCCTATGAAAAGCTATCGTCTTTACGGTCAAAAGCAAATCCGTATATACTTTTATAACTTGAGGATAACACGATAAAGGGTCAAAGGACTCCTGTTTTTATTGTGTTTCTAACTCATGTCAGATCTAATCGTGTATTTTAAAGAGAGAAGCAATGCATTCCTCTCACTGCTACCCACTTTAAAAGCTGGATGGACTGAGACTCTGTCTGTAAGGCACACTACCCGCCTCCAATTAAGTACGAACCCTCAACCGTCAAAATTACGAGTCAATCGAGCTACCAGTCTGTCAACGAGAATCCATACAAGACAAGACGTGTTATAATTCGTCCATGCTATATGTTATGAACATACAATACCGAAACGCACTGAGAAACTGGTAAGGAGTATACATGTACGGTGTATTGATATTTTTTATGGAGATCTGATCGTAATGGGGTCAAACACCAAATGTAGTTCTATAATTGCACCTTTCAACGTAAAAAAACTTAAACTTATTTCACAAAAATAAACTTTCTCTTGTATTGAGTTGGTATGACAGATGACACCGGCAATTATACACAATTGATATGGTACTTCTCATCTCAAAATGGGTCGCGTATATATATTGCAGTCGACGATAAATACAGCTACTTTTCGTCGAAATCATTTCAGTAATTAACTAAAGTGTTACTAATATCTCAACCAACGCGTTATATTATGTTTTGGTTACTAAAAAGCAAGTCTTGTCTACTTAAGATAGAAAATACAATGTTATTTTTCTAGGGCGGTGTCCCGAATTACAAAGATTTTTTTTCAGAAAAGATGGTTCTCCGCCGAAACTTCTAAAAGTCATTTTCCTATAGATTTCTCGCACGGCTTAATAAAGCACTGTTCAGACATCCTAGTACAATTGTGTACTTACAAAGCGATCACTTTATAACTATAACAAGGTAGATTGAAGTAGTTATATATTTTAGGCTATGTACCAAATTTTCTGGACGTCCCTCGAATATTGGCATGGCTGGATATTTACATTTGATATAAGACAATGTTTGTGTTCTCATACTTTATTTTTGAATTTGTATCATATTAAGATAAATAAAGCAAGTATTGGTTGAATGAAAAGAACTTGAAACGGGAGATTTTAACAGGAAATGGGTGTACACAAAGGAACAGACATACGGATGGACGAAGAGTCTAACACCAAGATGCGGCGCCATAGAATAATTATGCGAAAAAAACTTAAATTAAGGGTCTTCCAATCTCCTGCCGTACAGACGCATTTTCACAGCTGTAAATTAAAAATGGAATGAACAATCAAAAAACCAATTTCTAATGGGATGACTGACATTTTCCGCCATGTGTTTTAATTTATTTCGTGGTATGGCGTCTTTAACGTTGTAACTACAACACGAACACACTGTATTTACGACCCTGAGGTTTACCATCTGTTTTGTGTTTATTACCTTTATATTTTGCAGATAAATACCCAGCAAATATTTAAGGGATGGGTGAGGACAGTGGTAGAGGGGCGGTGGCAAGCTATAGCTTTGTTGAATAAATGCTCATTCACAAACAAAGGATTTTTTGCAAAGAGCAGTCATCCCCCCCCCCCCCCTCCTCTCCCAAAAGCACTACATGTAACATAATAATACCTGTCAGGCGAAAATAGACCATCTGGGAAGTGTGTTGGCAGACTATGATCAGCACTAGGCTGATCTGTTCAATCTAGATTGACCACTCTGTCTGTATAAGAAGTTTAAGCGACCTCCTGTTGACCTCTGTTTCATTTTTTTTTACTTTGCCGAGTTCCTAGGTGGTTCTTTCGCGTTACGCATCGCACTTTGCGATAAGAAGCGTTGATTCAAATCTATTGAAATGCTCATGCGAAATGCCTGTTAATTTCTATCAAATTCAATACTCTTTTTCGTCTATAGAGTAATAAGCTATAATGATAAGTCATTAATTGGTCGCATAAACATTGAATTGTAGCTCAATCAAAATAATGAAGAACAAAATGATTTTTTATTAAAGTGGTGATTATATACCATCTAGAGTATTGCAATAATTATGATTTTCTTATTAATGATTTAATTCTAGATGGGGTCGTTAGATTTCGTGCATTCTGATTGGTCGAAAAAATTGTTATATGCCCAAAATGAAAAGAAATTTTGGTTCGAACTTATTTTGTCAGAGTGTACACAAAGTGGTCCCATAGAAATCTGTTTCAGTATTGGAAAATGTTCAATAAATTAGATCCAATGGGAGACTTTTGTGTGTTATCTCCCTTGCTTTTCTGTGGATTAAATCAAAGGTGCTCCAAAATCGTTTGCGGTCCTTTTAAAAATTTTCCTTGGATTTTATCCATGGTTTCTATGGGGAAGTTGCGAATTTTATTTTTCTAAATGCAAAATACTTATTTATGCAATTTGTATTTATGTTCAAGTTTTGTAAAGTAAAGTGGAAAATTAATATACATTTTACACCAAACGTATCTTACAAATTGCGCAATATTTGATTTAGAGCTTATCTTTAAATCTTATAGTGCAAAGAAAATAAGGATAAAACCCAAGTTAACCACTGATTTGGACCCTTCCTCCTTTGGGAGTATTTCAAGGGAGATTACCAACCGATATCCCTCATTGAATTGAATCGAATAAAATTAAATCGATTTTTTATTAAATATATTTTAAAGAGTGTGTTTTTTTTTCTGCTATTTCGTAAAAGTATGAAACTAAAAACCTTATCACACTTAGTATGAATCCATTTAGCGTATACGGTGTGATTCGGTTTTATGTTTCACAGATCTATGATATATAAAAACAATATCGACGCGTCCAAATTATTTTTCATCAGTATTCAATTTAAGATTTATGGCATAAATACCGCGAAACTACTAGTCAATAGATCAGGAACCCCATTCAAGGACCATTAATTTATACGGCTATAGGTTTACACCTTTTATTTACCCGTAATCGTCTATTATAACAAAATCTATTGTACTCAGGTGAAAATGTGACATTTATTGTTCAATAAGGAACTATGCCTCTTAGCGATCGAAAGTCTTATTCTAAAAAAAGACGCCCATGAGTATTCCATTGTCTATGGGCGAAGAAAAATCTCGTTACTACAGCTAAGTCAAGCCACCGTTACTCACGATAACTAATGAATGACAACTTTATTACTAACTAATGGCAAAATGAAGAAAGCTTGATTGCTAAAAATGGCTTCAAAAACCTTCGAAAACTGATAACTGCTCAGCTGTGCTATTATCAAATTTTGGTTGGGACGGATTCCTACAAAAACAGACTAGATTAGTTCAGATATTCTTGCGCATCCAATTTATCTGTAAATAATTTTAGTATATAAAATCAAATTAAGCCATGTTATTCATGTGCCGTTAGTGAATTCTCTTCGGAATGCTAGATAGAAAATAAGCTATAAAATATAAAATAAAATGTCGATTTTACTGTAAATGCATACTCATCAAGGGCGTAACTCCCATTACGCAATTTACGCAAGTGCGTAAAAGAAATAATCCTCTGTTGAAAAATATCGAAGATGAATGATCATAACATCGAAACTACAGCTTATTCAAGCTGTAGTTACGATGTTTTGATTATTCTCCAACGATCAAATCATAAAAAGGGAGGGGACGGAGGACATTCATCTTTTGTCACAGTTCTCACATCGCCTTTGTCTGATATACTTTTTAGTTGTGCCTTCTGAGTGCGTATAAATTTCAAAGTCCTAGATACGCCCATGCTCATAAACACGGACTCTAATCTAGAGTCTCTGCCTTAAACAACTGTTCTTTTTAAAGGTTCAAATTACTGAAATTAGTATAGAATTCTCATTTTTCTTACACACATATTCAATAATGCTTTTGTCTGGTATTTTGAAATACTCACTGTATTTCCGACACTGTTCTCCTTTTTATCCCATATTGACCAATTATTCTACTCACAAAGATCGTAAATCACCTTTCCAATTTTTCTCTAACAAGCCCGTGTTTGGAATTATCCGCTTAAATAACCCACATTCACTTAATCCTTATTGGCATCATTTCAAAAGTTCAACTTCACCTAAACTTTTACATAATTGACAATTGAATATTTAAAAATCATTTCAAACTTTGAATACGTGTTTTACAGAACACGAGCGCAGAATTTTAAACGAATTAAAAAGATAAATCTCAAGTTAAGATATATAAGGATTTACCTTTTTGACTTCTATCCAATAACTTTCTACCTTTTATGTAGGTAATCAGATATGAAAAATGTATGACAAACCCTTTCGTTTTCAACATGGAATAGATTTAGATTCGATATTGACAAATATCCATGTTACGAGTGTGCTACAGCAAAGAGCCTCAGAAAGCAGCAAGTCAATAATCCACCAATATGATGGTCACTGAAGGGACGGTGTGCTGCATGTACGTGGTATAAAAATGCATTTGTGAACCGTCATGCGAAAATGGACCATCTTGGAATATAAAAATAAAATATCTTAATAAGATATTGGACCCAGTATAGATCAACCACAGATTGCATTTCAAAAGTTTTTTTTACAGTAAGGTAGAATGATCATTCTAGCTTTAAAAAATATGCAGAAAGATCCTAGTCGGCCTATGCAGCCCGCGCACAATAACTAGGTCGACATGATGGGTTACATTAATGAATCATATGAAGATATGGGGTCATCGCTTCTTTGTTCAAACTCACTTGAGTCGTCTCACGTAGTTCCACAAACAATAAAGTTTCAGCATTATATTGAAGTCAGACCGCAAAGCTAAAATTGTTTGCTTTTTAGAAAAAGTGAGTTTGGTCAACAAATGAAATTTGTTGTTTCTTTATATCGTTTGACGCGTGTTTACGAAAGGGATAATGTCCGACAGTTGGTTTGGATGTTTCTTATTTTATTCATCGACACTGTTGTACATGTGCTATTGCGAATTTTCAAAATATCAAAATATCTAATTATACCCATACTAAAACGAGAGTGGAAAAAAACAGAACAGGTGAAATCAAGAAATTAACAATGGATACCTGGTAATTCTCACACCAGTACCACCATTATATCCTTTCCTAGCCCCCAGCTGCCATTCCACATAGGTCTACGATTATCAACCAATTGGCGGCCCATGAAAACGATCATGGAAAGATACATTTATTTTTCATACAATTACTATACAAAGCTAATGTACAACAAATATGAAGAAAAAAATCATAGTGTGGAAAAGAATGACGGCATGTGCCAATTGTTATTAAGATAAATCGCGCCCTTTGAAAAACTTCGCCCGAATTTTACAAAACTTCGCTTGTTGGTAAATGACCATATTTCCAAATTAATACCGATGGGTTTTTACGCTATATTTAACAAGTTTAGATATATAACGTTCTAAAGTTGCCTAGTAACGCACGTTTTTAACACGACGTTGTGATTTAAATCTACGCGTTTAATATGCAATAGCGTCCGTCATGTTTACTAAATACCTTAGAATTTAAGAATTCATTTTATCAGGTCGGGACAAACATTTTAATACCAAATTAGAATAGGTAATGGCGTTTCAAAGATAATGACATCAAATGAACTAACGATTTTCGACTGAAATTCATGCGGAAAAACGGCGTGTTTTGTGAATTTATTGAAAATAGGTTCATTTAATTTTTGATTTTTTTTCTCTTGTTTTGTATTTCCATGTATTTCCCTTGGAAAAGAACAAAAACCATACTAGCGGATTTCATTTTTTCGCTTAATAGGCACTCAAAATGTACGTCACGGTCGAAACGTACATGACGTAATTTCACTGACTGAAAATCTTACAACGTTTCACATAAAATATCTATTACTTTCATATCTTAGAATGGCCGCCGTCATATCGCAGTGGTAGCGCGGCGGACTAACAATCTACAGGTCCTAAGTTCGCCTCGACGGCGCCTCTCATCCTTTCCGACTATTTGTCATCCATCAATGGGTTGAGATCGTAGATCTATGTTATATAGCAGCTGGAGACTAGGAAAGGATGATATGGTAGTACAGGTGACAGAAATACAAGGAATCCATTGTTAGGTGTTCCAGCCGCCGCGATATAACTGAAAGATTGATGAAAGCGGCGTTAAACCCCATTCAAACAATCAAAAAGATATATTAGAAATGGCTTCATTGTGTCTCGGAGATTATTTTGATGTCATCTTTTTGTTTTTGCATTTAAGACAGCGACGTCAAAATACTAATATATCTACTCATCTATATGAATGTTTATCACCATTTGTAATTGAAATGAATTTTCAGACAATCGGGTTTGTTCCCAGCATGAACCCTAAATTTCTCGTGCAAAGCCTGCTACTATTTGATAACGTTCGCAAACTTTTTCCATCCCGAAAGCAGGTTTGGTTGGCATGTTTTAAATTGATTTGCTTATTTCACTTCCATATACTTTATTCGTCAGTATTTTGTTGATGAAGTTGTCAGAATTTATTGGAATTTATAAGAGATTTACATTACATGTCAATGCGCCTCATATCGTGATATGTGGTGTAAAATGACGGGTTAATCTGTGTTGTGGAGAAACGGTTCAAATGATATCAACCTTTTGTATAACTTTCTATACGCTATTGAAATAATATCGGCAAAGTGATTAGGGTTGCGGAACGTTCTATTTGTTTAATTCATTTACTACAGCACAGATTTAAGTTAATTTCGCCTCACCGCACATTGTCAATCTTTTTTCTTTTCTTCTTCCATGAGAAATGATACACTGCTTAACACGTGCGTGGACTCACGTGCACAGCCGGCAGAAATTCTAAACATTCTTAGACGTTTGTTTTATATTTCTGACGCATGACTGGGTGAAAATAGTGTGTCCATTAGTTAAAGAGGAGTTTTGTTAACAAGGAAGTTAACATTTAAGTCTCTTGTTCTATGACGCAATATAAAATCACAAGATAACATCAGTATGCAAATGGTCACATGATGGAGTACATTAACTTCAATGCGTAAAATGAAAAAAAAGGTGAACGAGAATTCTATTTTGATGAGGCCTCTTTTCTCGTGACGCTCAATCGATCAGACACATTTTCAAAGTGAACAATCATTGTGATGGTACAATCATTCTAAGCAAGTTGGAAGACAATCCACTGAAAACTGTAACCTGTTTAAGAGGATTTTCTAATTAGATTTCATTTAGCCCCTATTCCGTGACCTTTGGGAGATTGGGCCCATTTTCGAAAGGAACCATCCTTGTGAAAATACGATCACTACAGCAAGTTTTGAGACAATCGGATAAAAACTGTGGGCTAGAGCGTTAACGAGGATTTTCTTATTAAATCTTCATTTGGCCTTTTTTCCTGTGACGCTTGACTGATCGGCCCATATCCAACAAGAACCAATTTTGACATGACACAATCATATTGAGCAAGTTTTAAGACAATCGGATGGACTCTAGAGTGGTAACGAGGACTTATAAGTAAATATTCTTTTTGTCCTTTTTGCCATAAAGCTTGACAGACCAGGCACTTTGAAGAAAGTATTGATTGATTGAATGGAGTTTTACGCCGCTTTCAACATTTTTTTCAGTTATATCGCGGCGGCTTGAGCACCAAACAATGGACTCCCGGTATTTCTCTCACCAGTACAAACGATTGATTGATCGGATCCATTTTCGAAAGGAACGATCCATGTGATGGTACAATCTGTCTGAGCAAGGTTGAAGACAATCGGATGAAATCTGTGAACTAAAGAACGTTTTACAAGATTGTTCTTATTACATTTTAATTTGGCAACTTTCCATGACGCCCTTTTCGCATGAGGCTTGACAGATCTGACATATTTTCGAAAGGAACTATCCTTGTGATTGTCCAATTATTCTGACTATGTCTGATGGCAAACGGAAAACCTGTAGACTCCAGGGCGATAACAAGCAAACGCTAACGGACGGCAAGTCGGCCAGACGCTAACGGTCACCAAAGCTAACAAGAGTGCCTTTGACACAAGATACGCCTCAAAAAGAATTATTTTTAAAATAAAAGTCCCTTTACTCAACAAAATCTATCATTAAATGGAGAGTTGTTTCCTTTTATCTTAAATATACAATATGTGTAAAAATAAAATTTACAAAAAGGTCACTTTTTCCATGACATAGGATAGTTCCCTACACCAGGACAATATGCACATGGCACTCACAAGAAATTTGACACGAAGGTCCCTTTTTTATGACGCGGCTGAATTTCAACAAACCAAATCAATATGTGCAAGGTCAGGTGACTAGGAGCATTATATGATAGCCTAAAGAAGGCCCATTTTTCTATGTCGCGGCTGAAATTCGCTAAACCGTGCGTGACAATATGCGCTTGGTCAGGTGACTAGGAACATTTTGTGAAAGTTTCATCAATATCGGTCCATAAATAAGAAAGAGTAGCATTCATAAATACATGTACATAAAGGCCCCTTTTCCATGGCGCGGTTGAAATTCACCAATTTGTGACAATTTGTACAAGGTCATGTGACTAGGATCATTTTGAGAAAGTTTTATCCAAATAGGTCTAGAAATGAGGGAGGATTTGCGTTCACAAGATAATTTTCAGAAATGCCCCTCTGTCCATGACGCGGTTGAAATCACCAAACCTTGATAATATGTTTGATCCGAATCGGTCCATAAATGAGGGAGGAACTGCGTTCACAAGATTGTAACGGACATACGACGTACGGAGGTACGTTCTGACATTGGGACGGACGGACAAACGGAGAAGATGATAAAATATACGCCCACCTTCGGCGGCGTATAAAATAGTTACAAGCAACGCCTTCGTTGTTTTGCTTCCCTACCAAACAATTTTTATAAGAAAGTTTAATTCAAAATTAACGTCTTCATCTGCTGTGAAAGTGGACAAGTTTTAAAACTTGTTATCTGGTGAAAGTATAAGGAGTACCTTTTAATATTGCTCTGAAAGTTAAAAATGCTGTTGAAATATACCAGTTGGGTCTTATTACACACTGCTTACATTTAGATAATATCTCGTTTTCAAGTGAGTCGTTAGCGTTTTTTTGTAATATAAAATTTTATCGATTTATTTCTCAATCAAAGCGCTAAAATCGCTCGAGGCCTGGTTTATAAAGAGGCAAGTTGACATTTGAAGGCATACACTCCAATTCTTTAATCTTTTTAGCAAGGCTTTTTTAGGCGAGCGAAACAAAGGATTCCATTTACCTAACAGGAAGCGAAAGCTACATTCCGAACTCACTTCAAGGGAAAAATGTGAAACGGGAATGCTCACAATATAGCGCTTAGTCCGCTAAAAACAACTATTTCCCAAGGCATAGATTACAACGCCCGATACCGCTTTTCAGACAAGCGCAACTCGCTTTTTTTATATTTTAGTTGAGTTGATTGGTTTGCTACTAGTCAGTCAATTTATCCATTCGATCATTCTGTCTCACAAGTGTTGTAATGCTGTGCTTCTAGGGGCAAAAGCTCGTCGGCTCTTTCTTTTACAGTGCATTGAGTTCCATGAAGAAGCTGTATTTTACCGTGGGAACACAAGAAATTGATAGGGTCAATTTCTCCTTTTCCACAATATGGCCCACCCTATACTCATACTCCCTTATTTTTTTTAATTTCTACCCTATATATATTTCAAATTACACTCATGTTGATTTATAATCTGCAACCTGTTCCAAGTTGGCCCAGTCTAAAAATGTTTCGCCTGCTTAAGGCTTTTAATTTTTTCTAAGAAGACAGCAAATCTTTAGACAGGTCCAAATTGTAAAGGGTTGCAGATTACATACAATATGTGGACAGATAAGTAGTAGCAGAAAGGGTAGATAATATTAGGGAGGAAGGAGAAAGTGTTAGCAGCATTTTCTTCTTTTCCCTAATTAGAAGGTCATCCGTCAAGATAAAATATAAAAGCGATGTATCTTTAGCAAAGCAGTAGTTTTGGCAGTGATAGGTAAGAAAATACCTGGTATACATGATGAGGACAGGGTGAATAATCAAGGTTATATTCCAGAAAATTGAACTCGTGTGTTGATTCGTCTTTTCAGTACCCTCGCCTTCAGTACTATCAGTACTTTGATTTAAGCATAGCGTAATGATATGCAAGCACTGTGTTGAACATACGTTGTTCGGTTTTTGCCTCGATTATCTTTTTCCTAGGCAATTCTTAGGATACCAGGTTGTTTCAAATGGACTGCTTAACCGGGTTAAAAAGGGATAAGATTAATCAAAACTAAAGAAAGTGACATTGTTAGTTTGAAATTAAGTATTTTTCGTAAGACATCCATAATAAAATTTCAAAATTCAACAATCACTTCATGTAAAATATGAAGAAAAAATACATAAAAATAGTTATCTTAATAAATATCTATATCGTTAATACGACATCTAAAGTCATCATTGTTTTAATTCAATAATTGCTAGTTTCATTAAAGTTCTTAAGCTAATTGATACACCGTAATAGCGATTGGCAATAATTTGGTAAAACTTTCTTCCCGTCACAGTTTTCACGTTAAATATTTTAATCAGGGATGTATCGTTTTGCGCTGTACGCGACCCGAGAGACACTTTTCAATTTTCTTCAAAAATGGACATCATACCATTCATTTTTCTTCAAATCTGAAAATTGCTTTCCACGCTGACTCTTGTTCGCAGGGCTGTTGTCAAAACGTTGGTAATGAGTATTTTTTTCTTTGACTGAAATCTGGTCCGCCTTCAAGAAAAAAATAGTCAAGAAATTATATCACGCTTTCTTACAACGCGAGGTACCATTTTGAAAAACAACGCATTTTCGCATCCAGAACGCACGGCCAATTACAAAATAAACAATTATTAATAACCGAAACCAGCACCGGGTTCAATGTGAACTCGTTTTCTGAAATGTATAATGTGAAATCGTTTTCTGAAATGTTTAAAAGATTGTAACCCGATCTAAATGTGCACTCAGGGAAAAAGCAGGTTATCATTTTAAAGTGCAAGATTCGTATCCACTAACCAATCCAAATGACGCACATCTATATCTCTTTTCAAATTAACGAGAAAGGATAGAGTCCTTTCACACCTGTGGGCCTGCTTACGGTCGAAATACATGACTGTCAATCTTTTCTTTCCCTTTTCAGAATTGGCAACCTAGCCATGATTCGGCGGTAGATAACAAAGATTCTTAGAGGAGTAGACCCATTTCTTGGCAAACCAAAGCCTTGACTTTGAAATTCAATTAAAAAAGATATATATTGTTTTGATTAGTTTACATGTAACCAACAATCATAACCTTAAGGATATTGTCATCCTTATTAGGTTTCGATTTTATTAGCACCAATTTGCTTATACGTGTAACAGTGTAAAGTAAATCATAGGAATTTCGATCAATTGGACGAACGGAAGGACGGAAAGACACACAACGATTGATTGATCGAGATTCAACGCGAATTTCAACATTATTGCAGTTATGTCGCAACGGCTGGTGTATCTACCCATTGTTTCGTGTTGTTTCACAGACCAGTACAACCAAAACATTTCATCCGAGCCACCAACTACATATATTTATCACACAACCATTGGTGAGAGTTATGTCAAATGTCGGGTGAAATTTGGCTGAATCTGTATTCGATTTCACGACTTCAGAATTGACAGCCAAACGCGTTACCGAATGAGCTAACCCTACTCGACAAGACATAAAGATATTCCAACTATTATATACAACGCTAGAACAACATGCTACCGATCTTATTGATGCGGGACAGACAAACCATATTATGTTTATTATAGTTTTATCACAGACATACTTGAAAATCGTTCAAATTACTGCGCCTTAATGAAAGCGTAAGCTGTCTACACGCAACAATCGAAACTAATTTTTCATTCGAAAATATAGTTTTCGGTTATAACCGTCAAATCCAACAATTAATGTATTGTCAATATTGATAGATAATTTGATTGGTCAATAGATTTTTTAGAGACAGCAGTGATCTATCAATTACACTACCGATGTAAATATATCAACACCGTCTTCACCCTTATTACCGCTAAAATCACTTGCGCCTTTTAAGTTCAATGGTGGTACAATATCTGGTCTTTTTATAGGCTTCATCACTTGTTTCTTGTTTTGTTGTATTGAGTAGGGATTCGAACTTAATTTACTAGATCTCTCAGCAGCTCTTGGTGCAGCTTCAGATTTGTCTCCATTTTTCGGGATACTTTTAGAACTAGCCTGTTTGCTTTGAGCCACTTTGTCGTGTAACTTTGCCGACGTTTCAGCGGTAGGTATTGGTTTACTAACGATAACTCGTGGTTGAACAGTTTGTCTGGTATCATCTCCATCTACTTCATCTGTCTTTAATTTCATTGTCCTTGTACCATTAACTTTGATATTTCCATTATGTAATGAGCTTGTCATTTCTTGATACACATTGTCTAGTGGATCTTTGTGTTTGTGAAGTTTACGTTTCTCTGTTTTAGACCCATCGTGATTTTTGCGATGTTTTCTGTGCTTATTTGATTTGTCACTAGAGTTTGATCCGGTCAGAGACGAGCTAGTGAAGCGTAATGTATCCGAGTCCTTAGGAGGTTTCTTTTTCATGATGACTCTATACCAGTCTACAGGGTCCATCTTTTTAAAATAGCGATTTGGATCATCGGGGTCGCTCTCTAACACAATAGACGAAAGTTCAAGATTTTGTAACAACTCGCGCTCCCTATCTGTGGGTTCATATTCCCTTGTTTCACCGAGGGTTCTACCACCAGAGGTTAACTCGAACGATTCTGTTTTTATATCGGTTTTCGGAGGTTTATATCGTTTATGTTTAACGCCATTTTCTATTAACTTATCCGTATCATTTTCGGAATCGTTAGTACCTACAGAACTGTACTTTTCACTGATACGAGCATTTGCTACATTTACTGGATTATTTTCTGCTTTCGTGTCATCTTTTACTTGAACGCTAGATGCAAGGAAGCCACTTTGTAAAACATTCTTTTCCTTCCTCGCTTCAGCCTTTTCAGCGTCTTCCTTTGATTTCCTGCGAGCATCATGTTTAGCCTTGTGTAAACTACAATTAGAATAATTATATTGGGATTATATATGTGACACTGCAAATGAAATAATTATTTGTAATATTTTCATTGAAATGGAATATTTGTTAAATCCTTGGTGTCGAATCGGAAACATATCATGGATAATATTTACAAGTAGTCTGTTATTTAAGGTAAAGGAGTGTCAGGATCTAATCATATATCATCGATTTATATTTCAGTAGCTATTTTATCATATAAACCGTATAGTATGTAGTATATAAAACGTAATATGTCGAAATATGTTAACCAATACACAAATGAGTTTATTTGTAAAACAACAACAACAGCAACAACAAACAAGTAACTGTGAATGGATTATTGGTATATGTAACAGAAAAATATGGACGCACTGTAAATCAACAAAAATTCATCGTGATTGCATTTATATTTTTTTAACCTGAACCTGATAAGAACGTTTAAGTAGTCGGGATGGCAAGCCGTTACGATTCATCGTGATGGTAACGCGGTAAAAGGGGATTAAAATTTAAGCGAAATTTCTATTTATCGAAAATTTGAAATTTAGGTACTACCGTCATAACAAAAATTGACGAAAAGCTACCCGATACCCGAATGTTTAAGCTCTATTTAGGCGTACCTACCGTTTGCACACCAGGAAAGTAAATGTGCCGAGTATAGCCAACAGTAGAACACACACAAGTGGAACAATGATAACAACTGAAACGAAAATAAGAAACTACGCACATAATCACAACTGTGGTGAACAATAATATACAGGTATGCTATTCTGGTAGACATATAAAAGAAATTTCTTTGTGTATACTAGTATTACCTGTCAGTGAGTTTATATTATGTAGGCGCTATTAACATTGAAGTACTTATTATCAAAACTATCAATACATTACGCACATCCATATCTCTTTTCAAATTAACGAGAAGGATAGAGTCTTTTCACACCTGTGGGCCTGCTTACGGTCTAAATACACGACTATCAATCTTTTCTTTCACTTTTCAGACTTGGCAACCTAGCCATGATTGGACGGGCAATCTTTCAAGCAAAGGCTGGATTTTGGATAATGGAGACTTTCTTTCGATTAAGCGTAAGGAAAGTAAGCGTTAAACAGGCCATCAAAAGACTACTACTTTCAATCGAAAAAGCAGTTAACCAATCAAATCGATCTTTTATAAAGATTTGACCGTTTAATTCCGCCATTTTCCACAATTTTATTACATTTATTTCCGTTGATGTGCGACTTAAACGTCGTGACTAGATCTATTGCTTGAACAAGGAAAAGATACGACGTTTAGGTCGCCCACTTACGATTTGCTCTTTGTTTCATATCCATTACTATATTTTAGCAGATAAATAACTTTTAAATATTTGAGCTATGTGTCATGACGGATTTCGAGAGCAGGACAAGCAATCCATTTATAGTCATCTTTTTTATCATAAGCTATAGCTGCTACCCGATATTTGAAAAAAAAGCACGAGAAACTAAATATGGTTAAGTTATAAGAATATTAAATAAAGCACAAGCCTTTTACTAAAATATGTTAACCATTTACAATAGATGACGACCTTACCTGCGTTATTCGATTCTGGTTCGTACTCTTCAAGATCATAGTTCTCGTAAAAATCCGGGTTCGTTCTGTTATTAATTTGTGTCGTTGTATGATTTCCTATGATAGATGTTGTATCTGTATCATTGTGTATCGTTGTTGTTCCGTTGTTATCCCCTTCTATTGTAGAGTTATCGAAATACGCCGGTGTTGTCGTATTCAACGACAACCCTTCAGTTGTAGTTATGTTGGAATACATTGAAGTTGTTAAGTTGATATGTACCTTTGTATTTGTTATACCTGTACTATTACCTACTGAGTTTGATGCTGTTGTATTAACTTCAGTCTGTAAAGTCGTTGTTATATTTTCCATGGATTTAGTTGTAGTTTCTGTAGACATAACAGTCCCGTTAGTTAAACTTGTTGTAGTTTCTGGCGAATCAGTTATATCCGTTAAACGTAGTGTTGTATGAAAGTCAATTGTTGTGAAATTCATGGCGGTTTGAGTTGTCTTTGTTGTTGTTAAGTTGTCCGTCGTTGGTTCTGTAAAGTTGCTCGTTGTTGAATTATCTGATGGACTTGTAGTAGTGGTTGTTTGAATTGAGGTAATTGCTGTCAGGTTGGTTTTTGACTGATTCGAATCATGTATTGTTGTAATACTCGTTGTTGGTTGTGTAAATTGGGATGCATTCACATTATTTGCATAAGTCGTCGTTGTTGTTACATCCTTCATTGTTGAATTTCTATTTGAACAATTAGTACTTAGTATATGTTCAGAGGTAGTAGCGGCTGGAGTCGTTGTAAACGTGATTGATTCCTGTATTGTTGTAATACTTGTTGTTGTTGTTGGTGAAGACTCGGAAATATTCAGATTATTTACAGATGTCGTCTGTATGGATGGGTTATTTGTTCCATTTGTTTTGTTAGCCGTAACGTTTTGATTATTGGCAATGCTCGAAGTAATACTAGGAATGCTAGTGGTGAATACACCTGTTGTAATGGAAGTTGTTCTTGCAGTGGTAGTGTTTGTTTGAGATCTACTGGACGAGGGCAGTAAAGTTTTTAATGTTGTGGAATGGTTATAAATTGAAGAACTGTCTGAAGTACTGTATGGTGTAGATGGGTGTGTTGATACACTTTGGGTGATCGCTTCAGTTGTAGCATGTTTAATTGTGGTAAATATCGAAGAGTTCGTTACTGGTATCGAGTTCAGTTTGGTAATATTTGTTGAGAAAGTCATTGTCGCTGTTGTTGTTCTTTTGGTAACTACAGATGGAGTTTGAAAAGGAGGTATGCTAGTAGTAGAGTTTGGGGCTCGGGATGTTGCAGAAAATTCTGTTGAGGAGGTCAGCATCCGCACAGTTGTATCTGTTATGTTTTCAAAAGCACTGTCGCTATTAAAAGTAATTGATGAATAGCTAGCTGTAGAAGTTGTTGATGTATTTATTGATTGATTAGAGATTGTTTTAGTAGATGCCATTGAAGAAGCAATTAATGATATGCTTTCTGATGTCGTGTTAGGACTTTGCGCTGAGCTTGTTGATGGTGTCACTGATATACTGCTATTTACAATCAATGTAGGTGATGTGGTTGTACCTGCTCTTGGCGAGTCTGTTGTTTGTTGGATTGTAGTTGCTACTGTTGATGAAGTAATGGCTGGATTGTTTGCAGACACACCATATGTTGTAGAAGTAAGAGATGTTGGTTTTTCTGCAGCAATTGTTGTTTCTGTAGATGGTTCGATACAGGTTAACGTTAAAATAGTGCCCGGAATACCTGATAAAGGAATTATAATCATAAGATATCAGTCTTGTGTTTAAACAATGACAACAATTTCTGCCGGAGGACAACAAATGCGTGCTATTCCTAGTGCTGGATAGTAACAGCAAATTGACATCGACATTGGAAATTTCAATTCAATGAAAGTCCAGAGAAAAGGATCATTGTCTAGAGACTAATATTATGGTCACAGAAGCATGGATGTGCACAGTTTCCAAGCAATAGCTTAAGTAGAAAAAGAGATATAACTGATATACAATAGTTACCCGTAAAAACTTAACCAAGAATTTCTAAGTCTAAAATGGGTTAAAATTCCAGTAAATTCAATATCAGAGTATTGAAACTTTGTCTAGAGACTGATATTATGGTCACAGAAGCATATACAAAAGCTTCCAAGCAATAACTTAGGTAGAAAAGGAGATATAACTGATATACATCAGTTAACGTAAAACTTAACCAAGAATTTGTAAGTCTGAAAAGGGTTTAAATTCGAGTAAATTCAATATCAGAGTATTGAATTTTTGTCTAGAGACTGGTTTTATTGTCAAAGAAGTTTGCAAAGTTTCAAAGCCATAACTTTGGTAGAAACAGTTATTTAATACTCTTGCACGTAAAACCTAATCAACGTATCAAAGTATTACGGAATAGTCCCCCTTTCCTACGAATAGTCGACCAACACCATATACGATGTAATTTAACATTATCTTAAACTTCAAATACCAAAACCGACCGATAAAATGTTGTCCGTATTTTTTTCAGACACTTTATATACGAGTCTAAACGATTGTGCATGTGTGCAACGTGAAGACTCGAACAAATCTGTGCAAATGCTCTGATTAGAGTCTTCATTTCGCGCTAAATAGATAGCTATGGACCTAGTATCTCTGTTCTCAATCGGAGAATATTTTATGCACTATGTGATTGGCAAGATTTCTCAATGTGTGTTAATGAGAAACACCACTAATTATTGAAATGTAATCAAATGCTACACACATTCTCACGAATTAGGCCTAATTTCAGAGAGCAGTTCGATGAAAATTTGATTTTCGCAAATTTCAGTATATTTTACGTGATACTTATATACAATGGTCACGGTTCTAAAGATTTTCATGACTCGGAATTTGATAATAAGTGAAAACAAGATACTCTTATAAAAAAAACAACCCAAACAGTAATCACAGTTACAAAGAAACAGAAAATCGAAGCACTTCTAAAAATACAATGTTCGACAAGAAAACCTTTGAAAATTACATTCGTCTTATTCCTGCATTGTGATTTTGAAAATCATATTGTATGTGCTGATTTCTCAGTGAGATTCGAAATTGGGAAAACAAAGTAATAAGTTGTTTTTTCTTTTATTTTTGTCAGTAACTGCCAAACAACCGGAATTAAGAATAGTAAAGGTCTCCTCTGAAAATGGCAGTGGATAACTAAAACAATTCAAATCGTATAAAAATACAGAAAATAACGTTTTTTATACCTTCTTTTGCGAGGATTCGATAGTTTTGAAATATAACGCAGATTACTGGAAATTTCAATTACAAAAATGTGACCTTCACATGATAGCAGACTAGGTTAACAATACTTAAAATCCAAGAAATGGAGATGCGTATGACGATTGTCCTAATGTGACCTGATAGCATGATGTGTAATCTACATTACGAACTTGGTAATTAACGTTACTGGGTATCAATCGGTCCATACACTGGTGTCTCTGGATATTTATATTTCATTGAACCCTGATCGTTTGTACAAAATTGAAATGTGTCTAGAATACAATTTCTTCCAATAAATCACAAACAACGGTGTAACGAGGTGTATGTTAAATTTGATTTAATGATAGTTTAGTCTGCGCTGGTCTATATTTCACCTTACGCGCATGACTAATTGTTAGAAATATCACCCACAGGCTCTAATTGAACTTATTAATGACAAACCTGCAAAGAATGTTAGACAGTAGGATGAGTTCACGTCTGATGCTCCTTCGTCCGCTGTGTACACTATAGTAGCACTATCACCAACAGAATTCAGGGGAGTTACCGGAGCCCCGCATCGAACCTGAACACTCTTATCTTCAAATATCACATTCAATGTTGAGCTGCAGTCCATAGAATTTGGGTAGGACCCAAATTGCACAGTGATACCACTGGTATTGGCCGTTAGAATACATGAGCAGTTGCTATTACCAGTTTGAGCGCCTGTCGAGACGTCCAGTGTGACGTTCTCACCGACAGCTGTACCATCAATACACATAGACATTGCCGGAAACGGCGAACTGCATGCTTCACTCTTTACTGAAAAATAACAATAATGATAACGATCCTTTATGGGAATGAAACACGATCAGCCTCTCATAAATATGAAGATTTTTTTAAAGTATGTTAAATGTGGCTGAAAATATGACAGACCTGTCAGGAGGTGAGTTGGTTATATAGGAATGACACTTTACAGATACAGTCAGAATCCATCTAGGTGTATTAATATATAGGAGATTTTTTTTAATATCATTACTTCGACGAGTTGCGGAGCCACGAGTGAACATATAGCTTTTGTTGTTCACTAAATGAAATTTTATATTGATCTTACTCGAAAAACAAACTATTATTACATTTCTTTCATGCCAAAAATGAGACAAAATTTGAAAATTTCAGGATAAATCTTCCTAAAGCGCGTTATTTTTTATTGCTTTGCAACGTTCATATTGACGTCTTTTATTTTGCTCTACTTAGATAATGAAATATAGGGTGTATAAAAAGAATTTGGGGGTTTTGCTAATTTCATTAGTTAGGCGGTGAGTTTTTAAATGATTATCTACCGTTATTGCTCGATAACCCACCGAAAAGCACAAAATATGAGTGATTAAGTGGCTAGAATCCATTCTCCTATTCACACAACATATAGTACCGGTTAATTTACATTGGGAATAATAGTTACTCTCTTTACGGTTTTATTCTTAGTGAAAATATATACTTAGATGAAAAGGTTTATTCAGTATGGGCTTTTCGGTTATTCTTTGTCGAAATCTTCATTTACAAAGAAAATATTTGAAGAAAAAAAAAGATTTTATATTTTCGAACAAATGATTAAATTTTCAGTAGTTTAAATTTGTGATATAGATTTCTTTTTATTGAAATTTTCACAATGCTCCGAAAATCACACGTAGAATAAATAGCCTAGCGCAATTTTTAGCAGACTTTTGTTAATGAAGACTTCAGAAGACGAGAGTTTTCTCGAAGTTAGTGCATCAATGGCGTGATGAAGTCGTGATGACGCTGCCATGGTGATGATGTCAGCAACGTACATTGTTGGTAATACACTGTCATTTGTTCGCGAAGTCTTTTATCAGCATTAGCATGAGGTAAATTATACATTGCATGAAAAACGTAATGGAATTTCAACAACTGTTTTGAACTCACAATGACATCCGACGGTGGCATTTTCGCCATTTTGAGACAGTATGTGTAATTTTACGTTCAAATCTCGATTCGGTTTGTTTCCAATCGGTAAAAAGACCCTAAGTATGAAACAATCTTGTTGGAAAAGAACTGTAACTGTTAAGCGCTGCAAGTGCACCTAATGAATTTCTCTTTTCTTTGATGCTGTTTATACAGCGACCTGCTCTAAGCACGATGATTTGAACAAACAATTAAGTATTGATTGATTGATCAGCCATTTTATAAAAATCAGAAAGTCATTTCTAGTTTGTTCTGCATTGATGACAATAATATATTTCATCTGAGTATATCTACATTAGTTTGCTACTTTTCACTCAATTTTACTTCTGGAATCCTTACTAGTATCTCTGCCGCTCACAGGAAATGTTTGGTAAAATATAGGGGAAATTACTTATTTTTGGTTCCAATCAAGTACATTGTACTTCATTACTGGACCCTTAACTCTTCCCATTGGTGTTCATGGCATATTTCTGCTGTATACAAAGCTTTAGTATACTGTTAAGAATGCGACCAGCCTACACAGGTGTGTTCTCGAACCAGCGCTACCATAACATCCTTTACAAATGTCCATCCTCCTTCACACATAGATTTACGAAAATTATAAGATGCGATTATGAATCTCTCCTTTGATATTCTGGTGTGGGAGGAATAGTAGGCCGTCTCTCTTATATATATATGAGTACTGAAATTTTACCTAGATGAAAAACGCTTTTTAAAAGAACGATACCAGATAGTTACTGTCTCCTTTGAAAAGATTTGCCTATAAAGGTAATGTTTGTACGAAATTTGTAAGGTCGGTTAAAAAATGTGATAACTGCAACAAATGACAAATATGGCATGCATTGTACATTACACTCGACGTCAGCATATCACAGAGAGGGATAAATTATACAGCTAGACCACATCATTGATAGGAGACAAATTATAACAAAGGATGAAATTTTAAGTCCTGCTAGGAGAAGCGCGCGTATTATTCTTAACATCGTTTAGTCTACTTACCGCATACAAGAGTTGAAATAAATGTCATCACCAAAATATATTGGTCTCTCGTGCAGATCTCCATGAATTCGGTCTGTTACACTTTCATTAGTGATATTTAATGTCTACAGAATATAAGTATTTTTGATCTGGAAATGAAACAATAACACGATTAATTTTAGACTATGAAGTAGACTTTGCAGTTAAATATAAATAATCAAAATACCAACAACTTTCAACTACTATAGACCTGCAATTTCAAGTGAGTGATCAAAGATCAATTTTACATTGAAAATAATAGGAGATAACGGTTTCGAACAACGGTTTCGAACCTCACTCTTTCTTGCGGAACTTTAGATCGAGTTATTTAATCAGAGACATCGGGGATGATTTCTCGCGGTATTTCGTCTTATAGCAGTGGCGGGTGCACGAGGGGACTCAGGAGGTTCGAATGAATTCCCCTCTGAAGCCCAATTTTTCATTTATATGCAGAATTTCAATTAACCCTTCTCTTGCTGTTCAAGCCATTCTAATTTTGAACAAAGCCTTGGCAGACAGTATAGACTAAGATCAGTCTACACAGTGCCGCAGTCTGATCATAAGATACACTGTCTGCCATCTACTTAATTTGTTTAAATAAAATATTTAGACACTTTCGACAATAATTTCAAAAAGTGTTAAATTGTTTAAACAAAATATAAATTCAGCAGGATAAGGATTAAAGTTGTGTTATGCTAGGAAAGTGACACCTCCCTCCCCCCATTTTGTATGTTCGAACCCCCTTTACAGATATCCTGTATCCACCGCTGTATTGGTCATCTGTTAGTCAAATGGGACATGAAATATCTAGTTTGTATTCACGACCTGTACAGGACATTGTCGAATGAAATTTACTTGTCGGACAGACGTCACATGCGAACGATCTTAACCAGGTCTACCGGATTATAAGACTTTCTTTAATGTTTTTTGGTAGTTTATCGAGAAATAATGGTAGATTATCACTTGATAATCTCACTGCAAAAGCAGTGAAATTATCAAAAACTTATACCCTGTTTTTATGCATGTCATCCTTTCTGACGTCATATATGCGGGGCGAAATAAGTGACGTCACAATGAATGTCGCACAGTAATCACGTGCAAAATGACTCGCTTTACGAAAATATTTCCTAGAAATTTCACATTTTGTCTCATTTTTGCAATAAAGAAATAGAATAATCGTTTGTTTTTCGAGTAAGATCGATTAATTTTTCATTTCGTGAACACCAAAAGCTATATTTTCACTCGTGGCTCTGCCACTCGTGAAAATATAGCTTTTGTTGTTCACTCAATGAAATATAAATCTATCTTACACTGAAACAAACGATTATCCTCTATGTATATATATTTTTCATCCTATTACTAAATATCATATGTGTGACCCGGCACGCGAAAAGGGACCATTCGGGAATTCTGTAAACTGAATTATTGAAAAAGATATTGATCCAGCATAGGTCAACCAGAAGTTGCATTTCGAAAGTTCCTTCACTGGAAGGTAGATCGATCATTCTAGATTCAGAAAATAAGCACGGTGCAAAGAGTTTCGACCCTAGTCAGTCTGCGCAGTCCGCGCAGTCTGACTAGGGTCGACACTTTACGCACGACCCAGATGGTCCTTTTTCGCGTGACGGGTTTCAAATTTATCGTTGTAATCTGATAAAGCGTCGCCGATGGATAATTCCTGAGAACTTTGGTTGACATCTTGGCTATATATGGTTTTAGTTCGCATGTGAATCATTCCAAACGTAAACACGATCATGATCAACAGACGCTTAATCTTTATCACAAATACCTTGTTTTAGCGGCAGAGCATGGAACTACTTTTTTGGTGTAGTAATCAACAAATGCGTGATTAGGTCATCTTTGGCATTAGACGAGCCCTGCGTTTTTGTCATCCTGAACGCAGGGCCGTAATCTTTTATTCCGATTGCTTTCACATTTGCTGCACGGGGATGCATAATGCGTACAAATTGTTGATGGTCAGCGATGTCCTTTTATGAAAGTTGATTAACTTGTTAAATCCACAAATACAGGCTTTTCTTAAAGATATTTTATTCAGACAAACGGTTTTATTTTGTGAAGTACAAGGGAAGAAATTCCAGATTACGTTTGCCTGCGAAAGTATTGATACCTTGCTTTGCACGGGTTTTATCGAGTAGAATTTGGCACTCGGTTTACTATTCGTTGGAATTCATTAAAGACTGTTAAGGAATTCTTATTTTCTTAACTAAATGTGCAAAAGTCATAAACACTAGAAAATCAAACAAAATCGCCTGCGTATATGGTGTGGTTTTAGTTCACACTGTCAAAAATGTGCTTGTCAAGAAACATTTGTTTATTTTATTCTGTGTATTTTTTTCAGACACTTGACCCCAAAAACATTCCAAGCCCTTTTTTGCCTGTGCAATGGTCCCCAAAGGAAACCCTTTCCCAGGGAATAATTCCCTTGCATACCCAGTTTAATACACTTAAACTACTCCACTTTTGTTGTATATATGGTATGGGTTTAGTTCACAAGGCATTTTTGTATGAATAGAATACTTTGCAATAACCGCCCAAGAGAGAAAAGTCTACAAAGTGAGACACGTTGTTATAATCAGAAGTGCTTTTCTTATGCATTGCAAAATTCAAAATGTGCAGTACCAAAAAAATAATCAATTTAAATGCATGTTTTTCTGAAAAGTGAGAAAAAGGCATGCCAAATACAAACACGATTTTCACCATTAAAGGGTATCAATACCGACTATTTCTATCGTCTGCAGTAAAGGTTAAGTAGTATAGACCTGCAATTTCAAGTGAGTGATCAAAGATCAATTTTACATTGAAAATGATAGGAGGTAACGGTTTCTCGAACCTCACTCTTTCTTGCGGAACTATAAATCCAGTTGTTTTAACGCTGAACATTAATTATGTGAATGACGTAAGGCTGCGGTTTAAAAAAAATTCAATGCCTAATAGGCAAGAGGCGATATAATGACGATATCGGCTTTTCTATATGTACACGGTTAAAATGAAATTTAAATTCGCCTGCGTATATGGTATGGTTTTAGTTCACATAGTCCAAAAATGTGCATATCTAGAAATGTATTCTCTTTTATTTCGTGTACTTTTTAAGACACTTGCCCCCAAAATATTCCAAGCCCCTTTTTGCTCATACATTTGATCCCCAAAGGAAACCCTTTCCCGGGGAATAATTCCCCTTGCATGCATTATAAAACACTTTTAAAAGCTATCCCACTTCTGTTATATATATGGTATGGTTTTAGTTCACAGACTCGTAGTAATCTAAATGAGCAAAGATACTGAGTATCTTTAATTGCCTGGTGAAGTGTCTGGAAAATGGTTAATACACAGGGAAAATGAGCCCGGAATCTGATTTGGAAAGTGTATTCAAACTCAATATACGGTAAAACAAATCATCTTAAATACTATTTTGTAAATTGTGAACTGTGAAAAGCATACCATATATGCACGCGATTTTCAGTTTCAGTTTATCGATATCGACTATTTCTATCGTCTGCTGTGCATGGAAAATTTGGAGTTTATCGATATCGACATTTTCTATCATCTGCTGTTTCTATCGTCTGCTTACAGACGCAGTAGTAAATCTACGAAATATCGTTTGTTATAAAAACCGAGCAGTATACACATTTAGGTAGCGATTCAAATACATTGCAATCCACAATATGCACGTGACGATATACTGAACATATAGGCTTTTCTATATTTGCATAGGTATAATAAAACTTAAATTCGCCTGCGTATATGGTATGGTTTTAGTTCACATTGTCCAAAAATTTGCATTTCTAGAAACGTGTTCCCTTTTTTTCCGTATTCTGTTTAAGACACTTGCCCCCAAAAAATTCCAAGCCCCTTTTTGCTCTTGCATTGAATCCCCAAAGGAAACCCTTTCCCGGGGAATATCTCCCCTTACATGCAGTATTAAACACCTTGCTTTGTCAATTCCGTTGTATATATGGTATGGTTTTAGTTCACATGATAGTTTGAAACTGTTATTTTTCCAATATCGATTCAAAAGAAAAGTCTGTACGTGCATATAAATATGTTTTATTTGATGTTCAATTTGTAATTTGAGATGTGCTTTATATAAATATCACAGTGTGAACTATAACCATACCATTATATAGGGCATGCTATTTAAATAGACTCTGTAAATGTTACTATTGCCAGGGGAAGTTTCCCCGGGAGAAGGGTTTCTCTTGGGGACCCGTGCACGAGGAAAAAGGGGCTCGGAATCTTTTGGGGGAAGTGTATTAAATTGCATGGATTCGAGAAAATACTGTTTTGCCTGCACATTTTTAGATTTTGTGAACTAAAACCATACCATATACGCAGGCGATTTTCAATTGGTATTCTTGGATATCTACAATTTATCGCAGTCAATACAGGTATAGGTAGATTTTGCGCGGTGAGTCGTGAAATCAACTTTTTACTGTTAGATTCTCGTGCCATTTGTTCGAAATAGATAAAACGGGGTTTAAATAGCGCATTAAGTAAGTTTACAATTTACCATGTAAACCAACATTATTGCTTGTCTTAAAACGTACGGTTCACCCAAACATGTACTTTTATAATTGCAGTGAGGTGATAATGTTAAATTCATATCATTTGCTTTTTAATTGTACCTGATTTACCAATGATAATGGACTCATCGCCTACGTCAGAGCTCAGTTTACAAAATACACCAATAGATTGATTATTTCATAGATTTACTGATGCGAAGTGCATGTGTGTGTCAGCTGTTAAAACATTAAAGAAAGTGCATGATCATTGACTCTTTAAAATAACATAAAAAATTTACTGTAATTACGTGCCATGGATCACGACGTACGTTGGTTTGTGCACTGGACCGTGTAGAGAGCATGCGGCCATTCAGAAGTAGTTCCGTCCGCGGAAGAATACATGCATGCGTTTAATGACCAAGATCATGTTTACATATGGCATAATTCACATGTGAACTGATACCATATTTGGCCGACATCTTTCAGCCAGGTAATGAGAAAAGTCACTTTTTACACTAAAAATTAGCCACTCCCAAAAAAGCTAGTGTAGTGATCGACAGCGGGTTGCCTCATGACCAGCCCTGCGTTCGGGATGAAAACGTTTTCGAAATGATGCCTCACTTTGCATGTATGTGCACGTGCAAAGATGGGTATCATCTCAAACGTTTTTTATATCCTGAACGCAGGGCAGGTGCCCGGTTAAGCCCAATTACAAGAGCGCCGTGCTAGCGTTCCGGGGGTTGTGGGTTCAAGTCCCATGTCGGGCACAGCTTTTCCTCCTTAATTGATTTTACTTTGTTTTCGTCGAATCGAAATTTTCTTGACAGGATCATTCGTGTGAAGTTTCACTGAAATCCATCAGGTAGTTTTTGAGGAGAATATCTTTAAGGAAAAGGTTTACGACACGGGGACGGACAAACGCACGACGGACGATGCGCCATGACAATAGCCCCATTTGCCTTCGGACAGTGGAGGTAATGAATGAATGAAACTGAAATATATCATTAAAAAGTGGGTACAATAAAAAACATTTTTTCTCTCTTTTTTTTTATTCTTCGATCATTGATTGAACTTCACAGTTAAGTTTTATCATGTCTGTCCCGGCGGGCTTCCAATTTAAGCTAAGACATGATATCGAATAAGGTCGAGAATGCCGACGATATACATGTATACTAATTAGAAACGAATCACTCTAGAGTAAAGAAATAATGTAAAGAACAGATCTACTTACCTTCAATTTTATCTCAATTTATTATCTGAAAACATTCCTTCGTTATTTTGTAAAAATACTGTCAGATTTGTTTTCTGGTGTCACGTTGATATTGTTTACTTTTATTATATTGCATTACAGATACGTGTTAACCCTACTCTGTCACCTCTACATGTAGATTCATGCTAATATTGCCTAATTCAATCATTTTAAAACATGTTATAAACACCCGAATAAAGTATGTCACACGTTTGATTCCCAATACACCGTTCGATATGGATTAACGGTAGTCTATTTTTAGATCTTTTGTCCCGCAATAGGTAGCATTCCTTACAAGTTTTCGTAATTTTAAAACGTATGAAAACTGCAGTTGCGCTCTTTTGATCGTCCAACGAGAGGCGTAATCTTAAGTAGGTTAGGAAGTTCTCAAATACAAAATAAGATTTCCATTGCAATACAAATTCAGAGAGGGGTTCAGACTCTTGTTTATACAGTGAACTTCATTTTTGTGCGTGTGTGGTATAATGACATATATAGACAACCCTTCTTCTCAAATCATAAAAAATGAGTCTAATATAGGATTAATTTACGTTTTTAGGGCGTTTACATTTGCAGAGACTCGAAAAATGATAAAGCATTTTGAGGTTCTCTGCAAATGTTAACGCCCTCAAAAACGCGAACTGACGATATTATTGCATAAAAATAAAGACTATAGTATATATTTAAACAGAGGTTGCAAAATAATTCATAGGAACGCTTTATAACAATCTCTAAACCATCTAATGAGCCAGAAAATAGCTTTTAGGATTGCATCGCCACTTTTGTTTCTACTGACGTTGCTTTGTAATTTTATGACGTCTCCAAATTTAACGCAGGAATAGGATCAACGTCTTTATTTATACTCTATATTCATGTTAAACAAAGAAACTGAATAGGTGTACAGACCCTGACTAAGGATATTTAAGTGAAAAAAGGGGCGTTAACGGCACGTGAATTTCCATATTAATCCACGTTTTCTTTCGTTTACGCCCGGGTCTAGTCCGTTAACGAATGCCTATAACAACCCGAAAACGAACATTTTATGAAATATGTGTTCCAGATAAAAGCTCGGGAAAACAACCAAAGCAGTTTCATACAAACAAATTTTCTTTTCTATTGTAAAATATACTACTCAAAAGTTGCAAGGACCACTTGTAATATTGAGGGTTATTTTTTTATCCTTGAATTAAATATCAGAAAGAAATGTTAATTTGAGTATAATATTGTGCTCAACATCGGATTGACGAGCCAATGATGTAGAGCAGTGCTTTTAATTTTATGTAGGTAATTAAATGCAATACCTTGGAGTACTATCATTCCAGAATAATGAATTCATTACAGATAAAATCACCAATGTCCCACGACATCTCGTAAGCCCAAACCCCCACAAACAGTTCCAAATTTTGATAGCTCTGAAAAAGCGTTGTGGAAAAGATATTTTCAGTTTTTGTAATTGGACAACGGTCCAGTGTAGAAACAGACCGTTTTTCCCATACATACAGTTGAGATACACAGATTTTGAACAAGTGTAGAAACATTTTTTTGAAACTTTGTAGACAAATGGTTTGGAACCGTGCAGAATAAGCATGACGTTGGTGAATAATATCGTCATGTTTTGACAGTAGTCGGATTATTATTTCAAATAGTGACATAAGGGAAATATTTAATACATTTTTCAATTCTTAAATTTTGAAACTCGGAGACAGAATTTGGAAAAATGTCGTGGATTAATGATTAGCATCGCAATCGTTATATCTAAAATTTCATTTCAAATAATTTCCCTATGAAAATTGTACAAAACTTCATTAGAATAGTCCTAAGGCCATGCTCTCTCAGATTTTTTTAAATTCTAATTTGGCATTAGACCAGGTCTTTAAAGGCTTTCAAGTCAACACAACATGTCGTCCAAAGGGAGGAATGTGAAAACTGTTACTCAATTTAGATAAGCGTAGACGATAAATAAATTTTGTGTAGGATAGGATAGGTTTTTGGGGTTTGGGCTTACGATATGTCGTGGGACATTGGTAATTGTTGTACTTAATCCAATGGTGTGAAACTTGGGATTACCGCTTCAATTTCGTTTTTTGCCAATCACGCTACTTTATCGATTAAATCCTTGTTGTGTAGTTAGCATCACGAGAAAGCAATAGAAAAATAAGAAAATTGGACGTTTTATGTTAGTTTCAACGTCTATTGTTAAACACCATCAGTGAAATTAATCTGTATTTTTGCGATTGAAAATGTACTTACATGTCCGCCATCTTGCATGTTTCTACATCGGACATTTTTTAATACACTGTAACGGGTAAACGTCTGCGGTACTGCAGTTATTCATGACTAACGCGTCTTGAGCAAAAACCGTAACGGTTTATCAGGTAACAATTTATTAAATTGATTTTGTCAAACAGTAATGGAATAAGTAAATTAAGTGTTGGTTTTGTTTTCCATGGAAGGTATATCTTAAATGTAACGCTCATCGATTTCACGAAAATGCCATGAGTCAAACCCTTTTTTTCTAATTTCATGAAAATGCACAATCGTGATAGAGATTAGATAAGTGATGCGCTCTCGCACTGACAGAACCCATTCACTAAAAATCTTTCAGTGGCTTTCCCGAATATGTAAAATAAATTTTCTTATCGTAACCTAAGCATCTGGCAAATCCTCTTTTTGAGGGAATTATCGGATATGTGATTTATTGAATGTCTCTTGTTACCATGCAATACTCCGCCCGAAACGTGGCTTTCTTTATTCCGTCTAAAGCTCAATGAATATATCTTATTGATTGTCCAATCTTTGTTGCGATTTCCATAAGCAATTGAAGGTTGATTTCAATTGATTTCCACCATATATGCCAAATTTAGCTTTAGAAGTTAAGAATTTGTGAAAATTTTGATAATGATTTAAAATGTGAATTAGAAGTTTTGGCTAGTATAAGTATGCCGTTCCCTGGATTTATTTTTTAGATTTTGATATCACTTAAAGTTAACGTAGACGAAAATATTCGTCCAAAGGAGGCTGAGATAAACAAAGAGCATACGTAAACTTCATTTCAAGAAGAGAACCACTCTCGTCCAAAAAACCACAGGCCATAATATACTTGCAGATGTCTTGAAAATGAAACAGACTACAATATCTGCCTACCAACCACGAAATCCGCGGCAATAGCGCAGTTGGTAGCGCGCCGGACTTCTAATCCAGAGGTCTATATTAGAACGGGTTCGATCCTCGGCCGCGGCACTTATCCTATCCGACATTTGTCTTCCACCAATGGGTAGATAATCGTAAACCTATGTGGAATAGCAACTGGAGGCTAGGAAAGGGATGTGGTGGTAGTACTGGTGTGAGAAATACCAGGAATCCATCGTTAGGTGCTCCAGTCGTCGCGATATAACTGAGAGATTGTTGAAAGCGACGTAAAACCCCAATTCAAATCAAAAATTCAAATCAAACCAACCACGATCCTGGAAGTGCAGCTAACAACCTTTGCTGGGATGACTCAAATCCTATAATGGAAGCATCAGAAATACGTTTTTATCAATAAGACAGACTAGTCATATGTCCAAATTCACTATAATGACTAAAACTCAACAAAATTTAATCAAGTTTCTCAGTTTTCTTTCTTTAAATTCCTCGCCTTTCGTTCCGTGTTATCCTTATTTACTGCCCTTTACCAGATTCAAACCACTGTTCGACTTCAAGACTTTGCTCACACTTTCTCATTTTTAGCACTTGTAAATATTTGTCAAATGAATATTTTTATAATATGAAGAAACTTTCGCACCTTTCACTCTCAAGTAAAAATTAAGCTCAATCTTATTTATAAGTGGTCCTTATCCAATTTGAGTAGTATATTATACTTGGTAAATAGAAGACTGACAGTCCTTTATATGATCAAAGGTTGTATATATGTTTAATGCGGCCCTGTTGTGAAGACCTATCAAATTGATTAGAAGTCGATATATCGATATATAATTTCCCTTGGGAGTTTATTGGTTAATACAATACTACACACTGGTGGTAGCTTTATTAGACATATGAACGTTGAACAACGTTAAAGGCGACAATTGCTGTGTTTTCATCCCTTTCTTAGACCACGCTTGAAGCGAATCGGCCAATCAGAGAGCTGTATTTCAAAAATATAAATCACAGATACAACTCCTAGCATTGTTTATACAGATATACAATGAAAGTGTGTCGTGCACGTGAATCTTGCCAGATTTTATGTGCCGTGTCATTTTAAGAAAGTGTCGATCATATTGTATGAAGTCTTTTTCCAAAAGACTTTCGACAGTTGTATACATGCAAAAGAGCTGCAATAAGTAACGATAAAAGATTCAAAAGAATAGTTTCGGCATAAATACGCATGATAGCAGTAATATATCAGCGAGTTTTGCTCGTTTTCGTTGTCCAGATATTGGGTTAAAATTACAGACAATGTTAGAAAAGCGTGGTCTAAGTCAGATAGACAATCTCGTGCCACGATAAATGGAAAATAGACACTCGCTGAAGCTCGTGTCTATTTCCCATATACCGTGGCACTCGTTGTCTATCCTATACAACGATTTCCTTGTTTTTCCTTAACACTAAAAGGTTCATTTTTTGAATGAAAAAAATTTAATGCACCGAAAGAAATACAGATTGTATTGAATTTCAAACATATATTTTGTAAATTGACAAAATATACTGATAATTGATATTTAATCAGCTTTTTCATTGGGATCAATTTCGCGTCAAAAAACCAACTTAAAGGTAGAATAGCGCATAAAGTAAGAACCTATTTAGGAGCTGAGGACAGTGTTGCACTTAACCATCCACAAAAAATTGATGTGGCTCCTCACGCAAAATGGTACCAATGTTAAAGTTAAAAAAAAATCGAACCATGTCAATTCCGCGGTCTGGTTTTTTGTTTGTAGTTGTTGTTTTTTAATCCTACCCTATGCTAGGCTCCCACTGCCGACCCGATTAACTCGATCGCCTCAACTCCCCGATAAAACCCGATTAAGCTCGACTAAAATGCATGTACACAATATCTTTGATATCTTTACTCGATCAGATACGACCCTTACACGAGTATTCACGGGCCTTTCGCGATCGCAACCCGCTGTCCATTCCGATGTCTTCTCGTTCATCCAGACCTTAACGCCCGTGTCACACTGACCCGAACTGGACAAAAGATGGTCATATGATTGTGGATTATTTAGTTTCAAGCGAAGGTTGTCCTATCTTGGCAAACGATCGACAACCGAAGTAAGGACGATGCATACAGACAACAATGCTTTTGCATTCGAACCAGACACGAAGATGTGAAATTAAGGTAAAAAAAAAATCTTACTCCGAGGCTTCACGAAGGCCTCACGATGGCTACAACGACATCGTGATGACGATACGATGCGTTCGAACTTTCTCACGAAGGCGTCATATGAGCTTCCGATGGTATAGGTTCTTCGATTGATCAGCAATTATTGGGGTAGAATTCGACTGACATTCAGTCTAAGTGCTGAGTGTTGATAGTGAACGGGTGTATGACCTCGACAAATGTGCCAACAGAAATTGATTAGGTTACTGTTCCTTTTGCTAAGATGGTAATAAGTTTAAGTAACTTATGTCTTTTTCTGAAATAATTATCATAATTTACAGGCTGTTGCCAGTTTGATGGGATGTATTTGTAATTCAAATCAATTTAATTGTTTAAAATGAAGTTACAGGGCCTGGTCCATTATACAAACAATTATAAGCATATAAAGACATTACAGTGGTGCCGTGTACATCTGCAAATGTAAAATAAAATTAAGTAGTCGACCTGGAATAAAAGGGTTCGCCATAACAACTTTGAAAGAGGGTCACCCTAGGATAATTCCTGTGAAGTTTGATTGAAATTCATCCAGTAGTACTTTAGACCGTACTTTGTTAAAATATGAGCCAGTTTTATCCAACAGTCGTGCAATTGCTTGTTCTCTATACAAAATGACCCTTTTCCACTATGTTTTGGCTACACCGCTATAGCTTTGACAGTCTTATGTTGCTCAATTGCTTGTGCTTATAAATAGGTTAATTTTGATATATAATATACCTGGACATGCTGCTTTTTCTTGGCAAATGATGTGCCTTTAAAATTTGGTCTCGAACACTTTACATGAACCTTAATGCAAACATTTTCCAATGTTGTGAAATGAAAGAAGTTACTAAGTCGTTATTTTCTACGTCAACGTTTGTCACGTATACGACCTACTCGCTCTTTTCAAATGAATCGTTCTTGTAAAAGCGTCGTCTGCAAATCAAAAGGCAGTGTGAAGATGTCAAAACGATTTCTCTCCTTGAAATTAAAGCTCTTATTTCCACGCTTCCTTTCAATTATTTTAACAGAAAAACGAACGATAATTTTCAACCTTTCAAAATCTAAAAAAATAAAACCAAGTCAATCGACATTTTGACCAAACTGGCTCATTGTGTTGAAATTTCAAACAGGTTCATATGAGCCATCTTGAATTTCTTGGTTATCCAGGCTACCGTAAGCCGCATTAATACCGTTGGCAGTCAGAAAATCAACTGATAATAACTTTATGTATATGTATACTTTTAAACCTACATAGACTATATTAAATATCATACAAAACGCTTAAGTAACTTAAATTCGGCCGTCTTCGCCCGTACCGTGATCCCGTTTCGATGCAATTGTTCTGTGCGATGGCTTTACGACGACATCTCGAGGGCCTCACGAAGTCGTGTTGCCTTTCTAAAACAATCGGGAAGCTTCATGGATCCTTCGCATCGCCGTCGTGGAGCGATGAGTGGCTGATTGCACCGATGCACACACGATGTTAAGACAAAGACGATGCGATTTGACCAGATGTCTTTACTATGGCATTACGAAGGACAAAAAGGATACACGAATTCGACACGACAATGAACCATCGTGTCTTCCTTTAAGAATTTTTTGGCATGTCGAAGGTTTTTCTCCTGCTCACGAAGTTGCTATCGAAGTCTCGGGAACTGAAGCAGCGGTCATACGATGGCTTTAGATGTCCTTACGAATGGCCCGATGTTATTACGATCAGGACAGATTAAGAATATTTCCTTTATCGTGTATCCATCTGATGTCAACTTCGGGACAATATGAAGTCTGCATTACTCGATCATTACCCGATCTCTTCTCGACCACCCCGATCTCTACACGATAGCTACTCGTTCTTTCCCCAACTACCATCCTTTCCATTTCCGCTCGACTATCCCGACCGATATACTACAAGATCGCTTCCAGACCAACTATATCTCTACACGACCGATTCAAGGGCCCCCCAGGTTATAAAACTTTTTTTCAGGCTCAACTAAGAATTTTCTCAATTTTTGATTTAAATAATTGTATTAAAAATAAAAGATAATATTAATAACTTGCTATTTATGCTATCTATGTTAATACATTAAAATGAGTATTAAAACAGAATTACGGCTTTAATCTCAAATTGAAATTTCTGAAAATTTTGAATTGAGAATGAGAAAAGTTTTATAACCTCGGGCCCCGATGTTCCCCGAAATAGTGATCGAGAATAGCCGAGTGTGATCGTGTATCAGCTCTATTTGAGTGGTACGAGGTCGGATATCCCTCAATTACAGGTCGAAAATGATCTTGTAAGGTCAGATAAAAGAAATCAAGTTGATCGCACTACACGTTTGGTTACGATTAGCTCGATCTTGCACCCGATCCATACACGGCCGCTTCCCCGGCGGCCGCTTCTAGAACAAATTTTCTACACACGAGGAATTTTGACATATCAGATATTCGGGTATGAAACTCGATCAATGCCGACCACACTCGATCGTCCCGACCTACCCCGATTACACATGCCGACCAAGCTCAATCAGTTAAACTCGGGCTTAATCGAGTTGATCGGATCTGCAGTGAGAACACAGCATTTACGCGTTTTCGTTAATATCCTTTTCTAAATGTTAAGTTTACTGATAACACTTGATTAGTACTTTTCGTGCACTGATATAATTAAGCTTATACGTGTATATCTGCCCTCATTAAGCGTTCAATGACGCTTAAAACTTAGAGGAGAAATTTCCCTCATTTTTGACAAGTTATACAATGAGTTACTATACAAAACAGCACTAGTAAATCGAGCAATTCAAGCCTTTCTTAAGAAAAATTCAAATTCAAACAAAAAGGGAGGTACATGTATTTTCGAGTGAGCTATTTACTTGACTGTACGCCGTATCATAATATCAAATCGGATTTGTCCAATATTTGTTTCACGATGCAGGGAAATAATTTATTCTGTGGCCTCTTTTCACCTCTATAATTCTAAATGGTTCTGTAACTAGCGGGTAATCGTTTTGTTCATGATACAAACGTCTCAGTATGATACTCAAAACCGACTGATCGTAGCGATGACAAGCACTTACATATTTTGAACTCATCACTGTAATATTGGGACATTTTGTTCGCGAATTTTTTGGTGAGATACAGTCTTTATCGAGAGCACATGCTACCCAGCGATTCACTATTACACGTCCAGCTTTACTGTTTGTAAAGGCAACATTGCCCGCCTCTATTTCACCGTAATACATAAACGGACAGGGATCTTCGTCAAAATATCTGAAGGTGTCCCTATGTGTGTGAAATGCGACATTTAATGTTGGTCCATACGTGAAGAATAAAGCTCCGTGTTTCTGTAGATACTGCAGTGGACGTTCAAGTTGGTTTGTCGTGAATCTAACACTACTATCAACCCACCACACATGGCCAAACTCTTGAAGTATATACTGTAATAGAAATAACTTATTACACGGAAAGGGCTAAGTATGAAAAGCGAAATGTATTGACCTTTGTAAGTCTACGTAAGCTGACTAGACTCGAACCGTTTCGAATATTAAGACTTTCGTATAGACGTTGAACTTTGTACGTAGAGCATTTTTGCCGCAAGGTTTCCTTAAAGGGTTCATCTACATCAACGTTACTCAACGTTTAATGAAAGAAATGGATTTGCAAATCAAATTTAACAAGGTTAATAAAAATAGCTTTCAATGATAATTAAGATATATTTTTACTTACGTTGATAAATGTGGGTACGTCACTGAGCTTAATTAGTTTAATGTACCCATTTAAACTTTAAATGTAATCTTGCGTAGGTTTTAACTAAAGACGAGCAAGGTTAAAAAAGAAATACATGTACTTACGTTTATGATGATGGGTTTAAATGCAAAGTTAGATAGATTGGCGACATGTTGTGGTAAATCGTTAAATGGCATCTTTCGAACTTCACAGCGACAGTATTTTCGCATCTGGAAATATTGACAATTAAATGTCTGGCAGTGCTTAAACGTAATAACGAAGGCGAAAACATGTTGCAGCTTGGATAAAATAGGGTTCAATAATTGTAACACTCTGGAAATTTTAACTACATTTCAAAAATACGATTCAAAATCCATTTATACGAAGTAATGTTAAAACACTTGCACAAAAACACTGTCAAATTATTTAGACATTTTAGAACTATTCATGTGACTCATTTCAACCCGTCACATAAATGATGGATTCATTCACGTTTATTTGGACGTCGCGGACGGTGATGCTTAACATTTGAAATTGCGAGCCTCCCGTTAAGTTCCATCTGCCATTTTTTCCAAACCTGTTGGTCAATTTCTATGTCTTTATACAAAAAAAAAAAACCAAAAAAAAAACCCCAAAAAACACACACACACAAGAAAGCATACTTTTAAAGTGTATTTGTTAGTTGAATTGAGGAAAATCAAATTTTCGTTGAAGTAAATTTCTTTATCACCAAATCTACAAAATAACGCCTGTAAAACGTAAAATGTTATTCGAGGGTAGATTTCTATAAAACCCCTTAAGGTGAACTAAAATGGCCGTTAACAAACAATTGATAAAGATGTATTTTAAAATTCAAAAGTTGTAAAACTTCAAATTTTAACGAAAAATCGACGTGAACAAGATGTGTTTGCGAAACGCTAATGCCCCCGTAACAGCATTTTTTTCAAAGTTTGACCTTGACAGATGACCTTGACCTTGTCACATGACCTTCACTTTGGTATCAGCAGATGCGGATTATTTAGATCTATCATCATGCCAAATATGAGCCTTGTATCTTGAATAGGCTTGAAGATATTGGCAATGTTAAGTTTTTGGGTTAACTTTTGCAGACAGACAGACAGACAGACGGATGGACGGACAGACAGACAGACAGACGGACAACGGTAGAACAATATGCCCCAGATCTTTCGATGCGGGGGCATAAAAATGGTAAAATATTCTCAATATCTTTATGAAAAATACATGAAATTTTGAGAATTTTAAAAAAAGTATATTATTTATTTCTAGTTCTTGTTAATGTGGTTAAAAATTATAATACAACATATGTATACAACAAAATAAATAAAGAAAATATGTGTGGACACAATTTCTTACATACGCGAATTTTATAGCCGGTTTTAAAAAAATTTCGCTGCCGCATTTCATAATCAAAACAATTATCAAAAATCATTCTACATTTTTGAAGTATTATTTTATCGCATAATCACTAGGAAATTTTTCGTAGTGATACGTTTAAAATTATCATATATCAAAAATATTCAGATTTTGCTGTGTGTACATACTTTTCCAAAACGTATCATTTATAACGTCTTTTATTTTTATATTGCGTGCTATGCAATCAAATATAAAAATGATTAAAGCCGATTGATATTAAAAAAGCTTATTAAAAATTCTGTCTAATTCGGAACATAACTTATATAGCAATTTTAGAAATTCAAATTCCCATGACAAAATCTACATACATGACAAAATCTTCATGCGATAAACAAGACGCTCTCCAGAAAAAAAATAACGTCTAAATGACAAGACGTTACAAAATGTTTTAAGCATTAGCATTATTAACGTCAGAATGTGCGTTCGTGAATAGTGAAAGTCCATGGGCCAGGAGGGGTCACCGTGAACCCCAAAAGGATCCTCCGACAATGGTATGAAAATGTTCATTGGACCTTTCTGAGTAAGAATCAAGTAATTCACATTCGACCCCCATGCTTTTCTCATCGGTTTAAAGATGGTCGACAAGAAAAATAAACATTACCTAAAGATAACTTTCGATGTTTCGTATCACATATCTAATTCTAGTGGTCCAAACTTCTGTATTTAGGGTCCGAAGTTTAATCCCTATCAATAATAGTTACATTCAAGATTAAAACATTCTCCATACGAGATGCCAGCCAGTTTTAGATTGAGTCAGAATCAAGATATTAAAGAAGTCGATATGTGGGGTTTCATTTGCTGATCAAGGCGGTTTTATAGATATCCGTCACGGAAAAAAACATATATTCCTTTCTTTGTGGGAGACAAATTACTCTTGTCATAATGACTTTTGTCAATTTTTGGATGAAAGTTGGCGCAGTCGGAGATCAAATTCACGACCCAAGGATTGAAAGCCAGCTGTGTTATCAAGCTAGTTGGCACATTCGGCTTATTGAATTCTGCGTGTTTAAGGCCATCGGTTTGGTGTAAATATCCAATTTCTCCATTAATATTTCAAATTGAAATACGTGTAATTGACCTGCGTGCTAGTTTACATAAAAACAAAGGAGCTATGATTAATTATCAAATATCAAAAATGCGTCAATAGTTTTTCCTCTGTGAGATCTCAAATAGCTGGTTAAAGTACGTCTTTCTAATTTCGAAACGATTATTTCCACTGTATGGAAACACTGTACGGTAGTTTGCAACGGTATATTCAAAATGGCGGATAGGCGTTTGTGAAAAAGTAAGTGTTCTTTATTTTTGTTCGATGTTGATTTAATCTGTCATCCTGTAAAATAATGACACCATTTACGCAATCAGCTTTGAATACATCATCCATCGTACATAATGATTAAACGTCCTATAGCACCGTCTGTGTGTAATACAGCTTCAAACATTGTGTTTTGATGACATTTAAAATTGAAGCGCAAAACGAAAGTAGAAATGGTCATATTTTCCCTTAAATGACCGCACCAGCAAAATCAAATGTGGCGGTGGATGGGAACAAGGTATCTCCCTAAATATGACCCAAAATGTATTGGATCTAGCCCCTTGTCTAGGAAATATAGACACTTGAAAAATTCGATGGTGTACGCTACAGTTAAAACCGAAACTAAATCGCTGTACAGTGCGGTATATGGATATATTTGTACTCACCGGTTTGAATTTCAAATGAAAAATCTGTACGCTACGGTTTATATAAATTATTTTGTGAAAATCTATCAACGGAATGAAGAGCACGAAAAGGTGAAAGGTGACTTTGATACTATTTAATCTTGCTTAATACTGCAGGAAGACGAAAATGATATTTTTCTTATTTTTATTTGTTTTGCCTTGAAATGAAGGAAACCGCCGAAAGAGTATCATTAAACACAGTTTTAAATTTAATTAAATGTTTCTACTCAATTCTTCTGTTCATCCTCGATGATTTTGTAAGATCCTGTACAAATCGTTGAAAAATTGTCGGAGTATATTTCAGACATTCTTCTCGATGATGTAATATTAATTTATGTTGTTTTTTTTGCATTAAAATGATTAAAAATAATTGAGAGAGTATCATTAAACACCATTTTTAATCTAAAGTTATGTTTCTACTTAATTCTATGTCTTAGAAAGTTTCAGTTTAGTAATCAAAACAGTTTTATAAGCTGGAACCTAGATTGTTGTTTCTGATATCATACGAAAAGCTTTCGTTTTTTTAACTTTCAGCTGTAGAAGCTTACAGTTAGAAGAAATCTTATCAAAATAAATGATTTAATACTCAATAGTTTAGATACACATAAGAAAATAGTTTTATTTCTTTTAGTTATCTCTTTAAGACAATTATCTTGTAATTTCCTTTCACAACATTTTTTAATTAAAAAGAATTTTAAATGTTTAGAGAAAATTCATGGAAGGATATAGTTTCCAAGCTGCGTATCTTTCCGCCCTTTCAAACATCCAATCTTCCAAAGTTATTGCTATATAGTCCTTGCCCTTGCCTTAAATTCCTTGATAAACTCCTTCAAAGGAATCTAGTATATATTTTCACCGTTCCAGACACAAAGTTATTGAAAAGATACATTTTTCTCGAATTCCTTATACCGTTATTGTTAAACACAGCGGACGTTTTTTAAAAGTGTTCTATTAGAAAAAGGAATTGGTTTATGTAATTTGGATAATTGATTTAACGCACACATAGGGGAGACTAGTATTTCGTCAATTGGTTGTGCATTGGCTTTTTTTAATTGAATTAATACAGTTAAAAGCGCGACTATTTCTTTCATACAGTAGTTCGATAGCACAATTAAGAATGGTCGATTTCACATGCCTTACCCGCGCTATTGACTGTCACGTGACATCATTAAAAGCATCCCCGTTGAACCAAAAGATAACTCTTAAAATCGCCGATAAGAATATTGAATTTTAAAACAATCAGCTATCATCCTAACTGTAGCGTACAACATCGAATTTTTATAGTGTCTATATTTCCTAGACAAGGGGCTAGATCCAATTCATTTTGGGTTATATTTAGGGAGATACCTTGTCCCCATTCACCGCCACATTTGATTTTGCTGGTGCGGTCATTTTAGGGAAAATATGGCCATTTCTACTTTGGTTTTGCGCTTCAATTTTAAATGTCATCAAAACACAATGTTTGAAGCTGTATTACATACAGACGGTGCTATAGGACGTTTAATCATTATATACGATGGATAATGTATTCAAAGCTGATTGCGTAAATGTTGTCATTATTTTACAGGATGACAGATTAAAGTAATGCAAAGCGGGGTATAATCGGCAAACAATTGTCACCGTTGTGTCAACTTTAAAGCAGGACTGATTTCGATAAGGCTTTGCCAACAACACTCTTTATATCTAACAAGTAAGATCATTTGGTGTGTGCGTTTTATTTATCGTCGCTACTGTAGCACATGCCAATATGAGCGACGCCCCCAGAAGACAGTTAGTTGTTACGGGGGATAGTGCAAGGGTACATGACATACTACTGCTGAGATCCGCCATGGTTCTTTAACGTGATCGGTCTCACGTGGCCTCATTTTAACGTCTTAACAGAAAGACAATTAGTATGTTAGTGTGCCAGCTCGGGAACCGAACCCAAGCGGTCGAACTTCAATGGTTTAAAACAATCAGCTATCATCCTAACCACCGTAACGCCGCTTTTAACATTTTTCAGTTTTTTTACATCATCGAGAAGAATGTCTGAAATATTGATAAGTTGTATGCCTTTGTTAAGCGCTTTAATCTTAGCGATGTGTACAGGATCTTACAAAATAATTGAGGAAGGACAGAAGAAGAAAGTAGAAACATTAAATTAGATTTAAAACGATGTTTAATGATACTCTTCCGAAGGTTTTCGTCGTTTCCAGGCAAAACAAATTAAAATATAAAAAAAAAACATATTCGTCTTCCTGCAGTATTAAGCAAGATTAAAAAGTATCAAAATCACCTATCACCTTTTCGAGCTATTCAATCCGTTAAAAGATTTTTACATGATTTATATAAACCGTTGCGTACAGATTTTCATTTGAAATTCAAACCGTCGAGTACAAATATATCCATATACCGCACCGTACAGCGATTTAGTTTCGGTTTTAACTGTAGCGTACACCATCGAATTTTTCAAGTGTCTATATTTCCTAGACAAGGGGCTAGATCCAAAACATTTTGGGTCATATTTAGGGAGATACCTTGTCCCCATTCACCGCCACATTTGATTTTGCTGGTGCGGTCATTTTAGGGAAAATATGGCCATTTCTACTTTGGTTTTGCGCTTCAATTTTAAATGTCATCAAAACACAATGTTTGAAGCTGTATTACATACAGACGGTGCTATAGGACGTTTAATCATTATATACGATGGATAATGTATTTAAAGCTGATTGCGTAAATGGTGTCATTATTTTACAGGATGACAGATTAAAGTAATATCGAACAAAAATAAAGAACACTTACTTTTTCACGAACACCTATCCGCCATTTTGAATATACCGTTGCAAACTACCGTACAGTGTTTCCATACAGTGATTTCTGTTCAGTTTCTTCCATTTTAAAAGATATTTATGCACTTTGGTAACCAATCCGGCTGCTGAAGATATGAAATATGTTCAGAAAAATGGACTTGTTTAAAGTGTTTTTATTTTTAGAATGTTAACTCTTCACTGTGTTCATTTCTCAGAAGAATGAAAAAAAAACTATTCTTATTGCGTTTACGAATATATGCTGTTTTATAAATAGGGTTGTGTATTTAGGTTGCTGGTTTTTTTCCATGGACCAATTGCGTTATTTCTGTAATTATCTCCCCTGCAAAATTTTCAGCGAAAGGGAAACAACATTGAATTCTCGGGGGGAGTCCCCCTTTTCTTTTTTCTTTGAATCATACAAATAATCCTGATTAATAAATCAATTTTGGGTATTAAAGAGATTCAATTCCAATCTTACTACATTTACTCTGGCTTTGAAATCTTTGAAAACTGAAAACTTGGGTCTATTTGAACCAAATATTTAAAGTTTTCGATGATTTCGTTTATCGAGTAATTTAGAATGTTTGTGAGTGGGATGCGCGTTATTTCACGATGTTATAAACCTTTTCCGATCGCCCTATTTTTTCCGCCAATGAAAGGTCGCTATTTCGTTTGAAATTCAAAAAATATATCCCATAATCTGACGATCTGCCCGAATAAGTGAGCTACGTGACTTTAGTTCATAAAGGGCGGGGACTACATTCAAAACTAGCCTGTGACGTCATAATCTTGTCTGATAACATGCCTCGTAAGACCCTTAACTGGAGTCGAATATTCATAAAAACGTTCTTTTGAAGTAATTCTTATACAATTTTTTTTATTAAAAGGAGGAGAAATTCTTGAATAATTTGTTTGCATGTTAATCAATTGAAGAATAGGTTGATATATAACTTTTTCTGATTATACAATAATTTATTTTTAAATTGAGGTAAAATAGAAAAAAAAACGACAGGGTTGAAACATCTAAATTCTCAGGGTTTTTTTTTTGCAAAAATAAATACTCTGGATCTTTTTAAAGACATATTAATTTAGTGATTCTGCAAAGTTCCCGGTTTTAAGAAAAATCCAATCCAAAAGTGCATGTTCTGTAGTGGATCGAGTCATGTGAAAGGTTGTCAAAGAAGGGGAAATAGAGTGGATTTAAAAAAAAGGAAACGACTTTAGACATCTATATTAAAAGTAAGTACTTGGAAAGGTACATGTAGGCAAAATAATTTAGAGCAATTTACAAAAGGCCTACTTATATGATTCTAGGGATAAAAAATTTGCAAAAACAAAGCGATTCGAAGTATGTTAGACCTTTCAAAGCTGACTTATATCGAAAGCTTATGTGATCCGTTGACTGACGTAGTATCGGTAGGGAACAAAAACTTGGCAACATCTTTTCAATGCGTTATTTACGTTGCTTGTTGCAAAAATTTTATTATTGACCATGAATATGAGGTGGTTTTGTTTGTAAGGGGTTCGACGTCGCTTTCAAAAACCTTTCAGTTTTATCGAAGCGGCTTTGGTGCCTATTAATGAATTCCTGGTATTTCAAACACCCGTACTACCAATACTCCTTTTCCTAGCCCCCAGCTGCTATCCCACATCTACGATTATCGACCGATCGCTTGAGTGTCGCCGTCAGGGAATCGAATCCAAGACCTTTGAATGAAAGTCCGCCACACTACCAACTGCACGACTGAATATGCCGAGATAGATAACCTTTTCTATGCATACAAAATCCCTAATAAGAGAGGCATGCTGTCCGCGAAAAGCTTACAAAATCCATTTGTTGCAACCACGAGGATTTGTTCACCGAATTTTGTCTCGCTTAATGATAAAATATTTACAGAAACCCGATGGTGATTAAACTCGCTCCTCCCACTTTTTGCTTCCCTCGATTTGATTGAAGAATTTATGACGCAACAAAAATGAGTGACATCATTGTTTGACACGCAACTCATTTGTACAGTGGCATTTACATTTTTTTATTTACATTGAAAAAAAAATTGAAAAATTATGGGATTTTCGTTTTTCAAGTTTTTTTTTTCATGGAATGATAAAAAAAATGCTAAAAACAAAATCCTCGTTTTACAAGTTTTTTTTTATATATAAACTAATCGATTAAAAAAAATGCGAAAATCAATTTTCGTTTTTCAAGTTTTATTCTATTGAATAAAAAAAAAGCAAAACACGAAAACTTAAGTCGTGAGCACGCGATAATTTGATCAATCGAAATCTCCCACTAAGTCGTGAGCACGATGTTTGTTTTTCGCATTTTTTTATTCTTTAAAAAAAGACTTGTAAAACGAATAGCGAGATTTTTGTTTTTCGCATTTACTTTTATTCTTTAGAAAAAACCTTGTCAAACGAAAATAGAGGATTTTGTTTTCGCATTTATTATTATTCTTTAAAAAAAGTTGTAAAACGAAAAACGAGGATTTTGTTTTCGCATTTATTTGTATTAACCTTAAAAACGAAAATCCCAGAAAATGAAAAAAATGTGCAAATGTCACCTCTATGCCACCGTACATTTGACCTATCATTATTTTACGAAAAAATAAGTAGATCGGTAAAACAGTTATAGTTCATTTCTGACAATTTACGCGATATAACCTTACGCTCCGCTTTAGCTCTCCGCTTAGGTTATATCGCATAAATTGTCAGAAATGAACTATAACTATTACTTACTTATACTTACTATTTTGTTTTGATGATCTGTCAATCCCAAATCATACACAATAAACGTCATGGTTGGAAACTTTGGTAGTAATACTTTGTGAATACTTCTGATCAATCCTTGAAGGACGGTAAAGAACTGTCTGTTAGCACCTGTTACCATTACAGGGTATTGTGTCTTTCTATCACCAGGTGTACGGTCGAATCCTAGTTTATGAACCCACTGGTTTGAGGCACTAAAGTTAAGAGTCTTTAATTTGTTTATGTTGTCATCAAAAGATCCGCTAAACCTACACCTCCGACCCCCTGTAATAGGAACAAATAAACCAATTGAGAGTTCTAATGGGAGGCTTTCCGTCGTGAATAATTATCAGAATCGGAAATTACACTGAGACATAATAATGAATATGACATTGAAACAAGGCTTGACCTGTTGATCTAACCCAAAACTGGTCCTTGCTTAGGTATGGTCTAGATATTATCAAGGTGAATATACTGAGTATAGTAAGTAACATCGTGATATTGACATTCACCTCGATCAAAACCAATCTAAATTGCTCACTTAGCGCTACATTAATTCACTAACTCATTCCGAACATTCACTAAAAACACTCCCAAACGCTCCGAAATCGTTTAAAAATCGAAATCGATCAAAGCTATCAAAATACCATTGAAATTTATCGAATTGTTCCACGGTTATTAAGGCTAATGAGGATTTTAAAGCGATTGATTGGTTCGTGAAGACACATAAATTGGACAGTTTATAGATTTTTTCAATAGGTGGTAATATGTATTAAATTTCATTCAGTCATTTAATATCATTCAACATGTCAATTTCACGATGTTTCTAATTGTAAGTTCAGAAAATCAGAGATAGCATTTCGGACTAAGCAGGGTTCAGGACAATAGAGCCAAAGTAATGATATACAGAATACAAGAAAAAGAAGACACAGGGACGACAGGGGCAACGAAGAAAATGTGTTTTTTTTCGCTTATCAGTTGTAATGGCCGAAGTATTTCTTCAAAGTGCTTCTTTCAGTATAAAGAACATAGAAATTGATGTACAGGTTTAGAAGATATAGCAGTTTGAACTTAACGATGGACGTACGTTTTCAAATGTTTTAGCATTGACGTTCCGCAAGATACTGGTGACACAAACGTCGACATTGTTAGCTTGTTTTTTTCCGCTAGAATCTATATTTTTCGTCGGAAATTAATGAAATATACACCAAACTTTGCAACAAACAATATTTTACATGGTAACTTGGTAGGATCCGTATTTTGTTGAATGTGCATAGGTTATTTTTCATTCTAAACGTATAAAAATATTGTAAAAACGACGCGTCACACTTTCCTCCGGTCTATGTCTCTCATTTTGCTGTTTTATGACTTGGCCGTATTTAACAATAATTTTATATCTGGACGAAGAAATAATGTTTCTGGTTTCATCGGTGTTAATTTTAAAATGCAGTTGGAAAAATTGAAGATCGCACGAATGATAGATTAAAAAGACAAGAGCTGTCCCACTTAAACGACGATATAAGTGAAGCCGCGTTCTTGTTTATACCGTTCTATGTAAAATTCTCTAATCATACTAATTTTCTACATTAAAAAATACGTTTTCTCTATAGAGAAGAAAAATGCAAGTACATTTATTTTTTGAAGCGCCGTTAAGAAGTAAAGCGAAAATACAAAAGTCACCAAAAATGTTCAACTGTCATTTTTTGACGTTGATAATTAAGAATTGCTATTTTCTACCTTAATTATTTATATCTTTAACTTGTTGAATTGAATTAAAATTTCCATAGAAAAATACATTTTCATTTCTCTTTACAACAATAATTTTCTTTTAATTCTCGGTCTAATAGTAATGATTTTATTCGTAAATACAAAAGTCACCCAAAAATGTCCAACCTACGTTGATTTTTCCCCGTTACCAAGCAAAAGCAGAATAAATATGATTAAAAACATTCGCATTTTATATGTTTGATTTGATTTTTAATTTAAATTTTATTACACTCGATTATAATAAATATAATAATAATTATAAGTGAGTAAATTAAAATGCTCCACGCATTTACGCATGATATATAGAAAAGAAGATGGAGATTCAAACTCCAATCAATATGAAAATTTAAAAAAAAGAAAAAATGAAAAAATGAATAAAATAAATAAATAAATATAAAAAGAAAACACATGATACTGTCATAAACTGATCTGTTTGAGAACATCCTATTCAGAAAACATTTTATCAAACTTAATAAAAAAAAGAACTAAAATATCAAATTTCTATTCAAAGTCAGATTTCTTCAATGGTAAGATCAATTGGTTAAAAATTACGCGATTTCTTTGGAATCATCTTTTAAATCTTAATTAAAAGTCCTTGATTTAGATAATAAGTTCAAGTCAATAATGTGAAAATACATATTACTTGTAAATCAAGATTTTATTTTTGAAACGTAAGAAATACTTGATATCTGAATTTGCGCATATATCTTTACTTCGAATGAGAATTTCAAAATCACATCGAATCAATCCTACTATATCATTAAATCTGTTCCTGAATCTTCGGACATCCGTGTCCATTTTGTGTTATTAAAAATACAACTTTTTGTATTTGGATCTTTGCAAAGATTTACAGCGTTTCAATAAAAGAAATATATCGTATGCAAATGTTGGCGTGAAGATAATATAGTACAAACGGAACGTTATATTCACGCCGACGTCAAAACTATTCGTAACGCAAAGGGTCACCAGTATCTTGCGTAACGTCATTACCGTGCGCGACGTCTATGTGCATTCATATTTTTATGAAAAATAGCAGTTCTTAATTCACTATTTTGTTAGTATACTGCACCGACAATTGTACACCATGTACAAACCAAAATGCAAGCGCTCGACCTGTAATGACGTCATTTGAAAATGAAAACACCATATTTCCAGGACCGCCGGAAATTGAATGTGCCGAAAACATCATGGGTGGGATAATATGATGGGAAATAGAGAAAACGCCAAGAATGTCATTTTCTCCCGAATCTATATAATATCAGGGTCTTAAAATAAGATCGATGATTTATTGATTAGAACATTTGATTACTAAACATGAACTTTCTACATTCATGTATTGTTAAAATATGTTCGTATGTAACTGCTGGAGATGCTTATGAGATGTAAAAGCTTAGAACTTTCTCAAAAATTCGTTTTGAGTTAGAGTCCTATTAGTTAACAAAATCAATTGTACATTTTCATTATCACTAAATAGCGCAAGGACATTAGTTGTAGGGGACCAAAAGAGTGAGAGGCGTAGACCCTATATTGAAAGTACCTGATCACATGCAATAATTTTGTATCATTTTCATTTGTAACTCATCAGGGACCATCTTGAAAGTGCGTAAAGTGTCCGCGCAGACTGACTAGGGTCGAAACCTTTCGCACTTTACTATTTTTCTGAATCTAGAATAATCGAACCTTCCTATATTTTTTTTAAAAAAAAACGACCTCTGGTTGGCCTGTACAAGGGTCGATATCTTTTTCAAATATCTATTTCAAGGAGGTCCCAGATGGTCCCTTTTCGCGTGACGCGTCATATTTGGAGAAATGATGTACTGTCTATATGTACATATATGTATATATGAACATGTATAAGTATGAAAATAAAAAAAAATCGTTCATAACCCTGAAAGATCATTTGTCAACCTACTTCTTTCAGTATCTTCATTTTCTTATAGCAACATTTGCCTTGCATTCATTTTGCAAAATCTTTGCGAATGATTAAAATCTGTATTCCGTTTTGAATGTTAGTTCATTTGCAAAGCAGGGTACCAATTCTTAAACGTGTTGCAAATGTTTAATTTTAAACGAACGACAGAGCGATATTTATCAAATCCGATTTAATATATTTCGAATGCATTTCCGTATACACAAATCCATTATTCTTTTCCCAATAATGATGTAGGATCATAGATTAACAATGGTATACAAACCTTCTCGACTCATTGTCTGACTAGCGTTTTGTAAGATCACATGATCTGTAACGTCCTTTATCATTGGTGTTGTTAGTTTATGAATGTGTGGTGACTCTATTTGGCCTATGCCAACAGGGGGATATTCGCCAATATCTTCATTCGATTGTGAATATAGTCCCAGGAAAATGATAAAGAGAACAGCAATGTATACCAGAACAAGACGCTCTTTAGTCCGTCGGCCTGGAAAAATGAAATAACTACAACTAACTTGAAAAAACAATCGAAAATTATTCTACAAGAGAAATAACACTAATCTATCTTTCACCCCAAAATTTGTAGACCAAACCATTTAGGAAATTCGTTTAATCCATCAATTATTCTCTTCAACACTTAAAAATTCAGAAATCAAAAATATCTCGCGCGCACGAGGCGAATAAAGTAACGCAGAAAGACATTTAGTCAAAATTCATCTTTCGACAATATAAAGCGCTAAAATTCTACACTTCTCGCGTGACATTCGTTTGTCACGAAAATACGAGCAAAAACTGAATTATGTAATGAATTTTGAAACAAATTTAAGAAGGGCTTTTCAAACTTCATTTCAATGTTCATATCATTTCATTGGTTGTCAAATTCGACACGTTCATTGTAGTCTTTTTGACTCAAATACACATTTGATGTATACACTTACGAGCTTTTTCTAGCAGACACACACGATTTTGGTAAAAATTCTATACATAAACGATGCATTGTTGGAAACTACGGAAAAGCGATGCAACGGTGTGACAAGGCATTTTCAGCCTGACGCAACACAATTTTGTCAACTCTCTGAACCAGATTTCATAAAAAATACCCATTTTTATAAGCAAACGAAATCTTCAGTATTTATTTTTTATTTTAACATGTAACCTTCGTCTGTTTTAGTAGTAGGCCTATCATTCCGAAAAGAAGGATTAGGTTTCGACCAACGTAAAAATATCGAAAGTTGTACCAGTTTTGTGCAGTTGTCAAAACACAACGTGAATTTGACAATCAATCCGGTCAAAATAAATTAAAAACCGTTCCATTCATTGATTCATTCATTTATTCATTCATTTTAAACACTCACTTTCATTTAAAAGCACTCTTAATCGTTCAAACACTCTTCAAAATATTTCATAATGATTATTATTTCGATCAAACCATTGCACAATTTTATGACCAATTGTGGATTCAAAACGGTATTTTGGTCCGAAAAGGTACAAACAAGAGGCCCAAGAGGGCCTGTATCGCTCCACTGGCTTTAAAATCTTTAGACTTTCATTAAATAAAGCTTTCTTTCAAATGAATACATTAACACTCCAAAATTTCCTAAGACCTATTTAATAATGATTAACTGGTTCTGGTCCATATTGCATCAAAATACTCAATCACAATGAACCTGTAACCCTTTACCCATCTTATTAAAACATAAGGTTCAAAAGGAGATGTTCTAAGATTTCAGGCTCAAAATAGGCCCTGCCTGCCACGCCAATATTTATCGACCAATCAAAATTTCTTGAACAATTTAAGTAAATAGTCACCCAAGAAACATTCTGGTAAAGTTTCATTGAAATTGGCTGAGTGGTTCCGGCGAAGATAACGTTCAAAGATTTTGGCCTCCAAATAAGCCCCGCCCTGCCACGCCCATATTTATAGACCAATCAAAATTTAGCAAATATTGTTTGAAAAGAGACATTCAAGGAACATTCTGGTAAAGTTTCATTGAAATCCGCTAAGTGGTTCAGGAGAAAATGTCATTCAAAAATTTTGGGCTCAAAATAAGCCCGCCCTGCCAAGCCCATATTTATGGACCGATCATAAATAATTCTTTAACAATTTAAGTAAAGGGTCACCCAAGGAACATTCTGTTGAAGTTTCATTGAAATAAGCCCAGTGGTTCAGGAGGAGATGTCGTTCAAAGATTTCGGGCTCAAAATAAGCCCCGCCCTGCCACGCCTATATTTATGGGCCAATCAAATTTTCTTGAGCAATTTAGGTAAAGGGTCACCCAAGGAACATGCATGCCAAGTTTCATTGAAATCGGCGCAATGGTTTTGGAGGAGAAGATTTTTAAAAATTTCAAAGTGAAAAAATGCCACGCCCTGCCACGCCCATATTTGGGGGCCAATCAAAATTCTTTGAACAATTTAAGAAGAGGGCCATCCAAGGATCATTTCTACCAAGTTTGGTTAAAATCCGCCCATTTGTTTGGGAGAAGAAGATGTTTAAAGAAAAAGTTTACGTACGGACGCACGCACGCACGGACGCACGACGGACACTCCGCCATGACAATAGCTCGCTGACCTTCGGCCAGTGGAGCTAAAAACAAGAATATACGTTTTTTTCTATCTTTTTTATAAGGGGTTTATAAATAATCACCTATTTCGTCCAATTTGGTCAAAATTAGCGATATGTATTACCTGTTTTAAATTTGATTCAATACTCACTCAAAATCATTCCGACTACGCTCCAAAATCATTCAACTTGCCAATTTCAGGATGTTAGTTACGTCTTTTCCATCAATCTGTATTGTAATGGATAAATGAAGACAACTGAATATGGGTTGCCGACGACGACAATATCCCAATTGCCCCGGGAATGTATCTTTAATTATCCAGTAAAGCTTAAATTTGTATAACAACGTGAAATTGACACTTATCCCGATTAAACTATTCTAAATCGTTCGTTTTAGCGCTCAATCCAATGCGTTATAAAAAACACCTCACGATGATAATTCATAAAGGCTCCCAAGTCTTCCTATAGCAAGGGCGTGACTATGCGTACTAAAGATAAATCCTCTTTCGAAAGGTGTCGTTGATGAATGATCCTAACGTCGAAACTACATCTTATTCAAGCTGTTGTTACGGCGTTTTGATTATTCCCCAACGCTCAAATCATCGAAAAGGGGAATGGGTGGAGAACAATTATCTTTTTCCAGTCCACATATCGCCTCTATCCCATATGTTCTATATTGGTCGCCTTCTTTTGACCTTCCAGTTACGCCTATGTAAAGCATCCACAACCTCAATTACCTCGATCAAATTATTCCGTGATTTCAATTGGACTACGTCGATTCGGATGCGACTTATAGGTCCTCGAAGACAATGATTTCTTTTACAGAAAAAAATCGCAGGGTTTTACTTAAAGATGGATAATAAATTATCGTTACATTCGATCACTTTAAAAGAATATGCGACAATTTATTGACCTACCCTCTTATTACATCAAAATTAAGCCGTCCAACTCTTCGAGCTTCATTTCATAGTCATTTACCCTGTGCATTACACGACGTCCGACGGCGACACTCGTCCTCTCCGACTATTTGTCTTCCACAAATGGGTTGATAATCGTAGACCTATGTGGAATAGCAGCTGGATGCTAGGATAGGATGTAATGGTGGTACTGGTGTGAGAAATACTAAGAATCCATTGTAAGCCGCCGAGACATAACTGAATGATTGTTCAAAGCGGCTTTAAAACCCAATCAATCAAACGAAACTATTATACGATGTCCTTAACTGTACCTAATACATGTAAATGCGTGTATAGATGCTCGAGTTTGAGTGAGTGATCAAAGGTCAGTTTTGTCTATACACGGCTATAGACAAAAGTGACCTTTGATCACTCACTTAAATTTGTGTATCTATATCTTCTCGTGTTATAATGTTATCCAAGACGCGGGACAGTTTTATCCTTCACGATTTACTGTACTTCACCCATAACATAATGAATGTTAGATTGAAAAAAAAAATAAAAGAGAAAAAGAGAAGATAAGGGGAATACTTACGCAGAATAAACAAATGCGTGCGCATCATCGGCATAGGTTTGCATTAATCCACATTTCCAATATAAATCACGTGAGAGGAAGCTTTACGGATTTTTTAATAAAAAGGAAATAAAACAACAATTAAGGTATTAAAAGTACATTACTCTAATTATTTGTACATTTTACAGAAATGTCGACACTTTAAGCAATTATCCCTCAGGCGTATTTTAATATCTGTCAAATTATTGAAGTTGTTTCCTTGAAATACTGATTAGAAGGCGTTTTTCATTTCAACACATCTTAAGTTTTGTACATGTAGGTAACATTGATGTTTAAAAAAGAGAAATACCGGCTACTTTGTTGCGTTCGACAAATTGACCTCACAATTAATTCAAGCTACGATCATGTTTTCGTTCAACTGCGGAATAATGGTAGCATCTAGTGCTCATATATGCCTATTTTAACATCGAAATGTTTCATTTAAAAGTTGAAATTGACCTCAAATGTTGATAAATTAAACTCATTGATCAAAACAATAATGTAATTTGTCTATAATAAAAACCTTTATTCGTTTAGCCAAATAACTCGCAACTGTTTTCAAAGAAAGAACTTGTACGGAATACGGCGCTAAAAACGAAAAGGAACATAGAATCTGCACAAATCAAAAGTTTGGATCCTACATTTTTGTTATTATTCGTCAAGAAGACACACGAAGTTGGACAAGGATTCAAACAAATGGTCGATTGTTTATAAATTGTTTCCCGCTTTGCATGCGAGTGCAAAAGTAAAGCGGGGAACCATTTCATAAATATTTCGCGGACGTTTTCTTCCATACCAACGGTCAGCCATTCTTTCCGACTATTTGCCGCCAAAAATGTGTTTGATAATTGTAGATGTGTGTGAGATAGCAGCTTGAGGCTAGGAAAGGATGTGATGGTTGTGCTGTTGAAATACCAGGAATCCATTGTTAGGTGCTCCACCTGCCGCGATATAACTGGAAAAATGTTGAAAGTGGCATAAACCCCCCCTTCAATCAATTTATACCAACGGTTGTAGTAGTACCTGGATAGTACTTTAGACTGTCTTTTGGTAAAATATGAGCTAATTTTATCCAACAGTCATGCAGTTGCCTGTTCTATACAAAATGACACTTTTCAACAATGTTTCGGCTGTGCGGCTATAGCTATGGCAGTCTTAAGTTGCTTACATGTGTGTGCTTCATTTTGATATAGATAATATAAGTGGACATGCTGCTTTTTCTTGACAAATGAAGTTTCCTTAGAATTGGGTCTGAAACACTTTACACGAACCTTAAAGAAGTTCGATAATTAGTATTTCCTGTAATGAACCTGTTCTTTTCGTTCGGCGCCGGTTACCCAAGTGCTTACGGACTTTGCAATTACAATTTATAATTTAGCTCTATGTTGTTTTTGTTGCTACATGTATGTTACAGAATGGTAACAAGGGAAATAGGATTTTCTGCGTTAAAGGTACGAATTCGGAGAAAAATATTTTCCCTATGCAATATAGTGACGTAACAACAAAAGTTGCCGGTCACGTCAAAACAGGCGATACGTTTACAAATGAAAATACTATATTAGCTACTAAAAGAAATTGCACGTATATATTTGGCATCAAATAAAAGGTATATGAAAGTGGATTATTTTGATATGTCTTGTATTAATTTTATACATAGGAAAAGAAATGTAATGGCCAATAAAACCCAAAACATACACAAGAAATGACGCCGTGTTTATTCAGTCTTTTAATTGTCCCACTTTACGCGAAAAACGTCATAAATAAACCCGTGATGTTTTTCTTGCATATTTTTTTTACTTAGCATCAACATTACATAACTTAACTTAATATTCAAAATACATCTGGAACATATTCAGCAAAAATAAAAGCATTCATCAAATCGTAATGCTGGTCTTAAAATTGTCACTGACGCTTTTTTTCGACGTTTGAACGTCAGGTCAAATTATTTATTTAAGTATTTCTAAAATATATCTCGCCCTAAGAACCAGACAAAATCTTGTATAAAAGTTTAATTTCCACGAATTCGACCTTAATAAATTTATTCACCGATGTTTGATGCGAAAATTTTATGGTTTTAATAAGATTCGGATACAGTTTCGCTTCGGTACGGATTTTGCTTTCATTAGTTTTCGTCTTACCGCTCTCGCAAATTGATTGTAGAGACGTCGCGCACGCTAATGCTTTAACATTTTGTAACGTCGATTTGCTATTAAGACGTTATTACACCACGTACTTTTCTAAAGAGCTTCTTGTTTATTGCATTTTGATTTTGCCATGCGTATTTATTTTAAATTGCCATGCAAGTAATATACCGAGTAAGACAATATATATTTTTTCCCGCAGGAAGCAATTTTATCATATATTAGCTTTAATCATTTTGTCATTGATTGCTCAAAAAAGGACAGCGCGGAATGTAATAACGTCAGACGTTAAAAAAACAAAACGTTTTTGTAAAGTATGTACACACAAACAAATCTTAATATTTTTTTACATTTTCAAATGTATCTATACGAAGTTTTTTCCAGGTAATTGTACGAAAAATAATATTTCAAAAATTTAAAATAATTTATGATAATCATTTTGATAATGTAACGCTGCAGCGGAACATTTTGAAAACTGGCTTTAAAATTCGCGTAATGTAGAAATTGTGTCCACACAGATTTTCATTTTTTATTGCGTTGTATATTGCGTATTAGTATTTTGGACCACATTTTCGAAAACTAGAAAAAAATAATATTTTTATTTTGAAATTTCACAAAATTTTACCAATTATTAAAAAAGGTATTGAGAAAACTTTGTGAAATTTCAAGCCGATTTTTCGCTAAAATTTGACGTTTTACAACTTTTGAATTGTTGAATAAATCTCTATAAATTGTTTCTTATTTCTCTGACAGATGTTTTAGTGCTTATTTAAAGAAAATGAACCTTGTCGCGCAAATATAAACATTCTCAACATTTTTCACGAACTATTTTACGCATTTTAAGGGTCTAAAGGAAATCCACCAACACATAATTTGTTACGATTTACAGACGTTATTTAAGAGTTTTTGTGGCAAAGAAACTTAATTTAACGAGAATTTGATTTTCCTCAGTTCACGTAACGAATATTTTTTAAAAGTATGCCTTCTTGTTGTTCATTTGGTACAAAGAACACAGAAATCGGCTAACAGGTTCGGAAGAACAAGAGGACCAAGATGGTCCTAGATCGCTCACCTGAGTCTCTATGACCCCTGGGACATCACATTAATTAGATAGGCAGATGTCAAAAAGAACATTTTCAGCGAAGAGCAAGACAGATATGCCTTTTTGCTCTTTGATTCTATGTAAAAAGGGATGCACCCGGGTGGACCCCAAAAGTGACCCAAGGGTCTTGAAATGAACAAACTAGGAAGAGGTCCATAAGATGATGCTACATTGTAAATATAAAAGCTGTCTGCCTTCTGGTTTTAGAGAAGAATATTTTTGAAGGTTTTCCCATTTTCACCCATCATGCTCAGATGAGCTGAAAGGGATGCACCCGGGTGGAGCCCAAATATGACCCAAGAGTCTTGATATGAACAAACTTGGTAGGGGCCCACAAGATGATGCTACGTACCAAAAATGAAAGCAGTGTGCCCTCTGATTTCGATTAAAGAAGATTTTAAAAGATTTTCGCTCTTTGATTCTATGTAAAAAGGGTTGAGCCGGGCAAAGCCCAAACATGACCCCAGGGTCTTGATATGAGCAAACTTGGTAGAGGTCCACTAGATGATGCTACAAACCAAATATGAAAGCTGTCTACCTTCTGGTTTCAGAGAAGAAGATTTTTGAAGATTTTCATTTTTTTACCCTTCGTGCTCATAAGAGATTAAGGGATGCACCCGTGCAAAGCCCAAATATGACCCAAGGGTCTTGTTATGAACAAACTTGGAAGAGGCCAACTAGGTGATGCTACACACCAAATATTTAAGCTGTCTGCCATCTGGTTACAGAGAAGAAGATTTTTAAAGATTTTCGCTCTTTGATTCTATGTAAAAAGGGTTGGGCCCGGGCAAAGCCCAAATATGACCCCAGGGTCTTGATATGAAGAAACTTGGTAGAGGTCCACTAGATGATGCTACATACCAAATATGGAAGCTGTCTGCCTTCTGGTTTCAGAGAAGAAGATTTTTAAAGATTTTCATATTTTCACCCTTTTTGTTAAGGGTAAAGGGAAAGTTAAGGGTGGATTTCATTTATTTGAACTACTTTGGTAGAGCTTGACCCAAGGAACATCCCTGCCAAGTTTCATCAAGATTGGCCCACTGGTTTAGGAGGAGAAGATGTTTAAAGAAATTGTGGACGACGCACGACGGACGACGCACGACGGACGACTGACGACGGACATTCTACCATCCCAATAGCTCACCTTGAGCACTTCCTGCTCAGGTGAGCTAAAAAGCAGATTGAACTTGACTGGAGACGTACGATTTCAAATGTTATGAGACGTCGCTGTACAGCCTAAAACAGCACATTATTGTACATCATTTTAAACCTTTTGAAAAGCCCCATATTATAGATACTAAATTCTGATACCCATGGCTGTGAAAAAAAATAATATCGCTTTTACTTTATAAAAAATCGCCAAAAAGCGCATGTAACGCGTAACATGCTTCCTTTTTAATACATGTTCAAAAAGCTATAAAATCGCGGATACGCTTTTTATCATCGTTAAATTTTACACACAGATACTAAGAATACTTGTCCTAATGCAGTGTGAATTTTGAAAAATTCAAATATAATTTTGCGAAAATCTCTTCACGTAAATAAAATAGGGGAAAGTGTAACGCTGCTAAAAATGGAGCAAAAAATGACGACTAAAATATTTCAATGTAAAAATAATCACACGAAATGAAGGAAATTGTTAAATCTAAAAACATTTAAGAAAATGGCCAGACTATTATTTCTTCAGTTTGAATTTGGTTTATTTGCGTGTTTTAATTAAATACAAATTTTTCTTTTGAAAAAGTCTGAAAAAATGTCACGCTTTTTGAAATTACGTCATTTCTTTCGCACCATTTTCGCGAGGAATATATAAACTCTTATTAAATGTCGATTAAATTGAATAAAAATTAAACTAGAGAAAATGGTCAGTCCATTATTTTCAAAAATGTATAACAATCTCTATTTTGTGAATTTAACGCTAAATGCGAGAATGCTGAAAAAGTCTAAAAAATGTCACGCTTTCTCATTTTGATGACGTTTTATGTTGCGAGTTTCGCGTTTAATAGATTATTTCGAAATTATTGGCAGAAAAATGATATAATAACCGGTTTAATTCAAATAAGAAATTCTCCTAGGTTTAGATGAGTTTATAGTATAGAAAGACCAACAATACTAAGTCTTTTATCTTTTTTTAAATTTCTTTCCGACTATTTGTCTCTCACCAATGGGTTGATAATCGTAGACCTATGTGAGATAGCAGCTGGAGGCAAGGAAAGAATGTGGTGGTTGTACTGGTGAGTGAAATACCAGGAAACCATTGTTAGGTGCTCCAGCCGCCGCGATATAACTGAAATAATGTTGAAAGCGGCATTAAACTCCATTCAATCAATCAATCAATCTTTTTTTAAATACCGTTTTAGTTATTCGGAAATTCAATGCTTTTGTTTATACAAAAGTGATTTTGTCACGTAAATAAAGAGCGTCTACATCCTGAAAAAAGTTGATACAAACCTGAAAATGATAGTTATTTACATTTTTAATCACCACATTTTGATATAATTCAGAATAAGGCATATGGTTGTTTCAAATGAATCGATTTTTTCTCCAATTTGACGCTGCAAAAATAACGTCAAATTACGTTACACTTTATAGCCCCAGTTCGCTGCGACGTCTCTAAGCATTACCGTGCGCGACGTCATATTGAATGTGGTACAATCCATATTTCTGTAAAATGTTAACATCTTTACATTGAGTGGATTGCAAGTTATTGTATATTTAATAAAAGAGTGACCGCATATAAACCAGTTTCGCCGCTTTTACTTGAAAATCATCCAGTAAACGTTATTTATAAACGGACGTCATTTGTTACAGTTATGACCACCAACTTTTGCCGTTACGTCAGTAAGTAGCACGTGCTACACGGGTATTGAGCGATGAGTATGTCAAAAGACCTATTGCGTTACCGGTTTTCTCGTCCGGCGTCCGTCTGCCTGAGTGGCTAGCCGTTCGTATGTTAACTTTTGTTTGTTAACGCTCTTCGAGTCCACAGTTTTTATCCGATTGTCTTCAAACTTGCTCAGAATGATTGTTCTATGACAAGGATGGTTCCTTTCGAAAATAGACAGATCTGTCAATTGTTTTTGGAAAAAGGACAAAATGAAAATACATGAAAATTTAATAAGGAAATCCTCGTTAACGCTCAAAAGTCCCCAGTTTTCATTCAATTTACTTCAAACTTGCAAATGATAGTAGTATCACAAGGGTCATTCATTCGAAAATTTGTCTAATCTATCAAACATCACATAAAAAGGGGCAAAATACAAATAAATGAAAAATCTATTTAGTAAATTCTCGTTGACGTTTTAAAGTCCACAGTGTTCATCCGATTGTCTTTTAACTTGCTCAGAATGATTGGACCATCACAACGATGGTTCCTTTTAATTAAGTCTACAGTTTTCAACAGATTGTCCCAGAGCACAGATAGAGGGGGTATTTGGGATTTTAGATCAAAGTATTTCAAAAGTCAAGGCACAGACCCTTTGTTGTTGAAACTCATTGTAATCGTCTTGTTGAGACGATTAAAATGAGTCCCACAACATTGGTTTTTATTGTAAAATAAAGACGGCTCTACCCCGTCTTATCTGTACCTCTTTTGTCCTTAAACTTGCTCTGAATGATTGTATTATAATATAACAATTATAGATCCCTTTTAAAATATTTCTGATCGATTGAGCGTCACAAGAAAAGGGGCCCATATTTGAAATTGAATTTTAAGAATTCGTTGTTAATACTATATTATATATGCATGGAAGTAAATGAAAATTACATTTACTTTAGTTTGATTTTTGTTTGAATGGAGTTTTACGCCGATTTCAACAATCTTTCAGTTATATCGCGGCGGCTGGAGCACCTAACAATGGGTTCCTGGTATTTCTTTCACAAGTACAATCATTACATCCTTTCCTAGCCCCCAGCTGCTTTTCCACATAGGTCTACGATTTTCAAGTATTCTACATCATATGACTATGTCTTGTGATTTTATACTGCGTCATAGAAAACAAGGCCTAAATGTAAACTTTCTTATTTACAAAACTTATCTTTATTGATGCATCATCAAACGCACGCTATTCTGCACATTTGTGTAACGTCAAAACGACGTCGTTCTCGTGTAATTGTTTTATACGTTGCGTAGGATACTGAATGGCCAAATGACATCTAACTTCACTCAAGCTTGGGTACATGTACGCGTGAAACTAGCAATACGCCATTTGTTGCGATTGATAGATAGAAGAGAAGATAGAGCTTTGATAATGATCCGATACTTTTAAAACATCAAAATTCCCTACTGGCACGATGAACGAAAAAATGACGATTTTGGCAAGTAAAAACGCCCACGATCTGGCTGTTTTGTTTAGCGTTTAAATTTTATGCAATAAAGAAAGAAACCTTTACCAGGCAACCGTATTTAAATGTCGATTTTTTTACAGATATTTCTTCGTTTTCAGACTGCCGAGTACAGATTTCGGACAAAAATTATTTACTAGTATACGTGTTTCAAAAATGGTTCGCGAGTCTCCGAATGTTGTGCTACTCTTCGATTTCACAGATTTTTAATAGCCGCATATCGTTCTTATGACTCCAAAAGATCGTAACTGCATCCGATCAAAGTTGTTGCGCGCACTTGTTTTGATATAAAATCCGCATCAGAAATGATGCCTATTGATTGCTTGTGCACATTTGAAATGGCCTACCTGCTGCAAAAATAAATTTAACTATCCCGTTTTCCCATATTTCAAAATCCGTAACGTAGCTACAAGAGACGACTAAATCATGAATTTATCCTAATTATAAAAAGGGTTTGATATCTTCCGCGACAAATGTAAGGCGAGTGCAAGCCCCCAAAACTCTGCCAAAAATAGCCGTCGGCGTCTTTGATCCCCTGTTCATCCTCTGCGCGAAATTAACTGTTCCTAGTCCTTTACCTCATTGCGAGACTAAAAGTTTATTAATTTTGCATTTTTTGGTCACATAGCTACTTGGATTTAATTTCGGATTATTGAAGCAATGATTTTTGGTATATTCTTTTCATTCAATTGGTTTGTATTAAATATAGTATTTTTGGATAATATAGTTATATTCTTGTTTCGGACAAAAATATTATCTATTCTTACGTCAGTAAAAATGAAACGCCGTTATTACAACTGACTTAAAGTAACAATTATGCACTCGTTCTATTATTGACATCCGATTTAGAAAATATGTTATGCAATCATTCTTTAAAAAAATGAAATCTGATTAAATTATGCATGCAGTGACTACCATCGTCTACATAAAGAGATATCGAAAGTCCATGCATTATCCGATCTCTAGTTTGCATTATCCGATCTCTAGTTAATCTCGTAAATTTAAATTCCAATTGGTCAATCACCATCATTTCGGTATTCAGCGAAGGAGTTGCAGGAATTTTAAAATTTTTGTTAGTAAAGTATGGACGTTTACATCAGAGAGAGTGAAGCCTTTTTTCTCAAATCGGGAGTTGGACGATTATTATAGTTATCATTTTGCTTTCCGAAAATCGGCCCGAAAATGGACGATTTTAAGCGGTGAATTCGGGATGAGCGTTTATGATATGGGCGATTATTAGAATAAATACGATATTCTGTTTTACAAAAATATTTTCTCGTTTAAAACATCTTGCGGAATCTTTTCAATTATGATGATGCATTACTTTAAACCTTATTCTTATTTTTTTTTAGCTAATGCTTATATGTATGTCTTACAATAAACGGCCTATCATCAAGAAAAGACGTTTTGGCAATTACATTTTGACGTAGGGTAGAAATTATGTATTTTTTCTGGGGTCAAACGATTCTTGTTTCTTCAGGTTGGAATGCATAATGTTGAATACCATTTTTAAAAGCTGTTCATGTACTTTTCTCCACAGATATAATTATTTTTGGCTGATAAAGACGAAAACATTTAGAAATCGATTCTTAAAGCCTCCCTGTACAGTTTGTATAGAAAATGAACGTCGGTAGAAATTTGTAATATTTCAAACGAAAGAATGTATCATTAAGATAAAAATAGAGTATAACTATTTTTTGTATAAATGAAATATTTTGAAAAGGTACTTTCACATAATATAAAAATTATAATCCTCGTGTGAAAAATTAAAATATGATAGACGTTTTTCTAATCACATTCGCATTTTTTTCTTCAAACGTTACAGCGTGATACACTACCGTTGTAAGCGATTGGAATCGCACAGAAATTTCTTATCGTTAAATAATAACAACTTCTCATCAAGGCGTTATATGACAAATATTTTGGCATAAAAATGATTAAATTTGGTAAGGAATTGACATTTCTTAAGTATTTTGAAAGGAAATCATAACATCTTTCTGTTACGCGTTCCACGCCAAAATGTCGTTTTACGGAAATGTTGATTGAAAATTCAGAAGTCAATTTACTTGAAAAATTAAATATATTGCTAGATTTCTAATTATACATGTTTGTGCTTTATTGGTATTTATAATTTGATATGATTTAGTCTTAGATGAATTCAAATTTAGGCAAAATAAACCAATTGATAGGAAAACGTTAATGTGCAGAATAGCGTGCGTTTGATGGCATACATTCATGTGAACATTTCATGACATTTCATTTCAAGTGACTATGTGCATATCTGGCTTATAAGTTTTATGCCCCGTCATGTCAAAAGGGGCCTTTATTTATATTCTTTGTTAACACAACCTCTTCATTTATACATGGAAGATAATGAAATTTCACCTAAAATTCTTAATTATGTGACCATTTGCATATTGATTTAGCTTAGTAATTTTATACCCCGTCATAGAAAAAGGGTAAACTTTTTTGACGTAATGGCAAAAGTTGACGGTCACATCTGTAATAAATGACGTCCGTTTATATATAACGTAAAATGGATGATTTTCAAGTAAACCACGACGATAGGCGACTAAAGTAGTTTATATCAAGTCACTCATTTGTAAAATATAAAATAATATGCAATCTAGTCAAAGTAAAAATGATTATATGTTACATAAATATGATTTATATCACCTTCAATATAAATCAATTTGCGAGTTCAGTACGACGGAAACTATCGAAAGCAAAATCCGGACCGAAATGAAACTGAATGGGATTCAAATTAAAACCATAAAAGTTTCAAATAAAACAATTGTGTTCAAACTAATTAAGGTTGAATGGATGTAAATCAAACTTTACACAAGATTTTGTCAGATTTTGTGATCGAGAAATATTTTTGACAATACTTATAAATTGACATGACGTTCAAACGTCGAAAAAACGCGTAAGTGGGACAATTTTAGGGCGAACATTACGATCGATATTTCCGTTAGTTAAAGAGATACTGGTGAATGCTTTTATATTTGCGGAATTTATTCTAGATGTATTTTGAATATGAAGTTAAATTAAGAATATGTTGATGTTTTGTACAAAAAATGTGCATCCAAAAGTTCACCGGTATCTTTTTGACGTTTTTGCCAAAGTGGGACAATTTTAAGACTGAGCAGACTCAGTGATAAACTCATTAGATCAAGTCGAATTTCGATAAATTCCAGTTCAGATGTATTTCAAATATAATCTATCATTGATTTAGGCCGAAGAAAAACCGAATTAATGCAATTTGAAAAGATTGACTATTGGAAAAACGACGCTTTTTAGCAATCTGACGCTACTGACATTTATCTTTCGTGGTTGTCATCTTTTGTTTGGACCATCCAATATGCGTTAGACTTACATAATATTCAATTTGGCGTAATTTGACCGGCAACTTTTGCCGTAACGTCTTTTGTTTACAAACAAACTTTCCCAGAATATTTCATTTGCAGTGACTATGTGCATTTGTGGCTATTTATTCATGTGCTACGTCATGATAAAATGGGGGCTTTATGTATATTTATTTTAAACACTACTCTTCATTTATCCATGAATTTATATTTTTTTTCTCTGAAAATTTTAGTATTTTTTTAGTATTTTACATGTAACCATGCGCATTTTGATGTGGTCTGATGATTTATGCCACTACACAGAAAAAGGGGCCTTAATGTTGACCTCTTTAAAACAAAACTCCTATTTTATTTATGAATACATTCATGTGAAACTTTCATGTGAAATATACGATTTCCAGTGACTTTGTGTATAACACGGCGATACAGTTACATGCTGCATCATGATGTGTCACCAAAGAGGGTATATTCTTTGTAAACACAGATACTTCATTAATACACAGTTTTTCACACACACACACACACACAAAAAAAAAAGAAAAACCGTAACAGAATATTTCTCATCATGTGACCATGGTCATATTTATTTTATTTTAGTGATATGCAAGAAAAAAAGGTCCTGAATATTTACTTCCTTGTAAGCATAACTCTCCTTTTAAATAGATACATTTATATAAAACTCTCATTTAATGTCCCTTATCAAGTTGCTTTGTGCATTTCATTGAGGTTTGGTTATAAAATACTTTGTCATGGAAAGGGGGTTTTATGTGATATTTATTATTTCCACAACTTCTTCATTTATGCATGGATCGTCATGAAACAAAATATTTCTCATATGACCATGGCCACATCTTTTAGGTTTTTCAACAAATCAGTAGAGCAATCTCAGGCCCATGGGCCTCTTATTTAGTTCCACTGGACTGAGGACATGCTCTTTCAGATTCCATCGTTAAATTCGGATCGTATGGTAATTTGGGCGCTATAGGCTGACGTGTCACCAAAAAAATAAAAAGATTAAATAAATATAAAAAATCTTCTTCTCAGAAACTACTGCTCAGATTATATCGAATTTGGTAAAATTCAGTTATAAGGATGTTTACATAAGCATCTTAAAATTTAAAAAGTTAAAATGAATTTAAGGATCATTCATAGAATCATACTTGATCAAACAATGATTCGATAAAATATTATTGAAAAGGCAAAAAAATATCTAAAATAGTGAAGATAAACCCAGGAAGGGATAAAAGTATGGTTTGTACAAAACTTGCACACATTTTATGAAATATAATCTATGTTACTATTGACTATATATTGGGGCCGAGTTGACCGGGCCTACAGCTGATATCCAGCATAGGTCTACGATTATCGCCCCATTGGTGGGAGACAAATAGTCTGAAAGGATGAGTGTCGCAGGGATCGAACCCGGGACCTCTAGATTGACAGTCTGACGAGCTCTCACTGCGCCTTGATGGCGGTAGCTGTTTTAAGTCCGACGTCCATAACCACTGCTCTACTGAACCAACCCCAAATAAAGGTTGTTCAAATAACGCATACAAGAGGGGTTTTAGACTGTATGTGTATGTTTATTCACATCTGCTTTTGTATATACAGTCAGACGGACGGACGTACGAACAGACAGACAGACGGTAAAACAATATGCCCCGCGATCTTTCGATACGGGGGCATAAAAATAACAAATGGCAATAACTCCAAAATTATGCAAGCAAGAGTTGTAGTTCTTGTGCATTGCACTTCTCTTTCATGAGATCTATCCACCCATAAGGTTTCAAGTTGATAGCTATTATACTTTAGGAGATATGCTCCGGACAAGTTTAGTGACAGAACCTTGGAATGACAGAACCTCAGAATGACGGAAGAAGACTATTACTATATCCCTTCGCCGAAAAACGGCATGGGATAAAAATAAAAAATGCAACAACTCCACAATTATGTAGGCAAGAGTTGTAGTCTTCCTCCATGAGATCTATCAACCTACCAAGTTTCAAGTTGATAGCTATTACACTTTAGGAGATATGTTCTAGACAAAATCTAAATATTAAAAATAACAAAGGACTATAACTCAAAAATTGTGTGAGCAAGAGTTGTAGTTCTTGTGCATTGCACTTCTCCTCGATGAGATCTATCCATCTATAAAGTTTCAAGTTGATAGCTTTTACACTCTAGGAGATATTCTCTGAACAAAATCTTAAAAATTACAAAGGGCAAAAACTCCGAAATTATGCAAGCAAGAGTTGTAGTTCTTGTTCACTGCACTTCTCCTCCATGAGATCTATCCAAATAAAAAAGTTTCAAGTTGATAGCTATTATACTTTAGGAGATATACTCTGCACAAGTCTAGTGACAGAATGACGGACAGAGACAATTACTATATACTTCAACAAGAGTGTCATCGTCACAAAATACGCCGCCACTTTGCTGCTGTTTCACGAAAATAATTGTAGACACTACTTATTTTGACAGAACCAAATTGAAAATGACCAAGTTTCATTTAGATCAAGACAAAAAGTTTCGAGGAGTTGCCTTCACAAGGCTGCAATTTCAATAAGCCCCAGGCACTAAGTTTTAAGGGGGCATAATTCAGGGAAATAAATGAGCCATAAAATCCTTGATCCATGTACATCTACAAATTATGGTGATGACATTGACCAAGTTTCATTTAAATTAAGACAAAAAAGTAAGGAGGAGTTGTGTTCAAAAGGCTGCAATTTCAATAAGCCCTAGCTACTAAGTTTTAAGGGAGCATAATTTAGGGTAAAATTAATGAACCATAAAATCCTTACTTCATGCTCATCTACCAATTTCGGATATAACATCCACCAAGTTTCATTTAGATCCAGCCAGAAAGTTAGGAAGAGTTGCATTCACAAGGCTGCAATTTCAATAAGCCCCAGAGACTAAATTTTAAGGGGGCATAACTGAGGCAATAAGCCCCAGAGACTAAGTTATCAAGGGGCATAACTCTGGCAAAAATCAACGAACTGTAAAATCCTTCCTTCATGCACATCTACCAATTGAGGTGATAACATTGACCAAGTTTCAAGAAGATCCAGCCAGAAACTTAGGAGAGTTGCGTTGACAAGAAAAATGGACCCAGAGACTAAGTTTTTAAGGGGCATAACTCAGGCAAAAATCAACAAACCATAAAATCATTCCTTCATGCACATCTACCAATTGAGGTGATAACATTGACCAAGTTTCAAGAAGATCCAGTAAGAAACTTAGGAGGAGTTGCGTTGACAAGAAAAATGGACCCAGAGACTAAGTTATCAAGAGGCATAACTCTGGCAAAAATCAATGAACTGTAAAATCCTTCCTTCATGCACATCTACCAATTTAGGTGATAACATTTACCAAGTTTCAAGAAGATCCAGCCAAAAGTTTTGGGAGGAGTTGCGTTGACAAGAAAAGTGGACGGACGTACGGATGGACGGACGGACAGACGGAGAAGATGACTCCAATATATGTCCGCGGCGTATAAAAATGGTGGGGCATAAAAACACATCTTGTTTCCTTTAATCCCCACATATTTTTAATTTCTATCTAAAATGTTTCAAGCCTCCTACATAATTCAAGGTTTAGTTTATTTAAGGTGCATGACACACCCAATGTAGGTTTGTTTTATCTGGATATCACAATGATTTGGTTCATCCTTACAGTAGATCTATCTGAACATTTCTTTGAAAAGGCTCAACTACGGTAGTTCCTCTGATAAACACTCCCAGTAGCTAAACATGACATGGTCAGGGAGCTTTTATTTAATATGCATTTTCTAATAAAAACAAGAGTGCCATCGTCACAAAATACGCCGCCACATTGCTGCTGTTTCACAGAAATAATTGTAGACACTACTTATTTTGACAGAACCAAATTGAAAATGACCAAGTTTCATTTAAATCAAGACAAAAAGTTAGGAGGAGTTGCCTTCACATGGCTGCAATTTCAATAAGCCCCAGGCACTAAGTTTTAAGGGGGCATAATTCAGGGAAATAAATGAGCCATAAAATCCTTGATCCATGTACATCTTCAAATTATGGTGATGACATTGACCAAGTTTCATTTAAATAAAGACAAAAAGTAAGGAGGATTTGTGTTCAAAAGGCTGCAATTTCAATGAGCCCTAGATACTAAGTTTTTAAGGGGCATAACTCAGGCAAAAATCAACAAACAATAAAATCCTTCCTTCATGCACATCTACCAATTGAGGTGATAACATTGACCAAGTTTCAAGAAGATCCAGCCGGAAACTTAGGAGGAGTTGCGTTGACAAGAAAAGTGGACCCAGAGACTAAGTTTTAAGGGGCATAACTTAGGCAAAAATCAATGAACCGTAAAATCCTTCCTTCATGAACATCTACCAATTGAGGTGATTACATAGACCAAGTTTCAAAAAGATCCAGCCAGAAACTTAGGAGGCGTTGCGTTGACAAGAAAAGTGGACCCAGAGACTAAGTTATCAAGGGGCATAACTCAGGCAAAAATTAACCAACCATAAAATCCTTCCTTCATGCACATCTACCAATTGAGGTGATAACATCGACCAAGTTTCAAAAAGATCCAGCCAGAAACTTAGGAGGAGTTGCGTTGACAAGAAAAGTGGACCCAGAGACTAAGTTATCAAGGGGCATAACTCAGGCAAAAATCAACGAACCGTAAAATCCTTCCTTCATGCACATCTACCAATTGAGGTGATAATATTGACCAAGTTTCAAAAAGATCCAGCCAGTAGTTTAGGAGGAGTTGCGTTGACAAGAAAAGTGGACGGACGTACGGACGGACGGATGGACGGACGGATGGACGGACGGACGGATGGACGGACGGACAGACGGAGAAGATGACGCCAATATACGTCCGCCTCCGGCGGCGTATAAAAATCATTGAACTTATGTCTTTTAGGCCCTTTTCCCTTTAATTTGAGATAAATTTCCTCTAAACAATTATATAAATGATTGTTAAAAGGAAATTCACATCAAATTAGAGAAGAAGTCTACACAAGTTTTTAAAATCTAGGCATTTGAAGTGAGTTTTCTTAGGAAAAAGTAAGGGTGCTACTATTAGGGAGTGCACTGTTATTTCGGGAAATACAGTACACATGACCAAGAACAATTGTGCAAAGCCAGTCTGAAGTCTGTCCATAAATGTAGGCTGATTTTTTGGACAAAGTAAGACAATGCAGATCCATGTTCACACTTGCACTCATACACCAATCAATCCTACCCCGGTTGCCTAGTAGTTTAAGCCCTCAACCTGTGAATTGGAGGCTCACTGTCGCAAAGGTGTGTTTATGGACTAAACACTTAATAGCTAGCCTAGTTCACCCAGTTGTAAAATTGAGTAGCAGAGGGTTTGAACAACCGCCTATCTCCCAGGGAAGTAAAAAATTTAGGATTGAGTCCTCAGGAGCGATTCTGTAAGCTTAAGCTTACGTGGAACTTGAACTAAAATATATTTTGTATAAACTACACTGATCTCTTGTTTTGTGAACTATGTCTTGCTCACCACCAGCAGGCTTGATAAGAATTGGTCATTAAGGCCCCTCTTCTAGTGATTGCTAATGGATCCTTCCCAATTATCCACAGGCATCATCCTTGTGACCTGACAAACATTCTGACCAAGGTTGGACTATTTTTGTGGCCTCTAGAGAATAATAAGAAAATATCCATATAGACCCATTTTCCTCTAGTTTTCAATGAATTCTTCCCATCTTCAATATGTTTCATCCTTCTTACCTGACAAACATTCTGACCAAGTTTGAGAAGACTAGGCCATATTTATGTGTAAACACACATTAAATTGTTGATGGTTGACTAAGGCCAAGGCACAATGGAAGAGACATTTATTGACCACTAAAGCTTGACTTGAACATGTTGTGATCAAAATAGCTAAAAGGGTACTCTTTTTTAAACCCTTTTCATGCTGAATTTAAATTTCATTTCAAGCAAATTGCTATTTTTTATATTTGGACCAGACAGGCTCAAGTTCTGCTAACAATACCTTGATCTAATGCAAAACACAGACTAAACAACCCTAATGCATTGTCACAGTCACAGTTTTGGGATAAAGATTAAATGTAACCTTGACCTTTGACCATCATGACCTCAAAACAATAGGGCAAGTCATGAGTCATGGGCACCAATGGTATACATTTTCTTAATTTTAGGTCACTTTGTTCTTTAGTTAGATTCAAGAAATGAAAAGTGTCTATGGACAGACAAGGCAGCAGGGTGAATCATATACCTTCCTCTTTTTGTAGGTGGGGGTATAATCAAATAGAAATCAGTAATCCTAATGCAGACATCACATTAATTCAATCTTTTCTTGGTTTATACTATCTGCCAAAGCTATGTCAACAGTGTGAATTTGGCATGACAGTTAAAAGAGTTTTGTGTTTATGAATACAAATGTATGTCATAATCATCAGAATTGCAATGTAACCACTAATTGAAAGACAACTATGGTTTCAATCAGATTGGCCTCTAAGCTTTCATCAGGTCTTCATTTGGTTTAAATTATCTGAAAAAGACAAAAGTTTGGTAAATGGTCAATTACATGCAACTAGTTTTTGGTGGACGTTTGTTTATATTAACAAGTGTTACTATGTGTGAACAATTTTTGCAATACAGTCCGATATTAATAGCTTTACAAACAAGAGGAAGGTTGGACCTAGGTCCCTATCCGGTGAAAATAGCTCCATTACCTAGGTATTTGTCTATGCAATCAAAGAATATATTCAATCATTAAAGCTCTTTTTAATTGGAATTCTTCCTGACAAATGTGGTTGGAATTGGGAATACAGCTTAGCATTCTAACCTTTTGACTATTTTTAGAGGGTGTCATCTAAAGTGCATCTTTCAAACAAATTATAACATCTTTCTATCTAAAATCTTTCTTTAATTTTTTAAAGATGTTTTTATTATGCCACTGTATCAAAAGATCACGGGCATCTTGTTCTTGGCCTGTCTGTTTACCTTTTTATCTCTTTATCCGTTACTCTGATTTTCCGTTTGCCCAAAGAAAACTTGAACATTGGCAATAAGTGATAGAGCCTTCATATTTCACATGATGATTGATTGGGACAAGACCATTCTGCTGATACCAAGCTCCAGGTCATATGTCAAGGCCATTTTTCAAGGTTAAATTTGTCAAAAACTAATACTTATAATTGGCCTAATATTTGGAATGGTAAGTGATATAGCCTTGATATTTCACATGTGTATTGCTTGTTACAAGAATTTTCTGTGAATACTTAAGTCAAAGTCATCTGTTCAGTTCCAAGTCACTATTTTTCAATATTTTTCAAAACTTAAACAATGGCCATAGCTTTTGATTGGTAAGTAATAGAGCCTTCATATTTCACATGACTGAATTGAACAAGACCTTTCTGTTAATACCAAGCTCAATGTGATATGTCATTATTGAGGTCATTTTTCAATGTCAAATCTAAGAAAAAATAAAATTTTATCATTGGTCATATCTTTTGATTGGTAGGTGATTCAGTCTTCATATTTCTCATGATGATTCTTTGGGACAAGACCTTTTGGATGCAACCATCATCAATGTCATATTTAGAGGTCAAGGTAATTTTTCAAGGTCAAATTTTGTAAAATTAAAACTTCTTTTGCCATAAGTCTAGATTGGTAAATCATAGAGCTTTGATATTTCACATGTTCATTGCTCATGACAAGACCTATACATGCATAACAAACACCTAAAAATAATTTAGGGTTTCGATATTCATGTATCAGAGCACAATCAAAACCAGAGGGCAAAGTTGCCACTAATCGCTCACCTTAATTAACAATCTAACTTAATAAGTTTAAATGTTAAAGTTTTTTCTTTAATTGATGAAGGCAACTGTTTCAAGGTCATTTCGACATTGGTGCGTATCTAAAATGAAAGCCTAATATGCAAATGAAAGCCTATACCCTGTAAAATTTAAAGCCTGTGGGATAAATTTTGATAGAAATAAAAAACTTAAACCTAATGCGGACACTGACACAGACATCAACATCCCACAGTATGAAAATAGCTGTTCCAAGACTTTCGTTCCAGGCCAGCTAAATATGCAGACCTAACATAACTTCATTCCTATGAAATTTGGTTGAATTCTTACCGGCCTGTTCAGAATTTAATGAAAAATATTAAAAAACATGTTCCAGGAATCACTCTTGTGAAAATTGGTTGAATTCTGCTCAGTTGATTAAGAGAAGATGTTTAAAGAAAAAGTTAACAGAAAGACACACAGACCAACACACTAACAATAGACATCAGGCCATGACTACGAAAGACCGGTGGTGACTTCTTTTATTCACACTTCACGCTTCAAACTTCAAACATATGATATTTAAATATGAAGTGCGAACTATGAAATGTGAAGTGTGAAGTTTGAAGTGTGATCTGTGCACTGTGAAGTGAGAACTGTGAAGTGTGAACCTTGAAGTGTGAAGTATGAAGTGTGAACTGTGAAGTAAGAAGTGTGAACTTTGAAGTGTGAAGTAAGAAGTGTGAAGTGCGAACTTTGAAGTTTGAACTTTGAAGTGTGAACTTTGAAGCTTTAAGTATGAACTTTGAAGTGTGAACTGTGAAGTATGAAGTTTGAAATGTGAACTGTAAACTGGGAAGTCGATATATATGGCAACTTTGAAAAATTTCAACTTCACAATTAATACTTCACATTTCACACTTCAGAGTTCACACTACACACTTCGGAGTTCACACTTTACAGTTCTTACTTCAAACTTCACACTTCAAAGTTCACACTTCACGCTTCAAACTTCACATTTCGATGTTCACAATTCACACTTCAAAGTTCAAACTTCACAGTTCTCACTTCACACTTCACAGGTCACACTTCTAAGTTGACACTTCAGAGCTCACACTTCACAGTTCATACTTCAAACTTCATGCTTCAAACTTCACACTTCGGAGTTCACAGGTCACACTTCAAAGTTCACAATCTCCTTTCACAGTTCATACTTAAAACTTCACAGTCGCACTTCAAAGTTCGAACTTCAGACTTCACAGTTCACACTTCAAACTTCACAGGTCACACTTCAAAGTTCACATACTCCTTTTACAGTTCATACTTCAAACTTCACAGTCGCACTTCAAAGTTCACACTTCATACTTCACACTTCAAAGTTCAAACTTCACACTTCAATGTTCACAGTTGAGTTCACACTTCAAAGATATTATTTTTAGAAGTGTGAAGTTAAGAAATGTCACCTCCAGTTCACGCTTCAGAGTTCACATTTCAAAGAAAATAGTGTGAAGCGTGAAGTGTGAATATAAGAAGTCACCACCGGTCTTTCGTACAATAGTCCCTCTGGATTTATCCAGTGCAGCTTAAAAGTACAATTTCTGCAAACTATTTTTCCATATATTTTCCTTCTGTAATGCAATACTTTATAACAAATTGGACAACCAAAAGAGTTTGTATTGAATTTGAAAATTGCATAACTTAGGTTGAGACATATTTTGCTTATCATATTTTTTACAGAAATATTTCCTATTTTACAACAAATTTATGTATTACTCCAACAGAAACATCAATCATCAGTACTTTGATTTTCTAAACCAATTTCCAACATCATAAATTAGGGCACACTTTTGTTTGTTTGAATGGGGTTTTACACCGCTTTCAACAATCTTGCAATTATATCCCAGTGGCTGGAGTACCTCACAATGGACTCCTGCCATTTCTCACACTAGCACTACATAACATCTTTCCTAGCCTCGAGCTGCTATCCCACATACATGTAGGTCTATGATTATCACCCAACTTGTGGAAGACAAATAGTCAGTAAGGATGAGTACCCCTATGAAGAATCAAACCCGGGACCTTATGAATGATAGTCCAAAATACTACTTGTGCCCTTTGAAAGCCATCCTTCTCTTACATGTCGTACCAATATAAATCTTAATACTTACACAGTATATTTGAATAGACAGTCTGTAGATATTCAGAATCATTACAATCTTTCATATTTCCTGCCCCTATTTCCATAGTATAGTCAGGCCCAAACTGCATCAAATTCTGCAAAAAAGAAAAACAACAGTGCTTTTGTCATGATTACACTGTTACAGCAGTATTTAATGAAAATAAGGCCTTTATTTCCTGTGACCATGATATTCAAGACTTTTAAGAAATAAACACCATGAAAACAAGAGGGCCATAGTGGCCCTAAATAGCTCATCAGAATGAACTATCAAAAATTGTTTCATGTATGTTTTGAACAAGAGTTTTCCATGGACAATGCAGCTCACCCAAACTGCTGCTTGTCACAAACAGCACTTGACAAAAGATCAAAGTTCAAATTCAATTTTTATATTGACCTAATACAAATCACTTTGTTAGAGAAGTAATAAAGAAATATTAAAACATTTTTGTTTTAAGTACAGGTAAAAGGTTATGGTACAGTGAAAGCCTACAGTCTAATGAAGTAAGTAATGACATGTCATTGTATTAAATATAATGGGCCATTACTTCATGTTTTAGCTTTTTTCATGCCCATCAACTACCATGAATATTTTTTCAAGACCATTTGAAAGAGAAATATTGAAAATAGAAGGTAATGAAAGGACCAATCAAAATTTTGCAAACAATTTATGAAAAGGGTAACCCAAGGAACATTCGGTTCAAGTTTCATTTGAATTGAACTGAAGTTCAGGAGGAGATGTTGTTAAAAAATTTGGGCTCAAAATTAGCCCCAACCTACCACAACCATATTTATGGGCCAATCAAATTTCACAAACAATTTTTGGAAAGGGTCAGCTAAGGAACATTATGGTAAAGTTTCATTGAAAATAGCCCAGAGGTTTAGGTGGAGATGTCATTTAAGAATTTGGGGCTCAAAGTAAGCCCTACCCAGCCACTCCTATTTTTATGGGACAATCAAAATTTCATGAACAATTTTTGAAAAGGGTCACACAAGGAACATTCTGTTAAAGTTTGATTGAAATCATGTTGTGTCACTTATTCAAAATCAATAATAATTTGGCACCAGAGTATTTGAAACATTTCTTTGTTTCACAGGCATCTGTTCATGATTACAACACAAGGCTGAGCTCAAAACAGGGATACCGTATGCCTAAAGTCAAATCACTTGGGTTGAAATCTTTTTGCTTAATGCTTGCAAATTATGGAACAATCTTCCCGTTGATATAACAAACCTTTCAAATTATGGGACTTTTACGCAAAAGGTCAAGCACTTTTTCACAAATGACCAAAACCTTTCTATAAAGGTGAAATGTGATAAAATTCTCTGTGATAATTTTGAAGTCATCCTGCAGAATTCTCGTATTAGTAGCTTGTATGAACTGCTATTGCGGTATTTTCGCAGTACTACCACAATTTACTGTGATAATTTTAAATAGCAATTCTCTGTAAGCACTTACACTTTTAAATAGGGGTTGTGGCACGCTATGTCTCAAATTTTGATAAAATTTAAACATGAGGCTAGGGCTGACCCAAAAGTAAATATAAGATGAAAAAGTTCTTGATATCACTTCTGGTTGCCATGGAAACAGACATTCAAGATTGAAAAAGTCTCTTTTTGCGAGTTTTTACAGGCAAATATATCAGTAATGCAGCACAAACTAAAATAAAAACACACAACATATAAGTTCCCTATCATCGTTCTCTCAAATGAAGTAATAATATTTTTGGGCCTATGTTGTTAACTTATGTTTCCATGGCAACAATACACATACCCTACTTAAAGATTGATTTTTGCATTTTTCAAATGTAATGACAAAATCCAGACATTGTTTTCCGTTTAACAAGGAAATACCACATAAACTTTCAAATAAAAATAATTTTTGTGTTCGTTGCTATGGTAACGTGAATTCATATCCCTTAAATAAAGGCATCTTCAGAACTCTTTAGAATCCTCAAATGACTAGATTATTGAACTCAAATTCAATGTTATGATAATTTGTAAAATTGCTCAAATAGGCCTTTTAGGACATATGAGATTTTTTTTCAAAAACTTGCAGGAAATGGCCTGTTGCTATGGGAACAATTATGTTATAATTCACAAAAGCCCATTTTTAGCCCTTGGATATGGGTATCCAACACTAAGCAATCGGAGTATTTCTTAATCTTGAATAAAGTTCAAACTTTCCTCTAACTTATATATTAAAATCATTGTGTTAATTTGTCCAATTTTCTAAGAAAAAGGCTGCAAAATCACCCCAAAAATGCTTAATTTTGGGTTGTATCAACAAATTACCATGGCAACTATTAAAATTTTTATTCTTTTTTCTTGTATTTTGACAGAGGCTTATTTGATTTCTTTTCTTATCACATATAAACTTTCAGGGACTTAAATTAACTGATTTAAGAAAATAATAAAAATGGTTGCCATGGTAACAAAAAGGCCCAATGATTTTTTTGCGGTTTTTGAAAGAGCGCTTTTTGTTAGAGATGTTCCAATAATCATCATCGGGTTATCATGCTGCAAAAATTAAAAAAAACAACTCCAAGGTAACAAAAGCAGCCAAGTAATGAGCTATAGTTACCGTTGTCATGGTAACCAATGTGCACAACAACAAAATTAATTTGAATCTTAGTTGCTCCTTTTATATAATAAATTCCATCTACATATCAAAAGTCAGTCATAAGTGAAGAAAAACTGGAAATTATAAACAACATTTTGTAATCAATTTATCAAAATTAGCCACATTTGTTGTCATGGTAACCAACCTTTTTGACACTAACTGACACAACAAAAATCTAATTCAAAATTTTCGGTCCTAGATTATCCAATACATACAAAATCAACCATCATCTTCATGTAAATACCAAATTATATAACCTCAAAAAAGCTTAATATTGCAAAATTCCGTGCTTTGAAGGTCGTTGCCATGGTAACCAGATGATCTAAAAACATTTTTTGGTCAATTTCTTCTCCTTTCATTATTCCCTTCTTGTATATGAAATTTCATCAAAATCGGAGACCATGTGTGCCAAAATAGTTTAAGTCGTTACAGAGAATGGGTATTAACTTTTAAATTATAAATTTACTTTTTTAACATTATTTATCTTCTACTTTCAAGAACAAGCCTCTCATTTTGTCAAGCCATCCTGTTGTTATTGTTATTAGGACCACGATGGAAATAAGAGTTGTCTCTTTATCATGTTATCCTAGGTTTGGGGTCATTTAATGGGTAGTATAACTCTTTGAAAAGCTTGTTTCTTTGTTCAAGTTTTTGATCGTTACAATGTTTTTACATAAGTATTTTAATATTGTTACATAATTCGTCATTTATAGTGTGATTGCATCATCGTATTCATTGTTTTATTGTACTACTTGATTATTGTATGATTATTGATTATTGTATTACCTACCTACCTACCTACCTACCTACCTACCTACCTACCTACCTACCTACCTACCTACCTACCTACCTACCTACCTACCTACCTACCTACCTACCTACCTACCTACCTACCTACCTACCTACCTACCTACCTACCTACCTACCTACCTACCTACCTACCTACCTACCTACCTACCTACCTACCTACCTACCTACCTACCTACCTACCTACCTACCTACCTACCTACCTACCTACCTACCTACCTACCTACCTACCTACCTACCTACCTACCTACCTACCTACCTACCTACCTACCTACCTACCTACCTACCTACCTACCTACCTACCTACCTACCTACCTACCTACCTACCTACCTACCTACCTACCTACCTACCTACCTACCTACCTACCTACCTACCTACCTACCTACCTACCTACCTACCTACCTACCTACCTACCTACCTACCTACCTACCTACCTACCTACCTACCTACCTACCTACCTACCTACCTACCTACCTACCTACCTACCTACCTACCTACCTACCTACCTACCTACCTACCTACCTACCTACCTACCTACCTACCTACCTACCTACCTACCTACCTACCTACCTACCTACCTACCTACCTACCTACCTACCTACCTACCTACCTACCTACCTACCTACCTACCTACCTACCTACCTACCTACCTACCTACCTACCTACCTACCTACCTACCTACCTACCTACCTACCTAATCAGCCCAGTAGTTCAGGAGATGTTGTTCAAAGATTTTTGGCTCAAAATAAGACTTGCCCTGCCACGCCCTTTTTTATGGATCAATCAAATTTCATGAACAATTTTTGAAGAGGATCTCCCAAGGAACATTCTGGTAAAGTTTCATTGAAATCGGCCCAGTTGTTCAGGAGAAGAAGTTTTTAAGATTGTTGACAACGGACAACGGACAACAGACTCAGGGTGATCCTAATAGCTCCCCTTGAGCACGTTAGGTGTGCAAAAAATACTCTTCATGTGTTTACTAACATAACAAATGCAGTTCATGAAGTCCAAGTCTAAACATAACAATGATACCTATCTATAGAAAATTAAGATGGCTGCCGTTTCAAATGAAATTTTGTGAAATGATATTTTGACTTATTTTCTTGCACATTTGGTAGAATAGTATCCAAAAGGTATACAAAAAGCTGCTATTTGATTATTTTTGACATAATCTTGTACTTATGGGCTTTAAACACAGTTATTTACAAACAAGAGGTCCATAGTGGCCTTAATTCGCTCACCTGAGTTAAGTCTTAAGAAATGACCTCTTAACCTAGTTTTTAACCACACTTGACCCAAATTCAAACCAGACTGAGATTTTTTAAAGACAATCAATCTAATTTTGAGTATTATTGGGCAAAAAATATGGCCTCAAGGGTGTCTACAAGGTTTTACTAAGATTTAACCCTGTGACCTCATTTTTGACCCAATTTGACCTAATTTCAAACTTCGCCTAGATTTCATCAAGATATCTATTCTGACCAATTTCAAAGTTGATTGAGCAAATAATATTGCTTCTACAGTGTCTACTAGGTTTTTTTTAAGATTTTACCCCATGACCTCATTTTTGACCCAATTTGACCTTATTTCAAACATTGCCTAGATTTCATCAAGATATTTATTCTCACCAATTTCCAGGTTGACTGAGCAAAAATATGGCTCCTTGAGTGTCTACAAGATTTATCTAAGGTTTGACCCTGTAATCTCATTTTTGACCCTACTTGACCCAAATTGAACTTAACCTACATAATCATCAAGACATTTATTCTGACCAATTTTGAGAATGATTGAGACAAGAGGACCATGATTGTCCTAGATCGCTCACCTGAGTCTCTTTGAACCCTGGGACATCACATCCATTAAATGATGATTTCCAGAATGAGATCAATGCATGATCAGGGTTGCATCTAGAAATTTCCAAATTGGGGGGCTGTCCCCCATTACATTCAGAACAAGAGCTGTCACTGTAAGATGACAATGCCCCCGACACCGCTTTGATTTTAAATTATGGCCAATCTATGTTGAAGGTCAAGGTCATCCAGGGGTCAAGGTCACCAAAGTATGTGCCTACAGAAAGGTAATGTACCAAGGAATGTTGTGGTAAAGTATGATGCGAATATGTTAAGTAATAAGGAAGTTATGGCCAATGTTAAGGTTTTTGGACGGAATGACGGACGGACGGACGGACAGACGGACGGACGGATGGAGAGACGGACGGACAGACGGACGGACGGACAAGTCAAATTTATGATGCCTCCCTATCGGGGGCATAAAAAGGGGGGGGGCCAATTTGAAATAATGGGTTAAAGGGGAGGGGGGGGGGGGGGGGGGTTAGATTCAATGTAGTCACAGTAAGTTTAATTGTTAACCTCAGGAAAGTATAAAACTTAATATATAACAGATAAACGTAACTGTTTATTTCAACAATTGTTAACTTTTAAAATACATTTCGAGTACAGATTTCATTCTTAAAAAGTGCTCTACTACCCATTCTTGCCATGTATCAGTTCTCGCCACCAGACAATTCTCATATCAAAGATGCAATATTCATTTACAACAAATCATTTTCTGAATAAAAGAACTTGTTTTTAACATAATTTGTAATTAAGAAGGGTTTCCTTTCTGTATTTACCCTGAACTCAGCGAGAATTAGTCTCTAAATAACCAGTAAAGTTGATGTTCTCAAGTTTGTATTTCCAGTTGTAAAATAATTTTTTCCCATGCCTGCACAGAATAAACATATAATTTCCTTTTATTTGTATGTGTAAAGCCATGGTCTGTTTGTCTGGCAAGAGTCCAAATCAACATGAGGGGCTTTCTGTTTAGTGATCCGATCATGTTCTTTGCCGTTTTCAAACGGACTTTCACTCGAATTCACTATAGTAACACTTTCGCCGATGCTTGAGGTGTCATCATCAGTCCTATTTTCCGTTTTATTTTCAAACTCTCACGTTTGCTTTCCGAAAAAAAATAGGAAATTTGTGATTGACAAGACCGATTTGCGTTCAGTTCAGCCATGTTGTTCAGACGATTTCCGGTACGTCATTTTAGGCTGGAACCCGGTCTGTTAATTAAACTGGAAACTCCGATCTTTTTCTATCTCCCTTAAATGCCTTGAAGCTCGTTTTCTCGCTAAATTATCAAAGGAATAACGAGTCCTATGTGTGTTTTCTTAACCAAAGATCATGAGAATGTTAGTAGTTTGCGATATACAGAAATAAAAGAAAATAAATTTTCATTTTCTTCCAGTCTAAATTTGGAAGACGAAAATGTTCAAGTGTAGAAATTCGTCGCCCGTGGTAACCACGTTTTGAAGTTAAAAAACAATTCTTATTCTATGACAGAAGAATCAAAATCTAATTTTACTAGTAAAATTTTAGAAAATCTGGTTCAATTGACTTGTTCTCTTTCCTTCAAGAAATATAATCACGCACGGCAATGTAATTTTTGCGGGCCAATAATTTTTTTAGCGGGATCGGGTACGCATAGAAATGTTAATTATGCGGGATTATGATTATTTTAGCCGCAATCCCGCGCTCTGGATGCAACCCTGCATGATATTGTATAGACATCCGATTTTTGATTGGATTCATCCTTGAGACCTGGCCAACATTCTGACGAAGTTTAATGAAGGTTTGGTCATATTTGTGGCCTCTAGAGTATAAACAATAAATAAGCATTAAAGTCCCTTTTCCTGTGATATGGCATGGATCCTTCCAATTTTTTTTAGAGTTCATCCTTGAGACCTAGCCAACATTCTGACCAAGTTTCATGAATATTGGGCAATATTTGTGGCCCCCAAAGTGTCAAAAAGAAAATTGTCATTAAGCCCCTTTTCCTGTGGTATGGCATGGATCCTTCCCATTTTCAATAAGGTACATCTTTGTGACCTGGTCAACATTCTGACCAAGTTTCATGAAGATAGGACTACATTTGTGGGCTCCAGAGTGAAAACAAGAAATTTGTCATTAAGCCCCCCTTTCCCATGAAATGGCATTTATCCTTCCCATTTTTCATGGGGTACAACCTTGGCACCTGGCCAACATTCTGACCAAGTTTCATTAAGATTGCACCATATTTGTGACTTCTAGAGTGTAAAAAAGAAAATTGTCATTAAGGTCCCTTTTCCTGTGATATGGCATGGAGACTTCCCATTTTCCATAGGGTTCATCCTTGTGACCTGGCAAACAATCTGACCAAGTTTCATGAAGATTGGACAAAATTTGTGGCCTCCAGGGTGTAAACAAGAAATTTTTCTTTAAGGTCCCTTTTCCCATGATATGACATGGATCTCTACCATTTTCCATAGGTTTCATCCTTGTGACCTGGTCAATGTTCTGACCTAGTATCATGAAGATTGGACCATATTAGTGGCCTCTACACAAGAAATTTGTCTTTAAGGCCCCTTTTCCTGTGATATGGCATGGATCCTTCCTTTTTTCAAAAGGGTTCATCCTTGTGACCTGGCCATCATTCTGACAAAGTTTCATGAAGATTGGGCCATATTTGTGGCCTCTTGAGTGTAAACACTTAAATTGTTGATGCGGGACGCCGGACGACGCACACCCCACGACACACGAAGGACATTCAATGATCACAAAAGCTCACCTTGAGCACGATGTGCTCAGGTGAGCGAAAATAATATTAGCTTCTAGAGTGTCTACAAGGTTTCCCCAATATTTGACCCTGTGACCTCATTTTTGACCTCTCTTGACCCAAATTAAAACTAGACCTAGATTTCATCAAGATATTTATTCATACTAATTTTCAGGAAGATTGAGCAAAAAATACTGCTTCTAGAGTGTCTACAAGATTTATCTAAGATTTGACCCTGTGACTTCATTTTGATCCCACTTGACCCAAATTTGTACTTGAACTACAATATCATCAAGACATGTATTCTGACCAATTTTCAGAATGATTGAGCAAAAAATATGGCTTCTAGAGTGTCTACAAGGTTTTTCCAATATTTGACCCTGTGACCTTATTTTTGACCCCACTTGACCAAAATTATAACTAGACCTAGATTTCATCAAGATATTAATTTATCCTAATTTTCTGGATGATTGAGCAAAACATATTGCATCTAGAGTGTCTACAAGGTTTTTCAAATTTTTGACCTTGTGACCTCATTTTTTGACCCCATTTGTCATGACACCACAAACATGTGCAGTCACCCTTCGTTCAACTTAACTGACCAATTCTCAAGGGGCATTTGGATTCCAACAAAGCTTATGTTCCTTCTAACCTTCAATCTTTACAGCTATTAAGTTTAATGAGTCTATTAAAATTCATCATTTAGGTGATCAAATATTTATTTTATATGTTGAAATGTCCTCTGCCAATAAAAAGCATGCTGTTTATCTAATCAAATATTTTTTGCAGTCTGATACAACTTCACAGAAATAAAATTCCCATGATATTTGGTTGAAATCCATCTGTTTAAACTTTAAAAAAAGTTTGTTTTACCCTATATTGGATATTACACCATATAACATATAAAAAAAAATAACCTCTGAAATAAAATACATATTTTGCATCTGTTCACAATAATTTTTTGCAAACTGATAAAAGATCACTAAAGAATCATTTTCAGTGAAATTGGTTAATATCTATCAGTTAGATTCTGAAAAAATGGTTTTCAAAGTTTTCACAGGGTTTTCGTTTGACCCGGAACCCCGGGTTTTGACGCGCAGAAATCGAAAATGATGCAATTTTGACTCTTGGAAATTTGAGCTGGTGCGTCATTTTGACTCTTCAAAAATAGAAGCTGTGCGTCAAGGGTTAAAAGAAGTGTGTCATATTATTGGAAAATAGTTAATTCGTGGTCTAATAACACCTTGCTTGATTGGCAATTAACACACTCCGGTGATCGGTTATGCATCGGCGATCGTAATTGACAGTCTTTTGACACCTGTGAAAATCAGTTAAAACCCCTTTGCTTTACCTCTGTTCACACTAAAATCAACCTATTATTGAACAATTTCACTTTAATTCAAAAAGTATCTGAAAAGTAAGCCAGTAAACATCAAGAGGGTGAATTGTCATGGGTTTTCGTGGTTGGACTCTATTTCTTTTAGTGAAAAAATAAAAATCTTCAGAACCTTTTCCTAGCAATTGCAACTTCAAAACTCTTTCCACTTCATTGTACTTACGAAAAAACAAGCTTTTAGTCTGAAATTAAGCTCTTTAGTAATTAATTGCTTACTGTAACTTTTGGTGAACTATGATGGTGATAAATCATTTATTGTTTATTTTCAGGCACCTTTTGAAAAATGACCTGTACCTAATTTTATGTTTCAATACAAATAAAATGATTTTTACCCATTTTTTATAAATTTGAAACTTTTTTCATTTAATTTTTAATTTGGTTTGGTTTTTCTTTTTTTTTGGGGGGGGGGGGGGGGGTTAGACGCATGATTCGGTCACAGTTTGACGCGTGAGATTTTCATTTTGACTCTTGGAAATTTTGACTCAAGGGTCATTGACTCTTGGCTTTTGGATGCTAATGAAAACCCTGTTTTCACTATATAACATATAGAGAAATGACCTCTGCCCATAAAACACTTTTTTTCATCTGATCACAATATATATTTACAGACTTGAACAGGATCACTTACGAATCATTCAAATGAAATTTGGTTGTTATCCATTTGTTAGGTTCTGAGAAAATGATTTTCAAAGTTTCCACTATATAACATTTGGAGAAATGACCTCAGCTCATCAAATACACATTTTTCACCTGATCACAATAATGTTTTTGTAGACTGATAGAGGGTCACTCAAGGATATCCCATGTGAAGTTTGGTTTATATCCATCTATTAGTTTCTGAGAAAAGCCACCTATTACCATAAATAGAAATTAGCCAAGCCTACTACAGCCAAGATTTTCAACCGATTAAAATTCTTTGATGGAATCTAATAGAGGGTCACCAAAGGAAAATTCCTGTGAAATTTGATTGAAATCCATCCAGTACTTTATGAGGAGAAGATTTTTAAAGTAAAAGTTTACAGACGGACGCACAGACACCCCAGCATGACAATAGCCTGCTGGCCTTTCAGCCAGTGGAGCTAAAAACTAAAACAGGATAACCCTGACAATATGATCATATTCTTATTGTAGTGAAGCTTTCCACAAAGTCTCATTAAAATCCAGTCAATGGTTTCAAAGAAAAAGCTTGGAATTAAATATTACTCTGTATGTTTATAGCTTCATCAATCAGGGGCATTAACTCTCAATTTCATTGTTGAACTGGATAACCTTGACAATATGCGCATCTCCTCTTCGAAGTGAAGCTTTTGACAAAATCCTGTCAATAGTTTCAAATGAGTAGCATTGAAACAAAACATAGATGGACAGACGAAAGCATTTTATGGCTTCACCACCAGGAGTAGCAACTCTATATTGAATATCCAAACTGGGTAACCTCAACAACATGCATATCTCCTCTTTGTAATGAAGCTTTCAACAAATGAAGCTTTCAAAAAGGTTTCATTGAAATCTGGTCAATGATTTCCAAGAAATAGTAAATGAATGAAACTTGGACAGATGGATGGATGGAAGGAAGCAGAAAAGGATGGATGGATGGACAGATGACGCAAAAAAAAATCCCTCTATGATTTCATTAGCGTGGGGATAAATAGCCATGCCCATTTACTGGGGTTAATCAAAATTTATTGAACAATTTGACTAGAAAGCCATGAATAGCTTGATCACTTCACAGGCTTGACATTCTTGTAATAGCAAATCAAAGTTTTGACTAGATTTTTCCATATTTTATGGTTCTCAGAGCAAACACAAATTTAAAAGCAGTAATGTGGTCAAAGCAAAAGAAAGCAAATGATTCACTAACTAATTGATTTACTAATTGATGGATATTGTAGTGATAATAACCATGATGCCATGGAGCAATAACTATTTTGAAAAATGCAATTTTGTCAAACTCAAGGGCACATAAAACAAGAGGACCTTGATGGTCCTTAATTGCTCACCTGAACCAAGATAGCTAGAAAATAACACTATTGTCAAATAAAGATATGAGGTTTATTTTCAAGCTGAAATTTGATCTTGTGATCATACGAGTCTTTAATTATCAATAAATGTGGCTATAAGAGTGAAAAGGATGTTTAAGAAAACTGCAATAACATCAAAGTCATGGGAACATAATTCAAACAAGTAAATAAGTTTTTTTAAGTGTATACTGAAATATTTCTGAAAAGAAAAATGCATGATTGGTGAATAACATATCGGATATACAAAATTGACCTCCACCTGTTAAATTCATATTTTTTAACCAAATACAGTAATTTTGAGCAGCCTGATAATGGATCACCTAAGGAAAATTCCAGTGAAATTTGGCAGTATAAATCTGAGAAAATTATTTGCAAAGATTCCACTATATAACATATAGATATATAAAGACATTTGCCCATGAAAGACATATTTTTCATTTGAAAACAAAACTTTTTGTAGACTGATAAAGGATCACTAACGAATCTTTACAGTGAAATTTGGTTGATATCTATTAATCAGATTCTGAGAAAATGATTTTCAAAATTTTTCACTATATAACATAAAGAGAAATGACCTCCACCAATAAAATACTTATTTTTCATCTGATCACAATAATTTTTGGTGGACTGATTAAGGGTCACTCAAGGAACAATCCAGTGAAATTTGATTCATATCCATCAATTTGATTCTAAGAAAATGATTTTCAAAGCTTCTACTATATAACATGTAGAGAAATGACCTCCCCCATTAAATACATAATTTTCATCTGATCGCAATGATTCTTGGTGGACTGATAAAGTGTCACTCAAGGATTATTTCAATGAAACTTTGTTAAAATAGATCGATTAGTTTCTGAGAAAAGTCACCTATTACCATATATGGAAATTAGCCACCCCTACCTTACCCATGATTTTCAACCGATTAAAATTCTTTAAAGGAATCTGATAAAGGGTAACCCAAGGAACAATCCTGTGAAATTTGATTGGAATCACTCCAGTGCTTTATGAGAAGCAGCTTTTTAAAGTATAAGTCTTGGGACGGATGGATGGATGCACAGACGACAGACATGACAATAGTCTGCTGGCCTTTCGGTCATTGGAGCTAAAAATTATAAAATACCAAAAGGATAATTAAAGAGGATATCAGACCTATCAAAAGTTTAGACAAGAGCACAGGAATGGCCCTAAACCACTCACCTGAATTTTATTGGTCCAGTGTATCTCAGGCCTAAAAAAAATTAGTCCTGTTTCCAATTTTATCCGCATTTCTCTGAAGGGTCGGTAGGTAGGCTTTTTTTTTTGTAATGAAATCTAGGGATGGTAGGTGTTTTTTTTTTTGTTTTTTTTAGGACAAATGATTCTTACCCATTTTTAGCACACCTGAGCACGAAGTGCTCAAGATGAGGTTTTGTGGTTAGGTGGATGTCTGTCATCCGTCGTGTGTCGTCAACATTTATTTTGTATGCACTCAAGAGGCCACATTTTTTGCCTGATAAACTGGAAATTTGGTCAGAATGATTGTCTTGATGAAATCTCATATGAGTTCAAAATTGGGTCAAGTGGGGTCAAAAACTAGGTCACGGGGTCAATTCTTAGAAAAACCTTGTATGCACTCTAGAGGTCTCATGTTTTGCCCAATCAACCTGAAATGTGGCAAAATGATTGTCTTGATAAAATCTCAGACAATTTCGAAATTGGGTCAAGTGGGGTCAAAAACTAGGTCACAGGGTTAATTTTAGAAAACCCTTTTATGCACTCTAGAGGTCACATTTTTTGCCCGATCAAACAGTAATTTGGTCAGAATGATTATCTTGATTAAAGCTCGGACAAGTTGAAATTGGATCAAGTGGGGTCAAAAACTAGGTCACGGGGTCAAATGTTAGAAAAACCTTGTATTTAGGGATGGTAACGAGTACCAAATTTACTAATCGATTACTCGTTCACCTTTCCGATCGAGTACTTGAGTACTCGGATAGAATTGAGGACATTAATTTATTCTGTGTCTTCAAACGTAAAGATATACGGTATTTGCTGCATATATATTCGAAGGGGCAGTTGAAATGACATATGATTGCTAATCAATTTTAAGAAACGGAAAATTGTAAAGAGCATGCTTAGAGAGTGTAATTTCTCGGTAATATTTCCAGGCGATATTCATCGGTTTTATTTATAACCTTTGGTTGAGAAAGACCAAGTTACTACAACATCGATAAGATTGCGTTACAAGGTTTTGGAACGACTCTGCAACATTCCGTTCATCCGAAGATCCAAGTAAATCGCACTGTCCCTGATAAGACTACCGGAATTCGAAGGTGCGAAAGGTTACAAAATGACTTGTATTGTTATTGTATTGCTTAAAAGCAAGAACAATGGCAGCTGGCATTTGATTGCAAATTCGGAAAAATATCCATGTATAAGACAATCGGCAGGCGCCCAGGTGTTGCATACATTATCTTTAGCTGAAAAGCATTTCATATGAAAGATCGATATTTTGAGAAAAAATGAAACAAAGATTTTGGAAACGAATTTGCTATTATTTCATTTTTTTACCGATAATCGACTAGTGAAATTGGTAATCGATAATCGGACGTTCGATCGAGTACTCGCTTAATCGAATACTCGTTCCCATCCGTACTTGTATTCACTCTAGAGGTCACATTATTTGTCTAATCAACATGAAATTTGGTCAGAATGTTTGTCTTGATAAAATCTTGGATGAAAATTGGGTCAAGTTCCGTCAAAAACTAGGTCACAGGGTCAAATCTAAGAAAACCCTTATATGCACTCTAGAGGTCACATTCTATTCCTGAATAACCTGCAATTTGGTCAGAATGATTGTTTTGATAAAATCTCAGACAAGTTTAAAACTGGGTCAAGTGGGGTCAAAATCTAGGTCACAGGATCAAATCTCTGGAAATCAGATTTTTTGCCTGAAAATTAGGTAAAAAAAACTTTTCGAAACCTGCTTAAAATGTGTTTTGGACAGTTCACTCAGGTGAGCGATTAAGGGCCACTATGGCCCTCTTGTTAAATTATTGTTTCATTTATCATCATTTCAGAGAACTTTGGCAATCAATGAAAAGTGTTTGTTTGTTTTTTGGATGTCACAATCCAATTATTTGATGACCAAAATCACAATTCAATAGTTTAATGACATAATTACAGAAAAATATAGAAAAGGGTGCAAGGCTTTTCTCTTTAAGGAAGTTTTCACATACATGTTTTGTACATAGATTTGGAGGAAATTTTTACCTGTCAAATGCAGCTAGCATTCAAGGGTATCACTTATCTAGTCAGAGAGCAATATTTTTCACATATTACATAGCTTTCCTTGTCTTTTATGGCAAAAAGAGATATCTTTGTATCACACAAACGCAAGATCACTCTGAAAAATTATATCTGACATCTAAACGAATGTTAACTGATTCTTTGGTATGAGATTTAAAACCAAGTTTATGATGATCAAACTAAATGTTAATGTTGGAAAAGGAATCATTGATGTATGTGAACAAGAGCACCGCCTACAGGTGCCTACGCTTGGCTGTTGAGTGCTGGATGGTGGAAAAAAGTCTTAGTCAAAAAAGGGCCATAATTTGCACAAGATGCATCTAGAGTTATCCCCCTTGATAGAATAGGTTGCTCTTTTGATGGTGAACATGTGTGGCAAGTTTCAAGTGAATGCCTTCAGTAGAACCAGAGATATAACAAAATGTCAAAGTTTTCGCACGACGACGACACAGAGGCTATAGCAATACCTCGGGTTTTCTCCGAAAACAGCAGACCTAAAAATGCTGCCTTTGTTTTATAACTTGTTCCATAATAAAGCCTGAAATTTGGCAATATAAAGAGTAGAAAAAATATAATTGGGTATTAAAGGGTAGAAAGCCATAAATGGCTTGAGTCGCTCCACAGGCTTGAAATTCTTGTAATAGCAAATCCAAGTTTTGACTTGATTTTTAGATATTTTGGGTTCTACTGATGTTAAAATGATTTTCAATGTTACCACTATATAACATATAGAGAAATGACCTCCACCCATAAATGATACATTTCTAATCCAATGACAATAATTTTTGGCTGCATGATAATGGGTCACCCAAGGATCATACCAATGAAGTTTGATTGATATCCATCAATTACATTCTGAGAAAATGATTTTCAAAGTTTCCACTATATAACATTAAGAGAAATGACCTCCACCCATAAAAGATATATTTTTCATCCAATGACAATAATTGTTGGTAGACTGATAAAGGGTCACTCAAGGATCATTCCAGTTAAATTTGGTTAATTCCATCAATTACATTCTGAGAAAATGATTTTCAAAGTGTCCACTTTATAACATGACCTCCTCCAATAAAATACATATTTTTCGTCCGATCACAAAAAATTTTGTTGGACTGATAAAGGGTCACCCCGGGATCATTCATGTAAAATTTAATTGGTATCCATTGATTAGAATCTGAGAAATCTCAATTTTTACCATATTTGGAAATTAGCCATGCCAATTAAATCCATGTTTTTCATTGGATCAAAATTTCTTGATCAACTTTGAAAGAGGGTCACTCAAGGATCATTCCTGTGAAGTTTGGTTGAAATTCATGCAGTAGTTACTGGGGAGAAGATTTTTAAAGAAAAAGTTTATGACCCGACGCACAAACACACGTACGGATGGACAGAGGCGCAACGGACACAATGCCATGACAATAGCCCCAGTGACTAAAGACAGACCACCAACCACAAAAAAAGCTCAAATAGACTCATTTCAGTGGAGCTAAACAATGAAAAGTTTTCTCACATGCCTTTAAGGATTCCATCAAAATTAAATGTATTCTTAGGTTTGAAAGGTTCCCCATAGGGGAGCTAAAGCATAATAAGGACAGACAATGACAATCCCATGGTCACATGATTGAGATTCAACCATAGGGCGCTGAATTCCCATTGCATGCCCATAAAGTCTGACAAGGTCTATTCAACCTGCAGACAAGTACATTTTTCAAGGTAACAGATGCAACTGATGAAAATTAAGCAATTTTGTCTGACAAAAAGTAAAGCTAAAAAGGGAGGAAAGTAATACCTCATGGTCTGGAATGTCACTGGCTAATGTTCTTCCAAGTACAATACCAGTCAAGTAGGTCCAACATCTGGCTGTATTTGCATGATTATATCCACCTAGAAATTAATATTATATCAATATTATACATTTCTTCTTTACTGGGGAATAAAATGATAGAGGTTCAAGAGACCTGGAGCATTTCGTGCTCAGCTGAGCTAAAAATACTACACCTTGCCTACCCTATATTTATGGGTCAATCAGAATTTTGAGGATACTTTTTGAGGAGGGTCTCTCAAGAAATATTAGGGCAAAATTTCCTTGAAATTGGTGAAATAGTTCAGGAGGAGATGTCATTCAAAGTAAAAAACAAGATGTGTTTGTGGAACATAAATGCCCCCGTTACAGCAATTTTTTTAAAAATGTTGACCTAAACAGGTAACCTGAAACCTTGTATCATGACATTGACCTTGATACCTACAAATGCACATCACTGAGATCTTTCATCATGCAAATTATGAGAAAGGTATCTAAAATAGACTTGAATGAACTGAATGTGTAAAGTTTTAACAAAAGTTTTTAACAAGTTTGACCTTGATTGATGAAATTGGTCTTGTTACATGACCTTGACCTTCATATCTACAGATGCACATTATTGAGATCTATCATCACCCCAAATATGAGGCTTCTATCATGCATACCCTTGAAAATATAAGCAATGCTAAGTTTCGAGTTATTGACCCTGACATATGTCACATGACCTTGACTTTAGTATATGAAGACGCACATCATTGAGAATATATCATCTTGCCAAATATAAGGCTTGCATCTTTTATAGCCTTGAAAATATTGGCAATGTTAAGTCTTTTGGTTAAGTTTTTTTGTTATTTGATCTTGGCAGATGACCTGAACTTTGTCACATGACCATGCCTTTAGTAACAGCAGATGTGTATCATTGAGATCTACCATCCTGTAAAATATGAGGTTTCTATCTTTTATAGCCTTGAAAATATTGGCAATGTTATGTGTTTTGGTTAAATTTTCAAATCACTTAATGTTAATGTTAAGTGTTTTGGTTAAGTTTTGCCAAGGTAAAACAACATGACCCCGATCTTTCATAAAAATGCCGCACCCTGCCATACCAGTATTTATGGGTCAATCTGAATTTAGCAACAAATACAAAATAGTTGCGGGATTTCAGCAATACCTTAGCCTATTTACAACACTGGGATTTCATTTAGGATCGACTCTCCTGTCAAAAAGACCTTGACCAAAATGAATTTGACCCTTTGTAAAGAAGTCTTAACACTGAAAAACTTAAACCATATGATACAACACTGGGATTTCATTTAGGATCGACTCTCCTGTCAAAAAGACCTTGACCAAAATGAATTTGACCCTTTGTAAAGAAGTTTTAACACTGAAAAACTTAAACCATATGATTAATACAGGCCCAGGAGAGCTCCACTAGAATTGCCCAAAGGAAACCAGTAGAAACATTAATTTGATTTAAGTAAAATTTACATATATGAAGACTTTAGAAAGATACGGTCTGTGTAAATGGTTCAAGAAGAGAATGCCAAAATCAAGGATAATCATCTTCCAAAACTAATTTACTAATCTTGACATTTGACCTTCATATGTAACCTTGGACTTCAACATATCACTAAATGTATTGCAAAGAAATTTTGTGCAAGTGATTTGTAATATCTGTGCCAAATATTGTTAAAGTCTGTCAATAAATGAATGAAAAATGCACCTGTAAAGATGAATTTATGCTTATTTTGACCTTTGACCTTCATGTGTGACCTTGAGCCTAGACATACCACATATTTTTTTGATTGTACACTGCAACTCCATTATAACGAAATCTGTTAGAGCGCTGAATCCATTATAACGCGGGGTCCGCTTGGCTCCCGAAATTTTGGGGGGTCGACCATTTTGGGATGCTGCGGCGATGTTACCCGATCCGCCATTAACGCTGTTTTGATAGCGATTTCGGATCGAAGGGTGAAAACACCGAGATAAAAATCGATACTGAGCGAAGCCAGGTAAATCAATACAATTGTTTTTCACACCTCCCGCGGAGCAGTGGTGGCGATAAATGCCTCAGGTCAGAGAGAAATGGCTAGTTTGATTGCTGACAGGCGTAGGCCTATATAGTTATATCACTCAGTACCGCTGGATAACCGAATTTGATCACGAGTAAAACCATCACATCCTTTCCTAAACACAAACTGCTATCTCACATAGGTCTACGATTAGTAACCCATGGGTGAGTGACTTATAGTCAGCAAGAATGAGTGCCGCCGTCGGAGAAACACAGAATCCCAATATTGACAGTCCGGCGCGCTACTAACTGCGCTTTGTCGAAGGCAGGGACGCAATTGGACACCGAAAAGTCTAGCTCGCAAGCGATTAAATCCAAGTTAATAAATTTCAGAAGAAGCCGTGCTTTCGAAAAATAAGCTAATTTTGTTTTATATTCTCAAATCTGGAACATTTACCGCTTGTGACAAACGTTTCAAAAAGCGACTCGCCCCTTACCCAATTTATTGGTTTATTACCTCCCTTTGCCAATCCCGTTGAATCTTCTTATAAATATTACGTTTTTGTCAATATATGATAAAATTTTGTTTCTTTTTTATTAAACTTATTCATATTATAGTCACAGAATTTGAAAATTCAAAGCCCAAATGAATTATTATCGTTGATTCCTATCTCACTAAATAGTTTCAGTTTTAATTAGGAAGCTATATATAAACCTACATTTCCCGCTAGATAGCATCAAACAAAGAAACTAAAAATGGCGCGAAACTGGTGGTGACCGCGTCGCTTCGCTTTCGTCTGGACTTCATCTCTTGACGATCTACTATCTGATAATCAAAGCGGTGAATTTACATCTTGTCAAACCAAGGGTTACGAACATTATACTTATATGGTTTTCGTGGAGAAGCTTTCGATATCCCTTGACTCGGGAAGATGATGTATTAAATGGATAAGCTTATCTCCGCAAACCGGCTATCTAAATGTCGTAGCTACAGATTCATTTTATTGAATTTACGGCATTTTTTCTCGCTCATCGAAGAATGCGGTCCTGCACACCGAGAGATTCGATTACTTTGGTATAGTTTGGATCGGACGTAGGGCATGGTTTATTTTGATTGCGTAGATAATTATTTTCTCCTATTTTCCAGAAGACAATATTTAAAATATGAAATTCGTTGATCTTACGAAACTTTATGGATTTTACTAACTTTATCCTTTTGAGATCGTCGTTATTGGTGTTTCTCTGCTGCCGGGCGGGTAGGCCCGAGAAATCGGGATTCAGAGAACTAAGAGGAGTCTGCGATCGTTTAATCCTACAAACTGGATTACGTATCAAAGATAGTTATTTTAGCTTTTAAAATAAAAAATACCAAAGTAATAAACCGCGTTTGTTTTTCAATTCATTGCCGAGTTTTGAAAATATAAAATACAATGGCCTAAACATATACATGTATATTTAGATATCCGATATCGTTATCAATATTGACCCTGTGTCTGTTACGTTTCCGCGGTACGTTATTGTTCACCGCGGGAGGGAGGGGAATCGGCGGCGGCCGGGGGGTACAGCGTTATAGCAGATACATCCACTTCTTCCGCTGTTTTATTTCTTGGACCCCGACCACAGCGTTTTAATGGAGTTGCAGTGTATTACATATTTGCTGATGTAAGGAGGCACTTTTGTCAAATCATTTTAGGATCTACAAAAACATAGATATATACCTATTAGCATGTACTACTCTTATTTTGACATTTGACCTTGAAATTTGACCTTGAACTCGAACTTATCAAAAAGTTCATTTCAAAATATGTTTTACCTATCAAATGGTAAAAACTTTGCTAAATATCTTTAAAATCTTATGGTAAATAAATTAGTTATGCACTTGACAAGCTGAATTTGAGCTAATTTTGACCTTTGACCTTTGTGCGTGACCTTGAAAGTTGACCTTTTAAAAATATCAGTTTCAATCACAAATGAGTTCAAGAGTTGGAACAAATATGCCAAATATCATTGAAATCCATCTTACCTTGGCTTGATAATGCCTGTTTAAAGCTAAATTCTGCTAATTTCTCATATTCAGGGGCAGATAACTCCAAAATTAATGAATTGATTTCCGCAGAAAAAAACTTGGGGCAATGGTTTTGTATTTTTTTTGCAATCAATAAACGAAATGTGATATTCAAGGCTATTTGTAAATGTGTTGTGCAAACCCGCAAAGTCGGTAGGAAATAAAACAAAAAAATTCCCTTAAGACAATAAAGGGGAGATAATCGCAATGAAAAATATGATATGTTAAAATAAATTCCCTATATCAACTAAGGAATAGTTCATTGTTGTATTGTGTGGCAGCCTCAAACCCAAAAGTAAATAATTTGGGCGATATAAAAGTTTTAAAATGAAACTCAAGTTCGTAGTAAATTACCCCACCCACTTTTAACACAGCGCACAGCTAGAACCAAAGAGTTTGAGGTACCAATATTTTGTCAGTAATCGTAGGTAATGTCATAGTATGTATGGTAAAAGTTTAAAAGAAATCTATTCTAGCCACGAAGAGGCCCTTATGGAGACCAGTCCTTTGGTTGGATTCTGATAATTAGTTTCAGAAAAAAAAGATTATAAAAAGACCCTGAAGGCCCTTTTTGGGTGAGGCAGTAGCCCATTGGTACCATGATATCTACTGAATAACAATTTAAAGCTACTTTTTCACAGATTGGGAAAATGTGATTTCTGAAAAAAAATAAATGTAAAATTATTCAGAAATTATAACTTCATCCTCTAGAAAACTACAATAAGATCTGATCTGGTAAGGCAAGGAAAAACAGACAGATATTCCTGAATTTAGCGGAATTCCATTCTGAAAAAATAAAGCATACTACCAACGCCAGAAAGATTACTTAAATTTTGAGCCACTTTTATACGCATGCAATACCCCCTGTTTGTCCCATTCTATCAAAGGTCCAGGTCAAATTTGTTAATTGGGAAACTTCATTTAGATACATGCAAAAAATGAAACATTATACATGAAAAACATCAATTTTTTAATTTATAGACTGGATATACAGTAAAACCCCTCTATTTAGACCACTTGGGGTACTTTTTGAAAGTGGTCTTAATATTGGGGTGGTCTTAATTCTGAGGTTTGGTCAGAAGTTCAAACTTCCTAAATTATTATTGCTAATGATTTAAACTTTATTGTGTATTTTACATTACGTAATTAAATCTATAAAATAGCATTTACATGTAAAACTTTTGTTGTTGTTGTTGTTGTTTCAAGCCAAACCAAATTGTTGATTTCCAAAAGGGAGAAATTGATTCTTTGAAATTGCTCATTTCAATGATACAAATCTTCTTCAACTCCAGAGCATCAATTAAGTAAAATTCTTATCGCTTATGCAACAAGAGACCCTGAGGGCCCTAAATCACTCACCTGATATTTCAAGTAAATTATCATTAAGACTCCATTTCCTATGATATGACATAAACCTTCCCAATTTCAACAGAGTTCATTCTTGTGACCTGGCAAACATTTTGATCAAGTTTCATGAAGATTGGATTATATTTGTGGCGTTTGGAGCTCTTACGAGGAAATTGTCATTAAGGCCCCTTTTCCAGTGATATGGCATGGATACTTCCCATTTCCAAATGAGTTCATCCTCATGACATAACAAACATTCTGACAAAGTTTCATGATGATTGGACCATATTTGTGGCTTCTAGAGAGTAAACAAAAACAAGAGGGCCGTTGGCCCTGGGTCGCTCACCTGAGAAAAAAGCTTCATTACCTAGGTATGTCCATGCAACCACAGAAAAAGAGATTTTCACTTATTCAATCAGATAACATTTGAAATAATCCTCTCCCCCCCTCTGCTCCTCCCCTGGTCATTATTTATTTAAGCTTTTTTCATAAAAGGTCTGTGATCAGCTAATCTATGCCAGATATACAGGCTGAGTCTGAGACTTTCAAAGTTTTCTTTAATGAGTTGATCAATCCATGTCAAATATAAAGGCTGTAGGGATTCAAAATTCTCAACAAAGCACTCCCCCTCCCCCAAGATGCTCTGTACCTGGTGAATCTACAGTCATGATTTTAGCTAATTCAATTAATGTCCATATGCTGATAATTCATACCAATATTCAAGTCTGTAGGACTCCTAGTTCAGTAGAAGAAGTTTAAAGATTTCAAAAATGATCCAAAGTACTACCCCCTCCCCAAGACACTCAGCACCTGGTGACCCTACAGTCATGATTTTAGCTATTTTTATTAATGTCAATATATTGATCACCCATTACAATTTTCAAGTCTGTAGGATTCCTGATCCAGGAGAAGAATAAGCTTGGTTAAAGATTTCAAAATTGATCCAAGGTACTACCCCCTCCCCCCTAATGTTCCGCATCTGGTGGCCCTACATTCATGCTTTAAGCTATTTTATTTAAGATCCATATGCTTATCATCCATGCCAATATTGAAGTCTGTAGGGCTCCTGGTTCAATAGAAGATGAAGGTTAAAGTGACAAAATTTTCACAAAAGTACTACCCTCTCCCCCCTGGTGCTCCGCCCCTGGTGGCATTACAGTCATGATTTTATCTATTTTTATTAACGTCTATGAGCTGATCCTCCATGCAAATTTTCAAGTCTGTAGGGCTTGTGGTTCAGAAGAAGAAGAAGGTTAAAGATTATAAAATTTTCACAAAAGTACTACCCTCTCCCCCCTGGTGCTCCGCACCTGGTGAATCTACAGTCATGGTTCTAGCTATCTTTATAAAGGTCCATATGCTGATCCTCCATGCCAAATTTAAAGGCTGTAGGGCTTCTCATTCAGAAGAAGAAGAAGGTTAAAGATTACAAAATTTTCACAAAAGTACTACCCCCTCCCCCCTGGTGCTCCGCACCTGGCAGCCCAACAGATATGGTTTTAGCTATTTTTATTCAGGTCTATGAGCTGATCATCCATGCCAATTTTCAAGTCTGTAGGGCTCCTGGTTCCAAAGAAGAAGAAGATTAAAGATTACAAAATTTACCCAAAGTACTACCCCCTCCCCCCTTGTGCTCCGCATCTGGTGGCCCAAAAGATATGATTTTAGCTATTTTAATTCAGGTCTATGAACTGATCATCCATGCCAAGTTTTAAGTCTGTAGGACTACTGGTTGAGAAGAAGAAGAATTTTAAAGATTTTCTTAAAATTTCACTGTTTGTTGCCATAGCAACCAGAGTTTTTTATGGATTTCAATTCTTTTAGCTATTTTTGAAGGGGACCACCTAAGCAACATTTCTGTAAAATTTGGTGTAAATTGGCCAAGTAGTTTAGGAGGAGATGTCGTTTAAAGAAATTGTTGACGGACGCCAGACGCCGGACGACGGACGACGACCGACGCCGGATGAAAGGTGATTACAATAGTTCACATGAGCACTTCGTGCTCAGGTGAGCTAAAAATGTCATTGAGGCCCCTTTTTCCGTGATATGGCACTGATCCTTCCCATTTTCAATAGACTTCATCCTCATGACCTAACAAACATTCTGACCGAGTTTCATGAAGATTGGACCATATTTGTGGCTTCTAGAGTGTAAACAAGAAATTTCTCATTAAGGCCCCTTTTCCGGTGATATGGCCCGATTCCTTTCCATTTGAGCAATTTTCATAAGGGACCACCCAAGGAATATTTCTGCCAAGTTTGGTTGATTTTGACCTATAAGTTTAGGAGATGTTGTTTAAAGAAATTGTTGACAAAATTGTCATTAAGGCCCCTTTTTCCGTGATATGGCACGGATACTTCCCATTTAAAATAGACTTCATCCTTATGACCTAACAAACATTCTGACCAAGTTTCATGAAGATTGGACCATATTTGTGGCTTCTAGAGTGTAAACAAGAAATTTGTCATTAAGGCCCCTTTTCCGGTGATATGGCCTGATTCCTTTCCATTTGAACAATTTTCATAAGGGACCACCCAAGGAATATTTCTGCCAAGTTTGGTTGATTTTGACCCATAAGTTTAGGAGATGTCGTTTAAAGAAATAGTTGACGCCGTGACGGACAGATGGACAGATGGACAGACGGACGCTGGACAACGATCGATCACAATAGCTTCCTTGAGCACTTCATGCTCAGGTGAGCTAAAAACTAGGACAATGGCCCTATTATAGAGAAAACTTTTCTGCTGCAAAAAATTGTCTTAAACTGTTTGTTTTGCTTTCGATTGATAACTGAGGACCTCTTTTTCCCTTCACCAAAACTCTCGGTGAGTAAGCGTGGTGACATTGCTTGCTTTGCAAAGTAATTCTTTCAATATAGCTTTTTTCTCCGTTATGTTTGTTTATTTAATCTGATTTGAAAACCTACCTCCGATTATTTTCATGAAAATAAGGCCAGTTATTGTCGAACTGTAAATGTAGCGCATACATTTAGTAAAATCCTAAAAAAAAATCCTATCAATCATAAGCAAATTGACAATCGGTCTGCAGATCACCGAAAACGAATTCCTGTATGTTTCCCGAATTAGCATTTCTTTTGGTTTCTTTACTACAGTTAACCAGGTAACAGCATCTTTCATTGATGGACAAATGCAGTGTTTCATAACAATTGACCACTTAAAGTTGTTTGGTTGAGAATAACACCAAAACACAATAGAGGTTTAATCACGATATCAAAAAATCCGATATTCCATTGATGATCCATTCATACCCAATTACTCTCGAACTAACAAAGCATGAAATTCGGATGGTCGACCCGGAGGTGTGAAGTTACTGGTCTTTTTAGCGTTTTGAGCTTTTTAGTAATAGTGTATTATATGGGGTTTGTACTGAAATTAGTGGTCATAATTCGGAATAGTGGGGTGCTTGCATTAGAGGGGTTTATGACCATTAAAATAAAGAACAAATAATTCCGTTCTGTCAAAAATAGTTCGTATTAGCGGGGTGCCCGTTTTTTCCGGGGTGGTCGGAAGGAGGGGTTTTACTGTAAATAGACTGATTCCATCATTGACTTCAGCTTCGAACATTTAAGCTTAATTTTTTTTAAATGCATTGTTGTTATTTCCATAGCCATGTGTGATTATAGGAAAATGCACACATTTCCGAATCCAAGAACAAGTTTTGTATTTTTCTGTGAAGAACTATGAAAAAGCAGCTTTTATACAAAAATCTGAAAGAATATGTACCAAGAATAATTCCTATGATAAAAAAGGTTGAATTCTGATGGGTAATTTCAGAAAATGATTAATCTAAAATTTAACCATATGGGACCATTTTTTGATGACGCAGTAGCCTTTGGAACCCATGATATTAACCAAATTAACCCTTTAAGGCCTGGAGAGAGCCTGTATTGCTCCATTGGCTTTAAATCTATCAACGAGAAACTCAGTCAGATATGGAAGTTAACAAGGAAATTTGTGAAGAGGCCAAAAAGCTGGACAGATGTTTCTTGGACAACTTAAGAAGAGAGTCGCACAAGAAAAATTCATGCCCAGTTACATTGAAATCAGGCCAATGGTTTGGGAGGAGAAGATTTTGAACAGATTTGATATAAAAATAGGCCACTCCCTGCCAAGCCCATATTATGGGGGCAATCGAAATTTCTTGAACAACTTTAGAAGCAGGTCACCAAAGGATCATTCATGGTTGGTAGGGGGGTGAGGAGTCAATCAAATTTCTAAAACAATTTAAGAAGAGGTTCACTCAAGTAACATTCATGCCAAGTTTCATTGTAATAAGGCCAATGGTTTGGGAGGAGAAAATATTTAAAATATTTAATAGTGAAAACAAGCAAATTCGCTGAATTGATATCCCCCGTCGAACATATTTTCATTGTCAATTGAGTTAATATCAGAATTGAATATCACTCTGTATGTATATGGCTTAAACAGTCAGGGGCAGTAACTCTAAATTCGACAGTCGAACCTGGTAACCCCGACGATATGCGCATGTCCTCTTTGTAGTGAAGCTGTGTGCCAAGTTTAATTGAAATCCAGTCTACAGTTTTCAAGAAATGAGCGGAAACGAATATCACTCTGTATGTATATGGCTTTAACAGTCATGGGCAGTAACTCTAAATTCCCCAATCGAACCAAGTAACCCTGACGATATGGGCATGTCCTCTTTGTAGTGAAGCTGTGTGCCAAGTTTCATTAAAATCCAGTCTACAGTTTTCAAGAAATAGCGCGGAAACAAATATCACTCTGTATGTATATGGCTAAAACAGTCAGGGGCAGTAACTCTAAATTCGACAGTTGAACCAGGTAACCCGGACGATATGCGCATGTCCTCATTGTAGTGAAGCTGTGTGCCAAGTTTCATTGAAATCCAGTCTATAGTTTTAAAGAAATAGCGCGGAAACGAATATCACTCTGTATGTATATGGCTTACACAGTCAGGGGCAGTAACTCTAAATTCAACGGTTAAACCAGGTGACCCCGACAATATGTGTATGTCCTTATTGTAGTGAAGCTGTTTGCAAAGTTTTATTGAAATCCGGTCTATAGTTTTCAAGAAAAAGCGCGGAAACGAATATCACTCTGTATGCACAAGGCTTAAACATTCAGGGGCAGTAACTCTAAATTCGGCGGTCGAACGGGGTAACCCCAAGGATATGCGCATGTCCTCTTTGTAGTGAAGCTGTGAGCCAAGTTTCATTGAAATCTGGTCTATAGTTTTCAAGAAATAGTGCGGAAACGAATATCACTCTGTATGTATATGGCTTAAACATTCAGGGGCAGTAACTCTAAATTCCGCGGTCCAACCCCGTAACCCTGACGATATCTGCATGTCCTCTTTGTAGTGAAGCTGTGTGCCATGTTTCATTAAAACCTGGTCCACAGTTTTCAAGAAATAGCGCGGAAACGAATATCACTCTGTATGTATTTGGCTTAAACAGTCAGGGGCAGTAACTCGCAATACGACAGTCGAACCGGGTAACCCTGATGATATGCTCATGTCCTCTTTGTAGTGAAGCTGTGTGCCAAGTTTCATTAAAACCCAGTCCACAGTTTTCAAGAAATAGCGTGGAAACAAATATCACTATGTATGTATATGGCTTAAACAGTCAGGGGCAATAACTCTAAATTTGTTGGTCGAACCGGGTTACCCCGATGATATGCGCATGTCCTCAATGTAGTGAAGCTGTGTGCCAAGTGTTATTGAAATCCGGTCAATAGTTTTCAAGAAAAAGCGCGGAAACAAATGTCGGACAGACAGACGGACGGACTGACATGGCAAAAACAATATCCCCCCAAAAAAAATTTTTCGGCGGGGATTATAAGCTTGGCCCTGTCACACCCATATTTCGGCCGCTAATGCCAATAGTACATGTTCAATAAGTTGCTTATGCCCATGCTAATGGTTTCAGGTTCTTGTGCTTTATGAAGTGGTACCCTCAACATGACCAACCTCAATGTTGATCTGCTTAGTTTAATAGAGCCAAAAGAATTAGGAATTGCAAGAAAAAATAAGGGTATTTTTAGGAATTTCCCTTGTTTTCTTCATTTTTTTGGGAATTTTAGCCACACTGCAAAAAAAAAGCGTTTAGGAATTCTAGGGATGCTGGACAACCTAATTTTACAAACAACATCATTAGGGTAAATGCTCAACTAGAGATGGATATAATCAATACTTAAAACAAGATGTATTTGTGAAACACGAATGCCCCCGTAACGGCATTTTTTTTCAAAGTTTGACCTTGGCAGATGACCCTGACCTTGTAACATGACCTTGACTTTGGTACCAGCGGATGCGGATCATTGAGATCTATCATCATGCCAAATATTAGCTTTGTATCTTGTATAGGCTTGAAGATATTGGCAAGGTTAAGTTTTCGGGCATTTTTTTTCAAAGTTTGACCTTGACAGATGACCTTGACCTTGTCACATGACCTTGACTTTGGTATCAGCAGATGCAGATCATTAAGATCTATCATCATGCCAAATATTAGCTTTGTATCTTGAATAGGCTTGAAGATATTGGCAAGGTTAAGTTTTCGGGCATTTTTTTTCAAAGTTTGACCTTGACAGATGACCTTGACCTTGTCACATGACATTGACTTTGGTACCAGCCGATGCGGATCATTGAGATCTATCATCATGCCAAATATTAGCTTTGTATCTTGAATAGGCTTGAAGATATTGGCAAGGTTAAGTTTTGGGGTAAAGTTTTCGGACAGACTGACGGACGGACAGACGGACAGACGGACATGAGTAAAACAATATGCCCCCGATCTCTCGATGCGGGGGCATAATAATAGTAGAATGAATCTGAACTCGATTTTCGTCAGTCTTTTCATCTGGACCAGTCAGGGAATTTTGTCGTCAGTTAATGGGTTAAATATCTGTCAAATTCACAATCCTATCCCTTGACATAGAGTATGTTTTTATAAGGCCCCCTGGTAGGAAGTCACATTCCAATTGTTCATATATTCTGATTGTAGATCTTTCCACTTTTCATTAAACACTACTTACAGGATGTTACTTCACAATATCTGTTTGACATCAAAACAAAATTCGTACAAATCATAATATGAAGTAAAATATTCAATCCAATTTATTTTATTCTGCCAAATGCCTTAGAGAGCAGTCAACTCAGCTCTTTCTAACCCATTCTGAATCTCACTAGGTCAGAACATTTTACACCCCTTGTCCTCTCTTTGCAGAGTTACCCTGCGTTCAACTAAACTGACCAATTTAATTATCAGGGGGTATTCTCAGGCTACCTTTTCAACTACTGTTTCGTAACATTTGGATTTCAACAAAGGTTTTGTTCCTTCTAATCCACAATCTTTACACCTATTGAATTTAATAAGTCTAGAAAAAAAATCATCATTTAGGTGATACCAAAAGGGTAATCAATTTCACTTTGTATGTTGAAATTTCCTCTGCCAATATAAAACATGCTGTTCATCTGATCAAAGTTCTTTTGCAGTCTGATACAACTTCACAGAAATAAAATTCTCATAATACTTGGTTGAAATTCATCTATTTAAACTTTGAGAAAAGTTTGTTTTACCCTATATTGGATATTACACCATATAACACATCTAAAGAAATGACCTCCGCCAATAGAAGACATATATTTCATCTTATCACAATAGTTTTTGTAAACTGATAAAGGGTCACTAAAGAATCATCCCAGTGAAATTTGGTTGATATCCATCAATTAGATTCTGTGAAAATGATTTTAAAAGTTTTCACTATATAACAGAGAAATGACCCCCGCCATTAAAATACATATTTTTCATCTAAATAATCACAATATTTTTTATAGATTTGTAAAGGATCACTAAAGAATTATTCAAGTGAAACTAAGTTGATATCCATTTATTAGATACTGAGAAAATACTGAGAAAATGATTTTCAAAGTTTCCACTATAAAACACATAGAAAAATAACCTCTGCCTTTAAAATACATATTTTTCATTTGATCACATTTTTTTTTTTAGACTGAGGGTCACTCAAGGATCATTTCAGTGAAATTTGGTTGATATCCATTGGTAAGATTCTTAAACAAGAGGGCCATTGGCCCTAAAGCGCTCACCTGATGCATATAGTTTACAAAGGAAGCAAAGTGCCAACACTACCTATTTGAAATTCATTACTGGCTTTACAAAAGTCAAAGACATCAAGAAGATGAACATTTGAGTCAGATATGCTGCCCCTTGAGTGAACATAAGGTTTTTCTAAAGTTTGACCCCTTGACCACATTTTTGACCCCACTTGACCCAATTTTGAACTTGACCGAAATTTGATGGGGACAAACATTCTGACCAAGTTTCAAGACATTTGGGCCAAAAATTTGGCCCCTAGAGTACATACAAGATTTTTCTAAAATTTGACCCCTTGACCCCATTTTTGACCCCACTTGACCCAATTTCCAACTTGACGGAGATTTGATGGAGACAAACATTCTGACCAAGTTTCAATACATTTGGGCCAAAATGTGGCCTCTAGAGTGCACACAAGGTTTTTTCCAAAATTTGACCCCTTGACCACATTTTTGACCCCACTTGACCCAATTTCGAACTAGACCGAGATTTGATGGAGACTAACATTCTGACCAAGTTTCAAGACATTTGGGCCAAAAATGTCGCTTCTAGAGTGCACACAAGGTTTTTTAAAATTTGACCCATTGACCCCATTTTTGACCCTATTTCCAACTTGACAAAGACTTGATGGAGACAAACATTCTGACCATGTTTCAAGTCATTTGGGCCAAAAATGTGTCCTCTAGAGTGCACACAAGGTTTTTCTAAAATTTGACCCCATTTTTGAGTCCTTTTGACCCAATTTTGAACATGACGAAGATTTGATGGAGACAAACATTCTGACCAAGTTTCAAGACATTTGAGCCAAAAATGTGGCCTCTAGAGTGCACATAAGGTTTTTCTAAAATTTGACCCCTTGACCCCATTTTTGACCCCACCTGACCAAATTTCGAACTTGACCGAGATTTGATGGAGACAAACATTCTGACCAAGTTTCAATACATTTAGGCCAAAAATGTGGCCTCTAGAGTGCACACAAGGTAAAGTTTGACTATGGACGATGGACGCCGGATAGCAGCCCATCACAATAGCTCACCTTGAGCACTTTGTGTTTGGTGAGCTAAAAAGTCACATATTACCATATATGGGTATTACCAAAGCCCATTTTAGCCTGATTTTTCATCGGATTACAAATGTTTAAAAAACTTTTATAGAGGGTCATTCCTGCAAAGTTTGGTTTGAATCCACCCAGTAGTTTCTGAAAAGATTTTCAAAGATAAAGATAACAACTGGACAACGGACACACTGATGCACAGACGGATGCACAATGGACAAAGCACCATGATAATAGCCCCAGTGGCCTTAAAAGGAATCTGTAAGAGCATGTCCTGTGAATCATTTCTGTAAAGTTTAGTTTAATTCTTACCAGTGGTTATTAGAGAAGCAGATATTTTTATATATCTACCTTGGGGACACATTTTTGGTGAAATGTTAGCCCGTAGCACCTGTTTTATCAAACCTATCGGAATTTGACCTATCGGAATCTGTAAGAGTATTTCTGTAAAGTTTGGTTGAATTATGACCAGTAGATTCAGAGATTTTTTTACATTTCACCATTTGGAGCCCCTTTTTAGGTGACACATAAGCCTGTATCACCTGATATATCAACCTGATCTGAATATTACCAAGGAAATTGAAAGTGCATGTCCTGAGTATCAGTAAAGAAGATTTTTTTCATATTTCACCATTGGGGCCCTATTTTTTTACTTGATGGCCTGTAGAGCCTAAGTTATCAACCTGATCAGAATTTCTTGAAGGAATCTGAGGGAGCATGTCCTAAGGTTCATTCCTGTAAAATTTTGTGACATACCCTACAGTTTCAGAGGAGAAGATGTTTAAATGAAAAGTTAACGCACTGACCGATGGACTTACAACAGACAACCCACCACAACATTAATCCAGTGAAGCTATAATCTTTAACCAAATGCGGACGCTGAAGCCAAAATCCAAGGGTATGACAATAGCTCTTCCAAGACTTTTGTCTCGGGCATGCTTAGCTACATGTATGTGGCAGTTTGAATATATGCAAGATCATAGAGTTAGTTGGAAGCAAGCCTTTAAGTACTCTTTATCACCATTTAAATTTGACATGAAACAGAGAAGATGACAGGGTTGAAATAATAGATGATATGAGTGTAGCCGGGTTGAGTATAAGGGGTGTACAAGCTAGCTTTTATAGTGACATGGTAGAGCATTCGCTTTGGGACACAGAGGTCCCAGGTTCAAATCCAAACAGAGTCAATTAATTTATCTACGGGTTACATTTGGCGCCCACCGTAAATAACCCACATGAGGTGGTGGTTATGTGATTAGGTAGTTGATGATGTTGATTTGAGAAGATTCGTAGAAGAATCTTAATTGTCGAGGGGGTGTATGAAGCCGGGTTGAGTAAAAGGGGTGTTTGTACTGCCTTGCCGTACAAGCTAGCTTTTATAGTGACATGGTAGAGCATTCGCTATGGGACACAGTAGTCCCGGGTTTGAATCCCAAAAGTCGAATATTTAATTGCAGGTTACATAAGTTCCTTAATTATAGTGAATACTTTTAAGGACATTTTAATTCAGTCCCTGTCTCTCTCTTTTTCTAAAAACAATCAAATTTTCTGAAAAGAAATGAGTTTGGGGATATTCCCACACATGAAGAGTCACATGAAAGCTTGTCATGCAAGGAAAATCAGTGTGGATTAGAGACAAGAGGACCATGATGATCCTAGATCACTCACCTGAGTCTCTTTGACCCTTGGATATCACATTAGTTAAATAAGCAGATGTCATCAAGGAGATAATTTCTACATAAGATCAATACCATGGAATGTTTTCAACCAAGAGCAAGAAAAATATTCATTTTTGCTCTTTGATTCTTTATAAAAAGGGATGCACCTGGGTGGAGCCTAAATGTGACCCCTGAGGGTCTTGATATGAAAAAACTTAGTAGAGGTCCACTAGATGATGCTACATACTAAATATGAAAGTTGTCTGCCTTCTGGTTTCAGAGAAGACAATTTTTGAAGATTTTCCCATTTTTACCCATCATGCTCAGATGAGCTAAACAGGATGTGCCCTGTTGAAGCCCAAATATGATCAAAGGGTCTTGATATGAACAAAATTGGTAGAGGTCCACTAGATGATGCTACATACCAACTAGAAAGACATGAATAGCTTGAGTCGCTCCACAGGCTTGAAATTCTTGATATAGCAAATCTAAGTTTTGACTAAGTTTTAAGATATTTTGTTTCTACTGATGTTGAAATAATTTTCAAAGTTTCCACTATATAACATATAGAGAAATGACCTCTGCCAAAAAAAGACATATTTTTCATCCAATAATTTTTGACTGCATGATAATGGGTCACCCAATGATCATACCAATGAAGTTTGATTGATATCCATCAGTTACATTCTAAGAAAATGATTTTCAAACTTTCCAGTATAACATATAGAGAAATGACCTCCGCCCATAAAATACATATTTTTCATCTGATCACAATAATTTTTGGTAGACTGATAAAGGGTCACATAAGGATCATTTCAGTGAAATTTGGTTGATATACATCTATTACATCCTGAGAAAATGATTTTCAAAGTTTCCACTATATAACATATATAAAAATGACGTCCGCCCATAAAATACATTTTTTTTTCAACGGATCACAATAATTTTTAGTAGACTGATAAAGGGTCACCCAAGGATCATTCATGTAAAATTTAATTAGTATCCATCAATTAGAATCTGAGAAAACTCACTGTTCACCATATTTGGAAAATTAGCCACACCCTTAAATCCATGTTTTTCATTTGATCCAAATTTCTTGAACAATTTTGAAAGTGGGTCACCCACTGATCATTCCTGTGAAGTTTGGTTGAAATTCATCAAGTAGTTTCTGAGGAGAAGATTTTTTAAAGATGAAGTCTACGACCAGACGCATGTATCCTTGGACAGACGGATGGACACACGACGGACAAAACGCCATGACAATAGCCCCAGTGGCTTTCAGCCATTGGAGCTAAAAATGAAAGCTGTCTGCTATCTGGTTTTAGAGAAGAAGATTTTTGAAGATTTTCCTTTTTATACCCTTCATGCTCAGAAAAGCTAAAAAGGTTGCACCCGGGCAAAGCCCAAATATGACCCTAGGGTCTTGACATGAACAAACCTTGTAATGGTCCACCAGATGATGCTACATACCAAATATGAAAGCTGTCTGCAATCTGGTTTCAGAGAAGAAGATTTTAAAGATTTTCACTCTTTGATTCTTTGTAAAAAGGGTTGTGCCCGGGCAAAGCCCAAATATGACCCCAGGGTCTTGATATGAACAAACTTGGTAGAAGATTTTTGAAGATTTTCCTATTTTCACACTTTTTGTTAAGGGTTAAGGGTGGATTTCATTTATTTGAACAACTTTGGTAGAGCTTGACCCAAGGAACATCCCTGCCATGTTTCATCCAGATTGGCCCACTGGTTTAGGAGAAGTAGATGTTTAAAGAAATTGTGGATGACGGACGACGCACGTCTCACAACACACGATAGACTACGGATATTGTACAATCACAATAGCTCACCTTGAGCACTTTGTAGTTTGATTAGTTTGATTATTGACCTTCACTAAGGTACAAGAAGTCAAATAATGTAGAATAAACTGTGATAATGGGTTTTTCGAAAAAACATACTTTAAAATAAAAAAGATAATTTCGAAGCATTTTATGTGAGAGCTGACCAGTTTCAAGTTTGGTTTAATTTTATGAAAATTTTATGAAATTCTACACCGCGGTTTCAGAGGAAAGGATAGTTGAATGAAAAGTTCACAAAATGCACGCACATCAGATGACAAGCCCCAACATAAGCTCTGCTGGACTTAGTCCAGTGGAGATAAAAACTTTAACCTAACTTTAAAAGGGATGGTAAAACAAGTACCACTTTTACTAATCGAGTGCTTGGTGACCTTTCTGAGAAAATTGATTAGTTTGAGTATTGACATATGGTATTTGCAGATTTGCAGTATATCTTTGGTCAAACAAAGTCAAGATGACATTTGTTTGCTTCTTTATTTGGAGAAACATAAAATTGTTAGATACATGCTAAGAGAAGGGTTTTCTTCAGGTCATTTCTCAGTGCCATTGGTTATTTTCATCTTCTTGGCTAGACAAAAACAAGTAACTACAGCATTGATAAATTTTAGTTACATGGTTTTGACATGAAGGTAAAGCATGCCGTTGATCTTGAAGAGATTTGATCATTCAGCTTAAATGGAAAACTAGCAGATGTTCAATTGAAATATGCCGAGCTTAAACAGGGTATTAACATCAAAAGGTGTGAAAAATATGACACTAGTTGACAAGGTCAATAACTGTTGGCACTTGATTGCAAATTTTCAAAGTTATCGACAGAATAGATTATCAGCAGACGACCAGTTGCTGCATAATTAACTTTTGCACATAGTATTGAAAATATAAGATGGACATTTTGAGAAAACATTTTCTTATGACTAGATGATAGACTGTCACCAGTGACAAAGGTCCTTGACGATTTGACTTGAACTTGACTATTTTTCAAAACTTTAACCCAAAAATTCTTACCAAAAAACTTTCACCAGTGACAAAGGTCCTTGACGATTTGACATTTCCCATGTAGGGACTTATAAAATCTTTAGCCTAATACTAACACTGATCCTGACAGCTGAGGAATTGACATTAACTCTTGCGAGACTTTTGTCCCAAGAATCAGCAATGAAAACTTTTTTTTTAGTTTGGCGAGTTAAGTGAGATGAGAAATTTGACCTTTAAAGAAGACAATGGACAAGTTTGTAACCTGACCTTAACCTTGGTAGCAGCAGAAATGTTTCACTGTATCATCATGCCTCATAGGGGACATATCTTGATGCGACTTGAATAAATTGGCAATGTTACTACTTTTGTTTAAGTTTTTAGTAAGATTGACATTTACAGATACCCTTGACCTTTTCACATGACCTTTACCTTGGAAGCTTCAGATAAACATCATCGAGATCTATCATCATGTCAAATATTAAGCTTGATTCTTAAATAGACTCAAGAACAAAGCAGTGATAATTGTTTTGGTTAAATTTGGCACAGACAGACAGACCGACCGACTAACAGATAGATAGAAAAACATAAAAAATATACCCCTGAACTCTAGATGTAAAAGGTGCATGATTTTTTCTATAAACTGATTTTTGCATGATATTTGAAGTATTGCTGTTAGAAGAGCATTATAATCTTTTGTAATATGTATAAAAGACAAGTATAGGGGAGGATCATAACTGTACACTGATTGTGTAGATATTCAGGCTAATCATAGGCTTTACTTTGCACATAACTGAAATAAATGGAATTGCTACACACGTTAATATTACAAACCTCCACCTAGCAGTAGTAGTGGTAGTTTCCAGGACAGCAATGTGTGGACACACTTTCCCAAAGCTCTATGTGTAAGATTAAATGACTCCATTGGATCCCCTGCCAGCCCATCTGCACCACATTGACAAACAACAACATCTGGCTTGAATCTCTCTTGTACTTTCAACAGGGCCCTTTAAATATTTTTGTTAAATTCTGATATACTTTAAGACTGAGGGCAATTGGCCCTGTGCCTCTCACCTGAGAAAAATGCTCTATTACCTAGGTGTCTATGCGAGTGTAGGACAAAAGCACACTAGGTCAAAAGCCCACTGGGACAAAAACCCAGCGGACAAAAGCCCACTGGGACATAACCCCACCCCCTATAGGACAAAAGCCCACTCAATATATATTTTAGCAAAGTAGAAAGTAGAAATCATAATGTTTATTTCTTTTATTATTATTTTAAACTTTTTAATTTAATGTACAATTATAAATTTTCATTTAGTTACTCTTGCCAATGTAACTACTTTTTTTTTTTGTATCTAAGTGTGATTGACACCTTATTGTATCATGTTTCCATTCTGTCTATAATTTGAACTTGACAAGTTACAGATATACAAAGTATGGTGTCATATAGTGTTGATGAGAGTAGATGTCATATAGGTGTTACATACTTTTATCCCCCCCCCCCTGCCCCCTCCCCTGTGCACTTTAACAGATAGTTCAAAAGTTTTCATTGAGGATGAGGATAATTTTGTAATACATTATGCATTATACTAAATATATCATAGAAAGAGTTAAAACAAAATGTTTTACTAATTGCAAAGGCAAAGGACAATATTTCATATGGTAAACAAACAAAACCCCAGTACCAAAATTTTACAGTTTATAGTGGATGAAACCCCACACTGTCTACACAATTTTGAAACACTTTTCTAAATGAAGTAAAATGATTTTTTATTGAAAGATTGAAAAAAATATATTCATTAATAAATCAATCAATACATTATATTTTTTTTACAATTATTCAATTAACTTATACTTTGATGGGCTTTTCGTTCATGTTCGTTTTGGAATTTGCTAATTAAAATGATTAAGGAAGAGAAGAGAAGACAAAAATAAATGAAATGCTGTTAAACACAATATAACTAAATAAAAAAAAAAAAAAAAGAAAAAAAAATCTTAATTATTAAAATAAGACTAATATTCAAATGACTAATCTATATATTGAGTGGGCTTTTGTCCTTTGTAAGGTGGGCTTTTGTCCAGTGGGCTACCCCGTCTATGCAAGCCAAGAATACATTCAATCATTTAAACTCATTGTTAATTGTAATTCTTCTTACTTTGTGGTTGGAATTGGCAATGTAGTTTTGCAATGTACCATAAAAACATGCTTGAAAGACGCCCTAGCAGATAAGACGCTACCCCTACTTCCGAGGTCCAGATGAAGGATTGGGTTGTTCCCACTTCGTCTTATCCCATTTGGTCTAAAAGTCAATTTCCCATTTGGTCTAAAAGCCTTATTATGATTAATTCCCATTTGGTCTAAAAGTTGACTTACTCTTTTGTCTGAATAATCATGCTGTATATAATGTTTATTTGTACTTTTTCTGATTTTATCATGAAAATAAGAGTCTAATGATGGGTTTTTATTCATATAAAAAATAATTTGAAACATGCTTTAAACTAATTTTTTTATTATAAAATTAAAAGTATTTTTATTAATGAATAACATAAACTTTTTATCCATAAAATGAAAATTAGAAATATAAATTGATTTTTTTTTTTTTCAATCATCAAAAAATAACTTTGTGTGTATGTGTGTGTGTGTGTGTGTGTGGGGGGGGGGGGGGGGGGGGGGAAGGTTGGGGAGGCCGTATATAACACCTATATGACATCAACACCTCTATGACACTCATAACAATGTCAAAATTTGAAAAATCAATTTGTAGACGAAATGGGAAATTGATACAATAAGGTGCCAAAAAGTTTTAGACCAAATGGGAAATTTTGGTCTAAACCAATATTTTTATAGTGTAGACGAAATGGGATTAGACGAAGTGGGAATAAACCCAAGGATTTGGTAATGACCCTCTTATAAGACACTATTAATTTTATTCTTGGATCAAGATCAACAACTGGCTCCATTTAGTGACCAATTGTGATGGGAAAAATATTCTAGTAACAAAAATTCAGACATTAGAGCAATCCATCTTTAAACCGGGGTACGGACAAAAGCCCACTAGGTCAAAAGCCCACTGGGACAAAACCCCAGCGGACAAAAGCCCACCGGACAAAAGCCCACCCAACATAGGACAAAAGCCCACTCAGTATATAGATTAGTCATTTGAATAGGTCCTATTTTTATAATTTTGAAAAAGTATTCTCTTTTTATGCCCCTGCATTGATAGATTGGGAGAATATTGTTGCCCCCGCATCGATAGATCGGGGGCATATTGTTTTACTCATGTCTGTCTGTCTGTCCGTCCGTCTGTCGGTCCGTCCGTCTGTCTGTCCGTCCGTCTGTCCGAAAACTTAACCTTGCCAATATCTTCAAGCCAATTCAAGATACAAAGCTAATATTTGGCAAGATGATGGATCTCAATGATCCGCATCCTCTGGTACCAAAGTCATGGTCATGTGACAAGGTCAAGGTCATCTGTCAAGGTCAAACGTCCGAAAACTTAACCTTGCCAATATCTTCAAGCCTATTCAAGATACAAAGCTAATATTTGGCATGATGATAGATCTCAATGATCCGCATCCGCTGGTACCAAAGTCAAGATCATGTGACAAGGTCAAGGTCATCTGTCAAGGTCAAACTTTGAGAAAAAAAAGCCGTTACGGGGGCATTCGTGTTTCACAAACACATCTTGTTTTTTTATTTATCTATGTTATATTTAACAGCATTTCATTTTTATTTTGTCTCCTCCTCTCTTCATAAATCACTTTTATTCAGCAAATTCAAAATGAACATGAAGGAAAAGCCCACCAAAATATGATAAAATTGATTAATTGGGAAAAAATACATAAATAATGTATTGATTAATTCATAAGTAATTTTTTTTCAATCATCCAATAAATAAATCATTTAACTTCATTTATAATAATGTCTCAAAATTATGTAGATAGTGTGGGATTTTATCCCCCAGAGGCCTGTAAAATTTGGTGGACGGACGTTTTGGCCACGGACATTTTGACCAGGAGGTTTTGGCCAGGACGTTTTGGCCACGGACGTTTTGGCCACATTATTTTTCAAAATAGGACCTTTTGGCCAAAAATATTTGTTGGAAGAATAAGTCATTTTAAGAAATTTTAATCACTTTATAGTTGTTATTTTAGTCATTTAGATAATAATGTTGACATTTTTTACCATTTTGAAGTACCGTTTAATCACTTAATAGCACATCTGAAGAAGAAAAAAAAAATCCCTTATTTGGGACTCCCCTACAATACTTTACTATGATAATAAATTAATTGAAAATAATATGAATTGTTAACAATATAAAGTTTACAAAATGCAATATCTGCATATATTTCTTTCTCAAATATTATATGAAAATATAAGACAAAAACAATATGGATTTTTCTTAGAAAGCACAATTACCATAGATTATTTCTTTTGGCCAAAAGAATTTGACTTATAATTATTAAATCAAATTAACTATCAACTATTTACCCAATAAATGAACAAAAGACAAAACAGAAATTGATACATGACATCATTGAAACATATTCAATATTTTTATTGACTTATTTCACACCTTCCAGAGCACAAGAGTATAACTATACACGTAGATTACAATATGGAAGGTGTTGACAATATTGATTATGAAAAACCAAATAATTTTGTTTCTTCACACCTGTTATGACCTTTTTATCAATATTTTTTAATTACAATTAATTTTCTATAACAAGTCAATTACGAAATATAAAACCAGATGTAGGATATTTTCAAAGTCATCTTTATATTGAGATTTATACTCAAGGGAATACTTCACCCCTCCTTTAAATGTTTATTTTCATTCAAGTTTGCAAAATTCAATCATCAACATTTAATTGATCATTATGATTTAAGAGATTTTCCCCAATCAAATATTTTGCCAAAAATGTATAATTCTTTGAGGAAATAAACTCCTTTTCTAACACAATTTTGTTAATGGAATGATATTTTACCTTGTAAATACACTTCTTTAGTGGATAAATAGTTAAATGAGAAGAAAAAAAATAAAGCATAATATTTAATTGCTATATACAAACTTATTCATACCCATTTAATAGAATTTGGCCAAAAGGTCCTACTTTGAAAAACATTGTGGCCAAAACGTCCTTGGCCAAAACGTCCTGGCCAAAACGTCCGTGTCCAAAACGTCCTACATTCGTAAAATTTTGGTAGTGGGGTTTTGTTTGTTCACCATATGAAATATTGTCCTTCCCAAACCAAAATTGCAAGCTTATTTTTAAGATCGTCGCAAGCTTGTCGCTAGCTTGCGATTTAAGGTTGCGCTAGCTTAGATTTGGAACCTTCGCGCATGCTTGCGCAAGCTAGTACAAGCTAATGGAATTTTTTTAAATCGCAAGCTAATTTAGATTGTCGCAAGCTTAAATTTGCGCTAGCTTAGATTTGGAACCTTTGCACTAGCTTGCGCAAGCTAGTACAAGCTAATGGAATCTTGTTAACCAAGCATGTTTCTGTCAAACACTTGCAAGCTTGTGCAAGCTAGTACAAGCTAGTGCAAACTAGAGATAGAAAGCTGGCATGTATACACAGTAACACCAAGTTTTTCCTAGTTTTAAAAATTTATATAATTTTGCTACATCAATTCATAACTTTTGAAACACTTTCATTTTTATGCATTTGTCATTGTTGTGAAGGACAATTGATGTTGAGCCTGCATTTTAAGCTCAGCTATTTTCAGAGAAAACCAGAGGTATATAACCTTGGTGTTGTCAAAGGCCTCATTGTTGTGGTCAGTGTAGTCATTCATAACTTTTACATTTTGTGATATCTCTGGTTCTACTAAATTTAGGCATTCACTTGAAACTTGGCGCACATTGTACACTATAAAAAGAGCAACCTTTACTATCAAGAGAGATAACTCTAGCTGTATTTTGTGGGAATTACGCCCCTTTTTCAACCTAAGATGTTTTGTCCACTATACAGTACACAACAGCTGAGCATTGGCTCTTGTTACCTTGACCTTGCGGTGTGACCTTCACGCTTTCTGAATATTTCTTTCAAATATTACATCTACTCATGAAAGAGAACAATTGTGCCAAGTGAATTTGAAATCTATCAAAAAATGAAGGAGTTATTGCCTGGACAAAATCTGACAGACTTACAGATTAACAGAACCACACCAAACTTTTGTTGTTACAACTGACTTACTGATTAACAGAACCACTTCAACTATTGTTGTTACAACAATGTCTTCCTCACCACAAGTGGGCCAACAATAAAGCTATTTTCTTGGTCACACTATATTATAAGCACTCTCTAACCCTTGTCATGCTGCACCTGGAATATTCCTACCTTGACAGGAGTTATAGACAAAGACAAGCCTGCACATATGTGCAATCTGATCTTAGTTTATACCACCTGATTTTCCTTTTTTAACAAGAATATTTTGAAAATTTCATCATTTGTGATTCCCAATCATTGCATCCAGCACTATGATTTTACAGAAACTTTGCTAAAGATTTTATTCTGCATGACATGGGTAAAGGTTTCAAAGCTCTTCGAGCTGTCACACATTTACTGTTAATTATGCAATTAAATAGTGAATCAGTCATACAAGGATCACCTCTTTCATTTCTGAAATGTTTCAAAACAACACTTTAATCGCCTTCACTGCATTGCTCGGCAATGGATTATTTTATTTTTTACAGCATTGACAGCTGTCCTTGCCCCAATAGACAGCTCCTCTCTTGTAAAAAGAACACCAAGCAGGGCCATGACCTGCTTCCTTGGTTGACGGCAGTTGTGATTGGGTAATATGACATGATATGTTGCCCACAAGCTGAATGTTCTTCTGTCCATCATTCTGAAACGTAGATGAAGTGTTTGTGAAACACAAATGCCCTGAAACAGCATTTTTTTCTCAAAACTTTGACCTTGACAGGTGACCATAACGCGCGACCTTGGTACCTCAAGATGCACATTATTGAGATCTAAAATCATGCCAAATATGAGGCTGGTTCCTTAAAAAGGCTCCAAGATATTAACAAAGTTTTTGAGAAGTTTGTTCTTGACAAATGACCTTGACCTTGTTATATGACCTTCACCTTGCTATCAGCTGATGTGTATCATTGAGGTGTATCATCATGCCAAATGTAAGGAATCGTACCTTTAATAGGCTTGAAGATTTTGGCTATGTCAAGTATTTTGTGGCAATGTTAAGTTCTTGAGTTAAGTTTTTTTTAAGTTGACCTTGACTTTGGAATCATCAGATGCATATCATTGAGATCTTTGTTTGTTTGTTTGAATGGGTTTAACGCCGCTTTCAACAATCTCGCAGTTATATCGCGGCGGCCGGAGCACCTAACAATGGATTCCTGGTATTTCTTTCACCTGTACTACCATTACACCCTTTCCTAGCCTCCGACTGCTATTTCACATAGGTTTACGATTATCTACCCATTGGTGAAAGACAAACGTCGGAAAGGATATTTGCCGCCACCGGGGAATCATTGAGATCTATCATCATGCCAAATATGATCATTGTATCTTAAATAGCCTTAAAGTAATTGGCTATGTTAAGTTTTTTGGTTAAGTTTTGCACACAGATGGACAGACAGACAGACAGACAACGGTTAAACAATATGCCCCTCATCTTATGGATGCAGGGGAATAAAACAAGAGGACCAAGATGGTCCTAGATCGCTCACCTGAGTTTCTTTGACCCCTGGGACATCACACCATTTAATAGGCAGATGTCATAAAGGATATAATTTCTACACAATAACCATTTGTTAAATGAAGTTTTGGCCAAAATTGTGGCTTTGGGAGTTCAAACAAAAAAATTTCATTAAGACCCCTTCTCCTGCGATATGGCATGGATCATTCTCAATTTCAATAGGGTTCATCCTTGTGACCTGGTCAACATTCTGACCAAGTTTCTTGAAGACTGGGCCATATTTGTGGCCTCTAGAGGGTAAACAAGAAAAGTGTCTTTATGGCCCCTCCCCGTGATATGGCATGGATCCTTTCCATTTGCAATAGGGTTCATCCTTCTGACTTGGCAATCAAACTGACAAGGTTTTAGGAAGATTGGGCCATATTTGTGGCTTCTAGAGCATAAACAAGAAAATTGTCATTAAGGTCCCTTTTCCTGTGATATGGCATGAATCCTTCCCATTTTCAATAAGGTTCATCCTTGTGACTTGGCAAACATTCTGACCCAGTTTCATGAAGACTGAACCACATTTGTGGACTCTAGAGTATAAACAAGATAATTGTCATAAAGGCCCCTTTTCCTGTGATATTGCATGGATCCTTCCAATTTTCAATAGAGTTCATCTTTGTGACCTGGCCAACATTCTGACCAAGTTTCATGAAAATTGGGCCATATTTGTGGACTCTAGAGTGTAAACAAGAAAATTGTCTTTAAGGCCCCTTTTCCCTTGATAAGGCATGGATCCTTCCCAATTTCAAAAGGCTTCTTCCTTGTGACCTGAATAACATTCTGACCAAGTTTCATGGAGATTGGGCCATATTTGTGACCTCTAGTGTAAACAAGAAAATTGTCATTAAGGCCCCTTTTCCTGTGATATGGCATGGATCGTTCCCAATTTCAATAGGATTCATCCTTGTGACCTGGCCAACATTCTGACCAAGTTTCATGAAGATTGGGCCATATTTGTGGCCTCTAGAGTGTAAACAAGAAAATTGTCTTTAAGGTCCCTTTTCCTGTGATATGGCATGGATCCTTTCCATTTTCAATAGAGTTCATCCTTGTGACCTGACCAACATTCTGACCAAGTTTCATGAAGATTGGGTCATATTTGTGGCCTCTAGAGTGTAAACACTTAAATTGTTGAAGGAGGACGACGGACGACGGACATTCAATGATCACAAAAGCTCACCTTGAGCACGATGTGCTCAGGTGAGTTAAAAATAAAGTTATAAATCTTTATTTGTGCTCAACTCAACTGAGCATAAAATTTATATCGCTCATAAATGGTAAAATGCTAACAATTGTTGACATTTTACCATTTATGAGCAAGATAAATAACTGATGATTTAAGGATTAAATTACCACTGATTCTGGTTATTTATTATTTATGAGAAGTTAAAATTTCAAAATCAGCTGATTCAAGCATAAAAATTTTTTATTACCTCAGGGCCATGAGAGACTAAGATTCTGTATATCAAAATGGTCTTAAGTTTGATTTACTGCCGAAGAATTTCACAGAAATCAAGGCTGTTGTGGGCTTCCTCCTGATGTTCTGCCCAAGTTAACATATTTTTACATGTGTGGTCATACGATTTTTATGACAAGGCATTATTGCCTAAGTAGAAGTGATGTTATATAGATACCTTACAACTTACATAGAAAAAGTCTGATTGTTACCTTGACCATCCTCTAGTACCAAATTTATGCAAAATTAAGCACAACTTACAAGAATAGTAAATGAATTACTGTCACACTTTCTTCCCAGTGGTACTGTTTTTCAACTGCAACAGGCTGTTCAGTAGTATCATTCTGTCTCTTAAATACAGGACTGCATGGTGAATCATTGTTTGCTGAAATGCTCTATGAAGTAGAACTCAGCCTAAAGGATTTCTTAGTGGAGTACTGGTAGCTGTATTACATTTGAGATGGGCTTCTGCAAGACTGTGGGCTACTGCCAGATTATCCAAACAGTTGTTGACACACAGGATAGTTTCTTTGATATCTGTTTCATGACAAAAAAAATATATATGCTTAAATTTTGTAACATTTTTTTAGAAAGTGCACATATTCAGGGGTCAGTCTAAATTTCACAATATTGTGAAGGGCAACCCAAGTTTGGTATGATTACAACATACAAAGAAATCATTGACTACACACTACATCAACGCATGACAGATCCTTAGTGGCTGTACATATTGCCCCTAAAGCATATGCTCAGTGAGCTAAAAAATAATGCCAATATAAAATAAAAATGGGCAGGGGTTCCCATATAATATCAATTTTTCTGCTAAGAATGATCTTGAGAACAAACCTTGTCCGTCCAATATCAAAAACAAAACAAATATGTTTAACCCTTGTCATACTGAAATAGGATTTTCATGCTATTCAAAAAAGATAGACAAAGATTTGTCTGCTCAAGTGTTAATTCTGAAGTCTATTTCTGATATTAACTTACAAACAAGAAAAATAAGAATAATAATTATGAAATAGAACCTGAATGACATTTAGTGCATTCAGTGCTTTCAGCACTTTGATTTCAATGCAATCTTGCAAAGGAACATATGTGCAGTTAGATTCTATTCAAAACCATGTGATTTTTCTTTTTAAATGAGAAAAGTCTAAAAATAATATTTGTGATTTGTCTGCTCAAGTGTTCATTCTGAAGTCTATTTCTGATATTAACTTACAAACAAGAAAAATAAGAATAATAATTATGAAATAGAACCTGGATGACATTTAGTGCATTCAGTGCTTTCAGCACTTTGATTTCCATGCAATCTTGCAAAGGAACATATGTGCAGTAAGATTCTATTCAAAACCATGTGATTTTTCTTTTTAAATGAGAAATGTCTAAAAATAATATTTGTGATTAAAAGTCTGACTCATGATTTGTGTTTTCAGTGCTTTCAGCACTTTGATTCCAAATCAATCTTTTGAGGTATTATTCTGCATGACAAGGGTTATAAAGACAAAGTGCAACATATTGAAAGCAGAGCTATGGTTCTTTCCCTAGTCAGTAGATAATCATTCTGACCAACTTTCAGGTTGATTAGGCTAAAAAACAGTGTTCCTACTGCTGCTTCAATCTGGGGGGTGAAAGTGGGTATTTTACAGCATGCATGTACCCCCTCTATATGAGACAAAGAAGGCTGCTTGCAAAAATAGGGGGTACAAGCTTTAATTTAGGGTAAATCACCCCCATTTGAGGTTTTTTGTGACACTGAAAATATAGCCTCTAGAGTATCCACAAGGTTTTTCTAAGATTTGACCCCATGATCTAGTTTTTGACCCCATTGACCCAATTTTGTACTTGTCATATTTCATCAAGACAGCGATTCTGACTAATTTTCAGGTTGAGTGGGCCAAAATCATGGCCTTTAGAGTGTACACAAGGTAAATGTTGTCGACGTACGTCACACAACCCCAAAAGCTCACCTTGAGCACTTTTTGCTCAGGTAAGCTAAAAATGCACATCAAATTTTCAAAGGCAGATCGATACCCTAAAACATAACACCCTTGACTCCTTGATATGTGGACCACAGGGGAATTTTCCGCTGACTTTTTTTTTTGGAACATGTATAATAATATAGACAAGGGGTCAAACTCCATTTTGAGGAGGTATTTGTCTTAGATGAGAAATTGACGTCGAATCGCACAACATTTTAGTTTGGCTTTCGTAAACGAAGTTTGTTTGGTCATTTAATTAAGTACTTGTTGGTAGTTAATCCATTTAGCTATGAAATGATGTATTGGGCATTCAGATTGGGTAACTAGAAAGCCATGAATGGCTTGAGTCACTCCACAGGCTTGAAATTCTTGTAAAAGCAAATAAATGTTTTGACTAGATTTTTAGATATTTGGGATTCTATACTGATGTTGAAAATGATTTTCAAAGTTTCAACTATATAACAGATAGAGAAATGACCTCTGTTATTAGAAGACATATTTTTCATCAAATCAAACTAATTTTTGGCTGCATGATAATGGGTCAACCAAAGATCATGCCAAAAATGTTTGCTTGATATCCATCATTTTCATTCTGAGAATATGTTTTTCATAGTTTCCACTATTTAACATATTGAGAATTGACCTCCACCCATAAAATGTATATTTTTCATCCAATCAAAATAATTTTTTGTAGACTGATAAAGGGTCACTCAAGGATCATTTCAGTGAAATTTGGTTGATATCCATCAGTTACATTCTTAGAAAATGATTTTCAAAGTTTCCACTATATAACATATAGAGAAATGACCTCCGCCCATAAAATGCATATTTTTCGTCCAATCAAAATAATTTTTGGTACACTGATAAAGGGTCACTCAAGGATCATTCCAGTGAAATTTGGTTGATATCCATCAGTTACATTCTGAGAAAATGATTTTCATAGTTTTAGGGATGGGCACCGGTACTTTGGTATCGGTTACTCCCGGTACCATGACGTCCCGAGTAATTGGTATCGGTTCATTTTGAAAGTACCGGTTCCTACTTCCGGGACCTATGCAATTTAGGAAAATTTCAAAACAGCTTTGCAATATTTGTTACAAAGTTATTTACTCGCAAAATACCAATGTAACAATGCCGACGATCTTACTGATTTGTTCGTGTTTGAGCTCCGTGCAATAGAGAAGGAAGTTTATACCAGACGATCGTGTAATGTCAATAATAATAATTGATATTGTTTTTTTTTTCATTTTGCCAAACGCAGATTTTGGATGAAGAATGAAATTATTTGATTAATAATTGTAAAATAAATGGTTCCTGAGTCTCAGAAATTTGCATTATTTTATGTTTTCAAAGATTATAAAGTCTTACATGTCGCCATTTTGTCACCAAATGATTGTACGGAGTGCCGATCTAAGCTCCTGCTACGACTTTATCGCAATCACTCGATGAGTAATGAAGACGGAAACTAACGAGAAATTCAAGCTCTAATCGCAAATTATAATCATGGTGTCAAGAATTCATACTTGCATAACCCCTCTCGATCGGAAAGGCTAGAAGATTATTTCATATTGTCTTCAATTTTTTTTTTTTTTTTTTTTTCGATAAAGTCCTACCTGCCATGAAAATATAAATTAATCGTATTTCCCCCATATTAAATCCAACAACAGAGACAAATAAAGCAAATAAATGTATCCTCGCGAAAGAAAGGGTTTGATATCTCACGAGGATTTACATGCGTGTGCCGCGTGCCAAGTCTAGATGCAGTCCCAAAAATAGCCGAACACCTGTTGTCGGCGCCTTTGATGACCCGTTCTCCCTCCTCAAAAATGAACTGTTCTGGACGCTTTATTCGATTACAAAAAGTTTTGTAGATTCGCCAGATAGCCTCGTGGACTAAATTGGAACAAAAAATAAATACCGGTAAATTCTTTCTTTGGTTATAATTGCAGAAATCTTCCGTATTTTTGGATAAAAAATATAAAATCGTATTTCAGACAAATTTTAGATCATGATTCTGTCGCCGCTGTTTAACAAAACAACTTAATCACAACTGTCATTTTGTCATAAGTTTGCATCCCGAACCTAGGTAGTTGCGATATCATAACCCTCATTTGGTAGTCTGTTGTTTCTAGACCGTCAGCATATCAGAGAGAGGGGTACATTATTGCAGCTAGCGCCTCGGTTGTTTCCGTCGCCTTCGGTATTGTAAAGTCCGAGTTGATTCACGATGTTCGACATGCCGAAGCTACTGTTTTGAAGATAAGGCCCAATATAGCTGCTGAGGGTTATGTTATCACAAGTAGGCCTAATAATGATTTAGCTTTGATTTGACAGGTGTTTCCTACATTGGAAAAAGCTCAAAACGGTACTTGACAAGAGTACTTATTGCTTATTAACTGTCACACTGTTCACACATTAGAGTGCTACGCCAGTATGAAGTAATTGGTATCGGAATCGTTAGGAATCGGTATCGGTTAAAAAGTATCGAGTAGGTATCGGAATCGGTTAAATTCTAACGGTGCCCATCCCTACATAGTTTCCACAATATAACATATAGAGAAATGACCTCCGCCCATAAAATGCATATTTTTCATCCAATCACAATGATTTTTTGTAGACTGATTAAGGGTCACCCAAGAATCATTCCAGTAAAATTTGGTTGATATCCATCAGTTACATTCTGAGAAAATGATTTTCAAAGTTTCCACTATATAACATATAGAGAAATGACCTCTGCCCATAAAATGCATATTTTCCATCCGATCACAATGAATTTTTGTAGACTGATAAAGGGTTACCCAAGGATCATTCATGTAAAATTTAATTGGTATCCATTGATTAGAATCTGAGAAAACTCACTTTTTACCATATTTGGAAATTAGCCACGCCCATTAACCCTTTCCTGTTTTACAAAATATTGGACTTGTCCAAATTCAAAGGTTTTGCAGACGAAAACTAAAAGTGGATTTAATTTAAAAAATAACCATTCAGTAGAGTAGGAAATAGTGTGGAAAAAGAAGAAATTGCTTGTCAGAAGCAATTTCTTCTTTTTTTCACAATGTTTTCTCGATCATAAAATCACAGGCACGTAAAAAGCAGGGATTAAACAGCAAAGGGTTAAATCCATGTTTTTCATTGGATCAAAATTTCTTGAACAACTTTGAAAGAGGGTCACCCAAGGATCATTCCTGTGAAGTTTGGTTGAAATCCATCCAGTAGTTTCTATGGAGAAGATTTTTAAAGAAAAGTTTACGACCGGACGCACGCACGGACGGACGGACGCACGACGGACACAACGCCATGACAATAGCCCCAGTGGCTTTCAGCCAGTGGAGCTAAAAACTGACTTAGAAATCGACTCTCGATTTGTGCTGGGTGATTTTCGCTCCAAAATTGAGCGGGACATTTCCCTGTGGTGTGGACATGAAGTTCAACAAATGAAAACAGTGTCATCTTATTCTACTTACATATTTCTTGAATATATCTGTTTTCACAGTGACAATCTTGTACGTATACCAGTGATGCTCTTACATGTCTGACATTTTTCTGAAAAGATAGTTGTTTTAAATTTTTCCAAAATTGTAAAATGTCAAGTTGAAATTATCAAATTTCATTGATTATTATCTACCTATTCTTATAGATACTAACAAGAGAAAAATTATTGTAAATTCTACTCAGTTTTGAGAGACTACATTAAAAGCACCCCATGCAATCAGCAAAAATTAAAAAAAAGTTTTCCGATAAAACTATTTAAAGAGGAAAAAGTCTTTGCTCATGAAAAATGCTATATTGACATTTTATGTCATTTTTGTCAGAAGATTAAACTTTTCTTTAAGTAGATCTAATATGAAAATATCTATATGCTATTTGTGTAAATCATAACTTGTTTGATAATTCTATATCAGTTTAGTTTATTAATCTTAAATTCTGATGGGTATAAATAGATTTGCTTGGTTAAGTTATTCATTGTCTTTGTTTATAAATATCCGAAAAGTGGCTTGTCCGATTACTATTACAGTTTACCTGTCAGCTACTAATTATTTAAGTCATGTTCAGATAGTAATGAGGTGATTTTTGAAATAGTATGGAGGTAAATATATATTTCTAAAGGAGGAAGACATTTTACACTATCTTATTCCAATCAAAATGGTACCATTTTGATGAAAATTTTGATACAAAAATGGTGCAGATGAAAGTATTTCTGGCACAAAATCACTACGAATGACCTTTAACATACTGACAATTCATAAATACCTTGATATCTGCTGCATTTAAAAACCCTATTTATTTGTTTGTAGAGATTGTGAGGTTTTAAAAAAGATCTTCCTTTTTTCGTGGGACATCCAAAGGTTGATATGAATTTGGGAATTCCATGTATTCTAAAAATAGAATCAGTTTACTTGTTGTTCAACGAGAATTCCTGACCACCATTTTGATGATCATTCCAAGCAGAGAATTTCATAATAAAATGCGATTAAATGACACTGTTGTGGATTTTATCATTGTTAAAAGATAAGTAAAGAAAATTTATTTATTCAAAATCATTTATTTCATTTTTGTTCGTGACTGAAGAAGAATTAAATTTGTGGCCAGACATTGCACGAATCGGCGAAATCGCAAGGTTACTCGAGGTCAAGTTGAAAACGGAAGTTGTTTATTTTCACTTAAAACCTTACGTGTTTCTTTACGTTCCGGGTTGTAATTCGTCTCTTGGTTGTATCATGATATTTTCAGCATATCAACAGCATAACATAACCATCTCGTATAGACTTTTTTATTTTCTAAACAAAATGAACCGACAATCTAACTGTGGTTGTTTGCATCCAGGCGCGTGGAAGGATTAGACGGGTAACATTTTCATTGGTTCTTATCGATCACATGACTTAATCTAGACTAGAAATTGTAGACTGGAAATTTCCGTTAACTCCACGGCACCAAGATTTTTTTTTATTTTGCAATCTTAATATATGCGATTTAACAAAATAATACTGATAGAAAACTGAATATTAAAATGGTTACTTACATGTTAAAGAGTTATTTATAATCTATTATTTTGATGTAATATCTTATAAGATATTCTTTTGACTTGAAAATTCTCCCAACCACTTTAAGATAATAAATAGTCTTCTAATATGTCTAATAAATAGAGTCTTCTAATTTATCTATGCTATGACAGGATTCCTTATATAAATAAAAACATATTCTTATTGTGTTAACAAAATATTTATTTAAAGTGTAAATATATGTATTCTTATTTACTTTTTTTCTGTATTTTTTTTTCTTTTTTTGATATATACAAATTGAAATTTTTAAGCAATTTTAGGAAGATAAAGCTTCATTAGAGGGAAGAACTGATGCATTTATTTTAAAATATTTATTCTTTTAAGCTTATGAAAACTATGGAAAGAATCTATAGACAGGTATGGGCATTCCCCAAGGTTATATACCAGGCCCCACTTTATTTTATCTATAAATGACTTCTTTTTTTTTGCACCAATGTAGGTAAAATAATTTTTAGAATAAGAAATTTGATTTTTTTGGCTCTATGATTACTCAATGATAACACATTATAGAGTCAAGAGACTTTTATAATTGTCCTAACCTGTTCCAGATCTTGAAATGACTGGTGATCAGGAGGAAACAGCTTTGATACCTGCCTGGGTCTGCAACATTCTTTCATGTAGATGATCATGAAATCTTTTCTATGGTTGTTCTCTCAATTGTGTTTGTGTTTGATTTAAAGAAAAATATTTAATTGAGAAAATGAAAGTGCATGTTGCCCTTTCCAAACCACAGCAAACTGCTGGATTTAAATGTCAGTAGCATGAAATATAATGTACAATGTGCAGGTGATCTTAATCTATAGAGGGTTTTTACTGTATGAATGCTTCTGACATTTATATCCTATTCATAAAAAGCAAACACTTTGATTTTCTCAAACATATAATTTTCTGAAATCATTGACTTTGGTGTTATATATTACTTCTTTGTCATAAGGTGATAATTTTGAATCCTTGAACACCATTATTTGATAAAATAATAAAAAAAATACAAATTTTTATAACTTTTTCCATGTTTTTGACTTAGACTTTTTCCATTCAATAAAGTTCCTAGTGTGGATCTGTGTATATGCTTGCAAAAATAGCAAGCTTGCGCATGCATGCAACAATCTCACTAGCTTGCACTAGCTTGCACAAGCTTGCAAAGTTTTTGAAAAGGCTTGCGCATGCTTGCGCAAGCTATTTGGCTACCATAGACAATCTTATTCTGGAAGAAACTAGCTTGCGCAAGCTTGCCGCAAGCTTGTCGCAAGCTTGTGACAAGCATGCATTTTGGTTTGGGTTTGCCTTTGCAAATAGTAAATGTTTTTTTTTTTGTTTTTTTTTTAACGCTTTCTATGATTTATTTAGCATATTGCATAATGTATGATCAAGTTATTCATAATAAGAACTTTTGAACAATATGCTGTAGTGCTTGGGGGAGGTAAGGAGATGTAACACCTATATGACATCTACTCTTCTTCAACAGTATATGACACCATACCTTGTATATCGATAACTTGTCAGATTCAAATAGTAGACAGAATTGAAACATGATACAATAAGGTGTCAATCACACTTAGATCCAAAGAAAAAAGTAGTATTATTGGCAAGAGTAACCAAATGAAAATTTATAATTGTTCATAAACAGAAAAAAAAATAATAATAAAAAAAAAGAATTACGATTGAAAACTTTTTACTATACTAAAATATATTGAGTGGGCTTTTGTCCTATAGGGGGTGGGGTTATGTCCCAGTGGGCTTTTGTCCGCTGGGGTTTTGTCCCAGTGGGCTTTTGACCTAGTGGGCTTTTGTCCTACACTCCTTTAAACCTACCAAGAAATCCCATTTGTTTTCATTTCTAAACAGTTGTACACAATGGTGGAGCTTGAAATAAGAGACTCAACTTTATCTAAATTTGTACAAGTATACAAAATTTGTATATCTAAAATGTAAAGATATTTAATTTCACAGGACTATTTCTTATAATTGGATATTAATAATCATTGCCAAAAGTGATCTCAATCAGCTTATATTTTAAATCAATAAAATTGGTACATTCATTCAAATCTTTATTTCCTCCAATTACATGAAGATTCATTACAAACACATTCAATTACAATACATAATCAACATACATATACAAGGAACATTTCAAAAGAACAGAAACAGAAAAGAAAAGTATTTTGAAGAACTTTAAAAAAAGAGGATAAAGAGAAAAGAAGAATGCATTCAAAATAATGGTTTTACCCAATCGTTTCAGCGGTCGTGTATTATGTTTTTTATGCATAAGCGCTCATAATTATGTTGTTGAAATATAAGGTCCAGGAATTAATTGTTAAACGTATGCCACAATTGGTGAATGCAAGGTATAATTGATGTTAAAAAGTCAATATGACTTGCTTTTAACAATTGTATAAAACATGGAAGGGGGGATCCTAGTAGAATGGTGACCTTGACTTCCTCCGCTTTGCTAATAAAGCAGCAATAAATAGATTCTCCATGTAATTGTAAAATTTTAGTAAAAAGTTTGATTCTTATTTCTTCGACAGAGCTGCACTGAATAAGGCAATGTAAAACTTTATTTTCATAGAACATACCACATTTATTACATAAACTCTGTGAATACACCCTGCCCAAGAGTGAAATCATATTCACAACCGTATTACAATAAAGTCGATTTTTAAATTTGCATTTACAAATGTACCAGAAGACACTTTCACAGAAGGCTGGATGAAGTGTAGCAAATAAATGGAGGGACGAATTTGCTGTTATGTTATTCAACCAAGTTTCTTGAAATATTTCATAAACAGTTGACTTAACAGTTTTCTTCCAAATTGTTTGGGTCGGAAAATTCGCATTTTTAAAGAAGTCTTGCAAAATGTGAGCTAATTTATATTTATTCAATACATTGAAAATATCTATGAAGTAGCCTACACTCTTACCAGACAAACAAAAACTGCACAAACGATGTAAGAATACTTGTTTGATAACATTTGAGGGCGACAAATTACATAGCTGACCAAAAAGGTTCAATTTGCATATGTCTATAATTGATTCAATATTCAGCTACTTCAACGTACCAAGAGCGATATCCGTCCTAGTATATTTATCAAAGCCTTGCATAGATTTCACACAAAAATGATGACATTTCTCTATGTCTAAAATTTGCTTTGAAGAAAGAGAAAACAACATTTCGCATCTAAATAATCCTCGTGGAAATACGATAGTATTATATAATTTCTTACTTCAACTATTAACCCCGATATTAAAAAGTTTCATAAATGATCCCCGTATTTTCTGTGTACAATCTTTGACATTTTCAGATATTGATAGATATTTATTGCATGTCACCCCTAGATGTACATATTTTTCATTCTCATTAATTCTATTGTCGCCGATTGTCCATGTGGGACATGTGGAAGCGAAATGATGTTTTGTTTCATTAAACACAATAACAGAGCATTTCTCAGCGTTATATTCGAATAACCATTTCTTAGAATAATCACTGCATATTTTCAACATTCTATCAATGCCATATTTAGTCAGACCCAAAAGAACCATATCATCTGCTGACGTGATACAAGGTATATGTGAGCTTCCCAATAAGAGCCCATTGCTAGATTTTTCAAGATCACGAAGCAGACCATTAATGAAGCATAAATAGAAAAATGGTGAACTAAGCCCACCTTGCCGGGTACCGGTCATGATGTTGAACGATGCTGACCTGAAACCGTTATATAACACGCTACTTTGTGTCTCATCATAAATACTGATCACATTTTTTAGAGTATGTACGGTAACTCCCATATCTTGAAGCTTGTAGAATAATGCGTTTTGCCACACTTTATCAAACGCCTTTCTTATATCTAAAAAGCAAGTGAATAATTTACTATTTGACTCTTTTGCGAAATATATGCATTCTTGAAGTAAATATGATGTCATAGTACAACTTATTCCGGGCTGAAAGCCGAATTGAAGGGGGCTAAGATCTTTAGTAACTTCTGATTTAACTACTTTCAGAAGCATAGATTCGTACAATTTAAGAATAGCAGACGACAATGTGATTGCTTGGTAGTTGTTAGGATCGTCCTTTCGCTTGTTTCCCCCCTTTAAATAGCGTGATAATGAGACCATATTTGAGACTTTTAGGTACATAATTAAACAGAATGAGCAAACATATACGCAACCTTTTTCCGCCATATATAATATGTTCATTATAAATGTTATCGTGTGAGCACGCTTTATTTTTCTTAAGACCGTCGATTGCATTAGAAATATCATCCATACTAAATCGGTTGAAATCTTTAATAAATTCTCTTCTTTTATATCCATTGATGACGTCATTTACATGATGAAAGAAGTTATAATCAGCAAAATCTTCTATATTAGAACTATATAGTTTTTGAAAGTAATTACCCCATTGCTCAGCTATTTTTTGGGGGGAACAAAACATAGTTTTCGAACTTCATGCAACCTTGAAAAATCTGGTTCGAGCGACCCTTTGCTCTTTTACCGTAATGCCTCCAGAAAGAGTCCGCATCAATTTCAGCTGAATTGTCTATTTCTTCATTCAAGGAGCAGAGATACTTTTCAGCATAGAACCTGTGTCTCTTTCTGAAAAGTCTCTTTGCCTCTTTATAATCTGTAAATTCTTCACTATCAGTCATTTTATTTAGATTTAACCAAATTAATCTTTTCTCACGCATTGAAAGATGTAATCCTTTCAATTCATTATTCCAAAATGGCTTAAGATATTTTCTATAACAAGGTTTTGACACTAAGAATGATGAGGTTTCTTGAATAGCGTTACAAATACACTCATACAAAGTTGTAAGGATTTGCTTGAAATTATCATTACATATGGGTGATTCGAATAATGATTTATTTTGTAATAAAACAGTACTTAGACGATGTTCATATTCTTTCAAAGTATTTTCCTTAACATTTTTCCATCTAATAAACAGTAGTGGCCACCTGGTTTAAGGTCATGAGAGGTTATAGTTAGATAGATCTGGCCAGCAGCCAATAATATTACGTCATCTAAGTAATTTACAGATGATGATAGGAAGGCTTTAAAACAAAGGATCTTTATTTTATTAGAATTAATTCATGAATTGCAAATATTGAAATAATGAAAGGAATGGGTTTAATGTTATTTTGGAGCCAGGGAAAACTGTTTTTTTTTTACTTTTTTTGTCTACAGATTATCATAATTTTGGCTAAATTGACAAAAGGTCATTTTATGACCCGTTCATAAGACACTCCCCTCTAAATTACTGTGAAAAGACAGTGAAAAAACTGCATACCAAATATGAAAGATTGTAGGAAAAAACCCCACAGGGACAAAACCCCACAACCAAAATTTTACAGCGTGGACAAAACCCCACACCATCCATTTTTGACAGTGGACATAACCCCACACGATCCATTTTAGACAGTGGACAAAACCCCACACTTTAATTATTTTCGGAGTAGATAAAAACACATTTTATAGATACATTAACCAGCGAATATGCCTGATAATGAAATTCCAAAGAGAAAGTTTGAATCATTATATATTACTTCGAATGGCTCTTCAAAATAAAGAACATTCAATCCTTCAAAAATTATTCTGTACATTTGCAAGTGATTTCTACCTTATTCACCTTACATTAAACACATAAGGGTATAAAAGAAATGTTTCAAATGCCATTTATTATTATGGCGAAGACATTCATGTGATGGTATTGCCAAGTCATTTGTTCTACCACCATGTTGAAGACTACACTACTAGGTTAAAACTTTTCAACTTGAAGAGACTTGCTCTGTGAGTCAGAAAGGTTGATAATTTTATTCCGTTTTTCCATTTCCACCTCTGGTCTCATTTTGATAAACAGTTTAACATCAAATTAAGATAAAATGTGCATAAACCAATAAATGATGTGAAATATAAAAGAAGTTAATTTTACCCCAAATTGTATTTATTATTAGTATTTAGATTTGTATTGGTCGTTTTTCACTCTTTATAATAATTGTCACATTAAATACAGATTACTAGTAATTAAGACAAACATGACCATTCCTTTTTAATAATTTTACAAACTGATAATTTTATTTATTTTCCCCACCTATTATGTCAATAATAACTACAAAGCACTGTATAATTATCAAAGTTTGTAAATGGATGTTTATGGAATGTTGTTTAGATCATGGTTACACTAATACAAAGATTAAGTTTTCCAATTATTTCTCGTCATGCTGTTCATTGTAGTTCAACTTCAGCAGTATAATCTTAAAAATGCAGCCTACATCACATGCTTTTTGTTTGAAACAGAATTTAGATTTAGCAAGCAAAAAGTTGAATTTATAACATTGATTGCCAGTACATTTTTAAATTATGGAAGCAGAATATTAATTTTGAGTATTTTTCTTGGTATGAGAATGTTAACATTATAGAAAACTTCAGAAATTAAATGATGCAAAATATAAATCAAAGTTAGCAGACTCAAATATTTGCAATGTTTATGAATACGTTATATGCATTTAAGAACATTTTTAGGCAGGAATGAGGTCTTGTTCACTGTTTATCAAAAATTGAAGTGTGGGGTTTTGTCCACTGTGTAAAATGGATGGTGTGGGGTTTTGTCCACTGTCAAAAATGGATGGTGTGGGGTTTTGTCCACTCTATAAAATTTTGGTTGTGGGGTTTTGTCCCTGTGGGGTTTTGTCCGTATACCAATATGAAAGCTATCTGCCTTCTGGTTTCAGAAAAGAAGATTTTTGGAGATATTCATTATTTACCCTATAAGCTAAGAAGAGTTAAAAGGGAAGCGCCTGGGTAAAGCCCAAATATGACCCTAGGTTCTTAATATGAACAAACTTGGTAGAAGCCCACGAGGTGATGCTACATACCAAATATGAAAGCTGTCTGTTGTCTGATTTAAGAGAAGAAGTTTTTTTTTAAGATTTTTGCTCTTTGATTCTATGGAAAAGGGTTGCGCCCAGGTGGAGCCCAAATTTGATCCTAGGGTCTTGATATGAACAAACTTGGTAGAAGCCCATGAGGTGATGCTACATACCAAATATGAAAGCTGTCTGCTGTCTGGTTTCAGAGAAGAAGATTTTTTTAAGATTTTTTCTCTTTAATTCTATGGAAAAAAGTTGCGCCCAGGTGGAGCCCAAATTTGACCCCAGGGTCTTGTCATGAGCAAACTTGGTAGAGGTCTACTAGATGATGCTACATACCAAATTTGAAGCTATCTGCCTTCAAAAGATTTTCATTTTTTACCCTTCTGGCTAAGAAGAGCTAAAAGGGATGCGCCAGGAGCCAAAATATGATCCCAGTGTTTTAATATGAACAAACTTAGTAGATGCCCCCCAGGTGATGCTACATACCAAATAGTAAAGCTGTCTGCCGTCTGGTTTCAGAGAAGAAGATTTATTAAGATTTTCGCTCTTTGATTCTATGTAAAAAGGGTTGCGCCCGGGTGGAGCCCAAATTTGACCCCAGGGTTGATATGAACAAACTTGGTAGAGGTCCACAAGATGATGCTACATACCAAATATGAGGGTGTCTGCCATCTGGTTTCAGAGAAGAAGATTTTCATATTTTCACCCTTTTTGTTAAGGGTAAAGTGAAAGTTAAGGGTGGATTTCATTTATTTGAACAACTTTGGTAGAGCTTGACCAAAGGAACATCCCTGCCAAGTTTCATCAAGATTGGCCCACTGGTTTAGCAGGAGAAGATGTTTAAAAGAAATTGTGGACGATGCACAACGGACGACTGACGGCGGTCACTGGACATTGTACGACCTAAAAAGGATAATCCATGTCAAAATAATTGAATCCACCTAATGGTTTAAGAGAAGAATTTTAAAGATTTAAAAGGGAAAATAAGCCCTCTCTGTCATTCTCATTTCATATTTTGGGTTCAACAAAATTTGTTATAAAATCTTTTAAAAAAGGTTCATCCCAGGAATATCTTGTTAAAATTAATTGAAATCAGCCAACTGGTTTTCAAGAAGATTTTTAAAAATTTTAGTGAAAAAATGCCACGCCCATATTTTGCAATTTGTGCTCGGGTGAGCTAATAAAACATAAGATTATTGAACAAACTAGAAATTGTCTTAGGATGTCACTAAAAACCCCCGCTAGAGCTTTCAGTTTAAAGAGATACTTGTTGACCATGGAAATTTTAAGAGATTTTTTGTTTGTAAACAGAGAAAGCTAATTAAGTAGAACTAGATTTTTTCGATGCCTGATCAATTTCAAAATTGGATGTTGCCAAACTTCATCATGGGATCCAATATAAAGTTTCATCATTAAAGCAAAACTCAAGGATGAGTTCACAACATTGGAAGTAAATCAGTTGAATATGTGTATAAAGAGTCAATATTGTCTAAGTTCGAGGGCAGATAATTCTTAAACAAGGGAGGTCTGAGATTTCAGTATTATATCTAGCAAAACTTTAAAATAGGAATAATACTTTTATAAAGTTAAATTAGAATTGAAACAAAACTGAGGGAGAAGTTTGCTACAAAAAGATGGCAGTAACATTAGTTTTATATGTATATAAAGAGTGAATATTGTCAAGGGGAGATCATTTATGAACTAGGATAATTTGAGACTTAAACAAGATGTGTTTGTGAAACGGCATTTTTTTTCAAAGTTTGACCTTGACAGAAGACCTTGACCTTGTCACATGACCTTGACTTTGGTACCAGCGGATGCGGATCATTGAGATCTATCATCATGCCAAATATTAGCTTTGTATCTTGAATAGGCTTGAAATTATTGGCAAGGTTAAGTTTTCGGGTTAAGTTTTTTCGGACAGACGGACAGACAGACGGACAGACAGACGGACAGACATACAGACAGACGGACATGAGTAAAACAATATGCCCCCGATCTCTCGATACGGGGGCATAAAAATTGTCTTGCAAATCTTCAATTTGTAATTGATAGTTTACTTGTATAAAGTTTCATTAGTATTGAAGCAAAACTGAAGGAGGATTTCCGAACACAAAATTGATAGAATTTTGTTTAGTATTTTGTAGACAGACAGGCAGTTGGACAGACAGGCTGACTCTAGTACACACCAGATGGTGAGACTGCACTCATAGAACACTTTTTTAACACTCTATACACCTAGGTTGAGGGGAACAAAATGGAGTTACATTTTTGCTCTTAAAACTCTTAAAGTGTTTACTTTCAATTACTTTAGTAGAGGGGGGGCACTTAAATGTCATAAGAACAGCTTTGTCAAGGTAGTTTCACCAATGCTCTCTTCATTTCAAGTCTATTACTATTTATTATGCAGAAAAATAATATTTGAATCTCTAAGGTAGAGATTCAAATCAGGGACTGTCTGATCCTGCGACACGTGTCTCACTATTAGACCTTTGATAAAACTGTAAATCTCTGCATCTTCCTTCAATCATAGACAGGTCTTAAATTATGTTATCATCCTAAGGTATTTTTATGTTGACTTTACAGCAGCTTTGAAACTATGATTCTTAAAATCCTTAAAATCCACTTGTCCTCAGTATACATACCCTATAACAAGAGGACCATGATGGTCCTAGATCGCTCACCTTCGTCTCTTTGACTTCTCCCTTAGCAAAATTAAATACTTGAAAGATCATTAAATAATCATTAAATTTTTCAAAGAAAAACATAACTCTAATTCTATGATCGCTGCATAAATTTCTATCCTTTTCTCAACAGGTTTCATGTGACCTGGCCAACATTCTGACCAAGTTTCATAAAGATTGGGCAATATTTGTGGCCTCTAAAAAGAAAATAGTCATTAAGGCCCCTTTTCCCGTGATATGGCATGGATCATTCCCATTTTAAAAAGGGTTAATCCTTGTGACCTGCCTAACATTCTAACCAAGTTTCATGAAGATTGGGCCATATTTGTGGTCTCTAGAGCGTAAACAAGAAAATTGTCATTAAGGCGCCTTTTCCCGTGATATGGCACAGATCCTTCCCATTTTCAATAGGGTTCATCCGTGTGACCTGGCCAACATTCTGACCAAGTTTCATGAAAATTGGGCTATATTTGTGGCCTCTAGAGTGTAAACAAGAAAATTGTCATTAAGGCCTCTATCCCTTGATATGGCATGGATCCTTCCCATTTTCAATAGGGTTAATCCTTGTGACCTGGCCAACATTCTGACCAAGTTTCATCGAGATTGGGCCATCTTTCTGGCCTCAAGAGTGTAAACAAGAAAATTGTCATTAAGGCCCCTTTTCCCGTGATATGGCATGGATCTTATCCATTTTCAATAGGGTTCATCCTTGTGACCTGGCAAACATTCTGACCAAGTTTCATGGAGATTGGGCCATATTTGTGGCCTCAAGAGTGTAAACAAGAACATTGTCATTAAGGCCCCTTTTCCCGTGATATGGCATGGATCTTATCCAATTTCAATAGGCTCAATCCTTGTGACCTGGCCAACATTCTGACCATGTTTCATGGAGATTGGGCCATATTTGTGGCCTCTAGAGTGTAAACAAGAAAATAGATCTTTCCCAATTTTAATAGGGTTCATCCTTGTGACCTGGCCAACATTCTGACCAAGTTTCATTAAAATTGGGCCATATTTGTGGCCTCTAGAGTGTAAACAAGAAAAATATCTTTAAGGCCCCTTTTCCTGTGATATGGCATAGATCCTTTCCATTTTCAATAGGGTTCATCCTTGTGACCTGACCAACATTCTGACCAAGTTTCATGGAGATTGGGCCATATTTGTGGCCTCTAGAATGTTAACACTTAAATTGTTGACGGAGGACGACGGACGACGCATGACGGACATTCAATGATCACAAAAGCTCACCTTGAGCACGATGTGCTCAGGTGAGCTAAAAATCAAAACCAATTAATGTATCATTTCATCACCAAATTTACCTGCAAACTAATGCTGAAAACTCCTGATCTCGAATTCCATCTTTCAAGGGTATATTCACACAATAGTATTTACCTTTTCCATATCCAACATCAGATATGCCACCAGTACCTGAAAATCAGTTTACACCAGTAATTACAAACACAGTTTATAAAAGTTCCTATTAATAAAGTTCATACTAGTTCCTATTAATTCAATTAATAACATATCCTATCAAAGTTCTGAAAGTACTGAAAGCTAGCAAAGCATAGATATTTTTGTAATCTTCCTTGTAAAAATTTATTATGATACAAAATCAGGGTTAAAATGAAGCGAGGAGTTATAAAGCATACTTTCGAATGAGTTCATCCAAGTGACCGTACAATGTAGTGTGCATAGTAAAAATTCTGGTCAAGCTAAGTTATTACTTCGCACACCTATGACATTCTTGGAAATCCACATTCCAATACACTGTACAACCGTGAGTGTGAAAAATTTCTCATAAATCCTGATTTTTCTTTCCATTTTTCTGTTCAAATGTTCTCATTTTCTAATTGAGTCCTCTTTCAGATATTAAAAGTATTCTTGTCATTGTTCATCACGGTTGAGCCAAATAATTACATCCCTATGTTTGTATTTTCAGATGACCTTTGCTCTTTCAGAAGGTTTTATCATTTTGACTAACATACTGAACAATTTTCATCATAAATGCTCTAAATGTATGGCCCTTAGAATGTAAACAAAGTCAACAGGTACCATTTTCTTGTGTTGTCATATGGAATATTTCAAATATTAATTTATACGGATCATCTTAATGACCTGACAAACATTACTATCCAATATTCATGAAAAGTCGCCCCTATGATATAAACACTAAAGAGAGTTGATGACCAACAACGTATGAGGGATATCTAATGATCACACAGCTCGACATAAGCCCGATTTGCCCTTGTGAGCTTAAGTATGAGGGGGGTGAAACTGCAGACATGGGTATGCAACATTTCATAATTACTTTTTATGGCGAAACCATTCATTGATTTAGTGGTTAAGCTGCCAGAGGCAGTTTGCACTCATTTGAACTTTGAGACTTCCTCATAATTGTGTATGTTAACTAAAGCCAGCAAACCTGAAACTTTGCTAGCTAAAAATAGTTCAATCCCTTTAAATATTAGGTTCAGGATAGCAAAACAAAAATCAAACTCAAACAAAGTGCCAAATTGTCACAAGATAGGCTGTCGCACAGCTTGATGTAACTTTGGGTTTAGAATTGAAGTTTTTTTGTGTTGGATCAATGTAGTAGGCTATATTATTATAATGATCATAACTCATATACTTTTAGAAATATTCTCCAGACAATATCTAAGAAGAAGAGAAAAATAAATACTTTTTATAAAACAAGAGCACAAACTCACAAGCACAATACTTTTGAGCATTCCTTAAAATCCACCCTAATAACTTTTACAAGAAATAAATTAAAATCAAACAATCATAACTTCTGGTGATTCTAAAAGTTTTCCATATGGAAATTAGGTTGTCTATAATCTTTCAGGTATGTTTTCCCACTATTGGAAATATATACATATATAATTTTCTCTTGGAGTAAGACCTTAAAATAATTCTTGAACATATTGGTTGAAACTTATCTTTTACTTTAGAAGAAAATCATTTGAACATTTGCATTATAATTTATCTATTACACAACCTCCACCCATGAAAGTCATATTCCATTTAATTATCATATTTTTAAGCAGGTTGATAAAAAGATGTATTTGTGAAACACAAATGCCCCCGTAACAGCATTTTTTTTTAAAAATACTGACCTTGACAGACAGACAACCTGAAACCTTGTAATATGTCCTTGGCCTTGATACCTAGTGATGCATATCACTGAGATCTTTCATCATGCAAATTATGAGAAAGTATCCAAAATAGGCTTGAATGAACTGAACATGTAAAGTTTAAACATAAAGTTTTTACGAAGTTTGACCTTGATATATGACCTTGATCTTGTCCAGGACCTTGACCTTGATATCTACTGATGCAAATTATTAAGGTCTATCATCCTGCCAAATATGAAGCTTTTACATGTATCTTGAATAGCCTTGAAAATATTGGCAATGTTAAGTTTTTTGGTTAAGTTATTTGACCTTGTCAGATGACCTTGACCTTGTCAAATAACCTTGGCTTTGGTATCAGCATATGTGTATGATTGAGATCTATCATCATGCCAAATATGAGGCTTCTATCTTGAATAACATTGAAAATATTGGCAATGTTAAGTTTTTTGGTCAAGTTTTTGAGTCATTTGACCTTGCCAGATGACCTTGACTTTCGATACGGGGGCATAAAAAGTGACATGAGAAACAATCAAAGGTGAAAATCAAGTGAAATCAGGTTCTGATGCTTGATGTCCATCACTTAGTTTCTCAGAAAAGATATATATTACATATATAGAAATTAGCCACACCCATTTAAGCCCTGGTATTCATCAGATCAGAAACACTTGAACAATGTTAAAGCTTAAAAGAGAAGGATTATTCCTAAGAAGTTTGGCTGAAATTCATCCTGTAGTTTCTAAGAAGATTTTAAAAACAGGAAGGATGTGAAGCCAAGGAGGGCCATGTATCGCTCCAATGGAATTGTCCCAAGAAAACCAGAAGAATAATTAATTTGCTTTAAGTGAAATTCAAATAAATGATGATTTTAGAAAGCAGGTTAAGGTCTGAGAAAATGTAAATTTTACTGTTGATTTAGTACAGTCCTTGACCTAATTATTATTTGATTTAAGAAAGTAAGTCAAAAGTCCAGGGTCAAGGTTTCTACAGGATGCCAGAATAAAAGACAATCATTCCTCAAATCTTATAAGTAGCAAAATATAGTACTTTATCTGATAATTTAATATTTCACAAAAAAGGGGCAAAGGTCAAGGCTGGGATCAAGGGTTCAATAGGATGCCAGAATCAATGACAATCATCTACCAACATTTATCATTGATTTAATACTGTTTAAGCCCTAATAATTCAATATTTACAAAAAAGTTTCAAAAGTCAATCATGGTCAAGGATTCAACATCATGCAAGAATTAACAAGCAAATTCGTTGAATTGATATAGCAGTCTGAAAATATTTTGTTTGTCAATGGAGTATATCAAATTTAGGGACAGGTTATCTTCTATGTAGATCAACCAAAGCCATGAAATCACAAGTCTGATAAAACTAGCATTTTGTTTTAGAAACCTTACATCAGTCAGTTATTTTCAGATTTGGAAAAGACACAGGGGGCTTATACTATTTGACTTCTTTTAACCCTTTCCCAAATGGCAAAATTTTAGGGTGGTCCAAAATGAGGGAGTTGCAGAGGACAGAAATGATGTCAGTTGAAATATAATTTGTGAACATTGTAGCTCAGTAAATCTGATTTTCAGAATTTTCTTCCTTCCCTTCAACATTTTCTGACCTTGTCTCCTTTAGAGACATTAAAACCCAGTCTTGTTTGGGAAAGGCTTAATTTTGCAGATGAACATCAGATGTCATACTTAAACAGATATAAATGGATAACACAGATTTCTAACAAGGTGCCAAATTGTCACAAGGTACACCCATCATACAGCTTGATGTAAATTTGAGTTTAAGAGTAAATTGAAGTGATTTCAAATGAATATCTTTTAGACCATTTGTGTATAGACAGACAGATGAATACATTTAGTAGGAGTATATCATTATGATAAGCTTGACTTATAAGATTCAAGTATGAAGAACAACAAAGGGCAATAACTCATAAAATAAGCAAGGTAGAGTTATTGCTCTTTTGCATTGCACTTCCCCTTGATGAAGTTTCATGATTGTAGCTCCTATACTTTTAGAGATATGCTCTGGACAAGATCTAAGTATGAAAAAAACAATGGGCAATAACTAAAAAAAAATAGGCCGGGTAGGGTTATGGTTCTTGTTCACTGCACTCTGTAATGAGGAGAAGAATATAACTGCAAAGTTTCAACAAAATCGGACATAAGATTATGGAGTTATGCTCTGGACAAAGAAGTGCATGCTGCCCATACACCCAAACCCCTAGACGCCAAGGGTGATCCCATAATAGGTCCTGTTTTCAACGGGCGTATAAAAAGCATTTTCAACATTTAAATATTGTTAGATTTTATAGTGAAAATGAATGATAAATATTATGCTTATGTATTTATTTTATTCTATATATAAGATTTGGCTAGGAGTATTGCTCTACAGAGCCTTGACATAATTATATAATTCATCAAACTTTTGATATGGCTTTACTAATCAGGAGCAGTAACTCTTAATTTAACAGTCAAAACGGGTAACCCCAACCATATGTGCATCTTCTCTTTGTAATAAAGCTTTCCACAAAGTTTCATTAAAATCGAGCCAATTGTTTCCAAGTATTAGTGTGGAAACGAAAATTACTCTGTATTTATATGACTTCACCAATCTGGGGCATTCGATAACCCTGACAATAAGCAGGGTTCTCCCCAGGAAATTTTGAAGGCGTAGTGTCGTACTTGCGTGTCTTTCTTGCCTGATTTCTTTGTAGTTCTGTTAATAATAAAGGATGGTTACAGTGGTATTACTGTGGATAAGGCTATTTATCTTTGTGAAACAGAACTTTTTCTTTTGTTGAATATATAAATTAATTTGAACTTCTATTTTTTTCTTTGACACCTATTTGGCAGCCAGGCCTCTCTACATAAATCACTTAACCCCCAAATCATCAATAAAATGCTGCATAGTGGCTAAAACTCTTTCCCCCTTCTCGCCTTTCCCTTGTATCCCTTCCCATTCATAGAATATATTGTGTAATTCAAGACTATTTCAAAACAAATAAAGAAAATTGGAATATTTAAGAAAATGAAGTTAAAGAGTCAAAGGAAACTGTAAATCAACTGCACTTAGGCTATATTTTGGTCATATGAATGATAGGTCTAGGAACAGAATTGCATGTATTGTCAACTTTTATAGGTCTCTGTTTATGAATATAAGGAATTTTTAAAATCCTTGGGAAGTCCTTGTATGATTGAAAAAAGGCCCTTCTTCTGAAATAAGTAAAACTAGGTTCTATTACAATTATTTTCTATGGTGTTCACAAAGCCTTTCTATATCTTTTTTTCTAAAATAATTATCTCAAAGATTTTATTCAACAATTAACATTTAACAAATTTACAAGTTCAGAACAAGTTTGTTTAGAGAAGCTAGTGGCAGAACTTTCAGCACTTTGATTTTACAAGTTATTTTCTTTTTTTTCCCTTTTTTAATATTTATTTCCAATATAAATTTCTATGACCTCATTCAGAAATATGGAATTTGTCTTGATTTCAGTTCAGGTATGAGAAAAAAATGTTTTGGGTTGAACATATCAGGGTATGAATCTAGTTAAGAAATGGAGTCCCTGTGGGGAATTATCAATTTTTTCCCCCCGATTTTCTAACTAAATTAAAAGTTAGAAGCAATATCCATATCAATTGGATAGTGAGCTTGAGGTAAGTGTAACTAGAACCAACAGACTGTCTGCAATGTCTTATTCCGTCTAATTTTCGGCAGTAGAAAGAAAACTGTATATTCTTGCCAATCTTTTGTCTAATATATCGATACCGGTGTCCTGGGGTAACCTGTCCCCTGGGTAACATGTCCCCGGGGTAACCTGTCCCCTGGGTAACGTGTCCCCGGGGACAGGTTTCCCTAGAAATCAGCCGGGGTAACCTGCCCCCCCTCCCCACGGGTTAACCTGTCCCCCCCTGGGGCAACCTGTCCCCCCCCCCTTACAGATATTAAAAACCAATATTTAATCACATTTCTTTTACCAAGAAATATTCATTCTTTGTGTTTCAAGTCTCTTTCTTTGATCTGTATGTGATTTAAATTTGTTTTGCGAACTCTTTCAGTTTGGAAGGATTTTTTTTTTTCATAATAACTATTATAATAATTAAACTTGTTTTTTTTTTAGAAAAATAAATGTTTAATGTCATGATTATGGACATTACTATGAAAAATCTTGTCTTTGGAAAAAATATTCAAAAGCATGATTTTTTTCTTTCTGTTTGTGTGGGGGGGGGGGGCACATTACCCAAGCTGGGGTAACCTGTCCCCAGGGACTCGTTACCAAGGCCTGGGTAACCTGTCCCAACTCATAAAAGGTTGTCAACAATAATCTGTGCACAAATTTACCATGATATTTTCAATTTCTTATTTATTCTTAAATGTTTTGGGGTACTTTAAAGATCTTCCAATCTGTGGTCACCTGTCTCTGAAAAATGTTATCCAAGCCTGGAAACCCAGTGCAAAAATGGTAACCAGGATTTTTCAAAAAAGTATACAAAAACTTTTATTTTTTGAAAGTTATGTTATAGTCTCAATTATATCATAACTATTTTTACAATAAAATTTATCAACTTATGAGAAAATTTATTGTGAGTGTGTGGTTGTATGGGGATGGGGGGACAAGCTGGGGTAAATTGTCCCTATGGACACGTTACCTAGGCCTGGGCAACCTGTCCCACCCCCAAAAATTTTGACAACAAAGTTCTGTGCATGAACAAACCCATATGTTTTCAATTATTTATTAATATTTCAAATTGTTTGCAGGAAGGGTTTCCCAAGCTGTGTTATCCTGTCCCTGGGGATAATAAGTTACCCAGGCCTGGGTAACCTGTCCCATCCCTTTAAAGGCGGTCAACAATGATTTGCACACAAATTTACTAAAATAATTTCAATTTATTCTAATGCAAATAATAAGAAAATTGCACAGGCTAAGGATCTTCATGAAAGGGGAGATATTACAAAATCAGTGTTCCCAAAAACCCTCAAATGGGGGTGATTTACCCCCAAATTGAAGCTTGGACCCCCCATTCTTGCAAACAGCCTTCTTTGTCTCATATAGAGGGGGTTCATACATGCTGCAAAAAACCCATTTTACCCCTAGATTGAAGCAGCAGTGGGAACACTGAAAATGTATATTAACACACATTTTCTTTGAGGGATTGTTCAAAGTATATCAAACCATACATTCTAAATAAAAAAGAACAACTTAAAGGTCATATCTTTAATGAAAAATAGCATTTCAAATAGGGGGATAGGTTACCCTGGTTACCCCTTTCCAAAATACAAGTTATGAATTATTTGTCAATCGTCATGTTGTTTAATTTCTTATCAAAACTGCAATACTAACATGATAATTATGTTTCACTGAAATCGGCCCAGTGCCTCAGGAGGAGATGTTGTCGAAAGATTTCAGGCTCAAAATAAGCCACACCCTGCCACACCTATATTTATGGGCCAATCAAAAATTTTGCGAACAATTTCGGAAAAGGGTCACCAAAGGAACATTCTGGTAGAGTTTCATTGAAATCAGCCCATTTGTTCAGGAGGAGATGTCGTTCAAAGATTTAAGGCTAAAAATATGCCCCACCCTGCAAGGCTCATATTTAAGGGCTGATCAAAAATTTGCGAACAATTTTTAAAAAGGGTCACCCAAGGAACATTCTGGTAAAGTTTCATTGAAATCAGCCCAGGAGGAGATGTAGGAGATGCCAATCAAAATTTCGCAAACAATTTTTGAAAAGAGTCACCCAAGGAATATTCTGGTAAAGTTTCATTGAAATTGGCCCAGTAGTTCTGGAGAAGAAGAAGTTTTTTCTAAATTGCCGACGATGCACGTCACACGACATTCGACAGACTCAGAGTGATCCTAAAAGCTCCCCTTGAGCATGTTGTGCTCAGGTGAGCCAAAAATCATTCAAATGCTATGCCTAGTTTTAGACAGTTAACTTTTTTTATTTCTCCCTTTTGGCCCCTTATATATGACGGGAAAGCCTCAAGTACCCAAGTTCATAGTCATACAGTATATAACACAGAAATCTGAAAGAGCATAACCTAAGGATCATTTCAGTGAAGTTTGGTTGAATCCTGATAAGTAGTTTCAAAGAAAACAAGAGCCGTCAGAGACAGATTATGCTCCCCGAATAAGGCATTGTCACAAAAACAAAAGCCATGTTGGACATGTACATCCCCCGCGAAAGAAAGCTTGATAGTAAACTGAAGCCTAATAGATAAAAGATTCTTTTGTACTGTCAAAGATTTGCCTCCTATAAAATCTAAGTCATAAAAATAACAAAGGGCAATAACTCCAAAATTATGCTAGCAAGAGTTGTAGTTCAGGTGTATTGCACTTCTCCTCAATGAGATCTATCCACCCATAAAGATTCAAGTTGATAGCTACTATACTTTAAGAGATATGCTCCAGACAAAATCTAAGTTTCAAAAATAACAAAGGGCAATAACTCCAAAATTATGCTAGCAAGAGTTGTAGTTCAGGTGTATTGCACTTCTCCTCCATGAGATCTATCCACCCATAAAGATTCAAGTTGATAGCTATTATACTTTAGGAGATATGCTCCAGACAAAATCTAAGTATTAAAAATAACAAAGGGCAATAACTCCAAAATTATGCAAGCAAGAGTTGTAGTGCTTGTGCACTGCACTTCTCTTCCATAAGATCTATCCACCAATAAAGTTTTAAGTTGATAGCTATTATACTTCAGGAGATATGCTCTGTGGTCAGATTGCAAGGACTCAAATAAGGTGTAATCTTATACAGCAAACATATAGGTAACAAACATTAAACCTCCTTTTTGCATGATATATTTTTAGACACAAATTTCAAATAGTTTATGGTAAAGGGCATCTGATTTGCTACTGAAATGTGAAATTTCATCAAATTCTGAGCATAAGACTAGGAGAAATAAAAGAATTACTGTATTTTACGCGCTAGCGTAAAGGTAACAAACATTTAGCCCCCTTTTTCCATGATATATTTTTTTTACGTTAATTTCAAATTGTTTATAGTAAAGGGCATCTGATTTGCTACTTAAATATGAAATTTCACTTAATTCTGACAGTTAGACTAAGAGAAATTTGGGAAAAACTGTTTTTTACCCTAAGTCCCCTTTTCCCGTGACGAGGCCTCAAATTCAAAAACCGTCACAGATACATCAACACTATATCATAAGAAGTTCACATGGTAAGTTTCATTCAATTTGGCCCAAGGGTTATGGAGAAATAGATGGGGACAGACAGACGGACGGAATAACTATTTTACATGCTAACGTAAAGGTAACAAACATTAAGCCCCGATTTTCCATGATAAAATTTTTTTTAACGTTAATTTCAAATTGTTTATAGTAAAGGGCATCTGATTTGCTACTCAAATATGAAATTTCACTAAATTCTGACAGTTAGACTAGGAGAAATTTGGGAAAAACTGTTTTTTACACTTAGTCCCCTTTTCCCGTGACGAGGCCTCAAATCCGAAAACCATCACAGGTGCATCATCACTATATCATAGGGAGTTCATATGGTAAGTTTCATTTGATTTGGCCCAAGGGTTATGGAGAAATAGGTGGGGACGGACGGACGGAGGGACGGAATTACAGACGGATGGACGGACGGACAGACGAAGCGGTGGCTATATGCTCTCCCTTCGGGAAGCATAAAAATTTATAAAAAGACCCAGAAGGGCCATGTTTAAATGACGCTGTAGCACAAAGCACCCACGATATCTAATCAGAATTTAATGAAGAAATCTGAATAGTGACCAGTACTTTCAGACAAGAAGATTTCTCTGTATTTCACCATTGGGAGCACATTTTTTGGTGATTCGTCATCCAAAATTGCCCATGTTATCGACTCGATCAGAATTTAACAAAGGAATTTTAGAGAGTATGTCCCAAGGATCTTATCTGTGAAATTCTGCCCAGTAGAATATGTTCAAATAAAACTTTAAGCATAGATGCACAGACTAACAATGGACAACATGCCACAACATAAGTTCTGATGGACTTAGTCCATTAGAGCTAAATAAAACTTACAACCTGATGCATTGACACAGTCCCATGACAATTGCCCCATGGGCCTTTGACCAGTGGAGTTAAAATTTATTAGGAATCTCTTTCCTCTTATTTGAAATTTGACAGAGCCATACCTGGGAAAAATCCTACAGCATTTTTATGTACAGACACTGTCATAACTTTATTTGTTGTACAAAAGGCATCTTCAACCCCTGAAATGATAATAGTTTTGACTCAAGTGATGATCAGCTCTAGGATGGTGGTAAGGATGAGCAAAAAGGTGGGAATGCCCCTAAATCCATCAACTGAATAACGTCAGATGAATGAGAAGAAGCTTACAATCAAGCAAGAGGAACAAAATGGCCCGCAACACCTCACCTAAATTTTAATGGTCAAGTAGCTGTTACCCAAGGAACATTCTGGCAATATGCCATTGAAATCTGCTAAATATACTTGAGGACAAAAGTTCTGTCTGCTTTTGTCTATGTTCGAAACATAGGGTCTATTTTAACAGGCATTGGATCACAAATGACAATGATTAAGTCTCAACAATATTTATGAGGTTTGACATTTTTTCATGCTACATACGACATAGAATAATAAAATTTGCATGAGATTGATATCTTTCAAATAATTCAAATTGAAATAATGACCTATACCATAATCAAGGGCTTAATTTTTTTTTCAAACATTTTCTAAATAGATCTATACATCCAAGTAATATTTGGCAAATTTTAATTGAAATTGGCCTGTAAGTTAAGGACAAGGTATCATTCAAAGAATTCTGAAAATACCACAGCATCATGCCAAAATGGGTCAATCAAAATAAAACAAAAAATATCTTTGGAAGGAATCCCTCTGGAAACCTTTGGCAAAGTTTCATTGAAATTGGCGGAGGAGATGTCATTCGAAGAATACAAAGTGAACTTAAACTTTGTCTAAGACACGGATCTCCAAGCAAATACTTGATTTTTATCTGTGATCTTTTTGTCCTTCAGCAGTGACCTTAACCTTTGGCATATCTGGAAAAAGTCGTCGAATGACACTAGTACTCAAACAGGGGAACAACTGTACAAAATTATTTTGAAATTCATTCATAAATTAACCCTTGTCATACTGAATAAATTTTGGTTAAAATTTTTCAATAAAATCAAAGGGAAACAAGAGGACCCTGAGAGCCCTAAATGGCTCACCTGATATTTCAAGTAAATTATCATTAAAACTCCATGTCCTATGATATGGCATGAACCTTCCCATTCTCAACAGAGTTCATTCTTGTGACCTGGCAAACATTTTGATCAAGTTTCATGAAGATTGGACTATATTTGTGGCGTTTGGAGCTCTTACGAGAAAATTGTCATTAAGGCCCCTTTTCCCGTGATATGGCATGTATACTTCCCATTTTCAAATGAGTTCATCCTCATGACATAACAAAAATTCTGACAAAGTTTCATGATGATTGGACCATATTTGTGGCTTCTAGAGAGTAAACAAAAAAATTGTCATTAAGATGCCTTTTCCTGTGATATGGCACCGATCCTTCCCATTTTCGATAGACTTCATCCTCATGACCTAACAAACATTCTGACAAAGTTTCATGAAAATTGGACCGTATTTGTGGCTTCTAGAGTCTAAACAAGAAATTTGACATTAAGGCCCCTTTTCCCGTGATATGGCACAGATCCTTTCCATTTGAGCAATTTTCATAAGGGACAACCCAAGGAATATTTCTGCCAAATTTGGTTGATTTTGCCCCCTAAGTTTAGGAGGAGATGTCTTTTAAAGAAAAAGTTGACGCCGTGACGGACAGACGGACGCCGGACAACAATCGATCACAATAGCTCCCTTGAGCACTTCATGCTCAGGTGAGCTAAAAAGCACTGAAAGTACCAACAGTATGTCAATTTTTATTTGAAATACTAAATCAATTGACAATTCTGGTTTGAAAGTGAGAATCAGATGGTGTAGACTAACATCAGGCTACACATATGTGCAGGCTGATGTTGGTGTATAGCTCCTGCCAAAGCAGGAATATTCTGGGTTCAGCATGACAAGGGTTAAGAGTTATGCTCCAGACAATAAAGGGACACACACAGATGCACTCACACATGACAATAAACTCTATATGCACATTGCAATATAATGGCAAGGTCATAATAAAAATGCCCTGCCCTACAGGCCTATAATAACGAAAAAATAACAATTTTGCAAACGCTTTTTGGAGAGGTTTACCAAAAGAAATTTTTGAAAAAGTTTCATTGAACTTATCCCAACAATTTCAGAGGAAAAGTTGTTCAAAGAATTCAGTGAAAACATTTCAAGCCCTGACATTCAAAGATATCATAGTAATGTACCGAACATTTTTTTGATGACTTTAGACACCATTTAACCCTTCAGCCTCATGGAAATCTAAGAAATAAATCTGAAGAGTAGGTCCAAAGAATCAAGTCATAAAGTTTGGTTGAACTCTGATTGTGTTAGACTTTATTGGGTTTTTTTGCAAGCCTGTCACATCCATGTCATCTGCCAATTCAGAGTTTAACAAATGTGAAACAAATGTGCCACAGGTTTAAGCCAAATTTTGTTTAATTATTTGTTTAATTCTGCCCAGTAGTTTTAGAGAAGATATTTCAATGAAAAGTTTATATACAGACATACAACTAATAATGACCACAACATGTGCCCAGCTAAACTTTGATCATTAATGCTAAAAAAATTGTAGCTTTTCCCGTGTTAACAAAGGTTTTCATTAGAGTTGAACAAGTTTGTTTGAATAGGGTTTTACACCCAATCTTTCAGTGAAATGGGGGGGGGGGGGGGGGGGGCTGCCCAGCATTTTCTTCAAAGAAAACAATATTTTCTATCTTTTGATAAAAACATTTGGCTATTTAATCTCTTTACCTCTATCAAATACCATTCCAAGATTTGTCCTCAATTAACTTGTCCAAGGACAAGTGACAAAGAAATATTACTTTCCTGCAGGTAGAAAAACCTGTGTCGGACAAGTGAGCATCGGAATTCCACACCCTCATGAAAGAATCAAAGTCAATCTTCTACCAACCATTATTATTTATTTAATACAGTTGTAGACCTAATAATTCATTATTTAAACAAGAGGGCCTTTGGCCATTGGCTCTTAAGTGCTCATCTGAGGCATATAGTTGACAAAGGTGGCAAAGTGTCAACAATCGTTATTTGAAATTCATTACAGGCTTAACAAAAGTCAAAGATATCAAGAACACCAACATTTGAGTCAAATATGTTGCCTCTCAAGTACTAAAATTTTTAACTTGAAAAAATGCCTCACACTGCAATGCCCATACTTGGGGGTCAATCAAAATTTCATTCAAGAAAGAGGGTCAACAAAGGATCATATCTACCAAGTTTCCTTACAATCCACCCATTGGTTTGGTAGGAGATGTTTAAAGAAAAAGGCTATGCACGGACAGACTCAAGCACATACGGATGCACATCAGACACTCTGCCATGACACTTGGTTGCTGGCCTTCGGCCAGTGGAGCTAAAATGACCTTGACGATAATGTTAACTTTAGTATTCACAGAAAGATCTTGCCACAAGCAATGCACCTGTGAGAAATCAAGGATGAATCACTTACCAAACCAAAGATATGGCCAATGTTAAAGTTTTAATTTTTCCACAATTTTACCTTGAAAATAACCTTGAGATATATGGCTTTGAGCTTTGTATCAACAGAAAGGTCTTGTCCCAAGCAATCATCATGTGAAATATAAATAGTCTAAGACAAGTTTACCAACCAAAATTTATTGCAAATATTAAAGTTTTTTTGTAGAAGAATAGTGACCTTAAAAATATGACCTTGACCTTGACAGACCTTGACTTTAGTATTCACAGAAAGGTCCTGTCACAAGCAATGAAATTGTGTGATATCACGGCTGTATCACCTAGCATTCCAAAGTTATAGCCAATGTTAAAGTTTTAATGTTTCATAAATGTGACCTTAAAAAATGACCTTGACATATGACCTTGACGTCATAAGCATCATATGAAATATGAAGGCTCTTTCACATACTATTCAAAAGTTATAATTTTCTATGGACAAATATACAAACTTGGTAACCCACAAACAGACAGGCCAAAAACAATATGCCCCCAATCTATCTATACATGGGCATAAAAATCTAGGATTATATGATAATAGGCTAATCAAGGTCATCTTACCATCACCGTGGTGTAGATCCAGGTCAACATAAAGAACTCTCTTAAACTTCTGCTTCAGGCTCAATATACCAAGAACAATATCATTAGTGTAACAGAAACCAGAGGCACTATCCCTGTAAAGGTTACAAAGGCAGAACAGTAATGCACCTTGTGAAAAGAAAAGCCTTAACAATCACAATTTGACCTTGATGATCTAATTGAAATTCAATATTTCTGTTCTGTGGTTATTTACTCAAAACCAATCACTTTCATAGAGGGAAAGTTCTACAATTAATATACCATATCATTCTGGTGCAAACCATTAAAATAATGAGTTGCAATAGTTAAAGGGTTCAAAGTATTTTCCCATTTTATTTCTAATACTTTTAAATAAAAAATGGCAATGAATTCATAGAGCAGTGATAATTGATAGTATTTAAAATAATACTTAAAATACTCATTGCCATTAAAAACAAGATGTGTTTGTGAAACACCAATGCCTCTGCCACTGCCATTCTTGTGGTTTGATTCAATACAGTAATCATCAGCAAAACTTTATTCAATTTTGTAATTTGTGGCAATGACATGACTGATGATCTTGAAGTTGGTACCAACAGTAAGGTCTTACCATAAACAATATGCATGAGAAATATGAAGACTACCACTAACTGATCAAAAGTAATTGCAAAGTTTTTAGGGGAACAAACAGACAAGGCAAAAACAATATGCCCCTGATCTAGCAAGGCAGAGACATAAATATCCCTTTGTTAATGCCAATGGTCATTCATTTTTATTCTAATGAGTCAAGTTCATTGTCACTTTGATAATTTGGAATGGCAGAACCATCAATTACCCATAGAGACAAGATGTGTTTGAGAAACAAACACGAATGCCCCCGTAACAGCATTTTTTTAAAGTTTGACCTTGACAGATGACCGTGACCTTGTCACATGACCTTGACAACCTTGACAGATGACCTTGACCTTGTCACATGACCTTGACTTTGGTGTACAGCTTTGTATGTCAAATACTTTTGGAGAAAAGGCAAAGGTTAAGTTTGGTTAAGTTTTCGGACAGACGGACGGACAGACAGACAGACAGACATGAGTAAAAGAATATGCCTCCAATCTCTCGATACGGGGGCATAAAAATACATGCAAAATGAAATGATAAAAATTGTTCTAGAGTTACCTCATAGATCCAATATTTCAGATATACATTTCAAATTTTAAGATGGTTGCCTGTTTCCGATAGAGTAGAAGAGATTACACTTTTACATGTGTTGAAAAATTAAAAACGGATTTGCATCTGATTATATGAATCAATATTTTGCAGCCCAGGCATCCTTAAACAGTTATAATATAAGATTTAACAGAAGTGGTTGTTTTGTGGTACCGAAGGTTTGGTCCCATGAAAGAAAATCGTTTTTCTTATATGGGCTGCATCCTCTGGAATCGCTTACCAGTCGATATCAAAGCTATAGAGTTGCTTTCTCAATTCAAAGCTAAAATTAAAGCACATTTAAGGAAAAGCTTCATAATAATGAAGTTCATTTTACTGTGATATAAATGCTGTAATAACTGTAATAATATGAGTATTTGATAATTACCAGAAATCAAAGGCCTGAAAGGCCTGAATTGAAGACAGGACTGAATATTAACAATTGGAATGAAAATAGTAGCATTTTGATTAGATCTCTTGAGTGGGAATCAAAAATATACAACAACCCTTGATGGTTACATAATGAAACTGCACTTCCATTACAAATGAATATGCTATACTTTGAAGACTCATTACCTCCAGATAAACCTATCCCTATAGCCAATTCAAGCTTAACAAGAGGGTAACTGTCTTCATAATTGCTATTCATCCCCCCAGTGTAAGTTTTCAATATCTTAAATGAAAACATTCATTTAGCCAATATATGGTGGCAATTCCCAAACTTCTAAAAACTCAAATGAATTATTGCAACCGTTTTATGAAATTGTATAGATTATCCCCAGCAAGATTTTTTCCAAGCAAACTCATTAAGTGAATGTGTAAAAAACTAAAATAAAAGAAGCAATGAAAGTAATACCAATATCCTTATACTTTTACTAGTCAAAGTCAATACCAAGAAGAAGTATATTCCCGTACATAAGATGTAGCTTTTGTTGTTTTTATGAATACCGTTTAAGTTTCTTCCAGGTGTGAAACATCCGATTCTAATTCTCAATAGAGATATTTAGAAACCCATTTCAGGTTATTCTTGTTGCATATGGTCTTACTTAGTAGAAAATTATTTTAACTACAAAATAATACATAAACCTTTTAAGACAACCAACCTTTCAGGCCTTTTCCACAGGACTGCTTTTCTAGATTAAGATTCGGATTGAACTATCTGGTGAACTATCAATTTCGACAAAACTTTGAAAATGTCAGATTGTTTAATGAACTCCCGAGCTATAGCATAATTTATCACCTTGAGTAGAATTCTTTCAAAGTCCAATCCAAAAGGTTACAAATAAATCCACTCCTGTTTCCAAAACATTTTGTGTTATTGTCAGAAAATTGTCGAGAACAAAAGTGGAAACTCAAAACAAGGGTCGCGCAAATGGACTGGTACAACTATACAGGCTGTACAATATGGATAGACAAAACAAGCCTAATAATAAGGTATTTTAAAAAGTCCTCACAATGATTTCTCCGTGAATCTAAGTGTAAATTCAAATCTAGGAAAATCTGAGGGTTTACGAATTTATTCAGATAGCCTTGTGCTGTTTTAGTATTGGATAGTATTTATCCATTTATACTACGACAGGCCCAGGAGACATATAAATAAAGCAACCTTAAGGACAAACAAACGCACAATTTAACGAGAAATAGAGAGTCTACATTGGGGAGCTGAAAATAGCTTGACAATGTATAAAAACAGTTGTGAGATGCAATTGAATATTTGGAGCAAATGCAAAAGATTGCAGCCGAAAACGCCCTAAAACAGCACCACTTATGAATGCAAAACACAAGTCTGTAGGCGAATTCTGCATAGATCACGTGCTCACTCTTCTGAGGTCCTGGCCAACAATAGGTCAGAACCAAAATTTTATGGTATATATTACTACGCTAGTGATTATTTTTGCCGTGTTTTTTTATGAATGGGTCTACTTTTTTTAGCGTAATGACACATGTATGAGTATGTTAGCAAAATCCGATGGCGACGATCCCTATATTGAAAGACAGGCAAGCCTGTCTTCAATAAAAATCACAATGTCGCTCTATGTTGACCACACCCTTGTATTGGACCGCAATGGAAATAAGAGATTACTTTTCTCTTTTTACATTATCCTAGGTAGGGATGTGGCAAACATGGTATCTATTTAATATCTGTGATCATGTATTTTGTGTAATTTAATATGCTTGCTACACTGTGATCATTTATTTCATGTTCTACCATGTAATGTCATGTATCTTTTACCTAAATAAAATCTATCTATCTATCTATCTATCTCTATCTATGCCCACTAACTGAAGAAATAAAGATGAATAATTAAAACTACACAATGCTAAGAATTTTGAATCTCAATCTAAGTATCTATTAATATGACACAAAAGTTCAGGGCAAACTTTCATTAACACTAATTATTACCTACTTATTGAACAAAGGAATTCTGAAAAAACTCTGTTTCATTTAAATTGGCCCTTATGGTTTGCAGGAGAATTTTTTAAAGAAAAGTTTACCAATGCATACAAGGACAAACACAAGACTCAACTCCATGACAATAGTCCCTTACTGAAAGGGGAGCTAATAATAGATCCAAAATTCAGTAATAGAATTTTCCATCAACAGTTCTGATAATTTGTGGACATGTTATCTATATTGTCATAACATTGATGGTTCAAATCTGGTATGGGAGTGACAGTTTAGCAAAAAATATGGACTTCAAAAGAAAAGATTTGCATTAAAGATAAACAAGAGATGTTTGTAAAACATTTATACCCCAATTAGAGCAGGTTGATGGCATATTCTTTGTCAATTAATGAAGGGCAGTGACTCATAAATATGTCAAGTAGAAATACAGTTCTTGTGCATTGCATTCTCAACAAGGCTTATTCACCTGTGAAATTTCATAATTCTAGTTTGCATACATTTAGAGAATGTGCTCCAGACAAAAATCAAGTTATAATTCCAAAATATGAGAAAAGTTATGGTTATTGTGCACTGCACTTCTCCTCTTTGAGGCCCATCCACTGTGAAGTTTCATATTTTAGCTTGCATACTTTTTGAGATATGCCCCAGACAAAAATTGTCTACAGAAGAACCGGCAAACCACAGGACCAACTGACCAACAAGTGCAAAGCAATGTACCCCCTCTTTTCCAAAGGGGGGCCATGTTACTTGATAGGGGTATGTTGACATTATAAAGGTTAAAATTGACATTTATATCTGGGGTATTTTTCTTACTGGAACTGGTAATATTGTGTAGCTATGGTGATGATATTTCATGTTTTATTTTTGTTGATTTTTTCAATGATCCTTGAGAATATCTTTAACCTATTACTGAAATTAATATTTTGAATAGTACCAAATGAATTATTACAAGCCTTATTTCTGAAACTTTCTGGACAGCCCTTGTACAATCACCCCTTTTGAGAAAACTCAGTTTTTAAAGTAAGATTGGAGAAGATTTTAAAGTGATAATAAACCCTGCCCTGCCACAGCCATATTTTGGTGTAAATCAAATTTTCTAGAACAATTAAGTAGAGGGTCTTCCAAAAATCATTCATTTCCTTGAAATTGGCCACATAGTTTTAGGAGCAAATTCTTAAATATTTTAAAGTTTTAAAAAAAGACCCTGTCCTGCCCCACCCAACTTAAGGGGTCAATTGCAATTTCTTGTACAATTTTAGTAAATCGTCACCTAGGGAACATTTTTTCTGAATTTCATTGAAATTGGTCCAATTGATTGGGAGAAGATTTTGAAGAAAATATACACACACTGATGAACAAAATGTACCGTGGACACAACACCATAAGAATAGCTCAAAAAAGCTCAAACCAACAAAAGTTGAAGCTTCAAAATTGTATGTGCACAACTAAGTATAAACTTCAAAATTGTATGTGCACAACCAAGTATGAGGTCACACATTTAATATAAATTTTGAAGTAGCTGCAAAAGTATAGGAAAAGATCAGGCTCATGGACAGATGGACACATAGATAAGCAGACAGATAGCTATAGGAATTCCAATATACCCCTCTCAATTTTGTTGGTAGGGTGTACAATAAATAATAAACTGTCATAAATTTGCATATGTTCAAAAGCAAAAAATTTGAGCAGCCTAGATACGCATACACTGCAACAAGAAATTTGCTGACTACCTAAAGTCAAGTTTAAGAGCCATTATCTATGTACAGAGTGCAGGCTTTGTGTCACACATGTGACATTGTTGGATATGTAACAGTGACAAACAGGTTCAGTTTTGATTTATAATTCAAAAGTTTTGAGTAATTATCCCAATATAACCTTCAGAATTCTTTCAGTAAATCCCAACAAGAGTATGTCAAAGAAACATTAAGGATCCAATCTCTACTTAAAAAGCTTTGTTCATTAATTAGCAGGGCTTGTGCTAGCTTTAAAAATTCAAAGGATCATGACCCCTGTCCACATAAATATTTTTTATTCATACAATACAATGACATTTCATTAGCCCAAACACTGCAAAGAAAGCCTTCTGTTGAATAAATCAGACGAAGGTAAAAGTTAAATTTCAAGTCTTAAACAGACTTTTCTAACCTTTATAAATTCATCAACATAAGCAATAGATGATTTTTTTACATTATATTGATTATTTTGTTTCATTTATACCTAAATTCATGACAATAACAATATTAAGATATATCTGACTTCAATTATACAAGTTGCATCGAACTTCAAACAGTCAAAGTGACCCCATATCAGAAATTTTTAACTAGAGGCGCTTGAGCGCCTGATTCGCTCCACAGGCCTGAATATCCTGATAAAGACTTTAAGAGGATGATAAGGCTGTTAAAAATAAGGATCATTCCAGTGAAATTTGTTTGAAATCAAAAAATAAAAAATTCAATACTAACAGAATGTTACTGCATAATATACTGGTATTTTGTCCACAAAATTTTGATTGTAGATATTTCCACTTTTCATTGAACACCACTGTAAGGGTGTTACTTCACAATAATTGTTTGTCACCAAAACAAAATTCTATCTAATAATAAGAAGCAGTAAAATACTAAATCCAATATTTTTATCCTGCCCAATGCCTTAGAGTGCAGTCAACTAAGCTTTTTCTTCCCCACTCTGAACCTCAGTAGGTCACTGTGACTTTACACCACTTGACCTCTTTCACCCTTCGTTCAACTAAACTGACAGCCGCCACCATAGCGCAGTTGGTTAGGCATAAGACTTCCAATCTGGAAGTCGTGGGTTCGATCCCCGGTGGCGGCAAATATCCTTTCCGATGTTTGTCTTTCACCAATGGGTAGATAATCCTAAACCTATGTGAAATAGCAGTCGGAGGCTAGGAAAGGGTGTAATGGTAGAACAGGTGAAAGAAATACCAGGAATCCATTGTCAGGCGCTCCGGTCGCCGCGATATAACTGCGATATTGTTGAAAGCGGCGTTAAACCCATTCAAACAAAAAAAAAATCAACTAAACTGACCAATTCTAAGGGGGTATCTCAGGCTCCCTATTTCACCTAATGTTAGGTGAAATAAATGTTAGGTCAAATGTTTCTACACATTAAGATTCTAACAAAGCTTATGTTCCATCTAATCTACAATCTTTACACCTATTAAATATAATGAGTCTTAAAAAAATCATGCTTTAGGTGATACCAAAAGGGTGGTCATATATTCACTTTATATGTTGAAATGTCCTCTGCCAATATAGAGCATGCTGTTCATCCCATCAAATATTTTTTGCAGCCTGATATAACTTCACAGAAATAAAAATTCCTATGATATTTGGTTGAAATCCATCTGTTTGAACTTAGAAAAAAGTTTGTTTTACCCCATATTGGATATTACACCATGTAACATATCAAAAGAAATGACCTCTGACAATAAAATACATATTTTGCATCTGACCACAATAATTTTTTGCAGACTGATAAAGTATCACTAAAGAATCATTCCAGTGAAATTTAGTCGATATCCATCTGTTAGATTCTGAGAAAATGATTTTCAAAGTTTTCACTATATAACACATAGAGAAATGACCTCCGCCCATAAAACGCTTATTTTTCATCTGATCACAATATATATTTACAGACTTGTAAAGGATCATTAAAGAATCATTCAAATGAAATTTGGTTGTTATCCATTACTTAGGTTCTGAGAAAATGATTTTCAAAGTTTCCACTATATAGCATATAGAGAAATGACCTCCGCTTATAAAACGCTTATTTTTCATCTGATCACAATAACTTTTGGTAGACTGATAAAGGGCCACTCAAGGATCACTCCAGTGAAATTTGGTTGATATCCAACAATTACATTCTGAGAAAATGATTTTCAAAGTTTCCACTATATAACATATAGAGAACTGACCTCCGCCCATAAAATACATATTTTCCATCCGATCACAATAATTTTTGGTAGACTGATAAAGGGTCACTCAAGGATCATTCAAGTAAAATTTAATTGTTATCCATTGATTAGAATCTGAGAAAACTCACATATTACCATATATGGAAATTAGCCACGCCCACTACAGCCATGATTTTCAACCAATTAAAATTCTTTGAAGGAATCTGATAGCGGGTCACCCAAGGAACATTCCTGTGAAATTTGATTGAAATCCATCCAGTACTTTAGGAGGAGAAGATTTTTAAAGTAAAAGTTTACAGACAGATGGACGGACACACGGACGCACGGACGACGGACACCACGCCATGACAATAGCCCGCTGGCCTTTCGGCCAGTGAAGCTAAAAATCAAATCATGAAACAGTGGTTCTATAATATTTTTAAAGTCTGCTTGTCCATGGACAAGTAATAATCACAAACTGGTTAATCTGTATCTAAAACCTACTTGTCCATAGAATTTGAAGAGTCTGCAAAATATTGAAAACAACATTGATGTTGCTAAAAAACTAAAAGTATCCTAGAAATAGACTTACTGTTGACATGGGGTTACAGAGAATATCAGAAAACTTTTAAGAAAATATCTTTCTCCAAGAGATTTTCTCACTTCTTACGGACAACCTAGCCATTAAAATCTGCTCGGCCATGCAGCTTAATGACTGTCAGACGACTCAGGCAGCTTATTTTAGAATCACTATGAACTTTTTTTAGAGGGGATCAAAACCCTGAATTAATGGTCAGCCACAAAAGCCCTGAAAAAGATACTGTAAGAGATGTCCTACATTTTACCATGATGCCATCCACCATACCAGTTAATGGCTACATCACATGATCCCTCCTTCAAACAACTGGCAGCTTGTAATGTGGCACCACATACTAGAGATGTGTACTCAAATACACCATACTGGGCAGGACAATCATAACCTGATAATCAAATAAACAACAATTGTTTGTTTTAGTCTAAGACTGATTTATCTTTCATTGAGTGAATAACAAAAAGTAACAAAGTCACAATTGAAAATATAGCTTTTTTTGTTTACTCAATGATTGATTTATCAATCTTACACTAAAACAAACAAGAGGCCAAGAGGGCCTGTATTGCTCCACTGGCTTTAAAAATCTATCAATGAGAAACTCAGTCAGATATTGAAGTATACAAGAAATTTGAGAAGAGGCCCTTTTTCCATGACGCAGCATTATAATGCCAAATACAAAGAATTGTGAAAGAGGTCCATCTGAAGACCCTCCCAGACGAAAATAATTCAGTTCTTTTTAAAAATAATCATTTTCAGAGAAGTAAATTATTTAATATTTCAATCCATGGGACAATTTTTTTTGTTTCTAGAGTGCCAATAGAGCCATTGTGAGAGCACAATCAGACTTTTACAAAGAAATCTGAAAGAGAATGTCCCAATGATCACTTATGTAAAGCTTGAATGGTTACTGAACAGTATAGTTTCATAGAAGAAGATTTTTTTATAAATCGTCTTACAAGACCATTTTTTAATGACTAGACAGCTCCTAAGGCTGTTTAATTAGCCCAATCAAATTAAACAAAGAAATCACAAAGAGCATTTCCTAGGCAACATTCCTGTGAAGTTTGGCTTAATTCTGTAAAATTGTTTAAGAAAGAAAGTTTTGGGTTTTTTTATTCTATCACATTGTATCATCTTTCAGTGACTCAACAGACTGTAGAGCCCATTTCATCACCCAAATCCAAATTTAATGTACAAATCTGTAAAAAAATGTTCTAAACATGATTTCAATGAAGTTTGAATGAATTCTGATCAGTAGTTTTAGAGAAGATTTTCCATATTTCATTTTATGGGACCATTTTTCAGTGATGCATCAGCCCGCTGAGCTTTATGCATATTTCATTTTATGGGAGCATTTTTCAGTGATGCATCAGCCCGCGGAACCCATGTGATCTGCCTCATCAGAATTTTACAAACAAATTAGAAAGAATTTTTCCTGTAAAGTTTTGTTGAATTCTGCCCAGTAGTTTCAGAGAAAAGGATGTTTAAAGAAAAGTTAACAAAGGGAAACACACACACACGTACACACTCACTACGGACACAAGGTTACGACTATAGCCCCACTGGACATTTCTTAGCTCTGGTCCAGTGGAGCTAAAAATTGTTCTATTTCTTAAACAAGATGGCGGATGGCCCTAAGAAAATAGCTCTACTACCAAGAGCTGTAAAAGAAACCCCATAAAAAGATGTTTCCGCATATTCAATCAATTCAGACCTGTTTAGCTGGAACCCTTCCTACCATCATAGCGCAGTTGGTAGTGCAGCGGACCGTCATCCTAGAGGTTCTGGGTTCAATCCCCGATGGCAGCACTCACATTCAGACTATTTGGTCTCTCACCAATGGGTCGATAATTGAAGAACTATGTGAGATAGCAGCTGGAGGCTAGGAAAGCATGTGATGGTAGTACTGGAGTGAGAAATACCAGGAATCCATTGTTAGGCTCTCAAGATATAACTGAAAGATTTTTGAAAGTTAAGAAAATATCATGCTCAATTGAGTTAAAAGAAATTGAGACTATCACTATGTGAAAATTGCAGGACTAATTCTGATACAAGAGGACCATGATGGTCCTAGATCGCTCACACGAGTCTCTTTGACCCCTGGGACATCACATTAATTAAATAAGCAGACATCAACAAGGAGATAATTTCTACATAAGATCAATACCATGGAATGTTTTCAACCTAGAGCAAAAAGGGATGCACCTGGTAGGAGCCCAAATGTGACCCCAGGGTCTTGAAATGAAAAAAACATGGTAGAGGTCCACTAGATGATGCTTCATACTAAATATGAAAGCTGTCTGCCTTCTGGTTTCAGAGAAGACGACTTTTGAAGGTTTTTTCTATTTTCACCCATTGTGCTCAGATGAGCTAAAAGGGATGTGCTCCGGTGGAGCCCGAATTTGACCCCAGGGTCTTGATATGAACAAAATTGGTAGAGGTCTACTAGATGAAGCTACATACTAAATATGAAAGCAGACTGCCATCTGGTTTCAGAGAAGTAGATTTTTGAAGATTTTCCTATTTTCACCCATTGTGCTCAGATGAGCTAAACAGGATGAGCCCTGTTGGGGCCCAAATATGATCCCAGGGTCTTGATATGAACAAACTTGGTAGAGGACCTCTAGATGATGCCACATACAAAATTTGAAAGCTGTCTGCCATCTGGTCTCAGAGAAAAAGATTTTTCCAGATTTTCCTTTTTTTATCCTTTAAGCCCAAAGCCAAAATATGACCCCAGGGTCTTGATATTAACAAACTTGGTAGAGGTCCACTAGATGATTCTACATACCAAACATGAAAGCTGTCTGCCTTCAAGTTTCAGAGAAGATTTTTGAAGATTTTCCAATTTTCACCCTTTGTGTTAAGGATAAAGGGAAAGTTACGTGTGGATTTTATTTATTTGAACAACTTAGGTAGAGCTTAACCCATGGAACATTCCTGCCAAGTTTCATCAAGATTGGCCCACCGGTTTAGGAGAAGATGTTAAAAGAAATTATGGACGACAGACGACGCAAGTCACAGACAACTGACGAAGGACATTGTGCAATCACAATAGCTCACCTTGAGTACTTCGTGCTCAGGTGAGCTAAAAAAACGCACATCATAAGACATATGACAAGTAGTTACTATGCAAGATCATGACAAGATGAGATTAGTGAGCCCATTTAGGCAATGTCAATTAGGGTTTAAGGGTTCTAATGATTATTCCACAGAATTTGTGTTTGAAAATGAATAAAGAAATAAAATGATGAAATAATTTTCATAACGTATCTTTATGCATTTTGACATTGCTAAGTAAATTAGTTGCCAAATATCCATAAGAGACAATATAAAGTAATGAATGTGTGAAGATGTGAAGAGCAAATGGTCAAACAATGATTTAAATCAATTAAATGGAACTGTGTATTTTGGGTAATTATGACACATGGTGGGTATTTGACAGTAAGGTGTCAAAATAGCATTATGAGTTGAACAGTGTGAAAATCACCAAAATATGACATCTTATTATAAGGGGTGGACTCTTTGTTGGAATTTTTCCAGGTAAAATATATAGCATTTTAAATTCCGTACTGAAAAATGTGTTCGAGAGTGTCACCGTCTTGGTGTACAACTTTTCCTAGGTTTCACTATGAATTTTGAGCAAATCTATCGCGATAAAGATCCTTGTTAGAATTTTCCCTAATGTTCACAAGTACCCCTGTTTGAGAAACTGAAGTTTGACTGTATTTAGGGGTCATTGAAATTTCCTGAAAAATTTTCAGTGATTATTTTAAAGCGAAGCTACATCTGTTGCAATTACACCCCCAACCCCCATCAAGACTGTCCCTGTTCTAGAAATTGTTTCAGGACAAAGACATTAAATTGTGACCTTGATCTTTGACCTTGATGACCAAAAAACAATAGAACACCTCATTTGGTCATGGACAATGGTTATGTCTAGTTTCATTATTCTAGGTCCCTTTGTTCTGGAGTTAGAGTCTGGAAATGAAAATACCATAGACAGGCCCAGCCAGCAGATGAACAGACTGACAGACATGGAGAAACCATTATTCTCCTCCTCTTTGTAGGTGGGGCAATAATAAGCCCCTCCCTGACACACCCACATTTATCGGCACATGGAATTTTATTCTATGTAGTTATTTTGCAATGCCTGGTGACATCATGACATCAGTAAAATGTGGCCTACTTAGATGATGCCAAATATAGTTAAAACAACATTACCAGGGTTTATTCTTTTGGCAATTCTACTTTGGGGGTTTTGCGAGTGAGATATTTCTCACTAATCAATGAGAAAGCATCTAAGAAAGAGACATACTGAGTCCGTAGTAGAGAGCCTCATCATCATATTTGTCCTCATCATCTTGCTTGCTGATATTCTGTAAAAACTCGAGATAATCTGTACTGTGGAACATTGATAGGTTCTCAAATGAAGCTGCCTTAGGCTCTTCAACTCTATAAAACAAAGTATCTCATATAACTCATAAACAAAATATGCAAAAAGATTTTTAAAACTTATCTCCAACCCAAGACAAATTGTTTATAATGAAAATCTATTCATCTGAGTTTGACATCTTTTTTAACTTATTTTGACACTAAGTCTGTAGAAATCATTTGGCATATTTTTTTTACAGGTATTGTTAGTGAGTAACAAAATTTTCTAAATGATCTTTTTTTTTCACTCTTGAACAATTTACACTTTGTTTGACCTCATGTAATTAATATATTTTATCAGTGAACAAGGGCAAAAATAAATGATCGGAAAAAACACAAATTATTACAAGCAGTATTTCCCTTTTGCCCAAATAATTGATAAAAAACACCAAATATTTAAAAGCAGTATTTCCTTTTTGCACATTTATTTTTTTGACAATATGTCATTTGTAACAAGAGATTGTTTATTTGAAAAGGGTATAACACCACTTTAAACAGTTTTCAGTCATATTGCATTGGCTAGAGCACGACTAACAATAGATTCCTGGTATTTCTCCCACCAGTTCTACAAATACTTATTTTCCTAGCCTCCAGCTGCTATCCCAATGAGGTTAACGATTATTCACCCATTCGTGGGAGACAGACGTTGTCAAGGACATGTGCCGCCACTAGGGATCAAACCTGTGGCTCCCATGATTGAAGTTACATGTTATACCTTATTTTTTACCTTTGACCAATTGTTGTGACCTTGACCTTTGTGATAAAGACACAATATACTCAAATAACAACTTTGCTCATGCTAATGGACAATTTTGCCAATTTCCGTGAGAATCCATCCATAGATGGCAGAATAATCAACCAAAAAGATAATTATACCAAAATTTTGACCTTTGACCTCTTGCTGTGACCTTGCCCTTTGAGATCAAAACACGAAATTCATAAAAACCAAAATGTCTGATGCCTATGAACAATTTTGCCAACTTATATGGAAATCCATGGATAATTGCCTTAGATATTGACAAACCATGAATGGCTTGTGTCGCTCCACAGGCTTTAATTTCTTGTAACAGCAAATCTAAGTTTTGACTAGATTTTTAGATATTTTGGGTTCTACTGATGTTGAAATGGTTTTTAAAGTTTCCACTATTATAACATATAGAGAAATCACCTCCCCCCATAAAAGACATATTTTTCATCAAATCACAATAATTTTTGGCTGCATGATTATAGATCACCCAAGGATCATACTAATGAAGTTTGATTGATATCCATCAGTTACGTTCTGAGAAAATGATTTTCAAAGTTTCCACTATATAACATATAGGGAAATGACCTCCGTCCATAAAATACATATTTTTAATCCAATCACAATAATTTGGTAGACTGATAAAGGGTCACCCAAGGATCATTCATGTAAAATTTGGTTGATATCTATCAGTTAGATTCTGAGAAAATGATTTTCAATGTTTCCACTATATATCATATAGAGAAATGACCTCCGCCCATAAAATACATATTTTTCATCTGATCACAATAATTTTTGGTAGACTGATAAAAGGTCATCCAAGGATCATTTATGTAAAATTTAATTGGTATCCATCAATTAAAACCTGAGAAAAGTCACTTTTTACCATATTTGGAAATAAGCCACCCCATTAAATCCATGTTTTTCATTGGATCAAAATTTCTTTAACAACTTTGAAAGAGGGTCACCCAAGGATCATTCCTGTGAAGTTTGGTTGAAATTCATCCAGTAGTTTCTGAGGAGAAGATTTTTTTTAAAGAAAAAGTTTACGACCGCACGCACGGACGGATGCACGGCGGACACAACGCCATGACAATAGCCCCAGTGGCTTTCAGCCAGTGGAGCTAAAAATGAATATCCTACCTTAATTTTGACCTTTGACCTCTGAGGACAAAAACTTAATTTTTAGATGGGCGCCACCTGACAACCAAAAAATGCATGTAAGTTTTAGTCTTTAAATAGAACTGTTGCAAAGCGGACTGATACCCCCAACCGGGGCTCTGTCCTACCAGGGCTATTTCCCAGTATAAGTGCTTTCAGTACAAGATCTATTTGCAACATGATAACAAAAATTGGGTAAAATTAAGAAGTTCAAGGGAGTTAATTTGGCAACTACTATGTGCATTATTGTACGTAAAATGCTCTAGATAATGAAAATAATGTACAAATTAAAATTAAGCGGCCTATATAAGTAGGGTCATACAAAATTCATTCACACTAGTTTACACTGAAAAAATACATTGTCTATAAATATCAAGGTAGTAGCAGCAATAATGTAGGAAAAATGCTCCAGGTAATAGCAAAATATCCAAATTTAACAGGTTCAAGGAGAGAAAATTAAGCAACAAATCATTGTAGGGCTTCAAAATTGCAGGTGCACAACTTCAAATGCAGATGCACATTATGTATTAATTTCAAGTATGTAAATGCCATAGTATAGGAGAAATGCTCTGGACAACAATAATTAAGTGAAATTTGCAAGTTCAAGGGGAGATGATTCCGCAACAAATCATAGTAAGGACTTCAAAATTGCAGGTGCATAACCTAAAATGCAGATTCACATTATGTTTTAAATCTTAAGTTAGCAATGCAATAGTGTAGGAGAAATGCTCCAGACAACAATAATTTAGTGAAATTTGCAAGTTCAAGGGGAGGTAATTCAACAATTTTTGAGAGTAAGGTCTCTAAAATTGCATAAGCAGATACACATTATGTATAAATTTCAAGTCAATACATGCAATAGTTTAGGAGAAATGCTCCGGACAATAATTACTTAGTGAAAATTACGTGTTCAAGGGGAGATAATTCAGCAACCAACAAGAGTAGGGGCTTCAAAATTAATGGTGCACAACTTCATATGCAGATACACATTATGTATATTTTCAAAGCTGTAGCTATTTTAGTCTTTGAGAAAACTTCCGGACAAAATTGTGTCTAAGGACAGACAGACAGACAGTTGGACAGACAGACCAACCGACGGACAGACATACGGCCATGGCGAATCCAGTATACCCCCCTCTACCCCCTGTTGGGGGGGAGGGGGGGGGGGGGGGGGGGGGTGTATTAAAATTGTAATAATTGTAAAGAAAAATTAAACAAAGTTGGTTCTGAAGTGGCGCCCATGGTTTTACTGGGTCTAAAGTGATGATTTTAACCTTTTTTCTAGGAATTTGCATAATAAGCACATGTTTCTCTTCCATTTTCTACATGAAGGAGACCCTTGACATACATTTCGATGCCAGTATTTTGAAGTTCAATCTCCACTTGCATGTATGATACATCAATATCAATAATTAAATCAAGTTGAAAAGTAGGAATTTTGTAGGGCCAAATTCTGTTGTGAGGGAACCTACTCCTTTGATTGAAAACCCCAAATTGGATTTCAAGGAGAATATGTTTTAAGATTTTGTACTCGAAACAAGCCCTGCCCTGTCACACCCAAAATGATGGGGGGGGGTCGGGGTTCAATCAAAATTTCACAAACAATTTATGAGTAGGGTCACCCAAGGAACACTTCTGCCAGGTTTGGTTGACGTCTGCCCATTCGTTACCAAGGAGAAAATGTTTAAAGATTTGGTGCTCAAAATAAGCCCCACCCTGCCACTCCCATATTTGGGGATCAATCAAAATTCCACAAAAAAGTTTTGAGAAGGGTCGTCCAAGGAACATTTCTGCAAAGTTTGATTGAAATCTGCCCAAAGGTTACTGAGAAGAAGATGTTTGAGATTTCATGCTCAAAATAAGCCCCACCCTGCCATGCCCATATTAGGGGTAAATCAAAATTCCATGAACAAGTTTTGAGAGTTTTGAGTTACCCAAAGGAACATTTCTGCCAGGTTTGGATGAAAGCCGTCCTTTGGATAGTGAGGAGAAAATGTATAAAGAATAGTTGATGACGACAAGCGACACAAGACGGACAAAAGGTGATCACATAAGCTCACCAGTTGAGCAAGTTGTGCTCAGGTGAGCAAAAAATGCTTCCAGAGTTACACTCCTTGATAGTCTTGATAACTCTTGTGATGGTGAACATACATGCCAGATTTCATGAAGATATATTCAATAACAACAGAGATATGACCAAGGTTAATGTTTGTCATACCAATGCCAACAACATTGCCAATGACGCCAAGATGATCACAATACCTTGGGTTTTCTCAGAAATCAGCCAAGCAAAAAAGGTCTTTAGGATGTATTTCTTAGGCTCAAACCTAATGCTCATGCAACAACAACACTGACACCCTACCCAACATCCACATCCAAGGGTATGACAATAGCTATTCCAAGAATTTTGTCTAGGCTAACTAAAAAAGATTTTATTATCTTGGGGCCCAGGTCTTACCTCATGAATGTGTGTAAACCATAAGCTTGTATTAATTTGGAAACCAAACTTGCCTGAAAAAATTAAGAATCACTATTAATCTTGTATCATTTGCACTAACATTAACAACTGAGTGACCACATATAAATAAGAACATAAATTGCTTAATTTTTGAATAACAATTATATATATTGACCATGATTGTCCTAGATCATTCATCTAAGTCTTTTTGACCCCTGGGACATTACATCAATTAAATAGGCAGATGTCAACAAGGAGATAATTTCTACACAAGATTAATACCAATCAGCAAAGACCAAAAAGGATATGCCTGGGCACAGCCCATATAATGAACATAGGGTAATGTAACGAATAAGCTTGATGAAATTCAATCAAATGAAACTATTAAGACCCCTGCCTTCTGGCTTCAGAGAACAAGTTTTTAAGATTTCATCCTTGGTGTCTATGTAAGATGGGGGGGGGGGGGGCATTCAGAGCCAAAAATATGAACCCAGGGATTTGAAAAGAACATTTTTGAAGATTTTTGTGAATTCACCCTTTGTGCTCAAGTGAGCTAAAAAGGAATGCACTCAGTGGTGCCGAAATATGACCCCATTCTCTTGATATGAACAAACTTGGTAGAGGTCCACTAGATGATGCTTCATACCAAATATGAAAGCTGACTGCTTCCTGGTTTCAGAGAAGAAGATTTTAAAATGTCTTCCCTATTTGATTCTATGTAAAAAGTGTTGCACCCGGGTGGTGCCCAAATTATATGACCCGAGGGTCTTGATGTGAACAAACTAAGCAGAGGTCCAGTAGATGATGTTACATACCAAATATTCAAGCTGTCTGCCTTTTGGTTTCACAGAAGTTTTTTTGAAGATTTTGCTATTTTCACCCTTTTTGTTAAGGGTTAAGGGTGAGTTAAAGGTGGATTTCATTTATTTGAACAACTTTGGTAGAGTTTGACCCAAGGAACATCCCTTCCAACTTATTCTGCAGTGGAGAACTGTTTGGGATGAAATTCTTTAAAAAATATTTTTGCGATCGGGCGGAATTTTGGGCTTAAGTAGAAACAGGTTCATTTGAATGGGTGTATGGAAATACAAGAGAGGAGGACCATAAAGGACCTAGAGGACATTGGAAATACCGGAAAGGACTTTTGAAACATTGTAAACAGCTCTAGTAGCAGGGCTTGTGCTAGCTTTTAAAATCTGGGAGTCATTGACCCCCATGGACATAAAATTCGTGGAGTCAAAGCTGTATTTGTAGGGGTCAAAAAAAAGGTAAAACATGAAAACTTATCAGTCTTTAAAGTAATCTATATAACTGAAACAACATTAACAATAAAGAGTTAGACACACTATATTGTTTATGTTGTTTCACATATAAAGATCATTTGTAATAGTATGAAAAAAGCAATTGATCTGTATAATCTTTTATATTGCATAGGTTACACCACTGAAAATTCAGTGGGTCAAAATGACCCACTGCAAGAAATTTTTTTTCGGGGTCAAGATGGAATTTTTGGGAGCCAAACCCCTGGTTTAAGAGTCAAACACAAGCCCTGCTCTAGTCATACCCCTTGACCATAAGACATTGCTTTTCTTTGAGGACCTGATATGTATTTCAAAGCACTCAAAATTACTCCATTCATGTCTTTTCATTGTAAAATAGTATTTTATCATCTTAATTGGTACCGGAATGGACCTTAATCCAATTGAAAAGACTGACAGAAATACCGGAAAAGACATTGGAAATACCGGAAAGGACATTGAAAAGGACCGGAAAGGACATTGGAAATACCGGAAAGGACCGAAAGGGACAATGAAAATACTGGAAAGGACTTTAAAAACACTGTAAATAGCTCTAGTCTTGCCTCTTGACCATAAAACATAAATACTTGAGGACCTGACAGGCATTTCAAAGCACTCAAAATTACTCCATTGTTGTCTTTTCATTGTAAAAATGTATTATTTTCATCTTTATTGGTACCGGAAAGGACCTTAATCCAATTTAAAAAACTGACAAAAGTACCAGAAAGGACATTGGAAATACCTGAAAGGACCATAAAGGACATTGGAAAGGACTATAAATGACATTGGAAATACCGGAGAGGACTTTTAAAACACTGTAAACAGCTCTAGTCTTGCGCCTTGACCATAAACCATCGGGCAAGACTAGAGCTGTTCACAGTGTTTTAAAAGTCCTTTCCGGTATTTCCATTGTCCCTTCTGGTCCTTTCCAATGTCCTTTCCGGTTTCCATCAGTCTTTTCAATTGTTTAGTATAGTTAATATTTTTAAAGTCATTTTGATTACAAATCTTCTTTGAAGTGTTAATGTATAATTTGGCAAACAATAGAAGTGATAAGATTGTAAGTTGTAACATACAGTCGCCATGCATAATGTAGGTATACAAAGAGTTCTCCTTTTTTTATAATGTTGTTAAAGTATACAAGCATTTCACTTAAAACCCAGAGACTTCTTTTAATTTTTTAAAAGCGGTCTTGTTGCACCCCTTTAAATAACAAGAGCATCGCCTACGGATGCCTACGCTCGGCTGTCAAGTGTTGGATGGTGGGGAAAAATCTAAGTCGAAAAAGGGGCATAATTTGCACAAAATGCATCTAGAGTTATCCCTCTTGGTAGTATAGGTTGCTCTTTTGGTGGTGAACATGTGTGCCATGTTTCAAGTGAATGCCTTCAGTAGAACCAGAGATATAACAAAATGTCAAAGTTTTCGCACGACGACGACAACGTCGATGACACGGAGGCTATAGCAATACCTCTAGTTTTCTCCGAAAACAGCCGAGCTAAAAATCAAATTCGGTCCGTCAAGCAATTGTGACTTTCTTAAAGTCTGTACATTAAAAATAACTGTATGGAAACTCTGTACAGGATGTTGCAACGGTATTTTAAAGATGGAGTACATCAGTTCAATTGCAGCAGCAGATTTTTTCTGTACAATAGAGCCAATTGTTTTATTTAAATGATTTAAGATATATATTTTTTACAACATACTTATAGCACGAAAATAACGTAATTACACTTAAGTTTTTTATGCGGGGACAGCTTTCGAGCATATTTACAAGTATTACAATGTGTATTACGTTTTCTTTTTTTGCATCACATTTAACAACAAATTATTAAGTTATCGATAAATATTGCCACAACTTTTCTGTAAAAAAAAAAATACCATCAATTTTCTTTCCATGATGGTATTTAGGTATTTCTAGTTCGAGTTTCAAGCATTAATATAATTACTCAATTTGGTAATTGCATTCGTGGCAAGAATGCTTAAATCTTTTTGATGTTTCAATAGTGTGAAACAAAATTAAAATAGGTTTGTATGCCAAAAACAAGTATACTATAAGGCATGTTTTTGACGATTTAAAGATTATTGATTACCATTGATCTTTTATTGTGCAATTACTTAAATCATTATTGATTGGCATTGGCATTTAATTGCATTATTCATTAAATCATTAAACACTTAGAAAACCCGAGTTAAACCAAACAATTCAAAGCGCATGTAAAAGAGAAGATAAACACGTTAATATCTTTTATGTTCTTTAGTATAATTCTTGTTCATAAAAGTAACAAACTAATTCTGTACAAAAGAGTTGATTTTTTTATTCAAATGATTTTACAATATATATATGTATTTCTTTTTTACAACATACATATAGCGCCTGCAATAACATATTTAAGCTTAAGTTTTTTTTAATGCGGGGACTCTTAAATACGTATATCTTGGATCAAGATTATTAACAGTTCGTAAGTTCAAAATATCAAAGTAAAATACAAGTATGAAACAAAAAAATCAAAATAAATAGGGGCCGGTTTGACTATTGCTTGGGGCCGGTTTGGTCGATTTGGGGCAGGTTTGACTGTTTTCATGAGTTGAGGGGCTCGTTTGACTATTTTGAGGGCCGGTTTGACCATTTTGGGGCTGGTTTGACTGCGTTGGGTTTGACGAGGGGCCAGTTTGACTTGTTCCTGGCAGGGATATTCTCCTTTAGGAAAAAAAAAAATATGTGAAAAGCTTTCATGATTAGTCCTTTACCCTGTTTGGTATTTTCATTACTTCATCACAGTGTTGTATTAATTCCTCACTCCAAGTATAGACAACTTTTCTTTGTGTACGCAGGGTAAAGGTGTTTGAGCTGGGCACATTCTTTGAGACGGTTGTGCTATTCTCCTTTTGACAAGATCCTTCCTGTGACTTTATCTTAGCCTGACTGTCGTCTTCTGTAGCCAACATGAATTCAGAAGGTAAATTATTTTTAGATGATGTTTTAGGGCTTTCAACGTCCTCATATCGAATATTTGACGAAATCAACCTCATTGGACGATATTTTTTAATCGGTGAATCATCAGAATCAGAGAAGGTGTATTCCTGTGAAAGCGATTTATTTATCTCTGATGATTCTTCTGTACGACCTGTTTCAGTTGAAAAGATGGACTCAGATTGGGTGGAAGATCGTTTAAGAGATTGGTATGACTGCTTCGCTAAATTGTCTGATTGGGAAAATGTAGTCTGCTGATCGTATTCAAAATCCATTTTATGTTTTGTTTTTGCCGGTTCAGGGGAGATAACAGTTTCAATGCCCTAAGGTAAAGTAATCGAATGAAAGGAATTTGGAAGTTTGACTTGACTTACTGACTGACTGACTGAATGAATGACCGACCGACCGACCGACCGACCGACTGAATGAATGAATGAATGAATGAATGACAGACCGACCGACCGACCGACCGACCGACCGACCGACCAACTGACTGACTGACTGACTGACTGACTGACTGACTGACTGACTGACTGACTGACTGACTGACTGACTGACTGACTGACTGACTGACTGACTGACTGAATGACCGACCGACCGACCGATCGACTGACTGACTGACTGACTGTCTGACTTGACTGACTGACTGACTGACTGACTGCCTGACTGAATGACTGACTGACTGAATGACTGGCTGAATGACCGACTGACTGACTGACTGACTGACTGACTGACTGATTGACAGACAGACTGTCTGATTGAGTGACTGACTGACTGACTGACTGACTGACTGACTGACTGACTGACTGACTGACTGACTGACTTACTGACTGACTTACTGACTGACTGATATACTGACTGACTTACTGACTGACTCATTCAAATTTTTGACTTATTTTGGCAGGGAGAAACTTTTACAAGAGGCCCAAGAGGGCATGTTTAGCTCCACTGGCTTTAATATCTTTAAGACTTTCATTAAATAGAGCTTACTTTCAATGAAAACGACACTTTGAAATCTCTTAGAACTTATTTGATAATGATTTACTAGGTCAGGTTCACATTGCACCATAATACCCAATCACCATAATTTACTGCATCCCTTTACCCATCTTATCAAAACATAAGATCTAGGAGATTTATTTCAAAGATTTCGGGCTAAAATTAAGCCCCGCCCTGCCATGGCCATATAAATGGGACAATCAAAATTTCACGAGCAATTTAAGGTGCACCCATGGATATTCTAGTAAAGTTCCATTGAAAGTGGTTCAGGAGGAGATGCCCTTCAAAGATCCCCGCCCTGCCACAGCAATATTCATAAGCCAAACAAAATTTTTCGAGTGCTTTTTGAAAGGGGTCACATAAGGAACATTCTGGTAAAGTTTCAATGAAATCGGCCCAGTGGTTCAGGAGGAGATGTCCTTCGAAGATTTCGGGCTCAAAATAAGCTCCGCCCTGCAACGCCCATATTTATGGGCCAATCGAAATTGCGTGAACACTTTCAGTAAAGGGTCACTCAAGGAATATCCATGCCAAATTTTATTGAAATTGGCTCAGTGGTTTGGGAAGAGAAGATTTTTAAAGAATTCAAAGGGAAAAAAAGGCCTGCCCTGCCAAGCCCATATTTGAATGTCTAACAAAAATTCTTGAACAATTTAAGAAGAGAGTGACTTAAGGATCGTTTCTACGAAGTTTCGTTAAAATCCGCCCATTGGTTGGGGGGGGGGGGGAGAAGACGTTTAAGAAAAAGTTTATGCACGCACACACGGACGGACGTTAGGACGCACGACGGACAGTCCGCCATGACAATAGCTGGCGGCCAGTGGAGCTTAAAATGAACCCTTTCTAAGGCTGATCATTCCTCATTTAAACGAAAGGTTGACATATTTTTCTTCACTTAAGTCAAACTGAAGTGCTTCTTATTTAGTCTAAATATTACATTTGGATACTTGTTAGTGTAATACTGCGTTCCTTTACGTGACAAACTGAACCTTTGATAAAATTGATAAATTTACGCCCATCAATCAGGTTTGTTGTTGATTTATTGGTCTGTATCGGAAACGACTTTACTCGGCTCAGAAAATCTGTAGTGGCGTCACAATATTTACTCTATTTCATTTCATTTTCTTATGACCCGTCACATTTTTCACATTACAGTAATGCCAGTTTAAATCGGCATTGCACATATGTTTTTCCTTGTAAAAACTGCGACATATTTCCGATTTATTACTGTATTTTTGTGTCTTTACTTTTCCACATATGCAAGTCTGATATTTCTCCACCTTTCGTACTTTCCTTTAATCGCTATATAATTCAGAAACTTTGTTAATCCAACACTCCGACTTGCACTACCGAATCATTGTCGTCGGACTATATTTACACATTTTATACACTGCTAGTGCAACTAAGCCAAGTATGACTATATAAGACGGGTTCTACCCTGTGTGCTTCCACAGTTGAAAAGAGCCATACAGACAGTGCTTACCTTCGGGCTGACTTCTCTGAGCTTCCTTCTCTGAAAACTTCCTATCTTCTCTTTACCGTCCTGTTGTAATGTTCATTATTTTTTGGGTTAATTAAGTAATATAGTCTGGTTTGAGAACTGTGTTTGTTCAAAAGAATCCGTTATCGGACGCCTTTTGTGATCGCCCATTCTGTCCGTCCGTATGCGTCCCGTTACAGGTCCTAACTTCTTCGTAAGCTACTCATTAATGCATGTAATTCAAATAAGAATTTAAAGCTTTTCTACAAAATGGAATCTTAGCAAGAACAATTGCTAATGAATTTTTTTTAAAAAATTACAGCAAAAATAATGCTCATCCTTAAATGAATTGTTAATTTTTAATTTTAACATTTGTTAAAGTGTACATGTAGTTACTTTTCGACATAAGCTATCAATTTTAAAAATGACTAATCTAATTGATTTAACAGTAAAACCACGTTAAACATACAATTTGACTGAGAGATTAATCTAAAAAATGACCAAAAACTTTATCATTTGCGTGTTAAGTTATGCTGATTGTTTTCCTTTTACCAAAATAAAGAAAAAAAGAGTGGAAATTAAACACATTGAAAAATAATAATAATACAAAAAAAAAACATTGGAAAACAACAACAGCTATATTTTCACTCGCGGCTCCGCCTCTCGTCAACATATAGCTTTTTTGTTCACTCGAATTTAAATCGATCTTACACTGAAACAAACGATTAACCTTTATTTATTTCCCAACACCAAGAAAGAAATACACCTCGAAACGGTTTGAACACAAAAATAAGTTATTTTTATACACCAGTGAAAAGGGACATCGCATGATGACCAATAATGATCAAATTTCATTACCGATCCGTCAGCGTATAAGAAACGTTCTAAAGTTGTCCAAAACTGTATGCAAACACCGTCAAACTAGGAGTACGGAATTTCAACTTCGACAATATGACAGGACGTTTATAGATTCGCCTTAGAACGGCTAAAAATTGATACATACTGTTTCATGATTACAGAGGGAAACCACCTAGAGAAGCGAATAGTTCCGATCGTGCCATTGTATCAAAATTCAATAAGGAAATACAGACCTGTGTGGCATCTGCCTGTCTTTGCTTACCTCCGAGTAGTTTGATCCCCCGAGGTCCTTGAATCGGGTTACTCCGGGTGACGGTGATCTGCCTCGTAAACATACTGCAAACGCAATATATATTCGCCGTTGGAACATCGCAGGGCGACCGTTCAATGATATGCTAATATATCTTGACCGCACTCATCTACGTTCTCGTACGATCACAGTACTCAGACAATACTGCGGTCCGACTAATATCATAGTCTGTCTACATTGACCACGCGACTACCTTGGATACCACCACACGGACACGCTATATTGTTGACCAACGCCGATTTAACATTCAAGGTCTCAAACATACAGCACAAAAAATGTAGGCGATAAAAACATACAAAACAAAAATTGTAAGCGAAAAAATTAGGCTCGTTTTTTATGCGGATGAGCTGCAAACAGTTAATTTGGAACCTATCTCGGCTTTAAGTTACCGGATTTACATGTACGCCCGAAGCTAACTACACATGTTTAAGTGTCAAACAACGAGAAGAGGGTAATGACTAGACATATCATGTGATTACTTTTATTTACTTCCGGGACAATAATTATTACCAATCCTCGGTTCAGCCGAACTGTTTAGGTTGGCTGTATGCATTGATATTCATAACAGGAACGCTGGCCGTCCACGAACAACATGTATGTGTATGCGCAACATACACAACCCAAGACCGTTGATCGATATGGGTCTCATCTACCTAGAATATTTGGCGTGTGGATCTTACGCCCAATGCAAAACGTTGAATTTAGACTACGCACAGCAAACTATACTTTGAAGACTCTATACACATTATAGGAATCTTCATAATCCACAATAACAGGAATTGAATTTTAACTTGCCAGTTGAGAGGTCTCGCTAGAATTGACCAAGTATCCAATACTTATCTGTAGTTAGCGTCACTGACCGAACCCGCCTAACCGGTTTTGGTCACTGGGTTGAGACAGTAATTCTCCACTATATGGTGTAACACGGAGAATTATAAGTATCTTATTCTTTTATCTATGGTACTTTTTGATTATTATATTTGGATTCGGTCTGAAAGTATGATAGCTTAAACCACAAAACTTTATGTGTGGACGAATCTCATCAAAGGAAAGTGCAGTGCACAAAAACATACATGTAACTATATCGAGCCAATGGGCGGATTTTAACCAAACTTGGTAGAAATGATCCTTGGGTAGCCCTCTTCTTAGATTGTTCAAAGAATTTTGATTGGTCCCCAATTATGGGCGTGGCAGGGCGTGGCATTTTTTCACTTTGAAATCTTTAAAAATCTTCTCCTCCCAAACCATTGGGCCCATTTCAATGAAACTTGGCATGCATGTTCCTTGGGTGACCCTTTACTTAAATTGTTCAAGAAATTGTGAATGGCCCTCAAATATTGGCGTGGCAGGGCGGGGCTTATTTTGAGCCAGAAATCTTTGAACGACATCTCCTCCTGAACCACTGGTCCGATTTCAATGAAACTTTAACAGAATGTTCCTTGGGTGACCCTTTACTTAAATTGTTCAAGAAATTTTGATTGGTCAATAAATATGGGCGTGGTAGGGCGGGGCCTATTTTGAGCCCGAAACTTTTGAATGACATTTTCTCCTAAACCACCTGGCTGATTTCAATGAAACTTTACCAGAATGTTTCTTGAGTGTCTCTTATCAAAAATTGTTTGCTAAATTTTGATTTGCCGATAAATATGGGCGTGGCAGGGTGGGGCTTATTTTGAGGCCAAAATCTTTGAACGATATCTCCTCCGGAACCACTCACCCAATTTCAATGAAACTTTACCAGAATGTTTCTTGGGTGACTATTTACTTAAACTGCTCAAGAAATTTTAATTGGTCCATAATTATGGGCGTGGCAGGCGGGGCCTATTTTGAGCCCGAAATCTTCGAACCACATCTCCTTCTGAACCTTATGTTTTAATAAGATGGGTAAAGGGTTGCAAGATTATTGTGATTGAGTATTTTGGTGCAATATGGACCAGAACCAGTTAATCATTATAAATTAGGTCTTAAGAGATTTCGGAGTGTTAATGTATTCATTTAAAGCGAGCTTTATTTAATGAAAGTCTAAAGATTTTAAAGCCAGTGGAGCGATACAGGCCCGCTAATCGTCGATTATTTGTCGCGACATATTCAATGCAGGTGGTTCGTCGGAAAAGTGTCCCCATTGTGAGCAATGTTATCGCTATCTTCCAGATTAATGTAGGCGCATAGTTTCGACTAAATATGTGTGACTTATCCTGCACTGTTTTAAAGGTGAAATCAATGCGTTCTAATGTATTTTAGGGAGTACCCCACTTTGGTTACTCTCGAATACTGTCTCGTCTTGAACGTAGAACAGATTTTTGTGCATTTCAAATCCTCGATGCTTTTTGTTTAGGGTTTTAAACTTTTGCCAAATCTATTGGATCCGTTTGTTTGTTTGTATGGAGTCAAACGCTGCTTTTAACAATCTTTCAGTTATATCGTGGCGACTGGAGCACCTAACAATGGATTCCTGGTATTTCTGACACCAGTACTACCAGTACATATTCTTCCGGTCCTCCAGCTGCTATCGCACATACGTCTACGATTACCAACCCATTAGTGGAAGACAAATAGTCAAAAAGGGTAAGTTCCGCCGTCGGAAATCGAACCTAGGACCTTTTGAATGATAGGTCCACGCACTACAACTGCGCTATGAGGGCGGTCGCTCAGAATCTATTCGAACCGTCTAGCGAGCAACCTACATAAATGGTAATTACTGATCGGTCGTATTGCAGCGATGTAAAAAAAAAACTTTAACCACACCCAATCGTTTGTTTAGTTCATTTTAATTCATTGAGTCATTTATATTTTTTTAAAGAAAAAATATGAGTAAAACGTATTATGAAACTGTTGTCTGTGTATATTACCATGTTAAACTAGAGATCATTCAGTGTCACTGTGGCAAGTTTCCAATAATTCATACTCAAAATGCAATAGAAAATGTGCTCACAAGAAATTTTGTTTTCGTTCAATTGAAGGGCAGATAATTCAAGATAACCCAAGAATGACTGGAACGATTTAAATTTCAAAGGTCTTATGCCCAACTAGACATCATAGAGAGTAATTTTGCCAGGAGGCAAACGTTCAGGGGGAGTTGCGCACATTAAAACAGAGATTTTCGTTCAATTCAAGGGCAGATAATTCAAGATTAATCAAGATCTAATGCACAACAAGAAAACAAAGGAAGTATCTGTGCCAAGTTTCAGATCATTTCTATTGATAGTTTAGGAGGAGTTGCGCGCACACAAAAAACGATGATTTTCGAACAACTCAAGGGAAGATAATTCAAGATAATTCAAGAATGACTGGAGTGATTTGAAATTCAAACGTTTTATGTACAACTAGACGTGATAGGGAGTAATTGTGCCAAGTTTCAGCTCATTCCCAATGAAAGTTTAGGAGGAGTTGCGCACGCACAAAATTGTTAACGAACGGACAGAAGGACAGACGGACAACAGGGCCATAAAGTAATACGACCCTTAGGGCGTATGATAAAACAAGAGGACCATGATGGTCCTATATCGTCCATCTTCGACTCCTTGACTCCTCCCTTATCAAATCAAATAACGGTAATAATCATGATCTCTAGAGTTTAAACAAGGAAATAGTCATCAAAGACCCTTTTTTCACATCACGTGGATCCCTATTTCAACAGAGTTGTTATTTGTGAGCTAACGAACATTGTGACCAAGTTTCTTGTAGATTGAACAAAATTTGTTGTCTCTTGAATGAAAACAAGAAATTTGTCATAAGTGCCCCATTTCCCGTGATATGGTATGGATCCATCCATATTTCGATTGGATTCATCCCTGTGACCAGTCGAATATTCTGACACGTTTCATGAATATTGGGCCATATTTGTGTCATCCAGAGTGAAAAAAAGAAAATTGCCATTGACACCCATTTTCCCATGATATGGCGTGAATCCCAGTGTTTTTTGATAGGATTCATTTTTGTGACCTTACATACATTTTTATTAAGTTTCACGAAGTTTGGATCATATTTGAGTAAAGTAGAAAATTGCCTTTAAGGCCCCCTTTTCCTTGATATAGCACGAATCCTTCACTTTTTCAAGAAATAGGTTCAACCTTGTGATCAGTCAAACATTCTGTTAAAGTTTTATGAAAATTGGGTCGAATGTTTGGCCTCTAGAGTGTAAGTATTTAAATTGTTGACGTCGGACGACGGACGCGCTGGACACACATCGCATTGCGAACGACAAACAGTCAATGATACAAAAAGCTCACCATTGGCACGTTGTGCTCAGGTTATCTATAGAAACGAGGGTTCGTCAACAATTTTCATTCTTTTTATATGTCACGACATGGGTAAGATATTGGTTGCTTGATATAAAATGTCGGTTACTTGAGATTGAATAAGTGTATATTGGCGATAAAGTGTACAGATAATTTACGGACCTCTTCACGTGTTCTACACAAGGATGATGTATCGTGTTTATCTCGTTGTATTCTTGTCTTTTGTTTTTTTGACTCAAGGTACTCCACTAGATGACTACGTCAAGAAGCCAGACCCTATGTACAAATATGAAGTATTCGGGACGGAACGGGGTCCTACTTATACGTTGTACAAAGTCAATATGACGTCACAGACATGGAAACCTGGTAAGTGACTTGTAGGTGATGTGACGTTAGTTACTTCAGGCAATTACAGTTAAAACATCGTGAAATTGACATTCATTCCGATCAATATCATTCTTAATCATTCACTCAACGCTCCATTCATGCATTCCAAACACTCACTCAAATCGATCATAAACGCTCCAAAATCGTTAGAAAATATTTAAAAATCTTTCAAGACTTTCAACAATAAGTTCAAATCGATCTATTTATTCTACGATTTTACTATCTGTCGTGGACTTTCAAGTGTCCGATTGGTCCACGAAGACGTACAAACACAAAATACGTATATTTTATTGAAGGGGGGGGGGGGGTAATTAATATCGCTAATTGTAATCGTCTTGAACAAAATTAGCAATATTGGATTACCTCCCTTTAATTTCCCTTAAAACTTGTTCCACACACTCATTCAATTTCAATCCGACATCATTCCAAAATCATTCATCTTGTCAATTTCACGATGTTTTTAATTGTAGTGGTCTTTCGGAAACAAAACATTCAAAAGAAATTAATGTGGTTTGTACGGTTTGAAAGTGAAATGCTGCTTACAACAGTAAAATTAGATAAAAGTCCTAAAATACGGTTCAACCATTCTCAAAATGGCGCTTACTTACTAGATGATCTATCTGATTTTCTCGACACCTTAAAGACTGTAGAGACAGAGAAATTCCGATAGTACTTAAATGTAGTTTTCGAATTTGAGAACTAAGAGGAGTAGTCAATTTAAGATTTGAAGAAGTTTTTTTTTCATGAGAGTCAAAAACTAGGTCACCAGGGCAAATTACCTTAAATCGCACTGAAGGTTCAACTGTCTTCATACTTGATCAGAATGTTCTCATTCATTATACTTCAGATGTGGTAAAAACTGTCCCGTGACACATGTATTTCTTTAAAGGTCAAAGTGTTTGCCTACTTAAAAAGATAGATTGGTTTTAAATAAGAAGGATATTGTAACAGATAAAAACAATGCCTCGAATGCCAGCGACTCTCTATAAAAGAGACTCTATCTGGGGTCATACGCGGCTTCAACATTATTGCAGTCATATCGCGGCGGATAGTATACCTACCAATGGATTTCTGTTATTTCTTAACAGTACAGTCACATTTCATCTGAACCACCACCTGCCCATCCCACTAAGATTACTACTTACCATTCGTCCAAAGGTAGCTTGAAAGAAGTGTGCGTTAATCATTTTCCATTATTCTGATGAAGATTTGATATGAAACCTGTTCCTGCTTAGGAAATCGGAGTTTATGCGATTATGTCCACAAAAAATGATCGGACTTTCCTTGATACTTCCACGGACTGTTCGTAGGTCGACGATCTATTGGAAAACACATGAATGGGGTTATCAATTTTTTTTCCTGGATGATTGAAATTAAACCGATCTGATGGGAAAAGGATGAAAGGGCCCTTATCGCTTTTTCATCCAAAATATTCTCGTTTACATAATAGCGATGGCGTTATTCTTGCCCGAATGTGTCCGTTATTAATTCATATTTACTTGATAAAGTGCACTACTTTTTTCAGATATTCTTGAAACTTTCACGGGCAGGAAAAATGGCCAGAAAGAAGGTCCCTTGTAAAATAGATATCAAATACATCTGAATTATTACTTTAAACAAATTTTCCAAGGAATTAAGTCTATTGTTAGTATCTCGGTTTTTTGGCATTGTTGTTGGCGTTGGTGTGACAAACTTCAACCAGAGTCATATATCTGTTAATAGCGTCAGTATTATTTTTGAAAAAAAAAGCCCAACACAAAAACATTTTAAAACAATACTTCCTTTGTTAATGTGAACCGAGTTATTTATTTACCTGTTAAAGGCCTAATTGTCTATTGTATTGTCCATTATCTTAAACTTTTTGTACGGATTAGATACATGACAGAAGCATGTTTAAAAGAGGCATATTACCTAGCCAAAGGACTACATGATAAAGGAGTTGATTCTTTTGGCTTTTATCGGCGTTACTTATCCTTCATTTACTGAATATAAATATTTTATGTTGTAAGAATGTATGAAATATTTATGCGTTGTGAAAGATACAAAATGCTTCATAAAAGAAAGCTTGATCCATCTAAGATTAACCCTCTCGTGCCTAAACAACCTTATACATGTTAAAAAAAATACGGTATTGAAATGTTTTAATCTATGTATGAATTATATCTCAAAACTAGTAAGATTTACACAAGTCCTCATTTTCCAACCAATTTTAGACCTGTTGCAAATATGCAACAACGGGCATTTGAAATACTGTTGCATATATGCAACATTTTAGTTTCTACTAATATTAAGCAAAAATTATTTATCTAATTAATGTTACATTGCAAAATAATAATTATTCTTTATAACCTTTATGATAATTCATTCTTGACCGAAAAGAATATTCAAAATTAAAGAAAAATAGTTGCGTTAAACTCTAATACCCCAAAACATCGATTTCTTTAAATGTATGGTCTTCATGTATGACCTTGACCTTGTCTGATGACCTTGTCCTTGGTATCTTTCATTGTTCATGGATTACCATCATGCCAATAATGATCTTATTATTATGGAAATATATTGTTATCCTCCGCCGAAAACGGCGAGGGGATATAGTAATGGTCTCCGTCCGTCATTACGCAATTCCGTCGTTCCGAGGTTCCGTCACTTAACTTGTCCAGAGGATAAAAGCTATCAACTTGAAACTTTATGGGTTTATAAATCTCATGGATGAGAAGTGCAGTGTGCAAGAACTACAACTCTTGCTTGTATAATTTTGGAGTTATTGCCCTTTGTTATATTTAATACTTAGGTTTTGTCCGGAGCATATCTCCTAAAGTATAAAGCTATTAACTTGTAACTTTATGGGTGGATAGATCTCATAGAGGAAAAGTGAAGTGCATAAGAACTACAACTCTTGCTTGCATAATTTTGGAGTGATTGCCCTTTGTTATTTATGGTACTAAGAATTCGTCCGGAGGATATCTCCTTAGGTATAATAGCTATCAACTTGAAACCTTATGGGTGGATAGATCTCATGGAGGAAGAATGCAGTGGACAAGAACTACAACTGTTATTTGCATAATTTTGGAGTTATTTCCCGTTGTTGTTTTTGGTACTTAGATTTTGTCCGCAGCATATCTCATCAAGTATTAAAGCTATCAACTTGAAACTTTATTATGGGTAGATAGATCTCATGGAGGAGAAGTACAGTGATCAAGACCTACAACTCTTGCTTGCATAATTTTGTAGTTATTGCCCTTTTTTTTATTTTTCGATACTTAGATTTTGTACGGAGGATATCTCCTAAAGTATAATAGCTATCAACTTGACGGGTGGATAGATCTCATGAATAGAAGTGCAGCGCTTAATAATTATAGTTTTTGCCTGCATTTTTTTTTACAGTTTTTGCCCTTTGTTATTTTAAAGACTTCGAATATTAGGGGGTAAATCTCTTAAAGCACAAAAGAATCATTAATCTATTAGGATTCAGTTTACTATCAAGCTTTAGCCATGTCCGATAAGGTATAAATATTTTTTATGCAACAAAATAGAAATTTGAAGATTTATAATTTTATTTCCCAATGTTGCATTTTTGTAACAGTTGGAAATTTTGGGCCCATTGTTGCATATATGCAACATCAAATTTAAACTAAATTAAACTTAATTAACTAAATTAATTGATACAATGTTATTAATTGTTAAAAACTATGTATACATATGTGAAAAATGAAATTTTAACAAGCATCTAGCTTTGGTGTTGTGACCAATTTCAAACGTTTTTTTTTTTTTTTTTTTTGATTTATGATCACTAGGTGTCACACCCAAACCATGTGCCAAATAAGGACAATGGACGCCATTTTGATGATGTCATCAAGTGAAGTCAATTAATTGTAATGATGATGTACTAAGCTTAAAGGGGCGTTTACTGTAAAGTATTAAGGAATATAAACACCCAAGTTCTCATTATTTATACGGTAATTTTTTTGCACGTCAACTCAAAACTTGCAGATGTTATAGATTTTTTGTATACTATTCAAGTACAATTTCAGATGGCGACCGACTATCACATATAAAATTGTTATGTATATACTTTCGAAACGAAGTTTCATTACGAGTATTGGTATACATCATTTAGATAGAATATATTGCATCCAAGTATCATACCAAGCCAAGGTTGCCGTCAGATATAATGATTTGTGTTAATAATTCGTGATGTTCCTTTGTCATTTATTTCATTAACGAAAAAAAAAAAAAAAAAAAAAAAAAAAAAAACACTTTTGGCTATTCCCAAGTATTGATTACTTTTAAGAAAAAAATATGTCACGGCTAGGCCATGTGCACGCTAAACCAGTCAATACTAATGCAGAATATCTCCTTCAGATTTACAGAGCCAGCCTATTTGGTGGCATTATCTCTACATCACCGTACCGGACAAAGTAGACATCAAGAATACAGGATTTCTCTTTATTGACGGAGGGTCAAACACGGACACGTAATATTTATTTGTTGGAAAAAATTTATCTCGCCTTAGGACGAGGTGCTTGAGATGAGCTACTGTTGTGATAAAGCAATATCCGGCGTCCGCCCATCGTCTGTATGTCTGTATGTCCATTAGCCTGATCGTCTTCAACTACAATATTCTCATGCCAAACTAGCATTCTGGTGTTAACAAAAGTTTCACTTAGATTCAAAATCCTTCACAGAAGTTGAGTATACCATGTCACATGGTAGTTAAGTCAAAATTAATAACAAATCTCATTCTCATAGTCTTACAGCTTTCGAAAAAGGATAAGATTGTAAAAATTATTTACCGAAAATCGGATATAAGTAAATACTTTCAAAATGAAAGAAATAAAAAAATAAAATCAGGTATTTGTAAGTATAGACATTTAAAGGAAATTAAAAACAGATGGTAATATCCCTCATTCTAAAGACTAGTGTTTTCATTTCTCTTTTAAGAAACATGTTGTGGTTCTTTACCATAATGGAAAATTCCTAGGAAGATTATATGTGAAGTTTCATTCATTTCGGCCCAGAGGTTTCTGAGATATGACGTCGGACGGACGGACAGACGTATGGAAGGACGGACGCGCGCACAAGCCGGCGGCTATATGCTCCCCCGAATTTTTTTCGGGTAGCATATTAAATCGTATTCTGAAATGCGTTTTTTGTGGATAGTCTAGGACTAAAGGTCGATTGTCACTTGATAATCTCACCACCAGATCAGTGAAATTACCAAAAGACCCTGCTAAAATATATACGCTAAATATATTTCACCCTATTTTTGCGATATCTAAACGGAGTTAATTAAACATGTTATGTCATGACTTTACCTATCACAATCACGTCCAAAGTGAAGCACTTTAATAAAAACAAGAGGGCCATAGTGGCCCTAAATCGTTCACATGAGTGAACTGTCAAGAATTGTTTAAAGTAGATTTAGAAAGGATGAAGAATTCTGACCAAAATTCAGCTTGATTGGGCAAAATATGATGCCTCTACACTGCTTACAAGGTTTTTGTAAGATTTGATCCCATGACCTAGTTTTTGACCCCACTTGACCCAATCTTGACCTAAATTTCATCAAGATAATCATTCTAACCAATCTTCAGATTAATTGAGCAAAAGATATGACTTCCAGAGTTTCTACAAGGTTTTTCTATGATTTGACCTAGTGACCTCGTTTTGGACCCCACTTAACCCAATTTCTAACTTGACCTAGATTTCATTAAGAATATCATTCTGATCAATTTTCAGGTTGATTGAGCAAAAAAATAAGGGTTTGAGAGTGTCTACAAGGTTTTTCAAAGATTTGACCCTGTGACCTCATTGTTGACCCCATTTGACCCAAATTCCAACATGACCTAGATTTTATCAAGCTATACATTCTTACAAAATTTCAGGTTGATTGGGAAAAATCTATGGCTTCTAGAGTTTCTACATGGTTTTTCTAAGATTTGCCCCCTTGACCTCATTTTTGACCCCAATTGACCCAAATTCAACCTTGTCCGAGATTTCAACAAGAAAATCATTCTGGACAAATTTCAGGTTGATCAGGCAAAAAATATGGCTTCTAGAGTGTCTACAAGGTTTTTTTTAAGATTTGACCCCGTGACCTCATTTTTGAACCCACTTGACCCAATTTCAAACTTGTCCCAGATTTCATATAGACAATCATTCAGATCAAATTTCAGGTTGATCAGGCAAAAAATATGGCTTCTAGAGTGTCTACAAGGTTTTTCTAATATTTGACCCCGTGAGCTCATTTTTGACCCCACTTGACCAAATTCCAAACTCGTCCGAGATTTCACCAAGACAATCATTCCGACCAAATTTCAAGTTGATCGGGCAAAAAATGTGGCCTCTATAGTGTCTACAAGGTAAATGTTGACGACACACGACACACGACGGGCGACGGACATCACTCGACCACAAAAGCTCACCGTGAGCACTTCGTGCTCAGGTGAGCTAAAACTATCCCAAATTATTCGAATGCTAAGTCGATCTGAAACAAACACTTGTCATCTGTATAAACTAACACTCAGATGAGCGATATAAGACTATCTTATTTATTTATCATTCTATTGTTACAAATCAAACGCATTATATCGAAGGAAATTTATATTTTCAAGAAGTTTTCTTTTTCGATTAAAGTCCGCACGATACATGTATTTACAAACTTTTTTTTATAATTTCTGATAAAATAACCTTGTTATTCATGACGAATAAACTTTTGTAGAACTGTTCATTTGTTGATGCTTTACATGTTTTGTTGGCACAAATCGAATAGGTCCATAAATGTAGGCGTTGTAATTATTGCAAGATCGCTTGTCCCGCCCTACGACAGACACCATACGCCCATTTTAACATCTACTATTTAAACGTTATTTTTAATCTGGGCATTATTTAGCAAAAAGCAAGAAAGCAAGAGCACAATACTAGCGAACAACAGTTACCTTCTTAATAATCATTTATGAGTGTTTTGATTGGTTAGGATTTAGAATAAGAAAATGCTAGGCTCAGCCGTGTCTAATACGCGATACGTTTAATTTTGTCTCCAAACTATCTTGACCTACAACGGATTGTATTTCCGTCACCCATTGTAAGGAAAGGCAATGCTGTATAATTATATATTGTGTTCAAACAGTCCACCTGAACAAACAGACAGATTTGTTATGTTGACAACAATCGTCGCGTCTACAACAAATACTGTCGGGGCATGTTTGAAGCAAATACCAAACCAACCAATAGTTTTCAAGGTAAGAACATGTATCGAGGTATCAGTGCAACAATAATACAAAAGCCTATATATTCATAAGCACTTACAATAGTGATTGATTCACTGACCCCTCGGTATGTATTATCAATCATTACTATGAATTATATTACTCGCGTTTAAATCGTAAATAGAACAAGTATCTGGTGTTGTTTGCAACACATAAAGTCCCCTACCGGCTTCACATTGACTCAATATGGTCTTTTGTCTCAATGTTTTCCCACGCCAATTCTATCAGGGGCGTCAAAACCAGGTCTTGTTTTGGAAAGGGTTAAACAAGACTTACATGAGTTGTTGTCTCTGCTGTGCCCACTATACAATTCATGCAAGCAATAGACAGATGCAAGAAATAGTATCAATAACAGTTACCTTGTCTGATCCAAGATGCTTTTCTTCAGTCTTGTTGGTAAGAAATGAGAGCTTTAACTGGAGGTGATTAATACTGCTGCATCACCACCCTGACTAACATGGCTTATAAAGGTTTCATCAAGTTAGCTTGCTTAGTTATTAAGTTATTGCAGGATCCATTTTTTGCCATATTTTCACTATTTCCGTTACCATAGCAACCGCACTTTTTGTCAAAGAACAAAGATAAAATGATGTGCATAATCTACTCATTGCCATCTAGTCATATACCAAGTCTCATCAAATTAGCTTGCTTACTTATTAACTTATCGCAGGATCCAATATTTTTTGCCATATTTTCACTATTTCCGTAACCATAGCAACAACAATTTTAGTCTAAAAACAAAAATAAAATGATGTGCATAATCTACACATTGCCATCTAGTCATATACCAAGTCTCATCAAACTAGCTTGCTTAGTTATTATCTTATCGCAGGATCCCATTTTTGGCCATATTTTCACTATTTCTGTAACCATAGCAACCTCAATTTAAGTCGAAAAACAAAAATAAAATGATGTGCATAATCTACACATTGCCATCTAGTCATATACCAACTTTCATCAAAAACGCTTGCTTAGTTATTAAGTTATCGGGGGATCCAGATTTGAGCGGACAGACGGACGGACGGACAGACGGACGGACGGACAGACGGACGGACAGACGGAGGGCAAACCTATAGTCCCCTCCGGTGTGAACACCGGTAGGGGACTAATAAGGGGATTTATTGAGTTCTTTGTAAAAAAGTAGTTTTCAAAAAACCTCTACACCAAAGAAAAGGTTTATCTTAGCATGGATAATATACTCCTATAGATCGGTAAATATTGGTGTAGAGAGGTATAGTTAGATTTTGTGTGGTGAGCCGTGAAATCTATATTCATGTATAGGTTCACGAGCTCAGTTTTGAAAAAAGACATATATAGGTGTTGTTTTTTTCAAAACTTAGCTCTAACGTGGGTACAGAATCCATTACATGCACCATAGGGAAATCGGGTATACTTAAAAATCATATGTTAGGAATCGATCCTGGTCTCTTCACTGTGATATTTAAAGTACATGTTTGAATAAACCTTATGATGTAAGACAAACATCATTTGAAAGGTAAATTGTATCTTTTTTAATGTGTCTTTAACCTGTCAATCTATTTCGAAAAAAGGACACGAGAATCTAACAGTAAAATCTAGATTTTACGGCTCATCGCGCAAAATCTACCTATACAATTTCAAACCATCGCTAGAGGCTTTTTAGAAGTCGACGTTTGTACATTTACCAGTCTTTATTGTTGGAGATTTTATGATTTTATATTTGTAATAACTTTTATTGAAATTGATAAATAGGCTGATCCAACACAACAAAATAGAACCGAAGACGCAGTTATTGCGTGGACTTGGAAGACATTTGTAGATCAAGCCGGGGCTGATCCAGAAATCCTACTAAGAATGCCAATGACAAAGGTAAGTATTTACAAGAAGGTATAATTAGAAGGTAATTGAAAGATTGGCTGTGGCTACCACCGCTTTCAAAATAATTTCAGCGATAATCTCGGCGGTTACAGTTTCTCAGACCAGTATAACCACAACATTTCGCACGAGCCACAAGCTGTCCATCTATCTTATCATTCGTCCATCGTTTGTCCTTGGGACAAATAACGCTTAACACAATGGCTTTAAATAATTGACCAAGAAGAGAGTTAACAGTACGTTGAAAGTGTTTCGAAAAAGTATATCATATCACAAAATTATTCCGAAGGGAAAAGAGTAAATATTTGATAAAAACGGTCGGGAATTTAATATTTCGGAAAAAATCGCATCTTTCGAGAAAAACGAAACAAATCATAACATACTACATGTAGTAATGTGTAGCAGTGTTAAAATTTGTTTGAATTATTCCAACAAATATTTTAGGGCTGTTTGATTTTTAAAGATATGATGACCTTTTAACTGGAAGCCAATTCAAGGTCTTATAATGTGTATCTAGGATACGTGACCGATGGTGCAAATCTAAAGCGAATTTAACAAGTTTTGTAGTACCGGGTTTTGGTTATAATTCCTATTATTTCCTAATATATGTTTCAGGCTGGCGTTAGGGCTCTTGATACAATAAGTGATCTTTCACAGAAAATGGTTGGCCAAGTTGTCAACAAATTTCTCGTTGCAGGAGCATCAAAGGTATGTAATTCACTTACATTCAAGAAAATCTTGATATTGCAAAGCTGAGGGATATATCAGAGCTGTATGCTTGTAATCAAAATTTCGTTTGAAAATGTTTCAATTCTTATGGTCATGTAATGTGTTTGAGGCTCAATTTTATGGACAATTCATTTGCCAAGAAAAAGCAATATCTCCAGGTATAGTATTTATCAAAATGAAGCTATTTATAAGCACAAGAAGTTAAGCAACATAAGATTACCATAGTTATAGCGGTGTAGACAAAACATTGTAGAAAAGGGCCATTTTGTACAGAACAAACAGCTACATGACTGTTGGATAAAATTGGCTCATATTTTAACAAAGTACAGTCAGAAGTACTACCAAGGTACTACTACAACCGTTGGTATAAAACTTGGACCAAAAACGTAGTTATGCAAGCAAATTATTTTAACTTATTTTATAAACAAGTATGTCATATATGTCATTCTAACATCTTTAAGGTATGGTGTGTTATCACAACATAAATGGACATTAATAGTTTTTATACCTGTAAGGTTTTTTAGCAATATATCAATTAGACTGGTGCGCACGTGGACAGGCCCTCTTGTTAATGTTCAATGTACAATTAGCTTATTTAATAGTTTCTGCTCTAAGTTCTTTTTTCAGAAGAAACTTTTAGTTTATATGCTTTTTTTGCGCATGATTCTGCTGTTTGCGTTACCTTATGTTGATACTGTTTTTATGCTTGGTATTTCTTAAATGCTTTCGTTCTAACTAGTCTTTCAGTTTTGCCAAATATGCTGATTTCAACTTGTGATATGTTTTATGCTTTGCTCAATTTCTATTTCATTTTCATTAGTTTTGTATGCATGCCTTATCATTGAATAAGTTTTATATTGCAATGTGTTAACATTTTTAGCCTTTTCGCATATCATTCATATTTGAATGTTCTTACCAATTTCTTTATACAGGCTGTTCTGTTTTTACTTTCTGTTTATTTATACACTGTAAGTTCAGTCGGAAAATAGCCTACAGCTAATGTTTATTCTTTGAAAAAAAAAAACTAAATAAAGTTTCTTGTATCTTGTATCAATTTCTATTTCACAAAATGATAAATGTATAGTAATTTATCATATATCATTGAATTAAAAAAACCTATGATTGAAAAATAAATCGCAAAAAATATTCACAATAATATGGTGTGATGTTGCACCATACCTAACACCTATTTTAAGAACAGGACAAACCGGTTTGACATGTATGTTGACAAAACAAATGGAAATTGGTTGTTTCAAAAGAGCCTTTTAGACTGAGTTTTATACCTTAGGTCGAAGTAGTACCTAGTCCCTAGTAGGTACATTTGCCTACATTCTGATCAAAATTAGGCAAATGTTACCTAGCAATATCTAAGATGTTGGTTTTGAACAAAATATCCTTTTTCCATAATGGTTTGGCTATTCTGTTACGAGATGGGGCCTCTAATGTTGTGCAACTGATTGTGCTCATCAAAAGCTTCAATTCGTACGTCGTTCGTCATCAACTCTCTTTAGTGTTTATATCATAGGGGGGGCAATTCACGAATATTGGATGGTAATGTTTGTCAGGTCATTTAGATGAAGCGTATGAATTAAAATTTGAAATATATCATATGAAAACACGAGAAAAGGATACCTGTTGACATTTTCTTTGTTTACATTCTAAGGGCCATACAATTAGCGCATTTATGACGAAACTTGTTCAGTATGTTAGTCAAAATGATAAAACCTTCTGGAAGAGCAAAGTTCATCTTAAAATACAAACGTAGGGACATGGAAATTTGGATCACCCGTGATGAACAATTACCAGAATAATTTTATATGTCAAAAAGGAGACTCAATTAGAAAATGAGAACATTTGCATAGAAAAAAAGGAAAGAAAAATTGGGATTTATGAGAATTTTTTCTACACTCACGGTTGTACAGTGTATTGGAATGCGGCTTTCCAAGAATGTCACATGTGTGCAAAGTAATGACTTGACCAGAATTTTCGCTATGCACACTACATTGTACGGTCACTTGGATGAACTATATTCAAATAAGAACTCATTGGAAAGTATGCTTTTTAACTTCTCGCTTTATTTTAACCCTATTTTTTTATCATAATAAATTTATAAGGGGGAGATTACTAGAATATCTATGCTTTGCTAGCTTTCAGTACTTTCAGTACTTTGATTTGTTAATAGAAGTAGCATTAGATTTGGTTAAAATACTCTTTACATGAACCGTAAATGATTAAAAAACGATGATGGGTTACTAAAGGGAAAAAAATTCTATACATTGGATTGCAATTATGCTGTTATCAACTGTAGTTGTTACCATATTCACGTTCAATATAGGATTTTCAAAACTGAGCTCTGACGTAGGCGCGGAGTTCATAACGATAAGTAAATCGGGTATAATTAGAAAGCAATTGATATGAATTTAATCTGATCCCTTCACTGCAACTGTGAATGTACATGTACAAGTGAACCTTACGTAATAACGTTGGTTTTAAACTTTACTAAATGCGCTTTTTAGTCCCCTACCGGTGTTCACACCGGAGGGACTATAGGTTTGCCCTCCGTCTGTCCGTCCGTCTGTCCGTCCGTCTGTCCGTCCGTCCGTCCGTCCGTCCGTCCGTCCGTCCGTCTGTCCGTCCGTCCGTCCGTCTGTCCGCTCAAATCTGGATCCCGCGATAACTTAATAACTAAGCAAGCGTTTTTGATGAAAGTTGGTATATGACTAGATGGCAATGTGTAGATTATGCACATCATTTTATTTTTGTTTTTCGACTTAAATTGAGGTTGCTATGGTTACAGAAATAGTGAAAATATGGCCAAAAATGGGATCCTGCGATAAGATAATAACTAAGCAAGCTAGTTTGATGAGACTTGGTATATGACTATATGGCAATGTGTAGATTATGCACATCATTTTATTTTTGTTTTTAGACTAAAATTGTTGTTGCTATGGTTACGGAAATAGTGAAAATATGGCAAAAAATATTGGATCCTGCGATAAGTTAATAAGTAAGCAAGCTAATTTGATGAGACTTGGTATATGACTAGATGGCAATGTGTAGATTATGCACATCATTTTATCTTTGTTCTTTGACAAAAAGTGCGGTTGCTATGGTAACAGAAATAGTGAAAATATGGCAAAAAATGGATCCTGCAATAACTTAATAACTAAGCAAGCTAACTTGATGAAACCTGTTTTAAAATGTAAAAAAATTTATAAGCCATGTTAGTCAGGGTGGTGATGCAGCAGTATTAATCACCTCCAGTGAAAGTTCTCATTTCTTACCAACAAGACTGAAGAAAAACATCTTGGATCAGACAAGGTAACTGTTATTGATACTATTTCTTGCATCTGTCTATTGCTTCCATGAATTGTACAGTGGGCACAGCAGAGACAACAACTCATGTAAGTCTTGTTTAACCCTTTAACAAGACCTGGTTTTGACGTCCCTGATAGAATTAGCGTGGGAAAACATTGAGACAAACAAAGCCGGTAGGGGACTTATGCCCATGTCCAACATGGCTCTTGTTAAATCTGTTTTATCTATTTCGAACAAATGACACGAGAATCTATAACCGTTAAAAGTTAATTTCACGACTGACCGCTCACAATCTACCTATACAACTCATCATTTACGCAGCAAAATGACTCTTGAAAATAAAAATAATCTTAACCCGTTAGTCTTATTTTTTTTAGATATGAAAAGAAAAATCTCCTTGTCCTTATCATCCCCCAACGTTTCGGCGAAGGGGATATAGTTAAGGTCTCCGTCCCTCATTCCGTCACTCCTAAAGTATAAAAGCTATTAACTTGAACTTAAGAGATCTATGGATGAGTGCAGTGTACAACATGTACAACTCTTGCTTGCATATTTTTGGAGTTATTGACCTTAGTTATTTTAAATACTTAAATTTTGCCCGGAGCATATCTCTGAAAGTTAAATAGCTATCAACTTGAAATTATAAAGGTGAATAGATCTGTTTCTTGCATTATTTTGGAATATTCCCTTTGTTATTTTAAATACTTCGTTTTTTGTACGGAGCACATCTCTGAAACTTAAGGTGGAAGAGGACAATAGCGTTTTAGCTCACCCCAGCACAAAATGCTCAAGGTAAGCTACTGTGATCACTCATCGTCCGTACGTCCGTCCGTCAAGACGTTAAAAGAATTTAATTTCATCAAAAACGATGGTTGCCATGGTTACATAAAGGCCCAAAATGGCCAAAAATCTAAGAAAAATATCTTCTCCTCCTAAACCACAAGAGCAATCAAGCTGAAACTTGGCAGGGATGTTCCTTAGGCAAAGCTCTTCAAAAGTTGTCAAAAGAATTCAATTTCATCTCAAACTCTAGTTTCCATGGTATCAGAAAGTCTGAAAAATAGCCGAAAATTGCTGATAATATTAGAAAAAAATTCTTCTCCTCCCAAACCACTAGGCAAATCAAGCTAAAACTTTGCAGGGATGATTCCCGGATGAAGCTCTTCAAAAGTTGTGAAAAGAATTTAATTTCATCAAAAACTCTGGTTGCCATGGTAACGGAATGTCTGAAATATGGCCGAAAATGGTCGAAAATCTTAGAAAAAAGTCTTCTCCTCCCAAATTACTAGTCCAATCAAGCTGAAACGTGGCAGGGATGATCCTTGGGTGAAGTTCTTTAAAAGTTGTTAAAAGAATTTCATTTCTTCAAAATTCTTGTTTCCATGGTAACGGAAAAGCTGAAAAAATGGCATAAATTGCCAAAAATCTTAGAACAAATTCTTTTCCTCCTTAACCACGAGGCCATTCAATTTTAAACTCAGCACGGATGTTCTTAATGTGTAGGTCTACTAAAGTTGTTGAATTTACGAAAATTTAGAAAAATCAAATTGCAGTAGGAGGAAATTTAACCACCCTTAATGTACATAAAACAATTCTGGTATTCATAACATGGTTGACAAGTTATGAATGGCTTACTCAGATGAGCAATATAGGACCATCATGGTCCTCTTGTTTGAGATTAGTGATTAAATTTTGGTATATATATATATATAATCTCCGAATTAGTGTGATCTCAACCGCGTATATATTTTCATTTTTAATTTGGAAATTACGTTACTATGACGTCGTAAAAAATGACGATTTGGCGCGCTTTCCACAATCTACCCTTCCCCCATTTAAATGCACAGTGTGATTTTATACAAGAAGTTTGTGTTCCAAAACTTGTACCAAAATGAAGTTAAATGAATAATCAAAACACAAATGACATAATAATTTTTTGTAACTAAAAATGTAGACATATGAGATGCTTGAAATCAATATTCATATTTTTCTACTGTTCCAAAAACCTCACTTTTAACATTTTTTAAAAAAAATGGCCCGACGAAATTTGTTCAATTTTTTTTTATATCATTTTTTACAATTTTAGTTCGATAAACAGGAACAGTTTTAAAAACTTTCACCGTTCAGATATTTCATAATCCGGATTTAAAATTTGTCATTTTGACGTTAAAACTATGCCATCGACGTTAAAATTACACCTAATATTATCCTATGTTTGTTTAAATGCTTTTGCGATCTATTGGAATGAAAAGAAGAAAATTCACATATACGTGTTCAAAGGTCTTTGAGGGAAAGGCACTCAATATTTTATTCTAATTCACCGAGAACTTCACAGTAGACCTGAATTTTGACATTTGATTTTCCTATATAAAGAAATCAAATAAATACTTCTTTGAAGTCTGTCAAAAGAACTAAGCGAATTTTTCGACGTACCGGGTTGTCTTTTTCTAACTTTCGACGTTTGGGTAATAAACTTTGATTCCAAATTGTAGAAATTCCGTCCGGTAAAACGTCACAAAAAGATGCGAGCATATTAAAAGGAAACTGGACAAAATAATATCAAATTTTAAAAAAATATTATCGGGCCATTTAAAAAAAATATTTTAAAGCTATTTTTCGGGCCGCCAAAATAGAAAATTTAATTTTAATTCAATCTCGTGTATCTAACTTAATATAACAATGTTCTGATTACACACCAATGTTCCCAATTCATTCAACTTCATTTTGGTGTATTCCATTGAATTGAATCACCTTAAATACGATCAGGTTGAGCGTTTAAGAACGCGTAGGGTCATTTGTGAAAAACGCGCAAAATCGTCATTTTAAGGTAGCAATGGACACATGGCGTCATTTTTTTCCGCCCAATGATTTTTTTTCTTGGTCACATATTTTGAAGATTAGCATTGTGTAGTAATTATATCAAAATTTGAGGGTACCTTTCCACGCTCGTTTTCATGCTAGAGTTATCTGTCCTTGATTGGTATAGGCCATTTTTCAGTAGAACGGTTATATTCATTTTAGGTCTAGTATAAACCCTGTACTAAGTTATAGCTATAAAACAAATACATTTTGATAGACCTTATACATGTACACAATGGCTATTGACAAGAAAATTTCTCTTTGATCAATTGCATTTGCACAATTTGCTTTCAAAAGTTAAAAATGTACTAATTTTTGTAATTTTACTAGGTAAAAGTGCAACAAAAACATATTTTTTGAAGAAATTACCCAATGAATTTTTCTTATTTTCCGATATGTTTATAATCCATATTTTTTCTTTATTTGGTAAAAATTTCAGCATACCTTTCCATGCAAATAAGAAAGTTTTTCGTTATTTTCAGTGTTCCCTCCTAATCGAATGACGGTTTTAACGCATTTTTATTGTTAATTTTAATGATCCAGTCATTCACTTAATATCAAATGTTGAAAAGAAGCTAAATTATGAAGTTTTACCATCATTATTCTATGTAATTTCCATATGTAAAATCTTACGAAAACCGGTCCTTTTAAACAACGCGCAAAAAGAGCCGTAAAATAAACGAAAACCCACTTCCGGTTTATAGAGTCGGGAGGCCGCTGTCCATTGCCACCTTAATGACGTCATGGTCATGTAAATTCTTAATTGAACGTCATGGAGAAGTGCAGTGCACAAGAACTACATATCTCGCTTGTATAATTTTAGAGCTATTGCCCATTTGTTATTTTAAATACTTAGATTTTGTCCGGAGCATATCTCCTAAAGTAAAAACACTATCAACTTGAAACTTTATAGATCGCATGGAGGAGAAGTGCAGCGCACAAGAACTGCAACTCATGCTTGCATAACTTCATAGGTGGTTAGTTCCTATTGAAGAGAAGTGTTATGTACACAATTACTACAACTTTTGCTTGCATAATTTTCCAGTTATTGCTCTTTGTTATTTTAAAGACCTTTATGGGGCATATCTCTTAAAGTACCAAAGAATCCTTAATATATTAGGTTTCAGTTTACTATCATGCTTTCATGGCGGGGGATGTTTATGTCCGACATGTCTCTTGTTAACATATCAAAAACAAATGATGTCAGTAGTCGCCTGTCCATGATCGATTGATGTGATTGGAGATATAATACACAATTCCCTCTCGGTTTTCAGGTCTATCTATCATTTCGTATTAATAAAGTTACTCTAACATATGTTAGACTGATACATTCTGCTGTATTGCGGTATGACATCTATTTCGTACATCAAAGTTACTCTAGCTTATGTTAGATTGAAATATTACGCTGTAGCGCGTCTAATCGACCATCTCGTAAATTAATGCAACTCTGACTTAAATCATTTTGATCCATAATGTTTTAGCGCGTCTAATCGACCATTTCTTAAATTAAAGTGGCTCTAACTTATCATTGATTGATCTTTTATGTTTCAACGCGTCTTATCAACCATTTTGTAATCAAAGAAATTCTAACATATGCAAGACTGATCTATTATGCTGTAATCGACCGTTTCGTTAATTAAATTAAGTCCAACTTGTGATAGATGGATTAATCGACCATATCGTGCATAAAAATAACCCTACTTATGTTCGATTGACTTTTTATGTTGTAGCGCGGATGGACAACCTGGACACTTGGAGCTGTTGATGACCGTGTTACCGCCTTAGCCCCGATAGTTATGGACCTAATGCACTTACCTAAGGTTTGTCACATGTAACATGTACAAAAATCATATTCTGTTGAACACTTTTTATAAAAAAAAAAAAAAAAATTTGTATGACCGAAAATGTGGGCATGGCAGGGTGAGGCTAATTTTCCATTTAAAATCTTAAAAAAAATCCTCACAAATCATCGGGCTTATCTTAATGAAACATGTCATGAACGTTCTTTTGGTGATCTTGTACTTATATTTTCACTTTAAAATCATTAAAAATTAATCGACAAAAATGCGTTTTTTTCTCTTTTGAATAAACACTGATATTTATACAAGTTTATTCCTGAAAGCTTGCAAAATACATTTACTTGAAATAAGTCTAAATGAATGCCTCTGAATGCTACAGATTTTCAGTACCTGTCATTTGTATTATTTTAAATATCTCTTGAAACTGGCATTCACTTTGATAAAGACCATTCCAGATCGCTCGGGCCGCGCAACATCTGATGCATTTAGATCACTCGAAAACGCTTCGAAGTCGATGTGCACGATCAGCATTTAATCAAATCGGGGAAAAAATCTTCGATTTTATTGGATGGTGTTGATATCAAAGCGTCTGATTTGTTTCTGAGGACACACAAACAGAAAATAAAGTAGATTTCAATAAGGTCAAATATGGCGAAAATTCCGATATCATATTACCTTCATTTTAAAATTCGTTCTATTTTTGACCATCTGAACTATTCAATTTCATTCCGAATTAGTTCATCTTGCAACTATATGATTTTCTGTGTATGAATTATTTACATTGATTTCTTCTTGTCCGAACGATTTATTTTACGATAAGATAAAAACCTCGAATTAACCTTTCCAGAACTGCAGTGAAGTCATTTTTGTAATCAAAGCACTAAAAGCACTGAAGGTCTGGTTTATAATGAGGCAAGGTGACATTTGAAGGCATGCACTCCAATTTCTAAATCTTTTTAGCAAGTTTTTAGGCGAGGGAAAGCAAGGGTTCCATTTACCTATAGGGATCGTAAGCCACAGTCCGAACAAAGGATAAATTTCGAACGGTAAGCTCACTATATAGCGCTGAGTCCGCCAAAACAACTAATTGTATAGATTACTACGCCAGATACCGCTTTGCAGACAGGCCTACCTCACGTGTTAATTATTTGAGTTGAGTTTATTGGTCTGCTACTAGACAGTCTATTTATCTATTCGATTCGTATAACAACCATAGTAATGCTATTTTTCTAGGGGCACAAGCTCGTCGGCACTTTCTTTTGGAATGGCCTCACTGGAATTTACTTCCGGAGGTCGTTGTATGGTAAAAGTAGATCTTAACGAAAAAATAGTGCGTCTTGAAAATGGCATTTGGAGCATTGGAGAACAGTGATCCATGTGCATATTTATTTGCATTTTTGCTAGTTTTGCATCTCTTTTTTAATATAAGGCTTAGCTCGATCTTTTTTGTGCACGATTGCCTTTCCGGGAGGACGGATGAGCGACGGCGGGCGTGCCCGAACTTACTGTCCTCTTCATAGGTGGGAAAAAGGCGGTTCCTTTACTCTGGCTTTAACAGCCCAAAACTTAAACCTTAAAAAAACCCAGTTATTTTAGTCTCAAAGATAGAACAATGAATGTAGATTAAGCGCTAATGACGTAATATAAAAACGTATTGTTGTAGAATGCGCTGCAGCACCTGAAAGCTGAGCAATTTTACATAGAATAAAGAAGGCCAGAAATCGCATGGGGTCTGACCTTTTACATTGATGGATGAAGAGAAGGATGGATGGATAGAGATTAATGAAGAGAGAGTATAGGGATGAACACACAGGACATTATAGGGCAAATGTACAGTGCAAGAACAACAGAGAAATTGAAGAAGACAAAAAAAAAAGAAAAAGAAACACTAGAAACAAGGACGCACCAGCTGCTTAAAGGTTGGCTTGATTGCAGAGCCATACACGCACAAACACACTCACATAAAAAATAGAACACTTTCCCTCTTTTTGTTGAAAAAAAGACCAAGGAAAACACTAATGAAAATGAAGAAATAAACATAAACTTTTTTATTGCCAACATTGTTTTACAAAAAGATAGAAAAAAAATAAATAATTCATAAACTTTAAACTATCGCCTCTTACTTTTTTATAATTGGATCACTCTACCAATTTTGTCATCTGGTAATTAGTTCAGACTATAATTTTTATGCCAATCTCATTTTTGAAAGAATGTAACATAATGGTAAAAAACATTGACACAGAAAAAAGAGATTGCAGGGGGTACATATTCAATTGAATAGTTAATTTTAAAGGAAAAACAGTGAACACTTATAAAAAATGAAATTTTAGTGTCAAGAAGATTTGTGGTGACTCAGAACAAAATGAAGAATGAAGAATTACTGAAAAAAAATATTATGAAAGAAAGGAAAAATATGACAGAAAAGACTTCCAGACAAAGAAGACAGACAGATAGGGACAGAAGAACAGAGAAACATAAGTTAATGGGTCTTTAAAATAACTGAGATAGCAAACACATAGAAAAGTCTGTTTTATGGTAATTATTTGTTGTTACAAATACCAAAATATTATTTCAATATTTTTTGATATGTTGATGGAAAGCATAATTTTCCCCGTTTAATAACATTTTGAAAAGAATGGGTACAGGTAGAAGATAAATAGCTTTAACATTGAACCTCTGATAAATTAAAATGGCTTTAAGTTCCAGAAAAGAATACTGTTTAGTTTTGTTGCTTTGATTTAAGGTATTGGACCCGTAAAAGTTCCGCCACGTTTGGGAAATAATTAACTTAAACAGTGTTAACTCAGGTTTCCTAATGATTTTCATAAGAAATCGTCGGTCAACATAATGAAAGTTCCAAAATGTTGCGGAACTATTATGGGTCCACTACCTTAAGAGTAAGAAAGGGTCTTAGTAATAGTTAATATTGTTTCAAAAATAAAGAAATGTCCTTTTTATGAAAAGAAATAATTTTCATAAATCTTTACAATAAAGTTATAAAGCAGAATGGATAAATATAAATAAGCTAGTTAATTGAAATAATTCAAAAAAATAATTGAAACACTTTTTCCCATTGGATTTTCAGTGTGACAACTGATGGAAAATGCCCTTGAGAAAAATCAAAAGAGTAATACAAAAAGTAAAAAAGTGTGCCTCTTGATAAAATCTATGTCAGTGCAATATGTACTGGTATCTTCCAGTTTTAAAAACAATAAGGGATCAAATTATAAGCTGATATTTTAATCAGTCACAAAAATGAATCAAAATAGGCATAATTTCTTGTACAGTTAAAAACTTTCTATCAGTTGCAGACTGTTTTTAACATATTTTGGTACCTAAAATTGGTGGTTTCTGACTGTGCTGAGTTGTCAGATTGCTTTATAATAACATAGCTACCATTCCAAAATTCTAGAAAATATATTTGTAAAAATATATGGCACTTTTTCACTCTCATACACCCTCGTCTAAACTTCTTCATTGGAGATCTTATTGTAATTCTGCCAATACTCCAGTTATGCCTGCAGTCTTTCAATTTTACAAATACAATCCTTTACAAAATATAAAAAAAATACAAAAAAAACCACAAAAAAAACCCAGCAGTTGTGCATCAGCATTTCAAAGAATAATGGTATTTAATCAGGACTTTGGTTTTACAAATGGCTTAACTGTCCTCAAATTCATTAAGGTAAACATGAGGTCACGTATATACCCTTGAAAAGTGTCTAAAGAACTATTTAATAGGATTCTTAAATTAATAATAATAATGATATTAAACACCATTTGGGACATTTTTTTTTTTAATACAATGTATTTCATCTGGTTTTCCTAAATTTCAAAATGACTATCACAAATAGTTTTACATGATCTTTTGATATGGTAGACTGATGTCAAATTCAAAAAATAACTCACTTCAATATTCAAATTAACTGAGTGTGTATTTGGGTGCTGGTTATCCTATTTTTTACCGAACTTAAATCTGAAAGATAAAATACACGTATGTGCATTAGTCTATTTTTTACATTTTTGTGACTATTTTCATGAGAATACTATGATAAGCATTTCTATGGATCATTGTACATGAAGTTGTTAAAACAAGAAACTTAAATTGTCATTTATTTGAATGAATATAAACTCTAAATAATCTTTCTCTTTTCCTTTAATTTCCCATACTTATATTTCCAAAAGTAACACTTACCTAAATGGACATTGACATACAATTATGAAATATTGACTGGTCTTCAAAAATACTTTTCATCTGTCAACTATTCAACATTATCCAAGTAATAGTTATAGTTCATTTCTGACAATTTACGCGATATAACCTAAGCGGAGCGTTAGCGGAGCGCAAGGTTATACGCGTAAATTGTCAGAATATGAACTATAACTGTTTTACCGATCGACTTATTTTTTCACCAAATAACGCTATTTCAATTGAGTTGCATGTCAATCAATGATGTCATTCATTTTTGTTGCGTCATACATTCTTCAATCAAATCGAGGTAAACAAAAAGTGGGAGGAGCGAATTTGATAACTATCGCGTTTCTGTAATTATTTTGTCATTTGGCGAGACAAATCAGTTTTGAGAACGTTCGGTGAACAAAACCTCGTGATTGCTTCTAGTGTATCTTTTGTATCCCTTATACCGGTAGTTAGTTTTTTTTCTGCGGACATTCTTTCTCATTTTAGGGATTACGTATTTTTAGAACAACAGTTATCTACCACGGCATATTCAGCCACGCAGTGTTAGCTCGCCGGATCCCGGGCTCGATCCCCGACGGTGGCACTTATCCTTTATGACTATTTGTCCCCCAGCTATGGGTAGATATTCATAGACCTATGTGGGAAAGCAGCTGGATACCAGTAAAGAAATTGCAGTACTGGGTAAGAAATACCAGGAATTCATTGTTAGGTGTTCCAGCCGTCGCAATATAACTGAAGGACTGTTGAAAGCGGTGTTAAATCCCCATACAAACAAAACCACGGCATATTCACTATCAATAATACAAAGTTTTGCAACAAGACGTCAGTAGAAATTATTTATAGTGCAATGAAAAGCTCTAGTTACCAAGTTTTGGTTGTCTACCGATACGTCACAGTTTATTGGGTGACACAGGCTTTCGATATTAGTCAGCTATCACGGGCATAACATGCTTCGAATCATTTTCTTTTTTGCAAATATCTGTATCCCAAGAGTCCTTTAAGAAGGCATTTTGTTTTTAGCTCCACTGGCCGAAGGCCAGCTAGCTAAATTGTCATGGCGGAGTGTCCGTCGTGCGTGCGTCCGTGCGTAAACTTTTTCTTTAAACATCTTCTCCTCCCCAACCAATGGGTGGATTTTAATGAAACTTGGTAGAAATGATCCTTGGCTGGCCCTCTTCTTAAATTGTTAAAAGAATTTTGATTGGCCCCCAAATATGGGCGTGGCAGGGCGTGGCATTTTTTCACTTTGAAATCTTGGTCCTCTTGGGCCTCTTGTTTGTTTTTTTTTCTACAATTATATTTCATACATGTATCTTTTATTTGAACATTTGATTGAATTTTGTGAAGATTGGGACCTTTGAAGAACGACTAAATTAAATGTCGTTCAAGAGATCCAAATTATTCATTTCAAAAAGGAAGTGAGATTTTATATAGTTTCAACCCTGTCGTCTTTTCTTTTTTTATGTCAATGTGAAAATGTGGAGTACAGAAAGGCTTGATTCGAGCAAATTCGTCCATGTCTGCTTTCTGCTGTATACCATGTAGATTGATATTTTATTATCAGAATCATTGGTTTATCCGCTAAATCATGCCTTGATTAACATGCAGACAAATAATTCAGGATTTTTTTATTCTCCTTTTAAGGAGTAATCGTGTATAGCATAACTTCTAAAGAAAATTCACAAAACATTTTTTTTTATCATAAATGCTCGATTCGGGACTTTTTATCAGACAAGATTATGACGTCACTGTCTGGTTTTGAAAGAAGTCCCCGCCCATTATGACCAAAAATCACGTAGCTCACTTATTCGAACAGATCGTCAGGTTATCGGATATATTTTTTGAATTTCAAACGAAATGGCGTCCTTTCATTGGCCGAAAAAATAGGGCGATCGGTAATACAACTTATACAACCAATCTGGAACAATGTTAAGTTTCTAAAAATCGGAAATCAACTTTTTAACAGCACCTTTAAATCAATTTACACCCAGAGTAGATTAAAAGGTTAACACATGTGAGTGAATTCAAAACACAATGTTTTAAAACATTTCAATTGCAATTAACTAGAAGCTGAAATATCAAAAGCTACATGTATTTGTTTTATGAACCAAAATCTTATCTTGGTAGTTAATATATAACCTCAAAGATGCATGAATTCAGGTCATATCAGCCGGTCTTGTTGCTTTTTCCAATTTCTTTCAGTAATTTGTATGTATCTGCATTTGTATAGAATTTTTTAAAAAATAAACCAGCTTATCATTACCAGTTCTACAATGTGCATGGTCTTAGTTTATCTTTGATACACAAGAATCTTTGACATGATCAGATGGTGTAAGAAAATAATGAATTCATCTACTGAATTAATTCAATTGATATCACCAGTAAATAGCATTGAATAATATCGGTTAAACCTTGAAGGTACTGATTGTAAAGATTAAAATCTGGAGCTTATATTTTGTGTCTTTATATGAATTGATAGGAAAAAAAACCCTACTAAGACCGAGAGTTGGTGATTTTATGTATATTTGGCTAGTTTTATGTTCAAGAATACTTATATAAACGACTTTTATAAACATATGATATTATTCATGGAAGCTTTTAGCAATGCTAAAAGTTTGGTGAAAATAATCTTAAGTACAGGCCCTTCAACCAAGTAATTTTGAACTTTGATCATCTTTCGCTAAAAGAAGATCAATTCTTGAACATGTTTCTTATATTGCGTATTTTTTATCACAGGAATGCTTTTAGCATGTTTAAATATTTCGAAAACTTACAATATTGGTTAGAGATACAATTCCGGTAAACCATCTATCAGAATTTTAAGTGAACCTCGAGGAATAATTGAAAATGAAAGAAATTGGCAAGATACAGACCCGGAAACCTCGATCACACTCGCTATGGATTGCTGCTGTTTAAAAGACTAATTTGTGAGATTGACTACTCAAATTGTTCTAAGATACGTAAGATGACTGAAGTGTCCGTATTACAACATGTCACTTGTCAATTATAAGAATTAGAAGCGTGTTCCTTGTTCAAAGATACCGGTATCGTATTTTTTTGACCGCTTCATTTTGGGTCACAATGGGACACCTAGAAACCGTAAATAAAGTACTTCAGCAGGAGCGCGAAAAACCGAAAACGTCCATTCCATAAAGAGGTTGTATTTTACTTTGGAAACGCAAAAAATTGATAGGGTCGATTTCTCCCTTTCCCACAATATGGTCCACCCTTTACTCATACCCCATTTTTTTTATTTATTTTTTTTATATATATCAAATTACACTCATGTTGATTTATTGTCTGCAACCTGTTCCAAGATGGCACAGTCTAAAATTTTGTCGTCTGTTTAAGGGTTTAAGGATGGGACATGGCTTTTATTTTTTTCTAATTTAGAGAGGAGAAAGTGTTAGTAAGCAGCATTTTTTCCCTTTCCCTTTTAGAAAGGTTATCCGTCAAGATCAAATATAAAAGCAATGTATCTTTTACGCAGCAGTGATGTTGGCAGTGATAAGTAAGAAAATATCTGGTATATATGATAAGGACAATGTGAATTATCAATGTTAGATTCCAGAAAATTGACCTCGTGCGTTATTTCGTCTATTCAGTTCCCTCGCTTCAGTACTATCAGCACTTTGATTCTAGCACAGCGTAGTGATATGCAGGCACTGCATCGAACACACAAGCCACTTCGTGTCGCACAAAAGTTGATGACGTATACTATACATAATTTTGCGCGCGCATGAGCGCAAAAAGCTACGTTGTTCACATGTTGTTCGGTTTTTGACTCGATTATCCTTTTCCTATGCAGTTTCCAGGATACAGGGTTGTTTGCTATGGCCTGCTAAACCAGGCCAATTACAGTTAAGCAATTTTTTTCAACGTCATGTTATATAAGATTAACGGTAGTGTCAAAAATTGGAAAAGTGCGAAATTAAACGCATACGCATAAATGACAACTAATTCTAGCTTATCGCAATTTTGTTCGATATATTTTCAAGCCCATAGGTACAAACGGTACTCAGTACTTCTACAAAGTGTGAGAAAATACTAATGATATTCGACATTTCTCAGAAAGAGTCAGGCCTAATTTTTGGACTTCGACGTAGACATGTATGAACAAGTAGTAATAAATTCGCTGGTTAGAAATGAAAAGACGAAGCCTTGGACATAGGGGACGAACATGATGTTTTAATAATAATAAAATCATATACACGTTTTACGGTAGACATTAATATTAATCTTACAGAATCTTCATCATTATTACCGATCTCTGGGTGGTTGGACATTCGCCTTCGATGATTATTACGCTCTGAATTTCACAGCGAATATAGATAATCCATACATACAAGCTATGGCAGACATAATTGACCCTATTTGTAAGTATATATTTTTTTCAATATATACATGTACTGCGACCTAAATTCGCATGTACGTTGTGGCGTAATTTCTTTCACAGAACGATTGAATATAACAGAAAAAAAACTTCTTACTTCTACTTAAGATCTATCAACAGGAATAAGAGTACTAACAATCTTCTTTTTCATCTTTTATTTAATAACAAGTAGGGCACACCAGCAAACATTTCTCGAATATAACTAATTTGATCGGCATTGCTATTTCGCGTTCCGGTGTGCTCTATTTGACTCTTTCTAAGCGCCTCTTCAATCTTTCTAAGGAACAAACGTCCTGCCACATAGTCAAGATGGATGTTACATTTATCTGTTATTGAAATAAGTCAATAATATTTGAGATCATTACGTCACAGATACATCTTTCTTTCTTATTTGAAATATATCATACTGTTTTAGTTCTTATTTAAAATATATCATAATGTTTTAGTTCTTATTTGAAATGTATCATAATGTTTTAGTAACTCTTTTTTCATGTTTTATAGTTTTCTTTATTTTGTATGTTTTAAGCCGTGGTGGTCGTGCGTCCGATTGTCCGTAACTTAGTGCGTACACTTTTTGAATTTACCTTTTCAGAAGAATCTTGTCATATTTATACAAATTTCACAAAAATGATCTTTCAGACATGCTTTCTCAGATTTCTTCGTTAAATTCAAATTAAACTGTCATAAGCTTTCGAACAATCAGAAGTGGCCCATACGGTAAAACATAAAAAAGCCTACCTTCTCTAACACTGCTAAAATCAAAGCACTGAAAGAACTGCGATGTTGGAATGCATCTAATGCCACCACAATCCCCTCCCCCTTACACCATTCTGTTGATTTCACACATGCACGCATCTACGTTATCAACTAAAGAACATCCTCTCCGTTTGGCAAGCATTAATAATTAGTTGGTCCAAGATAGTGGGAATGTACCTGCATGTATGAAATCAACGCAATGGTGTAAGGCCATGTTTACAGTGATGTGTCAAATATTAACAAAAGACCCACATTATGCACAAGGTCAGGCAACTGGGAACATTCTTTGAAAATAGAATTTAAATCTGACCTTTAATGTAGAAGACTCTTGTTAACAAGGTTTTAAAATTATGACATCTTTTCCCATGATACAGTAAGATATATCACAAAACCTCGACAATATGCGCAAGGTGAGGTGACAAGGAACATTCTGTGAAAATATTAGCAAACGTACCGACGGACTGACAGAACGATATTTATTACAGTCACTTTCGGCGGAGTATAATAATGAGGAATATTATTCTTTGCTCCCGATGTTATATCGTGTGATATGGATTGCTCTCATGAATATTAGTCACTAACTTTTACTATACTTACATGTTAACTCATCACCGCCAAACAGTTTAAGTTCACCTGAGCACAACGTGAGCTTTTGTGATCACCATTTGTCCGTCGTCCGTCGTAAGTTGTCAACAATTCTTTAAACATCTTCTCCTCAGTAACCATTTGACCGATCTTAACCAAACTTGGCAAAAATGTTCCTATGGTGACCCTTCTCAAAACTTGTTCGTGGAATTTTGATTGATCCCCAAATATGGGCGTGGCAGGGTGGGGCATTTTTTTACCCTGAAATCTTTAAGCATCTTCTCCTCAGTAAAAATTGGGCCGATTTCAACAAAACTTGGCAGAAATGTTCCTTGTGTGACCCAACCCAAAATTTGTTCGTGAAGTTTTGATTGACCCCGTAGTATTGGCGTGGCAGAGCGGGGCAGTTTTTGACCCTGTAATCTTTTAATATCTTCAGTAACATCGGGCCGATTTCAATTAAACTTGACAGAAATATTCATTTGGTGACCCCTTCTCAAAACTTGTTCGTGACATTTTGATTGACCCCCAAATATTGGCGTGGCAGGGTGGGGCAATTTTTGACCCTGAAATCTTAAAACATCTTCTCCTCAGTAACCATTGGGCTGATTTCAACTAAACTTGGCAGAAATGTTCCCTTGGTGACCCATCTCAAAAATTGTTTTTGAAAATCTGATTGACCCGAAAATATGGGCGTGACAGGGCGGGGCTTATTTCGAGCCCGGAAACTTTGACTGACATCTCCTCCTGAACCACAGAGCTGATTTCAATGAAACTTTACAAAAATATTCCTTGGGGGACCCTTTTAAAAATTGATTGCAAAATTTTGATCGTTTGCAAAATATGGTCTTAGCAGAGAGGGCCTCCTTTTGAGCCCGAAAACTTTTCTTAGTGAGATCGACAGGACAAATAAAATGCAGGTGAGCGGTTAAGGGCCATTTCGGCCCTCTTGTTGATTCTAACCCTTATCTCATAAATACCAATTACATCTCAAGCTGTTGGCATATTTTGATACGTTTCAAGCCGTCTGGCTCAAAGTTTTCCCACAACAATTAAGTACAAGGCAGACAGTTAACCTTTAGATCAGACTGGCTATCTATGGAGGCTGATCTTAGTCTTTACAGTCTACAAGTCTCAATATTGGCCGTTACATATTGTATTGTGTTAAAAGAAAGCATCGAATTCCGAGGACAAAACTCTGTACTAAAATTCGAAGAAATTGTTTTTCATGTTAATCCATAACCGGTTCTTCATTGGAATATTAAAACTGAAGTTGTCGTCTTCTACATCATGTATCTTTCACGCATACATTTAGCGAATTGAACATTTTGAATAATTAATATATTGCCCATTTTTTAACGAGCATAGTTTATTACATCTTACATATGAAATAAATTAAAAAAAAAATAATACTAAATCGCCAGGGTCTGGCCCTTATTCCCTTATTCTTATTTATATCCTTAACACTCCAAGATTACGTCGACGTACTGACTATATAATCTGCTGTTAAAATTGCGTAATATTTATACATTTCTGGTTTTTGTACCACCCATCACTTTTTCTTTTCGGTGGATTAACCGGATCTCTCGATTGAATAATACTTGACGATTTCACCAATCGTACTGCGGGGAGGGGCTTTGAAGGGGAGGGGACTTATATAATTCACATGGTGATATAATCACCTGCGAAATGTCAAGATTTCAAGCATCTGAAAGTGTTCCCTTTTTGTCTTTCGATCGCTTAAAAGATATGCAATGATCATTTGTTTTTGGCGTAAGATCGTCAAATACTTGATTTCGCGAGAAACAAAAGCTTCGTCAAGGGAGAAATACCAGCAGGTTTTGTTGATCGCTCAATTAAAAAAAAAGGACTTTACACTGAACCAAACATTTGTACTCTATCGAATTAGATATCTTATACATTTCCTCAAGATGAGTCTACAAATAGGTCAGATTTTTTATATAATTCATTTGAATTTGCAGCCTACAATGCTCGTTACGCCAACAAGCCCAAATATATCACTAGTACTGGAGGAGATGAATTTTTCATGGTGGACGATTCCGAATATTATTTCAATGAGTTGCAAGGCGAAACATATCTCAGGTTTGATGAAATTATAGATTTTCAGACGATTTTACTTTTAAGAAATGAATATGTGTTACATTGACATCTTGATGAGTGATTTTTTCAGAGACCCGAACATAAGGTAGAAATCGGGCGATAGATCGTCTAAGGGGTCTTTCTTCAAATATTAACGAAAAAAAAAAATTAAAAACATCTCGGGTAAATTTTTGCCTACCAATAATGATCACTGAATTTATCAAAGCAAAATTATTATAGAAACCATTTAAATCTAGCACTTAAACTTAAATATTGGTGAGAAAAAACTGCGATCGTTAACGGAGAGCCACGGGAATTGGCCTTAAGCTTACATTCATACATTTCATTAAATAACTTATACGACAAAATTAACATTGATAAACAATTGTCTGAGTGCGATAAGTGAACTCTTTCATACCCCCTTTACCCGTGATTCCGTGTGATCTATTTAAATTTCATGAGCCATCATCCTCAGCATTATGTGAATGTTCCAGTAAAATCAATTAATGATACATGGACCTACTCGCGTATATTGAAATTTTATACGTTCACACGTCATACTTCGTTTAGCTATTGCAAGTTTGGTGTTGTTTCCTTTCAGAATGGTTCCAAATGCTGAACACAGTCTGGCTGGTCACGAGACCAGTCTTTTGTTGGCTATCCGATCATTCTATCTTTCAGTAATGCAGGTATGTGTAGTCAATGACCTTTTCAAAAAAAATTTTTCTAAAGAATTTAGACTGTCAGTGTTATTTTTTTAATTAGAAATAATGTATTTTTCTGCTTCCCGAAAAATTTTGGGGCCTAGTTGGATGAAACTTCATATATAATGCTTTAAGGAATTTCCCAAGACATCTTTTTTGAATTTTGATTTTTATCCAAGGCTGCGTCATGGAAAATAAGGCCTTAATTAATAGTTGAATTTTTGCCGATTTCTCCTAGGCTAAAAGTCAAAATTTTATGAAAAAAATTCATATTTGAGGGGCAAATTAGATACTCTTGAACTTTAACTATCGAGAATTCATATTAAAAAAAACAAACTTGTCATCGGAAAAGGGGCCTTAATGTTTTTAGCTCTACGTAAGCTCTCTTTTTGTCACGAGAAAACTTATATTGGTAATAACTTTTGATTGGTTACAGATAAAGTCTTCATATTTCACATGTGCATTGCTTATGACAAACCCCTTTTGTTGGTACTAGGTTCAAGGTCATCAGTCAAGGTCAAGGGTCAAAGTCAGAATTTAGAAAATTAAAACTTTCAAATTGGTCATAATTTGGAATGGTAAGGGATATAGGCTTCATATTTTTATTACTTGTGACAATATCTTACATAAGAAAAGTAGGGTAACGATCTCGCAAACGTAAAGGTCATTTTGCAAGGTCATTAATTTCCATCATAAAAACTCAAAGTTGGCCATGACTTTTAATCGGAATGAGATAGGGTCTTCATATTCCACATGTGCTTTGCTTGTGAAAAGACCTTTCTGTTGGATCAAGGTTATCAGTCAAGGTCAAGGTCCTTCAGTAGATATCTAAGACAAGAATTTTGGTCAAGGTCAATGTCAAATTGTCAAGGTAAATAATTTCCATATAAATATGGCCATAACTTTTAATTTGAATGAGATATAATCTTCATTTTTACATATTTATTGTTTATTGTGAAAAGATCTTTTTGTTGCTACCAAGTTCAAGGTCATCTGCAAAAGTCAAGGTCATTTCTCAAGTTAAAAAAGCAAAATTCAAACCTTAGAGGAAAAGGATCCGGTAATATCCTCTATGATACATATTTGAGCTTTTTCTGTTGTTTTGAACCACTCTCTGTCGGTCTGTTCACCCATTTGCTTTTCGAAACTTTGGACGATATCTCCCTTACTTTCACACTGACTCGGTTGAAAATTTGCAATTTTGATCGGCCTTTTTTGAAGAGGTAACCAACTTTTTTATGCCCCCCTTCAAAGAAGAGGGAGTTTATTATAAATGCACTTGTCGGTTGGTCTGTAATTCAGTCTGTCCATAGTCCTTTTCTGTCCGGAGCATATCTCAAAAAAGTATGCAAACTAAAATAATGAATCTTCACAGGTAAATTGATCTCATTGAGAAGCGCACTTCACCAGAACCATAAATTTACTAATCATATTTTTTAGTTAATGCCTTTTGTTAATTGGCATAGAATAGGTCATTGACCTGCTCTTATGGGGGAAGGGGCGTAGATGTTTAACAAACATCTCCTGTTTCTGTAAGGTTCAATTTCTAATTTTTCCCCAAATGTCTGAAAGAAATGCCATAAACTATTTGGTTGAATTTTATTAAATAAACACCATTATAGATAAGAAAGAAACAGAAAATATGACATTTGCTTTTAGTTTGTCGCAACTAGAGTTCAAAGGTTAAAGATTTACATTCACTAAATTGGCTTCACAGTATCTCTTAAACTTCTTTGTTTGGTTATAAATGTTATATTAAGATATTATTAAACATAATAGGGAATTGTATCGTTTCTTGATTTCTAGTTCACCTGAGCACAATATTTGTGAGCTTTTAGGATCCGTCGGGCGTCGTGCATCGTCCGTTTTAAACTTCTTCCCAACGGCAACCCCTAAGGCAATTTCAATAAAATTTTGCAAGAGGTTTCCTTGGGTAACCCTTTTCGCGATTGTTCGCAAAATTCTGATTGGCCCATTAATATGAGCGTGGTCTTTTTTCACTATTTAACCCTTGAACAACATCTCCTTCAAAACCATCAAGCCAATTTCAATGCAACTTTTAAAGAATTTTCCTTTGGAAATCTGCTTCAAAAATTAATTGCCAATTGGCCTATAATTATATGTTTGACTTGGCGGATGAACAAAATCTCTTCTACCAATAAACAAATTTAATTAAAACTAAGAATTTTTCTAAGCAGACCCTTTTCATTGAATAACACCTCAACCTCAAGGCCAGTTTCAACGATTCTTTGCCAGAATGTTACTTCCACTGGACTAATAAAATTCAGGTGGGCAATTTAGTTTCATTCTAGCCCTCTTGTTTACAAATAACATTTATCTTCAAACCCAGGAGAATCATCTATTCATGCGGGAAAAGGATTTTTCAAATTGAATTATCGATATACATGTAGTAGTATTTTGTGTTTGAAATATGACTAGGGCTCAGCAATGACGATAGACCTCAAGCCGGAACCCAGTGCATTTTAGGATGTAGTACATGTATCAATAAAGCTGGCATATTGCAGGTCCGTCAGGAATGTAGTGATTGGTCATCTTCATTTGTTAACCTTACAGTTTTAAATATATTATCTGTATGAAAATATTGCCTATACCAAAACTCATCATTTTAATTAACCAAAGGAAAACACAATTGAAAAAGAAGAAAATGCTTGTGGCAAGAGATTACTTCTTGTTCCACACTGTTTTTTCTTCAAAAGTTTTTCCTTTCATAACTTACAATTCAATAAAATTTTGATTTATTGCACAAAGCATTTTACGTTCTCTCGGGAGGTATGTTACTACTAAGAAGGACTTGTAAAACACAGAACAAGTAACTTCTACAGGCTTTTGACAGAAAACACCTAGTGCAAACGCGTTAGGACCATCCTGTAGCATTGGCATTTACAATTGACCTTGAGTAAGGAACCAACTGAAATATGTTTGTTTAAAAGAAACTATTATCGAATATAAAAATCCTCATTTATTACTTTTGCAAAAGTATGTTCCAAAAGCTATATGAAGTTTTTTTTAATAACAATGACCTTGATAATTAACCTTGACACTTGATTTTTACCTTCTGTTAGATACGCTTTGTCACAAAGGGTCCACATGTGAAATATGAACATTCTGTATACAGCCGTTCAAAAGTTATTCACACTTTAAGATTCTCAGATGGGTGAAAACTATATCTCACCCCACCAACTTTCTAGTACACTAAGATATTTTTTTTATTAACTTACCGGTGTTCGATTTCAATCAAACTTTCCGTAAGCATTTGAATATATGTATCTTAAGGAAGCTCGCTCGTATTTCCCCCTATCAAACTTTTCTTAAAACCTGATTTTTTAAATAGATCTAAATGTTTTATTTTGATTCATGAAAAGAAAAAAATGTGGTCAATTTTTCTCATAGCCCTTCGAAAATAGGTACCCAAAACATTTAGTGCCCCGGAGTTCTTACCTTAGAATTATTTTGAAAATTACACCCTTGATTTGAAAATATCATTTTTTAGATGAATAAATATTCTTATAGCCATTGATTTATGTTTAGAAACAACATCCAATTCCACAGAATTATTAAGTAATTGTGGAATTTTAATGACGCAAAAGAAAAATATCAAATCTTTATTCGGTCCTTAATAGAAGTATTTTTCATTTAATTTTGAGGGCTACTAATACATGCTTCACAATAAAATAAATATAGTTCTACTTTTTAACTTTTTCGTATTTTCTCAATATGAATTTGTGACATAATGATGAATATTTTGATATGAAAACAAGATGTGTTTGTGAAACACGAATGCCCCCGGAACAGCATTTTTTAAAGTTTGACCTTGACAGATGACCTTGACCTTGTCACATGACCTTGACTTTGGTGTACAGCTTTGTATGACAAATACTTTTGGAGAAAAGGCAAAGGTTAAGTTTTCGGGTTAAGTTTTCGGACAGACGGACGGACAGACAGACGGACGGACGGACAGACAGACAGACGGACATGAGTAAACAATATGCCCCCGATCTCTCGATACGGGGGCATAAAAATTGGGGGTCACAGTCTTACTTTTTATATATTTTGCCTTCTTTGTAAAAATAAAGGGAGGTCATTCACCAAAAAGATGTTCAAATTTCAAAACATATTTTTCAATATTGGAAATAACAAATTGGCTGATATTTTGATTTAGGGATATGGGGTAGGGGTTCTTTTCAGTTTATTTTGCTTTCCCTCCGAAAGTCAGTAATGTTGAATACATGCTTGTCGTATTCTCTGAAAACTCTAAAATGGGGAAAATAACCCCCAAAATAAGTGAAAAAAATATATTTTTTTAATTTATTCAAATTTGTGCATGTTTTGTCAACCTGAGAAACAGTTCATTTCAAAAACATAGTTTGAATTTGGTTTCAAAGTCTTAAAACGATTGCACAAACGATAACGTTTTTTTTTTTTTTTTTTTTTTTAATGGCGGAAAATCCAAAACCGGGTTAGCGGACGCCTTTAATTCAAGAAACTTTGATAAATTGATTAGAACTACAACTTAAACATTTTAAACATTAACTCAGAACATAAGTTATATATCGCAGTTGGTAGCGCGTCGAACTGTCAATCTAGAGGTCCCGGGTTCGATCTCCGACGGCGGCACTCATTCTTTCCGACTATTTGTCACTCACCAATGGGTCGATAATCGTAGATCTATGTGAGATAGCAGCAGGAGGCTAGGAAAGGATGTTCTGGTTGTACTGGTGAGAGAAATGCCAGGAATCCCCTGTAAGGTGCTCCTGCCGCGAAATAACTGAAAAAAATTGTTGAAAGCGGCGTAAATCACCATTCAATCAATCAATCAGAACATTTTTTTTTCAATTTTCATGCATTTTGAAAGAAAATTTCTTTCTCTCTTTTAGGAGAAAACAGAAATAATATCCCAACCTTCATAAAAGCATAAAGCTACCAATTGTCTTTCTAAAATTCTAAAATTTCCACACAGGATGATATATCTCTGATACCCTTTTGCATAAGATAAGATTTGCTTTCGGTTACTTTGTGGTCGACCCTCTTTACTTATTTTGGAAAAACAGTCATTTCCTAAATCAGTAGACCAAGTTCTACAAATACCCGCAATATCATAAAATCTAAGCGTGGGCATTATTTACAATACATTTTGAACAGCTCCTTTTTATTAACCCCAAAATATGGGCACCACACGGTAGGTCGGGAAATTTTTTTCACCTTAAAACCTCTCCTCCCTAACCATTGAGCACATTTCAATGAAACCTTAAATGGATGTTCCTGAGGTGACCCTTTACTTAAATTGTCTAAGAAATTTTAATTGACCCCCAAGTATGGGTGTAGCAGGGTGGGGCTTATTTTCATTTTGAAATCTGTATAAGTCTTCTCCTCCCAAACCGATGGGCCGATTTAAATGAAACTTGGCATCCTTGTGTAACTATTAACTAAAAATGTGAATTTTGATTAACCTCCAAATATGTGTAGCAGGGCGATTTTTTCACTTTGAAATCTTTAAAAACTTTCTCATGTCAAACCATTCGGCCTAAGTCAATGAAACTTGTCATTTGTGTCCAATTGATGACTCCAAAATTAATTTTGATTGACCCCAAAGACGTGCGTGGCAGGGCGGGCTTATTTTGACTCCAATCTTCTCCTCCAAAACCATTGGGCCGATTATTTTACTATAAATCTGGAAAAATCCTGTCCTAGAAAACCATTAAGCCTATTTCAATGAAACTCTGCATGGATGTTCTGTGGGTACTTAAATTGATTGACCACCAAATGTGGGCGTGGTAATGCTGGGCTTATTTCCACTTTTTGGCCTCTTGCGTCGGAAGTCGTCAACAATTCTTTAAACATCTTCTCCTCAGTAACAATGAGCGGATTTTGATTGATCCCCAAATATATTTTGATCCCAAAAAATATTTTAGCCAAAAATATTTGAACGACATCTCTATCTGAACCATTTCAATGAAACTTTATCGGAATGTTCCTTAAGTGACCCTTCTCAAAATTTAATCGTGGATTTTGACTGACCCCCCCCCCCCCCCCCCCGGAGCTTCAGATTGACAGTGGGCCCGGGTCATTTCTCACATGATGACCAACAACTTTCCAACAGTTGGGGTCCTGTGACCCTGTCCTGCTTGGATATGAAACATTTTACCATAATGAAAATATGCTTTGGCCCATCATTTCAGGAAATGACCCACAACTTTTTACCTCATGGGTCAATGGGACCCATCAGTCTTGAAAAGAATCTGAAGCCCTGCCCCCCTTAAATATGGGCGTGGCAGGGCGGGGCTTACTTTGAGCCCGAAATCTCCTCTCCTGAAACACTTTGCCTATTTATATAAAACTTTACCATTATGTTCCTTGGGTGATCCGTTTTAAAAAATTGTTGGCGAAATTTTGATTCTGCCAATAATATGTGCATGGCACGGCGGGGCTTATTTATAGCCCAAAATCTTTGAACGGCATCTCCTTCTGAACCCCTGAGTCGTTTTCGATGAAAGTTTACCAGAATGTTCCTTTGGTGACCATTTCATTTTTTGTGAAATATTGATTTGCACATAAATATGGGCGTGGCTTAATTTGACCCTGAAATATTTGAACGACATCCCCTCGTGAACTCTTGGCCGATTTCAATGAAACTTTACCAGAATGTTTCTTTAGTAACCTTTTTCAAAAATTGTTTGTATAATTTTGTTAGGCAGGTAAAGAAGGACATGGTATGCCGGGATTAATTTGAGCACGAAATCTTTGAACGACATCTTTAAATCCATTCAATACAATTATTTTGAGTCTCCTCAGTAAAGAATAGGTGAGCAGGGTTTATCATCACTTTAGTCTTTGTCCTACTTTTTCATCAATCAGAAGGCTGGATTTTCAAAATTTTTGATGGTTTATATTCCATAAACTATTCCGAAGTTTATTTTATTCATTATTTATTTAAACAACTAAGTTTATCTGATATATCACGCATGCGTACCGACTTAAATCTACCCCCTCATTAATATGCAACGATCACGTGGAAAGATGATGAGAAAATCATGCTACACGTGCACATGTTTTTGAATGGATATTCTGTGCTGATTTTGACCCGGCAGGGTTGCCTGTCGTATCTCTAATTTTACAACGACTACTTTTCGTAACTGTTTATTTATTTAAAAAAGGAGAAAATTGTCGCTTATCGAATAATAACCGTACCTCTCTTCATGTTATAGCGGCTCTAAATTGATTAATTGATTGATTGATTAGAGTTTAACACCACTTTCGACATTTTTCCAATTATATCGCGGCGGCTCTAGATGAACAAAAGTAACATTTTAAAAAAAAAAAAAAAACAGATAAGTATAATCTGGCAATGACCGAACATGAAATGAAGTTATATCTTGATTTATTTGAGTCGAACTTGACTTCTCATAAAAATCAGACATATTTTGTAGCACGTGTAATAAAGAGTGGACAATTTTCAGATTTTCGTTCATATTAAGAACGGAGTTCATTGACAGCTCAATAAAGCCAAACTTTACTTTATATTTTATCATCTTTAATGGCTCCTTAAAAAGCATTGATATTCACATGCATATTTATATAATTCCATATTTGGAACTAAAGGGGCGTTTGATTTTTGATAAGTGCTTCCGGCTTATTCCGTTTAAATCGTGCAATATGTTGTCAATAACATAAAGCGCGGGAAAAAGACTAAGACAGTTAAACGCTAATAATTGAAATTAAACGCTTTAAAAAGCCTCAGTCGCTTTTAAGGAATGGTCCCTACTTAAACAAGTGTTATTGTGGTCCTGAATTTTAATCCTTACGATCAACCTTATAGACCAATATTATAATCTATGGCCTTTAGTTGGTTCGTAGGTTCGTTGCTTCGCCCCTTCCTTTGGGCTGTTTAAATCGTTTAATTTTCAATTATTAGCATTTAACTATTACTTAAATTCTTGGAATAGCATCTTCTCTATAACAATATGGCAAATGTGAATGAAAAATGGCCAGAAAATAAAATGGATGAGAGTCATTAAGTAGAATTAACACGTACATTTTTTTCTATCAATATTTTCATTTTTGTGATACGAATAACTTAAGTTTGCAAGATTGAGACGGTACTTAAAACGCATATTGATCTATATCTTACCGTAATGTTTCGATTTAGGAGAATTTCAAAGTGTTTATTACCAATTTTGTAACGAAACATATAAACGAAGATTTCAAACCTCATGGCTTTCCACGCGTCTCCCAAACCTGATTTTAAAAAGTAGTTTTGAACCAGTACTATGCTGTTAATAGCAAGTAATTCTTTGTTAAAAAACATTTAATATGGTTTTAGGTCGGTGAGAGATGTTCATTAAATCTTGCTTACCGAATTTGGTTGGTTAAATCGACTTCCTGTTTTATAGGTTAAATTAATTTTGGACTGAATATGGTAAAACGTGGTATTTTCTGCACATTTTCGCCAAGATCAACGATTGACAGTAACTATCACGGTCTTTAAGACAGCGGATGTCTCAATTTTTTCTTGTTTATATATCAGACAAGTTACTCATTCTTTTTACCATTTTCATATGAAAATGGATGGGAATTTTTCTCTGAGAAAGCGGATGTAAACTCAGTAAGCGGTACTTGCTGATCACAGTGTGCTTGTTATACCTTAAATACCACTATCAATGCTTTTTAGCTATGAGGTTCCTCCCCAGTCTATCGTCAACAATTTAAAACTGCTTCTTCTCCACTGGAACCACTGGTCCGATTTTAATGGAACTTCACCAGAATATTCCTTGGGTGACCCTTTTTTTATAAATTGTAAGCGATATTTTGATTGATTTATAAATATGGGCGTGGCAGGGCGGGGCTTATTTTGAACTTAAAATCTTTGAACGACATCTCCTCCTGTGTCACCCAAAAGTGGCCCCGTATGGTAAAATTAACTACCTGTCAGAATTCAACCAAAATGCACAGGAGTGATGTTTGGGACAAACTATTTAATATAACTCCCTTTCATTCTGATTGTGCTGATAACTAGGGTGCCACAGGCTGCCGCGTCACCCCAAATAAGGTAAAATAGAGACAATTCTCCTTCTCCGAAGAATTCAACCAAATTTCCCGGGAATAAAGACATGCTCTTTTAGATTTTTCTTTCCAAAATTATGATTGAGGTTAAGCATGGGTGTTGTCAAGTCACCAAAAACTGGTGCCATATGACAAAATATAGAGAAATATCTTTTTCTCTGAACTGCATTTTTGGATGCAATTGATAGATGTCAAGATTGTGATTTGGATATACCTCTCTCTAATATCTTTCCATGTGAGTTTGGTTTGTGAAGTTTCTTGCAACCACATTATTCATTATTGATAGGTTTCATGAAACTTTCATAAAATGTTACTTATCATGTGACTATGCACATATTAAACCTCTTTGAAATGTTATTATGTGTCATTGAAAAAAGGGACTTATGTGTAAGATTGTTGACTTCAGATTTTTTATTCAATTCATTCACTTGACCAACCTTGGCCTATGGTTATCTACTTACAAAAAGATTATGGCTTATCTTAATACTTTTAATGTAATTTTATAACAAATTTTCATAAATCTGATAGGCATTATGTGCCAGTGGAGTAATAATAGCCTTCTTGGGCCTTTTGTTTTTGTTGTTGTTAGTAATAACTATAATTCTAACTTTAAAAATTACTTGATATTTTACACACATGCTAACTGGTACGTTTAAGCGGATGAATTTAGCGTAGTCACGAGCCATAAACGAGAAAACGGCCTCGCTACAATACGAGAAGTTATAGTTCATACATAGACTTGTCAAAACCGTGGTGGCAAGGTGGGCTTGAAGTCGAGATCAACTCGAGTTAAAGTTCGGCTCATCTGAACTCCGATTCAATTTGTTTGCCGTTTGGGCCTGCAAGCGGGCCCAGCGTCCGGTCGGTTTGACGAAAAATTCTCAAAATGCGTATTTTGTATTAACCTGTTTCATGACTGTTTTTCAGGATAAGCCTTTACCGAAAATGAGCTGGGTGATGAATACTGTGAGTTTTTACTTCCTTCTACATAAATACTGAAATAAATGACATATTCAATTCTTCGTGAACAATATTATATAAACAATTATTTTCGAGTCAGTGTGTTTTTGGCGTTAGTATTTGAATTGGTTAAGTTAATAGAGATTAGGAATTGTCGTAAAATGTAGACATTTTGACAGCTCTCTATGGAACGCCACAGCTGTCATATGTTTTGAACAGTAGTGTTAATATGCCCATTATCTATATTAAAATGTCTAAATCAAGTGTAATTATGCTCAAATGTAGTGTTGATTTGTCCGACCTATATACCAGAATGTCAAAAGGAAGTCTGGTTATATGCAAAATGAGTTTTGACTTGTCTAAACGATATCTTATCATACCAAAAGGTACGTTGCTATGGCCACATTTTGTGCTGACCTGTCTTAACATAATATGATTGTGTCAAAAGGTGGTGTCGTTAAGTCAAAGCATGTTAGCTTAGAGTTACATTATTATTTGATAACGTAGTGTAATTACATCTAAATAATGTGATTGCTTGTCTTAGCACCATCTTATTATGGTGACTGGTTAATGCATTACTTTAGTACGTCAAAAGGAAGCATTGTAATGTCCAAATAACACAATGCTATATTCAAACATGGTCTTATTATGTTAGAGGGTAATGTGGTTCTGTCAAAACAATATGTTGACACGTAAGAACATTGGCTCATTATGTCTAAAGGTAGTGTCCTTATGTTCGAGAAATGTGATCTCTTGTGTAAAACCGAGTTATCAACTGAAGAGTAAGACTGATTTTGTTAAAATATTGCGTTAATTTGTCAACGTTTTATCTTATTTTGTACGAAGCAAGTGTAGTCATGCCAAAATATCGTGTTGACTTGTCTATGCAGTATGTTATCATGTCGAATTGTAGTGTGATTTTGTCAAAATGAAGCGTTGACTGGTCAATGCATTACTTTAGTATGTCAAAAGGAAGCATTGTTTTGTCCAAATAACGCAATGTTATATTCAAACATGGTCTTGTTATGTTAGAAGGTAATGTGGTCCTTCAAAACAATATGTTGATTTGTCAGAACATGGGCTTATTATGTCCAACGGTAATGGCATGATGTTCAAGAAATTTGTTAACGTGGGAAAAAACGAGTTTTTAGGCAAAGAGTAAGATTCATTTTGTTCAAAATTGGCGCTAATTTGTCTATGTTTTACCTTTATATGTTCACAAGAAATGTGGTCATGCCCAAATGTCGTGTTGACTTATCTTAACAGTATATTATCAAAGTGAAAAAAATGCCATGCCCTGCCACGCCCACATTTTTGAACCAATCAAAATTTCGCGATTAATTTTTGAAGGGGTTCACCCAAGAAACATTCTGGTTAAGTTTTATTGAAATCGGCACAGTGGTTTAGGAGCTAAAAAGTATCTTTTTTAACTGTTCATAAAAGAAAATTAAGTTTCGATTAAAAATTGATAATTGAATCGAAAGCAGTTTTCGATTCAATTCAATTATTGATTCTATTTTTTGTCTGATTTTACAACAATACGTTTAAGTATATCAAAAATTCATGATTCAAGGTTCATATCTATGAAGTTTGGTCAAATTTGGTCCAATAATTTCAGAAGGAAATTTCATTTTAAGGTTTCACCATTTGACCTGTTTTTGACCCCACTTTAACCTTGATTCAAAATCTTTGAGGTATTTTAAAAAAGCATGTTCCAAGGATATCTGTGAAATTTCGTTAAATACTGATCAGTAATTTCAGTTTTACACTGAAGGGTCGAACATTCTTGGGTATGAATAAACAGAAAATCAATTTAATCTTCATGATTTTTATACTGAAAAACTATGGAAAAAACGGGTTAAATTAGACAGGCTAATTATTATTCTTTTCAAATTGGACCGTAAAACTATCTCTTCTACCTTTTTATTGACACAAATTATAAAGCAGTTTTCTTTTAAGGAGCACTGTAAGCCAGGTCCGTTTGCACTTTTGACACTTTCGCCCCAAGTCTTTTCGCACTGGGACTTTTGGCTACAAAAGTGGGTCCATTGCCCCAATTATCCATTTGACACCTTATTTTTCAGGCAAGTGCTTGCACAATTTTCGGATAAAAGAATGTGGAAAAAAACACCATTTTTTAAATTTGTGTCATTGATTTAATTTTATCTAGTTTGTCTCATATTTTTAAGTTATTCATTGCCACTTGATCTGCTGTGTAATGTCAATGTCTAAACAAGGTGCCAAATTGTCCCAAGAGACGCCCATCACACTGCTGGATGTTGACTGAGGAAGGGATTTGAATTAAAGTTTAAATTCAAGAAAGGGTATTAACAACTTACATCAACAACTAATGATGATAGTGTTTTTTCATGTGATAATTGGGTTTGAAAAACACCCATTATGTTTCACGATTAAAATAATAATTACACTTACATTGATCTGCTCCAGACAAAATCCAAGTATGAAAAACAACAAAGGAGAATGTCTCAAAAAGTAGGCAAGGTAGAGTTACCGTTCTTGTGCACTGCACTTCCCCTAGATGACATCTGTCCACATTTAAAGTTTCATGATCACACAGCTATAATACTTCCAGAGATATCCCCTGGACAAAATCCAAGTATTAAAAACAACAAAGAGAAATAACTAAAAAAATTGGCAAGGTAGAGTTATAATTCCTGTGCACTGCACTTCCCGTTGATGACATCTATCCACATATAAAGTTTCATGATCACACAGCAATTGTACTTTCAGAGATATCCCCTGGACAAAATCCAAGTATGAATATTAAAACCAATGGGATTTATTAAAAGAAAAACCACAGTAGAATTATGGTTCTTATGTACTGCACTTCCCCTTCATGACATCTATCCACATATAAAGTTTCATGATCAAAGCTTTTATACTTTCCGAGATATGCTCTGGAAAAATCAAAGTATGAAAAATAACTAAGGGGAATTACTCAAAAAAGAGGCAGGGTAGAGTTCTTGAGCACTGCACTTCCCCTTGGTGACACCTATCCACCCGTGAAGTTTCATGATCTTAGCTATTATACTTTCATAGATTTGCTCCGGACCAAATTCAATTATGAAAATTAATAACGGGGAATAACTCAAAAAATGGGCAAGGGAGAGTTATAGTTCTTGTGTACTGCACTTCCCGTTGGTGACATCTTATAATCCATGCATAAATGTTCATGATCATAGCTATAAATTTTCAGAGATATGCTCCGGACAAAGTCAAAGTATCAAAATCAACACAGGGGAATAATTAAAAAAAAAATAGGCAAGATAGAGTTAAGGTTCTTGTGCACTGCACAGTACTCATGAGAGGAATACAACTGTAAAGTTTCAAGTTAAATTGACTGCAGGTGACAGAGATACGCTCCGATCAAAGAAGTGTCACGCCGCCGGCACGGGTGATCCCATAAAATGTCCCGTCTTCGACGGGCATATTGAAATATGAATTAGTTCATAATTGCGTCATTAAAATGAATTTGTTTATGATTATTTGGTGAATTATGATTAGTTTAAATAATTAATAACATTCATCGTGTAATAAGTCACTAAAAAGCAAGGGGACCATGATGGTCCTATTTCACTCACCTTGTCTCTTCGCACCAATCAATTACTATCAAAGGCAAATTTTGCATCAAAATTCATGATTTTAGTGTTTGAAGTCTTAAGAATAATCCTATATGGAGCAAAAGATGATACAATTTTAATAGGTTTTAACCTTTCGACTTAAGACGGAAAAATCTGACCATGTTTCCTAGCTCCAAGACTGCAGTGATCTTCTAAGGTTTTGGAAGTAAGGGGACTTTGTCCCCATGGTCCAGAGCTTCAGATTGTTTTTGCCTCTTGTGGCCCACATGACCCATCACCCAGGAATTTGAGGGGCCATTTTTGAGAACCATGGGCCACCCTTCATTTTGTCGTTTTCTATTGTTACAGAGACAATGTCAATTTCAAGAACACCTTTGTTTTACCTACCTACATACACTAGGAAAAAGATCAAAAATGTAAATCTGTCAAATAGTCTTATCATTATTTATACAAATACTAAACTTTTTTTAATAAAAAGAGCTTGGTTTATTGAATATTTGAAGATGTCATTCCTGCATGCAATTGATTTAGATTGACAGACTGATGAAATCACATTTTAGTGCACAGATAAAAATCTGCATTTACGATCTTTTAGAGGTTGAAATGTGATATGAGTTGGGTAAAATGTTGACCCATTAAATCAATAATTCTCAACATCCTCAGAAAATGTAATCATTTATCACTGACCCTAACCCCATTAGTTTTCAGTGCAACAGCAGTAAAAATAAACTTGACAGTGATTTCAAGCCGGGAGACAAAGCATAAAATCATCAAATGTTCAGAAATTCAAATTATTAAATTCACTTTACAAAGCATAGATTAAGATCGGAAACAAATAATCTTACTTAAAATTGTAATTGATTTTCAGTCTGGTAATAATTACTCTGTTCCAAATGCATAAGTGTTACCAAGAGAACAGTCCAGTGAAAATTGGATGATATCCATCAGTTAGGTTCTGAGAAAATGATTTTTAAAGTTTCCACTAGATAACATATAGAGAAATGACCTCCGCCGATCAAACAAATATTTTTCATCCAACACAATAATTGTTTGTAGACTGATAGAGGGTCATCCAAGGAGCACTCGTGTAAAATTTGGTTGATATCCTTCAATTAGGTTATGAGAAAATGGTTTTCAAAGTTTTCACTATATTACATATAGAGAAATGACCTCGGCCATAAAAGACATATTTTTTCATCTAATCACAAGAATTATTTGTAGACTGATAAAAGGTCACCTAAGGAGCACCCATGTAAAATTGCTTAATATTCATCTATTAGACTGTCAAAGTTTTCACTATATAGCATATAGAGAAATGACCTCCGCCATAAGACATTTTTCATCTAATAGCAATTTTTTTTAGTAGACTGATACAGGATTAATCATGTAAAATTTGGTTAATACCCATCTATTGGGTTCTGAGAAAATGATTTTCAAAGTTTTCACTTTACATTACATATAGAGAAATGACCTCCGCCAATAATACACATATTTTTCACTCAATCACAATAATTTTAAGTAGACTGATAAAAGGTCACCTAAGGATCACTCATGTAAAATTTGGTTGATATCAATCTGTTAGGTTCTGAGAAAAGTCACATATTACCATATATGGAAATAAGCAATGCCCATTAAAGCCATGTTTTTATTGGATCAAAAATCCTTGAACAAATTTGATAGAAAGTCACCCAAGGATCATTCCTGTGAAGTTTGGTTGAATCCATCGAGTAGTTTCTGAGGAGAAGATTTTTAAAGAAAAAGTTAACGACTGGACACACGGACGCACAGATGGACGGACGCACAACGGACACAGCTCCATGACAATAGCCCCAGAGGCCTTCAGCCAGTGGAGCTAAAAACATCAGTGACTGTGTGAGCAATCTCGTGTAAAGCAACTGGTAATGTGTCGGCGGCTCGCCTTTGATCTCGGTCAGCCGTTCCTGGGTAGCGAGGTGACTTGATTACGTCATAGCTTACGTACATGTACACTTAACTGGGCTATGTGATTGCATAAATTTTCAGATTGAGACAGATTTGGGATCGTATTTAATTGTTAGACAAAATACAAAACTGAAGATTTGTTCCCTGTAACTGCTACTTTGAACAGTCCAGTGAAAATTGGGTGAGTGATATAGGACCATCATGGTCCCCTTGCTTTTTAGTGACTTATTAAACGATGAATGTTATTAATTATTTAAACTAATCATAAAATTATGGGACCACTTCCCATATGCATAAAAAGAATCCCTCTGTGTCTGAACAGACAAACTTGGTCATATTTGTGGCCTCTAGAGTGTAAACAAGAAAATATGGGACTACTTCCCATATGCATAAAAAGAATCCCTCAGTGTCTGAACAGACAAACATGCTGACTAATTTTTATGAAAATTGGGTCATATTTGTGGCCTCTAGAGTGTAAACAAGAAATTGGTCATTTAGGCCCTTTTCCTGTGAAATTGGGTGGATCCTCCCATTTCAATAGGGTTCATCCTTTTGACCTGATAAAGATTCTGACCAAGTTTCAAGAAGATTATGCCATTTTTGTGACTTCAAAATACAAACAACACATTTTACATTTCCTTTGACATCTCATGGATGCCTCCCATTTTCAATAGGAATCATCCCTGTGACCTAAAAAACATACTAAGTCTCAAGAAGATTGGACCTAAATTGTGGCCTTTACAATTTTAACACTTAAATTGTTGACAGTTGATGACACATTATGCATTGGCAGATATTCAATGATCACAAAAGTTAATCATGACCATGTTGTGCTCAGGTGAGCTAAAAATGCAATAAATCATTTTTTTTGTATTTTCCTTATTTCTTCATGATTCACTCATTTTGTCATGAATATAATATTAAAAACAACAGGCCCATGTAGGCCTGAGATTTTCTACTGACTATCATTTTTTTCCAAAAGCTTATCTTATATTTCAGGAAGTTGACTGCCTTGTCTTGCTGAATGAAATACTCTTTTCTGACAATTATCTTCTACCAACATTTATTGCTTTTTGGGCCTAATAATTCAATATTTAAGAAAATAGGTCAAGAACAAATCCAAGAGTTCAATATGATGCCAGAATCAAAAAGAATCATCTACCAACCTTTGATATTGACAGACTGAATTCAGTCCTAGACCTAGTTATTCAATATTTCAGAAGGAATGTCAGGGTCAAGGTCAAGGGTGCCATAATCAAAGACAATTATCTACCAACATTTATATTCAACCACGAACAATCATGACTTTTCACAACTGATCCTCCTCTATATATATTGACTTACAATTTGGATTTTGTCAGCTCACCTGAGCACAACGTGCTCAACGTGAGCTTTTGTGATCATTGAATGTCTGACGTCCGTCTTGCGTCGTCAGGTGTCAACAATTTCGGTATTTACCTTCTAGACAGAGTTCCCACCAAATATTTTTTCGGGGTATGCAAGCATCCCCAGGGGTATAATATTGGGAGTGCATCACAAAGTTTTGGAGTGTACTATTATATGGACAGGACTCTTAGTATATACCCTTTTCCAAATGATGATAATTGACGTCTTTTGATTAACCTATTCTGCTAAAGCTAGGGATATATTGAGCCAAAGGGAGAACAACATGCAGTTAAACAGTATTTTCTGCCCTTTTGCCAAATATTCTCCACTTTCTAAAGAGAGAATTTCATTATGACAGAAAATCAAATTTGGGAAATAGTTACATCAAAGCATTAAACTATATAGGACATTACATCAAGCTTTGGTACTTTATAGAATGAGATGATGATCTATACTTATCAAATACAACATTCAACATTAAATAATGTTAATAATATCTATAGCCTAGAAAATCAAAATTCAATAGTTTGAATGAACATACGATCCAACTTAGCACCCTATATCAAAAGTTACCAATCCCTGGTTTTGCATTAATTTTTCAATATATAGTATGTTTTTGGTAAAAGTTTGAGTGAAATAACGAAATTCCTAAAAGCTAGTAGTATCCCCCCCCCCCACACCTGTTCATTCTGTTTATTAAAATGATAGTTGATGAAGACCTACCTCATATAATTTAATTATACATAAACTGTTCAGTAACTTGACACTCATGTGCCAAAACCCTTTTCAATTTGAACCTGTTCACATTTTGTTTTCTGGGAAGTACAGAGAAATCCCCTTAAGAGCAACTCCTATTTGTCAGAGGAAAAGTGTTGCTATAAAGCGTGGTTTTTATTATCCGATATCTCATATAATTCAGTACACCACTTCCGGAAATTAACGAGAACGTCATCACCTTATAAATTTGTGGCGAAAACATGAATTGACACATGTACGTTTGACCATTCCCGATCGATTGATTGATGCTTACTTAAACTAAAACCAAACTAGATGCAAAATTCACGATATTGAGCTTCTTTTTCAAAGTGTTGACCCATATGTTATTTTAAGCCTAGCATAAGATAAATCTGAACTAGATTTTACCTAAAAAGATTTCAAGCCCATTTTTTATACACCAATGACGTAGTACCCATGACTGATGATGTAATGTTGTGTCAAATGATGATGTAGCGTATTTACATTCAACCTGTAAAACTGTCTGAATTCTGATACATTTGGATGATTAGATGTTAATTTTTCCGACCGAGGAGGAGTTTTGGGATAGTAGTTTTGAATCTGATTTCAATCTATGTCCTGTCCTGTGATAACTGCCAGGAAGGCATTGAATTCAGGTTTGTTTTTAGCTACATGGCAACAAAACTTGATGAAATGCAAATGAGATGGCGATTGAGTAGAACTCAAGCAACTGATTCATTTCATCTTTATCATTAAGGTACGCTAGATTTTCTAGAGTTTGTTTTCATGTAAAAAAATTCTATTTCGACATCAGGAGTCCTGGCAATAAGTGAGTCCTTAGCGTAAGCGATCATGTTACCTCACCCACTCACCCGCCCTTACAAAGAGCAGTCTTCGTTGAAAATGAGTATGAATGAATGAATGTTGCTTTATGGCCCGTCGCCAACTAAGGTCATGTTACGCGCAAACACTGCTGTATTAAACTAGAATAATCCGATGTGTGCACGAAAGCACATGGACTCCCCTCAGATCAGGAGAACGGCCCATATGAGAGTCCACCCGATCGGAAAATTCACAAAAGTGAGCTTTCATTGTTGAAATTTAAGGATTACGAACTGAGAATGGCATGTTAAAGAATGGTAAATTTCTTTATCATTTCTTTTTTAGCATCCAATTACACATCTAAATACAAATTCTAAGCAACTTTCACCACAGCAAACTCGAGATATTTCGATTTTAGTCTTTAACCCCTTGTTTCAGGAAAAATGCGGAAAATGCAGACAATGAATATCACAAAATCCTCTGTATTTTAGCAAAATTATTGCATAAATTCCCAAAATTTGACACACAGAACCCAAATACACCACCCTAACTGTATCAGCCATTTATTTTAGCTCAGGTTAAACAGAAAGCAGTGAAAAAACACTTTTTTGTATGACGCCATACGTAAAAGAGTGTATTTTCTTCAGATCATCTAAAAAAGTGGAACTTATCATCTGATTTATTTGGTATTTTAATATTGGTTCACCCTGAACAACCTATATCAAAATTATCTATGATGTATTAGGTAGAAAATGTATAAAAATCAAGAACTTTTACCACGTAGTTTGGTCACTACATGCTGGTTTATAATCGTGGTGTCAATTTTCAAGGGAGAGAATTTTACATTTTTTTTAATAAAATTGTCCAAATTTCTTCCAAACTTGAATTTCTTCCCTCTTAAACCCTGTATTAGGAGTAAAATTTTGAGAGATACCCCGTCAGTGTTTTTCTAATTCTTAAATGAAGAAAAAATAGATATTTGATTTAAACAAGAGGGCCAGAATGGCCCTAAAGCGCTCACCTGGATTTTATAGGTCCAGTGGATCTAACCTAAGTAAGTTTCTGGCAAAGTTTCATTCACATTTGCCTTGTTGTTGAGAACATATCATTCCAAACAATTGCTTAGCCTGAATGCAACACTGAAAACTGCCCCTCCCCCCTCCCCTGCTATGCCCACTTTTTTTCCTTTTTTTTTTTTTTTTGGGGGGGGGGGGGGTATTGTAACAGACTTACATTCTGTACAACACCACATTGTGAACAATCTTATTGCAAAAAAGACTATTCAAATTAAAGGATAAAAGGGAATCATAAATTACATAAAACATTTGCATTTGGGCATCTAATAACTGCTACCCCTTATCCTGTTACATTTATTTTTGTTGAAATTCCAATTTTGGGGATATTTTAACAAGTCTGAGATAATATTTCCCCACAATAATTAAGTAAAAAGCAAAATGTTTGGCCTAAGGTTTAGATCAGACTTCTACCCTGTGAAGGCTGTTCTTGGTCTATTCTGTCTGAAAAAGCTTTGAGCACAGCAGGAGAAAGATTGAACAGGAGCATGGAATTTCCATACGAAGTTTGAGCTTGTGTATCTTGTCAGTTGACATGTGGATTTTCCTTGAAACTTGTCCAAAAGCAAGTGGATCTTGAAACAAGAGAAATTTTAACCTAGTCTATATTTAGTCTTTGTAATTTTCATAAAATTGCAAGTTATAGAATATAAGTAATAAACAGAAATAGAAAACATTAGAGAAATGGGAGAAATTGCTTGCATCAAACAGTTTCCCCTATAATCTCAATGTTTTCTACTTTTCATCAGTTCAGTAAATATGTGATGGTTAGGTCTAGGTCAGGGACTCCATCTTTTCATCTTACTTTATTTTGAAATGTCAATGATAGGATAAGCAAAAAAAATCCACCATGTGAAACGCCATCTCTGGTTGACCTTTCTTAGCTTAATCCAATCATCAAAAATTTGCTTCATGGATGGATTGTAATACCTTTGAAAATCACTAGTCACTGACCCCTCGAAAAATGATTTTTCAGGGATCAAAACTGTTTTCAAAGGGTCAAACAATAAAACAATCCCTATGAAAGCAAACATAATGGGAAAAAAATTGGTTGTCCCATTCAATTTCTTATTTCCAACCATGTTTTCTACCTTTAGGAAAATTTTCGTATCATTATGGTGATGAATGGTTGACAACATTTTTCTTTAAAGATTTTATTCATTGATTTCCAACAGAAAAAGAAATGGATTCATAACAGAAAATTTAAGTGAGCAAAAGTGATCTAGAAAGAAAGTTTTGAGGATAAATTATTTAATTTCAGATTTTTGATAGCCAAAATCCTTGTTTTAAAATCAAACACAAGCCTAACCTAAACAGTCTTTTTTTGCATGATAGTCTTTTTTTCTGGAACTTGTTTTCTGGTAATTAGTAAACACATTCCCTTCAAATGCACATTTTTCCATTTTCTTTATCAGGTTAATTTGTGTTTTGGGTTTTATCTCCTTAGCTGATCCAAAGCAGTTTTTCATGGAGTCTGTACTCCATACAGAACAATTTCATAAGAAAGTGTATCTATTTAAAATTGTCTACAACTGTATCTGGTAACTATATCATATCTGTACCATTGTGGCATCCTTCCATCACAAACTGAAAGTAAAACAAGAGGGCCATAGTGGCCCTTAATCGCTCACCTGAATTAACAATCTTAAAAGGTTTTTCTAAGATTTGACTCCATGACCTAGTTTTTGACCCCACTTGACCCAATTTCAAACTTGTCCGAGATTTCATGAAGTTAATCATTCTGACCAATTTTCAGGTTGATTGGGCTATAAAAATGGCCTCTAGAGTGTCCACAAGGTTTTTCTAAGATTTGACTCTGTGACCTAGTTTTTGACCCCACTTGACCCAATTTCAAACTTGTCCGAGATTTCATCAAGATAATCATTCTGACCGATTTTCAGGTTGATTGGGCTATAAATATGGCCTCTAGAGTGTCCACAAGTTTTTTCTAAGATTTGACCCCATGACCTAGTTTTTGACCCCACTTGACCCAATTTCAAACTTGTTCGAGATTTCATCAAGATAATCATTCTGACCAATTTTCAGGTTGATTGGGCTGAAAATATGGCATCTAGAGTGTCCACAAGGTTTTTCTAAGATTTGACCCCGTGACCTAGTTTTTGACCCCACTTGACCCAATTTCGAACTTGTCAATGATTTTATCAAGATAATCATTCTGACCAATTTTCAGGTTGATTGGGCTAAAAATATGGCCTCTAGAGTGTCCACAAGGTTTTTCTAAGATTTGATCTCATGACCTAGTTTTTGACCCCACTTGACCCAATTTCGAACTTGTCCGAGATTTCATCAAGATAATCATTCTGACCAAATATCAGGTTGATTGGGCAAAAAATGTGGCCTCTAGAGTGCATACAAGGTTTTTCTAAGATTTGACCCTGTGACCTAGTTTTTGACCCCACTTGACCCAATTTCGAACTTGTCAATGATTTTATCAAGACAATCATTCTGACCAAATTTCAGGTTGATCGGGCCAAAAATGTGGCTTCTAGAGTGCATACAAGGTTTTTCTAAGATTTGACCCTGTGACCTAGTTTTTGACCCCACTTGACCCAATTTTGAACTCATTCGAGATTTAATCAAGATAATCACTCTGACCAAATTTCAGGTTGATCGGGCTAAAAATGTGGCCTCTCTTGTGCATACAAGGTTTTTCTAAGATTTGACCCTGTGACCTTGTTTTTGACCCCACTTGACCCAATTTCAAACTCATTAGAGATTTTATCAAGACAATCATTCTGACCAAATTTCAGGTTGATCGGGCACAAAATGTGGCTTCTAGAGTGCATTCAAGGTTTTTCTAAGATTTGACCCTGTGACCTAGTTTTTGACCCCACTTGACCCAATTTTGAACTCATTCGAGATTTTATCAAGACATTCATTCTGACCAAATTTCAGGTTGATCGGGAAAAAAATGTGGCCTCTAGAGTGCATACAAGGTTTTTCTAAGATTTGACCCCATGACCTAGTTTTTGACCCCACTTGACCCAATTTTGAACTCATTCGAGGTTTTATCAAGACAATCATTCTGACCAAATTTCAGGTTGATCGGGCAAAAAATGTGGCCTCTAGAGTGCATACAAGGTTTTTCTAACATTTGACCCTGTGACCTAGTTTTTGACCCCACTTGACCCAATTTCGAACTCATTCGAGATTTTATTAAGACAATCATTCTGACCAAATTTCAGGTTGATCGGGCAAAAAATGTGGCCTCTAGAGTGCATACAAGGTTTTTCTAAGATTTGACCCTGTGACCTAGTTTTTGACCCCACTTGACCCAATTTCGAACTCGTCCGAGATTTTATCAAGCCAATCATTCTGACCAAATTTCAGGTTGATCAGGCAAAAAATGTGGCCTCTAGAGTGCATACAAGGTTTTTCTAAGATTTGACCCTGTGACCTAGTTTTTGACCCCACTTGACCCAATTTCGAACTCGTCCGAGATTTTATCAAGCCAATCATTCTGACCAAATTTCAGGTTGATCAGGCAAAAAATGTGGCCTCTAGAGTGCATACAAGGTAAATGTTGACGACACACGACGGACGACGGACGACGGACGACGGACATCCACCTTACCACAAAAGCTCACCTTGAGCACTTCGTGCTCAGGTGAGCTAAAAAGGAGATAACTGAGTGCATATATAATGTTTGACTGCAGGTGTTGGATTGAAGAAAATCTCTAAAAAGAGGCATTATTCTTGGCCAAAATATGTTTGGGTTAGTGCCCTTGATATCTTGTGATAGAGATCTATAGTAAAAGTTTCAAGTAAATTTTTGTCAAGTTAATGGAGACAAGAACACAAAAAAGTATGTTGCATGAAAATAATACTTTTTTAAAACTTAAATGCCCAGTTGAAATACTGATTTTAGTATTTTTTCAATCAATCACTCAGGGGTCTTAATATAAGATAAGGGGGTATTACCATTTGTAAACATTCACAGAAATCATTTGCTATAAGTAGTCTTTTAAATTATTTACATGATAACCAACAGTGAAGGATTGTTACAAAATAGTTAAAATAACTGTTGAGGCAATACCCCATTTTTGAGGATTGAGACTAAATAAACCCTTTTCAGACTGAACATATTTTCATTAGTGTGTTCAGTGAAAATTTGTGAAAATTTATGGTACAAACAACTGTGACTGAAAAATAAATTAGATAATTCAGCAGACAAGTTCATGCTGCACATTATTATGTTCATTTTGATATTTGAAAATGTCCCATACCAAAAAAGGAACATTACAGCTAAAGCAAGGCAAAGATTACCACTAAAACAAGAGCACTGCTCAAGGGTGCCTCAAGGTGCTCAGCTGTAGAGTGCTGGATGGTGAAAAAAATCTTAGGTAAAAAAAGGGCATAATTTGCACAAAATGTATCTAGAGTTATTCCTCTTGATATCATAGGTTTTTCTTTTGATGCTGAATATGTGTCTTAAGTTTAAAGTGAATGCCTGCAGTAGAACCAGAGATATCACAAAATGTCAAAGTTTCCGCACAACAACGACGACAACAACAACAACACCAAGGCTATAGCAATACCTGGGGTTTTCTGAAAACAGCTGAGCTAATAAAAGATGTCTTTAAAGTTTTAATGTATCCTTGCAACATATTTATTCAAATTATGTTACCAACCTGACTGTTAATTGGCACATTTTCCTGACTCAATATATGTGAGCTTGACAGATGGAGGGTTTGACTGCTCTATCCCAGGTAACATCTTGCAGACACACCGTTTAGTATGATCACCCAGGGAGGTCAATAGCTACAGTAAACTGACCTGAAATAATAAAAAAAAAAACATATTTATCTAAAAAAAATTCTATCTCTTTTCAATTCTAGTCTACAATCAGAACATGTCACAGTAATTTGATCACCAGGGGTAATGCTAGCTTTTCAAATTCAGGAGAAATTGACCTTTTGACTAGATATTTAGGGGGTCAAAACTACTGTTGAAGGGGCTATAACAATAAAATGAGAAAAATGTAAAAATTTCTTTGTTTTGCTGACCAGTTCATTTCTGTAAATATCTTTTTCATATCTTATTAAGAGATCCATTTTATGGTCAAGCTCTTGAGAGATAAGAGTTACAACAATTCATTTGAACTATATCACAAAATGACCCCTGACTTTGAGAGAACTGTGTGAGTTGTTTTCGTGTTGTTGTTGTTTTTACTTGCACAATAAAGGGTCAAAAGACTCTTATTTCCATCATGGTCCAAACTCATTCCAGATCTTTTCATGGACAAAGAGGCAATGGATTCTCGTCACTGCTACCCAATTTTACAGCTGGATGGACTGGGCTCTTTCTGTAAAGTGTCCAGTCCAAATACACAACCCGCATTAAGCGGGGCTCAAGCCTGCAACTATTAGATTACGAGTTGGGCATGCTCTCCACTTGGCCAACAAGCCAGACCAAAAAAGCTTCATAAATAAAATATATAAGGGTTTTAAGTAACTTTCAAGCGCCATTATGTCTCAACATCACCTTTTCTAGTAGGGCATTCTGGTCAATACATAAAGTAATACATGTAATATCTAAAAGTAATCAAATGCTTACCTGTTTTGAATTTTCTGTTAAACTAGGATCTGGTAGTCAAAAAAGGTTGATTTCCGACCAAATTTCCAAATGCGGCATTCTAACATGTCCTAAATCAGCATGAAATCACATAACAAATAGATAGCAATGCAATCCTTCTTCGGTTTCACAGTGTCATTTTCAGAGTAAATGAGTTTCGACACAAATCTACACGTCGAATAGAATGTAGATGTGAACATGTGAGTCCGTCTATGAACACAGGATATTCGACTTCTGCACTCCGTTTTTCCTTTCATTTTACATAGTTCACTTTATAAAGTGTTTTTTGAATAACACAACGTGTTAACGATCTCGATTATGTCGCAAATACGTGCCCTCATTACGATGTCGGCAAAAGTTGATGACAGCTCAGGCTTTGCATGCTTTCTAGCCTCCATTTTGTCGAACCAGATATTTAGATCACGTGATAATTTTTTATGGTCACGTGGGCGGTAATGCGACCTTCCGAAGATACCCGAGATAACGCGAATGAAAACGAGTTTTCTCAGTTCGTAATCCTTAAGTGAAAAACATTTTAAAATAATCTCAATGTATACATATAAAAATCCTAAGGAAATTTTCATATGTAAAAGAAATAATAGCCAAAAAAGCTATTGAAAACGGTAAAATTTAATATAACTATTTTATAACTTCAGATGAAAAAACAAATGATAGAAACTAAAAATCAGATTTTACTATATACATGAATTGCCTTTAAAAAGTCAAAAATAAGTTCTTGTTTGACACGGTCAAACATCTGCCCCATACTATCAACTTTAAAATATTTGTCCCTGATAAAAGAAAAATTAATACAATCTATAAAAATATGTTTGATGGTTAATGGAGCGTTACATGGAATGTACATTGGCATCTCTTCTCCTTTTAAAAGGTAGGAGTGCGTTAAGTGAGTATGACCAATGCGTAACCGAATCAAAATCAGCTCTTCGCGACGGTTTAACCTTTAACCAGGTAACCAATCTTCGAGGTCCTGTCGAACAGAAAATAATTTATTATACTGGTTGGCTGGATCAGTCCAATAGTTACATTCAGACATCATGAATAAAACTATGAAAAAGGGGTTTAAAATCAGTAAAAGGTACTTCAAATGGTAAAATTTCAAGTGATAATGCCTCCTTGGCAGCTCTATCTGCCTCCTCATTACCGCGAATACCAATGTGGCTTGGAAGCCAGCAGAAAATAAGATCAACATCATTTAGCTGAGCTATTTTATCGAGTAATCTTATGATAAGAGGGTTGTCAGTTTTCTCGTGCTCAATCGCTTGCATACTTGACATGGAGTCAGTGTATATAATATAACAAGAGATTCGTTCTGCGATCATATGATCGAGTGCGAGATCAATGGCCTTAAGCTCGGCTGAAAAAATGGAAGAGTTATTAAGAAGGCGGAATTGATATTTTTCGCCATCTAAAATAGTGGCTGAAGCAACTTTTTCGCCATCTTTTGAACCGTCTGTGTATTACTCTTCATATGATGTGTATTTTTCTTTGGCTTCCAAGAATTTTGTTTTAAAAATAGATGGATCTGTTGTATCCTCTTTGCTGCAAGCAAGATCATAAAGAAACGTGGGACTTTTATATGTCCACAAATGAACATCAGGAACAATATATTCTGCCACGTCCTTTAGATCAAAATCTAGAGAGTTAACATCTGCTTCACAACGTTAACTAAATGGGGGTATTGCACTTGGTTTTTTATCAAAATCCCGTCTGTGTTTAGGTTCAAACACAGCTTGGTATGTCGGATTCTCAGGTTTTGATTTAAGTTTTAAATAATATTGCATGGAAAGCTTTTTCCTGCTTAAATTTAAGGAAGGCTCATTTGCTTCTGTAAATAGACTGTTAACTGGAGATGTTCTAAATCCTCCCAACACCAAGCGCAATCCTTGATTATGAATAGTATCAAGTTTGCGAAGGTATGAAGGGCGTGCAGAACCATAAACAACACAGTCATAATCTAGCATAGATCTAACAAGTGCCCTATAGAGGCGCAATAGAACCTTTTTATCGGCTCCCCAATCCTTTCTCGATACATCTCGTAAAAGATTAAGAGCCTTTTGGCATTTATTTTTCAAATTGTCAATATGGGGTATAAACGACAGCTTAGAATCAAAAATGAGTCCTAAATACTTTAAGTCCTTAATTCTGGATCGGAGTGCATTTTTCTTGATTGACAAAAATGCATACATTTAGTTTTTGTCTTGGAAAACTTGAAGCCGTTTTCATTGGACCATTTAGAAAGATTGTTTAAAACTTTCCGCAACTGTCTTTCAATTGTATAAATGTGTTTTGATCTGTAACAGATGCAGAAGCCATCAACATAAAGGAAACATTCCACGCAAGGGCAAACAGTTTTAACGATATTGTTAATTTTGTCACTAAATAGTGTCACCGATAAAATACTTCCCTGGGGAACACCCATATCTTGTTCACGAGGATCAGATAAAGTATCTCCAACCCGGACTCTTTTTTACAGATGATCTAGAATTAAATCTAGAGACATACTGTCTCCAAGACGAATGCTTACTTTGTTTTATAGTACGACGTGCTTGTGTCCGCGCAATTTTAAATTTTGCAAAGATTTTCCTTTGAAGGCCCTAAGCCAAATGCTCTAAGAGCACGTTTCCTCTCGGCTATAGCCTTTTTGCAATCATCATTAAACCATGGCTTATTTGGATTCCTTGGGTCAGGCAATGTTTGTGGAATACTTTTTTTCTGCAGCAGAATAAAGTAAAGATGTAAACAAGTCTGCTGAGTTTTCACAGTCATCAAAGGCTGCTGGATATATCGACTGTTCGCAGGTGCTTTTAAAAAGTTCCCAATTAGCCTTATGGAGTTTCCAACGCCTAGGGTGCTCCTGAACAGATGGTCCTAGTTCAGAGATCTGAATAGGGAAATGGTCACTACCATAAAAGCCGGAAAGAACTTTCCATGAAAATTCAGGAAAAATATCAGGACTGCAAATAGTCTAATTCAATGAAGAATAATGTCCAGTTGCAGGAAGAAGATAAGTTTTAGATTTATCATTCAGTATAACAAGATCATGCCTAGTTACAGAATCCTCAACAGAACGACCCTTGTCGTCTGTATTGGAGCATCTCCATAACTTATGGTGATAATCGAAATCTACCATTGATTTGAAGGAGGGGGAGCGGGTACACCCATTTCCTCCTCCTCCTCGTCAGATTCGCTTAATTCAGAGAATTCAGAGAAGCGATTGCCGGTCGAAGCTGGAGGAGGACAAACCTTCTCCAGGTTGATACGAAGCTTTCTCTGGCTGGCGGACTCTGAATAACGTGTAGACTTTTCTTTTTGAGACGTATTGCTCATACTTTTGCTAAAATCTTTGTTAACAGTCATCCGAGCTGGTCGGGGATTTGTTTTGTTCTTTTCAGGAACGGTAACTTTACTTTCTAGACTTTTCGTGTGAGTACTTACATTTGGTTCTTCAGAATACATTATTTCATTTATCTTATCACGCACTTTAATACTCAGAAAGTATTTTCAACATACGTTCACAAGAAGTACATTCTTTTTGCTTTTGTGACGACTCGGAAGCAGATTTGATTTTTTTGCATAACTTTTTTCATTCGTTAGTAACTCTTCTCGGGATTCTACAATCTTTCTTGCCTCAAAGAAAGAGACCGACTGTCTACATTTAACATTTATTTTTTCTTTCTCTTTCTGGCATCTTGGGCATTGTCTAGGTCTTGCAGGATGATCTTGACCACAATTAAAACATTCGGGATCATTTTCACATGCATCTTCATCGTGTTCATCTTCAGGTCCAGAATAAGAACACTTTCTGCAGATCTTGGTGTTTGTACACCTACTTTCATGATGTCCAAATCTCTGGCAGTTGAAACAACACAGAGGATTTGGAATGAAGATATCTTCTTTTACTATTTCAAAGCCTATCTTTATTTCTTTCGGAAGAATCGAGTCACCAAATGTAAGAACATATGTATTTGATCTTATAATTTTCCCTTCTCTTTTGAACTCGATCCTTTTAACCTCTCTAACACCCTGCGATCTAAGATTGTCTTTAATTTCACTCAAGGTGCATTTGGCTAATTCCCTGCAACGAATAACCCCTTTTGATTGATTGAGCTCCTCATGTTCGTAAACATCTACACTTATGTTGAAAAACTTAGTAATTTTAGAAGATTTTCAGATTGTATTCTCTTAGAAGTTTCTACAAGAAGAGTTCCATTATGTAGACTTTTAAGTGATTTTGGTGTTCCCAATATAGACTGTATTTGCTTCTCAATAATAAACGGAGATAAATGAGTAATGGGGATTTCCCGACCTTGACTCTCAATTACAATGAACTTTGGGAATGATTTAACAGTTTGCTGTTCTTCCGAGTCGGACAAATAGCGCTTGATTTTTAGCTCCACTGGCCGAAGGCCAGCGAGCTATTGTCATGGCGGTGTGTCCGTCGTGCGTGCGTCCGTCCGTGCGTGCGTCAGTGCGTCCGTGCGTAAACTTTTTCTTTAAACATCTTCTCCTCCAAAACCTATGGGCCGATTTTGATGAAACTTGGTAGAAATGTTCCTTGGGTGACCCTCTTCTAAAATTGTTAAAGAAATTTTGATTGACCCCCAAATATGGGCGTGGCAGGGCGTGGCATTTTTTCACTTTGAAATCTTAAAAAATCTTCTCCTCCCAAACCGTTGGGCCAATTTCAATGAAACTTGGCATGGATGTTCCTTGGGTGACCCTTTACCTAAATTGTTCAAGAAATTTTGATTGACCCCCAAATATGGGCGTGGTAGGGCAGGGCTTATTTTGAGCCCAAAATCTTTGAATGACATCTCCTCCTGAACCACTTGGCCGATTTCAACCAAACTTTACCAAAATGTTCCTTGGGTGACCCTTTACCTAAATCGTTCAAGAAATTTTGATTGACCCCCAAATATGTGCGTGGCATGGCGAGGCTTATTTTGAGCCCGAAATCTTTGAATGACATCTCCTCCTGAACCACTGGGCCGATTTCAACCAAACTTTACCAAAATGTTCCTGGGGTAACCCTTTTCATAAATTGTTCCTGAAATTTTGATTGGCCCCCAAATATGGGCGTGGCATGGCGGGGCTTATCTGAGCCCGAAATCTTTGAATGTCATTTCCTCCTGAACCATTGGGCCGATTTCAATGAAACTTTACCAGAATGTTCCTTGGGAGACCCTTTCCAAAAGTTGCTCTCAAAATTTTGATTGGCCCATAAATATGGGTGTGGCAGGGTGGGGCTTATTTTGAGCCCGAATTCTTTGAAGGACATCTCCTGAATCACTGGGCTGATTTCAATGAAATTTTTACCAGAATGTTCCTTCTGTGACCCTTTTCAAAAATTGTATGCGAAATATTAATTAGCCCTTAAATATTGGCATGTCAGGGTGTGGCTTATTTTGAGCCCGAAATCTTTGAACTACATCTCCTGATGAAGGTTGGGCCAATTTCAATGAAACTTGAGAATTTTGGTGCAATGTGAGCCATACCCAGTTAATGAATATAAAATAGGTCTTAAGACATTTCAAAGTGTTGTTTTCATTCAAAGAAAAATTCATTTAATGCAAGTCTAATGGTGTTAAAGCCAGGCCCTCTTGGGCCTCTTGTTTGTGGGTTGCCATGTTTGTTTCATGTGGTTCATCGGCGATGCTCTAAACCACCCGCCCTCGGAGTCCTACAAGGGGACACCTTACCTGGGAAATTGCATCTCAGGAGAGGTGCCGGGGATACATCGCCGATATACTCGGTGCAAAATGGCTAGATCAAGCAAAATACGCCGATGAATATTTCAACCAAGAATAAAGTAGACATCAGACAGTAAAATTGTCGATCAAACACCAAATCTACCCGATTGGCCCATGAGCCATCGCCTTCTAAGGCGTAAGTGAAAACGGTGGTTTACGAATAAAAAAAAAAGAAAAAAAAAACAATAAAAAGATAAGTCTTTTCATAAAAACGCCCTAGGGCAAGGCATGACCAGCCGATTGATCGGGTCGGGCACGCCCGACCTTCCGTTTATCCCAACTAAGGGCCAAAGTGGTGTGTTGCAAACACAGGGCCTAGCAAAATCCCTGAGCTCACTCTACCACCAGGATCCCGTCATCAGGCATTACGGGTCGCAGCCCACGGCAAACAGGCAAGTCTATTTGTTTGGGGATAAACCATGTACTACATGGACAGCATCCGACTATTTCTATCCCTCCCCGCCCAGCTGGAGTCGGTTGAAAATGAGGATTGGATTCAATGTTCGTATATTTATGTCGAAAAGACTCTAAAAGGGGTGTACATACCAAACAAACATCTTTTCTCTCTCTATAAAATTGAAATCAAATAGTTTTTAAAAGTAAGGAGGGTCAAAGCGCTTACATATACGATAATTGAGGTGCCGAGGATACGAACCTGTTCCGTCTGTAATTTTCTTTTCGTAAATATTTCTCGGATTCGTAATCGGTCGACAATTGTGGAAACCCCCAATCGCATTAAATCCTGGTCCGTTAGTGTGCCCAATTGTCTCTCGTCTATTTTTTCTTAGACGAAATCATGTGTCAAAGCTGGTTACCCAGCTAGTGTTAGTATTTCCTCTATAAAGGATGTACTTTCAAGTTTACCCGTCATGTTTAGCAGTCCGAGAATGAATGAGCCGCTTGCGTACTGATATTAAGATTGGAGTGCGAAAGCGCGAGGTAGACACGTCAACACTACCAATTGACAAGATCAGTCATCCAGTTAACATGAAATAATGTTGCAGTCGGCAAGACAGTAATGTACCTTGGGAAAAATAGCACGGCCGCTTAAAGCACCAATTAAGCGTTCAGACAGATCACCATCACGTCAGAATATCATAACATGTTTTTTCGATAATACGATTTTTGACTGAAGATCACCATGGATTAATATTGCAAAACTGCATAAATTATGATATTTTCCACAATTCGACATAAAAAACATACAGTATATACAAGTCAACACGACATTTGGGCATGCAACACTTCTTTTGAACATGATAATAATTTTGAATATAAAAAAAATCAACACAATATTTGAGCAAAACCAATCTTACTCTTCGCATTATAACTCGATTTTACCCAAGTTAACACATTTCTTTAATATAATGACACATTTCTTTAATATAATGACACTAACTGTGGACATAATGAGCCCATGTTCTGACAAGCCAACATATTGTTTTGACAGAACCACATTTCCTTCTTATATAATAAGACCATGTTTGAATACAGCATTGCGTTATTTTGGCATAGCAATGCTTTCTTTTGACATCCTTAAGATATGCGTTGACCAGTCAACGCTACGTTTGGACATAATCACACTACAATTCGACATGATAGCATACTGCATAGACAAGTCAACACGATATTTCGGCATGACTACACTTCCTTTGAACAAAATAAGATAAAACGATGACAAATTAGCGCAATATTTTAACAAAGTCAATCTTACTCTTCAAATGATAACTCGGTTTTACACAAGAGACACATTTCTCGAACATAATGACACTACCTTTAGACATAATATGCCCATGTTCTTTCAAGTCAACATATTGTTCTGACAGAACAACATTACCTTCTATCATAATAAGAACATTTTTAAATAAAGCATTGTGTTATTTAGACATTACAATGCTTCCTTTTGGCATACTAAAGTAATGCATAAACCAGTCAACGCTACGTTTTGACTTAATCACACTACAATTCGACAAGATAACATATTGTATAGACAAGTCAACACGATATTTTGGCATGACCACACTTCCTTTGAACATAATAAGATAATACGTAGACAAATTAACGCTATTTTTTAACATAATCAATTTTACTATTTGCATAATAACTCATTTTTACCCAAGTTAGCACATTTCTTGAACATAATGACACTACATTTGGACATAATAAGCCCATGTTGTTACAAGTCAACATATTGTTTTGACATACTAAAGTACTGCATTAACCAGTCACAATAATAAGATGGTGCTAAGGCAAGCCATCACATTATTTAGATGTAATTACACTACGTTTTCAAATAATAATGTAATTCTAACACAAGTCAATAACATGCTTTGACTTAACGACACCACCTTTTGACACAATTATATTATGTTAAGACAGGTCAGCACAAAATGTGGCCATAGTCAACGTACCTTTTGGTATGATAAGTTATCGTTTAGACAAGTCAATACTCATTTTGCATATAACCAGACTTCCTTTTAACATTATGTTTTATATGTCGGACAAATCAACACTACATTTGAGCAAAATTACACTTGATTTTGACATTTTAATATAGATAATGGGCATATTAACACTACTGTTCAAAACATATGCCAGCTGTGGCGTTCCATACATACCTCTCCCTAAGTTAGTTCCTTTGACGTTGCCCCATTTCGATGGCTTAACGTACAATGTAATATTTTCGATAGTCCCTATTAATACGACACTTTTGCGTTTAACACTAAATGTTGTATCTATATAACAATAGACTTAAAATTTTCAACAACTTCACATGAGCGTAAAACATAGACTAGAAAAACCAGACACACTGATGACAGATTAATTTCTCATCTTTCCATTCTGCCACAAATATACTCAATGCATTACGTTGACGTTCAGGATCCTCGATTACTTATCCTCACACAAGATTTTTTGAAAATAGTCAAATTACGGTAGGACCGAAAATAAATTGCAAAAAAGTAATGTTGTGCTATAGTATCCATATACATATCCATTTTACATATATAAAGTAGGACAAAATCGGAGGATATGTATTTTGATTTCAGAATTTTGATCACTGATTATTCCCAAACTAATTAAGGTAAATGCGGAGAGATAACATTGTCGAATTTTCTACTTTCTTAAAATCTCATAATAATTGCTGAGATTTATATTTAAAGTGCGGGAATAAGCCAACACGCAATAAAAAGGGTCTTAAGCTTGTTCATTTGATGTCATGACGTCATTAAGGGGGACAAGCCCTTTTCGGCCCGCGAAAATCATTATTTGCAAATATTTTCTGAATTAAACGTCCGATTGTTACGAAAAAAGTTTCATGTAGAAGGTCCAAGAACGCCCGAGCTAGTCGTTTAATTTCTATGCACATTCAAATAGCAAAATAGGCCCGAAACGCTATTTTTTTCGCGGTTTTTAGATTTGACGTTCCTTTTTTCATTTCATTTTTTGTAAATGAATAGAAATTTCTCACAAAAAAATCCGGTGACCTTTGCTGATTTTTTGTTATTTTGTAGCGAAAAGAAATGCTTTGCATTAATAATAATAAAAAAAAAAGATTATCAAATTCGATTTTGTGAAGTTGTTGGCGCCAATCACCATGCATATTGCTGCAAACAGAGTACCATACCATTGATTCCTAGTATTTTTCTCACCGCTACTCCCAGGGAATCCTTTCCTGGCGGATATGTTACCAAGCATAGATATTTTCACGTGTTTCTATCCGTTGTTTGTAGAATAGTGTCAGAAATAGTGTATGCTTCTCTCAGGGATCAATCTTGGAAAGCCAAGATTGGAATCCCTTAGCATTATCAACTGCAGAATGATTGATCTAGTACTATTCATGCAAATGTAATGTGATGTAAGCTCAATTCTCTGCTTTTTAACAAAGAAAGCTGAACAAAAATAATAAACTAAGATTGTTCAAAGTCCTCGTTTGAAATTTTTAAATCTCATAGTATGTCTTCATAGAAGGTTAAGGCTGAAATTAATTTTCATAAAATAACTTTGGAAATCAATATTGATTATTCGTAGACGATTCGAACACATTTCTCAAAAACAACTGTTTTATATTATATTTAGATAATAGATTGACAGGCTATGCATTAAATGAATATTAGTTTTAAATGTAGTTGTCTAATGAACCTCTCCCATTACGCCATGCAGATTGATATCGCGAGGCTTAAGATTAGCAAAACTCTAAAAAGCTTTTAATTAAAATAGATGTATACAAGAAACTGCAATCCAAGTTTTCAGTTGGTTGGCTGACTTGACCAATGGCCTGTTAAATTAAACAGGAATTTAGAAATAATTGAAGAAAACAGCGATTTGACCCCCTAGAAAAATTTCAAGGACCGAAGGCTTAACCAATGCTTGAATATCTATTAGCTTTGTTTATAAAGTTTTGATAATTTCATATTATGTTCTATAAATATAATATTTATTAGTTGTGATAAGACACCATTTCAAATTTCTGCAAAATTCACCCTTAATTTCAATTTAACTAAGAGAAAGTGAATAATAACTATGATCTTTTAAAAGGTTTAACCATAAAGAATTTTATCCTTAAAATGAAGAATAATTTAGGTTAAAAATTATAAGAATTAAGACACATGAATGAGAAATTCTACTTTTAAGCTTAATTAGCTTCAAGTTGAAGACCTATTATCAGTTTGTACATCTGAATACTTTTGATTGTGCGATGTATCTGAAATACCGAATTTCTAAAAAGAAAAAAAATCGCTTTGCTTCTTTAGCACCATTTCGGGGTTACCAAATGACCAGGGTTTTCCAGGGGTTTTAGCGTCCTTTGCAAAGCCTCTTTAGGTAACTGGAGAATGTCAATGTTATACTGAATCAAAAAGAAATGTAGCACTAGTTTAATTACATAAATACCTTCATTTCGAATGGTTTCAATTGATGTTTCAGGAAATCATTCTAAGGCGGAGAGACCATATGCAATCATTTTATAATCTAATTTTGTTTATTACATTGATAAGACGGGGTATCAAACTAGTCATAAACCTCTTTAACTCTCATTTTTCAAGCATATTTTACTCAATCTGAATTCATTTGCAAGGAAAATTATTCAGGTAAAATAAACTGAATAACGACATTGTCAAACTTATTGAAAACAATAAAGTTTAGATGAAATGAGTACTGTAAGAGTTTACATGAGCAGAAGTTGGATTCATGGTCTTGTCATTAAACAATTGCCCGTGGGACAGGCAGACAGACATATAGATAAATCCATAAGATGTTGTGTCAAAACTAATTGATAAGGTTGTCTAAAACTTTTTCAATACCAGAGGCTATTTTCAAAATATGTATCTTCCGATTTTAATCTACTTTTAGTTTGGCATCTAGGGAGTGTCAAGCTACTCAAAAAAGCCGAAAACTGTTTGTTGCAATCGTTTTTTTATGGACGAGGGCCATATTTCGCTATTTTGACTGGGTTATTGTGACTGTCCAGTTTTTTTAGAACCCGTATTCAACAAGTTATCACGAAAACCCTTTGAAATAAATTAAAGACTTTCTGTTACTCGTCGGCCCAAGTGCATCTCACTGAGGAGCAAATTTCTAGCGACTCTAGCAGTGACGCCGTTACTAAAGTTCGGATTAAATAGTTCGGACGAAAATTGTCCTTTCAGAGATAGCCAAAACATAAAGAAAAATAATTATCTACTAAAATGCTTTAATATGATTGGTGTAAATTTACTCACTTTTCTTTAACTTCCATTACGTGTACCAAAAACGTTAGAAAAATCTTATTTGTTTCTCTTACTTTATACGAACAGATAGTATTTTAATTTTTACCACCCTAACCATTTGAAAATAAGCAGATCCCATTTAAAAAAGATTGTTTGACCCCTTTACTATTTATGTAGTATAGAACAAGTTCTATTATTCAAGACATTTTCCTGCTGTATAAACGACTTTGGTATTGAACCAGCCTCCAGAGACATGCAATCTGAGTTTAGCCTACAATGCTTGTGTTTAATTTTACAAACGTCGGATAGTCTTGAGCCTGACTTCAAGAAATGCCATAATTATTAGCATTTTGTTTGAATAACAGTTTCTGAATTAGAGTATTTTTGGTTAGAAATAGCCGCAAAACTTAATTACGGTTGATTACGGTTTTTGTATGTTTTTCTTTACCACAGACCTCCACAGGAGGAATAATAACCTTAAAGACTGGCATGCCCCCACAAACAGTTTATTGTTACTATGCTACAACACTGGACGGAAAAAGGTAAATGAGAATTTGGTTGCAGTTTCGTTTCTTAATCATTTAAGCTCTACTGGACAAATACCAGCGGGCTATTGTCATGACCCCTTTGTCCGTTGTGCGTAAAAATTTTCTGAAACTAATGGTTAGAATTCAACAAATTACTCAAGAATGATGCTTAGGTTATGATCTGTCAGATTCCTATTTCTAACCCTGATAGGCTGATAACTTGGGCGCCACGGACTGTCGAGTCACAAAAGAAGGGCCCCTTAAAGGGAAATATAAAAAAATTGACTCTTAAACTACTAGTCAGAATTCAACCACATTTCACAGTAATGATTCTTAGACCATGATCTTGACGATTTTTTCTTTTAATCCTTATCAGGCAGATAACTTGAGGCTTTACGGGCTGTTGAGTCACCAAAAAGGGCCTCTCATGGTGAGATATGAAAATCTTTTTCTTTTGAATTTCAACAAATTTCACAAAAATGGTACTTAGGTCATGCTCTTTCAGATTCTATCATTTTTATCCTGATCGGGTTGATAACTTGGGTGCTATGGGCTGTAAAAAAGGAAAGATATGAAATCCTGATTGGAATGTTAATATGGGTGTTACAGGCTGCCCCGCTATCTAAAAGGGCCTGATATGGTAAAAAATAATTACGAGTTTGAATAATAAGTTACGTAGACTTACGTTACAGAATTTTTGATTTTACCGATTGCGGCATTTTTATGCCCATGTATCGTTTTACTCATGTCCGTCTGTCTGTCCGTCCGTCTGTCCGACCGTCTGTCCAAAAACTTAACCAAACTTAACCTTTGCCTTTTCTCCAAAAGTATTTGATATACAAAGCTGTACACCAAAGTCAAGGTCATGTGACAAGGTCAAGGTCATCTGTCTAGGTCAAACTTTAAAAAAAAATGCTGCCGGGGGCATTCGTGTTTCACAAACACATCTTGTTCTATTTATCTTTGAAATTTTGGATGCAAACCAACTTGTTGGTCATCTTTAGCAACCATTCTAAAAATGCAGTCATTTAGTTCCGGCGCACGGTAACGACGTCAATATGACGCTACGGGATTGAATTTGAATTCCAATTTCCGGTGAAAGTCAACCCTTTTCAAAATATACTCAACGAAGCCTTCGACCTATTTTTGTATCGCTTCATCCATTGGCCAAGTACTGCGTTTACACCAATCTGATCCAAAATTATGAACATCCCTCCATTCAACAAAAAGCATTTTAAAACCATTTTTAAAAAACGAAAAAAATGATTATATTTTAAGACCACTAACCATATTTTATTATTTTAATATCCCGGTTAGGTTTCTAAAGGTCCATTAGATTTTTCTAATTGTTCGGCGTCTATCCGTCCGCCCACAACTTTAAAAAATCTTCTCCCCCCACATCAGATTTCAACGAAACTTCACAGATATGATACTTAGGTCAAGGACCTTCAAAATATTTTATAGTATTGGAATCCATACAGAACTAGTTGCCATAGCAACGGAACCAAAAATATTGAAAACAACATTTTCTCCTTCCAAACCGTAAGACCTAAAGACCTCGTATTTGGTATGTAAAATCACCAAATACTAGTTTGAACATTTTTCTTTGGGTATGAAGTCAGTGATAATTAGGGTAGCGATCGTCATAAGAATTATGAATAAAAAGAAATTTTGCCAATGAGAATGCGCATATAATCCCAGAAAACATTGTAAATTTCATTAAAATTCAGCCTGTGTTGTTTGGAGTCCTTCTTACATACAGATATAAAAAAAGATTTCTTAAAAAAATATTTCCTTACAAACTATTAGGCCTGATACTTTGATTTGCTGAATTAATATTGATCTATGTATTCTCCCAAAATAGTTGAAATTATAATCCTCAAATGCCTTTTGTTGTTTTACGGTCCTTAGAACTGCGGATATGAGTGCGAACGTATTACATAATTGTTCATCATTGCTCAATCGTCCTGAGCAAGCGCATCGATTCCAGAAGTCATTGGATCTTAAATTCTTGAATTGTGAACCGGAAGTGGACATTATTGACGAAAATCTGTCTATACTGTGGAGTCCCACATTGCATCTAGCATTCGAAATAATGCTGGATTAAGATTCCATTCGTATGTTGACCTGAGACGAGAAAGATGATCGGCTTGCAGTTGTTTTGTCCGGACAGGACTCTAGCTGATGTAGATGAATGTTTCTGTTCATAGCCTCTATGTTGATACTCCGAGCCACTGAGTCTAGCTCCGAATTGTTGTCCTCCCCCCGTTGATCAAGGCAATCGTTGTTATGTTGTCTGATAAGATCTACAAACCTTGGTTTGCAATGATATCTTTGATTGTTACATGTAGCAGTACCATTGAAACCGCGAACGCTTTGCGGAAATTTGAGCTTCGTCGACTTAAGCTTTGATTCCAAAACACATTGGCGCACTTGTCTGCCATTCATGCTCCCCAACCAGTGCTGGAAGCGTCTGTAATAATCTGATTGTTAATTGAATTATTCACTACTGTTTATGAATTCCACTCACTAACCGACTTTAACCACCAACTCAGATCATTTCTAGAATAGTCGTCAATAATCAAAGTGCCATGCCAATCCTTCTTTGCAGAAAGCAGCCTGTAAACGTTCATTAGAAGAAGTTTATCTTGGAAAAACACTCGCTCATAGAAATGCATTGACTATTCTGGCTAAGGTACGAGCTGAACAGCATCTAACCTTCCTAAGATCTTTTCTCAGTTTACGAATGCGTTCCTGTCAGATACGAATAATAGTCTTATCAGCAATATTGTCAATTGTGTATCCGAGATATCTTTGAATCTGCTTATGCATAAAAATGTGACTTTTCACAATTAATTGTCCAGCCCTGTGCTTGTAAAGTGTCAATAAATAGCTGAATGTGTTGGTCAATAATTGATTCTCGCCGGAAGATGATGAAGGCATCACCATATACAATAATTGTAAGATCTCTCTCACACAAAAAGGCAATAACTAGCCGAAGTACCTTGTTGAAGAATTTTGGGCTACAGAAATGACAAATCGGCAAAATTGTTCATTTATAATATGTCTTATCAAATTTAAGGCCTAGGATATCCTAGTGTGCCTGATGAACAGGAATATGGAAGAACCCATTTTTTAAGATAAGAAGTTATTTTGAGGTCTTTGGGTTGAATTAATGAAATTATAGTGTTAATGTCCTCGGTCTTGAAAGAAGGGGGTTGACATTTGTTGTTGTTATTACGTAGGTCGATCACCATTCGAGGTCGAAGTTTATCATTCTTTTTTTTGGACACAGTTAATAGGAGAAACACATTGAGGTTTATCTCTGCATTAACAAAATAACCGTCAAACAAAAGATTCTGTAACTCAGCTTTTAAGAATTTTAAGATTCTTTCTGTAACCTATTTCGCATTATAATACTAGAAGACATCACTACAAAGGAAATATTTTCGGTCAAGTCCTTTAGATTTTATTTGTGTTTCATTAAGATCTCACAAATCTTCGGTTTTCTTATCTAATCAGTGTGTATATGATCTAATATGTCTATTTTGAACACTTTACAGGTTTGGCTCAGCATGCCTTTTAAAAGATAAATTATGTATTTCAAGACTCCGAATCATGTAATTGACACAGTGTGATTTATTGCTCTCTAATCATCATAAGTGCGCCACATGTTTGGCAATTAAGAACATAATAATATCATTATGTAAAAGTAGATGAAATTAGTAACAAATAAGTAAACAAAAATTAAACAAATTAAAAGAATAATGTATAAGAGAATTAAAACTGAATAAAAAATAAATAAAAAACAATTTAACAAATGAATTAATTATATATAATTCCTTAATTAATCTTCTTCAATTTGATAAACTGGCAAACACATTTAGGTGAATTGATGCTTTTCCTTCATTTCAAATTCAATAAATCAACCTAATATTTTACTTATAGGTTAATTTCATTTTATTCAATACTAATATTATAATAATGAGGAATGCTGTATTGTTTAAATTTTTGAATGAATTATCCAATCATTTTTAAAAAATAGAAATTTATACATTATATTCAAATAATATATCAAATCTAGAAGAGAGCAATGTGAGAAATTATATGTAATGTTTGATTTTACACTATAAAGTCCATTTATTTTATTTCGAACCAAAAAAAGATTCTACCCTTGCCAGCAAAAGCTTAAGCAGTTTTACCATGGTCCCTTTAAGCATGAAATCTAAAAATCATAATTGGACTTTCGCCTACAGAATAAAATTATTATGTCCCCCTTTGAACAAGAAGGGGTATATTGCTTTGCACTTGTTGGTTGGTCATTCCGTCATCTGTCCATAGACCTTTATTTTTTCCGTAACATATCTCAAAAAGTATGCAAGCAAGAATCATGAAACTTCACATGTGGATAGATATAATTGAGGAGAAGTGCAGTGCACAAGAACCATAATTCTCCTCGACATATTTAAGCTCACTAGAGCACGAAGTGCTCAAGATGATCTATTGTAATCTTCCAATGTCCGTTGTCAGTGGTCCACAATTTCTTTCAACGTCTTCTCCTCCTATACCGGTGGGCCAATCTTGATGAAACTTTCACCTACAGAAAAAACTATTATGTCTCCCTTTGATCAAGAAGGGGTATATTGCTTTGTACATGTTGGTCAATCCGTCCATAAATCTAGGGTCATATTTGGGCTACATCCGGACGCAAACCCTTTTTATACGCAGCCCTAGATGGTCGTATATTAGCGTCATCTTATTAGTCTGTCTGACCGTCCGCCCGCTCGCCCGTACGTACGTACTGCAACTATTCTCGTGAACGCAACTCCTCCCTCATTTATGGACCAGATGAAACTTTCACAGAATGTTCCCAGACACCTGACCATGTGCATTAAGTCACGGTTTGGTGAATTTTAGCCGTGTCATGGAAAAGGAGCCTTCATGTAAGAAATCTTGTGAACGCTACTCCTCTCTCATTTATGGACCGATTAGGATGAAACTTTCGCAGAATGTTCTTTGTCACCTGGTCATGCACATAAAGTCAAGTTTTGGTGAATTTGGTTCTATCAAAATAAGTGTCTACAATTATTATCACGAAAGAGCAGCAAAGTGGCGGCGTATATGGTGACTAAGGCACTTTTGTTACATAGAACCAAAGAGCGAAAATCTTTAAAACAAAATCTTCTTCTCTGAAACCTGAAGGCAGACAGCTTTCATATTTAGTATGTAGCATCATTTTGTGAGCCTCTACCAAGTTTGTTCATATCAGGAACTTGCAGTTACTTGTAGGCTCTACCTGGGCGCATTCCTTTTTACATAGAATCAAAGAGTGAAAATCTTCAAAAGTAATTTTCTCTGAAACCAGATGGCAGGGAATCTTCTTATTTGTTTCATTTGATTGAATATCACCAGGTTTATTAATTACATGCCACTATGTTCATATAGGGGCTTTGCACCATTCCATGGTGTTGGTCTTATGTAAAAATTATCTCCTTGCTGACATCTGCCTATTTAATCAATGTGATGTCCCAGGGGTCAATGAGACTCAGGTGAGCAATTAGAACCATCATGGTCCTCTTGTTTGAGTTATTGCCGTTTGTTAATTGATAAAGAGTCAATTTTGGTTTTTATAATGAAAGAGAAACTATATCGTATAAAAAGAGTACCAGAGTCAAAATATATACCACTAGAGGACAATTTTAAAAACATCAAATTTTTCAATAACGTAGCAGAGCTGTGATGATATGCGCTAAGTCACATGATAAGGAATATACCATGAGGGTTTCGGGCAAACCCACCCCCAATTGAAGGAAGACTTGTATTAACTTTTGGGCATGCATACGGACAGCCAGACGGAGAATATACAATTTACAACTACCCTCGTATAAAATGTTTATTATATGCAGAAAGAAAAGACACGAAAAACTTGTCAACAAGACAACTTTATGATTTCTCAGTTGCACTTCATTTTTTTTTTGGTCCTCTAAAATAATTTTGTAACTGAAATCAAGGTGTTTGAATGTAATAAGGTTGGAATAAATAAATGAAACAAAATAAAATAAATGTTTGACTATTTACATTGAATAAAAGAAATACATAAATAGCATAGATAGAAATATTTGGAAAGATACATTCAAATGTAAATAAATGAATATAAATAAAGAAAAAATAATATCAATGATAAGAATGAAATAAAGATAACAAATTGAATCCATGAAAAAGGATAAAAACAAAATATAATTATGTTAATCAATGATTCACAAATGATTTGAAATAAGTAATGAGAAAAAAAATGAAAAAATAGGGAATCGTAATTCAACATGTCTGACACATTGTAGTCTGTCAAACAATCTTATTTGACACTTCTTAACTATAAAAAATACATTCCTGTAAAATAAATATATTTCATTTTTAGAAATAACAAATGAAAATAAAATAAAATGAGATTTTGGTCGGATACAGCTAGAAAAATATAGGCCATATCAACATGGGACCAAAACAACTAGGCCCAATAAACTGCGGGCCCAAACAACCGGTTACCATTGGTTACATAAAGAAATTAGTACTAAAAGCAGTAGCTGGCAGCCAAATGTCGAAAGTAATATTGGTTCTTAAAAAACCATTATGATATAAAAACAAAAAAAAATCACTGTCTTTTTAGGTTTTCAAACATCGCATATTGAATTCAAGAGCATCACAAAAGGACCAAGACGGTCCTTTGTCGTCCACCTTCATCTCTTTGACTCTTCCCTAAGCAAATTGAAATGCCTATAAAGACTAAGAAATGACCATTAAAGACCTATTGACCAGCAAAAGTCACCCTTGTAGTATTGGTCTTACAATCTATTCTCGGAACTATGACAAATAGACATCCTGACCAATTTTCAATATTGAACCAAAATGGCGCATTCTGAAGTGTTAAAAGAAATAATCAAGAAATATTTATGGTCTTCCAAGTGTAAATACTACATTTTTGACATCGTTGACACACGACGGACGACACTGCATTTGTGATCACAAAATCTCACATTGAGTAAGTTGGGCTCAGCTGAGCAAAAATCTTTTTACGCTACCACATTGGCTTCTGAGTAAATATTGCAAGATTTGTATGAATATAAAGATCGCACCGGACACTATACGTGTATGAAGTATCCCCTGGCTTATCATCGTTTAGCCGTTTGAAAAATGTCACTTGGGCGTAGTATGATATAGTGTTAGTTTAGCATTTTGAGATCAGTCTTTTATAAATCAAAAGGGTTAAACAACAGCGAAAAAAAAGAGAAAAAAAGCCGTATGAATATAATTTATAACTTGTAAAACATTTCTCAGTTTTGATAAAATTTGATTTTTTAGACCCTATGGTTGGTCACCCTGTTTTCCTGAAATTGGTATTGATTTTTTTACAGTGGCTAGGGTTCACATCATTACCCCAACCCACGAAGTGGGTGGGGTACACTATAATGAACATTGCTAATCGTCTGTCCTTGGGCATAATTTTACGCAGATTTTCTCGTGCAGGAGCCGCGTTGTTGATAGCGCGTTGGACTGTCATTCTAGAGGTCATGCGTTCAATCCCCGACGGCGGCACTTATTCTTTCAGACTATGTTGTCTCTCACCAAATTTTAACATGTTTAACTCGAAGCGAGAATGAAATATTGTAATCGCGAGCTGGTCTTTCACAAATTGGAAAAATGCGATTTTTGATTTCTTTCTTCTTTTTTTTTTGGTAAAATAATTTAAATATTGTAATACAAAGATCCGATCTGGATAGGCAAGGAAAAAAGGCAGATATTCCTGAATTTAGCGGAATTCCTTTCTGAAAAAATAAAGCGACTACTAAAGCCTAAAAGTTTATTCTTAAATTTTGAGCCATCTATTTACGCATGCAATTCGCCTGTTTGTCCCATTCTATCAAAGGTCAAGGTCGAAGTATTTGTAAATTGGGAAACTTCATATCGATACATGCGAAAAATGAAACATTACATATATTATGCATAAGAACAACAATTTCATAAATTATAGACTGGATATATATATAGACTGGTTCCGACGTTGACCTTGCCGCTTCAAACATTCAAGCTTTTATTTTAGGCCAGGAAATTCCTCCGAAGGAATTTCCTTGCCTCTAGCGATCGTGGGGTTATTTCAATGACTTCTTTCAAAGAAGGAATTTGGATTAGGTGTCCACTTTCATCCGCCAAAGGCAGTAGTTCCTGGATAAAAACCGCGCAATATTTTTTCTACAACCATAGTAAAAGTATTGCGGGGATCGATAATTAAAGATGACGTCATCAAGTCACCATCATATGACGTGATAGAGTCGAAGTCTATTTCCGAAATAAACCAGAATATGCAGACAGATGAGAGTTGTAGAAAAATCAAGTTGTTAATTTCTAGGTACGACATTTAGTTCGAACAGCGTTGAAATACGAATGATATGTAATTTCGATGCTCTGCCTTTATATCTGAATCACGGCTTTCAGGTCATTTTCCTTCAATATAGAATGTAACCAAAAGAAAATGTGCGTATAGTTTAAAAGATTATGTCTCTGTAGAGAAAAATCAAGTGATTGGTTAATGAACGGAATTATATCTATGGCTTTTTTCTAGCTGCAGGTGCGACATTTTGGGTCGTACAACCACAAAAGGAGATAGATGTATTTTTACAGGCTTTTGCCTGCATATCCAAATCACACCATTCAGATATTTCACAATGAGATGTTAATTTTAGTCAAATCGACATAACAAGTAAATCAGAAAATGACCAAATAAAGCTGACCGAAATGCCCATCTAAACCAAGTGGCGAAGACGAAAACGCACATGCCGCAGTTCATGATTATAAAGTTCTCGCGGGCGCCTTATCACAGTTAATCACTTCATAATATTGACATTCACCACGATCAAAACCATTCTAAATCGTTCACTCATAGCTTTATTTAGCTATAATAATGACATTCACCACGATCAAAACTATTTTAAATCGTTCACTCATAGCTAAATTAATTCAGTCCAAACACTCATTCAAACCATTCAAAACTGCTCCAAAGGCACTAAAAAGGATAAGAGCAACAACTTCTTTGAAAATTAAAAATCACGATTTCTAAAATTAATTTGTAAGCGGTAAATTGGTTTGTTTGTTTGAATGGGGCATTACGCCCCTTTCAACAATCTGTCAGCTATATAGCGGCGGCTGGAGCACCTAACAATGGATTACCGGTATTTCTTTCTTCAGTACTACCATTACATCCTTTCCAAGTCTCCAGCTGCTGTCTGACATAGGTCTATCATTATCAACCCATTGGCGAGAGACGACTACTAGTCGTCGGAAAGAATGAGTGTCGCTTCTTAAAGACAAAACTATTTATAGATCTTTTAAGCATTTTTTGCTCTAGGAAGGGGGGTAATAAGTTTCGTTTGTTTTCTTTTCAATATTGAACAAAATTAGCGATAATGGAATACCTTAAATTTCATTCTAAACTTACTCACCGCACTCATTCACACAAAAATAATTCCCAAATCATTTACGGTGTCAATTTCAGGATATTCTGAACCTTTAAACTACATTTTATCACGTAAACAGGACTAGGTTGGTGTTGTACAAATCAATGTGGAAAAGAAGTAATAACTTGATTATAATAATTCAAATCCTACTTTCAACAATGTTTATCACAGAAACGAGAAACTTTAGGTCATATTTCTGTCCACAGGCTGAAATTGACCACTTCTATAAATTCTCATCTTACAAATTCAAACATTTCCTGGCCTTCCGGACAACAAGTACTTTGATTTTAATGAGTTTTTGTTAGTGCCATACCCGTATACGATTCTTAAACATCGGAAAATGTACATATTTCTGAATCTAAGAACCTGTTTTGATGTATTTTTCTTATGAAGATTTGTGAAAAAGGAGCTTTAAAACGAGTAATTCTAACTAGAGCTATAAAATGTTACGATATAAGGAATTCGACTTTTCCTCCCTCGTCCTAATGCTTTTGGAAGTCAATATGGGACAATCTTGAACAATATCCGGATCATCATTTCACCAAGTGAAATTTGCCTTCCATAACAATAGAAGTGTTGAAACAACGTAAAAAGCGGCATTTTCTTTAATTCTTTAATTTCTCTAGGTGACCATTGTCATTAGAATTCCCGAAAATCTGTCTTTTCTCTTAACATATATGCTCGAATCCTTTCGAATGATTTCACACACTTGCCAATGATTCTATGTCGGATACTTTCAGAAAAGATTTTCGACTACTGAGAGCTACGCCCGGGAACCCGTCGAAACCCCAACCCCACCCAGTTCTGTGGAGAAAGAAATACGTTGAACCTCTGGTAAGAAATCTTATTGTGACTTGTCACGTGAAAATGGACCAGTTGGGATATATTTTCCCCAATCAAGCTTTTGTCAAAGTTCATGAAAATCACATACCAGAAATTCGACTGTTTATACGGATTCATTGGCATCTGTACATTTTAACAAAACTCAATTCGGCAGATGAATTGTTTAACATTCTGGCCAAAGGTATAGAAAGACCTGCGTGCTAAAGAAAATAGAAGTGCACCTTTAAATAATATGGGCGCATTCCTTCTTTTGAGGTTTTTACGGATGTCTGTCCGGGATAAATGATTTGCATTTTATTTATGGAATTATTTCATTTTCGCGTTTATGTGTCCTTGATTAAAATCTGATGGAGCTCGATGCTTTTGCTTTGCATATAACTCCTCCCTTCACCAGACTTAATTCATCAACATCAACGCGAAAATGAAATTATATCCATTATAACATGATTACAATTCTGAAGTTAGTTTTGATATTCTTTTATGGGTGTAAAATTGATAAATTGGCGTTGGGCGAATTTCACAGAATATGAAGCACGTCATTTAGCACGTGGGCTACATGACGTAAAAAGCATCAATGTTCCCGCTAAAGATGACGTATGACGTAATAAGTTGGCTGAGCTATCGCGTACACAGTAAAACACATGACATAAGAATTTATTGCGAAAAAAGTTCTATGTAGTTTGCTTCTTATTCCTTATGTGCATTTTATGCCATCGTTTTATAATGGTAAATCTTATTGCAAAGAGCTATTGCAAAAAGTTACGAGCGCACCCCGTTATGTATCAATTCAGGGGTTTACCTGTAGATTTTATGCTGGTACCTTCATTTTTGTACGTCAATCCCCACATTTTTGGGTGCACGTCCAAATGTATACGTGCAGTACTGGTAGAGACATGACGAACCATTTACATGGTTATAGAGAGTCTTTAATATCCAACATATTTTTCTATATTCAACATATTTACATGAATCCAATCAGTCATTGATTTTGCTGATTACAATCAACGCTGTTTGAAATAAGCAGGTCTATAAAATAAATAGGTACAAATTATACTAGACAAAAAAGTTAAGGGTCTAATCTTCAAAATTCATTCTTCGGCTGGAAATTATTTGTGAATTTTGTCTGTGTATCTGAATGGTCTTTGGTGTATCTTCTTCCAATTCAAAAATTAAAAAAGCACATGCGATTCAACACCAACCAGAACTAAGAATGAGTGTAATCTAACCAGCTAATATGAAGTGAATATGGATTTTCTTATCTTTATTTTTTTTCATAAATGTGGAAACCATGCGATCTTCTTTTGTTTGACGTCGCGCACGGTAATGCGGCACTAAAATGTAACGTCAAAATAGCGACCGTCGAATGTGAAGCGTCTAGGTTTTTTTTGTCGGAAAAAAGTTAACGTAATTATTATAATTCTCACTCTTTCTACAGAAATAGCAATGTCAGAGTATAGTCATCTTTTTTAAAAAATGTAAAACTCGCCTCTTTTCCCTCGCGAAGAATGATAAATGTCTTTCATTTTCAACTTCGCATAAATGTATAGACATGCGAATACTGGATGGTCAGTCAAATGGGCTGTAAATCTGAAGATGTAAGTCTAACATTCCAAAATCTCACCCTATCATTATTGCAATGATCAATTCGAACCGACATGCAGTTAGTACATATAAAGTGATCTCATCAATACACACGTTTTGGTAAAAGGAATATGACACGTTTCCCCCCATTATTCTTGGAATCTTTGAAAAAATTGTTACATTCTGTTGAGCTTGCTTATAACTCACTATTCTTTGGTCTGTAGAATAGCGAGTTTCAGTCCGAGAATACAAGTCTTTGCGAAAAATGTATTTAACATTCTTTTTTGGCCGATTTCGGGCTATATTGACCCTCTTGTTTATATCTTGTTCTTCTCTTCCACCTACTCGCATCGCCACTTCCAAACACTTCTGAAGGTGCGTCGGTTTTTATAATTCAACGAATCAAACTAAACGTCGCTGTAAGAAAATGCGCGTTATTTAGAAATCGTTCCACACGAACTAAATATCAACTTCTCTTTTATTTGTTAATATTTTTTCTTGAAATTTTAATATGATTATCAAGAGAAAAATAATATTTCTTGTCTAAATTTAATTTATCCTGTGAATAAAGGAAATGCTATATTAAGCGTATTTAAAATGGAAAACAGTTTTTTTGTCATCCTGAAAAGAGTTCGTCTCTCAAGAATTCCAGCTTTTTAATTTTCCGTTTAAAACTCAAATTTATTTACATATTTAAGAAAAACAGAAAAATAATATTTTTATTTTTAAGTTTGGTTGCAATAAATCAATTTTTAATGAAAATATAAAAGAAAGTAATAATATTTTCAGCGTCTTAAAGCTTGATGTTACGCTTCACTTTTTCTTAAACATAAAACGGTATTTTTCTTATTTGTTGTTAAAATTCGATCTCCGTTGGTAAAATTGTTGGATACCACAACAGTTCAATTTCAATATATTTTCAAGCAGTTGAAACATTATTAAACAGTTTAAAATAGAAGATGTGTATCTTTCATTGATACTTTCGTGTTACATGTTACACGTGTTTTTTCGTTTTAATTATAAATTGAAACTCCTTTTACGAACTTGTACCAAAACAGTTTGCAATTTAAGTGAGACGTATAAATTGTCCATGGTTTAAGCGTTATTTTAATATAAGATATGACGATGATGCGAGTAAGGAGTTTTGTAATGATATGTTTTTAAACACAGGGGGTGACGTTTTTTAAAAAGTGCCGCATTATCGTGCGCGACGTCTTTACTTTCTACATATTTGTGGTTTTTAGCTCACCTGAGCACGAAGTGCTCAAGGGAGCTATTGTGATCGATCGTTGTCCGGCGTCCGTCTGTCCATCTGTCCGTCTGTCCGTCACGGCGTCAACTTTTTCTTTAAACGACATCTCCTCCTAAACTTATGGGTTAAAATCAACAAAACTTGGCAGAAATATTCCTTGGGTGGTCCCTTATGAAAATTGCTCAAATGGAAAGGATCCGTGCCATATCACGGGAAAAGGGGCCTTAATGACAAATTTCTTGTTTTCACTCTAGAAGCCACAAATACGGTCCAATCTTCATGAAACTTGGTCAGAATGTATGTTAGGTCATGATTGAAGTCTATTGAAAATGGGAAGGATCTGTGCCATTTCACAGAAAAAGCCGCCTTAATGACAATTTTGTCAACAATATCTTTAAACGACATCTCCTCCTTAACTTATGGGTTAAAATCAACCAAACTTGGCAGAAATATTCCTTGGGTGGTCCCTTATGAAATTTGCTCAAATGGAAAGGATCCGTGCCATATCAGGGGAAAAGGGGCCTTAATGACAAATTTCTTGTTTTCACTCTAGAAGCCACAAATACGGTCCAATCTTCATGAAACTTGGTCAGAATGTTTGTTAGGTCATGGAGATGAAGTCTTTTGAAACTGGGAAGGATCGGTGCCATTTCACAGAAAAAGCCGCCTTAATGACAATTTTGTCAACAATATCTTTAAACTATATCTCCTCCTAAACTTATGGGTTAAAATCAACCAAACTTGGCTTAAATATTCCTTGGGTGGTCCCTTATGAAAATTGCTCAAATGGAAAGGATCCGTGCCATATCACGGGAATTGGGGCCTTAATGACAAATTTCTTGTTTACACTCTAGAAGCCACAAATACCGTCCAATCTTCATGAAACTTGGTCAGAATGTATGTTAGGTCATGAGGATGAAGTCTATTGAAAATGGGAAGGATCCGTGCCATTTCACAGAAAAAGCCGCCTTAATGACAATTTTGTCAACAATATCTTTAAACGACATCTCCTCCTAAACTTATAGGTTAAAATCAACCAAACTTGGCTTAAATATTCCTTGGGTGGTCCCTTATGAAAATTGCTCAAATGGAAAGGATCCGTGCCATATCACGGGAAAAGGGGCCATAATGACAAATTTCTTGTTTACACTCTAGAAGCCACAAATACCGTCCAATCTTCATGAAACTTGGTCAGAATGTATGTTAGGTCATGAGGATGAAGTCTATTGAAAATGGGAAGGATCCATGCCATTTCACAGAAAAAGCCGCCTTAATGACAATTTTGTCAACAATATCTTTAAACGACATCTCCTCCTAAACTTATGGGTTAAAATCAACCAAACTTGGCAGAAATATTCCTTGGGTGGTCCCTTATGAAAATTGCTCAAATTGAAAGGAGCCGTGCCATATCACGGGAAAAGGGGCCTTAATGATAAATTTCTTGTTTTCACTCTAGAAGCCACAAATACGGTCCAATCTTCATGAAACTTGGTCAGAATGTATGTTAGGTCATGAAGATAAAGTCTATTGAAAATGGGAAGGATCCGTGCCATTTCACAGAAAAAGCCGCCTTAATGACAATTTTGTCAACAATATCTTTAAACGACATCTCCTCCTAAACTTACATGGGTTAAAATGATCCGTGCCATATCACGGGAAAAGGGGCCTTAATGAAAAATTTCTTGTTTTCACTCTAGAAGCCACAAATACGGTCCAATCTTCATGAAACTTGATCAGAATGTATGTTAGGTCATGAAGATGAAGTCTATTGAAAATGGGAAGGATCCATGCCATTTCACAGAAAAAGCCGCCTTAATGACAATTTTGTCAACAATATCTTTAAAGACATCTCCTCCTAAACTGATAGGTTAAAATCAACCAAACTTGGCTTAAATATTCCTTGGGTGGTCCCTTATGAAAATTGCTCAAATGGAAAGGATCCGTGCGATATCACGGGAAAAGGGGCCTTAATGACAAATTTCTTGTTTACACTCTAGAAGCCACAAATACGGTCCAATCTTCATGAAACTTGGTCAGAATGTTTGTTAGGTCATGAGGTTGAAGTCTACTAAAAATGGGAAGAATCTGTGCCATTTCACAGTAAAAGCCGCCTTAATGACAATTTTGTCAACAATATCTTTAAACGACATCTCCTCCTAAACTTATGGGTTAAAATCAACCAAACTTGGCAGAAATATTCCTTGTGTTGTCCCTTATGAAAATTGCACTGATGGAAAGGATCCGTGCCATATCACGGGAAAAGGGGTATTGATGAAAAATTTCTTGTATTCACTCTAGAAGCCACAAATACGGTCCAATCTTCATGAAACTTGGTCAGAATGTTTGTTAGGTCATGAGGATGAAGTCTATTGAAAATGGGAAGGATCGGTGCCATATCACAGGAAAAGGTGTCTTAATGACAATTTTTTGTTTACTCTCTAGAAGCCACAAATACGGTCCAATCATCATGAAACTTTGTCAGAATGTTTGTTATGTCATGAGGATGAACTCATTTGAAAATGGGAAGTATACGTGCGATATCACGGGAAAAGGGGCCTTAATGATAAATTTCTTGTTTTCACTCTAGAAGCCACAAATACGGTCCAATCTTCATGAAACTTGGTCAGAATGTATGTTAGGTCATGAAGATAAAGTCTATTGAAAATGGGAAGGATCCGTGCCATTTCACAGAAAAAGCTGCCTTAATGACAATTTTGTCAACAATATCTTTAAACGACATCTCCTCCTAAACTTACATGGGTTAAAATCAACCAAACTTGGCAGAAATATTCCTCGGGTGGTCCCTTATGAAAATTGCTCAAATTGAAAGGATCCGTGCCATATCACGGGAAAAGGGGACTTAATGAAAAATTTCTTGTTTTCACTCTAGAAGCCACAAATACGGTCCAATCTTCATGAAACTTGGTCAGAATGTTTGTTAGGTCATGAGGATGGAGTCTATTGAAAATGGGAAGGATCTGTGCCATTTCACAGAAAAAGCCGCCTTAATGACAATTTTGTCAACAATATCTTTAAACGACATCTCCTCCTAAACTTATGGGTTAAAATCAACCAAACTTGGCAGAAATATTCCTTGTGTTGTCCCTTATGAAAATTGCACTGATGGAAAGGATCCGTGCCATATCAAGGGAAAAGGGGTCTTAATGAAAAATTTCTTGTATTCACTCTAGAAGCCACAAATACGGTCCAATCTTCATGAAACTTGGTCAGAATGTTTGTTAGGTCATGAGGATGAAGTCTATTGAAAATGGGAAGGATCGGTGCCATATCACAGGAAAAGGTGTCTTAATGACAATTTTTTGTTTACTCTCTAGAAGCCACAAATACGGTCCAATCATCATGAAACTTTGTCAGAATGTTTGTTATGTCATGAGGATGAACTCATTTGAAAATGGGAAGTATACGTGCCATATCACGGGAAAAGGGGCCTTAATGACAATTTTCTCGTAAGAGCTCCAAACGCCACAAATATAGTCCAATCTTCTTGAAACTTGATCAAAATGTTTGCCAGGTCACAAGAATGAACTCTGTTGAAAATAGGAAGGTTCATGCTATATCATAGGAAATGGAGTCTTAATGATAATTTACTTGAAATATCAGGTGAGCGATTTAGGGCCCTCAGGGTCCTCTTGTTTAACTTCCTATTCATAAAAAAACTCCAAGAAACGTCTGAGCATGTCGATTTAGAGTTGGGTATCTCACAGTTTTTAGCTCCACTGGCCGAAGGCCAGCGAGCTATTGTCATGGCGGTGTGTCCGTCGTGCGTGCGTCCGTCCGTCCGTGCGTGCGTGCGTCCGTCCGTCTGTGCGTAAACTTTTTCTTTAAACATCTTCTCCTCCATAACCTATGGGCGGATTTTGATGAAACTTGGTAGAAATGTTCCTTGGGTGACCCTTTTTTAAAATTGTTTAAGAAATTCTGATTTACCCCCAAATATGGGCGTGGCAGGGCGTGGCATTTTTTCACTTTGAAATCTTTAAAATTCTTCTCCTCCTAAACCGTTGGGCCAATTTCAATGAAACTTGGCATGAATGTTTCTTGGGTGACCCTTTACCTAAATTGTTCAAGAAATTTTGATTGACCCCCAAATATGGACGTGGCAGGGCGGGGCTTATTTTGAGCCCAAAATCTTTGAATGACATCTCCTCCTGAACCACAGGGCCGATTTCAACCAAACTTTACCCAAATGTTCCTGGGGTGACCCTTTACCTAAATTGTTCAAGAAATTTTGATTGACCCCCAAATATGGGCGGGGCTTATTTTGAGCCCGAAATCTTTGAATGACATCTCCTCCTGAACCACAGGGCCGATTTCATCCAAACTCTACCAAAATGTTCCTGGGGTAACCCTTTTCAAAAATTGTTCCTGAAATTTTGATTGGCCCCCAAATATGGGCGTGACAGGGCGGGGCTTATCTGAGCCCGAAATCTTTGAACGACATTCCCTCCTGAACCATTGGCCCGATTTCAATGAAACTTAACCAGAATGTTCCTTGGGAGACCCTTTCCAAAAGTTGCTCTCAAAATTTTGATTGGCCCATAAATATGGGTGTGGCAGGGTGGGGCTTATTTTGAGCCCGAATTCTTTGAAGGACATCTCCTCCTGAATCACTGGGCGGATTTCAATGATATTTTACCAGAATGTTCCTTCTGTGACCCTTTTCTAAAATTGTATGCGAAATATTAGTTAGCCCTTGAATATTAGCATGTCAGGGTGTGGCTTATTTTGAGCCCGAAATCTTTGAACTACATCTCCTGATGAAGGTTGGGCCAATTTCAATGAAACTTGAGAATTTAGGTGCAATGTGAGCCATACCCAGTTAATTAATATAAAATAGGTCTTAAGAGAGTTCAAAGTGTTGTTTTCATTCAAAGAAAGATTGATTTAATGAAAGTCTAATGATGTTAAAGCGAGTGGAGCGATACAGGCCCTCTTGGGCCTCTTGTTTTTCTTTTCTTGGACGAGTCCAGCTATTGTATGGATTTCAAACGCGTTGAGAGAAGAATGTGTAACATACCGAGTGTGTGCTTCCTTGAGAACTGGTTTTCATAAATTGGCAAATCTTTCAATTGCATTATTGACAGTTTATTCAAGTATCAGCACCGTTTGCCTCTGGGATCTCGACATTACCGACAGAGTTGTGCCAAGTAGTGTGTACTATAGATTGGAAAAATGCTCTTCCAAGTGTTAGGCCTTTTTAAATGCTAATGTGATTGGTTTCTTTAAAATGGGTGAACTGAGCGCACCCATAGGAATTTTATTTCCAATCAGTACCATGCAATTGGAAATCTTATTTAAACAATCTGGACCTTTTTTCTCCAGACTTTTAAAGCAAACATTAGGAATGCAGACAAAATTTCTTAGACCGGATAAGCTTAACAGGAGAGTGGAGAGGGATTCCTTAAATGTGACACAAGAACGGCACTGAGGCACTGTAAAGCGACTATTCGTGCAAGTGGAAGCCACCCTTGGAACTGCCAGTCGTTTTACTCACACAGTGCAAGAATTCTTTGAATTCAGGGTTACCTATGGAACCAATTTACAATTTGTTTTTAGGGGTATGTTATGGTTTCTTTTTGAAGAAGCCGTATCTTTTGACAAAATTTCGTTACTTTTCATAAAATCATGCTTAGGGAAGGTGGACGCATATAACATAATAAAGTTAGTTTTGAAAATGAAGTGTATCATTTAGAAAAGAAAAAAATAAAGTTTTGATACCTAACATTTTTGCCCAGTATATTAATATGACCCGAATAGGTATTGGCGTATTTTCAAAACTGTACTTAAACGTAGGCGCTAAGTCCATTACCATATATATATCGGATAAAATTTAAAAAAAAAAAGCATATGATAAGGAATTGTACCTGATCCCTTGACTTCAATTATGAAAGTTCATGTATGAGTAAAGCTTACGATTTAAGACTAGTAATAACTTTCGTTTAATCGGTATTTTGTGACATTTACTGTGTTGTTTTACATGTTTTTTATACATGTATTTCGAAAAAATGGCACGGATTTTAATCTTTAATAGTAGATTTCACGACTCGTCGCACAAAATCAACCTACATGTATCATGAGTAATAGACTTGTATTCTATACTATAAGATATTCAACATGGCACACAAGTATTCTCACGGAGCGCAGAGCGACCGAGTAATAAATCCGTGGTATTTAGTTATTTTCCAACCTTGGGTCTATCACCACAACAGAGTTTGTAGAGTTTTATTAGTCAAACAGGGTTAGTGAAACAGTTATCTATAACATCGTTTTGGTTGGACGTTCACGTTCACCAGTGTTACAACTTACGAAAATCCAGTCAGGCTCTAAAAGCTTTTCAGAAAAAATAGTGATCACTACGGTTCAATTTACTCTTTTTTTTTCAAAAAATGTATCGGTCTGACAACTGTGCATTTTGAAGATGGCGTTAAACAAGTATTCTGAATAATTTGTAGATAGCTCAAAGGTATCTTTTAAATGCATAATCATATGTAATTCTGAAGGCGGGCGAACGTTACGCTCGCGTAGGTCTACTTTTCTTGCCCAGTGAGTAATTTGCCCTTTGTTTCTCCATGGAGTTCACTAATGAAAACTTGGTGAATGGAATACTGGAATGGTACGCCCCCGCCCCCTGGTACTATGTGTAGGGTATGTAAAGCGGTGAATAGTTCATGGAAATACCGGAATACACACTTATACCGATACAACGCCTACAGAAAATGTAAGTAGTTAAGTCGTGTGATACAGGTTTATACAACGGTGTTTAACATATCTACAACACGCGCCAGTCAATCTCAAGGCGAATGTCTGCAATTTTTGCACGTGGCTATATGACCCAATAGCTTTAATTACATCCGGCAAAGTGCCGACAGCGATCAAAACTTGCAATTATAGGGCTATTGTTGTCGATCGACGAAATATGGTGCAAAATGAATAAGTGAAAATATGATTTATAATGTGTCTCTCTCCGATGTGTATCATAAGCCAAAGAAAGAGCGTACTTTAGATTCGGGATGAGGGGAGGGGATTCCATCCAGATTGTAAAAATTCGGAGCCCTAAATGGTATCCCGATCAAACGACTAGTTGAGGCTGCGAGGCTGTCGCTCCCTCCCTCCCACTCTCTCTCTCTCTCTCTACCTTCTCTACAAAATATTCTTCTGTAATGAAATATTCTAGATCGATTTGGACATGCAAAAAAGTTGGGAATTAGCGTGTTGGTTCGAGTCATTGTTTTTTACATATATGTACAATTTCTTCTTTTTTTTCGCAACGGATGAATGAGTCACTCAAGTATGCCATCGCAAACGTCCATCATCAGTACTTTCAGTGCTTTGATTAATGTTGGTTGTAAAATTTTATGCATTAGAGAAAAGCGAATGATAGATTGTGTACGTAGTGTAAATAAGGGGGAATCATTTCTTAAGGTACGACAATTTTTATGGTCAATCAGTGATGGACGGTTATGTTATGTGCTTTAATCCGAGCACGTTAAAGAACCATAGTGGATCTCAGCAGCAGTTTCGTCATGTATTCTTGCACTATCTCTCGTAACAACTTCTGGGTGCGTCGCTCATTTGGGCATATGCTACGCTAGCGACGACAAATAAACGTAAATAAACAAATAAAAATAGCCCCAGCAAGAAACAGCCCATTTTAATGGGAATCTTACTACAGGAATGACGACTCTGACCATAACTTCGAATCCCGTTTCGTATTAGCTACGTCCCTTTCGTGACTGTTAAATAATTAAGGATAGTTGCATAAGCGACAACGCGACTCGAAGAATACATTTTCAAGTTGAAATAAATGTACATTTTTAGAATTTTGAATACTTTTTGAACAGTTAAGGACGCATAACTCAGCGTGATGAAAACATATTTTCTTAAAATCTTGTACAGGATGAAACGAGCTTTCAAGTCAAAATGGACAATCCCAGTGTTGGATGGACTGCTTTCTTTATTCAGGTTAGTACAGAGCTAATTTTATTAAACGTAACTTATTTTTCAGCAAATGAACAACAAGTTCTTCTCGTCCATCGTGTCCTCATATGATTGAATTTTGAGTATCTAAGTATGGGAAAGAAAGGCACTATTATTATGAAAGCCGTATAGCCTGACAGGACAATGAGTACTACTGAAGGACGAGCAATGTGACAGCCTCCGCAAAATTTGAAAAAAAAGGGTCTGAGGATTACTGTTATTATTGTTCACAAGAAGCAGCCAGGTTTAAAGGTTCATAAATCATAAAAAGGATTCCGAGTTCCCAAATGTGACTTCTTCGATGGCGTAGTAGTTAAGGCACTGGACTCGTTACCCCAGTTAACAAAGATGTAGAATTTGGTAGCAGTGCTTTTAATTCGATGCCCCTTTCTCTCACTTTCACGGTCGTAATTCATCTGGATTTGAGTGGACGAGTCGACTAATTCTAAGCTTTCGAGGCAAGATCGAACGTTTAAAAAGTAGTTTGATGTAGTTGTGCTACAACATTTCGATGGGATTCAGTCAGTTTAAAAAGGAATTTCCGCCGAGAAAAAATGTTATTATAAAGTCATGTCCTTTTCAAAACAGTGCTCGAAATTTCAGAAACATTACTGGAGAATTTTCCTAGGAACCTGTATAAGTAGAATTCGCTATTGTAACTCGTCGATTGCATACAACTGTATTGTAATCACAAGTCACAAAAACATATTCTACTTTTAGTTACCCTAAGTGTATCCTGTTGTTCGTTACCTATAGGTGACTAACAAGCTGTGCTCTACTTTGATGTTATAACGTGCAACTTTCAAATTTGTAAAATATTCGATGATATTCGAGGGCTCAAGAATACATAAAGGGATGAAAAATCTATACCACAGAAAAATGCAAATTTGAATCTGATCAGTCATTTAACCAGTTGCATATCATTTTAAACAAGAGTGCCGTTGATACATAATATGCCGCAAAAATAATTATCATTAAAATGAAAGCCCCCTCTACTGTGATGGAACATCATTATATTGAAAGATGGAATTATGCTCCTGTACACAAAATGATGAATAACCTTTGAAAGTATCAACCAAATCAATCCTTAAATGGAGAGTTGTTAATTTCATCTCAAATGTTCAATTTGTATTATAAGAAAATTTACAATAAGGCCACCTTTTCCATAAAGGAAGAGTTGTGTTCACAAGAAATTTGACATGAAGACCTCTTTTTCCATGATGCGGTTGAAAATAATATAATCGCAACAACATGCACAAATTCAGGTAAAAATGAACATTTCGTGAACATTTCCTTAAAATCAGTTCATAAATAAAGGAGGAGTTGCGTTCAAAAGAACATTACAAGAAGGTCCCTTTTTCCACGATGCAGCTGAAACTCACCAAACCACGACTAACTGGGCAAGTTAAGGTGACTAGGAACAGTTTGTGAAAGATTCATCCGAATCGGTCCATTAATTAAGGAGGAGTTGCATTCACAAGGATTTTCACAAGAAATCTTTTTCCATGACGCAGCTGAAATTAACCAAATTGCGAGAATATGCGCAAGGTCAGTTGACATGGAATATATTGTGAACGTTTCATTCAAAGCGGTCCATAAATGGAGGAGGAGTTGTGCTCAAATGATTTTTTTTACATGAAGGCTCCTTTTTCCATGACGCGGTTGAAAATCACCGGACCGCGACTATATTCGCAAGGTCGGCTGACTAGGAATATATTGTGAAAGTTTCATCCAAATCGGTCCAAGAATGGAGGAGGAGTTGCGTTCTTAAAGGATATTCGCATGAATGCCCCTTTTCAATGAGGTGACTAAAATACACTGAACCGCGACAAAATGCGTTAGATTAGGTGACAAGGAACAGTTCGTGAAAGTTTCATCCAGATCGGTCCATAAAGGAAGCAGGAATTGCGTTCATAAGATTGTGACGCGCGGAAGTACTTGCGTACGTACCTACGTACTAACTTTGAGACGGGCGGACGCATAGACGGAGAAGATGATACCAATATACGACCACCTATGGCGGCGTATGTAAATATTACCAAAAAAGTACAACATGCAATGATATGTTATACATAGGCGTTGGCTAAGTTTTAAGAATGTAGGATAGGACTTAACAACATGAAAATAATTTCGTATTGAGAAGAATCTTCATTATTAGGAAACGTTACCATAGAAATTAACGCATTCCATTTAGGTCTTGTCTTTTTCCATTCGATCAAGAAAGAGCGTCACCCAAGGTTTTTTAACTACCCAACAAGCTTTTGTTGACATGTGACATTTATCGGGAAATGTGCCGTCTTTACTTAAAAAAAAAGTAGTTCGCAAAATTTCAGCAAAAATCAAATGCAAGTAACGCTTTTTATGAGACATTTGTTTGTTTGAATTACTTTACTAAATATTTATACTGATTAAAGAAGAAAAAATCAGAAAAAAAACTTCCCACAGTCCTAACGTTCTTAAACAAAAAAATTAGTTGTCTCGGGAATCGAACCCGGGCCGTTAGCATGGGAGGCAACCATGTCAACAACTTGGCAACCGGGTCTGTTCATTCAAATCGTTATTTATTACTATATACCTTAAAATACGATCCAATACTTAGCTTTGATTGGGTTACTTTTCCTAGATCTATAGTTACATCGGGCTAGCAGAGAATTTTTGTCACTCGATTTTTGCTGTATTTACGCGAAGAGTGACAATGAAAACGTATTCAAATTAAAATTTACATCACTAAGTATAGAAAAAACAATTCACATAAGCTAACAATATCTGAGACATACAAAAAATGACGTAAATATTTTCGAAGCGAGGCCTACAAAGTAATTCGTCACAACTCGACTGATTCCGTAACCTACATCTACCAACGCGAACATAGATAGACTCGCCCAAATACGAGTCAAATGATTAATATTTTTGCTCATAAATAAATTAAAAAAAGAAATGAAAAAATAATTAAGTAAAGCTGATAAGTGTCTATGAACACGAAATATCACTACCTTCCCCGAATGACTGTAGTAACGGATATCCCTAAAACCTGTAACCCCTAAACCTGGGAAAATCAATTTGGACTTAATAATAGCTCTAAGAATAACCATTTGTATTATACTAAGGTATTAAACGAATTTGTGTTTTTAAGTTGGAATGCGGAGCAATTCCAACTTAGATTTAACAAAACCGCAAAATGAACACAAGATAATTTCATTTCGGGTTTTTTGAGAACACATATCACGTGAACAGGATGTGATTACACTTCGGCCTATTTTGTATATCTCAACTTAACAAAGGCATACAGTTTATTTCATCAAAAAGTAATGATGCTGTACAATTACACAACTATCACTTCATGTATATTATTAACACGCTAATTTTATGTTTTAAACGATATTTATTGAAAGTTGCGTACGAATATATCAGTACTACATGTTTGCATTACTATATTTGGAAATCATGTGATAAGTCAAGTCCGATAAGGTCAGCAATTGACAATAGCACTAGCCAATCACGTGATTAGCTTATTTGGTAATGTCGCGATCTGTTTTCTCAGTATTGTGGCAATAGCGCAGACCAATCACGTGATCTGCTTATTTGGTAAGGTCGCGACATGTTTTTCGTAGAATTATGTTATAGCTTCTTTTAAAGGTATAGTTTCTCTTTCTGAACGACCTTATTACACATTTAACTTTTGACTATCTACATGAATGTGTCATTGTAAAAACCTAATACTCATCCAATAAAACCCTTGCCACCGCATCTTTAATATCTTTTCCCAATTGCATTCCATCACCAAGCCAATTTGCCATTTGAAGCAAACCAACTAGTTCAACTTGTTTTCTTCTCATTCTTACACATCAACACGTTTAAGAGCACCATCATACAGTTAGTTACACCGTGAAATTGACATTCATCTCAATAAAAAAAATTCTTCATCGCTCAATCAGCGCTCCATTCATTCATTCCAAACACGCACTCAAACCATTCAAAAACGCTCACAGTTATTTAAAAAAAATAAGATCAACATGTACATTCAAAATGAATTTAGCAAGAACCAAATTGCGATTTCACTGACATAATTGAAATTTAAAGCGTCTGATTGGTTCTTGACGAAATAGAAAGCTATTGATTGAACGTTTATGCATATTTTATATAGGTTTTATATATCGCTATTTTTGTTCATCCTGAACAAAATAAGCGACATTGGATTCCCTCCCTTTAATTTCACTCAAAACTCACTCTGCTCACTCATTCAACATCATGCCTAAATCATTCCAAAATCGCTCACCTTATCAATTTCACGATGTTATTAACTCTAACCCCAACTCAGAAATAGAGGTGCATATATTGATTTCATCATGTCTGTCTCTCAGTCCATTGACCTTTTGCTTTCCGCTAGATAAACGGAGAAGCAATTGACCTACAATAACGAAACTTTACACAAATATTGCCCATGACCCAAAGAAAAGTCCTATTGTTTCGGGGTCATACATGTGACGGTCATCAGTAAATTTTAACAGTTAACAGTTTCCACTCTAACTGAACAACCATTTTGACCCAAATCATAAAACTTGACCCAAATGTTGTCAATAACCCGAGAAAGTGCCCAATTTTGGAGTAACAAAGGTCGAAATGACAATTGAACTTCGTCCAAAAATTTCAACTCATGAAGTGAAAGACTTCCCTGCGAAAATATTGATTGATTGATTGAATGGAGTTTTACGCCGCTTTCAACATTATTTCAGTTATATCACGGCGGCTGGAGCACCTAACAATGGTTTCCTGGTATATCACTCACCAGTACAACCACCACATCCTTTCCTAGCCTCCAGCTGCTATATCACATAGGTCTACGATTATCAACCCATTGGTGAGAGACAAATAGTCGGAAAGAATGAGTGCCGCCCCCTGCGAAAATAGCTTTTCATCATGGACAAATCAATAGTTGAGGTCAACTGTGCGACACTTCTAATAAAAATGTAATTGATAACTCAAATGGAACAGAATTCATTCGAAAAATAATATAAAAACTATTTTGAGTGTATAAATGTTCGCCTGTGCGTCCATCAGTCGGCTGTATGGTCCGTATCATTTTTTTCCTTTTGGCTCATCTGAGCACAACGTGCAAAGGGAAGCTTTTAGGATCACCCTGACCCCGTCGTCCGTCGTCAACTTTCTTAAAACTTATTCTTCTCCGAAACCGCTGGGCCAATTTCAATGAAATTTTGCCAGAATGTTCCCTGGGTGACCCTGTTCAAAATTGTCGCTATATTCTAATTGGCCAAAAAATATGGTTATGGCAGGGCGGGGCTTATTTTGAGCCCCAAATCTTTGAACGACATCTCCTCCTGAACCACTGGGCAGATTTCAATGAAACTTTACAAGAATGTTCCTTTGATGACCTTCTTCAAATATTGTCGGCAAAATTTTCATTGGCCCATAAATATCGGCTTGGCAGGGTAGGGTTAGTTTTGAGTCTCCTCTGTAATGAATGGGTTGGCAGGTTCTATTATGACTGCTCATAATTCGAATAATGTCTCCTCTTCAACAATTAGGCAAATTTGAATGAATCTTTAAAGGTTTCTTGGATAAGATCCATTGGACCAATCGAATTCAGGTGAACGGTTTAGGGCCATTCTAGCCCTTTTGTTATCATTTTTCTTTCATAAGATTCATGCCTGTATAGCGATTCAGGGGTTTAAGCCAAAAGGGGTTTAAGTCAAAAGACGAGACGTATTTTGTGATCACCTGTGGTGGGCGGGATGCGTCAACTTCGCTAGTAGCTTGAGGTCACCGTCTCTCGATCGCATTCCAACTTATCAGTACTTTCAGTACTTTGATTAGAATAAGTAACGACATTTCTCAAACTGTTTTGCTAACGGTTTACATCTTGAAAACAATGATTCGATCTGCACTGTTTTCAAGATGTAAACCGTTAGCAAAACAGTTTGAGAAATGTTGCCCAACTTAGTGAGTGTACTAGCGTGCGAAGCTGAGTTCAATTTCAAAACGTTCCAAAACAAGATTCAAGTAATGTTGAAAATGAATATCGTACGATTCGTAACACGTATTTTCTCAGAAATGAAAATCCTTCTATATAGGATATTTTGTCCCCGAATGCTTAATCCTTTACACCGCCTCACTAAATGACGAAATATAAAAGAAAGCTTGATAACAATAAAATTTGCTCCTCCCCTTTTTGTTTAAGGCGATTTGATTGAAAAGTGTATGACGCAATAAAATTGACTGACATCATTGATTGACGCACAACTCAGTGGAGCTAGAGTTATTGGGCGAAAAATTGAAGTCGATCGGTAAAACAGTTACACATGTAGTTCATTTTCTGATAATTAACGCGTATTACCGATCGCCCTATTTTTTCCGCCAATGAAAGGCCGCTATTTCGTTTAAAATTCAAAAAATATATCCCATAACCTGACGATCTGCTCGAATAAGTGAGCTATGTGAATTGCGGTCATTATGGGCGTGGAATACATTCAAAACCAGACTGTGACGTCATAATTTTGTCTGATAAAATGTCTCGAAAGACTCTTAACTAAGATCGAAAATTTATAAAATAAAAGTTGTCTTTTAATGTTCTTTTGAAGTAATTAATCCTTATACAAATTTGTTCATTAAAAGGAGGAGAAATTCTTGAATAATTTGTCTGCATGTTAATCAATAGAAGAATTAGGCTGATATATAACTGCTTCTGATTATGAAATATTAATCTATATGAATATAGCAGTAAGAATGAGATTAACCAGTTTGCTTGAAACAAAGCTTTCTGTTCTCCCTATTACATTTTTAAAATGAGGTAAAAAGAAAAGACGACAGGGTTGAAACACCTAAAATCTCAATTCCTTTTTTAAAATGAATACTTTGGATCTTTGAACGAAAAATACTTTGGATCCTTTTAAATTTAACATTTCCACATTTAAATTTAGTAATTCTCCAAAGTTCCCATTTTTAAGAAAAAATGCAATCAAATGTTCTGTAGAGGATCGAGATTTAAGGACCATTTACGACGAGTCATGTGAAAGGTTGCCATAGAAAGGGAAACAGAGTGGATTTAAGAAAAAGAAAACGACTTTTGACATCTATATCAAACGTAAGCACTTGGAAAGGTGCATGTAGGGAAAATAGTTGTAGAACAATTTACAATAGGCATACTTATATAGTTCTAAGGATACAAATATTTGCAAAAACAAAGCGATTCGAAGTATGATAGACCTTTCAAGGCTGACCAATATCGAAAGTTTGTGTGATTCGTTTAACTTTGACGTAGTATCGGTGGGGAACCAAAACTTGGTAACTCCAGCTCTTCAATACGTTATTTATGTTGCTTGTTGCAAACATTATATTATTGACCACAAATATGCGGTGGTTTTGTTTGTAATGGGTTCGACGACGCTTTCAACAATCTTTCAGCTATATCGCAGGGGCTGTTGCACCTAGCAATTGATTCCTGGTATTTCCAACAGCAGTACTCCCCCGAACTGCTATTCCACAACTACGATTACCACCCCATCGGTGGAAGAAAAATAGTCGCTAAAGGATGAGTGCCGCCGTCGGGGATTCGAATGCAGGACCTTTTGTTTAAAAGTCCGCCGCGCTGCCAACTGCGCGGCTGAATATGCCGAGATAGATAAATTTTTCTACAAATACAAAATCCATAAAAAAGATGATGTCATCAAAAAGCTTACTAAATAGAAATCAAAATCCATTAGTTGCAACCACGTGATTTGTTCACCGAACGTTTTCAACTGATCTTGTCTCGCCGAATGATGAAATATTTACAGGAACCCGATGGTGATTAAATTCGCTCCTCCCACTTTTTGTTTACTTCGATTTGATTGAAGAATATATGACGCAACAAAAATGAATGACATCATTGATTGACATGCAACTCATTTGACCTAGCATTATTCGACGAAAAAATAAGTCGATCGGTAAAACAGTTATAGTTTATTTCTGACAATTTACGCGTATAACCTTGCGCTCCGCTAACGCTCCGCTTAGGTTATATCGCGTAAATTCTCAGAAATGAACTATAACTATTACTAACCTTGCGCCCCGCTTAGGTTATATCGCGTAAATTGCCAAAAATGAACTATAACTATTACTTATTGAACGGTATTGGGCGGAGTTTGCGGTCACGGAAATTTGGTGGTTAATTTGTTTCATTCATTGGGTAACTTATTGGGTCAATATGGAAATAAATCAAGATAATTTAAATGAATTCCTGTCCTTTCATTAGCTAAGAGTTATCTGTAAGACGTCACTATGGATGATGTCAGGCATATATATAATAGTACGTCAGACACATCAAGAAAACATTGATGTGTGATTTAGTACTAAATTTTGCCCCGATGCGTAAATGCATATTTAATTAGTGAGAATTTTTTAATAGACCTTCGAATACAGGTAACATGTGCAAAAAGATTTATAAAGGTATGGAGAAACTTAAGCCAATTTGAATATTTTTTTAAATAGGCGGGACTAAACATTACGTTTATCATAATTTACATTTTGTTTAAGCAATCCTATGCAAGTCACATTTAAGTTGTCATTTGTAAAATCCGAATTCATTTGAATTTACAGGTAACTTTTCCCGGCCTTGACGACTCTGTGCTCGAGTTCACCACACAAACGATGATCATACCAGATACCTACCCGTTCTCAGATTGTCATGGGCAACAGTGTCTAGGAACCCTCGTTTAAACTTAATCGTTTATATCGAAATCTGCATTGTTTACTGAGACGGTTATCTACATTTACCGATCCCCCTATTTTTCAGTCAATTAAAGACCGCTGTTTCACTTGAAATTTATTAAAAAATATATCGCATAACCTATTGAACTGCTCAAGGAAGTGTGACTTTACGTCATTATAGGCGAGGACTTCAAAACAACCAGACGGTGACGTCATATCTTGTCTGGTGAACGGTCTCGAAGACCCTGAAAACGTTTATACAATGAACCATTTCTGTTGTGTTTTCAACAATCCTTCAGTGTATTCAAAACATGTCAAACAACATAGGGAGGGGGGGGGGGGCTGGTCATAACTGCTACAATGATTTAAATTACAAGTTAAGTGGACCAAAAAGGAGTGGTTGAAATGATCTAGAGTATAACTACTTGTGTTAATCTGAATACGTTTTATAAAGTTTTCTGCATCCCTTCCATTACCTTTTTGGACTTTATTCATAACGGGTTACGCAAAAAATTGCCATCCATGGAGAATCCGACACCGTCACCGTGAATTTAGATTTAGGGATAAATGGATATGAAAGGTATATATGCAAAGTAAAATAATCGGAGTAAGACTACAAATTTTGACATTCACACTGGGTGGGAACTGACCCCGGATTATGCATCTAAAAATGGCTGCGGTGACGTAACGATGTTAAACAAGTGAAACTATTTTCTAATTTTCTATAAATGAGTAATGTAATCAGACCAGGTAAGCCAAGCATAAATTGCATATTGTGTCTACAATTTAGATAACACAGGGGTGCAGGTCAAAACGGCCCAAAGTCCAAACGGCCCAGAGTCAAAACGGCCCCTATTTTGGTCAAAACGGCCCAAAGCAAATTTTTCATTTGGTCAAAACGGCCCAAAGCAAATTTTTCATTTGGTCAAAACGGCCCAAATACAAACATCACAACAAATATAGAATAATCGAAAATAATGTGTTCAATTATATTAAAAAACGATTCTTTATTTTATATCAAGATTTTTTTATTATAGTCTATATTTCAAATTCAGTTAAATAAATTATACACCGACGTTGCTTTTTGTTTCAGTTATCACCAATTGACTTTTTTCTCATGTTCTATTTTATTTCTACGGTTTACTTTAACAAGAGGGCCTGTATCGCTCCACTGGCTTTAAAATCTTAAGACTTTCATTAAATAAAGCTTACTTTAAATGAATACATTAACACTCTGAAATCTCCTAAGACCTATTTAATAATGATTAACTGGTTCTGGTCCATATTGCACCAAAATACACAATCAAAATGAACCTGCAACCCTTTACTCATTTTATTTAAACATAAGGTTCAGAAGATGTCGTTCAAAGATTTCGGGCTCAAAATAGGCCCCGCCTGCCACACCCATATTAATGGACCAATCAAAATTTCTTGAACAATTTAAGTAAATAGTCACCAAAGAAACATTCTGGTAGAGTTTCATTGAAATTGGCTGAGTGGTTCCAGAGGAGATATCGTTCAAATATTTTGGCCTCAAAATAAGCCACACCCTGCCACATCCAAATTTATGGGCCAATCAAAATTTAGCAAATTAATTGTTGAAAAGAGACACTCAAGGAACATTCTGGTAAAGTTGCATTGAAATCAGCCAAGTGGTTCACGAGAAAATGTCATTCGAAAATTTCGGGCTCAAAATAGGCACTGCCCCACCAAGCCCATATTTATGGACCAATCAAAATTTCTTGAACAATTTAAGTAAATGGTCAACCAAGGAACATTCTGTTAAAGTTTCATTCGAATCGGCCCAGTGGTTCAGGAGGAGATGTCGTTCAAAGATTTCGGGCTCAAAATAAGCCCCGCCCTGCCACGCCCATATTTTTAGGCCAATCAAAATTTCTTGAACAATTTAAGTAAATGGTCACCCAAGGAACATCCATGCAAAATTTCATTGAAATGGGCCCAATGGTTTGGGAGAAGATTTTTAAAGATTTCAAAGTGAAAAAATGCCACGCCCTGCCACGCCCATATTTGGGGGCCAATCAAAATTCTTTGAACAATTTAAGAAGAGGGCCACCCAAGGATCATTTCTACCAAGTTTCAATAAAATCCATCATTGGTTTGGGAGGAGAAGATGTTTAAAAAAAAGTTTACGCACGGAAGCACGCACGCACGGACGCACGACGGACACTCCGCCATGACAATATCTCGCTGGCCTTCGGCCGGTGGAGCTTAAAATGATAAAAATAGAAAAATAGGGACCTTGATAAATGAATTTATTGACCCGTCAGTTATTAGCAAGGTTAAAATAATTGTAGATGGATTCACTGAATTCTCATGACATGTTATTTATTGTAAGCTATATTTAAATAAACCTCTTATTTGTTAATAGCTATTGAAAATTATGCCATATATCTATGTAAAGATTTAAACTTTATTGATAAAAAATAACTAATGTTATTTAATGAAGATAATTGTATCAAATATACATAACTTTTTTTCCAAAATTTATCCCCGCGAAGATTTTCAGTTGTATAAGTCCGTCTCAATCAACGTTATGTTGATCCTTTGTTACTTTTGAAACTATCCTTGGAAATATATTTTAAGTGCACTCTTGATTTGACATTTAAAACGACTGTTTTATTGACAAAAATCATAGTTCATTAATTAATCTTTCATAGATTGAATTTGGAGGTTAAGTGTGGTTGCAATTTCACACCCAAACCTTTTACCCAGGAATAAAGTCGTTTATCGGTTTGGCCTTTTTCAATGCCATTTCGCACATTTCTTAATCACTATCACACCTCTATATAAGAATATATAATATTTGCATAGAAGAATACGAATTTATTGTCTTCACGAAAGATATCCTTTTATTAAAAAAAAGTAGTGAGTAAAAAAGGACTTTTGAAAAGAAAGATAAAGTAAATTTTCTCTTTGGGCCGTTTTGACTCACTGTCAATTCTGGTTTGGGCCGTTCTGACCAAATAAACGGGCCGTTTTGACTTTGGGCCGTTTTGACTTTGGCTACACAGTGCACCCCATTCTCAAAGGTTTACAGATGAAATTAAGGATAAACTACCTACATTTTCGAGAAAACCCATACCCCTCGCCCATTTAATCAATCCCAAGACTAAAAGTAAACTATTATTAGGAAAACTGAAATAGCAATCTTTTCAAAGAAAACATCCTGAAAATATTAGCTATGTTCATTAAGATTTGACCAAGTTATGGTCATTTGACGGTGACCTGTGTCATTTATTAGAGTACTGGGGACTTGTTTCTCATCCTTTTTAGTGGACGGGGATTTGCAGAAAAGCGTATAGAGTATTGCACTATAAATGATCTTGTTTTCTTCAAACATTTGCAAGTTTGAGAATGGGTATTGACTGTATGTCTACTAAATGCCACTACATTTTAAAAATACATATCATGCATATGGAGATTTGGTATAGATTCGTTAGATTTTCCAATATTTAGATTTTTTAGCTGCCCAAGAGAGATTGTTTGTTTGTTTGAATGGGTTTTACGCCGCTCTCAACAATCTCGCAGTTATATCGCGGCGGCCGGAGCACCTAACAATAAATTTTCTGGTATATCTTTCATCTGTACTACCATTACACCCTTCCCTAGCCTCCGACTGCTATTTCACATAGGTTTACGATTATCTACCCATTGGTGAAAGACAAAAGTCGGAGAGGATATTTGCCGCCGCCCAAGAGAGCAATCAAGGATTATTCCATTGATAAAAACTGTTTTAGACAATTTGGACTATCTGTGACTAATCATTTATTTCAGTCAGTAATTTGAGGAAATAAAATCGATAGAAAGATGCACAGTAGGTCTAGTTTTAGAGAGAAAAAACTAACTGTTTCAAGGAAGTAAACATGAATCTGTTTAATTTTCCCTTGGCCAAATTGGCCTGATATGTCATATCCGAGGTTATGATTTCGGATCCCGATTAAGTCAATATTCATTTAAAATCTCAGCAGGCTTTCCACAAAGTCTTTTTTATTCAAAATATAAGAAAGTTATAATATTTCTTTTAGTATCAGTAAACCAAACTAACTTCTAAAATCAGCAGAGACCGAGAATGACATACAGAAATTATCAATTTCACAGTTCTTCTCATTTATAAAAAGAATAACATGAATGTGTTAGGCAAGATTCCTTATTTTGCGATAAAACATAATATAATACCAGAAAATAGTGTGTATACACTATCCTATAATGAAACATCTTTTTTTGTGTGTTTCATAACTAAGATTTGTTTCTCTTTTCATATTATTCATATTTCTATGTCATTCAGAAAAAGATTGCACCAAAGAAATATTTGAATTTAGTAGCTATCCTAGGTAATGATTTCTCTGATTGATATAGGAAGGAATTTGTTCAAATAGAAAATTGTAGGGAAGAAGGGGACTTTTTCAAAAAGATTATAAGAAAATATAGGATTTGGATGACAGGCAGAATTAGACAAATCAGTATGAAACATGTCGATTGTTTCACACCAATTATCACATGATTGGTCATATCCTGGCCTCAGAAGATTTTCTGTTTGAATGGGTTGTAATGCCGCTTTCGACAATTTTTCTGTCATATCGCTTCGGTTGGAGCATATGGATTCCTGTATTTCTCGCACTAGTGATACAACTTTATCTTTTCCTAGCCTCCGGCTGCTACTCCACACAAGTTTATTATTATCCTTCCCCTTGAGGTCGGCTTCAGTAGAAGAAAGAAGCGGGTCTCTAAATTGAGATATTGTGCTTGTCGAGACCTATTTAAAAGGTAGTCAAGGACAGTGATTGTTACCTAGCTGCAAAATATCTGAATTGTAGTTGAAATTTGCATGCCAACTTACAACAGGTACTCTTCGTTTTGTGAATGAGTGTATCTGCCAGTCTGCTTGTTTTACCAACTAAGTACAGGCCATACAATCTATGTTTATGAATGGATTTCAATCGATTTCATATAATACGCAGATGTGATATTTGTTACAATGTTCTGATAGAGTCAAGGAAAAAGTATTTGTCTATACGTTTTACAGACACATACTATGTTTTTGCACCAAGACCTACAAATGTAGAATGAAGAAGAGGGGTATATGTTTTTCATCGTACACGCCAAGTTGTTGGGTAAATTTTCTAAAAGAGCAGGGAATTTGAGTATGTTTTATCATAGTAAACAAAAATTATGGTGTTCAAGAGTCTTATAAATATTCTGATAAGTGCTATAAGATACAAGGATAAAAGGAATTTGGCTTTTAGTTACCTGTGCTTATGATATTGGTGGTTAAAAATGGCGGATTTCGGGAAAATTTGGAGCAATATCCGGGGTCAGTTCCCATCCAGTTAATCAAGATATTCTATCGAAAAGTTGCCTTGAAGTATTTAAAACCTGTACAAGCTGACTAGATTTAAATATAAATGTGACCACTTAAATGGTAACGTTTCAATTGGTTACCAAATTACCCGCGTTCAAGATAAAAACGTACGTGAAAATGTGATCCGCTTTTAAACGCGTACTAATGAACAGTTAAAATTTATTATAACCCCGACCTACCCGAAGAGGGGCTATATTCGTTTGGTGTCTGTCTATCCATCCGTCCATCCGGAAACTTCATTAAAATACTGCTTAGCACCCAAGGAAATTCTTTTTTTTGTTTTTGGTCCAAATAGATCAAAGGTCAAGGTCTCAGTCAGCCTTTGGTCAATTTTCGTTGCCGGATTCTAATTCCAGAACCAAGCGACGTAGAATCATGAAACTTCAATAGCGCTTATGCTTGAAATAGCGCTGGTGGGGGAATTATTCCGCTTTGCGACAGTTCTAGTTTTCATCCGAAAGTGTATTTGTATCCTGAACACAGAACTGTTAATTACGGTTTTCAGAACGTCATTATAGTTCCCAAATGAAGTACAAACTGCAAGCACTATTGAAGCACTATTGAAAAAATACCAAGCAGTGCATAACATATCTCACAAACAAAACCCACGTAAATGATGGGCATATCGTACGCGAATAACTTGCTAAATAGAAATAAAATCCATAATTATAGCTGCAGCCACTAGGTTTTATTTGTCCAAGGGGATCCAAGGGTGAAAAATCTATTGAAGCCGAATGGCGAAATATTTAAGCAAGCTCGTGCTCCTTTTTTTGTTTACGGCGATTTAATAGAAAAATATGTTTGACATCATTGATTGACCCTCAACTCAATGGAGCTAGAGTTATTGGGTGAGAAATTAGGTCGATCGGTAAAACATATATATATTCAATTCTAGTCTTGTCAAAGATCAGTTTGCCTCAATAAAAATCTAATGACCAATCCTATACTCGTATATCTCAACTGAAGCTTATATTTAAGCTGTGCCACCAGCATGTCTTGCAGTTTAAATAAAGATTTGGTAACACCGTTTTGATCACCTGAGCACATCATGAGCTTTTGTGATCATTGGATGTCCGTTGTCCGAAATGGGGAGGATCCGTGCCATATCACGGGAAAGGGGCCTAAAAGACTAATTTCTTGTATACACTCTAGAGGCCACAAACATTGTCAAAAAACCATGAAACTTGGTGAGAATGTGTGTCAGGTCACAAGGACGAACTCTATTGAAAATGGGAAGGATCCATGCCATATTACAGGAAAAGGGGCCTTGATAAGAATGTTTTTGTTTACACTATAGTGGCTACAAATATATACCAATCATCATGAAACTTGGTCAGACTGTTCTTCATGTAACAAGGATGAACCCTTTTGAAAATGGGAAGGATGCATGCCATATCACGGGAAAAAGGGCCAAAATGACAATTTTGTTTATAGTATATAGAGGCCACAAATATGGTCCACTCTTCATGAAACTTGGTCAGAATGGTTTTCAGGTCTCAAGGATGAACCCCTTTGAAATTTCGGAGATCCGTGCCTTATCACAGGAAAAGGGGCCTTAATGACACTTTTCTTATTTACTCCATAGAGGCCACAAAAAAGGTCCAATCATCATGTACTTGGTCAGAATGTTAGTCAGGTCAGAAGGATCCCTACTGAAATAGGAAGGAACTATGCCTTATCACAGGAAAGGAGGTCTTAATGACAATTTTCTTGTTTTTACACTCTAGAGGCTACAAATATGGTAAAATCTTCACGAAACTAAGTCAGAATATTTGGCAGGTCACAAGGATGAAGCCTTTTGAAAATGGGAAGGATGCATGCCATATTACGGGAGAAGGGGACTTAATGTCAATTTCCTTATTTACACTTTAAAGGCCACAGATATGATCCTATCTTCTTGTTCAGCATGCGTTTCTGGTCAAAAGGATGAACCCTATTGAGAATGGGAAGTATCTATGCCATATCATGGGAAAAAGGGGCCTTAATCACAATTTTCTTGTTTACACTGTAACAAATCATAAATTAGCAATTATGACTTTTTGCCGGAAAATCTGAAAATTATCAATTGTGACAAAGAAACGAAAGTGAGAGATAAGGGACCTTCAGTTAAAGTGGTTCGTTTTCAAATCTTTCTGCATTTTACCAGAAGGAAGATTAAATTGTCAATTTCTCCTTAATTCATTTATGACATGTTTCACAGAGGGATAACATCATTTGAACTGGTTTAATCTCGCAGATGAATCTTTTCATTGCATTCAGAATCAATATTGATGACATTGCTGTCTGTAGGCAACATCTTGTCCGCATGAAACTTGAGCTTGAAATTTGAACTAGGGTCACCAACATTGACACAGACATTCATGTCCAGGGCAATAGAATCCCTCACCTATATACTATTAGAACTCCGACAATGGTCAAGTTCACTGTGATCATTACTTTTATAATGGAAAGGAGAGTACAAAGTTCGGTTGATTATTGGAAACAGAATCGAGCTGTGGTCATAAAAAAGATACAAATATTGATTCCAACTTTAAGATCCCTTTTCAATGTTGAAGACATCAAAGTTGAAGGTCACTGGATGATCTTGAATTGTTTGATAAATATGTATAGGCAAAGTCCATAAAGTTGGAAATAATATGGTAAAAAGTTGTTTACGGATGATATCTCGAGACAGAATTGAGAGAGGACCAACAAATATGGCAGAGTAATTGATCACGAAGTTCAGATAATCCCTATCGCTTTTTAGATCACAATGTGATCTTGACCTATGTGGTATACAAGATAAAGTACATTTGTGTTGTCTCGATATTAAATAGAGGCACAGTTAAGCTTGGGTCCTCAAATTGGCGAATGATTTCAACTTCTTGTGCGAATGTCCCTGTTTTTAAAGATCAGTGTGTTCAAGGTTAGCCTCTTTTTGTGACCTTGAGTTGTATGATTTATGGGTTAAACAATTTGAGAGAAAATTAAGCTAGTTCCACAAGAATTTTGGACCAACATTTATATCCCTGTTGATTTTGATACCACGCTGTTAAAGGTCGAAATCACTTTTTTTTTGTTGTTGTTTTTTTTATATATTTTATTCAACCAAGTTTACATTATCATATTATTTTGGATGTCTATATCTACATTTTATAATATGTCACTTGTTTTATTTGGTTTGTTTGAACCGCGATATTGTGACCTTTGGAAAAAAATGGTCTTAAATCCGAATCAGTAATATTCAAAGTAATATTTTTGTTTTTGTTTTTTATCTTAAACAGAAAAGTCCCCCAAAGTGATTGAAAGATGTTCTTGTTTAGAATAACCGATATTTCGAAAGCGTTAATTTGGCGCGTTCTTTTAGAACGTCATAGTCCCAATTTGGTCATTTATTTTTATTTGTTTATTTATTTTTTGTAAGCAAGTGACATATTATATTTGACGAATTATATATAAACATAATATCATATAGACAAACAGTTCATATTTGATAACCCATTTACATTTTTAAAAGTTGATTTAAAGATGAAAGAATACTCTAATTAAACGTTTTAGTAAAGAGGAAAAAGTCAATTTAAACGATTCTTTTTCGTATATTTATTTTCGATTATTCGGTATATTAAACATAACGTCGATTCTAAGCTGAAACTCTGCAACTACACCCTAAATCAAGCCATAGTTACAAGCTTCCGAACAAATACGACGATATGTTTATCTATTTCTTTTTATGTAGATCGATGACAGATATTATTGCGTAAAATAAATATGTGAATTGTAGAACTTATATTGCTAACGCTATTTTAAAAAACCTTACAACTACAGCGTTTGTATTTACAAGATTCTAGAACAATCGTTATCCATTATCCATTCATTGCTTTGTATATGAACTGTTAATTATCAACATTAATCTATACTGATGAACAAAAAGGTTTCAGTTTGTGTTTTCGGTAAAATGGCAACTGTAGATGGGTTATCAACTTTCAATGTGGAAGAATAAAATATATCATTTAAACATATAAACAACATAAACAGTATAAAATAACAAAAAAATGGTTTTAACGGTGTAAGTAGAAAGAAAAAAGGAAAGATATATGTGAAGATGTTACTACAGAAAGTAAGTACATCACTTCTTTTACATCATAAGGTGTTCTTGGTGTTTGTTACTAACATTATGTATTTAGCGTAGGTCAGTTTAGATGTTTGAAGACTTCTTATTCTTTTTTCTTTGTCTTAATTACTGACTCGAGTGATGCTTTTGACAATTGCCCAATATTTTTCAAAGTTTTTGTTAGTTTTTGTTTGAATATTTATTTCGTATGACAGTTTTATATTTTTAGTAAATCCTCGTATGGATGGTTTTATTTGTTTCATTTTACACGTATAAATGTATCTCTTAAAGTACAGGCATATTAAGTCTATATCTAGTTTCGTATTTGTACCAAATAGAATATTAAAGCTATTTAAATCAAAATTTCCATGGATAGTTTGTATTTGTCGTTGAATGTATTCTATTAATGGTTTTACATTTTCACATCCTTAAATAGGTGGATTAGTGTTTCATCGTCTTTATTACAAAAAAAGCATTGTTTACTTTCTGATATATTCATTTTATATAGGAGAGAATTAGTTGGCAAAATTCGATGTACGATTCTTGTTTGGAGCCATTGTAGATACGTATCCGGGGTAACTTTATATACAGAGGTGTACACTCGATTCCAGTTAAATTCAAAATTGTGAAACGATTCCATCCATTTTTGTTGACTTGTTGGAGTATAATTATTGTTGGAAAGTGTTGAATATATAAATCTGTTAGGTTGTTTTTTTGAAGTATCGGAAAGAAATAGCAGTTAACACATGGATTGTGTACTTGCATTAACAAAGAATTATCTGTCTCAATATTCTGTTTATTTAGAAATGTTGAAACTGCATTGCGTAGACTATAATAGTTCAAAAAGTTAATGTTGACGTGACCAAATTGTTGTATTTCCTGTAAGTTTTTAAAAGTTCCATTCTTATGTAATATATCTTTAACGTATCGTATTCCTCCATCAAACATTGTTTTGATCCAATAATAATATTTTCATTGTAAAAGAGAGGAGCATGTAGTATTTGATTCCATTTTTCGAATTTGAACTTGGAAATATATTTTATGTAAGAATTGATAACATCTACCCAGAACTCATTCTTTAGACTTTTCGCAATTATTTCGCAATACTTTTTTCCATAATTTAATAGCTTGTCTATATCTAAAAAGTTATATACAAGTTTAAAAGTTGAGCTATATGGATTTGATACCAATTGCTTTAACCATTTAATTTTCATGCTGCTTGAAAAGTATTCGACATCTGGGATTTTTAGGCCTCCTTCTTGAATTGGTTTAATTCCTACCGAGGTTTTAATCTTTGGTCGACCGTCCCAAATAAAAGTTTGGAAGGTTTCATTAATCTTTTTCATTAAATCGTTTTTCGGTGAGGGCAAACTAATAAATAAGTGATTTAATATTGGCAATAAAAGTGTTTTAGTGACAACTATTCTACCAAGTGGCGTTAGTTTCCTCTTTTTCCAGAAGGAGATCGACTTGTCTATACTTTTAATTTTACTTTCAAAATTGAGACAATTCATTCTTTCTAGATTTACATCAAATAGTATTCCTAGGAGTTTAAATTTCGTTTCACCCCATGAAAGTTTCCATCGTGTTTTAATTGAACGTGTACTATATTTTAGTGAACCAATCCATACGAGTTTTGTCTTATCAAAATAAATCTTTAAACCTGACCATTCTGAAAACGTATGCAAAGTATCTAAAACTGCGTTAAGACACTGACTTGTTCCGTCCATTAAGAGAGTAGTGTCGTCTGCAAATTGTGAAATTATATATTCTTCTCCACCTATTTTGATTCCAGATATGTTTTTACAATTTTTTATTTTCATATTTAGTATCTGAGCGCAAAGAATAAAAATATAAGAAGAAATAGGATCACCCTGTCTGCAGCCTCTTTTTATTTTAAAATATTCTGACATGTAACCGTTAAGTTGAACACAAACTTCGGTATCATATAGAAAGAGTTTAATCCATTTTGAAGCATTTCCCCAAAATCAAAAAAAGTTTAAGTTTTTTCAATGAACTGAAAGGACAATGAGTCAAATGCTTTTTCAAAGTCGATGAGCATTAATAGACCTGGAATGTTATTTTCTTCACAATATTTCATTATGTCGTATACTAATCGTGTATTTTCTCCAATATACCTGCCTTTAATAAATCCTGTTTGGTCTGTTGATATCAACTTATCGAGAATATTTTTTAGTCTGTTGGCTATTGTTCCTGACGCTAATTTATACAAAACATTTAACAAGGTAATGGGACTCCAATTTTTCAGAAATTGTTTGGGTTTATTTTCTTTTGGAATACATATTATTGTTCCAAGTTTTGTGTTTCTAGAAAGTGAACCATTTATGTATGAAAAGTTTAATGCTCTAACTACAAAATGTCCTATTTTTGTCCAAAACATTTTATAAAAGTTTGATGTGAATCCGTCTATTCCAGGACTTTTATCGTTTTTCATTTGCTTTAGTGTTTCAGTAACTTCTTTGTACGTTAAAAGACCTTCTAGACTGCTAGATTCTTCCGAGCTTAATTTATTATATTGAAATTTTGAAAACTCCTTTGCTAAATCAATATTCTTTTCAAAGTTATGGCGTTCATCATATAATAATTCATAATATGTTTTCATTTCATTTAATATACCTTTTTGTGAGAATATTTGATTGCCATTTTCAGTCTCTAAAAATGGAATATTCTTATTTAAAGAATTTTGTTTTTCAAGACGTCAAAAAAATTCAGTAGATTTTTTGCCTTCATCTATCCATTTCCTTTTGATCTTATAAAAGAACCCTTTAATTTTGTTTCTCTTATTTCTTTTAGCTCTGTTTCAAGTTCAAAAAGTTGTTCTTTATTCTGGTCATTTATGTTATTTTGCAAATTATTTATTTCTGTGATTAGTGACTGTTCTCTTTTATTTCTTTGCTTTTGTTTAAAAGATGAATAAGAAATAGTTTTTCCTCGAATCTCCATCATTAGTGTTTCTAGGAAAAGTTGGTCATTTATAACGAATTGCAATTCGTCTTTTTCTAGATACAAAACATTATTTACATCGTAAACTGGAATGCAGTACTGGATAATTATTTCATCGATTTTTTTATTTATGCATTCAATATAATTTTTGTCATTTAAAAGTGAATTGTTGAATTTCCAAAAACCTTTCCCATGTTGGCATATCGAGAATTTTAGATCTAAGACTACAATCGAATGATCTGACTTATAACTTAAATTGATATCACAGTTTTTAACAAATTCGTTAAGATTACTTGTTATTAAAAAGAAATCTAATCTTCCTTGTTGAATAGGATTATTTCTTCTCCATGTGTACTTTCTTGTTTCACCATTAATGTTTCGAAAGGGATCTATTAATTGTCGATCAGATATGAAAGAAAGTAACACATTTCTGCTATTTAAATTGTGGTTATACAATTTATAGTTTTTATAATCTAGAACTTGATCCAACACCAGATTGAAGTCACCACATACGATATATTTATCATTTATAGCCATTGAAACTATAGCTTCAAATATAGTCATAAAGAAATTAGGAGTGTCATTGTTGGGGGCATATATATTAACTAGAAGGAAGTCCGATTCTTGAAACGAAAGTTCCAATATAAGAAATTGCCCGACGTCATCTGGTTTAATGCGATTGACCTTTATTCCTGACTCATTGCGAATTAAAATGTCCACCCCTTTTGCATTGGATTTACCATGACTAAAGTAACAATCCCCATTCCAATCGGAATATACAGATTTTTCTAATTCAGCAGTGAAGTGGGTTTCTTGTAAACAAATTATATCGGCAGATTTTTCTTTAAAAAGGGAAAATAAGTCATGACGGTTTTTGGTATTGTTCAAGCCTCGGCAATTGTAAGAAAATATTTTTAAATTATCGACGATAATGTTTTAAATATTTTTTATTATATCCTACGCTTTTATTATTCTTAAATAACAATATTTGCTGAGTGCAATTCATTTTCGAGTAAAATATTCTAAAGGTTCTATTTTCTGAAGTGATGTACTGCTTTCTACACATCTTTCCTATAAAAGAATCAAGTAAGAATACCATTTTAATTGAGCTTAGAATACACGTCTATTTTTAGTGTAATAGTTGGGTATGAAATGTATTTGTAGACAAAGTTTACGTGTATATACATACATATACATACACACATATGCATACACATACAAGCATGCACATATACGCACATACACATACATGAATTGTGGATTTTCCTTAAATATTTGAAAAAGAATAAAATTATTCACTGGCTAAATGTAGCAAGTATTTCATGATATTTGTTGTTAATATTTGGTCCTGTATAACATTAGCCTTTAGACTATAAAAGGCACCGTAGCCACGCCTCCACAGAGCTGTGGTTACTGTGATTTTGGCGGTCAATCCGAGATTTTTCGTTATCTTAAACAACATAACACTCATCGTGAGAAATAAAACGAATGCTCAATAAAAAAATCATAGTTATTTCGAACTAATTTGCCACTAAAAGCTTGACCTTTACTTTGGTATGAGTGATTGTTTGATACTACAAATTATGAATTGTACACCGTCATTAAGCCTCCGCAATTATAAATGGTTTGACTTTCAATGAGTAGTCTTACTTGCGCATTTTGGCCTTAAAATTGATAATGTAAAGATAGATAACAGAAGTACAATTTTGAAGGGAACAAGAAGGACTTAAGGTTGTTTATCTTCTATACTTAACTAAAAATAATGCTTTTAGATTTTTTTAAAATCTGAAAAGTTTCCCTTTTCAAATTTAAAACGCCGGTTAAAATAGCATTTGAAATACATACAATTTTTCATGTGTCCCATTTCGATTTAAATCTAAATGTACTTTAAACACGAAAAGAGTGAAAAGTTTCTTTTGGCATCACGCAGGTTGTGTAGACAAAGATCGGACAGCACATGTTATGCTGGTCAATCCTTGTCTACACTCTCCGCCAAAACCAGAATCAATTGTGTTCCATTGTTTTGTTTAAATGGGTTTTACGTCGCTTTCAACAATCTTTCAGTTGTATCGCGGCGGCTAGAGCATATTGTGTTTCGTAGCGTACGCTCTATACATAGGTATTAAGCCGCTTTAAATAATGCGCCGGCCTTGAAATCAGACTACCAAAGGATAAGATGCGTACTTTAGCATTTGAATTTGTTACTTTGAAAATCTAATTAAAATGTTTTAACCCTTCTCATGCTAATCACGCCATATTCCGGCTGTTCACTAAGTCATTTGCCGACAGTGAAGTTTAAGATCAGTCAGCTTTCCCATGAAGTCTAATGTTAGCAGACTATATTATTGTAGGAAAATTGGTTGTAATCTTCCCAAATTATAAATCCAACATTTAGCATGATAAAGGTTAATACACACAATATGTAAGTTTCAAGAGATGATCAGACTACTATCAATCTCGAGTTATCTTAAAAACCAAATATTCATCAATATTAGGCGAGCATAATCTAATAGAGTTTTCATCCCTCTATTTCATTTGTGTTTAGTCTAAACATTTTAATCTAAGTCCTCGGGCCGCATAACTTCCACTCAATGTAATACTATGCTTTACTGGATGAACAGACCGTCTTAAGTTTTGTTATGCCATACCATCCCTGCCCCTTGGACGACAAGAGTGAAGCAAACTGTTTACAAACAAACTCCCGCTCTGTACGAAGATGCAAAAAGCAAACAGTCCGCGCCGCTTCGCCATCCCGAACTCAGGGAACTATATCACAACTTTATCAGGAGTTATAGACTAAGCTCAGTATATACAAATGCACAGACCGGTCTCTGACTCTAATACCCGATGCCCTTTATAACTTGAGAAGTTCATCTCGATCATTCATATTAATTTCTTCTTTAAACAAATGCGTTCATCACTGTCTTTAAATTTGAAACTAAATATTGAAATTTGAAACTAACTACACGTATATTTTCAAAATGACCGCGTATTGTCTCGATATTGTTCATAGACTTATGAGCAATTGTTCAAATAATTTATTCCATTTTTTATAAATATTGTGGAAATCTAAAATTAACGTGCGCGTTTATTATATCATATTTTTGTCTTCAAAATGATAAAAAACTTCACAACCTTTGTTTTTTCCAAAAAGAGGTTACAACGTTTTTGTCACCCACACGAATATTTTTATGCTTTTTTTCCCTTTTTTTTCACTTGGTGACGTTGACCGTCATGTTCTACATATAAAACATTCCAAGATTTGAGACAAAATTAAACTTCTGTAACCAAAATTGGAATAGACTTTAATTTTCTCTAAACCCTTTCTTAGTTACTTTGTCTCAGAGGCGATCAACACTTTGATGTACGAAAGAATAAATTATATTCAAAACTCAGACATAGACTTGAATGAAACATTTCGCATAGTCAAAAAAAATGATCTTTTTGAAATTTGGTCAAAAGCCTAGTGTACAAACTTTATAATGATCATAAAATTGGATCTTTTTTCACCAGAATGCAAAATCGTATCTGTTTGTGCTCAACTTATACTATTTTAAAACCCTAAATGAAAGGTGTAATAATTTAATGAACTCTAAAGAACGAACTTAAAAACTTTCAGTGCACTGATAATTCACAGTATTATTCTTTAATTACGTATCTCATATACTTTCTTTCATAAATTCATTGACACTGGCTTGTTATTCATCAAGAAATAATTCAGCATACTCACTTAAAAGTAAAATCTGGAGTCGCAATGTCCGAATCCCACAATAAAGGGTAATTTTGAACGTAGAGAGATTGTTTGAAGTATACTTTTAGCGATGCATCATGCCAAATATGAAGACAAAGCAACTTATAGTTTGGCGGGGGTTCCGACTTTTAGATTCATTTGGAAAAGGAATACCCAAGGATTATTTCTGTAAATTCTTTTTGAAATCTTATGAGAGCTTTGGAGAAACTTTTTGAAGATTTGTTCACTGACGGATAGCTATCCCGAGCGACTCCTGACAATCAACGATCACAATAACTCCCCTTAGAATTTCTTGCTCTGGTTATTTAAATGATTTTCGAAAAGCACAGGTAAGTTATAATTTTTGAAAAACATCATCCAAGGATATTTTTTGTAAAATTTTACTGAAATTTTATAAGAGTTTTTGAGAAGTTGTCTGAAGATTTGTTTATGGTTCGGCGGATATCCGAAGCGACGACGGATAACCATCAGGCATTCCGTACTCCGTGAGCTAAAATAATTGTCGTAATTAAGAAATATCAGTGGATTAAATGTAGTTCAAGTTTCCAAAATATCAACTTCCTTCCTGCATTGTTTTTTTTTTTTTTGTTCTTTTTAACTATTGTAGCTAGTCTATTCATATCAATGACACTGTGTTTCAAGATTCGTATCGAATAAAGACCAAACGTTCATACGGGCATAGAAGAAAAAAGGAAAATCTTTAAGCTATTCTATTAATTTACATCGTTTTGAGTTTGTACTAAGTAAAGATGGTGAAGAGTTTCTGTCATTGGCATATCCCTGATTGAATTGTAAATAATGAACAAGTGGGAATTTCTTCATAACTATATAATACATTCGGTTCAAAAGATCATACACCAAACAATATTAATCATTATTTCCTCTCCCGAAAGATAATTCCAAACATACCGAATTAATTTCGAAGAAGCGTCGAGTTTTTTTGTCTGTTGTTGACCAGGTTAACAAAACATCTTTGAATATTTCAAGAATAAATTGATGCTTATTTCTATTTTTTTTCTCCGTTGTATTAAAGATCTAACCTTGTAACTTGAAAACGCTATTATTCATTTACCATTCTGGCAATACTTTGTCCAAATATTTGCAGCCTAGACCTGTGGTATTGTATTTTAGCCTCGGTCAACAGTATTTCAGTTTTCACACAGAAAGATGGAAATTATCATAAGAATCTACGTGTACCATTATTTACACCATCACTGATCGGGCGAGCAGTTGTTCATCATATTTAGACGTGTAACTAAACGAGCGATTGGACAGACGTGATCTATTCAGAAAAAGAATACACAGTCCTGAGCGAGTGGGTCGACTCTGTCTTCACAGACCATCATTGGCCATTTAACAGGTTCTATTTTTTTTGTTCTGAAATGGATATCCAATGCAACTTATCACCCTTTAAGCCGTCATATTACTCGTTACAACCTCGTCCTGAATTTAAGGGGGGGGGTTCAAGTGTCTGGCATTTGACGTTATTCAACTGCTTCCACCAAATGTTGAAAACCGAGCGCATAGACAGACGCGATCCATTTAGAGGAAAGAATGTTCAACCCCTCAATTTTCGACCCATTCTGTGTATACTATCATCAGCCATTTAACTGCTGAAAGGTCTCTCTAATTTACATGTCCAATTTAACTAACTCCCTGAACCGTTACATGCGCATTGCTTATCTTGCGTCTAGATTATCGGCGAGAAGAAAAAGACGTAAGATACAACGACTTTTGTTCAATGAATACCTTTCATTAACTAGATACATTTTTGAAAACGAACTATATACGTCTATATGATATTCAGTTGCTTCTTTTAGACGACCAATAACTTTGGCTTATTTCGCCAGGAATATAAACTTAACCTTCGATTTAAATCCAGGCAGGAGACCGCCTTTAACACTTTTTGGACCACCTTCAGTTCATTTTAATCACAGGGTTTCTTGAAAGAAGTTGTAGTCGGAAATATTTAGTAAATGAAAATTTAATTATCGATTGCAGTGTTTTTTCAGCCAATGATCGACCGCTATTTCAGTTGAAATATCGCAAAACCCGACAATCTACTCGAATAAGTGTGCTACGTGACTCAATGGCATTATGGGCGGAGACTTCAGATCAAACCAGACAGTGACGTCATAGCTTGTCTGGTGAACGGTCTCGAAAGACCCTTAACTTGTAATCGATATATTTGTTGCGTTTTCACTAATCATAACATTCAAATGATACTTTTAATATATATGTCATATCAATAGAGGGAGGAATAATCTGATATACTGATTCCGATTTGAAATTTGAATCGAACCTTCCTGTAACATCCTTTTAAGTTGACATAAAAATGGCGACAGGGTTGAAATGATCTGAAATCTAACATTTTGTTTTCATGTAAATACTTTTAATTTATTTATTCTGCAGTGTCTCCTCCGTCTATATGCCTTTTTAAAAGATTCAAGAATATAAATTCAATCATAACAGGCTTCGCGAAAATTGCCATACATTCGTAACATGGATTACCGACACGATGTATTAGGTTTGGTGATATCATGAAAGGTACATTGGAGCAGAAAAACCAACATGGATATTCGTTTTTAAGTTGGAATGCGGAGCAATTCCAACTTAGATTTAACAAAACCGCAAAATGAACACAAGATAATTTCATTTCGGGTTTTTTGAGAACACATATCACGTGAACAGGATGTGAATACACTTCGGCCTATTTTGTATATCTCAACTAGACAAAGACATACAGTTTATTTCATCAAAAAGTAATAATGCTGTACAATTACACATCTATCACTTCATGTATATTATTAACACGCTAATTTATTTTTTAAACGATTTTTATTGAAAGTTGCGTACGAATATTTTAGTATCACATGTTTGCTTTACTATATTTGGAAATCATGTGATAAGTCAAGTCCACTAAGGTCAGCAATTGGCAATAGCACAAGCCAATCACGTGATCTGCTTATTTGGTAGTGTCGCGATCTGCTTTCTCAGTATTGTGGCAATATCAGACCAATCACGTGATCTGCTTATTTGGTAAGGTCGCGACCTGTTTTTCGTAGCATTATGTTACAGCTTCTTTTAAAGGTATAGTTTCACTTTCTGAACGACCTTATTACACATTTAACTTTTGACAAGGTGTTATATTGTAAATTTCTGTCTTACTGACGAAATATTTTTTTTCTTAAAGTGATGATAGACTTTTAAAGTAAATAAATATTTTTGCAACATATTGTCGTTCGTTTTTCGACATATTGCAGTTATCTGCATGAATGTTTCATTGTAAAAACCCAATACTCATTCAATAAAACCCTTGCCACCACATCTTAAATTGAATTATTTAATTGAATTATGAATATCTTTGCCCAATTGCATTCGATCTTCATGACAATTTGCCATTTGAAACAAACCAACTAGTTCAACTTGTTTTCTTCACATTCTTATACATCAACACGTTAAGGGCACCATCATACAGTTAGTTACATCGTGAAATTGACATTCATCTCAATAAAAAACATTCTTAATCGTTCACTCAGCGCTCCACTCATTCATTCCAAACACTCACTCAAACCATTCAAAAACGCTCAAAGTTATTATAAAAAATCAGATCATCATGTACTTTCAAAATGAATTAAGCACGAACCAAATCGCGTTTTCACTGACATAATTGAAATTTAAAGCGTCTGATTGGTTCTTGACGAAATAGAAAGCTATAAATTTAACTTTTACGCATAATTTATATAGGTTTTATATAGCGCTAATTTTGTTCAACCTGAACAAAATAAGCGACATTGGATTCTCTCCCTTAAATTTCACTCAAAACTCGCTCCGCTCACTCATTCAACATCATGCCTAAATCATTCCAAAATCGTTCACCTTATCAATTTCACGATGTTATTAACTGTACCCCCAACTCAGAAGTAGAGGAACATATATTGATTTCATCATTTCTGTCTTTCAGTCCATTGGCCCTTTGCTTTCCGCTAGATAAACGGAGAAGAAATTGACAAGCAGTAACTTTACACAAATATTGCCCATGACCCAAAGACATGCCCTATTGTCATGGCCATCAGTAAAGTTTTAACAGTTAACAGTTTCCACTCGGAACAACCAATTGACCCAATCATTAAGCCTGACACAAATGTTGTCAATGACCCGAGAAAGTGCCCAATTTTTGAGTCACAAAGGTCGAAATCACAATTGAACTTCGTCCAAAATTTGTCTTGAGATTCCAACTCATGAAGCAAAAATAGCTTTTCATCATGGACAAATCACTTGTTGAGGTCCACTAAGCGACACTTCTAAGTAAAAATGTAATTGATAACTCAACTGGAGCAGAAGTCATTTGAAAAATAATATTAAAACTGTTTTGAGTGTATATGTATTCGCCTGTGCGTCTATAAGTCGGCTGTATGGTCCGTATCCTTTTCTTCCTTTTTAGCTCACCTGAGCACAACGTCGTCGTCCGTCGTCAACTTTCTTAATACTTCTTCTCCCAAACCGCTGGGCCAATTTAAATGAAATTTTGCCAGAATGTTCCCCGGGTGACCCTCTTCAAAATTGTCGCTATATTCTTATTGGCAAATAATATGGGTATGGCAGGGCAAGGCTTATTTTAAGCCCAAAATCTTTGAACGACATTTCTTCCTGAACCCCTGGGCAGATTTCAATGAAACTTCACAAGAATGTTCCTTTGATGACCCTCTTCAAATATTGTAAGCAAAATTTTCATTAGCCCATAAATATGGGCGTTGCAGGGTAGGGCTGATTTTGAGTCTCCTCTGTAATGAATGGGTTGGCAGGGTCTATTATGACTGCTTATAATTCAAATGTCTCCTCTTCAACAATTAGGCAAATTTGAATGAATCTTTGCCAAAAAGTTTCTTGGATAAGATCCACTGGACCAATCGAATTCAGGTGAGCGGTTTAGGGCTATTCTGGTCCTCTTGTTATCCTTTTTAGCTCACCTGAGTACGAAGTGCTCAAGGTGAGCTATTGGGATCGTAGAATGTCCGGCGTCCGTCGTCCGTCGTCCACAATTTCTTTAAACATCTTCTCCTCCTAAACCAGTGGGCCAATCTTGATGAAACTTGGCAGGGATGTTCCTTGGGTCAAGCTCTACCAAAGTTGTTCAAATAAATGAAATCCACCCTTAACTTTCCCTTTACCCTTAACAAAAAGGGTGAAAATATGAAAATCTTTAAAAATCTTCTTCTCTGAAACCAGAAGGCAGACAGCTTTCATATTTGGTATGTAGCATCATCTAGTGGACCTCTACCAAGTTTGTTCATATCAAGACCCTGGGGTCAAATTTCGGCTCCACCCGGGCGCATCCCTTTCAGCTCATCTGAGCAGGATGGGTGAACATGGGAAAATCTTCTTCTCTTAAACCAGAAGGCAGACAGCTTTCATATTTAGAATGTAGCATCATCTTATGGACCTCTTCCAAGTTTGTTCATATCAAGACCCTGGGGTCACTTTTGGGGTCCACCCGGGTGCATCCCTTTTTACATAGAATCAAAGAGCAAAAAGGCATATCTGTCTTGCTCTATGCTGAAAACATTCCACGGTATTGATCTTAGGCAATTATCTTCTTTTGACATCTGCCTATCTAATTAATGTGATGTCCCAGGGGTCATAGAGACTCAGGTGAGCGATCTAGGACCATCTTGGTCCTCTTGTTCTTTCATCAGATTCAGGCCTGTATAGCGATTCAGGGGTTTAAGCGTCTCTCGTTGTTGAAATACATTGATTTATATACGCCCGTCAAAAGACGAGACGTATCATGTGATCACTAGTGGTGGGCGGGAGGCGTCAGCTTCGTTAGTAGCATAAAGTCACCGTCTCTCGAACGCATTCCAACTTATCAGTACTTTCAGTACTTTGATTATATCTAAGTATTGAAAAATAGCAAATTAAATTGCTTTGAAGCACTTTAGGTCCGTGAAAGCTTACAAGTTTCGAAAAACATACGAGATCCATTTAAAGGTAATGTCAAATATGGTACCAAAACTTATTCCCGCGTTCAAAACGGAAAAATTCGCGAAAAGCTCCGCCGCTATAAAAGTGTACTAAAAAGCAGACCAGGATTTAAATTATTATCGTTCGCAAACGTTTTTTTTGCAAACTGAATAAGGGGCTGATAACTTACGGTTTTCTGTGTGTCATTTTAATTGCCCGGTGAACTACTTATTGCATGCATTATTGAAAATGAATATCATGCGGTACATAGCTCGTATTTTCTCACAAATAAAATCCTAAGGCATATCGTCCGCAAAAAATATGCTTAATAGATTAAAAAACAACAACAAGAAAACATAATTATAGCTGCAACCACGAGGAATTCGTCGTCAATTGCGACTAAAGGGTAATAAATCCATTGAACCTGTCTCGCCAAATGAGGAAACATAATGGAATGCTTGATAATGATTAAATTCGCGCCTCCCCTTTTCTTAGTCTTTGTCCTACTTTATCATCCAATCAGAATGCTGGATTTTTAAAATTTGTGATGGTTTATTTTCCATAAACTACCCAGCTTAGGTTTATTTTGACCATTATTTCATTTAAACGTCAAGGTTTATTTGTTATACCACGCATGCGTAAATACTAAAATCCATGCCCTCATGAATATGCAACGCGAATGAGAAAAGTAATGGAGAAAATCGTAATACACGTGCATATGTTGCGTTGTCCGTATTCTTCGCTAATTTTGACCTGGTTTCGCGTGACATGGCCTGTCAATTTTGTTTGAATGGGGTTTAACCCCGATTTCAACTTTATTGCAGTTATATCGCAATGGCCGGTGCACCTACTCATAGTTGGTTCGCTTACTTAACACTTATTATCTTGTTTGCTTATGTATGTAGCAAAAACTTCTTTTTATAGTTTCATCAATAAAATGCCTTTGTTTAAACAGATCAGTATACTAGTACGCCCTTCTCCGGCAATGACCATATTTGAGTTGGTGTTTTGTAAGGTTAAGTTCATTTGTCCTTATATATGAACAAATTTGCTGATTAACAACTACATGCACATTTTATCAAAATGCAACCAATTAATTACATTCGATACAGCAAATCATTTATTCTTGCGAAACACATTTCATATTTTCGTTCATAGTCACAACGGAGGTCATTGTCAGGTCAATAAAAACAAGCAATACTGATCTTTTATTATCGGTAACAGCTCTTTAAAAAGCCTCGGTATTTACGTGCATATTTCAACAACTCCATATTTGGAAAGAGCGGCGTTTACATTGTAATAAATGTATCCGGCTTATTCCGTTTAAATCGTGCAATATGATGCAAATAATACAAAAGGTGGGAAAAAGACTAAGTCAGTTAAACGCTAATAATTGAAAATTAAACGATTTAAACAGCCTCAGTCGGTCGCTACGCTCCCTCCTTGCGGCTGTTTAAATCGTTAATTTTCAATTATTAGCGTTTAACTACTACTTAGACCGCGCTTGCAGCGAATCGGCCAATCAGAGAACAGTATTTCAAAAGTATATATCATAGACACAACTCCGAGCGTTGTATTTACAGATATACGGTTGTAGTGTGTCTTGCACGTGAATCTCGACGGGTTTTAAAGCCGAGTCATTTAAAAAAAGATGACAAATATTTTATACAGCTCTTTTTTCCTAAAGAATTTCGACAGTCGCAAAAGTGCAAAAGATCAGAAAATGGTAACGGACATAGATTCATAAGTGATTTCAGCATATTCACACTTGATTAGAGTAATATCACAGCGATACTTACTCTTTTTTCAATATTTAGAGGTTCGGGTAAAAAGTACAGAGAGTGTAAGAAAAACATGGTCTAGGTCAGATAGAAAATCTCGTGTCTATTTCCCATACACCACAGCTCTGGTTTTCTATCCTATACATTTACGGCGATTTGATTGAAGAATGTATGACGTAACAAAATTGATTGACATCATTGATTGACGCACAACTCACTGGAGCTAAGGTAATTGGGTGAAAAATTAAGTCGATCTGTAAAACGGTTTTAGTTCATATTCTGATACGTATATACTTGCCCTCCGCTTAGATTATATCACGTTAATTGTCAGAAATGATCTGTAACTCAGTATAAATCGATTGCTATTTCCAGTTCCTTCACTTAAATCAATGTTTTGTAAAATTGATTCTTTAGGATGGACCTTATAACTAGAAGTGTCGTGAACTGACATTTACCCCCACCAAAAGCTTTTTAAGGGCAGGGTTTATAAACTTAGTCAAAAAAGTTTAGCAACACTTGATATTTTTTACGAAATATTTTTCTGTAGCAGAAATATTGCAGTCAAATGAAGCAAAACATTGACTTCAATTTCTAAGCAATATATTCATGCTTTTCTTTTGTTCCAATGGTAACTCTACAGTCACAAAACAAAGGCAAAACGACGGGAGGGGCTGATATAGTCACAGCCTGTCATTTTTTTTCTATATTTCGGTTTCGCAATTCAATATCACGCTGTCCGGAGCGACAAGAATTTTAGCAAATGTTATCTTTGGTCATTGGCTGCCTTTCATGACATAACGAATCTTCTCCGTGTTGACGTTTGGTTGACGTTACGTGATTAACGTCTCTCGAAACTCTGAAGCTATAGTTGACGTGGCATATTTCAAATGATCAGGCCAAATTAAAGTGATCATGGGAAGGTTCATGAGCCAATTTTCTCGTCCTTTACACCATTGACGTCATAGAAAACGAACAATACAGAAATGCCGTTATGTGATCATCCTCCGTTTATGACCCGGTTAATATTCTGTTTGATGATTTGAGCGGCATTCTTTGAATAGATTTAGTACTGATTCAAAGTCATGAAAAACGGAAATTTCAGACTGACTTTAGCTTGTCAATTTGAGCTACCGACGTAAAACGCTCGAATACTCATATATATATATATATATATATATATATATATATATATATATATATATATATATATATATATATATATATATATATAAGCACAATTTATACGTACAAACGTCGGAACGTCTTCGGTAGTGTAATGGTTAGCACATCTGCCCGGCAAGCAGAGGGTCCGAGGTTCGATTCCCGGTCGAGGTGGGACCGATTTTTGTACGTTTCTTTACATGTTTATTTACCTGCACCGTGGCACCCAGTGTGCAAATTTACCTGTTTCTGTAGATATTTACCGGTGTACGGGCTTATGGGCTTAATATAGTGATATAAATAAAAGGCGCGTAGGTTATTAACAAGTGCCGGCGGGAAAAGGCCACCTATAACGTCATCGCTATGTTAGGTTTATAAGCACAATTTATACGTAAAAACGCCGGAACGTCTTCGGTAGTGTAATGGTTAGCACATCTGCCCGGCAAGCAGAGGGTCCGAGGTTCGATTCCCGGTCGAGGTGGGACCGATTTTTGTACGTTTCTTTACATGTTTATTTACCTGCACCGTGGCACCCAGTGTGCAAATTTACCTGTTTCTGTAGATATTTACCGGTGTACCGGCTTATGGGCTTAATATAGTGATATAAATAAAAGGCGCGTAGGTTATTAACAAGTGCCGGCGGGAAAAGGCCACCTATGACGTCATCGCTATGTTAGGTTTATAAGCACAATTTATACGTACAAACGTCGGAACGTCTTCGGTAGTGTAATGGTTAGCACATCTGCCCGGCAAGCAGAGGGTCCGAGGTTCGATTCCCGGTCGAGGTGGGACCGATTTTTGTACGTTTCTTTACATGTTTATTTACCTGCACCGTGGCACCCAGTGTGCAAATTTACCTGTTTCTGTAGATATTTACCGGTGTACGGGCTTATGGGCTTAATATTGTAATATAAATAAAAGGCACGTAGGTTATCAACAAGTGCCGGCGGGAAAAGGCCACCTATGACGTCATCGCTTTGTTAGGTTTATAAGCACAATTTATACGTACAAACGTCGGAACGTCTTCGGTAGTGTAATGGTTAGCACATCTGCCCCGCAAGCAGAGGGTCCGAGGTTCGATTCCCGGTCGAGGTGGGACCGATTTTTGTACGTGTCTTTACATGTTTATTTACCTGCACCGTGGCACCCAGTGTGCAAATTTACCTGTTTCTGTAGATATTTACCGGTGTACGGGCTTATGGGCTTAATATAGTGATATAAATAAAAGGCGCGTAGGTTATTAACAAGTGCCGGCGGGAAAGGCCACCTATGACGTCATCGCTATGTTAGGTTTATAAGCACAATTTATACGTACAAACGTCGGAACGTCTTCGGTAGTGTAATGGTTAGCACATCTGCCCGGCAAGCAGAGGGTCCGAGGTTCGATTCCCGGTCGAGGTGGGACCGATTTTTGTACGTTTCTTTACATGTTTATTTACCTGCACCGTGGCACCCAGTGTGCAAATTTACCTGTTTCAGTAGATATTTACCGGTGTACGGGCTTATGGGCTTAATATAGTGATATAAATAAAAGGCGCGTAGGTTATTAACAAGTGCCGGCGGGAAAAGGCCACCTATGACGTCATCGCTATGTTAGGTTTATAAGCACAATTTATACGTACAAACGTCGGAACGTCTTCGGTAGTGTAATGGTTAGCACATCTGCCCGGCAAGCAGAGGGTCCGAGGTTCGATTCCCGGTCGAGGTGGGACCGATTTTTGTACGTTTCTTTACATGTTTATTTACCTGCACCGTGGCACCCAGTGTGCAAATTTACCTGTTTCTGTAGATATTTACCGGTGTACGGACTTATGGGCTTAATATAGTGATATAAATAAATGGCGCGTAGGTTATAAACAAGTGCCGGCGGGAAAAGGCCACCTATGACGTCATCGCTATGTTAGGTTTATAAGCACAATTTATACGTAAAAACGCCGGAACGTCTTCGGTAGTGTAATGGTTAGCACATCTGCCCGGCAAGCAGAGGGTCCGAGGTTCGATTCCCGGTCGAGGTGGGACCGATTTTTGTACGTTTCTTTACATGTTTATTTACCTGCACCGTGGCACCCAGTGTGCAAATTTACCTGTTTCTGTAGATATTTACCGGTGTACCGGCTTATGGGCTTAATATAGTGATATAAATAAAAGGCGCGTAGGTTATTAACAAGTGCCGGCGGGAAAAGGCCACCTATGACGTCATCGCTATGTTAGGTTTATAAGCACAATTTATACGTAAAAACGTCGGAACGTCTTCGGTAGTGTAATGGTTAGCACATCTGCCCGGCAAGCAGAGGGTCCGAGGTTCGATTCCCGGTCGAGGTGGGACCGATTTTTGTACGTTTCTTTACATATATATATATATATATATATATATATATATATATATATATATATATATATATATATATATATATATATATATATATATATATATATATATATATACGGATATCAAAATCGGGAAAAAAAGAAAACTATGAAGGAATCTGACGAATTTCATCATATAATCGTATCAAAACTTAATCGGCTTCACATACAATGTATCAACGAAATACAGTGTAACTCCTGAACATCATATTATACGTGAAACTGGCTGAGTTTTTTTTACGATTGAATGATTTATTTTGGCACATTCCTAAATGTACTTGCATGTATCTGATTTAAAGCTTAGAGTGGTTTCACAGAATTTAATAATGATATCTAAGTAGATCGCACTTTTGTGACGACTATGCCCTGTCGACCCATATTAGGGGGGCAATCAAATCTTCAAAAACTAGTTAAGAGCAGGGTCACAAAAGAAATATTCATTCCAAGTTTAGTAACATTAGGCTTACTTGTTTCGAAGAACACGTTAACTTTTAAAAACTGATATAAGCTCCAACATGCCATGGTCCCATTGCTAAGTCCGCAAAATTACTCATACATTTTTCTGAAGGTTCATCCCAAGCTTGTTTGAATATGATGCCCAAGGGCAACAACTGGTGCCTGACAGAGATTCTGTATAGCCGCAAGAGTTCATCTTATGCACAACGTGTTTAGGCGAGCTAAAAACATCTAACACCCCCCCCCCCCCCCCCCAAAAAAAAAAAAAAAAAAAAAATGGGGGAAAAAGAAATCGGACAAGGATTCCACCATACTTTCATTTCTCTGTTTAAAATGATCTCGAGTATAAACCTTGTCCTGTTCAATTTTAAAAAAAATTAAAATCTTATCCCTTGTCATGCTAAAACCAGAATATTCCTGCATGCTTTTGTAGGAGGTAAAGACTAGTCTGCCTGTATATTTATGAAGTCTGATCCTGATCCACAGCATCTAATTAAGATTTTTAAACCAGGAAAAAATGAATAAATAAAATGTCTCAAAATTAGTGTATTCAGTGATTTGGCATAAGTGTAAAATTTAATCTTGGTACAAACCATTTGATTTTCTTATTGAGACCAGAAAATCTTAAAAGAAACTTAAAGGAAAATGTTGTTTAGTGTATTCAGTGCTTTCAGATCTTTGGTTTCAATGCAATCTTTCAAGGCACATATTTGCAGTCTAATCTTAGTCTACACCATATGTTTTTTCTACTTAAACCAGAATCCTTTTTAAAAATGAATTAAATTAAGACTCGCAACCGATGCATTCAGTGCTTTCAGCACTTTGGTTTCAATGTACTCTTGCAAAGGTCTTTAATTCAGAATGACAAGGGTTAAAAGACAAAAGACTTAAAATTGATTTTTTTTAAACCAGGCCTCCAAGGTTCTAATGTTCTTATCAAAACCTAGTCATATTGTAATAGGTGTGGACAATAGAATATCAATAACTTTCTAACATAGCAAGTTATAGTAATAACAAGAAGAACATGATAGCCTTATATCGCTCACCTGAGTAGGCGAGTACCAACTTTTAAAGTATTACTGAATGGCATATATATATATGGGATCAAAAGACAAAGGGGCTACAACTTTCAATATAAGAATGGAAGTAACTGTGAATTGTTTGATTAATGAATGTGAAACAATACCAGAATAGTTGAAAATTGTATGCCTAAAGTTTTAAAAGAATAATACCTCCCCAAAGTATTGTTTCTATAACGTATATGTTAAATATGGCTCTACAACATAAGGTATAATTCGATTTCAGGGTTATAATTTCAACTACTTTTGGAGAATACAAAGATTAATACTAAGGCAGAAAATGAAAGTTTCAAGCCTTACAGTTTGCAATGAATTTTTTTTAAAGAGTTCTTCTTGATAACTCATAAAAGAAAGACTCCCTATAACACAATCTAAATTTTGATGTGAATGCAATATACAATGTTTTGTTGGGCAACATATGGAGTCTCTTAGGCAAAAATTTGAGAGATAAACACGTATACTTTGGTTTTAAGAAACAGCGGTTTTGATTGTTTCTTTCTTCATTCTGTTGTAACATCAAGAACCGCACATGGTTATATTCAAGTCGATGCACTTATTTGAATGTTTTTGATGCAGGGCCCTACATAAATATATCATGTCAAATACAGTAAGTTTAAGCCTTTTGGTTTTGTAGAAGAAGATTTTCTTTAAGATTATTTCTTGTAAAATCTGGGATCCCAGAAATTATTTTTGGGAAAAAGATTCGTTTTGGGTTTTTTTTCAAAAAACAAAAAAAAACAAAAAAAAAACCAAACATTAACTCACCATTAAATGCAAAGTAAATGCAAAGAATTAGACATATGTTTCAATTTGAAGTGTAAATTTATGTGTTAGATATCTGAATAGATGCTTTTACAAGAGTTTGCAAAATTGAGATCAATATGATAAAGTTGTGACATGATTACTTCCCTTACATACCTGTTAACAACTATCACTAAAGAGAAATTATCCCCAGCCAATTTGATATACTGACACTAAGTTATGAAATGTGTTTTTAACAACATTTTTACTCTCTATGAATATTGTATATTTATTAATCAGAAATATTTTAGAAAAGATCAATAGTTGTGATGATATAATCATTCTGAGCAAATTTGAAGACAATCGGATGAACTCTGTGGACATCAGAGCGTTAACGAGGATTTTCTAATCAATTTTTCATTTTGCCCTCTTTTCCCGTGACACTTGACGTATCCGATCCCATTGGAAAGGAAGCATCATTTTGATAGTACAATCATTCTGAGAAAGATTGAAGAAAATCGAATTAAGAATTTGGACTTTAGAGCGTTAACGATGATTTCTAATCAAATTTTAATTTGGCCCATTTCCCATGACGCTTTACGTATCTGACCCATTTTCGAAAGGAACGATCCCTGTAATGACCCAAATATTTTGACCATGTTTGAAGAAAATTGGATAAAAATGTGGACATTAGAGCGTAAAGAAGCAAAGGTTAAGGGTCAGACGGACGGACGCCGGATAACCGGTATCGCAATAGCTCTTCTGACCTTCTGTCAGTAGACTTTAAAAATGAATAGATAAGTAAATAGACGAAGAATAAAAAAATCATTTTGCGACAAATGTTGATAGAAGCTGTTTTGGTGACAAACACTCAATTCAGTCCGAGCTTATGTCGACTATAAATGCTCATCTCAGGGTATTGAGTGATCACAGACCGCACAATTCTTCCAAAATATCCATCTCAGTACCCAGTCGATTTCCAAAAATCCCGATGTTTCAATATATACATCGCTGACGAAGTTGTCGTTCCTAAATCTATATAAAGTGTAGGATTCGCCCAAATTATTTTCGACCTTCGTCTATAACTTGTTTCAGGTCTATAAATTGTTTCAAGTCGCTTCAAAATTTCTTTGAATTGTTAAAGCGTAAACCGAGATGGCGACTTGAAATTATTGAAAAGAATTATTTCGGTATCAATACGCGAAATTTGCAAGGGCCGAGGACGATAGAAAATGACTAAATGCATAATCTTAGGAATAAAAAAGGGGTTTAGAGAATGTAATAAATAGAATAATCAACTGATTACATCTGATATGAAAAATATTTCAATCGAATACATTATAAGGCTGCTAAAAAAGTCGTTCTTCTAACTCGTTTTTTAACGCCTAATAACGCATTCTCGTGAAATATTTTTCGTATCAGACATAACCAGTTGATTATCCTCTATATTATATGATAAGAACCAGTTTTAATGTTTATTGAAAACTAAATCGAAAAACGTTTATTCAAGACAGAGAAATGATTAAGTGTCCAAGTTTCCCGATTTTAAGTAAGAATGTCAAAAAAATATTAATATTTTGTTGTAAAAATGTCATAAGCTGAGACCACTTTCAAAGATTATTTGAAAGCTGGTTTCTTTTTCAGTTCAAAATTTAGAATATTTTCATGAACAAGTTTCAAATTGATGTGAAAGGTCATTTAAAAAGTTACTGACATTGAAAGACGATCTTAATGTGTGATAGACATTTGCCTTGACGGACCATTAACAATACTTACGGCGATATGCGTGTCTGTGACAAATTCTAGTCATGGACTAAAATATAATCGCCGTTTCGGAAAGAGTTAAAACAGTAGACATGTCACAAATCGATATTGGGACGTGAAGTAATAAAGTTGTCTTACTAAATGGGTGATTTATGACAGCGTTGCTTTTAGTCTTAATCAAGAATTCTTTAAGAACTGCGTCTATCAATAAAAGGTAATTTTGCTTCGACGCTTCCATCCCACTACGCTCATTATGAATAGTAACTGTTAGCTAACCCATATTGTGGTTAGACAACATTTACCTCATATGCTCTTTCGAGGCCACATTTTGTGATAAATCTGAAATTTGGTCAAAATGATTGTCTCAGTGAAATCTCGGAAGAGTTCTAAATTGGGACAACTATGATAAAAATCTAGGTCATGGGGTCAAATCATAGAAAAACCTCGTATGCATTCTTTGGGCCATATTTTTGCCCGATCAATCTGAACTTGTTGTCAGATTGGATGCCTAAACGAAATCTCGGACGAGTTTGAAATTTGGTCAACTAGATTCAAAAACTAGGTCACGGGGTCAAATGTTTGTAAAACCTTTTATGCACTTTAAAGGCCACATACTTTGCCCGGTCAACCTGAAATTTGGTCGGAACGATTCTCTTGATAAAATCTCGGACAATTTTGAAATAATGTCAACTGTGGTTAAAAAAAAACATGAGAACCCTAAGGGCCCTTAAACGCTCATATTTCAAGTAAATTATCATTAAGACTCTTTTCCTGTGATATGACATGAACCTTCCCATTTTCAACAGAGTTCATTATTGTGACCTGGCAAACATTTTGACCAAGTTTCATGACGATTGGACCATATTTTGGGCGTCTGGAGCTCTTACAAGAAAATTGTCATTAAGGCCCCTTTCCCCGTTATATGGCTAGGTTCTTCCCATTTTCAAAAGGGTTCATCCTCATGACCTAACGAACATTCTAGGTTTCATAATGATTGGACCTTTTTCGTGGCCTCTAGTGTTAACCAAAAAAAAATTGTCATTAAAGCCCCTTTTCCCGTGATATGGCACGAATCCTTTCCATTTTCAATAAGGTTCATCCTTAAGACCTGACAAACTTTCTGATTAAGTTTCATGAAGATTGGGCCATATTTGTTGCCACTAGAGTGTAAACAAAAAAAATTGTCATTAAGGCCCCCTTTTCCCCACGATAAGGCATAAATCCCTCCCATTTTCCATAGGATTAATCCTTGTGACCTGGCAAACATTCTGACGAAGTTTCATGAAAATTGGACCATATTTAAAACCACTAGAGTGTAAACAAGAAAGTTGTCATTAAGGCCCCTTTTCCGTTGATATGGCACGGATCCTTCCCATTTTCAATAGAGGTCATCCCCATGACCTAACAAACATTTTGACAAAGTTTCATGAAGATTGAACCTTATTTGTGGCTTCTAGAGTGTAGACAAGAAAATTAAGGCCCCTTTTCCCGTGATATGACATGGATCCTTTCCATTTTAGCAATATCTACAAGGGACAACCAAGGAATATTTCTGCCAAGTTTGGTTTATTTTGACTCAGTAGTTTAGGAGGAGATGTCGTTTAAAGAAAATGTTGACGCCGTGACGGACAGATGGACGCCGGACATTAATATATCACAATAGCTCACTTGAGCACTTCATGCTCAGGCCATCTAAAAATACGTCACTGGGTCAAATCTTAGATATATCATGTATGCAGTCTAGTGGCAACATTTCTTGCCCGATCAAGTTTAAATTTACGTAGTGAGAATGATTGTCTTATTGAAATCTCAAATGAGTTCAAACATTGGGTAAAGATGGGTAAAGACTAGGCCACAGTGTCAAATCTGAGAAAAAATATTGTTTGCAATCTTGAGACCATGTTGCACGACAATGTTGACATTTGAAATGATATATTTTGTTATTGATATCAAAACAAGAGGAACACTGTCCCATTAGCGCTCACCTGAGGCATTTAGTTGACAAAGATGGCAAAACGTCAAATGTACTTATTTGAAATCCAAGACTGGCTCAAAGACGTTCAACATATCAGGAAGACAACTATTCCGATAACATATCAAGACTTCAAGACATCTGGGTCAAATATGTGGCCTCTAGAGTGCACACAAGGTTTTTCGAAGATTTGACCACATTTTTGTCCCCACTTGACGCAATTTCAAATCGAACTAAATTTTCTGGCGACAAACACTCTGACCAGATTTTAAAACATTTGGGAAAAAATAAAGTTCTAGATTGCACAAAAGGTCGTTCAAAGACTTGACCCCATTTTTGCACTCATTTGACCCTACTTCGAACGTGACCGAGATTTGTTGAAGATAAATGCTCCTAGCTGGGCGGGGGGATAGAAATATTCGGCTGCTGTCCATGTAGTACATGGTATGACCCCAAACATGGACCTGCCTGTTTGCCGTAATGCCTGATGACGGGATCCTGATGGTTGAGTGACCTCAGGGAATGGCTAGGCCCTGTGTTTGCAACACACCTCTTTGGCCCTGAGTTGGGATAAACGGGAGGTCAGGCGGGCCCGACCTGATCAATCGGCTGGTCATGCCATGCCCAAGGGCGTTTTTATCAAAAAGACTTGTCTTTTAATTGAGTTTCCTAAACCACCGTTTTCATTAAATGACGTTTCACTTACGCCTTAGAAGGCGTTGGCTCATGAGCCAATCGGGTAAATGTGGTTTTTGATCGACAATTTTACTGTCTGATGTCTACTTCATGCTTGGTTGAAATATTCATCAGCGTATTTTTGCTTGATCTAGCCATTTTGCTACGAGTATATCGGCGATGTATCCCCTGCACCTCTCCTAAGATGGAATTCCCCAGGTTAGGTGTACCCTTGTAGGACTCCGAGGGCGGGTGGTTTGGAGCATCGCCGATGAAGTCAATCAACTACTATTGCAATCTCAAAAAAGCGAAGCGTGCCTATAACCCTGACTCCGATGATGAAGCTTACTGTCCAATTTCATTTCCAAAGTTCATAGTTATCGAAAGTATCGACCCAGATGACCCAGTTTCTCAACACTCCCCGTTCGTTAAGAGAAATCAATAAACGCAATCCTTGGAACACCTAGATCAGTGAAGACGCTCAGAAATGAAACTATTTTAGTTGAAGTATCAAAAAAGACACAAGCTCATAATTTACTAAAAACCAAAAGATTCTTCAACATTAAGGTCAATGTATACCCCCATGAAAGGCTGAATCAGTCAAAAGGTGTAATAAGATGTAAAGATTTGTCAAGATGCACCATTTCAGAAATACAAGACAATCTTAGGAGTCAGGGAATAACTGGAGTCAAACGCATTCAATTTAAAAGGGATGAAAAAAATAATTCAAACAGATACGTATATTCTGACCTTTAATGAGCCAGTGTTACCAAAGGAGATCAAAATTGGGAATAGATTGTAAAAGTAGACGTTTTCGTACCTAATCCACTTAGATGTTTCAATTGTCAAAAATTCGGCCATCATGAAGATAAATGCTCAAGTGTAAAAACATGCAGAAAATGTGGTTATTCTGGGCCCGTAGACAAACACGACGATGAGACCTGTGAAAATGACTTAAAATGTTGCAACTGTGGACAGGAGCATGCTGCAAATTCAAGACAATGCCCTAAATTTATTTTGCAGAAGGAAATCCTTGAAATAAAATTCAAACAGTCTGTCTCTTTCTACGAAGCAAAGAAAATCGTAGAGTCGAGATAAGCAGTTTCAGAAACAAGTTATGCAAACAGGGTCAAATCTGTACAAGCTGAAAAGAAAGAGCCTGATCAATGTAGCAAGCGTGATCGTCTTTTGAAACTTATAACTGAATTGTTTTCCCAAGCAAAGGATAAAATCAAACAAGCACTGTCAGATGAAACGAAATCTCCAGGAAAAGAACAAGGAAGCAAAGCTTCATCTTCTGAAAATAATAAACCGACCCCTCAAGCAAATAAAGTGAATGTAAACAAAATTGTAAGTAAACAGTTACAAAAAGAAAAGTCTACACATCATTCTGAGTCCGTTAGTCAAAGAAAATAATAAATCTCACCTCCTCCAGCTTCAACTGGAAATCGCTTCTCTGAGTTAAGCGCGCCGGACGACGAGGAAGAGGAGATGGATGTACCCGCTCCCCCTCCTTCAACACCCCCCTACTTCAAACCAATAGCAAACAGATACAATAAGGCAAGGTGCAACGAAAATCAACCTAACAGGAGTTAAATAATGGGTGGGTTGTCACTTGTCGCAACATCAAGGCAAATTTGAAGAACTTATTCTTCTAATTAACAAACAAAAAAACAGTTGCAGTATGTATACAAGAAACGTTTCTCAAAGACACAGATAATTTTTCTCTGAAATATCACTCTTGCTTTTTCACTAACTTTGCAGATCGCGAGAAAGCGTCTGGTGATGTGGGAATTATTGGAAATAATAATATCCCTCACCGTCATGTCAGTTTAGATACTTCTCTGCAAGCAGTAGCTATAAGTGTCTAAATAAAACAATTACATTGTGTTCTGTCTATCTTCCTCCCAGTTCCCCTGTAGATGGTAGAAAACTTGATAATCTAGTTGACCAGCTACCACAAACCTTTTATACTTATGGGGGATTTCAATTCTCAATATAGGTTATGGGGATGCTCCAATACAGACGACAAAGGTCGTATTGTTGAGGATTTTGTAACTAGGCATGATCTTGTTTTATTGAATGATAAATCTAAAACTTATCTTCATCCTGCAACTAGAAATTGCTGTTCACTGGATTTGACTATTTGCAGCCCTGATATTTTTCCTGTTTTTTCATGGAAAGTTCTTTCCGACCTTCATGGTAGTGACCATTTCCCTATTCAGATCTCCAAATTAGGACCATCCGTTCAGGAGCGCCATATGCGTTGGAAACTCCATAAGGCTAATTGGGGGACTTTATAGAACTACCTGTGAACAATCGATAAATCCAGAAGCCTGTGATGGATGTGAAAACTCTGCATAACTGTTTACATCTTAACGTTATTCTGCTGCATAAAAAGCTATTCCAGAGGCATCGCCTGACCCAAAAAATCCAAATAAGCCATGGTGTAATGAAGATTGCAAAAAGGCTATAGCTGAGCGAAAACGTGCTCTTGGAGAATTTGCCTTAAGGCCTTCAAAGGAGAATCTTTACAAATTTAAAATTGCACGTGCAAAAGCACGTCGTACAATTAAACAAAGTAAGCGTTCGTCTTGGAGACTGTATGTATCTAGATTAAATTCTAGATCATCGGTCAAAAAGACTTGGGACATGATGCGTAAAATTAGTGGGAAGAATCCATCACTTAGTGTTGGTCATCTTAAAACGGATGACGATAAAACAGTTTCTTCGAAACATGATATTGCCAATGTCCTTCCAGACACGTTTGCCAAAAATCTTCCTCTACTAATTATTCACCTACGTTTCAGAAGTTTCAAAGTGAACAAGCATTTTGAAGAATTACATGGCAATACCAAGTCCCCTACCGGATATATATATATCCCTAGAGCGGTATCATTTTAGGATGGTAAAGGTATTACTATCTCTCCAACATATTACAGTTGTATCAGATTTTATGCATCAGTTCAATATCTCTTAGGGTAAAGAAAACAAGAGGACCATGATGGTCCTATTTCGCTCACCTGAGTAAGTCAACTCATAACTTGTCAACAATGTTATAAATACCAAAAATTGTCTGATTTACATTTAGGGTGGATTTAAAAGAAACAGTCTTTAATTTCCTCCTACTGCAATTTGATTCTCTTTTTGATTGCAAACAAAGTTATTGATGGAATTGTATTCGAGTTTAGTAGACCTAAACCTTTAGAAAATCCCTGCCATGTTTAAGATATGCCAAAGAGTTAAGGTGAAGATTAACCTTCTCTGATGTTTTTGGCAATATTTTAACATTTCCAAAACCATGTAAACCAAAGATTTTGATTGAATAAACTTATTTTTACAATTTTGGTAGAGCTTCACCCAAAGAACATCCCTACCATGTTTCAGCTTAATTAGCCCCGTGGTTTAGGAAGAGAAGAAGTTTTTCTAAGATTTTCAGCAATTTTCGGTCATTTTTCAGCCTTTTTGTACCATGCAACCCAGAGTTTTTGATGAAATTAATTTTTTCAGCAACTATTAAAGAACTTAAACATCCCTGCCAAGTTTCAGCTTGATTGGCCCAGTGGTTTAGGAGGAGAAGGATTTTTTCTAAGATTTTTAGCAAATTTCGGCCATTTTTCAACCTTTCCATTACCATAGAAAACAGAGTTTTAAATGAAAATGAATTCTTTTAACAACTTTTGAAGAGCTTCACCCAAGAAACATCTCTGCCAAATTTCAGCTTGATAGGCCTTGTTGTTTAGGAGGAGAAGATTTTTTTATTAAGATTTTCGGCCATTTTTCAACCTTTCCATTACCATAGAAACCAGAGTTTTATATGAAATTGAATTCTTTTAACAACTTTTGAAGAGCTTCACCCAAGAAACATCTCTGCCATATTTTAGCTTGATCGGCCTTGATGTTTAGGAGGAGATGATTTTTTTTCTAAGATTTTCGGCCATTTTTCAAACTTTCCATTACCATAGAAACCAGAGTTTTTGACGGGATTTAATTTTTTTAACAACTTTTGAAGAGCTTCACCCAAGGACCATCTCTGCCAAGTTTCAGCTTGATCGGCCTTGTGGTTTAGGAGGAGAAGAATTTTTTCTTAGATTTTGGCATTTTTCAGCCTTTCTGTTGCCATGGCAACTAGAGTTATTTATAGAATTAAATTCTTTGAACAACTTTTGAAGAGCTTCACCCAAGGAACATCCCTCCTAAGTTTCAGCTTGATTGACCCAATGGTTTAGGAGGAGATGTTTAAAGAAATTGTTGACGGACGGACAGACAGACGGACGGACGGTGATTGATCTAAGTCCAGCGTCTGTATCTTCCACAAAAATCAATGGACCGGAGCCAAACTCGAACTTGTTCTGTAACTCATTTATGCAGACTCACATACCAAAAAATCAGCTCGAAATCTCCAAAGGTTAAGAAAAAAAGCGCGGACAACTGAGATTTCGTGGTAATTTTCTTAGTCCAGCATCCGCATCTTCCTCAAAAATCAATGGACCAGAACCAAACTCGAACTTGTTCTGTAATTCATTGATGCGGACTCACATACCAAAAATCAGCTCAATATCTTCAAGGGTTAAGAAAAACAAGAGGGCCATAGTGGCCCTAAATCGCTGTCCTGAATGAACTGTCTTAAATTTTCAAAAGCTGGTTTAGAAAGAGAATGATGAATAAATGTCACTTAGCTAAATAATGCTGTTGCTTCTATAAACCTTGAGAATCCATTTTTTGGAATTACCAAGTAAACTTAGAAGTTGTTCTATGATTGGACTCTGCGACCTAGATTTTGACCCCAAATGATCTGATTTCAAACTCGTCCAAGATTTCATCAAGACAATCATTCAGACCAAAAGAAAAAAAGCGCGGAAAACTGAAATTTCGTGGTAATTTTCTAAGTCCAGCATCCGCATCTTCCTCAAAAATCAATGGACCAGAACCAAATTCTACCTTGTTCTGTAACTCGATGATGCGGAATCACATACCAAAAATCAGCTCAATATCTCCAAGGGTTAAGAAAAACAAGATGTGTTTGTGAAACACGAATGCCCCCGTAACGGCATTTTTTTCAAAGTTTGACCTTGACAGATGACCTTGACCTTGTCACATTACCTTGACTTTGGTACCAGTGGGTGCCGATCATTGAGATCTATCATCATGCCAAATATAAGCTTTGTATCTTGAATAGGCTTGAAGATATTGGCAAGGTTAAGTTTTCGGGTTAAGTTTTCGGACGTTTGACCTTGACAGATGACCTTGACCTTGTCACATGACCTTGACTTTGGTACCAGCGGATGCGGATCATTGAGATCTATCATCATGCCAAATATTAGCTTTGTATCTTGAATAGGCTTGAAGATATTGGCAAGGTTAAGTTTTCGGACAGACGGACGGACGGACGGACGGACAGACAGACGGACGGACAGACAGACAGACAGACGGACATGAGTAAAACAATATGCCCCCGATCTATCGATGCGGGGGCATAAAAATCCGGAAAACTGAAATTTCCTGGTAATTTTCTGTAACTCATTGATGCGGACTCACGTACCAAAAATCAGCACAATATCTCCAAGGGTTAAGAAAAAAGTCCGGAAATTTGAAATTCCAGACTGAAAGACGGACGGATAGACAGACGGACGAACGGAGCCCAAACCTATAGTCCCCTTCGGCTTTCGCCGGTAGTGGACTAAAAAGAAAAGTGTTAACTTAGTTTTAGCTCCAGAAATCTGGAACACTTGAATAGAGACTTTTCCATTAAGGAATTGAAAAAAGTTTTAAAAAAGTGTCACGACACTGCTGTCGGATCAGATGCTATTCATGATCGATTCCTAAAACTTTTGCCATCTCGTTCCCTTCATTGCTTACTTGATATTCATTATCAGGTATGGAAGACGGGAACCATTCCAGCCTCTTGGCGGGAAGCTATCGTTATTCCAATACTTAAACCAGGTAAAGATTCCACAAACCCTTCAAATTACCGCCCAATTGCTTTAACTAGTTGCATCTGTAAAACCATGGAAAGAATGGTTAATGATCGTCTTGTCTGGTTTCTTGAAAATAACCACCTTATTACGTCAGTCCAAAGTGGCTTTCGTAAACAGAGAAGCACTCTTGATCATCTTGTTCGCTTCGAGACATTTATTCGAGAAGCCTTTATAATGAAGAAACACGTTGTTTCTGTCTTTCTCGATCTCAAAAGTCTTTATGACACTACTTGGAAGTATGGAATTATGAACGACCTCTATGATTTCGGTATTCGAGGTGAACGTCAGTTTAGAGCCCGTGTTGGAGATACTTTATCTGATCCCCATGAACAAGAAATGGGTGTTCCCAAGGGGAGTATTTTATCGGTGACACTATTTAGTTTCAAAATAAACATCATTGTTACAACCGTTTGCCCTGGTGTGGAATAATTTATCTACATTGACGACTGTTGTATCTGCTACAGATCAAAACACATGCACACGTTTCAAAGACAATTGCAACAAGTCTAGAATAATCTTTCAAAATGGTACAATGAAAACGGTTTCAAGTTTTCAAAGACAAAAACTAAATGTATGCATTTTTGTCAATCGGGAAAATACATATTGATCCAGATTTAAAGTTGCACGGGGTACAGGTTGAAATTGTTAAAATGTTTAAATTCTCAGGACTATTATTTGACTCTAAGCTTCCGTTTATTCATTATATTGACAATTTGAAAAAAAAATGCCAAAGGGCACTTAATCTTTTACGTGTTGTATCCAGTATGGATTGGGGAGCCGATAAAAAGGTTCTATTGTGCCTTTTTAGGACACATGTAAGATCAAAGCTAGACTGTGGCTGTGTTGTTTATGGTTCTGCGCGCCCTTCATACCATCGCAAACTTGATACTATTCATAGTCAGAGAGTGCGCTTGGCGTTGGGCGCAGTTAGAACATCACGAGTTAACAGTCTATATACAGAAAGCTCAAATCAAATCCCGACAATCCTACTCATAAAGTTGTTTTTGAACCAAAATATAGAGAGGACTTTGAAAAGAAAAAGAACCCTATACTCCCCTTAAGTTTGCGCTGTGAAGCTGATGTTAACTCTCTAGATTTGACTAAGAGGACTTGGCAGAACATATTGTTTCTGATGTTTCTTTAAGGACATCTAAAAGTCCCACGTTTCTTTATGATCTTGCTTCAAGCAAAAATGATACAACAGATCCAACTATTTATAAACAAAGTACTTGGAAGTCAAAGAAAAATACACTTCATATGAAGAGATATACACTGACGGGTCAAAAGATGGCGAAAAAGTTGCTTTGGCAACTATTTTAGATGGCAAAAAATATCAATCCCGCCTTCCTAATAACTCTTCTATTTTTTCAGCCGAGCTTAAGGCCATTGATCTCGAACTCAAACATATAATCGCAGAACGATTCTCTCATTTTATTATATACACTGACTCTATGTCAAGTATGCAAGCGGTTGAGCACGAGAAAACTGACAATGCCCTTATCGTAAGGCTACTTGATAAAATAGCTGAGCTTAATGATGTTGATCTCGTTTTCTGCTGGCTTCCAAGCCATGTTGGAATTCGTGGTAATGAGGAGGCAGAAAATGCTGCCAAGGATGCATTATCATTTGAAATTTTACCCTATGAAGTACCTTTTACTGATTTTTAACCCCTAATTCATTGTTTTATTCATGATGTCTGGAGGAACTGTTGGTCAGATCCTGCAAACCAAAATTATAAACTATATTCTGTTCGACAGGACATCGGCGATTGGTTACCAGGTTACAAGCCAAACCGTCGCGAAGAGCTGATTTTGACTCGGTTACGCATTGGTCATACTCACTTAACGCACTCCTACCTTTTAAAAGGATAAGAGATGCCAATGTGCATTCCCTGCATATCCCTCCATCAAGCATATTTTTATAGCTTCTATTGATTTTTCTTTTATCAGGGACAGATTTTTTAAAGTTGAAAGTCTGAGGCAGCTCTTTGACCTTGTCAAACTTGAACTTATTTTTTACTTTCTCAAGGCGATTAATTTATATAGTAAAATCTGATTTTTATGTTCTAGTTACCCCGTTTCTTTTTTCTGAATTTTGAAAGTAGCTATATAAATTTTACCGTTTTCAACAGCTCTTTTGGTTATTATTTCTTTTACATGCGAAGATTTCTTTAGAATTTTATTTGTTTACATTGACTTTTAAAAATATTGCCTGATTATTTTTCGGTACACACATGAATGCCCATTTTTGTGAATTTTCCAGTCGGGTGGACTCGCACATGGGCCGTTCTCCTGATCTGAGGGGAGTCCATGTGCTTTCGTGCTCACGTCGGATTATTCTAGTTAAATACAGAAGTGTTTGCGCCCAACATGACCTTAGTTGTCGACGGGCCATAAAACAATATTCATTCATTCATTGTTGGAGATAAACATTCTTACATAGTTGCGAGACATTCGGCCAAAAAATAATAGTTGCGAGACATTCGGCCAAAAAATAATGACTCCAGAGTGCGCACAAGATTTGACCAATTGACCCCGTTTTTGACCCCACTCTGACCAGGTTTCTAAACATTTTGGCAAAAAATGAGGCTTCTAGATTGCACACAAGGTTTTCGAAAGACCTGAGCCCTTGACCCCATTTTTGCCCTCATTTGACCCAATTTCAGACTTCGCCGAGATTTGTTGGAGACAAACATTCTGACCAAGTGTCAAGACCTTTGGCCCAAAAATGTGGCCTCGAGAGTGCATACAAGGTGTTTCGAAGGTTTGTCCACTCGACCCCATTTTTGCCCCCACATGACCCAATTTCGATCTTGACCGAGATTTGTTTGAGACAAACATTCTTACCAAGTTTTAAAGACATTTTGGTCAACCATGTGGTCTCTAGAGTGCACTCAAGACTTTTCGTAGATTTGACCCCATTTCTTATCACATTTGACCCAATTTCGGACTAGACCGAGATTTGATGGAGAAAAACATTCTCACCAAGTTTCAAGATATTTGGGCAAAAAGTGTGGCCTTCAGAGTGCACACAAGATGTTTACGGACGACCGGAATACGAACGACGGATGCCAGACACAGCTTGATCACAACAGCTCTACGTGAGCAAGTCGTGCTAAGAGGTGGTTAAAAATAGGCCAGGAGGTAAAATCATAGTAAATTCTTGTATGCACTCTAGACGTCACATACTTAAAAAATCAACTTGAAAATTGGCAAAAATGATTGTCTAGTTGCAACAGCATTGTTTGGCTTAGTGACCATTTGTCATCCTTTTTCAAAACCTACATCATCTAATATTAGGCAGTTCATTCAAGCCACTATGGCCCTTGTGTTTGAAATTGTGGCGAACTACAGGTTTTGCGTATAGGCAGTGGGTTTTCGGATACAAAATTTTGCCAAACTATCCCAAATATTCTTGAAAAAGTAAATTTAGTTTCAATTATTTTATATGTGTAAGAATAGGTTTTTTCGAGTTCTGAAGTGTAAACAATCAATGCATTGCAATCACTAAGATACTCTTTTGAAATGATTTCATTCCTTTGCGTAGTTTTGCGATGCTACGTAACCCTAGGTAATTGTCAGCTAAGCAACAGAATTTGATTGGCTAGAGAATCAATCTGTCATATTTAACAAAATGATTGCGCGGGACTTATACAGTTTTGAAGAAACAGTCACCCAGTCAAGTTGTAAAACAACAACTTGTAAATATAATTTGTTCATTTCATCAGGACGTTGGTTTAGCTGTGCCGTGTTCTGTTTATTCAATTGAATCAGCCGTCAGAAACGGGATTTTAACAATAGTGTAGCCGGACTATTTTCCATTAACCGTTAGAGGAGCGCTTTGGTTTGAGACCAGAATTGGGTTATTTACCCACTTCTACGAAAGCTTTGTTAGAATTAACTCAAGTGTGTTCTTTGAAATTATAATATACATAATCAAAAAAGTGTTGCACCCCTTACATAAAATTGTTTTGTATTTAATGGCAAAGATTCTTTTTTTACACAATATTCATGAATTATTAATCTGTGATATTTTGGTGAAAAGTAAATGGTGTCTTGAGGTAGAAAGAAAGGTGTAATGACCCTCGACTAACATCCCATAATCATATACCATGGGTGATGCAAAAACAACTTTCTCAAAAGTTTGATAAGTCAACTACAGAACATTACTATTGGCTCGTTTAACTTTAGATAGATCGCATCTGGTACAAAAAAGACATTAATTGAAAAATAAAAGAATACTTGCAATCTTAGAGTAGGCAATATATTCAAAGAGAGTTGTAGGAGAAGCGAGTGTGATTTTATACAAAAAATCCGTCCCATCAATAAGTTTCATCAAACTAGAACTGTCGCAGAGCGGACTTATACCTCCCACAGGCACTTTGTCAAAATGCAAGTGCTATTAGTGCAGGACCTTTATTTAACAGAAATTGAGGTCATATGCAGCATTTGCATGAAGTTTCATGATTCTAAGTCGCTTGGTTTTTGAGTTAGAGTCCGGAAACGAAAATTGAACAAAAATTGACTGTGACCTTGACCTTTGACCTATGTGACCACAAAACAATAGGGCACTTTCTTGGGTCATAAGCAACATTTGCGTTAAGTTTCATGGTTGTAGGTTGCTTGGTTCTCGAGTTAGAGTCCCGAAACTAAAATTGAACAAAGTCTCACTGTGACCTTGACCTTTGACCTATGTGACCCAAAAACAATAGGGCACTTCCTTGGGTAATAAGCAACATTTGTGTAAAGTTTCATGATTCTAGGTCACTTTGTTCTTGAGTTAGAGTCCGGAAACGAAAAGGTCTACGGACGGATTGACGGACGGATGGACAGACAGACGTGGTGAAACCAATATACCCCCTTTACTTCGTAGGTGGGGGGTATAACAAAAAAGAATCTGCAATATGAACCACCGAGAATACCATCAGGGGGAATACGTAAAACAAAAAAAGGGAAGATGCATTTTTATTCGGCCAATATGGAGTCGAACAACTGCTCCACGCGAAGTTTGAAAATACGGCAATAGCTAGGTCAACAGAAAAAACACCATTCCACGCCAAATCGATAAATCAACTGGTTTAAGGTCTGCAAAGGTCAGAAAGCGACATAAAACCTACAAATTTCTACAAATCATAACACATTGGCATGCTGAAGGGTATATAAGCACTGGAAAAACGGTCTGCTAGTCCGATCAAAGCCGATTCCCACGTGATGTTTTGGACAAAGGATTAGTGTTTCTGTGCGCTCTAGGACTTCTTGAAGGAATGCTCATTAACATCTTTTCTTTCCTCGCCATATTAAATTATTTTTCAAACAAAAAGTATAATGAGGTAAAAGGGGGTGCAAAACTTTTTTGATTATGTATAGTTCTAAATAATGGCGACTGGACAAAATAAAGTGTCTATCGACTACAGGAAGATGCACGAACAGGTATTTACGGACACCGATTTCAACCCCGCCCAAAATAGCTCCATCGTCAAAAGCCGTAAAACAGTTTACTTCCGGTTTGCGGGACCCACCTTATGAGGACGATAATGCTTCCGGTGGACTAGATGATTACGAGGTTGAGGATTTTGAGGCTGAAAAATCTCGATTAACAGCCAGACTACGACACCTAAAGTAACAACGAGAGCTTCAGCAATTGCGGGATGAGATTGAAGCTACTGAGCGAGATTTATCTAGAGGTCAAACCGCTTCCAGTCAACAGACCAAAGGTATTTCTTCCGAGTTTAATTTGCATGATTTGCGTGCTGATAAACATTTACGATTTTCCGCAGGAAAGAGCTTGAGAGATTGGGTTTGGGTAAAGGGGAGTAATTTTCAGACTGTGGTAGACAAAAAGGCCTCTCTAAAATCAGGCACAAACAGCGAAACTTCTGATTCTGTAATCACACCACAAAGCTATCCATATTCTTTTCTAAGGTATGAATACGCAAAAAAATTCCAGCGGAATAAATGCAATTCAAACGTATCACATTCTATCATTGCCAAAGGTAAAATGAAAATTGCACATCTGTGCTTCATGTTGGCTGAGGGACAAGAAGGAATTTAACCATTCTGAATGCTCTTCAGCGTGCCTAAATGCTTATCTTTGATATAAAAACAGTTTTGATCGCTTAACAAGTAAAAAAGAGGCAGAATTTTTTCTATCATCTTTTAATTTTGAATTTTCAAATGACAAAATACATTGTCTGGAGAATTTCCAAAATAAATTTCCAACCCATTACAAATAATAATACCAAAATCTTTTAGTAATTCATGAAAAGGTAGTGAAGACAGGCTTTTTCAATTTGGAAGAAGCTCGTATTCAGATAAACCACAAATTTAATATCAATTTCATGAAAATGTTGCATGGTTATTAAAATTTACAAGTTTTAGATTTATTAATTTATGGGTTTCCAATTGGTTATTCCCCTCAAAATAGAAACACACATTGCAATATTGACACAATTAGAAATCATAGAGGTACAGACGCCTTTCCACATGAAATTCACAAGTATTTATGCAAAGAAGCAAGTCACGGAGCAGTTTTAGGTCCTTTCCAATCCAATCCTGTCTCAAAAGCCTTAATTCTTTCTCCCTTAAACTCTGGTCCCAAATCTGACCCTAGGGAAAGAAGAGTAATTTTAGATTTAAGTTCCCCTACATTTGGCGATAGTGTAAATAGATACGTTTCTAAAGATGAATATTTAGAAGAGAAAGTGGATATATTTTTTCCTAAGGTAGATGATTTCATTGCCCTTATTTGGAAAAAAAGGTCCTGGCAGTTTGATGTTTAAACTTGATCTTTGGAGGGCATATACACAATTAGATATTTGTCCTTCTGATTAGAATACAGTATCCTTTAAAATTGAAGGGACACATTTTTACAGATACTGTGTTGCCCATGGGGTTGAGGTAATCGGTCCATATATGCCAAAGGGTCAAAAATGCATTTGTTTTTATGATATTAAACATAGTTGTTTCGGTGTTGAATTATCCAGGCGATTTCGGCGGGGCTGAATCAAATGATTTGGCATTCTTTGCTTTTTTTTCTATGGGGTAAATTTTCATGAAAAGAAGGCTTGAAGCTTTCGACAAAGCTTATTTTCCATCTAAAATTATGATTTTTTGGGGTATTTTATTTAATACTAAGAACATGACCACGTCCATTCCAGAAGAAAATCTGTGTGACGTTAAAAACTTAGTCAGAACGTGGTTACTAAAAGAATCCGTTTCATTTAAAGAGATATAAAAATTCTTAGGCAAACTCATTTTGTTGGTGCCTGTTTGCAATCCAGTAGGTTTTTTGTAAATGAATTTCAAATTGTTTAAAGGTTTGTTATTCAGAACTTAACAGACAAGTTTTTAAAATTCCAATAGAGGTGAAGAAAGATGTAGCCTGGTGGGATAAGTTCTTGCCAGTTTTTAATGGAATTGCTTTGATTAACCATGGATCTTGGTTTGCAGCCGATTCCGTCTGCAGTTATGATAGTTGTTAAACAGGTTGTGGAGGGTTGTTTGGAAATAAGTATTTTCACGCCAATTCCCAGAGTTCATACTAAGTCAGAATTTGCATATTGGTGCTCTGGAAATGCTTTCTATTGTAATCTGTTTGTATCTATGGGGTCAATTCTTGAGTGGGAGAAGAATACAAATTTTCTGTGATGATCTGTCTACCTGTTTTGTTCTTAATACAGGTAAATCTAGATGAAAAGTTTTTGCAACAGTGCTAAAGAGAAATTTGCTTCTGGGCGTCAAAATAGGACTTTCATATCAGAGCAATAATTTTGGAAGGTTGTTAAAAACCGACAAGCAGATAGCTTGTCCAGTTTCGAGTATACAGACCATTTGTTTGAAGAGCTTGTTAAAGACTCTTGCTTTCAATTAACTCATGAATGGTAGTTATTTTTACAGGTGAATTGTTACAGGATTTGAAGAAACAAATGAAATGCTCCACTAGATCAGCCTTTGCAGTTGGGCACTCATACAAACTTTAAAGTCCAGTGGGAGTCTTTTATTAAATTTTGTTTGTATTTTAATTTCTCATATTTGCCTGCTTCAGAATACGTTTTGCGATTATACGAGGGATGTTCAAATTTTATATGGATTAGGTCAATTTATCATCACCGATTTTTTGCTTTGTGAAAAAAGTATATCTATATAAACGAGACACTTTACATGAGCAATCTTGCCAAAGCCTGTAGCAGTTGAACGTTGTATATTCATTTCACACGCAAACAAAAATACATGGGTATGAGGTGTCGGCGCACAGTACATGACGCGAGCGACGTTGTCGAGAATTTAGATACTTGGTGTTGTATAAGTTAGCTTGTCACAACTCGTTATTCATGGAAGAAGGATGAATTCAGTGTTCCTGTAATTAAGCTGTGCTTTTATGGTTTGTATAAAGGTAAAATCGAATGATACGACACCAAAGTTCTCAGAAAGGTACCCCTTAATTAATCGCCTAAATCTTCCAGAGACTCGGCAATTGACGTCCATACAATTGCTTTGACAATATCTCTCTGTCCGTTTATCCCCTTGGGGCAAGGACGCGTCTTCACCGATGAAATTTAAGCATTTGGAAGAATGAACCATTTCCTTTCAGCGTGAAAAGTGTTTGATTTATGTCTTTCGTTATTTTTGTAGATAACGAATAGAATAATTAAAGATCGAAATTCCTAGGATACAGTTGACGTCGTCTAGAACGTCCCGAAACACTTACCCCGCCACATTTTAAACGAACCTTATCGAAAAACCCTACGGCCAAATTACTTAAAAAAAAGACAAGGCATGTTTAATACTAATTCCAGCAACTCGTTTCAACAGGTAGAAAAGAAAGAATATCTACAAACGAAGACCAAATAAATGAATTATTTTATCTGCTGCGCCGGGTACTCGTTACCATGACACTTTATAAGGCAGATGCGCGCGCGCTGTGTTCGATAACTATATCAATTCTACATAACCATATGTGGATTGAATTCCGACAGCGAATGATACCAAAGGGCTAGGTTCACGAACTATACATATTGGCCCTGTCAAATCACATTTTTTGATTAACAATTTGCCAGCTCTTAATCAACTTTTTTTATTTATATATTTGACCATCTCTGAAATAACGTATAGAAAAATATTCAAATATATACCAATTTCTCAAAAAACAGCAATCAAGTTTCCCCTTTTTAGCGAAAATGTCATTTTTATGGGCAATTTCGTTGTTAAAGATGCCCAAAAAATATGAAGCCCTTTTTTCGACATCATCATATTTTGCAAACAACTTCTAAATCAAGTTATTTTTCTCATAAGACTATTATGGAGGTGTCGAAAATGGGGCTTCATTGTGAAATAAAACCAAATGTCAGCTGAAGCTAGCGTGCAAGAAGTAAACATGCGTAACTCCCTATACCTGAATATGCGTTTTAATTATTACTGACAAGTATTATTGTTTTATCGAGGGAATTTAAAGCTCAATGAGACATTGAGAAATACTGCATTCATGAATATTTTCTATTTATTAATACAATTATTTAATCATTTCCAAAAGAATTATTTGTTTTGTAAATAAGAATCGAATGTGCCTTTCCACATGAAAGGGACGTCACTCGTGTATTTCCATAAATCCGAAACAAACAAAGAAATGTCTGTCAGTTAAGGTTGTTTTTTTTTTAAAAAAAATAAAACCAACAAAATAATTAAATAGGAACTGAAATAATAATTACTTAAGAAAAATAATAAGGAGTTTTGTTGATAATGAACGAACGCGCCTTTCTACACGAAAGGGACGTCACTCGTGATTTTTCCAAGAATCCGAACCGAACAAAGAAAATAAAGGGTTTTATGTTTATATTTTACGTCGATCAGAAACAAGATTTTATTGTCAGATTAAAGAATATACAATTTAAAGAAGAATAAATAAAAATTATTTTCAATTATTTTCTCTAAGAGTCATCATTATTCATTTATTAACACATTTGTACCATTCTATACTAGTCGTTGGCATAGCGCAGTTGGTAGAGTCGCAGTCTTAGAACTCAGAATTTGATGGTTCGAATCCCACTCGGACCGATGTATTTTCTCTTCACCTAAAATTTATTTTTTCCTTTTATTTGCAATCCTCTCTATCTCTTTTTTTTTAAAAAAATCTACGCGTTCTTTTAGAGGTAATGAGAAATGAGCTGATTAAAAAATCCTCTACGGACTAATCAGCTAATGCAACCCGTGTGACTGCCTGCAAACGCTTAGAAATTGTTATCCGCTACGCACGTCAGAACACCTGCAAAGTTGGATAACAATTGTCAAACTTTTCGCGGACGCAATTATATTGAACGCAGGGCAGATATTCGTCGACATTTTTACAAATAGAGAAAGAAACCAATGCCAGAGGATCGTATTAAAATGCCTTTTTTTTTTATTTATTGATGCTATTTTTTAGACGGCCTAACACAAATTTCGGCGACGACATTTTGAAAAAAAACCACATATGGCTGTTCTGACTTAAAAAAGATCGTAACTACAACTAACTCAATCGGTCGCGCCTTTTAATTATTACCGATTGAGTACTGGTATATCTTAATTGCGAACTGACAATTGAAAAGATAAATTAAGTCGTAAGAAGAAATTATGCGCAACTGTATTTGCTTACCTGAAGCGAAAATAAAAAGAACAATCCCGTTTTCCCAAAGTGTAGCCACAAAAGACGACTGTAGTATGAATTTATCCTAATAATTGAAAGGGTTTGACATCTCCTGGGACAAGTGTAGCGCGTGCAAGCTCCGAAAACGCTGCCAAAAATAGACGTCGGCGTCTTTGATCACCTGTTCAACCCCCGCGTTGAATAAACTGTTCCACGTCCTTTACCTCATTGCGGGACTAAAATGCTAAAATTAAAATGTTGTACTGCGGCTCGCCTTTTTGGTAAATTGAAACTTTGATTCATTTTTTGGATAATTGAAACAAAAAATCATGAAAATATCGGTAGGTTCTTCTATTTAATTGTTTCTGAAAATAATCGCTTTATTTGATTAGAATGTAATAATCATTTTGGACTAACGTAAATATTTCCGGCATTCGTTTTTCGTCAGTAGAAAGTCAGTCAATGCATATTCCGATCTTCAGTTAACCTTGTAAACGAATCCAAATTGATCAATCGCCGTAATTAAGGTATTTGTCGCAGGATTTTATACTTTTTGTTGTTAAAATATAGGAATCTACATCAGAGAAGGTGAAGCATTTTATCCCGAATCGGGGGATCGGTTATAGGCGTTACCAACCTTTTCAGAAAATTGGCCCGAAAAAAATGGCCGGTTTTGAGCAGTGTTTTGGGGGATGGGCGATTATAAGAAAATCGGCGGTTATTAGAATAAATACGGTATTGTGTGCGTCATTGCATGCACCTTTATAAACCAAACATATGAGCTTGCGTAGTTTAAAAGAAAAGATATATAAAAAGAATTTGAATGAATGGAAATTCGGGAGCGGGACTGCTAGACTGGTGGTTTAGACCGAAAATTTTCGAAGTGTGGGCACTTTTGCGGCATATGGTCTCACTAGGCTTAATAGCTTCGGCAACCATCCCTGAACAGATTTTGCCTTGTTGCCCAAAAATAAAATCATTAATGAGGTCACAGTTCGGGTCAAAGGTCACCAAGTACATTTCACGTAAGCGAATTCTATGGGTATGATTGTTTTTGATATAAGATTAGTCTTTAAAGGATCAACATCAGTTAATATTATAGGGCCATTTGTTCCTTATTTGAAAAACATTTGGTGTTGGGTTATATGATGTAAGGTCATATTTTTAACACTTAACTCGACTAAAAAGGCTGACTTACCTTGCTTAATAGACTACTGATTTATGATTTTAGACAGAAATCTTTGTTCAACCTTATATCGACCTATGTTATCATTTATTTCGTATTTTGAGGATGTTTTTGATTCATTAACATGTGAACAATGCTGTCTCAAAAAAATTACAAAACGTTTGTTTGTTAATGACGTTATACTTTTCAGCCTATAGAAGGGATAAAACGGCCTTAAGTATATTACATATGAGTACATATGATTGGACAAACAACATGAGATTGTGTAATAAACAAAATAAATTAGTAAAAAAAGTATGACAAGCTGTGATTTGAAGACTCTTGTAGAATAAGATAATAATTCTTTAATGTTTCTATTTTTTCAAATACATGTATATGTAAAATACGTTACCCATTTACATTATATTAAAAAAAAACATACAATATTTGAAGTTATCAAAGTTTAGAACTTCTTTCATTTTCTTACTTTAATGTTTCGTTTTGTTTTCAAAATGTCTCGAACACAAGAAAATTGTTCGACATTCGAATATCATTAAAAGATAAGTGTAAGTTTCTATTTGAAACCCTAGTTATTAACATTGGCATCTCAAAAATGACTCGCAGCTCATTAAATATGTTATATTTAAGTGAATTATATCAATGAAAGTGATTTACGTCTTCAAGGATATGTATTGCATTGGATTGAACAACTACATAATATTATTTCTCAGTGAAGTAAAATATGTGTAATATACGTTACCCATTAAATCTTAATTTGATAGTTAGAAGAAACATTATAATTGTATTTCATGGAATGCATATCTCAGTTTCGTTTATTTATTTCAAATCTATATTATGTGGAGTCTCACGCCACAATTTTAAATGCCGTGAATCATTTGTTTGTAAGATACGTGTTATTTATTTTTTACATTTTTAACGTATAGAAAACTTTACCAACTTTATTCACCTTAACATACATATCAACACTCAATTAATGCCTTTTCACGGCCACGAGAGAAGAGATTCAAAGGCTTGAAACCAAATGTTGCCCGATTCTACATCTGGGCTGACTGGCTCTGGCTATAAAGTTTCTTGCCCATAAACAGTATCGGTGATGTAGGGCTCGAATCACGAGTCGAGCGCCTATATTATTATGCACAAGACAAACGAGACAGTAAAGATTAAATTGAGATAATTTGACTCGAAAAATATTCTTACGCATTTTATAATTATAATTTTATATTGTAATAATATAGAATTGAGAACTGCAAAAGGCAATATCAAAGACACCACTTAATATCTTACGTGAATATACAGATGAAAAAGTAACATACTTCGTAGATAACCAATATGAATAATTAAGATAGCAAAGCTTGATATTGTAATTCATTTCATTTAGAACAATTTACGCTAACCTTTCTTTCTGTTGAAATGAATATCTGTTATAATGTGTTGTTTTGACAAACATTGTTCTATACTTGTATCATATGTTTTTCCGAAATCCCACCGCATCTTACCATTTCAAGTATATGTAAGGCTACATGTGATTACGACGAATAGCTTGTTTATGGAACTATAATCTTTAATATATTTTAATCGCAATCTTACGTCTGTATAGATACACTTATAACGCACCGTGCTACGATCGTGCTAGTGTGTCGATCAAATTTCTACCACGTCAGAAACGCAATTGGACTTGACTGAAAGTAAAAAGCTCTTTTATCAGGGTCTTATATGTATTTTTGTTCGCTCATCAGTTCGTCGAATGAAACCGAATTCGAGATATTGTCTTTCCACACCGGCTGTTGGTTGAGCCGTTAATTAACATACGTTTTTCTAAATCAATGATCGACTATTGTTCTATGTGGTAAACCTAGGCCACATTATTTCCAAAACAAACGGTAATATTGTGGCGCATATTTAATGACTCTTTTTCGTGTATAAAACCGAGGATGAAACACTTTGATTTTTTCAAAACGCCATTTTAATTTGTATCGATACATTAATAATGTTCTAAAGTTATTTTTTGTCCGAAAGGGCAACGTTTGATCATAAAAAACATGTTTTTTGTTTAATCCAGAGTTCAAATGTCGTTATTCCTTAAAGGATCAACTTATCTAGCTACCTAGGTTTCACCGTTAGATATGTCCTTTCGGCTGAAAGTGATCGATTTATCACTCGTGATAATTTTCTGATTACAATATTGGCAGTTTTCAATGATGCGCATTTACCCAACTTTTAAATGGCCTCGTCTACATTTAAGCCTTGTTTACATTTGACTTATGGAGCCCGTACGGCGCCCGTAACTCGCAGTAACCCTAAAATTGTGCATTGCCCGTGCGGTGGCACACGTTTGTGTGATCAATGCACGGCTTTACGGGTGCCGTGGACTTTTGCTATTTTGTATAAAAATGTTAGACAAGTTTTTAAAAATCGCAAGACCGCACGGAGACCGTAGCTCGTAGACTCGTCGTAGAGACATCGCACGATCGCCGCACTGACATCGCACGGCCACCGTGCGATATTTTACCTTTAAATCTTTAACGGATCATCCTACGGTCCTCGTGCGGGTACCGTATGATGATCGTAGGCCGCTCGGTTTACAGTGTAAATAGTTGACAAATCGCACGGTCTCCGTGCGATAGGTTCGCACGGTTATCTTGTGATCGCCGCACGGGCACCTCAAAGATTCTCATAATAGCTTTATGAAAACCCGTGTGGAGACCGCACGATTTTGTGAACACATACGCCGTAGAAAATAAAATCGTACGATGTCAAAAATATCATACAAGAAATCGCAGGCTGCGATATCGTACGGTGATCGTGGCAAATGTAAATTAGGCTTTATCGATTTAATTCACACTAAGTAAGCAATAAGCAATACGGGTGGGTTGCACTCATATACAAAATGTAATATTATGGGTGTATAAAATGTAGCAACATAAGATGCATTTTCACACTTCTATCCTTCTAGAAATTGATTCCCACTCAATTAGCAATAGAACAAGATAATGTTGATAAAGAAGAAATATTTAAACCGTTTTAGAAAATGGTAGGATCAAATTTCGTAGAAAATACAATTACATTTGTTACGTTTTTCCTCCGCGGTAACGTACATCGGTCGATTACAAAGGCATTAAATATTCTTTCATGATTTGTCGTGTTTTGTTACAACGGTTCTATGAGAAATTTAACATTACAAAAAACACAAAATCAAATGAAAGTCAAAACTGCAATACATGCGAATTTCATACCGAAATTCTGGGATATAACATATTTTACCAGTATTTTCATTTCACCTATTATTTGCATCCAGTCACTTCGAAATTTACTAAAACTATCTTAGCTACAGCTTAATTGATCAGTATTATTATTATCAAGTGTATTGCTAAAGTTGTCAGGCGAAAGGCCCAATAATATTTCCTATGTTGAGTATTTAGGCGTAACGTATTTTACAATTACCCTGGTAATCATGATATACCTGGTAACAATTATAAACATGATGTTAAGTTGCGAAAAAGTTATATTTGCCAAAAATAAAAAGAACACAAATTATAAGCCACAATGAAGTTTTCTGTATGGAGTATTTAAAAGTAACGTATTTTACCATTACACGAATAGTCAGTGGATAAGTGCTTGCAATAATAGATATCATTTTCGATTATCAAAAAGTAATATTCACCAAAAACAGATAAAGATCACAAAAAAAAAATCGCGCAAGGAAAGCTTACGACAAATTAGGTTTTTTTTTACAGGTTTAACTGTAAAAAGGAACACAGCCTTTCATTTGTCTCCTTTAAAAACTGATAGTAATGACAGACAGGTGGACGAATATATCAAGATAATTGTGTATAATGTTTACAAAACAATAAGTCTATAGATAAAAGGCATTTCAATGTGATTCTGATACGCACAGCTTACAAATGTCCATCATTTATAGCCTATATGCTATAATTATTGAATTTTACTCCCTTTTGCACCTAATGACCTTTGACCTCATTTATTGACCTTGATAATGATATTTCGGTTGGGCAACAGGCAAATTCTGAAAGAGCAGATGTTACTCTTCAACTTAAGCCCTGTTGCCCTTCATGCCGCGAAAGTGCCCACAAACTTGATTTCTAGCGCACTTATTCCCATATGGCCGCCTGACTATGCCTTTCAACAGCTCCGGACAACTTTTTAAATGTTTTCGCGTGCGATCTGGATTACATGACATGTAAATTCCTTTGTTAGCTTTTTGGCGGGTAGCACGATATTTCGCAGTCAACAGTCAAAATGTTTACGAATTCTCCGACTCTCATTCATTACTACGCCAATTGGATTTATTGAAAAAAGAAATATGCGCCTTTTGGCAGATACATTTCTATGATTGAGTGATTGAATGGTTAATGTAAATTCTCGTGTTGATTTATAATTGTACCCACTTCCGAGAGTGTTTCACCCTCAGGGTTGCTTTCTTTGAACGACGACGGCATGAAAATGGGCGTCACGATTATCTGAAACAGGGGCCTGAGAGGGGATAGACGACTTACGTTATCAACATTATCATATCGAGATCAGAAATGGTCAAAGTGCCCGGAAAATCCGTGTTTGACCGGTTAAATATTTATATCCGTAGCTCGGATGTCAATTTTTTTACAAGGTTGCAGGGTTAACTGTAGGGTCAGTCGGTCGACCGTAAACGCACCCTGTTTAGCGTCTTATCAGTGCTTGCCCTTTTTACGATTTTTTTTCTCAATATTTATGGATAGCATAATTTTTCAGGGCTGCAAGATTTGATTTTACACATATGGAAGATTATAATCCTTACAACTACATACCGTACGTAATGGCATTTTCACATGTTCTCTAAAGAGCAGATTTAAAAACACAGAATTCAGGAGCCATGAGTGAAAATTAAGCTTTTGTTGTCCACTCTATGAAATATCAATCAATCTTACTCTTAAAAGATCGAGTTTACCATTTCTTAAATGCAAAAAATGAGACTGAATGTGAAAATTTCATGCCTTTTTTCTTAAAGTACGTATTTTGCACATAATTGCTATACAACGTTCATGGTGACGTCTTTTATTTGACTCCGCTAAGATGACGTCACAAAGGGTAAAAAGAACGTAAGGGGGGTATAAGTATTTGATAATTATACTGGTTAAGCAAAGAGTTTATCAAATGATGATTTATCGTAATTTTTCAAAGTTCCACTGAAAAGCATTAAAGAAACAACAGTAACTCGATACTGGCGCAAATCACGACGTGACGTCGTTACTCGTTACATTACTTATGGTCCAGACCATTAAGAAAATTCGCAACATTTAAGTCAAAATCCAATCCACGGACCACTTTCTTCGCCCCATTTTTGAATAAGGCATATTTTATTCGGCAAAATGAGGAAAAAAATAAAGAATTTTATTGTGAATGATGTCATTGAAGAGATCCTTATATGATCAACAGTTTGCAACTTTTACAACCCAAAAACGTGAAATTCCGTAACTATGGCAACAGTATTCCGTCCATGATCACACTAAACTCCTTGGATCTAACATGTTTTCGTTCACGGATATTAAAATCACATTTGATTTTTGTACTTAAATAGTTTTATTTAGGTTTTTAAGCATTAAATGGGAAAAATCTCAATTTTAGAGATACATTTTGTAGTTGCCATGGCAACAACAATAATCCATTTTCACAGTTTTTAATATCAGATTTAAACTTTTAAACTTTAGACGTCTCATTGCAGCTACTTTCGAATAATTATTTTACAGGGCCATTTTTGGCCATTCGTGAACCTTGTCCTTTAGTTATATTGCTTCGAAAATAAAATTTTGCAAGGCAAAATCCGGTTAATTTTTGAACAACCCTCGTACGCACATTTCTAGTGTAGATCTTTTGAATCAGTTTAAAGTGTCATAAATTATCTGCCCGGGGTCAAAACATTACATTCTTATGTTGGTCTTGATGCAGATCAATTTTCAGAATTTTCCATACATCTAACCTTGAGGGGTTTATCTCGTATCAAACCACATTTAGTGAGAGAGGCAGAACCTATGACTTTGGTTATTTAAGGGAAATTAAAGACGTTCTTGATTGGTCCGATTCCAATAATTGTGTATTTTGGTGCCTTTTTCTCTTTGCCTTTTTTCTAATGGCTCGGAAATCTAATTTAGTCCCGACTACTCAAAAGGATATTGAATTAGGTAAATTTCTCAAATTCACTGATATAAAGGTCATCGATGAAGTTTTATTAGTGCAATTCAGGTAATAAAAAATGATAAAGTTCGGTGAAGGAGAAGTAACATGCCCTTTATTACCTTTTAAGGACAAACGTTTATGTCCAGTCAAGGCATTTAATAAGACTAGGTCTCTTAATTACAGTCATCGTTCAGATGCACTATTTGTTCTTAAAGGATCAAAATTAGTTACTTATTAGATCTTTCAATCTAAGATAAGGAAATGTATTGAGCTTATAGGTTTAAATCCTGCTACTTTTTCAACTCATTCCTTTAGGAGAAGATTTGCCATTTTGGCCTTCCAAACAAATGTACCACCAGATTTAATTCAACGTTTAGGTGATTGGAAGTCTGATTGTTATAAGAGTTATCTTGAATTGTCCTGGAAAGATAAATATGCAGTTTAAACTAAGATGTTACATGGGTTTTAGATCACCGATAAAACCTTTCTTATGTTGTTCATAGTAGATTTCCTGTGTATCAAAACGTTCATAAACAGAAGGGACAGGGATCGGCTTTCAACAAATGTGGAGTCTAATTTAGGTCTACACATGCCCTTATCCACTAAAGAATAACTTCTTTTACTAGTCTGTTAAATTTCTTAAATTTGACAATTTCTTTAAAAGAAATCTATTATACAGCAGAATAAGGGTTAATATATTATTGGCCCTATAATTTTATTTTGGACATTCTTTCTTTGCAGCTATTAAAGTACACATCTTATCGGACTCTATTGCCAAGTACGTAGATGATATCAATTACACAAAAGTTATCTCATTTTCGGGAATAAATGTTGCACGTTTGACAAACAGAATTAAAAAAAAATACCCTGAATTAGTGTTATCTGAATTCCTTATTTTGCAGACATGATTAATTTAAGTTTTAGAGAATTCATGAGTTATTACACAAATTTGATAAGCCACATTAAGTCTGTGTCAGGCACCAAGGTTAATGTCTCTAGCATTTGACCCAGACCATTTGATTATTCAAATACTGGAGATAAGGTCAAAAAAATAATTTCGAATTGGTTAAACTATGTGGGGCAATGAACTTGCAGTTCCTTCATTCTTACAAGCCCTTTTTTAAATCCGGAAAATCCGTCAGAGAACTTTTTGCAGTCAGAGACGGGGGTGGGCATTTAAACTGGGAGGGTACAAGGAGACTAAGATTATTTTTCATCAATGCAGTATCCCATTTGTTTAAGAATGCATATCGGGAGTTGTATTGTATTGGATAATTTCTGATCTGTTAATGGGATGGGGCCCTTCTTAATGAAGGGATCTTACTTCATTGGAGGTTTTATTCAAGTTAATTGTAATATCTTAAACTATTCTTGAATAGGGTGGGTACATTTGTTCAAATAAATTAGGGTTGGCCCCTCTTTAATGTAGGTATCTTACTTTATTTGAGGCTTATTCAAGTTCATAATAGTATCCTATATTATTCTTGAACGGGTGGGTGGGAGAGGGAGATATGTTTAGGATAAACATATCAGTTTCAAAAATTAGCTTTTGTTTTTAATTATGCTTTTGTTTTGTTTTGCATTGCTTGCTATTGGGGAGTTGGCGAGGCTGTCTTTTGGCGGGTGAACAATTAGTCAGCTTTGCTCCGAATTCCATTGGTTTATATTTCATTTCATTTATTCAATTTGTTGCATTTTGTTAATAAGGCAAGACTGACTCATTGTTTAAAACATGTTATATATGTGAAATCAAAAGAAATGAGTATTTGTTATAATATGATCTTAATATATTGTTTATTCATAGTTTCGATGACTGAGATATATTACCAATTACATTCACCACAAGGTTTGAAGTTCTTGTTGTTTCAATTGCTAATTTCACGTTATTAGATGACATCTGGAAGCGAGTTCGATTGCATAGATGAGGTCTTGAAAGAAACAGACTAATTTCGTCCAGCTGCAATTTCATTTTTTTATTCTCGAAAATTTCAACCTTTTTCTAACCATGGCATTCAAAGTTATTGATGGAATTGAATTCTTTTAAAATCTAAGGTAGACCTACACCTGAAGAACAACCCTGTCAAGTTAAAATTTGATTCGCCAAAATGGTTTAGAGGAAGATCAATTTGTTCTATGATTTCCAGCAATTTTTGGCCTTTCAATTACCATTTTTTTTTTTATATTTATTTTTATTTATTTATCTTTTTTTTTTTTTTTTGAAAACAAAAGTTTTGGGTAACAAAATTTTAGTAGATTTTGACCTCGGGAATGTCTATGCCAAGTTAAAGCTTGATTTGCTGGTGTTTTAGAAAAAGAAAATTTTGTTATAAGATTTTCGGCAATTTCCGTCTATCTGTATGGCGTGTGATGTGTTGCAAAATTGTTAAAGATATTTGTTCAATGAAAATTAATTACATTGTATGTTGGAAAAGCTACATCTATGGACTAAACTGAAAATGTTATATTCTAAAAGAATGTCTATGTGGTAAAAATATTTATTTGTGTAATCAGAAAAAAAATATTTAAATGGTAAAAAAGAAAAAAAATTGTTGATTAAAAAAATATTTTTGAGGTAAATATAAATAAATATTTTTGTTGTAAAAATAAATTAATATTTTGTAAAAAGAAAAATAAGTAGCAAAAAGTTGAAAAGTTACTAAATTAGACTTTATGCTCTCATATTTCGCCTATCTCTCAATAAATGCTATTTTAACATGTACACAGCTGAAGTCTAATCATCCGCCAATATTTCTTCCAAATTTTAAGCCATAATTCAAAAAAATAAACGCACAGCGGGTCCCCAAAGACGACATGTAGTAAGAAAAATTTTGCCTCTGTAGACAGTCGGAATTTCACAGGGTTGACGTAGATGACGGAACTGAATTATTTGTGATTGCCGATGTCGACAGACCCATATTCAGATTCTTGCATAAAAATGATCTTTTTTGGTGTCGTATTTTTCCTAGTAGCTGTTCTACTATACCTTTCCCGAGTTGCCAGCTACTCGCCAACTTAGGTCTATGTATGTAAACGAATTGCTGAAAGATGAAAGTCGCAAAAGGTATGTGCCGTCATCGTAGATCGAATCGTTGTTCCAAATCAAATAAATGCTTAAATATATAAGGGGACAGTCATTTCATCTTTTTCCATGATGTTTTTATTTAAATCATTTATAGCATTGTTCAGATTTAATGCAAAAGTTTTGAGAGCACGAAATTGGCTCCCCGTTTTTAGCTCACCTGAGCACGAAGTGCTCAAGGTGAGCTATTGTGATGGGCTGCTGTCCGGCGTCCGTCGTCCATCGTCCGTCGTCCATCGTCAAACCTTACCTTGTGTGCACTCTAGAGGCCACATTTTTGGCCCAAATGTCTTGAAACTTGGTCAGAATGATTTTCTCCATCAAATCTCGGTCAAATTCGAAATTGGGTCAGGTGGGGTCAAAAATGGGGTCAAGGGGTCAAATTTTAGAAAAACCTTGTGTGCACCCTAGAGCCCATATTTGTGGCCCAAATGTCTTGAAACTTGGTCAGAATGTTTGTCTCCATCAAATCTCGGCCAAGTTTGAAATTGGGTCAAGTGGGGTCAAAAATGGGGTCAAGGGGTCAAATCTTAGAAAAACGTTGTGTGCGCTCTAGAGGCCACATTTATGGCGGAAATGTCTTGAAACTTGGTCAGAATGTTTGTCTCCATCAAATCTCGGCCAAGTTCGAAATTTGGTCAAGTGGGGTCAAAAATGGGGTCAAAGGGTCAAATCTAAGAAAAACCATGTGTGCACTCTAGAAGCCACATTATTGGCCCAAATGTCTTGAAACATGGTCACAATATTTGTCTCCATCAAATCTCGGCCAATTTCAAAATTGGGTCAAGTGGGTAAAAAATGGGGTCAAGGGGTCAAATCTTGGAAAAACCTTGTGTGCACCCTAAAGCCCATATTTGTGGCCCAAATGTCTTTCAACTTGGTCAGAATGTATATCTCCATCAAATCTCCGTCAAGTTAAAAATTGGGTCAGGTGGGGTCAAAAATGGGGTCAAGGGGTCAAATTTTAGAAAAACCTTGTGTGCACCCTAGAGCCCATATTTGTGGCCCAAATGTCTTTAAACTTGGTCAGAATGTTTGTCTCCATCAAATCTCGGCCAAGTATGAAATTGGGTCAAGTGGGATCAAAAATGGGGTCAAGGGGTCAAATCTTAGAAAAACCTTGTGTGCGCTCTAGAGGCCACATTTATGGCGGAAATGTTTTGAAACTTGGTCAGAATGTTTGTCTCAATCAAGTCTCGGCCAAGTTCGAAATTTGGTCAAGTGGGGTCAAAAATGGGGTCAAGGGGTCAAATCTAAGAAAAACCTTGTGTGCGCTCTAGAGGCCATATTTATGGCCAAAATGTCTTGAAACTTGGTCAGAATGTTTGTCTCCATCAAATCTCAGTCAAGTTTGAAATTGGGTCAAGTAGGGTCAAAAATGGTGTCAAAGGGTCAAATCTAAGAAAAACCATGTGTGCACTCTAGAAGCCACATTATTGGCCCAAATGTCTTGAAACATGGTCACAATATTTGTCTCCATCAAATCTCGGCCAATTTCAAAATTGGGTCAAGTGGGTAAAAAATGGGGTCAAGGGGTCAAATCTTGGAAAAAATTTGTGTGTACTGTAGAGGTCATATTTTTGGCCCAAATGCCTTGAAACTTGGTCAGAATGATTGTCTCCATCAAATCTCGGTCAAGTTCGAAATTGGGTCAGGTGGGTCAAAAATGGGGTCAAGGGGTCAAATTTTAGAAAAACCTTGTGTGCACCCTTGAGCCCATATTTGTGGCCCAAATGTCTTTAAACTTGGTCAGAATGTTTGTCTCCATCAAATCTCGGCCAAGTATGAAATTGGGTCAAGTGGGGTCAAAAATGGGGTCAAGGGGTCAAATCTTAGAAAAACCTTGTGTGCGCTCTAGAGGCCACATTTATGGCGGAAATGTCTTGAAACTTGGTCAGAATGTTTGTCTCCATCAAATCTCGGCCAAGTTCGAAATTTGGTCAAGTGGGGTCAAAAATGGGGTCAAAGGGTCAAATCTAAGAAAAACCATGTGTGCACTCTAGAAGCCACATTATTGGCCCAAATGTCTTGAAACATGGTCACAATATTTGTCTCCATCAAATCTCGGCCAATTTCAAAATTGGGTCAAGTGGGTAAAAAATGGGGTCAAGGGGTCAAATCTTGGACAAACCTTGTGTGCACCCTAAAGCCCATATTTGTGGCCCAAATGTCTTTCAACTTGGTCAGAATGTATATCTCCATCAAATCTCCGTCAAGTTAAAAATTGGGTCAGGTGGGGTCAAAAATGGGGTCAAGGGGTCAAATTTTAGAAAAACCTTGTGTGCACCCTAGAGCCCATATTTGTGGCCCAAATGTCTTTAAACTTGGTCAGAATGTTTGTCTCCATCAAATCTCGGCCAAGTATGAAATTGGGTCAAGTGGGATCAAAAATGGGGTCAAGGGGTCAAATCTTAGAAAAACCTTGTGTGCGCTCTAGAGGCCACATTTATGGCGGAAATGTTTTGAAACTTGGTCAGAATGTTTGTCTCAATCAAGTCTCGGCCAAGTTCGAAATTTGGTCAAGTGGGGTCAAAAATGGGGTCAAGGGGTCAAATCTAAGAAAAACCTTGTGTGCGCTCTAGAGGCCATATTTATGGCCAAAATGTCTTGAAACTTGGTCAGAATGTTTGTCTCCATCAAATCTCAGTCAAGTTTGAAATTGGGTCAAGTAGGGTCAAAAATGGTGTCAAAGGGTCAAATCTAAGAAAAACCATGTGTGCACTCTAGAAGCCACATTATTGGCCCAAATGTCTTGAAACATGGTCACAATATTTGTCTCCATCAAATCTCGGCCAATTTCAAAATTGGGTCAAGTGGGTAAAAAATGGGGTCAAGGGGTCAAATCTTGGAAAAAATTTGTGTGTACTGTAGAGGTCATATTTTTGGCCCAAATGCCTTGAAACTTGGTCAGAATGATTGTCTCCATCAAATCTCGGTCAAGTTCGAAATTGGGTCAGGTGGGTCAAAAATGGGGTCAAGGGGTCAAATTTTAGAAAAACCTTGTGTGCACCCTTGAGCCCATATTTGTGGCCCAAATGTCTTTAAACTTGGTCAGAATGTTTGTCTCCATCAAATCTCGGCCAAGTATGAAATTGGGTCAAGTGGGGTCAAAAATGGGGTCAAGGGGTCAAATCTTAGAAAAACCTTGTGTGCGCTCTAGAGGCCACATTTATGGCGGAAATGTTTTGAAACTTGGTCAGAATGTTTGTCTCAATCAAATCTCAGCCAAGTTCGAAATTTGGTCAAGTGGGGTCAAAAATGGGGTCAAGGGGTCAAATCTTAGAAAAACCTTGTGTGCGCTCTAGAGGCCATATTTTTGGCCAAAATGTCTTGAAACTTGGTCAGAATGTTTGTCTCCATCAAATCTCAGTCAAGTTTGAAATTGGGTCAAGTAGGGTCAAAAATGGGGTGAAAGGGTCAAATCTAAGAAAAACCATGTGTGCACTCTAGAAGCCACATTATTGGCCCAAATGTCTTGAAACATGGTCACAATATTTGTCTCCATCAAATCTCGGCCAATTTCAAAATTGGGTCAAATGGTTAAAAAATGGGGTCAAGGGGTCAAATCTTAGAAGAACCGTGTGCACTCTAGAGGCCATATTTTTGGTCGCAATGTCTTGAAACTTGGTCAGAATGATTGTCTCCATCAAATCTCGGTCAAGTTTGAAATTGGGTCAAGTGGGGTCAAAAATTGGGGTCAAATCTTAGAAAAACCTTGTGTGCACCCTAGAGCCCATATTTGTGGCCCAAATGTCTTTAAACTTGGTCAGAATGTATATCTCCATCAAATCTCCGTCAAGTTCAAATTGGGTCAAGTGGGGTCAAAAATGGGGTCAAGGGTTCAAATCTTGGAAAACCTTGTGTGTACTGTAGAGGTCATATTTTTGGTCCAAATGTCTTGAAACTTGGTCAGAATGTTTGTCTCCTTCAAATCTCGGTCATGTTCAAAATTGGGTCAAGTGGGGTCAAAAATTGGGTCACTGGGTCCAATCTTAGAAAAACATTGCGTGCACTCCTGAGGCCACATCTTTGGTCCAAATGTCTTGAAACATGTTTGTCTCCATCAAATCTCAGTCATGTTCAAAATTGGGTCAAGTGGGGTTAAAATTGGGGTCAAATCTTAAAAATAAGAAAACATGTTTACTCAAATATCTTGAAACTTGGTCAATATGTTTGTATGAAACCTAGGTCAAGTTTGAAATTGCCTTAAAATCTTACACAAGTTTGATAGAGGGTCAAAAACGTTTTTTAGTACTTTAGAGGCAACATTTTTAACTGAAATGTTTTCTTCTTGATCTCTTTGACTTTTGTTTAGCCATGCATCAGGTGAGCGCTTAAGGGCCAATGGCCCTCTTGTTAATCGTTTTGATACGAGGGTAAGTGCAAGGATGAAGGACGTAACTTCGAATGAGATCCGCCGGGTTCTTTAAGTTTGTCGCATTTCTAGCTTGTTCAGCATATATTTTGGTCAATATGAAGTTTAATAACTACGGAGCACATTAATGTTATTATTTTTACACAATTATCTTTAGCGGCCTTAGAATACGTTACCATTGAAGCATATGTATGCTAAGGCGGGGGAACGAGAAAAGATATTGAAAACCTGTTAAATAAATCAAGTTTTCCGTATGTTTTTTGAAACTGTGGTTGGAATTATTTGGCTAAATTACGTAAGAAGGCAATAGAAATTATTTGCTTTATTTTAAAGCTATTGTGCGACTTTTTATGGACACAGAATATTATGAATACTTTTGAATATTTGAGGATAAAAATGACAAGACGTCAACACAAAAATATAATTGCCGCTCCTTTTTCGAATTTTGACATGTTCTATGCTATTCCTCAAACCAAACATTTCAGATAATTTAGAAAAATGATAAAATTGCGCAGAAGAGAAGTTTTTCAAAAGCTCTCCCGCATATTCGAAGAGGGCCAGGCTTCAAAGGAGTATTTAGATTGGCGTAAAGGAGTTTCAACGAACGAACATATCCCAATTGATTCTCATTATTTTCCCAAAATAAATGTCCTGCATTTTGCTTTTCACTTTACTTGAAAAAAACATGTATATAGAAATTTTAAACAAAATTGATTCCAAATGACATGTGGATAGTTTCTGTAAGTGAGTGTGTCCGGCACAGACAGGCATGAGGGTTAGCGTATACTATGTAGAAAGGAGTTATTATTGACGTCGCATTTGACGTTCTTGCTCCCCCGCCTGACAAGGGGGTCTCCGTTTTGATTTATGCATTTTTTCAGCCGCTATTGAATGTGATCATTTAAAAATTTCCAAGTTTACTACACAGATGATGCACTAAGAGACTGTATGATTATGGTTTTGACAACTTTTCTGACGATTTATAACCTCATTTTACGAATTTTTGGATCAACCCTCGTATATTTTATCATGAATATTTTTTTATTGAATTAATTCTTTTGTTTTTTTTACCAAAGGAATACATTTTTTAACATCATAAATATATTTTTATTGAACAAATATATTTTTATATAAAAAAATCTTATATAAAAAAAAATATTGAACAAATATATTTTTATACAATTTGGCTACACGCCATATTTCTGTTACCTTGTAAAATATATTTGGATGAAATTAAAATCTTTTAACAATTTTGGTAGAGCTTCCCCAAAGGATCATCCCTGCTAAGTTCAGCATGGTTGGCACGGAGCTTTAGAAAAAGATTTTTTCTAAGTTTTAGGCAATTTTGCGTCTTTCTGTTACCTTGTAAAAAATAATTTGGGAAGAAATTAAAATCTTTTGACAACTTTGGTAGAGCTTCACCAAAGGATCATCCCTGCCAAATTTCAGCATGATTGACCGAATGGTTTAATAGGAGAAGAAATTTTATCTTTAGATTTTTGCAATTTTCAGCGTTGCCATTACCATGGAAACCAGAGTTTTTGCAGAAATAAAATTCTGAAAAATAAAGAAATCTGAGAAAAAAATCATTTCAAAATGGAACATGCAAATCAAGTTTCATCTTGATTTGCCTTGTGGTTTAGGAGGAGATTTTTTAATGGGATTCAAGGCATTTTCGGCCTTTATGTTACCATGGTAACCAGATTATTTAAAAGCATTAATTTCTTCTTTAATTTTTAAAGAGTTGCACCCAAGGAACATCCCTGCCAAGTTTCAGCTTAGACCGAGTGGTTTAGGAGGAGAAGATAGTTAAAGAAATTGTTGACGGACGGACAGACGGTGGGTGATCACAATAGCTCACCTTGAGCTCTTTGTGCTCAGGTGAGCTAAAATGTTGAACAACTTTTATGTGCTTTATTCCCCCCCCTTTTGCAGATTATATAATTTAGAACATATATAATTCAAATTTATGACAATGTTATGAAACATGTATAGTATTGGAATGAAGAGAGGTAATAGAAGGAGCAATAAAGAACAACGTACCACATTATACACACGTCACACAACTTAATGACTTTGGGAGTTTTTTATTAAAAGTTTTATTGAAGTTTCATGATCATAGCTCGTATACTTTTAGAGACTTGCTAGAGGACCCTGAGGGCCCTAAATCGCTAGCCTGAGTAATGTTTTAATAATGTCAAATGTCCCGGAGAAGAAGATCAAATGCAATAAATTATTTAGTAGTACAAAGTGAAAAACAAAGAAAGATTATAGAATTGAAGAATCTGAATTTTGGTCAAATACTAAGTAATTAGATCATTTAAGAAATAGCTAATGCTTGATTGCAATACGACAATTCTTATGTCCGTACTTTTTTACATTAATTAAACAACTTACTTATCTGAAGAAATATTAGTCTGCAAATTAAGTGGTGATTTTTAATCCATTTGTCGTACAGTTAAGTTGATAAAGATAAATTCATAAGAACAAAGCAGATGTGGTACAATTTATTTATAATTTATAATTGTACTTTCATCAAAAAAGTAAGGGTGACAGACCAATATCCTGATATCTAGCATTTTTTCCTTTTATTTCTAAATTTCCTGAACGTTGTACAAAACTTTTATCCATATCAACATCACTTGTGCTGTCTTCAGCAGCTTTGTAAATTTAAGCGATCTGAAATTAAAACTTTATTGTTTGAATAAGGGTAAAACATAATACATTGCATTCAAATCTGGTAGGGATAGAAATATAAATTATACACAGTTGACATTTGCTGATTTATTATCGGTTATCTCATTTCAACATAATAACTCTTTTTGACTTCTCTAGAGATAATTGCCTTGGAAAACATTGATACCGCTTATGGTAGAGTTTAGGAGCGAAACATTTAGGAAAAAGAAGAAAATGTTTGCAACCGACATTTTTTTCTCTTCCCTCAAGTAGTTCATATATTTTTTTCACGTTTATGACCCTTTCGAAAATAAAACCTGGTGTGTACGTCCCCTATAAAGGTATGGTAAATATAGAGGTAAAGTAAGTTGATAACCAGCATTTTTTCTCGTATTGTTTCAAAATTTTCTGTGCTTTAAGGTATACAAATGCTATATTTTCTACATGTATAATGTTTTGTCATATGAATCATCATTCAAATTGGATATTTTTGTTGCTTGGGAAAGGGTTAATTGTCATCCGCAAATTTTGTCAATATGCATTGTTCTGCAATGTAGCCATTTGGGAAGAGCTAATAAACATATCATGACATTTTGTATACCTAGTGTCAAAGTTGATGATTCGTTTCTGTAGTTAAGACGGAGATGGCGTTTAAAGAAATAGTTGAGCTTTTGTGAAATGTCCAATTTCCCCTGTTATGTATGTATGAATTAATATGTATAATGTTTTTTTTCCGTGTCTATTTTTAGACTGGGAATTTTCCTATCTCTTGACACTGTTAGGTAATATATATGTAGAAGATTTCAGATCTTTCTAGAAAGGGCTTTTAGAAAGTGATTCAGTCTCAAGAGTCATCTAATATTCTATGCTATTCTAGATTGTTCTAAGGTATTATATAAAGGGATTCCTACAGCATTCTTGGTTCACTTGATTTAGACTAACGGTTTCATTTAGTAGTACTGTGTTAAACTAAAGGGGATTTCTTGTTATCTTAAAAGTGTGTTTGAAAGCGTGTTGAATTTGAAATTCAGATATTATTGGACTTATTATTTGTGGACCAGGACCTTAATTCAATTGGATCTAAAATTAAAAACTTTAAGATTAATCATTCAAGGTATGGTAACTTGTTTTGTATTAATTTCATATTGTCAATAATTCTGGTACTATTGTCAATAAATATTGTTAATTGTAAAGTTTATTGCTGGCTTCTTTATTCTTGTTACATTTACCCGTAACATTTTTGGGGGCTCGTCTCGAGATACGAACATCAGACAAACAAACAAACAAAACAAAACAAATCAAACAAATTCTTTATCCAAATCTGCTGTTCAAAATTATTTTAGAAATTAATTTCATATTTCAATTTTAATAAATCTAGAGTGTACTTCCCTATTATTTATCGAAATCTTACATTCTTATTTGAATACAGCAACAAGCTACCATGTCTTTTGACTTAGAAAAAAATACGAACGAACCTTCCGTGGAGCTAATGAATTTTGGTAAAAAAGCCTGATTTGCTCAATCTTGCCAATAATTATGAATTAAAAGAAGTCAAGTCCTCATTGCGAAAGCATGAAATTAAGAATATTTTGGTTCAATATTTTGTTGGTGAGGACATTTTTGATGAAAAGGCTCTCTCATTTTTGATGTTCCATCAGTTGCAAGCTCAAGAGAGCTTGACTTGTTAAAAACTTAAACAAAGGGAGAAGGAATTTTGAAATTGAAAGAGAAAGAGCACAATTAGAAATAAAAGAAAGAGAAAGGCAATTTCAAAGAGAAAAAGGAAGAGCGAGAATGAGAACAAGAAATAGAAAGAGAGAGGGAAAGAGAAGAAAGAGCAGAGAGAGAACGAGAAAAAGAAAGAACATTTCAATTACGATTAAAAGAATTAGAAATTAGAAACCAGACATATGTATAATGACCATTTTGATGTAGCAAAACAAAACAAAAATTGCATTCAATTTGACATTAAGTCACATTTAGATGAAAAAAAAATGTTGAAACTATACATGAAGCAGCTCGTTTAGCTGATGATTACTACCTTACACACAAAAATTCTTTTGTTTTTTAAAACAAAACCTGCTTCCTCATATCCCCAAAATAAATCTATGTCTGGTGATTCATTAAGCATATCTAGTCAAACGAATTCACATTAACCAAAGTCTACTGGTGAAACCAATGTTCAAAATCCGTTATCTCGAGTACTTTGTACTTTTTGTAAAAAAACAGGTCACTTTATTTCAGAATGTTTTAGATTAACAAGATGGCCATAGTGGCCCTAAATCGCTCACCTGAATGAACTGTCAAAATTGTTTAAAGTAGATTTAGAAAGGATGAAGAATTCTTACCAAATTTCAGTTCGATTGGGCAAAAAATGATGCCTCTACACTGCTTACAAGGTTTTTCGTAGATTTGATCCCAGGACCTAGTTTTTTGTAACCGACTTGACCAAAATACACACTTGACCTAGTTTTCATCAAGATGATCATTCTGACCAATTTTCAGGTTGATTGGGCAAAAAAATGGCTTCTGAAGTATCTACAAGGTTTTTCTAATATTTGACCCCGTGACCTCATTTTGACCCCATTTGACCCAATTTCGAACTTGTCCAAGATTTCATAAAAAAGTCATTCTGACCAAATTTCAGGTTGATTGGGCAAATAATAAGGCTACTAGAGTGCCTACAAGGTTTTTTCAAAGATTTGACCCCGTGACCTCATTTTTGACCCCACTTGACCCAATTTCAAACTTGTCCGAGAATTTATCAAGACAATCATTCTGACCAATTTTCAGGTTGATTGGGCAAAAACTATGGCTTCTAGAGTGTCTACAAGGTTTTACAAAGATCTGACCTTGTGACCTCATTTTTGACCCAACTTGACCCGATTTCAAAGTTGTCCAAGATTTTATCAAGATGATCATTCCGACCAATTTTTAGGTTGATTGGGCAAAAAATATTGCTTCTAGAGTGTCTACAAGGTTTTACTAAGATCGGACCTTGTGACCTCATTTTTGACCCAACTAGACCCAAATTCCATCTTGTCTGAGAATTCATCAAGACAATCATTATGACCAAATTTCAGGTTGATAGGGCAAAAACTATGGCTTCTAGAGTGTCTACAAGGTTTTTCTAAGATTTGACCCCGTGACCTCATTTTTGACCCGACTTGACCCAATTTCAGTCTTGTCCGAGATTTTATCAATAGGATCATTCTGAACAATTTTCAGGTTAATTGGGCAAAAAATATGGCTTCTAGAGTGTTTACAAGGTTTTACAAAGATCTGACCTTGTGACCTCATTTTTGACCCCACTTGACCCAATTTAAAACTTGTTCAAGAATTCATCAAGACAATCATTCTGACCAAATTTCAGGTTGATTGGGCAAAAACTATGGCTTCTAGAGTGTCTACAAGGTTTTTTCTCAGATTTGACCCCGCGACCTCATTTTTGACCCCACTTGACCCAATTTCGAACTTGTCCGAGATTTTATCAAGACAATCATTCTGACCAAATTTCAGGTTGATTGGGCAAAAAATATGGCTTATAGAATGTCTACAAGGATTTTTTCTCAGATTTGACCCCGTGACCTCATTTTTGACCCCACTTGACCCAATTTCAAACTTGTCCAAGATTTTATCATGATGATCATTCTGAACAATTTTAAGGTTGATTGGGCAAAAAATATTGCTTCTAGAGTGTCTACAAGGTTTTACTAAGATCTGACCTCGTGACCTCATTTTTGACCCCAGTTGACCCAATTTCGAACTAGTCCGAGAATTCATCAAGATTATCATTCTGACCATATTTCAGGTTGATTGGGCAAAAAATATGGCTTCTAGAGTGTCTACAAGGTTTTTCTCAGATTTGACCCCGTGACCTCATTTTTGACCCCACTTGACCCAATTTCGAACTTGTCCGAGATTTCATCAAGACAATCAATATGACCTAATTTCAGGTTGATATGGCAAAAAATATGGCCTCTAGAGGATCAACAAGGTAAATGTTGACGACGGACGACGGACATCACTCGACCACAAAAGCTCACCTTGAGCACTTCGTGCTCAGGTGAGCTAAAAAGGAAGAAGGAACTGGGTGCAGCCAAACCTACAGGGCTTACCAGCCTTCAGCCTAAATCACAGCCTTCTTTTGAGTTAAATTCAATTGTTAAGGCAGAACCTAATTCTGATTCCTGTATGGAGATTTTTGAACCGTTCATGTTGGATGGTTTTGTATCACTTTCAGGTGATATGTGCCCACCTGCCCCTATTAAAATTTTAAGAGACACAGGAGCTTCTGAATCTCTTATATTAGCAAATGTTCTGCCTTTTTCTGAGAAGACTTCGTCTGGTTAATAGTGTCCTTATTCAGGGTGTAGAGTGTGGTGTTATTAATGTTCCTCTTCATAAGGTTAATTTGTCCTCAGATTTGGTTATTGGTTCTGTGGTTGTTGGTGTTAAACGAATGAATGAATGAATGAATGCTGTTTTATGGCCCGTCAACAACTAAGGTCATGTTGGGCGCAAAACATTGAAAATTAACTTATTGTAAGAAAAGATGACCAATCATACATTAAATACTTTACTAGTTATAACATTATAAAACAAATCGTGGTAAGATAGACAAATCATCATTATGGTAAAAATGTAAGGAAATGATTACAAGTCTAAAAGGAAATAATGATCAAAAGATCAATCAAACAAGTCTAAAAGGAAATAATGATCAAAAGATCAATCAAAAATAACTAAAAACAGATGAACATGTAATCAAAAGAATCTCGGGTTAAAATTTTACTAAACAAATTAATGGCCTTCAGGAAATCAAATATCTGTTCAACTTTTACATTGTTAAACAGGTCCTTCATACTGTCTACTTTAAAAAATCTGTCTCTAATAAAAGCAAAGTCTATACATTCTAAAAATATATGCTTGACAGTAAGAGGAGCATCACATGGGATACACACTGGCATATCTTCTCCTTTTAAAAGGTAGGAGTGCGTCAGGTGTGTATGGCCAATGCGTAAACGGGTCAAAATAAGTTCTTCGCGACGGTTAGACCTGTAACCAGGCAACCAATCGCCAAGATCTTGACGAACAGAATATAATTTATTATGAAAATTGGCACGATCAGTCCAGCTGTTCCTCCAGACTTCCTGAATGAAACCATGAATCAAAGGTTTAAAATCAGTAAAAGGTACTGAAGAGGGTAAAATCTCGAGTAATAATGCCTCCTTGGCAGCTTTATCTGCCTCCTCATTACCACGAATACCAACGTGGCTAGGAAGCCAGCAGAAAACGAGATCAACATCATGAAGCTGAGCTATTAAATCTAATAGTCTAACAATAAGGGGATTGTCGGTTTTCTCGTTCTCAATCGCTTGAATACTTGACATTGAGTCAGTAAAAATAATGTAGCGAGAGAAGCGCTCTTCGATTATATGATCGAGTGCGAGTTCAATCGCCTTTAGCTCGGCTGAAAATATCGAAGAGTTATTTGGCAAACGGAATTGATACTTTTCACCATCTAAAATGGTGGCTGAGGCAACTTTTTCGCCGTCCTTTGAACCGTCTGTATAAATCTCTTCATATGATGCGTATTTCTCTTTAATTTCTAAAAACTTTGTTTTAAAAATAGTTGGATCGGTTGTATCCTTTTTGCTAGAAGCAAGATCGTAAAGAAATGTGGGGCTTTTAGAAGTCCACAAAGGATCTTCAGGAACAATTTGTTCTGCTACATCCTCTAGATCAAAATCGAGAGAGTAAATATCTGCTTCGCAGCGTAAGCTAAACGGGGGTATTGCACTAGGTTTCTTATTAAAATCCCGTCTGTGTCTAGGTTCAAACACAGCTTTATACGTTGGATTGTTAGGATTAGATTTTAGCTTTAACTAGTATTGCATTGAAAGCTTTTTCCTCCTTAGGTTCAAGGAAGGTTCATTTGCCTCAATGTAAATACTATTGACTGGTGATGTTCTAAAAGCACCAAGCGCAAGGCGCAATCCTTGATTATGAATGGTATCAAGTTTGCGAAGGTATGAAGGGCGTGCAGAACCGTAAACAACACAGCCATAATCTAATTTAGATCTGACAAGTGCCCTGTAAAGGCGTAACAAGACCTTTTTATCAGCTCCCCAGTCCATACTAGATACAACACGTAAAAGGTTAAGCGCCTTTAAGCACTTATTTTTTAAGTTGTCAATATGGGGTATAAACGACAGTTTAGAATCGAAAAGGAGTCCCAGGAATTTAAATTCTTTTACAACTTCAATTTGCACTCCATCCAGCTTTAATTCTGGATCAGGGTGCATTTTCCTAGATTGACAAAAATGCATACATTTAGTTTTTGTCTTGGAAAACTTGAAACCGTTTTCATTTGACCATTTTGAAAGATTTTTTAAGATTTGCTGCAGCTGTCTTTCAATCGTAAACATATGTTTTGATCTGTAACAGATGCAGAAGTCATCAACATAGAGAAAACATTCAACTCCTGGACAGTTTTAACGATATTGTTTATTTTGACACTAAAAAGTGTCACAGACAAAATACTTCCCTGGGGTACACCCATTTCCTGTTCGTGGGGATCAGACAAAGTATTTCCAACTCTGACTCTAAACTGACGTTCATCCAAAAATGCAGAAATAAAATAAGCAAGGCAACCTCGAATACCGAAATCATAGAGGTCATTCATTATCCCATACTTCCATGTGGTATCATAAGCACTTTCAAGATCGAAAAAGACAGAAACAACGTGTTCTTTCTTAATAAAAGCTTCTCGAATAAAGGTCTCGAAGCGAACAAGATGATCAAGAGTGCTTCTGTGTTTACGAAAGCCACTTTGGACTGACGTGATAAGGTGGTTCTTTTCAAGAAACCAGACAAGACGATCATTAACCATTCTTTCCATGGTTTTGCAAATGCAACTAGTTAAGGCAATAGGGCGATAGTTTGATGGATCCGTAGAATCTTTACCTGGTTTAGGTATTGGAATAACGATAGCTTCCCGCCATGATGTTGGAATGCTTCCCGTTTTCCAAACCTGGTTAAAGATTTCAAGTAAGCAATGCAAAGAAAGAGAGGGCAAACGTTTGAGGAATTGATAATGAATATTATCGTTTCCGACAGCAGTGTCATGACACTTCTTTAAAGCCTTCTTCAGTTGTTTAACCGAAAAGTCTCTATTATAATGTTCCAGTCGACTGGAACTAAAGTTAAGTTTTGACTTTTCTTTAACACCTTTGAATTTTTGAAAAGCAGGTGAGTAATTGGATATTGATGACTTCTTGGAAAACGTATCTGCCAATACATTCGCAATATCAGCCTTGGAAGAAACGTCACTGAGGTCAGTTCTTAAATGACCGACGCAAATTGACATATTCTTTCCACTGATTTTGCGCACCATATCCCATGTCTTTTTGACAGACGATCTAGAATTCAATCTAGAAACATACTGTCTCCAAGACGAACGCTTACTTTGTTTTATGGTACGACGCGCTTTTGCACATGCAATTTTAAATTTGAAAAGATTTTCCTTAGAGGGTCTTAAATCAAACGATTTGAGAGCACGTTTTCTCTCAGTTATAGCCTTTTTGCAATCTTCATTGAACCATGGTTTGTTTGGAATTTTAGGATCAGCTGATGTTCGAGGAATTGTCTTTTCTGCAACAGAATACAGTAAAGATGTGAAAAGCTCTGTGGGGTTTTCATAATCATCAAACGCTTCCGGATTGATAGACTGTTCACAGGCAGTTTTAAATTGTTCCCAGTTAGCCTTATGGAGCCTCCAACGTCTTGGGCGTTCTTGAACCGATGGTCCAAGTTCCGAGACATGGATAGGAAAATGGTCACTACCATGGAGATCGCAGTCGACTTTCCATGTTAGATCTGGAAAAATCCCAGGACTGCATAATGTTAAATCTAGTGACGAATAAGAACCAGTGGCAGGATGGAGGTATGTTGAACTTTTATTATTCAACAAAACTAGATCGTGTCTTGTGATGAACTCTTCAACAGCACGACCTTTGTCATCTGTATTCGAACAACCCCACAAAGTATGATGAGAGTTAAAATAATAGGCAACTTGTCAACCAAGTCATCTAATTGCCTTCCATCAAAGGTAGATCTAGGAGGTAAATAAATCGAACAAAGTGTAACAGTTTTGTTTAAAGATATACTTACAGATATTGCCTGTAAGTTGGTATCCAGTTGTACCAAGTGATGTGGAACATTATTATTGACAATAATTCCAACCCCGCCTGATGCTTTTCCGTCATTATTCAAGTTTTTAAAAATAGCAAGAATAGTGCTTCAAGGAAAAGATGTCAGTGTCTTTTAAAAAAGTTTCTTGTAAACAAAATGCCACCGGTTTGTGTTTCGATACTAAAGTATTGAGTTCCTCAAAATTGGCTCTGATGCTTCGACAATTCCATTGTATAATGGTGTTCGCCATTGTGAAGGTTAAGGGGAGAAAAATACCAATGAATGTTGGAAGTATGAAATTGCTCATTTTTTATTAGTTAATTTAATAATACCTGCACCTTGCCTAATAACATCCGGATGTTCACTTGATTTGGGTTGTTAAACATCCATAGATGTGCTTGAATTGAGTACTTTTGACTCGTGGAGGGAATCCCTCCATGACTCCAGATTGGTGTTCCAATCCGAAGGGTCATGATCTTTTGAATCATCCTCCATTTTATTATCATCTTCATTTTCTTCCTCGTTGCCACTCAATTCGCCAAAGCGATTTGATGTTGGTATCTTGGGAGAATTTAACTTCTCGTGCTGTATTTGTGCTTTCTTTCGCGCAATCATATCTGCTTTATCTTCCTGTAAAACTTTGTTCATTTCAATAGTTTCGGGAGTTATTTTTTTCGATGCTTTTGTCTTATTCTTTTCTGAATTAGCGGGTTTAGCTTTATTTGACTTATTGATCTTTGAAGAGTCAGAAGAAGGACTATTGGAAGTAGATATTTTTGAGATTGAAAAGGGATTCGGAACATTTTTGTTTAAATTAAAAGAGGAAGTGTTTTGATTTAATGAAGGGGCCTTTGTAAGTTTTTCAAAAGAGGACTTCGGTAGTAATTTTTCAACTTCATCTTTCATTTCTGGAAATTTCTTGAGGAGTAAATGTGCAAGCACAAGGCAGGTATCACAGTTTCCTTGGTTCTGTGGAGGCGAGACAACACCAGCATAACTTGAACTAGAAGTTGAAGTCCTCTGGTCAGTCTTGCGCTGTTGAATGATTTTCCTTGCTTCAGGAAAGCTCAAATTCCGAGTGTATTTGACTGTTAAAATCTCCTTTTCTTCTTGCCACATTGGACAGTCCTTAGAGAAAGCACTATGATTTGCACCACAATTAGCGCACTTCAAAGGATCAGTGCACTTTTAATGGTCATGCTCCGATCCCTCAAAAGCACATCTAGAACAAACTGAAGTGTTCTTACATTTAGATATGTGGTGGCCAAATTTTTGGCAATTAAAACAGCGTAGCGGATTTGGTATAAACACATCTACTTTCACAGATTGATATCCAACTTTAATAGATGGTGGAGGACTAGGGGAAGAAAAGGATAAGATATAAGTATTTGTTTGCACATCTTTATCACCTTTTTCACAGAAATTCTCTTCACCTCTGTTACACCCTGTTTGTTTAAGTTTTCTTTGATTTCGTCCAAGGAGTCACAGTAAGATAACTCTTTGCATCGGATTACACCTTTGCTTGAGTTAAGTTTTACATGAGGATATATCTATACATTTGTGTTGAAGAACTTTTTATATTTCAAAAGATTTGTGCTTTGTTGTTTGGTGAATACTTCAATAAGTAAAGTTTTGTCATAGAGTTTTTTAACAGATTTTGGGGTTCCAAGAATGGCCGTAAGTTGTTTTTCAATAATAAATGGAGAGAGGTTTGTTATTGGATCTTCAAAATCATCAGATTCAATGACAATGAATCGAGGAAATAACAGCGGCGATGTGAAACTTTCTGTTTCGAAATGTTCCGAATCAGAATCTGAAAGACTATGTTTGGCGTCATTTGTCTTGGCTTTTTTGTTTCGGTTGGTCGTCATGTTTGATGTTTCAATTTCATTCGCGATGCTCCGCCACCCGCCCTCGGAGTCCTACAAGGGGACACCTATCCTGGGGAATTCCATCTCAGGAAGGTGCCGAGGATACATCGCCAATATACTCGGATAAAAAGGCTAGACCAAGCAAATAAAACCTCCGATCATTGATTCAACCAAGCATGAAAAAATACCAGAGTGTAATATTGTCGATCAAACACCATGTTCACCCAATTGACCCATAAGCCACCGCCTTCTAAGGCATCATAAATGAAAATGTCATGTATTGAAAACGGTGGTTTATACAAACAATTCAAAGACAAATCTTTGGATAAAAACGCCCTAGGGCAAGGCATGACCAGCCGATTGATCGGGTCGGGCCCGCCCGACCTCCCGGTTATCCCAACTCAGGGCCAAAGTGGTGTGTTGCAATCACAGGGCCTAGCCAATCCCTGAGGTCACTCAACCACCAGGATCCCGTCATCAGGCTTTACGGGTCGCAGCCCACGGCAAACGGGCAGGTCCATTTGTTTGGGGTCTTACCATGTACTACATGGACAGCAGCCGACTATTTCTATCCCCCTCGCCCAGCTGGGGGCCTGGTGTTAAACATTCTTTACCATTTTTAGGTGTACATTTATTGCTAGGCAATGACTTAGCTGGAGATAAGGCAGTTGTTAATCCTCTTGTAACTGACACACCTAATGTAGGTCAAACAGATGATCCTATTTTGCAGGAAATACCTGATTTGTACCCTTCATGTGCAGTAACTCGGGGTATGGCTAAAAAAGCTTCCTCGAAATATTCAAATGATATTGACTTAACTGATACTTTTGTTGGTCAATATTTCAATGACGAGATAAAAAAAGTCTTTTAATCTTAGTCTGTCTGATACTCAGACAGACTCGTCAAAATTTTGTCAGTCATCTCCAAGGTCAAATGACCAAGGTCATGAAACGCATTCAAAGTCACAGCTGATCCAGGAACAGCAAAATGATCCTGAGATTTCAAAGTTAATTGATAGGGCATTATCCAAAAAAGAAATGTCTCAGAATCCTGTTTGTTACTATATAAAGAATGGTATTCTGATGAGAAAATGGCGACCATTTGATGTCCCAGCTGATGACCATTGGGCTGTTCATCACCAAATTGTTGTTCCAAAGTCATATCGCCATGAAATACTTAGTATAGCACATGAAAGTCCAATGTCTGGTCATTGAGGTGTAAACAAACTTATCACAAGAATATGACTCATTTCTTTTGGCCTGGACTTAAATCGGATGTTTCCAAATATTGTAAAAGTTGCCACACTTGTCAAATGGTAGGGAAACCTAACCAAGTTATTCCAAAAGCAAGGTTACAACAAATTCCAGCTTTTGATGAACCTTTCAGTCGGTTAATAATAGACTGCGTTGGTCCTTTACCGAAAACTAAGTCAGGTTCTGAATATTTGTTGACAATTATGTGTGCTTCTACTCGCTTCCCAGAAGCAATTCCTTTAGGAAACATTAAGGCAAATTCAATCATTAAGGCTCTTGTCAAGTTCTTTACTTTTGTTGGCCTTCCAAAATCAGTTCAGTCTGATCAAGGATCAAACTTCATGTCAGGCATATTCCAACAGGTTATGCATGAATTATGTATCAAGCAATATCGGTCATCTGCTTATCACCCTGAAAGTCAAGGTGCTTTAGAAAGATTTCATCAGACCCTAAAGAATATATGATAAGGTCATATTGTTTTGATACTGAGAAAAATTGGGATGAAGGTATTCATTTGCTATTATTTGCAGTCAGAGAATCTGTTCAAGAATCTCTTGGCTTTAGCCCCTTTGAGTTAGTTTTTGGTCATTCTGTTCGTGGGCCATTAACACCCTGAAAAGAGAAATTTCTTGCTGATAATGAAACACACTTGAACTTGTTACAGTATGTTTCTGACTTCGGAAATAAACTGTCTAGGGCATGTGAGGTTGCTAGGTCAAATCTTAAATAATCTCAGAGCAAAATGAAGGCAAGATATGACAAGCAAAGTGTTGGTAGGAAATTTGAACCAGGTGATAAAGTCCTTGCTCTTTTGCCAATACCTGGCCGACCCTTACAGGCAAGATATTATGGCCCGTATACTATTGATAAGAAAATAAGTGATTTGAATTATATTATCAATTCTCCTGGAAGGCGTAAAAATAAACAAATGTGTCACGTGAACATGTTAAAAAAGTATTTTGACAGAGATAGCTCTATTTCAAAACCAGTTATAGTTGTAAGCACTGTCCCACAAGAATCAAATGTGATTGAATCAGAAGTTAGTTCAGACTTTAGTGAAAAATCTGTTCCTGGTCCACCTAAACTTGAGAACTCTAAAATACTAAAGAATCTTGACGACAAACTTTTGGAGCCATCTCAACGAGAAGAGCTGAAACAGTTGATTAATGAATATGAACATTTGTTTCCTGACATCCCCACAAGAACTGATAAAATATATCATGATGTCATTGTGGAAGATTCTCAACCAATAAAACAACATCCTTATAGAATGAATCCAGTGAAACAAAAAGCCCTTCAAGATGAAGTGAATTAATTATTGGAGAATGATATTATTGAACCCAGCCAAAGTAATTACAGTTCACCACGTATATTAGTTCCAAAGCCCAATGGAACATACAGAATGTGTACTGATTATCGAAAAGTGAACTCTGTGACAAAAACTGACTCTTTTCCGATACCAAGAATTGATGACTGACTGTATTGACAAAGTCGGTAATTCTAAATATGTCACCAAATTTGACCTTCTCAAAGGGTTCTGGCAAGTTCCGCTCACTGAAAGGGCTTAAGAAGTATCAGCATTTGCTACTCCAACTGGTCTGTACCAGTACAAAGTTATGCCATTTCGGATGAAAAATTCTCCTGCGACATTTCAGCGGCTTGTAAATATGGTTAAAGCTGGCTTAGATGGTTGTGACGCATACATCGATGATGTCATCATCTATACAGACACATGGAGTGACCACCTTCAAAGAATCAAACAAGTCTTTGACCGTCTCAGTGATGCAAAATTGACTGTTAATCTTGGAAAAACAGAATTTTGTCATGCTACTGTTACTTTCTTAGGACATCTTGTGGGACAGGGTCAAGTTAAACCTTTCGAATCTAAGGTCAGTGCTATCTCGGTGTTTCCTGTGCCTGCTACTAATAAGCAACTGATGCGATTTCTTGGTAAGGCTTGATACTAAAGAAAGTTTTGCAAGAATTTTTCTATAATTGCTGAACCTTTAACAAATTTTTAAAGAAAAACGTTAAGTTCAAATGGAATGATAACTGTCAAGTTGCCTTTGATGGCTTAAAAGCCATACAAAAGAGCACACCAGTTCTTTTAGCACCTGATTTTGACAAATGTTTCAAATTAGCTGTTGATGCAAGTGATCTTGGTATTGGTGCTAACTCCATTCAATCAATCAATATTTTTTTCTTTCAAGGGGGAAAGTGTTATGTATGTATGAATTGATATGTATGTTTTTTCCCGTGTCTATTTTTAGACTGGGAATTTTCCTATCTCTTGACACTGTTAGGTTATATATATGTCGAAGATTTCAGATCTTTCTAGAAAGGACTTTTAGAAAGTGATTCAGACTCTAGAGTCTTCTAATGTTCTATGCTATTCTAGATTGTTCTAAGGTATTATATAAAGGGATTCCTACAGCATTCTTGGTTCACTTGATTTAGACTAATTGTTTCATTTAGTAGTACTGTGTTAAACTAGAAGGGGATTTCTTGTTATCTTAAAAGTGTGTTTGAAAGCGTGTTGAATTTGAAATTTAGATATTATTGGACTTATTATTTGTGGACAAGGACCTTAATTCAATTGGATCTAAAATTATAAACTTTAAGATTAAACATTCAAGGTATTGTAATTTGTTTTGTATTAATTTCATATTGTCAATTATTCTGGTACTATTGTCAATAAATATTGTTAATTGTAAAGTTTTTGCTGGCTTCTTTATTCTTGTTACATTTACCCGTAACACCCCTACCAGAGTTTCTCATGGATTTCCATTCTTTTAGCAATTTTTATAAGGAACCATCCAAAGAAACTTTCTGCCAAATTTGGTTGATTTTAACCCAGAAGTTTAGCAGAAGATATAGCTTAAGGAAATTGTTGAGATTCAAATAAATATCCCATTTCCCGTTGCCACGACAACCAGAGTTGGATTGATTTCCAGTAATTTTGGGGGAGATGTTGTTTAAAGAAATTGTTGAGCTTTTGTGATGGACAGACGGACGCCGGACATTGATAGATCACAATAGCTACCTTGAGAACTTCATGCTCAGGTGAGCTGAAACAACAATAACTGAAAAAATAAGCCGGGTAGAGTTATAGTTTCTATGCACTGCGTACTCTGGAGAAGAAAATAAATACAAAGTTTCGAGTAAATCGGACATTATGTGTTATGCTCCGGACAAACACGTTGACGCCGTCCGGACGCCCGACGCCACGAGTAATTCCATATTGCTTAATGTGAACAATATGTGTTTAAGGTTTTATTCTTACGATTGGCTAACAATGCAACACCAAACAGGTTATTTAAGCTGTTTATAAGCATGAATTCCAGTACCATTAATTTGCCAGAGATTAACGAAACGAAACGACAAGTATCGACCAATTGCTTTTCCAGATTTCTATCCGACAGTACACATCGTCGACCAAAATCATCATAACTACAGTTCACGCGAGCTAAATTAAACAAAATTGGCTGACAATCAAAGATTAAATATTTCAGATTGGTTACTATTATCCTATCATGTTCTATACAAAAACAATAAAACAGTACAATAGAATGATATAAACTTGTTTCCCAGTACATGATAAACGCGTATATTGATACCAAATAATGCAAGAATATAACATGAGTAACTCATGGCAAGAAGAAATCGATTTATATCTGTTGAGAATAGCGTCTCGTCCTTTGCACGGTGAAGTCATTTTGTTAAATTTCGACACATTCAGCCAATAAATGCTTAGTTGGGCTCACCTGAATATCACCGGCACCACAAAGTAAGCAATTCGACTCGAAGACAGTGGGTCAGAAAGACAGTAAGCTGAGCGAAAGTGTACGGGGACTGTTGGGGGTAAAATATCGAAAGAGCTTGTAAGAAATCTTGAATTCGCTTAAAAATGCCAAACAGATCCGTTGAAGTTCAAGAATCCCATTCTATTTTGAAAAAGGTTAAATATTTCCTTCAACACATTTTTACTAGGAAATAATATAGACGTACAGTCATCAAGTAAAAATTGGGAAAACATAGTTATGTAATAAAATATCAATATCGGGAACAAACACGGTGTTAGACAAACCTGAAAAAGGCACACATATGGAGCAGGAACTTTCCTGTAACAGTCGATAAAGCTGCCCAAGAAAGGTCAGGGTTTTTTATTATCAATTTGGCACTCCATCGATAGAGACTAAATGTTATTTATTGGATACCACTCTCACCACTGTCCTGCATAGCTTCTTTGCTTTTAATACAATTTCTGATACCTGCGTCGGGGAAGATCTTCTTTGTCTGAATGGTAAGTGCATTGGATTTGTAAACCAATAATTTAAATTTTACTTGTCCGCGTTGGTTCTACACCGGCTTTTTTCTCTAATTTTCAGCTATGCTTCAGTTGCGGAGTTTGTTCATAAGATGGGGGCTCGTCCATTGGTTAGACCATTGCATTTTACCGACTTTGTTATTACATGAAGCACATTTATGTCTGTAGAGGCTTATCGTCTTCAAAATATGATGCCTTTTAAGTGGGGGGGGGGGTGTAATTGGAGACTACTCTAACCAATGTCATGAATAGCTTCTTTGGTTTAAATACAACGTCTGACACCTTCATAAGGAAAGATCTTCTTTGGCTTAGTGGTAAGCGCATTTGACTTTTAAACCAATAATTTGAATATTACTTGTCCTCGTGGGTTCGACAACGACTTTCTTCAAATTTCAGCAAAATTAGTTGTGGACAGTTAATAAGACCTAATAAGACCGAGAATTAAATCTGTCCTCGATCTTAGTAGATTTAAGTCCTGTTTATACTCTAAACATAATCGATGTGACATTAACAACAAACTATTCCGTTCAGAAAGAAGAAAGACTCTCTGTCTGCAAAACTTAATCAAATACTTAACATTGCCAATATGTTAAAGCCTATTCAAGATGGTAGCCTGAGATTGGCATGATAATAGATCTAAAAAAAAAACGCATCTACTGATACCAAAGTGTAGGTCATTTGACAAGATCAAGGTCATCTGTCAAGGTCAAATAAGTCCACTACTTAACTAAATAAATAACATTGCCAATATTTTCTGGACTATTCACTACTGTATTTGTCAGGATAATATATCTCGATGATACGCATCTGTTGATACCAAAGTCAAGGCCACAAGGCAAGGTCAAGGTTATCTGTCAAGGTCAAACAACTCGTTATAATTAGCCAAAAGTCTTTTAAACAACGCTATTCAAGATAGATGGGCCGCCACCATAGCGCAGTTGGTTAGGCATAAGACTTCAAATCTGGAAGTCGTGGGTTCGATCCCTGGTGGCGGCAAATATCCTTTCCGACGTTAGTCTCTCACCAATGGGTAGATAATCGTAAACCTTTTTGACATAGCAATCGGAGGCTAGGAAAGGGTGAAATGGTAGTACAGGTGAAGGAAATATCAGGAATCCATTGTTAGGTGCTCCGACCGTTGCGGTATAACTGCGAAATTGTTGAAAGCGGCGTAAAACTCATTCAAACAAACAAAACAATCAAGATAGATGCCTCATATTTGGCAGGATGATAGCTCTCAATGATACGCATCTGCTGATACCAAAGCCAAGGTCATATAACAAGGTCAAGGTCATCTGTAAAGGTAAAAAAAACCTTGAAATAATAACCAAAAAACTTTACATTGCCAAACTCTTCAAGTCTATTCAAGATACAAGCCTCATTTTTGGCAAGACGATATAACCAAATGATGTGCATCTGCCTAAAGTCGATGTCATGTGACAATTTCAAGGCCATATGTCAAGATCCAATAACTGAAAAACTTACCCAAAAACTTAACATTGCTTTCATACTCAGAACATAAAGTTAAGCGCCATTAAGTTTTAAGTTAATAAAATTTCTATCGAAGACTTCAATAACGTATCTATGTTGTCAAACGGTTATAGCCTGGTTAATTTGACCCGACTTTGACCTCTGTGGAAAAAATGCTGAAATAACAATTACCGACATATTTTATCAATAAACAAAATGTATAATACATTCAATATCGTTTGTTATTCATTCCCATGAAAGTACGAGCAAAGCCAAGTAGGAATAATCATATTTTTATTCAACTAAATAGCAAGGGTCAGATTCAAGTCAATAAAACCGCACTATAGAACAACCTTATAGCTATTGATTAAAAACGTTTCGGATGCACGTGCATATTCAGCGAGTCTCGTGCAATGACTGTAAAGCCAGGGCTCGTGCAAAATCAACTTTTCTGTCAGAGATACTTACGTCATGTAGCTCGTGCAATAGTTTACATTTCGATTTGAAACTCAATCATGGCAAGGCGTAGATTGTCTACAAATGAAAGATGGCGAATAATTGGAATGCGAGATTCTGGAATGTCTTGTAGAGCCATTGCCAGACAGCTGGGGTATCACCACAGTGTCATAATACGTTTGGTACAAAAACACGCACAGACAAACGACGTAAAGTACCGTGTCAGATCTGGACGCCCTAGAGTAACGTCTATTCGAGAGGAAAGAGCACTTTTGCGTCACGCAGACGTCTGCCCTTCACCAGTGCGCCTGTACTAAGGGACAACTGGAATACACACAGACGGGTCTCTATTTCAACAGTTTTATTACTGTACGAAATCGACTTCGGATGGCTGGGTATAAGGCACGAAGACCCCTGAAACGTCCAAAGTTACAACAGAGACACATCAATGAACGTCTAATATGGTGTAGAGCGAGGGCACGTTGGAATTTGGCATCATGGCGTCGGATCCATTGGTCAGATGAGTGCAGGATGTTGCTGCATGTCACCGATGGCCGAATTCGTGTTTGGAGTCAACCTAACACCCGATTTGCACCAAAGTATGTCCAACCAACCTATCAGGGTGGCGGTGGCTCCGTTATGATATTGAGTTGTGTCTCCTACGGCTGTAAACTGGACCTAGTGACAATTCCAGGAACATTGACTTGTAACATCCTTTTTCCTGTGGTAATTCCACATTTTGACATTCACCCTCTTCGAACATGACCAGTGTACATGGATGATAACGCCAGATCTCACAGAGCAAGAGTCGTGGCGGACGTTATGCAACGTGAAGCCATCACCACCATTCCATGGCCGGCTTGTAGTCCCGATCTTAACCCCATCGAGCACCTCTGGGATATTTTAGGGCACCGTATACATCGGAGAGAGCCTCTCGTACAAAATGTGCTTGAGTTAGAAGCAGCACTGCACCAGGAGTGGCAGCAAATCCCTCAACACATCATCCAGAGGCTGATTCGTGGCAAGCCGAGGAGGGTGCGCGCAGTGATTAATGCTCACGGATCTTACACACGCTACTGACTAAGATGTGACTGGAATAAATCGCATTTGTGTTATCTGACTTCTAAAACCAAGTTTCGTGTCATAGACAACACCGTAAGTCGGCTTTGACAATAGTTTTTCATGTTTTAAGGTTCATGTAAAGTGTTTGAGACCCAATTGTAAGGGCACTTCATTAGCCTAGAAAAAATAGTATGTCCAGGTATAATATATATCAAAATGAAGGTATTCATGGGCACAAGCAGTTAAGCAACATAAGACCGCCATAGCTATAGTGGTATAGCCAAAACATCGTGGAAAAGGGTCATTTTGTTCAGAACAAGCAACTGCACGACGGTTAGATAAAAGTGCCCCATATTTTAACAAAGTACAGTCTAAGGTACTATCCAGGAAGTACTTCAAACGTTGATATAAAACTCAGTCTCAAAAGGCTCTTTTGAAACAATCAATTTCCATTTATTTTGTCAACATACATGTTAAACCGGTTTGGTCTGTTTTCAAAATAGATGATAGGTATGGTGCAACATCGTACCATTATATTGTTAATTATTTTCTACGATTTATTTCAAATTATAGTTTTTCAATTCAATGATCTGTAATAAATCACTATATATTCATCATTCTGAGAAATAGAAAATGATATTTTGCTTAACAACCTTACAGGTATATAAACAATTAATGTCTATTTATGTTGTGATAACACACCATACCCTAAAAAGATCTACACGTTTACAAAATTAGAATGACATATATTACATATGTGTTCATGAAATAAGTCAAAATAAAGTGCTTGCATAACTACGTTTTGGGGCTGAGTTTTATACCAATGGTTGTAGCACTACCTGGATGGTACTTTAGGCTAGACTTTTTTAAAATATGAGCCAATTTTATCCAACAGTCATGCAGTTGCTTGTTCTGTACAAAATGACCCTTTTCCACAATGTTTTGGCTATACCGCTATAGTTATAACAGTCTTATGTTTTTCAACTGCTTGTGCTCATAAATAGCTTCATTTTGATATATAATATTCCTGGAATATACTGGTTTTTCTTGGCAAATGAATTCCCTTAAAATTGGGTCTCAAACACTTTACATGAACCTTAAAAAAAGGTGAAAATACGTCATTTACATTTCAAGGTACAAAGTCAATTAAATGTATCACCACCCATGTATTGTTGTGAAATTGTTAGGTCAACATACTATTTTCAACATTTGAACTCAATATTTACATCTCTGTTATTTTGAATTAATGCAGGCTCCCTTTCTTTAAAAATCTTCTGTCTAAAAACTGATGGCGCTTAACTTCTTGTTCTGAGTATATTTCAAAGGCTCTTCAAGATAGAAGCCTCATACTTTGAATGAAAATAAATCCCAATTAAGTGTATCTGTAGATATCAGGGTCAAGGTCATGTGACAAGATCAAGTTCATCCATCAAGGTCAAACTGCTTAAAAGATTTTCGTTAAAACTTAACATGTTCAGTTCATTCAAGCCTATTTTAGATTCGTTTCTCATAATTTGCATGATGAAAGATCTCGGTGATGTGCATTCGTAGGTATCAAGGTCAATGTCATGTTACAAGGTTTCAGGTTGTCTGTCAAGGTCAACATTTTTTTTTTAGAAAATGCTTTAACGGGACCTATTTGATCGAAACAATGGGTTAATACTTTTTTCTCTTTGTATAGTTACAAAAAGGCTTCCTTGTACATTGTAAGATCTATTTAACTTTTTTTTAAAGCGAAGCCATAAATGAAGATAAAGCGTATGGTTTATATGATTTAAAAGAAATGAATAATTATTAATGTACATTAATAGCAAAAGATCTTGAATGCAAACAACGGGCCCTCTTAGACCGCTCTACTGACTCTTTTATGATATACAAATAAATCTATGATCAAGAGGTACTGATCACTGATTTTTCCGCTTTCTGAGACAAAATGATTTCCCTCCATAAGGATTTCATATGAAAATAGGTTAATAGTATAAGCAACTTACCTGATATATTAGCAAGAAAAAGATTAGTACATTGGCTATCTGATACTGTGAGTAATTGTGACTCATTGTTCCTTTCAAAAATGTGTAGAAAATATTCTTTGTTGTACCATATTAAGACCGAAAATAAACTAAATTTTAAAACAGGAAGTAAATAAGACCAACTTAAATTCAGTAAGCTAATATCTGTAAATGAACTTATTCTTACTATCTTTTATGAACTGATGTATTTCTTAGTAATATCTTGATCAAACTAGCAAATCAGCCATATTGATTTTTTTTTTCGAAATCAGCGATATTTCAGCGGAGACCTCGTTTAGAAGTACTCTTAAGGTTAAGACCACCTACAAGATCTTTAACCTTTTACCTAGAGATTCATAACGGGCATAATAAGCATTGGATCTCTCGAATCTCATGGTGGAGTTTATCTTCAGAATAAGAAAATAACACCAAACCGGAAGAATATGCGATAGGTACATGATGAAGAACATATTGTGAAAGTTTCTGTGCATAAATGAAGGAGTTGTCCTAGATTAAGATTTAGACCATTTTTCCATTATTAAGGCATGATATAGCCCAACCCTGACAATACGCGTTTTGCCGATTGGTTAGAACCATTCTGTGTTTCATATCCATAAATAAAGGAAGAGTTCTGTTAATAAGGAAATTTACTTAAAAAACATTTTCTCACAACGCCGCAAAATTGCACCAAACGGCAAAATGTTACCATGATCACAAAAATATTTTCTTAATTTTCATGACAATCCTTTAATGAATGTAACTGAATTGGTAAAATAAATATGACATAAAGCCACTTTTTCCTTTACCTATGTTATTTATCACCAAATATCCATGTAATGCACATGATATGACAACAATGGCTGTAGAAGGACCGCATAGCTCGACTATTACTAGTGCTAGATAGTGAAAGCAAATCAATGTCTACATTGAAAAAAATCCAATAAATTCAATGTCACAGTAATGAATCTTTGTCTAGAGGCTGAAAATTAGGTCAAAGAAACATTCGAAACTTTAAAACTTAAGTAGAAACAGAGATAAAACTGGTAAATAACAGTTGTAGGTAGAAACTAAACCGATAATTTGTTAGTCTGAAAAGGCTTGAAATTCAACTTAATACAATATTAAAGTAACCAATCTTTGTCTAGAGGCTGATATTATGGTCATAGAGAATGTTCAACGTTTCCAAGCAGTAGCTTTAATAGAAACAGAGATATTACAGATAAACATCAGTTGCACGTAAAAACTGAACCTATATTTCTAAGTCCGAAAGAAAAAGGTTAACATTCCACACTTTTCAATATCAGAGAAATTAATCTTTGGGTAGAGGCAGATATTGTAGTCACAGCATTTGTGACCGGAATAGCACACTATTTTACGAGAAGATGAGCTTAAAATAAGTGGCCATGGTTACGTGATGAGAATGATTCTTTTAAGTTTTTTTTAATAAATAAGCGTGTTGATAATGGAGTTGTTAAACAATAAATATATACATAAATGTCCCTTTAATCATGTCGCAACAAATAACTAAACCGCCACAACTGCACAAAGTAACTTGAAATGGAAAATTCTGTGATAGTTTAACATGTATGTATCGATTGATAAGAGGGGTTTTGTTAGCAATGAAGTTTACATTTAGGGTTTCTACGGCGTGGTAAAAAATCACAAGACCATATCGATATTCACGTGATAACATGATGAAGTGAATTTTTCATTTCTTCCATGCATATATGAAGAAGTGTGAACGAGAATTTGTTAAATTGAATTTTGACATGGCCCCTTTTCTCCTGACGCTCAATCGATCACATACATTTTCAAAGGGAACAGCCATCGTGATGACATTATAATTCTGAAGAAGTTTGACGACAATCGGATGAAAACTGTGGACTTTACAGCTTTTGTGAGATTTTTTAATTATTTTTTTCATTAATCTCTTTTTCTCATATCGCTTGGCGGATCTGAGACATTTCCTTTTGATGCCACAATCATTCTGACCAAGCTTGAGGACAATCGGATAAAAATTATGGTTAATGAACGAACCATGGACGGAAAACCGATATCGCTCTATACTCTGTTGACCTTCGGTCAGTAAGGCCAAAATATAGAAAAAAATCGTAAAACTGTGAGGGAAAAAAACTCTTAACGTTTGTCAAGCATACTTTTGCGAATCACTTATTATCTTGAAGGCGTCAAGGGTATTATTGACATTACCTAAATGACCTAACTGAACTTAAGATGGGTGAACTAAATCGTAAGTTAACCATTTGAGTAGTGAAATGTCATCATCTGGGGTAAAATGCTTTCCACAATAATTGGTCTTTCTTTATCCAATATTCTCTCCTATCGTGTTAGATACCTGTACTTATTTTCATATTTTTTGACGAATGGTCTACTGCATCCCCCATATATGTTTTGTCGAGTTTTAAATTCGCCGTTACAGACTGTTGACCTTATAACAATGGCCATAATAACCGGAAAATGAGCCAACGGTAACTATCTTATTAGACGTTCATTTATGATGGTGATGAGATAAAAGCTTTTAGGAATGTCAAAATGTCTATGGATCAATTTATTACTGCACAGTTTTTCTTGTTAATGCCGTTAGACTTTTCGTATCGGATTTTGTATAAGATGAGACCGACGCCGAACGAAAGCAGCACAAAGGTTGTAGAAAAATTGTATTCGTTGATTATATTACATTTACAATACCGATAAAGTGAAAGATTATGCAGTTTTAGAGGCAATACACCAACTTTTGATAGATAATGGCAAATAAAAATATATGAACATCTACTCATCACAATTAATAAAGATCTTTGAATGCCCGCGAGAATTGTATATGATATTTATCTTGTCATCAAAATTAGCATTTTCATTTGTCAATGCCTACACTGTTTTTTCGGACTCGGTTGACGTATGAAACAACAAAAACCTAAACAATAAAGTTCAATTATGACGATTATAACTTCGTCAAATAGTGTAAACTGAAACCAATTTCTAATCGGTCACTTCGTGTTTCTCCCCTTTCGATACATCCTCTTCACCTCAAATATCGTGCATGTATGCCCTTTGACCTTCCCTGTGCTCTGTTAGGCTTTCATACCATTTAATATAAATTTAAATAAATTTATTCTTATAAATCAATTAATTTGTCAATAACCTATGTATAAAATTAGGTTTAATTCCGTTGGTATTATCATCATGAAATTAGCATAAAACAACTGCTAGTTGAGTTTGATATTTTTGGAGTCACAATCATCTGCATAAATCTGCATATTCCATTTATTCATTCGGGTAAAGTCTAGTTCAGAATTTTCGAAAGCAAGGCCTTAAGCTAGTCTATGCAGTGAAACTTTGAACAAATAGTTCCATACCCTAAATAGTTTTTTTTCGATTTTAGTTAGTGTGTGCTATATAGTTTTAGTTTTTCTTCACTGCACCATAATGAGGGCGCCATAGTTAAACACCCTATGAAAAAAATAGGTCAACCAGGCTCTGTGAGGCTCCTTTGGGCTCATGCAGGATAAAAGAAGTATGTACGATAATTGAGATTTGACAATACAAGAAAATGATTGAATAGAGCTTTCCATTCCTACATAGACAAATCAATTTGAATGATTGAAAAAGAATTGTGTAAAGAAAACCAAAAGAGTGATTGTAGCAGACAAAAGAAGATACGTCAACCCTACTTTAAAAAGAATTTCAAAATTCGCAATATATAGGAAATTTTAAAAAATTCAGTCGGAGAATTATCGTTATGTTGTTGAAAAAGCAATGTGCTTTCGATGCCTTAAAGGTAGCTGACTAGAAATACATAAAGAACACATTATTTAAGACGTTCATTTGCGTAAATGAGGCGAATTTGTTAAATTTATCCAACCCACCAATGAAATAAGGGGAACCCATGTTCTCATGCTTGTAACTTCTTTCCTTGGAGAATTTTTTTATGAATTTTGGTTTTGCTATCTACCAAGTGAACGCGATATCGAAACTCATCGAACCCTTGCATCTTTTAACATTATCAAGCAATACTTTTCGTGCTTTATTTAAGTTGGTTGAAGTTGTAATAGGATTTTAAATGAAAGATTACTGACAGATTACTTAGGGCACTAAAATAGAATTTTTTCTCCGAGGTCCAGAAAGATTCCTCCACACCAGCCCAGGGTTTGTTCTTAGCGTAAGTGTCATCCGTAAATGATGTGTTTGCAACGTGATAATATGATTAAAGAACAGTTAAGATATCCAAAAGGAGTTTATTCGGCAAAAACGTGGTGATATGGTTAAAATCAAAGGACTGAAAGGTAGTAAACGCGATTTTTCCGGCACGCTTATGTTTGTATATCCCTTTCAGTATGGCTGGTATGTGCATGGATAGTTGTAGTGAAGAATGATTACACAAAGACAAACCATACATGTATATGGTAAAAAGGTACATTGCGTCAATGCCCATTTGAACTGAATATGGATATTTTACTTAAAAGGTGTTTTCATGAATCATTTTTCACAAATTGAAAATTTTCACGTAAATGCTTTTAATTTTAATTTAAGTAATTCTACTGTTACGTACTTTTTAATGCATCCTTGGATAATTGTGAATAAATGGGATTGGTTTTCTCATTGTTTCTAATAACATTTAAGTTCAAAGTGCGAAAGCATCAATAATGTGTATGGAGTTCTTCTTTTGGACTAAGCGGTAGCAGAAATTCAAGGCAAGTTCGAATTGTTTTGCAGACGATATTTTGAATGACCTATTTAATATTCCAACCACGTGTAACACTGGAACTCTCTACTTATAGAGCACTTTTGTGACCGAGTTGAGGTACAGATAAGAGGGGTAAAATAAGTCTAAAAATCTTTATTTATAAGTGAAATCGAATGTTGTGAGGACTCATTGAATTGTCTCGTCGAGACGGTTCGAATAAGTAAGAGCAACATGGGGTTTATTATTAAAATAGTAACATAGATCTGAAATAAAAAAAAATATCCCCTCCATCTGTACCCGTTGGGCATGCGCTTAAATATTTTGTGATTTTTTGTTTGTTTGTTTTTGTTTGTTTCTGGTTTGAAATGAGCGATTTTCCATTGCACCCTCGTTAAAAATCTTGTGTACAATTTTAAATTGCCAGCTACACAGCCCAAAAAATTCAGCTCAGTATGTGCAATAATGTAGGTAAATTTCTTCAGATAGTAAAATGTAAGTAAATTTTTCAGAGGGGGATAATTCAGTAACTCAAACTAATCGCGTTTTTTGTTATGAATGGGGTTTTACGCCGCTTTTAACAATAACAGTAAGTTGTTTGGACGTCGTATGAAATCAGAAAGTTAACGCTAGACTCGAATAGCTATTATGACATACGTCTGTGGTCATCATTGATACTCAATAGTTTTTGCAAATCTCGTAAACATTCCGAGAATCTCATCTGACGTAAAAATAATGATAAGTTTTGCCTTTTTCGTAGAGCGAGATAAACCTCGTTGCATTTTTTCAAGGTCACTTATTTTGCGAAATCACATGTGAATATCGGTATATCTCATGCAGAAGCGTTTTTACACAAGCGTGCGTCATTTTAAGTTTCATGTTTTTTTGTTCCCGATTTGATATAAAATAAGTACCTTCACACACCTGTCACAACTGTTTATATATGAGGGCGAGGCAGAAAGGCCTCTGTGTGGAAGAATAAATGAAATTTGAGTGACGTGTTGTTGAAACATGAAATCAATAATTGTTCTTTTTAAGATGGCAGACCATTCGAGTTCCGATATGAGATTTTTGAGGTTTTGAATAACTAATTCTTTCTGTTAATTGAAAATTTAACCACGCTTCTGAGTTTTAAGGCTCACTATGTAATCAACGAGAGCTTAAGCTCGAGCTTACGCTCTCGTGGATTATTCATTGAGTCTCTGAATTCAAAAGATTTGTTAAATTTTCAATGAACAACGGCAAGAATTTGTAATTATAATTCTATCATGACTAAATTCCACTGGAAAAGCGGAGTTAGGCAGCGTCTATAACAACTTCGGACTAGTTGACGTTCATTTTATCTTTCTGCGATTTTACAGAATTTTGTATTGCTCGGTATATAAACTCAAATTTGGTAATAAACGAGGCTTTTAATTTCAATATAACATTAAAATTTACTTATTTTGTCTATTCTTGAGATTAAAGGAACTAAAGGCCCGGTCCCATTACACTACCGGATGCATTGAGGATGCAAAACGTATGAAAATCTTTATATCCGTTGAAAAACGCTTTACATCTATATCTTACCCTGTACGTACGCTTTGCGTACGCTCTGTCCGTCGAGCGACAGTACATTGTGATTTCATCTTCGCAGAATGTTTTGAGTAACACAAAATTTGTAAAGCCGATAAACGTTTCCGCTTTGCACGATGTAAATGCTAAACAATACGAGGAACAATCGCTACGTGTCCGATAGCATCCGTTATACTTTCGCTATATCCTCAACCCATCCGCTACGCATCCTCGGGACCCAACATTGAATGAAAACGTTCAGAGGTCGGATTTATTAGGGAATTATTAGGCATATGAAAAATATATGAATGGGAAGTAACACGGATATTTAAGTATTAAAAATTAGTAATCCGCGTTGTATCCGTTTTGTTTCCGCTCAGCATACGTTGCATATACGACCAATGCTTTGTGCATCCGCTCCGTCCACTATTCGTTTTGTACAAATTCACCCAGTAACTTCTGATGAGCTGTCATCCGCCCTTATCCGTAAGGCTTCCGATGAACATCCACTCAACATCCTGGCTACATACTTTACGCGTCCGAATAATTCCGTTCTGTTTTTGCAATTTTTGCAAATATGAAGTTTTTATCAAGCGTATGAGAACGGATAGAAATTTCACTCTTCCGTCGTGTCCGTTTAGCATACGTTTTGTGCCCGTTTGGCAGTGGGACCTGGGCCCCGTTTAACTCACGATCTTAAAAAAATCTTAAGTTTTGTCGTACTACGACGATAATTTTTGAACGCAATACAATCTTAAAGACTGTTTTATTATATACATCGCAGGTTTAAATTTTATCACAAGCCTGTGACCATTCTCAAGGCAGTGAGCATGAAATTTTCCAGTCTATTGGCAATACTCAGCTCTCCGTTTCGCGGGAGAATTCGTCAAATAAATACCGGTTGTATTGTTTTTACCATCTGAATATCTTTTCATGTAAGTTAATTTTGACCGCATTCTTCAATTACGATTACCTTCGAGATTTTATAGGTCGATAATTTATGGTTCGGCCCAAATCTTGTTCGAACCTCGTCCAAAGTTTTGTAATGTTTGTTCCTTCGCAGAAGCGGAATAAAGAGCGTTCGAATTACAATTTCTGGGTTTCTTATACGTTTCAAAATATATACAATGATGATTGAATTTAAATAGAAATTAAAGAAGAGGAGAGGTGAAGGTATTTGAATCCCCTGTATCTGCCACTGCTCTTGGTTTGTTTTCCCTACTTTTAATTTTTTCTTAGTCTGTTTGCCTGATTTTTATTTGTTGCAATATTGATAACTGAGAAGGGGGAGAGAGAGAGACTGTAATATAAGTTTATAACCTTTCAATTGCAATAAATTCCATGATATGCATGCAGGCAAATTGGAATAAAGCATATCAAATTGAAAATGATGAAAATAAAAAAGATGCAGAATATTTCTCATAGACTGGCAGCTTTTTCGTTATGTTATACAGGGGACGGGGTGGGTGTGGGGTTCGGAGAATTTCAAGTGAATCCTCTTTTTAGACTAATATTTTTCATTTTCACGCAGAAACTCAATCAAAAGTGTGTCATACTAGGAACCCTCTATTCGTATGTTTTAAACCTGCAATTTATAGAAATCCTGGATTCGCTGCTGTTTTTATGAAAACATGAAGCATTTAGCACCCATGTACGGAAAATACACCAGATCACCCTACATAGTTCATAGTCAAAGGCTAATCAATATGTCAAAAAAACTTTTCCTAAAGATTTGGAGAGATTTCAAGAATAAATTGGCATGATTTGTAGTGTTCTAAATCTCGAGTTAATGTGCTATTTGAAAGAAATATATTTCAATGCGAAATCGACACAACTGAGAAATATGTGGTATTTCATGCTTTTTGTTATGTTAATTAAATAAAATTCCCCACAAATAAATAAAAGATAAGGCGATCTTTGAAAAAAAAGTGGATGGTAGGTATCCCCAGCCCCCCTATCTAGAAAAAACACTGTTCAGACATTGATTGAAAGTAACCCCATATTTGTAGGTATCTGCTGATTAGTAATCATTGTATGTAGGAAGGTCAAAGTCTAGTTTATAAAAGAATTCAATTTGACATTTCATTAATTCAATGTTTTAGGAAAGCTATTTTTTTTTAATTTCATTTTCATTATCTTTCAGGAATTTGCTTCCATGTCAGAAGGCAATAATACAATATTTATAGAATAACAAATTCTTACCGAATTTTATATGAATGATCCTAGGGTGACCCTTTATCAGTCTACAAATTTTTTGTGATCAGATGAAAAATATGTATTTTATGGACATTTCTCTATATGAAAGATAGTGGAAACTTTTGAAAATCATTTCCTCAGAATCTAACAGATAGATATTAACCATATTTCTCTGAAATAATCCTTGTGTGACCCTTAATCTGTCTACAAAAAAATTTTGTGATCAGATGAAAAATTTGTCTTTTATGGACAGAGGGCATTTCTCTCTTTGTTATGTAATGGAAATTTTGAAAATCATTTTCTCAGAATCTGATGGATATCAACTAAATTTACTGCAATGGCCCTTAAATGAACCATTATCAATCTATTAAAACTCAATTTCACTGGAATGCTCATTATGGTGACCCATTATAAGGCTGCACCAAATTACTTTGATAGGATGATACATTATATAATTAATTCATTCATTTACTGAAATTCTCATCATATCAGTAGATTCAGCCCTGCGGGACAAATTAGCCGCCTAAGCAGCTCTAGTTCCTCAATGAAGCAATTTTAAATATGCATCTATTTTGTAAGCCTCCGCAAAAAGTGGTCTTGTAAGATGATAATTATTGACAAATCTTTACATTCTTTGCTTCATAATATTAAATTATAAGATATGACGAGACCATTTCTCGATTTCATGGAGGAATGAAACTAAAACCCCAATCACACTAGCATATGAGTCCTCTTCGTATGTTCATATAGTTTGATTAGGTTTATAAGTTTCATACCTCAATGAAATCAACAAAAAATATCTACATCTCCTTAATGCAATTGATTCATTGTTTTGGTTTACTTAGACCTAGACTAAAAAGAAGAACTCTGTTTTGCTGGTATTCCAGTTATGGATAATTCTGAAATGCGGTGAAACTGTCGAAGGTTTCCATTACTGCTTGAAAACTTATCATTTCTGGGTAATACAAACCTTTTAACTACAGCTTAGTTTAGCCGTAGCTAAACGCTTTGGTAGCCATATGGTAACATAGTTGAAATAAAACTGTGATTAGGTCTCTTCTAAGTCCCTTTTTGTCGACACCACCTCTTGTGAGCAAGACATACTTGTCACAACAACGGCTCTGTGGGGATGCGTGAGTGCGTCTGTCTGTCCATCTGTTCACCCGCCTGATTTTGTACAATTATGAATGAATTTAAAAATGAATTGGTAAAATAGTTCTACATCATGAGTAGATAGGCTAATTGAAAGCAATTTTAAGATTGTCTCAAGCTCAATGTAAACTTAAAGTTAGACTTATCCATCCCGTTGAAACAATGCCCTGGGTGCTTTAGGACCAATGAGCAGCTTACATACCCATATCATCATGTCTTGAAACTATGGCAAAATACTTGAATGTCTACATGCTATTCTGGACGAGTTCAAATCGAGTTGAGTAATGAACTAGGTCAAGAAGTCAAAATAGGGCATTTGAGTCGTTAAATTTCTGCGCTAAATGTAGGTTAGTTATTCACCGTTGAAAAAAAGAAAAAAAACAACCGCAAGTGCGGCAAAATGCAGTGTAATTATGGAGACGTTACGATTTGTAAACTCAACATAGTAAAGAAGTACAAACGCCGTATGGTCTGGGTGCGTTGGCTGTCGATAGACGACCTATACTTGATACGAGCTTATCATCGTGCGGTGTTACGACTACCGCATAAAAACGACCCAGAGGTTTTGAGTTATTTCAAAGAATTCAATAAAAATTTCTCGAGTGTCCTCGAAACCATACATTCAGTGATCGGAATTTTATGACGCTACTTAAGACTTTAGAGCTAAGGGCACCGTTGATTGATTTTCAAACTACGCTCTCGTGAAACGATCGCTGAATACACGTCTTTACCTCCAACACGCAGAAAAATCAGGGGGGGGGGGGGGGATTGGGGAATAATTTTGAAAAGATCTTCATCACTTACCAATTTTCTTACTCGAAAAACAAACAATTATTCTATTTCTTAAATGAAAAGGGGACGAACTGAAATTTTGTCACATATTCAATTAAAGCGAGTCATTTTGCACGTGATTGACCTAGCATCATCATCATGACGTCATAAAAATTTGTTTGGCCCCGATCAGATATCGATAAATGGGGTGCAGTGAATTAAAACAAGGAATATTTTTTGATAATTTCACTGGTTTGGTGGTGAGATTATCAAGTGATTATCTACAGTTATTTCTCGTTAAGCCATCAAAAAGTCTTTTAAAAGAAAATACATTTAGCAATTTCAAAAGTTCAATTTAAATGTTTTAACAAAAACAAAAAGAAAACGTCATACTTGATCGCACACATCAACGCAACCGCAAGCCGATGACGCATACCAATTCGATCCCGGTATAAAAGAACAAAGCTGGTCATCGTTTTGGCCTAGAAGCAATCTTGACCTAATTCTAATTCTGATAAAGGCAACTAATAACGATGAAATTGACCAAAACAATAAAACGGCGGAAACACGATGACAGCCGGTAGTTACGGGTAATTTTCTGTACTTAATTATACAGTGAAAATACATCTTGAAAGTAAACACTGATTTATCTTTGATAGTAACGCATCTTTGTTTAAAAAGAGGTTGTTTCAATGAATGGGAATCTAATTATTATTGTTATTCAAGAATTGAAATAAGATAAAATTTGAAATATTTTGTATAATGTAAAGGAGACAAGATTCACATAATTGTTAATGTTGATATTGTACGGAAATATTGATCTATATACATTTAGCATCATTTTATATGCATTCCAATTACATTTCTAAATGTTTGCTTAATCTCCTTTGTCGTGTTCACAAAATGATATCAAGCAAAAGTCATAGATCTCTGTTACCGTACAGTGCGAAAAAAATGTTTATCTAAAAAAAAAAACACACAGCCATGCGGGACACTATATTGAATTTTACGTGTATGGTCGTTCAGGCCGAAGGTGATAAATTGAAGAACTTGGGAATTTTTTGTTATTGTTTTAAATTTACGGTATACAAAAAAGGAACGAATCTGTCATGTTTTTTTAATAAGCCGACTGGATTAGGAAGGGGAGAAGCTTCAAGATTTCAATATGAATTTAGCTCTTAAATATTAAATCAATTCTAAGAGACCAATCTCGAAACAATGACGGCAACCGAGGGACACGGTGCGATCGCAAAAACTAACCTTTAGCATTTCGTGCTGAAATGGACTCAAAATACTAGGTTATATGCTACGATTAACATCTTTTATTGCCAATTTGGAAATAATAAAAGAATGGTAGACATTATAATGATAATCCGCTTATCGTTAAACCCCGAACTGCAGTCACGTCGGTCATTAGATAGGACTTAATATTACACGCTTAAATTTGGGCTTGTACCCCAAAATTTTACAGGTGTACGCCCAAATGTTGAGGGTGCGCGTGTAAAACTTATGCATCTTCTTGTAGGTTAGAAATTTGATAAAGAGACCTTACAGCATAGGGCTGAATTTGCCAAACGTAAATGCAAATGACCACATACTTCATATGAAAGGAGCCATCTGCATAGGTATTATGAAAATTAGCGATCCATGTCACAGTTTGCGAATTGCACAGATGTACCAGGATCGAAACTATTAGCTGGAAACAGGTTCCCTCAATCTGTAACGATCGTTATATACGCTTCACTTTAGATAAATCCTCTGGTTGGCATTTACTTGACATAATCCATTTTCAAAATGTTGAACTCATTTCGCAAGCAGGTTTACATATTTATACGACAGGTTGGCAGCCAACACTAAAATTTTGAATTATGAAAACATTTTCCTTTGAGTTATTCTTACAAATCCTCTAACTAAACTGACGAATTGAAAAAAATAGAGTTATATTCTGTGGAGCATGAAATCAAAATCGACAGGAACTCTCTTGTATTAAACCCCATTCTTCGGAGACAAATCGATACAGAATATAAATAAAACCACTATCTAAAGACACTCATATTCACCACAATCTCATTACCTTACTCGTATCGACTGGACCAATCCAAAATTTGGAAATCAAATCTTCACATGCATTCAGGTAGACATTTTTTTCTGAAATCGCAGACAGTTTTTCTGAAATCAATCTTAAATAATTCAATTGTTGTTGTGTCCATCAAGTTTCGTGCATTTTTCATTGACTGAAAAATTGTCTTAATACCAAATGAAAACAGTTTTGAGTTCACAGCTATTTCGTTAGCTTCGGTGAAAAATAGTTCCATAAAAACATTTCTTATTATAGAAAAAATATAGGTTTGATTAAATATATTAAATCATATTACATGAATATACTATTTATTGATTTCATGTAGGTACTGTATGAAACTAAAAAGCTTATCACACTCATTTGTGAATCCGCTTTGTGTATTCATGCATTGCGATAGGTTTTAGTTTCATACCTTCATAAAATCAACAAATATTCTATTCATTGCTTTAATCAAACGAATAAGTAATTCAACATTGAGTTTCGTCTTTCTAAAACGAGCGTTCTGGTGGGTCAAAATGAAAAGAAACCCAATCGCTCGAATGGCACTTTCCGTTCAGCAAATCTACTACAAGTCAATATCAAATTGCTTTAGAAAGATGTAAAGATCGTATTTATCTAGTTAATTGGTATTTGTAATAACATAGAATATCACATTATTGAGACATTTTTTTCCATGGCATGGCACCATATCACAATGCGGCTATAATGAAAGCAGGGTTTTAAACACTGTTTGAAAGCTTAAGGAGATTAAACACATTGATAAAAGTAGAAGCCGATGTGTTTACAATGATTTTTACTTTACTGCGTCTTTTCCAATACCATATCACCCTCTAGTCCAAAAGCTACAATAATTATGTACATTGGTCAGATGATGAAGAACATTCCGTAAATATTTCAAGAAGATCAATCCATGAAATATGAACAAGTAATTTTACATGAAGGTCCCATTTTCCAATATGAATAATAATATTCCAAAACGGATACAATGTATGAATGGCTAAAGGATGAGAAACATTTACTTTGAGTGGAAGAAAATCCCTTAATAAATATATGAGTTGTGATAACTAAAAGATTTGAACCGAGGACATACGAAGAAATCGGAAAGAGCATGTCACAATTCCGATGAAGTTTCATTGAATGTTGACCATAAGTTTCGGGGGGGGGGGGGAGATTCTTTTTTTTATACTACATTAAATGGGTCCTTTTCGGTGACGCGACAGCCCACAGACCCATGTTATCAGTCCAACCAGATTTGAACCAAGAAACCGTAAAGAAAGCAAGTATTAAGCATCATTTTACGAGGTTGAATTGAGGTTGACCGTGTTGATAAGAAGATTTTTCTATATTTCAGCACTTTTCGTCACGCAGGAACCTATGAGCACACGTTATTAGCCCAATCAGAATTGAGCAAAGAGATATAAAAGAACATGTTATAAACATAAATTCCTGTTAAGTTTAGTTCTTGTAGTCACAGAGAAGATATTTTTATATTTCATCAAATGACAAATTGTTCGTGATGTGACAGCCCATAGAACCAATTTTATTAGACCAGTCAAAATTTAAAGATTAATTTGAAAAAGGACGTCCTAAGGATAATTCCTGTGAAACTTCGTTAAATTTCAACCAGTAGCTTCGCAAAAATATTTTTTAAAGAAAAAAAAAATAATTAACGGACGGGCACAGAAGGATTCACGAACAACCACAATCACGACGGTAACCAGGCCATAATACTAGCCCTAGCCGATATCGTCTAGAGGAGCTGAAAACCATACCAACATGGAAACCAAAAATGAGTCTCATTGGACTCCAATGAGGACATGGGACCACTTAACTAACTCCTTAAAAAGCCTATGTCTTGATAGTGCTGTTCAAGAAACAAGAAGTGTTTGTGAAACACGAATGCCCCCGAAATGGCAATTTTCAAAAATTTGACCTTGACAGATGACATTGACCTTGTCACATAAACTCACGATCTATCATCATACCAAGGTTTGGCAAAGGTTTTTGCTTATGTTTTGCAGATAGACACACAGACAACGATAAAAAATATGACCCCGATCTTTCGATGCGGGAGCATTAAAAGTTAAATATACATATATCTATTAGTGAACAAAGAGTTGTGTTAACAAGAAAATTTACTTAAAGGCTCCTCTCCCATGGTGTCGAATAATTGCACCAAATGGCAAATTTTTGGCCATTGTCATATGAGAAACGAAACATTTTCTTTAAGTTTCATGACACTCCATATATAAATAAAGGAGAAGTTGTCTAAACATGAAATACTAGTATTACATAAAGACCGTTTTTTCATGACCCAGCATACTGTCATGAGATGTATATGGTCTTATAATCGAGATTGGGCGTACACGTAATAGGCCGAGAAATCGAGCCCGTGGAAATCATCAGAAAACGAATGGAGAGCGATAAACTTCCACGGAAAGTACACGTGCTCCATCGCAACGATTGGTGTATTCCATGGAAAATGATGACATCACAGCTAGTGGTGATTCGATTGGGCAGGGGCACGGTCAAGGCTCGGTGAACCATAGTTATGCACACGATAATTGTACTACGTTGAAAATAGTATCCTCAAATGTGAATGGGTTGAGAAAATATAGTGATGATAACAGCTTTAAAGATTTTCTCTATCAATTTGATATCGTGGGGTTGTTAGAAACATGGAGCTCATATAAAACTGAATTTGACCAATTTCTTTCGACATATGTCCATTTTGATTTCGTTAGATGTACAGCTAGACAAGCGATTCGAAATAGTGGGAGTGTTAGTGTGTGGGTAGAGGCTAAATTTGTAAAATCTGGGTTTGTTAAACGAATTTGTCATGAATTTAAAGACCGTGTTGTATTGCATGTAGATGCAAGTAATTTGGAAACATGAAAAATATAATCTTATATATAGCGTACGTTTCACCAGAGGGATCATCTATTTATAGGAACTTTGAAGAATCTAATGGCATCATTTTGTTAGAAAATAATACCAGTATCATAAAAAATGAATTTCCAGATTGCTATTATTACATTGCAGGTGATTTTAATGCTAGGACCGGAAATATGCTGGGCTTTATCATAGCTGATAACTTGTATTTTATTTATAATACTGATATCGATTATGGTAACGATGAATTTCATTGGCACAGAGAAAATAAGGATTGTGTACTCAATTGTTTTGGTCGATCATTCATACAGCTTTGTTGTTCAAACAATGTGCATATAGTCAACGGCAGGTTGTCAAACGATTGTGCCGGTAATTACACGTGCATTTCTAATGAAGGTTACAGTGTAGTTTATTATCATAATATTGCGTCGTCAGAATTATTTAATTGCATTTCGAGTTTTAATGTTGAAAGTTTTGATCTGTCAGACCATTTTCCACTATCTACTCAACTCAAATTTCAGGTTTTTAATGTCACGAGAGAAACCCCGGTAACTAACGGTTGTCAGGGTAACAGAAATAATACAGGTTTGCCTTATGAGCTATATGGTTGGAGAAAGAATCAAAACTTTAGAACGATATTTGAAAACAATTTAAGAGAAGTTTAATGACTCTATTTTCAATTAATCGATGAAGATCTTACTCTCGCTGTCAATAAAATCGAAGAAGTATACAAAATATCGGCAAGCTTGTGTAAAATGAAACTTAGTACAAAGCAGAATACTTCAAGTCTTCAACCTAGTTGGTGGGATCAGGAATGAACTCGGTGTAAACAATTAAAGTATTCACTTCTTCGACGCTTTAGATCGACAAATAATTACGATGATTTTATAAAATACAAACGAGATAAGAATACATTCAAAAATTTGTGTACAGCAAAAAAGTGTAGCACTGACTTCAATACTCTAAGAAACTTAGCATTATATACCGCCAAACTGTGTCATAAAATCAATAAAAGATAAACCAAATGTGGGGCTAGTAATATTGCATTTTCAATTTGTACTTTTGTGCAAAATTTTGTATTCTGGGCCGGTGGCCTGTATTTAGAATAAAATCATATTGTATTGTTTTGTACTTGATACAGATCATTCTATGAGATTTATATACAAATCTATAAACAAAAGAGGATTTTTGTTAACAAGGCAAGGAAGTTAACATTAAGGCTACTTTTTGCGTGACACCAAATGGCTGTATAAATGTTGCCATGATCAGATGAGGCGAAATATCGTGTTCAGTTTTTAGGGAAATCCGTGTATAAATGAAGGAGTCGTGTTAAAAATAAATATACATAAAGGTCCTTTTTATCATCACGCGGCATATAACTATACCACCACAAATGTCATGAATGCACGGCCTTGGATATTGAATATTTATACCCCACCTACGAAGTAGAGGAGGGTATATTGGTTTTACTATGTCTGTCTGTCTGTCCATCCGTCCGTCCATCCATAGACCTTTTCGTTTCCGGACTTTAACTCAAGAACCAAATGACCTACAATCATGAAACTTTATACAAATGTTCCTTATGACCCAAGGAAGTGACCTATTGTTTTCGGGTCACATAGGTTAAAGGTCAACGTCACAGTCAGCCTTTGTTCAATTTTCGTTTCCGTCTCTAACTCAAGAACCAAGTGGCCTACAATCATGAAATTTTATACAAATAATCCTTATGACCCAAGGAAGTGCGCTACTGTTTGGGGGTTACATAGATCAAAGGTCAACGTCACAGTCAGCCTTTGTTCAATTTTCGTTTCCGGACTCTAACCAATTGACCTACAAGCGTGAAACTTTATGCAAATGTTGCTTATGATCCAAGGTAGTGCCCTATTGGTTTTTGGTCATATAGGTCAAAGGTCAAGGCCACAGTTGGCCGCCACCATAGCGCAGTTGGTTAGGCATAAGACTTCCAATCTGGAAGTCGTGGGTTCGATCCCCGGTGGCGGCAAATATCCTTTCCCACGTATGTCTCTCACCAATGGGTAGATAATCGTAAACCTATGTGAGATAGCAGTCGGAGGCTAGGAAAGGATGTAATGGTAGTACAGGTGAAAAAAATACCAGGAATCCATTGTTAGGTGCTCCGGCCGTCGCGATATAACTGCGAAATTGTTGAAAGCGACGTAAAAACCCATTCAAACAAACAAACAAGGTCACAGTCAATTTTTGTTTCCATTCATTTCTGGACTCTTACTCAAAAACTAAGCGTCCTAGAATCATTAAACTTCATGCAAATGCTTCATATGACCTCAATATTTCTTACAAACACATCCTGCACTAATAGCACTTGCATTCTGACAGAGTGCTTTTTGGGGGTAGTAGTCAGCTCTGCGACAGTTCTAGTTTATAAAAGTTTCGCATTTTTGTATCCATAAATAAAAGGGGAGTTTTGTTAACAAGGAAGTTTACATTAAGGCCCTTTTCAATAACAGTAAATAACAACAAGACCAGATTAATATGCACAAGGTCACATGATGTAAAAACATTTTTAAAATGAAGAATCATTGTGATCATACAATTTTTCGGTAGGTTTGAAGACAACCCGCTAAAAACTTTAGACTCTTTCGTGTTACAGAGGATTTTCTTATAAATTTACATTTGGCCCCTTTTCGCATGACGATTGAGAGATTTTGCCTTATTTCGAAAGGAACCATCATTGTGATGGTTCAGTTACACAATTTTGAAGTCAATCGGATGAAAACTGTCGACCTTAAACGTTAACGAAGATTCTGTAATCAAATTATTATTTGACCCCTTTTCCCGTGACGCTTAATGGATTGGGCCCCTCATCGACAGGAACCATCATTGCTAAGGTAAAATCATTCTTGGCAAGTTTGAAGACAATCAAATGAAAACTGTGAACGTAGATTATTAACGAGTATATTCTAATTTAATTTTCATTTGGCCCCTCTTCCAATGACCATTGACGTATCGGGCCTATTTTTCAAAAAGGAGACATGCTTGTGATAGTGCAATCATTCTGAGCAAGTTTGAAAGCAATCGGGTGAAAACTGTGTTCTTATGAACGTTAACGAAGATTTGCTATTTTTTTTTTTTTGGCCCCCTTTTTCCCGCGACGTTTGACTGACAAAACCCCTTTTCGAAGGGAATCATTCTTTTTATGGTACAAGTATACTAAACAAGTTTGCAGACAATCCGATTTAACTTCGGATTTCAGATCGATATGAGGGTTTTTCTAATCAAATTGTCATTAGAGCTTAGAAATGATATGCTATTTTGAATGCATGCTAAAAAGTATTTCCCCATTAAATTTTTCGATTTTGGTTTCATAAATTTGTTTTGTTCTGGGACGAGACCGGTGAATAAGGATTCGTTGACGTCTAAAAAGAGGTCGACGATGGCTCGTATCCATTCTTTGGTCCTTTTTGCTTAGAAAATGTTTGACCAATCAACATTGAATTTCCATAGAAAGTTTCTTTCTAGGATATATCAAACAACGTTTAATATACACATTCAGCTATAATACAATATTTGCTATTTTGCAAAACATACGTCGCAGAAACGTCAGGCTATTTCATGAACATCAGTTAATTTCCTGTTTAAATAAAAAATTAAAACGCCATATATCATTTAAAGCTTTGAAAAGCTCTTTTTTTATAATTACTGAACTCTGACACCCATGGCTTTGAATGAAATATAAGACCGGGTTAAATACAAAAGAAAAGCATGTAACGCTCATGAAACGCGTTACATGCTTTTCTTTCAAGATATGTTAAAAAAGTTTCAAGAAAAATTTTTGATGCACGGCATCAAAGTAGCCGGCAATCTTTTGGTTTACATCAATTTCAAAATATTTGAGGTATTTAATATAATATTGTGACCGTAACATCAACAAAATTATTTCGGGAAAGTTTAATATTTTGAGTAAATTGTCTATTGAAACGTTCACGATATAAGACACTTACTTTAAATCGTGATTTTAAGAAGAACGCTTCATCATAACAGAATGTGTGTCCGGAAAAATACAAATGAATCGGAAAGCGACATTTTTTAAGTTTTCCCTTGATAATTGACATTGACCGTGATGGATGACCTTTAAGGGTCACATTTACGTTAATTAACGCGGCTGGCCGTAGTCAAGCATCAACGTAGTCAACCGTAAAATTTACGTAGTTGAGCGTATACTGCGCTGTAAGTCGAAGTAAGTCGTGCTTACGCGTAGTGAGTCAAGTTGTGCTAGCTCGTAAGTTTGTCCGTAGTGTCTTGGATATTGTAAAAAAATAATATATAGTACGTTATTTTGTCCCTAATTTTGCCGTACTGTCACAGTAGTTGATCTCTGCTTATCCGTAAATTAGCCGTAGTAGCACGCTATGATATTGTAAACGTTTGTCCCCGATACTACGGTTAACCAAGGTTGAACTAGCGATTCACTACTCTTGCAGTACGTGTATCTGTTTTTGTACATAATCTCGACGTAGTGATTAAATGCCGTACTTCAGCGTACCCTTCCGTAGACTGTGTAGTTTAACCTAGTTGCCCATGGACTGAACGTTCTTCTACCGTATAATCCTACCGTAGTGGCCGCTTAAATCTTGGGCATGTTCAAAACCCCTACGGTGAAAAGGGATTTTCTGTCGTAGTTTCAATGTAGTTCAACGTAGTAAGATCTTGTTGAATCGTACTCTTGCCGAATTAGAACGTATCATTTACCCCAGTTTACTATTTTATTTGATGATAAATTGAAGATAATGAATAATTAAAAAACTTTATATTCATATATCCTTTATTCCAAAATTAGTTCCAAGTTAAATGCTTTATTTCTGTTTTTTGAGTGTAGATATTTTTAACACTAGTATTAGTATTACATTGGATAGTATTATGTCACTTGTGAGAGAAAGAAGCATAGGATTTGCCCAACTATTTATTGCGATGGTGAAAAATATTATGCAAATGCAGTTTATAAAACACAGTTGTAAGAGACAGATATAATATTTGCCCAATTCACCAAAAGCTTCACAAACATGTAATCAACTTTAAGTTGAACTGGCAAGAAGATATATTCAGTAAAATTGAAATTGCATGATATAAACAAAAATACCTAAACAACATTTAGTTTTTTTGGCAAGTTTTTTACTACTAGGAAGAAAAATACATTTTTAAAGCATTGCGTTCAGGATGACAAAATGGTGCAGAATATGGAAATATAATCGTTTCAAATGTTACTGTTTGTTTGCTCATCGATTTTACGCTGCAAATATAATGTCAAATAACGTTACACTTCATAGCCTCAGTTTGCTGCGACGTCTCTATACTGACGATAATGAATAAATAAATTTACTTTAAGTGTATTTTCAAAACTGAATTCAGTAATCTTCATATCAAAATAGAATTCACGGCTCACCGCACAAAATCTACCGGTAAGTCTAGATTATAATGTCGATATTTCGTTTGACCAAATTATTGATATTGTTCATGTAATATTGATAAATTGATTAGTTATCAGTGCTAAATAATATCAACTGTGTATGGACCACTGTCAAATCTCAGATATTAGCTCGACTGTTTTTGAAAAAAAAAAAAACCTTATTATACACAAGGTATTGTGATCGCCAATGCGCCATTCGCGTTTGCGTTGTTGTTTACGTTGGCGTAGCCGTTGGCATAACCTACCTTGGTGAAATCTCTGTTGTTATTGAAGAGATTTGAAAGTAATTTGTCATATGACTTCACCAACACGAGCCATTAAACCTAGAAAGGGTGCTAACTGTGAAATCATTTTTGTAAGAGTTTTGTCCCTTTTCGACTAAGATTTTATTTTCATTATCCAGGACCTTAAGCCGAGCGTTGGCGCCCGTGGGCGATGCTCATGCTCTCAAAATATCGATTTACTAATTTTCTTTATATTTTTGTGTGGTTATATCGTCATTTTTAAAAAAAAAAGATTCCTCACCATACCATCAGTATTATCTGTGGTCCTAGTATTTAAACTTTCAGGCCATGCACGGGATTTCAACACGTGCATTTACACAAACGGCCCCTAGCTCTTCAAAGACTCGAAGAGCTAGGCAAAGTTCATGTTATCGTATCCACGTTGGTTCAAATCCCGTTAGGGCAAGAAATAGTATGGTTTCATTATCCATTAAAGTTGAAAAAGTGAGTTGCCGTTCAATATCCTAATCGTAACTAATCTTGAAAGTTTCTTTAGATAAGGGTTGCACTATGTTACAAAATGTATCGTTCGGACAAGTTGGTTTTCTAATTTGTGATATGGGAGAGAAAAATGACAAGGAAAATATAGTTAATGACGGGAAAAATAAATTAGATTCTTGTATTATTAGACAATCCTTGTTTCGCGGGATACTTAATAGGATTTCATAGTAATTTGGAAAATAACAAAGGACTGCAGACATCTACCTAAATCCTCGTGACCCATTTTTGAACATGACCAATATTCATTGTATCATTAGGGTAAACATACAGAATAATTTTGATAAGATTTAACAACAACTTACTTTGAGCGCTTTGTGGTCAGGACATCTAATAATATCGTGAAAAACCATCTCTCAAAACCATATTAAAATGGACGATTAGCGCTCTTAAACGTTCAGAGCGCGAGGCAACTGTGTGCAGACAAATGCCGACGAAAAACCGTTATGATGACTTTAATAGGAGGACCGTTGGCCCTGGGTCGCTAACCAGAGAAAATAGCTCTGTAACCTAGATGTCGAATCAACCACAGAAAAAAGAGAGTTTCACTTATTCAACCAGTTCAGCTCTATAAACTGAAATTCTTTTAATGTGGTCGAAATGGGCATTATAGTTTCTTTCACTATTTTGCCCTTTTTTAATGATTTTTATAATGATATGACATCAAACTGATTACCCGTGATAAATATAAAGGCTGTCAGCCTTCTGGGTTGGAAAAAGAAATTTCATGACTTTACATAGCCCCGAGACCTATACCCTCCTTTTGGTGTATTGTCCCTGGTATGAACTGATGATTGAGCCGAATATTAATGCTATTAGCCACCTGGTTTAAAAAAATTTAATATATTTTTTTATAAATATACAAATTGCAACTTGTTCCTATTCCAAATGCTCTTCCCCTGATTGCTTAACACTGGTGATCATTTTTCTTAAACACGGGGGGGGGGGGGGGGGTGTAATCGCAACCACCGGCTCCTCTATCAAAATCAGTTGGAGAACTTCCGCACCATGTGTGACTCCGATTATGTGGATCTTTACATTTTATTTTTGAAATGAAAATGGGGAAGGTGGTAGAAATTCACTCATTTATATCTTATCTTATTCTTATATCATAAAAAAGCGAAAATGCTGTTCGACCTGTTAAACATTTTATATCGTAAAAGTACTCAAAAAATGTAAAAAAGCTCGTTGGGTTTTTGTTAATCAAAGTATTAGAATTACTGAAAGCTTAGTCATTACTTTGCACACATGTGACATTCTTGGAAATCCACATTCCAATACACTGAAACTGTAAGCGTAAAATATTTCACAAATCCCGATTTTTCTTTCCTTTTTCTGTCCAAATGTTCTCATTTTCTTATTGAGTCCCCTTTCTGACATAAAAAGTATTTGGTCATTGTTCATCACGGGTGAGCCAAATTTTCATGTCCCTGTGTTAGTATTTTCAGATGAACTTTGCTCTTTCAGAGGGTTTTATCATTTGACTAACACACTGAACAAGTTTCATCATTAATGCGCTAAATGTATGGCCCTTAGAATGTAAACAAATAAACTGTCAATTCCTCGTGTTTTTATATGGAATATTTCAAATTTTGATTCATACGGTTCATCTTAATGACCTGACAAACATTACTATCCAATATTCATGAATTGTCGCCCCTATGATATAACACTAAAGAGAGTTGATGACGAACGACGTACGAAGTATATCTAATGATCACACAGCTCACCATAAGCCCGATTTGCCCTTACGAGCTTAAAGTATGAGGGGGTGTAGCTGACTAAGAACCAAAATCAGGAATTTTTGTAATTCCATGTTGGAATTTCAGGACTTTTTTTTACAAAGTAAGGAATTTTTACACCCCCCCCCCCCCCCCACACACACACACAAACCTTCCTTTTCCTGCTCACTTTGTAAATGCTTGTTTCCTTATTAAAAAAAGTTTAAATTTTGCTCCCATCTTCTCTGGGTAGACCTTTAAGAATAAACGACTTCCTAGCGTTAAAACTTCTAGCTTTAACTTTCAGCTGTAGGTACGCGTTTTTGGTTGCAGCTTTTATTACTTTCATAAAATAAGTTATGGAAACTTATATGTGAAATTGTGGAGTTTCTATTTGAAATAGGTCATTAGATGTATCTTGCACGTCGGGCCTAGGAAATGCGGCTTAATCAAATTTAGTTACGATGTTTTGGCATCCGGCAACATTGCGGAAACTGATGATTAATGCAGCTTTATTGTTATCGCAATGTCGTTCAAAGGCTGACGAACGTACTAGTTAGTGTGCAAATAAATGTTCTAAATTTATTCAAAAGTACGAAGAATTTTCCGAATAACAAAAGACAAGAAAATCTCGTCATTTCAAACCCCTCACCAGACATGTTCTTGCAGACACTTTAATTGACGTCATTGGGATTTCCCCGTGTTCTCTGAAATGCCGTTTAGAAACGAGGATAGTCGATTGACCTTTCGGAAATGTTTTCCGGTAGCGTCTATTTTCACTTCAGATAAAATACCCGTCGATCTATTTTAAGACTTTTAGAAAGAAATATTTCGAAATTATATCGGTCAGAGCTGTATAAATTACGTTTGATCTTACGGATTATTACCTGACTTGAATCTCGTTTGTTTCAATAGGCCAGTCAAAGGTTCCTCGCCATCTGCATCCGACAAAGAAAAGTAATGACAGAAGCTGTAATGACGCGTCGCTTACCCGACAAGATTGCGTAATCAAAGACTGGTAGTTTTAGTGACAGTCTATTACCCCGCGCATTACACATGACTTGTTCTTGGTCTGCTATAATACTTGATTATCGATGTTCCTACTTTAAATCCTTTATTAGGTAAATTCGTAAAACGTCCGGGGTCAAATAACAGGACGTTTTCCTTGAGTCGGTATGCAACGTTATGGGAGAACTACTTTTTATGGCGAAAGCAATCATTGATTTAGTGGTTAATCTGCCAAGGGCAGTTTGCACTCTTTGCAAAGCTGATGCTTTGTTTCCTAAAAAATGATTTCTTCCGAGAGCAATCTTTAGCCAGGAATATCAAAACACGTGGTTCCCCCCCCCCCCAACAATCAAATATTCTGATCTAACATAGGCCCATATTTTCAGCGTGTACGAGTTTAACAAAGCAGCCTCAATACGCCAGATCAATATTTTTGCTGAAATATGAGATAAATCAAAGAGAAAGGTTCGTTCCGATTATGTGGATCGGCTCTGATTATGTACCATGGCTCCGAAAATGTTGGAGAGCCTACCGTCTTTGGGACAAAATTGTTACAATCCCTTGATTACTAACCCCGTAAAATCGCGTGTAGAAAAGAAAAAAGATAATTCATCAATTTCAATACGGATTCCAAATAAAATGATCCTATCGGACTAATCTTCTTAAAAGTATTAATGAAATTACTCTTAATTTCGACATGATGTCTCATGCCTGACATCTCTTTCTCTCTTTATTTATTTATTTTCGACCATTTGCCTCACCACAAAGTCGTTGGAAAGAATACTAGTTATGGTTAAGGATCTGAAAATTCCGTTGTAGAATTAGGTGCACATCAGAGGTCACAACTCGAAGAAAGACCTTTTCCTGTAATATCAAAACAATTCGAAAGAAAACAAAAAAAAATCTTACATACAGTCAGTTATGGTGAAATAAACGAAACCTTTGATAATCTTTGGCGATGAGATAACCAAGTGATGGACTATTGACTTTTCCCGATAATCTATAGGACAGCATGAAAGAAAGACGCCTATATATCTATCGACGGTTCCTTTGGTATAGAAAATATCGTTTAGACGTTTGATATACGCAGATTGAATTTTACTTGAAAAAAATTCAATGATAGAATAAATAATAGAGTTTATAGTCAGTTTGCCTTCTATATGGACCATCCTTTTCCTCAATTACATAAAATTGCACTTGAATGAAAGATTTGTATGTTGAAAAAATCATAATATCAGCTTAATACCATTCCAAAAATTATTTTTTGAAAATGAAATAATTTCAAAATAATGATTTTGCCTATCTTATTAATGTTAATATTGTCGCATTTTTCGCGCTTAAACATAAGGAGTTGTGAAGGCTGTTTTGTTGTAAGAAAATATAAACATATAGTATAAACACCTGGCTTTACACTAAACATTTGACGGAAGAAATGTCTATTAATCCTTTTTTGGACATGTTAATTAACATATCAACGGATATTTCATCCTGAATTTAAATATCACGTGATTTGTACAGTTATTATTCGTTTCCTTATCTAATTTCCAACGTGAAAATCCCAACGTCTTGGTAAAATAATCATAATTCTTTTTGATTGGTCTAAAAAGGGAACGTGGGGGTTCATCTCAGAATATGCCCCAGCTGGGCGGGGAGATGGAAATAGTCGGCTGCTGTCCATGTAGTACATGGTAAGACCCCAAATAAATGGACCTGCCTGTTTGCCTAGGGCTGCGACCCATAATGCCTGGTGGTTGAGTGACCCCAGGGATTGGCTAGGCCCCGTGTTTGCAACACACCACTGTGGCCCTGAGTTGGGACAAACGGGAGGTCAGGCGGGCCCGACCTGATCAATCGGCTGGTCATGCCATGCCCTAGGGCGTTTTTATCAAAAAGTCTTTTAATTGTGTTTCTTATGCCACCGTTTTCATTTATTGACGTTTTCACTTACGCCTTTGAAGGCGGTGGCTAATGGGCCAATCGGGTAAATGTTGTGTTTGATCGACAATTTTACTGTCTGATATCTACTTCATGCTTGGTTGAAATAATCATCGGCGTATTTTTGCTTGATCTAGCCATTTTGCTACGAGTATATCGGCGAGGTATTCCCTGCCTCTCTCCTGAGATGGAATTTCCCAGGTTAGGTGTACCCTTGTAGGACTCCGAGGGCGAGTGGTTTGGAGCATCACCGATGAAGTCAATCAACTACTATGGCAACCTCAAAAAAGCCAAGCTTGCCTATAACTCTGACTCCGATGATGAAGCTTACTGTTCAATTTCATTTCCAAAGTTCATAGTTATCGAAAGTATCGACCAAGATGACCCAGTTTCTCAACTCTCCCCGTTCGTTATCGAGAAATCAATAAACGCAATCCTTGGAACACCTAAATCAGTGAAGACGCTCAGAAATGAAATTATTTTAGTTGAAGTATCAAAAAAGGCACAAGCTGATAATTTACTAAAAACCAAAAGATTCTTCAACATTAAGGTCAATGTATACCCCCACGAAAGGCTCACTCAGTCAAAAGGTGTAATAAATTGTAAATATTTGTCAAGATGCACCATTTCAGAAATACAAGACAATCTTAGGAGTCAGGGAACTACTGGAGTCAAACGCATTCAATTTAAAAGGCATGAAAAAATAATTTAAACAAATACGTATATTCTGACCTTTAATGAACCAGTGTTACCAAAGAAGATCAAAACTGGGTTTCAAATTGTAAAAGTAGACGTTTTCGTACCTAATCCACTTAGATGTTTCAATTGTCAAACGTTCTGCCATCATGAGGAGAAATGTTCAAGTGAAAAACATGCAGAAAATGTGGTTATTCTGAGCCCGTAGACGAACACGACGAGGAGACCTGTGAAAATGACTTAAAATGTTGCAACTGTGGACAGGAGCAAGCTGCAAATTCAAGGCAATGCCCTAAATTTATTTTGCAGAAGGAAATCCTTGAAATAAAATTCAAACAGTCTGTCTCTTTCTACGAAGCAAAGAAAATCGTAGAGTCGAGACAAGCAGTTTCAGAAACAAGTTATGCAAACAAGGTCAAATCTGTACAAGCTGAGAAGAAAGAGCCTGATCAATGTAGCAAGTGTGATCGTCTTCTGAAACTTATAACTGAATTGTTTCCCCAAGCAAAGGATAAAATCAAACAAGCACTGCCAGATGAAACGATAAAATCTCCAGACAAAGAACAAGGAAACAGAGCTTCATCTTTTTAAAAAAATAAACCGACCCCTCAAGCAAATAAAGTGAATGTAAACAAAATTGTAAACAGTCCCAAAAAGAAAAGTCTACACATCATTCTGCGACCGTTAGTCAAAGAAAATTTCGTACAAATCTGGAGAAGGTTTCACCTCCCCCAGCTTCAACCGGCAATCGCTTCTCTGAGTTAAGCGAGTCGGACGACGAGGAAGAGGAGATGGATGTACCCGCCCCCCTCTCTTTCAAACCCCCCTACTTCAAACCAAAAGCAGACAGATGCAATAAGGCAAGGTGCAACCAAAATCAACCTAACAGGAGTTAAATGATGGGTAGTTTGTCAATTCCATTAATAAGTGGTATAATCTTAATAATAACCTTCTTGATGGCGAATAACATAAAACAATGGAATTTTCGCAGCATCAAGGCAAATTTTGAAGAACTTAATCTTCTAGTTAACAAACAAAAACCAATTGTAGTATGTATACAAGAAACGTTTCTCAAAGACACAGATAAGTTTTCTCTGAAATTTCACTCTTGCTATTTTACTAACTTTACAGATCGCGAGAAAGCGTCTGGCGGTGTTGGAATTATTGTAAATAATAATATCCCTTACCGTCATGTCAGTTTACTTCTCTTTAAGCAGTAGCTATAAGTGTCTTTTTAAATAAAACAATTACATTGTGTTCTATTTATCTTCCTCCCTGTTCCCCTGTAGATGGTAGAAAACTTGATAATCTAGTTGACCAGCTACCACAACCTTTTATAGTTATGGGGGATTTCAATTCTCACCATAGGTTATGGGGATGCTCCAATACAGACGACAAAGATCGTTTTGTGAAGGATTTTGTGTCAAGGCATGATCTTGTTTTATTGAATGATAAATCTAAAACTTAACTTCATCCTGCAACTGGAAATTACTCTTCGCTGGATTTGACTATTTGCAGTCCTGATATTTTTCCTAAGTTCATTCCGACCTTCATGGTAGTGACCATTTTCCTATTTAGATCTCCAAATTAGAACCATTTGTTCAGGAGCGCCCTAGGCGTTGGAAACTCCATAAGGCTAATTGGGAACTTTATAGAACCACCTGTGAACAATCGATAAATCCAGAAGCGCTTGATCAATGTGAAAACCTGCAGAACTGTTTACATCTTTACTTTATTCTACTGCAGAAAAAGCTATTTCACAAACATCGCCTGACCCAAAAAATCCAAATAAGCCATGGTTTAATGAAGATTGCAAAAGGCTATAGCTGAGCGAAAACGTGCTCTTGGAGCATTTGCCTTAAGGCCTTCATTGGAGAATCTTTACAAATATAAAATTGAACGTGCAAAAGCACGTCGTACAATTAAACAAAGTAAGCGTTCGTCGTGGAGACAGTATGTATCTAGATTAAATTCTAGATCATCGGTCAAAAAGACTTGGGACATGATACGTAAAATTAGTGGGAAGAATACATCACTTAGTGTTGGTCATCTTAAAACGGACGACGATAATAGAGTTTCGATAATGCCAATGTCCTTGCAGACACGTTTGACAAAAAATCTTTCTCTACTTATTATTCACCTACGTTTCAGAAGTTTCAAAGTGAAAAAGAAAAGTCTAAACTTAATTTCAGTTCCAGATATCTGGAACACCAAATAGAGACTTTTCCGTTAAGGAATTGACAAAAAGCGCCACGACACTGCTGTCGGATCAGATGCTATTCATTATCAATTCCTCAAACGTTTGCCATCTCGTTCCCTTTATTGCTTACTTCAAATTAATAATCAGGTATGGAAGACGGGAAGCATTCCAGCCTCTTGTGGGAAGCTTTCGTTATTCCAAAACCTAAACCAGGTAAACATTCCACAAACCCTTCAAATTACCGCCCTATTGCTTTAACTAGTTGCATCTGTAAAAACCATAGAAAGAATGGTTATGATCGTCTTGTTTGGTTTCTTGAAAAGAACTGCCTTATTACGCAAGTCCAAAGTGGCTTTCGAAAACAGAGAAGCACTCTTGATCATCTTGTTCGCTTCGAGACATTTATTCGAGAAGCCTTTATTAAAAAGGAACAGGTTGTTTCTGTCTTTTTCGATCTCGAAAGTGCTTATGACACCACTTGGAAGTATGGAATTATGAACGACCTCTATGATTTCGGTATTCGAGGTCGCCTTGCCTTTTTATCTCAGTTTTTTTTTTAGATGAACGTCAGTTTAGAGTCCGTGTTGGAGATACTTTATCTGATCCCCATGAACAAGAAAATTTATAGATATTTTAAAGTTGATAGTATGAGGCAGCTCTTTGACCTTGTCAAACTTGAACTAATTTTTGACTTTCTCAATGCGATTCATTTATACAGTAAAATCTGATTTTTAGGTTCTAGTTACCCCCGTTTCTTTCTTCTGAATTTTTAAAGTAGCTATGTAAAATTCTACCGTTTTCAATAGCTCTTTTGGTTATTTTTATTTCTTTTACATGCGAAGATTTCTTTAGAATTTTATCTGTTTACATTGATTTTTAAATACTATTGCCTACTTAAGTTTCGGTTCACACATGAATGCCCTCTTTTGTGAATTTTCCGGTCGGGTGGACTCGCACATTAACCGTTCTCCTGATCTGAGGGGAGTCCATGTGCTTTCGTGCTCACGTCGGATTATTCCAGTTTAATACAGAAGAGTTTGCGCCCAACATGACCTTAGCTGTCGACGGGCCATAAAACAACATTCATTCATTCATCTCAGAATAGATTAAAACAATTTCCAATTATCAGGTCAAACTGTCTTTGAACAAAGAGAGTATACACTCAGATTTGATATCCTAAGGAAGTGAAAATCTTCGATAACATTAATCTCATAAAAAGAATCGATTTTATAGTAAAACGAATCACTTTAAATCATACACTTTTGACTCGGTCCCTATGCAAATCAGAACTATTTTTGGATAGACAATTTGCTGTTCCGTGTAAAACAGTCACAAGATGGTATGAAATGGTGAGAGTAAACATGTAGGCGGACAAATACAAAAAATACAAAATACAAAATTCTTATGGAAAATAGAAATATAGAAAAAATGATATAACAAGAAAAAAGTATGATTCATTAATTCGATTCGGAGATTTTCGGCGAAATGCTGGTCCATACAGAAGTCAAACGCACTATACTTATGCTCTGTAAATTCAATCACCTAAACAAAAATGCCAATTAAAAAATAGATTCAAAAATACATATTCAAAAGTTTCAATGGACAAGACAACAAGAGCAATGGTGGCCCTTTAGCGCAAACCTTAGTGAACAGTCTGTAACTTGTTAAGAGCAGTCTTTAAAAAGTTGATGAGAATAATAACACGAATTTTAAAATCATCAGAAATTTCATCGAAACAATCATTCTCGCTAATTTTGGAGTTGATCGGGCTAAAAATGTGGCCGCTAGAGGACAAACAAGTTTTTTGTAAGATAAGATCCAGTGACCTATTTTTTGACCCCAATTGACCGATTTCGAACTCGTCCGAGATTTCATCAAGACAATTATTTTAACTAATTTTCAAATTGATCGGACAAAAACCGTGAAGGTAACTGATGACGACATACGACGAGCGACGGACATCCACCCCACAGCAAACGCTCACATTGAGCACTTTGTGCTCAGGTGAGCTAAAAAGGAACATAGAGCGCAGACATTTCTATTCTAGCTATTGCAATTCTATTGACACAAAAAAGTTAAAATCGTCCTAGAGGAAGCAGGATCTTACATAAACTAAAACTTACATGTACTAAGTGATATACTTGTAGCTGACTGTCTAGTTATCGGAATTTTGGTAATAAAAATAAACGAAAAGAAGTGAGACGTAAACTAGACAACATATGTCGTCGACGAATAAGAAAATAGCGCGTCATGAAATTAGCAGGAACTTCATATTGAAGGAGGTTATGGTGTATGGAAGAAGACAAAACACATCTTCAGAGTCATGGTACATAATCAGAGCCAGACCTAATTCGAATATATGCGTCTTACTGAAAAATAGTCATTAGCACTCAAGAGCAGAGAACTCAAGCATGAAAACGAGCATTAAAATGATTTTCAAATTTCGATATAACGAATAAACAATGTTAATCTACAACATATGTGAACAAGAGAAAAAATCATTTGGCGGAAAAAAATGACGCCATAAGTCCTTTGCTTCCTTAAAGGTTACTTAATTTACACCCGAGTTTTACCCCCTTTTCTTATTGCTTCGGACCTGACTGCCCAAGAGCAATGATTTTAGCTATTTACATAAAGGTCAACGAACTGACGATTCATGCCAAATGTACAGGCCCATAAGGACCTGGTTTAGAAAGAGAAGAATTTCGAAGATGTCTGAATTGATAAAAGTGTTACCCGCTCCCTGGTACTCTGCCCCTGATCGCAACCCTGTCATAATTTTAGCTATTTTAATAAAGCGTTATGAGCTGATAATTCTTTACAGATTTTTTGACTGTAGGACTCCTTGTTCGGAATAGGTTTTTAAGATTCCTTAATTGATCTAGTCCTACCCTCCCCCGGTGCTCTGTCCCTGCTAGTCTACAATCACGATTTCAGCTATTTTAAAACAGGCTTATGAACTTATGATCGATACAAAATTTCAAGGCTGTAGAGCTTCTAATTCAGAAGATGAAAATATTTAAAGGTTTCTAAATTGAACTCAGACCCCCTCCCCAAGTGCTCTGCCCCTGCTAGTCCAACACCTATGATTCTGGCTATTTAATAAAGGTCTATGAGCTGATGATCCATGGCAAATTTCAAGGCCGCAGGGCTTCTGGATCAAAATAAAAACTATTCCACGTAGGTCTACGATTATCAACCAATTGGTGGAGGGCAAAAATTCGGAAAGGGTGAGTGCACCCGTCGGGAATCGAACAAGGGACATTGAGTAAGACAATCCGGCGCGCTACTGCTACCGACTATGAGGACGCCAAAGAAAGTAATTCAAATGTCAAGGTCAAGGTCAGGGTCTACCATTCAAGATGACGTCAGATCTACCAACCTTTTTATTCACTAGATAAATATAGTTCCTGACCTAATAATTCAATATTTAAGAAAGAAGGTCGAAGATTAATGTCCGATTGAAACGTTCGCCATGATGCAAGAATCAAAGATAATCATCTACAAGCATTTATTATTGACTCCATGCAGTAATAGACCTAATAATTTAATATTTCAGAAAAATAGTCTTCTACCAACACTTAAAAGTAGTATAATTGAGCTAAGGATCAATTCAGTGAAGGTTTGTAGTATTCCGACCAGAAGGTTCATATAATGTTTTATATTTAACTATGAAGGCAAACTATGAAGGCAAACATTTTCGTGACTCGAACACCCATAAAACCCATATCTATAGCCCAATCAGGATTTAACAATAGAATATATAAGAAAATACATAAAAGAGCGTTTATTCGTGTGAAAGTTTGGTTGAAATTTTAACAGTAGTTTTAGAGAAGATGATTTTTTTATTATTCCTCACATTGTACTATTTTTCAGTCGTTCTACCGCCCGAATAGCCCATGTCATCTGTCCGATCATAATGTAAAGAACAAATCTGAAAGAGTATATTCTAAGCATGTGAAGTTTGGTTGAAATCTGAAAAAGAAGATAGAGGAAAAGAAGAAAAAATCTGAAAGAGCAAGCTTCATTCTGCGCAGTTTGGTTGCATTCTGATTGGTAGTTTCAGAGAACAGGATTTTGTTTAAAATTCTATCATATGGGACCTTTTTGGGGGTAAAGCAACAGCCTGTAGAGCCCATGTTATCAACCTGATAAAAAAATTAACTAAGACGTAAGAAATAGCATGGCCTGACCTTTCCTCAGTACCTTGACAGCCCATGGAGCTTATGTCATCAGCCTGATCAGAATTTTACGAACAGATCTGAAAAAGCTCTTTCGAATTAACATTCCTGTGAAGTCTGAATGAATTCTCAGTAGTTTCAGAGAAGAATTATATTTTATCATTTATTAGATTGGGACCATTTTGTGTAAACGCGACGGCCTATACAGCCCATGCAATCAACCTGGGCAAAATTCAGAAATCAGAAAGGGTATGTCCCAAGTATCATTCCTGTAAAGTTTTGTTGAATTCTGGCAAGTACTTTAAAATCTTGGTCACATTTACGTAGTTGGCCGTAGTTATGCATCAACGTAGTCAGCCGTATAATTTACGTAGCTGAGCGTATGCTGCGCAGTAAGTCGAAGTAAGCCGTGCTTACGCGTAGTGAGTAACGTAGTGCAAACTCGAAACTGTGATCGTAGTGTCTTTGATATTGTAAAAATGTTCAAAAGTCTTTTCACGGTATATTACGTTATTTTGTCCCTAATTCGGCCGTACTGTCACAGTAGTTGATCCCTGTTTATCCGTAAGTTAACCATAGTAGCTTGCTATGATATCGTAAACGTTTGTCCCCGATACTACGGTTAACCAAGGTTGAACTAGCGATTTAATACTCTTGCAGTACGTGTATCAGATTTTTGTCCACGGTTAGGTAGGGAAAAAGGAACGTCGTAAAAAAACGCGGTCACATTTCAAATTGTAATCATAACCTCGGCGTAGTGAAAGAATGCCGTACTACAACGTACCCTACCGTAGACTGCGTAGTTTAATCTAGTGGCCCGTTGACTGAACGTTCTTCTACCGTATAATCTTACCGTAGTGGCCGCTTAAATCTTCGGCATGTTCAAAATCCCTGCGGTGAAAAGGGATTTTCTGTCGTAGTTTGAATTTAGTTCAACGAAGTAAGATCTTGTTGAATCGTACTCTTGCCGAATTAGAACGTATCGTTTACCCCAACTTACCGTACAAACCGTTTAATAAACATCTGTCCAAGTCAATGCTACGACCAAGCAGGAAAACACTGGGGTTGGACTACGTTCAGAGTACGAATAGAATCGGTGAAATCTATAAAATCTAATCATGAAGTGCACGTGATTTTAATGGTTTAAAACTCGCGTGTTTTTTTACAACAAATTAATTATAATACCCGAAGGTGACTAAAAGAAATGCTAGGTTTTAAACCTTATTATATACTTGAAGATCGTAATTCTTATCTATAGAATGACAAACAAGAGATATCAGGGCTTGGGGAATAAATAAATGGCAATTTTCCATTAATTAAAATTAATAATTAAGCTTATTAAACTTTTTATTTTTACACAGTTCTTCGTAGTTGTTCCTATGACCTGCAATTTCAAGTGAGTTATCAAAGATCAATTTTACATTTAAAATGATAGGAGATAACGGTTTCTCGGACCTCACCCTTTCTTGCGAAACTATACTCGCACGTACTTCTTTCTATGGAAACTGTTCGATGGTACCTTTTTTAAATGTACCTGATCTTACTTCAACTTAGTTAATTGTATTAGTGACACGGCTTGCCTACGGTAAAATGGAGTATGACTCACTACAATTATTGCCGTAAATGTGACCATAGCTTTAATCGTATAAGTGACATGACTTGCCTACGGTAAAATGGTGTACAAATTACTACGATAATTGCAGTAAATGTGACCATAGCTTAATGCCCGCTTAAAAAATGATATGTCTTTGGGTTAGATTTTTTATTAAATTCGATTTTGTGAAGTTGTTGGAGCATTTTTCGTCGAATTCGACGTTGCACCAAAATCATCGGCACCATGCTTTTTTGCAATAACGTGTTCTAAAATATTTGAAATTAAGGTTTATTGTAAAATATAGGATTCAGATGTATTAAATCTGGGTGTGATTTTAAGAAATACAAAAATTCACTAAGTTTTATCACCATTTAAAAAGACAGCTTTTGTGAACATTTGACGCGACGTTGAAATAATCTTTGATTAGCGAAATCTTCATTGGAATCGAATTTTATAAAAAATCTAACCCGAAACAACATGTTTTTTATTTAAAGAATCTTCAGTGGAATGGTTTGGCAGCAACATATCTAAATTTCAGCATAGGTCATCGGACATATTTTCGATATAGCCCGTGTTCTTATTGTGAGTACTGTAGCTTCGTGATAGGATGGTCCTGGGACCGTTGCCCTGCTAGACTGCGGCAATTGTTCTTTTAAATCCTGTTGTCATGTGTGAGGTTTCCATTTACCATCTCACTGCATGGCGAAATGGTCAATTGAACCCTCTGCTCTGGTGTCGGACGAATCAAGGATAAGGTTATATATACCAGTACTTTGGGCCTAAATGCTGGCTTACGTTTACCAACCGTCTTGATGGATGCTTGATGAGTGAAAGCCAGTATTGAAAGATAATATCGTGGGACTAAAGAAAACATAACTACAGTCTCTGGGATCAGTTAACCATGTATTCCCTTGATTCTCTTTATGAGATATTAACAGCACATTGTCAGTATATGTATTTCCTTGATTCTCTTTATGAGATATTAACAGCACATTGACAGTATATGTACAGAGTTAGCAGAATAAGTCAAGAAAACACATCCCGAAATACATGGTTATAATATGAATACTAAACTACACAACACAAATCAAAAACCAAGAGCACCGCCTACGGGTGCCTACGCTCGGCTGTCGAGTGCTGGATGGTGGGAAAAAATCAAAGTAAAAAAAGGGGCATAATTTGCACAAAATGCATCTAGAGTTATCCCCCTTGATAGAATAGATTGCTCTTTTGATGGTGAACATGTGTGCCAAGTTTCAAGTGAATGCCTCTAGTAGAACCAGAGATATAACAAAATGTCAAAGTTTTCGCACGACGACGACAACGATGAAGACAACGACGCCGACAACGACGACGACACGGAGGCTATAGCAATACCTCGGGTTTTCTCCGAAAACAGCCGAGCTAACAAGAATTGTATGAAAATAAAAATAATAATAAAAATTGGTAGTGGATGGGAGGGAAAAATACATAGATTTCAATCAGTTTAAAATTAAGCTCTTCGAGAAATTAAAATACACCAAAACTTTAAAGGTTGAGTGGTGAAAGCAAAGCGACGCTAAATTTTGAAAAAAATCCTTTGTCTTCAGGCCGTTTCCCATTGGTCAATAGGAATTGCAAAGGATTGCATTGATTGGCCAAGAAAGTTGTTTTCATTCCAAAACAATGGAAGCTAGGGGCCCCACTTCCGTTGAGGGTTATGATTGGTCAAAAAAATATAATGTAAAATACAAAATTAATTTTTTTATTGATAGACCCTACCATAAAGAATATTACATGAAAACAAATTATAAACATTAAAAGAAATTCAATGTGCTGTAAAAATCAAGAAAGAATTACAAGGTTTAAATCAATAAAAGATCGTAACCCAGTCTTGAATTCCAGGTCTGACAGTCTACTAGATATTGTAACCCAGTCTATTATCTCAACTTCCTGTGTAAACCGAAAGTTGTTAAAATAGATGTTTTGGAGCCGTTCCCCACTGGATTTAAAACCAGATTACAGGTAATCTGTCATTTCACCACTTTGCTCCTCTCCACGACTAGGTGTGTAAATGTGTCTACGTATGAATTTGAAGACATTATGCTGTGACTAAAACTTGTGTCTCGATGGTTGTGCATTGAGTCTTAAAGGGTTTTCCGCATCATGAGCAGAACTATCGGTTGGATATTAATTGTCTAATTATTTCGTGTGAGGCATTCTTGTACATTGGGTGAGAACAGCTCCGGTATCAAAACACAATGGTCCCGATATTATTAACAGTTTCCACATGCCCCGTCCATTCCATTCAGCAGTTCTCTTCTTATAACAAAGAAACCTGCTTCAAGCGATACTTTTGAGACATCCCTATAAACAACTGCATTGGTCTTCGTCATGAGTGACCACATTTTTAAAGTAAGTAAATAATGTCGAAAATCATACGAAGACGAAATAATGTAAAATAGTAAGGGGTGTCTCATAAGTACGCATACTTCTGCGTGGTAAAAGCGTGGGTAAATGAAGTATATAAACAATATGTGCTTGTGAAACATGAAAGCCCCCCGAAACGTCATTTTGACCTTGAAAGATCACCTAAAACTTGTCAAATGACCTTGACTTTGGTGACTCTAGATGCGCATCATCGAGTTCTATAATCATGCCAAATATGAGCATTGCTTCTTGATTAGCCTTGAAGTAATTGGTAATGTTAAGTTTTTGGTTAAGTTTTGTAGACAGACAAGACCGCCAGACAGACAGACAGCCGGGCAGTGGTCTGTACTTCCCGAAATACTTAGCGATCCTGTCAACCGTTTTGGTAGACTGGTTCTACTTGTTGACTCAAGTTTGATAGTCGACAATGGGACCAGTCTACCGTTTTTGAACATCTTCGACCAATCTTCGATCGTACCTCGGCGTAATTCCGATGTTAATCATTAAAAACTTGATTTGTCGAAGACGTCACGTGTTAAGATAACATTATGCTTGCGAACATTTAAATGTTCCCGTAAATTGTATGAATCTGAATTTGCTTACCTTTTCAGAATATTTTGCGAACGTTTTCATCCGTATCGTAGGACTATATCATAATTTCCGGTATTATTGCCTGATATGTTTTCTCGGCTTCATTGGCGAAGGCGACATAGATTTTTCAGATCTTGGTTTTGGATGGTTTTGTTTATCACCTTTGACATTCATCTTTGTCACAGTCCACATATCTCCTTTATTCTATATATGCTTTGTTGGTCGCCTTCCTAGTGCGTATGAATTTCAAAATCCTAGTAGCGCATGTGACCGCAATATTGTGTGCCCAGTACTTGGTGGAATGTCCTTGTCTTAGCAACTCTTGAAGAACCGACAACAAAGGGGTCGGAAACGAAATTATTTTGTTAGTTTCCTGCTGTTTATTAAAATCTCGTATACTATATTATACAGAGTTCTGTCCTCGGAATGCGATGCTTTGTTTAGACACAATGGAATATGTTTCGGACAATTAAGAGTAGTAGACTGTATAGACTAAAATCAGCCTGTACAGATGAGCAGTATAATCTAAGGCTACAAACAATGTATTTTTTGTACTTAATTATTGTGTGAAAAACTTCAGTCTGCTTGAAGTGTGTCAGAATAGGCTAATAGCTTGAAATGTAATTGGAATTCAGCAGGTTAAGGGTTAGTACATAATCAACAATAAAAAATGTTTGGCGGTAGTCAGAACAATGTGATTATAGAAAAAGTTAGACAGATTTTTTCATGAAAGCAATCCATATCACCAAAGATATTTCATTGGGAGCAGGGTATACTACTCAAACTTTGATAAGTTCCACTTACAACATTGATCCTAACTTTTAACTAAGATTGAAAGGTGCGGACATTTCTTCTAATTATGCAAATAAGTTAATTTAGTAAAATGTTTGTGCTAAAAATCGAAAGTGGTACCAAACTATAGAAGCAGTACAATGGCTTAAACGTAGAAGGGGCTATAATTGCCTATAATTCGGAACGAAAGCTGGAGAAGACTTTTTTCCCTAGAGTTACATTTTTTAAAAATGCAAATTCTTTTTACTATCTAGTAGAAAGGGGTATTATTACAACCTATATTTGTTTTCTAAATCCAAATGGATTCTTCCAAGTTCACGGATTACAGGTATAAGACGAAATCGCATTTAAGGGAAGTTTGAGAATAAAATAACATTTCGTGTTCAAAGGTACGTATCGTTATTCATGTTTTTTGTTAGATACTTTAGTGAAACTAGTTTTAGTTTAGTTTTACAAAATATAAATAATCAGACATACCTATTCATTGTTTATTATAGGATTTCAAAAATTTGGGGCATTTCAGCACGAAAATTGACGCAATTGAGAAATGTGTTAATTCATTCTCTTTGGTTATAGTAAAAAATCCACCTCAATTCCAGAAAATATAGGGGATCTTTGAAAAAAGTGGGGGAATCCCCCAATCCCCCTGCCTATAATAAACACTGCGATAGATGCACCAGTTTGAGTGAGTGATCAAAGGACAATTTATACAGTGTATAGATAAAATTGCCTTTGGATCACTCATTTAAAATTGTACATCTACATGTATATCTAGCAAAAGTAGGACAATTACCTCCGCATGAAAACATGTAAAGGATTCGCAATGAAAACTTTTCAGGCGTCTGCTAATTTTTTCAACACATGCCGGTTTTTACATTATTTGTACAACCAAAAGACACGTTAGACTTTTTGTATCTTCCTATTCCCTTCCTGAGATATCTAATAATCCTGGTCGAAATATTTTTGATATTGATATTTCGGTAAAAAAGAATTTTGAGGTAAATTTGATCGAAAAACAGTGTTTTGTCTACTTCTTTTTGGACTTTTAGAACCTACAGAAGAAATATTGAAACATTTTATCTGTTTGGCTTTAAAGCCCCCAGTCTTCTCTATTATATCCGTTATCTGAAAGGAATGTCTTCTGTTTCGAAACTTTTATGTATTATTTCAATTTTATGTGTATGTTACGGACTCTGCCTAATTCGGTATGTTACAGTTTCTTCCCTACAGCGTTACAACCCCTGTCATTGATATTGCATACAAAAATCCCAGTTTTTTGACGCCAGGATTTTCAAAAAACACAAAAAGAAAACGCAACGAAATCCGAGTTATCTTATATTTAAGTCTTTTACTGCGAAATACGGGGTACATGCGGAGAAAAGTCCAAAAACTTCATTTAATGCGATATAAAAAACGAAAAACAGTCTGATCTCCTTTCATTTATGAAAAACAGAATACCTTCCATCTTTTCAATTATATCTGTCTTACTTACAGGATAAGAAATCGCCCGCAAATGTATAAATTACGAATGCCTATACATGGTAGTCTAATCAACATCGTAAAACATTCAACTTCTTTAAATGAAAGGTATCTTGTCAAGAAAGTGTAAGCTTTAAATCAAGAAATCGAAATGGATTGAACATTCCCAAAATCATCGGTTTAAATCTCTTCTACATTTGACGGTGTTACGATTGTTCGCTCAGCAATTCTCCAATATGAATCTTTTGTTCTAATAAATCCACATTTGCTGTTTTTGAAAATGAAAAATTGGGGCCGTGGTGCTTATTTTATACTTAGACCTGTTTAAAATGGGAATTACCCTAGTGTGTTGTCTAAGTTACCTTTGGAATTCTAAGGAAAATATAATCCCGAAGTGAAATCATTTAAAAATATATAAATCTAAGCACATAAAGCCCTGTTTCGCATTTCGATTGAAAATGGATGCTAATTTGCATTGAAGTAAAACATACGAGAAGGAAGGAGAAAACCCTATGTTCGGTCTATATAAAATATCAATCAAACCTTCTGAACTATCTCCGGGATTTATACACAAAAAGGCCAAAACAGCTATCCATGCTCTGATCAAAAATACTTTCTAAGAGGATAGTCCCGCCGAATTGCTAGAGCATTATAGTTTTTAGTTTTTGTTTTTTTCGAATTCACAGTACATCCAAGAGAGCCCGGGACGCTCTACCGCCTCCTTCCATGCGAAAAAGTACAAGAACTGGTTCTTAGACGTTCTAGAATGTAAATTGGCAATTCAAGAACATTCGATTTAGCTCTTGAACCAGTTCTAGTACTAGATATTAAACCAGTTCTTAAATTTGAGTTCAATTACATGTACTATTTCTTGAACTGTTTGCAGGGTGCAAAACCAATGGCTTTTCAAGATATAGTCACATTTTATTTAAAAGAACTTAAGGGAAAACTATCTATCTAAAGTCAGTTAAATGTCAAGGGTTGGGATAATTTCACCAATTATCATAAGGCCCCTTTTCCATGAATACTTCACCGCCCTGACCTATTTTCAAAAAGGAAAAGGATTTCATTGGTACAATCGTTATTCAACGTTTGTAGCGAATTAGATTAATTAAAAATATGGACTCTTTTTTTTTTTTTGATAAATTCCCAAAATATCAATCTGTCGTGGTACTTGACGGACCTGGCATAACTTCGAAAGGACCAATTCTTATGTAAGATCAATTATTCTGTGAAAGCATGAAACAAATTGGACGAAAGCAGTGGACTCTAATGCTATAAAGAGTATATTGTAATTAAATTTCCTTAATGCCCCCTTTCCTTTGATGTTTTTCGAACCAATTTCGAACAAAAATATTCTGATGATGGTATAATCATTATATGAGAGTTTAAATCAAATCGGATAGGGATTGTGAACTCTTTTGAGATAATAAGTGTAAGTAAACAGACGGGCGGACGGATTGACACACGGACAGACGGGAAATCATAGCTAGAAATGCCAAAAAATCCCATTTAAATAAATACAAACAAAACAAATGTATTCCATAAGAATCTGTAACCTTTATCAGTGATGTAGTTACTATACTGTAAACTCGGCCATGCACCGTGACATATATTATACAAATGTATTTAAATTTTCGATTTTTTTATTTAAGTTGTGAAAATAGGGAGGAAAACTATTACCAATTTATTCAATTGGAATTATTGTTTGAGATTGCATTAATTTCCAATATGAAACGCAATCTAAAAGCTTTTAACACCTTTACTTGGAAAATGACACACATTACTTCTAAGTTTCCTTTAAATCTTTTAAGTTATAGTTATTCGCAGGATAAGATACGAAAGTAATTGGTTATGCGGAGTATCAGACTGTATAAACTACACTTTTAACATTCGATGAATAAAAAATCTCGTATTATTCTGAAAGGCGTAGCGTTTTTGTTTTCCGTAAGTACAGAAATCGTGACTGTTTTCATTACGAATCCTTAACATATTTTCATGTAGAGGTATTTGTTTGTTGTTACAGTTCTTAGGGGGGTGTACTTAGCGTAAATGTAGCAAAATGCAGTGGCCTAGTTCTCCGCATAAAAAATGACGATTATTTCAACTATATATTGATAGATAAAATCTACTACACCACACCCCCGTAGTGAGTGGTAAAACATAATAAACAAAAGTTTTTCACTGCAGCAACTCGGGTGCTAAGCCCAGTGCGTCATTTTTTTTTTTTCATTTTTTTTTGTTATTTTTGTTGTTGTTAAAATCTTCTATCAGCGGGACATTCATAAGTAACGGCGGTATGTGCGTAACGCAAAAGCTTTTTCTAAAAAAAAAAAATCAATGAACTCATCTAATTTATCAATTCATTTAAGGTATGTTATCCTGTCGATAACATGGCTTTAACAGGTGTGGCTAATTTCCTTATTTTGATAAACTTTTTTTTTCTAGTCGTAACTGCATGATATTAAAGGCTCTTGATTCGTCTCCAGCGGCTGATCCAGGGTTCCTGTAAAGGGAGTTCGAACATACAAAACTTTGGTACGTTTCTCTACAATTACACAATAATCCTACTGAACTTATATTTCAGTTTAAGCCATTTTCGTTCTTTCGGACATATCAAAGATTCTGTCTCAATATTTTTGTCCCGAAAAAAATGAAGAAAACCAAGAAGCAAACATACATTGTATACTAAGATCTGATTGCACAAATTGCAGGCTGATCTGAGTCTATACTATTTTTGGAAATCTGGTTGTATCACAGGAAAAGGGAGTCGTTATACCTGAAATCTTGTGAACTTAACTTATCCTTCTACTTATCATTCTACTGGTCGGATTTCAATAAAAAGCATTCCACAGAGTATTCCAGTCACCTATCCTTAGTGGTCTGGATTTGGGACTTTTCCGCCTCAAGGAAATGGGTCCTTCAATTTACAAACCTTTATTACGCAACTTTCCGTTGTTCAAATATATTTTGAACGCAACTCCTCCTGCATAAATGGTTTGATTTGGATGAAAACTTCACAGAATGTTCCTAGTTACCTCATCTTGCGCATATTTTCGGAGTTTTGTTGTATCTTTATGCGTCCTTGAAAAAAGATGCCAAAATGAAAAAAAAAAAAAAGCTCAAGTCTTTAAAGACAATATTCGCCAGGGTTCTTTTTGTTCCCAAAGAATGCTTCAAGTTACCTGACAATTTGTGCAAAAAGTGGTAGTTTTTAGCTCACCTGAACACAAAGTGCTCAAGTGAGCTATTGTGATCACCTTTTGTCCGGCGTCCGTGCGTCGTCAGTCGTCCGCCAACAATATCTTTAAACGACATCTCCTCCTAAACTACTGGGCAAATTTACACCATTTTTTTTTCAGAAATATTACCTAGGTGGTCCCCTTCCAAAATTGCTAAAAGAATTGAAATTGGTGAAAATCTCTGGTTGCTATGGCAACAAAAGTTGAAAATTTAAGAAAATCTTTTAAATTCTTTTTCTTTAGAACAAGCAGTCCTACAGCCTTGAAATTTGTCATGGATGATCAGCTCATAGACCTGAATAAAAAGAAATAGCTAAAATCATATCTGTTGGCTCACCAAGTGCGGAGCACTTGGGGGGAGGGGGAGTTCTTTGGGTTAATTTTGTAATCTTTAACCTTCTTCTTCTTCTGAATAAGAAGCCCTACAGCCTACAAATTTTGCATGGAGGATCAGCTCTTAGACCTTAATAAAAATAGCTAAAATCATATCTGTTGGGCCGCCAGAAGCGGAGCATTAGGGGGGAGGGTGTAGTACTTTTGTGAAAATTTTGTAATCTTTAACCTTCTTCTTCTTCTGCACTAGGAGCCCGACAGATTTGAATATTTGCATGGATGATCAGCATATAGACCTTTATAAAAATAGCTAAAATCATGACTGTAGATTCACCAGGTGCGGAGCACCAGGGGGGAGAGGGTAGTACTTTTGTGAAAACTTTGTAATCTTTAACCTTCTTCTTCTTCTAAACCACAAGCCCTACAGACTTGAAAATTTGCATTGAGGATCAGCTCATAGACCTTAATAAAAATAGCTAAAATCATTACTGTTATGCCACCACGTGCGGAACACCAGGGGGGAGGGGGTAGTACTTTTGTGAAAATTTTGTAACTTTAACCTTCATCTTCTAATGAACCAGGAGCCCGACAGACTTCAATATTGGCATTGATGATAAGCATATGGATCTAAAATAAAATAGCTAAAATCATGAATGTAGGGCCATCAGATGCGGAGCATTAGGGGGGAGTACTTTGGATCAATTTTGAAATCTTTAACCTTATTCTTCTCCTGGATCAGGAACCCTACAGACCTGAAAATTGTCATGGGTGATCAATAAATTGACATTAATAAAAATAGCTAAAAACATAACTGTAGGGTCACCAGGTGCTAAGTGTCTTGGGGATGGGGTAGTACTTTTGATCATTTTGAAATCTGTAAACTTCTTCTAATGAACCAGGAGTCCTACAGACTTGAAAATTGGTATGGATTATCAGCATATGGACATTAATTGAATTAGCTAATATCATGACTGTAGATTCTATAGGTGCAGAGCATCTTTGGGGAGGGGGGGAGTGCTTTGTTGAGAATTTTGAATCCATACAGCCTTTATATTTGACATGGATTGATCAACTCATTAAAGAAAACTTTAAAAGTCTCAGACTAAGCCTGTATATCTAGCATAGATAAGCTGATCACAGACCTTTTATGAAAAAAGCTTAAATAAATAATGACCAGGGGAGGGGCAGAGGGGGGGATTTTTCAAATGTTATCTGATTGAATAAGTGAAAATCTCTTTTTCTGTGGTTGCATGGACATACCTAGGTAATGAAGCTTTTTTCTCAGGTGAGCGACCCAGGGCCAACGGTCCTCTTGTTGTAATATTTTGCCGCATTACCGTAAAAGGAGTTTTAGAACATTATGCTTGTTTCATACAGGCACATGCATTCCCACATGGATGGACTCAATTAGTAATGCTCACGACACCGAGGAAGGGGTCTTCAGCTGTTAACGTTAATATTTTTCTGTATAAAATCAACAGAAAGTTGTAAGGGGCGATAGGCTTTCCACGCATTTTAACATCACAGTACTTTCAGTGCTTTGATTTTCTTAAATGTTAAGGCGAATGAAACTTTTTGAGTAATAGAATGACCATCTCTTAAAAATATGACTAAATCTTTTAATTAAGAGTCTAGAACAATCTCACTGAATGATAACTACATACAGCCTAGCGTATGACGCGCTTGCGATGCTTTTGTTTTCGAATTCGTTCAAAGAATTAAGTTCATATCTGAATCATGCTAGCTATTAATACTTGTATCTTTTTTATGTTCCAGACGTTAGACGGTGAATTTCTGTTAATCTTGTGGAATTTCTATTCTTGGAATAATAATGAGGACCTGAATTGCCGAATGTCTATCGAGTGATTCATTGTTTCTAGAATAATATGAACGTTATTCACTATTAAACGTGTTTGCCCTTTAGGTCTTAGTGAAGTAATTCATTTTCTGTAGGCGGTCATAATAACATATTTGGTCATAGCTTAGTACAAGATTTTGCGAAAATGGTCAAACCGGCATTTAATTGAGGGCCATTCAATCGCACATTTTATGAAATTAAAATTATTATGGAAGGATCCCTTTTCTCTACGACTTTTTGGTGCATTTTTTGAGATGACCTTTACAACGCAGCTGTTTTAACCGGCCCCTAAAGAAATATTCCCCTGTTTAAAAATCGCCTATGGCGTGTAATCGGTTGCAAAATTATATGAAAAAATAATTGTTCTATAATACGAATATTTATTCCAAAAATAAATAAATTATGGTAAAAAGAAAATATATATTCAATAAATTAAATTATTTGTTCTATAGTTAATTATATTTATTCAATAATGATAAATATTTATTCTATAATTATGATTATTTTTTTTAAAAAAAAAATAATTTGTTCAATAATCAAAAATAATTATTCTATAATTGTAAATATTTGTTGTATACAGAAAAAAATATTTGTTGTATAATTTAAAATATTTATTGTATATTTTTAAATATTTATTAAATAATCTAAAATATTTGTTGAAAGATTGAGCATAAATATTTTTTTCTATAATTTAAAATAATTTATTCCATACCTCACACAAAACATTTATTCAATAATTAGCATTCTGGGAAGGAAGTGGCTAGCCATAGACTGGGAACATGATCGACTTTCACGATCTAGACTGGCAAATCTACGTTATTTCCCGGAAGATTTTAACAGGCTCAATCACGAGGTTGACGGTGTTAATACTTTCAAAGAGAGAAAAAGTGACGAAATTTATCTACCCTTCAATTAAATTTAACCGATTTATTGATTTTCGGTGGTACTTCCCTTTGGCTGGCCAGGTGTTAAGAAAAATCAGTTTGGCGAAATCGTATTACTTAAAACTGTTCCTAAATGAAAGTTTTTTTGAGGAAAGGTAAGCTTTTGTGACCAATGAATGTCCTTCGTGTGTTGTGTGTCGTCCGTCATCAACAATTTAAGTGTTTACCCTAAAGAGGCCACAAATACGGCCCAATCTTCATGAAACTTGGTCAGAATTTTGGCCAGGTCACAAGAATGAACCCTATTGAAAATAAGAGGGATCTATGCCATATCACGAGGAATGGGGCCTTGTTGACAATTTTCTTGTTTACACTCTAGAAGCCATATTAATGACCCAATCTTAATGAACGTTGGTCAGAAGAATGGTCAGGTCACAACAATGAACCCCATTGAGAATCCATGTCATATCACGGGGAAAGGGGTCTTAATAAAAATTTTCTTGTTAACACTCTAGAAGCCATAATTATGGTCCAATCTTGATGACGTTGGTCAAAATATTGGTCAGGTCACAAGAATGGACCCTATTGAAAATGGGAAGGATCCATGCCATATCACGTGAAAAGGAGTCTAATGACAACTTTCTTGTTTTCACTCTAGAGGCCACACATATGGCCCAATTTTCATAAAATTTGGTCAGAATGTGTACCGGGTATATAGTCAAAATGATAATCCCTTTTGAGAAAAGTTTTGTCATATGAGAAAATACAGGAAAAATAGCCTTTATTCTCTTTACCAACTCTAGGGGTTAACAGTATTTCAATATGTTTATCTTGTCAAAGGTTAAATCCCCCTTGTGTTTTCCCCAAGGAAAAACTTGCTGAGAAGTGGCTAGAAAACTTATGAAGGGATCATGGGAATAGAATAATCTCTTTCTTTAAAACATTTAGTGATCATTTAATGATTTTTAAAGCATTTGATTTTGCTAAGTGGGGAGTCAAAAAGATGAAGGTGAGCGATATAGGACCATTATGGTCCTCCTCTTCAATTCATCACATTGTCTCTCGCGACTCAAGGACTGTCATATGAATTTTCTCAAAAAGACTTTCATTTAGGAACAGTTTTAAGTACGATTTCGCCAAACTGATTTTTCTTAACAGCTGGCCAGCCAAAGGGGAGTACCGCAGAAAATCAATAAATCGGTCAAATTTATTTGGTTAAATTTATTTGAAGGGTAGATGAATTTCGTCAGTTTTTCACTCTTTGAAAGTAATATCAGAGTCAACTTCGTAATTGAGCCTGTTAAAATATTCCGGGAAGTAACGTAGATTGGGGAGATTTCCAGTCTATCGTGAAAGTCGATCATGTTCCCAGTCTATGGCTAGCCACTTCCTTCCCAGAATGCTAATTATTGAATAAATATTTTGTGTGAGGTATTGAATAAATTATTTTAAATTATAGAAAAAATTATTTATGTTCAATCTTTGAACAAATATTTTAGATTATACAATAAATATTTTAAATTATACAATAAATATTTTTTTTTCATTTTACAACAAATATTTACAATTATATAAAAATTATTTTTGATTATTGAATAAATTATTTATTCTTTTAAAAAAAATAATCATAATTATAGAATAAATATTTATCATTATTGAATAAATATAAATAACTATAGAACAAATAATTTAATTTATTGAATATATATTTTCTTTTTACCATAATTTATTTATTTTTGGAATAAATATTCGTATTATAGAACAATTATTTTTTTCATATAATTTTGCAACCGATTACACGCCATACTCGCCTTTGGACTTAAAATATAATTCAAAATCTTCTATTTTTCAATAGTTTTTCAGCAACAAATTATAAACAAAGAAATGTTCAAATAATTTTGAATTTCAATAATATTGACCAATCAGAGATCACCATGAACGATTGTTTATATGGACCGGACTTTTGTGACAGATCGCGGTAAATTGAATTACTTCTTTTTTCCTAAATTTTACTTTTTTCATCAGATAACGATAATCCGTGTTTCAATCGTTTAACCAGTTGACTCTGTTGCGGGAAATAAGCTAATCATTAAAGCAGTTTCTCGTCTGAACAAATAGTTTAGATAGTGTTCAATAGGTCGACCGAGTTGTAACAACTACAGTATGAACGTAAATATAACAAGGGCTGTCAGAGGCCAGCGAAGCTCGATAGTAACAGCAAATCAATATCGACATTTGAAAATTTAATTAAATGAAAGTCAAGATAAAAGAATCTTAGTCTTTGGGCTGATATTATGGTCACAGAAGTGTGTGCACTGTTTCAAAGCTGAAGTAGAAATAGAAATATACATGAAATATAATAGTTTCATGTAAAAACTTAATAAAGAATTTATAAGTCCAAAAAATGTTAGAATTCCACTAAATTCATTATCAGAGTATTTGCTCTTTGTCTAAAGGCTGATATTATTGTCCCAGAAGCATGACTGTGCAAAGTTTCCAAGCAATAGCTTATTAATAGGTAGAAATAGAGATATAACTGAAATACAAAATATGCACATAAAAACTTTACCAAGAATTTCTAAGTCATAAAAGGGTTAAAATTCATTTAAATTCAATATCAGAGAGATACATTTTTGTCTAAGGCTGATATCATTGTCACCTAAGCATGTGCAAAGTTTCGAAGCAATAACTTACTAAGTAGAAATAGAGATATTATAGATATACAAAATTTGTACTTTAAATTTGACAAGGAGTTCTTAAGTACGAAAAGGGTTAAAATTCCACTTAATTCTATATCTGAGTAATAAATCTTTTTTTCTGTGGTATGGTAACAGAAGCATGTGCAAAGTTTCCAGGCAATAGCTTTAGTAGAAACAGAGATTTGAACCACTTGCACGTAAAAACTTAACCAAAGCATTAATCCGACGCCGAATAGTCGAGCTAAAAACGCTACAATATACAGTCGAATCTATCAATAGCAGTGTTTTACAATAACATTGATAATTACGGGCCATTGACCGCCAATAAACAGTAAAATCTTTATCAAACGCTCTGTATTCAATTCCGATACATTGATCGCCAATTTTCAGTCGAATCTTTATCAATCGCGGTGTTTCAAAAAATGGTCCATTGACCGCCAATATACAGTAAAATCTTTATCAAAGGCGCTGTCTTCAATAACGATACATTGATCATCAATATACAGTCAAATCTTTATTTATCGCAAATTTTCAATTTCAATACATTGATCGTCAATATACAGTCGAATCTTTATTAATCGCGGATTTTCAATTTCAATTCATTGATCGTCTATATACAGTCGAATCTTTATTATTCGCGGATTTTCAATTACAATACATTGACCGCCAATATACAATGGAATCTTTATCAATCGCGTTTTTTTAAATAACGGTACATTGACCGCCTATGTACAGTGGAATCTCAATCAATCGCGGAGATTTCAATTACGATACATTGACCGCTAATATACAGTGGAATCTCTATCAATCGCGTTGGCTTCAATTATGATACAGTGATCGCCAACTTACAGTCGGATCTTTATCAATCGAGGTTTTTCAATTATGATACATTGACCGCCAATATACAGTGGAATATTTATCAATCGCGGTGTTTATAATAAGATTCATTGACCACCAATATACAGTGGAATCTCAATCAATCACTGTGGTTTTTTTTTTTTTTTTTTTTTCAATTACGATACATAGACCGCCAATATACAGTGAAAATCTCAATTAATCGCGGTGTTTCAACGACACTGATATTTATCCAGGGAAAAGGTGTTTTTCATCAAGTTTATTTCTATGGTTTCAGATTGAAGAAAAAAGGTTTACGGGGGATATTATGAAAGAAATATGTCAAATCAGGTTTAAATTTTACATTTCAATCATTTCTATTACATTAACATGTCCTACATAGTAGAAAAACTACGGATTCCCCATTAGCAGATGATTATTCGAATCCTTCACAATGATTCCGTTTACAAACGTAGCCATTTGACTGTATAATACAAAATAGAAACCTGCCCTAAAAAATCTAATATTGAAAGAATATTATTTCTTAGGACTCAGCTGACTAAAGAGTAAGGTTGGCAATCCAATCACTATTTTGGGATTACATCCCAAACATGTCTAGTACAGTAGTAATCATTATTATCACTTTGCTAACTTTGTGGCATCTATTTCTTTCCTTTTAAACAAGTTTCTCGAAACTCAAATATTAAAGTTCATAAACAAGTCTTTTAGTTTAGGTCAATGGGCACTTTTTGAGATTTACAGATAAGGCCGGGTCGGAATACGGAGCCGAATACGAAATGAAAATCACGGGGGTTATCTTAAAATGAATAATAAGCTAGCACTGCTCAATACGCATTTCATGTACATGTCTGTTATCTACTCTTTTTTGAGTTGCATCTAGTTTCATATAGACATTTGTTAAGAAGACCCATAAATGATCAATATATGCGGAGTCAAAATATTGACCTTTCTTTAATATCACTAAAAGGAATAATAAACTTGCAAATCTCGTCAATATAATTGATCATGCATTGTTTGTATAGAAGATTGGATACAAGTTATCGTCGATAAATTTAAAACTGAATGTGCAGTTTTTACTTTATGCGACTGAGGATGTCGACATAGGGGAATCAAAGATCTTTTACCTTCTTGATATTGTCAAGAATTTTGCATGATCTCTGACTAGTCTTGGGATTAAATGTCGACGTACAAGAAATGCTAAAGACTAATTCTACTGATAGATCATTCTAGAGAAAAAAAATGTATTGTTTTTCGTCGTTGACGCCTCATACATTTTCTGTCTCTGTACTTATTGACCAATTCCTTCTATCCAATGTCTTGATAGGCAATAACCTTTTCAAATTTGATTTCCACAGATCTTGGATGCGGGTTTCTCCCAACAAGGACTTGAACATTTTCGAATATCACTATTATTGTTTATTTCTATGATTGTCAATAATAGTGATTATGAGTGCGATGTAATAATCACCGGTTATTTGGGGGAAATCGATTATAGTGTATTTTTCATGCTGTGTGAATATCACATCGCCTCCTCGCTCTAAACATTCATCAAGGAAGAAAGAAAGAAAAAATGAAGTCGGAAGAAAACCCATTTGCAATATTCAAAGTTGAAATGTAATGTTATCTTACAGTAGTCTAATTATAAAATATTAGATTTAGATGGGTTGTTTTGATAGATGCTTTGAATTTTAAGAGGATTAAGTTTGGATTGAGGTTGGGATCTTTGTTGGCCAACCTGGTCAATCAAGGTTGCTACATTAAACCTGCTTAGTTTCTATTAAATTATCACCCTCAATACTAGAATAAGAATTACAATGGCATATTCTACTATGTTTCCTTTTCGGCGTAAAAATGTCCAGTGATATTGGATATAATTAAAAAACAAGGAGGTCATTATTCAGAATACTGGCCGTCGAAGTTTCAAAGTACTTAAAGTACCGTTTTTATTGCAGACTTCTTTATGTATTCTTTGTTAAAGAGTTTATCATATAAGAATTATATTTAAATATATATTAAAAAGAGTTTCAGAATAAATGAAAAATAAATAAATAAAATCTAGAGAGGTCAATATTTAGATCATACGTCCACGAAATCAAAGTACTTAAGGCACTGTTATTCCAACTATTTCAATTCCAAGTGATAAATGTAGGGTTCTGTAAAGAGTGGTAATACTAAGAAATCTAATGAAATTTAACAAAATTTAAAGGTAATACTTTAAAATTTAATGGGTTCTATCAGTCAAAGTGGCTCAAATTGTAAAACAGTTTGATTTTGTCTGCTAATAAAAAAAACCCCCCAAATTTTGTCATATTCTCATTACATGAGCACAATGCCTAAACGAAGAAGTCAAATACAGGAGGCTGCTCAGGCTACTGGCACAACCAAACGACGTCGAGACCAGGTGGAGCGAGCTCAAAATGTGCAGGATGTCAGTGAGGGTCGATCACAAAGTACAAATGAGGGTCGATCACAAAGTACCACTGCCAGCAATTCTGAACATGTTGTTTCGGGTGTGTGTGATGTACAGCTACAGTGAGATTCTCCCGTGATGGCCCAAGGCAAGGATGATGAAGGTACAAGTATAGTTGGATTGAATTTCAATTTAAGTCAAACAAATTTGTCTCAAGGTACTATCAGTGCGCATTCTCAAATTAACTGTCAAGTATCGCATAGTATAAAAGAAAAAAATCATTAGGGGTTTATACATTGTTTTGGGAACCTTGGTATTCAAGGAAGAGCTGGACGAAAAACCATTGGGTATGAATGTTAATGGGAATTTGATAGTCAAGGGCAATATTTCAAAACAAATCCCTAATATTTCTTTATGGACAGATGTATTTCTTATATATTCAAGTGTGTTTTTGGAAGCACACCCACAACAAACTCAAAATATATTGAAATATTTTAGTAATATCAGATTGGGAGCTAAGCAATATGGTGGTTTTGGCTGGAGGTCTTATGATCAACAATTCAGAATGCGATATGCCTCAGATCAAACTAATTGGTCCTTTGGTAAGATTGATTATGAACTTTGGCTATTGTATATGGCAGCTCCAAATAAATCTGTTCAGCAGGACGTCGCAAGCAAGTTGGTGGTTAAGAAATGCTATGACTTTAATTTTAGGCAATGTTTTATATCATCTTGTTTTTATCGTCATGCTTGTTTAAATTGCAATGGCGAACATCCTTCCAGGTGTTGTCAACTGGGCAAGAGAGCACCCCCAGGGCATTCAGGAGCAAGAAATTTTGCCACGTTTAGGCCAAGTGGATTCCAACCGAGAACAAATTTCAGATCAAACACAGCAAAGTAACTTGGGTCTTGGAATTTCGCCTATAAATGTGAATAGGCTTCAGTATTATCTGGATTATTATCCTGAAAAACAGGAAGCACGTTTTTTACAAAATGGTTTTAATCATGGTCTTAAGTTAGGTTTTGATGGTCCAAGACAAGGAATGGAAGGTAAGAATTTAAAATCTGCCTTAGTACATCCAGGATAAACACAAGAAATAATTGAAAAGGAAGTGGGCTTGGGTAGAGTTGTAGGTCCTTTTGAAAAAGCTCCATTAGATAATTTAAAGATTTCTCCAATAGGGATTATCCCAAAATCAGATAATAGCTGGCGTTTGATTGCACATCTTTCCTACCCAGATGGAAAGAGTGTGAACAGCGGAATACCAGATGAATTGGCTTCAGTAAAATATACATCTTTCGATAAAGTTTGTGACATGGTCTTTCAACTTGGTAATAATGCGTTGCTTGCAAAAAGAGATATTAAATCAGCATTTAGGTTACTGCCAATCCACCCAGATGACTGTCAATTACTAGGTATCAAAGATAATGGGAAAATCTTTCTGGATAAGTTTTTACCATTTGGGGCCAGATCCAGTTGTGCTTTATTTGAAAAGTTCTCTACATTTTTGCATTGGGCAGTGTCATGGGTAGCAAAAAAGACACTTTAGACCATTACCTGGACGACTTTATATAAGCTGGAAAGCATGGTACGGTCGATTGTCAAAAACTTATCGAATCTTTCACTTTGGTTTGCAATGAGCTTGGAGTCCCGATTGTGGAAGGTAAATCAGTAGGGCCTACCACCGTATTAATTTTTCTTGGATTAGAAATAGATACTGTTAAAATGGTTGTTCGAGTTCCTCTGAATAAGATACAGGAATTGTTGAATCTATTAAGGCTGTTACGGGTTAAAAAAAGGGTAACCTTAAGAGAGCTTCAAAGTTTGACAGGCAAATTAAGTTTCTTTTCACGTGCAATAAGGTCAAGTAGGCCATTTCTAAGGAGATTTTTCGATGCGATGGCACCTCTTAAAAAGCACCATCACAGGTTGAGAGTATCTAGGGAAATAAGGGAAGATATAGATATGTGGATACTATTTTTGGAAGACTTTAATGGCACATGTTATATCCCAGACTCGGTTTGGTCAAGTAATGACTCATTGAAACTGTATACAGACAGTGCAGGATCTGCTGATATGGGATGTGGCGCTTACTTGAATGGAAAATGGGCATTTTTTCAATGGCCTAGAGACTGGAATTCAAAGATTTTGGCAGATATAACTTTCTAAGAAATGGTTCCAGTATTATTAGCAATTTGTTTGTGGGGACAGGTTTTATGTCAAAGGAATATAAAGCTTATGATTGATAATGAAGCACTGGTGTCTATTATAAACAAACAAACCTCTCGCTCAAAACCTGTCATGTTACTTCTGCGAAAGTTTGTTTTATTAGCTATGAAATATTAAATTGTATTCAAAGCTTTTCATGTCTCTTCAAAGGCAAATGCTTTAGCAGATGCTATTTCTCGTAAACAGTGGCACAGGTTCTTTTCGCTGGACCCAGAGGCGGAACCAATTCCAGAAGAGATTCCCGATTCTTTCCAGTCAGTCATCTCCAAAGTGAAGCTACAAGACTTTTGAATGCATCCTTTGCTAATAATACATTGAAATCCTATAGTGTGGGAATTGACAAATTCATGCAATTTAGACAAAAGTACTCAGACCTGGCCTCCAACAGTAGAACAGATAATATTATTTATTGCCTCACTGTCAGCACAAGGTTTTTCATACAATACTGCCAACCTATATACAAGAGCAATAGGTTATAAATGTAAAACCGAACTGTAAGAAGATGTTACAAAAAATTACTTGGTCTCTAAGGTGTTAGAGGGATTAAAGAGAGTGCATAGCAGGAAATTAATCAGGTTGCCAATCACTGTCTCTTTGCTGCAGAAGATTATTTCAAACCTTCACATTATTTGTAGCAGTCAGTATGAAATCATGCCTTTTAAAGCAGCATATCTATTGGCATTCTTCAAATTCTTCCGAGTTGGTGAAATAACATCTTCAAGTAAAAATGATCGGCATGTTTTAGCAAGAGATGATTTATCATTTGATAAAGAAAACCATGCTTTATTGTTACATCTTCGTTTCTCTAAAACCGATCAAATTGGGAAGAGGGTAGTTATGAAGGTATTTGGGACGGACACACAACTTTGTCCTTTAAGGCATATGGCTGATTATTTGGGTGTTCGACCGAATTTGAAGGGGCCACTTTTCTGTCATTTTGACAGTGCTCCTCTTACAAGGTACCAATTTTCAACAGTACTGAAGAAGACTTTGCAGTACCTGGATATAGATTGCAGTAAGTTTAAGTCATATTCTTTCAGAATAGGTGCAGCATCAACTGCCGCTGCTCTTGGTCACTCAGGGGAAGACATAAAGTTGGCAGGTAGATGGCGATCAAATGCTTATCGATCTTACATCAGAAGTCAATTTAACATGCATGTAGTTCCTAAGCTCCATTTGGGTGATAAATAAATTAATCAAATAACACAACTTAGGTCAATTTCATATATATTTTGACATAAGGCTGATGCCTAGGTAAGGATAACTGTCATGGCAATATCAATGATAATAATAATAATAATAATAAATACTACTTCCGTTTTGCTGATGCATTTCTAAGATCTTTTGGGTTTGCCAATAGTTTGGTGTGTCGGCTCATCACTGATCAAGAGAGGCTTCCAATTTGCTCGAAGTCAACAAACAGGAAGTAACCTTGGAATGCAAGGCATAACATTATGGTGGCAAGGGTATGTTGGTTTGTCCTTGTTTGGTCTTAGAGCAAAAGTACGTACCTTGTTTCTTGTGGGTTTTAACCCATCAGTTATCCTTATTCATTGTGGTGGCAATGATTTGGGATCAACTCCCTTAAGATCTTTACGGAATGTGGTAAAATTGATTTTTAATTTGATAACTGAAAAAATTTCCGTTTGTAAATATCATTTGGTCAGAGGTCTTGCCTCGATCAGTCTGGAGGTATTCAGATAATGTGCAGGCTATGGAACGTTGCAGGAAAAGACTTAATAGTTTTGCAGGTAAGCTAGCTATTGAAAAAGGGGGGGCTTATATCGCACACCCCTTATTAAACCAAGCGGATAGTACTTATTTCTTGAATGATGGAGTTCATTTATCAGAAACGGGTAACTCAATATTTGTGCATCAATTAGCAAAGGGTATTTATGGATTTATGAATAACGGAGAACGATTTTTTTTCAGTAACCGAGGCGTGACTCCCTTAAATGTGGTTAGCTTTGCGGGGCTTTTTCTTTAATTTTCAAAAGTCCCCTTAGTGGCGAAGGTCAGTGCTTTGGGCTTCTGATGGAATCTCAAAGCATTGCCCTTTGTGACAGCCAGCTAACCACATCATTTCATAATTTATACGTAGACATTTTGAAGTTCAGCTAGCCTTAAGAATGTAGATGACACTACTATTACAAGCCATCGATTAATCCCGGGGGTTGTATAGTAGATTGGTTATCTTGGGTGTGAATTTAAGTGAATTTATATTGTGGGCTAGCAATTGGTGTTATAATTTGAGTTTGTTTGAATTTGGGGCTTAATTTATTGGAGCTTGTCCTAAAAGCCAATTTGGTCGACAGCTTACTCAGTTTGAGCCCCCGCTTTGAATTTATTGCCATTTATTTACTCAAGGAGTCACGCCCGATTACAGCCAAACCTTCTATAAAGTCGATCTGAAATTTGTACTTCATTGATTTAATTGAAAGTATAAGAATTTGAGGTGTGTTGGGTTTTTCTAAAATTGTGTGTTCATCCTCCCATTGAACACACAATTTCTTATTTGTGGATTCCTTCCCTAATAATTTACCCTCGGAGAAAAAAAGGTAAACAATCATTTCTTTTATTGTTAGTTTAATGGAGTGGAGTCTCGACCATTATTTCAGAAAATATCGATTGTTATTTGCAAAGTGACATTCTCCGCAGTTTGATTTTAGTAAAAGCTGAGTTGGATTAATGTTGTTTATTGTCGAACAACCATTCGTCGACCAATGGAAGATTAGTTGCCCTTACGACGTCTTAAAATTTCAAACATACATAGGGTTGTATAACAGATAATAGTACTTTTCGAAGTTCAAGCATTGATCCATCACATATTGTTGAAGAAAACGATTTCGATGAGAATAAAATAGGTCGGAACTCGTCAGATGAATTGCTGTCACCAGACTGTTGCCGTCGATTATTTTGATGCCTATTTAGCTATTTAGCCTATTTACCTAAATGAAAGTCGCCTTCATAAGTTTTCGCGAGGATAGTTTAAAGATACAGGATGAATCTATTGCTGAGCTGTGTCTGGTTCATTAACGTGCTTGGTGCAAAGTATGCATCGTAGGTCTAGCCTCGGTTAAACGTCTCATTAAAAAGGCAAATAGCTTGTTGAGTTGATAGCTTGATCTCGGATTTTTTTAGTCGAGCGCTCAACCGACTTGGCAGAAGTAAATTTACTTGGGATAGAACATCCAAAATTAAGTTTTTGTTATAAATATAGTCAATCCAAGCTACATTTAAAAAAAGAATTATGAAAAACGTACAATAGACAAAGACTTTTTCATAAGAACAGGAACTTTATCATAAGGATGTTGTCAAAATAAACATCGACCTGTCACATATCATCGTCATCCAAAGTTCAATATTTTGACATACAGACAGAAAAAATCTCCGTTATTTGATGCGCCTCGACAACTTTTAAATTATGAGAACCTTTACTAAACAGTTTCAACAAACTCCACCAAGAAATGTACGAGTTGTGTCGAACTATAAAATTTGCTGCCTAAAGGCCCCTTTTTCAATAACACAGCATCATAATGCCAAATAGATCGAAATCTGAGAGTGGTCCAACTCAAGACCATTCTTGACGAAAAACATTTCATAGATAATAAACTGCAGGTAGGTAATTTATTTCATATTTCAAATCATTAAGTCCAGCGGAGCTATTATAGTGGCCTAGTGGTTTTCGTTAGTGCATCCGTCAGTTAACCCTTTCTTCAAACATCTTTATCTCTGAATAACTGATCAGAATTCAACCAAATTTCACAGGAATGATCCTTAGGACATGATATTTCAGATTTCTTCTTCAAATTCAGATGGGGTGATAACGTGGATTCCACGAGTTGTCGCACTAGTGAAAAATTGGTCCCATATGATAAACCTAAAAATCAAAGCAATGAAAGTACTGAAAGCTAACAAAGCATAGATATTTATGTAATCTTTCGAATGGGTTCTTATTTGAATATAGTTCATAAAAGTGACCGCACAATGTAGTGTGCATAGAGAAAATCCTGGTCAAGCTAGATCATTACTTTGCACACATGTGACATTCTTAGAAATCCACGTTCCAATACGCTATACAACCCTGAGTGTGAAATATTTCTCATAAATCCCGATTTTTCCTTCCCTTTTTTCTGATCAAATGTTCTCATTTTCTAATTGAGTCCCCTCTTTGACATGATAAAAAAAATTGGTCATTGTTCATCACGGGTGAGCCAAATTTTCATGTCCCTACGTTTGTATTTTCAGATGAACTTTCACTTCCAGAATGTTTAATCATTTTGACTAACAAACTAAACATGTTTCATCAGAAATGCGCTTTATGTATGACCCTTAAAATGTAAAAAAAGAATGTGTCAACAGGTATCCTGTCCTCGTGTTTTCATATGGAATATTTCAAATTTTAATTCATACGGTTCATCATAATGACCTGATAAACATTACTATCCAATATCCATGAATAACATAAACACTAAAGAGAGATGATGACGAACGACGTACGAGGGATATCTTATTTTCACACAGCTAACCAAACTGAAGCCCGATTTGCCCTTACGAGCTTAATAAAGTATGAGGGGGCCGAAACTGTAATTCCATTTTAGAAATTCAGGATTTTTTTTTCAAAGTAAGGAATTTTTAACTCCTTACCCCCCCCCTCCCCCAACACACACACACACAATTTCCTTTTCCTGCACACTTTGTAAATGCTTGTTTTTATTTTAATCCCGAAGACCATCATTCTGGGTAGTTCTTTAAAAATTTCCAACAAGACTTCCAAGCGTTAATTCTTATAATTCTAACTTTAAGCTGTAGGTATGAGCTTTAGTTGCAAAATCACCTTTTCTTACTTTCATAAATAAATTATGAAAACTGATATGAGAAACTGTGGAGTTTCTATTTGGAATAGGTCCTTAGATCTTGCTTGTTCGTCGGCTCTTGGAAATGCGGCTTACTCAAATTTGAGCTACGATGTTTTGGCATCCGGCGATATTACGGAAACTGATGATTAATGCAACTTTATTGTTATCGTAATGTCGTTTCAAGGGTGACGAATGTACTAGGTAGTGTGCAAATAAATGTTCTAAACTTATTTAAAATTAAGCAGAATTATCAGAATCACAGAAGACAAGAAAGCCTCGTCATTTCAAATTCCTCGCCAGGCATGTTGCTGCAGACACTTTATATGACGTCATAGGGATTTTCCCGTTTTTCTCTGAAAATGCCGTTTATAAAAGAGGATAGTCGATTGATCTTTCGGAAATGTTTTCCGGTAGCGTCTATTTCACTCGGATAAAATACCCGTAGATCTATTTTAAGACTTTTAGAAAGAGTTATTTCGAAATATTATCGGTCAGAGCTGTATAAATTACGTTTGGTCTTACGAATAATTCCCTGATTTGAATTTCGTTTGTTGCAATAGGCCAATCAAAGGTATTCCTCACCATCTGCATCCGAAAAAGAAAGATAATGACAGAAGCGGTAATGACGCGTCGCTAACCCGACAAAATTGGGTAATCATTTAGCGACAGTGTATTACCCCGTGCGTTACACTTGACTTGTTTTGGTCAGCTTTAATATGCATGTTCGCCTCGATTATCGATTTATTGCTCGTGTTGACTTACTTTAAATCCTTTATAAGGTAAATTCGTAAAACGTTCGAGGTCAAATAACAGGACGTTTTCCTTGAATCGGTTTAACAAATTACGGGAGAACTACTTTTTATGGCGAAAGCATTCATGTATTTAGTGGTTAAGCCGCCGAGGGTAGTTTGCACTCATTTGAACTTTGAGGCTTCCTCAAAATTTTGTTTGTTAACTAAAGCCAGGAAAGCTGACGCTTTGCTAGCTAAAAACTACTTCTCCTGAAATTAGAGATTTAATAAGACTTTACAACGAATGATGGTCACCAAATGCTATTTCAGATCTCTTCTTTAAGTACTGACCGAATTGATAACACTGGCTGTATCTTCATAGAAGAATGGTCTCGGATGATGAAATATAAAAATAAATCTTGTATGAAACTTTTGGTCAGAATTCAACAAAAACTTTACAAGAATGAACCATGGAATATGCTCTATCAGATTTCTTCCTTAAAATATGTTCCGTCTGGTGACATGGACTGTATTGGCAGTTGCGTCACCAAAATAAAATGGATCCATTTGATGAAATATTAAAAAAAAAAAAACCTTCTCTGAAACTATTGATCAGAATCCAATTAAACTTAAAAGGAATGATACTCAGGATATGCTCTTTCTTTTTTTGTAAAATTCTGATCGAATTGATAACATTGGCTCTAGAGGCTTTCGCGTCACTGAAAAAAGTTGCCAAATGATGAAATATAAATACAATCTTCTTCTCTGAAACTTTATATCAGAATTCTAAAAAAAATCACAGAAATGATCCATTGGACATGCTCATTCAGATTTCTCCCTTAAATTCTGATCGGGCTGATAACATTACTTTACGGGATTTAACGACAGCAGAAAAGGTGCCGAATGATAGAATATAAAACAAAAGGTCCAAGAGGGCCTGTATTGCTCCACTTGCTTTCAAATATCCATAAATGTGAAACTCCGTCAGATATTGAAGTTTACAAAGAAATTTGAGAAGATGCCAAAAGATGGTGTAGGCTCAACATTATATGGACAGCAATCTTTTACTTTTTTCTTTTTATTTTCTTCAGTATTTATTCAAAATAGGAAAATACCTTTTTATAAGATATATATGTCTTGGTGGATTTTTAACAATAAAGCAATCAAAATTTCTAGAACAACTTGAGAAAAGGATCACTTAAAAAACACTCATGTCATGATTGATATATATTGGCGCAATGGTTTGGGAGAAGTTTTTAGCTCCAACTATTGTCATGGCGGTGTGTCCGTCGTGCGTCCGTCCGTCCGTGCGTGCGTAAACTTTTTCTTTAAACATCTTCTCCTCCCAAACCAATGGGCAGATTTTGATGAAACTTGGTAGAAATGTTCCTTGTGTGACCCTCTTCCAAAATTGTTAAAGAAATTTTGATTGACCCCCAAATATGGGCGTGGCAGGGCGTGGCATTTTTTCACTTTGAAATCTTTAAAAATCTTCTCCTCCCAAACCATTGGGCCAATTTCAATGAAACTTGGCATGGATATTCCTTGGGTGACCCTTTACCTAAATTGTTCAAGAAATTTTGATTGACCCCCGAATATGGGCGTGGCAGGGCGGGGCTAATTTTGAGCCCAAAATCTTTGAATAACATCTCCTCCTGAACCACTGGGCCGATTTCAATGAAACTTTTATAGAATGTTCCTTGGGTGACCCTTTACCTAAATTGTTCAAGAAATTTTGATTGGTCCATAAAAATGGGCGTGGCAGGGCGGGGCTTATTTTAAGCCCGAAATCTTTGAAAGACATCTCCTCCTGAACAACTAGGCCGATTTCAATGAAACTTTAACAGAATGTTCTTTGGGTGAACCTTTACTTAAATTGTTCAAGAAATTTTGATTGGTCCATAAATATGGGCGTGGCAGGGCGGGGCTATTTTGAGCCCGAAATCTTTGAACGACATCTCCTCCTGAACCACTGGGCCGATTTCAATGAAACTCTAAAAGAACGTTCCTTGGGTGACCCTTTACTTAAATTGTTCAAGAAAATTTAATTGGTCTAAAAATAGGGGCGTGGCAGGGCGGGGCCTATTTTGAGCCCGAAATTTTCAAATGACATTTTCTTCTGAACCACTTCACTGATTTCAATGAAACTTTTCCAGAATGTTCCTTGAGTGTCTCTTTACAAACAATATTTGCTTAATTTTGATGGGCCTATAAATTTGGGCGTGGCAGGGTGGGGCTTATATTGAGGCCTAAATCTTTGAATGATATCTCCTCCGGAACCACCCAGCCAATTTCAATGAAACTTTACCAGAATGTTTCTTGGGTGACTATTTACTTAAATTGTTCAAGAAATTTTGATTGGTCCATAAATATGGGCATGTCAGGTGGGGCCTATTTTGAGCCCGAAATCTTTGAATGACATCTTCTGAACCTTATGTTTTAATAAGATTGGTCAAACGTTGCAGGTTCATTGTGATTGCATATTTTGGTGCAATATAGACCAGAACCATTTAATCATTACTAAAAAGGTCCTAGGAGATTTTGGAGTGTTAATGTATTCATTTAAAGTAAGCTTTATTTACTGAAAGTCTAAAGATTTTAAAGCCAGTGGAGCGATACAGGCCCTCTTGGGCCTCTTGTTTTAAGATGTTGTAGTGAAAATAAGCCCAACCCTGTCATACCCTTTTTCTGAGGTCAGTTCAAAATTTCTCGAACAATAAATGAAATGGCTCTCTCAAAGGACATATATCGGAAGTTAAATTTGAAATAAAGCAAACGGTTAAGGACAAAATAATTGCAAAGATTTCATAAAAAATAAGCCCAGCCCTGTCTCGTCCATATATGGGGATCAATCAAAATTTCTTCAACAACTCTAAAAGAGGATAACCCAAGGATTATTCATGCCAAGTATCAATGACATCTGTCCAATGGCTATGGAGGAGAAGGTTTTTAATTTTTATGGGGAAAAGCAGCCACGCACTGCCACACCCAGATTTTAGGGTCAATCCAAATTTTTTGAACAATTGTAGAAGAGAGTCACCCAAGGAACATCTCTGCCAAGTTTCGTCAAAATCCGCCCATCGGTTTAGGAGGATAAGATGTTGAAACTCGTAGTCATTCGCAAGTATCCTTAAGTAACCGTAAATAACACGTCCGCGTCCGTAAACTACTCTTTCTGATATGTAGATGGTCGCAAAGGCAGACAAAAATTCATTGCCTTATTTTATCTATAAACAAGTCCGTTAAGGTCTTGGTCATATTTACGTAAATTTACTTGGTTGGCCGTAGTTATACATCAACGTAGTCAGCCGTGAAATTCACGTAGCTGAGCGTTTATTGCGCAGTAAGTCGAAGATAGCCTTGCTACACGGCGTTAGTAGAGTAGTGCAAACTCGTGAGATTGAACGTAGTGTCTTGGGTATTGAAACAAATGTTCAAAAGTCTATTCACGGTATAGTACGTTATTTTGATCCTAGTTTGACCGTACTCTTACAGTAGTTAATCCCTGCTTATCCGTAAATTGGAACTTAATTAACCGTTGTAGCACGATTGAATATCGTTAACGTTTGTCTCCTATACTACGGTTAGGTAAGGTTGAACTAGCGATTCACCACTCTTGCAGTATGTGTATCGCATTTTTGTCCACGAATAGATAGGGAAAAGTTCGTTGTAAAAGATTGCGATCACATTTCACTTGTAAACCTTATCTCAGCTAAGTGAAAGAATGTCGCACTACAATGTACCTTACCGTAGACTGTGTAGTTAAACCTAGTCACACGTAGTATGAGCGTTCTTCTACCGTATAATCCTATCGTAGTAGCTTACTCATGTCGAATTAAAACGTAACGTTTTCCCTAGTTTGCCTAGTTTATTGTGAAACATTGTTGATCTGTCGCTCGTTTAATTTTCCTGGCGACCTTCATTGATATTCGGAACCCACTTAGATTAAGAATACGCGAACAGTATATTCAAATAACAAAATATACCCAGTTGTGATAAATGACCAGACACAGCTATATGTGTTAGGTCAGGAACTTGCAAAGCACAGGTCCGAAGATCGAATCTCTTTCTCGTCTTATTATTTTTTCTTTGTTGTTTGTTGTTGTTAATACGATGTTATTTTTAATGGATGTAATTCAAATCTTTGTATGAAAAACACAGAACAGTTTACTTACTTTTGTTCATCGTTCTGTGTGCGTGCCCCGTTTGATATTCTGCATAAAGTGATTTCCTAATGATCAGTAGCCTGCGTACAACAGAAAATGTGTGGAAAAATTTATCACACTCCTCAAAATGAATGAAATATAGACAAAGATTTCCGTTAACAAAATTAATAGAAGTTACGACATGCAATGAAATGTATCATACGATAAGAAAAATAGAAATTATATCATGAGCATTAGATGTCATAAACGAAAGAAGATAACTCAACTTATTCGTTTAGGTGCTGCGTTAGAGAAACATACATAGGTTTAAGTGACGATCAAAAGCCTCGTGACCTCAGCTTGAATAGGTGACAACAGCTCATTAATCCCATGAATATTGAAATAATGCGCAAAATTGATTGAGAAAAAACCCCCAAAAAACTGTCAATATAGAATATTACAAACAAGAAATTGAAGAGACAATAAAACTGTTCCATTTTTCAATAATAAAATTAAAGTTAAAACGATTTGGGAATAAAACTACTGTATCCGACTGCGTGCGTATTCGAACCGAGTCTGTTAGTTCTATTTTTCTGAAAGGCAAACGGTTTAGACCACTTCACTACGGACCCCATTATACTTGATCGCATTATTTTATTTGATCTTAAAATAAAATTCATTAATAACCTCACGGATATTAACGAAAGTTGACGTAAAATAATGAGTGACAGGTCAACAATGCGTCACAATACATATACATCTGTCCAAGTTTATGATACGACCAAGCAGGGAAACAGTGGGGTTGGACTACGTTCCGAGTACGAATAGAAACCAAGAACTGGCCACAAGATTGATACCATCCAATCATGAAGTGCACGTGAAATCAGTTGATTTAAATACGCGTGTTTTTACAACAAATTAATCATATAAACCTTATGATATATTAAGGGATAGTGTTTCTTTTCTATAGAACGACATTCAGGTGAAATCAGGGTTTGGTAAACAAATAAAGGGCGATTTTCCATCTGTTAAAAATGATAATTTTAAAATTACTATTTTTACGCAGTTCGTCGTAGTTGTTCTCGCACGTACTTCTTTCTACGAAAACTTTTTGAAAGTGCCCTTGTAAAATGTACTTTGTCTTCCTTCAACTTAGTTAATCGTATAAGTGACACGGCGACTGACTACGATAATTGCCGTAAATGTGATCATAGCTTAATAGCCTATAAGAATACGTAGTTGTCGCAAAATGGTTTTAACCATGAAATTACCATTCGCAATGACTAGTAAACGACTCACAATCCACTTCGTTCGCTAATGTAAGGCTTATTTCAATACAATTTGCTACGATTACTATAAGTTTTGTTTATGAAATATAACGAGTGACTTACGACTACTTCCGATTGGAAAAGTGACCGTATACGATTGCTGTACGGATTACCATCATTTCATTGCGAGTATCACACGATTTTCCAAGCATACACATTTAAGGCAACGAGAAATTAATTTAAACGCCAAGACATGTATTATAGCGACATTTCTTACTTTAATGATAGCAAAGCCGTAACGCAAGATACTGGTGACACCGTACAAAAACGTCGACGTTGTAAGCTTGTTATTGTGCTAAAATTCTTATTTTTCATCGGAGTTTAATGAAAAATACACCAAACTTCGTATCAAATAACAATTCTTCGTCAGAATAAATGAAATATACACTAAACTTTGAATCAAATAACATTATACATGATGACTTGGTAAGATCCGTATTATGTAAAATGTGCATAGGTTATTTTGCCTAGTAAATGTATAAAAAATAATGTAAAAAAAAGTCGTCTCCCGCGTTATATTTTCTTCCGGTCGAGCTCTATCATTTTGCTGTCTTAATTACTTGGCCGTAAACATTAAGAATATTTTTTTTAGACGAAGTTAAATATTTCTGGTTTCGTCAGTGTTAAAAATTGAAATGTAGTTGGAAAAATGAATAATAAGATAAGCGCTGTCCCACTTTAACGACGATGTAAGTGAAGCTTATGTTCTAGTCTATACCGATCTATTTTAAGTTCAATGATCATATTGATTTTTACATCAAAAGATACATTTTCTCTATAGATGATAATAATGTAAATACATTTATTTTTGAAGCGCTATTTAGAAGCATTGCTAAAATAAAAAACTCACCACAATTGTCCCCCTGCCATTTTTTGTCGTTGATATTTAAGAATTGCAATTTTCCACCTAAATTATTTATATCTTTGACTTGTTGCATTCAATTAAAATTTCTATAGAAAAATAATTTTCTGTTTACAAAGATATAATTTTTCTATTCTCGGAATAATAGTAATGCTTTTATTGATGTCCCACCTACGTTATTTTATTATCAAACGCGACGTTTTTTTTTTTTTTTGTTTTGTTTTTTTCGCCGTTACAAAGCAAAAGCAGAATAAATATGATTTAATGTAGTCGCATTTCAAATGCTTGTTTGATTTGTATTTGTTTGTTTTTTTTAATTTATTTCACTCTATTTTGATAATTATGATTATGAAAGTGAATAAAAATAAGTGAATAAATAAAAATGCTCGAAATTTACGCATCATATATAGAAAGAAGATGGAGATTCATACTTCAATCAATATGAAAATATAAAAAATCAAAACGAAAATAAATAAATAAATGAAAAAATAAAAGAAAAACATGATTACTGTCATAAACTGATAAATTTGAGACATACTAAACACAAAACATTGTATCAAACTGAACAAAAATAACTGAATATCAAATTTCTATTCAAAGTAAGATTTCTTCGGTGGTAATATCGATTGGTTTAGGTAAAAGCGATTTCGGAATCATCATAAAAATCTTAATTGAAAGTCCTTGATTTAAATAATAGGTTCTAGCCAATAATCTGAAAATACACATTACTAGTAAATCAAAATCTTATTTTTGAACTACCAGAAATATTTGACATCGCCCGAATATCTGTACTTTGAATGAGTATTTCAAAATCATACCGATTCAATCCTATTCTGTATCATTTCATTTGATCTTCGCCAGAATTTTAGGAAATCCGTGTCTATTTTTTGTCATTAAAATGACAGACTTTTTGTAAATGAATCTTGGCAAAGATTAACAGCGTTTCAATAAAAGAAATATATCGTATGCAAATGTTGGCGTGAAGATAACGAATGTGAATCATACGCATGGGGATCATACGTATGCTGATCAAATACCAGTAATGCCCTTATAATTTAAAAGAAATAGCTTGCCAAGATTAAATTTAGAGTTTTGATGGTGCAAAGTGTGATTCAATTCTTTCTTAAACGCTTCATTTACGATTTAATCTTGAATACAGGGCAGTTTGCTTTAAATAATAAATAAATTAATAATAATAAATTTATTCTTGCGCATGCATCATTTTGGAACGATTAGCCCGGTAGCATGATCCCGCTTAAGTAGATTAGACTGCTCGCTTACTAATGTTATCGCTGATCTGCACCCATCTTTCATGAAGTAAACGAAAATTGTTAGTTTGCGAATAGAATATATCTTATAGTTCGAGATTTAGTTACGAGGTTGTGGTCCCGTTTGACGAAATATAAAACCACTTTTAATTTTGCGGTCTATTTTTGACATTTTTTCAATGGAATACTGAGTCACTGAATGCTGATGCTCAATATTTTTCTCGCTGGTTTTTTTTGTGGATTTTTTTTTTTTTTTTTTTTTTTTGCTTTTTTTGATAATGTTAATTATTGTTATAAAGATGATGAAAATACTAAAAAAAATCAGTAATAATATTTATCAAATACAGAATTCGTTAGTAGCCGTAAATTGATCGTAAGTATACGCCACAGAACGTAAAAAGGTCGTAGTTTTAACTGTTTACACGCAAATGTTTAAAAAGTCATTATCAGTCAGACTGTTTTCGTAATAATGTATAAATAAATGTATTCTTCTTCTATGAAACTACTGGTCAGAATTTAACAAAACTTCACACGAATAATGAATAGACGTGCTCTTTCGGTTACTTTGTTAAAATCGGGTTGGACTTATTGCACGGACTAAAGCCAAGGGTAAGATAATTAGAAAGTTCGCCATCCTTGATACGAGATATTTATGAATATATAAATATCGGGAAAAAAGAAAGTTGAATGAATCTGCTAATTACATATCAAATGAATATAAATGCATATATGTGAAACCGGTTGAGTTATTTTATTTTTATCAAATATGAAATTGGCAGATTCCTTCAACTTTATTTCTTCTCTCCCTATATATACTCAGAAAAAAAGAAAGTATCCACTTTTCTTTAAGTTATATGTTTTACACCTGTATTGTCAAAGGACCAATAAAGGTACCAATGTGTTTGCATTGCCTCGTTTTCTCATGCTCACATCATTTTACTTTCAAACGATGTGTCATCTTACGCGTTTTAGCTCACCTGAGCACGAAGTGCTCAAGGTGAGCTTTGTGGTTAGGTGGATGTTCGTCGTCCGTCGTGAACATTTACCTTGTATGCACTCTAGAGGCCACATTTTTGCCCAATCATCCTGAAATTTTGTCAGAATGATTGTCTTGATAAAATCTCGGACGAGTTCGAAATTGAGTCAATTGGGGTCAAAAACAAGGTCATGGGGTCAAATATTAGAAAAACCTTGTATGCACTCTAGAGGCCACACTTTTTGCCTAATCAACCTGAAATTTGGTCAGAATGATTGTCTTGATAAAATCTCGGACGAGTTTAAAATTGGGTCGATTGGGGTCAAAAACTAGGTCACAGGGTCAAATCTTACAAAAAACCTTGTTACTCTAGAGGCCACATTTTTTGCCTGATCAACCTGCAATTTGGTCAGAATAATTGCTTGATAAAATCTCGGATGACTTTGAAATTGGGTCAAGTGGAGTCAAAAACAAGGCACGGGGTCAAATCTTAGAAAAACCTTGTATGCACTTTAGAGGTCACATTTTTGGCCAATCAATCTGAAATTTAGTCAGAAAGATTGTCTATAGAATGATTTGAAAAAATCTTGGAAGAGTTTGACATTTGGGCAAGTAGGGTAAAAAACGACGTCACAGGGTCAAATTTAAGAAAAACCGTGTATGCACCCTGGATTTCGCTGATTTTGCCCAATCAACTTAAAATTTGGTCAGAACAATTATAGTGATAAAATCTTGTACAAGATCAAAATTGGGTTAAGTGGGGTCAAAAAATGGGTCAAGGAGTCAAATCTTAGAAAAAACCTGGTATGCATTCAAGAGGTTACATTCCTTGCCCAATCAACCTCAAATTCGGTCAGAATGATCGTCTTGCTTAAACACCAGACAAGTTTAATATTTGGTCAAGTGGGTTCAAAAACTAGGTAACGGGGTCAAATCTTAGAAAAACCTTGTACATGCTCTTGAAGTCAGATCTTTGCCTGAAAATTAGACAAAAAACTTTTCAAAACCTGCTTGAAATAGGTTTTGGACAGTTCACTCAGGTGAGCGATTAAGGGCCACTGCGGCCCTCTTGTTCAAGAAATGTCGAATTCTTTGTTTCTACGTCGACGTACGTCACGTTTTCGATATTGAGTTTTTCGTCGATTGAATTTAACCTCTAAAACTCTGAGGTTAAGAAAACCAAACAATAAATGAGGTTCCTACAACACAGTCTTGTAGCGAGACTGAGAAAAAACTTGATCACATGCGTAATCAAAAACGTCAAACGTTGAGTAATTTTACGGACTTTAGTTGAATGCAAAAATTCATTAAGACACGTGCAGATCATACCTGATAGAGAAATATCGTTAACCGCAATTTTCAACTCAACTAGGAGGACGTCTCTTGAAATTTTCTTATTCACGTTGACGCGATTGCTACCATGCTTCCTAACCACTTTAAAACTGAATTGGAACAAATGGGTTGACCTTTAAAAACGTCAAACATCAAGCTAATTGTCACTTAAATCTCAACGGCTGTAAGGTGAGCAATTTTCCTTGATACTCACACGAGCGTCTCAATTGAGCAAGAGGAAACGTAAACGTAACGTAGCTATGCAAATGTTTTTTTTATCGTCAGATAAAAATTAAAATAGAGTATCTTTTAATTTGTAATCTTGACAAGGAACGTGCAGACAGAATTTGGTAAATTTTAGCGTTAGATCTGTTTAAGATGTCTTATGTTTGTTTGTGTTCATTTGACGTTTCATTTGCAGGAAACAGCAGAATATATCACGTTGTCTCATCAATTCAGGATACCTAACGCACAGATATTGCATTAGGCAAGCACAAAAACTGTCAGAAAAATCAATTGAATATAAAACTGAGGATCTGCGATTTTTGAAAACCACCCCTTTGCTACGTTAACGCCCACAATTCGGTAGCGGCTTCTTCAAATCAAACTTTTTAAGTTTAATTCCAAATGGTCATGGCGTAATTTGCAATATATTTAATAGAATTTATGTGTGTGTTTTTTAAAATATCCGAAGTTTTATGGAGTGGATACTTTTTAATTTTGCTCAGTATATATTGGGGTTTAATGGAGTACGGTTTTAAGCACAGATAAATTGAGACTCGCCCCGATCGAAACTATTCCAAATATGTCGCTTGGAACGCTATTCACTGCATTCAACCCCCTCCCCCCCGAAATCGTTCAAAACGATTTGAAATTGTTAAGGGACACCTCGAAATCGTTCAAACAACTTCATTCAAATTAACCAAAGCATTTATGTTTTTACAGGGTAATGTGAATTTGGAAGCAGCCTTGCTCCCAACAAATCTATAGAAGAGCAGGAATATTATAAAATATAACATTCCTTTGATGTTGAAACAGATTGACGATATTTTTATAACCTCCCAATAATTTCATTCAAAACGCGTTCAAACCATTTGTTCAACTTAATTCCAAATTAATCTACCTTATCAATTTCTCGGTGTCCTTAGCTTGAGTTGTCGAATTTCAATGCGTAACATCCAATATATGAAGCCAAAAACATAGTTAAATTGACACAGAAATCAATTTGGAACTAAATTGCATGAGTAAGATGATCAAGTTCGAAATTAAAATAAAGGTACTATTTTCTTGCTAATTTCGTGCGCCATGAACGAGATTTTGAGCCTGATTTCTCAAAATTTAGGCGCATCAATAAAACCAAAGATTATTTGAACCGTTTGGGTCAAGAAAATGGGTTTTAAGAGATTTCGAAGCATATCAAACGTTTTAATTGTTTTGAGGTGTTTAAATCAGTATTTTGAACGAACAAATTGGGTGTTTAAGGAGTGAATTTGAATAGTTTTCAATGAACTTAGTGTCGATTTCACGATGGAATTAACAGCCTTTTGCAATGTGTCAAAATGCATTAATTTCTAGATTCAAAATTGGCTTAAAGTTTTTGTTATTTCCTCCGTAGATAAAATCGCGGACAAACAGCTATTTCATATACTTGCAAATAAAGAAGTTCTATAAAGTAGAACGGTTGTTATAAGGCAACTAATAGCCCACAAACAATAATTTAAACAATTGATCTTGACCAATAAACTTGTGCTTGGAAGTTTCTTAATATTGCCTTCAAATTGGACAGCTTATAACCATTAATACAGTTTTGGCTAACTCTTTTTCGTTCAATCCATTGAATGGCGACGGACATATATATATATAGCAAGACATCCTTAAATTATACATCTTCTCATGATAATCGACAAATGTGAAAATTGATACGAAGTACTTCAATGAATAAAAGTATGTAACATTTTATTATACTGCAAAGACAATTCATTTGTTAATGCTAACCTGACAAACGTTGAAATCTACGACCGCTCCGGTATGACATCTATAAAAAATCGAACATGTAACTAATACCCATTTATTTTTGTTTGCGTGTGAAATGAAAATGCATCGTTCAAATGCTTCAGGTTTTGGCAAGTTTGAGCATATATATAGTGATAAATCAATGATGATTTATTGACCTAATCCGGATAAAAATTGAACATCCCCCGTAATAGCAGCCGCGATTCTCTCTCTTGGTTCAGGCTGACCTGCAAAGCTTTGTAGGTTTAAATACAATGTCTGACACCTGCGTCAGAGAAGTTCTTCTTTGGCTCAGTGGTTAGCACATTGGACTTGTAAACCCAAAACTTGAATATTGTTGTCCGCATGGGTTCCAGGCCGGTTCACGACGGATATATTTCAGCTATGCTTCGGTTGAGGACAGCTCGAGGATAGTTTATAATTAAACTGTCAAATTCGTCTATCAAAAACGAGCGCTCTTATTGGTGTTATGATTGCAGTTGCAGCATGTAGCCTTAACAATGTTTTGGTCCACCTCGAATAAGTGCTCGTGAAATTTGTGATAGTTTATTGTGAATACTTAAGAAATTATTTTCTCAGGCACCTTAAGAATAGACTAGCCATTACATTATAAAATATTTTATATATCTATCACAAAGTGTACTGTATCAAATGATAGATTCGCCATTACATGTGAATACAGTTTTGACCAAAATAAAAAAAAAGACTATAAGGTATTACAACAATCAAAATTATATTCAGTAATAAGAAAGAAATTGATTTCTTTTGAAAACATAGTTGAAAAATAAACGCTTCGTGTGCTTCAAATTTGCCACAACTTGACTAATCTTTCGCAAAACCACAATGATCCTAAGATTCAAGTACGAGGGTAGATGGTGATCGCCCACGCTTTTTACTGAAACGGCTATATTTGGTCACCCTCATGAACTAGTGAATCAATACAAAAATTGAGTCTCTTATTTTATAATTTTTCCATGCTTGATCGTCTCATACCGATTAATCTTCGGAATTGTATCCATGGGCCTTATTATATATTCTGCATAAAGGTCAGGTTCAAGTTAATATGCGCTCGCTATACTACCCGTATATGTCCCTTCAATTTGCACCAAACACTTCCAAACTTCGCCTTTTCAGTTGGTAATGTTTGTGTTAGGATATTTAATATTTAATCATAATTCTATTCGGTATTTTCGAATTCAAAGTCAGTAAGCTAAGGGCACGCATCAATTTTGGAACTTCGACATGACTGCACCAGCGCAGCCATAGACAGCCAGACAACGATAAAGTTCTGCCGGATCTATGGAAAACATAATCGTGATGTCAAAATGAATTAAAATATGCTAAAAGGTCTTCAAATGTAACCAGATACGGCTTGTTTAAGAATGAAGAGCGTTCTGAAGGATGACACTCAGAGAATGGAAAACCTTTCCTCGACGTTTGAATTGTAATTGTCGCAGTACAGCATCAGTTCAGTATCGTTTAGACACATTACACATTTAAGTAAATCATTTTGGATCAGATGAAAATAGTACTTAATCAATGGATAGGCGATGAAGAAATTTTGTTTATTGACGAGTTGAGTATTTTGAAAAGTGCTGACTTTCGACGGAAGTTATCAATTCCGTAACGTCATATTGACGTCGTTCCCGTGCGCCGGTACCTAATGACTACATGTTTTAGAATGGTTGCTACAGGTGATCAACTAGTTGGTTTTCATCCAAATTTACGCGACAAAAAGAAAAATGTGGCAATTTTATAACAGTGTAGCTTTCTTTCAGAGTCTGTGAAATCAAAATTTTTCCAACGCTAGTCTGAGTAATTTTTTTTCACCCTCGTTTTCCCTATATGTTTACAAAGGGGATCTTAGATTTTCGATTAATGTGTAGCTAAAATATCTTGTTCACTGTTAGTTTCTGTATGTATGAAATATTGAAATTTGTCATTCTTGTTCACTGTTAGTTTCTGTATGTATGAAATATTGAAATTTGTCATTCTTGTTCACTGTTAGTTTCTGTATGTATGAAATATTGAAATTTGTCATTTTTGTTCACTGTTAGTTTCTGTATGTATGAAATTTTGCAATTTGTCATTTTTGTTCACTGTTAGTTTCTGTATGTATGAAATATTGAAATTTGTCATTTTTGTTCACCATTCTATGCTGCGTACTATATTGCTGTTGATTGTTCGTCATTTCGTTTGTTGTCGGGTTTACTTTTACAACGATTTTTTAATCCAATGACAACTTTCAAAAAGTTTTTCCTGAACTCAGGCAAAGTAACAAAGAAAAGAACACCTTTATAAGCGAAATTAATCTTGAATAACTCTTCAAAAAATTTCAGTAATGATCTGTCGTAGATTGTTAACCGCACAATACCAGTTGCATAAGTCATCCGTGCCTTGATTATATTATGGGGAATGAATAGAATGACGTAAATAAAGGCAACTATCAAAGAAACTGCACTCAATCGTTTGCTTTGTACGAAAGCCATTAATTTGTCCTTGTCTGGCTTCCCAGTCCTAATTGTCGCAGACCGTGTTTGTTTGAAAGAATAAGATTTCACTCGTACTTCGACCGTCAGACGCTTTGTCTCGAATGTCAATAATCGGCTTTTACAGTGAAGATATTGAGAACACAAGTTGACAGTTATTACCGTAATGAGCAGCACACAAGTCAGAACTGGAAGGATGAAAGAGAAAACTGTATCCACTTTTCTAACCACAATTATATCTTTTGCGTTTTCGGTGATTACCGTGCACATCGACTGACCGAAAATCACATACACACCGCTTGTCCATGTTAGATATAAATGACCAACTACAGAAAATACCGACACCAATGTTATGTAGCATTTAGTTCGGAATCCATTGAAATATCTTTTAGCTTTTAATGGGCTAAAACAAACATAAGATCTTTCTATAAGAAGCATGGCCATAAACCAGCTTGATAAAAAAGTTGTCAGAAGATTTAGGTACACAACTAGCTGACAGAAACCCTCTCTATTATATATATCTTCCCATTGTAGTGATATCCAGGGTACAAACATTGCCAACAGGTATATGGTGTCGACTATACTCATAGCAAGGTAATAACAACAAACAGATACATTTTTCAGCGCCGAATTTCGGATAGTTATTCCAACAATCAAGTTTGATATGACACCTAGAGCTACAATTGTAGGTACCCCGAATTCATCCAAAACATAGATGATATCTTGTAACAAAATCACTGATTCTGCGTTTGATTCAATACTATTAGTACTATAGTTATGAAATGGCCTGGAAACATTTCTCCCACTGTCGTTATATTCTATCATTATCCTAGGTTTTACAGGGCTTTTTGATCCCATCGGAATTTCCATTATTGTCAAGGCTACTTATTCTTTGTTAAAAGCCAATTCCATATGTATCACACGGGACAAGTCTCTCGAAACGTGATTTATCCTGGAATATCCAGTATTCTAGTCATTGTCCGAGATTTTCTAGGATCACCAATAAAGCCGAACAGGATCATGTTTTTTTCTATTTTCGTTTTATTTCCGTAAATCACACAATACCATTAATCCATGGAAGTAACCGATTCTTTCAGCATTGATTTTTGCTCTGCGTTTGTATTCGACATCCACCTGACGTCATCTGTAAGAAATGTATTGTTGTCTTGGTGCGTAAATGTAACGTTTTTGGACGGCATACGTGGTTATCTGAAAATAAATATATCAATTCTAAGAGATATTAAACATCGTGAAATTGTCAAAGTGAATACTTTCGAAATAAGCGAGGAGAGTGAAATGAATGATTTTAAATACCCCCCCCCCTTTAATACCAACGTACGAACTTCAATATAAACATACATGTGTTTCTTCATTGACCAATCACACGCCTTAAGATCCTAAGCAGCCAATGAAATCATGGAATAGTAAACTTGTTCTGCTTGACATACAAATTGACCTGCTAATTGATGTTGTTATTATTAGTGATGACGTTTGTGTATCTTTAATTTCATTTGGTTTTGACTGTGTATTAACAATCAAAATCTTCTCGAATATTGATTGGTTCCTTTAAATGCTGTTTTTTTGTGTATGTGTGTGTTTGTGTGGGTTCTTGAAGCTATTCTAAATTAATGGTCACATAATCCCACTCATTTCATACTTTATAATTACCCGAACGAACTTCATTGCGCAGTTCGTCGGGCAGGAATTATTGTGTCACGGTTTTGATCTCAGATAAAATTAGATAGTGTTCAGATTTGTCATCCGATTACTTCGAAACTTTAACACATTTAACATGTAAATTTTAAAAAAAGGACCGTGATGGTCCTATTTCGCTCACTTGCGTTTCTTTGTCTTGATTAATAATTGTCAAATTTTCCAGAAAAAGTCATAATTATTAATTAATGATTAGTTAGAGTGTTAACAAGAAAATTGTGATTACAGCCCCTTTTCCCATGATATGGCATGGGTCCCTCCCATTTTCAAAAGGGTTCATCCTTGTGACCTGACAAATATGCTTACCGAGTTTCAAGAAGATTGGATCATAAAAAATTGTGACCTCTAGAGTATAAACAAAGACATTGACATTAAAGCCCCTTTTCCGTCATATAGCATGCATCCTTCCCATTTTCAGCAGGGTTAATCCTTGTGACCGGACAATCATTCTGACAAAGTTTCATGATGATTGGACTTAAATTGTGGCCTTTATTGTAAACTAGAAAATTGTTATTAAGGCCCCATTTCCCGTGATATGGCATCAATCGTTTCCATTTTCGATAGGGTTCACCCTTGTTACCTGACCAAAATTCTGACAAAGTTTTCATGATGATTAGACTATAATTGTGGCATCTAGAGTGTTAACAAGAAAATTGTCATTAAGGCCTCTTTTCGCGTGATATGGCACGAATCGTTCCCATTTTTAGTAGGGTTATTTTTTTTGACCTAACGAACATTCTGTCCAAGTTTCATGAAGGTTGGACCTTATTAGTGGCCTCTAGAGTGTAAACAAGAAAATTGTCATCAAGGCCTCTTTTCCCGTGATAAGGCACGAATCGTTTCCATTTTCGATAGGATTAATCCTTGTGACCTGACGAATATTCTGACCAAGTTTCATGAAGGTTGGACCATATTTGTGGCCTCTATAGAGTGTAAACAAAAAAATTGTTGACGTCTGAAGACGCACGACGAACGACGCACGACGGACATTAAATGATCACAAAAGTTCACCTTGAACACGACGTGCTCATGTGAGCTAAAAACATAGATTCAAATTCGTATATTTATAACTTGAAAAAAAATACATGTGTAGTGCAAAAGTGAGTGAGTAAGTGATAGGTTCTCATTGTGAAAACGAAAAATTGTCGTGAGTTATATACATTACATTATTCCAATATCACATTGTGATAGAAAAACAGTAATTTGATAATTGAAAAGCGTAGTAAGGGTGTATTACGACAACAATTTTTAGATAAATAGTGGCATAATTTATTCTGATGTCATATTTTCGCACCTTTGAGCTTTTGAAATCTACTGGATCAAGTTCGAACAAAGATGAAGCTTTTTCAAATATTTATAAGCTGATAAGGTATTTTTCATTATATATTATATGCAATTATCTTACAATCTTAAATTCCATAAAAATTTGACAGTGTTTTTTGTTTTCAATATTCTAGTATCCAGGGGATACCTTATTTTTTTGCCCTTTTACCTTTTAAATAAATGCCCGTGAAAGATAGGAAGTTTGCAGACTGTGTATTTTAAAATAGCCACGACTGAATGGTGGAATTAAATAAATCAAAATTTTGCAAGAAAAGAAATTTTATTAGGCCCTATTTAATCCTAAATTCTTTTTCTAACATTTTTTCTAAATGTTTCTAGATGTTTTTAAGAATGGCAAAAAAGTTTTAGTACATTATTTTGCTTGTGCATAATTACATGGGAATAAATTGTTTAATCAATGTCCCCCTGCCTTTCTTTCTACCAGGCTTGCTGTCTATCCGTCTGCTCAAATTTGCTATGTTCCAATGTTGATATGTGGTATCAAGGTCCAAGCTGTCCCAGAGCTATGAATTCATTATGTTCTATTTAATCTGAAGCTTTTTTTATTTGCTATTGTTTCATATTTATCAGCATTCTTCATTATTCTTTATTTTACATTGTGCTACCTACAAATTATGAAGACTTTTCACCTGGTTTCAAACGAGAAGATTTTTTTAAAAAAAACAACAGAGGTTGCTTCTGCATTTATGTTTTGATGCGCACTAGCAGAGCCTTAATAATATCCAGGGTCTTGATATAAATAAAAACTTGATAGGGGTACACTAGATGGTGCTACATAAAAAATATAAAAGCTGTCTGCCTTTTAGTTTCAGAGAAGACGTTTTTTTTTTTTTTTTTTTTAATTTTTCACTCTTTCAGTTTCTATGTAAAAAAGGATGGGCCCGAGCGGACTCAAATTGTGACCCTAGGGTACTAGGTATGAACAAACTTGGTAGAAGTCTTCACAATAATGCTACATACCAAATATACAAGCTTTCTGCTTTCTGGTTTCAGAGAAGACTTTTTTTTATAGATTTTCGTTCTTTGAATCTATGTAAAATAGGGATGCGCCCTTGAGGAGCCAAAATATGACCCGGGTTAAATATGAACAAACTTGGTAGAGGTCCACTAGATGAGGCTACAGACCAAATATGAAAGCTGACTGCCTTCTATTTTCAGAAAAGAAGATTTTTGAAGAGTTTTCCTATTTTCACCCTTTTTGTTGTCATGGCAATCAGAGTTAAGATTGGATTTTGTTTGTTTGAACAACTTTGGTAGAGAAAGACCCAAAGAAAATCCCTGCAAAATTTCATCAAGATTGGCCCACTGATATAGGAGAAGAATATGTTTAAAGAAATTGTTGACGAGGCACGACGGGCGACGCATGACAAACGACGGACAAATGGCGATCACAGTAGCTTACCTAGAGCGCTTCGTGCGCAGATGAGTAAAAAAGGAGACCAAACTACAACGTTCAATTGGTGATTAGTATGGAATAAATAAAACAAGCCATTTTTTTAAACAACGCTCACATATCTCGCTGTCCTTGATGTCGACAATCACATATATGTACAGTAAAATGGATTTCCTATGCTCCATCGCCATGTGCCGAAGTATCGTCAGTAAATTGTGTTCATGACCCATAACAAATTCTGCATTAGGTCAGTTCCAAGTTAATATTTCCGCACTATACCACGTGTGTTTAAACTATCTTTTGATAAATACAGTTTGTCGAATAAATGCACTTTTATCGTGACAAATGAACGTGTGAAATTACAGAAAACAAGTCCCCTGACAAGTACCGTATTTGTTTATTCAGCGAGGAGAAAGTCACACTAATTGTGTGCTCGAGAGGTTGTCCTGCAATTATTAAGTAAGATTGAATACTATCGTAGATTTGTCAAGAATATTTGTCCCCGCACCAGAGACGTTCATTAACCTTTGATATAAAAAATCGGGAAAACATATAGTAAAATGGTATGAAACAAGCCACTTATTTATACACTGTAACGAACTTCTTAACGGCCACCTTGCATTTGCCATATTTTTAACATATCTACAGTCATTTTATAAAGTATATTTTTTTCTATATATTTATATTCATTTTAAAAGGTCTTTCACTTTGACGTATTCTAAAAGAAGAACGGATCCGAATTTTTGTCAATAATGTTCGTTAGCAACTATCGATCACAAGTACTCTTCTTTACAAAAGTTACAATAGTTGCACTTTTTCGAGGAATTTTAAAATTTCGGTCTAAAAATACTCGGGCATTAATCCTAAAAGTGACACATTTCGACGGCTATTGCGTGTCAGATATCAGGTTACTGAAGAAAATAACGTACAATGGTTGTTTTAAAAACGTAAAAATTGAAGTCTTTGATGTTTTTTTTTTTTTTTTTTTTTTTGTTTTGTTTTAATTACCTGGCCGTCATAATGTTTTTTATCTTGGCAAAGTGATTATGTTTCTGACGTCGTCGGTGATACTTTTTTTCAAAATTTATTTAATTTATAAGTTATCTCATCAGACGGATTTTTATATTGAAAAATACATTTTCTCCATGGATTTAAAAATGTCAATTATTTTTGAAGTACCGTTAAAAAGCACAGCGATAATACAAAAATTTGTTGAAAAATAAGAAAAGGTAATTTCTACTAAATTTATCTATGTTATGAATTTGATTTGAATTAGGGTTTAACGTCGCTTTCAACAATCTCTCAGTTATATCGCGACGACTGGAGCACCTAACGATGTTTTCCTGGTATTTCTCACACCAGTACTACCACCACATCTCTTTCCTAGCCTCCAGTTGCTATTCCACATAGGTTTTCGATTACCTACCTATTGGTGGAAGACAAATGTCGGAAAGGATAATTGCCGCGGCCGGGGATCTATGTTATGAACTCGTTTTCTTATTTGCAAGATTTCTTATCGGAATTGACTGCGCTGCACTATAGAATTTCTACTGAATTATTATATATCCAAACACAAAAAATGTCATGAAAAGTACGATTAGAATCTGAATGGTGATCTTCAATGTTAGAGAGTTGGTATACATGATTCATTTGATGCAAATAATTCTAAAATATTCCTTAAGTAATATTTACAAGACGGAAATGCAGGAAAAACCATTCTCGAAAAAATTCTCTTTAAAAATCAAAATCTAATTTTTATTTTAAAACCAACAAAAAACATACACCTATATTAAATATAGTTAAGATATAGTGATAGAAAATGAGTTTAACATTAGAAAAATTAGAAAAGGTAAAATTAAGAAGGTGTATCCAAGCATTTTTGGTCACTTTTCTTTCCATGAAACCACCAACCCTTCGAATTCAGGTGCCCACCTATTTTCGTATTCTGTAAATAAATACCACTGAGACAAGATTTAGATAAAGATTTGTTCCTTTGTTTCGTTTTTCATTACAAGACTGAATAAAATGTCGATTTCTACATGTAATAATGACAAAGAAGGATGGGTGTTGCTTCTTCAAAGGAAAATGCATATGACAGAAAAAATATATTTACAATCAGCCGAATCATCATGTATATCAGTCATAAGATGATGCATTCCGTGCAATAAACTTTAAGCTTCCATGAGGTATAAAATATCTAAGTGACATTTGTTGAATCTTCAAGAAATATGATTCAAATGACAAAAGGCAGTTGAAAGATAATGCAATGGCAGAGAAGAGTCAGCATTATTAGAAAAGGTAAAAAATGTGTGCAACAAGAGTCTTCTCACTTTCTAACAAAAAATATCCCGATTTTTCAAAACGTACGCTATGAAAGAAACAAACGTTTAAGCATCCGTGGCATTGTAACATACCAATTTTTATTCTTATGACTCAGTCGGCATAAGCGCTTGTAACGTTTGAAAGGAAACATTTCACATGAATCTGTATTACACAATTTTCAAGAGGGTTTATGCGAAATGATTTTAACCTAAATAGAAAATAATGTTCATTTCATAGCAATATGATTTTCAAATAAAATAACGATAATGTATGAATACCAAAACGCACGAACCTTTAGTATAAACAATAGCGAAAGGGATCAACTTTTATAAAAGGGAGCTGATATTTTTCATTACTTTTGCTTAAAAGCTTAAAAGCTCACCTTAGCTTTTCGTGCTCAAGGTGAGCTTTGGTGATCACCATTTGTCCGTCGTCCATCGGAAGTCGTCAACAATTCTTTAAACATCTTCTCCTGAGAAACTATTTGGCCGATTTTAACCAAACTTGGAAGAAATGTTGCTTTGGTGACCCTCCTGAAACTTGTTTTTGAAATTTTGATTCCCCCCCCCCCCCCAAATATGGGCGTGGCAGGGCGGGGCAGTTTTTGACCCTGAACTAATCAAACATCTTCTCCTCAGTTACCATTGGACTGATTTCAACCAAACTTGGCAGAAAAGTTCCTTGAGTGAACCTTTTCAAAACTTGTTCGTGAAATTTTGATTGATCCCAAAATATTGGCGTGACAGGGCGGGGCAGTTTTTGACCCTGATATCTTTTAACATCTTCTCTTCAGTAACCATTCGGCCGATTTCAACCAAACTTGGCAGAAATGTTCCTTGGGTGACCCTTCTCAAACTTGTTCATGAAATTTTGATTGACCCCCAAATATGGGTGTTGCAACGACGGGCAGTTTTTGACTCGAAATCTTTAAACATCATCTTCTCAGTAGCCATTCGGCCGATTTCAACCAAACTTTACAGAAATGTTTCTTTAGTGACCCTTCTCAAAACTTGTTCATGAAATTTAGATTGACACAATAAATATTGGCGTGGCATGGAGGGCCTTATTTTGAGCCCTAAATCTATGACCGGCATCGCCTCCTGAACCACTGGGTTGATTTCAATAAAATTTTACAAGAATGTTCCTTCGGTGACCCTCTAAAAATTGTTTGTGAAATTCTGATTGGCCCATAAATACGGGCATGGCAAGGGGTGGGGGGCTTATTTTGAGCCCGAAATATTTTAACATTTCCTTCTCAGTAACAAACGGGTGGAAGGGGTCTATTTTCTCTTTGAATTCTTGTAATAACATCTCTTCAACAACTACGCAAATGTGAATGAAGCTATGCCTGAAAGTTTCTTGGTTGAGATCAACTGGACCAATAAAATTCAGGTGAGCGGTTTAGGGCCATTCTGGTCCTCTTGTTCGAGTTAAGTTTCCAATGGTGTCGGGGTACCTTAAGGAGATGAAAAGGAAAAAAAATAATTCGTGATTGCCTGTAACTTCAATATCTAATCACGCGTATCATTGAGTTTTAGTTTCATGTCTCCATGATTGAAAGAAATATTCTAATCGGAATTATTTAAAAAGGGTTTCAGTTTTACATCTCCACGAATAAAACGTATCTATGAAACGTATGAATATTTTTGTGGCCAACCAGAATGTTTGTGTTTGATATATAGTCAAGGAAAAAAGTATTGCAACGTCTAAATGATGAAGGTATAATTCAGCGAAAAACGAACGCATTAAACATGCTTGGGACATTATCGTGGTCGCCGAATACGTGAACTATAACTGCCAATTCAAAATCTAGCATTATTTTGGCAGATGCTGCAAAAGTAATGGCAGCATTGATTTACAACGTTTGATCTGGTCTATGACAAGAGAAGTGAGAATGCCGTTTTTGCCAATACTTTTTGATGTACAAGATATTGACTGTAATTTTATTTTTGATGGCTACTCTTGGATTAGAAACAATGAACAGATTGAAATGTCAGAAGCAGCCAAAGTTCATCATGTAAGAAAATTTGTTTGAAAATAGGTTCTCTTACAACGGTAATTATTTGAGTTAAATGGTTGAAATCGGAATAAACTCTCAATTTCCCGTTTCATTAAAGGTCATAAGATTAAATGAAAGTATATTCTTTCGTCTTCAATGTGTCAAGTTACTTAAGTACTTCTTTGTTGAGAACCAATTCATTGAAGATCAGATGTTGCAACCAGTGTCTTTTTTATTGAAACCATAAAACACCTGATTCGACATTCGATATTTTTAAAATATCACTTAACGTTATGCGGGAGGCTACCCAAAAATTGTTTCCGCATTCCATTTCAAACAACTGTAACAAATGATATCCTTCAAAATAAAGTAAAATGAATGATTTTCAAGTAAATTATAGCAAAAAGTAACGAAAATAGCTTATATTCTGTCACTCATTTATAAAATGAACAATAGTTTGCAATCTAGTCAAGTAAAAATATCAATATATATATAACCTAGATTTACATCGCATTCAATAAACAATCAAAATGCAGGGGCAGTACGACGGAAATTATTGCAAGCAAAATCCGAACCGAAACAAAACTGTAACCGAGTCGTATAAAAAACATTTTTCCCAATCAAATAACGGTGTTTAAGCTTATTAGGTCAAATGGGTGGATATAAAACCTTTGTAAAAGATTTCGTTTGGTTCTGTGTACGAGAAATAATTTTAAAAAAAGTTATTAAATGACCTGACGTTCAACTTTGACAACACGCGTCAATGGGACAATTTTGATACCAACATTTTTACTGTTTTGCATGATACATTAAATCAATTTCAATTCTATTGGAACTGAAATGTAAAGAAAATGCTAAGAAAATTTCAAAATTAATCAGATCTTATTTCAGAGTTTTCAAGGTTTCCCGAGATGGCAGCCAATCACTAGACTTATATGTAGTTGTTTTAGTTGGATTGCTTCAAGATAGCCGTCATTTATGATTCCTTGATTTTGAGCAAGTTGTAAGTGGGAAATCTCATTCATTTTGGAGTACAATTTACATGGTCAAACGCAAACGACTAGATGTTTGTGAACGTTTATTAGCACGTTCACCAGTGTAATACAGTGTGGAAAATACAACATAGTTAGATCTTTAATATCATCGAGAGAAAGTAGTGCGCACTTAGTTTCAATTTCCATATTTAAAGACTTGTCTCCTTCAGACAACAGTGCATTTGGAAATCGCATGCTACAAGGACTCTTTACAGAATGTACACAGTGTAAAGACTCCTTTTGAATATGAAATGACCGACCAACCTTTGAGCACGCGAATGTTTGAAACGTGGTAGGTTTTCAAGGTGATTCACCCTCTCTATTGCAATTTGTAGTAATTTGCAGGAAAGACATGAATGTGTTTCTTTGATCTGAGGTTTGTGCAATCAAGTTTTAGATAACTTTTCAACATGCGACAGCCAGTCTCGAGACGGGTTTCGAGAATTCTTCGACACGTGTTTTGAAGGTACAACATTTCTAGTGCCTTTTGTTTGAATAGGGATGGACGCCATTTTTAACCATTTTTCTGTAAACGCTGTTATTAACACAATTTTTGTCAAATCGCAGTGACTGTCTCACAGACGTCATGCTTAGTCTAGACACTACAGTTGCATGTTTTCTTTCTTTATCTCTATCTCTGTCTTTCTCTCTGTCTCTCTCTCTCTCTCTCCTTCTCTCTCTCTCTCTCACACACACACACACATATATATATATATATATATATATATATATATCGATATTTCGAAACAAGCAAAACAATTCCTCCTAATTATATACATTATAATGAAAGACTATAGCATTTGAAATTATGACATTTGAATGCAAGCTGATGTTACGACAATAAAGAGGCACAACGCTGTCACTTAGAGCATATAATAATTAAAATAACTCAATTATTCAGCAAATAATTTCGAATTCCGTTTGAATTATAAACAGAAATGTTGATTAAATCAAAACAATAACAACGAAACCCAAACAAAATGACACTAAGTTTCTTGAAAAGAAATTTGCCTTTTTTTCCGTAATATTAGTAACAGAACAAATTCGACATGCTAAATTAATTCGAATTTACAGTGCGAATTGCCAAAATTTCTTCGAGACACTTTCCCTTAATTATTTTTTACAATTATAATTTCTTTTTTCTCAACGACCTCAATGAATCACACCAAAAACGTTCACCACCAGTACTTTCAGTCCTTTGATTCTTAATCTCCCCATCTAAATGAGCAACAATTTAAATACAATTTTAAGAAAATAATAATGGATTTTGTCAGTCGTCAACATTTATCTTCTATGCACTCTTGAGGGTCACAGTTTTTGCCCAACCTACCTGAAATTCGATCAGAATGATTGTCCTGATGAAATCTCGGACGAGTTCGAAATTGGGTCAACTTGGGGTCAAAAACAAGGTCACGGGGTAAAATCTTAATATAACCTTGTATGAACTCTAGATGCCTCATTTTTTGAGAAGTCAACGCGAAATTTGGTCAGAACGACTATCTTAAAAAAATATCAGATGAGTTCGAAATTGGGTCAACTGGAGTCAAAAACTAGGTTACAGTCAAATCTTAAAAAAATACTTTAGGGGCCACATTTTCCCCTTTTAACATGAAAATTGGTCTGGGACAATTTCGAAATTGGGACAACTGGTCAGAATGATTATCTTGAAAAATATCAGATGAGTTCGAAATTCGGTCAACTGGAGTCAGAAACTATGTTACAATCAAATCCTAATAAAACATTATACTCTAAGGGCCACATTTTTCCCTTTCAACGTGAAAATTGGTCTGGGATAAGTTCGAAATTGGGATATTTCGGTCAATTTGGTCATTTGGCCGAATCTAAGAAAAGCTTTGTATGCACTCGAAATGCCACTTTTTTGCCAGATCAACCTGAAATTGGGACAGAATGATTGTCTAGCCGAAATCACGGATGAGTTCGAAATTGGGTCAACGGGTAAAAAACTAGGCCACGGGATCAAATCTTAGAATTCCTTGCATTCACTCTAGAGTCCACATTCTTTTCCCAATAAACCTGAAAATTGGTCAGAATGATTGTTTTGATGATATCTCAGATGAATTCGAAATTGGGTCAACTGGGAGTTATGTATGCTCTCTTGATGCTACATTTTTGCTCAATCCCCCTGAATTTTGGTCAGAATGATTGTCCTGTAAAATTATCGGATGAGTCATTTATTTGGTCAACAGGGGTCAAAAACTAGGTCATGGGGTCAATTCTTAGAAAAACCTACTATGCATTTAAGAGGCTATATTTTTTTCCTATCAACGTGGAGATAGGTCAGAATGATGGTCTTGATAAAATCTTGGACCAATTGGAAAGTGGGTCAACCGAGGTCTCTAACTCGGTCACGGGATTTGATCGTAGAAAAATATTCCACATTTGTTGCAAAATCAACCTGAAATTTTGTCAGAATGATTATCTTGATAAAGTCTCGGAGGAGTTCGAAATTATTACAACCGGGGTCAAAAATTAGGTCACTTGGTCAAATTTTAGAAAAACCTTGTATGCACCCAAACGCCAAATTTGTTGCCCGACCAACATGAAATTTGGTGGGGTCGAAAACAAGTTTGCGAGGTCAAATAATAGAAAAGAAACCTTGTAAGCACTCAATAGGCCGCATTTTGCCAATTCAACTTTAAAATTGACAAAAAGAATACTCTAGTTGCTTAGAATGCAACAGCATTGTTCAGCTAAGTGACATTCATTCATCATCGAATAATAGACAATAACTTAAAACATGGAGCGTAGAGTCATGGTTGTGCACAATTGAACTTCTCCTAAAACAAATTCAATTTATGTATATAATATTATGACTCTTGTCTACTTTTAGCATTCTTTTAGGCTCGAAATCTAATTTAACCCATTGTTAAGCCTAGAAATGTTATCCCACTTTGCATGTGCACTCAGTTGAAAATCCTGATTAAGATTTTGACAGTTAGAAAACGTTTTTGCATCTTGAACGTAGCTCAACACGGGCGTTAAATTAACATTATGTTATGCAATAGGCCTTAGAGTTATGCTCCGGAAAAAAACCAAATCACGAATTCAACAAAGGTCAATAACTCAAAAACAGCATTACGGTTCTTGTACAACTCTTCTAAATGAGATTTATCCATCTGTGAACTTCCATGATTCTAGCTGCTGATACGCCCAGAACAAGAAAGGTCTACGAACCGACTACGAAAGCAAAAAAATAAACTTCCCTTCTTAAAAGTCGCATAGAAAAATGCTTGACAAATGATAACTAATTTATACCGCTAAGATTGCTTGTGAAATATTGTTGAAATATTCGAAACTAGAATCCCAAATCCATGTACCTCCTTTTGTAGCTCTGACACAGTTTTATAACCAGGTAGTAAGAGAGAAACTAGAAGTACAATTTTATATTTCGATGTCGATAATTGCATCAAATTATGACGTGGATTTAGAAACAGTCTAGCGAAGAGAAGGCTATTTCATTCTCTATATGTTGACAATTATGTTCACATTTCCCTTGAGAGAAAATAGCCTTAAGACGTAATTGAATTTATCGAATTAATTTGCTTAACCCTGTACTATGTTGGTGTCTTATTCATGATAAGTGTTCAGACTTTTCTCAAACTTGCCCAGTATGATTGTATCACCGAAAGTATCGAAAATGGATCCATTCTGTCTCAGGAAATTTGATTTAAAAGGCCACTTAAACATTCAACTGAAAACACTTTTCACCCGACTATCTGTTTCTTCGATATAACTAAAATATATACTACTCAAAATTTGCTTTTTGAAGGTGCTGCGTTGCCGAAGCAAACCTGTTCCTTCGGGCTTGAACTACCAAAAAACGGACTTCTGCGACGAAGGTATCTCTACTCCTACCTCCACCATGTCTCCTTACAGGTGTACCATACTGTTGGTATCGTGCCAAAGCTCTGGTTAAAACAGTATTCTGTATCCCCAGTACCATGGCAACATCACGGTGGGAAGCCCCTTGTTCTACCATACCTACAGCACACCACATTTGTTCGACAGATAAATGTCGGCTGACATTTGAATTTGCCATGAGTAACGACTTGAAAGTCAATAAAGTACTGAAAAACAGAAACTGAGCATCTACACGAAACCGGTACATGTAGCAAATGAGAAAGTACAGGTAAGACACTTGGGTTCCTCATTTTGCACAAGTGTGTGTCAAATTTGGTTATGTATACATTAGATATCTTGTCAATATATTATTGTACAATTCTAAACACGAACACCAATGTCTTTTTTTTTAAATCAGCTTCTGTAGGACAGCGAAAAGTTTGATGCATAGCAAACTTTGAGTAGTACGATTTTGTCGGTGCAAATTTACCAGACCTTGCTAATTCATAGAACAGCTGGTAAAAATAACATTAATATCACATGTATACACAAATTCGAAATTCCTGATCTAATATGTACATTTTGTAAAACTTTTTTAATATATAATATGCTAATTAGCGATTTTCTAAGAGAGTATCGACCAACATTTCACTCTTTCTTTCACAAATGTTCCATAACTTAGGTGCTCCCTTTTTCATTAATATATATTGTGTGATTGTATTTTTACCTACTTATTTGTTTATTTTCATGAATGTTTTATTACAATTAAATGTGATAAACACCAAAACATTCAAACCTGTTTTGTAGACAAAATTGGAGTAATTGTGTTCCCTTTAACCGAGGTTATAAAATAATTTAAAAAAATGATAAAAACTTAGTTTTCATTGGAACATATGTTTTCTAATAACTAGGATTTTTAGCCTAAATTGATTCTTTTCTATCTATAGTGCAATTTCGTGATCAGTTAAAGAGAACTTCGAGACGAGAAAATTCTCAGTTGAATCAATAATGGTTATTAAAAAGGTGAATAACTGTGACATCGCGCTCGCTTAAGCCTAACATTTTGTAATGTCGTTTTGTCATTGAGACGTTATGACACCGTTATTTTCTGAATCGCTTTTTGTCTATCGCAAGTTGATTTTGCCATGCGTTTTTAAATCCAATCGCTATAAAAGTAATATACAGAATAAAACAGAATAAACATTTTTTGTTGGAAGCCATTTTATTATCAATCAGCTTGAATTAATTTGTTATGAGTTGCTGAAAAAAAGCACAGCGCGCAATGTTATAATGTAAGATGTTAAACAATAATATTTTCTAAAGTATATCCATACAAACAAATCTTAAATTTTTTAATGTTTTTAAACGTATCTCTATGAAAGTTTAACTGGTGATTGTACGTAAAGATAATATAAATAAAATATATAATGACTTTTGGTAATCATTCGGAAAATGAAATGCGGCAGCGAAATATTTTGAAAACCGGCTATAAGGTTCGCGTACGGAAGAAATTGTGTCCACACCCATTTTCTTTCTTTATTTTGTTATATGTGACGTAATCTTTTTTTTTTTTTTTTTTTTTTTTTTTTGTTATTTCACTGACGGCCAATTTAGTTCACCTACACAATGTCACTTCTTATGTGAATCTTAAGTTTCTCCACATTTTTCAAAAACTATTATTAAATGCATTTTTGGGGTCATTAAGGATGGAACGTTTTATCTGGTGATTGAGATGATCGATAGGAATAAACTGATCGTGTAGCTGATATTCGGCAAATTTCAAAATTGTGGGATAAATAAAAGCACTGCACTTCCATTGACCAGACACGCTGATTTAGTATGGTACAAGTTCAAAGTGTAACCACATCTGCAAGATAAGCTGAATTTAAATTTCGTCTCAACAATATTTCTTTCTCTCTTTTTGCAATCTTTATGCAATCTCGTTTATCCAAATTTTCTAGACAAACTTCTAAATATATCCTGATAAGATCATTTTAAAATGTTCCGTTTTTCAAACCAAATCTTCTGGCGTACCGTTTCAAAAATCCGTAACATTTTACAAAATGTATAGCCTTTTTTTTTGTTTAAGTGTAACTTTCTGAAAACGTGAATGTAAAGTAAAGGAAATATAGTAACGTAATGTACATGAATTCTGCCCCACTACAAAATGAATTTGTAAGTTCTTCGCAAATTAATTGAAGTTCTCATTTTCTTACAAAGCAAGTTATCAATTTCATCTGTATTGCATATTTTCAAAATACAATTCATAAGTTGCGGATTTATTTATTCATTATATGTAACCTTTTTGTCTTCAGTAACATTTTATAGCCTGTAGACCAAGTCGGGAAAAGAATCGTAGTTGTAATTATTATTCTTTGGAAAAAATACCGTTATTATCTGTGTTCCCTGTAGAATAAAAAAACGAAAAAAAAAAAATAGACAAGTTTATTCAAAACAATAGGAAATCAAATTCATACCTATATAAGCAAACTGTTTCGCGCTTTATCCAGATATAGTACAGATGACAAAGTTGAAGTCAATACAAAGCAATTTTAAATACAGAGAGTCCTTTATTCCAGATTATGTCTCTATTTGATGCCCACTGACAAACTTCCATAAATGCAAACCGCGCTCACTCGCTAGAAAAGCGATATTGATTCTTAGTCATGATCGATGGAATAGGTTTTTAGACATCCTACATACTAACAGAAAAACTATAACTTTGGGATTTTTTTTTCATGTATGCAACAAATAAAGGCGAAACCGTGGGGATATTTCGTAAATATTTGTCAGTATTGGTATTGTATTCTGCTAGTTGATACACGGGGCTAGTTGACTCTCATAAAATGAGAAGACTCTTGAGACATTGTACACGGCAATTTTTTGAATAGAGACCAAGTCACTTTGGATATTTTGCTACAATTTCTATGGTTTTGCGACTATTCTGTCTTTGTTTATCGGTATTTGTTTAATTAATGACTACTACATGTCAGTACAAAAGTAAAATTTCGACCTTTCTCTAAATTTGTTATATACTACATGTCAGGGAATTTCAGAAACGGTTTATATAAAAGAGTGAGGAGTCGGCAAGCGTTACAGGGGCGTTATTTGGACTAGTTCTTTCCTTGCAATTGAAGTGTAAAAGAGACTTAGAACATAAAATGGGACTAGTGATAACTTAGAACATAAATGGGACTAGTGATACACAACGCTACGGGGCTAGTTGATACGCTATATTGGGTTGCCTCTGTCACACTAAAGTACTTTCTTATGCTGAAGGAATCTGTAGTTCAGTATATTTTGTTGCCCTGGCCACTCAAAACCCTAAAGCCAGAACTACTATGAATTTCAAGCTACAGTTATGAGGATTAGATCATCTATCGACCGAATACACGTATACAATTCCATTAATATTAAGATTAACTACCTCTTTATATTAGTTTTTTTTGTTTTGGTATATCCAAACTATCATTTGTTGGCATGCTATAATGCTATGCTGCAAGTCATATGTAACCAACAAGTTAGTCAGGAAAAATATAAAAATAATAACTGAATAAAATAACAAATTGTGCTTGCAATGTTTTCGAATTCGTCTCTCATTCGGGTTAATTGTACTTAGTAGGCTAAAAGGTTGAAGAATAAGAAATTCATTTCTGAACAACCTTGATTAGTCAGGGAATTATGGAGAAAAAAGAAAATTAAGTCAAGCAAGACATTTTTCGGAAGAGAAAAAAACAACAAAATACTACGATGGTGCTTTAGTTGAAAACAGATTTAAACATATAGGGCCTACGGAGCTTGTTGACACATCGATGGTACTTGCAAAACCAGCTGAATATCTTGTTAAAAAAATTGCTATGGCCAAGATTTTGTTTTTGTGAAAGCAAAGCTTACATTTCCACCTCAAAACGGAAAAACAGGATATTTGAAGTTCAATATACATTATATATATATGTATATATCAACTAGCCCAGGTCTTCCCTACTCAGGAAAAAATAGTTTATCACTTTTCATTATTTTTTCACTTTTTGCCCGTGTCATATATTGTAGTATTCTAGATCAAAACCATCCCAAATCACAAGCGCTCATTTCATTTATTCAAAACGCTCAATGAATTTATTCAAATCGATTAAACAATTCCATAATTTCATTGGCTGTCGTGGATCATGAAATGTCTGATAGATCCATGAATATACAAAAATCTATTAATATAACATATCTTTGAATGGCTGTGGTTTCATTGTTTTGCCATGCAAATATGTCCTTTTTGATGGTATTACATGTATGTCTCGGCATTTCATATAAAACTTTTAAAACATTGATTGGTTTATTTACGCGTAAATCTCATAGTTTTTTTGGTGAACGAAATTTTCGTTCACCAGTGTTATATACCGTGTATGGAAAATCCTGTAGGATCTTAATAGGTTTTAAATAAAGCAGTACCTCTTTAGATTCAATTTAGTATCTCTAGATACTTCTCTCTACAAAATCACTGTTTGTATCGTGAAATGCATGATTCTAGCATTCTTCATCAAGTGAAGATAATGAAAATTACCCTTTGAAAACACAAAAATATCTTGGAATGTCTATACGGGCGAATTTTTGATCGGCGTAAGATTGTCGAGAGTTGAGAGCAAAAACAAAGGTTGTGTCTGTACACTGTATAGACAGATACTATGTTTTTGATTTAAACCTTCGCTATTGCAACTTGTAGTAATTTGCCGGAAATGTGTGTTTATTGAGGTCGTGAACTCTTGAACTTCTACACACCCCTGATTGGCCACACCCCACGTGATGACCTTCTACGATTTAACCTGCCTTCTTATGAATGAAGTCTTTGCTTATAAGTTACGAAAGGTCAAGTTTACAAACGAATGGAAAGTTCCTGCCATATTTCTCCTATTAAACGCGCCCGAGCGCAATGCAAAACGTTGTGGGGCGCTATTATTTCAGACTCTTTTACTTAATTAAAAAAAAATACGTATTTTGGTACCTAAGAGAAGCAAACTGTTAACATGTTCGTAATTATCGATTGAAATACGTACGCTACCCAATACGCTTTTCTATTTATCTATTAAGGCTATAGATTTAAAAAAGAAAATAAAATGTTAGCTAATGAATTGTAATTCTGTCATTTTAAGTCATCTATCGAAATACGGTCACCCTCGACCATTAATTGCAGCTTTCAAAAGCAAGTGATTGTGTTAGCAGAAGCCGAGATTATTATTATTGTTATCATTTGTAAAAGGTAGGAAGTTCCAGACGATGCAATATTCAATGTTCCGCTACCGATGGACAAAGAAATCTAATAAATCATTACCTATTCACGTATGAAATAAATAATCCTGTATTAAATCCTAAAATTTCGTGATGTGTAAATGCACCCGGTACATGAAATGAAAGTGTTTCGTAGTGAAAACACAAAACGTCTGGAGCTAGCTGGGTCACCGCGTGTCGACACCCTTTGAAGTCCCCAGATTCTTGCAAGCGGCGACGTCGCTTTTGAAATAAGTCACACACGAGATTTTACGGGGTTTTTCCTATTTTAACAGTATGAATTGTGACTAGGATTTAATCATTTGACTCGGATATTTTGTATATTTGAAGAAGGTGAAATGATTTCAGAAATATTTTCGTAACAACGAAAGGGGATTTTGTTCGCATGTGACTTATGAAGAATAACGAGAAATAGTTTTAATTTTGTGATAAATTTTAACCTTTCGCTCTTCCGGAAGACTGCGCGATTTAGGACGCGCTAGTTTTTCAGATGTTGAACGATCTTTTAATGACGCAACCAGCCTTATCCTGATAGGAATTTAAGATAGTTAACCCATAATCTAATGAACATTACGTCGTGGAGTAGCAGCTTTTGAATTTAAATTCGAGACCGGATTTTTCACCACGGACAATGGACGGTTGGATGCTGTTGATTGTACAGTCAAGGGCCTGGGAATCGTATTAATGGGGGAGCTCGTTTATTAGGTAGGGCGCGTCTAAATTCTCATTGAAACATAAACAAGCACCACTTGACCGTGAGCAACCTTGATATGAAATATTTATTTATTTCCCAAGCCCTGATATCTCTTATTTGTCTATAGATAAGAATCACGATCTTTAAATATATAATAAGGTTTAGAACCTAGAATTTCTATCAGGCACCTTCGGGTATTATAATTAATTTGATGTTAAAACACTCGACTTTCAAACCATTGATTTCACGTGCACTTCATGATTAGATTTTATCAATTTCGCCGATTCTTTTCGCACTCTGAACGTAGTCAAAGCCCACTGTTTCCCTGCTTGGTTGTAGCATTAACAGGATGTGGACAGATGTTTATTAAACGGTTTGTACGGTAAACTAGGGTAAACGATACGTTCTATTACGGTACGAATACGATTCAACAAGATCTTACAACGTTGAACTACATTCCAACTACGACAGAAAACCCTTTTTCACCGTAGGGATTTTGAACATGCCCAAGTTTTGTGCGGCCACTACGGTAGGATTATACGATAGAAGAACGTTCAGTCCACGGGCGACTAGGTTAAACTACACAGTCTACGGTAGGGTACGTTGTAGTACGGCATTCTTTCACTTCGTCGAGATTAAGTTTACAACGTGAAATGTGACCGCGATGTTTTTTTATAAATTACTTTTTCCCTACCTAACCGTTCACAAAAATCTGATACACGTACTGCAAGAGTAGTGAAACGCTAGTTCAACCTTGGTTAACCGTAGTATCGGGGGCAACCGTCTACGATATCATTGCGTGCTACTACGGTTAATTTACGGATAGGCAGGGATCAACTATTGTGAAAGTACGGCCAAATTAGGGACAAAACAACGTACTACACCGTGAAAAGACTTTTGAACATTTTCAACAATTTCCAAGACACTACGGTCAAACTCACGAGTTTGCACTACGTTACTCACTACGCGTAAGCACGCTTACTTCGACTTACTACGCAGTATATGCTCGACTACGTGAATTTTACGGCTGACTACGATGAAGCATAACTACGGCCAACCGCCTTAATTAACGTAAATGGGACCAAGCCTTAACCATTTAAATCCCGGGTTCAGCCAAACCTACTGTTTAGGTGGTTTCATTGGACCCGACTTATTTATTTACAATACTAATCATTCTTATATAAAGTTGGCAAAGTAAAGTCGTTTCAATTTTGAAAATCATTTAATACTGAATTAAAGATAAAGTGTCGGGAAAATATTGCTGTCTTTGAAAAGGAAAAGAAATGCAAGTATATACTCTGTCTAGACTGCTTAATTTGCATGTACTGGCAGAAATATTTGAATCGTGATGATGAAAGTCATACCCGGCCCGGCAAGGCTTGAAAATTTTTGAAATTTCCACTCGCCCTGCTAAAAAGAAAATAAAGTGATTCATCAATTTCATGAAATTTTGCAAAACCACTCGACCTGCTTATATAGACAAAGAAGGAAAAAAATCATGCAGTACGAGCGGACGAGTAGAATTTTCAAGCCGTTTTACGACTTGGTTATCCATTGAGAGATACGATAATACTTGACCTTTTTCTTGGATGCACTATAACAACCTAGAGTTGATTCTGTTTGGTCATATTACAAAAAGTTGTATAGGATAAGAATCTGATTTTAAAACAATCACATGTATTTTTTGACGAAAGACTACAATCGTTTACACATTGTCGTTGGCAACTTAAACATTGAAACTACAAATAAGCGTAATAGTTTTTGTTGTTGTTGTTTTGTTTTTTGTACAAAAATGTTACTACAAACCTACTGCAAAGTTAAACCGTTTTAAGGTAACTGCGGACACATAGAGGGCCATTTTTGGTCCAAATTTTAAATTGTCTGCAAATCATGCCTTATGCGACAAAACTGAACTTTGAAGTACCCGCTTTCATATTTCGGTCAGATTAAGGAGTTTCATAACGTAGAGTTGACGTCATGACGTCATCAAGGGGCGGACCCCTTTTTTAGGGACAAAAATCAGTGATTGTCCATTTTCTTCGGAAATAGTAAACCGAATTTCATCCCGTAAACGCCATTTGCTTCGTTTAAAGACGCCTGGTGTTATGTTTTATTGATGTGAAGATTTAAGTGTAAGAAAATACAATTAAGTGTAACGTATTAAAAGTTAATACCTTCTGCGTTGCTGTTTTCGAGTACAGTCACTGGAAATATTGGCCTTTTTCTCGAAAATAGTTCCGGTGACCTATTCTGAAATTTAGATATGTTGCTGCCAAACCATTCCGCTGAAGATATTTGAAATAAAAAACATGTGTCTTCGGGTTAGATTTTTTTGTAAAATTCGATTCCGCGAAGACATCGCATATCAAAGGATATTTCGCGTCAAATTTTCACAAAGCTGTCTTTTTAAATGGATAAAACTTGAGTAAATTTTTGTATGTCTTAAAATCACATTCAGATTATAAACTTTTGAATCCTATATTTTGCGATAAACCTTAATTTCAAATATTTTAGAATACGTTATTGCACGGAGATTGGCGCCAAATAAGCATTGTGCCATTGGTTTTGGTGCGACGTCGAATTCGACGAAAACTGTTCCAAAAACTTCACAAAATCGAATTTAATAAAAAATCTAACCCGAAGACATATAATTTTTATTTGATTAATGCAAAGGATATTCTTTTCGCTACAAAATAACAAAAAAATCAGCGGAGGTCACCGGACGAAATTTTGAGAAATTTCTTCTTATTAGCAAAAATTGATATGAAAAAATGAACGTCAAATCTTGAAATTCGTAAAGAAGTTTGCGTTTCGGGCCATTTTTTCTAATTTAATGTGCACAGAAATTTAACGAATAGCTCGGGCGTTCTTGGGCTTTCAAAATGAAACTTTTTTCGTGAAAATCGGCCGATTAATTCAGAGAATATTTGCAAATAATGATTTTGGCGGGTCAAAAAGGGGTTGACCCCTTTATGACGTCATGACGTCAAATGAATGAGCCTCAGACCCTTTTCATTGCGAGTTCTCTAATTTCCGCACTTCAATTATAAATTTCAGAAATTATTGTGAGATGCTAAGAGAGTCGAAAATTTGACCATGTTATCTGTCCGCAGTTACCTTAAATACACGTGTAAGTTGGTACGTTTCAAAGCGGATAATTTTATCATTAACACGAGGCATAACCGAGAGAAGAACTCACAACAAGATAAGCTATAGCTCAAAGCTAGGCTTGTCTGAGCCCAGGATCAAAACCGTTATGACAAATGGCCATGAAGTCGAGTCAAGTCCGGCTTATCTGAACTCGGATTAAACTTTTTTTTTACCGTTTGAGCCACACAGTAGCCTGCGAGCGGGCAAAGGCGTACCCCCTTAAATTGTGTCGCTCGTTCTTCGGTAATTTAATAGCGATAACCGGAACATTATTTATTATTAGGGATATTTTATCGTGCACTGTACGTAAAGGAAACAATATAGCCTATTTATATTTTGGTTATTCTTACCACCTTTGCGTGTTTTTGTCAATTTATTTGGGAGAAGCACGTTGGACGTGTCAATTTTCATTTATCAGTGTATTCCCAGAAGAACTCGAAAATAGATTAGCTAGACAAAATCTAGACAAAAACTATCTTTTCTCACCCCACAGATTGTTGCAGAAATAATGTTTACAGCATTTCGGTGTATCGTGGGAATCTAATTCACGGCAATTATGTAAATGCGACGAAAAGATAAAGAACAAGGTAAATTTGCCTTTAACATTCATGTATAATACATTCATGAAGCGTCTCATTTCTTGTCAATACAATGCAACTACCGATTATTTCAGGATGGAAATATAATGACCTCAGTAGGTGGATAAGTTAACAAAACTTCTTGCTATTTAGGCTACATCGGATTTAAGAAATTCACCTCAAATTTTACCACACTTGACCCAGTTTTGAACTTGACGCATATTTCACCAAGACAGCCATTCTAACAAATTTACGGGTCGATTACGCAAATAAAATGGCCTCTAGAGTGTCTAGAAGGATTTTCTATGATTTGACCTCGTGACCTAGTTTTTAACCACACTTGGCCCAATTTTTTAACATGACCAAGATTTCACCAGATAATCTATCTGACCAATTTTCAAGTTATTTGTGTGAAAAATGCCTTCGAGATTGCCAGCAAGCCTTTTCTAAGATTTGACTGATTGACCTTGTTTTTAATTTCCACATAACCTAATTTTAGACTTGACCGAGATTTCATCAAGACTATCAATCTGGCCCAATTTTCAGGTTGATTTAGCAAAAAGAATGTTCTCTAGAGTATCTACAAGATAAATGCCGACAACGGACGACGGACATCACACAGTCACTAAAGGTCACCTTGAGCACTTTGTATTAAGGTGAGTATTTAATTAGTATTCAGTTAACTTGATTCTGATGTCAATCGTTGCAAATGTAAGAACTGATTTTACAGCCAGTCACAAGTAAGAATTTTAATAAGCAAACTGTAAATGTCCGCTCCTAAACTGTGATTTTTGTAATTCGTACAGAATCAGCACGTTTTAGCCCCCTTCTCCTCATCATAGTAGGGTAAGTAGTGCAGTTTCGACGTTATATCGATGTTGGGTTCGACGGACAATGCTTTTCCTAATGTTCTTTTCACTTCGCGAAAGATAGAACAATCATGCTTTAGAATTGTAGTTTATTACTTGTATTCCTCTTGAAAACAAACGTGTAGTGTGCGCCACCTTTTCGAAGTGTAGAAGAACGCCTAGACAAGCCCGAAAAAGAGTCCGCTGCAAAATAGTTCAAAAAACGACAAATGTATGAACGCCGAGAAAGTCCTTTGACTTCAAATTGAAATTACGTTTTGACTTATAAATTACTACACATACTGACAAAATGCATTTTAGATTACTCTGTTGAGAAGATTTACAAAACATGACCTAGGTCCAATACTATGGTTGCACATTTCAGCTTCGAGATAAAAGTTAGTCATGATAAGCATGATTATCATGATTATTAAAACAATATCGTGATAAGTAACAGTCTCCAGGAAATTTTATCTCGTATCTCAAAATTTTCTCAATATAAATATCGTGATATTTATAAGTAGTATCTTCATTTTTTCAACGATAATGCCCACAACTGACATCGAGATAAAACAATCATGAACTAGAAAGTTACAATTTTCAAATTACGTCTTTTGGTGTTTTTTTTTAATATTATCCATCCGGCTTAGAGTTCTTCCAGCATTTACATACAGGAAAATAAAGTTATCCGAATGAGTTTTCTGTTTATACAGTCGGAATTTCTATCTCAATAAATTCATCTTAATGTCAATAGTGGGTATTATTCGTTAAAATTATGATATAACAGATATTATGATCACAATAATTTTACTAGAAAAAACTAAAAATCAAGATAAAAATTTCCTATAAACTTTATTTTATCATGATATTTTTAGGAACATTGTCATAATGCTATCTAGTATCTCGTGGAAGAAATATGCCACCATACAAGACTAATAAGTCACAACGACTTGCGAACCCAAGTTGTATTCTTAACCATTTTGAATAAAAAAAATGTTCGAAAGTATGCCGTGCGAAAGAACCTAGGGCTAAACCATTTTCTCTGGCAGATTTCCAAATATTGAAATATTGTAACTAATCCCGCATTTTTATCCCCCGCCGTCCGGCGAAAGGGATATAGTAATTGTCTCCGTCGGTCATTCCGTCAATAAACTTGTCCGGAGGATATCTCCTGAAGTATAACAGCTATCAACTTGAAACATTCTAGGTGGATGGATCTCATGGAGGAGAAGTGCGGGGCACAAGAACAACACTCTTGCTTGCATAATTTTGTAGTTATTGCCTTTGTTTTTTTTTAATACTTAGATTGTGTCCGGAGCATATCTCTGAAAGTTAAATAGCTATCAACTTGAAACTTTATAGGTGGATAGATCTCATAGAGGAGAAGTGCAGTGCACAATTTCAACAACTCTTGCTTGTCTAATTTTGGAGTAATTTTAAACTCTTACTCTTTGTCAGGGGCATAGAACTCATTATGAGGGAGCTCAGTACAAAAGAAACCCTTAATACGCTAGGCTTCAGTTTACTATCAAGCTTTCATGGCGGGGAAAGGCCATGTCCGTCATGGCTCTTGTGTTATATGTTTCAATCGAACTTAATTTAATGAATACGGTGGTTTACGAATACACAATTTAAAGACAAGCCGTTGGATAAAATTGCCAAAGGGCATCCCATGACAAGCCGATTGATCGGATCGGGTCCGCCCGACATTCCCATACCGTACAACCAGTTCCGTCGACGACAGATGAGTCATCTACGACAGATTCAGTGAATTACGACAAATAGACGGTAGGCCAAATACATTTATTCATATTAATAAACGAACGAAGCTCTAGTATTCCAAATGTGACATTGAACGTGTATGTGTATGTGAACTTATTTAATATTTCTGTTGACCTTCATTTGTAATCAAAACTCATACACCTAATGCAACTGACACTAACGGATTTCATTAAAGTAATGGTAGAAATCTAACCAACTTCTACTTCATCTTCGTTTTCTTCTTCTTATTCTTTGTTTCAAACCATTGTATTGTTTATAGCCCAGAACGCTTCATTATTTCATCCTCTTAGGACGTATATTGCCGATCTAGTTTATATTTGTAAAACATAGTTGATCTGTTCCTTATTATCTTTCATTAACCTTCGGTAATATCTGCTATATCATAAACAGAGTTAAACATTTAAATCAAATCAGTTAAGTATACTGATATCCTTGTATCTGTATCCGTAGAGCAATGGTCTAAACCGTTCCACAATTATTATCACAGAAATGCCAATTTTGATCATGCGCACCGTCGATTACAGTAAATTCATGTTCATTATTTTCAACTTTGATTTTATAGTTATTAGATGTGCGGACATTTTATTTTCTCTATAATTCCTTAATCAAAATATTTCGAAACTATATCAAATCTCTCATTCAAATAACTTTTTCATCGAATTCAGTTGTTGTCACCTATTCAAGCTAGGGTCACGAGGTTTTTTGTCACCACCTAAGTAATTTAGTTTCTTTAAGGCAGCGTCTGACCGAATGATTTATCTTCCTTTGTTCACGACATTTCATACTATTACTATCATAAATATCTTTCTTTTTACATTTCATGGATTGCAGTGTATTCTTTTATCATTTTTGTTATCTTTTAACGTATTTGTCATCATTTTATTATTATTTTTAGCTCCAATGGCCGAGCGAGCTATTGCCATGAAGTTGTGTCCGTCGTGCGTCCGTGCTAACGTCCGTGCGTAAACTTTTTCTTTAAACATTTCTTGTCCAAAACAAATGGGCAGATTTTTATGAAACTTGGTAGAATTGTTCTTTTGGTGACCCTCTTCTTAAAAGAAATTTTATTGACCTTTAAATATGGGCGTGGCATTTTCACTTTGAAATCTTTAAAAATCTTCTCCTCCCAAACCAATGGGCCAATTTCAATAAAGCTTGGTATCGAGTTCCTTTGGTGACCAATTACATAAATTGTTCAAGGAAATTTGATAGGCCCATAAATATGGGCGCGGCTGGGCGGTGCTTATTTTGAGCCCGAAATCTTTGTACGACATATCATCCTGAACCACTTGGCTGATTTCAATGAAAATTTACCAGAATGTTCCTTGGGTGACCCTTTTCTAAAATTGTTCATGTCATTTTGGTTGGCCAATAAATATGGGCGTGGCAAGTCGTAGCTTTTTTTGAGCCCAAAATCTTTGAACGACATCTCCTTCCAAACCAATGGGCCAATTTCAATGAAACTTGGCATGGATGTTCCTTGGGTGACCCTTTACTTTAACTGTTCACGGAATTTTGATTGCCTGATAAATATTGGCGTGGCAGGTTGGGGCTTTTTTATAGCTCGAAATCTTTGAACGACATCTCTTCCCAAACCATTGAGCCAATTTCAATAAAACTTGGCATGGATGTTCCTTGGGTGACCCTCTACTCTAATTGTTCAAGGAATTTTGATCTGCAGTTTAATTTGGGCGTGCCAGGGCGGGGATTATTTTGAGCCCGAAATCTTTGAACGACATCTCCTTCCAAACCATAGGGCCAATTTCAATGAAACTTTAACAGAATGATCCTTGGGTGACTCTTTGCCTGATAAATATGGGTATTGCAGGGCTGGGCTTATTTTAAGCCCTAAATATTTGAAAGACATCTCCTCCAGAACCCTAAGCCAATTTAAATGAAACATTACCTGAATGTTCCTTAGGGGATCTTTTTTAAAAAAAAATCGTCTTGAATTTTTTATTGGCATAAATATGGGCGTGGAAGGGCTGGGCTTATTTTGAGCCTGGTATCCTTGAAAGTCATCTCCCTCCCGAACCTAATGTAATAATAAGATGGATAAAGGGATACAGCTTCATGAGGATTGAGTATTTTGGTGCAATGTTGGCCATACCGAGTTAATTATCACAAAATAGGTGGTAAGAGATCTAATAGAGTTGTTTTTATTCAAAGAAAGCTTTATTTAATGAAAGTCTAAACATGTTAAAGTGTTAAAAAAACATGTTATTTTTTGTAGGCTACCGAGTAAAAGGAAATTACTTCATTCGTAATATGCAACAAGCTAAGATAAACAAAATTAGTTACTTTTGTATTTTGTTTTCGAACTTTGAAACTATGGCTTCCTTTTTAGCTCACCTGAGCACGAAGAGCTCAAAGTGAGCTATTGTGATCGTACAATGTCCGTCGTCAGTCGTCCGTCGTCATCAATTTCTTTAAACATCTTCTCCTCCTTAACCATTGGGCCAATCTTGATGAAACTTGGCAGCGATGTTCCTTGTGTCAAGCTCTACCAAAAATGTTAAAATAAATGAAAACCATCCTTAACTTTACATCACCCTTAACTAAGGGTGAAAATATGAAAATCCTAAAAAATCTTCTCCTCTACTTCTTTTCTTCTCTGAAACAAGAAGCCAGACATTTTTTATATTTGGTATGTAGCATTATCTAGTAGACCTCTACCATGTTTGTAAGTATAAAGACCCTGTGGCCATATTTGGGCTTCAACCGGGCGCAAACCTTTTTACATAGAATCAAAGAGCGAAAATCTTAAAAAATCTTCTATGGAACAAGATGTCTGACAGCTTTCATATTTGGTATGTAGCATCACCTAGTGGGCCTCTACTAAGTTTGAACATATCAAGACCCTGGGGCCATATTTGGGCTTTGCCTGAGCGCATCCCTTTATCTCTTCTGATCACGATGGGTAAAAAAATGAAAATCTTAAAAAATCTTCTCCTCTGAAACCAGAGGGCAGACATCCTTCATATTTAGTATGTAGTATCATCTAGTGGACACCTACCAAGTTTGTACATATCAAGACTATGAGATCACTATTTGGCTCCACCCGGGTGCAACCCTTTTTACATAGAATCAAAGAGCGAAAATCTTTTAAAATCTTCTTTACCGAAACCAGAGGGCACACAGCTTTCATATTTGGTAGGTAGCATCATCTAGTGTGCCCCTACCAAATGTGTTCATATCAAGACCCTGGGGTCATATTTGGGCTCCACCAGTGCACATCCCTTTTAGCTTATCTGAGAACGATTGGTGAAATAGGAAAAACCTTCAAAAATCTTCTTCTCTGAAACAAGATAGCAGACAGCTTTCATATTTAGTATGTAGCATCATCTAGTGGACGTCTACCAAGCTTGTTCATATCAAGACCCTGGGGTCACATTTGGCTTCCACCTGGGTGCATCCCTTTTTACATAGAATCAAAGAGCGAAAGGCATATCCGTCTTACTCTTGGCTGAAAATATTCCATGGTATTGATCTAATGTAGAAATTATCTCCTTTTAGACATCTGTCTATTTATTTAATGTATTGTCCCAGGGATCAAAGGGACTCAGGTGAGCGATCTAGTACCATCATGGTCCTCTTGTTTTATCAAGAAGGTCTAAATGGTCTTGAAGATAACATCGTATAAAATAAATAATTTAAAGAATGAAGAACATAAAAAAATGAGGAGGGTTCTTTCTCCGGGCCTCTGTAAATTGGACATATTTTGTTACTTGAATGTTATTTTCGAGTATTGTTATAGGGATGAGTGTCTTTTTTACAGCATTTATTGGGGCATAAAGTGCAATTGCCTTAGCACAAGGCAAATAACGCCCTTAGGGCGTTATGATTAAGCCATGTGCTATGGCAATTGCACTTTATACCCCAATAAACGCAATGAAAAAGACACTCGTCCGTTATAATTGCAATAATCTAGATCGAAGAAACTATTATAATACTCAGCCAAACATTAAAGCTTCAAGTCTACTTTCTGCGCGTATAAATTACACAATCTATTTTTAGATCGTGTATTGTTTATCTCGCTATCGAAGTGAAATGTCATATAGTAAAACAAATGATACACAAATAAAAGACAACATCAAAATTCGCAGAGGTACTTGTGACAAAAGAGCTTGTTTCTGCCAAGTAAGTCTGTATTTTTAAACGAAAATGGCGTGGTCGGTCTTAGTTGAGAGGGTTGCTTGAAGGTCTTCGTCGACTCGCTGTTTTCTAAGTTTAGGTCGGCTCAGTATCAGAACTGCATGCTTGTAATCGTAAATTCTTTCGAAAATATATTAATAATTATAATAGATTGAATAGCAATGCTGCATTGATGGTCAATGGTTAATTCGAGTTCTAACAACACGGGACTTGCAGATCGAATTTTGGGAGTTTCCCGAAAGACCTATTGCATTTTATACAGAAATAATTTGGATTGCAAATATTTATCTGAATAAGGTAATAAGTTCGGATTACAAATGAAGGCCAACGGAAATATTAGATAAGTTCACATACACATACACGTTCAATGTCACATTTGGAATACTAGAGCTTCGTTCGTTTATTAATATGAATAAATTTATTTTGCCTACCGTCTATTTGTCGCAATTCACTGAATCTGTCGTAGATGACTCTCATCTGTCGTCGACGGAACTGGTTGTACGGTATGGGAATGTCGGGCGGACCCGACCCGATCAATCGGCTTGTCATTGGATGCCCTTTGGCATGTTTATCCAAAGACTTGTCTTTAAATTGGGTATTTGTAAACCACCGTATTCATTAAATTAAGTTTTCACTTACGTCCTAGAAGGCGGTTGTCCATGGGCTAATCGGGTAAATTTGGTGTTTGATCGACAATTTACTATCCGTTATTTGTTCATGCTTGGTTGAATTAATAATCGGAAGTATTGATTGCTTGATCTATCGTATTTCCACAGAAAATATCGTCAATGTATCTTCGGCAATTCTCCTGAGATGGAATTCCCCAGGTTAGGTGTCCCCTTTAAGGACTCAAGATCGGGTGGCAGAGCATTGTAGCAACCATTTATGTAATAAAAACGAGAAATGTAATAACTATTACAAAACTCGTTGAGTTTGCAAATTTTGTATTACATTTCAGCTAGCAACCAGAAATGTAAAAAAAATCGAGAAATGTAATAAAGGTGTTTTTGAATATTTTTCTTTTTCAAAAAGTGTCTTCTACTGAATCGAAGTGCAAAAATGTCAAAGTTTGGTATTCATTTCTCGAGTTTGTTACATTTCTCGTTGACTGATAGCAATGAGTTTTATGACAAAACGAACAAATTAATACATTTAATGTTGAATATTAATTCATTCATTCTTTATTCTGATTCTACATATCATCTACATAGATGATACTTTTCTTTACATGGGGGTCATCAAAATCATGTGGCTGTGGTAAAAATTTGAAGACATAAAAACGACTTGACTGATCGTCCTAATGATAAAAATTGTAGCAAAATTAGTAAATTGCCGTTAGAACAAAAAACTACTATCATTTCTCGATTTTATTACATTTCTCGTCAGTAGGTCGCAACCAGTTTTGCAATTAAACCGAGAAATGTAATAAACTTTATTATGTACATTTCCGCCGAAAAAACTAGCTTAAACTCAAACTAAAAGCTTAGTGTATTTTGGTTTACGCCGTTATAAACTGCTATGGTCATATCGCGGAGGCCAGAGGACCTAACCATGGGTTGATGTTGTTTCTCCAGTACTACCACAACACCCTAACCGATCCTTCAGATGCTCGCCCACATAGGTTCACGATATCAAACCATTAATGGGGTGATATTCTTTATCAGAAATGAAACAAAAGACTTGCGAAAAAGTGCAGTTCTGATCGAATACTTAAGTTCAATATAGACAAATTTACGAAGCGTGGAACGACTTCAATAAACGTCATAGTGACATTTTCTTTCTAATTTTAGTATCAGACAAAAGGTGAATTTTTTAATAAACAATAAATGTCATAGTTTGGTAGTTTTGTTACATTTCTTGATTTTATTACATTTCTCGTTAATGGATATTAACCAGTTTTGTAACAAAATTGAGAAGTGTACTAAAATTCATATGTATGTTTTAACATATAGAAAAGTGCCTTATGCAAAAATATAATGCTCAATTTCAGTATTTTCACATTCAGTAAGATACAAGATAGACATTGGACGCTAAAATTCTAATATAGCCAAAATCTGGTAAAATTTCAAAGTGTTTATAACATACACTTAACGTCATAGTGTCGGTTATTGCAGTATCTAAATATTTTTAGTAGCAGAATATCAAACAGAGGTTGAAATTAATATAGTTAGGAAAAATTTCATAGTTTGGTAATTTTGTTACATTTCTCGATTTTATTGCTTTTCTCGTTAATCAGTTTTGTGAAAAATTGAGAAATGTAATAAACTCCCATATGTATGTTTTAACATATAGAAAAGTATCTTAAACAAAAACTTAATGCTCAAATCTAGTTTTTATTTTACCAAAATGAAAGGTAGACATTGGACGCTTACAATTTTAATATAGCCAAAATCTGGTCGGATTTCAATGTCTTTAAAACATATACTAAACGTCATAGTGGCCATTATTGCAGTATCTGGATATTTTTAGTATCAGAATATCAAACAAAAGTTGAATTTCATATAGTTAGGTGAAATGTCATAGATTGTTAATTTTGTTACTTTTCTCGATTTTATTACATTTCTCGTTAATGGGTAGTAACCAGTTTTGTACCCAAATTGAGAAATGTAATAAACTTTCATATGTATGTTTAACATAAAGAAAAGTATCTTTTACCCAAACTTAATGCTCAAATTCAGAATTTTCACATTAAACAATATAAAAGATATAAATTGGACGCTTACAATTTTCATATAGCCGAATCTGGTCGGATTTCAATGTCTTTCAAAAAACATATACTCAACGCCAAAGTGTCAATTATTTCAGTATCTGTTTATTTTTGTATCAGAATATAAGACAATGGTTGAATTTCATACAATTAGGTAAAATTTCATAGATTGTTAATTTTGTTACATTTCTCGATTTTATTACATTTCTGGTTGCTAGCTGAAATGTAATACGAAATTTGCCATCTCAACGAGTTTTGTAATAATTATTACATTTCTCGTTTTTATAACATAAATGGTTGCGACAGAGCATCGCCGATAAATTGGAATATCTAATATGGCAATACCCAAGAAAGCTAAGCGTACGGGGTCAGACTCAGAAGATGGACCAAAATCTTCACAAACATTTTCAAAGTGCACCGTGGTTCAAAGACCTTTTTAAGTATCGACCAAGAAAACCAAATAACTGAATTATCTCCTTTTACTTTGAGATAAAAAAAAAACGTAGACTTTCGTTACAGAAATTAGATTTTGGTAGATTTCAAAAGAACAACGCTGTTAAGTTACAATATTTTTCTATCAGGTAAATTTGGATACAATCCAACGGGTTGGTCACCTATAGCAACCATTCTTTAACATGTTGTCATTTGACACCGGCGCACGGTAGCAACGTCAATGTTACGCTAATGTATTGACAAGTTTCGTTGAAAGTCATCACTTTTCAAATAACTCAACCAAAAATCCACACAATTTCTGTTTCGCTTCATCTAATGGATGAGTACTATTTTCAAATCAATCTGACCCAAATGATGAACTATATAATATGTAATGCGTGTTTGAATTTAAAATATAATTAAAGAATATATCTGCTTACATCTGAGGACATTTAAGCATATTGTGTGCAATTTCAACGTCTCGGTAAGGTTTTCCATGGCCTTTCAGAACTTTATTGTTACCGGTTTTCTATACCTGCGCCGGTGCTGTTGTTTCGAAGTTTAAAATTGACATGCGCCCTTACTGACTTTGAATTGTAAAATATCGAATGGATTGCGCTGAAATTTTAAACAATACGTAAATAATCGAAGTTTTGGATTGTTTGTTACAATTTTTGGGGACAATTAATGGTAGGAACACTAGCAAGTAGCGTTAGGAGATTGTATGCAATGATTGCGCCTACTAAGGAATATTAAACTTTGGACTTCATCACAGGCATAGCAAACTCTTTGTAAACTAGTATTATGTCTACATTAAATGGCTTGAGGCGTGTTCAAAATTTAATGCATTTCCGTTGTAGTAAAAGTTCGCGTATTTTTTTTATCTACCCTCGTAAAACAATTACATTGTGGTCTATTTATCCTCCTCCTAGTTCCCCTGTAGTTGGCAGAAAACTTGACAATCTCGTTGACCAGTTACCACTACATGTTTATACCTATTTAAGAAGTCAATTCTCACCATAAATTATGGGGATGCTCCTATACAGACGGCAAAGGTCGTACTATTGAGGATTTTGTAACTAGGCATGATCTTGTTTTAGTGAATGAGGATATCTAAAACATATCTTCATCCTGCAACTGGAAATCATTCATTGTTAAATTTGACTATTTGCAATCCAATTGTTTTTTCCCTGATTTTTCATGGAAAGTTCTTTCCGGTCTTGATAGTAGTGAACATTTCCCTATTAAGGTCTCTGAGTTAGGACCATCTGTTCAGGAGCGCCCAAGGCGTTGGAAACTCTGTAAGGCAAATTGGGAACTTCAAACCACCTATGAACAGTCAATAAATCTAGAAGCCTTAAGACTGACCCGTTTAGAAGAAAACTATTTCACCATTACTGCCTGATCCAATAAAAAAACCAAACACAACAAAGGCTAAATGAAGATTGCAAAAATGCTTATCCTTAGAGAAAACGTGACGTTTCTTCCAATAAATTGTGAATGTAAAAGCCAGGTACGTTTGCCCAGAAGTCATCGTCCTCAAATGACTCACCTGCCTTTCGAACTTTAAAAGGTTATTATGAAAAGTAAAAACCTAATTGAAGTTCTTGAAAGCGGGCACATTTTTATAGAGACCTTGGGATTAAAGAACTAAAAAAGGCTTTAAAGAAGTGCCGTGACACTTCTGTAGGAAATGGTAATATCCATTATCTATTCCTCAAACGTTGTTGTCTCGATCATTACATTGATTACTTGAAATTTATAACCAGGTAAAGAAAACGGAATGTATTCCAGCATCTTGGCAGGAAGCTATCTTTATTCCAATACCTAAACCAGGTAAAGATTCTACCTATCATTCAAATTATCGCACTGTTGTCTGAACTAGTTGTATTTGCAAAACCATGAACTGAATGTTGAATGATTGTCTTGTCTTTAAAATATTATCTTCCTTGTTTTTTGAAAAGAAGCAATCTATCACGTCAGTCCAAAGTGGTTTTCGTAAACAGAGAAGCACACTTGGTCATCTTTTTCTTTTCCAGTCTTTAATTCGAGAAGCTTTAAAAGAGAAAGATAACACGTTGTTTCTGTCTTTCTCGACCTTGAAGGTGCTTATGATACCACATGGAAGTATGCAATTATGAACGACCTCAATGATTTTGGTATCCATTCGAGGTCGCCTTGCCTGTTTCGTCTCTGCTTTTTGGATGAACGTCAGTTTAGAGTCCGAGATGGAGATACATTGTCTGATGCCGATGAACAATAAATGGGTGTACCCCAGGGGAGTAGTTTGTCTGTGAACCTACTGCATCAGATACAGATCATACCACATGTATACAAATGAATAACAGTCTCGGCAAGTATAAAATTATTTTTCGAAATGGTCCATTTAAACACTTTCAAATTTTCAAAGACAAAAACAATGTATGTATTTTGTTAATCAAGAAAAATAACCCTGATTAAGAATTAAAGTCGGACGTATTGCCGATTGAAGTTGTTAAATTATTTGAGTTCCTAGGACATCTTTCGTTAATAAACTGTCATTTTATGATACAACTTGGCAATTTTAAGAATAAGTTCCAAATGGCACTAAATTTTTTAAATGTCGTATCCAGTAAAGACCGGGGAGCTGATAAAAAGTGTTATTGCGCTTTTACAGGGCAATTGTCAGATCAAAATTACATTATGTCTGTGTATGCCCGTCATATCTTCGTAAACTAAATACTATTCATAATCACTATTTACTCTAGCTTAAGGTGCCTTTAGAACAACACAAGTCTTTATACTGAAGCTAACAAACCCTTATTGAATCTGAGAAGACAAAAAACATTTCATTGCGATACAACTAGAAACAAAAGCCAAATCCTGAAAACCCTACATATAAGACTGTGTATGAACTTAACACATACTATAATCGAAGCGCTGAAAGCACCGGAGGTGGACGTTTCTGGTGACATTGTGGTGAAAATAAAACGAGACGAAAAGAAATTATCCATGTAAATATGTGATAAATGTAAAATGTTTCGACCAAAGATCGGCAAGTTTCAATGTTAGTGTAAACTTTATAGGAATTATAATGGGTTTTTTTACTTCTTTTTGTTAAGCCTATGTTAACGGTTCAAAATACGACTGGAATATGACATTAACATATTAGGTTTATTTTTTTATGAAATATGCGCGCGGGTCGGGTCGTCACAAAAAAAAGAGAACCCGAAAAAGAAATTGAAAAAAATTAGATCGGTTCCAGTACCGGTCAACCAGAGGTCGCATTTTCAAAAATATTTTACGCAATACCTAGATCGTTCCTTTTTGAATGGCGGGTCACATAATTATCAGGGGCATCCAACCCTCTGTAAGCCGCATGAGCTGTTTAGTTCACATCTAATATAAAATTGACACTAAATTTAAAAGTAACTCAGAGTGAGATAATGAGAATTCGTGATGGATAAGTAACTTTAATGTACATATTCACAAATAGAACCAAACAACTATATCGTTAAGGAACAAATGAAATCTGGCAAATACAGCTGCGGCTTCAAGGTTAATGATATTATTGAAATTCTATGACTCAAAACGTAGGACTACAATTCTTTATCCAAATGTAGTGTATTCGATAAAATATGAATTGCAATGCACTGTTTTGCTTGCGTTGATTCTTCTCATATTTTTTTTTCACGAAGCTTGGTAATAAGTCATCAGTTGGAAAACGAATATTGCTGGTATGTCTGTCAAAATTTGGGAGAGAAAAAATTTTTATGAAAGACAAAGAAAAAATAGGGTTAAAAGGCATAGCGCCCGTGTTCAAAATATTTTAAAATTGGGTTGTTCGGTTGTTTAGAAACCCGCTTTCCGCGGGACCGCTATACGAAGGTCTTATGCTATGGAAAATACATCAAAATTTTATATGTAGACAATGTATGGCTCTTTATTGTTTGAAGTTGTCCGGAGAATCAATGTCGTAACCCCGTGCATCACGGATGGTATCTGACGTCATTTGGTCTCCGGGCCCGGTAAATTACAAAACCTCCCGAGAAAGGCACTGAGTATTTCCCCTTGGGGTGTTTCATCTCGGAAGGTATTGCTCTTTAATATCCACGGCAGGAGACTTCTTTGCGAATGCGATCGTTTTCCGTAAAGTGTAAATAACAAAAAGATGCGAACGTAGACCGCGCGTCATGCGAATTTATATCCCTCAACGGCATTTTGGTCGGCTGAAGTATGCCTTAACTCAGTAGAATTTTAGTTGCCTTAATATACGATAAGACGACGTAAAGATATATAAGTAAACAAAAAAAGACATATTGTCTACCCGGAATATAAGCGGAGAAGCCCTCAACGTAGACCTGATGACTTTTATTTTAGCTTTCCATCAGTTATTTTTAAGAAAACACCGCGGACTGAGTTAATAATCGATTTTAGATGTTTGTGATTAAAAAATGTCCTAACTCCCTGTAAAGCTTAATCTGAGTTACGACAATCTAGCCACAACCCGTAAAAACGCAAAATTTCTGAAAATTGTACACGATTGATCACCGAAGAGAGATTCGCCTAGAAAACATTAAACTTGTGCCTCCGTTGAGCTTTTCTCCCCCCAAAAAACTTTGAAAGAGCCAATGTCGCCCTTCCGCGTAAACACAGGTTATACGGTAATTCGACTTAGGCGGAGAAGGCTACTAGCTATATATAGAATACATGTACATTGCCGATAGCAGACGACGAGGTTTAATCAATTCTAGAAGGATATTAAAATGTCAAATTTGTTATTGGAAGACCCCTCAACTGAAAGCAAATTACTTATATTTAAGGTTCTTTCGTGGTAAAAGATTTAAAACTAAAGAGAGAATCAAAAGTTGATTTTGTGTTCGTGATCAGAGTGTCCTAACTCTCTATAGTAATACAAGCGAATTACGACCTTCTTATCACAAGCCATCAAACATCAAAATTCCTGTAAATGTTCGGGATTGTTCACCGAGCTGATCTAGACACAAAAAGTTCCGCATTAGTGAGAGATGTTCCTAAAATCCGAGTATGTGAATGCGGGCTACCAGTTAAGCCACATAGTTTTTACCCCCCTTACAACACGGGAAAACCCAATAGGCGAATCACCGCCTTGTCTATAAATAGCATTCTTGCGCGAAACAAAAAATCGCGCGGTCTAGGATTGGCAGATGATTTCGCATTTAATAGATGTCTTTGATTAATATTCTAATTGTAGAGAATTCTTGAATAATGCCATTTTCAAAATACACAGTTGTCGAGCGGAGGTAAGTCTTGTAAAAAAAGAAAATTGAACCAATGCCGGTACTACTTTTTTGAAAAGCTATTAACAACTGAGAGGATTGTTCTTACGTCGTAACTAACACTGGGTGACGAAGAAAAGTCCCCCCAAAAAGTGCAATATCCCGATTTAGTTTACGTTGTGAATCAGATATCGGTTCTCCTGCTTTTGATGTAGAGGACGTGGCAGAACATATTGATCCAGATGTTCCCAAGTTTATTTACGAGCTTTCTTCAAGCAAAACGGATACAACTAATCCAAATGTTTTTGAAACAAGATTTAGAAATTAAAGAGAATCACTCATCATACGAAAAGATATACACAGATGGTTCAAAGGACGATGAAGAAGCTGCGTCAGTCACTATTTTAGATGGCGAAAAATACCAATTTCGTCTGCAGAAAACTCTTCTTTTTTCAGCTGAGCTTAAGGCGGTTGATCTCGCAGTCGATCATAAAATCTCAGAATATTTTCCTCGCTATTTTTTTAACATAAGTATTTAAAATATTACAAAACAGCCATCATTATTGTATTTTGTCCATATTGTACCTCATTGTACTTGGATGAAAATAAAAGATATGTTCTGTTCCTTTAACCAGTCTTGTGACATCTGTGGTTTATGCAATCGGGGTTAAAATAACTTTTCAACATGAGACAGTCAGTCTCAAGACGGGTTTTAAGAATTATTCGACGCGTTTTTAAATGTACAACCTTTTTTGTACCTTTTGCTTGAATAGAGATGAACACCGCTATTAACATTTTTCTGTAAAATCGCGGTGGCTGACACACGGGCAATCTTTACATAATCAGAATTTTGCTATACATGTTAATATGAAATAACCTAAGACGAAATTTGGATTGTGAATCAATCGCCTGTGGACTTGAGCACCTAAACATGGAATCTGGTATTTCTCGCACCAGAACTATAATTAGCATACATCCTAACATAACTGATATCTTCTACCCTCATAGGTTTACGATTATCCCCCGATTGGTAGGAGCAAAAGAATTTAAACTACGATTTGGTTTAAACATATTTTATTTGCACAGTATACAATTGTACATAATAAATTGACAAATCTCAACATAAACATGCAAAAAGGATTAGAACGAAAGCGGGGCTTATAAGGTTCTTTTCCTTGTTGATGGTGATAGAAATACCAGGAACCCATTGTTAGCTGCTCCAGTCGCCGCGATATAACTGAAATAATGTTGAAAGCGGCGTAAAACCCCATTCAATCAATCAATCCTTGTTGATGGCTTAATATGTGTACACATTTATAGATGTTTTTAGAAAAAAGGGTATTTTGCTTTCAATTATTATTTTAACGTATAGAGAATAGTTAATCAGGGTTAAATAAGATAGTATGTGTAATGAAATTAAGTGGGGAATAGGGGTATATTGTGTTATTCTTATGTCTTTCTGATTCATGTATAAACGATATTAGGAACAACTTCACAAAACAACTCAGCCTGTTCACTTGATAATACGTTTAAGTATTGTTTTGTTTTGTTTTTAGGCGTAGTATGAATTTTAAATAAATCGTTTACTATCACTGATGTAGCATTGAACTTCATTGAAAATAAATGAGTTTTCGTCAATTGCCAGCGTTTCTTTTCCATAAAGAAGCATATCAATGTCGATGTTGCCGAAAACTAATAATTTGCCAAAAAGTCGTTCTCTTATATTAATGTACTTATAACATTCAAAAAAGAAGTGTTCGCTTGTCTCTGTACGACCACAAGAACAAAGGGGGAGTCAACAATGTTTTTTTGCAAATAAATGGTGATTCAAAGAGCTGCATTTATTTCTTATCCTTGTATGTATGACTTGAAGCTTCCTTTGTCCTAAAAAGTACAACTTATTTGGTACGGGTTTGTCACGATTAAGATAGTTCTTAAAGTATGATAATGAATCTTGCTCCCGTATTTCAATAGGCAAATTATTCCAATCTTTAATAACTGTCGGGAGAAATGACCTTTTATAAAGTTCTGTCTTGCAAATTGGCACTCTATGGTTTCGAGATCCGCGTAGACTATATGAGGATGTGCTTCCTATTGAGTTGGGCACTAAAGAACTCAAAATATCTGGCGTTATTCCTTTTACCATTTTGAAGTATAATATTAGTTTATGTTTTCGCCTACGTTCTTCTAGTGATTCCCATCCTGACTCTTTATCGAGATCAGCGAGCGAAACAAGCTTTGTACAGCCGGTCACTATCCTTGCAGTTTCCGCTTGGATTTAATCGAGTTCGTCTTTTAAATTTTTTGAGCAGTTGTCCCAAATTACATCTGCATATTCTATTATAGGGCGAATAAACGAAAAGTAAATGGTTTGAAGGGATTGTCGATCAAGACGATTTTTAAGACTTCGAAAAATGTTAATCCTTTTCCACGCTTTGTCAGCTGAGTGTTTTAAGTGACAATTCCATGATCCATCAACTGATATAGATATACCTTAGTGTTTGTGGTTTTCCACCATTGGAATTTTTGTATTTGACATATATAAATCTGGATGCTGAGGTCTATTTACTTTGCGGGTGATCAATAGAGATTCAGATTTTGCTGGATTAAATTTAACGATCCATTTCTGTGCCCAAGAATCGATTTTGTTTATATCTGTTTGTAATTTCATTCCGCATGAATAAGGATCGTCTATTTCTAATGAAAGACTCGTGTCATCAGCAAAAAGGTTAATATTAGATTCCAATTCATCGACAATGTCGTTTATATAAACTAAAAATAATAATGGACCTAATATTGACCCTTGGGGAACACCTGCTTTTAAAACTCTAAGTTCAGAATAGCTACCATTAAGGACAACCCTTTGATATCTATTAGATAAGTAATCAATGAACCAGTCTAACAGTCGTCCTCTAATGCCTGCGCTATTTAGTTTGTAAATAAGACCCCGGTGCCAAACCTTATCGAATGCTTTACTTACACCAAAAAATATCATTCGGAACTCATGGCCACTATCTAGCGCTTTACAGATTTTATGATATAATGAAAGAGTTTGATTAACAGTCGAGTCACATGGCAGAAATCCTGATTGAAAAGGTGTGAAAAAATGCACCTCTGATAGATAAGAAAAGACACGCTTGTAAACTATTTTTACAAATGCCTTTTCCATTGTATTAAGAAGAGAAACTGGTCTGTAATTTGAGGGCATCGCTGGATCGCCACTCTTAAAAATAGGGCTAACATTTGAAACTTTCCATGAGGAAGGCAAAATACTTTGGTTCAGGGATGAATTAAAAATATCACACAATGGTTTTGATATAGGAATCGCGCATTCGCGTAGGATCCTATTATGTATTCCGTCAGGGCCAGAAGCTTTCCCAGTGTCTAAATCTTTCAGAACGTTGTATACTTCGTCTTGAGTTATGATGATATAGTCTAGTGTAAATTGCTGAGTAGGGGTGTTGTTAAATGGCAAATCTTTCTGAAAGTCATCCACGTCAGATTGGCTTGCAAAAAAAGTATTAAGTACATTTGCTTTTTCCGTTTCGTCAAAGGTTAAAATGTTGCTAAATTCATCAATTAAAAGCGGTATTTCCGAACTTTGTATTTGAGAAGGATTGAGGAACTGCTTAATTGTTTTCCACCAATCACGAGATGTTAGCAATCCTGAATTAAGTTTAGATGCTAAGTTTGCCATGTGTTCCTCTTTTCTTTGACGTATAAGGGAAATAATTTCGTTTCGAAGTATTCTAAATCTACTCCATTGTAATTCATTATTAGATTTCCTAGCCTTTTTGTACAATCTTTTCCTCTGTCTTATTTTATGTTTTACTTCGTTTGTCAGCCACGCAGGTTCATAAGGCTTAACATTAATAACTTTATTTGGTATAAACCGTTTTGCTGTTTGAATGATTTTATTTGTAAAATTGAAAACATATGCATCAATATTGTCGTCTATCAAAGTAGTCCAATCAAAATTCGCAAGTTCAGATCGAAGATCATCATAGTTACCCTCTTCCTACTTCCATATTGTTCTTTTAAAAGCTTTGATTTTAGGCTTAATAAGATTGAACACTCCATACACAGGACAGTGATATCGAACTTGGCTTTCCAGACAAGGTTCACCCACTCCTGATATTAGAACTGATTTTTTATTGGATACAATGAGAAGGTCAGTCAATGACGAAGAGTGTTCTGTAAAGTGAGTTGGTTCGTCAATACATTGGTAAAGATTAAACTGCGTACAAAGGGAGTCAATTTTGTTAAAATGATACGTATTTAACTGATTCCAATTAAAATCACCCGTTATTATAATATCCTGTATATTGGTATCGATAGCGAGACTTATGGAGTTTTCGATCAAAGAATTATAACCAGATTGCGAATTAGGTGGTCTGTAAAATACACCATATAGTATATTCTTATGATTTTGGAGCCTGATATGCACCCAAACACATTCTAATGCATCAAGTTCCAAATCTAAACGCCTTACATACGATATAGTTTTCTTAATGTAAATTATTACACCCCCATAAGATTCGTTCTCTCGATCCTTTCGCTCTGGGGCATTATAGGTTGGAATAAGAATACTATCTGACGAAACGTCTTTGTTAAGCCATGTTTCAGAAAATGAAAGTATATCAAAGCTAGAGAATTCCGAACTCAAGATATCAATTTTGTTTTTAATACTTTGTACATTGTAGTGTATTGTAGAAAGATGGTTTGGATATTTTAGAAAACCGTAGAGATCATGTGACGTGGAATCATTTAAATTACCGGAAGAGAAAGGACCTGGATTTGGATGCACATCCCCAGATAGACACAATAGCAACGCGATCCATACCGTAGGAATAATTACTGTTAAATAAAATAACTAACGCGGGACACTAAGGACAATAGTTTGTTTTCTATAAATACGATACAGTTTTGTGAAGTAATCTGCTTTGTTTTGGCTATGAACCATGTTAAAACTAATGTAGAAAAATCTCAAAGCTCCGGGTTGCAGTTGAAACGAAGTGAAAAATATTGTAGTTATCAGGAGTCTGAACCCGAAGTGCAGTCTGAATGTTGGAAATGGCTTCATATGAGATTGAGTGTTTACTCTGGCCATCTTGTGATCATACGATTCACGTCACGGAAAAAGCGCGCATCTCCAAGCATGCAGACTACACGACCCGAATCAAAACTCATTGAAATACATGACCCATATCTCAAGATGCAGAAAGACACCGAACAACGCCCCCTTTTGTCAACAAGATGTTCAAAGATTTCTTATATTTGGGAAATAAAACTTATTTGAAAACAGCAAAATAAAATGAAAAATGGTAACAAAAAAAACAAATTTTAGTTGATCATAAAGTACAGTAAAGGTATATACAAAAAGTAATGATGATTTACGGTCATAATCATTTTTGTTATTTGTGAATGTTTTATATTTAATGGATTTTTTTTCATAATGCAGGACACACTCAGATAACTAAAAAATGATCTAGCAGTAAATTAATAGTTAAAAAGTATCAGTTGAAGTTCATTTGCCAATCATCGAAGATAGGAAATAAGGGGTCGCACCCGTATGGCTGTCAGTCGAAACGAAATGCGGACTGGCCATTTAGGTGTTACACCTTGATTCGTCGACTAATTTGCTATGTTCAGAAATCAGACGAATTCTATTTAGTGAAAACTTGTAATAATGTTATAAGTGTTTAAGCTATCCAAAAGTCTAGCTATGGTGACAATTTTACATTACATTGCGTACTTTGTTAATTAAAGTTTAAATTTTCAAATGATTTATCTGTTAGAACTGACATTAACCCATTCGTACACAATCCCAGTTTAGCGCCCCTGAATAAAAACAGCTGTGAAACATGGTGGACAATGAAGAAGTCACTTGATACAAGTTTTTTGTTCATTGCGCAAATTGTTTCTTTCTCATAACATGGATTCTCGAATTTGCATGAGCCGAAAATTATCTTCTGCAAGTTGTTTGAAGTTTAATCACTCTAAAATTTGCTTTCGTCGGGTAATGGGTTAAATGTTTAATGTTGAAAATATCAAATATAACAGGCAAATATAGAAATATGTTGGCACAAGATCTATCCAATTATTTAGTTTTTACTTAAACTGAACATGCATAATATGTGTCATTCAGCGAGTAAGTAACATTTAACAGTGGCACAAGCTATGGCTTGTGTTCACGAAGAAATGAAAATAATTCTAAGAAAAAATGCTTGATTGAAAAGATGTAAAAATCGGGCCGCTACCGGTAAAGGCTTGACCTTCGATTTTTCTAAAAATAATTGAATCAAATTTCAAATTGTGATTGTTTGTTTTCTTTGTTTGAATCGGGTTTTGCGTCGCTTTCAACAATCTTTCAGTTATATCGCGACGGCTGGAGCACCCAACAATCGATTCCTGGTATTTCTTGCGCCAGTACCATCATCATATACTATTCTAGCCTCCAGCTGATATCCCCAAAGGTCACCGATGATCGACCCATTCGTGGGAGACAAAAAGTCGGATGAGTGCCACCCACAGGGATCGCACCTAGGACTCTAGTTAATTTTTGAACTAGTACACAGATTTCTTATCAAGGGTAAATACAACATAAATTACAGTTAAAGTGCAATCGGCTATTCTACATGATATACTACTCGAATTCTAAATTCTAAAAAGAATGGACAGACAGTTTTGACTGTGGGTATAGTAAATGATGTTGGTGAGGCAGAGCAGGGCGCAGCCTATGTACCAGATCATTAAATCTAAGTTTAAATAAAGCAGCTTTATTTGGGCATTCCAATCACTTTAATAGATAATCCGTGTACATTGAAACTTTAATAGTTGGAGTGTTGCCTAAACTCGGTAACCACAGCTTGAAGAAGTTGACGTTACAGGGTTTTGGCTTTCCATCGCCGAAATGTGTTCGCAAGTCGTTCCAAAAAATTTAAATTTTCATAGGTAAATATCGATTTTCTTCAAATCTTGTCGAAATGCATTTTATCTAAAAGTAATTTTGTTAAGATACGAAACAGCTAAGCCTGTAAAAAATACACAGAATAAACGCAACATTTTCGCTTGAATGAAGACTGTCAATAAACACATCGTGGGTCGGCCATAATTTGCACGGGTTTGATTAAAAATAGTAAAGGTTTTTTGGTAAGTTCCAAAAATAGCAATCAATTCTATTTTTAAACTCCAATACTAAATCAGTTAAATGTATTTGCACGTGATGGTATAAATATAGCAATCGGTTTTCCCTTGAGTTGGAAATAGCTCCTTTAGTTCTATTTATAGACAAGTAACGGGTTTTTCATCATAACGTCGGTTATCTGATAAAATCCCTGATAAAATCCCGTAACCACAACTAGTTTAAAATTGTAGTTACGAAACTCTGGAAGAAATTTGACGATTTAGAAATAGCTCTCGCAGTTCTATTTATAGACAGGTTGCAGGTTTTTAATCTCGGGCTTCCGCCAAAATCCCGCAACCCCTGCTCGTTTGAAAATGTGGTTACGGGTTTTGGAGAAAAATCGATGATCGCTATCATTTCCTCAAGATTTTTGATTTTGACAGAACAATACGATAAAATGTAATAATTAGTTCATGTTTAAAAAATATATATATATAATATTACAGTGGTGAGAAGACTTTTATGGAAAGGGAAAAAATGGTTTACCACAATAATATGCGTTTGTACCGATAATATGGTACAGTTTTGTATGAAGGAAAAAAATGCTCTCCATACAGGTAAAATTGTAATTTCAAATCAAAACGCACCAATTACTATGCTCTTATTGCATTATATTTCAATAAATCTTTAGACAAAACATTGTATGAACAGTAAGAATTGCCTTTCATATGTTTACGCTGATAATTTTCAAATAAGAACTATTCGTCTTAATTTGATATTGAACATATTATACAGTTCTCAATGGGAGCTTTGCATGTAATATTCTGAATAATATGCGTTTGTATCGAAAGTATGGTACCACTTTTAACAAGTGCTCTCCACATAGCTATAATTGTAATACCGTAAAACTTGAGTTAAGCTACCACTTAGAGGACCAATATAAAGCGGTCGCTAATGGAAATGGTCGCTTAATACAATAATTAATGATGAAAAAGACGTGTAATTTGAATGCTTATAAATATTGTCACATTATTTTGACTGAATCCTAGGGTGTTCGAGCCCATCAGAAACGTCTCACCGAGACGATTCTAATGGGTTTCAACGCCATAAGATTCAGTGATAAACATTTTATATTGAAAAATGTCCAATTGTTACGGCGAAGGGACTTTTTACGATGGTCGCTTAATAAAGTGGTCGCTTAATAGCCGTGGTCGCTCGAGCAAGATTACCTTTATTCAATTATAAGAGCTCCAATAATTCTACTTAAAAATTCTATTTCAGAACATTTTTCGACCAAATATTGTATGTACTAGAGTAATTGCTTTTGATATGTTAAGATCAATAATTTTCCGATAAGAACTCATTAAACTTAGGATATGTTATTATCGCCGACGTTTCTCCAAAACCCCGCAACCACAGCTTAATCGAAGCTGTAGTTACCCGGTTATGGAAAGACAACTGCGACATCGAACCTGCTATACAATTATCTTCTGGAACTTTAAACTGGTCCACATAATTTTCAAATCAGATTTAGCATGGTAATATGACAAATTTGTTGATACTTGAACAATATTTTGTCCAAAGGCGTTATTGGTAAATGAAAAATTACTACTACAAATATTAAGACTTCAATCTACAACAATCTTGCACACCGAAGAATAATTATGTAGAGTTAAACGGACTTATAATTACTTATATACTTATATATTTATGTACTTATAGTTTAAGATCCAATTTTGCACTTAGATCTTCAAACGGTTTTACTCTGGTAGCAGGACCATCCTCGTGTACCCGTACCAACACATTACCATTTGTCGTCCAAAAACTATATATCAGTTTGTTTTTCTTTAGGTCCGCTATAGATTTCACCAGTTTGTAATTGATAGCAGTGAGATCTTCACACACAAAGACTTTACTTCCATCTTTTTTCAGTTTACCTTTAGATCTGAGCACACTCCATTTCGTATGATAAGAGTTAAACTTAACCAATATCTGCTTTGATTCATCATGAAATTTGGGACCGACTGGGTGACAACGATCAATGTCTTCCTCTGATATCTTACTATCACCAGATTGGAGTATGTTAGAGTTGATAAAATTGACAACTTGTTTCGTCATCTCGCTCTCCTCCAACTTAGAATCGATTGACATGTTCACAAATCGCAAGGAGTTTCTCCTCCCATATTGCTCGAGGTCATTAAGGGTTCGCCGCAAATATAAATGGAGGCCATTTGTATTTTAGGCCAAAATTTTATATGCAAAATTAAGGCTTTTCTTTATGCAAAGTCAACTGAATATGTTATAAAATGTATTCAAAAGGGGAAATGAAGATGTTTTTGATAAAAATATTTGCAAAGAATGCTTTTATAGCTGAAAACAGAGTTCCACATTGCACTTTCGCATTTGCATCCATTTGAAAAATGTACCGATGCATTTGGGACAAAAACTTGCAGACGTCAACTGGCATATCCAGAGTACAATCAACGAGGCTTACTTTTGGCTAAAATGCCTGTGGGAAAGATATTTCAGCGTTGAAAGACACGTGTTTATTTTCAAGGAAACATGGCAGCCTTTTTTTACAACAACAAAACATGTAAACAAAGATGTTTGTAGGAATTGCAACGATCGTTTTCCTTGAAAGCCAAAGGTGACCGTCCATTATCACTCTTGGGCATTTCTACTTTAAAAATGAGACTAAATTTACCTTGATTTCTACTTAGAAATCCTTGCTATTGTTCTGTTTTTCTCAGCTGTCAAATAAAAAAACTGCCGTGGGAAATTTGTTATGAACCGCTTCACCGAAAAAGAGATAAAAATATCACTCCTCTAAAAAAAAATAGAGAGGGACCTTTCATACTTATTTGAGAGCAAATTAAAACGGCCTAAAGTCAAAACGGCCCAAAGTCAAAACGACCCCAAATTCGCTAAAACCAGTCAATACAAAGTCAAAACTTTTACTCATTTGGTCAAAAAAGCAAAAATTATTTTTTTTATGTCATATAAGAATATATACAATTAATGGCTCGATTTATACATTTTATACATCTTTTTTCTTTTAATAAGATCACAAATTAAATAGCTTTATTTTTTGGTTTATTTCAATACAAATACACCTCAATTTACTTGTTTCAGTCTCTCAAATTACATCTATAAAGGTTTGTTTCAAATTAAAGACCAATACCCTTATTCATATAAATGTGTTATTATTATAGTCCGATTGACTTGTATAAGGACCGGTGTTTTCACAAATTACACAAAAATACGTTGTTAAAACCTTTTGTATGTAGTGATATCTTAATTTTAGCTTAATCCAAATTAATTTTAGACTATAAAATGGTTCCAGAATGATGCTTTTGTCTACTAAGTAAATGATAATTTTTCGCATTTTCCACTCTTAAGGTTGCTAAGTAGTAAGAATATGTACACATATACTAAAAACTTGTGTTTTTATACATGTACTGAACTTTTGACACAAAAAAATGACCAATTTTCTTTTGTTGGATATGCGTATTTTCATATCGACGGTACTCAATTTTAAACTAAAATATCACATATTTTTTACCGTTCATTACTCGCTATCAACTTGTTATATCTCGTGAAAAACGCAACGATTTCGTTCAATAATCAATTAATTGATTGGTCCGAATTAGAGAGTACAGGGTTCATCCATGAAATGATATAGGCGATTATCAATATCTTGTCAAAAGGTTCACGAACAAAGACAGGACACACTCATTCTAATATACTTTACGAGTGAATTACACAAACATAATTAATTTTATAGAAATACTCGATATTATATATAAATAAAAAACAAAAAAACGGCTCCTTTAAAACCATCCTCTTTTGATTCGATGCAAATTGGTACCTATTTTGAGAAAGACACTGCACTTTTCCCTTATTATAGAAACATTAAGTTGTAATAGGCCAGGAGTTTCATATAGACGGACAGACAAAATCATCATTTTACTTTCAAAAATCCTGAAAACATATTTTTTCATGGTAATAGATTGAAAAAAAGATATTATGATAAGCAAAATTTGCGCTTGAAAATTACTTTTAATTATATTGTATCATTGTTATTTAGTTCAAAAGACAATCCAAGTGTGGGTGGCCCTTTTTTGACGTTTCGTTTGCAAAATCTACCACTTTAATTCAAACACGAATAAAATATTTGGATTTCACACATTAGAATGAAAATATGACTTCTTTAATTGAGCTTCAGCCTTTGAGTAATTTCAATAGAACAAAGGAGATACCATCCCTACTATTAACAAGGAATTGTGAAGAACATGTTGATAATAATGTGGTCATAATCATACTTTATATTTTGCAGCAAATCGTATAAAGAAAGACTGTGACACCAATATTTATATTGGTGAAATGAATCAAAGTCAAATTTACTACACTACACTTCTTTAATAAACGTTTAACTAAAATTTGTCTGTCTTCTTATCTTCCAAAGAAGTCTCTCCCCGCTCACCGCTCTGTGGCCGCCTTTATATACCTCTTGTATGTATACATTCCTCACAGAACGAGGTCACCTGATCTACCCACACATTGGTATGCTGCCCAGCGGCTCGCTATCTGTTGTAAATAGTTTATGACCGAATAATCAGACCACATTCAAAGACAGGTATGGTTGAGTCATTCAAAAAGGAGGCTCGCAGAGATTTAATGTTTTACATATCTAATTGGTATATTCTCTATAACGCCAGAAATTTATTTAGAGAGTACAGGTTTAAAAGGGTGAGGCAATTCAAAAACGTTAATTTGTACTTTTTCAAAATGGAAAAAAAGTAACACTTAATTTCGTTAATGTTTCCTATTTTCTTCTGTATAATCGAAGGACACTTAATACAACTCCCTGGAGGACACCTTTTCCGTATGATAATATATGCACTCTAAATATATACTCTGTACTCTTTTTATAAAACACTTTATTAACAATAGGTTTGTATAAACTCTGTACTCTTTTTATAAAACACTTTATTAACAACAGGTTTTTTAGGATTAAATTGACTGTTATCAAATGTCATCTTATTATCCGGTATTTCAAGCGTTTAAGCCTGTTGTCTTGATTATAAATAATGTTTGAAAATGCAGTAATAAATTATCTTTTATCAAAACCGTTTTCCGCTTGACAAACGAAGAGCTAAGTTTTGAGGATTAGAAACTATGCGTTTTATTAATTTTGAGAGGGAAATAGAGAGAGAAAGAAGAATAGAGGAGAGAGTCAAGTTTCTTCAAAATTATAATAATTACTAATCTGAATATCAAAAGTCAACCTTATTAAACAAATTCTGGGTAGAAACTGTGTATTCAAAATCTTTAACATATGACACTTTATTTATTAAGCTCCAATAAAAACCGTGAAAGTCATAAATTCCGTTCTTTCCCTTTCTTCAGTTTAAACACGCTACGCTCGTACGTGAGATGACCAATCAAAGGCCTCAATACATTTTAACCAATGAAACGAGAGGAAGCAACGGACCAATGGTGTCCATGCTTACTTTAGGATCTAGTATCGATAAATGAGGACAGGCTAGCCAGTCTAAATTAAAATGGGCCTACTTTTTGCACAAGAACAAAAACCGGAAGTGTAGTTGGGTTTTTCCGCGAAAAGGTGAAAATCGAAGAAAACCTGGAAAATCAAAAGCTTAATCGATAGATCAAGGTAGTTTTTGCCATTTTTCTGTTCATTACATCATTCCTTATATGCAGGCAGAAGGAAACGCCAAATAATTTTAGTTAAATCAATAAAATCAGCCAATTTTGTAAATTTACGCTAAACGTAGATTTCACGTGATGTTTTTACAACAGAAATCTTTCAAATAATCTTACCTATGGAGACCAAAAGGAACCATACGTATTTCCACTATATTTTGATGGGTATTTTTTTTTTTTTGCAAATATCAATTAAAAATCAAAGTTAATCATATAGTTTTGATATTCATCTTCCTCTTTAAAGTGAAATTTTATGGTCCCGACGCACAGGTAATAGGTAAAAATTGATTCAACAACTTGAAATGTTCAGACATAGTATTAACTTGGTCACCATATGTTATGAAGTGGTCTACTTTCTTTTTATGAATGAAATATCATTTGGCGTGGGAATAGTAAATGTAAACAAACTCTATGTCTGCCATTTGCAAATTATTTTTCTGGAGTTGGTCATTTTCAGATGCAAAATGTGAGTTATGTGAAATGTTTATGCAAAATTTAAGCCTCCTTCATTGTTCTTTAGCTTTTCCTCTACATGTAGACATTTCTTGTTTTATCTATTGTGCAACTGAATCTTTAGTTGAACGCAAATAGAAAATGTAAATGTGTCATATTTTCATGCTTTAAAGACACTTTTTGATATTTTTTTCTACATATCCAAACTATTTTGCATTCTTTAGTAATATCTTAAAGCTACTATATCAGTTTTGGTCCAATAGATTACTTTGTATGAGTTTTTAATTTCATGTTCATTGACTCAGTTTCTGTGAATTCAAATCGCGGTAAACCCTTAAGTGATGCCTTTAATGAAATGTTCTCTGTAGACAAATCATCGACCCTTTCCCTCAGGTTTTCGATTTCGCCTGATTTTTTATCAATTAGCTGCTTTTGTTTCTCAATAATTTCCATTTTCTTGTCAATTGTCTCCTGTAACTTACTGGTTTGGTTAGCTATTTCGTCTGAAATGAACGTTTTCATTGTATCGATGGCAGTTTTAATAGCGATATCTATTGCCTTAGTAATACTGGGTGTTAACATACACTGGATCGCTGGAGTAAGCGATTCTATTAATGAAGGATTGCTGAATGCTTCTACCAAAGAATCTGCTGTCAGTGGGGTTGATTTTGTTTTCCTGGTAGACTGAGACCTCTGTTTGTTTTTACTGTTATATAATGGTGATGCCTTACGTTTAGATGTAGTGGGTGTTTCAAACTTTGATTTACTTAGCTGGCTCACCTGGGGAATATCAGATCCAGTATCACTGAGGGCTTCGTTAGTGTCCGTTTTATTGTCCATTTCTTCATTAGTCGACGCCATTTCGACTTTTCAACTTTTCAAGTTTTCAGTGTATTCAGAATAGAGTTTATCGGTTATCGTGTATCGTATATAGGTGTATTTTCAAAACTGAGCTCTGACCTAGGCGTTGAGTCCATTACCACAGGTCTATGAGTAAACCTTAAGATCTAAGACAAGCACTAAGTTTCATTTGAAAGGTAATTTGTATCTTTGTTATGTCTGTTTTATCTATTTTGAAAGAAAAGCACGGAAATTTAACCGTTAAAAGTAGATTTCATGGCTCACCGCTCAAAATCTACCTATACCTGTACTGCACGATAAATGACAAATACACATATACACGATTTTACCTGTGTGGTCACTCACGTCACGGTATATGATCACTATCTGTCCTTTGTTCTCGATTGGGAAAAAATAATAATCCATTAATTTCTTAGACACCACACAGGCACTTAGAACTTCAGTGTCCCATAATATTAGAAAGTTCTGTCCAAAAACATCCCATATTCAACCCTTAAAAACAATAAAAAATCACAATTTTCACTGAGCGACTATCTATGCGTCTACATACGCCGCCACCGGCAAAACTACGATTTGGATAATCCATTAGCTGTTCAAAATACTTACCTACATAAGTCGTATTGTTTTTCTTTACTTCTTTTTACTCAATGGTATCAGATAACCATTCTTGGTTTTGGTTGAAGAAACAGCGGTCTTTTATTTCGGAAAAATGGCGGACCCCATTCAAATAGTTGAAGTTCCAGAGTTATAGTTCTCTATCGCCCTCTGTTTCTGTCTGTCTCTATTAATCTGTCTGTCGCTCTCTCTTTCTTTCTTTTCCCCTCTTTCTCTCTTTTTGAATTTACAGTGAAATTGCAGAATTGTCGAAATTTTGTCGAGACACTTTCCCTTAATTATTTTTTTACATTTATAATTTATCTTTTCACAACGATTTGAATATACCATTCTAGAATGGCATCAGGTTCGTTCACCATAAGTACTTTCAGTGCTTTGATTAATGTTAGTTGTACCAAGATATTGATCACGTCAAAAGGAATATTTGCAATAATATTTTTTTGTTTTAATCAACCACTAATAGTGCACAAAATGCATAAAACATGGATGTTTCACTGATTCATTTTTTTAGCAAGAGGCTAATGATCTCCACTGGCTTTAAAATCTCTAGACTGCCATTAACAAACCTTACTTTGATCGGAAACAACACCTCGAAGTCGTTTTACAACTTTTCTGTAATGATATACTTAGTCTGGCCCACATTTCACAAGAATATTCAATCACCATTGACTTGCATACCATTTATCCATCTTATAACCAGCATAAAGGTGATTACAATAAGTAAACAATTCTAAACACATTTTAGGATCGATTTAACTAAAGCTTTATTCATGCCAAGATTCAATACAATTAGTGACTATTAATCAATCTTTATTTGATATTTCAACAAAACTTCACTACCTACCTTGCGATATGTCCCTTCTTGTAAAGGTTCCTGGCACACTCCCTATGACGCGCTACTATAGTGTGGTGTTAGAAGAGCGCAATTAGTTCTTGTTCAGCCTTTCTACTAAAACATTTCAGTGTCCAAAATTAGCCTTTTTGAGATTTCGTGCCATTCCAAAACCATATCCCATAACCATCTAGTCAAATCCAAGATGTTTTTTAGTGTATAAAAGCACAAAAGGAAGACATAATACTGAGTAAACGTATGGATTTAGATAACCAGCATGCGTTTTACAGAAAGAAATCTCAAAATAATTGATACTTTCCTCAATCTTTGCTGCTTCATTTCATCTTTTAGCGCGAAAATTTCTCCTTCAAAGCCAACATCTAGAATAAATACTATAGAAAATTTCATGAAGAAAGTCAGAGGGATTACATATGCCAACATTCGCTTCACGTTGTCTGCTTAATCTTATACAGACAATATATTCTCCTTTAGTTTACGTCTGCTTCTAAACTTAGGCCATCGTAAATACTTGACATCTTATTTCGACCTAGACAATTTGATTATGCGTTACAGCGCAGACAATATTTTAAGAATTGCGTATATGAAAATAAGATAAAATTAAAACAAAAGAAACGGCTGATTGCACGTTGGGTTGAAGATATGGATAAAGAAAAGAAATCTGCAGAGTTATATCTCTTTACCTCTGTGAAGTTCAACGCACATGCAAAGTTTCAATTAATTTTTAGCTCACCTGAGCACGAAGTGCTCATGTGAGCTATTGTGAATACCTTTCCTCCGGGTCCGTCCGTCGGTCGTCGGTCGTCAATCGTCGTCCGGCGTCCGTCAACGATTTCTTTTTTAAATGACATCTCCTCCCAAACTACTGGGCCAATTAACACCAAATTTTACAGAAATGTTGCTTAGGTGGTCCCCTTCAAAAAAAGCCAAAAGAATTGAAATCCATGAAAAACCCTGGTTGCTATGGCAACCAAAGGTGAAATTTTAAGAAAATCTTAAAAATTCTTCTTCTCCTCAACCAGGAGTCCTAGAGACTTAAAATTTGTCATGGATGATCAGTTCATAGACCTAAATTAGAATAGCTAAAATCATATCTGTTGGGCCACCAGGTGCGGAGCACCAGGGGGGAGGGGGTAGAATTTTGGGTAAATTTTGTAATCTTAGACCTTCTTCTTCTTTGGAACCAGGAGCCCTACAGACTTCAAAATTGGCATGGATGATCAGTTCATAGACCTGAATAATAATAGCTAAAAACATATCTGTTTGGCCACCAGGTGCGGAGCATCAGGGAGAGGGGGTAGTACTTTTGGTAAATTTTGTAATCTTAAACTTCGGAACCAGGAGCCCTACAGACTTGAAAATTGGCATTGGCAACCCACAGATTTTTCATTTGATATAGAATAATCAGCTCATAGAACTTAATTTAAAAAGCTATTATGATTGTTGGGCCACGAGGTGCGGAGCAACAGGGGGAGAGGGTAGTACTTCAGGTCAATTTTAACATTTGAACTTTATTTTAAGCTCACCTGAGCACAAAGTCAAGCTTCTGTCCTTTGGTTGTCGTCTGGCGTCCATCAACAATTTCTTTAAATGATATCTTGTCCTAAACTACTGGGGGCCAATTTATACCAAATTTTACAGAAATGATTCATAGGTGGTCCCCTCCAAGATAGCTTAAAGAATTGAAATCTATGAAAAATTTTGGTTGCTATGGCAACCAAAGTTGAAATTGAAGAAAATCTTTATAATTCTTCTTCTGATGAACGAGAAGCCCTACAGCTTTGGAATTTGCCTAGGATGATCAGTTCATAGACCTTAATTATGAGAGCTAAAATTATAACTGTTTGGCCAACAGCTGCGCATTACTAAAGTTATCCCAGATATTCTCTTGTAGAATGATCATGCAAAAACCAACATCTGATAACAGTTCCATTTTGGATCTTGTATTTTCAAACAGAAATAGTAAAACTGGGACTGTGGAATCTTACTGGTCTGACCATAAGATTATATTCCTTTACACATAAATTTGTTACAGTTCAATAACTTTTTCAAAGTTGCAAGTTACCCTTAGGTGCTTTGACTCAGGTGAGCTGACCAGGGCCAAAGGTCCTCTTGTTACAATAACATTACCCAGATTAAAAAAAAACAACGTCATGTTACCTCATTCAACGACGACAACAGATTATCAAAATTATTCGATGTCTCATGACAGCCGAGCTCAAAAGCTTCGCTGTACTTTCCCTCGAAACCATAAATGAACAATTATTTAAGTTTTGTTGGATATAGAGGTACATTCATACGTTATCATACTACCAGTGTATCTCACATACATCATAACTTCAAAAGCAAAAAATATTTCACACCATCAAAGTTGTTGAGTTGTATATGTTTCTATGCCTAACTCAGCAATTGGAGTCAAAAGGAGACATGTCCTCTGCTCTGTTTTATGTCTCGCCCGAAAGAATACACAGAATCATAGCGATATAATTGTACATTGTATATTCACTTAAGCTACAAAACACATACATTTGCTTGATATGATGGGGTGTAATTCGGTATAATCTGTAATTGGTCTTCTCAATATGCCAGGGCAGCAGGGCAATCATTCACACCGGCAGGGCAGCAGGGCAATCATTCACACCGGCAGCAACTCAAGGATAAAATAATGTAATTATGATAAATGATGCATGAACACCCAATTTGTAAATGTCTGTTTGTTTACTCAAATACGGGGCAATAATGTTTCTGAATATATATCTTCTGGCGAGAAAAATAATAATTAGCGTTTATTCAGAAGCTTTCCTCGCATTTCTAAGTCGCTCGCTCTTCATTACAATCAAAATGCTTCTCAAAATAATTTTTCAAAAAAATCATTTTTACTTTCCGAAGATCTTCATAATTGACAAGAGTGCCATCGTCACAAAATACGCCGCCCTTTGATGCTGTTTCACAGAAATAATTTACTACTTATTTTGACAGAACCAAATTGAAAATGACCAAGTTGCATTCACAAGGCTGCATTTTCAATAAGCCCCAGAGACTAAGTTTTTAAGGGGCATAACTCAGGCAAAAATCAACGAACCATAAAATCCTTCCTTCATGCACATCTACCAATTGAGGTGATAACATTGATTAAGTTTCAAGAAGATCCAGCGAGAAACTTAGGAGGAGTTGCGCGAACAAGAAAAGTGGACCCAGAGACTAAGTTATCAAGGGGCATAACTCAGGCAAAATCAACGAACCATAAAATCCTTCCTTCATGCACATCTACCAATTGAGGTGAAAATATTGACCAAGTTTCAAGAAGATCCAGCCAGAAACTTAGGAGGAGTTGCGTTGACAAGAAAATTGGACCCAGAGACTAAGTTATCAAGGGGCATAACTCAGGCAAAAATCAACGAACCGCAAAATCCTTCCTTCATGCACATCTACCAATTGAGGTGATAACATTGACCCAGTTTCAAGAAGATCCATCCAGAAACTTAGGAAGAGTTGCGTTGACAAGAAAATTGGACCCAGAGACTAAGTTATCAAGGGGCATAACTCAGGCAAAAATCAACGAACCATAAAATCCTTCCTTCATGCACATCTACCAATTGAGGTGATAACATTTACCAAGTTTAAAGAAGATCCAGCCAGAAACTTAGGAGGAGTTGCGTTGACAAGAAAATTGGACCCAGAGACTAAGTTATCAAGGGGCATAACTCAGGCAAAAATCAACGAACTGTAAAATCCTTACTTCATGCACATCTACCAATTGAGGTGATAACATTGACCAAGTTTCAAGAAGATCCAGCCAGAAGTTTTGGAGGAGTTGCGTTGACAAGAAAAGTGGACGGACGTACGGACGGATGGACGGACGGACGGACAGACGGAGAAGATGACGCCAATATACGTCCGCCTCCGGCGGCGTATAAAAAAGCATTTATGGAAACTAAGTTTATTGTATAACTCTAAAGCAACATTTCTCACAAAGTTTTACATATGTTTTGTGTAATTAAGTGAATCGGTAAATACAGATCTGTATTCAAGATGAAAACAGTCACTAAACGTTTAGCACACGGTATTGCTTTACATTTGAAAACGCTCGTCTCCCGTTTATTTCCATCTGCTATTTCTTCTAAACCTGTTAGTCAATTTCAATAGTCTATATACCAAATTAACCACAAGAAAGCGTACTTTTGAAGTCGTTTTGTTATGTAAGTTGAGGAATATCAAATTTTCGTTTGATAACGTTTCTTTGTCACTTAAACTCTTAAATTACGTCTGCAAAACGTAACAAATTATGTGTGGGTAAATTTCTTAAGACCCTTTAAATGCGTAAAAAAGTTGATGAAAAAAAGTGGAGAATCTTAAGTTTATGCGAGAAGTGCATATGTAAGTAGGTGAACAGAAATGGCCGTAAGTGAAATAACATACAATTGATATAGATTTGTTTAGCGACCCAAAAGTTGTAAAACGTCAAATTTTAGCGAAAAATCGGCGTGAAAAAGGGCGAAGTTATCTCAATATCTTTAACAATAATAGATGAAATTAAAATAAAGATATTAGTTTTTTCTAGGTTTTGTAAATGAGGCTCAAAGGAACTATACGAAAAATACAACAAAATAAACAAAGAAAATGTGTGTGTACTTAATTTCCACCATACACGAAATTTTAGCCGGTTTCCAAAATGTTTCGCTGCCACATTTCGTTATCAAAACGATAAACATAAATCATTCTCCTTTTTTGAAATATTATTTTTCGTACAATCACCAGGAAAAATTTCGTAGAAATACGTTTAAAAGTATAAGAAATATTAAGATTTGGTTGTGTGGACATAATTTTCAAAAGCGTATTATTTTTCACGTGATATTACGTTTTTGCACTGCGCGCTGTGCTTTTTCAGCTACCAAGACAAACACGATTAAAGCCGATTGGTAATTAAATTACTTCTAACAAAAAAAAATATTGCATCATTTTGTTTATTTCTTCTAAAGCATTTAAAAATAACTACGCATGGAAAAAATCTGCTTGCTATAAAAAAGCGCTCCCGAATGATAAGGTGTCATAACGTCTAATAGGCAAAACGACGTTACAAAATGTTATGCATTAGCGTGTGCGACGTCTTAGAAAATGGTATTTCGCTTCGGTTTTTTTTTTTTTTTTTTTTTTTTTTTTTTTAAACAAATGCAATCAAACGATAAGAAAACAAAGCGTTTTGGTGGTCTCACTTTCAAAGTATACTTGTGTTTCAAATTTACCATGATCTTACTCTCTTGAAAAAAAAAGTGTCATTTTCACCAAAACTCTTAAATAATGTCAATAAAACGTAAAATGTTATTTTGTGGATAGATTTCTTTAAAATCCCAGAATTCGTAATTATTACAGAAAAAAATGAGAGAGTGTTCAGATTTCTTTGAGATGTCATCACACATTGACAGGTGAAATAGAATGGCCATTGATAAACAAGAGGAACCTAAGGGTCCTAAATCGCTCACCTGAGTAATGTTTTAATAATGTCAAATGTCCCGGAGAGGAAGATAAAATGCAATCAATTAATTTGTAGTACAAAGTGAGAAAACATAGCATTGAAGAATCTGAATTTTGGTCAAATACTAAGTAATTAGATAATTAAGAAATATCTAATGCTTGATTGCAGTACTACAATTCTTATGTTCTGTACGTTTTTTACATTAATTAAACTATTTATTTATTTTTTCTTTTTGAAATATAAGTCTACAGATTAAGTGGTGATTTTTAATCCATTTGTTATACACTTAAGTTGATAAAGATATATTCATAAGTACAAAGCAGATGTGGTACAATCTATTTATTCATTTGTACTTTCAACACAAGATGACCATGATGGTCCTATTTCTCTCATCTTAGTCTCTTTAATCACTGGGACATCACATCAATTAAAAAGGCAGATGTCATAAAAAATATGATTTCTACATAAAACCAAGTTTCACAAAGTTTGGACCATATTTGTGGCCATTAGAGTTAATTCAAGAAAATTACCATTAAGATACCCTTTTCCTGTGATATGGCATGAATCCTTCCCATTTTCAAAAGAGTTCATCCTCATGACCTAACAAATATTCTGACCAAGTTTCATGTTGATTGGACCATATTTATGGCTTCTAGAGTGTAACAAAAAAATGTCATTAAGGCCCTTTTCCCCATGATATGGCACGATCCTTTCCATTTTCAATAGGGTCCATCCTTGAGACCTGACAAACATTCTGACCAAGTTTTATGAAGATTGGTCCATATTTGTGGCTATTAGAGTGTAAACATTAAAATTGGCATAAAGGCCCATTTTCCCATGATAAGGCACGAATCCTTCCCATTTTCCATAGGATTCATCCTTGTGACCTGGCAAACATTCTGACCAAGTTTCATGAAGATTGGACCATATTTATGGCCACTAGAGTGTAAACAAGAAAATTGTCATTAAGGCCCCTTTTCCTGTGATATGGCATGGATCCTTTCCATTTTAGCAATTTTTAAAAGGGATCACCCGAGGAATATTTCTACCAAGTTTAGTTGATTTTGACTTAGAAGTTTAGGAGGAGATGTCGTTTAAAGAAATTGTTGACGCCGTGACGGACAGACACACAGATTGACAGACGGACGCCGGACATTGATGGATCACAATAGCTCCCTGGAGCACTTCGTGCTCAGGTGAGCTAAAACCAGACAATAAAAGGAGAATTATTTCACAATTCAAAAGATGTAAAACGGCAGATGCACAAAAAGGTGAGCGAACAAAGCAAAGTTTTCTCATGATCAAAAATGCCTTTATTGTTGTTAAATTTCAAAATAAAAAATAAAATTCTTTTCTAATGTTTGTGAAGGTGATCAAAAATAATCATACGTCTTGAAGAAAACAAATGCCTGTAGAGACAATTTCTTCCATACGCGAAATAAATAGCCGGTTTACAAAGAGATTCGCTGTCGAAAGTCAAATAATCAACATGATAAACAAATAATTCTCTATTTTTAAAAACAATTATTATCACCCTGAGAAGAGTTACAGAGATACGTTTAAAATAATGAAAATATCAAAACTAGTAAGTGTGGACAAACAGTTTTCTACAGTAATTTCAACTAAACAATAGACTGTTTTCCGCCAATCATAATAGTTTTATTTCGTTTGCAAATTTTCTCCACAATTTGACGAATTTGCATAACGATATATCAAATCCATGTCCAAAAACATTGACTAAGCTACAGTGTCTTCATAAGGAAGGACCTTTCAACTTATTTGTGACAAATATTAGCGATGGATTAATTTTGGCGCATGTAAGCTTGTCCGCCAATATAGCAAAAATAAAACCACCGCAAAAATACCCCGTTTACAGTGTTGTTCACGTCTTACGATGATACATGGGGCGGTGTGGTTTTTCAGTCATCTAAGCCGATTGTAAATAAAGTTGTTTCCAGCGCTGAGAACACACCGTACAACCGGTTGCGATGACGGGTGAGAGTCAACGATGACAGCATCGGAACATTATGCCGAGGAGACGGTAGGTCAAATAAATTTATTCGCGTAAATAAACGATTGAAAATTTGGTATTCTAAAGCAGATAAATGATCGTGTAAGTGTTCAGCGCTTCTATAGAATAAATCTTTTCTCATATCCCTCCTAAATAAGGCCACAAACATTGACTATTTCGGAGGTTTCCCATGAAAAGTTACGAAATTAGACTTTATGCTCTCATATTTCGCCTATCCCTCAATAAATGCTATTTTAACTTGTACACAGCTGAAGTCTAATCATCCGCCGATATTTCTTCCAAATTTGAAGCCATAATTCAAAAAAAATAAACACACAGCGGGTCCCCAAAGACGACATATAGTAAGAAAAATGTTGCCTCTGTAGACAGTCGGAATTTCACGGGATTGACGTAGATGACAGAACTGAATTATTTGTGATTGCCGATGTCGACTGACCCATATTCAGATTCTCGCATAAAAATGATCATTTTTGGTGTCGCATTTTTCAATAACACACCAAAACAATTTAGATCGACATACGTGCTGACATTCATGTCCACTATTTTTCAAATGATGTGTCAAATCGAAAAATAATTCAAGGGATTCAATGTAGGATTTCAAATACTCACAAACCAAGAAAAAACAGCTGTGATCAGACTGCATATCTCGTATACGTTTTTTACTTGTAATTACAGTGACTTAGTATACATTCGACGAGTCAAAAATCATTTATATTGGAAAACATAGTTGGCCCGTCTTTCATTATCTTTCGTTAACTTTCGATAATATCCACGAGTTCACAAGAATGATTTTTATTTTAGATAAAATAAAATCTTGCTAACATAGCCAGGGATCGAAAAGGAGGATTATGAAAAATGAAAAAGCTATCCGTTACTTTTCTAAACGCTTAATTCATTTTATGTATAGGTCACTGAGCAATAGGAAATTACTTCATGTAGATATACAAGAAAAGGTGAGAGGGAGATTCGATCTTCGGACCTTGCACTGCGAATCTCTGACCTTATGCATATATCTCATTCTTTTTTGTTATCACGATTGGGTATATATTGTTACTTGAATGTAATGTTTGCTTATTGTTTATCCATATAAGGAAGTGGGTTTCGAATACTTAAGAAGGTTAGCAGGAATATTAATTGATTGATTGAATGGAGTTTAACGCCGATTTCAACATTTTTGCGGTTATATCCCGGGGGCTGGAGCACCTAACAATGGACTCCTGGTATTTCTCTCACCAGTACAAACATCACATCCTTTCATAGCCTCCAGCTGCTATCTTACATAGGTTAACGATTATCAACCCATTGGTGTGAGACCGATAACTTTCAAAGTTGACAAATTTAGGACAATTTGAAAGGAGTTTTACGTTGACCCTTGTAACAAAACATGTGTTTTGTGATGTGTTCCTTTACACTTTATTTCATACTGACGCCAAGAAAAAAACGCCTTAGTAAAATGTGAAATTTCTTTTCCATGTGGCATTTTACATCCCGAAAAAACATTGGTTAATTTTAATAAAGCTCCGCGAGTGTCAAATTGAAAGGATTTTGATCTCGTGATTTGGAATGTCTAAACTTCAGAAGCGGTTAGTTTTTTTCGAGGAACATGCGCGCCTTTCTAAGATTGTTGCTTCGATAAAAATTACACTTGTTTCTCTAGCATTTGATATGCATGTCAGTGATTCACGCATGAAGTGTGTATTTCCATTGTGTAAACCTATCCTTTTCATATTCTCAAAAATAAAATCCAACATTTTGTTTAAGTTTAAATAAAAAAACACCCTATGCATTTGAAACTTACTTTATACACTGATTTAATGGTGGAAATCTACTCAACTACTAATTCTTCTTCTTCTTCTTCTTCGTTTTATGCATTTTTATTGTTTAGCGTCAGAAAGCGTTATTATAAGGAAATAGATTTATGACCTTAATCGCCGTTTTTGTTTATATTTGTAAACAAATTTGTTTATATATAACATTGTTGGCCTGTGGCTCATTTAATATTCATGCTTACCTTCTTCAGTATTCAAAACCCACTTCCATATATGGATAAACAATAAGCAAACATTACATTCAAGTCACATTATATAACCAATCGTGATAACAAAAAAGAATGAGCTATATCCATAAGGTCAGAGATTCGCAGTGCAGAGGACCGAAGATCGAATTTCCCTCTCACCTTTCCTTATATATCTACATGAAGTAATTTCCTATTGCTCAGTGGCCTTACATAATATAAAAATAGGTTTAAGAAAAGTTATGGATAGATTTTTCATTTTTCATAATCCTCCTTTTTCGATCTCTGGCTATGTTAGCAAGATTTTATTTTATCTAAAATAAAAATCATTCTTGTGAACTCGTGGATATTATCGAAAGTTAACGAAAGATAATGAAAGACAGGCCATCTATGTTTTCCAATATAAATGCTTTTTTGGCTCGTCGAATGTATACTAAGTCACTGGAATTACAAGTAAAAAACGTATACGAGATATGCAGTCTGATCACAACTGTTTTTTCTTGGTTTGTGAGTATTTGAAATCCTACATTAAATCCCTTGAATTATTTTTCGATATGCCACATCATTTGAAAAATAGTGGCTATGAATGTCAGCATGTATGTCGATCTAAATTGTTTTGGTGTGTTATTGAAAAATACGACACCAAAAATGATCATTTTTATGCGAGAATCTGAATATGGGTCAGTCGACATCGGCAATCACAAATAATTCAGTTCTGTCATCTACGTCAATCCCGTGAAATTCCGACTGTCTACAGAGGCAACATTTTTCTTACTACATGTCGTCTTTGGGGACCCGCTGTGTGCTCATTTTTTTGATTTATGGCTTCAAATTTGGAAGAAATATCGGCGGATGATTAGACTTCAGCTGTACACAAGTTAAAATAGCATTTATTGAGAGATAGGCGAAATATGAGAGCATAAAGTTTAATTTCGTAACTTTTCATGGGAAACCTCCGAAATAATCAATGTTTGTGGCCTTATTTGGGAGGGATATGAGAAAAGATTTATTCTATAGAAGCGCTGAACACTTACACGATCATTTATCTGCTTTAGAATACCAAAGCTTCAATCGTTAATTTATATGAATAAATTTATTTGACCTACCGTCTCCTCGGCATAATGTTCGATGCTGTCATCGTTGACTCTCATCCGTCATCACCGCAACCGGTTGTACGGTGTGGAGAAAAAAGTTTATTTATTTTCCACGCGACTTTTATTTCAATGTAGAAATTAATGATAAAGACGCGTTGCAAGCTCTTCATGCGATAAATTCCACCATCTGTCTAGAAATATTTTGTTGTCTCATTTATTTGTTAAAGTGGATTACGGAAAATATATGTTATGTGGAAATTGATTGACACTAGAAAAGTGAGTGTGACTCAAATATGTATGAGCCATTACACAAGTTGTGCTGGATTCAAAAATATTGAACAGAAATGAAGTATGAAGATTATAATATACATGAAAGTATTGATAGAAAGGAATGAAAAATAAAGACTTTGAATATGAGATGACTAGACAAAATTGAGAGTGAACACTGGAGGTAAAATGACTAGATTGATTAAATGAAACGTGTGAACCTTTTTGGTTTAGCTTTTATTTATGGTTCATTTGTTAGCATCATAATGAATGAATATTGATTATTTTGTGAGTCAACCTAGGGATAAACATTTGACATGCATGTACACAGTTAGAATTTTGTAACACAACAGTTTTCGTAATTTTCAATGATTCTGTTCAAACCTGACTGATTTGAAAGAGATATGAAAAAGAGAAGGTGAATAATTGAAGGGATTTCCTAGATGTAGTAGATCTTTGAAACATCTGATAACAAAAAAGTTATCGATAATCAATCAATTATTTGTTTGGTCATCAATTACTTTTTATCAGGTGATGTTTCAAAAATCTGTAAACAAGTGAAAATCACAGACTTTTTTTTACATCTTATCTGTCAAAAGTGAATTGGGATTGGTTAGGAATCAATGAATGGAAATATGTTTATACACATTCTGATCTTTTAACACAAAAGATGCAAAGTTTTACAGTAATTAAGGATAATGAATCAGAATTTAAAATAATCTTAATTGTTTTTTTAAACCTTAATCAAAATATAAAACTAAGAAAAAATGACACAAGATGATCTCGATGGTCTTAATTGACTCACCAGAATCAGAATCACTTGAGCAGAATCTGCAATTTTGTTTAATTCAACGGCAGATAACTATGCCAACAATCAAGAATCAAAGCACTGAAAGTACTGATGGTGAACGAATCTGTTGGCATTCTAAAGTGATATATAGAATTCGTTGAGAAAAGAGAAATTATTAATATAAAAAATAATCAAGGGAAAGTGTCTCGTCAAAATTCTAAATTCAAAGAATGAGAAAGAGAGGAAAAGAAAGGTAGAGAGAGTGACAGACAGAGACAGACCGATAGACAGAGAGCGATAAGCCTAGAGAAAAGAAAACAGGCAACTATAGTGTCTAGACTAATGATTCTTTTCTTAACTCAAAAAATAGCAGTCAGGAAGGTAATTCAATTTCCATATGCGGAACCCATATTTTAGCAGATTAAACAGCAGTCTTTCTGCATTTTGACAAGAGGTGTAAATTTGGTAGTTGAGAACATAAGTTGTCTGGTAATGGTTTAAATTTTATTTCATATCAAGGTTGGTCACGGTCAAGTGGTGCGTGTTTATGTTTCAATGAGAATTTAGACGCGCCCTCCCTAATAAACGCGCTCCCCCATAAATACGATTCCCAAACCCTTGACTATACGATCAACAGCATCCAACCGTCCATATATATATATATACTTTATTTCCTCCAAAGGATTGAAGAGCAAATACATATATACAATCAGTATAAATAGAGCAAATACATACATACAATCAATTGAAATAACATGAATATACAAATCAGGAAAATGAACGAGCAAGTGAACGAACGAATGAATTAATTAATTTAGAATTGCACTAATGAATGAATGAATGAATGAATGAATGAATGAATGAATGAGTGAATGAATGAATGAATGAATGAATAAATGAATGCATGAATGATTGAATGTGTGAATGATTGTGAATGAATGTGTAAATGAATGAGTAATGAATGTGTTAATGAATTTGTTAATGATATAGGTAAGAGCGGTAAAAAATGAGCAAAAGACAATGCATTTTAATGCCGTGTTTTGATGAATATCTGATATTATTATACGAGTCATCACTTTTCCAACAAACTGAAAGCTTTATCGAAACGAAACATAAATGCTAACAGACTGGAAAGGGACGTAATAAAGTTATTTGAAAAATAATTTGAAGGACCTACAGAGCAGAAGCAAATAATATGCCTTTGATCTGTATTTCCAACCAATCATTTCAATTTATCAGGAGACACTCCTATTCATTCCGATTCGTCAATGCTACTTCTTGTCATCGATCGCTTTCAACATCATCTGGTTCATTTTGTACAGAAATTAAGATCATCGAACCATCTTATGAAAAGCAATTACAACACATTGTAAAACCCGATTGCTTTTATCGGAGGTATCACAGTATTGGAACAATCCAGTTAAAAGATCAATTATCTGATTTTTCGGACTCATATGAATAAGTTTGTTATACATTGCAGATCCGATTATTGAATGTAAATTTTTCCATAGTTCTGACCTTTCCATTGCATTAAATTGGCAAAATAAGATTTTGTGTTGTGTAACATTCTCTACCACAGAACCACATCTTGTACATATTTGTTTATTCTCAGCTGAACATATTCTTCCGAGAATATAAACGGCGGTATGCCAGTAAACTGCCATAAAAGGAAACAACATAAGTTGTGACCAGAGCATACATACACTATTCGGAGAAAAAAGTAGACGAAATTGAATTTCTGACAGATGATGATTAGTATTTGATTTTAATGCCGACTCTTCTGTTGATAGGACGGCCTTGCGTATCACGCGTTTCCATTCACACTGCGACGGAAAATGTGCAGATTGGAGAAAATATTCGGCGTAATGGAAAAGACTATACTTATTCAGAATGTAACAAATATCAGGTATAAAACCCTTAAGATTAAGTATTTGCCCTGAACGTCGTAGTCTGTTAACGAATACTCGTTTCGCTAATGTATTAGGAGAAAGACGACATAGTTGACCGAAGAATGTCAGTTTTTTGTAGTCAATCTCAGCCTCTACTGTTATGCAACCTAATGCTGCGCGCGATATAGCATTATTAGTATTGAGTGGAAGTTTTTGTATTGACTTAATACAAAATGAATGAGCCCTCTCAATGGTACTTTTGTTTGTACTAGACATAGAGTTCCATAGCTCACACCCGTATAGAGCTGAACTTACAACAACAGAATGAAACATATTCTTTAAGGAAATCGGACTGAACTGACCATAGTTCATTATACTCATCGTAGTGCCGCGCAATTTTTGGCAAGCCGATGCTATATTGTTATTCAGAGAACTAAATTTATTCAGAAGACATCCAAGATGCTTGTATTCTTCGACCTCCTGTATAGGCTCGTCTCCTATATACCATTTTCTACGGTTCTCATGGTTGCCGTGTTTGTCATTAAATACAACAACCGCACATTTTTTAGAGTTATATTCGTATCGCCACTTTAGAGAGTACCGATAACAGATATTTATCATTTTGTCAAGACCGTTTTTAGAAAAGCTAATGAGTACCATGTCGTCTGCTACGGTGGGACAGCTTATATTAGTGTCATACATGCACATACCGAATTTTGATCTTTCGAGTTCTTCTATCAATCCATTATATATAATAAATAGCATAGAGGAGAACTTTTACCTCCCTGTCTTGTTCCTTGGTTCATATTAAGGCTATCAGACAGCATTCTGTCATTTCTAATTTGACTAGTCATAGTTTTATACATGGATATAAATGAGCGTAGGATTTGAGGATTCACCCCATATTCTGACATTTTGTAAAACAAACCATTATGCCATACACGGTCGAACGCTTGTTTTGCGTCTAAAAAACAAACATAGAGTTTGCTATGGTTTTCATTCGCATAATTTATACATTCCTTAAGTACATAAGATGTCATTAGGCAGCCTAGGCTTTTTTGAAACCCACCTTGTTGTCGACTGACCGAGTTTAAGATCTGGTTTTCAACTCTATGCAATAAAATACCCTCATATACCTTTAGTATTGTAGAGGTTAAGCAGATCGCACGGTAATTATTAGGGTCATCTTTCCGTTTATTACCTCCCTTATGAAGAGTTACTATTATACCACGGTTCATTAACGCGGGTACATGCCCAATTTTAAGCATTGCACTGAATGTTCTAGCTAAAGCAAACGCAAGCTTTTCGCCGCCATATATCAAATGTTCGTAGTAGACTTTATCGCCTCCGCACATTTTCCCCTTTTTGCAAGATTTAAGGATGCGAAGAATTTCATTAGTTAAAATTTTAGGTAATTTGTCTGACTCATTTTGAGTAAATGAGTTCTGTATGTTCTCGACTAAGCGGTCTACAGTACATTTCCAATTATCATCGTAGTTTGGGTTTACTGACTCAGAGTACAATTCCGAGTAGAATTTATGCCATTGTTCGGTTATAGACGCTTTATCTCTATACAATTCACCATTAAAACGCATTTCGGTCGAATGTGATCTATTTAAATTCAATAGCTGCTACTCCACGACGTAATGTTCATTAGATTGTGAATTAACTATCTTAAATTCCTATCAGGATAAGGCTGGTTGCGTCATTAAAAGATCGTTCAACATCTGAAAAACTAGCGCGTCCTAAATCGCGCAGTCTTCCGGAAGTGCGAAAGGTTAAAATTTAACACAAAATTAAAACTATTTCTCGTTATTCTTCATAAGTCACATGCGAACAAAATCCCCTTTCGTTGTTACGAAAATATTTCTGAAATCATTTCACCTTCTGCAAATATACAAAATATCCGAGTCAAATGATTAAAACCTAGTCACAATTCATACTGTTAAAATAGGAAAAAACCCGTAAAATCTCGTGTGTGACTTATTTCAAAAGCGACGTCGCCGCTTGCAAGAATCTGGGGACTTCAAAGGGTGCAGACACGCGGTGACCCAGCTAGCTCCAGACGTTTTGTGTTTTCACTACGAAACACTTTCATTTCATGTACCGGGTGCATTTACACATCACGAAATTTTAGGATTTACTACAGGATTATTTATTTCATACGTGAATAGATAATGATTTATTAGACCGCTTTGTCCATCGGTAGCGGAACATTGAATATTGCATCGTCTGGAACTTCCTACCTTGTACAAATAATAACAACAATAATAATCTCGGCTTCTGCTAACACAATCACTTGCCTTTGAAAGCTGCAATTAATGGTCGAGGGTGACCGTATTTCGATAGATGACTTAAAATGACAGAATTACAATTCATTAGCTAACATTTTATTTTATTTTTTAAATCTATAGCCTTAATAGATAAATAGAAAAGCGTATTGGGTAGCGTACGTATTTCAATCGATAATTACGAACATGTTAACAGTTTGCTTCTCTTTGGTACCAAAATACGTATTTTTTTTTAATTAAGTAAAAGAGTCTGAAATAATAGCGCCCCCACGACGTTTTGCATCGCGCTCGGGCGCGTTTAATAGGAGAAATACGACAGGAACATTCCATTCGTTTGTAAACTTGACCTTTCGTAACTTATAAGCAAAGACTTCATTCATAAGAAGGCAGGTAAAATCGTAGTAGGTGATCACGTGGGGTATGGCCAATCAGGGGTGTGTAGAAGTTCAAGAGTTCACGACCTCAATAAACACACATTTCCGGCAAATTACTACAAGTTGCAATAGCGAAGGTTTAAATCAAAAACATAGTATCTGTCTATACAGTGTACAGACACAACCTTTGTTTTTGCTCTCAACTCTCGACAATCTTACGCCGATCAAAAATTCGCTCGTATAGACATTCCAAGATATTTTTGTGTTTTTAAAGGGTAATTTTCATTATCTTCACTTGATGAAGAATGCTAGAATCATGCATTTCACGATACAAACAGTGATTTTGTAGAGAGAAGTATCTAGAGATACTAAATTGAATCTAAAGAGGTACTGCTTTATTTAAAACCTATTAAGATCCTACAGGATTTTCCATACACGGTATATAACACTGGTGAACGAAAATTTCGTTCACCAATCATGTATAAACGTCGAATGGCTGCTATAATGTTGTAACTGAAGTTCCGCTTCAACCGAAAGGCAGGTGCGCTATTTAAAACAGACTGGTTTCGCAAACATTCCGAAAGACCAACTTGGTCGATGTCGCTTCACATAATAAATCGAAGAATCGAAACGGACATATGTATTCAAATATATAGTTAAACGCTCTGAAAGCGTGTAACTATCATCAAAAGTTTAAGCAGGACCTTTACTTAGTATTTTTTTTCCATTTGCGGATATACGGTTGAAGTTTCGTCCTAATAGCCAGTCTATTGAAGTTATAGGTCTTTGTATGGTTCGAGATAATGTGAAAAGTTAACGAATTTCACCAAGTTTTCCGAAAAAGCTCCATGTGCCCTAAAAACGTAAAATCAAAAGGCTCCGTGCTGTGGCGCGGAGCAATAAGTAACGAGCGCTGCAGAAAAATACGTTGGCATAACGTCTAATTCCAGCGATTGTAAGGGGTACCGAATGATTTTTGTGTAAAAAAATTAGAACCACTTACAAATGCAGACCAGTCTTTTTACTAGTAGTCTTTCATTTCTTCTAGTAATTAAGGGAATAAGGATTGACAAATGTTTCGTGAAGATGTGTAAATTACTGAAAGATGGATTTCTCGTAAAAGTCTATGGCGCATGCTCCCAGAATTTATCTCGGCTATTCAATTCATTTCTGTCGTGAAATAACTGCTAATGAACCTTATTTTGATGTTCCTTTTGTGATTTGTCATTAGACCCTCGAGTCTCATACCGACCTTTTGCATCCCGTCTCATTTATAAACAAACAATCAGACCCAACAAAGCGGAAATCGTTATACTCTATCATAAACATATGTGACCTGTCACGCTAAAAAGGATGATCTGGAAACCCCGAATATTAAGCGAGTATTAGAAAAGCATTTCGAAACTCTTACATTCGAAGGTAAAATGATCATTCTTGATTGAGAAAATCATTTACAGTGTCGACACTATTTAGTTTGTGCAGTTCACTTAGACTGAATACGATCGCGATTTTACGTAATACCCAGAGTTTTCCTTTTCGTCCGATGGGTTACATACATGTATTGGTGCATATTTCTACCAAGCCCAGAGTCAGGGAAAATATTTTGATAATTTACGACTGTCTCGATAAACCTGCCCTGCGACCAGGGGCCTCTTTCAAGAAAGGTCCTACGATTGAAATTTGGTCGTATCGCAATCGTACGATAAAAAGTTGCTTTTAAGAATATTTTTGGCTTTCAAGAAAGGCGTCGTATCGTGAAATCTACGATAAAATATACGACACCTTTAGACCAATCGTAAATTCTACGATTTTGTCCCTATGAGCCTAAAATTTTCTCGGATTCTTTTCTAGCTCTCGCGGATGTTAGAACGATTATTTAGCCATGCACATGCCGAATTTCCCGGTGCAATATTGTGTAATAAACGAGATATATTGAAAACAATTGAAGCTCCATCATTTCGATGCTTGATTTTACTCTGCGATAATCGTACGATTGTCGCAGAATTTTAGGTAGTGGTTATAAGTTGTTTTATTTACCGTAAGAATCGACCCTTTCGTGATCATGACCGAAAATGTTTGCTTACCCTTCCTAGTGACACAGAAAGGTGGAGATACCAAATCAATAGATTTTTTTACACACACATAAATAATTTACTTTTTAAAAACTAATTATTCTCACACTATGCAATATGGATTCCTGTTTTTCATGCTTCAAGTACTACATTAGTTAAAAGGAAAATTCCACAGTCTATAGTCAAAACCATACAATTCTTGATAGATAGGAGGATTTCTTATGAACAACAACAACCACATCAACAACAAACCGCTGCACCCGATAATTTTTCTCTCTCTCTCTCTTTCCGCCAAAAATAAACTGAGCAAATAAATGATCAAGCAAAAACAATAATTGAACGGCGATACTAAGCAAGATGAAACATGCCTAAGCTACATATAACTGTTGTAGTTACACGGATACGACAACGAGCACTGTACTAGAACCGAAGTAATCGGTAATTTTGTATTTTTGTATGAAAGCGATGGAATATAATATCCATCTTAAGTTCGTTTCAATACCACCCTTCTATAGTTCGTTTCAAAACCGTGCATATAGGCACAGAACTATACAGACTTAAAGACTAGCATAACAAATACATATAAGAAAAATAGATGAGCCATTTTTTTCATCTTACCTTTTTAACAATGTTGTATCCTTATACATGCAAATACTTCACCAGAAAACAACCAACCAAACAAACAACAATGATAATAAAATATAATGCTAATTAAGTTATACCCCGAAAACTTGGTGCAGATGATCATTAACTAGAACACGTGTATTTTTACCATACTGTCCAATGTTTGATTGCTCCACCTTCGGCGCGACAGTCCGTAAGTATAATTTCATTGGCAATGGAATAGACGGTGTAAGCTTAATTAACTTTGCAATTATGAGCACTTGCATAATTATCTTTACATAGATATTTAGACATCGATGAGAAATGTATAGTTCGACGAATTTAGTTTTAAATAAACTCGTTTAATTGGCATAAATATACAAGTAAATGGCTGTTCTTTTACGGTCAGTTTGCTGATTTACCCTTTTTGGTATTGTAAAAAGCGGACAATTTACCCACTAACGCGGAAGTTTATATCATATGATCAGCACGTGCAGAAGTGAAATATCAACTTTACGATAATCTTATGAGGTCGAACAGTCTGCGATTTTTATGCCCCCGATAGGGAGGCATAATAAATTTGACTTGTCCGTCCGTCCGTCTGTCCGTCCGTCTGTCCGTCCGTCTGTCCGTCCGTCCGTCATTCCGTCCAAAAACTTTAACATTGGCCATAACTTCCTTATTACTATCAAAGCGGTGTCGGGGGCATTGTCATCTTACAGTGACAGCTCTTGTTTAACGATATTTTTGTGAAGGCCGTTTACGACCGTCTTAAATATAATCGTACGATGATTATAAGATAAATCATACGATATTTTTCTTGAAAGAGGCCCCAGGTTATTGAAACGTGGATAACTGATGACACCTTATGCCCCGTTGTGCATCAGCGTGCTACGGCAGCGACCATAGGTGGCAGTATCAAAGAAATTACAAAAATAATAGTCATTAAATAATGACAAGGTGTCTTTCAAAAATTCCAGGTCAACTTTCAAATCAATTTTACCAAGATTTTTTTTTGCACAAATACAAAAAAATAACATGTACCTTTTAAGCCCATGTAAATTTCTATATGAATGAAAAATTTGGTTGAAATTGGTCATATATTTACAGAATAAATAGGAAAAATACACACTCAATTTGCAAGGACATCACTGAGGTGACAATTTGTCATTGTTCAGAAGCATTCCAAATGATATTTTTCAGTTTCACACTATTTCATTGGCTTGTAGAAACACACCCCTATTACATCATACATTGTTTACAGACCAATCAACCAATCAAATCAGCTCAAACCATTTGGTATTACCCAGTTTAAGAACAAAACAATATGGAGGATAACAGTGAAAGTTGACAATAGGGCTTCTGAATAAGAAGTTAGAAACATTTTCAAACTCCCTTTGATCAAAATAAATGGCTTGATTTACCAGAAAATTGGTTTAGATAACATGATTGAACATTTCCTGCATGTCTTTTACTTTAATTTTATCATTTTCCCCTGACATTTAAGAAATCCAATGTTCACCTCAGTGATGTCATCGAGTATTTTCAATGAAAGAAACCTTGTCTATATTAAGCAAAAATATAAATTTTCGTAAAAAAAATGTTTTGATACCGCCACCTATGGCAGCGACGATAGATAACCTGAAATACACTCACATTTAAATACACATGGTAGAGGAGGGAGCAAAACACGACTTAATTGCTCTATATCTGCCCCTGGTAATGGCGGCACGCATTTTGGTCGACACCTATAAACATTGATGAAAATTAGCCATGGGTGTCACGTTAGAGGTTTACAGGGCAAGAATAGGTACGTTCAGTATGCCCAATAAAGCGCGGATGAGACTGAGAGGATATATGGTGGGCTCCGGACCATTTAAAGTGGGATTAAGACTTCTTCTTTTCATCGCTATACTAATGGTGATGGGTGGGGATGTAGAGGTCAACCCCGGACCGAGTCAAAATTCCAGTGAACAACAGCCCCAGCGACCGGCTACAAGACAGAGCCAGCTCTCATTCGCTGGTGCGGTAAAATCTCCTGCTCCTGCTCGGGATCAGTCAGTGACAAGAGGTAAAAATACTAAATCTAATCAAAATGATAAGGCAACAAACAGTGATTTACTGAGGTTCCTACATGATATGAGGTCAGAATTTAGGACAGATTTGGCATCAATAAACGGGAAAATGGACGAGATCAATGATTCAATCGCCAGTTTAAGATGGAAAATGATGAATGGAAAGAGCAAAACAAAACATTGTGGAAAGAAGTGTCAAATTTGAGCTCCAAAATCGATAAGCTTGAATCTCATTCCCGTAGAAATAATTTGAAAATAAGAGGGCTGCCAGGCAGATACGATGAGAAATGGGGCGACACGGAGAAAAGGGTACGCTCTTTCATAACAAATGACCTTAATTTACCGGAGATGGAGGACGTTCAGATAGAGAGAGCACATCGGCTCAAATCATCCGATCCTGAAAAGTGCGTAGTTATTGTTAAGTTCAATAGATTCAAGGATAAGGAGGCTACATTGCTCAGGGCTAGAGATTGCTTGAAAGACTCCGAGTTTTCGGTACATGAAGATTTTACTGAAAGGGTAATGAAATGTAGGAAAGAGTTAGGTAAACGTTTAGTGAGTGAACGCGCACGTGGAAACTATGCCGCGATAAATTACGATAGGCTGATAGTAGAAAATACCATATATGGATATGACGTGGAGAACAAATCAATAATTGAAGTCGGTAAAACGTGAGGTAGACCGAAGAAGAGGCGGGGCTCTAGGCCATTCATAAACGATGAGCGCGAAAATGAAAACGAGGATGCACGAGGTGGTGAATTTCAATTGGACGATCAGAACGATAACAACAGTGACGTAATGGAGGGACGATTTTCGGTTGGATAGGGGGACGGTCAAGGCTCAGTGACTTTATTATCGCAACGTGACAAATACTGCACTCAGTTAAATATAGTAACATTGAATGTGAATGGGCTTAGTAAATATAAAGAAGTCACTTGTTTGAAAAATTATCTCTATAATTTTGAAATAATTGGTTTGTTAGAAACCTGGAGTTCGTTTAAAAATGAATTTGACCATTTTCTCTCTTCATATGTCCACTTTGATTATGTTAGAAATAAATCACGACATGCAATACGTAACAGTGGAGGAGTTAGTGTTTTTGTTAAGGATGAGCTTGTGCAGTCTGGTCTGGTTAAACAAATATGTACAGAGTTTAAAGATTGTATTGTGTTATACCTTAGTACACGTAAATTTGAAAATATGAATGATATCATATTGTATATTGCATATGTTTCACCCGAGGGTTCATCCATATACAGAAATATTGAGGAGTCTAATGGAATTATTTTATTAGAGCAAAATTTTAGTACTCTAAAGAATATGTACCCAGATTGTTATTTTTATTTTGCAGGTGATTTCAATGCAAGAACTGGAATTTTAAATGATTATATCTTATCAGACAACCTTAACTATGTATTTCAGACTGACGTTAATTATGATAATGATTGCTTTAATTTAAAGCGCCAAAATAGGGATACAGAAGTTAATGCTTTTGGTCGGTCATTGGTGAATCTTTGCTGCTCATACAGTGTACATATAGTTAATGGAAGATTGTCGGCTGACATTTCCGGTAACTTTACGTGCATCGCAAATGAGGGTCATAGTGTAGTGGACTACTATATTGCTTCATCGGAGTTATTTGATTGTATTTCCTATTTTTAATGTTGAAAGTCTCGATATCTCCGACCATTTCCCAATCTATTTACAGTTGAAATTCTCAAGCTTAAATAGAGCAACGAATTCTCAGAATGCTTACTATAATAATGTACGAAAATCTTCGCTTAAAAAAATGAGGCATAAAAAGTATATTTGGAAGAAAAATGAAGCTTTTAATACAATCTGTGAAAGGAATTTTAGGTCAGTTGATGGCGGAATCATGCGGTTGATAGATACTGACATTTCCAAAGCTGTCCTAAAAATCGAACAATTATATCAGAAGTCGGCCGATGAATGTAATATGCGGGTAAGACCCCATACATCTTATGATGACACGAATGATCAACCTTTATGGTGGGACAAAGATTGCGTACGAAGCAAGAAAAATAAATACTCATTACTTAGACGTTTTAGATGGACAAATGAGAATTCAGATTTCTTAAAATACAAGGGAGCGAGAAATACCTTTAAAAATTTATGCAGAGCTGAAAAGTTATCATTTCAACGCAAAAATAGGTCAAAATTGATAAGTACTACCAAAAACCCTGCATTAATTTAGAAAACAATAAAAAGTAATAAAAAGAAATCAGTTTCCGATAAAAGCATTGCTGCAGAGGCATGGCATAATCATTTCCATTCATTATTGCACACAGACAACGAAGTGACATTGAATTCTTTAGACCTGCATAACGTAGGCTCAAATGATGATAATACTGATATTTTAAATCGGCCTATAACTGACAGTGAAATTTCGAGAAGTATTAAAAAATTATCGGTTGGGAAATCACAGGGTACTGACGGTATCAGTGCCGAATTTTATAAACATTCAGGAAATTTAATAATGCCTATTTTGAACAAACTTTTTAATAGAATTCTCGATACTGGAGATTTTCCTCAAACATGGAGCGACAGCATTATAGTTCCTATTTTTAAGTCTAGATGCAAAAATAACCCATCTAATTATAGAGGTATATCATTGATCAATGCTGTATATAAGATTTTCTCAAACATTGTAAACGAAAGAATACAGAAATGGGCAGATTTATATAATCTTATTGATGAGTGCCAATCTGGATTTAGAAGTGGTTATTCAGTGCTTGATAATCTGTTCAGTTTACAAAGTATAATACAAAAATATATCTCCAAAAAAGGAGGTCGTTGTTATATTCTATTCGAAAAAGCTTTTGATTCGATTGAACACTACAAGTTGTTTGCTAGTTTAACCCAAAAGGGAATGAAGGGAAAAGTGTTAAACGTTCTTGTCTCAATGTATTCTAAATTACGAGCGCATGTGAGAGTCGACGCAGATCATATCTCAAGTCCATTTACTTGCAATAAAGGCACGAGACAAGGAGATACAAATTCATGTATATTTTTCATTATCTACATAAATGATTTATTGAATTTTATCAAAGCAAAATGTAAACAAGGAATTTTCATTACATCACAAATTAACGATATTTACTGTTTAATGTATGCAGACGATGTAGCGAGCTGTGCGGACACGGCAATACATTTACAGCAACAATTGAATGCTCTCTCTAGTTTCTGTGAATATTCAGGAATGAAAGTTAACTTGAATAAAACTGAAATAATTCTTTTTAGAAACGGTGGCCCGTTGCGTAACTACGAAAAGTGGTATTATAATGGAAACCTTGTAAATTTAGTCTCTAAATATAAGTATATGGGTCTCTTATTCACACCTACGTTATCTTGGACTGCAGCACAAACTCAGCTTGCAGAACAAGGGCGCAAAGCACTTCATTCTATAAAACAGCTTCAAGAGTCATTCGGTTATTTTTTGCATTCCGATGCTTTCAAACTGTTTGACAGTATGATAGCACCTATTCTAACTTTCGGGGCTGAAATTTGGGGTACAACCTATAGCGAAGCTACGGAAAAAGCGCAATTAGAATTTTGCAGATATATTATGGGTATTAACTCTACAAGTAATAATAGTATGGTTCTTGGCGACTGTGGGCGTCTTCCGATGTATGTTACTTATTACACGAAATGTATAAAATTTTGGTGTCATCTGCTGCGCATGCCAAACAACAGAAATGCTTTAAATTGTTATAAGATGCTTAAGTCATTTGATGAAACTAATAGATATACATGGGCAACCAAAGTAAAAAATATTCTGTTTAGGTATGGCTTTGGATACGTTTGGATCGCACAAGATATAGGAGACGAAAATCAATTTTTACGGATGTTTAAACAACGAGTGACGGACTGCGCTAGACAAGACTGGCACTACGACATTTACAATTCTACACGATGTGACACTTACAAGCATTTTAAATCTGTTTTAGAGCCTGAAAAATATTTAATGTTTGACATACCGTTTAAGCAAAGAAAACCTGTAGCACGTTTCCGTTGTTCTAATCATAAGCTAAACATTGAGTTGGGAAGGCATTTTGTTTTAAATAGAGAGGATAGAATTTGCATGCATTGTTTCGTATCAAGCGACATTGTTAAAACAGAAGATGAGTATCATGCATTCTTCGAGTGTGAACAATTTAAAGACATAAGGCTTATTTACTTATATAGTTGGTATAATGGTCATAGAGATCGAGTAGCTTTCAACAGTCTATTGAGAAATTCTCATCCTAATACAGTAAAAAATACATCAATTTATAATGAAACTGATGGAGAAGATTGATTGTCGTTAAGGGGCAGTGGATTATATTGTATTTGTTTCTTGTACTGTTGAACAAAATGTTGTATTTTGGGCCGGTGGCCTTTTTCTACAATAAAATATATTATTATTAATATTATCCTAAAGTAAAATAATGAAATCATTTATCAGTATATGCTTATTGTGATGGTCTGGCGCTTAAACAAAAGCTTTATCTATAAGATTGATGTGGCATTGAAGCTACTTAAGGAACAATTATAAGTTGCATATCCACTCGTGAGGGAAAACTATCGAATAAAAAATCCATACATAACTATAGAGGATATTCTGTGGATAAACTTAGTTTTGATATTTGACCTTGAATTGTACATTTGATCGTGGAGCTATTTACACTGGGTGAGCTCCATGTTAACGTTTGGTCTTGAACTGTGACATTGAAGTTTAAAAAAATGGTTTGAAATAGCAAATCTGCTCCTGACTAAAAATAATGGTTTAAAATCCATGCTCATGTCCCTAAACGTAAGGACTGACGGAAAAATTAATAGCTTTACACACTAAATGACACGATGACCTGCAAATTTCTTGCAAATATAGGATATTTACCAGAGACAAATCTTTCATAACTCAGATTTTATATTAAAGTTATAGGACAACCTATACATTCAATAGTTCGACTAGGTAGCAACTGCCTGTGGTTATAACAAGTTTAGTTGTCTGATAACTGAATTATCAAGCAAGGATACGTTAGTTGGATTATCTTGACATGATGTTAAATGATGTGTAAAGTTTATATCACTTTTAGTTGTATATTCAAGAAATTTTAACTTATAACTTATTCTTCTTTGAGTTTCAACGATATGTTTTTCGGAAGAAAAGTATATTAAAGAATGATGAAAATCAATCTATTGTGTTGTCCACGTGAACTTAAATACCCCTTTTTGAAAATTGAACGGATAAAGATCAGTCTTTAAATACCATTTATTGGTATCATCTTTTGCCTGGTTTAGCAGGCCATAGGAAATAACCCTGTATCCTGGACATTGCCTAGGAAAAAGATAAGCGAGTCAAAAACCGAACAATGTGTGTACTACGTAGCTTTCTTGCGCGCAAAAATAGATCTAGTATACGTCATCAACTTTTGTGCGACACGAAGTACTTTGTGTGGTCAACGCAGTGCTTACATATCACAACGCTGTGCTAAAATCAAAGTACTGATAGTACTGAAGGCGAGGGAATTGAATAGACGAAACAACACACGAGGTAAATTTTCTTGAATATATCCTTGATCATTCACCTTGTCCGTATCATGTATACCAGATATTTTTTCCATTTATCACTGCCAGAATCACTGCTGTGTTAAGATACATAGCTTTTATATTTGATCTTGACGGATGACCTTTCTAGTAGGTAGAAGAAGAAAATGCTGCCAACTAACACTTCTCCTTTCTCCTTATCATTATCTGCTACAAATTTTTCTAATTTGCCCACATATTGTATGTAATCTGCAACTCTTTACAATTTGGACCTGTCTAAACATTTGTTGTCTTGTAATGGATTAATCTAAATTAGAAACAAGAGCACCGCCTACGGGTGCCTACGCTCGTCTAAGTCGAAAAAGGGGCATAATTTGTTCAAAATGCATCTAGAGTTATCCCCTTTGATAGTATAGGTTGCTCTTTTGATGGTGAACATGTGTGCCGAGTTTCAAGTAAATGCTTTCAGTAGAACCAGAGATATCACAAAATGTCAAAGTTTTCGCACGACGACAACGATGACGACACGAAGGCTATAGCAATACCTCGGGTTTTCGCCGAAAACAGACGAGCTAAAAAATTAAAAGCCTTGTTCCATCCTTAAACCCTGAACCAGACGACAAAATTATAGACTGGGCCAACTTTGAACAGGTTGCAGACAATAAATCAACATTAGTGTAATTTGATATATATCTAGGGTAGAAATCAAAAAATGATGGGGTATGAGTACTGGGTGGACCATATTGTGGGAAAGGGAGAAATTGACCCTATCATTTTCTTGTGTTCCTACAGTAAAATACAACTTCTTTATGGAATTCAATTCAATTTAAAAGAAAGAGTCGACGAGCTTGTGCCCCTAGAAAAACAGCATTACTACGATTGTTAGAAGGAATGATCGAATGTATTAATTCACTGATTAGTAGCAAACAAATTAAGTCAAGTGAAATTATAAAAACGAGAATTGCGTCTGTCTGCAAAGCGGTATCGGGCATAGTAATCTATACCATGGGAATTAGTTGTTTTTTGCGGACTCAGCGCTATATAGTGAGCATATCGTTCGAAGTGAGTTTGGAATGTTGCTTACGATCCCTATAGGTAAATTGAACCCTTGGCTTCCCTCGCCTGAAAAAGCCCTGCTAAAGAAAATTTAAAAAAATTGAGTGAATGCCTACAAATGTCACCTTTCCTCTCTATAAACAAGGCCTTCAGCGCTTTAAGCGCTTTGATTCATCCTGCTAGATCTTATTTTTGTTTCAACTGAATTTGAGGTCTTTTGGATACTTTAATCAGTTTGGATTGTCTAGTCCTAATTAGGTTGAAATCAATGAAGGCAAAATATATGGGGAAACAGGTGTTTGTCTGCAAGCAAAAGATTTGTGTACACAGCATGAGAAGGGTTAATTAAATTCTAAACAAGAAACTCACGAGTTGTAAGTTGTGCCACTTAGTATACCTGCAACAAAAGGTATGATAGAAAGCAACTTTCGAAAGTGTTTCCTAAAATTTACGGTGTTTAATCGTTTTTAGCTCCACTGGCTATTGTCATGCTGGAGTGTCCGTCGTGCGTTCGTGCATGAGTCCGTGCGTAATTTTTTCTTTAAACATCTTCTACGCCTAAACCAATTGACCAATTTGACGTATCTTGGCCGAAATGTTCCTTGGGTCTTCTTAAATTGTATATTGTTGTTGTAATTGTAATTGTATTTTGTTTAAATCTTAAAGACATTTAGATCGACCCAAAAATATGGACAGGGCATAGTGGGACTTATTTTGAGCCCGAAATGAATGACATACTTCCTGAACTAATTTCAATGAAACTTTACCAGAATGTACCTTAGATGAACCTTTTCAAAAATCGTACGCGAAAAATTGATTGGTCCATAAATATGGGCGTGGCAGGGCGGGGCTTATTTTGAGTCTCATCAAATCAAATCAATCAAAATTTTGCGATCATTTTTTTAACAGGGTCATCAAAGGAACATCCCTGTAAAGTTTTATTGAAACTTGCCAAGTGGTTCAGGTGGAGATGTCGTTCAAAGAATTTGTTCAAAGAAAGCCCCATCCTGACACACCCATATTAATGGGCCAATCAGAATTTCGCGAACAATTTTTGATAAATGTCAGCCAAGGAATATTCTGGTTCCATTGAAATCGATCCAGTGGTTCAGGAGGAGATGTCGTTCAAAGATTTCAGGCTCAAAATAAGCCATGCCCTGCCCCGCCCATATCAATGGACCGATCAAAATTCCGAAAGCAATTTTTAACAAGAGGACCATGATTGTCCTAGATCGCTCGTCTGAGTATCTTTGACCCCTTGGGCATGACATCAATTAAATAGGCAGGTGTCAAAAAGGAGATAATTTCTTAATAAGATCAATACAATGGAATGTTTTCAGCAAAGGGTAAAAAGGATATTATGCCTGGGTACAGACCTTACATGAATATATGGACATGCAATGAACAAACTTCATGAAATACAATTAAATGAGACCATTATGATAAGTCCCTGCCTTCTGGTTCAGACACCAAATTTTTAAGATTTCCTCCCTTGTGTCTATGTAAAATAGGGTGTGTTCATTCAGAGTCCAAATATGACCCTAGGGAATTGACATGAAAATATTGGTTTAAGTCCACTATGAAATAGTACAAACATTATATGGAAGATTGCTTTCAGAGAAGAAGATTTTTGAAGTGTTTTGCTCTTTGAATCTATGTAGAAACGGATGCGCCCGGGGGAAGCCAAAATATGAATTTAGTAGAGGTCTACTAGATGATGTTACACACAGAATATGAAAGCTGTCTGCTTTCTGGTTTCAGAGAAGAAGATTTTTACAAATGTTCCTTCGTTGATTCTTTGTAAAAAGGGATGCGCCCGGGTGGAGCCCTAATACAACCCCAGGGTCTTGTTATGAAAAAACTTGGTATCTTGCAATCAGTTTCTTGATATATGGTTTCATGTAAATCGTTACCATTTCGCATAGGCGTAAGGGGTTCCCACGATCTTTCCGAAGGTACAGTAGAAAGTTGTTGATTGGATTACTTCATTTCGAGGCGTAAGAAGCATATTCAATCTAATTTCAAATTATGTCATTTGCCTTAATATTCCTTCATTTTCATTGCGTTAAATGATTTCTAATTGAAGATTTTAATCGACTCTATCTGGTATTTGATATCTGCACATATTAACGACTCTGTAAGCATATGTGTTGCCTTGAAAGCGATCCGCGCCTGTTTCTTTTTTACAATTTCTTTTAGAATCTCTATTTCATTAGCACGTTCAATGCTTCTGTTTATATAAAATTAATTTTGTTTCGTAATTACAGAGACTCTTCACCCTGTTATCATTTGAAACGCCACTGAACACGATAGTTATTCACACTTTTAACCACCTCTTTTGGTATAATTCAAAATTTGGTATATAGTTGTTTCAAATGAAACGCGTTTGATTTTTCTCCAATTTTACGCTATAAAAATAACGTCAAATTACGTTACGCTTTATAGCCTCAGTTCGCTGCGACGTCTCTAAACATTTTGTAACGTCGATTTGCTATTTAGACGTTATTACACCACGTTTTTTTCTGAAGCGCTTCTTGTTTATCGCATGTTGATTTTTCCATGCGTATTTATTTTATTGCTATATTAGTAATATACCGAGTAAGACATGATATATTTTTTTTCCCACAGGAAGCAATTTTATCATTAATCAGCTTTTATCATTAAGAAATCGGTTGCTCTAAAAAGGACAGCGCGCCAACTAACAAAGTAAGACGTTAAAAAACAATACGTTTTTGAAAAGTATGTCCACACAAACAAAACTTAATATTTTTGATCTTTTCAAATGTATCTATTCGAAGTTTTGCCATGTGGTTGTACGAAAACAATGTTTCAAAAATATAAAATGATTTATGATAATCATTTTGATAATGAAACGCTGCAGCGAAACATTTTGAAAACTAGCTAAAGAATTCGCATAATGAAAAAATTGTGTCCACACAGACTTTCACTTTTTATTTTGTTGTATGTGGCGTATTGGTATTTTGGACCACATTATCGAAAACTCGAAAAAAATAATATTTTTATTTTGAGAGTTCACACAATTTTATCAATTATTGATAAAGATATTGAGAAAACTTTGTGATATTCACACCGATTTTTCGCTTAAATTTGAAGTTTTACAACTTTTGAATTATGAAATTTATCTCTATCAATTGTTTCTTATTTCACTGACAGACGTCTTAGTTTATATTCTAAGTTTATGAACCTTCTCGAGCAAATCTATAAATTCTCAACATTTTTCATGAAATAGTTAACGCATTTTAAGGGTCTAAAGGAAATCCAACAGCACACACATTGTTACGTTTTACACACGTAATTTAAGAGAGTTTGTTACAAAGAAACTTAATTAAACGAGAATTTGATTTCCTTTAGTTCACCCAACAAAAGTTCTTTAAAAGTATGCTTTTTTGTTGTTGATTTTGGTATAAAGAACATAGATATCGGCTAACAGGTTTTGAAGAAAAAGCAGATTGAACTCGACTGGAGACGTACGATTTCAAATGTTAAGGATTACCGTGCGCGACGTCTGTATGACAATCCAGAATTGTTTAAATGGGATGTGGTTCAATGTAACGATTATATTATCTCTAGCTACATGCATACGTTCTAATTGTCAAACCTAAATAACTGCGTCGGTATCATCCAAGTTATTTCACTTTAAAGATTCGGACAAAAGAACCACGATTTAACTGAAACAAAAGAGAAAATATAGCCAATCTGATATTTTAGATTAGCCACATTATGTAATTGAAATAACGGATCGACCTAATTTTTTAACCAATGATCAACCGCTATTTCATTTGAAATTCAAAAAATATATCACATAACCTGACAATCAGCTCGAAAAAGTGCGCTACGTGGCTTTATGTCATTATGGGCGGAGACCTAAAAAGGACTTCATATCTTGTCTAGTGAACGGTCAAGAAGGATCCTTAACTTGTAATCGAGCGAATGAAAACGCTCATTGAATTATTGCGCTTAATAACGCTTATTGACTATTTCAATTTCGTTTTCAACAAACCTAAAATTCAAATAAAACAGATATTTTTTAATACACGTGTTAACCCATAGAGAGAGGACTGAACCGATATAATGACAACGATTTTAAAGTAAACTCGAAACGAACCTTACTATACCACCTTTTTAAGTTGACATAAAAAAGACAACATAGTTGAAATGATCTAGAATCTTACTTCTTGTTTGCAGGTGAATACTTTTAATTTATTTATTCTGCACTGTCCCTTCCAATATGCTTTTTATACCCCCCACCTACGAAGTAGAGGGGGGGGGGAATTGGTTTCACCATGTCTGTCTGTCTGTCCATCCATCCGTCCGTCCGTAGACCTTTTCGTTTCCGGACTCGTACTCGAAAACCAACTTGACCTACAATCATGAAACTTTATACAAATGTTCCTTATGACTGAAGGAGGTGCCCTATCGTTTTGGGGTCACATTGGTCAAGGTCACAGTAAGCCTTTGTTCAATTTTTGTTTCTGGACTCTAACTCGAGAACCAAGTGACCTAGAATCATGAAATATTATGCTAATGTTGCTTATGACTCGAGGAAGTGGCCTTTTGCTTTTGGGTCACATAGGTCAAAGGCCAAGGTCACATCGAATTTTTGTTTAATTTACGTTTCCGGACTCTAACTCAAGAACCAAGCTACCTAGAATCATGAAACTTTATGCTTTATGCAAATATTCCTTATGACCCAAGGAAGTGCCCTATTGTTTAGATCACATAGGTCAAAGGTGAAGGTCACAGTCAGCCTTGCTGAATTTTTCGTTCCCGGACTCTAACTCGAGAATCAAGTGACCTAGAACCGTGAATCATTGTGCAAATGTTGCTTATGACTCATGGAAGTGCCGTATTGTTTTTGGGTCACATAGGTCAAAGGTCAAGGTCTCAGTCAAAGTCTTTTTTTTTTCCATTTTCATTTATGGACTGTAACCAAGCGACCTTGAATCATGAAACTTTATGCAAATGCTGTATATGACCTCATTAATTGTTACAAACATCATGCACTTATAGCATTTGCTTTCTAACAAAGTGCTTGTAGGGGGTATAAGTCCGCCCTGCGACAGTTCTAGTTTTAAATCCAAAAAAAAACATATTAGGTTCTTTTTAACACGTTCCTTTTTTCCTGTCCACTCATGAAACTTAAGTCAATTACAGTTGAGTTATGTTGAATACTTGGCAGATGCAGAAAAATCGATTTACATGTATTAATTACATATGTTTTATTTGGTGCAGTTGCGCTACGTTTAGAGAATTCAGAGTGAAAATACTACGCCTTGCCATGCTCTCATATTTTTTTTGGGGGGGGGGGAGAAGGGGGGGGGGCATATCCGGATTTTACGGACACTTTTATAGAGAAACCCCAGGAACATTGTGGCAAAGTTTCATTGACATTGGCCCAGTTTTTTATGAGGTTGTTCAAAGATATCAAAGTGAAAATGGTCACGCCCTGTCATACCTATATTTACGGATCAATCAAAGTTCGCAATTGATATTCGGAAAGGGTCAACATTTCGGAAAGGTTCCATCAGAATTGCCGGGTCTTGCAATTTAGGAGGAGATGCCGTTCATAGACTTCTTAGTAAAAATTGCTACGCCCTGCCACACCAATGATTAAGCTACTGGTCAATCAAAATTTCGCGAACAATTTTAAAGTGGGTCACCTAAGGAACACTCTAGCAAAAAAAAAATATTAAGATTGATCCAGCGGTTCAGTAGGATATGTCGTTCAAAGACTTCATAGGGAGAAATCCAGGCCTATATTTTTGGGCCATTCAGTAGTTCGAGTGCACATTGTGACAAAGTTTCGTTCAAATTGACCCGGTGTTTCAGGAGAAGAAGAATTTATATGATTGTTGACAGCGGACGACGCTGGGTGATCCTTAAAGCTTTGCTTGAGCACGTTGCGCTCAGTAGAGCTAAAAAGAAGACTAGCGAAGATGGATTTTGTGTCAATGCCAAAAATTTTGTCAAAATTATTGCTGCTCTGCAAATTGTTATGAAACTTAATTAACAATATTTTTATACAATTCCAGTGATAAAAAAAGAAACAATAAAAATAGAAAAAAGATGCTACTAGAACAGTTGAAGTGTATCGACTTTCTCTTCGATTTTGATTCATCAGAAATATATTCAATTTGAGTTGTTTTAAATGAATGGGAAAAAACGCTTCTGACGGTTTGAGCGCGATTAGAGCTCTTTTGAATCTGGGTCGTTTTTACTTGCACTCAACTCATCCAGTAGAAAAACTCGGCCCCGCTATATAGCCTATAATATCGTAGAATATATTTCATAAAATATATACCGTATTTCATCTATTAGACGCGCCCCCATAAAATACGATTTCCAGGCCCTGGAATATCCGACCAACACCCAACCGTCCACTGTCCGTGGTGAAAAAAAAAACAAACAGTCTAAACGTTTATTTTACTAGAGCTACTCTACGACGCGATTTTCAAAAGATTTTAGTTTAACTATTTTCCATCCCGATCATGATTATGGTGATTGCACGATTTAAGTCATCATCAAAAGATCGCTTAACTTCTGAAAACTAGCGCGAGCGAAATTGCTCTGGAAGCGCAAAAGGTTAAAATGCAACGGGTACCGAAATGCGACACAAAATTTAAACTAATTCTCGTGATACACGAGGTGTGACATCAAACATCAATTTCTTTTTTTTCCCTTTTTTGTGACCTCAACAACGTAAATGAAATAGAATTCTTCAAAAGTTTCTTGCGATCGAAATTTCCATTCTTCATGTTGCTATGAAAATAATGCTGAAATCATTGTACATTCTTTAAACATCAAATTAAATCCGAGTCAAATGATTTACGACACCTGGTGACTCAGCTAGCTCCAGACGTGTTGTGTTTTCTCTATGACATGCTTCGTCTCCAGTACTGTACCGGGTGTACAGTGCAGTTATACACTGCTATGTTTAACTTTAAAATATTATTTTGTGTTTTATTATTATCAAATCAATTCATTGTTTGAAAATGTGCCGATTCTTAGAATAAAATTGCTGATGCATACACAAATTACCGAACAATTGAACGATATTAAATATTTTACTATTTGTAATAACTATACTTCATAGATAATAGTTTATAACATGGATTTGGTATTTTATTAGGGGCCGAGTTATACGCTGGGCCGAGTTGCCGATAAGTCGAGTTGATCGGTCACCATAAGTTCTTTGATTCAATAAGACATCCTACGTTGCCTTGAACTGGTTGGAGTTCAGACATATGCCTTGAACTGGTTGGAGTTCAGACATATATGCTTAGGAACAGCCGGAAGTAGAAACGGAAAAGTGAAAGACGAAATAAACGTCCTTTGCAAAGTTAATTTAATAAACATTAAAGTTTGTTTTGCGTTTTAATGAACTTCAAAATATGTTTTGTGGTAATGCTTGAACATTCGACCTTATAAACAGTCGTCGTGTAATATGAATATGCAATTCTCAGATTCAATGAACCCTTCCATATGATGTAATTTCCGAAATTAGAATATGTATACTACAATGAGTGTCGCCCATGGGGCGACACAATGATTATAGCTGCATCCACGAGGTATCCATTGCCCAATTGACTAAAGCGACTTCTACTGGAACTGTCTCGCCTAATGACGAAATACGAATGAAAAATCGAAAATGCTCAAAATCGCTCCTCCCCTTTTTACCTTTACGTCGATTTGTTTGAAGAAAGTATGATCTTTAAGTAATTTGATATCGTAAACGTTTGCTTGTCCTGTACAAAATGACCCTTTTCCACACCGATTTGGCTATACCGCTAAAGCTATGGCGGTCTTATGTTACTTATCTACTTGTGCTCATGAATAGCTTCATTTTATATATACTTTATACCTGGACATACTGCTTTTTCTTGGCTAATGAGTGCCCTTAAAATTGGGTATCAAACTCTTTACATGAACCTTAAACCCTTTAAACCCATGTTGAATAATTGTACGATAAGGCTTCTCTTTTATTGATGTCGAACTTTTTATTTCGTTGTTGTGTTGTGTTTTGTTTTTATATTTTTTTTCTTTCAAATCTATAAAGGCGCACGGTAGACACATATTAGAACTCAAAATATATTCAACAAAATTTGAATACTGCATCTGTAGTGCCACATTTTCCTGAAATCAAATTGTGAATCAGAAAGAAAATAATTCTTTTCAAACCATGAATTTAATATACTAGTTTCTCCCCTAAATTGCTGGTTAAATGTATGCCGCGATAATTACAAAGGCTGACTTTTTCTCCCTTTTTGTAAAGGGGGATAATACAACCTTTTGAACATTTTCCCGGTAAATTGCCTGAGTTCAATATGATACTGAACATGTCTGTTCAATGACCAAATACTTTATCCTCTGATTCAATGAAATAATAATTCAGCATATCGTAAGACGGACTCCTCGTTTCAAATTATTTTTAGGCGAATCGACCTCGATGTATGAAATGGGTTTGTAAATTAATCATATAAACAATAGTTTATTTTGAAATCATGATTTTTGAAGAAATCCTGAGGTAAAATATTTGTTGTAGTAGTATCTTTATACAACTGCGAAAAGTGGGATTTGAAGTCATCTAATTTGATGTCGCTATCGATGTGCTCCTTTTGTTTCTGGCAAAAATCCAAAAGCTCTTTGTTTTGGGGGGGGGGGGGGGGGGGGGTTGCGCAAATTATCAAGTTTGATTGTTCGGTTTTAAATCGGTACTTTTAAGAGCGAATTAACTTGCTATATATCATTTTTTACTACAAATGTTTCCCTGTTTTTGGTTGATTTCTCGGAATTGAAAGTTTGTAAAGCTTCGAGATAATTCATCGGGGGGTAAAACAATCATGGAGAAACCATTATTTGCTTTTCAACCGGTCCGAACTTTTATTTGACTGTGAGTATACTTTATGTTCATGGAGCGGTTTTGCAGCGCTACAAAAAAATCTCAGAAGATTGAAAAATCACGTTCTAATCACTAGAGTCGTCTTACTGATCGGACGGTGAGATTACATAATTAAGATTTTCTAATTCTGATATAAGGAATCTCTTTTGTCATTTTACCATTTATACATTTACGTCGTTTGTTGTTCATCGACTTTTTTGAATGGCATGAGTGGGAAAATTAGTTTGAATTCTAAAGGTGCATGGTCACTTTATATAGTAAATTCTAAATTCTCCAATCCTGAACTGGTCTATACAACAAAAATCTTTTCTGTCCATTAACAAATAGTCAATTAAAGTACTGGCCTATTTTGCATATTAGGTAAATGCGTTGACTTGCACAATTCAATTGGTGATTTTCCACTTGTATTACATGTTTAATCTGAGAGGCCCTGTCTGAGGGTTCATCTATACAAAAATCAAAATTTTAAGGGCACTTCATTTGCTACTATAGCTAAAGCGGTGTAGCCAAAGTATTGTGGAAAAGGGTCATTTTGTACAGAACAAGCAACTGCATGACTGTTAGATAAAATTAACTTATATTTTAACAAAGACAATTTAAGTACTACCCAGATACTACTACAACAGTTGGTATAAAACTCGGGTCCAAAAATTTTTAAAAATGGCGTTATATAACGTTTCTATACAATTTGAAGATTATCTAAAGACCCTTTTTAATAACGGAAAGTGTCGTAAATCTTAACCAAAGCACCATAATATGATTTACCTATCGTGTTCTTTCGTGGTCTGAGGGTAACAAAAGCTTATTGGTACCACTTTTATTTTGTATCCCGCTGTCTGAAAGAAAGTGGGAAGTGTATAATACTTTATGAATCTGTTCGCGCATTGGAATCCGGGGCCAACTGTGTATTTAAACACTGTGTTTATTTATAAATACTATTCAAAGTTTGCTAAGCACTAAATTTTTCACTGTCCTACAGGAGCTGATTTTTAAAAAAAACATTTGTGTTCGTGTTTAAAAATGTACAATAATGTATTGACAAGATTTCTAATATATACATTACCAAATATGACAGGCAGTTTTCTCGCGAGACTCTTGCAAAATGAGGAACCCCGGTTTCTTATCTGTCCTTTCTCATATTCTACATGTACAGGTTTCGTGTAGATGCTTAGTTTCTGTTTTACAGTACTTTATTGACTTTTAAGTCGTTACTCATGGCCAATCCAAATGTCAGACAACATTGATTTGCGAACAATTGAGGCGTGCTGTAGGTAAAGGGGCTTCCCACCGTGATGTTGGCATGGTACTGGGGGTACATCATACTGTTGTAACCAGAGCTTGGGCACGATACCAACAATATGGTACACCTGTAAGGAGACATTGTGGTGGTATGAGTAGAGCTACCTCCGTCGCAGAAGACCGTGTTTTGGTAATTCAAGCCCGAAGGAAAAAGTTTGCTACGGCAACGCAGCTACATTCCGACCTTCAAAGCGCCTCGGGAGTGCGAGTTTCGACTCAAACCATACGAACACGGCTGCATGAGCATAAGCTGGTGTCAAGAAGACCATGTATTCGTATTCCGCTGTCCCAAGTTCATGGTCGGCGTCGGTTTACATGGGCATTGGACCACGTTGGCTTGCGCATGAGACGCTGGCGCCCCGTGTTATTCACGGATGAGTCCAGGTATTGCCTGGACTACACTGATAGGTGGGCTAGGGTGTGGAGAAGGCCAGGGAAAAGGCTTCATGCATAAACAATGCTGAGCACGATCGTTAAGTGGGGTGGGTCCATCGTGGTTTAGAAAGGCATCAGCTGGGATGGGATCTTGTTTTTTTTTAGTAAGAGATACTCTGACAGCTCGTAGGTACATTGTTGAAATCCCCAAAACCCACGTAAGATTTTACGCTGGTGCTATTGGGGATGATTTCATTATAATGAATGATAACGCCCGTCCACACACGGCCCGTATAGTCCAAGAGTTTCGCCAAGAAGGGGGCATTCCACGTCAGGGCCGGCCAGACAAGCTACAAGCCTGAGTTTCGGCTCGCCAGGTCCAGCCAAGAACATTCCATGAGCTCGGCCAGATCCTTAGAAAAGAATGGTCTGTTATTCCCCAAAGAGTTATCCAGAACTTAAACAGGAGTATGCAGAGGCGCTGTCAGGTTGTTATGGACAGTGCCGGCTCTCATACTCGCTATTGAACGAAATGCAATTAAAAGAACACCTTTTTTGGTCAAATTCGATTTTTTCAATTTTCAAGAAAACAGACAAATATCCCTGTTTGATCTACAAGTCTTTCTATCATTATAAAGCTTTACTTTCTTTTTAAAATTTGATAAACTTCATTCTAATAAGCAAATTTCATTTTTTCCTGGAATTATAGTAAAACAGTTTTGGTGCTTAGCAAACTTTGAGTAGTATAAATATTGTATTATAGACAGGAGGCCTCAATTTACAAAATAAAAGTTCTATTCTATTCTTTGCCATCCGAAATCAAGGTTAGCTTAAAGTAATATATTTGTTCTTTCGGATTATTTGACAATTTTTTTTTCTGCGTTGTTATATCGGTATTTGTCGGAAATTCGTGATTTTATATTTATGAAAACATCCACATGTAAATTTACGTGTAACAATATTCTATATCCTCCCCGAGGGTCAAAGGGCTATTGAGGCGGCCATTCGGAACACCACTCGGCCATTTCCGTAAACTGTTACATACCTCGGATGTATGTAAGGCGGATGGGTATGTAACAAAATCGTGCATTTTGTTAGGCGGAAATAGTGTAAGAAAAACTAGCACTGTAGATTTATATCTTTTACAGTAAATAACGGCTGAAAAATCTAAATTTTTGAGAATGACGAATCATTCTCAAAAATTAAGATTTTTTCAGCCGTTATTAAAGAATCTAGAAATATTTATATAAGGATACGATGGTTTCACGTAAGTGACTTAAACGAGTAGCGTTGGCGACGTCGAATGTTTTCACTCACAGTTTCGAGGGCTAACGAAAATAGTCCGTCTATGTATATCCGAGGTTGATCGTGAGATTGACCGAGTGGTGTTCCGAATGTTGAGGCGGCATGTGTTGTCCTTGGTCTTTATCGATTACCGCTAGACCCAATTGACCGGTTCGAGACATTGTCAAAAGTACAGAGATAATAAATTTCGTTGAAAAAAAAAGAGAAATGAATCAAAACAAGCAAAACATTGCCTACCGTTTCAAATTTATGCATCATGCGATATATCGATTTAGAATCTTCTCGCTAATTACATTTCATAATCTAGCTGTTTTTATGACGTTTGAGTCGCCTAACGCTGACAATCTCTATGGCTGTCGCTCAGAACTGTGCCACAGAAGATACCGAGAATGCAAACTTATTCGTCATTAGGTATAAGAATTGAACTATGATCAGCGTTAGGCGATCTAAACCTCGTATTTACAATTACATTGATGCAATTTGATTGGTTCTTTTATATGGTTCTTTGGTGCCATTGTGGATGTGTACATTTGAATTATTCTATTTGTAGGACATTTACAATGTCTTAGTTCTAATATTGTTTCACTTGAACCATTGATATTATTTTAACAGTTTATTGTACATGCATACAATTTTTATATTGGAGGATATAAAGAAAATATAATGAAAAAAAAAACTAATTACAAACCCAGTTAAAAGAAAGTATTCAAAATATTTCATTTCCGTCTTGGTTATTGACCTGTCTGGACAAAGTTTAATTTAATTTAGGTAAAGATACCATATTTCATACGTAAAATTAACCGTTATTACAGGTGTAATTCCTGTAAAGTAACATTCTATTAAATATGTAATAGAATAAATTGGAAGCTAAGAAAATTGATTAATACTGAAACTTGCCGAACATGTGTCGAAACATTTTGAATGATTTCATTTCTTTTATTTTCTTTTTTCCACCGCATGCAACCAGAAACGTAAAACTGGAAGTCCGCGTTCTGAGAGACATAGGAGCATTTAACCAGTTACAAGGAACGTTGAACTTCATTATTGCATGAAATGTACGTTTTCGGGTCGTTAAAGGCATACGTTGACGGACAAAACCCGGGCGTTAACGGGAGAAAACGTTGATTATTCAGTAAATTCACGTACCGTTAACGTCCGGCTTTTTCACTTAAGTATCCGCGATTTGGGCTTATGCAATTTAATCAATTTCAATTATTCTTAATTTCTTTAATGCAATAAAAGTTTGTCCTAAAAGGATGTTTTGTGCATTCTGTCCAAAATAAAACAAAAATAAGATCTAGAAGACTATACGCATTGATTACTAAAATGCGTGATATTTATTCATGTCCAGCATATTTTCATAGAGCATACCTTGCTCTAATTCCCGCGTTTAATTTTGTGACGTCATAAATTTATCGGGCCACGTCTGTATGAACAGAATGGATGGTGCAATGAATGACGTAATTGTTCCAGCATATTCGTAAGTTTGTATTGATTGAATGGAGTTTAACGCCGCTTTCAACATTATTTCAGTTATATCGCGGCGGCCGGAGCACCTAACAATGGATTCCTGGTATTTCTTTTCACCTGTACTACCATTACATCCTTTCCTAGCCTCCGACTGCTATCTCACATAGGTTTACGATTATCTACCCATTGGTGAGAGACAAACGTCGGAAAGGATATTTGCCGCCACCGGGGATCGAACCCACGACTTCCAGATTGGAAGTCTTATGCCTAACCAACTGCGCTATGGTGGCGGCTTCGTAAGTTTGTAACTGGTTTATAACTGGTTTATATAGTCTCTTTGAAATTATTTAGTAATTTCTGTTTGAATTTATACTCTAATCTATCTTTTTATGCAATAAAAGCATGAATTCACATTTTTTCGGGCGTAAATATTTGCAGAGACCTTCAACACATTATTCAGGTGTTCTTTGTTTGATAAATTTGGTTTAATATGATAGAAGCCGCCGTTATAGCGGAGTTGGTGGCGCATTGGAAGTTCCTATCATGAGGTCAACAATTCAACCTCTAGATTGACAGTCCGACGCGTTACCAACTGCGCTATGACGGCGGCTGTGTTCGAAACAGAACTCATAATCCTAACATGATAGCGTTTTCGAATGCGTTATTGATTTGTAATCAAATTTAATCATCTTAAGAAAACATTCTTAGTTCCGAGTTTTATCGTCATTTATCGTACAGAAGTTTGTTCCAAAACGTCAAAAGGAATGGGTTTCCGTGGGAAAAATCGGAAATTCTTTCAGCACGTCTGCCCAATTCAGGCATACAGCAGTATAATAACAGCTCACCATCAACTTGTATTGTTCCGACCGAGTAATGGGGTTTTACCTTTAATTGTGACTGTCGTTAAAGCCCCCGTCTGTGTTCCTGAACATTTCCGAAACGCAAGACAATGATCTTAGACGACTATTTACTCAAAAACTAGACTTTTATTCTCAAAGATAAGCTCGAATTTGTTATTCCAATGTTTGGTAATTCAAATGCTAATGGCGCAATGATCTAGATATAGGCCTAACTCGATGAATATTTATGACCCGTTACTTTTCGGACTCCAGGTTGAATAATACCGTTTCTGCCTTGGACATATTTCACATATTATGCGTTTCATGTTTGTCGATTGGTTTGTATTTTTATGTAACTCACCTTTCAAAAGACTAAATTAAGAACAAATATTCAAAGAATATTCACGAAAGAGCGATATTTTACTTTAAACGCAGACTGGGGCTTTAAGATACTGTAAATAGTTTTTTTTTTTTCAGAGAGTGAATTTCATTCACAAATAACAGCGACTGATTGAAATCGCGAATTGAAAAAAACCGCTATTTTTATGCTCTAAAGAAAAAAAGAAAATCGACCTCCCACACGTAAAAGACCGGATGAATAGGGACGCCATTATTTCACTCTCGATGAATTACGAACTCAGCAATACGACTGTCAGACCCGGAGTTGCGAAAATAAGCCGAGTTGGACTTTAGCCCGATTTATAAAATTTTCGTTGTCTACAAGAATTTGTTACGATCCCTCAAACTACATTCGATGTGTGCAATTTTGTCACATATTCCGTTCAAAATGGCGCCTATCTAACAACCCTGCTAAATGACGTAGGTTGTGTACATACGTCACACCTCAAACATATATCTTTTAAGTTCGAAATAGGAAGTTTCAAATGTGAAAGTGAAAGTTTATAATGTGAAATAGAAAGTGTGTAATTGGAAGTGTGATGTAGAGGATGTGAAATTTGAATTCGGTAGTGTTTAAATGTGAAGTCGGAAGATGGGAGTTCGAAGTGTAAAGCTTGTAGTGTGTAGTCGGAAATTTGAAATCAGAGTATGGAGGTTTGAAGTATAATGTCAAGGAGGAGAGAGACTTGAAAATGTTCAACACACGAGCACGGATATTTTGGAAGGACGGTTTAAACAGCTTCACGTTTTCGACACCAAACGTCGACGACTTCAAACTACAGACATTCTCTTAAGACCTCAAACTTTTCAAATTTCCAACTTCACACCCAAAACTTCTGACTTCACAAATTCATTAAGCCTTCTATGATCGAGTTCACATTTCCGATTTCACGCTTCAAACTTTCGACTTCACATTCCGCACTTCAGACTTCCATACACTTTAACGAAAAGTACCTAGATTTACTTTTTTCCAGATGATTTTGTTTAATTACCTTTAGAGCTCGAAAGTTTAATAAAAGCATTTATCAATACTAAAAAGTGGAGCCTAAAAATTAATGCCGATAAAACAAAATATGCATTTTCTATAAAAACTTATTCCCGAAACAAACGTTCAAAAAAGATTACCAGAGGAGACTTGAATTTGTTGTTGACTTTAAATGTCTGCAGATAACAAATTTAATTACAAATTTAATTACATGGATTACTCTAATATTGCTATTTTTTGCTACGAGGGTGAATAAAAAAATTACGTAGATTTACGAAAAAGAAATTTCGATTTTACATATTTTGAAAGGAAAACTTCAATGGCATTAAAATTGCGGCATTTTTCTGTTTATCATGTAAATTTGGATGCAATTCAACTAGTTGGTCACCTGTCGCAACCATTCTGAAACATGTAGTCATTTGATACCGGCGCACGGTAACGGCGTTAGTATGACGCTATGGAATTGGCAACTATCGTTGAAAGTCAGCACTTTTTAAAATACCCAAGTCAACAATCAACACAATTGCTGCATCGCCTCTTCCATTGTATAAGTACTAGGGTTCATACCAATGTGATATAAAATGGTGAACTATAGTGCGTTATATGTATTTAAAATGCTGCACTGATGTCGATCTGTGACAGCTACAGATCCAATGTTGAGGAGACGTTTCAAATTTTCCGAGAGCCATCCTTCAGAAACTTTCACTATATTTACAGTAAATAAAAAAAAAACATTATAAACCATTCTAAAAGAAGATGTTTGCTTATATTTGAAGACTCTTTACTATATTTAATCCTTTTAACATCTCTGTTAGGTTTTCCAATGGTTGAGTAGAACTTTAGTATTGCCCGGTTTTTATACCTGCACCGGTGGCGTCATTTCGATGTTCAAAAAATCACACCTGTTCTTAGCTTACTGACTCTGGATCGGAAAATACCGAATGGATTACGCTTAAAATTTGAATAACATTACAAGTTACATCAACACGTAAGAAGAGGAAGTTTGGAATGGTTTTGTACGAAATGAGTGGACAATTACATGTAGTAAATCTAGGAAGTAACGTTACGAAATGGGCTGCGTCGGTGGTGACTATTCACCAATATCAAACATTAGGTTTTTTTTCATCATTGTCAAAGCAATCTCTTATAAATTTAGTATTATGTCAACATTAAATGGTTTGAGACGTGTACAAAATTTTATTCATATCCGTCGGGAAATTTCGAAGTTATAGTAAAAGTCCACGCACGTAATTTTTGATCCACCCTCGTAAAAGATCATGCATTAAAACATACAATTCTTCATCCTTATTATTGCTTGATAAAGTTGAAATGGGGAAAAAAATATTATAATTTTTGACTTTATGGTTGTTCCAATATTGCTTTATGGAGTCGATATACGTAAAGTCGTATGTGTTTTGTTTGTTTGGGGTTAAACGCCGCTTTCAACAATCTTTCAGTTATATCGCGACGGCTGATGCACCTAACAGTGGATTCTTTGCATTTTAACACCAGTATTACCATCAGATCTGATCAAGCTTCTATCTCATATACGTCTCCAATTACCAACACATTGATAGGAGACAAATATGTCGGAAAAGATAAATGTCAACGTCAGGGATAGAACCCGGGCCGATGTAAATGGGATTTATAATTACAAACATGCAGATGAATTACACATGAAATTTCTAAGACCGATATTAGTAGTAAAGCAACAACCATCAAATTTTGCAGTCTTGAGTGATTTTAGCCGATAACCTATATAAGTAAAAACAATCAAGAGTATCTTAAAACTTTCCATAGTTTAAAACTAAGATGTCAACAATTGCAGATTGAAGCAGGTAGACATTAAAACAACTAAAGAGTGAAGGATTTTGTAATGTGTGTAGAACAAAGGTTATTGAAAATGAGCATCCCTTCCCTTTTTGATGGTCTAGATACATGGTCCTACGAAAGAAATATTTAGATAGTAGTCAGTGGCCCAACAGCTTTATTTTCAATGAATACATGTCAGACTGTTAATATAATATTCTGATAAAAGTTTGCATGCATTTATTAGAAGTTTCTGAATTAAGAGATTTTTTTATTAAGCGATAACCGATTCAATATCAATTCTACGCGAATAAAACATGCTCAATTACATGTATATTTCTATTTAGGCAGGTAACTATTTTTCAGGAGATCTCTAGAAATCACTTTAGGGAGGCCCGTAATGTAATGCTAAGTTATATAGTGGAAACTGTTCATCAACCTTTGTCGAACAAAATCTGCCCTGTCTGCAGACCAGGAAATGGCTATAATGCAAATTACAGAGGTCAGAGGTCATCAAGTGCATTTGCGCTTTTCGTAAATATATCACTCTAAACTGACTGTTATTCAGCTTTGTATGATAAATAATTGACTGAAATGGTTAAATAATGATTCAATTCTATAAAACAATTGTTTAAACAAACATAAAATGAGCATTCTGAAGCCTTTGTTGAAATCAAAGTACTGAAAGTACTGACATTTTAGGCATTAAAGTTTGTTTGCATTTTGTGTGTTACTAAACTTACTCTAGGCACGTTTGCTCATTATGTCTACTGATAGATAAAGTAATAAAGACGATTTGAATTTGTTTTATCATAATTTGTAATATAAACTATGATCCTTTTTACTTTAAACATATGCATACATGTAAATGTTATAGTCCTTATATATATATATATATATAACTATTGACATTGATTCTGACGACGCCGGATTATCAACCTAAAAATATTTCTTTAACCTGTTGAGTAAAATTAATAAAAAAAAAATCATATATTTGTGACCCGGCACGGGATAAGGGACCATCTGGAAATTGTGTAAAATATACATTTTAAAAAGAGATTGATTCTATTACAGGTCAACCGGAGCTTAGATTTCAAGGATTCTTTCACGGGAAGGTAGAGTGATCATTCTAGATTAAGAAAATAATTAGAGTTCGAAAAGTTTCGATCCTGGTCAGTCTGCGCAGTCTGAATAGGATTGGCTATTCCTAGATGGTCCCTTTACGCATGAAGGGTCACATATATCATAATCTGTTTTTTTTTCTTCTGACACATCATATATACATTTTGTAAATATCAATTGTACGCAAACAGTGAGTAGTTTAGATCATTTGTTTGAAGCATATAAAACCTAAGTACTTTCGAAACTTTAATATTTCTTCATTAGAAAGCCTCATACTGTAAGTATACATTCATATGTAAAAGGTACCCCTGATTACCCCCGTAAAACTGATTCAAAACCAATCGCAAAGGTTACGTTATTGGTCGCCATGGATGTGACATCACTCAACACCAATATACCATACAAAGTTGTCATTGCAGCATGCAAAGAAGTTTGAAGCACAAGGGATGCTAAAGATCCACCAACGGACGACTTGGTAGAATTGTTAACACTTATTCTTAAAGGCATATGCACTTAAGGGATGCAGAAATAGTGACAAATTATAGGGATGAGTGTATTTTTCTCTGCTATTATTGGAGTATAAAGTGCAATTGCCTTAGCACATGGTAAATAACGCCCGTAGGGCATTATGTTTAAGCCATGTGCTAAGGCAATTGAACTTTATACTCAAATAAAAGTAGTGAAAGATATACCTGCCTCTTATAATGTCAATCCACAAGATCTACATGAAAGAAACAATTAAAATACTCAGCCAAATAATAAAAGATTAAAGTCTACTTTCTGTGCGTATATAGATCACAAGATCTATTTTCAAGTTGAATATTGAACGTGTATTGTTATCTTGCTATCGGAGTTTGATGGCATAAAGTTTTACAAATTTGACCCAAATAGACAATATTTTTTATAGTTCCAAATGAATCTATAATCAGATTTTTTCTGCCTATTACTGCTTCATTTTAAAATGTAATCGGCATGATCGAGCAAGGTTGGGATCATTTCCTGATGATCTCCGTTGACTCGCTGTAAATCAGAACTGTACGCTTCTAATCAAATATTAATTTTCAATTATTTCAATTCTGAACTGATCAAATAACAATGAAGTGTTATGAAGGAGGAACGAGTGATTTTCGAGTTCCTTCAACACTGGCCTTGCAGATCAATGTTCTGGGGTTTTCCCAAATTATTTCAAAATCAAGGAACAAAACTCAGATTGTTCTAAAATTGACTGAAATGATTGTAAAACTCAACTGATAATTTTCCGCCAGCTTGACGTCATTATAGTTGCTACACATCATTGCAACGTTGCCTGTCATAAAGGCGCACTTTTACAGCTGAAGAAAGAGTTTAATAATATGACAGGGTCATTTAGAGGTAAATGCTGCTGAATTAGGCCTACATGCTAATTCTTTTGTGAAATAGGTTTTTAATCTATCAATGACTTGGGTCTATTGGCCTAGCCTAAAAGATCTTAGATGAATCGTAGGGTGGACGGTTCCCGTAAAACGGCGCGATGATCACATTGATATCGTAATGTTATGGAGGACCCCACTAAAATTCTTTCTGAATCACTTGCTTAGCGCTTCATTCTTGTTTTCCAAACCATCTCAATAAAAACGCTCCGAAATCATTCACATCGTTCCGGACTTGCTCGCAATCAATTCGGAATTAGAACCACTCAATTCATTCAATGATTTCATTGACCAGCGTGAATTTGAAAAGTCTGATTGGTATGTGAAGACACACAGATCTATTTATTCAAGATTAAGTCATTAAATAGGATGTACCAGCTTCAACCAAAAACGTTGATTTCATTAAAAAGGCGCTTATCAAATTCATTCCAATCCTAAATTATTCCTTTTGTTGATTTTATGATGTCATTAGATGTAAATGTTAACAGGCGCTGTACGGACTACGTAAGGCAAGTGTAAGCTAGGCTAAATGGAAGGCCCATATTCAACTTTATCACCTTCAAAAGAGCGTTTACAGGTTAATTTTGTTTTATTAAATCAATTAATTTCATTTGATTATCATCAAAACCATCAACTTTGAAAAAATGTGTGAATTACACACAATTACTATTTCCTGATGTCGGCAATATCATGGGTCTACCTCAATGAATTATTTTGTTTTATCGACTTCTGATGTCAAACATTTGTTACCACAGCCATGCCTAAGCTCTCTTTCCAATATTTTGGTCGTCCTGTGACAAAACAATCCATGTTTCCCTGTTTTTGCTTGCTACAATCCAGATCTATATTCGCCTTTTTAAATCATTTGTATTTTATCTTTAGTTCAAAGTGCCCCTGTTCTTACAAATTGAATAAGAATTGTCACGTGCTTCTCACGAAATTTATCTTAAATACCCCTATGTTTTCTATAACTGACATTAATAATCCCATACTTTACTTATTATCCAAAATTTCGAGAAAGAACACATTCTTCTTCTTCTTCTTCTTCTTTTTAATTCTAGTCCTTCTTATCTGTCACATCCTCGTGTCTGGTTGTGACGAAAAATATTGAAAGTGACAAACTTATTTTGAATGTATGTATTTCAAAAAATGAAAATGTTTCTAAATAGTATAGGTAGACATCTATCTTTCTTAGATATTTTACTCAGGTCTGTAAATCATTTTATAACGCCGATACAACGCTGCAAAAGTGTGACCTAGTTAAATATTTAAGCGCAAATCGTATTAATGCGAATAAACATGAAAAAATATTGTCAATTTTATTTTCCTAAGTCAGTGTTTAGGATCCCTACAGTTGCCTCGAATTGCTATTAAGTAAGCATAATGACACATAGTTTTTTTATACGAACTAGATTGGATTTAAATGCACTAAAAGGTGTGTGAAATTTAAAAGAAAAGTGTCCAGTAAGTTTTTTTTTATTTATTTGTCTAAATTTAGTAAAAAAAGCTTACGCTAAATTTGGGAAAAATACCCTTTTTTCTAATTGTTTTTTTTTTTTTTGTCATCGGTTCACGGAGTAAAATTTAAACAAATCCTAATTAAGGTATCAAACGATACTGTATTTTCATCCTTGGTGGTTAAAATTATTTGATTTAAAAATGATATTCAATCTCGTAGAAAACGGTGTTGTTTGAGGAAATTCCCTTGCAGCCTGAACCTTCAGATCTGTAGACCCTGTACACAGCAGTGTGCCTTTGGGCAACGCTTCAAAGAGTTATGACTCAATAAAAGACAAACACTGGCCCAAGATTAAGCCATCCAGTAAACCCAGAAAAATTTTCCCTGAGGAACAAGTTGAAGCATACTGAATACCTAAGTCACTTCGAGACATTCTTGTTAGAACACAATTAAGGACTGCTGCAAGCAATGACTCTCTCAGAAATTCGGTTAACACCGTCGAGAAGTCGACCACTCGTTCTACGATGTTGTCCTGTGTTGCATTGAAGCTGTCGACAAATGATGCTTATATCTGTGCTATGAATAATTACATTATCAGATTGGAGTACGCCAAAATTGGTTTGTTTCATTTCTTGATTCCTGGCATATATGTTGATTTTGATTTCCAACTGCCTAGAGTTCAAAGTTATGTTCGAGCAATAGACCAAGTGGAGAGCCATATATACATTTATATTTGAGTGTTGAATATAACTATGTAACATGTTTCACACGAATTAATCCGTATGCTAAAGTTATATCATATGTTGCTTTTACCCAAACATTCTCCGTTTGAAACTGAAGTACTTTTAGTACTTTGATTATTTACTTTTGACTAATTTGCTTCCACTTTGCAAGTATACAATCATGTGAATATTATTTGCATATGTACAGTTTAAAAATACCAAAAGCCTGGTTTTATTTTGATCATATCATTACATATAGGTGCATTTATACGATTTTTTACTGTTTAGCACCCCATGACCTTTGACCTCTGTAATGACCTACAGAAGGGATTTTGAATCTGCAGACAAGCCTAGCACTGTTCCTCAGATATTGGGCAAGTAAAATATCATTGTCTGCATCCATTACAAACCCGGCCTCCCTGGTCTCAAAATTTGAGATTGGATCACTAGTCTAATTGTAGTTTTGTTCTATATTTCAACGATGTTCATGTTTAAACCAAATCTTAGCCATATTTCTTAGTCAGAATTTAGACAAAGTTTTGATTTGATCTTTGAATAAATGAAATGCGATGAACTTCACAGTTCCGACTTCTCGAAAATCCCGAGTTCAAACTTCTAACCTCCGATTTTTTCTTTAGACCCCTCAATTTTCCGCTTCTACACCTCACACATCCATTTTCATATTTCAAACTTTCGACATTAATCTTAAAACTTACAACTACACACACCAAACTACAGGCTATTTATGTATTACGCTTCAAGTGTTTGAATTATGGAATTCACTACTGGTTTTTTTGCATAAAACCTATCGCTACAATTCCTAAACCTCGTAAATTCACATTGAACTTGGCTACCATGGTTCTCGCAATTTACAAACTTTTCAAAAATGTAATAATAAATAGTAACAAAATTTATAAATATGCTACGGGAAAGTAACGGATTTCTGTCCTTCTGATTGATGTTATTTGCATATTTGTCCGGTGATAACGTAAAGTCACAGTGAAAATACATATTTAATGAAAACCCGTTCGATTGAATGAATGACAGTCATCAGATTTTTGAACCCACTGTTGTTGTGGGAAGAAAGATGACGCTTCCCGGGATACAAAGTAAAAACATTTTGTCATCAAGGGGTAAATGATTATATAGGTGTATTTTCAAAACTGAGCTCTGACGTAGGCGTTGAGTCCATTAGCTTAGGTATATCGGGTATATTTAAAAAGCATATGGTAGGAATTGAAAGTGTTTTCTCCTTTTCATCTTTGAAAGTACATAAATGAGTAAGTCTTACGATATAAGACAAACAATGGCTGTCATTTGAAAGGTAGATCGTTTCTTCATAAGGCATTGTTTAAACCTGCTTTATCTATTTCGAAAGAATAGCACGGGAATTTAACCGTTAGAAGTAGATTTCACGGCTCATCGCACAAAATCTACCTATAGAATTGTTATATCAATGTATACATCGCGCACCAAAGTATATTAGATATAGTCCGTTTGACTTCTATATGGACAAACCTTTCGCCAAAAAACTCAGAAATGAATTAATGAAACGTATTTTTTTCTTGTCGTATCATATATTCCATTTAATACCATGACGAATTCTGTTTTTCAGAATTTTTGAATGTAAAATAATGATTTTGTCCGTCCGTCTATATGTTAACTCACAGCCTTGCATACCTCCTGGTATATGTATTAACCGGAACAGCGAATTGTATAACCAAATATAGTTCTGATTTGCATAGGGGCCGAGTCAAAAGTGTAAGATTGTAAGCGAGTCGTTTTATTATAAAACCAAGAACTTTTATAAAATTATGTTTGTCGAAATTTTTCACTTCCCTTACAAATCAAATCTGAATATAGTATCTCTTTGTTCAGAAATTGTTTGACCAGATAATTGATAATTGTTTTTATCTAATCTGAGATGAACCCCATATTCCCTTATTTAGACCAATCAAAAAGCATTATTCAAAGAAGTCGATGGGAATTTCACGAGGAAAACTTGATAAGATGGCGAGTAATAACGGTACAAATCACGTGATATTTAAGTTTAAGATGACGTGGACATCGATATGCTAATTAGCATGTCCAAATAAGGAACAATGGACATTTCATCTGTCAAATGTTTAGTATGAAACCACGTGTTTTTACGATATGTTTTTATATTTCTTACTACTCAACAGCCAACACCACCCCTCGTGTCCAAGAGCGGAAAATGCGAAAATATTAACATTAACTAGATAGACAAAAACATTATTTTGAAATCATTTTATTTTCAAAAATTATTTTTTGGAATGGTATAAAGCTGAAATCAAGATTTTACCACATACAAATCCTTCATTTAAACGCAATTTTATGTAATTGGTGAAAAGGTTGGTCCACATAGAAGTCAAACGGACTATACCTAGGTATACACGGCGAGTATCTGTACTTAGAGAAATAATTTTAAGGATAAGAAAGGTAGCCTATCTGTATGCAGAGTGACTGTTATCTTTATTCTGTTACACAAACTCGTAACATAACTGAATTTACATCTACATCGAAAGGATAATAACCCAAAAAGATACTTACTATATGGAATATAATTGTGACTATTTTGTGAATTGTTTAATTATACATATAAACTTTTACTTTATTAGTATTCGCAAAGTATAAGTATGACAACATTCGACGATATTCTGAAGACTATAGGAGAATTTGGTGCATTCCAGAAGAGAGTATATATTCTACTATGTTTTCCAGGTTTAACCCTGTCTGCTCTGCTTGTTGCTCACGTCTTTATACTCGGAGTACCAGATCATAGGTATTTAAATTATCACAACTTTCTATTAAGGTAGCAATGGACTCATGTTCATTTTTCCCGTCCAATGATTTTCACCTGTTCACAAAAGTTACATTGAATAGTCAATTCCTTTCAATGCTCGATTTCATGCTAAAACTTCTGCCCTTATGGTACTGGCCATTTTGCAGTAATACGTTTATATCCATTTTAGGTCTAGTATAAGCTCAGTACAAGCTGATAGCTATAAAACATATAATGTTTATAGACCTTATACCAAAAGTTAGAAAGTGCACCTTTTTTGTAATTTCAAGGGGAGGAGTTGCCACATAAAACCTTTTTAACGAAATAATTCAGTTATTTTTCCTTAGATTTCTGACGTGTTTGTAAACAATATTTTTTCCTTTATTTTGGAAAATCCCCTTACCTTTCAATGAAAATAATACAGATTTTCATTATTTCTTAATTACCCATCGTAATTGAATGAAATTTTAGCGTTGTTAATTCAATGAAGCAGTCATTCAATTGATATCCTATTTTTAAAAGAAGATTCCTTATGAAATCTTATCATCATTATTCTGCGTCATTGCTTCAATCATCTTAAGGAAACCGGTATTTTTAAACAGGGGGCAAAAGAAATGGGAAAATAAACATATACACTATTCCGGTGTATGCAGTCGGGGGGGGGGGGGGGTCGATTGCTACCTTAAACTCATTCATTTTTCTAATATTTTGGGATTCTAAATTCGTTGTATGTGCGATTTTAGTTATAATTTATCGTCTCACTGAATCAAAAAAATATCGTATACATGGATCTCGCGTTTGTTACACCTCGTTTTGAAATAACAACCCATTTTGAAATAAATAATTTCACAGGTGGTTGGTGATGCGAAATTCCTTCAAAATCGTATTTAAATTCGATACCAACTCGTTTTGAAATAAAAACCCATTTTGAAACAACATGTTTCGCCTTTCAAGAAAAAAATGTTGATTACGCAAAAGCAATAGCAATATAATCTTGGTGAACACTAGGACAATTCTGTCTTTTCAAGACAGTTGTCCATTGGCAACCCGATCTGAAATATTTATCTTGAAAAATGAATTTATTTCAAAAATAGTTAAATATTAATTTCAAAATGCGTTGTTAAAGATTTAACCTGTTGTTTTTTTAAAAAAAATTCCCCGGTTTGAATTGGACTTAAAGTATAACAATGAAATGTAATTAGAGATAGTAAAACTTACTCAAATAAGTTGTTCGTGCGGGCATTCATAAATTTAATACATTCCTTTGGAGGTTGTGCGATGAATTAGCACGTCAATGTACTTTTTTAGTCAAAAAAAACCCATCCAAACTGTTGTTTCTTGAAAGACTTGTCAATTATCTCAAACATGTTTTATTACAAAACGGGGTTTTATTTCAAAAGGGTTTTTTTTTTATTCCCAAACGGGTGTAACACGCGTTCCCTCAAGCAATCGGCCCCTAGAATTCATGCAACGGCCTCAAATCAACTTCCAATACCGGTCATTCTTTATAAAGATCTACTTTTATCGATTATTAGGGAAGGAATCCACAAATAATATATTGTGTTGAATACATTGGAGGATGAACAAACAATTTAAGAAAACCACAACACACCTAAATTTCTTATACTTTCAATTTAATCAATTTATTACATATTTCAAATCGATTTTATGGAATGTTTGGCTGAAATCGGGAGTGATTCCTTGAGTAAATAAATGGCAATCAATTCAAAGGGGGCTCAAACTGAGTAAGCTGTCGACCAAATTAGCTTTTACGACAAGCCCAAATAAATTAAGCCCCAAATTCAAACAAATTCAAATTATAACACCAATTGCTAGCCAACATGATAAATTCACATCAAATATAGCAAATCTACTATACAGCCCCGTGGATTAATCGATGACTTGTAATAGTAGTGTCATCCAGATTCTTAAGAATAGCTGAAATTCAAAATGGCTGCCATAAAGGGCATTGATTTGAGATTCAATCAGAAGCCCCAAGCACTGACTTTCGCCACTAAGGGGCTTTTGTTATTCAAGAAAATACCCCTAAAAACTAACCACATGTAAGGGAGTCTTGCCTTGGTTACTGTACAAGAGGCCCGAGAGGGCCTCTATCGCTCCACTTGCTTTGACCTCTTAAGACTTTTAATAAACAAAGCTTTCTTCGACTGAAAACCACAATTTGAAATCTCTGAAAACCTATTTTACAATAATCAACTGGGTATGGTTCACATTGCACCAAAATACTCTATCCCCACGAACTTGCATCCATTTTTCCATCTTATTAAATCATTAGGTTAAGGAGGAGATGTCTTTCAAAGATACCGTGCTCAAAATAAGCCCCGTCCTGCCACGCCCATATTCATGAAGCAATCAAATTTCACGTGCAATTTTTGAATTGGTCGCCCAAGGAACATTCTGGTAAAGTTTCATCGAAATCGGCCCATTGGTTCAGAAGGAGATGTCATTCAAAGATTTCGGGCCCAAAATAAGCCCCGCCCTGCCACGCCCATATTTATAGGCTATTAAAAATTTCACAAATAATTTTTAAACGGTTCACCTAAGGAACTTTCTGGTAAAATTTCATTAAAATCAGCCCTGTGGTTCAGGGAGTGATGTCATTCAAAGATTTCGGGCTCAAAATAAGCCCCGCCCTGCCACGCCCATATTTTTCGGCCAATCAAAATTTCTTTAACAATTTAAGAAGAGGGTCTGCCATGGAATATTTCTACCAAGTCTCATTGGAATTGGCACAATGGTTTAGGAGGAAAATATTTTTAAAGAATTCAAAGTGAAAAAATGCCACGCCCTGCCACGCCCATATTTGGGGGTCAATCAAAATTTCATTGACAATAGTAGAAGAGAGTAAGCCAAGGATCATTTCTAATAAGTTAAATGAAAATTCGCCCATTGGCTTTAGAGAAGAAGATGTTTAAAGAAAAAATTTGCGAACACACGGACGGACACACGGACGCACGACGGACACGCCGCCATGACAATAGCTCGCTTGCCTTCGGCCAGTGGTCATAAACCGTTCTCAGTCTTTCATATATCCATTAAAACCCTTTCCTAGTTGATGCACAAGTACAGAATTACCTGTTTATGATAAATGAACTCCATCATTCAAGAAATAAATACTATCAGCTTGGTTTAATAAGGGATGTATAATATACACCCCTCCTTTTTCAATAGCTAGCTTACCTGCAAAACTATTGAGTCTTTTCCTGCAACGTTCCATAGCCTGAACATCATCTGAATACCTCCAGACTGTGCGAGGCAAGGCCTCTGACCAAATGATATTTACTAATGGAAATTTTTCGTTATCAAATTAAAAATCAATTTTACATTTTACCACATTCCGTAAAGATCTTAAGGGAGTTGATCCTAAATCATTGTCACCACTATGAATAAGGATAACTGATGGGTTTTCACCTACGAGAAACAAAGAAGTACGTAAATTTGCTCTAAGACCAAACAAGGGCAAAACACCAAACCCTTGCCACCATAATGCTATGCCTTGCAATCAAAGGTTACTCTCTGTAATTTGACTTCGAGCAAATTGGAAGCCTCTCTTGATCAGTGATGAGCCGACACATCAACATATTTGCAAACCTAAAAGATCTTCGAATAGCATCAACAAAACGGAAGTAATATTCATTATTATCATTATTATTATAATTATTATTATTAATTTTACCTTGACAGCTATCCTTACCAAGGCATAAGCATTATGTCATTAATTCATCTCAAATTGACCTAAGTTCTGTTATTTGATTATTTTATTTAATTGACTTCTGATGTAAGATTGATAAGAATTTGATCGACATCTACCTGCCAACTTAATGTCTTCCACCGAGTTACCAAGAGCGGCAGCAGTTGATGCTGCACCTATTCTGAAAGAATGTGACTTAAACTTACTGTAAAATATATCAAGGTACTGCAAAGTTTGAATCTGATCGGTTTTAGACAAACGAAGATGTAACAATAAAGTATGTTGTTTTTTCTTTCTTTTTTTTTTTTTTTTTTTTTGTCAAATGATAAATCGTCTCTTGCTAAAACATGCTAATCATTTTTATTTGAGGATGTTATTTCACCCACTAGATAGAATCCGAAGAATGCCAATAGATATGGTGCTTTAAAAAGCCCAATTTCATACTTACTGTAACAAATAATGTGAAGGTTTGAAATAATCATCTGCAGCAAAGAGACCGTGATTGGCAATCTGATTAATCTACTGCTATGCTCTCTTTTCAGTCCCTCTAACACCTAAGAGACCATGTAATTTTTTGTTACATCTTCTTTCAGTTCAGTTTTACGTTTATAACCTATTGCTCTTGTATATTGGTTGGCAGTATTGTATGAAAAACCTTGTGCTGACAGTGAGGCAATAAATAATATTTTCTGTTCTAATGTTGGAGGCCAGGTCTGAGTAAAGTTATACTTTTGTCTTAATAGCAGGAACTTGTTAATTCCCACACTATAGGATTTCAATGTATAATTAGCAAAAGATGCAATCAAAAGTCTTGTAGCTTCACTTTGGAGATGACTGACTGGAAAGAATCGAGGAACTCTTCTGGAATTGGATCCGCCTCTGGGTTCAGCGAAAAGAACCTGTGCCACTGTTTACGAGAAATAGCATCAGCTAAAGCATTTGCCTTTGAAAAGACATGAAAGGCTTTGAATACAATTTCATATTTGACTGCTAATAACACAAACTTTCGCATAAGTAACATGACATGTTTTGAGCGAGAGGTTTGTTTTTTTCTAATAGATACCAGTGATTCATCATCAATCATAAGCCTTATGTTCCTTTGACGTAAAACCTCTCCCCACAAACAAATTTCTATTAACACTGAAACCATTTCAAAGATATTTATTACTGACAAGATCCTTGAATTCCGTTCTCTAGGCCATTGGAAAAAGGCCCTTTTCCGTTCAAGTAAGCGCCACGTCCCATATCAGCGGATCCCGCACGGTCAGTATACAGTTTCAATGAGTCATTATTTGACCAAACCGAGTCTGGGATATAACATTTGCCATTAAAGTCTTCCAAAAGCAGTATCCACATAAATTAATCTTTCCTGATTTCTCTAAATACTCACAACCTGTGATGGGCCTTTTTATGAGGTGTCCAAGCATTGAAAAATCTCCATAGAAATGGCCTACTTGACTTTATTCCACGTGAAACGAAACTTATCTGCCAAATTTGAAGCTCTCTTAAGGTTACCATTTCTTTACCCTTAACAGCATTAAGAGATTCAACAATTCCTGTATCTAAGTCAGATGAACCCGAACAACCATTTTAAAAGTATCTGATTCTAATCCAAGAAAAAAATGATACCGTGGTAGGTCCTACAGATTTGTCTTCCGCAGTTGGGACCCCAAGCTCTTTACAAACCAAAGTGAAAGATTCAATAAGTTTTTGACAATCATCCGTACCTTGCTTTCCGGCTAATATAAAGTCGTCCAAGTAATGGTCTAAAGTGTCTTTTTTGCATACAATGACTCTACCCAATGCAAAAATGTAGAAACTTTTCAAATAACGCAAAACTGGTTTTGGCCCCCAAATGGTAAAAACTTATCCAGAATAATTTTTCCCTTTACTTTGATACCTAGTAACTGAAAGTCATCCGGGTGGATTGGCAGTAACCGAAATACTGATTTAATATCTCTTTTAGCAAGCAACTCATTATGGCCAAGTTGAAAGACCATGTCGAATACTTTATCGAAATATGTATAATTTACTAAGCCAATTCATCTGGTATTCCGTTGTTCACACTCTTTCCTTCCGGGTAGGAAAGATGTGTAATCAAACGTCAGCTTTTATTTAAGGATAAAATCTATTGGAGAAATCTTTAAATTATCCAATGGAGCTTTTTCAAAAGGACCTACAACTCTACTCAAGCCCACACTTCCTTTACAATAAATCCTTATGATTTTACTGGATGCACCAAGACAGATTTTAAATTCTTACATTCCATTCCTTTTCTTGGACCATCAAAATCTAACTTATAACCATATTTATAACCATTTTGTAAAAACTGAACTTCCTGTTTTTCAGGATAATAATCAAGATAAAACTGTAGCCTTTTCACATTTATAGGTGAAATTCCAAGATCAATATTACTGTGCTGTGTTTGATCTCAAATTTGTTTTTAGTTGGAATCCAATAAGCCTTAAAGTTTCTAGTTACCGAATGCTATGGGGGTGCTCTCTAGTCAAGTTGACAACACCTAGAAGGAGGGTCGCCTTTGTAATTTTAACAAGCATGACGATAACAGGAACATTGCCTCAAATTAAAGTCATAGCTTTTCTTAACCACCAACCTACTTGCGACACCCTGATGAACAGATTCAAGTTGGAGCTACTTTATACAATAGTCAAAGTTCATAATCAATCTTACCAAAGGACCAAATAATTTAATCTTGGGCAAACCGCATTATGAATTGTTGGTCATACGACCTCCAGCCATGACAACTACATTGCTAGCTCCCAGTCTGATTTTACTATTATGTTTCAATATATTTTGAGTTTGCTGTGGGTGTGCTTTCAAAAACACACTTGATTATATAATAAATGCATCTGTCCATAAAGAAATATTAGGCATTTTTTCAAATATTGCCCTTGACTATCAAATACCCATTAATATTCATACCTAATGGTATATCGTACGGCTCTTCCTTCAATACCAATGTGCCTAAATCAATGTTTAAAACCTTATTGTTTTTTCTTTGATACTTTACTATACCTGACAGTTAATTTGAGAACGCGCACTAATAGCACCTTGAGACAAATTTGTTTTGTTTAATTAAATTTCAATCCGACTAATCTTGTACCTTCATTTTCATTGCCTTGTGCCACCGAGTGAGAATCTCCTTGTAGCTGCACATCTCACTCCCGAAACAACATGTTCAGTACTTTGATCCCGCATCTAAATAATGGCCTCCTTGATATAACCCGTTTTACAATCTTGTCCCCTTTGGCAATTTCTAAAGAACCGAAAACGGACAGGTTTAATTGAAAATCGTTCTCTATCGGTCCATTTCTCTATTGTAAAAAGGACCGCCGATGACCATTTTAAAATTGTACCGATTAAGAAAAGCTATGTACGATGTTAATAAAAATAATAATAAAGACTTTATTTAACGAGGCAACACCGTTTTGTTAACCCAGTCTTCCCTGTGGGCCTCTGCAATTATGTACATACAAATTGTTACAAAAGAATCAAACATCAGATTATGAGATTATGAAGATTAAAGAAATATAGCTATACACAAACAAAGATGATTTATGTCCTGCTTTTGAAAGCTTATATTGAGATCACTCATAATTGTTATTCAAGGGAAGAGAAAGGGAAATTAAGACAAGCCGAAAAAGTTGAATGACCACCAAGCCGAAAGCAGAGCTTTCTTTCTTTTACTTTTTATACTATATGTATGTCTTGCATTCGGTCAAGGCCACAAAATCCTGTATCTCGACACATTTTTGAATAATAATTATAGTAAAGGCTGTGTGGGAAAAGAGTAATTTCTTCTTTTCTTATATTTTTCCTCAATCCAATATTTTGCATGAAAACTTATCAGTATAGTACACTTTTCATTTATTGTTTGGTAACTTATTCCAAATTGACCAGTATACAGGCATTTGTTTGGTGATAGTAAAAATGATGTTATTGTTAATTATGATATAAGCAGCAGGACATAATAACAATTAAAATTTTGATCACAGTATTAACATTTAAGGTATATTTTCCACCAGAGCTACACCTACCAAGATAGGATGTCTTGAATTTTGCACTCTGTCAGAGTTTTTAACATTTGAAGGAATCTGGTTCCAAATCTTAGGACCTGAATATGCTATTGATTTTCGATAAAATTCATTTCTTGGCTTTATTAAGCCAAATATTAAGATTTGGATTTGATCTCAGATTTGTATTGGTAGTTTCTGTACAAAGATTAGTTATGTAGGTAGGAAGTTTAGGTTGTATAGATTTGAACGTAAATAAGTCCTTTTCAATATTATGCGGTTATGAATCTTTAACCAGTGAAGCCCATTCAAAAGTTCCTCACTTGGAGTGACAAAACTTTTGTCAAGAATTATTCTTGCTGCTCTTTTTTCTGAATTTGAACAGTCGGTCTAGCTGTAATGATCCACAATTCTCCCATATTATACAACAGTTTTCAATATGGGACAAAATGTTGGCATTAAAGAAGACCTTTTTTATGTCAATAATCAAATAGTTTCTAATTCTGAGTAGCAGAAATAATAAGGAATTACATTTTAAGACATTATCCACTTGTAATTTCCAGGAAAGTTTTTTATCTACATAAACACCTTGTATTTTTTCTGCCTTTGAATACTCAATTAATAGTTTTTAAAGATATAATTTTGCATTCTCATCATTGGATAAATGGTTAGTTGGCATTGCTTCGGGTTTTGAGGATTTGGCACCATTGAATTAATGTTTCACCAATTATTAATGATATTTATGCTAGTTTGAAGAGATTTGCTAACTTCAGTCACTGATATTCAAGTAGCACTAACAGTTGAATCACCAGCAAATAAATCAGCTTAATAATCTTTTAAGTGTAAGGGCAAGTCATTGATATAAAGAAGTTCTAAATCCAGATTGATTCTGGTGGATCAGTGAATTTTTCTTTAAGATTGATTTGAAGTTGACACTCACATGAAGTTCCAGAATTATTGATAAAACAGGTAAAAATGAAGTAGGACGATAATTACTGACATCAGATTTATCTCCTTTCTTGAAACAAGAGTGCCATCGTCACAAAATACGCCGCCACATTGCTGCTGTTTCACAGAAATAATTGTAGACACTACTTATTTTGACAGAACCAAAATGAAAATGACCAAGTTTCATTTAAATCAAGACAAAAAGTTAGGAGGAGTTGCCTTCACAAGGCTGCAATTTCAATAAGCCCTAGGCACTAAGTTTTAAGGGGGCATAATTCAGGGAAATAAATGAGCCATTAAATCCTTGATCCATGTACATCTTCAAATTATGGTAATGACATTGACCAAGTTTCATTTAAATAAAGACAAAAAGTGTAATTCAGGGAAATAAATGAGCCATTAAATCCTTGATCCATGTACATCTTCAAATTATGGTAATGACATTGACCAAGTTTCATTTAAATAAAGACAAAAGGTAAGGAGGATTTGTGTTCAAAAGGCTGCAATTTCAATAAGCCCCAGAGACTAAGTTATCAAGGGGCATAACACAGGCAAAAATCAACGAACCGTAAAATCCTTCCTTCATGCACATCTACCAATTGAGGTGATTACATTGACCAAGTTTCAAGAAGATCCAGCCAGAAACTTAGGAGGAGTTGCGTTGACAAGAAAAGTGGACTCAGAGACTAAGTTATCAAGGGGCATAACTCAGGCAAAAATCAACGAACCGTAAAATCCTTCCTTCATGCACATCTACCAATTGAGGTGATTACATTGACCAAGTTTCAAGAAGATCCAGCCAGAAACTTAGGAGGAGTTGCGTTGACAAGAAAAGTGGACTCAGAGACTTAGTTATCAAGGGGCATAACTCAGGCAAAAATCAACGGATCCTTCATGCACATCTACCAATTGAGGTGATAACATTGACCAAGTTTCAAGAAGATCTAGCCAGTAGTTTATGAGGAGTTGCGTTGACAAGAAAAGTGGACGGACGTACGGACGGATGGACGGACGGATGGACGGACGGACGGACAGACGGAGAAGATGACGCCAATATACGTCCGCCTCCGGCGGCGTATAAAAAGGAATGACTTAGCTTTTTTAAAAGCTGAAAGAAATTTGTTATTTTGAATACTTTGATTATAAATGTAAGTAATTGGTTTGGCATTTACTTTAGCACTTATTTTCAGAAATCTGGGTCCTATACCGTCAAGTTTAGTAGATTTGTTTATTTCAAGCTTTTGATGTTATTTTAGGATAAAGTCTTCCTGTATTGGAGGGATATCAAAATCATGAGCTTTTCTTTGTCTATTGAGTTTTCAAATAAATAGAAGACTGTGATCATACTCATTATATAAATTATTGTTTTGGTTTGATTTCAATATATTGGCAAAATATGTATAGAAAATTTCTGCTTTGTCCTTAGCATTATCAGTAGGAAGACCACTTTCATAAGAAATACAGTTTGACTGACCAGTAAGGAATGGAATCGTCCGACAATGTTTTTTAGTGTTTGAATAAGGGGGGGGGGGTCTTTTGTTTTGTATATACCACTTTGTTGTGATGTATTTTTAAATTCATAAGTGTACCACTCTTGCAGATTGTTATGTTTCACCCTTTTTCTGTTTCATGGGAGCATGGTTTTTAAAACATTGTTGAATAAGAAAACAAAGAAGTCTAAAGAATCGTCTACATCATCATAAATTGCTAGAAGGGACAGACTATCAGACTATGATGAAAACGTATTGTTACCAGTTCGAAAAAGAGTGGGATGAAGGAGTTCACCTTGTGCTTTTTTGCAGCGCTAGTGTTCATTCAGGAATTTTGATCGATATGAACATTCTACAGAGACATGTGAAAGAGATATTAACAAAAGTGTCTTTTTGACGAATTCCGAAATTATTGCAAATCCTGATGTAAAACTTGGACATTTGAATTAAGCCTAGAAAAAAGATCTACTCCAGGTGATCAATGAGTTTCAAACTATTTCTTAGATGTTCCAAACAAAAACAACGATGTTGTTGTAGGCGATGCTTTGCCGACTAAACAGCAACCATATCGACTAAATCCTATAACACTCCAGTAAATGCGAAAGGAGAAATTCAATACATGCTTGAAAATGACATAATCGAACCTTGTAGCAGTAATTGGAGCTTACCTTGAATCTTGTTCCAAAGCAAGATGGGACCTATAGATTTTGTACGGACTTTAGAAAAGTTAAATCAATCACAAAAATTGACTCATACCCGATCCCGAGACTGCGTAGATATAATTGGTAGTGCTAAGTTTGTAAGCAAATTTGACTTACAAAAGGGGGACTGTTTCAATTCAAGGATATGCCGTTCGGTATGGAATTGCCCCTGCCACTTTCAAGAGAATGATTCATTCAATACTACAGAAGCTTGAAGGATGCGAATCCTATATAGATGATGTAATTATCTACACTGACAGCTTGTTAGACAATCTTCGTATTTTGCACGAGTTCTTTAGAAGATAAGACAAATCTTATGATTAACCTTGAATAAAGTAATTTTTAGAATGCTTTTGTAGAATATTTAGGTCATAAAGTAGGTCATGGTTAAGTTAAACCTCTTGTTGCCAAAGTAGAAGCTATTTCAGAGTTTTCGATTTCTACTAACAAGAAAGAATTGATGAGATTTATAGGAATGACAGTATTTTACAGAAAATTGTGTCCGAATTTCTCGGCAGGTGTTGGTCCTCTTACCTTTTGAAAAAGAAAGTTAAATTTGTTTGAATAAGAATTGTGATTTACCCCTTCAAAAGATAAAGTCAATTCTTGTTAGTAGCCCTGTTCTCTTTACCCCTGACTTTACAAAGCAATTCAAATGTAGATGTGTATGTATCAAGTGATGTTAAATCATTTTGATGTATATCCAAATGGTATTGTACAGTCATTTTTTGAACTACAGACCATAATCCTCTTACATTTATGCACAAAATGTCAAACAAAAACCTAATATTAGCAAGATGGGGGTTATTATTACAGGAAAATGACATTATTATTGGGCATATCAAAGGCAAAGACAATGTAATTACTAATGCCCGATGGGCAGGTGGGGGATAGAAATACTCGGCTGCTGTCCATGCAGTACATGTTAAGGCCCCAAACAAATGGACCTGCCTGTTTGCAGTTGGCTAAACCCGGTGTGTTTGTAACATACCACTTTGGTCCTGAGTAAGAAATAAACGGGATATCAGGCGGGCCCGATCGGATGGTCATGTCATGCCCAAGGGCGTTTTAATCAAAAGACTTGGCTTTTAATTGTTTTTCCTAAACCACCGTTTTCATTAAATGACGTTTTTTCACTTACGCCCTAGAAGGCGGTGGCTCATGGGCCAATCGGGTAAACGTGGTGTTTGATCGACAATTCTACTGTCTACTTTATGCTCTTCTGAAATATTCATCGGCGTATTTTTGCTTAAATTGCCATTTTGCACCGAGTTTATCGGAGATTTATCCCCAGCACCTCTCCCGAGATGGAAATCCCCAAGTTAGGTGTCCCCTTGAAGGACTCCGAGGGCGGGTTGTGGAGCATCGCCGATGAATCACATGAAACAAACATGGCACAAAACAATAAGGCAAGCGCAACTTGCCATTTGAATCTGACGAGGCAAACGAAAACAGTTAAAGTGTCCCTAAGTTTATTGTTATTGAATCAGATGGTGCAGGCGAACCTATCACTGATTAATCATCTCTTGTAATAGAGAAACAAACCAAAGTAAATTTAGGAACACCAAAAAGTTTCAAAAATTAAACTCTTCTACTTGAAGTTGCAAGACAAAGTCAAGCAGAAAAGCAATTGAAAATCTCAAAGTTTTTCAATGTTGATTTGAAAGTTTATGCTCATGAAAAGTTAAACTCATCAAAAGGTGTAATTCGTTGCAAGGACTGTCAAGATGACTTGTCTCTGATATTAAGCATAATCTGAGACCTCAAGAAGTGTCTGAAGTAAAACGTATCGAGTTTAAAAGAGATGACAAAACTGTGAAAACAAACACTTATATTTTAACATCCAATGAACCTACCTTCAGAGATTAAGAATGGATTTGAAATAGAGTAGACTTTTATGCTCCAAATCCTCTACGGTGTTTTCAGTTGTCAAATGTTTGAACACCATATAAAAAGAGAGAATCAGTTCGTAGAAAGTGTTCTTATTTTGGGGACGAAAATGATGATCATGGTGAAGATTCGTGCCAAAATGCCAATTGTGGAACAAAATCACCTAGCAAACTCTAGACTTTGTCCAATATTTAAACTAGAAAAGGATTTTTTGACTGTGAAGTATAAACAAAATTTATCTTTCTACGAGGCCCGAAAATAGTATACTCGAGGGATCGACCAAACACTGAAAACAGTTATGCGAGTAAAGTACTTGTCACTCCATTTCAAACTTCATAAAAACTAATGAATGTACAACTTGTGAACGATTGCTTAAAATACCTACGGAAATGTTTCCTGGAGAACGTAGCAAAGCCGATTAGCTCTACGAGGTGAAACGTCCTTACACAATGGAAAAAAGGATAATTAAAAGGCTTAGATTCTGAAAAGAAAACGCCTGTTTCTAAGCATTGGAGGCAGCCTGTCAGAGAAGGCCTCGAGTTTATCCGGATAAGGTTTCTCCTCGTCCAGTCTGACAGGCAATCGATTCACTGCATCAAGCGAAACTGACGATGAAGAAGAGGAGATAGATGTACCCCCCCCCCCCCCCCAAAATCCACTCTTCAAACCCCCTCCTTCAAACCCACCTACTTCAAAACAAACAGATGCAATTAGGCAAGGCGCGAATAAAATTAACCTACCCGGAGTTAACTAATGAGCAGTTTCTTACTTCCATTTATAAGTGGTATTATTTTTATTATTACCTCCATAATCACGAATAACATAATACATGTACAATGGAAGAACGTAGCAAAGCTGATCAGCTTTTAAGAGGTGAAACGCCCTTACACACATAAACGGATGGAAAATAGATAATTAAAAAGCCTCAGATTCTGAAAAGAAAACACCTGTTTCTAAGCAAGATAAAGTTGTTAACAAAAATAACAGTAAACCGTCACAGAAAATGTGCACCTCCATTGGAGTCAGCCAGTCAGATAAAGCCTCGAGTTAATCTGGATAAGGTTTCTCCTCCAGTTCCGAGAGCAATCGACTCGCTGCATCAAGCGAAACTGGCGATGAAGAAGAGGAGATGGGTGTACCCGCCCCCACCCCCTTCAAATCCCCCTACTCCAAAACAAACAGATGCAATTAGGCAAGGCACGAATTAAATTAACCTATCAGGAGTTAACTAATGGGCAGTTACTTACTTCCATTTATAAGTTGTATTTTTTTTTCATCATTACCTCCCTAATGACGATTAACATTATACAATGGAATTGTCGTAGCATCAAGGCAAATTTCGAAAAATTAATCTTCTAGTGTGGAAACAAAAAACCAGTTGAAACAATAAACATTTTTACAAGTTACATATATTTTTTCTCTGAAATATCACTCTTGCTCTACCGCGACCTTTTATGCTTATTGGATATTTCAATTCTCATCATAAATTATGGGAATGTTCCAATACGGATGACAAAGGTCGTTCTGTTTAGGATTTTTAACTAGGCATGATCTTGTTATATTGAATGCTTAATCTAAAACTTATCTTCATGCTGCAACTAGAAATTATTCGTCACTAGGTTTGACTATTTGCAGCCCTGATATTTTTCCTGATTTTACATTGAAAGTTCTTTCCGACCTTCATGGTAGTGACATTTCCCCATCCAGATCTCCGAATTAGGACCATCTGTTCAGGAGGCACCATAGACGTTGAAAACTCCATAAGGCTTATTGGGAACTTTTTAGAACCGTCTGTTAAAAGACAATAAATCCAGAGGCCTTCGATGAATATGACAACTCTGCAGATCTATTTATATCTTAACATTTCCAGCTACAGACAAAAGTATTCCACAAACATCGTCTGACCCAAAAAATCCAAACAAACCATGGTTTAAAGAAAATTTGCAAAAAGGCTATACCTGAGAGAAAATGTGCTCCTAGAGCATTTGGCTTAAACCACCATCTTTGTTCGCGAACATTTCCGAAAAGAAAGACAATGATCTTAAACGACCAATTATACAAAAAGTAGACTTTTATCCTAAAAGATAAGCTTGAATTTGTTAATCCAATATTCGGTAATAGAAATGATTATGACGCAATGATCAAAATATAGGCATAATTTGATTAATATAAATGGACCGCAACTTCTCGGAATACAATTTGAATACCGATCCTTGACCGCTCCTGCACGTGGGCGTATTTGACCAAAATCTCATTTTCATATTTTACCTTATACAGCAGATTATGCGTTTCACGAAAAAGCCGCCGTTAGTCGATTGATTTGATTTTATGCATCTCACCTTTCATTAGACTAAATCAAGAAAAAGTATTCAAAGAATATTCACGACAGAGCGATTTTTTCTCTAAACGCAGACTGGGGCTTTCAGGCCTTCAAAGGAAAATCTTTACAAATTTAAAATTGTACGCGCAAAAGCACGTCGTACTATAAAACAAAGTAAGCGTTCTTCTTTGGGACGGTATGTCCCTAGATTAAATTCAAGATCATCTGTCAAAAAGGCTTGGGCCATGATTCGTAAAAAAACTACAATCACATTCTTTCCTGGCCTCCAGCTGCTATCTCAAATAGATCTACGATTATCTATCTCACATAGGTCTACGATCATCAAGAGAGACAAATAGTCGGAAAGAATGAGTGCAGCAATCTGGGATCGAAGCCAGGACCTCTAGATTGACAGTCCACGTATAAGGAATAAAATGAGGTCTTCAAACACTCTTATTTCGTGAACACTTCAACACACTTGACGGTAGCAAAATGCGACTTGAAAAATCCCCAATATTCTCGTACTCTTGTTACTTGTCAGAAAATGCTATTACAGCGTTATGATTTATTGCCATTTATTATGCAAGGTCGCGTAAAATGATACGTTTCCTAATGTAATAAATCCTTAAAAAATGCTATAGAGAAAATAAATTGTAAAATCCAGACGAGTAAAACTGTTATAACAATTTTCATTGGTTCTAAAAAAATTTCCTACGCTTTGCAATCATTTACTAAGGAAGTTAAATTTTAAGCTCCACTGGCCGAAGTGCCGTCGTGCGTACGTCTGTCCGTGCGTAAATATAGATGTGGCAGGGCGGGGCTTATTTTGAGCCGGAAATCTTTGAACGCCATCTCCTCCTGAACCATTGGCCCGATTTCAATGAATCTTTACCAGAATGTTTCTTGTGTGACCCTCTTCTAAAGTTTTCAAGAAATTTGGATTGACCCCCAAAAATGGCCGTGGCAGGGCGGGGCTTATTTTGAATCCGAAATCTTTCAACGACTTCTCCTCCTGAACCTTGGGCCGATTTCAATGAAACTTTACCAGAATGATCCTTAGGTGATCCTCTTCTAAAGTTGTTCAAAAAATTAAGATTGACTTCCAAATACGGGTTTAGCAGGGCGGGGCTTTTTTGAGCCCGTAATCTTTGAACGACATCTCCCCAACCACTGGACAGATTTCAATGAAACTTGACCAGAATGTTCCTTGGGTGACCCTCTTCTATACTAGTTCAATAACTTTGGATTGATCCCCAAATATGTGTGTGGCAGGGCGGGGCTTATTTTGAAATCATTGAACGACAACCCATCTTGAACCATTTGGCAAATTTCAATGAATCTTTACCAGAATGTTCCTTTGGTGACGCTTTTCAAAAATTGATCACAAAATTTTGATTCGCCGATAAATATGGGACTGGCAGTGCGGGGCTTATTTTGAGCCTGCAATCTTTGGACAACATTTCCTCATAACCACTGGGTCGATTTTAATGAAATTATACCCGAATGATCCTTTCATGACCTTTTTGAACAAATGTTCGAAAATTTTGATTGGCCGATTAATATGGGCGTGGCAGTACGGGGCTAAGTTTGAGTCTCCTCGGTAATAAATCGGTGGACAGAGTCTATTATCAATTTAAATTATTGGAATAACATCCCCTCTTCAACAATTAGGCAAATATGAATGCAACAGGTATGGCCATTCTGACCTTTTGTTTTAAAGTGATATCTAAGAAGTTTTCTTCTTAGAAGTGTAATTGTTCATATCAGTTATACTAGTTTACTTCTGATAGCTTAGTATAAATTTGGAAAAAGTCAGAATTCCTACTTGATACAAGTGACTTTCATTGCCATCTATTTTCAATATCTCTCTTTCAAATCTTGAGTTATTTAAGCAAGTGGAGCGATACAGGCCCTCTAGGGACTCTTGTTTATCATCATTAATTAGTAACCTTCATTCTAGAATAACTTTCACTATGGTATATTTAATAACATCGTGAAATTGAAAAGTCCTTCCGCTCCACGGATTTTCAATCCCTTACTCTTCGCTTCATCCCCTCATTAGCTCACCTGAGCACGAAGTGCTCAAGGTGAGCTTTTGGGGATACTTGATGTCCGTCGTGCGTCGTCCGTCGTCAACATTTACCTTGTGGACACTCTAGAGGCCATATTTTAAGCCCAATCAACCTGAAAATTGGTCAGAATGATTATCTTGATGAAATCTTGGACAAGTTTGAAATTGGGTCAAGTGGGGTCAAAAACTAGGTCACAGGGTCAAATCTTAGAAAAACCTTGTGGACACTCTAGAGGCCATATTTTTGGCCCAATCAACCTGAAAATTGGTCAGAATGATTATCTTGATGAAATCTCAGACAAGTTTGAAATTTGGTCAAGTGGGGTCAAAAACTAGGTCACAGGGTCAAATCTTAGAAAAACCTTGTGGACACTCTAGAGGCCATATTTTTGGCCAAATCAACCTGAAAATTGGTCAGAATGATTATCTTGATAAAATCTTGGACAAGTTCGAAGTTGGGTCAAGTGGGGTCAAAAACTAGGTCACGGGGTCAAATCTTAGAAAAACCTTGTGGACACTCTAGAGGCCATATTTTTAGCCCAATCAACCTGAAAATTGGTCAGAATGATTATCTTGATCAAATCTCAGACAAGTTCGAAATCGGGTCAAGTGGGGTCAAAATTTAGGTCACGGGGTCAAATCTTAGAAAAACCTTGTGGACACTCTAGAGGCCATATTTTAAGCCCAATCAACCTGAAAATTGGTCAGAATGATTATCTTGATGAAATCTTGGACAAGTTCGAAATTGGGTCAAGTGGGGTCAAAAACTAGGTCACGGGGTCAAATCTTAGAAAAACCTTGTGGACACTCTGGAGGCCATATTTTTAGCCCAATCAACCTGAAAATTGGTCAGAATGATTATCTTGATGAAATCTCAGACAAGTTTGAAATTGGGTCAAGTGGGGTCAAAAACTAGGTCACGGGGTCAAATCTTAGAAAAACCTTGTGGACACTCTAGAGGCCATATTTTTAGCCTAATCAACCTGAAAATTGGTCAGAATGATTATCTTGATGATATCTTGGACAAGTTCGAAATTGGGTCAAGTGGGGTCAAAAACTTGGTCACGGGGTCAAATCTAAGAAAAACCTTGTCGACATTCTAGAGGCCATATTTTTGGCCCAATCAACCTGAAAATTGTTCAGAATGGTTATCTTGATGGAATCTCAGACAAATTCGAAATTTGGTCAAGTGGGGTCAAAATCTAGGTCACGGGGTCAAATCTAGAAAAAACCTTGTGGACACTTGAGAGGCCATATTTTAAGCCCAATCAACCTGAAAATTGGTCAGAATGATTTTCTTGATGAAATCTCAGACAAGTTCAAAATTGGGTCAAGTGGGGTCAAAAACTAGGTCACGGGGTCAAATCTTAGAAAAACCTTGTGGACACTCTAGAGGCCATATTTTTAGCCCAATCAACCTGAAAATTGGTCAGAATGATTATCTTGATGAAATCTCGGACAAGTTTGGAATTGGGTCAAGTGGAGTCAAAAACTAGGTCACAGGGTCAAATGTTAGAAAAACATTTTAAGATTGTTAATTCAGGTGAGCGATTAAGGGCCACTATGGCCCTCTTGTTCAAAAAACTCACTGAAACCCGTTAAAGCGCTTCGAAGCCGTTCAAAAACGGCATACAATTTCATTCTCGATCAAATCTTTCTACGGTTTTATTTGTTGATGTTTAATTGGTCGGTGGAGGTTCAGAATTTACTTTGTAGAATAGTTTATAGGTTTTAATTCAACGAAGGTAAAACGGTATCACCTATTTATCGTCTTCTTCAATGTAGAATAAAATACTCATTATGTCTATCTTTTTGGAGATATTTCTACCATAACCTGTTCCCAGTTTTTTCATTTTAAATGTAAAATTTCGGATTTTCGATTGAATAATTATTAATGTGACTCTTTAAGGGACCATAACAACCTGCTCTGTCACATCTCCAATATGAAAAAACTTCCTCCGAACAATAAGACTACAGTGTAGTGATGATATTTACTATGAACTATTGAACGAACGGAACAGCGAAATTGTATACAAGAAAAACTTCTCGCAAAACCTACGATTTCTTGGTTATCCTCCACGAAAACGTTTCATCAATTATTGCAACAATTTATAGACATTATATGACAGTGTCAACTATACAATAGTGACCGATAACTAAATCAAAGCACTGAAAGTACTGATGGTGAACGAATCTGATGCCATTCTAGAGTGATGTATTAATTCGTTGAGAAAAGAGAAATTATAAAAGAGTCTCGACAAAATTTCGACAATTCTGCAATTTCACTGTAAATTCAAAGAAAGAGAAAGAGATGAAAAGATAGATAGAGAGAGCGATAGACAGATAGACAGAGACATACAGAGAGACAGAGCGATAGAGAAAAGAAAACAGGCAACTATAGTGTCTAGACTAATAATTCTTTTCTTAACTCAAACAAGCAGTCAGAGGGATAATTCATTTTCCATATGCGAAACCCATATTTTACCAGATCAAACAGCAGTTTTTTCTGAATTGTGACTATTAAACGTAATCCGCTATGGCTTTGGAAGTTTGACTACCTGAATGGGGTCATCCATCCTCCGAAAAAAAAAAAGACCGCTGTTTCGTCTTCAACAAAAACGCTGTAATTACAGGGTTTTGGTCTCTTTCGGTATTATGCATCAAAGAATGATTATCTGATGCATTTGCGTAAAAAGAATTAAAGAAAAACAATACAATTTATGTAGGAGAGTATTTTGTACAGCTAATGGATTGTTCAAATATAGCCGTAGTTTAAATTCTATTGCTCAGGACTACAAATCGGTAGATAATAGTAAACCGAAGAGGGTAGAAGATTGCAGTTATGTAAGGGTGTATGCTTACAATTGTTTTGGTGCGAGAAATACCAGATTCCATGTTTAGGTGCTCCAGTCCACAAGCGTTTGATTCACAATCCAAATTTCGTCTTATAGGTTGTTTTATATTAACATATATGGCAAAACTCAAATTATGTAAAGATCGCATGTGCTTTAGCCATTGCGATTTTACAGAAAAATGATCAATAGCGGTGTTCATCCCTATTCAATCAAAAGGTTCAAGAAAGGTTGTACATTCAAAAAACGTGTCGAATAATACTTTAAACCGGTCTTGAGATGACTGTCGCGTGTTGAAAGGTTATGTAAAAGCCGATTGAATTAACCACAGATGCCAATAGACTGGTTACCATTTCGAATGCTACATGAAACAGAACAGAACATATCTTTTATTTTCATCCAAGTACAATGAGGTACGTTAATGATGTTTTTGTAACATTTTAAGTTCTTCCGGTAAACCAAATAAATGAATGATTGGATTGAAAAAATATTACACTCATCCAAGTGATAGAAACGCTACTATACAGTTGTAGTTACTATATTAAGTACTTTGAAGTATCTAGTATCACGCCATTAACGAATTAAACAGTGTTCTTGCGAAGAGAAGTCTTGATATATACTAAATTTCATCTAAAGGGGCGCTACTTTATTTCGAAGCCATTAAGATCCTGCAGGGTTTTCCATACATAGTATATATAGTTACACTGGTGAACGAAAAATATCGGTCACCAAAAACGTTGGTGTGATTCAGGGGTGACATAACTGCAGCTCGATTATAGCTGTGGTTATTAGGCTTCGGAACACAACAACGAAAGGTAAAAATAATACAAATTTAAAAGAATGTATACTTTTTGTGAAAAGTGTGCCGTCGTTGGTCGAGTGAGTGTCGTAAAAGCAGCTTTAACAAGCTGTACTTGCGACGTTTCGATCGCCCAACGACGGAAGTTTGTACCATGCAGGTAAATAGAAGCACTGTGATGAACACAACTTTAAACTAACAGAAATTGGCCTTATCGTCGTGCGAGTATGCAATTTGACTTATCTTGAAGCAGAAATAGGTGAAAAAGTTGTAAGAGGAAATGATAAAAATTAAGGTAATGTGGATAACAAAAATAAATTGAACGCCCAAATAAAACTGAAAGTCATAGAATTTCCGCCAAACACAAATCTTTCTCGAAAGGTAGCTGTTATACTGTAAAATTTGTTATCCAAATGAAAGCTAATGTGGATAATGGATGTCGTGGTTAGAAAATGGAGGTGTTTTTGTATTGCGCTGGTTTGAGTCCTTCTGTTTTAAAAATATTGATTCTTTAGGATTTCCTCTCGCCCGGTTTTGAATTTTCCGCCATTAAACAAATGAATGCGTTTGTGTGATCGTTTTAAAGCTATGAATCCAGATTTAAACTTTATTTTTTTGTACAAGTGCATATAGAGTTGACAAAACACTTGAAAATTTGTATAAATCCGAAGGGGTTTTTTTTCGTAAATCTTTGGAGGCATTTTTACCTTATTTTTGAGTATTCAGAGAAAACAAGTTTTCAGCATTACCTCTTGTCTCTTTTTTGGAGAGATAGCAAATAAAACTTAGGAAAAATGTCAAAAGAACCCCTCCCTCTTCTCGCTGAGCACAAATATCCTTAAATTTGTTTTACTCCAATATAAAAAAGTGCATTTTAAAATTTGATCTTTCTTTTTGTAAAATATCTCCCTTTATTTTAACAAATACATGTAAGTCAAAATGTGTGAAAACGTAAGACTGTGATTGCATTTTTCCCATATCCCAAACCATTTATTTCAAATTTATACTTTTTTGAGAGATTAATATTCAGACAATTTACCAGCCTGCGTCAAAGAAAATCTCATAATTGATAGGTATCAGCCTACACTCCGCAGTTGGATAATCAGACCCTAGTTGATATTCACATGTGGAAAAATTATGTATCTAAAGAGAAATTTGACATACAATTTTAATGCATTTATTGTTTTCAGCGCTTAATTATTGGGGAATTCTATCATGTTATATATGACAAGAGTAAATATGTCTACAAAAAAAATGTTCATGTTCAAAGTCATTACTTGATTTCAGATATAACCCTTGAAAGACTGAAACAGTGTGAATACTTTTAAACTAGTATTAATAGTATTAAGTATGAAGCACTATAAAAACTACTTCTCTCTTAATAATAATAATAAAAACTTTAATGGTCTGAAAGTCTAGGTTTTATGCAGTTTTGGATACATTAATATTTGTTTCATACAAATATTCACTAAATGTAAAAGACTGATCAAATTCGAATCGCCAGTTTACTTCCATAAAATTGTAACCACGGTTTTATCTTGAGCCCGGGTGGTGCCTTTCTGTAAAAAAAGACTGGACATAGATTGCTACGATTCGTTCCTATCCATCGTTCATCTTGCTTTTTTTCTCTATGAGATAATTATGTGTATGGGAATTTCTCTCGTTTAAAATCAATTTAGTACCTACATTTGAAATCGGGTTAAGTTGGGTCAAAAGCTAGGGAAAGAGGTCAAATCTACGAAAAACCGTGTAGACACTCCATATTGCTAGCTCAATCAACCTGGAAGTTGTTCGGATTGATTGCCTTGAAGAAATCTCGGCCAATTTCATAATAGAGTGGAGTGAGCTCCAAACTAGGTCACCAGGTCAAATCTTAGAGAGAAAAACTTTTGGACACTATGAAGGCCATACTGTTTTGCTCATACAATCTGTAAACTGGCCAGACTTATCTCTGCCAAGTTCGAAATTAAGTCAAGTGGTGTCAAAAATCGGTTACTAGGTCAAATCTGTGAAAAACCCTCTAGACACTCTACAAATCATATTTTTCTACTCAATCAACCTAGAAATTAGTCAGATCGATTTACTTGATGAAATCTCGGCCAATTTGAAATTGGGTTAAGTGGGGCAAAAACTAGGTCAATTAGTTAAATCTTAGAAAACCCTTGTAGACACTTCAGAAACCATATGGTTTTCTGAATCATCCTGAAAATTGGCCAGATTGATTGTAAAACTTGCCTCACACATTCGTGTATCGACCCGCGTAAGCGTGGTGTATCACGATTAGAAAGGAACGCCGTGACAACGTAGCAGGAACGCAGGTTTATGTAGCACATACGCCTCGATACGCAGCATGATCTCATCGTACGCCGAGGGTCGACGTTTTTTAAGTGTGCACTTAAAAAAACGAAGCTCGTACGCGACAGCTCTGATACGCCGCGCTTACGTAGTACAAACGCCGTAGAAACGAAAACAACGTAGCAGTTACGTTGCGGGAACGTAGCTCTTACGCCTTGTAATTGGCTTGAACGAAATCTAATTATGCCGCGTAACCACGGCGTAAGCCCGCTTTTGACTAAGGTGGCTGCTTTCTGATGAATGACTACAACGACGTGAAATAAGCAGTTTTACACCAAATAAGTTGAAAACTAGGTCACAAGGACAAACTTTAGAAAAACCCTAAAGGCATATTGGATGTTGCCATATTTCTGATTTTATCAACCTGTAAATTCCTCAAATTTATAGTTTCATTAGATCTTACACACTTATCTCAGGTTAGCGAGTTATGGCCCCTATGGCCGTCTTGTGTAAAAAATGAAGGTAATCTTCTAAATTTTTATTTTAACAATTTGTAAGGTTTGAAATTTCGTTGTGTCGAGTGACAGGTAAAATAGTACAAAAAGTATAAGACAATTTTCTGAGAGCAAAATAAACACTAAAGCTTTTCTAAATGTGTTAAATTTCCAGGCACAATTTAATTATATATTCATCTTTTGAATAGTGTTAATCAGACTACTTATATGTGAAAATAAAGGATTTCTATAAAAAGGAAAGTGAAAATGCCTTCTTGTTCGGCATTGGGGGAGGTTCTAGTCTGAAGTCCAATATTCGCAATCTTCCAACGCCTTTGTATGTTGGATTTTAATCAATCTTCGCGAAAACGTGTTGTTTCTGAATAACGGCAAATTAACAATATTTACTTTTTTTCGTTCCTACTTGGTTAAAATTCTTTGATCGAATGATTTATTTGCGTAAAATTAGGGATATACGTAACATTATTTCCAAACTTTTTTTTCTATTTTGATAACATGGCATGGGAATTTTCCAGTTAGAAGTAGATTTCACTGCGCATAATCTACCCTTTAGACTTCGAGCCGATACTATTCCAAGAACAAAAAAGGTTTATGCCGTATGCATAAAAACTGCTGTTTATGGCATTATAAGTCTGTACGTGATAGAACTATATAGAAGTAAATAAATCCGGATCGAATTATATTCGACACCGGCTGACGATCAACCATGACTTTTTCATTTATTGGTCAATCTGTCAGTTGTTTTTGGCCTCGTTTAAGAACACTACTGCAATTTTGGTGCGAGACGCTTTCAACTCTTATTGTTGAGCACAGACAAGAACATTGCAAATGTTTGGAAGGGTAAAAAACGCCAACTTTAAAATCTATTGGGTTGCGAAGTCACTAACTCGACAAACAGAAATTATTTCCGCCTCTAATCAGATAACAAGGACAGGTTTGTACGCGTATATTTATCAAATGTAATAATTGGGACTTAATCATTAACTAGAAACAGCATGTCAAAGTCAAAGTGTAATCATTTTTTATTGGACTTCCTAAAATGCTCGTCTTATCTTAAAATTCGTTAGCGATATTCACTAACGCATTGAATATTGATTTAGTTCCTTTTATCTCTAGAATACGCAAATTTAATAAATCTTAAATCTACCGCGATCCAAGAAAATTGCCAATTTGGCGTTAATCAAGAAAAAATTCAATATACTTTTACAAGTCTTTTCATTCAAGTTTCCCGGCGGGTATGTTTCAAAGGCACAATTCCCCCGAATTAATATCAATTCACAATACAAAATCGCCATTTCTAAGACTATTAATATGGTTTCGAGAACGACAAAAAAAATCATTTTTACAGTCGAGTATCGCATGGTTAATAGTTAATTTTCTCAAATAACTTATATAATAGAATAAGAATTACAAAATATTTACACCAATTAAACATATATCATGGGCTAGGACTTTGCATTTTATTCACCATGATAGATTTACAGAAAGTAAATAAATAATATTGAGCGCAGTGAAAGTTAAGGGCAGCCTTCACCTGATTACCGAGTTGATGTTTATTTACAAAACAATGACCATTCTGTTAAACAATGTAGATCTCTATCGATCCCGGGCTTTGCCTTATTTCATATTGTAAAAATACTGATGTCTTTATTTGGCGAAGGCAGCTAATTTAGAAAACATAGTTCAAAAGTATATGAAACAATTGTACAATGAACTACTTTTTTCAACAAGCCCTTCGGTAAACAAATAATTCGAGCAAACTAAATTGTCCTAACAGGCAATCCTGCATGTAATCATACACGCAAATACACATGCGTACGCACATACGCATATGTAGGAATTTGACATGTACATTGTTTATAAATCAGAAAAGAGAAAATACCGTGATAACTATTAAGCAATTTGATGAAAAGTCATTCACAGTAATGAAATAACTTTTGATTTTTTTTTCAGCTCACCTGAGCACGATGGGGTCAACTGATCAAATTTTACAAAGAAAACTTGTGTGCACTCTAGAGGCCATAATTTTGGTCCAAATGTCTTGAAACGTAGTCAGAATATGTGTCTCAATCAAATCCTGGCCAAGTTCCAAATTGGGTCAAGTTGGGATCAAAAATGGGTTCAAGGGTCAAATTTGAGAAAAAACATTGTATGCACTCTAGAGGCCACATTTTTGGCCCAAATGTCTTGAGTCACAATGTTTGCCTCCATCAAATCTCGGTCAAGTTCCAAATTGGGTCAAGTTGGGGTTAAAAATGGGGTCTAGGGATCAAATTTAGAAAAAAAAACTTGTGTGCACTCTAGAGAGTACATTTTGCCCAAATGTCTCGGAAACTTTGCCAGATTGTTTGTCTCCATAAAATCTCGGTAAAGTTCGAAATTTGGTCATGTTGGGTCAAAAATGGGTCATGGGGTCAAATTTTAGAAAATCCTTTTGTGCACTCTAGGGGCAACTTTTTTTCGCCCAAATGTTTTGAAATTTTGTCAGAATGCATGTCTCCCTCAAATCCCTGTCAGGTTCAAAATTGGGTCAGGAGGTGATGAAAAATGGAATCAAGGGGTCAAATTATAGAAAAACCTTGTGTGCAGTCTACAGGCCACGTTTGTGGCTCAAACCTTTAAAACGTGGTCGGAATTTCTGTCTCTATCAAATTTCGGTCAACTTCAAAATTTGTCAAGTGGGGTCAAAAATTTGGTCAAGGGGTCCAATTATAGAAAAACATAGTGTGCAGTTTAGAGGCCACGTGTGTGGTTCAAAGGCCTTGTAACCTGGTCAGAATGTTTGTCTATATCAAATTTCGGGCAACTTTGAAATTGGGTCAAGTGGGGTCAAAAATGGGGTCAATTGGTCAAATTATAGAAAATACTTGTGTGCACTCTAGAGGCAACATTTTTTGCCCAAAATGTCTTTTACCTTAGTCAGAATGGTTTGTTTCCATGAACCTATGTGAGATAGTAGCTGGAGGCTAGGAAAGAATGTGATGGATGTACTGGTGAGAGAAATACCAGGAATCCATTGTTAGGTGCTCCAGCCGCCGCGATATAACTGAAATAATGTTGAAAGCGGCGTTAAACTCCATTCAATCAATTCAATCATTGTTTCCATGAAATCTATGTCAATTTCAAATTTTGATGAAGTGGGGTCAAAATAGGGTCAAGGGGTCAAATCTAAGAAAACTTTGTCACTCTAGGTGCAACATTTGATAGCCCAAATGTCCTGAAACTTTGTCGGAATGTTTGTCGCCCTTTAATCCCTGTAAGTTCAAAAATGGGTCAAGTTGGGCTGAAAAATGGGTTCAAGGGGTCACATAATAGAAAAACTCATTTCACTCAATTGAGGCTCGAATGTGTTTTTTTTAAAACTTGGTCAGAAAGTTTGTCTCCATCAAATCTCGGTCAAGATCGAAATTGGGTCAAGTGGGATCAATAATGGGATCAAGGGGTCAAATTTTAGAAAACCCTTTTGTGTACTCTACAGGCCAGTATGTGTATATCTCTTCATATGATGTGTATTTTTCTTTATCTTCCTAGAACTTTCTTTTAAGAAAAAAGGATTTGTTGTATCCCTTTGCTCGAAGCAAGGTCATAAAGAAACGTGGAAGTTTTATAAGTCCACAAAGGAACATCAGGAACAATATGTTCTGCCACGTCCTCTAAGTCAAAGTCTAGAGAATTTACATCAGTTTCACAGCGCAAACTAAAGGGAAGTATGGGTTTCTTTTTCTTTTCTAAAACCTCTCTATATTTGGATCAACTTTATGACTAAGATCATCGGGATTGGTTTTAAGTTTTAAAAAATATTGCATGGAAAGCTTTTTCCTGTGCAATTTTATGTTATTCGCCAATATGGAGGTTATAATCTTTACATTATACCTCTTATTAATGGAAGTAAGAAATAACCCATTATTTAACTTCTGGTAGGTTAAATTCATTCGCACCTTGCCTCATTGCTCCTGTTTCTTTTGAAGAAGGGGGTTTGAAGGAGGGGGGGGGGGGCGGTTACAGCCATCTCCTCCTACTCATAATCAGGCTCGTTTAGTTCAGAGATGCGTTTACCAGTCAAAACTGGAGGAGGGGAAACCTCAAGATTAATTCGAGTCTTTTTCTGATTGACTGACTCTGACACTGGTATAGACAGATCGTTTGGTGACGTTTTATTTGCATTTTTGTTAATAACTTCAATTGGCCTCAAAGCGGCTGTCTAAAGGTCAGATTCTGGGACCTTTTTGTCATTAGTGTGTACAGTTGTGATGATATTTGAAAGTATTTCCCCAGACAAAACCTGATCTTCTCTATAGCGTACCTCAGGGATCATTTCCGTTAATATTTTGAACATTCGTTCACAAGTGGTGCATTCCTGTGTATTTGAAAATTTTATTGGCTCTAGTGAAGGTTTTGCTTTATTTGCATAGCTATTGTTGTCGTTTCTTGACTCAACTATCTTCCTTGCTTCAAAGAAAAAGGCAGATTGTTTGAATTAAACTGGCAAGATTTCTTTTTCCTTTTGGAATTAAATGCATAATCTTGAGTTTGCAGGAAGTGCCGTTCCACAATTGAAACAGTAAAAGTCATTTTAACAATTATCCTCATTATGCTCATCTTCCTCTCCTTCAAATCAATATTTTCTACAAACTTTGGCTTTCTTACAGTTGTCCTCGTGATGCCCAAACCTCTGTCAATTAAAACAACGCAGAGGATTTGGGACAAAAACACCAACCTTGACAACCTGAAAGCCAACTGTTTTTACCTTGGGCAATGTATGTTCATTTGATGTTAAGACATAGGTGTTTGTTTATATTCTCTTTCTATCCCTGATTTAAGGTTTTGCTCAATTTCGTATATCACGCAGGAAGATAGTTCTCTGCAACAAATAACAATTTTTGAAGAATTCATTTTTCATGAGGGTACACTGTTACCTTGTGATTAAAAAAACTTGGTTATTTTCAAAAGGTTGTCTGATGAGTTACTTCAATCATTAAATTTCCATTTTTCAATTTTTTTACTGATTTTGGAGTTCCAATTATCGCCCGTATTTGTTTCTCTATTACAAAGGTGAAAGTTCTGCTATTGGGAATTCTGGATCCTCATTTTCTACCACTATGAATTTTGGATATGGTAATAGATTAATATTTTCGTCCTCAGAATCCGAAAGTACTCTCTTTGTCTTTTAATGAAGCCATGCTATTGTGTGTTTTTCAGCGGCGATGCTCTAACCACCCGCCATCGGAGTCCTACTTATGGGGACACCTAACACGGGGAATTCCATCTCAGGAGAGGTGCCGGGGATACATCGCCGATATAATCGGAAAAAATGGATAGATCAAGCAACACAAAACACCCGAGAATTAATTCACCCAAGCATGAAAAAATAATGGAAAGCATAACTGTCGATGTAACACCATGTTTACCCGATTGGCCCGTGAGCCACCGCCTTCTAAGACATGTGAAAGAAACTCTTGTTCAAATGAAAACGGCGGTCTATTGGTCGAAGGATTCATGAAAACATCCTAGGGCAAGACATGACCATGACATGATTGATCAGGTCGGGCCCGCCTGACCTCCCATTTATCACAACTCAGGGCCAAAGTGGTGTGTTGCAAACACAGGGCCTAGCCAATCCCTGAGGTCACTCAACCATTAGTATCCCGTCATCAAGCATTACGAGTCGTAGCCCAAGGCGAACAGATGGGTCCATTTGTTTCCATGGGTCTTACCATGTACTACATGGACAGCAGCCGGCTATTTCTATTCCCCCGACAAGCTGGGGGCTAGATATTTATTTGATAAATTTGCCGCCAAACGAGTGAAATTATCATAAACGTTTACCCCGCTTTCGTTCATTTAATCCTATGGAGCCAAACAAGTCACGTCATCATGGACGCTGCATAGCAATTACGTGAAAACCTTGAGACAATTTGTTCTAAAATCAGATTTTGTTCAATTTTGCCTTTTAAGACGAAATATAATAGTACTTTGCTTTTTCGAGTAAGCTCCATTGATATTTCATTTCAAGAATTATGAAAAAAAAATTCTCGTATAGATAATTCTTGGAATTTCACCGTACTGGTTTCCAAAAATAATGTCAATTTTCAAAGCAGATTGACTTTTAAATGTTATTGAACTTTTTAGAATGGAAATTAACATTAATATGAACTTTTATAAAGTAAACCGTCAATATACTTCCATGGTTTCATTATGTTTTGATGTAATGGTTAGGCAACAATGTAATTTGAAGCGTTTGCCTGGTCGACACAATTCAATTTCTGTAAAATGACGTACGTCTGGTGGTTTATTATTTCTATTCTTGTTGTAAGGAGATTACCATTAGACAAATGAACTAGACGGGCGATTTATGACTTCAATTACGCGCTTTTGCACTGGTAAAATGCTTTAGGCTCGGTCAACACCAAAAGATTTTCAGGATAGTTGCAAAAAGGAATTACTAAGGAAACAAAATCAATAAAAGTTGGATATTTTTAAAACTTGCACGTGAAATTTAAATGTTCTGTCCGTTTCTCAGATTCCGCCTCTCTCTCTCTCTCTCTCTCTCTCTCTCTCTCTCTCTCTCTCTCTCTCTCTCTCTCTCTCTCTCTCTCTCTCGCTCTCGCTCTTTCTCTCACAGAGATTATAATTGTACTCCATTTTAAACGTCTCTTGTTCCCATTTGTTTTAGATGTAAACTACCAGGCGTAGACAATGATACCTATGGCGTACAAAATAAAGAACACGGGGAACTTGTTAACCATACAATTCCATTGGATGAAAAGGGCAAGTACGACAAATGCGAGTACTACATCACACCAAATGTTACAGTTAAGTGCACGGAATGGGTTTACGATGACAACGTCTACGAATTTACTTTTGCACAAAAGGTATGGGATAAATGACATGGCCATTTAAAAGCAAAGTACTGAAAGGAATTCTGGAGAGCTATATTGATTCTGATAAATCATTTCACATACATTTAGATATTTTTCTCGTGCGTAAAAAGGTCAGATTACAAATTAATGGAATGGGAGGAAAGGTTTTACTTTCTTATCCGGTGCCACAAGAATTTTACATGATTTAAACCGTGTTAAGTTGCTTGTAAGGACCATATCTTTGAGATTGGGTTGAAATGCGATGGCTATTTTAGGATAAGAATTTTTATTTATTATTATTATTTATTTACGAACAGATTGGTTGAGAGACAGACGGGTTAAACTCGACTTTTTCTTCATTTAAATGTACATTTTAGAGAAGCGGAATTCCAAAATTTCAGCTTTTAATCTTGAGCCGTTAGTTGTCCCCAAACGCAAAAAACTTTAAGGATAAACGATAGTAGGACATTAAAATGGAACACACGTAATCACGAAATTTTACCTTTCCGAATTTATAACTACCGACAGTATATAAAGACCTAGAAATCCATGTTTAAGGTGAAGAATTTGGGTTATACATAGACTAAGAACAAATAAATTCAATGCTGGTTGGAGAACACCACTGAACCATAATAGTGATAATTTACTTCCTCGATCTCATTTTAGCTCACTTGAGCAGAAAGTAATTTTGATTCTGTGCTTTACAATAATAAAAAAATATGAATGATAAATTATTCGAAATACATGTTTAACTTCTTCTTAGTTGAGAATACGTGTAAAGACCAGAAAGGGTGAGAACAAAAAGTTTGCTCGAGTTGAAAGTTGACTTAAAGAAGAGGATTAAAACAATAAAGAACCTAACTTCCAAGGTGAATACTTTGGGATGTTGGGAACAATACAAATTAACGTCATTTCTCCCACTTTTTTGTGGAAAAGATGCAATGAAATGGTTATCTCTGCAAACGAACCGAAATCAAAGATTCATTCGTAATCATGACGGTTCGCGAAAACATCAACCATTCAAGGTAAATGGTATGGATTAAGGAAAAGGTTACTGGCTCCGTTCATTTAGATTAAGTAATTAAAATCGACATGTACTAATTTAGGCGCATCAACGAGTGTTTGATCGCCAAACGATTCCTTAATAGAAATTACCTTGTTGAAACCGTCTAGCCTAAATGCTCCAATACTATTGAAAACTTGACGATGACGAGCAATTCCATGTATTTGCTGAAATATACCCACGAGCAATAAAAATGCGCCACCTGAATTTTTTACATATATTTCAAATACCAAATAATCAGATATGAATATATCCAGTCTAAATAAATTTGTAATGGACCATTAACTATACAATAATGTTAGAGTAAGCTCAGAAATGGTAGAAGGTTTTTGAACCTATTACTTCAGAAAAAAGTTGAAAATCGTTAATCTTATATCTGCAACGTCGGTTTGCCAACCCTATCTTTCGTTTAATTTTTTTGAAACATAACCTAGTTTAGTAAAACGGGCCCCAGGTGTTTTGAACGCGCTTCTTTCACAATAAAATTAGCCTGTAATAGACAGTTCGTTCGTGCATAGGCTTACGCTCATTTCCAGGTCTTCACCGTACCTTCGGCGTCCCTGATGGACCCAAACATGACATTTGGGTTTCAAATCACTCGAAAACACGAGTACCAAAGGGTTATTGTCGATTCTTTGAATTTATTGAAAAAAAAAATACATATTGTTCTTAGTAGTTTCCATACCATACGTAAGTTGAGATGACTAATGATTTTTGCTTAGAACAAATGTGGAATCTAATGCTGTATTTTCGTTTTCTAAGACACAATTCTTTTAATTATGCAATTCAAAATTTGTTTCAAAAGTTCACTTAAATGAGCAAGCCAAAGGGCCTTTTTAATGATCACCAAACAAACAGTGGCGTCTTATGGTTGCTGTTAAGACATGCAATGCCTACATGTTCCTTTATAGGTTGAAAGTAGAAAAAAGGAGTAGATTGCAAATTTCGTAATTGTAGTTTGTGCGAGTATTTTGGGTGGTGCATTTAATTGCGCTTGAGTATTTTAATTCGATCGGTAAAACAGTCATAGTTCATAATCTGACAAATTGCACACAAAACCTTTCCCTGCATGTAGGTTATACCGTGTTGATTGTAAGGAATGAACTATGATTATACATTTATCTCCGAATGATAAGTATTCAAAGTAGTACTGCATGTTTTAAAACAATCTTCAATATAATTTTTAATCAGTTTTGGACCAATACCCTAGTCAGAAATGAAAGTATATTTAAATACTTTGTAGCATCTATTATCTTCATCTGGCCGTAAATAACTCAGAAGAGAAAATTGAAGATTGGCATGTGTCTTCGAAATATATATGCGCCATTTCCCAACCTATTAAAAATATAGACTAAGATGAAAATCCTACTAAATCGGAAGGAGTAGGCTATTGAGACGTTATCTAGTGAAATCAAAATTGATTTCTTTCTTGGAGAAATCTCGCAAATGATGTGCTTTTAAAGCTAATTCTTGTGTAATCTTGTCAACAAATTGAAGCATTAATTCGGGATTTGGTGAAAAGCCCCCGACTCATCAATTTGCACGGAAAGAACTTGTTATTATCATCTTATCTCTGAATCGAACAACAAAACCGAACAGAACTGAATGTCAACTATTCGATTTTGTAGGCTCTACTCTGATATACAGTTCTGACATTTAAGGATGTTTCAAATCTAAAGACATGGGAAGTATTCATTAGAATATTTTAAAGCAAAAACTAGGAACTAAAGGTAGTATTTGTTCGGTCGCAGTTTACGGTGCCAAAGGGCTTTTATATGCTGAACTAAAAAATAAACGTCGAACTAAGACATATTTTTACAGATTTTCTTTCGTCCGCGTCGAGATGAAATATAGATGTTATGGCGAAATATAGATGTTATGTGGTGCTGTCTCTGAGTGTTTGTGCTTTGATAGGATTTTGAGTTGATTTTGCGATTGTGTCCGATACTTATTTATAAAATATTGTCTTTTCGTGGTCATTTTTATAAACTCACCTTAAGAACTTTGTGCTCAGGTGAGCTTTTGTGATCACTCACCGACAGTCGTCAGTCCATCGTCCTTACGTCAACTTCCATAAATATCTTCTCCTAAATCACAAGGTCAATTACTCTGTAACTTGGCATGGATAATACTTTGGTTAAGCCCGGAAATTCGGGTTGCCATGGCAATGGAAAGGCCAAATATTCCCGAAAATCTTAGGAAGAATCTTCTCCTCCTTACCAATTAATTTAATCCTTCCATAACTCTGGTTGCCCTGGTTACAGAAAGGCCAAAAGTTCACGAAAATATAAAAAAAAGGGCAATTGCAAAAGGACGAATTTAAAATCTGTCTCTTTCAATACCATCCTTATTGTGCATCAAAACAATCACTGGTAGTAATAAACAGGTTGACAAATTATTAGTTGACCAACTCAGGTGAGCGATACAGAAGCATCCTCTTGTTATTAAGTATTACTATTTTAGCTCCACTGGCCGAAGGCCAGCGAGCTATTGTCATGGCGAGGTGTCCGTCGTGCGTGCGTGCGTCCGTCCGTGCGTAAACTTTTCTTTAAACATCTTCCCCTCCTAAACTAATGGGTGGATTTTGACAAAACTAGGCCAGAATGTTCCTTGGGTGACCCTCTTTTAAAGTTTTTCAAGAAATTTAGATTGACCCCCAAATATGGGCGTGGCAGGGCGGGGCTTATTTTGACTACGAAATCTTTGAGCAACATCTCCTCCTGAACCCTTAGGCCAATTTCAATGAAACTTTACCAGAATGTTCCTTTGGTGACCCTCTTCTAAAGTTGTTCAAGAAATTTGGATTGACCCCCCAAATATGGGCGTGGCAGGGCGGGCTTATTTTGACCCCGAAAATTTTGAATGACATCTCCTCCTGAACTTTTCGGCTGATTTCAATGAAATTTTACCAGAATGTTCCTTGGGCGACCCTCTTCTTAAGTGTGCTTATTTTGACCCTGAAATCTTTGAACCTCATCTCCTCCTAAACTATTGGGCCGATTTCAGTGAAACTTTACAAGAAGGTTCATAGGTTGACCCTCTTCTAAAGTTGTTCAAGAAATTTGGATTGACCCCCTAAATATGGGCGTGGCAGGGCGGAGCTTATTTTGACCCCAAAATCTTTGAACCTCATCTCCCCCTGAACCATTAGGCCGATTTCAATGAAACTTTACCAGAATGTTCCTTGGGCGACCCTCTTTTAAAGTTGTTTGAGAAATTTGGATTGACCCCCAAATATGGGCGTGGCAGGGCGGGGCTTTTTTGACCCCGAAATTTTTAACCTCATCTCCTCCTGAACCATTTGGCCGATTTCAATGAAACTTTACCAGAATGTTCCTTTGGTGACCCTCTTCTAAAGTTGTTCAAGAAATTTGGATTGGATGATATCCACCGGATCAATAAAATTCAGGTGAGGGGTTTAGGGCCATTCTGGTCCTCTTTTTTCAAAGTGATATCGAAATAGTTTTCTTCCTTGTGATTTTACATATTAGTTAAATAAGTTCATTCCTTCATAAGTCATGATCAATTTTGTCTGAATTCCCTCTGAATGCTGTTAACTTTCATTACCTTCTATTTTCAATATCTCTCTTTCAAATCTTGAGATTTTTAAGCCAGTGGAGCGATACAGGCCCTCATGGGCCTGGTCTTCGTATGTTCAGGTCTTCGTATCTTATACACATAGAACCACATCTATTGCATAACCCTATAAGACAGTGCAAAAAGATATTCTGTGGCATTTTCTGAAAAAGAAGAGTTTACATGAGGCTTTTCACAACGAGTATCAAATACCCGTTATTTTCACTTGTCAAACCTTAAATGTTTGATATGGATAAATTGGTACTCGTAAATTTCATACTCAAATGACCTTACATGGGCACACGTTACGTGTCACCGCGCAAATTCGTGATATGACGTCTTTTTATGACGTCAAGGTAAGCGTTCACCGTCGAGAAATGGTTGTGAACGTCATAAAACTTAACATTTTGAAAAGCCCCAGGTAAAGTCTTCTCTTTCAGATAATGCTGATTCAAAGCGATTTCACAATATATATACACGTATATGACTGTAGAAATCTCGTGAAAATCTATCTCTTGCTAAAATAGTATATTTTCTTATTTAAACACATTTGGCGAAAACAAATCGATGAAATTATCGGAACCCATGAGCGATTTTCCAAATTACGAAAACTATTTGTAATTGTGACAGCCGTTCCCATATTTTCTTTTCAGTCATAACCAGTTCTGTGTTCAGGATGACAAAACGGTGCAAACAGTTTTCAAATTTTACCCCGCTTTGAACGCAAGTACACATGTATATAACGGGGTACATAATTGGCTAACTGTTTGTACCGTTTTATCATCCTGAACGTAGTGCAGGTATGCTCGGGTCAAGCGCTCGCTGTTTACAGGCCGGTTTTCATTCTTCGTCAAAACCGCTATACAACACAAATAGGTTGCGTCTTGTGTAGTATTGGGCGAACTTTATACATCGCAAAGCCACAAGATCTGCTTAAATACATTGGTTGTATTATCTTAAACTCATATTTAAATCCAAATTGAGAAACTTGCTACCACACGTTGTCTGAATTTTGGTACTTCTTTTTTCCTAAAACGTTGTCACGTGACGGCCAATACAGGTGTTTAGAATGCGCTTCTATCACAAAAAAATAAGCCTTTGATCGACAGAGCTCTATTGTATGAAGGAATTTACTTCTAGGCATTCTTATCAGTATTGGTTAAATCTGAAAATAACTCGAAAATACTTTGGAAACTGATATAGAATATATCATTATTACGAAGAACTTAATATTATAGTGGCAAATTTCAATGATTATTGACAGGGCAAAAATTAATGTCCCTGAAGTTGGCAGAATGGCAGAATAGCAGAATAGCAGAATGAAGTTATCAGAATGGCAGAATAGCAGAATGGCAGAATGAAGTTGGCAGAATGGCAGAATAGCAGAATGAAAAATCCAAAGTCAAAATCGGGTGCATGAAATAACTTGATTTGTTGTTTAAACGTGTTTTCAACGATTTTCCCGCCAAACATTCCTTATATCATGCTTCGGTTAACATGCCAAGCATCCAAGTCCAAATTCAAACTAATGAAAAAAACAATCATTTTTTGAAACCAATCGGTCTAAAATCGATTTAAAAATGATATTAGAACGCAATAAAGATAATTGAGAGTGAAAAAAATCATTTCTTAACAGTTTTCGCGACTTTGAAATCTCATTCTGCCATTCTGCTATTCTGCTATTCTGCTAGCAGAATGAAGTTGGCAGAATGGCAGAATAGCAGAATGGAAAATCGAATGTCAGAATTCGACCAACTTTTGCATGAAATAACTTGGTTTGATGTTTAAACGTGTTTTCAACGATTTTCCCGCAAAAAAATCCTTATATCATGCTCCTGTTAACATAACAAGCAACCAAGTCCAAATTCAAACTAATGAAAAAAACAATCATTTTTTGAAACCTATCAGGCTAAAATCGATTTAAAAATCATATTAGAACGCAATAAAAGTTATTGAGAGTGAAAAAAGTCATATCTCAACAGTTTTCGCGACTTTGAAATCTCATTCTGCCATTCTGCTATTCTGCTAGCAGATTGAAGTTGGCAGAATGGCAGAATAGCAGAATGAAAAATCGAATGTCAGAACTCGATCAATTTGTGCATGAAATAACTTGATTTGTTGTTTAAACGTGATTTCCACGATTTTCCCGCCAAAAATTCCTTATATCATGCTCCGGTTAACATGCCAAGCAACCAAGTCCAAATTCAAACTAATGGAAAAAACAATCATTTTTTGAAACCAATCGGTCTAAAATCGATTTAAAAATGATATAAGAACGCAATAAAGATAATTGAGAGTGAAAAAAGTCATATCTTAACAGTTTTCGTGACTTTGAAATCTCATTCTGCTATTCTGCTATTCTGCTAGCAGAATGAAGTTGGCAGAATGGCAGAATAGCAGAATGGAAAATCGAATGTCAGAACTCGATCAACTTTTGCATGAAATAACTGGATTTGATGTTTAAACGTGTTTTCAACGATTTTCCCGCAAAAAATTCCTTATATCATGCTCCGGTTAACATGCCAAAAAGTAATTGCGAGAGAAAAAAGTCATATCTCAACAGTTTTCGGGTCTTTGAAATCTCATTCCGCCATTCTGCTATTCTGCTAGCAGAATGAAGTTGGCAGAATGGCAGAATAGCAGAATGAAAAATCGAATGTCAGAACTCGAACAATTTGTGCATGAAATATCTTGATTTGTTGTTTAAACGTGTTTTCAACGATTTTCCCGCAAAAAATTCCTTTTATCATGCTCCGGTTAACATAACAAGCAACCAAGTCCAAATTCAAACTAATGAAAAAAACAATCATTTTTTGAAACCAATCGGTCTAAAATCGATTTAAAAATGATATTAGAACGCAATAAAAGTAATTGAGAGTGAAAAAAGTCATATCTCAACAGTTTTCGCGACTTTGAAATCTCATTCTGCTATTCTGCTATTCTGCTAGCAGAATGAAGTTGGCAGAATGGCAGAATAGCAGAATGAAAAATCGAATGTCATAATTCGATCAATTTGTGCATGAAATAACTTGATTTGTTGTTTAAACGTGTTTTCAACGATTTTCCCGCAAAAAATTCCTTATATCATGCTCCGGTTAACATAACAAGCAACCAAGTCCAAATTCAAACTAATGAAAAAAACAATCATTTTTTGAAACCAATCGGTCTCAAATCGATTTAAAAATGATATTAGAACGCAATTAAGATTATTGAGAGAGAAAGAAATCATATCTTAACAGTTTTCGCGACTTTGAAATTTCATTCTGCCATTCTGCTATTCTGCTATTCTGCTATTCTGCTAGCAGAATGAAGTTGGCAGAATGGCAGAATAGCAGAATGGAAAATCGAATGTCAGAATTCGATCAACTTGTGTATGAAATAACTTGATTTGGTGTTTAAACGTGTTTTCAACGATTTTCCCGCAAAAAATTCCTTATATAATGCTCCGGTTAACATGCCAAGCAACCAAGTCAAAATTCAAACTAATGAAAAACACAATCATTTTTTGAAACCGATTAGTCTAAAATCGATTTAAAAATGATATTAGAGCGCAATAAAGATAATTGAGAGTGAAAAAAATCATATCTTAACAGTTTTCGCGACTTTGAAATCTCATTCTGCCATTCTGCTATTCTGCTATTCTGCTAGCAGAATGAAGTTGGCAGAATGGCAGAATAGCAGAATGAAAAATCGAATGTCATAATTCGATCAACTTGTGCATGAAATAACTTGATTTGATGTTTAAACGTGTTTTCAACGATTTTCCCGCCAAAAATTCCTTATATCATGCTCCGGTTAACATGCCAAGCAACCAAGTCCAAATTCAAACTAATGAAAAAAACAATCATTTTTTGAAGCCAATCGTTCTTAAATCGATTTAAAAATGATAGTAGAACGCAATAAAGATAATTGAGAGAGAAAAAAATCATATCTTAACAGTTTTCGCGACTTTGAAATCTCATTCTGCCATTCTGCTATTCTGCTAGCAGAATGAAGTTGGCAGAATGGCAGAATAGCAGAATGAAAAATCGAATGTCAGAATTCGATCAATTTGTGCATGAAATAACTTGATTTGTTGTTTAAACATGTTTTCAACGATTTTCTCGAAAAAATTCCTTACATCATGCTCCGGTTAACATGCCAAGCAACCAAGTCCAAATTCAAACTAATGAAAAAATCAATCAGCGCGAATCGCTCTAGAGCGGCCGCTAATAGCCGCAGGACCGCCAAACTCGTCACTATCGTAGTGCTTGAGTGGAGCAACAAGACGGAACCATGATAGAATCGATCGGCGCATTGGCTCGGCCCAGCGGCGTTACCCGGCAACGGCCCCACTGCTCTCGCGTCCCAGGGCCCGTATTCGCGTTTATCCGGCCATAGATAAGCTGGGAACACCAAACTCGCCTCGATTGTAGAGACCAAGCCCCAGAGGCGATCGACGTCGAGCAATCCCGACCCAGCCACTGCATGTCCGGTCAGGGCGCCGAAAACACGATTTTCGCCCGCAGTTGGGATGGAGGTGCGAAACTCTCCCCGATTGCAGTGCTCGTCGAGACGAACACGTAGTCACCAAGATTGTCCCGATCGGCCAACTGGGGGCCGAGCTATGGCCGTAGCGCCTCTTAAAAGCCAAACTCGGCGTGCACCCTAGCGACATCAGCGCGAATCGTTCTAGAGCGGCCGCTAATAGCCGCAGCTCCAATACACTCGCCACGATTGTAGTACTTGGCTGGAGCAACAAGAGGGTACCATGATCGACTCGATCTACGCCTTAGCTCGGCCAAGCGGTGATGTCCGGCAGCGGTCGCTATACTCTTGCGCCCCAGGGCCCGTATTCGCGTTTCTCCGGCCATGGATGGGCTGGGGACGCCAAACTCGCCTCGATGGAGGAGACCGAGCCCCAGAGGCGATCGACGTCGAGCAATCCCGACCCAGCCACTGCACTTCCGGATGGGGCGCCGAAAACTCGATTTTTGCCCGTAGTTGGGATGGAGGTTCGAAACTCTCCCCGATGGTAGTGCTCGACGAGGCGTATACGTAGACACCAAGATTGTCCCGATCGGCCAACTGGGGACCGAGCTTTGACCGTAGGGCCTTTGAAAAGCCCAGTTCGGCTGGCACCCTAGCGACATCAGCGCGAATCGATCTAGAGCGGCCGCCAATAGCCGAAGCCCCGCCAAACTCGCCACGATTGTAGTGCTTAAGTGGAGCAACAAGCCCGTTTCATGATCGACTCGATCAACGCCTTGGCTCGGCCAAACGGCTCAACGCCTTGGCTCGGCCAAACGGCGCTACCCGGCAACGGCCACGTTGCTCTCGCGCCCCAGGGCCCGCATTCGCGTTTCTCCGGCCATAGATGAGCTGGAAACGTCAAACTCGCCTCGACGATAAAGACCGAGCCCCAGTAGCGAACGACGTCCAGCAATCCCGACTCAGCCACTTCACTTCCGGTCTGGGCGCCGAAAACACGATTTTCGCCTGTGGTTGGGATGGAGGTGCGAAACTCTCCCCGATTGTAGAGCTTGTCGAGACGAACACGTAGACACCAAAATAGTCCCGATCGGCCAACTAGGGGCCGAGCTATGGCCGTAGCGCCTCTTAAAAGCCAAACTCGGCTTGCACCCTAGCGACATGAGCGCGAATCGCTCTAGAGCGGCCGCTGATAGCCGCAGCTCCACAAAACTCGCCACGATTGTAGTACTTGGCTGGAGCAACAAGAGGGTACCATGATCGACTCGATCAACGCCTTGGCTCGGCCAAGCGGCGATGCCCGGCAGCGGCCGCCATACTCTCGCGCCCCAGGGCCCGTATTCGCCCTTCTCCGGCCATGGATGAGCTGTGAACGCCAAACTCGCCTCGATGGAGGAGACCGAGCCCCAGTAGTGAACGACGTCGAGCAATCCCGACCCAGCCACTGCACTTCCGGCCGGGGCGCCGAAAACGCGATTTTCGCTTGTGGTTGGGATGGAGATGCGGAACTCTCTCCGATTGTAGTGCTCGTCGAGACAAACACGTAGACACCAAGATTGTCCCGATCGGTCCACTGGTGGCCGAGCTATGGCCACAGCGCCTCTGAAAAGCCCAGTTCAGATAGGGTCAGGGTTAGGGTTAGGTTTAGGGTTAGGGTTAGGGTAACTGCTCTCGCGCCCCACGGCCCGTATTCGCGTTTTTTCGGCCATAGATGAGCTTGGAACGCCAAACTCGCCTCGATGGTAGGGACCAAGCCCCAACAGCGATCGACGTCGAGCAATCCCGACTCAGCCACTACAGTTCCGGTCTGGGCGCCGAAAACGCGAGTTTCGCCTGTGGTTGTGATTGAGGTGCGAAACTCTCCCCGATTGTAGAGCTCGTCGAGACAAACACGTGGATACCAAGATTGTCCCGATCGGTCCACTGGTGGCCGAGCTATGGCCGTAGCGCCTCTTAAAAGCCAAACTCGGCTTGCACCCAAGCGACATCAGCGCGAATCGCTCTAGAGCGGCCGCTAATAGCCGCAGCTCAACAAAACTCGCCACGATTGTAGTACTTGGCTGGAGCAACAAGAGGGTACCGTGATCGACTCGATCAACGCCTCGGCTCGGCCAAGCGGTGATGCCCGGCAGCGGCCGCTATACTCTCGCGCCCCAGGGCCCGTTTTCGCCTTTCTCCGGCCATGGATGAGCTAGGGACGCAAAACTCGCCTCGATGAAGTAGACCGAGCCCCAGTAGCGAACGACGTCGAGCAATCCCGACCCAGCCACTGCACTTCCGGATGGGGCGCCGAAAACGCGATTTTCGCCTGTGGTTGAGATGGAGGTTCGAAACTCTCTCCGATTCTAGAGCTCGTCAAGACAAACACGTAGACACCAAGATTGTCCCGATCGGCCAACTGGGGGCCGAGCTATGGCCGTAGCGCCTCTGAAAAGCCCAGTTCGGATAGGGTCAGGGTTTGGGTTAGGGTTAGGGCTAGGTTTAGGGTTAGGGTTAGGGTTAGGGTTACTGCTCTAGCGCCCCAGGGCCCGTATTCGCGTTTCTCCGGCCATGGATGAGATGGGAACGCCAAACCCGCCTCGATGGAAGAGACTGAGCCCCAGAGGTGATCGACGTCGAGCAATCTCGACCCAGCCACTGCACTTCCGGTCTGGGCGCCGAAAACTTGATTTTCGCCTGTAGTTGGGATGGAGGTGCAAAACTCTACCTGATTGAAGAGCTCTTCGAGACGACCCGTAGACCCCAGGATTGTCCCGATCAGCCCACTGGGGGCCAAGCAACGGCCGATGGGCAGTCAAAATTGCGGGGCAAAATGATAGTTCTAGAAGCGAGAATGCGGATAACTGAGGCAAAAATCACTGCTATACGGGTTGAGATGCGGGACAAAATCCAAAGTTTGGGAGCAAATCACTGCTTCGAGAGCACAACTGCTTTCGCATGGCCGCAAAAACACTTCGCCCCGGCGCGAGCGGCCCACTGCCTGGTTAGCAAAGGCTACTGAGCCGTCCTTAATCGCCGCTCGAGAGCCGTTAAACTGCCTAGAGATCCACCGCGATGGGGGGCAATTTCCCAACTCTCGAAGCAAAAATCCGCTTCAAGAGCTGAGCTGTATTTGCTCCGCCGCTAAAATCCTGGCTCGATCGCGCCGAGGCGCGTTTCCAGCGCGAATCTCTGTAGCTCCGTCTTTTTTGCCGCAGTCCAACCAAACTCGCCATGACTGGAGCGCTTGAATATGGCTACACGACAGTACCTACAACATAGGAATCGGTCCATTGGTTCGAGCCCTGCATCGAGTATCTAATTCCGATGAACATTTCTCCTCGGCGCGAGCGGCCTACAGCCTGCCTAGCGACGGCTACTGATCCGTCCAAAAGCGCCGCTCGAGAGCCGTGAACCTGCCTAGCGAACGACCGCGATGCGGGGCAAATTCTGTGTCTTGGGAGCAAATCTACGTTTCAAAAACCGAGCTGTTTTTGTTTCGCCGCTAAAATCACGGTTCGATCGCGTCGAGGCGCGACTCCACCGCGAATCGCTGTAGCTCCGACGCAATGCGCCAAAGCCCAACTAAACTCGCCACGATTGTAGCGCTAGAATGGAGCTACAAGATGGTACCTACAACATAGGAATCGGTCCATTGGTTCGAGCCCTGCATCGAGTGTCTCACTCGCGTGAACATTTCGCCACGGCGCGAGCGGCCCACTGCCTACCTAGCGACGGCTACTGAGCCGTCCAAAAGCGCCGCTCGAGAGCCGTTCACCTGCCTAGCGATCGACCGCGATGCGGGGCAGATTCCGTGTATTGGGAGCAAATCTACGCTTGAAGAGCCGAGCTGTATTCGCTCCGCCGCTAAAATCACGGCTCGATCGCGTCGAGGCGCGACTCCATCGCGAATCGCTGTAGCTCCGACGTTTTTCGCCGCAGCCCAACCATTATATAAGGAGTTTAGCGGGAAAATCCTTAAATTCACGTTTCAACAACAAATCAAGTTATTTCATGCTCAAATTGATCGAATTCTGTCGTTCGTTTTTTCATTCTGCTATTCTGCCATTCTGCCAACTTCATTCTGCTAGCAGAATAGCAGAATAGCAGAATGGCAGAATGAGATTTCAAAGAAGCGAAAACTGTTGAGATGTGACTTTTTTCAATCTCAATTACTTTCATTGCGTTCTAATATCATTTTTAAATCGATTTTAGACTGATAGGTTTCAAAAAATGATATTTTTTTTTCATTAGTTTGAATTTGGACTTGGTTGCTTGTTATGTTAACCGGAGTATGATATAAGTAATTTTTTGCGGAAATATCGTTGAAAACGCGTTTAAACAACAAATCAAGTTATTTCATGCTCAAATTGATCGAATTCTGTCGCTCGTTTTTTCATTCTGCTATTCTGCCATTCTGCCAACTTCATTCTGCTAGCAGAATAGCAGAATAGCAGAATGGCAGAATGAGAATTCAAAGTCGCGAAAACTGTTAAGATATGACTTTTTTCACTATCAATTACTTTAATTACGTTCTAATATGATTTTTAAATCGATTTCAGACTGATAGGTTTCAAAAAATGATCGTTTTTTTTCATTAGTTTGAATTTGGACTTGGTTGCTTGGCATGTTAACCGGAACATGATATAAGGAATTTTTGGCGGGAAAATCGTTGAAAACACGTTTAAACAACAAATCAAGATATTTCATGCACAAATTGATCGAGTTCTGAAATTCGATTTTTCATTCTGCTATTCTGCCATTCTGCCAACTTCATTCTGCTAGCAGAATGGCAGAATAGCAGAATGGCAGAATGAGATTTCAAAGTCGCGAAAACTGTTGAGATATCCCTTTTTTTACTCTCAATTATCTTTATTGCGTTCTAATATGATTTTTAAATCGATTTTAGCCTGATAGGTTTCAAAAAATGATTGTTTTTTTCATTAGTTTGAATTTGGACTTGGTTGCTTGTTATGTTAACCGGAACATGATATAAGGAATTTTTGGCAGGAAAATCGTTGAAAACACGCTTTAACATCAAATCAAGTTATTTCATGCACAAGTTGATTGAATTATGACATTCGATTTTTCATTCTGCTATTCTGCCATTCTGCCAACTTCATTCTGCTAGCAGAATAGCAGAATAGCAGAATGGCAGAATGAGATTTCAAAGAAGCGAAAACTGTTAAGACATGACTTTTTTCACTCTCAATTATCTTTATTGCGTTCGAATATGATTTTAATATCGATTTTAGCCTGATAGGTTTCAAAAAATGATTGTTTTTTTTTCATTAGTTTGAATTTGGACTTGGTTGCTTGTTATGTTAACCGGAGCATATTATAAGGAATTTTTGGCGGGAAAATCATTGAAAACACGTTTAAACAACAAATCAAGTTATTTCATGCACCCGATTTTGACTTTCGATTTTTCATTCTGCTATTCTGCTATTCTGCCATTCTGCCAACTTCATTCTGCCATTCTGCTATTTTGCCATTCTGCTAACTTCATTCTGCTATTCTGCTATTCTGCCATTCTGCCAACTTCAGGGACATCAAAAATTAATCTTACGGATGCGTATCTTAGCTCTTTCAGTGTACAGCTAATTACATACTGTATGAAATCAACAGATTGTTCCCTTTTATTGTAATGCGACAAAATAAAGCAAAATATCCGCATTATGCATGTCAGTTGAATGGGACAATTATAGGAATAAAATGATGAAATTCAACCTATGGCATATTTTTCATTCACGCAGCAAGATAATACAAAAACCCGACGATAAGGTCAAGATTCAATTCACTAGAAATATTTTATTGAATCTTTCATCTAAATACAACCATATATGTATATAGGAGGAATTGCGTCCAAAAGCTATGGACACTGAAGAGATACGTGAACAAGTTTTGTGAATAGAAGGACCCTTTTTCCACGACTTGGCAAAATAACACAGTATTCGTAAAAATGCATATGTCAGTTGACTTTGTGTGAAAAAAAATTGAAATCCGACCAGTAGGAGAAGTTGCGTTCAAAAGATTATGGGCCTTAAGGTTCCCTTTTCCCGTGACAGTCTAGATCTATATATCATACAAGTCCTACAATGTGCGCAAGGTCATGTGACTAGGAACATTCTCCGAAAATTTCATCCATATCAACCATAAATGTAATTCACAAAATAATTGCAGACGTACGGAGGCACTGGCTGACAGGCAGAATGATACCAATATACCTCCACCTTCGGTGGCACATAAAAAAAGACATTATTCTGTGTTATAACTTTGGTGATATAATCTACTGTCATGAATATTAGTCTCTAAATATTACTATATATTTTATGTTTTCTGACTACGACCAAGAATGTTTGATTGTTATTTATCTATCCATCCTTATTCTCCTGAACTCAAATATCATTATAGCTTTTGCAAACTTTGACACATTTCAAGCAATCTGGCTCAAGTTTTCCCCACAATAATTTAGTAAAAAGCAAGAAGTGTAACCTTAGATCAGACTGTTAAACAGTGAAGACTGATCTTAGTCTATACAGTTTGTTTATCTAAATTTTGGATGTTACATATTTCATAACGTCTAAAATAGCATCTCATTTCTAGGAAAGAACTATGTAATACACAGTATACGAGGGCTTTTCTCGGAACAGCAGGAAATTGCCGAAGGATTTTCGGTTCCGAACCCTGGGATGTTGTTTTTGCGGGATTTGACTTGACAAGAATATTCCACCTAGTAATGTACCAACAATATTGTGGTTGTGATAAACACAATGATCAAAAACTTAATATCTGACAGACAAATCAATGTCGCCTTCGTCCATTGATTGATTGAATAGAGTTTAACGCCGCTTTCAACATTTTTTCAGTTATATCATGGCGGCAAGAACACCTAACAATGGATTTCTAGTATTTCTCTCACCAGTATAACCATCACATTCTTTCCTAGCCTCCAGCTACTATCTCACATAGTTCTACGATTATCAACCCATTGGTGAGAGACAAATAGTCGGACAGAATGGGTGCCGCCGTCGGGGATCGAGTCGCCTTTGTCCAACAACTATTAACTAAAAAGCGAAAGTAGCCAAGGATAAGTCGATAATAGTGGAAATCATATTATAGCCATATGGTAAGGATGAAACGTTTTCAATTAACATTTTGAAAATAATTCACAGTTAAACTTACATACGAATCGGAGAATCATTTAAAATGTCCGCAAACATTTTTTTTATCTTGAACGCATGACAGGATCGCGAAGTATTTCCGGCAGTTCAGATCACATGACTACCATTAGATCATGTGGTTACCATATAAGGAGAAGCGAAAGCACGAAACCAATTCATACGTGATTTATTATCTTTAAAATATGGTTGGAGGTCTTTAAATAAATATTTACATCATTTACATTACATGAATGATAATTTAACCTTTTATAAATCAATTTTACTCATTAAGTTGAGGTGAGAAATAATACGGCGCAGAGATAATGTGATATGGGTTATAAGGAAACCCAGAATGAAATTGTCTTGGGTTCATATTTTTGGTATCGTTAAATCTCTACATATTTATCCGAATTGCTACGCATTCCAACACAACTAGCGATTGTAGCGTTCAGTGCAGTGTACTCCTACCCTGGTGGCTATACCATTTTTTACTGCGATTGAGACCCGGCCCACTGAACTTATGGATGCCTACAGGGTGTGAAACGTATGAAAATCTTTATATCCGCTGAAAAGTCGCTTTCCATCTGTTTCGTACCCTTTACATACGCTTTGCATACGCTCTATCCGTCGGGTGTCTGTCCATTGTGATTTCAAACGCGCCGAAAGTTTTGGGCTGCACACACCTCGTAAAACGGATTATCTTTTTTCGATACGATATAAATGAGAAATATTACGAAAAACAACGTATCCGACACCATCTTTCATACCTCGGCTCTGTCCTCAATCCATCTGTTTAGCATCCTCAATTCCGCTTAAAAACACACAGAGGACGGAATTTTCAGGGATGCGAATAGTATATAAAAGGGAAGTAAAAACGTATATACATACTCGTATGCAAATATATAGCGTAAGCATCGCGTGAAATTTAATGATCTCCTTTGCATTCATTCTGTTTCCGTTCAGCATACGTGGTGTAAACGTCTTAAAGCACGGTCCCACTGTACTTACGAATGCATTGGCGATGTAAATCGTATGAAAATATTTACAACCGTTGAAAAAAAGCTTTGCATCTGTTTCTTACTCTTTACATACACTTTGCATACGCTCTGTCCGTTGAGCGTCCGTCCATTGTGATTTCACCCCAGCAGAGAGTTTAGAGCTGCACAAAACTTATCGAGCGGATAAATTTTCCGCTATGTTCGATGGAAATGCAGAACATAATAAGGAACAAACACTACGACGTAACGGCAAAAGTTGTCGGTCACGTCAAAATATGCGATACGTTACAAATGAAACCATTATATTCGCTACTATAGAGTATTTGCACATATAAATTTGGCATCAAATAAAAGGTCTTTGAAAATGGATTATTTTGATATGTCTTACATTAATTTTATACATTTGAAAAGTAATGTAATTGCCAATAAAACCCAAAACATACAACTAGAAAAGCCGTCAAATGTAACAAAAAAAACGCCAGAGCGTTTCACAAAAATTGCAATATCATTAAGAATGATATCGTGAGAAGTGCGAAGGTTTACCATGTTACTTGAATTACGCTATGTGAAATATTAAGTAAGTCTTACACCTGTATGATGGATCAAATAAAAGAAAGCAACCAGGAAAGAAAAATGTCAATAGAGTCAGATTGCTAATACGTCGTTTTTTCAATAGTCATTTTTTCAAAATCGCATTAATTCAGTTTTTCTTTAGAATAACTCAATATAAAATGGTTTCTGAAATACATTTGAACCCAAATTTATGCAATTATATTTTTGTCCAAATTTGGCTAGATCTAATGAGTTTATTATTGTGTTTACTCAGTCTTAAAATTGTCCTACGTTTCGCGAAAAACGTCATAAATATATCCGTGATGTTTTTCATGCATATTTTTGATACTTATCATCAACATTACTTAACTTAATATTCAAAATAAAACTTAATATTCAAAATAAATCTGGAAAATATTTCGCAAAAATAAAAGCATTTATCAATATCTCTCCAAATAAAGGAAATATAAATCGTAATGCTGGTCTTAAAATTGTCCCACTTACGCGTTTTTTCGACGTTTGAACGTCAGGTCAAATTATAAGTATTTCTAAAATATATCTCGCTCAAAGAACCAGACAAAATTTGTATAAAAGTTAAATTCCCACGAATTCGACATTAAAAAGTTTATTCACCGTTGTTTGATAAGAAAATTTTATGGTTTTAATTAGATTTGGATACAGTTTCGCTTCGGTTCGGATTTTGCCTCCAATAGTTTTCGTCCTATTGCTCTTACAAATTGACTGTATATTGAATGTGGTACAATCCATATTTCTGTAAAATGTAAACATCTTTACATTGAGTGGATTGCAAGTTGTTGTATATTTAATAAAAGAGTGACGGAATATAAACTATTTTCGCCGCTTTTACTTGAAACCATCCAGACAACGTTATTCATAAACGGACGTCATTTGTTACAGTCGTGACCGCCAACTTTTGCCGTTACGTCTACGTATCCGATACAATCCATTATACTACCGCTACATCATAAATCCATCCGTTAGGCATCCTCGGGACGTTAATCCGCTTTGCATGAAAGCGGAATTATCAGGTATACGAAAGGTATATAAAAGGAAAGTAACACGGATGTTAACGTTTGTTTGCGTATGCATCGCATAAAATTCAATGTTCCGCGTTACATCCATTCTGTTTCCTTTCAGCATACGCGTTGTATGCGTCATAAAATTCTTAGACTTTTTTTTCAACCTATGCTTTATTGTAATAAAAAAGGACTACAGAAGCATTAAATATTAAATTCATTCATAAAAATCATTTATATCCTTATACATTTAACGTTATATGTTTATACTTAATGTGACTATGAGACGCATTTTTGAAATACACATTGATTATTTTACTTTACTTGTGACCTTTGACCTTACAACGTGACCTTTACCTTCGAACAACAGCCATGGGGTTTACACATGACATCGCTTGGTGGTATACAATATTGCCAAGTCATTTTAAAACCAACTTTTAAAATTGAATAAACACGATAATTTCACACAAGATTTAACCTTACACCTCTCAGTGAAACATTGTCATTCGATCTACAGTCACGAACTTTGCATTCCACATTTCCACACGCAGAGATGAACAAATGTACAAGCTAATTTTTAATTTCGTCCTTAAATGCCAGAGGATATTTTGCAATGTTTGGGGGGAAATTTGGTTGTTATGGAAACTACTTTATTATACCGCTAAGGATCACTTCTTTAAGTCTACCACTTCGTGCTCAAGGTGAGCTTTTGGGATTGAGTGATGTCCGTCGTCCGTCGTGCGTCAGTCCGTCGTCAACATTTACTTTGTGGACACTATAGAAGCTACATTTTTGCCCAATCAACCTAAAAATTGGTCAGAATAATTATCTTGATGAAATCTCGCCCAAGTTCGAACTTGGGTCAAGTGGGGTCAAAAACTATGTCACGGTCAGATTTTACAATGACCTTGTGAACACACTAGAAGCCACATTTTTTTCCAAATCAACATGGAAATTGGTTAGAATGATTATCTTGATGCAATCTCGAACAAGTGCCAAATTGGGTGAACGGGGTCAGAAACATGTCATTCGGTCAAATCTTAGAAAAACCTTGTGGACACTCTTGAAGCTACATTTTTAGCCAATTCAACCTGAAAATTGGTCAGAATAATTATCTTGATGAAATCTCGGACAAGTGCAAAATTTGGTCAAGTGGGGTCAAAAACAAGGTCAAAGGGTTAAACCTTAGAAAAACCTTGTGGACACACTAGAAGCAACATTTTCAGCCCAATCAATCTCGAAATTTGTCAGAATGATTATCTTGATAAAATCTAGCACAAGTTTGAAATTGGGTCAAGTGGTCAAAAACTATGTCACAGGGGCAGATCTTAGAAAAACCTTGTGGACACACTAGAAGCCACATTTTTGGCCAAATCAACCTGAAAATTGGTCAGAATAAATAGGGCAAAGAGGGGTCAAAAACTAGGTCAATTGGTCAATTCTTTGGAAAACCTTGTGGGCACTTCAGAAGCAATATGTTAGCCAACTCGACCTGAAAATTGGTCAGAATAAATAACTTGATGAAATCTCGGACAAGTGCGAAATTGGGTCAAGTGAGATCAAAAACTAGGTCACAGGGTCAAATCTTAGAAAACCCTTGTGGACACTCTAGATACAACTTTTTCGCCTAATCAACATGTAAATTGGCTAGAATGATTATCTTGATGAAATCTTGCACAAAATTGAAATTGGGTCAAGTGGGGTCAAAAACTAGGTCAGGGGGTTAAATCTTAGACGAATTAACTTGTGGACACTGTGGATGCAATTTTTTTGCCCAATCAAACTTAAAATTGGTCAGAATAACTATCTTGATAAAATCTCGAACAATTTCAAAATTTATTCAAGTGGGGTCAAAAACCAGGTCAAAGGGTCAAACCTTAGCAAAACCTTGCGGACACACTAGAAGACACATTTTCAGCCCAATCAATCTCAAGATTGGAATGATTATCTTGATGAAATCTCAGACAAGTTTGAAATTGGGTCAAGTGGGGTCAAAAACTAGGTCACGGGTCAAACCTAAGAACGACCTTGTGGACTCTCTAGAAGCCACATCATCGGCCCAGACATTCTCGAAATTGGCCAGAGTGATTATCTTGATGAAATCTTGGACAAGTTCGAAATTGGGTCAAGTGAGGTCAAAACTAAGGTCACGGGGTCAAATCTTAGAAAAACCTTGTGGACACTCTAAAAGCCATTTTTAAGCCAAATAAACTTGCAAATTAGCCAGAATGCTTATCTCGATGAAATCTGGGCCAGGTTTAAAATTGGGCCAAATGGGATTAAAAACTAGATAAATCTTAGAAAACCACGTAGAGGCCTTATTTTGGCTCAATCAACCTGAAAAATGTTGGAAATGATTGTCTTCATGAAAATCAAGACAACTTTGAAAGAAAGGATTTTTTTTAAATGAGGTCAAGAATTCAGATCTAAGACGGTTAGCTAATGTGAGCGATTTAGGGCCACTATAGTACTCTTGTCTTGTTGAATATTTGTGTATCATGATCAATTCATATCAGTATTTTTTTACTTTTCTGAGAACTTCTGTGCTTTAGGTTTTCAGATCTTTATTAAGAATGATTCTCTGGATGTTGCTTTAAGAGAATGGCTTGGCCAAAGGAAACAAGGGTCAAAAATCATCAATTTCGATGTTATCATAAACAATTTCTGAACTCTTCAATAGCGCGTGTGATGTCCCCATGGTTCGATTACGGCCTGACAACGCTTTTGCATACTGCTAATAAACCTCCTGATCTTATATTGTGGAATTTGATCCCATTCCTCAAGAAGAGCCTGTCTATGCTCCTGTACCGATGCCGGTTGTACCGGACACGATGAAACAGCTGTCTGTAACATGTCCCAAGCATGCTCTATAGTATTTAGATCCGGGGATCTAGTTGGCCATTCCATACGGACGATTTTGGCTTGCTCGAGACATTGATTGGTGATGTTGGTTTTATGTACACGCGCATTGTCATCCATTAGAATGAAATTTTCACCAACTGCACCTGCATATGGTCGAACGTAAACATCTAAGATCTCATTTAAGTACCTGAGAGTTGTCAATGTGCCGTTTTCAATGACGTGGAGATCTGTTTTTCTCCGAGCTCTAATTTCCGTCCAAAACATGACTAAGCCCCCGCCAAACCGATCATGTTCTGTCACACACAATGGAGTAAAACGATCATTTTGTATCCTCCAGACCCTCTGACGTCTATCGGTAAAGTCCACACAAAACTTTGACTCGTCTGTAAAAAGGACGGGGGCCCAGTCATTTCGGGTCATGTTTACATGACCCTGTGCCTATGCATTTACAAGTGACATCGGGTTTATGGAATACGGACTGCAAGCCATCTTGGCTTCAGGCTAGAATTTTCCAACCGAATTCTGATGGTTTGGGTACTCACTCGCCCACCAGTAGCGTCCTGGAGGTTATAACGTAACGTTGTTGCATTGTCAAATCGATGATGCCGTGCCTGAACCACCAAAAATCGGTCTAGAACCTCATTGGTTGAGCGTTCTCGCCCCCCCCCCCCCGGCATGCAAATACATAACAATACCAGTTTCTTTTATAAATCTTCCACATTCGGGAAACAACGCTCTTGGACACACCAAGGGCATTAGCATAGTACCTTTGAGAAAACTTTTTAAAGGCTTGGAAAATGTACCAACGTGCTTGAAGATACAAGGTTGAATGAAACACGTTTTAGGGGGTATGACTTTTCACGAGCTCCTCTACCATATCATACATGCCGGATCAACAGTTTGGCTACAAGGTCATTAAGTCCGAATATTAACCCATCTTCGTGTAAAAGAATCAAAGCACTGAGAGTACTGATAGTGAACGTTTCTGTTGACATTCGAGAGAGAGTGAGAGAGTGAGAGAGAGAGAGAGATAGAGAGAGAGAGAGAGAGAGAGAGAGAGAGAGAGAGAGAGAGAGAGAGAGAAGAGAGAGAGAGAGAGAGAAAGAGAAAGAGAAAGAGAGAGGGAGAGAGAGAGAGGGGGAGAGAAAAAAAGAGAGAGAGCAACAATAGTGTCTAGACTATTCATTTCTTTCTTAACTTTCTTTCTCTAAAAAAAGCGAATAACAGAAAGGTTATCCAATTTCAACACGCCGAACCCATATTTGACAATATCAAGAGCATTTCTTTTACATTTTTTTCATGAAACATTATCCTTCATGGCTCTGAAAATTTTACTGAATGAAAGGGGTCCCCCTTCCCCGAATTAAAAGACTGATGGGCTCTTACTTATGTCGCACATCAGTCAGACAAAACATAAATGATCGTCGCTTGAGAAGTTTGCAATTCAAAACATATAGCGTTGGTCTTCAACCAAAACGGTGTTATTACAACGTTTCTATCTTTTTCGGTAATATGCAGCTTTTGGTTAAAAAAAAATGATTATCTAATGTCATTGTGTAAAAAAGAATAACAGAAAAGACAATTAGATATGTGAAGGTAGGTATTTTGTACAGGTAATTGATTGTCAAAACAATGTCGTATTCCTTGGCTAATTTTACCTGAGACTCTGTCTATTTTCCGTGAGTGATATCGAAAAATCGCCGATCGACGATTTTCGCTAATTTGCATTTGCATTCCGATTTTAGTGTTTACTAGAAGCATACTAATTTCTCAAATCTGTAGTGTAGAGGTTAAGATATGCGCCTCTGGATCAAAAGACCCCGAGTTCAAACCGAGGAGAAAGTATATTTTTCTTAATCATTTTTTCTATCTAACAAATTTCAAATATATTTTTTTAGACGGTGGTGTTTGGGGGTTTATCCACTTTCTTCAAATTTTGAAAATATTGCATTTCAAATATCGAGTTTATTTTTGATAAAACAACATAAAACAACACCAACAAAGGTGGGCCTGTTAATACTGGCCTTTGTGGTGACTTTGGTAATTTGACTTTATCGGACAATAGTGTTATTTTTTTTTTTGGAAATTGGTTAACAATTTTCATGATTTTTAATGATTAAAGACATGAAATTACAGTGTATTATTAATTCATTTAAATAAAAGAAATATGGGTAAAAAAAATTTAGCGCGTGGGAGATTTGAACTCATAGACAAATGATTGCACCTTAGCCGACTGAGCTATCTCATTTACCAATTAGACAGTATTTATAGATATTTTACCAACGGTTTATGCAATTAGAACTCAGAGATCTTCCGAAGATATATTTCTATTTATTTACGAATCGGTAAATTTTCGTTAACCTAAGCGGGTAGAAGGAGAAGGCGATGTAAAGATGTAAGTTAATAATAATTCTGCTGAAAGAAATACAAGAATTACCAGAAATCCATGTTTATGTGCTTCAGTTCAAAGACGATTGTTTCACAATCCAAATTTCGTCCAAAAGGTAATTATAAAAGACCGTTTTTATATATTTAAATATATGAGCCGCCACCGTAGTGCAGTTGGTTGCACGTAGGACTGTCAATCTAGAGGTCCAAGTTCGATTGGCGGCACTCATCCTCTCCGACTAGTTGTCTCCCACCAATTGGTCGATAATCGTAGACTTATGTGGGACAGCAGCTGGACACTACGAAAGGATGTAGTGGTAGTACTAGTGTGAGAAATACCAGGAATCCATTGTTAGGTGCTCCAGTCGCCGAGATTTGACTGAGAAATTGTTGAACGCGGCGTTTAACCCTTTTTAAATAAATTAAACATTAACATAATTGAAAAAAACTCGGATTATGAATCGATCGCCTGTGTCCCACCCATCCCGATTTTGAAAGAAAATGTTTAAAATCGGCGATCATCCCTATTCAATCGAAATGCACAAGAAATGTTGTAAATTTAAGATATGTGTCGCAGAATTCTTCAAACGCGTCCCGAGCCTGACTGTGAATGTCATGTAATATTGTGAAACATTATTGACCTGTCTCTCATTTAATATTCCTGTTAACCTTCATTGATATTCGGAACCAACTTTCTTAGATAGATTGAAAATACATTAATGTACTCTCAAATAAAAAAAAACATACTCTATTTTTATAAGTGACCAGATATAGATATAGGTGTAAGGTCAGCGACTTGCAATGCAGAGGTCCGAAGATCGAAATTCCCTGTCGTCTTTTCTTTTCTTTTTTCTTTTATCTTTTCAATGCGATATCACTTAAAAGATTATTTTGATTTAATGAGTTTAAAAACAACAAAAAAAAACAAAAAAACACGGCACTGTTTACTTAGCCTTGTTCATCGTTCGGTGTATGTTTTCCAATTGAAATCAGTTCTGCATGAAGTGACTTCCAATTTCTCAGTAGCCTACTACGCACAAAACAAAATGGGTCTTAGAAAAGTATGGGCTCAATTTTTCTCACATTCTTCTTTTCTCGATCTCTGCCTATGTCGGGTGGTCTTTTGAAAAAAAAGATAAAGAACTCGTGGAAAAACTTTATAGAAGTAAGGACACGCAATGAAAAAAGTAATAATATCATTAACATTAAATCTCATGAACGTAAAATAATAATTCAATTCAGTCGAAGCGTAAGTGAAAAAAAAAGGCAAAGTTGACGATCAAAAACCTCGAGACCTCAGATTGAATTACTTTCTCTCCATGTTTTAAAGCTCCATTAAGATCTTACGGGATTTAATTTTTCCCAGTGTATAACACTGGTGAACTTTGTAAGAAAACTTTCACCAAAAAACTGGGGTCATTATGCTTACGCCAAAATGTCCTAAAAAGAAAAAATGATCCTTAGCAAATTTTGAGTGATATATATTTTTCTTTTATTTGTGAACGCCTGATCATATTTTAAATAACGTATGACAAAATAAAAAAAAAAGTAATGTAAGAAATGTTTCATAATCTTCAAAAACCTGCAATCATCCAGGATTATAACAATTTTATTAAAAAAATATCATAAAAGCAAGATATTTATTTGGTTAGATAAAAAGCAGGATTTTTGTTACATAGTATTTAAATGATGTTTTAGTTCACACATTTGAAACCATATTATCGCCTCTCAAGGATCAAGTTTGTCGGTTTTGGTGGACGTTTACGTTCACCATTTTCAAAACAGTAGTGCTCACTAAGATTCAATTAACTCTTTTTCAACAATAGTATCCGTCTGACATCTAGGCGTTTTAAAAATAAAGTGAAACAAGGATTCTACATAACTTGTTGAAACCTCAAGGACATATTTAAAGTGCGAAATCATATGCTATTGTGAGATCGGGTGAACGTTTTACTTGCGTAGAACTACTTTTCAGGAAGTGAGTAATTTGCTCCTTGTTTCCCAATGGTCTATGGGGGGTCACATGAATACCGATACAGCTCGATCAGGTAAAGTAAAACATTTCAGGTCGTGCGATAAAGTTTAAAGCAAAGGGGTTTTATTTTTCTTTTCAACACGCGACAGCCAATCTCGAGACGAGTGTCTACAATTTTTACGTGTTTATTTAAACACTTACCCTTTCTTTCTTTATTTGAGAATGAAATTCGCGGAACAATTATTATCCTTTTATAGAATTTTTTGAGCAGATAACACACTAATTTTAATCATGAGATTATAGAGAATCGATTAGCATTACAAAATCAGAATAATAACCTACATCATCTTATTGCCATTTCTTTCCTTTTATACCCAATGGATAAGACAATCACTCTTTAAACGACAACCGGCATAATGCCGAAAGTTATCGATACCTTGTAATTACATGACTTTGGTTCACGATCGACGATATATAATGAGAAATGTATATCTGAAGCAAGATGCGAAATTGGTCAGGTCATTTTCCTTTAATTGTAATTTTACATGTAAAATTTCTCTTTTCTCAACTTATTGAAGAATAATTCTAGTATGCCAACAGAAAGGTCCACCATCAGTACTTTCAGTGCTTTCATTATAAATAAGAATACCATGGAAACTATTTCACATAAAAAAACACGTAAACATATTTTTTTCTCATTCTTAGATTCGCTTTGGAATTTTAAACAAAATATGAAATAATAAGAAAATTTGATGTAAGGATTATTTTACGCTCCGCTGGCCGATGGCCAGCGAACCATAGTCATGTGAAAGTTTCCGTCGTGCGCCCGTGCGTCCATTCGTAGGTACGTGCGTCCGTAACTTTGATTTTTTTTTTAAACATCTTCTCCTCCTAAACAAATGAGCAGATTTTAATCGAGTTTGGTAGAAATGTTCCTTTGGCGACCCTCTACCTAAATTGTTAAATTCAATGACATATACGAAAGGGCAAGTGTTAGAATTAAATTGTTAAATTTTGATTGACCCAGTAATATGGGCGTGGCAGGACAAGGCTAATTTTCACTTTAAATTTTTTCAAAACTTTCTTTTCCCAAACCATTGGGCCGATTTCAATGAAACGGCGTGAATGCTCCTTGGTTGACCCTTTACCTTAATTGTTAAAGAAATTTTGATTTACCCCCTAAATGTGGGCGTTATACAGTGGGGCCTATTTTCAACTTTTTTTAAATCCTTCTCCCAAACCATTAGAATGATTTCAATGAAATTTAGTAAGAATGATGCTTGAGAGGCCATTTACTTTAATTGTTAAAAAAAATGATCGAGCCCAAAATATTGGCAAGGCGGGGCTTAATTTCAATTACGTTCGACTCCAAATGTTGCTTTGGCAGGCTGGAGCTAATTTTCACTTTATTTATTTAATTATTTTTTTTTGTTAATCTTCTCTCAAATCATTTAACCGATTTCATTAAAATTTGGCAAGGATGTTTTCGGTTGACCCATTACTTAAAATGTAAACGAAATTTCGATTGACCCCAAGATATGGGCATGGCAGGGCCGGGCTTATTTATATTTTAAAATCTTTAAAAATCGTCTCCCTTAAAACAAACTGGGTCGATTTAAATGAAACCTGGAATGAATGTTCCAAGGGTGCCCCTTTCTCAAATTGTTTAAGAAATTTTGATTGTCATTCCCAAATTTGGGGTGACATACTTGTATAGATATGACATACTTTGATGAATATGACATACTTGGATGGATATGACATACTTGTAGGGATATGACCTAGACGTGTAGGGATATGATATACTTGTAGTGATTTAAAAACTTGTAGGGATATGATCTAGACTTGTATGGATATGGCATAGACTTGTATGGATATGACTTACTTGTATGGATATGACATACTTGTAGGGATATGACCTAGACTCGTAGGGATATGACTTGTAGGTATGGATATGATATACTTGTATCATTATGACCTAGACTTGTATGGATATGTCATAGACTTGTATGGATATGACCTTGACTTGTATGGATAAGACATACTTGTATGGATATGACATACTTGTATAGATATGACATACTTGTATGGATATGACCTAGACTTTTATGGATGTGACATAGACTTGTATGGATATGTTCTAGGCGTGTATTGATATGATCTAGGCTTGTATGGATATGATCTAGGCATGTATGGATATGACCTAGAATTGTAGGGATATGACCTATTTGTATGGATATGACATACTTGTAGGAATATGACTAAGACTTGTAGGAATATGACCTACTTGTATGGATATGACCTAGACTTTTATCGATATGACCTAGACGTGTAGGAATATGACCAAGACTTGTAGGGATATGACATTCTTGAAGGGATATGACCAAGACTTGTATGGATAAAACATACTTGTATATATATGACAAACTTGTATGTTTATGACGTAGTCTTGTAGGGATATGACCTACTTGTATGGATATGGCGTATTCTCGTAGGGATAAGACATACTTGTATTGATTTACATCGACTTGTAGGGATATAATCTAGGCTTGTACGGAAAAGACCTAGACTTGTATGGATATGACCTTGACTTGTATGGATATGACCTATACTTGTATGGATATGAAATACTTGTATAGATATGACCTAGACTTGTAGGGAAAAGACTTACTTGTATGGATATGACCTAGACTTGTAGGGATATGACCTAGACTTGTAGGGATATGACCTAGACTTGTATTAATATGACCTAGACTTATAGGGATAAGACATATTTGTATGGATATGACCAAGAATTGTGTCGATTTGACCTAGACTGGTATGGATAAGACTTATTGTATGGATATAACCTAGACTTGTATGGATATGACCTAGAATTGTATTGATATGACCTAGACTTGAATAGATAAGACTTATTGTATGGATATAACCAAGACTTGTATGGATATTACCTATACTTGTATGGATATGACCTAGACTTGTATAATAAGACTTATTGTATGGATATAACCTAGACTTGTATGGATATGACCTAGAATTGTATGGATATGACCTAGAATTGTATGGATAAGACTTACTGGTATGGATATGACCTAGACTTGTAGGGATATGACCTACTTGTAGGGATACGTGGGTCACCCTAAAAAAAGTGAGTCTAATGATATAATGCCTAAGTAGTAAATATATATAAAATCGTTGTTCCACTATTGAGGAGCGTAATGTTCAATGTTTGGCAGAAACCTTTCTTCATACTTGGTGTGGAACCCTTGTTGCTAGGCAACAGGAAAATTTTCGAAAGAAAAGACGTCAAATTTCATGACGAATACCTTCCTTCTATCTGACAACGTCGTTCTGGAAAATGGGAGGGTACTAAATACAATCATTAAATCTCTTTTTTGACAATACCAGATGGCATCTTAAATAAAATCATCTTGTTCAAATGTTAAGATGCAAATATTTTCTTTGTAAAATGATGTTTTCGAGAACAAAATCATGCAAAACGGACAATTTTTGTTAAATTTGAATTTTACCACTGATAAAAAAAACTAATCAGTAGAAATAAAGTACAATGAGAAATTACTTTATCCCTACATAATATTCATTGCAAAACGGTGTTTCCATCTTCTTCAACTTTCTGAAATAAAACACCTGACAGACGTAACATTTTCGTTATTTTGATATTTGGCCATTGTAAACGTCATGACGTCATTCTTTGTGACGTCATCTACGCGACGTCATTGCATCATATTGGTTGATGTGAAAAAATAAATGTAGAAGAAAATAATGTACATGAATGTAAAATTTCGTTTTTAATATGTTCGTTAGTTTCCGAGATATAGAACCACTCTCACTATTTCTTGGATGACCCACGTGGATGTTTCTCGACAATTTTCGGCAATTCCCTCTGTAAATTCAAATTTGTTTTGCATATCAATTCTGTTCTCAAATATTACAATGAATAAGATAAAGAATGGAAGACCACTTAACAGGAAACATAGTATGATTTTGTTTTTGGTTTTGTTGTTGTTGTTTTAATCAACATTTCTGTTCATAATAGAAACGGAATCAAATGTTGCTTGCTGAATATTTGATATTTTTCTTTTAATTATTAAGTGCTCCGAGTGTCAGCGTTGTGCTTCTTTAATGTCGTATTATCATTTCTTTCAAAACTCAAAAATTACCAGCAAACCATGTATAGATGCTTCAGTCCACAGGCGATTGATTCACAATCCAAATTTCGTCTTTTAGGTTATTATTTATTCACATGTATATATTAACATGTATGGCAAAACTCGGATTATCAAAACTCGCAAGTGCTTCAGCCACCGCGAGTTTACAGAGAAATTGCTTATAGCAATGTTCATCCCAATTCAAACAAAATGCACAAGAAAGGTTGTACACTTAAAACACTTGTCGAATAAATCTTTAAACCCGTCTCGAGACTGACTGTCGCATTTTGAAAAAATGTGTAAAAACAGATTGCATAAACCACAGATGTCACTAGACTGGTTACCGTTTCTAATGTTAACTACGCGTATAGATATGTACGGTATATACAGGTTCAGGAGGTCAAGAACTAGAAACACATATTTCCGGAAAATAACTACAAGTTGCAATAGCGAGCGTTTAGATCGAAATAATAGTATGTTCTTATCGAGAGTATAGACACAAACTTTCGGTAAGCTTACCCGGATCATCCATTCGCCCGATTAAAAATTCAACCTTCATCTTATATTTTAAAAGGCAATTTTGCATTATCTTCACATGCTAAAGAATTCTAGTATCTCGACATTAACGAAATAAACAGTGATTTTGAGAAGAGAAGAATTTAGAAATAATAAATTTAATCTAAGAAGGCACTACTTTATTTCAAAGCTATTAAGAACCTACAGGATGTTCCTTACGTAGTAACACCGGTGAACGAAATGTTCACCAAAAACTAAAAATCAGTTTAAAAGGCAGAACGATTAACTACGATAAACTGATGACCCAATAAGATTTAAATGCATATGATCTCCCCTTGATTAATTTCTTAATTTTTATCTCATTTGGTGGATTTTGAATTATATTGCGTGAGTAAAAAGAATGCTATAAACGGGAGCGTTTAATAAGCGAGTGATTTTGAGTGGAGTGAGCGTCAATTTTACGATATTGATTTTACGTGGTAAAAAAGCTGTTTTGCTCCTTGTTAAATCAAAATGCACTATAATGACTGGAAAAAGCATTTTTACAGCAGAATTCATTCTTATTCCTCAATTGTTCAAAAAAGTCTTTTCCGCATTTCTTTCTATATTATCAACAGACATTACCCCGTCTTTGTTTAACCGACTTTTTCACTTCCTTAGTCTCCAAAATAGTTAGAAACATATTGTCAAATGAACATAGTTTCCTAATCAGAAGAAATACCCGCACCTCTAATTCCCTGGCTCATCTAATGTGCAACCTTATATTTGGTCGTTATCAAATCTTGGCTAGTATTTATAATATTATGGGTTTTTTTTTCCGTTTCGTCGTCCTTTTCAATCACGTTGTATTCTTTTGTGTTCCGTGTGACGTCGCGCACGGTAATGCGGCACTTTTTAAAAAACGTCACCCTCTGTGTTTTAAAACTTTTAATCACAAGACTCTTTATCGCAACATCGTTATATCTGATATCAAAATAACGCTTAAACCATGGCCAATTTATACGTCACACTTTAATTGCAAACTATATTTGTACAAGTTCGTAAAAAGGATTTTCAATTTGTAATTTAAGAGAAAAAACACGTGTAACATATAACACGAAAGTATCACTGAAAGATACACATCTTATATATTAAATAGTTTAATAAGGTTTCAACTGCTAGATAATATATTAAATTTGAACTGGTATCACATCCAACAATTTTACCAATGAAGATCGAATTTCAACCACAAATAAGAAAAATACCGTTTTATGTTTAAGAAAAAGTGAAGCGTAACATCAAGCTTTAAGACGCCAAAAATATGACTTTTTTCTTTTATATTTTCATTAAAAATTGATTGATTGCAACCAAACTTAAAATTAAAGATATTTTTTTCTGTATTTCTTAGATATATAAATAAATATCAATTTTCGTTTTAAACGGAAAATTAATAAGCTGAAATTCTTGTGGAACGAAATCTTTCATGATGTTAAAAAAAACTGTTTTTTCCAATTTAAATACGCTGAAAATAGCAGTTCCTTTATTCATACGATAATTTAAATTTATCCAAGAAATATTATTTTTCTCTTGATAATCATGTAAAAATTTCAAGGAAAAATATTTACAAATGAAAGAGATGTTGATTTTAGTGTGTGTGGAACGATTTCTAAAAAACGCTTATTTTCTCACGGCGACGTTATGTTTGATTCGTTGAATTATAAAACCGACGCGCCTTCAAACGTTGATAAAAATCCACAATGTCAAAGAAAATAAGAAAATAAAAAAGAAAGAGAAACACCATTCGAGAAGAATATCTGTGTGGTAATGGCGATGAGATTAGGAGAAAGAGAAGAAAAATATATAAACTAGAGGGTCAATATAGCCCGAAATCGCTCAAGTTAATTTGATAGAAAAAAAAGAACGTTTAATACTTTTTTCGCGAAGATTTGTATTCTCGGACTGTAACTCCATATTGGCAAACTCAAATAAATGTAACAACTTTTTTCAAACAATCCGAGATAAATGGGGGGAACGCGCCATTTTCCCTTTACCAAAACGTGTGTTTTGATGACATCACTTTATATGAATAAACTGCTGTTGGTTCGAATTGAACATTTCAATTAAGATAGGTTGAGATTTTAGAATGTTAGATTTACTTCTACATTATAACATAAAATCTTCAAAAGACGCGTACAGCCGAATACATCTTCAGATTTAGAGCACATTTTAGTGGCTATCCAGTATTCGCATATCTACACATTTATGCGAAGTTGAAAATTTTGAGGCATTTATCATTCTTCTTTTTATTTCTGTAGAGAGTGTGAGCAATATAATAATTAATAATTAATTCGACAAAAAAATAAATAAATTATAATAAAAATAAAAAGAAATAGACGCTTCACCATCGACGTTCGCTATTTTGACGTAACATTTTAGTGCCGCATTAACGTGCGCGACGTCTATGCATTCTATGTTATGTAAAAAAAGATGTTAGATGTACAAGTTTTGATAAAATGTCTGTTTCCGTTTTTTTCTATATTAAATAACTGGATATCCATTTTCAGCTCAATATGGTGTGCGATGATTCTATCAAGATACCAAATGCTCAGATGATTTTCTATTTTGGTGTACTTGTAGGTTCGTTTACTTACGGACAACTTTCAGATATGTAAGTACAACCTGGTAGTAGATAAGTGGTCACAGTTAAGGTACATATTTGCTAAAATTCAGTAAAATAACATATGTCCAAATCTTTTAAACGCTTAGATCTTTCATCTTAATTGTGAACTTTCATGATTGAGTCGACGTTAATTCAAAAGGGCCGATTCGGTCCGTGAGTGTAATCAAATCTTTATCAATATAAAACTGTAAAGGCCAAATAATTCGTTTCATTTATGCCAATGTAATATAAAATCATTGACCTCGTTACCTTCAAAATGTTCTAAAATACATGAGACTGCATTAACCATTTCAAACAACGTTTGTTGGCATCATGTAAAGATCAGCCTGTGTCCATGTGAATCATATCCAGATTTTTTTATAGATATGCGTTCAATCTCAACGTCTCTCGTCAAAACCAATAGAAAAGGGTTTTGTATTAGCACATGACAATTCAAAATACATTGTATTGTTATTATTCACATTGACTAAATGGGCTGATTTAATTTTTTTTCTGAATAACGAGATACTTGTCCAGATAGGTTCAATGCTAAAAGAAAAGGTTATTTTTCTGGCTAGACACACGCTCTATTTGGACGATTCCTCTCATAAAATTAAAGATGAATTCTGTGATCTTTCTTAAGAAAAGTTCATCTGATTCTTTTGTATTATTCTTTTCATTATGTTATATAAAGAGAAATCATATAACTTTTTTTGGCAAAGCAAAATTTTTAAATTACGAATAATCTAAATACAGTCCAGCATTTTGAAGATGAAAAGTTGAACAGCTTAGTCAAATTATGTGAAAGATTTATGAGCTACTTGTACTCAAGATTGAATCCGAGTCCGGCTGGCTCAGCGGTGACGCGTTGTGCGCTCGTGAGTTCGAACCCAGGTACGGCAAACTTTCATCAATCAATTGACAAAGGTCATTGTGACTTGAGTCACCAATGGGTGAATGATTATGAGTTCACGTTGTATAAGCGGCTTGTGGCTCGAATGAAATGTTGTGGTAGTAGTGGTGTGAGAAACGACGGATAGGAGCACTATATGCCGAGATATTACTGCATTATTTTTCGACAGTCGCGTAGAATCAATCAAATAACCAATGTTTCAGAATGTAAGTGAATAAGATCTTTGTGATAATCTATAAAGAGATCTCAGTGTCTCTGAGGACCAACAAGAGGCACAGTCGGGGGAATCTTGGAGCGATATGAAAGTAGGCTTTACACGCTCACGAGGGTTGTCATTTATTGAAAAAAGGGGTATTCAACATCGATCTTTTTCTATTGTTTCTCCGTTGCTTTTTTTCAACATTTGACAATGTAATAATTCGCGTGTCACTGTTTGGCAATTTAATGTCACATGAAAGAAAAAAAGGGCCTTTCTGTCAGCTTCGTTTTTAGAGATAAGTCTCCTTTTTTATGGATGAATTTAAAAGGTAATTTTAAAGTATATTCTTCATTTTGTAAATATGGTCGCATTTCACCGGTCGTTCATATTATATGGACGAATCAACGTCAACGTCTCTATTGTTATTTGTTAGCCTTTTAAATGCTTGAATGAGTAAATAGAATGCATTGGATCGTTCGATGAGCGAGCGGTTTGAAATTGGATGGGCATCAAGTTTACAACGTTGTAAACTTAACGTTTGCCAATAGCTGTTTTGGTGCATGTTAATCAATTTTATCGGACAACAACACCTTGACTCTCATCTATATTTCAGAGAAGGGCGAAGAAAGGCATTGTATTTGGCTATACTCGTGTTACTCGGTTCATCATGTGGATTACTTGGTATGGTGGAATACGTTGGGTTCTGTGTACTTCTGTTTTTAATTGGTGGAGCAAGCCTTGGACTTTACCTTTGTTCGTACGTCTTAAGTAAGTACATTCAAAGCAAAGAAGTTCCCTCGAAACTTAAGTTCCAATAGGAAACCCAAGGCGATTCTAGAAAATAGACGTCGGGAATAAATAGGACACAGCAATGAAAGCGCGTTGTGTCAAACGTGATTTATATGACGCCAAAAGCACCAACGTTCCAACATAAAACGGTGATTTATACAAAATCAACAAAAGGTTTGAAAGTGAGTGTAACTGAAAACAAAACACGGTGCTTAACTGCGTTTTGTACTTGATTAAATCAAATTGAAATTACCCCTTGTGATCTCTGGAGGCGATCGATACACTTTAAAGAAATTTGTTTTTCTTCAAACGCATCGACTAAACTAGGGGCATTCCACTATAAGCCGAATATCCACCCCCTTTTCCCCTTGAAAATCAAAGCACTTTAAGTACTGATGGTAAACGTCCCTGTCCGCATAGTAAGGCGACAGAGATATTCAAAAATCTACCCAAGAAATGCATTATATGATAAGACCAAGGTATTCCAACCAATCAATTTATTTTGCCATGCAAATTAATAGCCACCCAAGTATCAATGATATTCGGATTCAATGAAAGGATCTCGCCAAATAAAGTATATGAAATTGATGATTCGCATGTAATCATACTATAGTTTGAACTCGGCCTGAAACAGGGTAATAGAGGGGTCATTTTCGTAAATAGAATTAAACTATAGACGAAATTGAGGATTGATATTTGATGGTTGCATTGCCAACATATTTTACATTACCTGATTTTTATTTAGAATTTGTAATTTAAGCAGTCAGTCGGAACTTTCGGCGATTATAATCCATGATTTTAGCCCTGGCAAGGCGGAGCCTATGTTACGTGATACAATTATTTGCACGTGTAAACGATAATTACCTACTAACTTTTGAAATAACCACAAATTTTGAACACGCCAAATTACGTCATAACTAAACCACGCCCTGTCAGTTGAATAGTAACGCTCATTTAATCACTTTGGGAATGCATACTGTTTCTAGACATGTCATCACACATAATTACAGAATTTTTTTGCGAAACATACTCGAAACATATTCCGAAATCGCAACGCGATTAAGAATTCTAGTAACTCGCCATTCACAAAATAAACAGCGATCTTGGCGAGAGAAGTCTTGAGAAATACTAAATTGTACTTAAATGGGCGCTTCTAAATTTCGAAGCAATTATGAAACTCTGGGTGTTCCCTTCGTAGTAACACTGGTGAACAAAAACGTTCACCAAAAAGAAAAAAAATAACCAAAAATTACAATAATAATCTTGCGTCCAAGATTTCTTTTCAATCGCCCATTCCACGTTCAATGCATACCAAAAAATATTCTTGTGGATTTAGAACTCATCGTTGACTAGCCGAGATTTTACTGGTATGTACCTTTTTTCGTGTAGAATGTAAACTACACTTTCCCAACTGAAATTAACTGAACTCATTTACTCTAAATAATTCGAGGAATGAGAATTCTACAAACAGAAATCGACCTTTCATAATTTGAATAATTCTTGCTATGAAGTAAGTATTCAAGAAAAAGTGATTTTTTCCGAACTCCTTGTTACATCTGAATACGATAAAAGTATATTCTACTCGTGAAGTTCTTAACTGAAAAATGCTGTATAAACATGTATATCTCACGCTTCAATGGCAATACCTCTAGAGGCTATACGTTTTTTCTTGAGTATATTTTTTCCGAGCTTAGCTCTGACGTAGTAACAGTAGTAACATACCAGGCAAATATTCTATCCATCTTCTTAAATATCAAGTAATGAAACAATCTTATTGAAATTTCAGGATATTCTTACACTGGTCTTAATCTTACGATTAATGTGTTTAAGAGATTCGATACTCAGGATCTCCGCTTAAAGATTGAGCATTCAAAATTATCGAAAATGGGTAATCAATCAGTACCCCTTCCTGCTGATTACAATCCAAAAGTGTCAAAACTTAGGACAACCATTAGAAACGAGATTCAAAACTGCATCTTAGCGATTCTGTAAGGGTGAAATTACTTTTCTTTTCGTAAACTTAGTCTCTGATCCAACCATAATTTAAAAAAGATACGGAATCGTATTTTTGAAGGTCTCTTGTTTCCATGCACTTTTCTGTGGAAAATGGAAGAATTGTTACTTTTAATTTTTATCAAACACCACCGAAGGTGGTCGTATATTGGTATCATCTTCTCCGCATGTCCGTCCGTCAGTTAGTCCGTTCGACCGTCCGGGTGTCAGAACGCCCGACCGTCCGTACGTCTAAATCTTGTGAACGCAACTTATGTTGCATTTTATTTTCAAGGAATGACAAATGATTATTTCACTGGCCCTTAACTTAAGTTCTGCAGTATATTTTCACAGTTAAGAGTGCTTAGTTCCTTTTCAATAGGACTCTTTTAATCGAAAGCGCATTTTACTTTGATCAAAACGCATTCTTATTCGCCATATGCGTACAAATGAGGTTATATTTAATGTAAGAGGTGGACAATTTTCAACGAGATTTCTACAGTCTCCTTTACTTCGAAATCACTTGTGAAGTTCACTATATAATTGAGAAGCCCTTCCATTTGGTACTTTCAAAAAATACGGCTCTTTACTTTAGCATGAAAAATCTAACATCAGATTTAATGTAGTCCCACTTGTTGCTCAAAAATAGTGTGACAGCCATTTCTCGACGGTGAACGGTTACGATGAGGTTTATAATGTTTTAGGTCTTATAATCAATTCTGACGTCACAAGTACATAATTTCACAAAAATGCCATCAAGAAGTGGCCATTCAAAGTTTCATTACTGTACACCTCAAACAAATCGGAGAGATAAAAATACTTGACACGAATTTATCGACCCCCCCCCCTCCTAGTATATCACAAAAATACCATGATATATGCATCTTTTTTGGCGTAATAGAAATAAAAAGTACCTCCCTGCATTGAAATTACCTCCTATAAAGCTTAAAACGGTATTGTTGATTTTATGAAAACTTGTTTATCGTCAAAGAGTAATTCTTGAATCTTTAGAAGGTAACGTATGTTATTTTGATGTTAGTGTGTTAAGCCACCACTTTCAGAGGGCTATAATGTCTCGTTTTGTAGCTTATTTATTACTGTTTTGGGAAATCAAAGTGACCAAAACTCCTTCTGGGGGAGAGGAGTCTACAGTCAGCTCACGGCCTAACCGTTATATGAGCGTCCAATTGTTTGTATAACTTCAACATCGTGTGATAGGAAAATCTACAATGCTTATGTTCACAAAATCGCATCCTGCTTGCACCGATTCCCTAAATATAATTCGAAAATACATTACGCATGCGCATATGCAGTAATCGTAAGGCAATCCAAGATAATGTCAAAGTTCCCTTAAGTAATTCTTGTAGAAATATCAGATAGATCTTGATTCGACCGTGAGACCGATGCACAGTCATCGTATTGTGATCGGACGTAGGATATTGTCGTTAAATTCTAGAAACAAGAACTAGTACGGTCAACATCCAAGGTCACGGAGACCGTGAGATTCCGATGCCTTTAGAACACGTTTATGAGCTACGTACTACCTTTCGATTTTCAAATAAGAGTTACACTTTGCTATACAGAGTTCTTTGGCTCCCGTCGTTATACTCGGTATGCTACCCAGTTGGTACCGCACGATTTTCGGGTTACGACGATATTAAGGTCGGCTTATGAGCTCTGTTGGTCAATTTAAACTAGTAGGCTTAACAAAAAATTGTTCAATGACAGCAAAAAAGTCCAACTTTATCTGGGCGATTACAAAATGTTCTACTTTCTTTATTTGCGGAAATGTCTCAGGGTATTTGGCAGTTCTTAGCTATATCTTCGATAGAGCAATATTCGAAAGAAACTTCTCGTTTAGATTAATTTGCTCTCTATGACAGTATTTCTCGGATCCATGCTTAATTACTAAAAGAATTTTAGATGATTAAATACGGCTTGAAAAGGGGTTAACTTTTTTATCATGTGGATAAAAAGATATTGAAGAGAAAATATAAGAGCAAAGAGTGAAGACAAGTTCTGTGATTCCACAAATCAGAACCTTGCCAACATGGCTCCCAAAAGTTGTAAGGTCACGCCTTTAAATGGGTAAATGGCTTTCTCGAGTTTGAATGTAAAAATAGTAAAGTTACGTAAGAAATGAATTTAGAATTATGATGGTACAATCAATTAAAACAAAATATTTGAATAAATTCAATCGATAAAGTATAAATCATGCGGTATGACATTTATATTTGCGCACGATGCCTTACTTAGAAGATAATATTGCCAACATTCGTTAAAAAAGTTGTACGGACAAATGGGTAAATGACGTGAAGAAGGAAGTCACTCTGAAAATTGGTTGACAGAATCATTGCCAGTCAACAAATCAAAGCATCTGTAATGCTAAATACTGTTATCATCATATTTATGAATAAGTGCCATGCATAACACAATTCGAATATAGGCTTCAATGGCCTAAATCAATCGACTTGTATAACTAGAAAGCCATGAGTCGATCCACAGGTCTGAATTTCTTGTAATAGCAAATCAAAGTTTTGACTAGAATTTTCGAAATTTTGGGATCTTAGAGCAAACACAAATTTAAAAGCAGTAATGTGGTCGAAGCAACAGAAAGCAAATTAAAGACTAATATAAATCGTACTTGAAAATCGTCGACTAATTGATTAACTTTAATAATCAATATATGCGGATGTAACATTTAAAAGGGTGTTTAAAAAATTGTCGTCAAAGTCAAGGAAACATAATTCAAACAAGTAAATAAGTGTTTTAAGTGCCATATACTGAATTATAATATACTTTGGTATTGTCTCTATGTATTTGAAGGGGAGGAAAGAATGCAATATTTTAATGCATACTTTGATATTGCACTAAGATTATTTTCATGTGCGTAAATGGACTGAACTACTCTCAGGTTGCTACCTCACTGAAAGTCAACATAAATTCATCCTAACACCCGAGTCATTCCGGTTCAATTTTCGGGAAAATTGTACTGGCAGGCTAGAGAAAGAAGTTTAAAGTTCTCTGAGAATGCCGAGAATGCAATACAAGTTTGTTTTTCCATCCTTTAGAGGCATTTTTCTCTCAGGAACTAATCACTTTATTCCGCCCCCCCCCCCTCTCCGTCTTTTCTGAGATGACCCCCACCATCTCTTCGGAATCCAGTTTTTGTCAATCTATGTTAAATTGCAATTCTTTTTTCCATTTAATCACGCACATTCCTTTGTGTCTATCTACAATCAAGTATATGCCTCTTTCTCTCCCCCACCCTTCTCTCTCTATCTATCTCTCTCGCTCTCCCTCTCTCTCTCTCTCTTTCTCTTTCTCTCTCTCCTGATCTTCCCCTTTTACATCGTCTTTCACTCCGTCCCGTCCTTCGTGACTATCGCTTGACATGTCATATACTAGTATCACGTACGCCGATTAAAGCAATTCTCGAACATGTAATTGAGCAGAATAACAAATGAACACGTTTTAAATACTATACTTTTTTAGAATTTATTCAAAGTAAGTCGAATTCAACGCGTACTTGAAATCGAAAATGCGAATTGACACAAAATGTCCGTCGTCTTTTTTGTTTAATGTGTCACTTCATAGCAACAGATGCATTCATCCGAACGTAAAAAGTATAACGCAGAGGATTTTTGCGGGAAAAGGTGTTTGATATAAATATTTTCAAAAAGCGCTCTTAAAAAGCGTTTTAAAGTAAAGGTGATGTAAAAAAGAAAATAGATGAGAAGTAAATTCGTTTAACAATATCAAAGTATATAATAATAAAAAAGTAATTAAATTTAAATAGGAATATATTGTGTCGGACTCGTTCTTGCGTCCGACACAATATATTCCAATATAGATTCAATAACCAATTATATTTCTGCAATGAAAAAAAATGATTGGTAAATAACATATAGAAAATTGACCTCCGCCTGTTAAATACATATTTTTTATCCAATGACAGTAATTTAGAGCAGACTGATAATGATTCACCAAAAGAACATTCACGTGAAATTAGGTTGAAATCCATCAGTAATATTCTGAGAAAATGATTTTCAAAGTTTCCACTATATATAATACAGAAATGACCTCCGCTATCAAATGCATATTTTCCGTCTGATCACAATAATTTTTTGCAGACTGATAAAGGGTCGTCCAAGGATGATTTAATTAGTATACATCTATGGTGTTTTGAGAAAAGTCACATTTTATCATATTTCGAAATTAGCCACACCCATTAATTCCATGTTTTTCAATTGATCAAAATTTCTTGAACAACTTTGAAAGAGGGTCACCCAATGAACATTCCTGTCAAGTTTGCGTGAAATTCATAGAGTAGTCTCTGAGGAGAAGATTTTAAAGAAAAAGTTCACGACCGGACGCACGGACACAGCCCCATTACAATAGCCCCAGTGGCCTTCTTCGGCCAGTGGAGCTAAAAAGCACTGTACATACAGGTTTCAACTGCCATAAATAGTACACAGTAAAACCTTTAACTGGCTAACATGTCATATATACAACGTTGTAAAAATATACAACAACCAATAAATACTGTCGTATGATATATACGAAACAGTAACATGCATCAAAAATAGAAAATTATCTATCTTTGAGTCTTTCTCGCTCTATCTTTCATCACTGCCAGACTCGCAGCCCATATTATAGACTAATTTCACGTTGCCTGATAAAGACAGGTGGACACCGTAAGCAGGGAGCGTTCGATCTCTGGTGGATTCGAGCTTACAGCCATTTTATAGCAAAAGGTTATAGACCCATGACTTGCAAATTAAGCTAACGGGCGTTGATTCAGCTGCTCAACTCATCCATTGAACCATAACGGATCAACCGGATATCGGGTCCTAGTTCAAGAATCACTTCTGTACATCACCGGTAAAAATAAATCACGTCAGTTACATCCAAAACGTGCACTAAAATATGCCCAAATTGCTCTTTTGTCTATACCACTTTGTCAATCGCTAGCCAAAAATGCTAAAGATCATTGGTTCAGCGAACCACACAACGTAATCATGTTTAAGGTCATGGATAGCTTCCAAGAACTGAAAATTCGACAATAGTCGTTCCCGGTGATGATGCTAGGTTTAAATTGAATTTAAAGTCTGAGTCACTCAGTATAAAATCCTTCTAGTGTCACCCAAAAGAGTGTCAAAATAGCTGTATCTTTTTACTTTCTCCGACATAACATCATTGTTGTTAAATTAAATCCGGCATTAGCCTCAAAACAATACATTATTTAGTCCCGAGCGCACAACGTAATGTGGACAGGTAGATGCATCATAGCTAGTTATGATTAGTCAGTACATCCCTTCTTCCTCAACTATGTATCATTTAGACAAAATTCCTGCACACAAATCGTTAAGTTGGCATAAAATTCATTCACTTTTTGCCATCAAAATCGCTAAAAAAATTTGTTTGGAAATGAGCATGATCCCTTTACCAAAAATGTGCAAGAACGTGTATGAGTAAATCTTGCGAGTTTTATCATTTTTAAAGGGTAAAATTTATCCGTTCTAAGGTATTGTTTTAACCTGTTTTATGTATTTGAACTCCAAAAGGACCTTTATAAACAACGTAAATTTGGTAAAGAAACATGACAAATCAGTAAAACGAATTTTTTCTAGGTAGAGCCTTGTCACTCTTTGCAGATATTTCATTTGGAAAAATATATTTGTAAAGGAATACAACTCTTTAAATATCAATAAACGAGAATATTTTATTATATGTTTATGGTAACTATTCTTAAATTTTTAGGTATGGAAATGGTTGGACCAAGTAAAAGAATATGGACTGGAAATATAATCCAAATTTTCTTGACAACTGGTGTAATGTTGCTTACGTTATTCGTATATTTGATCCGGGACTGGAGATATTTTACCTTAGCTATAGGACTCCAGTGTGTGTTTTTCCTTCCCTACTATTGGTATGTTATTAAATAAATATCACAAATTGCCTGCATTAACTTTAACATGCCTTTTGTACGGCGGTAAACTTACATGGACAAGTAACAGGCAATTGTTCCATACTTTATATTTTTCCATATAATTTCACAGTTTATTTAACAATTATACAATAATTGACCTTAAGATACAATCATCAGCATAGATAGATTATAATTGTCAAAATATAATAGCCAATAACTATAATAGTCAATAACGCCTGGAAAATCGCGTGATTAGCACAGAATAAGTATTAATTAGACGTGGATGCATGAATGCTTCAACAGCGTAACCCATTAAAATTTTACCAATTCTATCAAAGTCTTTTGAAATTCTTGATGTTTAGCAAGCAATTGATTCTGTTGCTTTTTTAGTTTGCTTGAAATCAAATGATCACGTAGAATTGTGAACCCCCACCCCCCTATAGAATAACAACCCCATACACTACCAGAATCCTACTATAACCTTAACCAAACTAAGGTACCCTTACAACACAATATCTTCACCGGAAGACATCGGAGATGTAATGGAACTCGTCAATGCTTGCGTCCATCCTTTAGTACAGAATTATTTGACCGCAACTCTCCAATCGTTATTTGCCGAAGCCGTTTCGAACTCGCTGTTTAGGCGCTTCCACCGGATATCTATAGGTACTGACTCGACCGTGTTGTACAGTTTTTCAAGAGAATAGGAACTTCTTTCGTTGTATGTTTGTTTAGAAAGAACAAATGATTAAGGTTTCAATATTCACTTGCCACTCACCGTAATGAGTTCTAGGTATACCAGGTTTGCGTATGGTTGGAAAACACACTGCCTTCTTGAAAGATAACAAAAGTTGACATTTAGTCATTTTAACGAGATAGTTATCTAGGTTTCTATGATTACACAAAGATTTGGTGTTAAACGAACTAGTAGCCGACAATTTGCTTCACAACAGAACAATTTCTGCTACTTTTACCCGTCAAAATGGTTCCAATAACTTGGATCCATTCAGTCGATCTGGTACATGAAGTACAGTATACGATTTATACTGGACGGTTGTTGCAGTTTGCTTTCTTTAGTATCAAATGGATCCGTTCAAACACAATAGCCACCTCAATATGCAGCGCTCGATTATATGGCTGTTTCCATTGATAGGACGGAAAACCCAGCATTCCTGTCATAATGTGGCCCGAATTGGCAGATTCTGGGTTAAATACATGTAATAATACGGGAGCCATCTAGTCCCTTGTTTGAAAAGAATGCACATATTACTCGTGTAACTATTTTTCTCGTGCATATGGGTGGATCATGGGCATTTTTATGGATGCCATATGGGCCCTGACTTAAACATCGCCCGTGTAGGACGACCCTTTTAAGGTTGACCCTTTCAATGTTAAAACTTTCGAGATTTGGCTAACAGCAGGGAATTTTCTTTAATGTCTCCATGTTTTATGCAAAATTAAAGTTACGGGGATAAAGCAAGGATATATGAAACTACTGCTGAGATCCGCCATTGTTCTTTAACGGGCTCGATATAAAGCATCGTCACATGGGACCTCTGTTTAACGTCTTATCCGAAAGACATATAGTTTCTTAGTGTGCTAGCTCGGGATTCGAACCTCGATATCTAGCTTTGAAGTCAGGTGATTAACCGACTGAGGAAATATGGCTTACTACTTCACTTCGGGCCCTTATGGGCCCAGCATTTGTGCTCAATACCACTAGTCTTAGGCTCTGAATGCCTGATAAACGATTATAGTGTGACAAACAGTATTGTTGGAAGTCGAACCTGTCGACTATCCGGGTCGGTACTTCCGTTTCTATCCCAAATGAATTTGAGACACTTGATAATGAGGAGGCGATGGATCAGGAAGCAGAAGTTTTTAATTCAGAGGCTTAACCATGGTCCTCAAAACCTAAATCTTAAGATTGGCATGAGAATACTTGTTAGTAAGTGACATCCGAATTACATAATTTTCTGGGTAAATATGCATCGATTCAACATATCTCCTTTTATACTTGTTTTATTAATGTTTTGCATCACGGTTACTTTAGTCCAATGGAAATGTCGATGTTTTAAAACCAATTTTGAAGATCGCTCTTTGTTAATCAATGAACACAAACCACTTGCTATTTGCCTTCAAGAGACCTTCCTTAAACAAAATAATATTCCTATTAACATCATTCGGTATTAAACAAAAGAAATCAAATAGGGATAGAGCTTGGGGGGGGGGGGTCTGCTTTGTTAACAAGTACATTCCCCACAGACACCTTTAAATCAACCCTGCAAGAATTTCTCTAAATAATACTTTAACTTTATGTTCTATTTACCTTACCTGCCCCCTTTGTTCTTGTCAGAGATTTCAACTGTCACAACAAAATTTGGGGATGCAGTGACAATAACCAGAGGGGTGCACAACTAGAAAAAATAAATAACATACAATTCCATATCTTTAATAAATGATAACAAGTCAAAACGTACATGCATCCAGCAGCTGGTATTGACTCTTCAATTGAATTGAAAAAGTGCCCTCCGACCTAACTGAGCTAATTCCCAAATTTCACTTGGAAAGTGACCGAGGATTTGCCTGGTAGTGACGACTTCCAAATATTTTTTTCTTCCACAAAACCTTGTAGCTATGAAAAACCACGTAATCGGACACAATTTGATTTTCTCAGCCATCTGATAAATTTAGGAATATTTAAAAGTCAAAGTTAGGTTTATAGTCTGTTTCTATGCCAGGCATATTCAACCGACTTCACACTTTAACCCCCGATCATCGAATTGCAAGTCGGCTGTTGACAAACGACGCTCATCGGCAGCCACAGCACTTAGACTAATATTCTCACAGGTACCCATCTATACACCTGGGTGGAGAGGAGCAACGTGGAGTTAATTTTATACTCAGAAAAATTCCAGTGATCTGGCCGGGATTCGATCCCGGGACCTTTCGATCCCAAAGCCACCGTCCTAACCACTAGACCACGGACTCCACATATTGGCGATCCTGTAAAGCTCTTCACTTCTCTTTTCATTGATGCAGCTTACGTATCCGTTCCACAGACCCCGGCAAATTCATAACGTCCTAACAAACCCTAGTTTATGGGAGCTGGTAAACAGGATCTCAAGGATATGAAGCATACGACCAACTTCTGTGGTCCTCCCCTCTGGATATTGCAGAAACCTTTGCTTCAACCCGTGCTTAAAATCTTCCTTATTTAACTCCTCTGAAAAATTTCAAAAGTTCAAAACAACGGAGGAAAAAACAAAGTTTATTTCAAATCTCCCAATTTACAGCATTGCAACAAACACTTTTCTTTGAACGAACTCAAGACAGCCCTGAATAAATCCCATGATTGTGCACTCGGCACAGAAAAAAAATCATTTTCAGAGTTTTAAAACACTTGGCTTTAATTCAGCTGTAATTCTCTGTAAGCACTTACACTTTGAGATAGGGGGTGTGTTACGCTATGTCTCAAATTTTGATAAAAATTAAACATGACGCTAAGGCTGACCTAAAAGTAAAAATTAGACGAAAAAATTCTTGAAATCACTTCTGGTTGTCATGGATTGATTGATTGAATAGAGTTTAACGCCGCTTTCAACATTTGTTTTAGTTATATAGGGCGGCTGGAGCACCTAACAATGGATTCCTGGTATTTCTCTCACCAGTGCAACCATCACATCCTTTCCTAGCCTCCAGGTACTATCTCACATAGGTCTACGATTATCAACCCATTGGTGAGTAGACAAATAGTCTGAAAGAATGAGTGCCGACGTCGATTGCCCTGGAAACAGACGTTAAAGATTGAAAAAGTCCTTTGTAAGTTTTTAAAGTCAAATATATATCATTTATGCAGCACAAACTCAAATGAAACACTCCAGATATAAGTACCCCATCATGAATTAATAATATTTTTGGGCATACATTGTTTACTTATGTTTCCATAGCAATAACACGGATACCCTACTAAAATATTGAATTTTGCATTTTCAAATGTAATGACAAAATACAAGGAAATTCCACACCAACATGCACATAAAAATAGATTGTCTTCGTTGATATAGAAACGTAAAGTCATATCCCTTGAATGAAGTCAATTTCAGAACATCTTAAGATTCATTAATTGACTAGATAATTGAACTCCAATTCAATTTAATGATAATTTATAAAATTACTCAAATAGACCTTTTAGGACATATTAGATTTTTTCAAACACTTACGGGAAATAACCTCTTGCTATGGGAACAATTATGTAAAAATGCACAGAAACCTATTTTTAGTCCTTAGAGACGGGTATCCAATGAAAAGCAAACGGAATATTTCTTAATCTAAAATATGGTTCAAACTTTCCTCTAACTTATAAGTCAAAATAGTTGTGTAAATCGGTTTCATTTTTTAGGGAAAAGACTGCAAAATGCTTTATTTTTGGTTGTATCGGCAAATTACCATGACAACTGTTGCAAATTTTGTTCTTTTTTCTTGTATTTTGAATAAGGCTTATTGGATCCCTTTTCTTTTCACATGTTAATTTTCAGGGACTTAAAACAACTCATTTAAGAAAATAATAAAAATGGTTGCCATGGTAACAAAATGCCCATCGATTTTTTTTTTGCGGTTTTTGAAAGAGCGCTTTTTATTAGATTTGTCCAAATAATCATCATCGGGTCGTCATGTTGCAATAGTTAAAAAAAAAAAATAACACAGAAGTAATAAAATCAGTCATATTATTAGCCATAGTTACCGTTGTCAAGGTAACCAATGTTCACAACAACAAAATAACTTGTATCTAAGTAGCTCCTTTTATATATTTAACGTCTACATATAAAATGTCAGTCATAAGCCAATAAAAACAGGAAATTATAAACAACATTTTGAGATCAATGTATCAAAATAAGCCAAATTTGTTGTCATGGTAACCAACCTTTTTGCCACAAACTGACACAACAAAAGATCTAGTTCAAATTTTAGGTCTATCCAATACATACAAAATCAACCATCATCTTCATATTAAGACCAAATTATAAACCTTCAAAAAAACTTTATTTTGCAAAACTCCGTGCTTTGAAGGTCGTTGCCATGGTAAATAGATGATCTAAAAACATTTTTTGTCAATTTCTTCACTTATCATTAGTCCCTTCCTGTAAGTGAAATTTCATCAAAATCGGACACCATGTGTGCCAAAATTGTTTAAGTCGTTACAGAGAATGGGCATTAATTCTCCTTCAGATTTACCAGACTTTTATTGCTATCTGGCAGTCGGGTTAATTCCCAATGTCGTGGCGAGAAGCTCTTGGACTTTTCCCATTCCGAAGCCAGGATAGGACGCCAACGAACCATCAAATTACAGCGCAAAGCGCTCACCAGCTGTCTATTCAAGACACTTGAAAGAAGGGTGAATGACCGACTCGAATTGTTCCTTGAGAAAATCGTCTTATAGTCGATGTCCAGAGCGGGTTCCTTGTTTTTGTTTTTATCGAGTTCGGATTGAAAATACCCTTTCTGAAGCCTTTAGACAGGAGATGGGAGTTTCACAGGGATTCATTTTATCAACCACCCTGTTTCGTGTGAAAATTAATAGAATCATAAAAGATGTAAGTCATTTGTCATTTGCTTCAAATCCAGAAACATGAGAGACAGCTTCAACAATGCTTTAAACTTCAAAATGGTCAGACGAAAATGGATTCAAATTCCAAGCCAAAATTAAAATGCATGCATTTTTGTAACCTTCGTGTTTTGTATCCAGATACTGATCTCTACGTTGACAAAACAAAGATAGAAGTTGTCTCGGAATTTAATTTCTTGGTGTTACCTTTGCCAAAAAGCCATCTTTCATTCCACACATTTTTTATTAGAAAGAAGTACAAGATTCTGATCATAAGGTCCTTTTGCAACTTTATCGATCTTTTGTACTGTCTAAACTAGAAAACGAATGTACAGTGTATGGATCTGCCGGAAAATCTGTACTTCAACTAGTTTATTCAAAATGTTGATTCTATTCACCATGAAGATATACGTCTTGTTATCTGTTTTGAGCATCTCTTGTCTCTATGTAAATGCTAACGCACCTTCTCTAGCATTAATTATAGAAAAGCTGTCTCTCCATTATCTTTTAAAGCTCAAGTCTAACCCTTCTCATCTAACCCATGAAGTTCAATTGAAACCAGAATACAAGAATTCAAGCACTTTGATTTTAAAAAATGTCACCGCGGTTTCAACTATTGCTATCTAACCTCAGATGATGTAGGAAAATGGTGCCTTTAAGTCAAAAACAAAAAATGTAGCATATAAAATAAAGTTAAATCAAGTTTGCCAGCATCAGCTCCTGTAGAAACAAAAACAAAAACAACAAATGAATACGTTATTGATTTAAATCGATATGCATGCAGAGTAGGTTGGGGTCTCCTTTTTAAAGATAAAATCTAATTCTAATTCCATACGGGGGTCACTTTTTCATAGAGAAGGGTCATTTTTCTTTTAAAAAAGACCGGGATGTCATTATTCTATGCCGGTCATTGTACAACGTTACACCGGCCCCTTTTCAGTGACAAAAAGAAGTGATCGGTGTTTTTTCGGATTTCAATCTGGAGAAGGACATTTACTAAGTAAAAGGTAACATGCAATTGAGTTTTGATAATCAGAAGATGTTTTGTATAAAATGCCCAAAAGTGTATCAACTTATTTGTTCATAGTAATGGCGTTGTTTTGTCGGGAATCTCCTTCGGAGGCTGCTTACCCTCTCTTTGTAGTCGAGGAATGATTTGATGAATAATTCGATTACCGAATAATTAAAATATACAAATATAATTGTTTGTCTGTAGGTTTTATGTAAAGATCAGTTTAAATACTCCATTTTTCAATTTCACCAGTGTGTTTAGAAATTCAATTTCGTGTCTATTATACCTAAGTTCTACCTTGTTATTCGGGTGTATGTTATTTGCAAATCGACAAAATGTTTTCACCCCTCCTCGGTGCCCGTCCAAACTCCAAATCAATCATCTATGAAGCGTTTATAAAACATGTGTTGAACTGGAGTGTTTGATGAAATCTCGTCCCATTTCCGCATATTTGCGCAGCCAAAGGTTTACCAAGCTTTCATCCAATAGCTATGCCTTCTTTCTGAATTCATTTTTTCTCCTACCAATAGGTTGTTATTATCCAACAAGGTCTTAATAATCAATATCACTCCTTCATTTGGTATTAGCGGTTTTGATCTAGTACTAAGTGCTTCTTCGCCGGCTTCAGTCCTTTCCTTACGCGGCACCGAGGGATAAAAATGAGTGTAGGACAATTGCCCTCCCGTGCGATTGTCCTACTGGACGATTGTCCTACTAGACGATTATCCTCAAGGACAATAGCCCTCCCGGAAATTTGCCCTCCCCTTTTATCAACGTATGTTATTTGGTTGGATATGCAACAACCATAGTAATTACCCTTTGGATGTTAATTCTTCTGCGATCTGCAACGATTATTATAGCACTTTCACGGCCCGAGGTTATAACACTTTTCTCAGGCTCAACTGAAAATTTTCTCAAATTTTAAATTTAAATAAATGTATGAAAATGAAAGATGATATTAACAAGTTGTTATTTAAAATATTTTCTTTTATGTTATCTTCCAGATAAAAAGGAACCATTGATGAAGTGATTTTAATTGGCACACTTAATTATCATAATAATTTAACACAAACAAGCATTCAATTACTTTTGAGATTCAACAAACTATATATACCATTTATTAGTTTAAATTAAACAGATTAAAGAGAACAATTAACGTGTAATTTAAATAACCCTACTTGTTACAAACACTTGAATATAAAAAAAAATCATATAAGATCTACATATAAAGAACAAAAAATCCCAAACAAAAGTGATGAATGGAAGAAAAATATAGGGAGGGCTATTGTCCGGGTTGCTACTTTATGAGGAGGGATATTGTCCGGAGGGCAATCGTCCAGGGAGCAATAATCCGGGTGGGCAATCGTCAGGGAGGGCAATTGTCCGTTCCTCGACAAAAATTCTCTATGTCAAACTAGAATATTATACTTTTATCTTGCATTTGTTTATCAAGTGAATTTAATTGTCAAATGAAGTCTGATGTGTCAGGAACATTACAAGGATATAACACTTAACTCAAATACAGCATCCTGTCAGAGACTTTTCGCGTTAATTGTGAATTTTTTTAGACACTAAAATACGTGAAAATAAGCGTCACTTTAGCGCAGTGAAGATAATTCTGACGCAACGTCGAACTTGTAAAAAAAATAAGGATGGTAACGACTACCAGTTTTACCAATCCATTACTCGTTCACCTTTCCGATTGAGAACTCGGATAGAATTGAGGACATTCATTCATTCTGTGTCTTCAAACGTAAAGATATACGGTATTTGCTGCATATTTTCGGACGAAGGGGCAGTTGAAATGACATTTGATGGCTAATTTATTTTAAGAAATGGAAAAGTGTAAAGTGCATGCTTAATGAGTGTCATCTCTTGCTAATATTTCCAGGCGAGATTCGTCAGTTTTATATATAACTTTCGGTTGACAAAGACTAAGTAATTGCAAGGTCGATAAGATTGCGTTACAAGGTTTTGGAACGACGCTGCAACATTCCGTTGATCCGAAGATCCAAGTAAATCGCAATGTCCCTGATAAGAGTTCCAAAATTCGAAGGTGCGATTTACATGTATTGTTTGACAGCAAGAACTATGACAGTTGGCACTTGATTGCAAAATTCGGGAAAATATCGATGGAAAAGACAATCGGCAGACGCCCAGGTGTTGCATATATTATTCTTAGCTGAACAGTATTTCATATGAAAGATCGATATTTTAAGAAAATGTGAAAAGAGTGAAGTTGGAAACGAATTTGCTATTATTTCAATTTTTAGCGATTAATCGATTAGTAAAATTGGTAATCGATAATCGGACGTTCGATCGAGTACTCGATTAGTCGGATATTCGTTCCCATCCCTAATATACACGAAAGAAAACGATTGGAAGATTAAAAGAGAAAGAGAGAGAGAGAGAGAGAGAGAGAGAGAGAGAGAGAGAGAGAGAGAGAGAGAGAGAGAGAAGAGAGAGGGATAATTTTGTTAAAGGGTATTCCATTTTGCAAGTACTTGAATGATGTATGTATGTTTGCTTTCTCGAGGAGAATGTTGTTGTTTGAAGGCCATATTGAAAATAAGGAATTGGTCTTTTGAATAATTTCTTAATGCGTCATCTTCATTTAATAAAGATATTATTATTATTATTACTTGCCGTGAGATGGACGTGTGTTATTTACATGTATGTATGGTATTATGCACCGAAGACGAAGGGGCCACTCCAGCCTAGGTCCTTCAGGGCAGCTGCGAAGTCTTTTCGCGAGTCAATATCGCTGATCTGGGTCTATTTTCTGATATTTCTCGGGTAACAAGATTGGTTGTTCACTGTTGAATGAGGGTCAAGTTGTCGTAATCTTCCAGTGCCTCTTGTGTGGGAATCGCCTTACTGGAGAAGGCTACCAGGGTGAATATCCACAACATGATGTCTGGAAAAAGGTACTGTAGCCTTTGAGAAGCCTGTTCCCCCTTTCTAGTCAAATAATGTATTCTGCTTGGTGTGGGTTCATGCGGCTGCTGCATAAACAAGTTTCTACGAAGAAATCTAAGGGCTCTGCTGGCTTTGGCGACCGCTGGGTTCACGTCGGATTCCCGTTACAGGTTATAACTAATATAGATAGATACCGAGATACTTTGGCGCTATCCACAGATTCCAGGACATGACCATGTCAAGTGTATTGATGATGCCCTCGGAATCTGGAATGGGTATAAATGTGAATAATATTGCGTTTGTCTGAGTGGAATTAAATTTAACGCTTTCCTCCTTTGCCTGTTAACCCGTCTGTAGAATTTTAGCAACTTTTTCTGCCTTATTAAAGATATAATATAGTCCACCAGCCCATTATATACAACACATACAAATTACGTTATAAATTCATGACAAGACAAACGATATGGTTTGTAACAAAATATACTACAATTGCAATGAAATGAACCGATAGCAACGAGCTGCCTGGTCAGAGAACACACACTGTTTAATATGAAGAACGTTAAGTGTGACCAAAGTAAACTCAAAATTTAAACTCGACTGCCCTCAAAAACTTTCCCAACCACGTTCACATTCGTTGCGACCTTTTCTAAGAATTCGAAAGAATAGATCACTTCATTTACTAATGGGCTGTTCTTTAATTTCATTACTTTTGCAATGAAATAAGTAAGCTTTGTTAGGTTTGGGATATCTTTTGTTTTCATTAATCGATAGAATTTTCGGGTGTTGTGTACCTTTTGTACCAAGAAAATAAAAGATTCACCCTTAGATCTTGAAATTGAAAACATTGGAAAAAAGCAAAAAATTCATCATTGATACAAGAATTATTATGCTGAGGAAACAAAAATTACATATTCGTTCAGATTTGGGTATGTCATTATGGCGTCTTAGTTCAATGTTAGATTTATGTCTACTACAGCGAAATCCAGCCAAATAACGTCGCAAAGAATATACCAAATTTGAAGGTACTTTTCTAGTTCAAGCAAAGATTTAAAATGTTTATATATAGAGAGCATTTTGATTGGCTTTCGATGGTCTCATGCCAATTCTGAAGTGCACACTCTGTTAATCGTGTTTAAATGCTACCAAGAATTCATCTTGGTTACCTACTTCGTGCGATAGCCAAACTAGCCCAAAACCATATCAATACAAAAGGTGTTTAACCGATGATAACCATGTTCGTCTACCTACATCGTCTAAATCTTTTTATACAAAATAGCATTTTTTCGGATACCTATGGTTAGGCATGTGTAATAATTTGAGGCAGTATTTTATGCACCTATAATAATAATCGACAAAAAGTGGCAATCTTCCAGATTCTCATAGAGCCATACAATCAATTGTAGACGAATTTACTTCTAAGAATAACTGCTCTGAACTCTTTCGATGTCTAAAGATAGGTCTGTTCCCCAAATTTCTTAACCAAAAAGAAGAATAGGTTTCACCATTGAATCAAAAAGTGTAAAACATTCGTTGAAACTGAACTTACCAAATTGCATCTCTTAACCTTTAATGGCGTACAATGATTTTTTTGCCTCGTATGACAATTGAGACTAATTTTTGACCAATAGAGTTTAGGGGTAAATAGTATACCCAAATATTTATAATCAGATGTAACGTTTACGGATATCCATCAAAAGTCCATGATTCATAATTTCTAAGTATTCCCCCCCCCCTCGTTTCTAAACACAATAATTTCTGCTTTTGGCCTGGTTTAGCAGGCCATAGTTAACAACCCTGTATCCTGGAAATCGCATAGAAAAATGATAATCGAGTCAAAAACCGAACAACATGAGTACTACGTAGCTTTTTTCTGCTCCTGCGCGCGAAAAATAGGTCTAGTATACGTCATCAACTTTTGTGCGACTCGAAGTGCTTTGTGTGTTCAAAGCAGTGCTTGCATATCACTTCGCTATAATAAAATCAAAGTACTGATAGTACTTAAGGCGAGGGAACTGAATAGGCACACGAGGCACACTGAAACAACACACGAGGTCAATTTTCTTGAATGTAACCTTGATTATGCACCTTGTCCTTAGTATGTATACGAGATATTTTCTTACTTATCACTGCCACAGTCACTGCTGTGTTAAAGAAACATAGCTTTTATATTTACTAATAGGGAAAAGAAGAAGACGCTGCTAACTAACACTTTCTCCCGAATATTATCTACCCTTCCCTTGCAAACTCACACTCCTCTGACAACAAACACAAAATATATTATATATTTTTTGGTATAACAGTTGGACTGTCGACCGACTGTAGACCGTTTATTCATTCATTACATTACATCAAACCCTCAATACAATGAATAGCAAATGACGACTAACGTAGGAAATAACCTACAGACCGGACATATTCAACTCAAAAACTGAGAACGGGTCATGGCGCTTACGACTTTTACATTATTTGACGTCATACGACTAAGGACCATATCCTGTTGATATGTTCCATGTAGAATCTCTCTAAACTATCAACAGACATTACGACAAACGACGACGAACGCATCATAAAGCGTTCGAACTATACTAGATACAACAAACGTTTACTGTAGCGTTCACCAACATATGACCACATACGATTTGCAGCATATCCCAACACTATACTTGACGTAAACGAACGCTACATACCATTCATTGATATGACAAACGACACAAACGCATCAAAGTTTCAATGATGCACAGAACGAACACATGCCGTTCAATGGCACACAAAACGAACGCATCTGACATTCAACGACAACTTGAAAACAATCTCGGCGCCGGTGCAAGACCTCATGTTTATGCATTGCTAACATACCCATCAATTCAATTCAATTTGAGAAACAACAGATTTTAACTAACCAAAAGAAATCTAATATTTCAAAATAAAAAATTAGATAATCAGTCCGCCCACAGTCGGTTTCCAACTCTGAATGAAGAACTTTACACAAGCACGAAATACTCGTGCACAACAGAGACGCCACCTATCGGAGCTTTGACCTAGCAAGGGAAATCAATTTTCGTCTAATTCGATATCTCAAACGCCGAAAATTACATTTCCCTTGCAAACTCACACTCCTCTGACAACAAACACAAAATATATTATATATTTTTTGGTATAACAGTTGGACTGTCGACCGACTGAAACTAAAAGAACGGGCTTGTTAGCAAAATATACTAAATTATTACAAATTTACAACATGTTATGCTCATAAACCCAAAGATATAGAAACTCTAAGTTTCTCTTCAATAGAGCTTTTTATATACCCATCCTTTGCGGACTCACTAAGCCATCTACCGTGACGTTTAAAGAGTCTATCCGGTATACCATTATTTGCGGCAGCCGATGCCCCGCCTGCACGCAAAGAATGTAAACAATACTTTTCAACATTATTAACTATAGGTTTCATAACTCTCATGAATATTCCACGGAAATTACTGTATGATAGAGGCGTAGCACAATCTCTCAGTTTGTGACCCTTTTTTGTCGCACTCAATTGACCGAACAGAAATTGCTGTGAACCATTTCTAATCCCTGCCCACTTAAAATATTTCTCTAAATTACAAACTGGACAAAGTGCTGTACCCGTTCTAGCTATATATACCCATGCACCATCTCTATGTTTATCTGTTTTACTAGACTCAATGAAAAGACTCATATAAGTATCGAAAAAATCAACATCGCTTCTTTTCAAGTTCAAAACCTCTGAACTTCTTAAAAAGCCAGCAAAAGCAATCAAACAAATACAAATAGTTCTCTGATTCATTACACACCCTTCAATATACAATTGTTCATACAGCTTTTGCAGAATTTCAACAGTCATGGGTTCCTTCTTATTGACGGGCTTGGCCAATTTTCTTTTGGCGGCTTCTAGCACATTACACACTAACCTACTATCTGTAGGTGATATATAATCGAACAAATTGTGGAACCACTTAACACTATAAAACGCATTTATCACTGCACTAGGGGTATTCGAACTCTGGATTAGAGATGAAAGATATAGAGCTACATGGATAGCATTCGCGGGCAAGGTATCCTCTACCTTTAAACCATTTATAACGGCCCACTTTCGCCAGCGCTGAAATCCACGCTCGTAGGCAATTGAAGTATTGTCTGCCCTGGACTCTATCAATAATCGTGGTAACACAGACACCCTGTCCGCCAACACTTCCGGCAACTCGAGGTCATTCAACTCTTTGTCATATCTCTGAAAAAATATATTTAAAATCAGAAAAAGGTCAACATCGAATTTATAAGGGAAACAAATCTTGTCCGACAACAATCTTTATTTACTAGATTTGTCTCCCTTAGACCTAAACCTCATGGAAATCAATGTACAGTGCTAACATTCTAAATTTCAAATCAACAACCCCAAATATGCCCGAATTGTTTTTACATGGGGTATAATACTCTTTTCCAGAAGGTAGCAATATTGAATCCTTGACAAAAGGATAAAACGCCTTATCTTTATGTGAAAATAACATCGACCAATAACTGGCCGATTTCCACTCAGGGACGACTAGGATGCCTCGTGCACAGCAAAATCTCATTTTACCCAATACTCTCGGTACCAAAATGACAGGCGGGACAAATAGACCAAAACCTTGTCCCCAGTCATACGTAAATGCATCCGTTCCTAAACTTTCTCTGCACCAAAATCTACTGTAAAAAAGCGGTAACTTAGCATTGTGGGGGGATGCGAAATAATCAATGTCAAGAACACCCCATTTTTCTGTAATCATATGAACTAAGGTGCCAGAGATACCCCAATCGTCCTTCTCAATAACTTTCGACAAATAATCTGCGCGATCATTTTCTGACCGAGGTATCCACTCAACCTCTAGAGAAATACAATGTTTGGTACAAAAATGATATATCATTAAAGCTATTTCTTGCAAATTCTCCTTCATAGATCCTTTGGCCACTATGCTACTAACATTTGAATTATCAGTGAACCATTTCACTCTCTGAGAACTCAGTACATCCTGAAGGGAGACTAGCACCCTATAAACGGCACTAAGCTCTCTCCAGGTGGACGATCTCTCAGATTCTTGTGGGTCCCACATACCGTGAACAACCCCGTTACGGGTATGAACCTCGTAACCAGCGAATCCTGTATTACTTGCATCACTGTACACTATTCGAGAACAAATGTTCACACTAGACAACACATTTTTATTCAAATCTGACAGGTTTTTCTTCCAAAAAAAGTAGCTGCATTTTGCTTTCGTCAGATAAAGCGATGTATGAATTCCACGAAATAGCTTTAACAATATCAATACTCAGGCATTTAGTCATTATTTGACAAACAGATCCAACGACTATGTACATAGAAATTATCTGCCCTACAAAACTGGCAACTTTTCTGACTGGTACAGTTCTAAAGTTCAACAAATATTCAAGGGAACCTAGTGCTTTTCTTATCCTTTCCTCTGGGATTTTAAGGATGAAATCTAAAGAATTAATTAAAGTACCTAACCACTGTAACTCTTGCGTAGGGATCCAGCAAGATTTATCAGCCTTGGGTATAAATCCAGAAGCCACTAAATCCCGCTTTATCTCACGACTAACAATCAATGTATCATTGAAATTTTCTTCTGTGCCGAAACCATCATCTAAAAACATCAGCACACTCTTCCCTTCGCCACGCCATTTAGCTATTAAAGGCCTTGTTACCTTAGTGAATACGTAACATGCTGAACTTAGGCAAAAAGGTAGGATCAAAAATTTAAAAAACTTTGTAACTCCATTTATTACCCATGAGAACCCTAGAAAGTCTGTATGAGGGGGGTATATATCTATGAAATGATAAGCCGAATGAATGTCAAACTTAATCATCCATGAACCCCGTTTTAAATACAAAAGTGCAATTCTTAAGTCGTCATATTTCACTGACTGTTTCCACAGGTGGATATTTACTAATCTTAAATCTAAAATCAATCTTCTTTTGCCATTACTCTGAACTGACACAGTAAGAGGATTTACAACTGTAGGCATATCAATGCATTCTGTAATCAAACCCCTGTCTAAAAGATCCTGAATTGCCTCACTAACAAATTTCTCTTCTGCCATAGCAGACTTATTATTTGTAGAAAACGATGACGGGGGAAGGGAATAAAAAGGAATTTTGTAACCATTAATGATTGTATCTATCACAAACTCATTTGCTTTGATATTTCTCCAAAATAGAATGTGCTCTTTCAATCTATTCTTTACAATTATTTGTTTTTGACCTTGTTCATACTCGTAAAAATCTTTCGTAAACTTATTATTGTCAAAATTAAATAAGCTACAATACTCATCTTCAATATTCAAATTTGGTAACTGTCCAAGATCAGGCTGCTCCATTTTTGGTAAACTCTTGCTGTCCCGAGCCTCTACTGTAGGGACAGTTTCTACGGAGATGACTGGTTTCTCCACACGAGAAACAGGGTCCATAAGATCCCCTCGGCCCTCCCGGGGCCGGAAAGGAACGAAAGGGCTGCTGCTGTCGCACGCACTGGTTCTGAAATGAAGTCCCTGTTCCGGGAGGAACAAACCTAGAATCATAAGGAGTAGTAGCAACAGCTTTAGGTTTCCTGGAAACACGAGACTTCTTCCTTTTGACCGCACGCGCTTCGGCTCTATTAATTCTAGACTCGTCCTCCGAATTACTGGCCACGGGATTGAGTTCATACTGGCGGACAGTTTCCCAGCCCCCATCGGATGTGTCCGCAATACGCACATGCTTATTTCTCTTCCTTATACTTTCACAAATCTCATTGAGAAGCTCACCAACGTATTGACACTTCTGGTTTTCAAGCGCCCACAATGCCTGGCTAATACTGTCCAAAAGAGAGGCGTTGAACTCGTGCTGAATCTTATTCCCTTCAAAGCGCCACTTTATTTCTTGGTCCGCTTTCAAGCGTTTAACGTCCGCTTTCACTGAAAAACAATCCCCTCTCAGCTCGTCTTTTAACGAATTTATTTCTCGCCTCTGTTCGCGTACTTCGGACAATAAAGATTTTATGTCACTGTTCAATTCACTAGACAACTCGTCTTCTAATGACATAGTTTACTGAGTAATGTTAAAACCTAACGCCACGTGCTCAAAAGTGATTAAAAAATTAGATAATCAGTCCGCCCACAGTCGGTTTCCAACTCTGAATGAAGAACTTTACACAAGCACGAAATACTCGTGCACAACAGAGACGCCACCTATCGGAGCTTTGACCTAGCAAGGGAAATCAATTTTCGTCTAATTCGATATCTCAAACGCCGAAAATTACATTTTCTGCTACAAATTTACCTAATTTGCCCACAAATTGTAAGTAGTCTTCAACCCTTTACAATTTGGACCTGTCTAAGTATTGTTTGTCTTGTCCTGGGCCAACTTGGGACAGATTGCATACAATAAATCAACATGAGTGTAATTTAATATATATCTAGGGTAGACATTGAAAAATAATGGGGTATGAGTATAGGGTGGACAATATTGTTGAAAAGGGAGAAATTGACCCTATCAATTTCTTGTGATCCCACTGTAAAATACAATTTCTTTTTGGGATTCAATTCAATGTAAAAGAAAGAGCCGATGAGCTTGTGCCCCTAGAAAAACAGCATTACTACGATTGTTAGACGGAATGATCGAATGGATAAATTGACTGACTAGAAGCAAACCAATCAACTCAACTAAAATTACAAAAACGCAACATGCGCCTGTCTGCAAAGCCGTATGGGGCGTAGTTATCAATACATTGGGTAATTAGTTGTTTTTTATTGATGCGGAATCATCGCTTTATAGTGAGCTTACCGTTCGACATTTTTCTTTTGAAGTGAGTTCGGAACCCTTGGTTTCCCTCGCCTAAAAAGCCTTGCTAAAAAGAATTAAAATTGGAGTGTATGCCTTCAAATGTAACCTTGCCTCTTTATAAACCAAGCCTTCAGCGCTTTTAGCGCTTTGATTTTTTTGTTTATTTGCATGCCTGTATTTTGATAGAACTCTAATATTGTTTTAAGTTGTAGTTTTAAATTTACGACTGTGCCTGCGCAGTTGGCTACGTCATCAGCAAAAAGAATACATATTATGTTTAAAACTGAGTTATACACAAATACACCTCAATGACCCTTTCGTTTTAGAAGGGTACACAATTCATTCATATAGAGATTAAATATAATCGTACTAATCCCTTTACGGGTTCCTGATGAATGGGTGTGAGTATTCATCGTTTATCCGTACAATTCTACCATATTAGAATACATAGAAATAACAATACGAAAAATCTTGCCATTTACACCTATTTTCCGTAGACTTATAAACAGATTTAAATGTTTCTAGGAATCAAATGCCTTTTGGGAATAAACATAAAGAACATAAAATCGCCCACCCTGTTTACTTAAATACTTTTCAACCAGACCCTGTATGACAAACATACTATCTATACATGAATTATCCGATCGAAAACCTGACAGGGCTTCGTCTTTCTTGTTATCCATTTCTGACCATTTGCATTATCTAATGTTAATTATGTTTGAGAAAATTTTATACATGACATTCAATAGAGAAATACCCCTATAATTTGACGGATTGTCTTTATCGTCTGATTTGTCTACAGAAACAAAAATGTTTTCCCTCCAGGAATCTGGGAAATAACCAGTGTTGAGAATTTCATTAAAAAAGTACATAAAATGGCGATATCTCATTACACGTTTGCATACAAAACTCTGCAGGTAACTCATCGTGTCCTTGTGAGTTCCCAGACTTTAATTTTTTAATACTTTGAATAAATTCCCCATTTGAAATCTCTGAGTTTAAAATATCATTATCATCTTATGCAGGTTTCAAGGTAAGGTTGATTTTCTTAACACAGAAGTGCCTCAAAGTGTGATTTCCATTTGTTCATGTTATTTTTATTTAAAGTTTCAACTATTTTTGTTTTATTTTTGTGTCCTGAATGATTTAGCATCCTTTGTTGGAGAAATTAACTTTGATCTATTTTCATGTTGATAGATCAACTTCTTCTGTCTATAAAACTTATTTTAAGTAGTTACAGCTTTTAATATGGTTTTGATAATCCAAATTTGTGTTGGCAAAACCGTTACGAAATTTCCTCAATGCAGAGTACTTTAAGTGCTATGCTTCATTACATTCCACGTACCACCATGGTTTGTGTTTGCAAAGGCTACGTCTGCTTGTGCTGAATCTTGCCCACCCAGAAGTACACAATTTTCCGGTTGGTAAGGAATGACTCGATCTACTGAAACTTTCGTCTCTGGTCGATTGTAATTTATTTTGTGAAGAAGGCGCTTATCGAGCGCTTTTGAGAATCAAGTAGAATAACGTTTATTTGATCTTTACCAGAGCGAAGTTTGCTGGCTACCTGTATGGGATTTCTTCTTCCAGAAACCATATTGATCGTCGCATAGGATCTTATTCTGCCAAAGTGGGCCACGTTGCTATGTACAACGTGTTCAATGATCTTACATGTGAAAGAAATGAGAGACACAGGTTAATAGTTGGATACCAGCTATTTTTCACCCTTCTTGGAACAATTTTTGCATCCTTCTAGTCGCTTGATAACACTACTGTAACGTATGATTTCTGGAATATCGTTGCCAGCACTGGGGCGATTTCTGCATTAGCTGTTTATAGCACGTTCGATGGAATGTGGTCAGGGTTCACTGTCTTGTATGGGCACAGGGTATGGGGAAGTTTCTGTATTCCCCGTGGTCTGAACGTAATTTTTGATAGGGGGGGACTGGTTCCCATATCACGCATAGTCCAGAGGTCTTCCTTGGTGTAAACTGTAAATTGACTGGAATTGGAAATTCAGGACGTCAACACGTGCTATTGTGTGTCAACAAGCGAGAAATTACTAACGTGGTCCTGCTGTCTGCCCGGTGTTTCTACTACCTTTCTGTTGGCTTTCGGTTTCCTTTTAAAATTCCTTTTTCACGCTGGCTGAATAGATGTATCTTATAAATTCTAATTAGTTTTGTCGAATCTTTTGTTAACTCATATCATCCTTTGATTGTGCATGTGTTATAAGCAAAAAAGATATTGTAATTTATACCAGACGTTCAATATAGGAAGGTTCAAGGTAGTCTTTGGTTTTTGTGTGAGAATCGGCAGGTTGTCCCATTAATTAGACTATTTGGTGTCTTTTAGAACTTCGCTTGGGCTCGTCCAAGTCATCACTGTCTAAAATTCCCAAACAGGTGCAGGATTGAGTAATAATAAAATCGAATTTTCGAATTTCTAAGAATTCCACAATAATTGCCGATGTCAATTTATCTTTGAAGTGCGCGTATTAACTGACACGTAGAAAAAAGGGACAGGCAGCTTGTTCTTTTGACGGCGTAACGTCATTTAGGGGTCAACTCCTTTTTAACTCGCAAAAATCAGAATTTTTAAATATCTTCTGAATTAATGTGTCGATTTTTACGAAAAATAATTCACAAAAAAGGCCTTAGACCCCTTGAGGTATTTGTTTTATTTCTGCGAACATTCAAAAAGGAAAACGTTATCTATACTGAGTTCCAAAGGAAAGTATCCATTTTCAAAAAGGTTGCATTTTCTTTTAATTATGCAACATTAAAAGAAATCTAAGGAAAATCTTAAAAAGTTGTAGTATCCTTGCCCCCTCAAAGTAGAAAATACAATAATATTTTACATAATAGAGGTCTACAAAGATATTATATTACAAAAAAGGTAGGAAAATGTATCTTTAAATTGTAATTATCAAACTTTTTATATCAATATCAAAACAATAGCCCTACATAGCTAGATGAGAGTAGGACAAAATCTCACAAGGTCAAAAACCAATCTGAAAAAGCCAATTTGGAAAAAAATGCCACCCTTTAGAGGACAAAAGCTCACTCAATTTATATTTAAATGTAGTACCATGATTTCATTTTAAAAGATTTTATAAATCGTTAATAAAATTAAATGAAGCAGATTTTTTAATAACAAAACGACATTTTTATCTTAAAGTGATTGGCACCTTACTGTATTATGTACTAACTAACTAATTATTTAAGATTATATTTTATCAACTCGACAATTAAAGATACCAAACCAAAATGCTCATTTTGGATATAACCAACTATATAAATCATAGGTAAAATTTGAAATAAATTAAAATTATGTATATTTTTTTCTTTAACGATACTTTTTACCTGTTTCTCTCTATTTACCTTATACTATATCCGTATAAAAATGGTCAATCTACCGTCCTGTATAATGCAATTCGAAAGGTCCATATGGCCTTATGATCCTTGCTGTTCGGATCCGGGTTTCTAGGAAGAAGACTTTTATAGATGTATATTTCAACATCTACCCGCCCCCAGGCATAATTGTATGTTTTATCATTTGGGTCCATGGCTTGATGATCCATACAAAATGTAAAGGTCGTTGGTGATCTAGTTCGATAGAAGAATTTTGAAGATATAAATATTTATTTCTAGTGTCGTTTTGTTGTTGTTTTGTTTTATTTTGTTTTTTATTTTATTTATATCATTCTTGTCCTGGTTTACTTGGATTTTATATAGATATACTGAACAACAAAAATAACGCATCACTTTTCAATGACAAATACTTTTACCATGAAATCGATCAATTTACTGATATGACATTACTAAAGTTTGGCCGGTCACTAGGTACACAACTGTGATGAAATTTATTCCTAAACTTATACTAAGTTGAGTAAAGACACTTTAATGTGGTAAACATGTTTTCTGCTCGTGCAACAGATCGAATGCATCTAACGATAATAAAGTTGGTCGAGTATTACAGCAAATAAAGGTGGTAATGAAAAACAGTGTACACATTTTTCAGATCTAGCAAAGTCTTCGATTTTGGCGGTAGCGAAAAAATGAATTTCGGAACGCCATCGAACATGGTGTTATTGAACAGATTCATTAAATCAAAGACACTTGCAACTGTCATGAGGGACAATTACTGGCCTATTGTAAGGTTAAAACATCGATTTTAACAGCTCTCAGTGCCATACTTTGGATGCTGACACGATGAGGAGGCTGCATTTTAAGGTGATATGACTCCCTATGTCACAGTTTTTCAGGTTTAAGTGGACTATTGATGACAGTGAAACACAAAAATTATAAATCTGAGCCGAGAATCTAATCCCTCTGTAGCTATAGCCATAGGTAACACCCCATGAGCAAGTCAATGTTATGGTCCATTCAGCTCATGCAACTATGGACTTTCTTTGCGAACACCTTTTCTTAAGTGATACCTGTGTCTAATATTTCACCGACTGGACTTATCTCAAAATCTAGCCCGTCAAATACGAGCTTACAATGAGAGTCAAAAAAGAGCACGAAAACCCAAGGTTTTGAGACAGATTGAGGCAGCACGCACAGCTAATGTATCCATATTGGGAGTAAGGCTTGATAAAATTCAGAAATCTACGTGTCATATTGTTTGACACATGTCATGACATGTACGGTATGCCACAAACAATATGTCGGCGAAACAAAGCAACAGATCAACAAGCGCATCAATCTGCACCGATCTGACTGAAAAACCCGCAAATTCAATAGGTCTCCAGTAGCAGAACATTTTAACGAAGCCGGCCACTCGTTTAGCGATGTTGTCCTGTGTTGCATTGAAGCAAACCCGAGATGGAAATCGCGGGAGACCTATTGGATTAGGCGCCTTAACACGATCCAGCCCTTTGGATTAAACGACATATACACATTCATTGATTAAATAGGAACGAAAGTTTTAATAAAGGTGCGAACGGGCCATCCGGTGTCGGGCGAAAAGGTGATATATATTCCGTTCCGAGTCCTTTCCCTATTCTTCTGCGTGATGGTGATTTTCCCGTTATGACCTGGCATCATTATCCTATCTTTTTTCTGAATGGTCAATCAGCCGATGATCTTTACAAAATGTAAAGGTTGTTGGTGTTCTGGATCGACTTAAGAACTTTAAGGTTTTTTCTTTAAAATAGAACTTCGGTTGCCTTCACAAAAAGTGTTTATAGCTATTTTGGAAGAAAAGCACGGCACTAAGGTTTCTGAATAAGAGCACCACCCACGAGTGCCAACATTCGCTGCAAGTTCTCGTAAAATTCAAAATGAAGTCGAAAAAGGGGTAAAAGTTCTAAAAATGTCACAGAGTTATTCTCCGTGATCGAACATCTTTTGATCTTGTATTTGAAAACAAGTTTTCACAACTTAGATAAATCCCTCTCGATTCTGCTTAATGGAAATTTCACCAGTACTCGTGCCAAATGCGTAGGCCAAAAAAGAAACAAGATCAATAGCCGCCTCAAGAAATCGAACCAGGGACCTTCATTTAAGAGACGACTCTCTACGTCTGGACCAATATTATTAATTTACAGATGAGCCACGAAAACCAGATATAGGACACTCATAAGTAGCACATATGAGCTAAATCTATGTTCTCCCTCTCTTTTTATAAATCTGGGCTGGAGATTATAAAACTATTTTTTCATTGAATTCACCTTTAATGTACACTGAACTATAAAGCAAAACTTTACCAACCTAATTTTTTATTTGAATTCACGCATTAGAGCATTCCTTTAGGAAAAAAGCTTGAATTCAAGTCAAATCGCCGACATAACGCAGTTGGTAACGTTGGTAGTTGTCAATCTAGAGGTCCCTAGTTCGATCCCCGACGGCGGTACTCATTCATTTTTCCGACTTTTTATCTCTCACCAATGGTTTGTTTGAATGGGTTTTACGCCGCTTTCAACAATTTCGCAGTTATGTCGCGTCGGCCGGAACACCTAACAATGGATTCCTGGTATTTCTTTCACCTGTACTACCATTACACCCATTCCTAGCCTCCGACTGCTATCTCACATAGGTTTACAATTATCTAATAATTGGTTAGAGACAATCGTCGGAAAGGATATCAGCCGCCACCGGGGATCGAACCCACGACTTCCGTATTGGAAGTCTTTTGTCTAACCAACTGCGTTATGGCGGCGGCCTCTCATCAATGGGTTGATAATCGTAAAGCTATGTGAGAAAGCAGCTAAGAGCTAGGAAAGGATGCTGTGGTTATACAATGGAGAGATCTCGATTTTTTTAACGAAAAGTATTAAAGACTTGCATAGAAATTGTAGAAATCATTAAGATCAAGATAAAACTGCACATAGATTATTGTAAGATCCAAATCCACACTATGCGCAAAATTATTATTATCAATGTTATTGTGTGTGTGTTTGTTTCTAATTAAGTTATCTAGCACGTAAAAACGTTGATCTGGCTACCAAAATCGCCAAAACTAAAGCTTCAATTAAACTAAAGTTGTGAAACTTTGTTCGCCGATCGATGTTTATGACACTACGACCAAATCTTATAAAGGCAAATACCGAGTTTTCTGGCAGAGTTATGATTTCTACAGTTATTGATAGATTTTATGAACTCGCTCAAGATTGCAATTATTTGTTGGTCATGTGGCATCAAAATAAACTCCAGGTAATCACTGGTAGATTTGGCTTTCACTATATGTTCTAAAATATTTTCAGTGTGAGAAGCATTAACAAAACAAAAGAAGATCATATTGAAAACAAACTGATCAGTGTATGCACCACACTTTTTACATGTTAGTGAAATATTTCAAAGACAGAAACTAATCATTTGTAAAACTGTTCTACAAAACGGAAGGAGCAGCTTATTTGGCTTGGAGTATATCCAAAGTTCTAACGGATAATTTCCAGAATAATTTGGATGCAAAGATTCAAGTAAATGTGAATTATTAGCTTCCTGAACGTAATTTTAACGTTCTTCTACATAAAAATCACTTACTTGTTTACTTACAGCATTTTTCCACGCAACCTTACTTGGAAAGGTACCATTTTCAATGAAAGCAGTGATAACGTGCCTAAGATTAAATTTTCCAAGCAAAATAAAACAGTCAGCTATGAATCCTTTAATGGAAGATGGGTTTTCAGTGTACATTACAATTCTACTAGTAAAGATTGATTTGACCAAAATACCAGTGTCTAAGTTACATAATTGACCAAAAGGGATAAGCTTTTTAATTTCTATTTCGGCTGAAATTGGTAAAAGACCGATTAGAGATAAAGCTAAATTGGAGTTTGTATATTTTGAGAGTGATTGCATGTACTTAATACAATACCTATGACTTCTTTCTAAAGTAAGTTTCTGATCATTACTTAAATTATCCCAAAATTCACAGCCGTAAAGCGCTTTTGGCAATACAACACTTTTATAAATCTTCTTTGCGGATAGAGGATGTATACTGCTACCGAAAAGACCTGAGTGTACCAAACTTAAAAAGGTTGACCGTAGTTTTCTGCAACATTCTTCTATATTAGTTGTTCTATCCAAATACTTATTCAAATTTACGCCAATGTGTTTATAATTGACAATGTCACTAACTACGTCATCTCCTAAAGATCATGTTCTTGAAGAAATATTGAAATCACGAGCTGTTTCATTTATTACAATTATTGCAGACTTTTGGGCGTTGTAAGAGTAATAATTAAATAATTTAAGAGTGATAATAGTAAAGAAATATAAGTGTAATAATTAAATAATGTAAGAGTGATAATACTAAAGCTATGTGAGATAGCAGCTGAAGGTTAGGAAAGGATGCGGTGGTTGTACTGGTTAAGAGAAATGCCAGGAAACCATTGTTAGGTGCTCCTGCCGCCGTAATATAACTGAAAAAATATTGAAAGCGGCGTAAACTCATTTCAATCAATCAATCAATAAATTCAAGGCAAAATTTGGTTTCATTCTCAGGCAAGATAAAGGCAAAATGTGTTTGTGAAACACTTATGCCCCCGCCACCACCATAAAATAGTTTGATAAAATATGGTTATTTTACTCCAAAACACTTAAATTCCCATTCTGACCCGGATCTGTCACGTGTATTTTGTAAACGAAATTGACACGATTATAATTATTTCAAGTCACGTGACTATAGTCTGCTTCGTTATTTCAAATAAATTCTATTACAAAATATAAACATTCCGGGGAAACAATCGTGAATATGTCTACCTTACGAGGGTTGGTATATTTAAGTGACCTTTTCAGACTTAGGCGTATTTCATCAAATAAATATTATATCAATTGACCAAATAAATCAGTATACCCTCAGTTAAACGAAGTCTTGTCAAGACTTGAAAGTTTATTTGTATGTTAAATTATATGAAAACTATGTTCATGTATTTGCAATTTGTGAATTTGAACATTAAAATATGTGTCTGTCTTTTAAGCATATCTTAATTCAATTCTGTAATGGCAATACTTAATTCAATGTGCAAACCTTAATTAAATTATTTTATCCGTAATTCAATGTGCAGCCTCAAATTTTCACACAATTGTCATTAAAAATTACCTCGACCGATGACTTTGAGCTTGGTATCAACCAAAAAGTCTTGTCCCAAGCAATCATCATGTAAACTATGAATACTCTATCATTTACCATTCAAAGGTAATGGCCAAGTTCTTTTTCGGACAAACGGACAAACAGACAGGGCAAAAACATTATGTTCACGATCTTTTGATGCGGGGCCAAAACATATTATAGACTTTCAAACAGACACCAGCAGACAATCATTATCAAACAAGGGACCCGAGAGGACCGGTATCGCTCCACTGGCTTTATAGTATCTATATATGAGAAACTCGGTAAGATAAAGATGTTTACAAGGAAATTTGTGAAGAGGCCAAAGGATGGACAGAAAGTATAGGCTAAACCTTATATTGAAAGTCATTTGTTAAAATATACACATACAATATTTGATTCTAAAGAGAAACATTTCTTTATATAAGGAAGATACCGTATGTCTTTATGGATTTTTAACAATAAAACAATACTATATATAGCTTATAAATATATATATAGGGAAATTAACAATCATTTTTGTGAACATAATTATGCTCCGCCAGGCCACATCCATATGTCAAATTTCTGCTGGGAGGAAATCTAAGGATCATTATCCTGCGAAGTTTGGTTTAAATTGGTCGAATGATTTGGTAGAATAACACTTCTAAAGTGGAAATAATCCCTACCATGCCACGCCCTTATTTGGGGGTCAATCAAAATATATAGAACAAACTGTAAAAAGGATCACACAAAAAACGCTCATGTCATGTTCATTTGTATAGGCGCAATGATATGGGAGAAGAAGATTTTTCAAGATTTGATAGTGAAAATAAGACCTAACCTGCAACGCTCATTTTCTTGCGTCAATCAAAATTTCTTGAACAAATAATGAAATGGCCACTCAAAAAACATTCATGAAAAGAATCATTGAAATAAAAGAAATCGTTAAGGACCAAAATCATTGTCATACCCATATTTGTAGGTCAACCTTAACTTCTTGAACAACTTTAGAAGAGGGTCACCCAAGGATCATTTATGCCAAGTTTTATTGAAATCAGGTCAATCGTTTGGTAGAAGAATATTTTCAAAGTTTTTATTGTGAAAATAAGCCCCGCCTTGTCACGCCCATATTTGGAGGTCAATCCAAATTTTTGAATATCTTTAGAAAAATGGTCACTCAAAGACCATTTCTACCCAAGTTTTGTCAAAATCCGCCCAACGGTTTAGGAGGAGAAGATGTTTAAAGAAACGGACGCACGACGGACACTTCTCTATGACAATGCCTCCGTCATAGCGCAGTTGGTAGCGCGTCGGACTGTCAATGAAGAGGTCCCGGGTTCGATCCCCGACGGCGGCACTCATTCTTTCCGACTATTTGTCTCTCACCAATGGGCAGATAATCGTAGACCTATGTCAGATAGCAGCTGGAGGCTGGGAAGGGATGTGATGGTTGTACTGGTGAGAGAAATACGACGAATCCATTGTTAGGTGTTCCAGCCGCCGCGATATAACTGAAAAAATGTTGAAAGCGGCGTTAAACTCCAATCAATCAATCAATCTCCATGGCAATATCTCACTGGCCTTCGGCCAGTGGAGTTAAATACGGCTACCACAAAATGTTCTTTAGTTTTTTCCTCTGCACTTATGTATTCTTTGCCATCGCTTTGTTCTGTTTGTGTACTTGAATGAATACCTTTATCCTTTATTTCCAATACTTGTTGGGTCTGAACTTCAACATAAATTGGTATCCACTGCAACTGTAAGAAGAACAAATACTAATTCAGAAATAAAGACCTCTCGGTAATTTATTGAACAATTCCCTCTTCTTGGCTGAGTTAGGTGAGCGTATTATATATATCCTGATTTTCATATAGTCTTGCATGTGACCAATTATGAGCTCGCATCGACAAAATAGAGTACAAGATATCACTTGTAAGCCCATATTTGATAAGTAAATGTGTTTTTGTTTTTTCAAAAAAAATAAGGACACACCCCTGGTTTTTTCCATGATCGCAAAGATTTGGTTGGACCTGTAATTTTTACGGGCCAACCCTCAGCCTTTGAACGTGCACCCCTAAATAATAAAGATGCTCGTCCAAATATAGACGTGCACGGCTACAAAATTGCTTTTACCTACTTAGAGTGACATATAAGCACAGGACAATTCCGGAATTGAGCGCAAAACATATGCTCTTAAAACAGATAAGAAAATAGAGTTGTGGACGGAGGGAATTTTTTTCATTCTTTATCTTTATCCCTTGTATAGTTTGAACCCATTGACATGACTGACCGTAACTTCTATAAACATACATCACATACTTTACTCGTTGTCACGGGGTACCTCCGATAAGTCTCGTTCAATTTCGTGAACAGGGTTTAATGATATATACCGATCAAACAACGCCATTTCAAGTAGATACATATTACTGTATGTGAAAAGTGTAAGGCTTATGAAGTCCAAAGACAGTGGTTCTAATCACATCAATAGTGTTGTTTTTTCTCCTCGATACACGTATCTAACTTTAGTTTTGTGATTTTCGCAAAGACTTTCCGGAAAGTTATAAACGAATTTTAAGACCTTTTAACGACGTCTTTTGTCTTCCATTTTTGATCTCATGAGAATGAAGATAAAACGTCAGTGTGAAAACAACTCGTTCTGTTCAAGTTCGAGAAACACGTGTTCAAATATTAATTGAATATTATTTGGTGTTAGCGAAAGAAAAAAAATCGGAGAAGAGAGACGATTTGAACTCGAGACCTCTATGACGGTCAGACCTGAGATTACACAGTAATCACAGTTACACGAAATAGGAGTGCTACGACGTAGACGAGCATTTTTTTAAACTAAAGAACCCCGCGGATCTGCGATGACTGTCGAAGGCTCGCGACTGTCCTCGATGATAAATGTATTCATCGGAAAATTTATTCATTGCATTAAAGTCAAGTCATTTCAATAATTTAAAAGTATGGGATTGTTGTTGAACTATAAATAACATTTATGCCTAAGTTACAAGTCGTCATTAAAGCGCAGTTGGAAGAAAGTCGGACAGTAAATTTTCAATCATTGGGTCTTAGATACGATACCTGGCTTCAGAAAATATCCTTTCCGACAATCGATTCATCGTTTCTCATACGATTCTTGATTACCTATAAATTGTTAATTTCTTAATTAAATTTGTTTCCAACCATTAGAGAAGAGAAAAGCAGTTCAACTATGGTCGTGTGAAATGGTATGTGAGAATGGGTATTAAAATCGACATCTGCCCCTGAAAGCATGATTAGGATCTTAGTTTTATTCTACCATATGAAGTCATGGTGCTCTTTGTAGCTTCTTTCTGCGACAAAAAATTGAAATATCATTGGAGCGGCAATTTTTTAAATGATTTGAGTGGGTGAGTGGGGGATTTAGAGGGCTTTTGAACGAAATGAGTGTCGATTTCACGATGGAATTTACAGTATGGTATGATTGTCTTTTCGATTGAGACGCTTGAACCTCAGTAACTTTTGAATAATTGTTCAATTTTCACTATTCTGACCTATTGAAAGATACGACCTATTAAAATTCTGATATTTTTCCAACTTATAAGAAACAACAAAATAAGAAACCAAAAGATACTAATGGTGATTGACAAAAGCAACAGTTTGACATATTTTCTTTTAAGAAAAATTCAGAATATGAAACAATATTCAGTAATTTAGCTTATAGGGTTTTTTTTAACATTTTTAGCTCGGCTATTTTCGGAGAAAACCCGAAGTATTGCTATAGCCTTGGTTTCGTCTTTGTCGTCGTCGTCGAGCGAAAACCTTGATATTTTGTGATAACTTTTGAATGGTAAATGTAAATGGCCTTTATATTTCACATGATGATTACCTGGGATAAGCACATTCTGTTGGCACCAAGTTCAAGGTCATTTTTCAAGCTCAATATTGTGAAGAAAATGCAAAAACTCTGATATTTTGCGATAACTTTTTAATGGTAAGTGATAGAGCCTTCATATTTCACATGGTGATTGCCTGGGACAAGCACTCTCTATTGGTACCAAGCTAAAGGTCAAGGTCATTTTCAAGGTTCAATTAGTGAAAAAAAATCCAAAAACTTTGACATTTTGTGATAACTTTTGAATGGTAAGTGATAGGGCCTTAAAATTTTGACATGATGATTGCCTGTGACAACGTGACCATTCTGCTGGTTACAGGCTCAAGGTCATCAGTCAAGGTCAATGTCATTTTTCAAGGTCAGAATTTTGAAAAAAATAAATCTTTAACATAGGCCAAACATTTTAAATGGTACAGGAAATGCCTTTCATACTTCAAATGATGATTGCCTGTGACAATGCCATTTTGTTGGTTCAGTTCAAGTCGAGGTCAGGTCATTTTTCAAGGTCAAGTATTTGTAGTTGAAATTAATATTAGCCATAAAATTGGATTGGTAAGTCTAAGAGTATTTAAATTTCACATGTGCCTTGCTTTTGACAAGACCGTCACATGCCTAAAATTGTCAAGGTCATTAGTCAAGCTCAAGGTCATTTAGTGAAAGTCTCTCGTAAATGACATTAAAACTTCAAAATTTGCTTCAACTTTTAATTGGTAAAGACACTTACTGTTGAAAAGTGGTATAAAGCAGCACTTTTAGCTCTATATTATTATTATTTATTTATTTATTTTGAAGTTGAAGAAATTCCGAGGTATTGCTAAATCCTTGATGTGGTCGTTGTTGTTAGTGCTGGTTTTGTGTTGTTGTTGTCGTGCCAATCCTTTGACATTTCGAGATAACTCTGGTTCTACTAAAGGAATTCACTTGAAACTTTGCACACATATTAACCATCAAAAAAAACAACCTTTCTATCAAGGGGATTAACTCCAGAAGTATTTTGTGCAAATAATGCCGCTTTTTCTACTTAGTTTTTTCACCATCCAGCACTTACAGTCGAGCGTAGGCACCCGTATGCGTTACTCTTGTTCTCTCTTTCAATAGGTTAATTCCAGAGTCCCCCAGGTGGTTACTCAGTAAGGATAGAAAGGAGGAAGCCATTGTCATCTTAGAAAAGATTGCAAAGTCCAACAGAACAGAAATCAACCCAAAACATATAGAGGGGTTAACAAAGGCCCAAGCACAGGGCCGTATTTGGCAGCTATTTTCAAACCAAAGATTGGCTTGTAGGACGATCATTATATTCTGGAATTGGTAGGTTTATATTTTTAAAGAATATTCACGATACTTTAACCCATATCCTACTGAGTTTTGTTTCAATCATCATATTTGTAATATTTCAACTGTATTATTCAAGATTTTCCAACATTATTTCAGTAAAAATCAGGCAGTGTAGGCTTAGATCAGACTACTCATCTGTGCAGACTGATCTTGTATGTAATGTCTATTCTGTGTAAAGCATGAGTATGTCTTTGACATCATGGATCGAATTCAGGCATGGCCACGGGAATTTTTCTGAGCAAAACATTTTCCATGTGTATAAAAGGGCACATGTGGGACTATAAGTAAAAGTGCTGTGGTAGCCAAAGGATCGGGGTTTAAAGTGTAAAGTTGTTTGGATAAGGATGACATTTAACTAGATAATAACAATTTAAATGGCCTAGATGATTTGAATAAAATATTGAGCGAAAAGCAAGATTTCGGAGCTTTTTTAAAGCTTCTTATCTGTGAAAATCTTATCTTCTAAATGACTAAAATAACAACCATAAAATAAGTAAATTCTATACGAGGGTGGATCAAAAAATACGTGGACTTTTACTATAACTTTGGTGTTTCGCGACGGAAATAAATGAAATTTTGTACACGTCTTAAATCATTTAATGTTGACAAAATATCAAATTTACAAGAATCTGCTATGATTCTGACGTAAAAAATCAAACATTTGGTATACCCGGTTAGGTGCTACCGGCGCAACCCGATTTGTAACGTTACTTCCTAGTTTTACTACCCGTAATTTTCCCCTCAGTTTGGACCAAACACTTCCAAACTTCGCCTCATTACGAGTTGAAGTTATGAGTAAGGATATTTAAAATTTAAGCACAATCCATTCGTTTTTTTTCGAATTTAAAGTCAGTAAGCTAAGGGCACGCGTCAATTTTTGACTTCGAAACGACGGCACCGGCACAGCTAGAGACAACCAGACAATAATAAAGTTCTACTGGACCTATGGAAAACCTAATCGAGAGGCTTAAATGATAAACTAAGGCTAAAAGATCTTCAAATGCAAGCAGACACCTTCTTTTTAAATGGTTTAAACGGTTTGTTTAAGAATGGAGAGTGTTTCTGAAGGATGACACTCGGAGAATGGAAAACGTCTCCTCGGCGTTTAATCTGTAATTGTCACAGAACAACATCAGTTCAGAATCGTTTAGACACATTACACAATTAAGTTCATCATTTTGGATCAGATGGAAATGAAAATAGTACTTATCCAATGGATAGGCGATGCAGATATCGTGTTTATTGTTGAGTTGAGTATTTTGAAAAGTCCTGAATTTCGAGACGGAACTTATCAATACCGCAGCGCCATATTGACCTCGTTACCGTGCGCCGGTACCAAATGACTACATGTTTTAGAATGGTTGCTACAGGTGACCAACTATTTGCATTTCATCCAAATTTACACGACAAAAAGACAAATGCCGCAATTTAAAAACAATGTAGTTTTCTCTTCAAAGTCTATGAAATCATAATTTCTGCAACGCTAGTTTACGTAATTTTTGATTCACCCTCGTAAATAGAGTTAGTCTTCTTTACATTTTTTGTGGCTAAAAGATCCTACTTTCTAAAGTATTGAGGAAAAAACGTCTGTGACAAAAACGCCTTAACTTAAATGTCCCAGCTGAAATACCCGTCGCAAAAACGTCCTTCAACCGATCAGACCTGGAATAGAACTGGAGTTTTGATAATTCACGCGAACCAAAGAAGAAGAATCGGAACTTAATATAAATTATTGTGACCCCCCTAGCAAAAACGTAAAAAAATAGATAGTTTTTACACTAGCTTTTGGAGGCACAGCCGCCTTCATCAGGTGAATGCTGATTCAATCGAATCGATTCCTTTTGCACGACGTCAATCTTACGTTGACGTCATCAAAATACAACAATTAACCGTAATAACGTACGAGCGTTGAACCCACTACAAAGACCCAATATACGCGGGAACTACAAAATTCCTTTTAAGCGAATAAAAACCAAAATAGAAAAAAAATATTATAAATATATATATTGGTAAAGCCCTAATGTGAGAATAAGGGTCAAACAAAAATTATACCATATGTATCAGAACAAACGGATACACATGCACATAGTCCATGGGTAGGAGACACACCGGACAAGTAATGATTGTCTATCGTGCCTACTAAGCTACGTCCTGATGGCAAAAATAATTAGGTGGATAAAGGGAAGGGGACAAATCGATGGGCGACATAATTGTTATCACAGAAGAATGAGAATGTCTCACCTACAGCAATTACGGCGCCAACCGAGCCGATAGAAGAAATAATATCGGAGGTCAATGGCTAATTCGAATTTCAAACGTATACCCTTCCAAGCTAACCAACGGCGATGCATCTGTAATGTAAGAAAATTGATTATCCACCTTTACAGCCAATCAACAACATATTAAATGCATGGCTATCAAACACAAAAGATCATTATCAGTCAGTGAAACATTTCACTGTTTCTTTAGTGATCGACTCAAAAGTCACAATTCCAGCTTATATAAGCTGCTGTTACGTCACCTATGTCCCCGATCAAAGAAAAATTGTAAACAGCGGAAGTCAACAATCATCCTATAACAGATAGTATTAAATCTTAATAAGTTAGAAAAATATTTCGCCATGCAAGTGAGATAAAAAGCTTATTATCATGAGCGACGTACAGCTTATTCAAGCTGCCGCTATATCGTCTAAGTATCCTATTCCTGAATTTAACGGTACATAACGGAGGTCAATAATCATCCCATTATAAATGATATTTGATCACTCTTTATCAGAAAGTTATTTCACCGTAGACATTAAACACTAGAAAGCCATGAACGGCTTGAGTCGCTCTACATGCTTCAATTTTTTGTAATAGCAAATCAAAGTTTTGGCTAGATTTTTCGAAGTTCTGTGTTCTTAGAGCAAACACAAAATCAAAAGCAGTAATGTGATCAAAGCAGAAGAAAGGTACAAGTGTTATTTACGACCCCATTATAGATTTACGGCACCACTCCAATATCCGATAGAAATCAGCAAAGCACTATATATATCTTTATTTCCTCAAATTTTGAAGATTTACAAATATAAAGAACAGGAAAACATGTAGCAGAAAGAGCATATTGGACACACAAGACAAATACAAACACAAGTTATCAAAATATTAGACATTGAATCATACGGGAGAGAAGAAGAAGAAGAAGAAGAAGAAGAAGAAGAAGAAGAAGAAGAAGAAGAACAGAGCCAGACAGTGGGAATAATTACAAATCCATTATATATATATATGTATATATATATATATATATTTTTACTTTCGCGAAACGAAATGGAAAGTGCAGAAGAGGATAGTAATGCCCTAACACATAAAATGTTGTCTTATGTAAACCCATAGGTTAATTCCTGCCTATGTGACAGAAATAACTGATGGGTTAACCGACTATATGAGTTCATATGAATACTTAGGGTATACTTTAATTTTATCATTACATATACATATATATAGAATCGTGGACAAGCTACGTTCTACCGACACGAGGATAATATTTATATTCAAACCATATTCTATGCAGAAAGAGAACTGTTATGAGAAAGAAATTGTGAGAAAGAAATGGGTAGTTTTTTCACCTAATACAGATTAAACTTGTGGATTTAGTCCAAAAATGGCCTAAACGAACTCAGTGCTACTTAATGCACATAGTAATCCATAAACAATTCTACCGAATTCTGTTAAACACGGCGCACGAAAGGATCAACAGGCTTGTTCGCTCGCACAATTTGCTATGATATGAACTGAGAAGCTTGATAGAACATCATTACATTTACATCAGGTACAAACCCAGTGTGTAAGAGCAAGATATCCGATATGCTGGGAAACAGAAAAACAAGCCTTTAGCACACTCGGGTGATTTTTTTGAATAATACCAAATTGTCGCATCATAAAAACACGGTTGTATCATTCTATAAAATATAAACTCCTCTATGGAAGTACCTAAATGCCGTTCATTTATGTAAAATTTCCCAACACTTTTGTTAACAAGATTTTTCCAAATTCTCTTTAATGGAACCACGCCTGTAGAAACGAACTCGTCTGAAAACATATTTAAATCATTCTTACGTTATAACAAATCACTATTAATAAAACCTGATTGACCTTGAATTTGACTAAAAGAGCATAACCTGGATAAGATATTACCTGAATAAGCTTTAACAGAGCAGTCTCTCTCCAAGCGACATAGCTGGCCAAAGAATATCAACTTTTTCTTGTCAATTTTAGACTCGATAGGTAGGGCACCAAGCAAGCCTAGACGACATCAAACCTGGTTCTGACCTTGAATCTGTTTAAAGCAAGTTCTGTGTGACCGCTCGATGGTCAAGAGATCCCGAGTCGAAAGAGACTGAAAAAGCTCTGTATCGAAAAGCGCCCTTGTATATTTTATAACTGGTTAAGGGATTGAGTCCATTTTGATGAATTCAAGTTTTAATCAGTCCGAGAAATGTACCTCTTAATTTTCGGTCTACAGCCTTAACAAGTGAACGTGAATTGTTATACTTGTTACAAAGGACACCGACATGAACGAATTATTTCTTTTCCCCAATGCATTCGCCTCCGATAAACCAGGGTCGTTCGCTACGTATATATGAACGTTTCGATTCATTAAAGGTTACAACGGCATATTTGGAAGAATTATATTGAAAGCGCCATAGTCGAAAGTAGTTGAAGCAAAAAACCATCATGGACTGTAATGCCTTGTTAGAAAGTGTAAGTAAAGACACATCGTCCGCAAAAGACGGCTCACACAAGCTTATGCCTTCTATCTGAAAACCTAAGTTACTTTTGACTAACTGGTCAAATAAATCATCTATAAAAATGAGGTACAAGAAAGGGGACCATACCCCGCCCTGTCTGTTTCCCTGTAACACCGGGAACCAAGATGACATGTGACCATTATACAAGACACGACTATACAAACTAGAGTGCATTGAAATAACAGCGCGTAAGAGTTGCACATTTACCCCAATATTGTGGAGTTAATAAAAAAGCCCATCATGCCACACACGATCAAGTGCTTGTCTTGCGTCTTAAAAGCAAACAAATAATTTACTACATTTCCTGGCAAGATTTAACGCTCTCACTTCATCGTACTCCCCATATTTTCATGGAACCCTCCTTGAAGTGGACTTAGGGGTCGATTAATTGATATCATTAGACGAGAAAGTAGTATTTTTTCATACAGTTTAAGAATTGTAGATGAGAGGGTAATAGCTCTGTAACTTGATTGGGGGAATTTTGTGGTTTACCACCACCCTTATATAAAGTAATAATCAACCTTGTTTCAGCTTTTCGGCGTTTCAGCTTTTCGGGTACATAGCTGAAACTGAACATTAAATCAAACAAAAGAGTTAAATATTGCTCTAACATTAGCCCACCAAAAATAATGTGTTCGCTGTAGACATTGTCACTCCAATCCATTTTACCCTTTTTAAGAGATAAACTTGCAGAATTTACCTCGCTCTGTGAAAATATCATCACAATCAGGTAAAATTGACTCGACGCTTAGCCGCTGAACACTATATATAAATCTTTTTTAAAAAACGAACTTAGATTTCTTCATTTTAATTATGTGAAAAAAAAGGTTTAAAAAAAATAGGCCTTAATATTCCAAGCATACGAGGACTCAGTTCAGTAAAACTTTATTGTTTCTATTCAGTATGACTACGGTACTCAAACACACTGTTTTATATAAACATAATTATATATATATTGAATTGAAATCTCACATTTAAAGTGCAATGAAGACTTAAATATAATTATCGGAAATCAGAAAGAGCTAAAATACATAAATATCTTTTATTTGTTTATTTGCATATTTTCTTTTTTAAAGTCTTTTATTGGTATGTCGGTGCAAATTTTACGCCTATTATTGTTTTTAAGTCTAGAAAAAAATCCTCATTTAGGTGATACCAAAAGGATTTTCAATTTCACTTTATAAGTTGAAATGTCCTCTGCCAGTAAAAAAATGCTGTTTATCTGATCAAAAATCTTTAGCAGTCTGATACAACTTCACAGAAATAAAATTCCCATTACTCTTTGTTGAAATTCATCTGTTTAAACTTTGAGAAAAGTTTGTTTCACCCTATATTGGATATTACACCATATAACATATCTGAAGAAATGGCCTCCGTCCATAAAAGACATATTTTTCATATTATCACAATATTTTTTTGTAACCTAAAGAATTTTGGTTGATATATATAAGTTATATTCTGAGAAAATGATTTTCAAAGTTTTCACGATATAACATATAGAAAAATGACATCCGCCCATTAAATACAAATTTTTCATCTGATCACAATAATGATTTATAAATTGGTAAAGGATCACTTAAGAATCATTCCAGTAAAATTTGGTCGATATCCATTTGGTAGACTTTGAGAAAATGATTTTCAAAAATTCCACTACAAAACATAAAGAGAAATGAACTCCGCCCATAAAATACATATCTTTCATCTGATCACAATTTTTTGTAGACTGATAAAGGGTTTCTCAAGGATCGTTTCAGTGAAATTTAGTTGATATCCATTGGTAAGATTCTTTGAAAAGTTAAATATTACCATATATGGAAATTATCCACGCCTATTAAAGCCTTGTTTTTTCATCGGATCCCAATCTTTGAACAACTTTGATAGAGGGTCACCTACGGATCAATCCTGTGAAGTTTGGTTCTAATCCACCCAGTAGTTTCTGAGGAGAAAATTTTTAAAGAAAAAACGCACGGACGCTCTGACGGACACAGCGTAATGACAATAGCCCAAGTGGCCTTTGGCCTGTGGAGCTAAAAGAGCGAAATGTTGGTGAGCACCCAAACGTCGACATTCGTTTTTAATGACGGGTTGTCATCTCGATTAAAAAACGCACTCTGATGAAAGCGGCTATTCCGATGCAAGCTAGTTAAAAAATTAAATATAATTATTAAAAGAAAAAGAGAAAATAAATCTTGCAGTGACTAACAAAAGTTAACGTTTCGGAAAAACTTTTGGATGCAAAATTTCGAAAATTACTGAAACCCTACATGGTATCACGGTCGGTTTATAAGTCGAGTTGAGTGGCAGGTCTCTCTCTCTCTCCTCTCTCTCTCTCTCTCTCTCTCTCTCTCTCTCTCTCTCTCTCTCTCTCTCTCTCTCTCTCTCTCTCTCTCTCTCGCTCTCTCTCTCTTTCTCTCTCTCTCTCTCTTTTTCTCTCTCGTATAACACGTCAACCATCAGTAGTCTCAGTGCATCTAATCTTGTTATTCTGTGCTGTCCAAACAATAAGACAAGCATCGTTAGTTTTCGCACTTTTCATAATGCCAAAGCTATTTTGTCACACGTCTGGATACTCTATTCCAATTCTTGTAACATGATTTCTCCTTAAGCCTAGATTTTCTTATTCTGTTCATACGTTTTCAATCCGTACACAAAGCCTGACATACCTCATCTTTGCCTACACACCTTGTTTTCTACTATTTTAAGAAAAGAAAATAAGCCAGCCTGATTGTACATTTTGAATTAAGATTTAAATTCAGTTGTGTAGATTGTTCTTTTTAGGTTCGTTTGCAGTATGTCCTACTATGGTACAGTTATGAACATTGATAACCTGAGTGGCGATTTTTTCTTCAACTTTGCCATGATGACCGCAGTAGAGTACCCGGCAAAACTTATCTCCATGCTTCTCTTAGACCGGTTGGGGCGTAAGCGACTACACATGGCCTACCTTTTTGTCGGGGGAGTGGCTTGTATGGGGACAATGTGGCCAATTATAGATGGGCGGGAAGGTAGGTATAGATACCAAGCATTGTTTGAACTGATAGTTCACCGTCAGTATTCGTCGTCACATATCTAATTCCAAGTTACAGCTAGTCGTTATAGAACTTTTCCGAATAATGAATATATCATTATGAGTAAATGTCACTATCCCTACAGCTATTAACAGATCACGTGATGGTTATGTATAAAAAGTTTGAATCCAAAACTTAGAACAAGTTTTGTAATTTTTCTATGAAAAACTGTGAAAGAGCAGCTTTAAGGAGGGAGATTACATTTGTGGCACTGCTAATTTTTTGTTAAGCTTCATCTTTTTCTTCCACCATTTTTTATGTAATATAGAAAAGAAACAGAGAAACTTTTCACATATGAAGATATTTACTACCTAAAACTCACATCTTTTTAGATGAAATGTCTCTGTAGTTGAACAAGATTTGAGTATTCGAAGGATCCAACAAAAATGTTACTTTCGGGTCTTCGGGATGACTTCGAACTACCAAATATTTGCACATTTTTGTAAAAGGCGCATTCTAACTTTTCTAAAAAGTATTCCTTCGACGAAACCTTGTCAAACGACTTATTCCAACCATGTTTTTGCGACCAAATAGTACAAGATCTGTCAGTTTATGAAAAGAAAGACATGGATACCGTTTTTCACCGTACATCACAAAACTAGAAAAATAAGAAAAAATATATAGTGTTTTCTTTTGAAATGATAAACGTATTGATTAAAGAAAATCTGAAATGAACGAAGCTTTCAGAACTGAACGATATAAGTACATAGTTCACACATCCATAAGCTTGTGACTTTTCTCCAGTACGTTCCTATTCAGAAAAACTACAAAAACAATAGTTGAAGCATACTCATTGAATTGTTTTATAAAATGTGCCCACTAGTACCTCATATCTTTTCTTAACACTTATTAAAACGGGCTTGATAGCATGAAAAAAAATAAAAGTATTTCGGAATATATCAAGATTCTAAGTGACTCTGCGTTTATTTGCCTGAAAGATCATTATCATATTGAACTTGTCCCAAAGACATATCTAAATGCTGTATCTATAAATGCATTTCATTTGTTTAATTGTATTTTGTATTTAGAGATAAATGAATTACGCTTCAAAAATGTTTGATTCAAATTCAAATATAAATTTATTTCACTTATATTAAGTATCCGAGATAACCCGCCAGCGCCCAAGATCAGATGTCCCAACGTGGGTTTCTTTTATCCGTTTTGAACAAATTATTATTTTGCTAGAGTAACCTTTTATTATTCAATCCTGTCAAGAATAGATAGCATCCGTCAATTATTGTCTGAAGATCAATAGTATAATTGTCCATCTGCATCTTTTTCATACAAAATGTCTAAGCTATCCGGAAATACCCGACACCGCTCTATCTAATGAATTTTCATTCAGAAAAAAATATCAATTCATGCCTTGTATATCGACTATCATCTATTCCAACTATTTATTTATTTTTGAATAACAACCCTCCAAACACTATCAAGAACTTTTTTACACAGTATATTCGCAAGTAATTTTGAGAAAAGGTTTGTATTTACTCCGCATTCACATGGCCATGATTGGTTTAACAAGACATAGTCTTTTTTTTATCTACAGACCTCGACCCCGTTCTAATCACACTCGCACTAGTCGGAAAGATGTGCATGGTTGGAGCCTTTGGGACTGTGTACGTCTTGTCATCCGAATCCTTCCCGACAGTAGTGAGAAATGCGGGGATGGGAGCAAGTTCTGCAATAGCTAGAGTTGGCAGTATGATAGCACCATATATAGCGAAATCGGTAAGTATTATGCCCCCCCCCCCCCGGATTAAAATTCTAGTTAGCACATAACAGTGGGGTTGCGATGAAATGTAATACCAATCATTCATTTGTAATCATGGGAAAGGAAGTGTATTCGGAGTCATTGGATTAACATTTAAACAAGAGGACCGTGGTGGTTCTAAATCGTTTACCTGAGTAAGTAAACTCATAACAAGTCAACCGAGTTATGAAAAACAGATTGTTTTGGTGTACATTTATGGTGTGGTTTTGAAAGGAACAAACTTTAATTTTGTGCTTTTGATTTTTTAGCTCACCTGAGTCCATTCGTGCTCCAGGTCAGCTTTTGTGATCATTGAATGTCTGGCGTCTGGCGTCCGGCGTCAACAATATGAGTGTTTACACTCTAGAGGCCACACATATTGTCAAATCTTCATGAAACTTGGTCAGAATGTTTGTCTGGTCTCAAAGATGAACCCTACTGAAAAAGGAAAGGATATGTGCCATATTACGGGAAAAGGGGCCTTAATAACAATTGCCTTGTTCACAATCTAGAGGCTACAAATATGGTCCAGTCTTCATGAAACATATTCAGGAATGTTTTTGAGGTCACAAGGACGGACCCCATTGAAGATGGGAAGGATCCGTGCCATATCACGGGATAAGTTGCCTTATTGACATTTGCCTCGTTTACATATAAGGTTCATGTAAAGAGTTTGAGACCTAATTTTAAGGGCACTTCATTAGCCGAGAAAAAGCAGTATGTCCAGGTATATTATATATCAAAATGAAGGTATTCATTAGCACAAGCAGTTGGGCAACATAAGAGCGCCATACCTACAGCGGTATAGCCAAGCATTGTGGAAAAGAGTCTTTTTGTACAGATCAAGCAACTGCATGACGGTTGGACGAAATTGCCCCATATTTTAACAAAGTGCAGTCAAAAGTACTATCCAGGTAGAACTACAACCCTTAATATAAAACTCAGTCTCAAAAGGCTCTTTTGAAACAATCAATTTCCATTCATTTTGTCAACACACATGTCAAACCGGTTTGGTCTGTTTTCAAAATAGGTGTTAGGTATGGTGCAACTTCACAATAATCACAATAAATCACAAAATAATCACAATAAATTACTACATATTCACCATTCTGTGAAATAGAAATTGATATATTGCCTTACAGGTATATAAACTATTTATGTCCATTTATATTGTGATAACACACCATACCTTACCTTACACAGAACAACACATTTACAAAATTAGAATAACGTATGTGTTTATAAGATAAGTCAAAATTAATTGCTTGCATACTTACGTTTTGGGCCCGAATTTTATACCAACGGTTGAAGTACTACCTGGATCGTACTTTAGACTGTACTTTGTTAAAATATGAGCCAATTTTTTACAACAGTCATGCAGTTGCTTGTTCTCTTCAAAATGACCCTTTTCCACAATGTTTTGGCTATACCGCTATAGCTATGACGGTCTTATGTTACTTAACTGCTCATGCTCATGAATAGCTTCATTTTGGTATATAATATACCTGCACATACTGCTTTTTCTTGGCAAATGAAGTGCCCTAAAAAACTTGGTCTCAAACACTTTACATGAACCTTTATATGGTCCCATCTTCATGAAACTTGGTCAGAATTTTTGTCAGGTCACAAGGAAGAATCTTATTGAAAACGGGAGGGATCCGTGTCTTATCGCGAAAAGAGGGGCCTTAAAGACAATTTTCTGTTTTACACACTAGAGGCCACAAATATGGTCCAATCTTCATTAAACTTGGTCATAAAGTTTGTCAGATCACAAGGTTAAACAATATTGAAAAAACGAAGGCTGAAACCTATTGAAAATGGAAGGATTCACATAATACCACGAGAAGGGAGGTCTTAATGATAATTGTCTTGTTTACACTCCAAAGGCCACAAATATGGTGCCATCTTCATGAAACTTGATCAGAATGTTTGTCAGGTCACAAGGAAGAACCCTATTGAAAATCGGAGGGATCCGTGCCTTTTTCGCGAAAAAATTGGCCTTTAGGACAATTTTCTTATTGGGCCATCTTATTTCACACCGACCGGGGCCCGTTTTTGGGTTTTTTTCAGCTTGAATCCAGCCCTGCGTTCAGGATGACAAACCGGGTCAAGTCGTATCCTGCTGTACCCATACACTTACGTGTAAAGCGGGGTATAATTTGAAAACGGTTTGCAACATTTTTTCAGCCTGAACGCAGGGCGGGTTTCAAGCTGAAAAAACAACAACAACGGGCCCCGATAGGGTGTGAAATAAGTTGGGCCACTGACACTCTTAGAGGCCACAATCATGGTCCAATTTTCATCTGTTCATCTGATCAAAAATCTTCAAAAAATCCCATAATACTTGGTTGAAAGAAAAGTTTGATTTATCTTATATTGGATATTACACCATACAACACATCTGCAGAAATGACCTCCGCCCATAAAGACATATTTTGCATCTTATCACAATATTTTTTGTAAACTGATAAATGATCACTAAAGGCCGCCACCATAGCGCAGTTGGTTAGGCAACAGACTTCCAATCTGGAAGTCGTGGGTTCGATCCCCGGTGGCGGCAAATATCCTTTCCGACGTTTGTCTCTCACTAGTGGGTAGATAATCGTAAACCTATGTGAGATAGCAGTCGGAGGCTAGGAAAGGGTGTAATGGCAGTACAGGTGAAAGAAATACCAGGAATCAATTGTTAGGTGCTCCGGCCGCCGCGATATAACTGCGAAATTGTTGAAAGCGGCGTAAAACCCATTCAAACAAACAAAGGATCACTAAAGAATCATTCCAGTGATATTTGGTTGATATCCATCAGTAAGATTCTGAGAAAATGATTTTCAAAGTTTCCACTATATAGTATAAAGAGAAATGACCTCCGCACGCAAAATACATATTTTTCATCTGATCGCATTTTTTTAGACTGACAAAGGGTCACTCACGTGAAATTTGGTTGATATCCATTTGTGAGATTCTTAGAAAGTCACACAATACCATATATGGAAATTAGCCACGCCCATTAAAGCCTTGTGTTTCATCGGATCACAAATCTTTGAACAACTTTGATAGAGGATCATACCTATGAAGTTTGGTTTAAATCCCCTCAGTAGTTGCTGAGGAGAAATTTTTTAAGGAACAAGTTTACGACCGGACGCACGGTATATGAAACCTAGCCGACATTTACATCATCACAATTGAAGATAGTTGCTTAAAATTTGGCATGAGTTTACACTACCTAATTAAATAAATAAACAAAAAAATAGAATAACAACAAGTCATTTTAAAGTGAAAAAATAATTCAATTTTTTCTCAACGGTTTTCGGAAAAAAATCTCAAGAATTGCCATCATAACCTAGATGTCAACGTCACCAGATTTGTTGTTGTGGTAAGAAGATACGTGTAGCCTCAAATGGGCTTTAATTCCCTATTTATAGAAGAACACAAAATGAAGTAACAAAATGTTTATGTAGACTCTCACTATCTTTGGCAGTGTATGAAAGGTAACAAAGAAGATTCATTGGGCTCTGGAAGAGCCTTAATACTGTGGCTACTATAGGAATCATACTGGTAATCATACTGGTATGGGCAACTTTTTCAAGGATTTTTCAAAGACCACAAAAAGCTGCTGATGTAATAACATAACAAAGAAATGAGTGTATTTTTAAGAATATCATTAAAACAGGTTGTAGACGTTGAGTTTTTATTCGAATTGTTGATGTTGGAAGATCAAAAATGTTTTGTCCCAACCATAACAGTAAATACTTCTTTAAATATGCTCTTCCATATTTTGACTGTGTGAATTAATTTCCTATTTTGGAGCACTTACTTTGGTGTAAGCATGACCTTGTCCATAAGTGCTAGTTTTATAAATGGTTCATTCAATTAAAATGAGATCTGGAAAGGAAAAAATGTCAGAACAATCAACAAATATATATGGCTTGTATTTTATTCGTTTATGTGTCTTTGAAGAGTTCGCACAAGTTTAATTAGTAATAAATTAATTTGATGTGTACTTTCAACAAGAAATTTCAAATTATTTCAAGATATGTACATCCTTTACATATAGGCATGTAGGATATCCCAACCACAACGATTATAACTTTGAAGTCCAATATAAGTAATACTAGAACAGTTCTTTTTTTTAAATTTTTCCAATATTAGCCTTACATTCTTACAAACAGACGATACATGTGACAACAAATATAGAATCAATACATATATCATGTTTATGAAGACAGTGTTTCTATATTTCTTCTAAAAACACTCTTTATTTATTCATTTGTCTTAATTATACATGATTTATTTTCAATATTTTTTTTCTTATTTGCAATGTCAATGAAATTGAGAATTACGCTCTACTTTATATGGACAAATTAAAATCCATTTAAATGGCAAAGAAAAAAAACCGAACAGACGTGCAACACAACACAATCCTTAATAATCCTTATTGATAATTTGATTTCATAATTATTTTAACTAAGTTGAAGATATTAAGTTTTGTACCATACTTTTAACAATTGCACAGTTTTCTTGTTTATTTATGTTTTTTTATACGCCATTAATTCTTGAAGCTATTTCTAGTTGTCGTTTGAAACCAATGACTGTAGGCATTACCTTTTTAAACTTACTGTTGTATATATATCTCTTTAATTCTAGGCATAAAATGTCGACCTTTGGTTTATTTTCGCAGCCTAGTATAATGTCAATGGAAAGTAGTTTAAAATCTGGGTATATTGCATGTATTTTTAACTCAATATTTTGAAGAATAGGATTTATTTTCTCACATTCATAAAATATATGCATTAGGGTTTCTTCTACTATTTTGCAAAAAGAACATCTTGTCATTGGTAATATTCATTTTATACAGTAATGAGTTTGTTGGCAATACTCTGTGGTATTGTTTTAAATTGAAGCCATTGAATATATGTATCATTTGTTAACTTGAAGGTATTTGTATAAATTTTTGACCAATCTCGGTTGAACCCATTAAAGATATATAACCACTTATTTTGGCTGGTAGGAACCTCGTTATTTTTTACTAGCGTTTGGTAAGAGTGTTTATTAAGATCTGCTTTGGTGAGTATAGAGAAGAAATAATGACTGATTGATGGGTTATGAGTCATTTGTGAAATAGCGTAATCAATTAGCTTAATTTGTTTATGAACAAATGACTTCACTGCTTTGCGGATGCTGTAATAATCTAGAAAATTTAGCTTTCCGTTTAATAGTTCTTTGAAATAGATATAGTAGTTACGCAGTACATTTTACCACAATTTAAAATCATATTGAAATTCATGAAAAAGGTAGCTAACTTATAACATGTGTTATTATGGTGAGTTATCATATTTTTTTAACCATTTTATCTTCATACTTTTAATAAATTTATCTAGGTCCGGTACCTTAAGTCCGCATTCTTCATATGATTTTACTACTATCGAAGATTTAATTTTCGGTCGTCGGTCCCAAATGAAATTTGTAAATAGCTCATTTATTGTCTTCAGATACTCAGAAGACGGTGTTGGTAAAATAATTAACAATGGCATTAACAATGACTTGACAACTACTATTCGACCAATTGGGGTTAATTTGCGCCTTTTCCAAAAAGATATTGCTCTATTTATACTTTCTATTTTACTATGAAAATTAAGCTTTATCATTTTATTCAAGTCTACATCAAACTGTATTCCCAATAATTTAAATAGCGTGTCACCCCAAGATAATTTCGAACGTGTTTTGATTGCTCGTGTGCTGTATTTGAGAGAACCAATCCATATTAATTTTGTTTTGTCAAAATTAACCTTAAAACCAGATATCTTTGAAAATTATTAAGAATTTCTAAAGCAGAATTTAACGACTGATCTAATCCATCAAGGGAAAGTGAAGTATCATCTGCAAATTGTGAGATAAGAAATTCTTCGCCTCTTATTTTGATACCCGAAACACTCTTGCTGTTTTTTTTATTTTTAAGTTCAATATTTGCGAGTACAAAATGAAGATATAGGATCACCTTGTCTGCAGCCTCTTTTCACAGAGAAATATTCCGAGAAAAATCCATTTAATTGCACTGAAACTTCAGTATTATATAAAAAGAGTTTTATCCATTTCTGAATCATATCACCAAAATTGAAAAAAAAAGATAGTGTTTTTTCTATGAATTCAAAGGATAAGGATCGAAAGCTTTCTCAAAATCCATTAGCATTAGAAGTCCAGGGATGTTATTTTCTTCGCAATATTGCATAATGTCATATACGAGTGCTTCCGGTTCCGGTATAAACAAGTCGTGAAAATTTTGACGTTCGCGTGAAAAAGACTTTTTTTAAAGGATATATATTGAACATATGTGAACGTAATTTTGTGAAAATAAACAATATTGATTGAGATTGCATCAGGACAATTGGAAAACAAAGTATAGTGCATAGCTTTCATAGTGAAGTTAAAACCTACATGGAAAACTTATATAAATGAACTATGGACTAAGGCATGAGAACTGCGTGAATTGTAATCAAGAAAAAGCAAATATTTTTGGTATAACTGTTAGATGCCGTTAGATAATCGCCAAATCCACAGTCCGTCACGCATGATTGAGAAGGCGTGGTACTCCATTTAAAGGTTTAACGGCAAATCACGACATACAGACGCCTTTATTCTTACCCCTTTTTTTTCCGGCATGACAAGAAAAAATCGATCAGACTCGACAAAACGAAAAAATAGTGGAAACACCGATTTAAATGAAAAGGAAGCAAAACAATCAAAACCATCGAAACAACCGAAACAATCAAAAGTCCACAACGCTGAGAGTGTAGAGGTCAGCAAAATTCTTTCAGAGGCGAATTCAGTACTATATACACCAGAAGGCGAATCTTATAGTTTCAACGAATCGACAAATCCATCAGCGGCTTCACAAAAGGAAAAAGCTTTCCCTAATCATCAAACTTACGACACAAAAATGGTAAAATCAAACCCAGGTCAAAATGATAACAACGATGAAAGCTTTGAAAAATTTGTCAGAGAAGAGTTTAAACATTTAAGGCTATCTATGTCTAGTGTATTGATTAACCAAGAAAATTTAACAAAGAGATTAGATGATTTTAGAAAAAAAGATTGAAAGCGTTGAAACAGAACTTGATGAACAATCTAAAAGTATTCAATTTAATAACGATGAAATAAATGACGTAAAAGCCAATAACATATCGACGCGAGAGCATTGTGACGAACTAAAGAAATCACTGGAACATGCGTATAAAATCATAAATGATCTTCAGAGAAAACAGACAGAAATTGATCGTCTCGCAAGAAAGAACAATCTACGTCTCATTGGCTATCATGAAACGCCAAACGAATGCTCAGATGAAACAATGAAAATAGCCAATGAAATATTTATAAAAAATTTCCTGAAATTAAAATCGAACTCGCCAATCGAGTAGGCAAAAAGGTAGACGGGAAACCCCGTCAAATAGTATTCAAAGTAAGGTCCTACGACGACAAAATGGCAATATTTAAAGATAAAAGAATTGCTCTTGAAGGTAGTAACTACTTCATAACCGACGATCTCACTCCAGAAGACTATGATCATAAAAGTAAACTCAAACCTATCATTGATAAGACAAACCATCAAGGAAGAACGACAAAATGCAGAAATGGCGTCCTGTACATCGATGGAGAGCGTTATAGAGGACCTATTCAAGAGAAAAAACAAAAGCAAAATTTGTCAAATTCTAATAACCTTACGGCCTAGGACAACACCGAGTCATATACGGACAGTTTGAAAATTGTCACATGGAATGTTAATAGTTTGACACCTAATAACTGAAATCAGAAAAGATATTCTAAGCAAAATTAATGCAGATATCATTTGCCTTACAGAGACAAAATTACGTCAATTTGACTCATTATCAATTGAAGGGTTCACTACATATCGATTCGATAGAATGCAGAACAAAATTACAGCCAAATCTGGATCTGAAGGTGTTGCTATTTTGTTAAATGAACAAATTAAACAAAACTTTAACATTACGTGTGTTGACAAGAACTTCGACGGCATCTTAAGTCTTAAATTAATTCATAAAACATCACTCACCGAAATTCTATTAACTGTTTGTTACCTACCACCAGAGGGCTCTGAACGGGTCAAATTTGTGAGGAATTTTTCAATCATCTGACAAATATAACGTACAGATATACAAACAGTGACTTTCTGGTACTTTGCGGTGATATTAATGCCAGAATATCATCCTTATCTGATACTATAGAGAATATTGATAATGTTCCTATGAGGCGATCTATAGACACGACCAAAAATAATCACGGTGAGTCTTATATTGAGTACCTACGAGAGGCCAAATAATGTGTTTTAAACGGTAGAATAGTGACAAAAAATGATGACTTTACTTCAGTTTCATGCAAAGGAAAAGCAGTGGTAGACTACATTTTGTTCCACATGATAATATTACTCAAATAAAAAGTTTCAATGTTTTTAACATATCAACTTTGTGCAAAAAATACAAAATTTAACCACATTGTCGCCGTCCAGATCATTCAATTGTTCAGTGTGAATTAACATTAGGCACGCCGATTTACTCTTTGCGTGATGAAACGTGTAGTTATCAAGAAATAAAGGAGATGAACCCCAGAACCCTTTGAAAGACAAACGGTTCGATTTTACACAAACACCACCTGACATGATAAATGCTTCAAAACTACTTGAAACTATCGATAAGATTAACGCGACTGAATCTGATCAAAGAGATATAAACTCAATCTACAATGAAATATGCGGGATGTATTACAACGAAATATTAGAAAGAGTGCCGTATACGAAATATTAGAAAGTGTGCCGTATACGTGTTCATCAAAACGCCATAACAAACAATACAGAAATCAAACTAAACCATGGTGGAATAAAACCCTCGAAAACTTATATCATGAAACATACAATAGCGAAAAACGCTTTCTAAAATGTAATGGTACAAAGAAACAGAAAATGTACTATAGAAATCTATATAAAACAAACAAAAGTGTTTTGATAGAGAAGTGAAACGGCAAAAGCGTGCGTACAATAAACAGAAACAGATAACTTTAGAAACGATCTGTAATGATAACCCCAAACAGTTCTGGGATCAAGTAAAAGCTCTAGGACCAAATCGGAAAAGCAAAATACCATTTGAGACAATAGATGAACATGGTAATGTAACTACTGATAAGTCCAGCGTATTAAAACGATGGGAACGTGACCTCCGAAGCTTATTCAATAAGCCACATGCAAGTGAAGGTGCGAATTTCGATGAAGATTTTTACAATGAAGTTAAGAATTTTAAAATTAATCTCGAAAAACAATGTGATGAAAACACTGATACGGAAGTTCGCAACGAAGATATAACAATTTTGAATAGTGATATGGACACATCTGAGGTTAAAAAAGCTATAAGTAAGTGTAAACCCGGTAAATCGTGTGGTGTAGACCTTTTACCTTATGAAGTCCTTAAAAACGAAAACTCCATGACTACTAACGTGTTTATTTAATAGATGCTTCTCGGCTGGTATAGCGCCATCTGTTTGGTCAAAATCAATTATAAAACCAATACCAAAAAACAGTACCAGCGATCCCCGGATCCCTCACAATTATCGCGGGATAAGTTTACTTCCGGTGAATATTTTCTAGCGTTCTCAACGAAAGGCTTACGAAGTATTTCGATGACAATGACTTTTTAACAGATGAACAAAACGGATTTCGGAAATTACGCTCGTGCACGGACCATCTTTTTGTCTTATGCTCCATTATTCGAAATCGGAAAGCAAAAGGACTGCAGACTGTTTTGTGGATATGATGAAAGCATTTGATCGCGTGGACAGAGACTGTCTATTAGCAAAGCTTCTAGCAGCTGGGATAAATGGCAAATTCTATAGAATTCTAAAACACCTATATACGTCACCAAAAGCAAGACTTTGTATAAATGGGATTTTCACCGATTATTTTGACGTAGAATGTTCTGTAGAACAAGGAAACATTATATCGCCAACACTATTCTCTTTATATGTGAACGATTTAGACGTCGCGCACGGTAATGCGGCACTTTTTAAAAAACGCTACCCCATGTGTTTTAAAAGTTATCTTTTCAAGACTCCTTACTTTCACCATTCTTATATCTTATATCAAAATAACGCTTATACCATTGCCAATTTATAAATCACTCTTTTATTGCAAACTATTTTAGTAGAATTTAGCTAAAAGAGGTTTCAATTTGTAATTTTCGCGAAAAAACGCGTGTAACATGTAACATGAAATCATCACCAAAAGATAAACATCTTATATTTTTTACAGTTTGTTAATGTTTAAACTTCTTAAAAATACATCAAATTGGAACTGGTATGACATCCAATAATTTTACCAACGGAGATCGAATTTTAACAACAAACAAGAAACATATTGAGTTTTGTTTAACAAAAAGTGAAGCGTAACATCAAACATTAAGACGCAGAAAAAATGGCGAGTTTCTTTTATATTTTCATTAAAAATGGTCGAATTGCAACTAACTTTTATACTTAAAAATGTTATTTTTCTGTATTTATTGAATATGTAAATAAATATCATTTTGACATTTAAACGGAAAATTAATAACCTGAAAATCGTGTGGAACGAAATCATTTCAGACCGTTATAAACCTGGGTTTTCAATTCTTAATACGCTAAAAAGTAGCAGTCCCTTTCATCATACGAGAATTTTAATTAAGTCCAGAAATATTTTTTTTCTTGAAAACCTTATTAAAATTTCATGGAAAAATATTTAAAAACAAAAGAGATATTGGTTTTAGTTCGTGTGGAACGATATCTGAAAAACGCGCATTTTCTTACAGCGACGTTATGTTTGATTCGTTGAAAATACAACACCGGCGTACCCTCAGACGAAGAAAGAGTTGATAAAACCGCTATTTCAATAAATAAATAAATAAATAATAAAATAAATAGATAAATAAAAGGAAGAAAGCGGAACTCCGTGCGAGAAGAATATCAGTGTCGAAAAAGCGGATTAGTGTAAGGGGGGGGGGGGCAAAATCGTTCATCTTTATTTTATAGTATTTTTTTTTCTTTTCTTTTTTTTTTTTAAGAAAAGACTTGCATTCTCAGACTGTAAATCGCTTTTCTATAGATTCAAAATTAGTGAATGCGAAAGCTAGCTAAGCAAAATGTAACAACCTTCCAAACATAAAAACAAAGAATAATGGCGGGATGCGTCATTTTCCTTTAGGCGTTAAATGCTGACATCACTTTATATGAACAAACTGCTGGTGGTTCGAACCGATCATTGCAAAAACAAAAGGGTAAGAATTTACAATGTTAAACTTTTCCTCTGCATTATAACTTGAATAATGTTCAAAAGAAGCGTCCAGCCAAATACATCTTCAGATTTAAAATGAAAGTAAGACAACTCTACAGAGGGCTTAGCGACCATCCAATTATCGCTAGTCTATACATCTATGCGAAGTTTCAAACCATGAGACATTTTTCATTCCTAGCGAGGGAAAAGGGGTGATTTGTTTTTCTAAAATAGATTACTTCATATTCTGGCATTCCTATCGCTGTAGAGATAGGGGGTAATAAATTAATTTCGTTAATTTTTTTTCGACAAAAGAAACTAGACGCTAACGTTACATAATCGACGTTCTCTATTTTGACCTTACATTTTAGTGCCGCATTACCGTGCGCGACGTCTAAGCTTTCGAGTTAAAAAGTTTAGATTTGGGTATATCTATAAATGGGGAAAATGTGTGCATTTTATTATATGCAGTTGACATAGTTATATTGAGCGAAAATGAACTGAATCTCCAAAAGATGCTCGACAAACTCGACGATTGGTGTAAATCTTGAAGAATGACAATAAATGCGTCAAAAACCAATGTTGTCCATTTCAGGAGGCTTAGTCATCGAACATTATACGATTTTAAAATTGGAGATGAAAAGATTGATGTTGTTGATCGCTATAAATATTTGGGTTGTTTCCTCACAGAAACACTTGACTTTGCGGTAACGGCGGGGCGAGCCCTAGGGTCATTGATCAGTAAATCCAAATCTATAGACGAATTCCAATTTACAGTTTTCGAAAAACTCTACAACTCCAGTGTAGCCCCTGTAATGGATTATAGCTCTGGTGTGTGGGGCTTTAAACCATACTCAAAATGCGATACTTATCAAAACAGAGCAATACGCTTTTTTTGGGTGTGCATACGCACGCGTCTAATGTTGCAACAAATGGTGATATAGGGTGGCTCGCAACTCAATCCAGACGCCACATTAATATGATACAATTATGGTATAGACTTGTTAATATGCCGGATTATAAACTAACAAAGAAAATATTTAAATGGGACTTTGATCAACCAAAAGGATGATGTTCAGATATAAAGACGATTTTTAATAAAATTAATTGTTCGGAACTATTCCATAACCAATCTATGTGTGGGTACTCATTGGACGCCATAAATCAGAAATTTGTCAATTGCTACAGACAAATTAGTTATAACCGTTGGAATAAAGAATTGAACTCACAATCGAAATTACGAATATATAGGGAAATCAAATCTGACTACTGTTGTGAAAACTATGTTACGATGAATCTTCCAAAACACTTACGATCAGTGATTGCCAAAATACGAACTGGAACATTACCTTTAAGAGTTGAAACAGGGCGATGTAGACAACTCAAACTAGCCGATAGACTATGTCAAATTTGTAAATCTAATCAAAGTGTTGAGGATGAGCTTCACTTTCTGTTTTTATGTCCTAAATACTCTCATATCAGAATTTTATTTTATAATCATATGGTTAAAATAATTGCAAATTTCATTGATTTGCCGTTTAACCAAAGACTGAAATATTTGCTGACAGATAAACGCCTAATAAAGAAATCCGCTATTTTCATTCAAGACTGCTTAATGATACGACCAAGAACTTTATTTGAGTCTTAGATGTGCAATAGTTTCTGCTATATACGCACGTTAAATCATTGATACACCTATGACTCAATACATACATACAGCTCATTACACTGTGAAATTGACAAAGTGAATATCAATTTTTATACAGCATAATGTAATATACCGGCAATCTCTTCTTGAGTAAAATTAAGTGACTTTTAAGCCATTTGTATGGCTGGGTAGTACTTTTATCTATAAATCATTTTTTCCAATCATGTATGATTTAAATTATATACTATGTGTCACTTAAATAAAATATTGTGTTTTCCCCTATATATCTGCTTTTTATAAATCCAGTCTGATCAGGAGATATCAAAGTATCCGTAGTTGACTTCAGTCTATTAGCAATATAACCCGATGCCAGTTTATACAAAACGTTGAGCAACGTAATTGGTCTCCAATTTTTTAAAAACTGCTTTGGTTTATTTTCTTTCGGAATGAGAGTGATGTTACCTAGTTTAATATTTCTAGAAAAGGACCCTGAATTGAATGCATAATTTAACGCTCTGACTACAAAGTGGCCGATTTTTTTCAAAAAAACTTTGTAAAAATTGGAGCTAAACCCATCACACCCAGGACTTTTATCATTTTTCATTTTATTCAAAGTCTTTGTTACTTCCTTGTATGTGAGTAAACCCTCTAGTTCTTCTGATTGTTGGCAATTAAATTTACAATATTCAATATTCTGAAATTCTGTTTCGAGATCATAAGGAGTCTTAAGTAAATTGTCATCATACAAGTTTTGATAATAAAGTTTCGTTTCTTTTTGAATTTCGCTTTGAGAAAAAATTCTGCAACCATCATTTTTTTCAATAAAGGGGATAGTTTTTTTTAACAGAATGTTGCTTTTCCAAATTACAAAAAAGATTTGTTACTTTTTCGCCCTCGTCGATCCATTTCGATTTCGATCGTATAAATGCTCCCTCTAATCTTGTTTCTCTAATTTGATCCAGTTCGATTTGGGTATTTAAGAGATTTTCTTTAATTTCTTCATTTAAACTTTCTTCCATTTTCTTTATTTTTTCAATAAGTTCATTTTCCCGGTTATTTCTTTCCTTCTTTTTATACGAGGAATAGGATATAGTTTTTCCTCTAATTTCCATAAGTAGTGTTTCCAAAAATAATTGATCATTTATGGTAAATTGTATTTCTAATTTTGTCAATTTGACAGATATTTTCATAATTATAAATCAGCAAACAGTATTGTGAAATGACTTCTTCAATTTTCATATTTATACAATTGACAAAATCTATGTCGTATAATATGGAAATTATTAAATTTCCAATATCCTTTGCCGTATTTCATTTCTGAGAATTTTAGATTTAATTGAGTGGTCAGATTTGTAGCTGACATCAATATCACAATTTTGAACTAGATCTAATAAGTTTACAGTAATTAAGAAGAGATCTAATCTCCCCTGTTGTATTGGGTCCATTCGTTTCCACGTGTATTTTCGGGTTTCTCCCTGAATTTCCCTGGAGGGATCATGAAGATCTCTTTCAGACATTTCTGATAAAAGAAAGTTTCGTGAATTAGTGTTATGAATTAATATTTTATAATTTTTGTAGTCCAAAGACGGGTTTATTACTAAATTAAAATCGCCGCATACAACGAAAGAATCGTTATAGTCTATAGAATCAATAGAGTCAAAACATAAGCGAAAGAAATTTGGATCGTCGACGTTTGGAGCATATATATTTATAAGTAAAAAATTTATGTCTGAAAAACATAGTTCTAGAATTATGAACTGTCCGTTGTTATCGCGCACTATTTTTTCTACTTTAATATTGGAATTTTTGTTTAATAAAATACCAACACCCCGAGCGTTAGTTTTTCCATGACTTAAAAAGCAGACTCCGTTCCATTCAGAGTGTATAGTTTTCTCTAAATCCTTTAAAAAATGTGTCTCTTGAAGACAAATAATATCCGCGTTCTTCTCTTTAAAGAGTGAAAATAAATCAAGGCGTTTTTTAGCGTTGTTCAAACCGCGGCAATTGTATGATAAAATTTCTAAATTATCTAAACTTTGGTTGTAAAAATATTTTTTTAATTAGAAAAAAGTCAATAGGAAAAAAGTATGGCACAAAATCATTGGCTAACAGAAAAAGTTTGTATTCAACTAAGTTAAAATAGGGATTGTGACATGCGATTGAAAAAGTTACATAGTGGACACAAAATAAACAAAACATAGTGAAAACATGAGGAAAAAATAAAATACACATTTTCGCTACATATTATAGCTTTTGAAAGCTGGGACTTGTTCAGGCTGAAAAACAGTGGCAAGTGTAGCAATTTTGACATATAAGCCGTTGTAGGCTTATTTCATTTTTTTTCTTTTTTCATTTGAACAAAGAACAAAGAAAACAAAACATAGTGAAAAAGGGGAAATACGCAGTTGCTTATCACCTGACTCTGTATTTGAAATAAAGTTTGTTGCAAATAAATAGTTGCGTCTTATTCTTACCTATTTTAATCAGATTGCTTATTGAAGTAAAATAAGAATAACAAATCTTAAAAAGCTAGATAATTATTGCTTAAAAGTTTATTGTTTGTCATTGTAATCGAATTTTACAAAATTGCTTTTTAATTTGAATTATCGCACTGGGCCTCCACCATTGAAAAAAGGTTTGACCTTCAATGCACCAAGGAAAAAAATGTATATTTGTTAGGCTTACGTAATGGGTCCAAAAATAGCACACAACAAAGCTATAGGGATATCTTTGTATTTTTTACCTTTGATTAGTCCTTTATTGAAAAAAGTTCTTTTGGTATTTTTTTTTTCTATTTAATTCCTCCTAATATGAATGGCTCGGTGTAAAAAGAAAAACAGAAAAAAAACACTTTATAACTGATGTTACTTAAATCCGCATAAAACAGACAGATAAAGAAACAACATTTTATTAAACAACACTATTTGAGAAAATGTCTCTAATTACTATTTCATTTTAAAAGTTATTTCTGGTTGCCTATAGTTATACAACATCATGAAATTGACATGGTGAATGATTTTGGAATGAAACCGAATAAGTGCTATGAGTGAGTTTTGAGTGAAATTTGAGGGAGGTAATTTAACATCCCCAAATCCGTTCAGGGTGAACAAAATTAGCGATGTTTATTACCCCCCTTTCATAAAATATGCATACAAGTTCTATATATAGCCTTCAATTTCTTTAAAAAAAAAAGCAATCAGACTCCTTGAGTTTTATATTGGTCAATGAAATCTCAATTTCGTCTGGCTAATTTGCTAAGAAAACAGTCGTTTGTCCTATCACTTTTAGTTAATTTTTAGCGTTTTAAATGGTTTTGAGTGAGTGTATGGAGTGAATGAAAGAAGCACTGAATGAGCGACTCTGACAGCTTTTGATTGAGATGAATGTCAATTTCACGATGTCTGTAACTGTATCATAACATTTCGCTCAATATATATATTTAATATTTCAAATAGTTTTAACGAGTTTTTTCCCTCTATTAAGTATTTTCTCAATACAATATCTACAAATAGAAATCTTAGACGAGTATAAAACATTCTTCTGCAGCTCACCGAGTGGTAAAGTAATTTAATTTTATCAATCGACCCTGCGTTCAGGATGCGAAAACGCGTCGCGAGCGCTCCGAGACGATACCCCGCTTTGCACGCGCAGATACGTGCACAGCGAGGCACCATCCCGACAACGCTCCGCTAACGTTGCCATCTCAGGACAGGTCTTTAAAATGATCACTTTATGCACCGTATATATCATGCGGATTATTGGATATTTGCTAATATAATATTAAAATAGATGGTTATTAAACGAATATTGTATTCAGTGACTGTTGGATACTTACCAGGGTAGTCACTTTATACATGTTTTTATAAGAAGAAAAACAAAACGAAGTCGGGTCATGATGCTAAATTGATCTTGTCAACCAACCCTCATTCTTGGATGTTAAAGTCATTTGGTTTATTTTTGATATATTAATTTAGGTATGAGAACATCATTTAGAAGGTAGCACTAACTTGTTTGAGACAAGCCTCTCCCTTTTTTTTCATTTTTCTATACATCGTTTGCCAACGAATTCTAAACCTTTCTTCGAAAAATCTAGCCAGCTATGGCAATGCAACTTTAACTTGACTTAATAATTTTCAAAAGTGAATCACGATATTTATAAGTAGAATTCGCCATCTTGAAGCGTGGATTCAATACAAATATATTGTAATCACTAGTCACAGTGTCGCGTCCGAGGTTAAAATTAAGGGAGATAAATGCTCGAAAATATTTAAAAATTCTTTTATGGTTACGTCCCTTTGCATGGTGATATTTCCTTGTTATTTGTCATCAATAGCCCACAAAAAACTAAAAGAAAACGCAACAACATTTTTTGATGTTATGGTTGCAGTCCTCCGATACTGTACCGGTTACAGACAGAATTTTAATCTACCTTGAATCACTTTAAACTTTCTTCTACTTTGAAAGAATAACAACAATTATTAATAATTACTAGACTTTAATCGTTATCATTAAAGTAAGACTTATTTCAGGCAAGTGTCGATCCTGATTCACGGAATGACTGTGCTTACGAATATTTTCGTAAAACGGTCATTCTATTCATTAGAAAATGTTCTTTCCTGCGTTTCGATGAATTATCGAGACATAATGATAGATTATCATTTGACAAATTCACTGAATAACCAGTAAATTTATCGAAAAACTCATTTTATTCTATTCACACTATCTGACGTTATCTAAGTGGGGCATAAAAGTGGTGTCATCAAGAAAGCTGCATGTAGCAATCGTGTGCAATAATAACGCGCTTTGAAAAATGTCCTAAAATCTTCATACTTTGCATTATTGCATTAGAGAAATAAATTAGCTGTTTGTTATTCGAGCAAGACGGACCAACGCGAATAACAAAAGCTACATTTTCACTCGTGGCTAGGCTATTTGTTAAAATACAGCTCCTACTGCCCACTCACTAAAGACACAAATCATTCCTTCATTGAAACAAAGGATTTTTCTCCAATATTTCGCAATATTACGTTTGATTGGTTTATATTTTCGGCAGAAGAGTACATTTAGCAAGGTTTTTCAGATATCTGTTAGCATGACTATCTGCACAGACTTGCAGAAAAAACACTAATTTGAGTTTGTTAAGCATTGATATACATTCAAATATATTTTACGATAGTCTTTTGCGTTCAAGACATCACGATCGTATGTCACTCTAGCCGTTACGTGGACTCGCGGTTCTCCATGGCTACTGGAATGTTCAATCAATGTTGTGAGTCTATTGGGTGTGGACATAAAGAGGGGGGGGGGGGGGGGGGGAATGACGGATGTCAGTCTCTTTGTAAAATCACGAGTGGCACACGGGGTGTTTAATAGTTACGTTATATTGTACCGTTTATTTTCACTTAATATTTAAATGAAACTAAGATTTAGTTTTATGATGTGGATGGTGTTTGGAATTTCTGTACAACTTCCGCGATGTTATCAAAATTGTCAAATTTCATCCTCTTACCATCTGTTGTTTTGCCGAATACGTTCCCATTGAAGAACCAGGCATTTTCAATTAGTTCATCTGCATATAGGTCGATTTCTACATCCGAACAGACAAAACTATATAAATGATCTTAGTTTTGTCCATTCGGATGTAGAAATCGACCTATATGCAGATGACTCAACGATGCACAGGTCAGGTTTTGATATTGCTTCCATTCAATCAAAACTGCAAAAAAGCCTGTCGTATGTATATGAACGGTGTCAGCTTAATAACATGTCTCTTCACCCATCTAAGACAAAATGCATGTTAATTGGACCCAAGACTAAACTCCCGAAAGAAAATAACATAGCATTAAATTTAAACGACCAGCCTTTGGAAACTGTAAAATCTCAAAAGGTTTTAGGTGTGTATATAGATGATAATTTGAATTGGCATACACAAATTGATTATGTTTGTAAAGGACTAAAGAAGAAAATTGCTCTTTTCAAAAACATAACTTACTACTTAACTAAGGAAATGAGGATTCTTTTTTACAATTCATATGTTTTGCCTATTCTTGACTATTGTTGTGTTATTTGGGGTAAAAATAAAACTGCTTACACAAACAGAGTATCTGCTCTTCAGAGACGACTAGCCAGATTAATTCTTAACAAATCTGTTCAAACACAAGCAAACGAATTATTCAAAGATTTACACTAGTTACCATTCCCGGTAAGATGTAAATACCATTCTTTTAAAGATTTGCTTTATATATATGCCTTATTATGTTACCTTCTAAAAATAAAGATATTATTATTATTATTATTATTATTATTATTATTATTATTATTATTATTCAGCCTGTTTATCAATGACGTGTTCAATCTTGTGACGTCGTCAGCTACCCGGTGACCGGCTTCTTTGAGTGCCTTCCTGTTTGTCATGATCTTGTATTTTGTATTATTATCCATCGTTTTAATGATGACTGGACGCGTTTGGCCATTTTTGAAGGGAAGTCTGTGTATCGCCTCTATTCTTTCTTTATTAATTTCAATTCCTTGGTCATTTAATATTTGGCATACTTTATCTATCAATTCGGCTTCTGTTTCATTTGTGGTCTCATCGAAGTTCATAACTTTGACATTGTTTTTTCTGGAATATTGTTCGTTCCGATTACTAGCTTTGATCGCTTCATTTATTTCGGTTTGGTTCTTATTAACTGATTGTTTGGTGGTTTTGTATTTTTCCTTCAAATCGTTTACATCTTTTTTCATCTGATCATTGAACATATCGTTTTCATATCTTAACGCTTTTATTTCATCTTCTAAGCTTTGAAATCTGTCTTTGAACTGCTGGTTTAATTTTTCTAGTATTTTCTCCTCAATGGATTTTGAAATATGTGATATTGCACTTTTTATCATTTCACGTTTTTCTTCTTTTTTCACGATGTTTTTCATTTGGTTTTTTACGGATTTAATATCTGCTGATATTTCTTGTATATGTTTATTTATTCTTTCATTTTCATTTTCTGTTTCAGAGGGGGTTGCTTCCAACTCGGAATTGTTTAAGGTTTCATCCATCGTGGGGTTTTTTGCTGTTTTGGATTTTGCTGGCCTCTGCTGCCCTTGATTCTTGCCCGACATTTTCCCTGTAGCTATAGGTCGATGTATGTAAGCTATTCGTGCGTGTTTTGAACATTTTACTTACGTTGACGTTTGCTTGTACTCATCGGATAGGTTCGTTTGAATCTAAATTTAAATTGCTCGCTGTAAATCCGTTTAGAATCAAATAGGAATTGACTCGGTATTAAAGTGTAAGGTTTTTAACTGTTAAAACATTTATTTCAATTCCATATTAAAATGGTAGTAAGGAAGTGTGGGAGCAAACGCGTCAACGTGAATGAGTGAATTTCGATTGACGTCTTCACACTGACCCTCTTCAGTAGAAGAGGGCGAATTACCATGCTACTCTATGGGAAATGATTAGAAAACGTTTAATATTATTCTTTGAAATGAAATACCATAACATTTACTCAATATTTGACGAATTTTAATTATACATGTTGTCAATGTTTTTATTTTAGTCTCTTGTTGATAGATATTACGAGGGACTATCAAAACGTTTTGAGACCATAATCATATTTGCTATCGTAGATGTCCGACGACTTAGGAAATTGCAAGAGCTGAATGGTCTTCTTACTACGAATGTACCAAATTTCAGCAGAATAGCATGGGATTAACAGAAACTAAGAATATGTAAATCAGCAGTGTATGACTTGATCATGTGTCGCGCCAGGGAACGATTGGTGCCGAGGCTTGAAAGAAATGCGCATACATTTTCGGCATCAATAGAGATTTGTAAGCGGTATCCACCAGATTTAATAGATGGGTTTATTTTGATCAATTAAAGTATTGGTGGTGTAATACTAAGGTACACAAAACAAACCAAAATAATTATCATTGCCCATAAGTACAATACAGTAAAAGTTTCGTAAACGAAATATCTAAAAGAAAACGATAGGGTATGAAAAAAATGATTGTTTTACCGCCAACCCTTACTCGGGTTTAAAAAAATACGATATTGCGTATCTACGCAAAAACATGAGAATTTATTTTAAATCGGATAATTTATTGAATGCTTAACAAAAGTATATGTCAACAAAATAAAGTTGTTGATTTTTTCTCATCTGGATTTTTGGATGATTTCTTCTGTTTTCTTCGGGATTTTAAACTTGGTTGTGCTTCAATATGGACTAGTTTACATATCTGTCATATATTTGGATTAAGTAAGACATTTTATCATATTATGACTTTTATGAGAAAATGCCATTTTTGGCTTGGTTAAGCAGGCCATATGAAACAGCCCTGTATCCTAGAAATCGAATAGGAAAAAGATTATCGGGTCAAAAACCGAACAAAATAGCTTTTCTGTGCACATGCGCGCATAAAAAGTAGGTCTAGTATACGTCATCAATTTTAGAGCGACACGAAGTGCTTTGTATGTTCCAAGCAGTGCTTGCATATCACTACGCTGGCATAAAATCAAAGTACTGTTAGTACTCAAGGCGAGGGAACTGAATAGACGAAACAACACACGAGGTCAATTTTCTGGCATAGAACCTTGATTATTCACCTTGTCCTTATCATGTATACCAGATATTTTCGTACTTATCACTGCTAAAATCTCTGCTGTGTTATAGATACATAGCATTTTCATTTGATCTTGGCGGATGACCTGGCTAAAAGCGAAATTATTATTATCTACCCTTCTGCTATAAATTTAACATATTTGCCCGCAAATTGTATGTAATCTGCAACTTTTTACAATTTATAAACTCTAAATAGTTGTTGTCTTGTAATGGATTTATCTAAATTAAAAAAAAAAACTTGGAACAGGTTGCAGACAATAAATCAACATTGGTGTAATTTGATATATATATAGGGTAGAAATTACAAAAAAGAAATATGGGGTATGAGTACAGGGCGGACTATATTGAAACGGGACCCTTAATCGTCATGGGTGCTTTTAATGTTCACCTAAACGGGTTAAGATATATTAAACCGATTGTTAGAAGAGGTCAGGATCTGATGTCTGACTTCAATATGTTTGATGTTACTACTTCTTTATACTGTACGGGTTCTTATACAAGCTACAACAACAAATTAAGGTGGGACGTTGCAGTTTTGGGGAGACAACTCGCCTAGAAAAAAATGTGAGGGGTGGGGGCCTTGTTAACATCAACTTTATATGAAGTTGCATGTGCACAGTGGAAGGCTATTTTTCAAACAATCGTAATTTTGTCTATCTTCACGCAGGATTGCCCTGAATTCAAAATAAAAACGTTCGCTAAACATTTCAGAAACATTAGACTGCGAGGAAAGGTTCATTTTCTAAACGTTTGTAAATGTTTTTGCATCCTGAACTGTAGAGTTTGGTAATTATTACGAGGGATTAACTGAAATCCGGACATACTTTCAGAATAACGAATCACAAACGATCACCCTAGAAATGATAGTCTGCATTATCGTGTAAAGTATATCTCATGAGTGTTTCATGCATGTGCTTCGTTATTCCAACCAAGTTTTGGCGACGTTGATAGACCTATCACAAGCCCTGGATTCAGTATGACAAACGGAGCAAACCTTTTGCCATTATACCCTGCATTGTTCGCATGTGCGAGAGCTAAACGTTTGCCTCGCTTTGTTGTCCTGAACGCAGAGCTGTCACGTTCACTTCATCACCGAAACGGAATGTTTGAGTTCGGGTTATATCGTTGTAAGTTTAGTGGATGTTTATAAAAGGTAGCCAGCCATCTTTCAGTTATTTGAACATTGCTTGAAAACGAAAAATGTGTTTTTTTTATTTACGACTTCGGTAAAAACTGATACGGGATGACGAATCATATCCCAAAATAATAAGATTTTGCCACTTGGATGCAGTTTCTCTCGTTTTCAATTTACTTTTCTGCACTGTTAACTGTCTGCTCGATTTTCACGATTTTTTTTAGAAATATTCAAAATGATATGTTACATTTGCCTGTAAAGATCCCATTTATTACGTAAGTTTCACGTTGTGAAAAAGGAAAAGGGGACAAAGTAAAAAAGGAAAATTTCAACTTATCAAAAATTAATTTCTTCTCTCTAAATTTCCATCTCTATTTCATTTACGTGAGTTTGTTAGAGAGTGAAAACGATAATTTGATAACAATTATTAATATTTCATCAACAGCTTTGCCAACATTGAATATTTCAATATACAATAAGTTCAAAAAGCTTTCGTATTATTCGAAGAGTGTATGTATTCGAGAGTTACTGCGTCTGCTCCTTGACCAAGAAATCCCGAGATCGGGTATAGATACCGGTGATTGTACTTTTTTCCTTTATTTGGCCCTGAGACTGTTGAACTCTTCTGTGATCCACAGAATCGAGAGGAATCAATGTAAAATTTAGTAAATTGTTTCCAAACCATTGTAAAATTTATTAGGTTAAAATTATCAACATAAATCACGGAATTCTAAAATCTTTAAAAAACAATCGAAAGTCATGTTTTCTTTTTTTTTTTTTTCCTTTTTTTTCTCAATCGAGAAATAAACCATCTTATCTAGCGTGGCAACTGAAATGGCATATTATATTTATATGTAATTGCCTCATATAGAAAATAAGTTTATGGAGGAAAACCTCATGTTATGATCAGAATAATGACTGTGCATGTTGCGGATCCAGGGGGAATGGTGTGTTCAGTCTTTCACTGGGTAATTCGGGAAAACTTTGGTAATGATGTGAAATGAATACCCATCCCCCCTTAATTGTAGTTAAAACCCCATTACAGAAATCCTACAACTGCCATAGGCGTTACCAAGTGTATCAAAATTACAAATGGTTATTATCGTTGATTGGGAAATCAGGGGACGTAACAATGTCTGGACAAAATCAAATTAGAGTAGTAAATTATGGGGGGTACTGTATTTCAAACTTATGAAAGTGACTAAAAGTGCCTGGATACATATACTTTTCTTTATTAATTTCAGTTGTACGATAGTTGGGCTAATTTTCTATTGATATATTTCGATGTTATTTACTATAAGTGTTTGCATTTTTTGCCTTCAAAAAAAAAATATTCACTTTTTATCTTTGAGGAGCATTTAACACAAAATGTCCACTTGTCGCTTATTCGTGACCTTAATAGAAAGTTATTATATTTTTATGTTTTCCATATCTATGGCTATAAATATATGTTGATTAAGCAAATAGTATTGTGATTGGTCGGTGTAATTTACAGTTTTCTTTGATATTTTCGAAAACATGGCCATCTGAAGAAACATGTAAATATTTTCAAAATATGCGTGGAAAGCTATGTTGGTTTTTTCAATATAACTGTGCATATGAATGCTCTAAAGTATACATCTGTTTCGCGGATATCTGGATATCCCCCGAAACTGCAACGACCCTCCTTAACACAGATATTGACAATGCGTCTGGTATAGACTGTCCGCTGTTTTGGCGCTTGTTTAACTCTAAACGTAATTATATCCCAAAAATACGTCAAATGAAATCAAATTTAAATATTCTTCATGTCGTTATTCATCCGATAATTTTATAAGATGGGGTAATCATTTTGCAGATCTTTACTCCGATACTGTTTCTTATGATAAAGCCCATTTTGAATATGTATCACAGTTCGTTTCTAGGTTAAAGGATAAACCGATTGTATTTGACGGTGATCACATATTCTGTGACGAAGTATCTAATATTGTCTTGTCTTTAAAACCGGAAAGATGTGCGGCCTGGACCGTGTTAATAATGAGCACATCATACGTGGTGGAAAATTATTGTTACATTTTGTCACATTTTTGTTTGATTTAATGTATTGTTTTAATTACGTGCCTACTTCCCTTAAACAAGGTATTTTACCAACATTGTTTAAGGGAGGCAAAAAGTCAGAGAATGATCCAAATAACGCTCTCTTCATCGATTCTAAAATTATTTGTAATAAAAAAAGTTTACTCTAGTTCAATATTTCGGCATGAAGCCTTTATCAAGAAAATCAAATAAAAACATTAAACTTTCACATATTTTCTCTCACAGACCACCATCTTTAAAAAACAAACTGAAATGACGTAATTTTGGCGTACTAACGTCGTTTGGCGCTTTAACGTTGTTTGGCGCTTGTTCTCTTATGGTAGGAAACAAAATTAACCCTTGTCATGTTGAATCAATTACTATGAAAATTACAATGAAATCAAAGGGCTGTAATCACTGGAAGTAATTAATGAAAATATTTTGAGTAGAAAACATTTAAATATTTCAGACTGGATTAGAACAATAAGGAGGTATAGACCAAGATCAGACAATACTTTGGTTTAGTCTGATCCAGATCTATATCTCTAAGTAGAACAGAAATAAATTGGACTTAATATTTCATACTGTATTGGAACAACAAGGAGGTATAGACCAAGATCAGACAATACTTTGGTATAGTCTGATCTAGGTCTATATCCTCCTGTTGAACAGAAATAAATTGGACTTAACATGCAGGGTTTAAAACTGTCTTTGATATGCTGCTGAAATTGATCTGAACGAGTTTTTCACATTGCACCCACTAGGCTTGAATGTTTATAATTTCTGATTCCAGGCTCCTTCTCTAAACTGGCGCTCAATTTTATCTTCATTGTGACACTTCTCCAGAACCGCTATAGTTATTTCGTTTTCTGAATGGTACTTGGCCCCAAAATGGAAGTTTATGGGTTTATCCTTTCCTGATTTAACATCCCTGATGTGCTCCATTATTCTGTCTCTCAGTTTTCGCTCCGTTTCCCCGACTTACACTACGGTCTTACAGCGCCTACACAATAGTCCATATACTATATAATGCGTGTGACAGTTAACATCTCTGAGAGGATCATACTGGTTCTGTCCACACTTTGTCCCTCGTGTTCCTACTACAAATCTGACAGCCTGGCGTGCATTCACCCTTACACACCCTCAAAGATCGGTTGGTCTTCCCATGGACAAGGGCATCCCCGAGATGTCTGTCTCTCCTATAAGCAACCAGAGGCTCTCTGAAGATATGTCTCATTTTATATGAGCGATGTAGTACCTTCATGTGTTTTCCAACTATATTATGAATATCCGGGAGAAGTTTGGAGTATGTGAGAACTAAAGGTATTCTCTTGTTGTTATTCTGATATCTGCGTTTATGTAATAGGGTGGCTCTATCAAGGTTGTCAACTTTTTGTAACTGAGTCTCAATTGTCTTTCCACTGTATCCCCTTTTCCTTAGCTGTATCTTTAGAGCTTTCCTATGTCTTTTATAGTCCCCCTCCTTCTCACATATTCTTCTTATTCGTATACCCAGAACATATGCTAACCCTTTCTTTGTACTAGGGGGGGGGGGGGGGGGGGGTATGACGAATTATTTAAGTACAGCTACTTATCTGTGGGTTTAACGAAGAGATCTGTGTAGATTGACCCGTTCTCTATCTTTACCCATGTACCAAGGAATTCGATTTTTTGTGAACTGTACTGAAACTGAAACTGCTCTACTTTAATATTTGGATGAATTTTGTTTGCAAAATCGGCACATTTCTGTAATTCCTTCTCGCTGTCAGTCCACACACCAAACCCGTCATCTATAAACCGCTTATAAAAAATTGGCTGGACTGGAGCGGTTGATAGTATTTCGTCCCACTTCCTCATGTATGTGCAGGCAAAGTTCTTACCAAGTTTTGACCCGATTGCTATGCCTTCTTTCTGGATATAATTACTTTCACCCAAACTAAAGTTGTTATTTTCCAATACTGTTCTTATCATCTCCTTTACGCCTTCTTTTTCTATCAGTGGGTTAGATCGTGTATTTAACGCTTCTTCACATGCTTTTAGTCCTTCAATTCGGGGCACCGAGGGATACAGTTTTACCACATCAAAACAAAATAATAAACTGTTTTCTGGAATTTTCATATCTAGTAAATTCAATTTCTCGATAAAGTCTGATGTATCTCGTATATATGAAGGGGACTTTTCAACAAATTCGTTCAGTTCATACTCAGCGACTTCTACCAATCTTTCTGTGGGCGTACCTTTGCCGTTCACTATCATGCGTGAAGGGGCGTTGGGCTTATGTATCTTTGGATTCCCTTTCAGTCTACCAGCTTCGACAAAACGTGGTATTGAATACTGTTATAGATCACTCGATATCAAACCGTCTCTGTGCATTTTATTGAACAAGCGTTTTACTTTCTTGTGAATACTTTCAGTCTGGTCTGAACTTGTCTCTTCGTATGACTTGTTATTCATCATTTCTTGTTGCAGTGATCCTATATAGTCCTCTCTGTTTATTACCACTATTCCAGAACCTTTGTCTGCTGGTCTTATAATAATTTCGTTGTTGTGAAGTAATTCATAGAATGCATCATTTTCAGTGTGTGAAATATTGAGCTTCTTGCTTCTCTTCAGATTTGTAACTATGCCATTTTTCACAAGCTCTATGTACAGGTCAAGATGGTTGTCTCTTCCTGGCGATGGCGTAAACCAGCTTTTCTTTTTGACTTTAAACCTTTCTCTATCCTCCCTTTCCGTGATCTCGCCGCTATTATCTCCGTTATTCTCTTCATAGAAAAAATCAGCCAACCTCATGCGCCTTTCCCAGTCTGCCAAATCAGCAAGAAGTTTGACTTTATCCACTTGTTTCTTCCCTGGGATGAACTTGAGACCTTTTTCCAGTAATGATACTTGGGCCTCTGTGAGTGGATAGCTGGATAGATTGACTACGGAAGAAACAGGGTTTTTCGAATTTTTTGTCATCTACATTTTTACCTGTGGATTTTTTAGCTTTTTTATGCTGTACTGTGCGAATGAATATTCGGTCAGTACAAAACAAAAAGAACAAATGGTTGGATTTCGCACAGTACAATATATAAGTTGACAAAATAAATGGAAATTGATTGTTTCAAAAGAGCCTTTGAGTCTGAGTTTTATATCTGAGCTTGCAGTAGTACCTAGTAGGAATATTTGTCTACATTCTGACCAAATATAGGAAAATTTTATCCAGCCACAATGAAGTTGTTGGTTTTAAACAAAAACATCCCTTTTCAATAATGGTTTGGCTATTATGTTATGAGATGGGGCCTCTTATGTTGTGTAACTGCTTTCGCTAATTAACAGCTTCAATCTGATATATTATTTAGCTGGGCAAACTGTCTTTTTTGTAAATTGAAGCAGCATTAAATTTAGTTCAAAAACTCTTTACATCAACCTTAAGGTTAAATATCGTCAAATAGAATGGGTAAAATGGTCTTAAAAGACTCACGATTGTGACATTATTTATTTACAAATTTAACATCTTTGTATACTAGCATAATTTAAAATGTTTCCCAGCGTATCTCTTCTTTTTTTTTTTTTTTTTTTTTTTTTTGCATTTGTCAAATTGAAATGTAAATAAGAAATAAGTATACGCTGTTGTCCCTTAAATATGCACGTAATATATTATAATCTTTTTATTATAGCCTGGTTTTCTGCTGTTCATGGTAGTTTTATAGTACTTATCCATTCGCCCGTGTGACGTCCTTCGTTTTCGTTTCGTGTAAGGCGTTATATCAGGGACAAACGTGATGTGGATCAGCTCCTACTATTCAAAATGTGCAAATATGTGTATGAATTTGCATACGTCTTAATATTCGTTGGACTTGTAAAGGTTGTAATCGGTGGCTACGAAGTTTTACAGTCCAGCGTAATAAAATTCCTACGCTTTCTATTAAAAGAAGAACTTTTTTCCCCTTCTCTTTTCATTTTTATTACTTGATCAATTTTCTACATTATATCCTTGCATTCTATTATTGATGTATATTATTTTCTATGACATGTAATTTTGTACTTTATAATCTTCATTATTGGAGGAAATAAAGAATATATATAGGTATGTATATTTGATATATGATTTGACTTAAGTTCTTTCATCATAACAATACCAAAGGGCCGGTTAGGACGCTTCTTTGATGAAGTGATTCAGTTTTGAAACGGCGTTTCATGTATTATACAACGACGTTGATAGCATGCGCCGACAACCATTTAATAGTGTTACGTTTAAATTCATGTATTTGAGAGTATTAAAAATATCCCTCTGTAATTACACCAAATAAAAGAAAAAGGTAGCTCCAAATTCCTTGAAATTTTCAGTTTCATCGGACGTTAGATATAAAAGATTTCGCAAAAATTCACGATTTTCCAGGACAACCCTCGTATATTATAAACTTCACATTTCAATTCATTACAAGACGATTCTTGTACCTGAAACGAGTTTGTTTGAAATATTGAACAATTACTGAATAATTATCCTTTACGACAACTTCCTGTCTAGAACCAAATAAATATATAGGTTCATTTATTCAATCAAAATTATGTTTCTTATTTGTAAACCATTCTGTAAGGTACCGTGGTGGTCACTTTAAACAAGTTATACTGTATATATTTGTCAGGCTACTCTAGTAGGGGGAGTAACAGGACAGGCAATTCCCTTAACTCTGTTCGGGGCCTCCATGTTTCTCGCTGGAATATCAACTCTAGCTCTCCCAGAAACTCTTAACAGACAACTACCGGAGACCATCGAAGATGCCATAAAATATAACAGAAAGTACGTATGAATTATTTATTACTTAGATTTTTCTAAGCTCATTGAGGACCTGTTTTAAATCTCATTTGAATTCTTTGTGACAAAAATTACAGTATTTTTTTCACGATAGTAACACGGTAGTGTAAATAAGCGACGAAGTCAATCACACTTTTCGACGTGTGTAGGATTTGGAAGCCACTTTGCTTGATTGTACCTATTTTAGTCGTGAGAAGAAATTGTGTTTTTAGTGAATAAATAGCGTTCTTAAACCGTAGACCTCCCAGCTCAGTTTTAATCACATGGAACTCTGTTTAAGTACTATAAACATGGCTGTTGTGCAGACCTATATTCTGATGCGTTATTTTATGTAATGTGCTCGAGGTCAAGCCGGTTTTTTTTTTTTTTTTTTTTTTTGTTATTGTTGTTGTTTATATTTTTTCATCAAGTAGTGCCAGAGAACCTGCAATGGTAAAAAAATATTGTATAGCCACTGGCGTGGGAAAGTAACATGGGAATTACCTGAAACAAATAAACAATTTCAAAGTGTTACAAGACTAACTTGCTATGTGCGTAAAATAATGAAAATTTGGAAATTCTTTACATATAACTTTTGGTCACTGTCTGCCCATTAAAAAGCCGTATATCACGGTAATGCGGCACTTTTTAAAAAAACGTCGCCGTCTTTGTTTTAAAACTTATCATTACTAGACTCCTTACTCGCGCTATCGTTATATCTTATATCGAAATAACGCTTAAACAATGGCCAATTCATACGCCACACTTTAATTGCCAACTATTTTGGAACAAGTTCGTAAAAATTAGTTTCAACTTGTAATTTAAGCGAAAAAACACGTGCTACATGTAACACGATAGTATCACTGAACGATACACATCTTGTATTTTAAATACTCTAATAATGTTTCAACTGCTTGAAAATATATTAAATTTGAACTGGTATGACATCCAACAATTTTACCAATGGAGATCGAATTTTAACCACAAATAAGGAAGATACCGTTTTATGTTTAAGAAAATGTGAAGCGTAACATCAAGCTTTAAGACGCCGAAAATAAGACTTTTTGCTTTTATATTTTCTTTGAAAATTGATTAATTTCAACCAAACTTTAAATCAAAAATATTATTTTTCTGTTTTTTTTTTTTGTTAAATATGTAAATAAATGATAGTTTGAGTTTAAACGGAAAATTGATAAGCTGAAATTCTTGTCTTTTTAGGATGTTGAAAAACTGTTGGTTTTTTTCCATTTTGAATACGCTAAAAATAGTAGTTCCTTTATTCATACGCTAATTTAAATTTAGCAAGGAAATATCATTTTATTCTTGATAATCATATTAAAATTTCAAGGTAAAATATTTACAAATAAAAGAGATGTTGATATTAGTATGTGTGGAACGATTTCTAAAAAACGCGCATTTTCTTAACAGCGACGTTAAGTTTTATTCGTTGAATTATCCGACGTGCCTTCAGACGTTAATTAAAATCCACAGTGTCAAGGAAAATAAGATAATAAAAAGAAAGCGAAACACCGTGCTAGAAGAATAATTATTTTGAAGTTGCGATGAGTAGGGAGAAGAGAAGAACAAGATACAAACAAGATGGTCAATATAGCCCGAAATCGCTCATGTTAATTTGATAGCAAAAAAAAAAGAATGTTTAATTCATTTTTCGCGAAGACTTGTATTCTCGGACTTTAATTGGCTATTCTACAGACCCAAGGATAGTGAGTTCGAAGCAAGCTCAACTAAATGTAACAACTTTTTTCGAACAATCCAAGAAATTTGGGGAAACGCGTCATTTTCCTTTTAACAAAAACGCGAGTTTTAATGACACCCCTTTATATGAACAAACAGCTGATGGTTCGAATTGATCATTGCAATAAAGATAGGTTAGGATTTTGGAATGTTATATTTTCTACAGCCGAATACATCTTCAGATTTAGAGCCTATTCTCGTGACTATCCAGTATTCGCATGTCTTTACGTATATGCGCAGTTGAAAATTATGAGACAATTATCATTCTTCGCGAGGGAAAAGAGGCGAGTTTTATTTCTTTTAATAATATGTTCTGACATTGCTATTGCTGTAGAAGAGTGGGCAATATAAATAATTTCGTTATTTTTTTTTTCCGCCAAAAAAAAAAAAAAAAAAAAAAACGCTACCCCATCGACGTTCGCTATTTTGACGTAACATTTTAGTGCCGCATTACCGTCCTTACCTTTGAAAAGCCTGAATATGTCTTCGTTTTTGTTTTTGTTGATATTTGTTTCTTTGTTTTAACCATGTCTTCTTACGGAAGGATCTTTTGTTGTGTTCTAGTTGTTGTTTTTCACGTTTTTTCTTTGGAAAATTGAGATAAATTGTATTTAAACAACGTAAAAGTATTATTTTTAAAGCAATTTTCCGAAACTTCAATGAAAAATTGATGGTCAAAATAATTGATTTAGGTTATGTTTTAACATATTGTAATCGGACACTATTTGACAAAAGAAATTTAAAAACTATAACAAAAATGATTGCACTTATATTGCTAACGGAAATTTGCGTCGGTACATATTTACATTTCTAATATTTCAGGAGGATATCAGTCGAAAAGGAAGTCTTCCAGAGAAGCACTTACGCCAATAGTGGGATGGAACTAGATTGTATTACAGAGAAACTTTAAAAAAATGGCTTTAAGATATGTAAATTAGGTTCTTATTGGTAGGTGAAGACACACGAATCCTTCTATAGAAATTAAAACAGTACATATACCTATGAACATTATTTTTTAATTGAACACGTTGTGGATTTTTTTGCGTTAAGAAATTTTAGTCGTTTCAAGGTTATTTTTGAGAAATTGAAGTATTATGGCTGTTAAATTAACTAAATCCGGTCTGCAAAAAAAGTTCTTTTCCTATAAATGTAAATTGATTTAATGCATATTAAATTGATTAATTCTACATCATTGCAGCACAATCGCGGAGATTGAAAAAAGAACCTCCACGACTATTGACCTACTTTTGCGATACTTTAAAAACATTTGAGAGTCATAAAAATCATAACTGTAAAGTTTCAGGTGTTCAGTTTAGGAGGAGAAAGAGAAGGAAAATCCTTTCTATAAAAGAAGTTAAATGTCAATGCAGGGCTAATTTTATAAATTTTCACTCGGACCCCTTTCCATTTAGCTCGATTCATCCATAACTGTATAAGCTTGAAGCAAATCATTTTCAAAACTGGGATCACTTTCACTAGGATACTTTAATCAAATTTCCATAAAAACCCTTTTCCAAAGGAACCCTTTGAACTCGCTAATTATCCTTCAGACCAAAGAGATCAATGTTCGAAGTCTGGCCACCTTGACTTCGGCCTTTTTTTCAAGAGGACAACCCAAAATCAAAATGACCGCCAATTTACAAGAAAGTGTAAAAGCAAGTTGTGGATGGCCTCTGCCAGCCCGTCATAGAACAGTTATATAAGTACCAAATGATAACTGATATTTTTTTCAAAAATCTAAGATAAAGTCTGATCCTTTAATCGCTTTCCATTTTCAAGATGGTCGCCAAAAACCAAAGTGGCTGCCGGTCATCAGTGAATTGACCAAATCTCTCTTTTTGTCCATTATAGGAAGGCGAAAAAAGTACCAAATGGAGGTAAAATACTTAACTTTGATTTGAGGAAATGCGGACATATAATATTGTCGGATTTTCGACTTTCTTAAAAAGTCGTTCATTTGACGTCGTGACGTCATTCACTAGTCAACCTCTTTTCGACCCACCGAAATCAGTATTTGTAAATATTTTCTGATTTAAAAGACCGATCTTTACGCAAAAAGTTTTAATTAAAAAGTCCGAAAGCGCCCTAATGTTTCATTTCTTTCCGTTTTAACAGAGTTACCAGCCTGAACGCTACCTATTTCTTGATTTTTAAGATTTGACTTTAGTGTCAGACCATATTTCACGGGTTGTAATTGGCCACTCTCTACGAAATATCAGATTGGTATCATAAATGATATTTAGAAAAAAATACATTTCGCGAATACATACTCGTACTTTTTCCGGGAGTCATGTCACCTATTAATGGCTTTTCCAAAAAGTAGTACCAACCCTTGGGTTCAATTTTCTTTTTTTAAGAAGACTTACCTCCGCACAACAACACAGCATTTTGAAAATGGCATCATAGTCCAGTCAACATCAAACTAATTGCAACAGATTTTTTTTTCGTAATCAAAATGTTGGTAAATGCCCACTAAATTGTATGTTTAAAAATCTATGAAGACAGTAGCATGCTTTAAAAGTAATCTTTCGCATTGTTTTCCAATTTATATATCTGAATGTAGTAAAATTATGAAAACCAACTTTCATAAGTGTATAAATTTCATTGATATGACATCTCTTATGAAGAAAGATATCATGAAAGGGTGGAATGTGAAGTGCTCAAGAAATATGACTCTATCGAAGAGAATTCATGATTAAAAGTCATAGGCACCATAACTCTACCTCTGAGTTATTGTCCTTTTTTGTTTTAAAAGCTATAATTAAAATCCCTTCCCCAGTCGTCAAGCTTTATGGCAGTTATATCTTTTGTTAATTTGACGTCTTGATACAAGTTTATACTTTTATATTAGAAATAGTCGTCCTTTTGGTGACATCCGTTATTGCAATCGAAAATAAGTTCTTTACTTAACTTAGTAATAAACTATCGCTTGAAAAAAATTCAAAACTGAATAGGCTAGTTTTTTAAGTGATGAACAGGTTCCAACTGTCAGAATAAAGATTATAAAAGATATTTGATACCAGAATCAGCCAAATAAAAAGTTTATGATACATTATTTATCTTTAAAAACTTGATAAATTTATCTGTCTTGAAAGCAATGAGTTAATCTTCCATTTTCCCAGGGTGTTTTCATGAAATATGTTCTACAAGTAACATCTCCTCCCAAACAAATGGGCAAATTTTAACGAAACTTGGAAATATCGAAATGATCCTTGCGTGACCCTCTTCTTATATTGTTTATATAAAATGATTGACCCCCAAAATAGGTGTGGCAGGGTGGGGCTTTTTTCACTTTGAAATCTTTTTAAATCGTCTCCTCCCAAACCACCGGGCCCATTTCAATGAAACTCAGCATGGATGTTCCTTGGGTGCCCCTTAACTTAAATTGTTAAAAAAAACTTTGATTGGCCCATAAATATTGGCGTGGCAGGGCGGGCCTATTTTGAGCCCGATTTTTTTTAACGACATCTCCTCCTGAACCACTGGGCCGATTTCAATGAAACTTTATAAGAATGTTTCTTGGGTGACCCTTTACTTTAATTGTTTATGTAATTTTGGTTGGTCCATAAATATGGGCGTGGCAGGGCGGAGCCTATTGTGAGCCTGAAATCTTTGAACGACATCTCCTACTGAACATTATGTTTTAATTAGATGGGCAAAGGGATGCAGGTTCATTGTGATTGAGTATTTTGGTGCAATATGGACCAGAACTAGTTAATCATTTAGAAATAAGTCTTGATAGATTTCGGTGTTAATGTATTCATTTAAAGTAAGCTTTATTTAATGAAAGTCTTAAGATGTTAAAGCCAGTGGAGCGCTACAGGCACTCATTAGGCCTTTTGAAGATTGTTCGGAGCTTTAAAATTTGAAAGTACTTTACCAAAACCCAAATGATGTCTTATTTCTTTTAACTAACTTTTCTTTTTCCACAATGTTCATTAAAAGATTGTTCTTTTTCTTGTTCTCAAACATATTGGTACATGCTGTACCTTGTGTTTAAAGTGTATTGCATAATTAACTATAATTTCATTTTAAAATATTTATATCACCCAAATTAATTGCTTGAGGCTGCCACACAATTTCACAATGTGTTATTCCTGTGTCGATTTTCTTATTTGGACATATCACATTTTTCTTTGTGGTTTTCCCCCCTTTCAGTCTTTATGGAATATCTTTGTTTCATTTTCTAGCAATTTTGCAGGTTTGCACAACGCGTTTACAAATATTCAATAATATCAAATATATCAAATATCTTTTATTGTTGGCAAAGAAATTGTCCCATTTTTTTTTTCACTAAAAATAGTTATCAAATTAAGAGTTAACTACCATATTGGCAAAATTTAGTTCGATCGGATTTTTCCTACTATATATTTTTCCGTTTGTTAAAGGAAGTTAATTCACAAAAAAATAATTAAATTACATTACACGGTTTTTTATATTTCATTGTGAAAAGTTAATGTTCAAGGTCAAATTTGAAGGTCAAAATTATCAAAATAAGAGTAGTGTTTGCTTAAAGGGTATTTTTACCATCTTTTATAGTAGAACCTTAACAATTTGACATATGTGCTTCGCATTATCAGCAAAAGTGTTATACATGAAAAAAAATGTGTGATATGACTTTCCTAAAGGTCACACGGTGACATCAAGGTCAAAGGTCAAAATAAGCACAAATTCAGCTTGACAATTGAATTATTCATTACTTTATTGACAGATTTAACAATATTTGACACGGCTTTGACCAGCCACAAGCACGAAAATATTTTAAAATGAATTTAGTGAACCGTTGAAGTTCAAGGTAACATATCAAGGTCAAATGTTAAGTATAAATTCAGCTGGACATGTGGATTACTCATTCATTTATTGGCAAATTTTAACAATATTTGGCACAGATGATACTTATCAAAGCAAGGACATATTTTTGCAATGAATTTAATGATAACTTGAAGTTGTGGTTGGTATCAGCTGTGTAAAATATTGTTAAAATCGATCAATAAATCTAAGAATAATGCACTTGTCAAGCTGAATTTGTGCTTATCTTGACCTTTGATCTTGATTTGTGAGTTTGAGCCTATACATATCACATATTTTTTTTTTCTTCTGTATTACACTTTTGCTGAAACAGAAAAATTCAACACTTACTTTAATTCCTATGAAGTTTGCATTTACATTGAAATTTGTCGAACTGGGTTAAAATATTTTAAATTCATCTTATATTTAATTTAGTTTCCTTCTTCGTGTCGTTATATTATCACCCCAATGCCACATGAAACGTTCACCTTCAGCGCTTTAATTTTTATACCCCTACGTGAATGAACCTCACAGATATTTACACCTGGAAGTCGTTTTGTGATCGATTGCATGGTAAAAGTAGATCCTTTGAAAACTAGTGCAGTTTGGAAACTTTATATTTAAGAGTAAAATAGCAGTCCGCGTACCCATCTTTGTTAATTAATTATAACTTCCAAAAATCGAAGTTCAATGAATGAATCCCCATAGTATAAGAAAAGACATATGGTTTTCAACAAATTATTTGTATTTTTGACTGTTGTAAGGATAAATACTTTATGTATGTAGTCTTTCTTTATCTTGATTACTGAATTATATAATAAGAAAAAGAAACATTTTCTACAATATTAAATAAAATTCAGATTAAGTGTAATAGGGCTGTCACACCTTAACGTTTTAGCCAGCGTGTGCGGAACGTGTTGGATTTTTTATAAAACGCTGCGAACACGTCGGGTACGCTATGGACACGTTCCGCACACGCTAAGGGCACGCTGTAAAACGTTAGCACACGTTGAGATAAGCTGAGTATCTCATAAAATTTTGTGCATGCACATAATTTCTCAGCGTGTACCGAGCGTGTTGGAACACGCTCCGCACACGTTCACAACGCGTTCAAAACACGCTCAGTACGCTAGAGACACGCTAGGAGCTCGTTCACTTACGCTACGGACACGCTAGAAACACGTTCTCCCAAAGTTTAACGTGCTTCTAACGTGTCTTCAGCTTACTGGGAACGTGTGCATAGCGCGTCTTCAGCGTACTGAACGTGTGTCTAGCGCGTTCCCAGCGAGTTCACTGCGTGTGTCCGGTGTTTGACAGCGTTTCAGTTTTCAATGAAAATATAAAAGTTCCGCTGCATATTTGTCTTGAATTTCTACCATCAGCTTGTCGAAAATAAATAAATAAGTGCATGTACGTGTGTATGACCCTTTTGACATGTTCATATCTGCATTTCTCTTTATGACCAATCTAAGAATGACTTGAAAACTTGATTATTAGTAGCATTCTTTATATTTGATGATGAACGCTTTTGTTCAAGTCATATAAATAAAACTTATGTTATGTTATGTTTTGTTATATTATAGTTATAGTTCATTTCTGACAATTTACGCGATATTACTTTTGCGAAGCGTTAGCGGAGCGCAAGGTTATACGCGTAAATTGTCAGAATATGATCTATAACTGTTTTACCGATCGACTTATTTTTTCACCGAATAATGTTATGTCAAATGAGTTGCACGTCAATCAATGATGTCATTCATTTTTGTTGCGTCACACATTCTTCAATCAAATTGAGGCAAACAAAAAGTGGGAGGAGCTAATCGGGTTTCTGTAATGAATTTATAATTTGGCGAGACAAAATCAGTTGAGAACGTCCGATGAACAAAACCTCGTGGTTTCAACGGATGGATTTTGTATTCTATTCAGTAAGCTTTTCGCGGACATCATGTCTCTCTTTTACAGGGGCTTTGCAATTATAGAAAAACAGTTATCTATCACGGCATATTCAGTCGCGCAATTGTGAGCGCGGTGGAAATCATTCAAAATGTTTTGGATTCGACCCCGACAGCGGCATTCATCCTTTGCGACTATTTTTCTCTCAACAATAGGTCGGTAATCGTAGATGTGGGATAACAGCTGGAGGCTAGGAAAAAGAGTATTGGTAGTTCTGGAATCCATTGTCGTGTGCCACACCCGCTGCGATATAACTGAAAGATTGTTGAATGCGGCGTCGAACCACATACAGACAAACAAACAAAGCCATCGCATGTTCATGGTCAATAATGTTATAATAATTTTTGCAACAAGCGAAATAAATAACGCATTGAAAAGCTATAATTACCAAGTTTCGGTTCCCCGCCGATACTACGTCAAAGTTAGACAGACCACACTGGCTTTCGATACTTTTAAGAGCTCAAAGGCCTAACATGTTTCGAATCGCTTTAATTTTGCAAATATTTTTATCCCTAGAATCAATTAAGTAGTCCTATTATAAACTGTTCTCCAATATTATGCCTACATGTCCCTTTCAAGTGCTTGCATTTAATATAGATGTCTAAGCCGTTTCCTTTTTCTTTAATTCCAAATGTTTTTCCTTCGATGGCAACCTTTCACGTGACTCGTCGTAAATGGACCTCAAACCTCGTGCCTCTACACAACATGTGGTTGCATTTTTTCTTAAAACGGGAACTTTGCAGAATAACTAAATTAAAATATTGTAAAAAAAAAGATCAAAGGTATTCATTTTAAAAAGAAATCGAGATTTTAGATAATTCAACCCTGTCGTCTTTTTTTTAAATCTCAATTTGAAAATGGGATAGGGAGTACATAAAGGCTTGGTTCAAGCAAACTGGCCGATCTTTCTCACTGCTGTGTACATGTAGATTGTATTTTATAATCAGAATCAGTTATATATCAGCCTAATCTTCTCTTGATTAACATGCAGACACATTTTTCAAGAATTTCTCCTCATTTGAACAATTGTGTATAAGCATTAATTAAAAAAAAAATTAAATATATATAGAAAATTGAAAAGTTCAACAACAAGCCTTGAATAAGTTTTGATAAAATTAATTTAATATGATAATCCTCAACCGGTTTCACAATGCTCATCAGGAGGATAAACGTTGTAACTATGAAGATAACGTAACGACGTCAAATTTTCATAATTCCGAAGATTTGGATAATTCATTAGTTAAAAATAAGACTATGTTTACACCACCCCTTGACCGATGTCAAGCTCTGAACCAATTTGTTAGAAATGTAGAAAACATACCTTTGCAAAACAATAAAACGTCAAACAGAATCAAAGACAACATTACTAAAAAGGAAAGAACAGCAATAAAATCTCTGAAGACGGATACTAATATTATTATAAAAGAGGCTGACAAAGGAGGAGCTGTTGTCGTAATGAACTCATCTCATTATAAAGAAATGGCCGAAGATATTCTCAAAGATAGTGAATATTATGAACAGCTACAAGAAGATCCAGGTAAGAAAAATCGCATAGCATACAACAAATTACTCGACAAATATTCATACTGTCTGACAGAAAAAGAATACAAATATCTAAAAGATTTCGAAAACAAGAGCAGCCAATTCTACGGACTTCCAAAAATCCACAAATGTGAAGAAATACGAGCAAAATGTGAAAACACCCTCAAATCAACAGTTACCGTTTCAAATGTAAAATCCCTCAAAGTAAGACCAATAAAAGCGGGACCAATTTGCCTCACCAGCCGTCTTAGCAACCTGATGGATATTCTCTTAAAACCCATGGTTAAACATGTACAAAGCTTTTTAAGAGATACGACCGACTTTTTAAAACAATTGCCGACCCATGTGCCAGACAAAACAATATTAGTGTCATTCGACGTTGAGTCTCTATACTCCAATATATGCCATACTTTGGGAATAGAAGCGATATCTTTCTGGATAGACAAACATCAAACAGAAATTCCAAGTCGATTTTCAAAAAACTTTATCATTGATTCCTTAACATTTATATTAGAAAACAACACCTTCCGGTTCAACAATAACTTCTATCGCCAAATAAAAGGAACAGCAATGGGGACGAAGGTGGCACCAACGTACGCTACATTGGCTATTGGGTTTTTGGAACAAAATCTGTATCAAAGAATTGAAGAAATATTTGGAACAGAATTTTCACTACACTTTATACTAAATTGGAAAAGATTTTTGGACGACTGTTTTATTCCTTGGACACGCTCAAATTCTGACCTAGATACATTACATAACATACTAAATAATTTACATCAATACATTAAATTTACTATGGAACGTAACGAAGAAACGATACCATTTTTGGACTGTCTAGTAATTAAGAAAGATAACACTCTAGTAACAGATATATTTTATAAACCTACAGATAGTAAAGCATATCTCCTATTCACGTCATGTCATCCCAAACACACCAAAGTGAGCATACCATTCTCACTAGCAAGGCGGCTTAGAACCATCATCACAGAAGATTCAACATTTGAAAAACGATTGGATGAACTCAAACAATTCTTGATGAAACAAAAATATCCCGAATCTCTCATTAAAGCAGGAATAGATAAAGCCAAATCATTGAACCGTTTACAGCTGATCAACCAACAACCAAAAGCAAACCAAACAAATACTGGAGATATAGCATACGTCAGCACATTCAATCCCCGAAACCCAGAAGCTTTCAATGAACTACAAAATGATTTGAATTTGCTAAAACGAGACCAATACATGGGACAGATTCTCGAAAAGCTAACAATTATCAAAAGCAAAAGACAACCACAAAATCTAAAAAGGATCCTTACAAAAGCAAAATTTTCAGAGACATATACAACACCAAAAGTAAGAAAATGTCACCGACCCAACTGTGGATTTGTATCCATTTAATAGAGGGAGAATACTATACTCTTAAATGCGGGAAAACATTAAAAGTGAAGGAAAACATCAGCTGTGATGTGAAGAATATTATCTATGTAATAGTCTGCAAAACATGTAAAGAAGAGTACATCGGCGAAACTATTGACTTAAGAAAACGCATGTCTGTTCACCGACAACATATACGGGACCCAAATGTTCGGATATTAAAAGTAAGTGAACATCTAGCAAACTGCTCCACAGAACCTTACTTCAAAGTATTCCCAGTATTCAAAATGATGACAGACAGTATCAGCGCCAGAAAACAAAAGGAAAAACATCTTATTGAACTATACAAACCCAAACTAAATTGACGTTTTTGACGTCGCTAAGAGTGACGTCCCTTGTAAGTTAAGCCGACGTTGTTTTGACGTCGTTACGTTATCTTCATAGTTACAACGTTTATCCTCCTGATGAGCATTGTGAAACCGGTTGAGGATTATCATATTAAATTAATTTTATCAAAACTTATTCAAGGCTTGTTGTTGAACTTTTCAATTTTCTATAAACATTCCCCGTACCGTGAACTTCCTTCCGCTGTTTAAATATGTATATATATATATATAAAATATCGGAAGAAAGGAAAAGCAGATTCTACAACGTTTTATATTTATTTTCCTCAACCTGTTTCAATAATATCTTCAGGAGGATAAAAAGACGTCGTCGACGTCAATGTCAATAGAAACGACGTTATACATTTACGTTATATAATAAAAGGGACGTCACTCACAGTAACGTCAAAAAAGTTAGTTTAGTTTAGGTTTTTATAGGTTAATAAACATCTTTTCCTTCATTCTTCGTGGTACTATGCCATCTGTGTCCATTTTGTATATCGGAAATACATTAAATTTTGGTTCTTGTTCTACACAATTGTCAATATGGCCGCTAACCCGGAGGATTCGGCGACTTGGATCTCGAATGTGATTTCGGTGGACAGACATTCGTTTGCGGAGATCATTGGTTTCTCAAATATATTCTTCGTGGCATCCTCTACAAATAATTACATAGACAACATTTTTAACGTCACATGTCATGTCAAAATTGACCGTTATCTTTTTGTTGTTTTTTGTTTGGAAGTATGTCCCTTCTAGTATGTGTGTACATAAGGCGCAATTTCCTCTCCCGCATCGTGCCACTCTTGGAATATGATCGTGTTCGCAAATTTAGCTTTGGTGAGAATTCGCTTTAAATTCGGAGGTTGGCGTTTGCTTTTGATGACTGTGTATTTTTGAAGTACATTTCTCATATGAGTATCTCTATTTAAAATGTTGATGTCATGTAGTAATTGTGGAAATATTTCCGGATTTCTTGGAATGTGAGTGCTTACATATGGAATAATTTCTCTTTCGATGCGGTTGTCTCTTTCTTTTAGTAACTTGTCACGCTTTAAAGATCTCGCCTTTTGTATTCCAGCTCTAATAAGGGTCAGTGGATACTTTTGTTTTTGTAGGAAAAATTCTAATTCAATGGCTCTTTGCTCAAACATGTGTGGTTTCGATATGATGGTTTTTAAACGTCTTGCGAGTGAGAACGGGATACTTGTTTTTATATGTTTAGGGTGGCATGAGTTGAATAAAAGATATGTTTTGCTGTCTGTTGGTTTATAGTAGATATCCGTTTCTAGTTTGTTACCTTCTTTTATAACAAGACAGTCCAAAAATGGAAGTTTGTCATTATTTGAGTCCAATGTAAATTTGATATCGCCATGTAAGTGATTTAATATGTAATGGAGTGTTTTGAGATCCGAATTCGGTTTCGACTAAGGTATGAAGCAATCATCTAAGAAACGTTTCCATGCGCGTTTGAATTCTGTACCAAAATCAGGACCAAATGTTTCATCTATTAGTTCGTATAATTTCTTTTCTAGAAAACCTATGGTTAAGGTAGCGTAAGTTGGGGCTACTTTTGTGCCCATGGCAGCTCCTTTGGTTTGCAAGTAGAATGATTTGTTGACATGACATGTGACGTTAAAAATGTTGTCTATGTAATTATTTGTAGAGGATGCCACAAAGAATATATTGGAGAAACCAATGATCTCCGCAAACGAATGTCTGTCCACCGAAATCACATTCGAGATCCAAGTCGCCGAATCCTCCGGGTTAGCGGCCATATCGACAATTGTGTAGAACAAGAACCAAAATTTAATGTATTTCCGATATACAAAATGGACACAGATGGCATAGCACCACGAAGAATGAAGGAAAAGATGTTTATTAACCTGTTACAACCTAAACTAAACTAACTTTTTTGACGTTACTGTGAGTGACGTCCCTTTAATTATATAACGTAAATGTATAACGTCGTTTCTATTGACGTCGACGACGTCTTTTTTTCCTCCTGAAGATATTATTGAAACCGGTTGAGGAAAATAAATATAAAACGTTGTAGAATCTGCTTTTCCTTTCTTCCAATATTTTATTATAGCCCGTAGTGGGCCTTCGGCTTTCTCTATATATCTATATATATATATATATATATAAATGAATCTATCATCTACTCAATTCATGGTAAGGGTCTTTAATCCAACAAGATTATGACGTCACTGTCTGGTTTTGAACGTAGTCTCAGCCCATACTGACCTCAACTCATGTAGCTCACTTATTCGAGCAGATCGCCAGGTTATAGGATATATTTTTTGAATTTCAAACGAAATAGCGAGCTTTCATTGGCGGAAAAAATAGGGCGATCGGTAAGTTATGTTATAAGCCGCTTGTTTTTTCTTTCATATAAATCCTTTACGGATTTTCTTAATTCCTTAGATTATCAAGGACCTATCAAGGACCAACGACCTTTCATTGGCGGAAAAAATAGGGCGATCGGTAAGTTATGTTATAAGCTGCTTGTTTTTTCTTTCATATAAATCCTTTACGGATTTTCTTAATTCCTTAGATTATCAAGGTGGAGAATGTAGCCTAAATGTGTATTATTTTTTTAACATTGCGTTTACAAGTGCGTCTGCTCTTTGGTCAGAATAACAATACGTTCGCGAAAATACAAACATCTTTCGTCTCAATTGATCATTATCAATACACCAAAAAGACAAGTACAGTGTTGTGTTTGATATTTGGTACACCTTTTCCCCCTTAATATAAGACTAAATTTAAGATTAAGAGAGGTTGTAGAAGGTCATACTATATGGTAGAGCATAAGGAGTGCATTATGACAAGTAGTTCCTTACCCTTTCGCAATATTTTTCGAGTGAAAAGTACCAGAAGATCAGTCTGTAATCTTATAAGTTTGTAATATGCATGTTTTCATATGTAACAGGTGACAGTGTATATGTGTAGTGGCCGGTGGCCTGTTTATATAATATAAGAATAAATTTAAAGTGGTAATTTCTTGCAGAATTTATATTTACATCCAAAACACGTTGCGAACACGTTATAACACGCTAGCAGCGCGTTACAAACACGCTAAGCACGTTCTGAGGACGTTACAAGAACATTGGACACACGCTCAAGAACGTTGGTATACGCTGACATACGCTATCAACACGTTCTGGACACGTTACTCACGCGTTACTCACACGTTCAAACTCGCTTTGAACACGCTACAAGCGCGTCGCGAATTGACAAAAAGAAAAAGTAGGTCAGCGTATGCCAACATTTTGCAGACTTAGTCGTTTTCTAAAACGCGTAAGGCACACGCTGGCTAAAACTTTTACAAGTTCTTTACAAGTTTATTTGCAAGGTACAAAGGCCACCGGCCCATGATACAACAAAATAACAAATTATACAACATTACGAGTAACGACTTGATTCAGTTCATTAACACATTTATGATGAATGTCAATAAAAGAAAAAAAAAAGATAGATAACGTCGTCGCTGCGCCCAAAATATCATAGCTAAATCTCTATAGAGATACAGTTAATACTCTCGTAACCCAGCGACTGAATGGAGACACAATAATTATTTGAATAGAGTTTAGTTAATTTCTTCGAAAATTCTGCGTCGAAGATCAAAAGCTTCTATTAAATATTTTGACACTTTGATAACTTTGATTTTTGTATTACATTCAAGAATTGAATAAAATAATTGTTTGTTTGTATTTCTAAGCCAAGGTTTTTCAAACAGTTTCTTTCTTAGTGGTTCCAAGGATATGCACTCAAAGAAAAAATGATATTCATCTTCAACAACAAAAATATCATGTAGTTTACACAAGGTACAGAATCTAGAATTTATTTCTTTGGAACGATGACGACCCTTTTCAATCATGAGATCATGCTATGAACACCTAAATTGAGATAATATTTTTTTCTGGAAATATGATAAATCAGTATTAAGATAATATTCCGGGTTCAATAACGAATTGAAATATTTGTAATGTAAAGCTTTTGGAGACTCATTAACAGTTATGTGCCATTTTTTAGTATAACTGTCTTTTTTCTGCATGAGAACAGTTTAAAAACTCGTCAGTGTTGCCAACATCTTGATTAACCCAGGCATAGCCAAACCCGTGTGTAAATAGTAAATCTTTAATGTAAGAAGACCATGAGCATTTACCTGATTCATCCAATTGATAAAGCATGAAGTAACAGTGTTTAGTATACCTATGGTTATCAGACTGAATGATTTTTAGCCAATATTTTATACAATTTCTCATGTAGGTAGTACAAAGTGGTAATCTACCACATTCTCCAAGTGCAAAAAAATCACTTGTATTTTGTGGAAGATAACAAATCTTTTTACAAAAATATACATGTACTTTCTCAATAGTTTCTACATATTGGTAACCCCAAATATGAGATTCATAGCATAAAATGGGTTTAACTGTAGCGTCAAATATCTTAAATAAATCGTTTAAGTTTAGGAGAACCAAATCTTTTTGCAAACTAAGAATATAATGTATAGATTTTTTTGCTTGTTTTGAAAGAGTCTTGTGTGTCTTCCACCACGATAATTTACTAGTGAAATATACCCCTAAATATTTATAAAAGGATACAGTATTAATAATTTTGCCATTGTAGGACCATTTTTCTGACTTTTTAAGTATACCACCATTTCTAAAGACCATAACATTTGTTTTATCCAAGTTAATTTCAAGACCTACCCCTCTACTTAATTGTTCTATCTTGTCTATTTGCCTTTGTAGCTGAATGACCGTATCGGCAAAACTCGAAACATCATCTGCAAACATTAACATATTGAGATAATTAAGCTCCTGTGAAACAAATATTCCTTGTTATTATCTTTATTAAGGTGGGCAACTCAATCATAAGTAAACAGGGATAAAGATTTGGACTCGTAATACACCCTTGTCTGGTTCCTATCGTACAATTGAAAAACGGCGTGAGTATCCCATTAATCTTGACACAGGACTTAAATTTACTATACATAGATTTATAAATATTCAGAAAATTACCGTCTATTCCTTTTCGTTGCATTGTGTCCCATAATTTATCGTGTCTTATACTATCAAATGCTTTGGTAAAATCTATAAATATGCAATAAAATCGACCCCTTTTTTTACAAAGATATTTTTGAACTAAAGACATAAGAATGAAAATGTTATCCATGGTAGAATAGGTTTTACGAAATCCTGCTTGACATTCATCTAAGATGTTAAAGTTGTCGCACCATTTTTTTAACCTTTTGTTCATAATATTCACAAATATTTTACAAATTGAATCTATTAGAGAAATACCGCGATAGTTATTGGGATCTAATACATTACCTTTCTTATGAATTGGGGTTACAATACTAGTACTCCATTCATTAAGAAATATACCACAGTCAAAAATTTCATTAAATAATTTGTGAAGAAAGGGTAAACTTTCATTTAAAGTATGAACATACATTTCTATACAAATACCATCTGGTCCAGGAGACTTATTACGATTTAGAGTTCGAACACTTTCTATAATTTCTTCGACTGATATTAAAGAATTTAGTTGACTGCTGTCTGTGTAATGAATGATTTCATTAAGAAATGAAGAGTCTAAGTAAACATTTATATCTTTATCCAGTAACATTTAAAAGTGAGACAAAAAATTGACATTCGCTATCGATCGTTTATTTGATGTTTCTTTACATGATCGCAGAGGAGACCAAAATTGCTTTGCATCATTACGACAATTTATCAATTCGTTTCTCTTCTTTTTCTTTAAAGAACTTTTTTATTTCTACATAGGGATTTGTATTGGTTTCTGCGTATTTTATACTGAACAAGATCATAATTATTCTGTGTTGACCGAAATTTTCTTAAGGCAAGAATCTTGTTCGTCCTTGCCGATTCACAGTCATTATCCCACCGTGAGGATTCAACATGTAAAGGTTGTTTTTGCTTTAAAGCATTTTGTTAGCTGCGATTTTATATAGGTTAACAAAATCGTTCAAAAAAGGAATTACCGATATATTTTCGGAAAAAATGATATGTGATTTGAAATTGTCAAAAATCAGTATAAAAGTTGATTTGAAATTCTCTTCGTACCGAGGTTTCCACTTATACTGTTTAAAATCAATAAGATTTAAGTTTTGCTTAGAATCTTCAAATGACTCTCTTGAAAATAATAATGAACATTCGATTGGAAAACGTACACTTGAATCATTCTCTAAAACTTGAAAATCGGAGACATATTCAAATAGCTTCGATGAGCATATCATATAATCGACCAAACTTGCGCCGTTATTAGCTATACAAGTATAATTACCATGCATATCACCAGGGGTTCTACCATTCAGAATATGTATGTCATAGGTACAACAAAGGTCCATCAAAGACAGACCGAAACGATTGTTTTGTGTATCCATCGAGTTTCGTTCGATATCGAAAAAATCCGAGGGGTACGCAATATCCGCGTTAAAAACTGATTTTAAATTTTCGTCGTTGATGAAATCCTGTAAATACTTAACACGAGCATTGAGATCCCCTGCTAAAAACATACATGAATCAGGATAAGTGCTCTTAATTGAATGTAATTGATCATTCAAAATTTCAATGCCATAATCATTATTGTGGTCATATATAGGCGAATACTCTGGCGATATATATGTAAAAATTAATATCAAAGATTCAAATTGATTAAATATACGTTCATTTTCTATGAGTAGTACAACACAGTTTTGGTAATGTTTAAAAATTTGCGTTATCTTGAATAATTCAAATATTTCATATTTTACAAATACGGACACTCCACCAGAACCTCGCCATGCGGATTTGTTTTTGTTTCTGAAATAATCAAAGTTCATATAACCTGGTAAAATGTTGTCAAAATTACTATTTACGGTGCCCCAGGTCTCACAAAATCCTACAATGTCAAATTTAGAGCAAAAATTGTTGAATTGTAGATCATTTTCATATTTTTCAAGTCCCTCTATGTTCCCACTACCAATGTTCAAAACGATGTGTTTCTTAGAACTTTGTTTATTCGGGCTCTGGCCTGGCCCCTACTCAATGTTATTTACGGGGACTGGCTGTTTTTCGCTGTAGTCTTATTTGAATAATTTGCCATCCACATAGAGTTTGTCGTATCTCAGACTTGCTTTTTTACTTGACGCTATCGCTTCCCTCATGAACGGATAAAAGAATGCCCGCTGTTTTCGTACGCGGTCTGGAAAATCCTCACCAACCCGAATCGAAGTTCTCACATTTGTTACACAATTCTTCATTTTTCTTAGTCAATTCTTGAACTTGGTCTTGAATAGTCTTCATGGTTTCATTTGATATCTCATTTTGTAGCTTAAGTGTTTTGTTTTCCCTTTTTAAGTCTTTTAGGCTCTTGTCCATTTTGTCGAATTTCTTGTCCAGTCTTCGGACACTTTTCTGGATATCAAGCAAGATTGATATGGGAATATTTGCCCCCTGATTCGGTAAATTTTGGTCTGTTTCATCACTAGTTTGAAAATCATCGTCTTCTTCATTTTCTGAGTCATATGAATTTTCACTATCATCTTGTCTTGTCCGATCTTGATCTGATACCGATCTTCTAGTTTGAGACATTTCTCTAATTTCATTTTTTGAAGGTGTGGCAAACCATTGACTGATAGAGGGCTGAGTTGGCTGATCAGTATGATTTTGGGCCGGTGTATTCGTTAAGGTTTGTAGTTCGGAGTCACCTGTCGAATTCGGCCCTCTCCCAGAACCTTCATGCCGTTTCTCTTTAGTTTTACTTGAATTACCTCCCTTTCGTGTCCGATGTCCTGGATTTCGCTCTATTCCATTCACCACTAACAACATGAAAAGTATTATCCTTATACAAATGGAAACATTTGGCAGACTTATGTCAAGTCCGATTTTCTTCTCTCTTGGGGATTTAAAGGCTGGATGAATAAGCCGATGGAGATTCGCCATTGTTGTACGGTGACACCCATGACGGGCCTCAACAGGAATTTTGACGTGACTTCTTTTGAATGAGTTTATATCAGATTTGACTATCCGCTTCACTGATCTCTCTTTGCAATAGTCAAACTTCTAATTCACAAAGTCATTATTTAATCATTCTCTTTTTCTCACAGTAGTTAGATACCTCTTTCCGACGTTTATCTGTGCAGTTTCAAAGAAAATGGGTTCTTCATTCTGTTGTTTTCAATAATTTTCTGACCCAGCAAAAAATAAACAAACTGAACCAAGGGACGCTACTCGTATTATTTTGAGGTTTGACAGGGCCATAACCAAATAACATTGTGCTTTATGATAGTGTAAAAAAACTAGAGGCGCTTGAGTACAGTTTACGGACGGACGGACGCACGCACGTGCGACGGACACCCCGCCATGACAATAGCCCACTGGCGTAGTGAAAAATAACCATAGACGTCTAATTAATTTTTACAAGAGTATTCCAAGCTAGCATGAAGGCCAAGTCTTTCAAACAAAACATCTTAAGATGAATATTCAAGCTTTATTATGGCATCTCTTGGTCTCTTAATTCTGCACTTATCTTATTTTGATTTCATGATAATTCTTGTATGTTACTATGGTAGGTTCAACAATTGCAAGAGTAATATATTCGAAATATGAAACAATCCACTGTTTACGATACTTAAGAATATTATGATATTGTAGATCACTAAAACTTGTTAATTGCAGTCCTTTAGACATTACAAACTAGTCTTGTAAGGTAATATTCAAAACTTCAATTACAATATGTTAGCATTGGATTCATTTTCTCCCAAGAGCAGTTCTGTGTGGAAGTAGCGTTTGGGGTGTGTACGATTATACGGAAATAGATAGATTACACATTTAATTCGTCAAAAGTCTTCGAGGAGTTCGACAACAGACATCTCAATTATAACACCTTATGATCAGTATAAATTATCCAAATTTGGTCCTCGAAAATCAATGAATCACCAAAAAACTAGAATATTATATAAAAAAAAAACTGAATTCATTCTTGAACCACTTTAAGGTAGAGAATGCGTAATGAAGGTTATCAACATCGGACAATGTCGGTGAATTTCAGTCAACTCCGTAATATAATCGCAGTATCTCGGTTTGAATACATTTTTGCTACTGCATTAATTTTACAAAAATATGGTATTAACATAAGTAATAAAAGGATATTGGCTTGCATATATGTTATTTTCGGAAAAGGACACCGATTGAAAAATATATTTGAATTGAAAACTGCAAAATCCCCGTGTGACGTAATTTTTGGATTCGCCAAGTTGTCTTCATTTTGACGATTTTATGTTGACATATCAATTGCTGATCGAGATACATCGAGAGTTTTTCAACATGTAAATCAATGGTCAATCAAAAGATTTCAATAATTATACCTCCCGAATGGAAAAATACCTGCTTTAAACGACGAAATGTTCTCGGGACCGGGTCCTTTTGTCCATTTTAGGACAGTTGATTGTTATTGTTTATATTGAGAACTTCCAGCGCATGCGCGTTGGTGGAAAGAGAGGCAGGTCTCTATGCGAGTAGACAATTAAAACTCAATCAAATCAACCGTTTATTTAAATCTGAGATAAAAAGAAAATAAAATCTTAATTATTAAAATATTTGTACGAATGTTTTCCGTAATATAATATCACAATTTTTTTCCGAAGGGAATAGAATAAACATTTAATAAAACACTCAGTATTCAATATTTCGGCAAAAATTGCCTTTTTCAAGAAAACGAAAAATATAACATAAAACATAAAAGACGCGCAGTTCCACATAACGTTAGTTGACGTCTGATTATGCGCGGGAACGTCAACGTCGCCTGAACGTGAAAAAAAACGTTGACGTCATATCCTTTGTGAGATAAATTCAAAATGGCTGTATCAGTTAAAATTATTATGAAGTACATGTAGTGTTAAAATATTTTTCGTTTTCTTGAAAAAGGCAATTTTTGCCGAAATATTGAGTACTGAGTGTTTTCCGTAATAGTCCGGCAGAAAAATGGCATATTTTACTTGAACCTAGTAGTGTGGTATAAAGTTTTTTCCTTGGCTGATTCTTGTAGCCCATGCCTTATCACAAATCTGGCTGATAACACCTTGTCATCATTGAGCATTTTGAGAAAATCGAGATGGCAGCCAAGACGAATACATGTAACCAATTAACTTGTCTTGATAATATGTTTGATGTGTTTTTGAGGTAAGTTTTGATGAAAAGATTCTTCTTTTAAGTATAATGATAAAATAGACCCATAAAACAGAAGAAGCAATAAGTATTGTAGATAAACATGGCAACCAAATAGTAATATTACACAGCATTTTGTACACAATGGATTCTGTTTGACAAACTTTGAAAGTATTTCAATTACAGTTATGTCACATTATTCCATCTGTGTTTCTGCATACTCAAAATCAGATTGATTCTTAATTTCGAGATGGCAGCCATGAATGCATAAATGAGAATAATACCATTTTGTTATTTACAGACTAAATGACATTTATAATTAATATTTCTATTAATCAGCTGCTTTGCCAGCTTCTGATAGAGCAAATACTGAAATAGATTATCAAAACTGTGGTTACCAGATTAGATGGCTGCCAAATAGAAATGTAGCTTGCTGGACAACATTGAACTGAAAAAGAAGTTTACACTGTTGCTCTAAATCCTTTTTAATTAATACAAAATATTATCCTCTTTTCATCTAGCGGTTTGTATCTGTCATTATATATGCATCATTTTTCTTAGTTTGAGATGGCAGCCACTGGAATGTGGACAATAGCATTGTTAACCCTTTCTTTATGCTGGTTTTCTTTTAATTTCCATTTGTTTTTTTCTTAGATTTATAATTTGGAGTTATACTCGAAATGCATAAATGATCATGTCCTTATTATGACTCAGAGAGGACCCATGAACAAAAAAATATCACTCTCCAACAATGGTGACACTTAATGATCTAAAGACTTAAAGAAAAAAAAGCGACATTTTTTGTTCTTAATACTGACTGCCATCTTGAAATTAGGATGCCATGATTTTCTAATGGACAATGATTAATAATGATGGGGTGAGAACGCAAGAACGTTTAAGCCATTAAATTAAGATACAGAAAAGAAAGGATGTCTAAAATAGCGTTTCTGGGCATTAGATATTTAGGCTGCCATCTTGAAATTCGCCCTTAAATGACATTCGGACCAGAGATAACGAATATTGACGTCTAAGATCTGCTTTTTAATGAGTTATTCTTTACCTTATTTTCGCGAGATCGCTTTCAGGAGTGTATCATGTCACCTCCCTGATCCAATAATTATACATGTATTTGAATAAAAGTAAATTTCGTTTTTAAAACTTGCTGCCATCTTGCATTACATTAGCACTTAATGATTGAAATGAGTATTAAAACCTTAAGCAAGAATGTTTGTGCTGTTAAAATAAGACAAAAGATATGACGCTAAGACAGTCATTTTTTTATTTATTTATTTTTTTTTTTTTAAATTCTTTGGCGGACAACTTGAAACTGCTCACAATGACAGGTAAAACCTAAAATATCCAATGTTTACGTCTTGATTAATACTTAAGAAGGTCAAAGTAACATTTCAATAAATTGTCTTCTTGACTGCCATTCTATGGTCAAAAATATTATTAACATTTGTTTTATTGCCAATTAAAATTCATTGTTTGTCTGAGCTTGGCAGAAAGCTTAATGACCAAAGATATCTAAAGAAAGTGAAAGCTTCAAAATTAATTGAGTTTGTTTAAGTTGGGTTTACCGCCACTTTAGCAGTTAAACTGAATTGGCTAGAGCAGTGGTGAACACATGTTCATACGATATTTACCTCGGCCAGAGATTGAACCATGGTACCTACGGTTGAGTATGATATACTGTGCAATGGTCAAGGTCCCAAAAATCAATTATGATAAACATTTGAAACTTTTCCTCTGTTCAGATATGTCATTCTACTTAAATTGAATGCACATTAATCAACTTGATTACAAGATCCGATAAATAGTCTGCATCTTTAAAACTGAAGTTCTACAGCAAAATCTAGAGCAAATACAATGTATAAGGACCGAAATAAACTGATATCAATAAGACTATTATATTTTTTTCATTTTTTGCTGCTATCTTAAAGATTAAAACGGAAAATGCTTTTTTTGTTAGAATTTTGTTTTATTAAGAGAAATATATTATTTTGCACATTTTTTACTTCTATCTTGGGTTTTACAACAAAATTACACATGATAAAGGCTGTCACCAATCCAAGTTTTTAATAAGCCTGATCTCAGGTGTAAACATTTTCGTTATGCAATCGTATATCATTAGTTCCTTTATGGTAATGGCTTTTGGTTTTTATAAAGAGCTAAACTTGCACATGGACGCTATTCTGATAATCATAATCAATTTAAGTCTTATTTAACGCAGTCTTTTTGTAGCCTTTTTCGGCAGGGCATTTTTACGGCAAAACTGTCGAGCGAATGTATATAAGGTTGATTTGTTGTTTAGTGGAAATCCACATTTCATTATTCCAGGCTGCCATTTCCAATTTCAAAAAGAAATTCAAGTTGTGGTTAGGTTTTATGAGCCTTTTTTCATAATTGATTTCCAGTTCAAATTACGTGGGAACTTATTGTTAAAAGTTATTCAAGGATTCAAGTTGGTCTTAACGTTATGTTAAGAATGAAATGTGGATTTCCACTAAACAAGTTTTGCCGTAAACATGCCCTGCCGAAAAAGGTTAATTTCAGAATCCCAATTGGCTACCATCTTGATTACATTTCTATATTTATTTCCGAATTTGAGCATTTTTTTCAGTTCTTATTGACTAAGAAAATGTGAAACGATATGTTATGAAATATATAGATAGCATGCTTATGCTAAGCTTGTATATTATATGACAGCCCTGGCTGCCATCTTCATTTTTCAAAAAAAAAAAATCAATGAATACAGGGTGTTATCACTATCATTATTGATATGTAATGCTTTGTCTACAACAATCTACCAATGAAGCTGTTAAACTAGTCTGAAAAAAATCTAACAGATTTACAATTTATTTTGAGCAGAAATCCGCAGTTCTACTTTCCTGGCTGCCTAGTTCAATTTCTGAAAAAAATTCAAATCGGATGATGAGATTGCTATACTGTTTTTCAAAAAGGAAATGGTTTCAGTCTTTGAACAAAATGTTTGAAACTAAAATGTCTTCTTGGGATGAAGTCTGTCACAGCATGGCTTTTTACATTTTTTTAGTAATTCAGAATCCCACTTGGCTGCCATCTTGATTACAATGCTAGATTGAAATTCAGAGGTGTCTGTTGTTGAGCGCAAATATTCTTCCTTTTTTAATCTTGATTTTGTTTTTGTCAATTTACTTCATTCACAAAGAAGGTAGAAAATGATGTCTGAAACATAGTACGCCCTTGTTTTGGTTTTCAAAAATTCGTAACTCAGTCTACAACACTCATGACTTGGATAAATCATTTCACGGCGTTTATTAGATTAAAATTTCGTTACAATAGCCGATCGAGCTCTGTTGAATTCGTATTTTCAAGGGAAAAAAACAGTCGAAATGGCCATACGTGTTGCATGTAATAGAGGAAAATATAAGATGAATAAGTAAAAATCATTACCCCTTTTCCTTAATGTAACTTCACCGTGTTTTTAGATAACTCGAGTTGAACAAGTTTTGGTAAAAAAGTGACTTGTAACGTTAATTCGTACGTTAATTCATTCGTTCTTTCGACGGATTGTCAGAACTTTCTACTTATCTTTTCCTCACATTCTTTTAAATTTGTTCAGACGTCGTCGTTGAGTAATAGCATAATTTCTGTTTAATCATGTTGTATTGCAATGTTTCGGTCGCCGCCAAAGCTTGCAATTTTGATCTTATTTTTTGTTGTCTTGTCAGAACAGTCACCTTATTATAGCGTTAACAGATAAAAAAATTACTTAATTACTTAAATAATTACTTTTCCTACCACTTAATCAGTATATGGACTATGTCCTAGCCAAGTTTTTCTCCCCCTGCCATCTTATTTGCCAGTTATAAGGTCATATGTTGTCAAGTTACTGTTGGGCTTATCAGGACAATAAATTTCTTCCTTCCCTGCTCAACACCAGGTGTATGACAAAGAAGTATTTCAAGGGCTCAAGGGAATTTTTAGGGCTATAACACAAACGCGCATCTTCTGAATTAATTGTACATTTAAAGTTACTTTCAACATTTTTTTTCAAAATTTGAAATGTCTACATATTTCTTAGTCCTTTTACTCACAACAAATCTATCAATGACTAATGAAAGTTAAAGGTGACATAAGGAACAAGCTAGAAGAATTTCCTTTTGTAGAAAATGTTGTGAAAAAAGAAAAAAAATATGTATCATCACATTTGGATTTGGTGCTTTTTTGGCAAGGATTTTCGATAAGGGGGCATATTGTTTTTGATTTGGTTGTTTGTCTGAATGTACGAGAGATGATCCAGAAGTTCGTAAAATGTGCATTTCTGGCTTGTTCAGTATATAATTTGGTGAATATGCAGTTTAGTAACTGCGGAGTTCATAAATAGTATTATTTTTGCAAAATTATCTTCAGCGGCCTACGAATACGTTACCATAGGCGTGGGAGCGTGAAAAAATATTGAAGATATGTTAAATAAATCAAGTTATCTAAAAGATTTCTAAACTGTAGTTGAAAATCCTTGGCTAAATTTAATAAGACGATAAAAGAAAACTATTTGTTATATTTCAAAGCTTGTTGGGAGACTTTTTACGGAAACAGAATATTTTAAAGAACACAGATTACTCGAGAACAATGACAAGACGTCAAAGCCAAAAATATTAATGTAGTTTATTTTCGATTTTTTTTTTTTCGTGATCACCAACCAAAATCTTTAAGATGTTTTAGAAAAATGATAAAAATGTGCAGAAGAGAATTTTTCGTAAAGCTATTCTAGATTTTAAAAGAGGACCATGCTTCGTAGAAGGATTTTGAATAGTGTTATTGAGTTTGAACGAACGAACTTTTCCCAAATGATCCTCATTTTTGTCCCAAATACAGACTCCGTATCTGGATCTCAACTTTAATAGAAATACCATGCACATAGAAATTGTAAACTAATTTGGTTTCCAAATATTATGTGGATAATTTCTGTAAGTTGGTGTATCAGGCACAGAAAGTAATAAGAGTTGGCAGAGGCTATGAAGAATAAAGTTAATAATGACGTCGCATTTGACGTTCTTGTTCCCCCGCCTACTGTATTATTTTTATTTTGATAGTAAGTTTTTCTATAGATTTTTAACTTCATTATACGAATTTTTGGATCAACCCTCGTATGTCCCATAAACTTTGATTTTGTCTAGTATAGAGTCTTCATAGTTCAAAAGTAGTAATGTTTGCGACAAGAGCTTTCTGTTGGTACCGTCAAGGTCATCAGTCAAACCTCTGCGAAAAAGTTCAAGAAGATATTTGAATTTTCCAGAAAGGTAAATGACAGTTCAAGAACTCCAGAACTAGTTCTTGAATTTCTAGAAATAGTTCTTGTTCTCATGAACCAAGAACCTTTATTGGGATTTCGAGAACTTAAGTTCATGAACTGGCTCAAAAACCAGTTCTAGATGTAATAGAAGTTCTTGAACTGCCATTGAACTTTCAAGATTCAAGTCTAAAGGATAACTCTGTCACCCTATGTCCGATTTACTTGAAACTTATTAATTTTTATTCCTTACATGATTGCGGAGTTCATCTCACGAACGTAGAAACTCTATCTAGCTATTTTTTTAAGTATTTGTCATTTGTTGGTTTGCATACTTGGATTTTATCCGGAGCATATCTTTAAAAGTATAATAGCTATGATATTGAAACTAATTAGATTGATAGATCATCTGTATTGGTGCAAAGTGTATTGCATATGAACCGTAACGACTACGTAGCTTTTTTGATCACCTGAGCACATCGTGCTCGAGGTGGGCTTTTGTGATCATAAAATGTCCGTCGTCCGTCGTTTGTCGTCCGTCGCAAGGCGTCAACGATTTAAGCGTTTACACTCTAGAGGCCACAAATATGAACCAATCATCATGAAACCTGATCAGAATGATTGTCAGGTCTCAAGGATGAACCCTATTGTAAATTTGAAGGATCCCTCTCATATCACGGGAAATGGGGCCTTAAAGACAATTTTCTTGTATACGCCCTTAGAGGTCACAAATATTGGCCAATCTTCATGAAACTTGGTCAGAACATTTGTCAAGTCACAAGGATGAACCCTTATTGAAAATGGGAAGGATCCATGACAATTTTCTTGTTTACACCCTTAGAGACCACAAGTTTTAAAAGTTCAATTACGACTTTTGCTTGAAAACTTGATAATAGTTAATTAAGACAAAGATACACAGGTGAGCGATATAGGACCATCATGGTCATCTTGTTTTCTAGTTCTTGTCCTTTGTTTTTTCAAACCTGGATTTCGTCCGGAGCATATCTCTAAAAAAAATACTAGATGTGATTGTGAATTTTTTTAGATCGATATATCTCATCAAGGGAAAGTACTGTGAACAAGAACCATAACTCTACATAGCTTAGCTTTTGAGTTTTTAGCCTTTGTTTCTTTTCATACTTGCATACATTTTCTTGGATTTATCTCTGAAAGTATAAAAGCGGGGAACATGAAACTTCATGGGTTGAGCAATGTCATCAAGGGGATGTTCAGTGTTTAAGAACCTTATCTCCTTTAAGCCTATCATTGTTATGAGTTGTTAATCTTTTTGTGATTTTCTTTACCTTAGATTTTTCCAGAAGTAAATCTCTGAACGTGTAATATAAGCTATGACCACAGAATTTTTAGTGAATGGATATCATCAAGAGTGTAAAAGAAACACAACCCTACCGAGCTGATTTTTTGAGTAACCAACTTTTGTTACTTTTCATATTTGAATTTGTGTAGCTTTATGATAACGAAACTGTATAGGTTGATTCCTTGTATCAAGGGAAAGTATATAGCACGGGAGAACCAATAATCATACCTTGTATATTATTTAGGTTACAGCCGTCAAGGTTTTTTTTACAGACTTTATTGTTTTCAAGAGCATATCTCTGCTAGTATGTAATAGCTTTGTTTTTGTGCGTTTTTTATCTCAAGAAAAATCGCAAAACCATAACACTACTTCACACATGAACGAATTACTTAGAACAATTACAAGCAGTGTTTGAAGTCATTTGTAGCATTTTACGAATTTGAATTTGTAGCAATGAAAGAATGAATTCAGTCTGTAGGTTTATGCAATGTTTTATTGCTTACTGTTTGTTATAAAGAAAACAATGATTGAAAAGGACAAAAAAACACGAAATCGCTCTACATTCGTTAATCTCATGAAAACTATTTTAAGGGTACAAAGAGAGTTTTAGCCCTTGCTGGCTGAAGGCCACTGGGGCTATTGTCATGGCAACATGATCTTTCTTTGTGTGTCCTTGCATGCATGAGTGAATGTGCGGTCTGTAATCTCTCCGTTAAGATAGTTTCCTCATAAAAGCACATAATGAAATTCAACCAAATATCTCATGAACATGCCTTGGTGAGCCTTTATTAGATCCCATAAATTAAAACTCATAGCTTAAATATGCCTGACTAAATATAAATACAATATACGGTACAAAGGTAACTTCTCAATGAATCTAAACATTATTAAAACCAAGTTTCAGTGGAATGACTCCTTCATGACCCTTTATTCGGCTACAAAATATCATAATGGCTATAAGAAAATTATAAATTTTATGAGCTGACGTAATTTCTATACATGTTCCATAAAGTAATCTTCTGATCATCATTTGCTCTGAACTATTATGGTGGATTTTTACCACATTTTACAAACTTAAGTATCAGGCCATCTTTTATCAATCAGTAGAATATCATTCCAACTGAATAGAAAACATGACTCTCATAGTCGAAGCTTATTTTACATATACTAAACTCAAAAAGAAATGTCCACAAATATATGTTCTCTTAAAAACTTTACTGGTTACAGCATTTTTTATTTTTTATAACAGTCAAAACAAACTACCATTTCTAGACCGATATTTTGAATGTCTGGTTCCATTATCCTTTCCATAGCAATGCTTTCTTAGTAAACATGTCCACTTGGCTAAGCTCAGTCTGATGCACAAAAAAGGCTTGATGTAAAACTAAATATTCTGTGACAGACATTCTATTACACAGCAATAAACTATTTTCTTTATTCCTTATCTAATCTTTATATTTTTGCCAGAGTCAAATATGTCGTAAGAACGTAATCAGCAAAACTGTTCCTGAAACTTGAAAGGTGGTATTGAAAACGTTTACGCTGCTTTAAACGATCGCTCGGTTTATTTCAAAGACTTGTGCAGCTAACAATGTGATTTTTTTTGTTTGTTACTGCGCAGACATGATACCGACATCAAGTCGTAATATTGTTTGACTTTAGCGGACGATCTGGACACTAACTGTAATGCGCAAAAAAGGCTATTTTCTGAAGGAAAATGACGGATTTGAAAGCCTACTTGATAATTGCCAAATTTATGTTACCGTAAAGCGTCCTTCGGTATTAATTGCAAATGTATCCTCTAACATATAGGTTTTTTCCATGATCTCTAAATGAATGCATACCCCACCCACTCTACAATCATTCAATATGAGTGGGTTTTGAAAGATATATCAGACAAAATACAAAGCATGTAAATACCGATTGTTTGGGCATTGTAGTAGAGCTCCATCGCCAAGTGGGTAAGATTTAAAAAAAAGTTGAAAAGTATTTTCACGTGGGTTACTTCTATTTTTTTATTAAATAATCCTCACAATTCTCTGGTGATTATAATCAAAAGATTCATTTGATTGAATTGGCTTTAACGCCAATTTCAACATTTTTTCAGTTATATTGCGGCGTCTGGAACACCTTACAATGGATTCCTGGTATTCCTATTAAAAAAATAGTACAATTGCATCCTTTTCCATCCTCCAACTGCTTTCTCACATAGGTCTACGAGTATCAATGTATTGGTGAGAGACAAATAGTCGGAAAGGATTAGTGCCGACATCGGGGTTCGAACCCGGGGCAGCAAATTCAAAATGAAAAACACTTGTAAAGAATAAAATCTGGTTAAAAAACATAACGTCCCTCTGTCAGCAGCCTACCTAATTTAGTTATAATTAAGACTTATAGCCAGCATGAAGTCACAATTGTTACTAGAGATAAAGCACAGAAACTGTTTGAGTAAAATCTACTCGTTTTCAGGACATAGTCGTCTTACTGTTATTAGAACAATATCAATCAAATAGAAAAATGATTCAAAGCATATTTCCCGCTCAATCAAACGCTTTCAGATATGCAGTTAGGCCTGAAAGAGAGTTTGAGGTTACATAATTATATTAGAAAATGATCCATATTTACTTATGAAAGTACAGGTCATCATTTTGAAATAAGAAAAGTTACATATGCAATATAAAAAGTATTTTTGTGTACGAAGATGACAGCCAATACACAGCATGAATATTGCATTTCCATTGGTTTTTAATGTTTTGTCAAATTAAGATATGATATTTGCAGGATTCATACGCAGGCAATCACTTTGATTTGAATTATCTTTCAAGAAAGACAAAAAGGAAGCCAACAATACATCCCATAAACATAAATAACTAAATAGAAGTCTAACTTCACTTGTACCATCATACCATTATACGTATTTTAGTGAACAATGCAAAACACTTGTGTTGATTGGTAATTGAAAATAAAATTCTGTTTGCTTTGCGAGAAAATGATTGCACAACAAAATATATTCATCTTATATCGATGGATTGGCACAAAACAGTTGTACCTCACTATAAACATGAAGACATATGCTACGTTGCGCTTAAGATTATTAATATTATTTTCATGATAGGCATTTAATATAATTGCTAGTTTCTTTATGAAATTTTCAAATAGATTCATTGTAGCCTACCTACTGTATCAAACCACATTCATATCAGTATGTATAGTCATATGTGTTTATTAGTGGAAAAGAAGTTGTTCCGCTAAGGCTTATTTAGCACTACAAAAAAGTTTTAGTGGTAAATTTAATTTGCATGTTCACAACCGCTCAACATGTCATGTAGGCATGATGATCATTGACTATACTGTGTTACCCGGTTGTATTGGGTAGTGCTTGAAAACATGTAATGTACTCCCTGAATTTGTCTTTGCGACAATTAGTTGTCTGTTCCAACTAAATGTATGTAGCGCACAGAGTGACTAAAATGCTGATTTATGCACGAACCTCACATCCTCAAAATCGAAGTTTTATTTATTCAAATCATCTCCAACCGTTGGTGATCCTGTGCGGATATAGCAGCAAAAAGTTTTCAATAGTGTTTGTTCAGAAACACCCTCTTGTATGCTCTTATCTTATCTATGACGATTTGGCAACAGTTTTGTGGTTTTGCTATACGTCTATAATTGTTATCATATTAGCCCACAGAGTGACTTAAATGCTAATTTATGAACGAACCTCACGTCCTCAAAATCGAGGTTTGATGTATTTAAAGCATCACCAAAAATTAGCGATTCAGTGCAGCGAAATGTTGTCAGAAGTGATTGTTCAAAAGCGCCCTTTTGCCAATCCTTATCTTTATCGTTAGCATTAATTTTGATATACGACTACTTTGTAGCAGCCATGTAGCTTTTCTGTACGGTTATAATTATTTTCATCTTTTTGTTCATGTTGAAATTATAAATTTGGATTAATTTTCAAAGGAGTTAGCTAAGACAATCGTAAGCAAATTGAGCACACAATCGTAAGCAAATTGAGCAAATGGAAAAGTAAAAATGATTATAATTAAAAAAAATTTATAATTTCCAATTAAAAAGCATTGAATTAAGCAATAAATAAAAAAAACATCTATAACAAGTCTATGTCGGTAGACATAGAACTAACATATTTTTAGAGAGTGACCATTGTTGTCTATATTGTCATAGCAAATTTATACTCAATTATATACTCATACTAGATGAAAATGCACCACACGATATATATTTATTTGTATATTCATTTTAATGTACAACAACTTCAGGCTTGAATATCAATTACCATTTACTACACAATAATACATGTATGGCTGTAACCTCAGACTCTAGGTTTCTGCACCTAACTTTTAAGAAAAAGGTTAGAAATCATAAGTCTTATATTTGCAATAAAGGTTCCGAAAACTTTGCCACAATTCAATTTTGGGGTAACATTACCCCTTACTAAGTATAATACATTAGTAACTTCTTTGAGGAAAAGTTGCAGTAGTCCGGACAGTTGATTCGAGCATATGCTAATGCTCATCATATTTTATGTCCATAAATGCCTCTGACGGACCTAAACATAATGCTTTTAGTTCAAATCCCATGGCAGACTAGAAATAAGTGGTTACTTACAATACGCTGCATGTGATGAAAAATAAAATTGAATACGATTCTCAGTAAAACCCCCACCGTACTTATGTTCAGATCACTTTAATGCCTTATGCTTAAAGAAAGCGATCTACAATTTTACATTTTCATTCTCTTAGAAACCGTACTTTTATTGACGCAATTATTTTTTAACAACGAATTTAAAGGGCAAGCTAATGGGTCCTTTTAAAACTTAGTAGTTATGTCAAAACCATATATTAACTTTAATTAAATTATACAAACATGTTTTGTCAACAAGTTCCTTTGATAATAACTGAAAGGAAAAAACAGCGAGGCTGTCATCTTCAAAATAAGATGTTTTAATACTTTACATCTAAACATATTTATCAAAAATCGGATTTTTAGCAGATAAGCTTTTGCTATAGGATAAAGTGATCCCAATATTCTCATGCTTGGCATTAAGGTACACGTAGATATCATTCATTAACTCTCTTAACAGACTGCCATCTTGACTGCCAAAGTGAATTTCACAGTAAGACCATTATTTCTCTAACTTGCTCAGGCAGCAAATCAATACCATCATCAACCGATTAACTTATCTGAAAAAATCCTTTGAGAAATGTCTTCAAATGTTTACAAAAATCCATATTCACCTTTATTTACTCTAGTAATCAAGCAGTTTTTCCATTTGGCAGCCATCTTGACGACTATACTTATTCAAAACTTCATTCAAGATGTTCACCAGGAAACTTCAAATCAGCCTCTTTTCAGTTAAATTAGGTGCAAAATTTAGATGAATTGTTTAGTAGTAAGTACATGTTTATTTTTAGTGGTCTTGGCTGCCATCTCGACTTTTTTCGAGCTAATCCAAGTTCAAAAGATTCTGTATAGATTCTGTATAGGCTAGACCTTAACCACTAGAAAATAGTTTACTGTTAAATACCTTGCAAACTTTAAGCATGAAATAAAAAGCTTGTGTTTCCTGGCTGCCATCTTCAAATTGAAGATGTTCATAACACTAAATGAGAGATGTAACTAATCAGATATTTTGAGGTCATAAACAAGCTTACAAAAGTTTATTTAGAAAACTATAAAACAATTTTCTAGGATTCTTATATCTCACATAAATCGAGAATTACTCATAAAAAACATCTTATTATTACGTGTGGCTGCCATCTTGATTACCATATTCATAACTAATGTCATGTTATGCTTTTATTTGTTACACAGCTTAAGGGTAATATCTTAACAATAAAATGACCACTCAAATCGGATTTATATTTCAAAAAATGTGATCTATGGAGCCGAAAGCTTGATTTTTGATAGTCCTGGCTGCCATTTCGATTTTTTCGAAATGCTCAATGATGACAAGATGTCATCAACCAGATTCTGGTTGGGGAAGACATTGGCTACAAGAATCAGTCAAGAAAAAAACTTTGAACCCTACTTCCAGGTTCAGCTAAAATATGCCATATTTCTGCCGGACTAAGATACATTCTGCTATATTGGAGTTTGCCTTTAATGAGGTTTTAAAACGGTAAAAACTTAAACCGGTATTCATTTATTAAATAACTTGAAAATTTAAATAAACATTGAAAATCGTAATATACTATAATCGAGGGCAGAAAAGCTGAATTTGAGAATCTTTCAATGTGTCATCAAATTATTTTAAAGATAAGCATAAAAGATATAGGAATGTCGAACAGTTTTTGTGATTGTGTATTTCAGTCTTACTAAGTGTCACAATTACTTAAAACTGAAGGGTTAAGCGCAATTCTAAGGATTAAATTCACATCTGGAAAGTAGCCGCGGGGCATATTGACTTAACATACCTCCCGCTATCGGACCTTTTTGTAAGAAGGTTATTGATTGGTCCGCCTCGTTTTCCGTTCTGTGACGTCACGCGTACAGAAAATACCTATTCAATTTGACTGGCGAGCCTGCCTCAATCTGTCGATATTGAGACAGGTAAAACCTAATGTTAGCATGGATATCATTGGTCCGTTGTATCCTTTCGTTTCATTGGCCAAGATACATTGATGATTCTGATTGGCCGTTTTGTATATGGGCGTCGCGTGTCGACAAGGCCGTGTACAGAATGATATAATAACGCAGACAGAATTAAGGGTTAATTGCAGTTAGATTTCCGATTTCAATATGTAGATGAAAGAGACCGCGGTCTTGGAATCGCGTTGAAACATCTGGGCTCCCTTCTTTCATTCTTTCTTTCTTCTCAAACATGTATAAGATAAATATTCAATTCTCTCTTTCTCTTTACTCTATTTTGTTAAAATGATTCCCAAAATTTTTTAAGTTTATTATATTTTCGATGGGCCACTAGAATCACGAGAGTATAGTTAGAATAAATCTGTAGTTGCGCGGCTTTGGTAGGACATCGACGATTAATTATCCAAATTCTTTTCTTATGAAAACTGACTGGCATTAGCACAAGAGAAATTTTCACTATCTAAATTATCTGTCATTTCACTTTTAAAGTTTTTGCATTACAAAAAATAGAACATGAACCTTATGATAGAAAACAAACTTAAATTGCACGTTTAAACGAACTAGGAGATTATTTTTTGTGTAAATAAAACTTAGTTTTGACTCGTTTCACTTAGTCATTCGCGTCTCGCGCGATCTGATAAACGATTATGAATTTCCCTATATCCCAACACGAATGATCAGAAAACTTGTAAAATATTCTCGAAAATTCCCCAATTGTCCATTAATTTTCCGGTTCTATACTACTCTCATTTTTCGACAGCCAGTGAAAAACTCTTTGATATCAGGATGCGTCTGAAATATGTTTGTTATTTTAAGATTTAATTTACAAAAATTAATTTTTTGAAATAATAGAATTGCTATGATTGTTTCTTTTGTGAAAGCCACTGATTTCACAATTTAAATTACCAAAATAATCACGAAAGATTGATTAATATCAATAGAGAAATAAATAAACAATACATACATGTAGAGAAAATAAACAATGTTATGCCGTATAAAAGTAGATAAAAAGTAGATAAGTGTTTGTCGGAAGAAAATACAAGAAAAAGGCTGTGTTTGATTTTGTTGTAAAAATGTTTAAGGGCGAAGCGTTATAAAGTTTAGTTTTAATGAAAATTTTATGCTTTCCATGCAAAATGGATTTCTCATCTTTCGGTGCTTATTAACCACAAACATTACAATCGGAGAAGAACAAAAACTCTTTCAGGTAACCGAATGCGGGTAACAACAATTATTCAATCAGTGGTCTAAACGTTTTCCGTTGCAAACGAATGCTAATGACACATTAAAAAGAAATTGTGTAAATAGAAGTTTTTCTAAACATCATCTTTATCATATTTAAATTTCTTTTCTCGTCAATGATGAATAAGATTGATCATATAAATAAAAAGGTTTAAAATTTTTAGGCTTTGTTTCAATTTTACTCCATGCAACGGTGAAATACTTGCGGGCAGACGTAGAAAAAAAATATGTTTTTGTGGAATTTAGTTTTTGTACTGTGTTTTAAAAATTCCTCATTTTCGAGGCAACCGTAGGAATCCATAACATGTACATAGGAAATTAACATTGAAAATATTGTTTCGCATTTAATCCTATCAATAACGCTTCGCGCAAATATTTTGCGCCAGTCACACTTTCCCAGCAAATATTGCCGTTATAAAAATGATTTTTACAGACCTAGGTGTGACATATAAGCTAGATAAATGTCTACTAATACTACACTGGTCCATCGAATCATTTAAGTTGCTCTCGCCCAGTTCTGAAAATAAACAAAACTGGTTTTTAAATTCGGAAATATGCGCATTTTCCGATGTTTAAGATTCACAAATACGTACGTCACAAAACGACTAATTTAAAAAAGAATCGAAGTAAAAGGGTTGTCACACCTTAAAGTTTTTGCCAGCGTGTGCGGAACGTGTCGGGTTTTTTATAACACGTTGGCACACGTTGTGATACGCTGAGTATCTCATAAAGTTTTGAGCATGCACAAAATTTCTCAGCGTGTCCCGAACGTGTTGGAACACACTCCGCACACGTTCCGAACACGCTCAGCACGCTAGAGACACGCTAGGAGCTCGTTCACTTACCTTACGGACACGCTAGAAACACGTTCGCCCAAAGTTTAACGTGCTTCTAGCGTATCTCCAGCGTACTTGGAACGTGTGCATAGCGTGTCTTCGGCGTACTGAACGTGTGTCAAGCCAGCCAGTTCACAGCGTGTTTCAGTTTTCAATGAAAATATAAAAATTCCGCTGCATATTTGTCTTGAATTTCTACCATCATCTTGTCGTAAATAAATAAATTTGTGCATGTGTATGACTCATATGTATACACACGTGTGTATGACCCTTTTGACATGTTCATATCTGCATGTTTCCTCATGATCAGTCTAAAAATGACTTGAAAACTCGGTTATAAGTAGCATTCTCTATATTTAACGATGAACGATTTCGTTCAAGTCATATAAATAAAATTTATGTTATGTTATGTTATTAGGTGCTTGTCTTTTCTATCATATAAATCCTTTTCGGATTTTCTTTATTCCTTAGATTGACGAGGTGGAGAATGTAGCCTAAATGTGTATTAAACATTGCGTTTATAGCTTTACAAGATCGTCTGCTCTTTGGTCAGAATAGCAATACGTTCGAGAAAACACTAACATTTATTCGTCTCATTTGATCATTATCAATATACCAAAAAGACAAGTACAGTATTGTACCTAGTGGACGTGTTTTACTCTATTCAGTTCTGTGCAAAATATTTGATTCTGTGATCTGTACTACAAGTTTGATATTTGGTATACCCTTTCCCCCTTAATATAAGACTAGATATGCAAGATTAAGAGAGGTTGTAGAAAGTCAACCTACATGTTAGAGCATATTATATGGAGGAAGAAAGGAGTGCATAATGACAATTATTTCTTTACCCATTTGCAATATTTTTCGAGTGAAAAGTACCAGAAGCTTTAATCAGCCTGTAATCTTATAAGTTTGTTATATGCATGTTTTCATATGTAACAGGTGCCAGTGTATTTTTCTTTTCGTCTTTTCCTATTTTTCTTTTACATGAACACTTTGAATATGTGTATACCAAAAAGACAAGTACAATGTTGTGTTTGATATTTGGTACACCTTTTCCCCCTTAATATAAGACTTAATTCAAGATTAAGAGAGGTTGTAGAAGGTCATCCTACATGGTAGAGCATATGGAGGAAGAAAGGAGTGCATTATGACAAGAAGTTCCTTACCCTTTCGCAATATTTTTCGAGTGAAAAGTACCAGAGGCTTTAATCAGTCTGTAATCTTATAAGTTTGTTAAATGCATGTTTTCATATGTAACAGGTGCCAGTGTATATGTGTAGTGGACGGTGGTCTGTTTATATATTAAAAGAATGAATTAAAAGTGGTAATATCTTGCAGAATTAATATTTACATCCGAAACAAGCTGCGAACACGTTATAACACAAGTCACAAACACGCTAAGCACGTTCTAAGGACGTTGGACACACGCTCAAGAACGTTGGTATACGCTGACATACGCTATCAACACGTTCTGGACACGTTACTCACGCGTTACTTACACGTTCAAACTCGCTATGAACACGCTTCAAGCGCGTCGTGAATAGGCTAAGTTTGTTATATGCATGTTTTCATATGTAACAGGTGCCAGTGTATTTTTCTTTTCGTCTTTCCTATTTTTCTTTTACATGAACACTTTGAATATGTGTATACCAAAAAGACAAGTACAATGTTGTGTTTGATATTTGGTACACCTTTTCCCCCTTAATATAAGACTTAATTCAAGATTAAGAGAGGTTGTAGAAGGTCATCCTACATGGTAGAGCATATGGAGGAAGAAAGGAGTGCATTATGACAAGAAGTTCCTTACCCTTTCGCAATATTTTTCGAGTGAAAAGTACCAGAGGCTTTAATCAGTCTGTAATCTTATAAGTTTGTTAAATGCATGTTTTCATATGTAACAGGTGCCAGTGTATATGTGTAGTGGACGGTGGTCTGTTTATATATTAAAAGAATGAATTAAAAGTGGTAATATCTTGCAGAATTAATATTTACATCCGAAACAAGCTGCGAACACGTTATAACACAAGTCACAAACACGCTAAGCACGTTCTAAGGACGTTGGACACACGCTCAAGAACGTTGGTATACGCTGACATACGCTATCAACACGTTCTGGACACGTTACTCACGCGTTACTTACACGTTCAAACTCGCTATGAACACGCTTCAAGCGCGTCGTGAATAGGCAAAAGAAAATGAAGGTCAGCGTATATCGACATTTTGCCGATTAATATTTTATAATTGTAGAGTTTGATACTTTCCGATTAATTTACAAAGAAATTCAATAATCACATTTTTCCAGTATGTGAAAGAGCAGCTTTAAATGACTAAAGTGCATCTAATTTCAAAATGACTTCAAGCGATTCCGGAACGTTGCAAAAGACTGCGGAGCGTTTATAGATGGTTTGGAATACGAAGAATAAAACGCTAGGCGAGTTAATTATAATGAATTCGAGTTGTGTCAATGAACAACAGTACGACGTCAAATTTACCTAACCGTGACTTTATGTGCAAGGTCAGGTCAAGGGCGCAGCTCCCATGACGCAATTTACTCAAGTGCGTAAAAGAAATAATCCTCTGTTTAATAATATCGTTGATGAATGATCATTACATCGAAACTACAGCTTATTCAGCTGTAGTTGCGATGTTTTGATTATTTACCAACGCTCAAAGCATAGAAAGGGAGCAGACGGGGGACATTCATCTTTCGTCGCAATTCTCATTTCGCCTTTATCCTATATAACCTTTGATGTCGCCTTCTGAATGCGTATTTATTTCAAAGTCCTGGATACGCCTATGCAGGTGACTAGAAAAAAAAAATGTGAAAGTTTCATTAAATCTTTCCAATAAATGCGGGAAGGGTTGCGTTCACAAGGATGTGCGAGGGTGGATCAAAAAGTACGTGGACTAACGCTTTTAGATTTCTGTTTTTTCAGACTTATCAACATATTCACCCTTTCACTCAATGCACAGTGTCGTTCACGTGCTCACGTTATTTATGCTTCAAACAATAATCTAGAATTCTCACTGTTTGCAAACAATTAATTTTTTAATCTATAAAATGTTTTAGAAAAAAGTTGATTAAAATATGTGAATGAAGATTGATGCATGAAGACAATCTTGGAAGTGCGTGTAGTGTCGATCCTATTCAGACTGCCCGGACTGATCAGACTTACTAGGATAGAAAATTTGCGCACTCTAATAGTTTTTTGAATTTACCGTCCTTTGATTTTTTTTTTAATTTAAGCTCTGCTTGACCTATTATCGAATTAATCTCTATTCCAAATGTCTATTTTACACAATTCCGAGATCCTTATTAAACCATTTTAGTAAAACGTTCACCAAAGAAATCCGCATAACAGCCAGTTTTTATGGATATATTACCGAAATAGCGTAAGTGCACTTGACAATAATTTAATTTTCAGGAAATAAAGGCAATATTGCCTATTAGACCACATGTTTACATAATTTTTTTACAACAAAAAGTCAATGGTGGATTATTAATACTAGTTGATAAGTTTGCTAACATTTATATACGCAAATATGATGACCTATGATCTCCGGTATGTGCATAATAGACATTTTCTGGACTGCAGACAAGACAGATTTTGTTCGGCGAAGGTTGATGAACAGTTTCCACTGTATCACTTTGCTTTACATTTCGGGCCTCCCTAAAATGATTTCTAGAGGTTTTCTGAAAAGTAGTTACTTGTCTATCATGCAAAAGTTGTAAAAATGACATGTTAGTATTGCGAATGGCGGCCTTCTGTGAAAATTATTGTCAAGTATTCTATCATGGCTGTATTATGGTAACCCCATCTTTGTGAAGCAAATGGCTGTGGTCTCGTCAATGCTAGTTATTCAACAGGGCTTGTATAATTTTGATATCGGCCCATCAGTTTGCAAAACAATATTTTGTCATAAACATTGTCATAATTGGCACAGAATAGCATGTAGTCCAGATGTGGTGTTCTCAATACTGAAAAGAAGGCCAAGGAAAGACAGTTTTTTTCTTTTTTTAATTTGAAACAATACACAACGTTTCATGCTAGGATCACAAAATGAATAATTTTTCACTATCTGCTTAGCTAATTTAAGCTAAGAAAATATTTATGTAAATTTCTATATCTTACAATGTTCTTCGCTTTTCGAAATGTGTCCATTTTTAATAATCGGATGATTGTTCAAAATGCAACAAATAGTTTGGCATAAAAATAAATTGAAAATCAATTGCACTTAAGTACGACAGTTTGTATCAAGAAAAAGTTATTACATTCATTTTGAAATTTATCTAAGTATTGTTTTATATCATATCAATTTTTCGAAAGATTTAAAAGATAATGTTATCAGGTAGATAATTTCAAGTGAAGAAAAAGGCGAACAATTAAATATTTTCCTATTTGACGTTATAAACTGATATAAAGATATTTGCATTCAATTTTTAAAAAAGGAGGTTTCATTGCCATTCAGTTTTAGAAAAGAAGTGCTTTTGGTTTCAATTATTCTTTAATTTGGCACAATATATGCATTTCGGTCACACACATATCAAAATATAGTTGCATCAAAATTGAAAGGCTTTATGGAAATAAAAATACTAAAAAATGGGAGCTTCAAGAATAACCTGAGCCATTGATTCTATGTAAAATGAAAAACAATTCACGTGAAAATTAATTCAGCCTATACTTTAATTTTAAGTTTCTATCCATTTAAAGTTTGAACCGAAAAGGTTTAATTAAATAACATATACAAGACCTCACTAATGTTAACGTTACTGGAATCTGCATTATTTAATTCAATTAGATTTTGAACGGTGCGCCGTAAAATCTACTTTTTACTGTTAGATTCCCGTGCTTTTTTATGTGAAAGATAAAAAATGCACATGAAAAATTTTGAAACCCAATTTTAATAAGACAAGAAAAAGCAATATGTCCAGGTATATTGTATATCAAAATGAAGCTATTTTTGAGCACAAGCAGTTGAGCAACATAAGACCGCCATAGCTATAGCGATTAAGCCAAAACATTGTGAGAAAGGGCCATTTTGTACAGAACAAGCAAGTCATTGACGGTTGGATTAAATTGGCTCATATCTCAAATCGATATATTGCTAAATAACCTTACAGGTAAATAAACTATTAATGTCCATTTATTTTGTGATAACTCATTTTTTAGAATGAGTTGAGGTTCGAAACCATGTTAAGAAAGCAATGTACATCAGACACTAATGGCTGTCACGTGACACCTTTCGAAGTCACGTGATCTAGGATTTTATGTATACTTAGTCAAAAAAAATTAAGCAACACTAGATATTCACTAAATATACCGAGTGCCTTTAAAAAAGCAATATTTAAAATCGGTACTAAAATGTAAATTTAAGTGAACAGGCTCAGACTAAAATATTCTAATTTTCTAACCTTAACAAGTTACCTTTAATCCAACATCAATGTTATTTTGGAACATTCTCTTGTATTCCCAATACGGTGACAATTACCCACGAAAGTTGAAATTTCTTCATAGCCCCAATGTTAGGACGATATTTTCGTTTCAGGTTCCAAACAAATTGCCAAAAAAAATCAGAGTTGTGATGAATGAACCAAAAGGTCAAACAAGTAATCTGTACTGCGTTTAAGCACGTTTGATCCAAAGACGACAACAAAACGTCGTATTTTTACTTGAATTGACGTCACTTATAGTCCGTTTGACTTCTAGTTGGACAAACATTTCGCCGAAAATCACAGAATCGAGTAAGTGAAGTGTTTTTGTTTTTGTTTTTTTTTTTTGTTTGTTTTTTTTATCTCATTTTCCATCTAATACCGTGAAGGATTTTGTTTTTCAGAAAATTTTAACGTGTTATAATGATTTTGTCCGTCCATCTACATCTTAACTTTCATACCAACTCGTGTCTGTAATGCGTTCATTACAGAACGGCGCACTGTCTAGCCAAAAAATAGCTCTGATTTGCATAGGGGCCGAGTAAAAATGTATATTTAGGCATTCTTTTTTTGTAGATAATTTTTTTTTTACTTCCTTAGAATATCAAATCTTAGTGTATTCTGTAATTGTTAAAAACTGTAATGGGGGACTTTTGTGTGTTATCACCCTTGTTTTTCTGTGTATTAAATCAAAGGTGCTCAAAAATCGTTAGCGGTCCTTTTAGAAATTTTCCTTGGATTTTATCAATGGTTTCTATGAGGAAGTTGCGAATTTTATTTTTGTAAATGCAAAATTCTTATTTATGTAATTTGTTTTTATGTTAAAGTTTTGAATACTTAGTAGAGTAGAAAATAAATATTCGTTTTACAACAAACGTATTTTATATATTACGCAATATTTGATTAACAGCTTATCTGTAAATCCTATATTGCAAAGGAAATAAGGATAAAACCCAAGGTTGGGAGTGACCTCACCGGAATTTACTTCCGGAGGTTGTTGTATGGTAAAAGTAGATGTCAACGAAAAAATAGTGCGGCTTGAAAATAGCATTTTGAAGTGGAGAACAGTGATCCACGTGCATATTTATTTGATTTTTTGCTAGTCTTGCATCTCTTCTTTAATAAAAGGCTTGGTTCGATCTTTTTTGTGCACGATATCCTTTCAGGGAGGACGGATGAGCGACTGTGGGCGTGCCCGAACTAACTGACCTCTACATAGGTGGAAAAAAGACGGTTCCTTTACTCTGGCTTGAATAGCCCAAAAGTTAAACCTAAAAGACCCAGTTATTTTAGTCTCAAATGATAGAACAATGAATGAAGATGAAGCGCTGGTGACGTAATATATAAACGCATTGTTGTGGAATGCGCTGCAGCTCCTGAAAGTTGAGCAATTTTATATAGAACAAAGAAGGCCAAATATCGGCTGGGGTCTGACCGTAACCACTGTTTGGACCCTTCCTCCTTTGGGAGTATTTCAAGGGAGATAACCAACCGATTTTCCTTATTGATAAAAGTTCCCATATTCCATTATTCAGACCAGTCAAAAAAGATCATTTTACGAAGTCGTTGGGATTTTCACGTGGGAAACTAGATAAGCAGTCGAGTAATAACTGTGTAAATTATGAGATATTTAGTTTAAGATGTCCTGACTGTCGATTTTCAAAGTAGCAGTTTTCCAAAACCATGGACATTTCTTCTATCTAATGTTTAGTATAAAACCATGTCCTTTTATTTTGATATATATTTTCTTACAACTAAACTGCTTTCACCACTCCTCGTGTTTAAGAGCAGAAATATGCGAAAATATTATCTTTATCTAGATAGACAAAATCACTATTTCATAAGCATTTCATATCTTATTAAATATTTTTTTGGAATGATATTAAGGTGGGACGATGCAGTTTCAGGGGGTAGTCTATGCCCTACGGGACAAAAAATGGGTCCCGTGCAAAATTGATGCCGATTTATGGCGACCTATATCAAAATGTTGTGTGGTGTCTAAGCTTCAATTTGGTAGAGGTCGCCCATCTCGAATCCGTCTCTGGGCCTTAATATGACGTCATCAGTATGCAACTGAAATACGGTATTGCTTTTAAGTTAATTGAAGAAGATGAATCAACTTGACTAGTCATTTAAAAGTAATATTTTCTGTTTATAGTAAGGCGGATCTATAAGCAATAATTTGTACTAAAAATGGTCGAATTTCAGAATACGTAATTCAAAAAATCGTTGTTCAAATATTCGGATAATGTACTGTCCGGGTTCTCTTCCTTTCAGAAATGGCAATTATTTCACTTTTGCCTTACCCCGGTAAATATTTAGATTTTAAACTACGAATGTATTAACAATTAGTTATAAAATAAGTATTGAAATAAAAAGTTAAAAAAAGATAATAATGAAATATAAATATACGAATGTTATATTTCATAATCGGTTAATATCGCGTGCACATTTAGCCTTTGAAGGCTGCTCTTTCTCTGTTTTCAAACAAAAACAAAACAAAACTGGTTCCTAGAGCCAGAAATGTGTGCACTTTCCAATGTTTAAGAATCGCACATGGGTATGACACTAACAAACACCCATTTCAAAAAAATTGCAGCTTGAATGTATGAAGCGGTAAGGTCAGTAATGGAACCGGCCTAAATATATTCAGTCTATAAAGTACGAACTTGTTATTTTTCATGTATTATGTTTCATTTATAGAATGTATCGATATGAAGTTTTCCAATTGACAAATACTTCCACCTTTACATTTGATAGAATGGGTAAATCAGGTGAAATTGCATGTGTAAATAGTTGGCTAAAAAATTAAGATTAATATTTAAGCCGTTAGTAGTTGCTTTATTTTTCAGAATGGAATTCCGCTAAATTCAGGAATATCTGCCATTTTTTCCTAACGTAACCAGATGGAATCTTATTATCATAGAGTTTTCTATGCGATGAAGTCATAGTTTTTCATTAATTTTACAAAAACAATCAAAAATAACATTTTCCCAATCTGTGAAAGAGCAGCTTTAAAACCCATTATTAAACGTGGTCATATGGTTGAACAAGAATCCTTAAAGTGATACAAATGGATTCATATGTAAGCGACAATTCTATTTAAAAGTGTTCGATTTCGTAGCTCCAAAACTTTTAAATGGGTATAAAAATAATCCGAAAACGTGTTATCAAAGTGCCATTTCTTACCATTTAAAATCATTTAACCGTACTTAAATTAGCATTTTGTTTGCCATTTTGATAAAAGATTGATTTCTAAAAGTATATATAGTCATAACTCTGACTCTACCTAATCCATCAGAGAAGTCCGGCTACAAATTATTAAAAAAATGTCTATCACAATTACTTGGTTTGATTTCGTAAAAGATAATAATGCAACAATTTAAATACAGTTCAAGTTATAACTAAAATAAGTTCTATTAGTTTAATATATACAAAGATCTGTATTCTGATTAACTCCTTAAACGGTGTCATTTCTAGTTGTAAAGCATACCTGGGCCAATATTCATCAACCTATTATTGCGACAACTTTGTACAATATGAAGGGAATGGGATGCTTTGAAAAGAAGTAATGTATTTGGAAACTAAGACTTCCTGGAACAAGTCAAAACATTTCGCCTGTGTTTTACGACTATTTGATATGTCCTAAATCTTTTCGGCTGCTAAATCGTAAATTAGAGCCTTTAATATGTTTATTAACGCTATAATCTCCGGTATATACTCAGCTTGTATCTCTGATGAAACTGATCGATCATTGCAATTTTGGTAGTCGTAGTGATATCAGTGACATAGAGTCGTCGCTATAAGGTTGAAAGTCTAAATTTATCATAACCGGTATTTTGATCAAGTACTAAACTCTTCCGCTATCATTTGGTCGCAGAAAACCCTTAACAAACTTGCAACTTTGATAGATATTTGTTACCTGAAAAAGTCAACAAGTGGTCTTAGCTGGACAACCTGCCTGTGAATAAAAAAAATACAAAAAAACAACAACAACAACAAAAAAAAATTGTAAAATGTATCAACCTCACGACGACTCCTCGAAACAATGTCTAATTGGATGTTGCGGAGTATTACTCTGAATATTATGATATATATCACCACTGTGAACTTTACTGGCCGATACGAAAAACCTTTATGAAGATATACTTGATTTATCTTGCTTTAGCATGTGTATTTCCGATATGACTGACAACTTTAGCTTATTACCTTTTAAATGAGGGCCCAACACATATTCTTTGTTATAAGTTGACCTTGTTATTTAGATTATTCTTATATGCTGGGCCACAATGCACTCATGCTATGACACCATTACTTCCAGCCCCTAATATTCTTCTGCAATTTATTTGACGTGTAGATATAGCATGTCAGCATTAAGCCCGATGCAGATAAAAGAATTTCATTTGTCCGAAAGTGAATACTGCTATGATAAAGAAGAAAATTCGTTTAAAATATATGATAGTAAACACCAAGTGATTTTGGAGCACTGATTTGATCCGACTTGCATGAATATTGCTCGAATTTAACCATTTCTCTTTCAAAGGATGCCGAAGCTTTTGGTACTTTGATGATGGAATAAAGAAAAATTATTAAAAAAATATGTTGATTTTAAATGCAAAAGTTATTAAATTGAACTTAAAATTGAAAATTACGTAACAATCATAAATTCTGGACGCGTAAGACTTGGCAGAATGAAAGCTTCCACATCATTCCAGCACTTTGACGCTTTGAAATGCCGACATAACTGTCATATGAGAAGGCAAAAACAAACAGAAACTCTGTTAGAAAAATCAAATATTTTACTCCTTATAAGAAAATATTTCCATTTTTTCAAAATAATTTTCAAAGAAAGAAATTAGGTTTTCTGTAAAACAAACAAACAAAAAAGAAAACCCCAAAAACATAAACTGCTTTTTTTTGCATATACCCCACCCACATTTAAAAGGATACTACTGGAAAATCATATTTTTTCTTAAAAAACATTATTTTTTATTCCTGAAAACCATTGGATTGCGTTTTTTCTTGAAAATGTATTGTATTGAACAATATCCGTACGTTTTGCAAATGCTATGCACTAAAAAAGATATCGCAAATGACGCCATATTGATTACGTCATAATTCGACCCAGATGCAAAAACCATGTGGCCTACTAGTTTAATTTCGTCAGGTATCATTTAATGTTTAATTTGATAAATGACAGGAAAAATGGGCCACGAATTTGCATAAAAATTTGTCTCGTATATGTTGATTGAAATTGCTTTCCTCATTGCGTTTACCCCACCCACATTTCAAAGGATACTACCGGAAAATCATGTTTATTTTCACTAAAATACAATTTTTTGTTTATCGAGGTTTATTTCCTCACGTTTTTCCGCTGAAATATATTATATTGAACAAGGTCCCAACATTTCGCGCATGCTATGCCCTGAAAATATTATGACGCCAAAGACGCCATTTTGATGACGTCATTACTCAGTCTAGAATCAAAAGCCAGATGGGCGACCTCTTTAATTTTGTCAGGTATCCCATAACGTTGCGTTTGATATATGACATGATAAATCGGCACCAATTTTGCACGGAACACCCGACGGGAATAGACTAATAATGAACACTAATTAAAATTTTGTTTCATTCTGAAAATACAATTTTGATTTATGCCAGTATATCAAAATTATAACCTCGAGTGTTGTAACATAAAGATATACAATGGTAGCAAGAGCATATTTTGCATATGAATCCAAATAACTATTGTTTGTAAAATAATTAAAGGGTATTATCATTATCAATTTATCAGGACTATTCTTTTATAAAAATCATGGTTATGAAACAAGCCCATGTATATTTTTTTATCCTTGTCCTATAGGTTTAACCTTTATCAAACGGAACATTATGTATCGTCTCAAGGTGGTGTTAATTTGTGGAAATACATATTAATAAACATCCAGTTATGGATCAGGCACACATATCCTATTCGGTATTTAATCTGTGACCTCTTTTTTTGACATTAAACTTGAGCTGACACGCTTAGATTTACTTTTACTGCCATCCACAGGAGAACATAACTTCCAAGTCATCTTGAATTCCATTGAATTACAAAACGAGTCACGAAGCTTGCACATAGATATCTTACTCAAAACTGTGACCCTTGACCTCTTTCACGTAATTTGACCTTGAATGCTAAACTAAAACCTATGGAATTGTATATTTGACATTGCCTCAAGCCAAAGAAATATCATGCAAATATTTATTTTGATAACCAAAGATAAATGCTTGGTAACGAAATGGCCATGTATATTTACCCCACGCTTAGGCTATCTTTGACGTATGACCTTCAAGTGTCTATGACCTTAAAGCCACATAGCTTAAATAATTTACCAAATCCAAACAATGTTATAAAGAAACAGAAATATACCAATTATTTGAAAAATTGTACCTTTATATACAAGTAATGAACCCCAAAAGTATGTTAACACAGACAGATAAATGCAAGCGACAGAGGTCAGATTCAGATATATCGTTATACCTTAGTTGTGTGACATAATTATCAAAACATGATTTACCTTTAAAACAATAGTTTTAATAAAAATTAACATAACTCAAACATATTATTCATTCTATATGAAAAATAAAACTTGATAAAGATTGAATTGGTTTAATCATTAATCTATATCCATTCAACAGCTTTGGACCAAAGAATCTTACCCCACCCACTTTTTTGTGCAAATTTTCAGAAAATAAATTGCCTTACTATAATTTTTCCAAATAATATGGGAAGAAATGTGATAGTACAAGTAATTGTTCAAACGATTGTGATTCATTATCCTGAACGCATGGTCAGGCTTTACTGCCTCCCCCTTATGACTATTTCCAATCCCTGCGTTCGGGATGCAAATTATGTTCTCCAACTAAGCGATCTTACATTTCTAATATGTTTCGCGAACATATTTATCTAGGACAATCCTGCGTACAGGATATTAAACTAACTATTGTTTGGGAAAAAAACATTCCGCTTTGCATGTGCAACTTCATATGAAGCTTATTTTAATAGGACAATATTCGTTGAAGATTTTGCTTTTTTGACTCCTGGACAGTACTTGGCGTCAAAATGGATGAAGACTCGTTTTTTCTCTCATTTGTTCAAATTTTGAAACGACGTCATTTCCGCTTAAACAGATTTTATCTTCTCTGCCTGTTTAAAATTGATCGATTTCGTAACTCATTTTGGACCTTTCATATTTTCCATTTCTAAAGAGCAAAAGGGGTATCACTCTAAACTAATTAAAGTCGCTTATGATTTAATAAATAAAATTCCACAGGGAATCCTTATTACTCAATTTTATTTCCATGAACACTCTTTTTCAAATTTTCGGTCACCTGACCTTCATCAAGAAAAACACAATATAATATAATCAAGAAACTACATCTTCATCTTTCCTTCATTACACTTTGATACGTATCAAAATGTAATGGAGGAAAGATGAAGATGTAGTTTCTTGATTATATATTATTGTGTTTTTCTTGATGAAGGTCAGGTGACCGAAAATTTGAAAAAGAGTGTTTATGGAAATCAAATTAATTAAAGTCGGATCATAAACACTAAAAGACCCCACGCTCATATTTTTTTCTAAGCTAATTGTATCCCCTAAACTGCATCACCCTTCCTTAAGTTGAAATTAATAATTTTACCACATAGGTATCCTTCCGTCAAACGCAATTTTTAGTAATCGATGAAAATATTTGTTCATATAGAAGTCGATATACATTCTTTTCCAATCCTTTCGTAGAACCACAAACGTTGTTCTTGTAAATGCGGTTTTGGAAAAAAGCCTGTTCACGCCTTAACCCCTAAGCATACAAGTCGTTTAGAACCGAGATTACATTTTGAGAGGGTTTACAAAATGGCACTCACGGCATTTTATCACGTTAATTCTTCTGAAACCCCTTTTTGGAAAGTTCATATCCAACAGATGTTCATATATTGATGGAATTAGACAATATTTTTTGTCTACTCGAGGTTATGTTTCGATTGTAAGGAATAATTTCACATTTGACATACTCGATTCAGAGAACAGTCTTTGCAAAGTGAGTGAGTTTATTTAATTTTTTTTGATGGTTTTCGAAATGTCTATCGTAAATGACCCTCCAAACTTCTCATATGTCAATCAAACATAAATAGTAAGAGTGAACAGTAGCTACCCAAAGCGTCAGATCGAATAAAGATTAAGTCGGTTCAGCAGACTATCTTCTTTGTATGATTTAAGCTTAATTTAGTAAAAACAAAATTTTCCGTGGTCAGATTTACTTTATTGTGATTTTTTTTTTTAAATCGCTCAATGTATTTTTCTGTATAAGAAATATTTTGTCGACTAAAGTGAAAAGTAAACGTTTCGTTTAGTTAAATCTCGAAGCAGAGGAATTTTGCTCAATCACTGTTCCCATGGTGACTGTATAATCCCAAAACACAACAGAAACGGCGGGAATGGCGGATTTAAAGCAGTCGCAGCCTATCTTTTCTGTCCATAATTCGGCTTTGCGGTTCAATATGACGCTGTCTTGAGTGACAAGCATTAAAGAAAATGTTATCTTTGGAAATTGGCTATCTTTCTTACCAAAACTAATCTTCTCTATGTAGACGTTTGATTGACGTAACGTGGTTGTTTTACGTCTTCTAAATTTCGGAAGCTATCGCTGACTTAGCAAATTTCAAATAAACGGGTTAGATTTTTAAGTGATCATTGAAAGTTTCATTAGTCAATTTGATCGTGATTTCATTCAAGAACGTCAAAAACGGAAGAACAGTTATGAGATTATCATTCGTTAATGGCCCTTTCTTTGAATTGTTTAAAAACCCATGCGGACACATCACGCTTACTAAAGCCAGAAATGGAAACTATCGACGTAAAACGCATAAAACCTCATGTAACGACTTACCTGGCGATCTGCAGAGTAAACATTGTTGATTCGGAACTCGGATCCATTAGCTAATCCCTTAGAAACCTACTCATTAAATTTATATTTAAAAAAAGTATCTTACTATTCAACTTAACTTTTTTTGACTATGTTTATGAATAGCTTATGTAATAGTTAAACGCTAATAATTGAAAATTAAACGATTTAAACAGCCGAAAGGAGGGAGCGTAGCGACCGACTGAGGCTGTTTAAGTCGTTTAATTTTCAATTATTAGCGTTTAACTGACTTAGTCTTTTTCCCGCGCTTAATATTATTGACAGCATTTCGCACGATTTACACGGAATAAGCCGGTTGAATTTATTACAAGCGAACGCCCCCTCTTTCCAAATATGGTGTTGTTAAAATATGCACGTAAATAACGAGGCTTTCTAAAGAGCTATTACCGATGATAAAAGATGCAGTATTGTTTGTTTTTATTGACCTGACAATCATCTCCGTTCTGTAGATGAACGAATATACGATATGTGTCCACTCTGTATTACAAGAACTTTCGCAAGAATAAACGATTTACGGTTTCAGAAGTCATAAATAGATTGTATATTAAATTTGATAAAATGTGCACGTAATTGTTAATTAACAAATTTGTTCATATATACAACAACTTAAATATGGTCATACTCAGAGAAGGGCCTACTATAGGGGTATTTTCAAAACTGAGCTCTGACGTAGGCGCCGAGTGCGGCATAACTATGGGTATAGCGGGTATATCTAAACATCATATGATAGGAATTTAACCTTATCCCTTCACTCTAATAATGAAAGAATATGTAGTGAGTAAACCTTGCGATTAAAGACAAGCAATAACTTTCCTTTGAAAGGTAAATTGTTACTTTTTAATGAGTTATCTAAACCTGTTATATCTATTTCGAAAATATGGCACGGAAATCTAACGGTTAAAAGTAGATTTCACGGCTCACCTCACAAAATCTACATGTGGTATACTATTCTGTTTACACAGAGAAATAGATATTTTAATAATTAAACTGTAAAAAAGTTTCTAGCTACATTCAGAAGCAAAAAAGTTAATAAATGTTTAGTAGGCGACCAAACCATAGGTAGGTATACCAGCCATTGCGATAAAGCTGCAATGAGGCTGAAATCGGGGTTTAACCACATGCAAACCAAATTCTCAGGCCATGTCGCGCCCAACCAGGTCCAAATCAGCGTAGAATGTGGGGAATGCAACATATGCACGTGAATTACGATTTTCTCCTTTACTTTACATGTGCTCGTTGCATATTCATGAGGGGGTAGAGATTAGTATATACGCATGCGTGGAATAACAAATAAACCTTGACGTTTAAATGAAATAATGATCAAAATAAACCTAAGCTGGGTAGTTTATAGAAAATAAACCATCAAAAATTTTAAAAATCCAGCTTTCTGATTGGATGATAAAGTAGGACAAAGACTAATCTTGTTTTCCCCACAAAGACAACTTATCCACGTTATTCAGCTATTTCAACATCGCACGAAACACTTTATTACTTGTTTTTCCATGTATAATAGCCAAACATGAATGGAACAATACGACAGTTTACGCTGTGCTCAGGTGAGCTTAAAAATTCTATAAATAATTAATTTTTTCCGCAATTCTCATTCTCAAATAAAGAAAGAAAGGGTAAGTGTTTATAAACATAGTAAAAGTTTCAGGCACTCGTCTCGAGATTGGCTGTGTTGAGTTGAAAGTAAAGTAAAACCCGTTTGCATAAACCTTTATCACACGACCTGAATGTTTTACTTAACCTGCTTGGGCTGTATCTCTTTTCATGTGTATTCCGTAATTTCCATAAATTGGCCATTGTTTTATATACATAAGTTGTGTCAGGGGAGGTTACCATTCCAGCAATTCCATTCACCAAGTGACCTCCCATAGACCATTGAAAAAAGGGGCAAATTCCTCAATTTGCCTGAAAAGTAGTTCTACGCAAGCAAAACGTTCACCTGATCTCAGAATTGCATTTTATTTCGTACTGAAAAGATGTCTTTGAGGTTTCAACAAGTTATGAAGATTCCTTGTTTCACACCATTTTTAAAATGCACAGTTGTCAGACGGATACAAATCTTGAAAAAGAGAAAATTGAATCTAAGTGAGCACTGCTGTTTTGAAAACCTATTAACATCTGACAGGATTGTTCTTACATGGTATTAACACTGGTGAACGTAAACGTCCACCATAAACATGTGCAGGTTAATTAACTTTACTTTTCAACACACGAAAGACAATCTCAAGACATGTGTCTGCAATTTTTTACGCATTTATATAAACCCTTACCCTTTCTTTCTTTGAGAATGAAAATTGCGGAACAATCAATTATTTTCCTTTTTAAGAATTTTTATCTCCACTGGCTGAAGGCCACTGGGGCTATTGTCATGGCGTTTGTGTCCCTCGTCCGTTCGTGCGTACGGTCCTAAGATTTATCTTTAAAAATCTTCTCCTCAGAAACTACTGGATGAATTTCAACCAAACTTCACAGGAATGAGCCCTCTTTCAAATTTGTTTAAGGAATTTAGATCCAATGACAAACGTGGATTTAATGGGCGTGGCTTATTTCCAAATATGGTAAAAGTGGGTTTTCTCAGATTCTAATTGATGGATACCAATCAAATTTTACATGAATGACCATTGAGTAGCATTTTATCAGTCTATAAAAAATTATTGTGATCGGATGAAAAATGTTTTTTTTAATGGGCGGATGTCATTTCTCTATATGTTATTTAGTGGAAACTTTGAAATTCATTTTCTCAGTTTTTCAACCAAATTTCACTGGAATTATCTTTTTGAGTAACCCTTTATGAGTGTACCAAAAAATTATTGTGGTCGGATGAAAAATGTGTATTTTATGGGCAGAGGTAATTTCTCAATATGTTATGGATATCAATCGATCCTTTGGCGATTCCTTTATCATGTAGCCAAAAATTATTGTCATTGGATGAAATATATGTTGTTTTATTAGCGGATGTATTTTCTCAATATGTTATATAGTGGGAACTCTGAAAATCATTTTCAACATCAAAAGAATCCAAAATATCTAAAAATCTAGTCAAAACTTTGCTTTGCTATTACAAGAATTTCAAGCCTGTGGAGCAACTCAAGCCGTTCATGCTTTCTAAGCAGATAATCCCATAATTTTAATAAAGAGATAACGGAGAATTGATCAGCATTACAGAATAAGAATAACAACCTAGATCATCTAATTGTAATTTCTTTCATTTTATACCAAATGGATCGGACAATCACTTTTTAAACTACACCGGGAATAATGCCGAAAGATATAGAAACCTTGTAATTACAGGACTGTTGTTGACAATCGACGATATATGTAGAGGAACGTATATCTGAAGCAAGATGCGAACTTGGGTTAGGTCATTTTCCTTTCATCGAAATTTTACATGTAAAATTTCTCTTTTCTCCACAAATGGAGGAATCACTCTAGTATGTCAACAGAATCGTCCACCATTAGTACTTTCAGTGCTTTGATTGTTTATTCTTGTCAATGCTTCGACATGAATGTAACCGAGTAATAAAAAGTACTCAAAATAAACTTGGAGTAGCTCATCACGAGTATGTGACCAAATTCGATAGTGACAGACGCATTAGACCGAGCTCGCTTCAATCGCGCAAAATCCTGCGTCTGTGTTATCTGTGTCGTTAGCTCATGTTAATTAAGTGGGTGTATAGTTACTATAGGTGTAAAAACCTTATTTCAAAGGATTGTGCATGTGCCCGCCTGTCGGTAATCTTCTTAACATTTTTTCGAGACCCTTCTTTGTTGTTCACAATGCATAAATGTAGCCGAGACCAACCCGCACTCCGGATAAAAACGTTTGCGATACCTCCATCGAGATGTTGAACCATTTTAAACATTAGCACACGGTTTGTACACAAACACTAACCACGAACCGGTATGAAATCAGAATGGTAAAATGCACGTGAGTGCCAATAAAAGAAAATCTTAATTACCAAGAGAAATGTATCTACTGAACATCACGATATGCTTGCTCGCAATGACTGTGTAAAAATTCTTAATTTCCTTGTAATGTGTTGGAAATCCAAAATAAATCGTAAATGCTTGATATTCAATAGATATCGTAACAATTCGTAACAAAGCAAGAAACCACAATAATTTGCGAGTTATTTACAGATGATTGCAAGTGGCAATCAGCCGCGCAAGAAGATTTGCGACACTGCCGTACAACGTATTTCTTCAGTTTTGTAAGGAACCTTTTTACGGAAATTTTGAGAGGTGATTTTTTGCCCGCCTTTACAGAGCAGAACGAATATATTTCTACAAAATCGGTCGATGGTCGCTTTTAGCGCGGCAGTTCGCTGGCGATTGCTCGTTGATGGAAATAGACCTCAACTATGTTAAAGACGTCGGCGACTTGTCGTGGATTTTAACTTTATGATAAGATCCTCAAATGAATCGACGATAAAATCGCCGATTTCACAAATGAAGTCGTCGGCAAGGCGCGGTGCAGTAACATGACGTAGCTTTGCTAAAATCACATAAAAATCAGCGACGCCGACACGTCGAGGATTCCAGTTTTCATTGGCCAAAAAAAAATCAAAAGCCAGTGATATCGGGACAAACTTATTAATATACAATCACACAAAACCGCTCACGTACGTGACCATGAGTCAGGAAATAATCAGCGACCCCGGCACGTCGGCGGTTCCTATTTTTTTCGGCCGATCAGTAGAACATAGCGTCGACTGAACGCCAGCTATATAAGGATAAAGACTATTTTTGCAGTCACTTTAAACCGCCGATGTGACCATGCCGGCAACAAGTCGTCGATAAGTTGAGATGCGTTGCAGATTAGTCTACGGTAACGAGAAAGTGACAAAAGGTCAGTGCACTTATGCAATAAGTATAGAATCGACCGATCGGCGGAGATAAGTGGTCCATCCAATATAGACTTCTAATTTAGACTTCAATATAGACAAATCTAAAAGAGATCGTCGGTCTCAGAAAAATGCACTATTCCATCGGTCGGTGCACCGATCGGTCGCCGACTAGTCGTCGATTTTTTTCCACAAAAATACGTCAGCGCGGAAATGTTTGACTAGCGTCAGAGCCTTAAAAACAGTAGCTGTCCATGTACTTCCGATGTCTTATGAGGAATTTTTTCGCAAAATTGGGGCATTGAAATAAGAAATGATTGCTATAAAATTTGTGAGAAGAGGAAAATCTCGTTAGGCCTTCTACACAGTTTATTGAATAAAGTTTGTCGAATATTTATAAGAACAAAGAAAAGAAAGACACCCGTTCGATTAATGATGATGGATAGGCCAAAATACATTGTCTAATTCAAGCAAAGATAAAAAAAAAAAAAAAAATCAAAAAGACTTAACCAATTCTCTTATGCTGAAACAGTTTGTATTCAAATCGCCACTGCGTAAATGCAATCAGTCTCTCTCTGCCTCGCTGTATGTCTTTCTCTCTCAATCTGTCGGTCTATCTATCTGTCGGTCCGTCTGTCTCTGTGTGTGTGTCTTTCTCTGTCTCTATCTCTGTCATTTTGCTTGTCTGTCTGTCTGGATCTGTTTTTTTCTCTCTGGCTCTCTTTGTCTCTCTATCTCTCTCTCTTTCTTTTCCCCCCTCTCTCTCAAATAGAGCACTCATGGTAACCATATCTTGTTAAATAAAAAGGACACTATATTCTAAAACGTTCGCAGATCATCATCAATGGTACATCCCTATAAAATGGTAGCCTGATGGTGTTTGAACGAATAGTAAAAAAATGCGTAACAGACGACAGGCGAATGTCGTTGACTGAACAGAATAGCTCACATTAGCCATTAAATTGTGATCAAATGACTATGACTGTTTTTCATTAATTTACATCTTTATCCTTACAATAACATCGGACCTTTGTCATGTTACTTCCAGTGCACTGATTATACTTGGTTTGATAAAAATTGTACAAAACATTTAATGGTTATTGGATAAAAAAAATCATTTATAATTGAAGTCTCAATAATTGAATTACGCGCAATATCGTTGCATTTTTAGTACTTCATCTTGCAAGTGATGTCCATTGTGAATTGTTTTTTTTTTTCAGATAAATATAGATGAAAAATCATTTATAATGAAATGATTATTTACATCCGTTATTTACCGTTATTTTCTTTCACAAATGTTCGAAAATGGGATACTTAAGCGCCGTAGCAGCAGCAAAGTGTTTTTATTGACTTTAAATGATTTTATATCATTTCATTTTTATTTCGATTATTGGTGACCTCCGTTGTGTACCTTTATTCTCTGAAAAAGTTGTAATTGTAATTTTACTTCATATATGTACTTGCGTGAGGGACTTAGACGTTGTAACAAAAGCAGCTTGAATAAGCTTTTGTCGCTCACGAGACACGCTTTGAGTATTTTGTCCACGATGGAATACTTTTCTGATTAATAATGTCTAAAAGTGATCTTAAAACATTTTGTATAGACATACCTATTGACCTATTCGAATACTTTCTTGGGTGGACAACTTAAAAATCGAGACATCAGATAAATGCGTTGTGGTTGCGACATTAGGACTAGTTTAATAGCCATGCATTTTGTGTGCTATCCATATAGAGGAAGAGCGTCGGCCGCTTAACCAAAACGTCAAGGGCTCGATTTCCGGGAAAGCTTTCGATCTTGGTTCCTTCATTGGCCCACATTAGTATTACTAGTAATATTACATATTTTAACAATTGACATAATTTTTCATCCAATAACGTTAGGTCGAGTGAGTTTTGCGTCAATCAATGATGTCAGGCATTTTTGTTATATTATACATTCATTAAGAACATCGAGATAAAAAAAGGAGAGGGGCGAATTTTATCATTTTCGAGATTTCACGAATTTCACAATTTCACAAAGTCATAAGACGAGACGATTTCAACATAGACTTTTCGTATACCGAACAAAACTTCATAGCTGCAGCTAAAATTATGGAATTTATACTCTTTTTACAAACCTTTTCGGGTACATCATGTCCGTCATTTATAACAATTTTATTCGTAAAGAAAAGCCATCTACCAAGAAATTTTCATTTGCAATAATAAAAGAAAACAAAACCCAAATGATGCGTCTGAAAGCTATAAATTCAATGAATCAACCATGCATTCAGAATAAAAGAGGTCTACATAGTTTTCACGTTTTAAAGGTCAAACGTTTTTAATCTGAACGCATACAGGCTTTGGTCCAGTGACAACTCGCTACAACAACTATGGAATATTGGTTTTCGAAACAGGTTGCATAGGTCATTTTGCTTTTTTTTTTGCATTTTTCTAATCCTTTGAAAGACTTTTAAACATGTTTTGAATACTCAAATAAATATACCTACATACTTCTTATTCCGTATTGAATTATGATTGAATAATTTAAAAATAGCATAGTCAATAACAATTTTAAGATCAGTCGGGCCGAAAATATTTCACTATGCAAATGCAAAAGGGGTATAATATCAAGGAAGCGTCAATCACTTACCACCTGTGATTGTCCTCGCGATGTATGCAGTGTTTGAATTCATAGCTGTCTTATCATAGTATAAGTTTTGTGATGAAGGATTAAAAAGTATGTTATCTTGAAAATTTTGCATTGTTTTCGATATCATTTCAAACAATATTAAATCGAACTCTCGGATAAATAATAAGGTCTCAAAGAATATGTTGCTTGATGGGCTGTCTTTAAGGATAATGTCTGAATCGTCGGAAAAACATTTAAGGTTCCATTTTTGAATACGGTAGCTGTATATCTGAAAACAACAAAAATAGACATAATGTATGTAAACGTGCATGTTCACCATCACGAAAACAATCAATATCAACATGGTAGGTACATTTGAGAGTACTTTGTATAAGTTATGTATCATTAGTATCTGAGATGGCTTGTTATCAAGTTTTACATCCAAGCCTACTTTATTCATCGTTTTTGAAGCAACCAATTTATTCTGAAAATGTAGTATTGAATTTTCATCCTGGACAAGTTGAGAAAATTCGTTTTTCCACAGCCCTGATAAAGACTAAGAATGACAAATCAGTTACGCTCTTGATTTGAAATCATAAGAATGGCAAGTCTGATTATCAATAACTGGTAATAGATTACAGGACATTTAGGCACGTTGTTATGTCAAATTGCGGTAGCAGTTTTGTGTTAGACGGCTATGTTTGAACCAACCCTCCCCGAAAATATTCACAAGTCGTAAAACGTCGTTGTGCAAATGACTGTCCAAATATCATTATCAAAACGACTTATTGTAGCGTTTTATTCATTTAAGATTGGGTGTGAATAAAATGATAATTCAACCAATTAACAAATTAATTCGCTTAGTTTGTTATTTGTCGACAAAAAATTACCCCTACAGATTTATTTCTTATTAGTCTAATTTATAAGTCTGGACAACCTTCCTGTTTTATTTTTACCCTAACCATAGTTTGCAGTTATAACACTCTGTCATATTAAGCTTTGGGTGATATCAATCCACTACAACAATAACAACAACAACAACAACAACAAATCTTGGCGTAATCGGATGAGATGTTTGGATTACTACTCAAGTGCAACACATGCTGACACACTTTCAACTCAATTTTACTGTACCTGATTAATTTAGCAAATTGAATTTTTCATTGAAGTTTATTTTAATACAAATGAAAATTAAATATCGATGCCTGTGTGTAGAGATTGAGGTCGGGCTCCACCACCCCACCCACCCACCCCTACCCAACCCCACCACCCAAAAAAATCAAAAAAACATTTGTTTCTACTCGGCCTTAATCGAGAAGCATGTAATACAGAATTGCTTTTGTTGGCTTATACCAGCATCTATATCTTAACTCACTGTTCCGAAATACCACATAAGATAATTATATTTTTCACTATGAATGAATTCTAGGCCAATAAAAGATAGTCGTTGAATGCGGTTTATCGACTAAATTGGCGGACTGTGACCTTTTTATTTTTTGAAATATATATATATACATATATATAAAGAAAATGAATTGGGCATGGGATTGGATAAATTGAATTAAGAAGTTTGCATGCGAAAAAGAGAAAAGATTAACCAATCGACATGCCCGTTTTAACTGTTTGGTTGATGAAACGAAAAAAAGCTTCTTCTTTATTTGCGCTTAGTTGCGTGATCGTAGATTCAGTATGTATGAACGTCGAAAATAATTTATTAATAGTATTTTAATGATAAACAAATAAGGCAAACAGATAAAATGAGGTGTTGTTCGTGCAATCATGAGTTTCTTTGAAGTTTTGAGCGGATGAATGTTAATGATATGAGTGCGCGTGATTGGCTTATGACCCTCAGTTTAGATACTTGAATTTATATCTCAAGTTGGAAAATGGAAATAGTACCTAAATTATGTTGTGTTAATCGTACTTTATTTGAAAATAGAGAAACTAATGTGTAAAACCATTCGGCCTTTAGATGTGGATCGCAGAATGACCATATTTTCCTTTCAAAGATAGTTGAAATGATCACCGTTGCTTGTAGAACTGGAGAAACTTTGCAGAAATTTTGAGAAAAATTGTATATCTTTTAATTCAAATAGTTAAACCTTAAAAACTGCTTCACAAACAACGTTCAATATCGGCAACCAGCAGTGTCTTGTAGGTCTATACAAAGTTTTGATTGTCCTTCAATCGAATTTAGCTGACTACAGTGAGATCCTCCTCTAGATAAGATATATACTGTAGCTTGAGTGGTTTCAAATCCTTTTCTACAGAAACATTCAACATGGATGTTTCTATTCTTAGCATTTTCACTCTACGCTTTTTCGGACCAGAAACATGTTTGACGGGACAACAGCATGTTTAAGACTGCGCTATGTAACGAACAGTGTGATTTATTTCGGTTACTAGGAGCTTGTCGTTTTTTTAAAGAATCGTTTGGTTTTGTGTAGGCATGTATGGTTACCAGGTAAGCGTTAAGTGCTTTCTGCGGACTAGCCATTCTTAATTTGCTTTATTGCATATCACGAACTTTGCGAATGATAGTGACGGTCATGCTCGGTATCTCCATTGGTGAAATTACAGAGCTCTTGTGGTGTATGTTGGTGTTGTTTCCGAGGTTCAGTGGTTAGGACAGTGGCGTTGGGAACGGAAGATCCCAGGATCAAATCCCGACTAGACCGCGCGAAATTTCTGGATAAAAAATCTATCTCAACCCAGCTGAATAAGTTGGAACATTTGAGAGCCGAAAGCTAATGTTCTGTGGCTGCAAATGGCGCCAAGAATTTACAGCCGATACAGTATTGCTAGATGATTGAAGGTTAAATGTAAGGTCGCTGCGTGAACCATCGGTTTAAAAACAGATTATTAATTAAACTTTGTAGCAATTTTTATTGGCTACTCAAACCGATGTGCGATATATGGATGAAGTTCAAAATAAAGTAGTAATACCTTATTCAGATTATGTTGGTGGTTATTTTATTGTAATGGACGATAATGCCCATTGTCAATAAGTAGCTTAAACTTGAGCAATTTTTTGAATAGTCGTTCCTAACATTTGAAACCAATCAAACAAGATTTTGTCTTATTACGATTGGCGACAAACGGTTAACGTCCTCCTATAGCTCACAATGCACATATTCCAGCCTGAAAAGGTGATGATAAAGAATTACTTAACGGCGCTACACAGATTTGATAAGAAGCATGTAGATACCATATTGCATAAATGCATGACATATTCAATCTTTATTCCCATTTGTAATGCTATGACCTCAGGCTTGTTATCTTTACAGCTTTTCCATTTACAGTGTTTTTTAGGCGAAACTTTATTTTGTTATGTTGTTTTATAGTAAGCTAAGTTAATACAGTATTTAAGACGCATTTAACAGAAAAATGAATGTTAAATTGAAGGTCATTATTATGTTAAAATTCAAAATGACAATCGAAAACTTTCTTGTTCGATATATACACTGCGAAAAGCAACGTCGATTCTTCTACCTTTGATAAAACAAGATGTGTTTGTGAAACACGAATGCCCCCCTAAACGGCAATTTTTTCAAAGTTTGACCTTGACAGATGACATTGACCTTGTCACATTTCCAACGGATGCAGATCATTTAGATCTATCATCATGCCAATTGAAAGGTTGATTTTATTCCGCAATGAAAACCATTTTAGGTACACATCATATAAAAGCATCTACACAAATAGTCCCGTGTGAAATCGGAATGATCATAAATTGAACTTTAGATTTTTTTGCTGTATGATACTGAATTATAATACATGGAGGTAGTATTTGATGATTTCATGGAAGTATGAAACTAAAAACCAAATCAAAATCAAGTATGACTTAACTTCGCGAGTTTGGGTTTTAGTTTCATATATCCACGAAATCAACAACTATTCTTTTCATATCATAACTTAATTTGAAATTACCATTATCTTAAATTTCAAGACAAAATGAGAATTGGTTAAAGTAAGGTTTTCCGACGAAATTAGAATTAAGCTTTAAGACATAATGCGTGTAGACGAAATGATGGCCTTATATTATTCGTTATCATCATAGTTACCTTTAAAAAATATTTTTTTTCTAGTCATGTCTATCAAGATTCCATCATTCTGATTGGCTGGAAAAAACTTTTCAATGAAAAAGTGAGTATGCAGCTATTTTGTAAGCTTACCCGAAAAGTAAGTACCACGAGGAATGTGTTTCATTATTGACAAATCTTTGCATTTTTGCTTTATCTTATTAAATCTTAAGATACACAAAAGTAAAATTACATTCCCACAAAATAATCGTTATCAAATGAAAGTTTGTAGGCCTATATGATGTATTTTTGTACGTAAAACTATCTCTAAAGCCTGCTAACGTTTGGCAGTTTCGATCCTTGTTTTCTGCTTGATTTTGGTTACAAATCATTAATGCATATCTCTTTGAACCGGTTTGATTAAAACTTGTTATTGCTTTTTTTGCGTGAAAATAATGATTTACCAACGTCTTTATTATGCTTACAGGGAGAGACAATTCCTGTGTGTCCCTGTTATGGCCAGTGGCGAATCTAAAATGTTCTTACACAAGTAATTGCCAGAAGTCAGTCCTCGAATTGGCGCCACAGCCCCCCCCCCCCCCCCGAAAAAAATCCCTGAGCAATTACCCCAATCTCAAAATTGCTTCCTGTGGGCATTTATGCTATATAACGAAGATCAAATAAGGGCACGGCGGCTTTGAAATGCGTAAAGCGTTATCAACACACTTCGCGACTTTTTATCTACCCGGTCATGTCACGTGACTAACATGTTGCTTAATGTCTGCGAAAATACACAAGTGTCATGCGTATTGTGTTATGGAAATTTTACCTTGATTGGGAGCAAATAGACAGCTGTATTTTGGTAAGAATAAATGTTCTACATAAAACCGTTTGCTTTTAGAAAAATAATATAAATGATAATAATAATTCTAATCTTTGCACAGTCAAATAAAATTTTGATTAATTACGATTGATTGCTGAAAATATAGGCTCTTGAGGATCATTGATAAAATAAGGGGCGAAATCCGAAATTGGAGATTAAGTTCAAACGAATAAATATTCAATTAAATTCAATTTATTTATTGCAACTGTTTCTAGATCAAAAAGCAAAAATTTTCGGACATCTAATCCCGGTTTAAACAATTGAATAAATTATCGTCGTCGGTAGACAAAAACTCAGTAAACCAAATTTATTCAATTGAAAATTTAATTAAGGGGTGAAGAGGGCATTTCTATTCCACGGGTGGTTTGCGCGAAGTATTTAGTTTCATACCTCACCGAAATAGAAACATACTCACTTCACTTCATATCATGAAACAAAATTGCAAGGATATTTTTTTCACAAATGAGACAGATTTCTAAAGGGTCTGCATTGTGTAAAAACTTACAAAGTAGCCTTTTATTGTCGAATATTAGTTTTGAATGGCATCAGCGTGCCAGAAAGAGTTGTAAAATATTGCAGCTATGGGAATATGAAACTTATATTTCTACCAATCAAAATGTTGGACACAACTTGATTCAAATGATTAGTTTTTTTTAATACAAAGTTGACGTAGATATTTTGATTGATTTCAAAATTTCAATTACCGTGTAAAGTTATGCACTTTCACTTTCTAGAGAGATAATTCTAAAGTCTAGATTTTTTCCCACAAAAGTACGTAACCTAGCGCAACTCTCATTGCATGTGAAGTAAACATACTATAGTTATTTTGATTAATTATGAATTATAACTAACCGTGTAAAGTTACACACATTTCTAAAGGGGAAAATACGTTGCCTTACATTCAGTGACAAGTACGCACTTGTTACTGAATGTAAGGCAACGTATTTTTTTTAATTATTATATATTTCAAATGTTCCTCAACCGCGTAAATTTACACACTTTTAGAGAGAAAATTTAGACTCACTGTTGTTTTTTTCTTCGTCGTTAGTTTTTTTTTTTTTTTTTACGCAAAAGTCACTGGATGTTAAGTCAGCATAGTTATTTTGATTAATTTCAAATGTTCATAACCGCGCAAAGTTGCACATTTTCAAGGGGGGGGGACTCTGACTGTATGTTTTTTCCTCTTTAAATTTCGTAATTTTACGCACTTGTCAGTGGAAAACACCGTAGTTTTGATTTATTTCAAGTATTCTATAACTGCCTAAAGTTTCTCACTATGTAGAAGGTAGAAAATATAAAACTGTCTTGATTTTCTCTCTCCAAAGTGTGTAACTTTACACACTTTTCACTGGATGTAAAGTCAACACAGTTTTGTGGCTAATTTCAAATTTTCAATAACCACTAAGATTACACAATTTGAAGACAGAACAGTCTGCCCAGATTTTTTTCTCTTCAGAAGTTGTTACTTAACCTTTTTTCAATGAATATGATCAGATGTCAACATTCCGTAGTATAAAGGTCAGCCTCAAGATTTCCCCAATCCGCGTTAAGTTACACCCTAGGCAGAAAACTCAGACTGTCTAAATTAATTTTCTCCAAAATATGTAAATTTACGAACTTCACAGTGGATATAAAGTAAAATTATTTTGATTTGTTTCAAATTGTTCATAATGCGTTACGCACAATAAAGAAATATGTTTCTTGATTTTATTAATCCTAAATTATTAGCAACCGTGTAAAGTTACACGCATTTTTGGATAGAAAAAATCAAACTGTCTAGATTTTTATTTCTACCCAAACTTCGTAACTTTACGCACTTGTCACTGAATGTAATCAAAATGTTCCATAACCGCGTAAATTTACGAACTTTTAATAGAGAAAATTTCAGACTCACTAGTTTATCTTCGTCTTAATTTCGTAAATTTTACGCCTTTTTCAGTGAATGTAAAGTAAACATAGTTTTTTGTCTTTATTTTGAATGTTCCATAACTGCCAAAAGTTAACATATTTTTAAGGGCAGAAAATTCGAACTATCTAGATTTTCTCTCTCCAAAGTGCGTAACTTTACGCATTTGTTATCACTGATTGTAATGGCAACATAGTTATTTTGATTTATTCCAAATTTTCCATAACCGCGTAAAGGGCTAGGTTCACGAAAGGGTGTTTTTGGCCCTGTGTTATTATTTATGGGCCAATCACAGTTTTGCAAACAATTTTTGAAAAGGTTCACCGAAGGAGTTTTCTGCAAAGTTTTAACGAAATCGGCCCGGTTATTCAGGAAGAGATTACTTCCGAAGATTTCAGGGACAAAATTAGCCATGCCCTGCCACGCCCATCTTTATGGGTCAATCAAATTTTGCGAACAATATCTAAGAGAATTACCCAAGGAACATTCTGGTAAAGTTTAAAAAATCAGCCTGGTGGTTCAGGAGATGTTGTTCAATGATTTCAGGCCAAAATAAGCCCCGCCCTGAAACCCCATATAAATGGGCCAATCAAAATTTCTCGAACAATTTTTGACAGGAGTCATACAGAGAATATTCATGCAAAATTTCATTGAAATAGGCCTAAGACAGTTGATGACACATGACACACTACGCACAATGGTGTCAGGGTGATCCTTAAAGCTCACCTTACATGAGTGCTCAGGTGAGCTAAAAATACCAACCAGTTTTTGATTGTTTTAATATGAATGGTTTTGGTGACTCAAACTATCAATTTTTATGTTCTTATTTGTTGAATTAGCATATACGAACAAATTCGGAACATTCAATGCAATGTTAACGTTGTCTGCGATAATGACGTCAAATACAGAAAGTGACGTCATTTCGACATCATGCCTAATAATTAATTTGTGTTTGACATACTTCAATCGGAATTATTGGAGAAAATGTAAGTTTGAAGGAAAAGAGGAAGTCCTGCTTTATCACATGTCAATTAGTTACCAAAATAGTTCAAACTATATTGTTGTGTTTGGTGTCACAGACATCTAATTTTTTTTTTAAAATTATACTTGTTTCAAAAATTGTTGAAAAATTGCAAGATTGTACTTTCATTTTCGTTATTTTGAATATTGATCACATATCTGCTACACTTTTAAAAGCTGAAAATAAGATTCCTCTTTAGTTTATTTAAATGATTTCAAAATTTCAAGGTGTCGCATGAGTGTGAACATACTTTTTTGTGAAACTTTTAACGAAAAACCTGTGGTAAAAGGCTATTTTTGTGAAAACAGGGGTTATTTGGAGGTGTTTTTCGGCATGACAGAAAGGTATTACGGAAAGCTATTTCATATTGTGGAACTGAAGGAAGGTCATTTAATACAAACACAATGTTTATAGTATGTTTTTCAAAGATTTATAAAATAAGAAATTACAGGGCCAAAAATTGATATTCGTGAATTCTGCCCTTTACACTTTTTTAGAGGGGGAGAGGGGGGGGGGGGGGGGGGGGGGGGGAAATTGAGTGTCCAGTTTTACTCCATCATTATATTAAAGCTGACGTGGATATTTTGATTGATTTCAATTTCAATATACTGTTATTCAATTACTGTGTAAATTTACACACTTACAAGAAAGGGAATATTCAATCCGTCTTAATTTAATTCCAAATTGTTAATAACTGCGTAAAGTTACGCACTTTACGAAAAATGTATGCTGCATTATATTATTTGAAATGAATTTCATTTTTTTCTACCTTCATAAAGTAACACACTATAGAGAAGCTGCTTTCTTGAAATTGTTATACACCTCCTTCTAAAGCACGTAACTTTACGCAATGTTAATAAAAATAGAAAATAGAGGCTTTCTTTATCATTTTTCAGAAAATGTGTGAAGTTACGTACTTTGGATAGGAAATTAGTTTTTCTTTAAAGTACATATCTTTATACAGTAATTCAAGCTGTCTAGATTTTTTTCTATCCAAAGTTCGTAACTTGATCCCATGGTGCTATTTACAATTAGCGTCCACTTTTAAATGATCTGCACACACATATTTTTCTAGTTCGAACAAAGTTCGTAAAGTTACACACTTCAGAGCAGAAATGAAACACTTTAGAGCTGAAATGATTTATATTTGATCTTCTAATTTTAGAAATGAAATTTGATAGGAGATTGTTTTCTGGTAACTGCGTAAAGTTACACAGTTTGGACAAAAATCTTGAAAATGTATTGTACATGATTTTTTTTTATTTTATACCCATTATTAAAGTGTGTAAATTTACATGCTTGTTTTGGGAATTAAAGACTAAAATCTGAAGAAAAGCAAATTTTGTGCATTCGAATTTTGCTAAATTTTGCAATCAATTTTCCACAAAAGTGATTGGAAAAAAACGGATTATTCGTAAGAAATCCTTTTCTATCATAAAACCAGTTTTGTATCTTGAATAGGCTTGAAGATATATTGGCAAGGTTAAGTTTTCGGACAGACGGACGGACAGACAGACAGACAGACGGACAGACAGACAGACGGACAGACAGACAGACAGACAGACAGACAGACAGACAGACAGACAGACAGACAGACAGACAGACAGACGGACTCGAGTAAAACAATATGCCCCCCGATCTATCGATGCGGGGGCATAAAAAGGATTAGAAAAATCCATTTTTTCGCCCTGCCGATGCTCTCTTTGAAAAATGAATAAGTAAATGTATGCGTTAACTAATTCTGAATAGAATAAATCTTTAATGCTAAGTAGTCTATGCCCTACGGGACAAAAAATGGGTCCCGTGCAAAATTGATGCCGATTTATGGCGACCTATATCAAAATGTTGTGTGGTGTCTAAGCTTCAATTTGGTAGAGGTCGCCCATCTCGAATCCGTCTCTGGGCCTTAATATGACGTCATCAGTATGCAATTGAAATACGGTATTGCTTTTAAGTTAATTGAAGAAGATGAATCAACTTGACTAGTCATTTAAAAGTAATATTTTCTGTTTATAGTAAGGCGGATCTATAAGCAATAATTTGTACTAAAAATGGTCGAATTTCAGAATACGTAATTCAAAAAATCGTTGTTCAAATATTCGTAATGTACTGTCCGGGTTCTCTTCCTTTCAGAAATGGCAATTATTTCACTTTTTTGCCTTACCCCGGTAAATATTTAGATTTTAAACTACGAATGTATTAACAATTAGTTATAAAATAAGTATTGAAATAAAAAGTTAAAAAAAGATAATAATGAAATATAAATATACAAATATTATATTTCATAATCGGTTAATATCGCGTGCACATTTAGCCTTTGAAGGCTGCTCTTTCTCTGTTTTCAAACAAAAACAAAACAAAACTGGTTCCTAGAGCCAGAAATGTGTGCACTTTCCAATGTTTAAGAATCGCACATGGGTATGACACTAACAAACACCCATTTCAAAAAAATTGCAGCTTGAATGTATGAAGCGGTAAGGTCAGTAATGGAACCGGCCTAAATATATTCAGTCTATAAAGTACGAACTTGTTATTTGTCATGTATCATGTTTCATTTATAGAATGTATCGATATGAAGTTTTCCAATTGACAAATACTTCCACCTTGACATTTGATAGAATGTGTAAATCAGGTGAAATTGCATGTGTAAATAGTTGGCTAAAAAATTAAGATTAAAATTTAAGCCGTTGGTAGTTGCTTATTTTTCAGAATGGAATTCCGCTAAATTCAGGAATATCTGCCATTTTTTCCTAACGTTACCAGATGGAATCTTATCATCATAGAGTTTTCTATGCGATGAAGTCATAGTTTTTCATTAATTTTACAAAAACAATCAAAAATAACATTTTCCCAATCTGTGAAAGAGCAGCTTTAAAACCCATTATTAAACGTGGTCATATGGTTGAACAAGAATCCTTAAAGTATTACAAATGGATTCATATGTAAGCGACAATTCTATTTAAAAGTGTTCGATTTTCGTAGCTCCAAAACTTTTAAATGGGTATAAAAATAATCCGAAAACGTGTTATCAAAGTGCCATTTCTTACCATTTAAAATCATTTAACCGTACTTAAATTAGCATTTTATTTGCCATTTTGATAAAAGATTGATTTCTAAAAGTATATATAGTCATAACTCTGACTCTACCTAATCCATCAGAGAAGTCCGGCTACAAATTATTAAAAAAATGTCTATCACAATTACTTGGTATGATTTCGTAAAAGATAATAATGCAACAATTTAAATACAGTTCAAGTTATAACTAAAATAAGTTCTATTAGTTTAATATATACAAAGATCTGTATTCTGATAAACTCCTTAAACGGTGTCATTTCTAGTTGTAAAGCATACCTGGGCCAATATTCATCAACCTATTATTGCGACAACTTTGTACAATATGAAGCGAATGGGATGCTTTGAAAAGAAGTAATGTATTTGGAAACTAAGACTTCCTGGAACAAGTCAAAACATTTCGCCTGTGTTTTACGACTATTTGATATGTCCTAAATCTTTTCGGCTGCTAAATCGTAAATTAGAGCCTTTAATATGTTTATTAACGCTATAATCTCCGGTATATACTCAGCTTGTATCTCTGATGAAACTGATCGATCATTGCAATTTTGGTAGTCGTAGTGATGTCAGTGACATAGAGTCGTCGCTATAAGGTTGAAGGTCTAAATTTATCATAACCGGTATTTTGATCAAGTACTAAACTCTTCCGCTATCATTTGGTCGCAGAAAACCCTTAACAAACTTGCAACTTTGATAGATATTTGTTACCTGAAAAAGTCAACAAGTGGTCTTAGCTGGACAACCTGCCTGTGAATAAAAAGAATACAAAAAAAACAACAACAACAACAACAACAACAAAACTGTAAAATGTATCAACCTCACGACGACTCCTCGAAACAATGTCTAATTGGATGTTGCGGAGAAACAGGCGAAAGCACAAAAAGTGCCTTATGGAATTGAAATTTATAAACGTTTACAGTATCGATGTATCGTTCGAATATCGGCCCCTCAACAAAATCCTGGTCCATGAATGCCGGATTATGGAAGATACACAGGGCGACCCAAAATATTTGACAGGACAAAAAAAAAACTCAGGGACAATTGCTAGCTATTTTCATATCAGCCATTTAAACATTAAGATTATTAAATGTTAAGCACAACGTGTGGAATAGTTACTCCTGTAAGTAAAACTAATAACAGAAAGGCTCAAATGGAACAATGCTTTTCTCACAGCTTCACGAAGATGGGGACAGGGGACACTTTCTTTCTATAAAGGAGATTGAAATATGGAGGGATAATTCCAAAAATATCAATTTCAATTTAAAGTAAAATCAATAGATTTATTCCCTTTTCTGGGGAAACTCTGAATATTATGATATATATCACCACTGTGAACTTTACTGGCCGATACGAAAAACCTTTATGAAGATATACTTGATTTATCTTGCTTTAGCATGTGTATTTCCGATATGACTGACAACTTTAGCTTATTACCTTTTAAATGAGGGCCCAACACATATTCTTTGTTATAAGTTGACCTTGTTATTTAGATTATTCTTATATGCTGGGCCACAATGCACTCATGCTATGACACCATTACTTCCAGCCCCTAATATTCTTCTGCAATTTATTTGACGTGTAGATATAGCATGTCAGCATTAAGCCCGATGCAGATAAAAGAATTTCATTTGTCCGAAAGTGAATACTGCTATGATAAAGAAGAAAATTCGTTTAAAATATATGATAGTAAACACCAAGTGATTTTGGCGCACTGATTTGATCCGACTTGCATGAATATTGCTCGAATTTAACCATTTCTCTTTCAAAGGATGCCGAAGCTTTTGGTACTTTGATGATGGAATAAAGAAAAATTATTTAAAAAATATGTTGATTTTAAACGTAAAAGTTATTCAATTGAACTTAAAATTGAAAATTACGTAACAATCATAAATTCTGGACGCGTAAGACTTGGCAGAATGAAAGCTTCCACATCATTCCAGCACTTTGACGCTTTGAAATGCCGACATAACTGTCATATGAGAAGGCAAAAACAAACAGAAACTCTGTTAGAAAAATCAAATATTTTACTCCTTAAAAGAAAATATTTCCATTTTTTCAAAATAATTTTCAAAGAAAGAAATTAGGTTTTCTGTAAAACAAACAAACAAAAAAGAAAACCCCAAAAACATAAACTGCTTTTTTTTGCATATACCCCACCCACATTTAAAAGGATACTACTGGAAAATCATATTTTTTGTAAAAAAACATTATTTTTTATTCCTGAAAACCATTGGATTGCGTTTTTTCTTGAAAATGTATTGTATTGAACAATATCCGTACGTTTTGCAAATGCTATGCACTAAAAAAGATAACGCAAATGACGCCATATTGATTACGTCATAATTCGACCCAGATGCAAAAACCATGTGGCCTACTAGTTTAATTTCGTCAGGTATCATTTAATGTTTAATTTGATAAATGACAGGAAAAATGGGCCACGAATTTGCATAAAAATTTGTCTCGTATATGTTGATTGAAATTGCTTTCCTCATTGCGTTTACCTCACCCACATTTCAAAGGATACTACCGGAAAAATCATGTTTATTTTCACTAAAATACAATTTTTTGTTTATCGAGGTTTATTTCGTCACGTTTTTCCGCTGAAATATATTATATTGAACAAGGTCCCAACATTTCGCGCATGCTATGCCCTGAAAATATTATGACGCCAAAGACGCCATTTTGATGACGTCATTACTCAGTCTAGAATCAAAAGCCAGATGGGCGACCTCTTTAATTTTGTCAGGTATTCCATAACGTTGCGTTTGATATATGACATGATAAATCGGCACCAATTTTGCACGGAACACCCGACGGGAATAGACTAAAGAGTTAGTTACTCTTTGGGCTTAGTATCTTTTTTCTCGACATTGCATGTATATCAGTAAAAAGAAGAAGAAGAAAAAACGAAGTATTGATTTACAAAAATAGATGAATATATATTTGAGAGTGTGAGTTCCAAAAGCACACTATTTCGTTTATAAAATTTTGAACTACTTCTCATGTGTGCTCTATCAAATGAATTAAAAAAAATCCCTTTTGCAAAAGAAAAAAAAATCGACCTAGCAATCAAAATGATTATTACATGGATCTGCAAGCAATCAACACTATCCAACAAAATGTGATCATTTTTTAACAAGATAATATAATTGAGGCCAGAATCAGAGTAAGATTGCATCTGTTTTATACGTTCAATTCTGATATTTGAATCTCTTGCCAATTTAAGTTCTCTGCGTACACCAAATATACATATGACCAATTCTGTTAGTTTGAAAACAATGATCGTAAGAGTATAGCAACGATAAGCATGTTGTTTTGGTTTGGAAGTCGTGTGAAACATGCACAGTGACAAGGAAATTTTTTTTTAAGCCAAGACAGAATGAACAGGTTTTTTTATCAGTCATTTCAAAATAAGACCCACAAGAAACAGCTCGATAACATCGAAAACTTTAAAATTTGATTTATTAATGAAACTTGTGTTTCTCATTCGATAAAATAGATTAATTCTCCTTCTTGACCTTACACCTCTCCACAATCCTGTATCTTAAAGTAAAGTCTAATCTATCAGTAAAAAGGATGTGGTGACCATGGCTGTCTGCTTAAAGCTACTCTTTCACAGTTCGTTATGTAGAACAATTACAAATCTGGTTCGTGCATTTTTTCGAATCTCACATGAGTATGGCACAAACGACAACTCATTCATAAAAATATAGCTTTTAAGTTCGAATCGGCAAGGTCAGTGACGAACCAGTCTTTTTATATCCAGTCTATAAATTTCGAAATTGTTAATTTTCGAGTATAATGTTTCATTTTTCGCATGTTTCGATATGAAGTTCCCCAATTGACAAATACTTCGACATTGACCTTTGAAAGAATGGAACAAACAGAGGAAATTGCATGCGTAAATAGTTGACTCAAATTTAAGAATCTTTTAGTCGTTAGTAGTTGCTTTATTTTTTTCAGAATGGAATTCCGGAATATCTCTCTTTTTTTCTATTTTGCCTTACAAAGAGTTTTTTACACGATAAAGTAATAATTTCCGATTTATTTAAAAAAATCGTAATCACATTTCCCATTCTGCAGCCACGAGCAGCTTTAATTAATATGGGGAGTTTGATACATTCGATCGGGGTTTAGGTTTTTCGACTGCAATGATTTTAGACTTGTGTAAGAAAGCTTCAAACTATAGAGAAGTCCCTTCATCTATTTGGAGGATATTCAAACCTGCACATATGGGCTTCACTTGGATATTTGATTCATTTTTTTTTTAATTCTACCCTCATCATAACCCTACTTAATTTAATGAGGCGAGAGAAATGTTTAAGACAAGAAATTGTTTTTCACCCATCCATTATTAGGGAAAGTGTTCGTGTTGGTTCATATTGGCTCATTAGGATCCAGTTAAATTGATTTAACATCTCGTTGTTGGTTAAGATAATTTCAATCGACATTTTGTTTCAACCGTTAAAGAATCATTTGTGCAATTTTAGTACCCGTGAACACCATAAGAAGTGCCGTTGTTCTTAAAACCCAACTTCGGAAACTCATTGTCCGGCTCCTTTGGGATCCTTTGCAAGCCAATCAAAAGAGACTTTTATTCTTACACTAAATACCTTGTGAACCTACAGAAAACATTCAAGAAGAACACAGAAAAAACGCCTTTCCTGAGCCTAGTATTAGGAAAATACCGACTTTGCCCATATGGGCTCCTTTGAGAGCCAATTAAATCGGGGAACAGACTAAAAAAATTTGGACCCGCATAGTTTTCGATAGCTGACCCATAAACAATCATTTTAAGCCAAAATATCAATTTCAGCACGAAAATCCTACGGGATTACATAAGGCACCGCACTTTAAGAACTTTATAAAGTTTTCTATCGGCTTCAAAATCAAAATAATACTTGAATGAAGTTTTAATATTCTTACTGTTTTCAACGGGCTTTTCAAATTATTCTTACAAATTGTAATAAAATCCCACAAGGCACAGAGCTTTAGTTATTGTGTAATGTTCGCCGTCGATTGTCGTGCGTCCTAAACATCTACCTTGTACACACGTTAAAGGTAATATGTTTTGCTTTATCAACCTCAAAATTATTTTTAATGTATATTTTCATTTGATTTAGGACTATTCAGCATGAAAAATAATGTTTTTCATTTTTTTGATGAGATGTTATTAAATAAAATTAGGTAAGCGATTGGGGCATTTTTGGTTCTCTTATTTACTTTGCCCTGACTGCAATCACCATGTGTATAAGGGATCTCAATGAAACATTCGTTTTCATATCAAATATTTCAATTTACAATATTTCACCTACGACGCTTTATTGTCACCAGCACAATGTTGATTTAGCGAACGTTATGTAACTTATAACTGCTGCCTTAGTATTTTTCTGCTTAACCGGTCTATAGTATATTGAAAAACCCTTTCTAATTTCATAAACACACATGAAGATTTTACTCAACCCTACATGTTTTTTTAACACTGAAGTTTTATCAAGCAATGTGAAAAACAACAGTGCTACAACGGGATTGTGCTAAAATATTTTAAAGACCTGGTTTAAGGAATGTTGTATTTTTTGGTTTCTACTGATCAGCTAATCGTTTATCTCTCTGAATCACCCTTTATATTCTACACATGACATTGACCATTATTAACCATCATTGACAAGAAAAAAAAAGAATATTTAAGTTATTAATAAAATATTTATATATTTATTTAAAAGAGAAAGTTCACGATTTTTTAATTCTTTAAAGTTTCTTATTTATAACACTCATAAAATTAAATCTGCAAATCAGGAAGTGACAAAAATGATGGAAACCCCGTTGAAGGTAGAAATTTATGATTTAAGTAACAGCATCCTTCCAAATATGTCATAGCCCATTAAATCTTGTTACAAAATCGAAATATTGCTGCCAAAGGAGGATATCAATTATCCATTTTCAATTATTTCAAGAAATTTTATTTAAGAGTTTTCTTAATATCATAGCTGCGGCCATTGTGATTATAAAAAATACATTGTTTTATTGTTTAATGACGAAGATTGAAAGTTTAAGATGCATTTCACTTTCCTTTTCTATGCCGAATTAAAAAATGAGCAAAAGGATAAAATCATAAAGGGCTTTTTTCAAAAAAAGTGCAAATTCAATGGAACATTTTTTGAAAAGATAGTGTTATACATATGTTTCCATATCTTGATTAAAAACATTTACTTTTCTTGTCTTGCTTTGTTTAACAACAGTAATTATCTTTTTGTTTATTCCATTCTGTACAATTTCTTTTTCTTCAGTTACCCAGTATTTCCACTCAACTGTATCATTATCAATTTCAACTGGAATACCTAATTTCTTATTGCAACATTTAGTACAACTCCTATACATACACTTTTTATTTTGATCATTGCATGTTATTATTTTTACTCTATCTTTTTCATACTGTGAAGACTCTTTCAGATTCACTTGGAGAAACAATCCAGAAAGGCTTAATCCTGAAGAATGTTGAAAAACTTATTGTGCTTTTAAATTCTAAACAGTGTTGATCAAACAGGTTTTCGAGTGCATCAGATAAGAGTCTTTTTTGGCGAGTCTCTTTATTTCTAGTTAATAAAAGTTCTAAATTCTATGAATCTCCTTTTTGGTAAAGCGAAGTTCTTGCAATTTTGTGGTCTGCCACCATAGACTCCAAGTTCTCTTTGAGTTTTTACTTTAAATTTGTATTTACGTAACACTGCTCTGGCCGCTACCTTTGCTAACGTTTTCTTTGACTTTTAGTTTTTTACAGCATAGTGAAATGTAAGTGTTCTTTTTGCACCATGTAATGAACCTTTTGCGAGCGAAGTTTATTGGCCCTTGATCTTGGGGAATCGTCAACCTAAGAACTGGTCAACCAAGATATTCTCTTTATGTATTTCTGAGTTCGTTGTTTTTTCGACTGTCAGTTTCTTCTCCATTTGTTCTATCATGCGATTCAACTTTTGTCTATTCCTTCTTGCTTGTTTTTGGCCTTGACTTTTTGACGTGAATTTTCTTTTGACAAATCTGGTGGAGTTTTTCTTTCAGATGGTGAAGCAGGTGGTATCAATATTATTCATCATTTTTTGTAGATTTCTTTGGTTTCGTTTAGCAGTACGCCATCTTTTTCTGGCTTATCCTTAGCACTGAGATCATCCTAACTCTCCGTTTTGCCACACTCTTTATCATTTCTATACTTTTCTTTGTCTTTAAGCAGGTACGACTAGGGTCTTAATCCTTTTTCTCACGATATCGGCGTTGCTTATCTGCTGCTGACAAAGCCATTATTCTGAAATGACAAAAACAATAGCTAAATAAGAATTTTTATGGTTTTGTTTGTTTCTATTTTTATATAACATGACATTCAACCATAAAATGATAAGGAACATATTCCTTGAGTTATGAAACTTATAGCACTATCCTAGTAAAAGTAAATTAAAACAAAAGAACACCGCCTAAAGGTGTCAATGCTCACCTGTTGCTGCAAAGTGGATAAAAAATCTAAATGAAAGGGGGGCAAAATTTGCATAAAATGAGTCTCAAGATATCCCCTTGAGGTTCAGGTTGCTCTATTGAAAGTAAAGGATTTACCAAACCAAAGATACGGCTAATTTAAGTTAAAAATACAAAAAACTTGACATTGAAAAATGACACTAACTTTAACCAATGACATTGAACTTTGTACCAAAAGCAAGGCCTTGTATCAGGCAATCAGTGAGTCAAAAATGAAGGCCCTATCACTTACCATTCAAAGGTTATGGCAATTTTAGTGTTTCTTTTACTTATTTGACCTTGAAAAAAGACATTAACCTTGAATGTTGACCCGAGTCCTTGTACCGAAATTAAGGGTTATCCCAGGCAATCATCATATGAAATATGAGGGCCCTATCACTTACCATTCCATTGGAGAGTAAATGATATATTAAGTTATTTCAAATAATTCAACCAATGATTAACAAAATATTTTTCTAAAAAGGTAGAAATCAATATACATGCCTGACAGCCTCTGTATGTGTATCTCTTCATAGAGTATACAAGGTGATAAAATGATTAAGATAAGGGCCATAAAACCATTAAGATAACAATAGGTGGTTAATTGTATATTTCAGGGGGGGGGGGGGGGGTGTCAAAATAAGAAGGATTAAACCAGGTCTTTAACGATTCTCAATGAGTATAAGATACATGGCTCCTATACGATAAATAACATGAATCGATCCAAGTCTGGTCTTTCTGTGCTATATACAAAATACGACGTATTTATCTATTATTACCGATCGCCCTATTTTTCCCTCCAATGAAAGGCCGCTATTTCGTTTGAAATTCAAAAAATATATTCCATAACCTGATGATCTGCTCGAATAAGTGAGCTATGTGACTTTAGGTCATAATGGGCGGGGACGACATTCAAAACCAGACAGTGACGTCATTATCTTGTCTGTTAAATACCCCCGAAAGACCCTTAACTTGTTATCGAGTATTTATAATAAAAAAAATTTTGTGAATGTTCTTCTGAGCTTATACTCATTAAACGGAGGAGAAAATCTTGAATAATTGGTCTGCATACTAATGAAGACAAGATTTAGAGGATAAATCATTGATGTTGATAATAAAATATTATTCTACATGGTATACATCAGTTAGAAAGGCATCGGTGCGTTTGCTCGGACCAAGTCTTTCTGTACTCCACATTTTCACATTGTGACATAAAAAAAATACGACAGGGTTGAAACTATATAAAATCTCCTTTCCTCTTGCAAATGAATACTATAGATCTTTTGAACGACATTTTTGATTTAGTAGCTCTACAAAGGTCCCACTCTAAACAAAATGCAATCAAATATTCCTATAGAAGGTACGGGTGTGCAAAGTAATTGTAGAAAGAATACAAAATGACTACTTAAAGGATTCTAGTGATACAGATTTTTGCAAAAATAAAGTGATTCGAAGCATATTAGGCCTGTGATGGCTGACTAATATCGACGCTCCGCTAACGCTCCGCTTAGGTTATATCGCGTAAATTTTCAGAAATGAACTATAACTATTACTTATTCTTCAATATTTCCTCAGTATGAACATTTCTTGTGGAAAAAAACGATGTTCTGAATAGATAACACTTTTCACAAAGAAATAAATATGTCAAGGTCAAAAAAACTACATTGGCCTACTTTTCCACAATCATGATTCACAAAGTGAAAGATCGTCAATGTGTTTCTTTTTTCCTTATGACATGTTTTTCAGATTCCTTTTTTTAAATTCCGATCGCGTAAACTTTAGCAACAAACTTTTTTCATTACAATTTTGAATACCAACATGTTTAAATTACAAGCATTGGGTTTTCCCAAATACTGTAAATGCATTATCCCTCAAGAAACACGTGAAATCGCCAACAATGCTATTTATATCTTTGGTTTCTGACCAATCGATTAAATCTAGCAGCACTCTATGATAATTCATGAGTTGTTCTAAAAATAGGTCGCTCTTGCTGCTATATCTGTTTTTCGTATGTTTTTGTCGGTTTATTTGTTGTTGAATAATTTTTCTTCATACTCAAATTTTAATTTATTGAAAAAAGGATTGGAGCGTGATCAGAGTTCTCATTGAAATCAAATATTTCAAAATTATAAAATTATTTCTTTTTGTTAACACATAGTCAACAGTACTCATTCCACCATGCGAACAAAAAGTAAACTTCCCACGCTCCCTGTTTGAGTGCAGACTACTATTGACCAATGACAAACAACTAAATTGACACATTTCGAGCAGACAATGTCCATTTGCATCTACCACGTGGTCTGAATTTACGCGTGGGTTTTGACCGAGTGATGATCATAACAGAATTTGATTGGTTGTCAGCCCTACAACTGGTAAATGACCGTTCGAGAAAAATATCAGAGCAGTAATATTGAAAGTGCTACAAATTTATAAACAGTTAACCTATTGTACGTTTCAATTCCTTTACTCAACCGAAAATGTTGTTATAAACACTGAAAATACTGTTGGTAATTACTTAAAGCGAAAATTACATCAAATTTTGTATTAGCCTCTTCTCTATTTGTCGAAAAGTAAATAAGATAAAAACAAAATTTGTAGATTGTAACTGAAAAGGCCGTTTGTTCGGTGTTTGAAAACACATAATTTGGTTTGAACACATTGCTCAGAAGATAATGGTAAAAATGTAGTGGGTCAAACAGACCGGATTTCTGAAAAACGGTATATATAAATCGACTGCTTCGCAGTCAGATTTAAAAACTGGCCAGAATGATCGACTGCTATGAGAAATTAAAAATATCGTCAAATGGGTTCAAAACTATGGTGACATCTTAATAAAACAGTAGTCCTGACTGCAATTATTATGTAAATTTTAGAGGGAACTCAATAAGACTTCATATTTTTTACGAATTATCATTCTAAAAGGGATTCATATCGCAATTAATCCTTCCTTCATACTAGCAACTTTTAGCATTTCGGACATTGCGAGAACATACCTTGACAGTCAGAGGACTTGATAAAAATTGAAAGTGATTGATTATATCCGAATTTCTAAAGCTATCTCTTTGTCATATATTACTTTTTTTTCTTGTTAAAAAGCAGATCAATACTGAAATATATGTATTCATTTTTAATCAAAGGATTTATTAAAATGGTTTCGAAAATTTATTAAATGTTAAAATCCAGAAGGAACAGAGCTTCTGTTGCTATGTGATTTGCGTCGTCCGTTGTGTATCCAACATCTAGTTTGTAGACTTTTTAGAGCTTTTATGTTTTGCTCAAAGTAACCTACATTTGAATTATATTGTTTGTCTTGATTATATTTTGACCCACTAAGAAAAAAGGTCAAAATTTGCCATTAATTGGTAAGACTGATTTTTCAAGAACAAGTTTCCGATGTGCATTTAAAAAAAAGTTTAATACATGTAAAACTAGTTTTCATAAATCGACTAGAAAATTTATTCATTCATCTTTTTGATTTGAAAGTATTATAAGATGAGCGATTAAGGGTTTATGTACATCTTGCTCAAAGAAACCGTATCCATTATACAATTATTTTGTGAAAATTTTATTGAAATAAAAAAAAAAAACATTCCCCAACGATCACCATGTGGAAGTTCCAAATATATTCTAACGCAAGTGCGGATTTTATCATGTTAGTAAAAATGAGGAAAGGAAGACTTATGTACATGTTGCTCATAACGACTGTTTTCCTTACTACATCATCATTAAAGAAATATATAGAAGACCCAATTTCTCCAAGCTGTCCGTCATATCAGCTAACTTTTCTGAAAAAGACTTCCTTATGTTATTTAAGTTTTCAAAGAAGTTTGATATATATTTTCGGTTTAATCCTGTTAGTAAGAATGTTTCGAGCAGATTGTCAGACATTAACACAAAAATTGAGCCGAAGATACAATAAGAGACAATCATTTTCTCCACTAGTAGTAAATTGACAAACATATTTACCTAAATTCACATTTGGAACATTAAAATGTAAATACATGTACCCGTATTTAGGTTTTCCTTTTATAATAATGTTATCAAGTTCCAAAGACTTTGAGAGGATATTATAAGCAATTTGTCGACTCAGATGTAAGTGTTACTAGCATCAATACTATCAATGCTTTGATTACATGATTCAAGTGTAATTACACATGTGCAATATCATTTACCTTGAATATAAAGCCAGATCGGTAGTATGGACGTTTTACAAAAGGCACAGGGTATAACGTGCCACGCCTGACACCAGAAGGTTCGTGGACACCTGATCGATTTTTCGATGCAGAACTAACGGTGGAGTAAGACTTTTACTGATTAGTAAACCAACATAATCATTTTCATTTCAACTTAAAGTTTCACAGTAGAGGAAAGCAAATGAGGAAAAAAAAGTAAAGGGTAACGACTTAATAAAAGAAGCAAGTTGTAGCCCTAGGAGTGAGTAGCTTTGCTTGTTTGTTTGTTTTTAGGTTTGTCTCTTATTTTTGTCAAACATCAGACTTTTCTTCATTTATTGCGTTTGTATAAGAGCATTTTGTACGCACACCAAATTTCTCAATTGATAAACAAGAAGCGCTTCAGAAAAATATGATGTAATAACGTCTAAATGGCAAAATCGACGTTACATAATGTCAAGTATTAGCGTGCGCGACGTTATATGGGAAAATACAAATTTCCGTTAAAGACTAAATTAAAAAAAATAAAATTAGAATAATTCTCCTCTTATGTATAAAGCCAAATCTCATTTCATTTTTACATGACTTCACGGATAGACGACCAAACAGCTAAATAAGCTGTAGGTACGACGTTTGAGTCACTCAATAACGACGATTTTTCTAAATAATCATTAAACGACATCGTTCATAATGAGATGGTTGTTGACCTCAGTTTTTGGCCGTTTATTTCAATACAAGCTGTAGTAAGATCGCTTATGTCGCTAACCGACTACTCGCGTTTTGGTTTATGTCCAGTGTTAATTTATTTCTTACAAGTAGTTGTTTATAACAACACAACGAGATGATTGTTGACCTCTGCTTTTCACCGCCATTTTCTAAACGAGCTGAAGTTTCGATGTTTAGGTTGCTCGCCAATGCCTCGCGCTCTGTTTATTTTTATGATGAAATATTTTTCTGACTTATGATAGTTTAATATCGTTCAACCGACCAGATTGTTAAGACCCGTTATTTCCGCTCTTTTCTTTAATAAGTTGTGGTTGAGACGTTTGGGTGCTCACTTACGATTCATACCCATTGTGAAATGTGTTTCGGATAAATATTGATGTAATATCATTTATAATGACATGATTGTTGACCTCCGTTATATACTGCTATTTTCTTTCACAAATTTTCAGTAATGGGGAGCTTAAGCAGCAGCAAAGTGATTTTACTGATTTTATTATATATCATCTATACTTAGATGATTGGTGACTTCCGTTGTATACCATTATTCCCAGAAAAAGTTGTAGTTTCTCTCTCACATATGTTTGTACGTGAGGGACGTAAGACGTTGTAACGAAAGCAGCTTGAATAATCTGTGATTACGACTTTTTGTCGTTCAGAAAGACACGTTTTTAGTCTCATATCCACGGTGAAATACTTTCCTGACTAATAATGACTAATACTGATCTTTAAACATTTTATAGACGTGCATGATGACCTCTGCTTTATTTTTCTTTCTTAGGTGGAGAATATTTAGACGTCGTGACATCAGATGAATATGTTATTGTTGCGACTTTAGGATACCCACTAGTTTGTTCATGATTTTTTATTTATTCATGAGCGAAAATGTTTTTAAAAAAGGTGTCATAAGCAATTATAACTGTCATTCCACATATCAGCTGACAAGCAAATTCTTATATATCTGCATGAAGTAATTTCCTATTGCTCAGTGGCCTTTATATAGAATAAAAATAGGTTTAAGAAAAGTTTCGGATAGATTTTTCATAATCCTTTGACTCGTCGAAGGTAAACTAAGTCAGTGGAATTACAAGTAAAAAACGAATACGAGATATTCAGTCTGATCACAACTGTTTTTTCTTGGTTTGTGAGTATTTGAAATCCTATACTAAATCCCTTGAATTATTTTTCGATATGACACTTCATTTGAAAAAAAGTGGACATGAATATCAGCATGTATGTCTATCTAAATTGTTTTGATGTGTTATTGAAAAATACGACACCAAAAATGATCATTTTCATGCGAGAATCAGAATATGGGTCTGTCGACATCGGCAATCACAAATAATTCAGTTCGGCAATCGGCGATCACATCGGCAATCACAAATCATTCAGTTCAGATGACCTACGTCAACTTCGTAAAATTCCGACTGGGTACAGAGGCAACATTTTTCTTACTACATGTCGTCTTTGAGGACCCGCTGTTTTTTTGTGTTTTTTTTTTTGTTTTTTTTTTTTTGAATTAAGCTTCAAATTTGGAAGAAATATCGGCGAATGATTACACCTCAGCTGTGTACAAGTTAAAATAGCATTTATTGAGAGATAGGCGAAATATGAGAGAATAAAGTCTTATTTCGTAACTTTTCATGGAAAACCTCCGAAATAATCAATGATTGTGGGAGGGATATGAGTAAAGATTTATTCTTTAGAAGCTCTGAACGCTTACACGATCATTTATCTGCGTTAGAATACCAAAGCCTCAATCGTTTATTTACACGAATAACTTTATTTGACCTACCGTCTCCTCGGCATAATTTTCCGATGCTGTCATCGTTGACTCTCACCCGTCATCGCCGCAACCGGTTGTACGGTGTGAAGAGGTCTACCAAAATTTTGTGATTGGATTAGAAAATGTGTCTTTAATGGGTGGAGGTCATTTCTCTATATGTTATTATAGTGTAAACTTTGAAAATTATTATCTCGGAGGCGATGTAACCTCTCTAAATAATTTAAACAATTGACGATAAAGCAACAAAGACAAGTGCTTTTGGATACTTCCACTGTAATACATACTTACCACGAATATTGTCACGACATCTTGGCAATTTTGGTTTCGCCCGCTATAAGAAATCAGGTGCCAGTTTCGAGTCTCCTATGGTACGTCATTGACATAACTCGAATCATGTTCTCTTTTGCTATGGCATTTTTTGTGACTATCTCTGGATAAATACTATCCACCGATGTTCGGGATGAGTTAGGACAAGATAGACATGATTACGCATATTAAGGGAACGGTACGGGATTTGGATAACCCGCGATATGTATATCAATTTGACAAGATTGATTGTATCATAATGACAAGTGTATACGTGCACAATTCTTTATATTGTTACCTGATACGTTCTTAGGACAAGTCTAGTATTTAATTTCGTTACTCTGCGTATTATGAGTATTTCACAACTGGTTAGGTAATACCAGTAGTCTGTTTCAGACCCATGGATTGCGTGATCTCAATTCTATACACATTAGTTATTTTACTCCATTTCTTTATCCTCGAGAAATAAATTTTAACGTAGGTTGTCGGCAGGGCTCTTCCCAAATAGTGCATGGTCAAATTGAGTTGTAGATAACTTCGAAAGGGTATGGTACACAGTTGCTTGGGGTAAGAGGGGTAAGAAAGCCTTGTGTAAGAGGCAATATTGCATGCCCATCTTGTTCAACGCTTTCGTTCCTCGGGGTGTGGTTATATTTGTGCTTTTTGAGAGACATAGAAAGAAATGACTTCTGAATCGTAACTCAAATTGTTTTCTTTATTTTATAGGGATCACCAAACATTTTCGGTTATCTCTCAATTTAATATAGAATTTTTTTCGGAAGGAAAGAAAGTTTCCATTTTTGAATGTTGTTTTGAGTTTGTCTGAAAACAACGGAAAAGGAACCTTATGTTTTTCATTCTCGATATCATCGTTTATGCGACTTAGTCCACACACATTATTGAAATTTCTTAAAATTTTACTAGATTGCTTTTTTTCACAAGAGCGGTAAAAACACCAAGGTTGATATTTGTAGGAGCATTTTGCATGAGCTTTGTATTATTCTTATCTGACATGTTTGGTTTTTTTTTTTTTTATCCTGAATCACATCCAAAATTTAGCTTAAGTCCATACAATTGAAGCAATAAATATAATCTGTTCAACCCTCTTACCAAAGGGCAGGCTAATTCAATTAAATTGTTGTTGCTTTGTTCTTTTTTTCTTTAGTTCAAATTTAGTCAAAATTGTTTCATTGATGAAACGTCAAATGTACAAAGTTAATCAGATAAATCCTTGATTAAACACAAAGAAAATACCTAAATGCCTTTGCAATGTATTCATCTGATAGTGAAATCGATGAAAGTCTGAAGAAAAACTATTCAGACTTTCAATAACATTTTTAAGATCAATACGGTAAAAATAGTATTTTACAAATAGACATTCAATAAGAATTCAAAAAGCCATCAATCATTATCCACTTTATCGAGTTCTCGAATTGTAATTGCAAGTCTTCGCATTGCTAGAAAAGCCTAAGTGTCTTATTTACCTGCATAATAGAAAAAACATTTTGAAGACAAAAGATATAATTACTTAATTTTGATATGAATGTGATTGAATGTGGTAGCAGTATATTTTGAAAGCAACTGAAAAGAAACTTTATACATACACATGCAACATTGAAATTTCCCGGAAGCTTTATTTGTATACATGTATATTCCTGCATATCACTTATAACAAGAGCAAAAAAAAGCCATGATGGTAGATAGATACAAGGGCATACTTATAGTAAGTTCTATTTACTTTTTTGATTAGTTTCATTACAATTGAAGCAACAGATATATTGTTTTTTTCTTTGCTTTGTGTTGGTGTTTATTTTTTTTTTATGAATCATTACGTTTTGGGGTCTGAAAATACTAAAAAAAATGCGTTCAAATGTGCCAAATTTATTCAATAAACACTTGAATTAATACATGAAAATTTCTTCATATAATTCAGTGATAAAAGGATAAAAAGAAATACTGTGCCGTCGCGCACTCTAATGCTTAACATTTTGTAACGTCGATTTGCTATTCAGTCTAGACCGCGTACTTTTCTGAAGCGCTTCTTGTTTATCGCTTGTTGATTTTCCATGTGTATTAATTTTAAATTGCCATATAAGTAATATGCCGAGGAGACAAGATATATTTTTTCCCGCAGGAAGCAATTTTATCATATATCAGCTTTAATCATTTTGTCACCGATTGCTCAAAAAAAGGAACAGCGCGCAATGTAATAACGTAAGACAATACGTTTTTGAAAAACGTCCACACAAACAAATCTTAATATTTTTGACATTTTCAAATGTATCAATACGACGTTTTTCCAAGTGATTGTACGAAAAAAAATAAAATTTCTAAAATATAAAATGATTTATGATAATCATTTTGATAATGAAACGCTGCAGCGAATTTTTTTGAAACTGGCTTTTAACTTTGCGTAATTGTGTCCACACAGATTTTCACTTTTTATTTTGTTGTATATTGCGGTTTATTAAGTTGGACCACATCATCGTAAACAAGATAATATTTTGAAATTTGACAAAATTTTATCAATTATTGAATAAGATATTGAGAAAACTTTGTGAAATATCACGCCGATTTTTCGCTTAAATTTGAGGTTTTAAAACAGCTTTTGAATTGTTAAATAAATCTCTATCAATTGTTTCTTAATTCTCTGACAGACGTCTAAGTTCATATTTCAACTAAATGAACCTTGTCGCGCAAATATAATCATTTTCAACATTTTTTACAGACTATTTTACGCATTTTTAGGGTCTAAAAAAATCCACCAACACACAATTTGTTACGTTTTACAGACGTGAGTTTAGAGTTTAGAATTAGCTTAGAATTTGATTTCCCTCAGTTCACGTAACGTATATTCTTTAAAAGTATGCATTCTTGTTGTTCATTTGGTATAAAGAACATAGAAATCGGCTTACAGGTTCGGAAGAAAAAGCAGATTGAACTTGACGGGAGACGTACGATTTCAAATGATAAGCATTACCTTGCGTCGCCGTCTATCCAAATGATTAAGATAAGTGCACAGATTTTTGTATCCATGGATACGTTGTGTTAGCGTGATCTCATATGTTTATATATGTGTATGTTTTTGAACGTTAAATTTAGAAATCTACGTTACCATGAAGTTGTTAAAATGACGACTTCGCGCTTTTTCACTGATGATCTTCGTGTTCTCAAACGGTTAGCCGTATTTTAGTCGTTTAATTCAATGGAATACACCGCAATGAAGTTGAATGAATTAGAAAGATTAAATAAGACAAAGGCGTACGTCGAAGAATTCGCTCAAATGATTAGACAGACATCACATAGTTCCTGTATATAGAAAAATTAAATGTCTAAAAGATTATTCGTTTTTCATAAACATGCATTGTGGGTTTTCCCATTTAATTTGAAATGTTATATTAAGCAAAGTATTGTCTTGGAATTGATTTACGTCGAACATGTGAAATAAACTTACAAAAATCAATTTTCATTTATAGCGACGACGACGTAAAACTTAATTGAAGTCGTTGATCAACAACACTTGTTCGAATGTACAGCGAAATTCTCGGTGTATTGAAATACAATTTTGAGATTCCCTTCGTAAAAGACCTTTGAACACGTCAATTAATCTTTATCTTTTTATTCCAAAAGATCACAAAAGAATTCAGATAAACGGAGAGAAATACTAGCTGTTTTCTAAATCCGGATTATAAAAAAATCGGCATGGTGAAAACTTTAAAAAATCTTTCCCGTTTATCGAACTAAAATAGTAGAAATAAATTTCATCGGGCCAATTATGTAAAGTTTAGTTTAAAATTGAGATTTTTTGGAAAAAGTAACAAAAATGTAAATATTGAGTTCAACCAACTCAAATGTCTATATATTTAGCTGCAAAGTCCTCTACATTAATACAATACTTGAAAAGTCTTACCGTCTCTCTTTAAATAGAATATAAGTTTTAAAAGCAAAGGCACACATGAACTACATTTTGATTAACTACAAGTTTTCTTTAAACAGTTTGCATGGGTTCCTGTCTTAAATACAACTTAAGGCATGGCTGACATTTTTATATGTTTTATATGTTTTTCTAATTTTTAAATTCCATCTTTTATCTTTTTCTGTATTGATTTCATATTGTTGGAAGATGTTTGTCCATGAGCCTAACTCTGTGGCGATGATTTTGAAGATGATTGTCTGTTTCTTGAAGGCATTTCTTCATTGGCGTATTTTTGATATCTTTTATTAAAATGCGATATGTTTTATCAGGGAAATCGCAAATTTCTGTCATTTTCAATTGATGAAAATAGCCGGAGACTTGTTGTTTCGAACACTGAAACATATTATTACATATGTAAATCAGTTTATGTAATTCCTTTGAAGGAAAATGTAAGATTTAAATTGGATGGTGAATTTGTTAAGGAGTTTGTTGGTGACCCGGGAAAGATTAGTGAAGGAAATAAAGAACAGGTATGTAGATGTTATTTTGTACCTATCTAAGAAATATTCTAGTGTCGTAAAAAATATCTTAGGAAGTTTATGAAGTTTGATTCCGGATTTAAATATGAGTACACATGTACATGTCAGCGGATACAGTTCTAACACGCTTCGCATATTTTTTATCTTGAATCCGCAGAGCTGGTTTAAACAAGATGAAAGTATTAAGAAACCTACGCTAGATTTTATTTCGAAGCAAAATATTATGCCATTTCACGTATATTTATTTAGTACTGAAAATGTTCGATTTTTATTTCATTACCCATTCATGGTTTAAGGCTATGTTCATTCATACAATATAATGAATCAAGGATGAAACCGCCCACTCACAATCAAATTTACCGCCAATCAAGTTGATTAACAAAGCGATAATCTTGTATAAGCAATATGATTTTAATTAAAGAATGTTTTACGTGTATGGGCAAGTTTAGAAACTTACATACTTAATTAATTACTTGTGTTGTTCGACAAAATGCCTTCATTTGAAGAATTGCAATATTTCTTCAACGTGTGTAAGTGGATGGACTTTGACTCTCACTCGTATTGTTATGGGATAACGAAAGTGTCATTTAAGTCGCCAATTTAAAATATGTTATAGTCCGTTTGACTTCTATATGGACCAACATTTCACCGAAAATCTCAGAAATGAATTAATGAAACGTATTTTTTCTTGTCATATCATATTTTCCAACTAATACCATGACGAGTTTTGTTTTTCAGAATTTTTGAACGTAAAATAATGATTTTGTCCGTCCGTCTACATGTTAACGTTCACACTTTCATACCTACTTGTGTCTGTATTAAACGGAACAGCGAATTGTATAACCAATAATAGTACTGATTTGCATAGGGGCCGATTCAAAAGTGAAAGATTTTAAGCAAGTTGTTTTGGTAAAAAATCGACTATTTTTTTAAAATTAAGTTTGTCGAAGATTATTACTACCATTGGATATCAAATCACAATACGTTCTCTCTTTGTCCAGAAACCGTTTGGCCAGATATTTGATAATTGTTTTATCTATTTTGAGATGAACCCCATATTCCAATGTTAAGACCAATCAAAAAGCATTATTCAACGAAGTCGTTGGGAATTTCACGAGGAAAACTTGATAAGAAGGCGAGTTATAACGGTAAAAGTCACGTGATATTTAAGTTTAAGATGACCTGACCGTTGATATGCTAATTAGTATGTCAAAATAAGGAAAAATGGTCATTTCATCTGTCAAATGTTTTGTATAAAGCCACGTGTTTTTACAATTATGTTTACATTTTTACTTCTGAACAGCCTCAATCACCCCTCGTGTTTAAGAGCGGAAAATGCGAAAATATTATCATTAACTAGATAGACAAAATCATTATTTTGAAATCGTTTTGTTTTCAAAAAATATTTTTTGGAATGGTATTAAGCTGAAATTAAGATTTTACCACATACAAATCCTTCATTCAAGCGCAATTTTATGTAATTGATGAAAAGGTTGGTCCATATAGAAGTCAAACGGACTATATCGATAAAGGATAACGAAACTTCATGACCATGATATTTTTTGTTTTGATGATTAGGCTTAAATTGTTTTGCATGATGAATCCACGTTACTGAATGTGTTCTTTAATGACAAGGTCGTAAAAAAGGAAAGTTACCAGGATGGGATGACTGTGGAATAATAAAATCAATGACAGGTACGCGCTATTCTGTATGATTGCAATTCTTAAATTCTAACGCGAAGGCGTCAACCTTTTTTAGACGTAAAAGGAAACTATCTAAAATCGCAATGTAAAATTTATTGAAAATGTTGTCGGGTGCCTTTGTTTTAAGTCTTATATGGCATTTTCTGGCTCTCATGCCTGAAAGTCAGTAAAGTTCTATCTATATAATGAGAATGTGATTGAAGGGGTGATTTTAGTTTGGTATCGCGTGAGTCAACAGGTTTCGTCGGATTATCTTTCAAATTGCTCAGAAAAATCATCTTCAGCTAAGCAAGATCTATTATACAAAATCAATGACGTCAATACTCCCCCGCTCGCTCTCAGAGATAACATCCACTATAAAACACGATCACAATTCTAAATACTTTGTTCTTTCCTTTTTTTGCGAATAAAAGAGTTTTATAACATTGTCTCTCTCTGGATGAAAAATTCGATGAAAGAGCAACGATTCTGACATTTGGATAATTGAAAGAAAAACGAAGCGCGTCACTTAGCACGTTACGTTCTTTGGCATCAAAAGCACCTCGTTCCCGCTTAAGATGACGTTGAGTACGATCAATGAGCGGAGCTTTCTTTGTACACATTAAAACACATGGCATAAGCATTTATTGCGAATAAAGCTCTAATTGATTTCTTTTAAAATGCGTTTTATGCTTTTGCGTTACAAATTCATTTAATATCAAATACAGGATGTGGAAATACAAGTTTTCTCCACTTGTCCCTGGAGCATTCAAATGTAAAGCTAATGAAATGAAAAGCGGATTTTCTACTCGTCCAGAAACAAAATGAACTTGTCCGCTAAATTTTAAATAGAAAAATTTGAAAAAAAAACATTGCCTTTTGATGAAGAGGTATGCAGCATTTTCTTCATTAAAAACAATGTTTTCTACTCTATGATATGAACATAAGGATGATTTCTCACTTAATTCTTTTAAGTAACATTCCAAGATTAGCCCTGGTATTTACTTGTCCTTGGACAAGATGCTTAGAAAAATTTACTTGTCCTCAAGTACAAAAGCCCGAGTTGGACAAGTCGGACATGGGAATTCCACACCCCTGAAATAGGATAACGGTGACAAACAGGAGGACCAAAAGAGGCTCTACAAGTGTGACGACTACTGTACCATGGCGCCATCTTATCTCTGTGCCTATGCACAGGAGGAGCATTCACCAGAGAAGACGATTCCATTGTGAATTGTGCATTACAAGTAAGACATATGTTGAAAAATATTTCTTGAACATATACAAACCGTTTACCAAAAATTACATCTGTTGTACGACAAGTGTTCACAGACTTTTTATACAAAGTAAGGTTAACTGTCCCCGATAGTGCAATATCTAAGTATAAGTGTAATCAGTGCAATGAGTCTTTTTATGATAAACATTGGGCACGTAAACAAACATTCAGGTATCATACCATTTTCTTGGAGGGAATACAAAAACCTGTAAGTATAATACGTTATTCCCGGTTCCGGTTGATGACATCGCACGATAGAAGCTCTCGTCGATATTTTCTCTTATTTTGCAAATTTACGTGTTTCATTTGACGTAGATTTATATAGATAAACAAGTGATGGATTCAGAAGAGACAGTGTCAGACGACGAGATGATTTACGATGATTCCGAGATCGAAAAAAGCGAAAAATGTGATCTAGAAGAGTTGGCGGTAAAAACAAACAAAAGATTTGAGTTTGTTTGCAGATGATATAGTACTGTTCACTGACAATGAGCAAGAACTTCAAAACGGATTAAATTTGTTAAAAAGTTATTGTGATAAATGGAAATTATCAGTAAATGTTGAAATAACCAAAGTAATGGTCTTTCGTACAGGTTGAAAGTTGGAAAAAAAAAATATTTCGTTTAAGTAAAATGAAACAGAGCTCGAGATAGTAAACAAATTCTCTTACGCATTTTCCTCAGGTGGGTCATTTCTTCATACTTTTGAAGTCATGGAAGGTCAAGCACTCAAAGCATTTTTTGCGTTAAATCTTAAAGCTTTATAATATATCTCGATAAGCCACATTTTAGATTTATTCGATAAATTGATTGTACCGATATTGAATTACGGCGCAGAAATCTTCGGTTTTGATAATTGTGAAAAATTAGAAAAAATACACACACGCTTTTGCAAACAAATCTTATGCGTCAAATCACAAACGCCAAATAATTTTATTTATGGAGAACTCGGAAGATTACTATAAAAAGAACAGCGAAAATCAAATATCATTAAATATTGGCTAAAAATAACGCGATTGGATGACAGAAAATATCTAAGACTTGTTTATCTGCAAATGCTACGAGATATAAACGAAAAAGCAAATACCGTCAACTGGGTTTCTAAAGTAAAGATTCTTCTAGAGTCTACCGGTTTGGGGTTTGTTTGGGTAAATCAATGCGTTGAAAATATCAATTCTTTCATGAAAACGTTCAAGATTAGAGTAAGGGATATATATATATATATATATATATATATATAAATGTATATATGTAAAGATTCTTCTAGAATCTACCGGTTTGGGGTTTGTTTGGGTAAATCAATGCGTTGAAAATATCAATTCTGTCATGAAAACGTTCAAGATTAGAGTAAGGGATATATATATATATATATATATATATATATATATATATATATATATATATATATATATATATATATATATATATATATATATATATATATATATATATATATATATATATATATATATATATATATATATATATATATATATATATATATATATATATATATATATATATCCAGAAATCGGAAGAATATTTAGACCTATCATTAAAGGCAACATCGTATAATTTGTTTAGGTCATTTTAATTCAAACAATATCATAAAAGTAAAAAAAAAAACATAGAATAGCTCTAACAAAATTTAGATTTGTAGTCACGATCTACAAATTGAAAAAGGTCGATGGACAAACCAAATATTACCCCAAATATTATCTGACAGAAAATGCAACCTTTGTAACTCACTCGAAGATGAATTTCATTTTTCATTTGAATGCCCCCTTTACGGCGAATTCAGGTCAATATATATTAAAAAGTACTATCGGTTAAGGCCCAACATTCCAAAATTTAAAGAAATAATGACACATTCCGAAAAGAATACACTGATAAAGCATATTCATTTACAAAAGTTTCGAAAAAAGAAGATCCTTCGTTCAAGACAGTTAAATTTCTATTTAGAAAAAAGTGCCTAACTCTATCCATGTAATTTCACCTTCGAAATGTAATTCAATCGTAGATTATTACTTTATTTTATTTTACTTTGATACGAATGTTTACGCTTGCCTACCCAAGTTATTTTATCGGCGCATGTCAATGGTTTAATATTCGTATGACGCCTCCTACTTTCGTTCATATTTTTCTTTGAAGGCAATTTATTACAAAACAATATTTACGAAAAATAAATACATATTAAATAATAGAATTTTTGGAAACTGGAATTGATTTTAAATCCAGAAACAAAAAATGCTTCCAATTTCATTTGAATTCCGATTTCTAGAATCAATTGATAAATGGTTGAGAGAAAATAAAAACAATTAACTGATTAAGTCGATCAAAGTGATTGAAATGAAATATAGAATTTTCTCTTCACATCCGTTTATTTGTATTAAGAAACGTTTAATGTTATATTCTCTATTGTTGGGTGACCAGAGGTTCGTAGCTACAGCTTATCTAAGCTGTCTCTACTTGATTCTGCTCGCCCTCTAACTACGGTTATTCTCTTATGCAAAACACAATATGACTATACATCTTAAACGAGGGTTAATAAAACAAAACGTCCACAGCAATTATCCATTTTCATCCTTTCTCGAAAACAAAGTTCATTCCGATGATTGTAATTTCTTAAAGATATATATAAGTCTGTATGTATATATGTATGTATATATGTATATGTGTATGTATATGTACATGTATATATGTATGTGTATGTATGTATCAACACTTTCAAAAATGCGCGTCCAACTGTGTCATCAACTCTTTGTATTTAAGACGTTTGGTTCAGTGTGGCTACGAAGTTTTGATGGCACAGCAAAAAATCAAATTATGCTTTACTATCGACGATTATATATATTTCTCTCTCTTTTCTCAATAATAGGGATAAAGAGAGATCAAACTTCCAACATGATTTAAATTTAATTTTTATTCCCGACTAGTTTCGGTTTAAAACAAACCTTTTTCAAGGGAAACCATTTTGAACAATAACAATTTATGATGTCATTAACGTCACATGACGTCAACGGCAACAACGTCAAAAAATGGCAATGAGTTTGGCGGAAAAATATCAATATTACAATACATTAAATAAATCAACAAATACAGGATCTAAAAAGATACAATATTACAGGATAAATGCAATTTGAAAGCAAAAGATGAAAAAAGCCTGCAATAACTGTATTGTTAAAATGAAAGATAATGCAAAGTAATAAATAAATATTTAGATATTTAAATTCACTTTTAAAATAGTGAAAAAAAGGAGGATTATTATGTGACTACCCACTATGTATATATATCTTTTAAATTTTATTAATAAATAGAAAATAATAATGAAAATAATAATTATAATAATAATGATAATGATAATAATAAAATGAAATTTAAAAAAAAAAAAAAAAAAAAAAAAAAAAAAAATCATAGAATTTATATGATTTTGAGCTTATAATTTTTGTAACTAAATAACATATGGGACCCGTAACATGAAAAGGTACCATCTGGGTGCTCCGTAAAACTTATATTTAAAAAGAAAAAAAAAATAGAAAAAAATCGTTAAAATAGAAGTCATTTGGAGTTCTATTTCACTTACGCGTTAAGGATGATAGAATGATATTTATAACTTGAAAAATAAAGCAAAATGCGAAAAATTTGAATCAAGGTAGCCTGTATAACTTGTGTAGATACCTAGTAATATTATCCAGATGGTCCCAATTGTCTAAACAGTAAAATATATTAGAGGGTAAAATCTACTGCAAGAAGGATGAATGAAAAGGCGAAATTTTGATAATTAGAAACACAAAAAGTATACATCCTGCTTAAAATGCAATCAATTTTATCTAATATTATATACAATAAAACATGCACTAAGAGACCACCCACTTGACGACCAAAAAGTGGTCGTCAAAGAGAATGGTCACCCAGTACAAGTTCAGCCTATAAATTAGAAACATAATTGTTATTGAATATGTATGTTTTTACGACTTGCTCAATTATCCTAAGGAGTCAAAACTCATTTGAATTGTCTCATTGGAACAATACTAATGAGTCTAAACAACATAGGGTTCATTAATCATAATTATGAGACTAATAATGTCAACTTTTAAAGATAGTATGAACTAAAGAAAGTATTTATTAGAAAATAATTGTTTAATTAGAATGGTCGCTTGATAGACTGAGGATGCTTACAGTTAACAACATCGTGAAATTAACGAGGTGAATGATTTTGGAATGATTTTGGAATGAAATTGAATGAGTGTGTGGAGCGAGTTTTTATTGAATTAAATGGAAGTTAATCCTCTTTCGCTAGTTTTGTTCAGGATGAACAAAATTAGCGATATTGATTACCTCCCTTTAATAAAATAGCATAAAAGTTCTGTAAATTGCTTCCTATTTCTTAAAGAACCAATCAGACGCTAACAATTTCATTTATGTTAGTGAAATCGCGATTTTTTCAGTTATATTTCTTTTTTGAATATGGCCGTTGATTTCATACTTTTTGGTAATTTGGAGCGTTTTTGATCGATTTGAGTGAGTGTATGGAATTAGTGGATGGAGCGCTGAGTGAGTGATCTAGATTGGTTTTGATTGAGATGAATGTCAATTTTACGATGCAACTAACTGTAAGCAAGATGGACTGTATTTAATACCTAGAATATCATGAAACAAAAATACATAATCAAAATAAAACCTTTGAATTCATTCCTTCTGGAGCTAAAGTATCAAGAATATGCATCCATCGTGTTTCTTTAAGAAGCCTTTTCCAGTTATTTGAAATTTTTTCGATTGGCATGAAAGAAAAATCTTGAATGCTATGTCCTGGAGAATTGAAATGTTCAGAAACATTTGTAATGACATCAGGAAAATGCATGATATCAAATTTATGACTATTCATGCGATTTGAACATTTTTGGTGAGTCTGGCCCACATACTGAGCTTTGCATTTCTTACAAGTAATAAGGTAAATAACATCGGTTGAAGTGCAATTAAGGTTTTGTTTTATCCTATAGCTTTGTAATGTTCTGGTGCTAACAAAACAGTAGGTGTAGGTAAACTTAATAGTTTCATGAAATTTATTAAGTTTTTCTAGAAACTTTAATAGTTCTGACTCACTATTATCCCAGATCATGATAATATCGTCTAGAAAACGTAACCATAGTAAAGGCTGTATTTCACATGTTTCAAGAAAATCTTTCTCAAGTTTACCCATAAAAAGTGATGCATAAGACGGGGCCATACGTGTTCCCATAGCAGTGCCTAGTATTTGGAGATAATCCTTTTCATTAAACTGGAAATGGTTCTTGGTCAAAACCAATTCAATTAATTCAGAAATACAATTAACCGATTTCTCTGATCTACAGTCCTGTTTAAGGAAATATTGACATGCTTCAATACCATCTTGATGAGGTATGTTACTATATAAAGAACTTACATCTAAAGTAACGATAAAACTATCTTTAGGTAATTTTGGAAGTTGTTTAATTTTTTTGATGAAGTCTGTAGTATCCTTAATGTATGAAGGCAATGATTCCATGTATGGTTTTAAAGTACTATCAACAAATGCTGATATATTTTCTGTAAGAGATCCACATGCGGATACAATAGGTCTACCTGGGTAGCCTAAAGGTAAACTAGCATTATGATTTTTATGAGTTTTGGGTAATATGTAGAACTGTGGAATACTATCATAACAGACTGCAACATCATTAAAGTTTTTTAATACACCTTGTTCTTGTATATTTGAAACTTTTGTTTGTATTTCTTTCTTGAATTTTTCATGGGGATTTTCGTTTAGTTGATTATAATATTTTTCATCGCTAAGTTGTCTTTCAACTTCAGTAATATAGTCTTCACGATTCATGATTACAATTGATGCACTTTTGTCAGCTTTTTTCACAATAATATCTCTATCTTGGCTAAGGGAATATAAAGCATTTTGTTCTTCTTTTGAAAGATTAGACCTATATTTATACCTTTTGTTTTTTTTTGTAAAATTTCATGAGTGATGGCCTCAATGTAAAAAACTAAAGTAGAGTCTCGCTCAGAGGGTGGGATAAAAGATGAATTGCTATCTTTTTTAAATTTTGAAAAACGATTAGAACATTCACCATCATCACTGTCATCACTTTCACTATCATTATTGTTTGCTTTTTCGTAGAAGAATTCTTTTAAACGCAGTTTTCTTGAAAACTCGTATATATCTTGTTTTAATTGAGTTTCATCATGATGTTTAGGTTTTGGACAAAACTTAAGGCCTTTCCCGAGAAGTCTATATTCTGCTTTGGTAAGAGATCTTTTCGACAAATTTAATACTGTTTCTTTTCCCCGCAAAATCTCTTTTTGTATTTTCTTCTTCTGTTTCCATTCTCTTCTGTTTCTGATTCTGATAAAACGCCGGTTTCTTTTAACTCCTGAAGGCAACTGATTAGTTGCTGAATTGTCCTGTTCAGTAGCTGTTTGTTTGTCTTCATAGCAGTTTTGGATTGCCCCGTTTTGACGGCTTCCGCATATGATGTTTTCGTCTCGATGCTGCCCGGGTTTTCTCGTTTTTTGGCTGGTTTTGGGTAAACGATGATGAATTAGCCATTTCACTAACATCCTGATTAGTTTTTGGATGCTTTGAATGGTTTGAGATCCCGTCATTCTTTGACTGTGATGTCCTCGCAGACGTTTTTTTTTTGACTGCTTTTTATTAGGTGGTGTTTTCTTTTGTAAATCAGTATAGGATACAGTGTTATTCTTAGTTTTCGTATTTTTGTACTTTTTTGAAGTGTTATCCATAAGGTTGGTTGGTCTTTTTGTTTTTTCATTTGGTTCATAACGTAACTGATCTGGCTTTATCAGTGTTTCTGTTTTAGACCCTTTCCCTTTCTTACAAGATGTGCCAGCTGTAATAGAATTCTTTGCACTCATCAAATTGTCTAGCTTTGCCTGTTGCCTTTGTACAATTCTGTTCTTCTTTTCTTCAATTTTGGTAAAGTTTTACCAGATATTTCATTGAATTGACGTTCATCATTCAAATGTTTTTTTCAAGTCATTTTCTAGTTCCAGCATTTTACCTATAGACTCATTTAATTGTTTAGAATGATCTTCACTCACTAACCTTATTAGTTCCAACGAAAACTTCTTTAAAGCTCTATCCACAGTTTCTTGTAGACTACTGTTCTCTCCTACCATAACTTTCTTCTCCACTAGTAGTCCTTTTGGTACAACTTCTGCTTCCAAACAATTCTCCAGGAAACGAATGTGTGTTGCCTTCCTCATTTGAAAATTTGCCATTTTTTTCAATTTATTTGTTAAAGTTCTTTTTAAATCCATTTTGAAGGATCAATTAATGGTTCATATGATCTCTGATGTTAAAACAATAATAGGGATAAAGAGAGATCAAACTTCCAACTTGATTTAAATTTAATTTTTATTCCCGACTAGTTTCGGTTTAAAACAAACCTTTTTCAAGGGAAACCATTTTGAACAATAACAATTTATGATGTCATAAACGTCACATGACGTCAACGGCAACAACGTCAAAAAATGGCAATGAGTTTGGCGGAAAAATATCAATATTACAATACATTAAATAAATCAACAGATACAGGATCTAAAAAGATACAATATTACAGGATAAATGCAATTTGAAAGCAAAAGATGAAAAAAGCCTGCAATAACTGTATTGTTAAAATGAAAGATAATGCAAAGTAATAAATAAATATTTAGATATTTAAATTCACTTTTAAAATAGTGAAAAAAAGTAGGATTATTATGTGACTACCCACTATGTATATATATCTTTTAAATTTTATTAATAAATAGAAAATAATAATGAAAATAATAATTATAATAATAATAATAATGATAATAATAAAATGAAATTTAAAAAAAAAAAAAAAAAAAAAAAAAAAAAAAATCATAGAATTAATATGATTTTGAGCTTATAATTTTTGTAACTAAATAACATATGGGACCCGTAACATGAAAAGGTACCATCTGGGTGCTCCGTAAAACTTATATTTAAAAAGAAAAAAAAAAAATAGAAAAAAATCGTTAAAATAGAAGTCATTTGGAGTTCTATTTCACTAACGCGTTAAGGATGATAGAATGATATTTATAACTTGAAAAATAAAGCAAAATGCGAAAAATTTGAATCAAGGTAGCCTGTTTAACTTGTGTAGATACCTAGTAATATCATCCAGATGGTCCCAATTGCCTAAACAGTAAAATATATTAGAGGGTAAAATCTACTGCAAGAAGGATAAATGAAAAGGCGAAATTTTGATAATTAGAAACACAAAAAGTATACATCCTGCTTAAAATGCAATCAATTTTATCTAATATTATATACAATAAAACATGCACTAAGAGACCACCCACTTGACGACCAAAAAGTGGTCGTCAAAGAGAATGGTCACCCAGTACAAGTTCAGCCTATAAATTAGAAACATAATTGTTATTGAATATGTTTGTTTTTACGACTTGCTCAATAATCCTAAGGAGTCAAAACTCATTCTAGTCTGCCTCCCTTAAATTCTACGATGACTTCTGATGGCATTCTTTGTTAATGCTCGACCTCCATGCTAGAATTGTTCCATAGACTATTACAAACAAGAAAGGGGTGGATGCCCGGTGTGATTCTTAAATTTAAGGTCACAGTGAGGTCAAAGGCCAATGAGTGCAAAAATCAAGAAAAATAGCTTGTAGCTAAAGCAAAATTATTTTGGTCAACACCAAATGAAAGCAATGTGAACAAAATTAAATAGATTGAATCAGAATTTGTCAGAGTCTCACCTCAGAGCCTATCTTGTCAATTTAAACAGTATTTTATCATAATTATGCTAAAAAATGCTCAGACCAATAACAAAATAAACGCAATACTTAACGAAATTTTGAATGAACATTACTTAAAGGTTTATTATTTAATACATATAATCCAAGACATTCTTGTTACCAAAGGTAGCTATGCTAGAAATATTCTAGACTACTAAAAACAATGTAAGGATGCATGCTTAGTGTCTGTTTTGAATTTCAAGTCAGAATGAGGCCACAGGTTAGGTACGTTCGAATGTGGGAAACTAGCAAATACGTGCAACTTATGCACATTGTATATTATTATTTGTCTTTAAAATCATGACAATATGAGCAAAATCAAATGCAAATAAGTAAAAATGAAAGAAAGCTTCCTGCAGCCTCTCAGTTGATATTTACAGGTAAAAGTTTACCATATTTCTGCTAAAAGACGCCCCGGAACAATGTAAAACAAAGAAATAACACAATGCAATGACTTAACATGATGGAACACAATGCTTTATATAATTGTCATAAACATTTTATTCAAGACACTCCTAGGGCTAAAAAAAAGTTTCTGATATACTGTTTCTGTTACCACACACCTTCTAATAAATGTCTATATGTGACTACAAACATGTTTGTATCCTTTTAAAAGTGTCCACAGGTCGGCCAGTGGAAATTGCACTGATTCTGTGTACTCGATAGCCTCAAAGGCTGCTTGAAGTCCTACAAGATTAGTACATCCTGCTGCATCGCTTGTACATTAAATAATGCAGATCTGACCAGCCTTAAAACATACTTCATGCTTATCTGTTTGGCAAAACATGCACTTTTCCAATCTACTGGAGCGACTACTACTCTACTACTCGTCGCCCTTATCGACAGGCTGGTTCAGTTACTTTTGTTTTGGAAACTATTTATCCTCTGCTTTTGAGCTCAACTATTCGTAGAAAATTGTATATTCCGGTCACTCGGGCGTCGGTGTAATGCTTTGGTTAAGTTTTCACCTGCAAGTGTGTCAAATCTCTGTTTCTTCTAAAGCTATTGCTTTGAAACTTTGCACATGCTTCTGTGTATGAGCCTCTAAACAAAGAGATGATATTGAATTTAGTGGAATTTTAACCCTTTCAGACTATGAAAAACTTGGTTAAGTGTACATGCAACTGTTTTATATCAGTTGTATCTCTGTTTCTACTTAAGCTATTTCTTAGACCTTGCACACGCTTCTTTGACCATAAAACCAGCCTCTAGACAAAAATTCTTTACTCTGATATTGAATTTAGTGGAATTTTAACCCTTTTCAGACTTAGAAATTCTTGGTGAAGTTTATACGTGCAACTGTTGTTTATCAGTTATACTCTATTTCTACTTAACCTTTTACTTGGAAACTTTGCACATGCTTCCTAGACCAAAAGATTAGCCCCCAAACAAAGATATACAACTCGGATATCTTATTTCGTGGATACCATCCGTCCGCCGGACGTCATGGTTGATCAGTTTATTCTTTTACATACGGAGACATGCGACGGTCGTAAGGTGTACTAAGTAAATGATGTCATCGTTTCCAGTTACCATGCAGCCACACCAACCTATTTCTTTTTAACCAACAGTCGATTATGTTAATTTCTCGTTTAAATTCGTATTAATTCGTGTTTTCATATGGTTTGGCTTCAAATAAAATGTTGTCGATAGTCACATATCAACCAACACACCTGCAGTACTTTTCTTAAATTAACCTATATACTATCTTCAATTAGCCATGTCTTTGGAAAAAAAAAAACTCACAAAAAACCATGAAAAATGAATACGAAGAACACAATTCCTTATCTGAAACACTTGGCAAGATTATGATTTCTTTGAAATAAAAAAAAAAAAAAAAGGAAAAAAAAAAAACATTTAAAAGATTTTCTTCATGAACGAAAATTTTCAGTTTAACTTTTATGATAAATGAAGATCAAGACAAAGAGTTAGCGCAAAGTGCAATGAAAATCGTTTACTCTGTATGGGGTAATCCATTTATAATTCATTCAATGCATCTTCCAAAAACACGTTCTTTTGTTTATGAAAAATACCTATATAACCATAGCAAACCAACATACAAAATTATAGACAACCATTTTACGGTAAAATCATTAAACACCAGTGAGTATATCAGGTAACAATGAGAAGGGTATTATTATTTAGGTTATTCTCGTTTAGACAAGTAAATAATTAAGTGAGATATGTATTATTTTTTTTAAATTTGTGATTAATTGTTCAGTATTTAGATTCAAGCTTCACTCATATCTAGTTTAAGCACAACTGAAACAATAGATGTTTATTTTTTAAGGTTTATTATAAATGGCGGACGCCTTAAAAATCAGAGAAAATTGAAAAAAGGTGAAAATGTAAAAAAATAGATATTGAAAATAATACTGGTTAACGAATCGATGAGAAACGGATAATATTAGCTCAGTATAGACTAATCATGGAATTATTGTGAGAAAGGATTACTTTGTACTGGTGGTGTATTGGAGGGTGTATTGGTACGTTAAAAAGTGTGGCGCTCGATAACCTTGGTGATATTTGAATGCAGTGGAGTTATATACTGAATTTATACCGAACTTACACTGATGATTCTATATTGGTTTAAAATCTGAATGGCTCGAAAAGGAACAAAAAAAAACTGGGAAAGGTGGAAAATCACAAAAATATGATGAAAAAGAAAAGCGTCGGAGCTATCACCTGGGGTGAGTGATTTGGAATAAACAACAAATCTTAAGTCAAAACTCTCCCCAATACGTAGATACAATGGCGCAAAACTACAGCCAAGTACCATTACCGATATTTCAATCACCAATGCATCAGCAACCTATGCATCAGCAGTATGGTCCACAACCTGGTACCCCGATAATGTCGCAACCAAATTACAATATGCAGGTACAACAATCGCCGAACAGCACAATGATGCAAACAATTATTGAAAGATTGAACCATTATTGATTCTAAGATAAAAAGTCTCGATAGCATTGAAAAGCGGATCACTACTTTTATGACGAAAATGAATAATTTTGAGACAAGAGTGACATCTTTGGAAAAAAGGGTCCATGAAGCAAATTCGAAAATGACAGGGCTAGAAGAATTTAGAGCATTTGACTCCCAGGCGTGTAAGGAGATAAAAAGCAAGTGTATTAGTATTGAGGAGTCGGTTAAAAATGGAGCGTATAAAATGGACGAAATATCGAAGGAATTCAATATCATCAAAAGTCAGAATAAAGCACTGCGGGAGGAGATAATTGATTTGCAGGGTCCTTTGACAAACTTGTAATAGACGGGTAAATTTTCACCATAGATGACAGTGACAGGAAAAGAGCTATCGGCTACTACGTTTTCTAAAATGGAACATAAATGGTTTAGGGAAAAAGTGTAATGATCCCGATTTTTTTAAATCTCACCATAAAATATGATTTTGTACTTTTCAGCGAAACCTGGACCAGTCCTACTAGTAGCGTTGATATAAACGGTTTTGAAAAAGTCGTTTGTCACAGTCCTAAAGGAAATAAAACGGCTTAGCGTGAAAGGGGGGGGTTGTGGTAATCCTCTTCTATAAACAGTGGTTAAAGGGTAAAATTGTTCTATGTAAAAGTAGCCGTAAAAGTATTCTTTGGTGTAAGCTTAAGAAAGATTCAATTAATGAGGACGTGTAAGATACACGCCTATGTTATATACCACCAGAAAATTCTTCTGTAAATAAAAACGAGAAATCTGAACTTTATAATATTGACTTTTTCAATGAATTAAGCAACGATATACTTTGTTTTTCGGATAAAGGAATCATTTTACTATTGGGAGATTTCAAAAGCCGGGTCGGTCTAGGGCGTGATTACGTCACTGATCTAGATCTACACCGATTCGCGGATATACCGAACAATGACAATTTTTTGAACGGCTTCGGACGAAGGCTACTAACGCTCTGTAAACAGCACGATTTACTTATTGTTATTGGTAGACTCGATTATTGAAAATTGATATGCTTTCTACGGACAGGGAATTCAGTAGGAAAAAGCGTAGCTGATTACAACAGGAGAACATTTTAAACTTTTAAAGATTTCCAAATTTTGGAATTAAATGAATTTTCGGACCATAGCCCTCGTTTAATATATGCAATGAATGTTATAACAGTAAGCGCGAATAAAATACGGGTAAATTTGCATACGTAGACAGGTATAATTGGGATTGTGACAAAGCCCCTGAGTTGCGTAACTACTGTGAGAATAAAAAAAATAAATTCGAAGACCTTATCAATAATCTTAATTCTAATATGATTGGTTTAAATGATTGTATTAATCAATGATAAATTGACGGATAATCAATTTAGATTTCGAACTAAGAAAAGTACAACAGATTGTATATTCATTTTACACTGTATTTTTCAAAAAAATCTTTTTTCAAAATAAAAATTTATTCTATTCTTTTTTTGATTTCGAGAAATGTTTTGACACAATTAATCGAGAAATGTTGTGGACGAAACTGTTCAACACTGGTATTAGTTCAAAATTTATGAATATCCTTAAGTCCTTATACAAAAATGTAAAAGCATGTGTTAAACTACCAGGAATAGATACAAATCTTCATGTTTTGAAATCGCAATAGATTTAAAATAGGGAAATGAGTAAAAGCAACCCAGCAGAATTTGGATATACATAAATAGATTTAAAACAAGAAAATTGTCGGAAGATGAAATTGATTTAGCAAGTTTTAATGAATATTTAAAAAATTTATGTAATAATGTATCGAACGATACAGGGATAGGAAATGATTTATATATTCAAGAGCTAGATAAGCCATTCAATTTAGATGAAATACTTAAAACAATAACATCGCTTAGGCGTTACAAAAGCCCAATTTTGGATGCCATTAATACAGACTTTTTTGCATTGATTGTAAAGAGATTATTTCACCATTTTTACTGATAATTTTCAAAAACATTTTTAACTCAGGTGTATATCCTGAATCTTGGACGAAAGGCGTTATCGTTCCTATTTTCAAGAAGTTCAAAATTTATGAATATCCTTTAGTCCTTATACAAAAATGTAAAAGCATGTGTTAAACTACCCAGGAATGGATACAAATCTTCATGTTTTGAAATCGCAATAGCTTTAAAATAGGGAGAGCCATTATCACCCATTCAAGCATCATTTTCCTGAATGATATATATGAATTTCTTGATTTCAGTGCCCTTACTGAAAATGACTTGCATAATTTATCTATCTATATGCTTCTTTTTGCCAACGATATTGCGGTTTTTACTACAGAGAAACATAGTCTACAAGCTCAATAAGATAGTTTTCTTGCATATGCAAATAAATGGGATTTAAGAATAAACGTTCACAACATGTCTTTGAGAAACGAATAATTTAATAATTTTAAATGGTTCTTGAATGATAAAAAAAATTGAGGAAGTTTAAGGTAAATTGAGACTTTTTGCTACCTTGGAGTTACTTTTACAAAAAATGGAAGTTTTTCAAATGCAATAAAGAAACTTCAAGACCAAGCTATGAACAATCTCTTATTTCTCCTTAAAAAAGTCGAAGAAGACATTACAATAAAACTTTCGCTATTTGATAAAATGGTTGTACCAATTATGACGTTAGGGGTATTGACGATTACCCAGAAATAGATAGATTACACATAAAATTCTGCAAAATTGTTCTTGGAGTTCGACAACAGACATCAAATGCAGCTGTTCTAGGCGAATTATGTCGATTTCCGATGTCAGTTATTTGTATGAAAAATTCTCTTATGTTTTAGTAAAAGATTATAAAACTTGATAATTCAGAACGGTTAAAAACGTGTATATAGAAAATTGCAATAACAATATTTTAAATAATGAAAAGTCTTGGACCTTTCAGATAAAAACGTAAACTAGATAATCTGGGATTTGCTAACCTATTGAATAATTTTAACCCAAATCTTAATTCTTGAACCATATATAACTAACATAGATAATTTAAAATTTCGTAAGTCTCTGAAAAAAATTCGAATAAGCGCGCATAATTTAGAAATTGAAGCGGGACAATACAGTGTTGTTGAACGTCAAAATAGATTTTGCAAAGTATATAAGAAAAATCAAGTAGAATCCGAGTACTATTGTCTCTAAATATGTGAAAAGTTCAGCATTATTCGACAAAAATACCTAGGTAACATATCATTGCCTTAAATTGATAAGTAATTTATCAATGTAATTTATATAATGTCTTGTAGTTCTAAAAAACAGCAAATAAACGTTTGCAAATTCATAGTCGAAGCATCTGAACTTAAATTTAAAATTTTAGGAAAAAGTAATTGATAATTATAAATCAACATGTAATGATATATGTAATATATATTGTCTGCACAATAAGACTTCATGTATATTTGTTTTTGTTATATAAATGTTGCTACCTTTTATATACATTTCCATGCATAATATCTTTGTTAATGGCCAATGGCTTTTTTGTAGCCGATTGCCTGAATAAAGTTGAGTTGAGTTAAAAAGAGTTCACAGTATATTCGACATTTAGCTCTTTTGTTTTTATTTGTTTTGGCATGAAAGATAACGTTTGTATCACACATCATCATAATATAACTTTGCTGATACGTTCAAATTTGCAAAAGCCTTCCTAAAAAACGTTAGAATAACCACATGGAAATTGACTTGATACTTCTCTTCAGTATTGAATACCTATTAATTTCGACAATGACTTAAGAAATACAAATGATCAATAACAAGATCAGGGGTCCAAAAGTACTTTACTAAACAAATAAGCCACGTAAATCGAGTAAGCAAAAATTTCAGACAACTTTACCAAGACCGCGGGCTGTAAATCTAAGTCCTCACGTTTACAGTGCTTAGAAATTCTATACGTTTGTTTAACATTTACCTGCATAATTGTATAAAAAATTTGAAGTTTTCTAAATTTTGATAATAAACAGTGATAACGGTTGTATTTAATGATGCCTTCGAATTTGTGCCAACAACCGAAAAAAAAGCTTGAGTAAACACACAGAAAGAAATTTTCTTCCATCAGCATTCAATTGCCCTTGGATCATTTAAATATTTGGAAATCCTATTCAGATTTGTCTATGGTAGCTCATTTAAACATTAAATATGAAATTTATTGAAGACAGTTAAAATAATTGTTTGATTAAACGTTTGAATATGTAAAGCAGTTTACCACGCCCTCGTTTAAAAACACAAAAACATTATTCAGTACCAAACTGAACCCAATAATACTAAAAAGATTTACTATTACAACACAAAGATGATGCGAAAATATCAACACTTTTCAAATGCAAAAATAAGTCCAGTTAAATTATGGTAGGACCCAAAACAAATTGCAACAAAAACAATTTTGTGTTTTCTGATATCCATAGACCATTTAACATATATAAAGTAGAAAATTCGGAAGATACGTATTTTGATTTTTTCGCGATTTTTATCATAGAATTTTCCCAACTGAACCTATAAAGACCTTTTTGACAGAAAACATGTTTAAATCTAAAGTAGAAATTGTCGGTATACCAAAAGCAATGTAGCAGATTGTATTAAGTTGTTTGCTAATTGAAAATAGGATATTCTTTGTTATTTGGTCGGTTTTAGAGATAATATGTAAAACATCTTACCCCACCCACTCACTTTAACATTGCAAAATAGTAGAAAAATGGTCGCTTTGGCAAAAAAGGGGCATTGGCTTCATGAAATAGGTCTGAAACAATTTTAACAGTCAAAAGTCTTTTCAATGATCAAGTCAAAGTCGATTTGAACCTTTTTAACCCTTTTTAAGCAAGTGTAACTAAGAATAGTTGTAGATATATTCACCAGTCTTATTTAGCACATCAAAGAAAAAAATCTTCCCAACATTTAGATTTAATTTTATCTAAACCTTTAGATATGGTCTTGGGTTGACATGTTCTGAAGAATATACAAGAATGACGTATTTCATGGGTTGTCCGTCTGTTGTACATAAGAGTTAATGTAAATTGCATTTTAAAAATAAATAAATTCTATCTGAGAAAAAGTTTTAAATAGCCCATTTGTATCTTACCAAGAGCCATGGATTTGTCTTATTGTCTCATCCTATTATGGAATTTGAGCTACAACCAATACTATACAAAGCACAAAGACATTCATGTATATAAAGTTTGGAAGGGGGGGGGGGGGGGGAGTAACTATATGATAAAAAAAATCCCAGTTTTCACACCAAAAATAGCCTGGTAGGGATAATGCTAGTATTATGTGAAAACATGTTGCAAGAATACACTAGTTTATAAACAATTGCTAGATTTGATATGCTTAATTTTTAGGGCTTATTGTTTAGGACGAGATATTTTTTAAAAGAAATAATCTAAGTTCTTTTCACAAATTTTTACCTTGAAGCTATTTCAGATTTCAAAAAGCAAAAGATTCACACAAATTTAATACTTATATAAATTCAAAGCCGATAAAAGATCACATGTTTTGTTCGGAAATGATTTAACATCTGGATTAACAATTTCATCGCACTGCAAACAGAGGACCTAACCATGGTTCCTGGTATTTTTCTCATCGCTACTACCAGGAAATTCCTTACCGGGCTACATTTTTCTAATCGAAGATATTTTTACGATCATCTACCTGTTGGTTGGAGACAGATCGAACCTTGAAACCCGTAATTGGAATCCCAGCGCACAATCATCAGCGCTGTGACGACAGTGGAATTGTCTGGTACTGGTTCTTTCGAATGCAATGTGATGTTGGCCCTTTCAAATGCTTATTTTAAAAGTTAATTGACTAAGGTAAACTGTGAATATCAAAAGTTTGCGTTTTAGATTTTGAAATTTTCATATTAGGCGCTAGGAAAGTTTAAATTGAAAATTTTTAAACAGGTGCATCACACCGAAGACGTAGGAAACAGGTTTTGTTTGTCATTTGACAAGTTTTAAAAACATTTCTCAAACATAATGTGTTAAATTGAAAAATGGCATAGGAATGAATTTGGAAATAAAGTGCACTGATTGCCAATTCATTAGAAGTTTTAATCCTTTATCCGCGATAATCCTTAATAAACTAATTTTGATGTGGATAAGTATTCGTCATTAATTTTAACACTTTACGAAGAGAGTATGCTTCAAAACCTTGTGAGAATGTAATGCCAACATTTCCTTTAAAAATGAATGAAGAACAAATGATAACAAGCTTATGCTTCAAAATTTTTCACCAAATGAATGTTCACAAACAATTTGTATATCAAAGTTATTAAAATGACTGACTATGTGAGGCATAAATATTCATTTGAAATGAAGTTGTCTAACGAATTTCTCATGCAGATCGATTACAAACGCCCTCTTTATTGCGAGACATAAGCTTTAAAATGGTTGAAAACGCTTTGATTATAGAAAAGTTCAGGAAACCTCAATCTTAGTTTTAAATTAGTTGACTTGATCATGGGCTAATAAATAAAACATGAATCAAGAAATTATTCAACAGGTGTGTGAATTTGACCCCCCTAGCAATTTTGCGTAGTATATTTCCACAAGATGAAAAAGAATATTTTTTTTTTAATTTTTGAAAAATATGAAGGACCCTAACCTTAACAATTCTCAATTATCTACTAGTTTTGTTTATAAAGTTATACCAATTTCATGTTATGTTCTTGAAATACCTAATGGGTTGATAATCGTAGACTGATGTGGAAAAGCAGCTGTGGGCTAGGAAAGGATGTAATGGTGTAACTGGTGTGAGAATACCAGGAATCCACTGTAAGGTGCTGCTGCCGCCGCGATATAAATGAAAGATTGTTGAAAACGGCATAACTCCACCCATTCAAACAAACGAAACTTGAAATAACTTGTCTTGATGAAAATAATGTTAATTAGGTGTTGTAAGAATCCATTTCGAATTTCTACCATATTATTCTTTGATTTTGATTAATGTAAGAAAAAAAAAATTATGAAAATTTTAACCAAAAACATTTCATAAGAGAACCTGGAGAACAATTTGGGTTAATCGTTATTAGAATGCAATCCAAGACACATAATTTAGTATTTTTTAGGCTTCAATGGTTTAAAGTTTAAGACATACTATTACTAAGATTAGACAAGTTTGTACAACCGAAAACTTCCGATTTTTAATGTGTATAGAATTACAACAAAATTTACTATATAAAATTTGATCTTAATGCAGTTGTGGTAACCCCCTTTAAGGTTATCAAATGACCACGTTTTTATTGTCCTGTCTTACTTAAGCGAACCCTCTTTTAAAGTTTTGGGTAAGGTAATTTCAGAATTTTAAAAGGTTCTTTGTGTCATTGTTATACTGAATAAAAAAAGAAATGTAGCACTAGATTAGTGACATATATACCTTCATTTTGAATTGTTTGGAATTGAAGTTTCAGAAAATTATTCTTAGACAGACAGATCACAGGCAATTTTCATTATCCAATTTTCGTCAAATACACAAATGTGCGTTATTATACAAGACTTGTCAAACTTGTCATGTAACTCATCAACTCTCACCATCTCCAGCATATTTTACACAAAATGGTAACAATGAAAAGGAAAATTATCAAGAAAAAAATAAACTGATAACAATGTTGTCAAAATAATTATTTTAGACTTAGTAAGGAACAAAATTTAAATTCAGTGACTAATGGGAAGGCTTACATAAGCAAATGTTGGATACATGGTCTTTTTTACGAAACAACTGCCTGTTGGATAGGCAGACATACAAATTGATCCAATAAAAGAATATTGTTTTAAATTTGACAAGGGTATATATGAAAATGTTTCAATACCAGAAGCTATTTTTCTATCCATTCTAATGTTAAATCAAGTGGGTGGGGTAAGATTAATTTGAAATTGGCTTTTTATGTTTAAAATGTCATACATTTTACTCAATCCATTAACAAAAGTTGTGGTTTTAATGTCTAGGGGTTATTCAAATGATATTAGATTTGTTTTGCTTGCACAAATCAGTTTTATTCCAGGTATATCATACAATATTCTCATTAAATTGGTTGTATTAAAGGCATTACTAGTGGGTATCAAAATGTATGGAAAAATCAAAATATGTATCCTCCGATTTGGTCCTACTTTTAGTATGTCATCTAGGGAGAGTCAAGCTACTCAAAAAAGCCAAGAACGTTTTTGTTGCAATTTGTTATGGGTTGAGACCATATTTCGCTATTTTGACTGGACTAAAAGTATATATATATTCATATATATATATATATATATATATATATATATATATATATATACATTCTCTTATCGCTTTGCTTCTTATCAGTATATAACTTAATAAATACCAAAATTATCATCAAAATCGATGTAAAGATCAAAACAGGCCACAAATATTTTACTATACTAATCTCCAAGTGAACGTAAGTCCTCGCTAAAGAAGCGTGTATACGTTCATGATTCGTTTCAGAAATTTTATCTCTTTGAGCACATACACTCGCGCTTGAAGCGGGTTATAATTTCCAAACGTTCGGAAACGTTTGTGAATCTCGAACAAATGCTCTAAAATTAGATCGGATCAAGCAGAAGTCCGCTTTAAAGTGGCCTGTCCGAATGATTACACTACAAAAGAGAATAATTATTTCTAGAGTCAGAAAATATTTTCAACGAAAACACATTTTAACATAAGCCATCCAGCGAACCAGCAAAGACTGAGAATGGCATTTTGTTCTCTTACTTTTTAACAGGAAGGATAAAATGGAAAGGAATTGTCGCAAAGTCGCCCCGACGATGTTTTCGGGGATAAAGCGTTCGGCTGCAATGCGAGTCATCGGTGCATCAGCCGATTCAAAACAGGTAACGTAAGATCTTCGAGGCGTTGGTGAACCTTGTCTACTTAATAAAATTTAGAGTCTATAGGAGTCAAGGGTTTAGAAAAAATTCGAATCATGGCTCGACCATTTTCGAAAACCAGGATCGCCCAGAATTCCCGATTGAGTGTCGAAATTGCATCATTGACTTATCACCGGCGAGCGGCCGGGCTACATTGGTAATCCGCCGTAGACCTGCCGATTTTACTCCTTCGCAGACTTTTTTTCTGGTTTTGACGTTTGACTTCCGTTTAAGTTGTCGATGCCTCGCCGGCGTATCGTTGGCTTTGGCATGGCTCGCTTTGTAAATCCGAAAGTCAAGGCTGCCTCATCCTAATTTGTGCATAATCGCTGAGCGAAAAAGAAGACCTCCTCGTGTCAGTGATTTCATATTTTGCGGTTATATTGCCGACGTCCTGCCGACGCAACAAAAACCCACGGAGCCACTACTGAAATTATAGCTTAGGTTGATCATCGAATGAAATAACAAACAATTTTACTCGATTATTCTATTTCTTTAATTCGAAAATTGAATAAATTTTCTTACGGCGCTTCATCTTGCCTGAGATTTCAAGGCAACATCATCATGAAGTCATTTAGTTTATTTGGCTGTGATCAAATAACTTGAAATGGAGTTTAAATGAACGAAAGTTGACGATATATATCAATTATACAAAATTTTACTTATTTTGGGATGGGATTTTCATTAAAATAATCTACCACTACTTCTCGATAAACCACTGAAAAGCAGTAATATAAAGAACTATAATTTATTCTCGCAAAGTGCTTTTTGGTGTTTTAGACCCGATTCTCTTATGCTTTTTACAAGATAAATTGCTCTAAAAGCGTTGATGGTATACTAGTACACCGATTTAATAATAATGTACCTGAAAATCATTCCCATCTTGAATAATTGATGCTTATTTCACAATCAAAAATGGTTTAATTCCTCATTTTTTCATCAGTTTTTAACATTTGATTGCAGGAAAAATATCAGACAAAGAAAAGGTAATATTTATCAAAATTAAATGAAGAGTATATCATAATTAAAATTCAGGCTTGCTCTTTAGGCAGTCAATATTTATTCGAATTAAAAACTTTATCCTTCAGAGATAACATTAAATGTAAAAAAATATCTTTACATGTGACGGATTGAACACGCAAGCAATGACGATGATTCCACGACATGGCTTTAATGATTTCGCACGGTTTTGAACATGTATAACGAGAGACCAATGTGAAATATACAAAAAGCGCTTTCAAAAATAACAGGTTGCTAAGGCAACACAAGTTTTTTGAGATAACGGTCAAAGTTTTTACCTTGCTCCTGAATGAAATGACTACTTCCGGTTGCCTCTTGAAACGAGCCAGACAAGCCAGAAAATGAGTTAATCGGTTGTTGAGCAGATGATTTGTTGTTCATGGAGGTTATATTTCAGAGTAAAGTTGAATCTGTAGGAAAACTTAGGAAAAAAGACTTCTGAATCGTCACTCAAGTTATTATTTTTCTTTAGAAGCTACCAAACATTTTCGGATATCTCTCAATCTTTAACAGACTTATATAGTCAGAAAAAAAGGTTTCCATTCTTGAATATTAGCAACAGTAATGTATTTTCAGTCTCGATATTCTCGCTCAAATATTCGATTAAGTTCCCATACAATTCAGGCGCATTTTCACGTAACATCAAACTAGAATATATTATATGTATACCTAAAGATAACAAACCAAAGAAATTTTTTGAACAACTGGAGACCATTTACTCTTTTAAATGTATTTAATCGCAAATAGACTTAAAACATCTCTGCATCATTTAATTTCTGAAGATCAAACAGGTTTTATTAAAGAAAGATACATAGGTGAAAATACTAGAGTCGTTTATGATATAATGAAACACTGTGAAGATAATAAAATCCCAGCACTCTTAATGCTAATAGACTTTGAGAAAGCTTTCGAATCTTTGTCTTTAAAATTCATAGAAAAAACTCTCTCTTTATTCAATTTCGGGAGTCAATCCAAAAATGGATCAGACTCTTCCTGTATAATACCGAGGTCTCAGTACAACTAAACGGTTTCAAATCAGATTATTTCTCTATAAAAAGGATTGCAGATTTCCTTTATATGTTTTTGATGTTAATCTTAAGAAAATGGACAGTCTTAATTTTGATAGTAAATTAGAAAATGTCAAAAAATCAATTTTCTTTTGGAAAAGAAGAAATTGACCACACTTAGTCGAATAACAGTTGTCAAATCTTTATTGCCATCTTTCTATTAGTCTACCGTCTCCGTCTACTAAAGTTTTGAAAACAATAAACGAGCTTTTAAATGAGTTAATTTGGGACGGTAAGCCCAAGATAAAAAACTCGGTAGTTGTTAAAGGTTTCGAGGATGAAGGCTTAAATATAATAGATATTGAAAGATATGTAAAAAGACTGAAGATCAAATGTTTAAAGAATATGATACTTCAGCCAAATATCTTATGTTATAAACTAGTCAACACAATATTTGATATTACAAAAATATTCAACTTTTGACGAAACTATTGTCAACTAGTTTCTATAAATCTAAACAACGATTTGGGCTGATGTTCTCAAATCGTATATTTCATACATTGATGAATTTGAATTTGAAAATTGGACCCAAATATTACACTCGTCCTTATTTTACAATGAAAATATAAATATAAATTCTAAGTGTATTTTCAACAAACCTTTGTACGAAAACGGAATCTTTCTAGTCAAAGATTTGCTATTAGAAAATGGTAATTTTAAATCATATGAAAAAATAAGAAGTTTAGTACATGGAAAATTAGATTTTCTAGAATTTTTTGGTATTCGAAGCTCAGTGAGGACGTTTATGCGAAAACATTACTTTCAGATGGACTATTCTAGTTTAACCAAAGCGCGTCTTGCTATATCTACCCTCTAATTTCTAAAAAAAAAACAACCATAAATAAATATATATTCTGCCTTAACAAATCAAAGTACTGAAAGTACTGATAAGTTGGAATGCGTTCGAGAGGCGGTGACCCCAAGCTACTAGCGAAGCTGACGCCTCCCGCCCACCACAGGTGATCACATAATACGTCTCGTCTTTTGACGGGCGTATATAAATAAATGTATTTCAACAACGAGAGACGCTTAAACCACTGAATCGCTATACAGGCCTGAATCTGATGGAAGAAAAATTATACCAAGTGGGACAGAATGGCCCTAAACCGCTCACCTGAATTCGATTGGTCCAGTTGATCTTATCCAAGAAACTTTCTGGCAAATATTCATTCAAACTTGCCTAATTGTTGAAGAGGAGACATTATTCGAATTATAAGCAGTCATAATAGACCCTGCCAACCCATTCATTACAGAGGAGACTCAAAATTAGCCATACCCTGCCACGCCCATATTTATGGGCTAACTAAAATTTTGCCAACAATATTTGGAGAAGGTCATCAAAGGAACATTCTTGCAAAGTTTCGTTGAAATCTGCCCAGTTGTTCAGGAGGAGATGTTGTTCAAAGATTTTGGGCTCAAAATAAACCCCGCCCTGCCATACCCATATTTATTGGCCAATTAGAATATAGCGACAATTTTGAAAAGGGTCATACAGGGAACATTCTGGCAAAATTTCAATGAAATTTGCCCATTGAAATTTGCCCAGCGGTTTAAGAGAAGAAGAAGTTTTAAGAAGCGTGACGACTCACGACGGACGACGGAGTCAGGCTGATCCTAAAGCTCGCCTTGAGCACGTTGTGGTAAGGTGAGCTAAAAAGGAAGAAAATGATACGGACCATACAGCCGACTAATGGACACACAGGCGACCTTATACACGCAAAACAGTTTTTTTTTATTATTTTTCAATAAACTTCTGCTCCATTTGAGTTATCAATTACATTTTTAATTAGAAGTGTCGCAAATGATTTTTCCATGATGAAAAGCTATTTTTGCAGGGAAGTCTTTTACTTCATGAGTTAGAATCTCAAGACAATTTTTGGACGAAGTTCAATTGTAATTTCGACCTATGTGACTCCAATATTGGGCACTTTCTCGGGTCATTGACAACTTTTGTGTCAAGTTCTATGATTTGGGTCAATTGGTTGTTCAGTAAGAGTGGAAACTGTTGACTGTTAGAAATTAACTGATGTCTGTGACATCTATGACCCCGAAACAATAGCGCATTTCTTTGGGTCATGGGCAATATTTGTGTAAAGTTTCGTTATTGTAGGCCAATTGCGTCTCCGTTTATCTAGCGGAAAGCAAAAGGTCAATGGACTGAGAGACAGACATGATGAAATCAATATAATTATGCTCCTCTTCTTCTGAGTTGGGGGTACAGTTAATAACATCGTGTTATTGAAAGGTGAACGATTTTGGAATGATTTAAGCATGATGTTGAATGAGTGAGCGGAGCGAGTTTTGTGTGAAATTTAAGGGAGGGAATCCAATGTCGCTTATTTTGTTCAGGATGAACAAAATTAGCGATATATAAAACCTATATAAAATATGCATAAAAGTTCAATCAAGAGCTTTCTATTTCGCCAAGAACCAATCAGACGCTTTAAATTTCATTTATGTCAGTGAAATCGCGATTTGGTTCTTGCTTAATTCATTTTGAATATACATGATGATCTTATTTTTCTTATAACTTTGCGTTTGAGTGAGTGTTTGGAATGAATGAATGGGGCGCTGAGTGAGCGATTAAGAATGTTTTCTATTGAGATGAATGTCAATTTCACGATGTATCTAACTGTATGATGGTGCTCTTAAACATGTTGATGTGTAAGAATGTGAAGAAAGCAAGTTGAACTGGATGGTTTGATTCAAATAGCAAATTGTCTTGGTGTTGGAATTCAATTGGGCAAAGATATTCATAATTCAATTAAAGATGTGGTAGCAAGGGTTTTATTGGATGAGTATTGGGTTTTTACAATAAATCATTCATGTAGATAACTGCAATATGACGGAAAACAAACGACAATAAAGTGCAAAATATTAACTTTAAAAGTGTATCATCACTTTAAAAAAGGTATTTATTTCGTAGCTTAGACAGAAATTTACAATATAACACCTTGTCAAAAGTTAAATGTGTAATAAGGTCGTTCAGAAAGAGAAACTATACCTTTAAACGAAGCTATAACATAATTCTACGAAAAACAGGTCGCGACATTACCAAATAAGCAGATCACGTGATTGGCTATTGCTTATTGTCAATTGCTGACCTAATTGGACTTGACTTATCACATGATTTCCAAATATAGTAATGCAAACATGTGATACTTATATATTCGTACGCAACTTTCAATAAATGTCGTTTAAAACATAAATTAGCGTGTTAATAATAAACACGAAGTGATAGTTGTGTAATTGTACAGCATTATTACTTTTTGATGAAATAAACTGTATGTCTTTGTCAAGTTGAGATATACAAAATAGGCCGAAGTGTATTCACATCCTGTTCACGTGATATGTGTTCTCAAGAAACCCGAAATGAAATTATCTTGTGTTCATTTTGCGGTTTTGTTAAATCTAAGTTGGAATTGCTCCGCATTCCAACTTAAAAATGAGACAAAACCAACAAGTCAAAAGAAATGGCTTTCCATCTTAAATAATTGCGATAGAGATTGGAAGAATGTTTATTTAAACGTTTTCAAAATAACAAGCGACACATATATACAGTGGTTACAAACAAGAATAATACACAGGATATTACCAACGAAACGACTGCTATATAAGATGAAAATTGTTGAAAATAATTTATGCACTTTTTTACAACGCAATGAGGAAACTTTAAAACAACTGGTTTTTTTTGAATGTGATAAAATCAAACCAATAATTAATTTTATGGATGAAAGTCTCAGAGAATTGTACCCCGACTTTCTTTTTGTGCTACAAAAAGACAAAACAAATCGACGTATTATTTCTAGAGTTTAAAAAATATACTTAGCAAAAAATGAAACTTTACATACTTGTTGGTCTGTTTTGAATGACTTAAAGTGGCTATAGGCCAACTTTATTTACATGGGTTAGTTGGACTAGCTACAGAGACTACACAGACGCAGGAATTTGCGCGATTGAAACGAGTCCGAGCTTATGCGTCTGTAACTTCCGTTTTTTGTAACATACTCGTGTTGAGCTAGCAAAAGTCCATTTTGAGTAATTTTGGTTACACAATCACACTCACTCCTTAGCATCGGCACGAAAAAACAAAATTGTTTGTACATTTTTATTGAAACGGGTATGTTACAACAATCGAATAAAGACAGGAATCAGACTACAGGTATACATAGCGCTTGAATGTCTTCTATAACGCAACTCTTAGGTTTGGCTACTCGGGACAGGCAATTCACATTTTAACATCTCGATTTAGAACAGTCGCACACGGTTAAGACAATCGGTTATGCGTCTTGTTTTCAATTATCGGGTCGTGGGTTCGACCTCTGGCTCGGCCGTCTTTCATTCCATATTTGACAAAAAGCATTGTGATAAGCGTAATATCTCTCCCACACAATTGGCAAGTGATACGCCTAGGAGAGAATGGCGACTGATGCCTCAGATGAAAGCTCTAGCTGTACTGTGAGAAACGACAAGAAACTATGGAGAGGTGCACCAGCGGTCGAATTTTTAATGTAAAACTATCGAAAATGACCTTTAAACCAATATTGATTAACAAAAAAATCTGTTACAACCACATGAAGTGTTGGACGAGATGAGATAGGCCACTTGTGACGTCATGTAGAGGCCCTGTTACCATTGCATATTTTTCAATTCATTTCATCAAAGGAAGGATAACTGCAAAACAAGTATGCGTATTTAGCTCAGACGTTGGTCTATCATGATATTGGAACGACTCTTATCACGAAAACGTCAATGACCTATTCTCAAAACATGTCCGACAATCTTGATTTCATTTATTTGATTTTCGAAATCGACCCCTTTGTCCTTTGACCACCAATAAAAACCTCATTTTACAAACATCCGGTACTGACCCCTCCATTAACTGACGTATATTGGCTTTAAGTTTCATGTAATAGTAACATCTGTATTCTCTGAGGTTTCATAGTGATACTACTGCCCTCAGTTAGTCATGTAAAGTTTCTTTTTTTGCTAAGTGTATATCTACACATGCAAACTACACCATCAGTCAACGGCTTTATAAAATCGTTAAAATAATCCGCTTTGATCATGAACGAGTCATCATTCAACAAAAAATATAAAGAAAACTGGGAAACTGTAAAAAGACTGGTACAAAAGCATTTAGGTCATTGGTAAAAAACCCCTTTCATATTTTTTTCTCGAATTTTTTCATTCAAAATTAAAATCGTTTTGTTTACCCTTAAAATCCTTAAAAACAGACACATCTAATTAACTGACAATTGTTTGTATAAAATGACGTATTTTTGTATATTATGTGTATATAAGTACTGTGTCTATTGTAAACAAAGGATGAATAAAAAAAAAGAGTTCTCATACATTATTGAAATTTCTAACAATTTTACTAGATTGTGAAGGTGCATGATCACTTTCAGAAAAACGGTAAATAACACCATTTATGCTCATTCATATCTTACATATAATTTGGTGGAAACACTTCGCATGATTTTATGAGATTGCTTGTTGGGTTTTTCCAAGGTGTCACTCCCTTCAGCCATGATTCTGTGTCAGGTTTCAGATAGTATATTGAGGCTGTTAGTTCTTGGTGTTTGTCTGCTACAACTTTACTGTCATGATAATAAGTTGGTTTTTTTGGTTAAGGGGTTTGTTTTCGTTTTCTGATTTGGATCTAGATCTACTGCTTGTACCGTTTTTAGTTCTGTTCCTGTGCTGTTTGACGAAGACAGAGGTCAACTTGTTTTGAGTGGGTTAAATACATCTGATTTGATCGATTCCATAGTATCGTCTATTGATGATAATTGTGGAAAGATGCTTGATGTACTTAACTCTACTTAGCTCCTGAAGGTGAAAGTTGTGATATTGATGCTATCGCATTTACAGCACAGTCATTGTACATTTTTTTTTGTATGCAAAGCTCAATACAGGATTAGGTATAACATTGACTTTTGCCAAATGTTTGAATTCGCAACCCGAGGATTAACAATCCAATGTGCTACCACAGAGCTAGCACCAACCTAGATTTAGTTGAAAAAGTCTAGTTTTTGAAGTTTCGTTAGCTTTTCTTTGGTATCATTATTCTACCTTACTGAATTTGTCCTTGTTTTTGAATTGCAATTTCTTATAGTTGTCCAATATACCAAAACTTTTTACATCCATTTAATTTGTATTTAATTGTTTTTCAACTTGACATCTTTGAACATCTCCTCCCGAATCACTGGGCCGATTTCAATCTATACGTGTGTGAAATGAATACAAGAATCAGAATTCCGGTGTATTCAATGTTTAAACAAAAAACAATGAACGCATTTATCATACATGTATAATACAATACAATACAAAAAGTTTATTGCATTAAACATTCAAAATGTTTAATTGAATTCATGTTTAAATAATGAGTAAGTTTCTAGTCGATTTGAATTGTTTATGACAGAAAACCAAGTTTGGTGATAAATATCCAATAAGCGTTGTTTGATTATATCAAAGTTGACTGGGGCAAGAAACTGGTTTTGCCAAATTAAATGTAGCCCACAATCATCGAAGATACATCTCACTAGGTAAGCCCAATTACAATTGTTATATGTAAGTCCAGTTTCAAGATTATTCAAAAGCATTAAATATGTATTATATACCAGCGAATTTATATCTGTATTAAGTATTTTTATCCAATATTTGACAATGATAAATTTTCTATGTAGAGATAGAGGTATACGTCCTAACTCTCCATACATAGCCTCTAAATTGGTAGATTTTTTACCACAAGTATTTTGCGACAAAATTTTATCAAAACAGATTCGATATCCGGAGCTGGGTGATTTTCCAAGACGTCCGCAGCATAGGTAAGACTTGGTAATACAACGCTATCAAACACTTTCAGTTTGCTTGATACTGGTAAATCAATCCAGTTAAAAGTGACAAATATTTTTATGCAAATAAGTAGCGGGCAATGATCCGAAAATTCGTTAGGTGAATTTACCAAGTTTCAGTGGAATAGCATAAATTCACTCAATTCCATGTCAAATTGAATTGGGATGGGTGCGGCGTCTCGGGGCAAAGTAGTGACGTCATAAACGTCAGACCCATTCTTGATTGCTTTTTTCAGCAATGCTTTTAAATGTTATAACTGTGAGCTCCTATCAAGTGTCACCCATTAAATCTTCATAAAAACATACGACTCTTTCAAGTAAAATTCGTTGAAAAGACGGATGTTTGAGTTGTGCGATAGCTTTTATGATAGACAATTCGTTTTCCACTCTAAATGCGTTAAACATTTCAAACAGGAGAAAACACAGTTATAAATCTTCGATAGCTTTTAAATAAACCGATCCCAGAATTGATGTTGAAAAATTTAATTCTGGTCTATATTTTATAATTTGAGACGCAATGCCATTGAAATCACAGCGTTCTATTAAGACATAACCCTTATTAATTGTTATTACAAATTCAAGTGCCCCGACGTTACGTTCTTTACGCAAAAAAATCACCATTTCGGTTGATTAGAACTCTTCTAGCGTCGACCCTTTTTAAGATAACATCATGGTTGCATTTGATGCAAATTCAATGATTGTGTCAACGCAATTTTTTCAAATCGCTTGTGTTTTGCGCGTTTCGCAGGATTTTCTTTTACAACAGTGAGTTGAAAACTGAAAGTTGCCTGAAAGCGCATCATTCGGTTTCCATAGCGACGGTTCCTTAAGAGACTTGTTGTCATATTTGGTTGCAACCTAGCACACCAAATACTCACATCCATACAAATGGTTACCGACAGTTTCGTCAAAATCCGATGAATGATAAAAAGATATTGCAATAGTCTTAGAACTTTTTGATACCTCCTCGTAAAATTGCTCGACTTTTCTTCCTCAGCAACCCTCTTTTCAATGTTCGTTACCTTTACTTCTAGATCGCTTAATTTCACATTTATAAGGTAAACTGTTTTTTCAACGTTTTTTTTTTTTTTTTTGCTATTCTGGCGACAGACTCTTTTTATACCTTTGAGTTCGATCACAATACCCTCTGCCTACATTGGGGCTTGTGTCGATTGCTGCTGATAACATGGGTTCGATGTAAAAAAATGCGGATTGTACTGTCCGGATGGTGAATTACCGATGTGTCCATATTGGCCGGATATTTGTTGATTTTGTTTAAGTTGTGTATTGTTCATGAGGTTCACATTGTTCACAGGGTTCATATTTCATGGGGAGTTACGTCCCCTGTAATGGCGGATTATTTTGAATCGGGTAAAATCAAAATGGAAAAGATAAGATTCTAGTAGAATTGGTACTACTGTTTATTACTTTTAACCAGAAGACAGATGCTATGATATTGCAAAAGTTAGAAAAGTTTAGATGACGAGACTTTGGACTATAACCGCATATCTGTTATAGTAAATGGAACAATCGATAAACTTTTGAAGTTTTCTATCCCTTTACCTTGTGTATGTACTATAATTTATCGATAATCGGGTTAAGGGAATAAAGAGTGCACGAGTAAGTTATATGAATACCCTGCAATGCAACAGAGCCGCGTCATTTAAAAACTGTGCCTGTCTGAATTGTTACGGGCTTGATCTATATCTTAGAAAATGGGTATCTCAGTTGCTGCGTGGAGAGCTAGAATTGGTTTGTTTTCACAACCAAGTAGTTAAACAAGAGGACCAAGATGGTCCTAGATCGCTCACCTTAGTCTCTTTGACCCCTGGGACATCACATCGATTAAATAGGCAGATGTCTTGGAGAAGATAATTTCTTAACAGAAACCATTTGTTTCATAAAGTTTGGGCCAAAATTGTGCCTTTAGAGTTATAACAAGAAAATTATCATTAAGACCCCTTCTCCTGTGATATGGCATGAATCCTTCCCATTTTCCATAGGCTTTATCCTTGTGACCTGACCAACATTCTGACCAAGTTTCATAAAGATTTGGCCATATATGTGGCCTCTAGAGTGTAAACAAGAAAATTGTCATTATGTCCCCTTTTCCCGAGATATGGCATGGATCCTTCCCATTTTCAAAAAGGTTCATCCTTGTGACCTGGCCAACAATCTGACCAGGTTTCGTGAAGATTTGACCATATTTGTGGCTTCTAGAGCTTAACAAGAAAATTGTCATAAAGGCCCATTTTGCCATGATAAGGCATGAATCCTTCCCATTTTCAGACGGATTCATCCTTGTGACTTGGCAAATATTCTGACCAAGTTTCAGGAAGACTTAACCTCATTTGTGGCCTCTAGAGTATAAACAAGAAAATTGTCATTAAGGCCCCTTTTCCCGTGATATTGCATGGATCCTTACAATTTTCAATAGGATTCCTCTTTGTGACCTGGCCAACATTCCGACCAAGTTTCATGAAAATTGGGCCATATTTGTGGCCTCTACAGTGTAAACAAGAAAAAATGTCATTAAGGCCTTTTTCCCGTGATATGACATGGATCATTCCCATTTTCAATAGGGTTCATCCTTATGAGCTGACCAACATTCTGACCAAGTTTCATGAAGATTGGGCCATATTTGTGGCCTCTAGAGTGTACCGCACACCGGACGACGGACATTCAATGATCACAAAAACTCACCTTGAGCACGAGGTGAGCTACAAACAATGTACTGTAAACAGTCAACTCAACATTACATTTAATATTTCCTTAGATGTTCGGATTGTACTAGTAGTGCAAGGTATAGAGTCTAACTCAAGACCACCTAAAAGAAATACAAATGCTTCAAATGCTACAAATGGAGAAGGGAGGAGCTCCAAAACTAGAAGTTCTTCGGTTCAAGCAAACACGAGATTGTCAAAGGTGCGATACCTAAGGATGAAAATAATACATCTCGATTATCAATTAATTACGAAATATCTGCAAAGGATTTGTCGTTATCCAGTTCGCGATCTTAAACTCCAGTCAATAAAGTAACAAACCAAATTGAAGCAACCATAAAAAAGCGACGATAACAGCAAAGAGTCTGATAGTGATAACGAGAGTGACAATTACTATGATGCGTCTCTAGAGGATGAACCAGAAGATAATGATAAGAATGAAGATGATTATAAGATGAAAGATCTATTATTAGACATAAGAAAAGATTAAAGACGTATGAATAAGAAATTTGATTAGTTGGAAAAATCAGCGAAAACCCTTAAGGATGACAATAAACGCTTACATAATGAAAATGTACAGCTCAAAGATACCGTTGCAAAGCTAAGTGAAAATGTCTCACAAGTCTACAGTAAACCACATTAGAAAGCCAAGCAAAAAGTGAACAATTAGAGTCACAATCGCGAAGACAAAACTTAAAATTCCACAATATACAAGAAAGTAAGAATGAGACATGGGACGAAACGGAGGACAAAGAAAGGGAGTTCTGAGCTGATGATCTTAAAATGAATGCAGATTCCATCATGATAGAAAGAGCTCATCGTCTACCTAGCAGAATACAACCCAGACCAGTTATAGTCAAATTTTCTTTTTTTTAAGGAAAAGGAGGCTATACACATGTATTAAGAAATTATCAGGACAAGAAGAAACAAATACGTGAAAGAAAAGACAGTGCAGAAGAACCTTTTTTAAAACGAGTTAGTGAAGATTTCACCCAGAAAGTCACAAAAGCACGAAATAGTTTGTATCCATTTATGAAACAATGTTATCATGATGGTAAAAAGGCTTATTTAAGATACGATAAGTTGATAGTTGATGGAAAAGCACACGTCTTTGAGGAGGAAACGAAGTTACCCAAACCGATCCAAGAATAGGACAGAGGCCAACGCCAGACAATGAAACTTTTAATGCAGAAATTATTATATCTAGCGTCAATATCAGAGGGCTAAAGAAATTTTAAAATAACCTAGAAATTCTAAACTTTTGTAAATAGTGTGATTTGGTTTCAAATTCATGAAACATGAAAAATTTAAAAAAGGGAAAAGTCTATCACAATTGGTTGAATATACTGAATTAATGCTTTCAGAAGGCGTTTGACAGTATTAATCATGATATCCTTTGGAGTTATCTGGAAAGAAAAGATTGAAATGGAAGATTCCTTATGATATTCCAATCAATGTACAAACAGATGAAATCCGCCGTCAAACTTAACGAAAATAACTTAATCGCAGAATTTTTTGAATCTCAAATTGGTACACGTCAAGGCTATTTAAGTTCACCAAAGATATTTTCTATTTTCATCAATGATATTATTGAATATTTGAAACGCGAAAGCGGCAGAGGTGAACATTCTGAAGATATTGTTTCATTGCTTTTTGCTGACAATTTGGCAAGCGTTTCGGACACAGTTGTAGATCTTCAAAGGAAAATAAATAGTATTGAACAGCTTTGTACAAGTATCGGAATGAATATATTTCTTGATGAGATCAAAATCGTAGAATTTTCGAAATGGAGGAACCCTTAAATGGTTTTACAAAAATAAAGAGATAGAAATAGTATCATATTATAAATATTTGGGTATATTAAGTTAATAGACTTTGCTGGACTAAAACCCTTGAAGAACAAGCGGCACAAGCGAATAAAACATGCTATTGTCTTTATAAATTCCAAAACAAATTTGGTTACTTTAAATTGATTTAAATCATTTAAACTTTCCGATACCATGATTAAACCAATATTATGTATTGGCTCAGAAATATGGGGTTTTCAGTATTACGATGTTTTCGAACGAGTTCATATACAATTCTGCAAACGATTGTGTCTATTAAACAATCATACCAGTGATCATCTAGTACTAGGAGAATGTGGGCGTTTAACTTTAGCAGTAAGTAACATTTTACAATGTATCAAATATTGATTAAAGCTTATATCAGTGCCCCCACACAGATATCCAAACCAATGTTATATCATGGTACGAGATCTTGATGATGTAAGCAGGAAAACATGGGCATCAAAATTAAAAACGCTCCTCTTTCGGTATGGTTTTGGATATGTATGGATTTCAAACGAAGTTGGTGACCCACAAGCCTTTATAAAATCATTTTAACAAAGATTGGTCGATACATCTCTTCAACAATTGCGTTCAAAAGTAGAAAATACACAAAAAGCTTTCTTTTGCAAAGAATTCAAATCTCTATTGGAAATCGAAAAATATCTTACTTTAGACTTATCTTACAAAACTTAGCAAAATTTAGATGTTCAAATCACGAATCAAAAGTAGAAATGGGTAGGCGTGAAGGTTTACATAGGAAATAGGAAATTTAGAAGTTGCAAATATTGCCAAGAAAATAATGTTTATTCAGTTGAAGATGAATTTAATTTCTAATTGACATGTCCTCTTTATAACTATTTACGAATTACTTATTTTGATATGGCTCAATTCTCATCCAACCCTAAGTTTATTTAAAAGAATAATGTTTTGTAAAAATCGATCCCAAATAAAAAATCTCGCAACTTTTATTACGATTGAAGGAAGAGAAAGATCAGAATACTTGAAAAGCTTAGAAAATCCACAAAAAAACATTATACGCTGTTTTTGGGTTTTTTTTTTTTTTTTTTTTTTTTTTTTTTTTATGTCACAATGCTTAACATAAACATGTGTAATATTTCAAAAGGATAGAGGCATCGAATACTTTTTTAAATGTCAGTTTATGAATTGATATCAATTGAAGTCTCGATTCAATATCATGTTTGTACGTAAATCATATTTATTTTGTTACATGTTAATATTGTGGACCGGAGGACTAATATTATTTCTGAATACAATCTTGAAACTTGAATATTGCTCATAGGATTCATGTTGTTTAGTAAACTGTTGTTACCTTGAGCGGTACCCGGAGCATCAAATACTGGACTTGAGAAGAAGATGGAGAGGGGGATAATTAACGAGAATATTTACTCTGATTTCCTAGTGTACATTGATTGTCTTTCTGTCCGATATAATCCAAACCGGTTGTCGATAATCGATCTCTCTGTTCACTGATATTGATTCCGATGACAAGGGGAATTTTCTTTACTTGTATTTCCTTCTCCATCTTTATATTATCCACAAACAGTTTACACCACTTAAATCAAACATTTAAGCTTAGTTTTTCATATTTTGTTTGGAGCGATAAAAATCAATGTCCACCATTTTCAAGGGACGTAATTGTTCATTGTTCATTTAAGAAATGTATGAATGAATGTAAGACACAACGAAATTGATCAATCACCCAGTTGATTTAACAATCAACTAATTAAGCAATCAATCAGCATAAGCAAAAAATGTACGAATGCCTGAATACACTTATGAATGAAACTTTCAATCTGATATAAACATAGATACAGACAAATCGAATTCATGTACATCAATTTATCAGGTTTTACAATTAAACACACACACTAAAATCATCTATACAATACTTAGTGTTTGTCCTACTTTTCACCCAAATCAGAAGGTTGGATTTTGAAAGTTTTGATGTTTAATATTCCATAAACTATCCAGACAGACGAGGTTTATTTTGATCATTATGGGTTTCAAACCTCCTTGAATAATTCAAGGTATGAAGATATTTTGTGTGCTTTGTATGGAACAATATTTACTTTTAAGTTTGATTTCACAAAATAGATACGATATGAAGAGAATACTGGGAACAAAAAACTTATGTCAAGTCTACTATTCTGTTGCCTTTTCCCTTCAATTTGAGATAAATTTCTTCTGAACAATCGTTTAAGTGATAGATTAGACAAAAACGAAATAATAAGATTAAGTTCTTAAAGTAAGGTAGGTCTAATAAACTGAAATGATTTTTTTCTATTGAACAGTGAAGGTATTTAGATATCTTTCGGTCATATTATGGCAACTGGAGTACCTGAGAACGGATTCCTGACCTCCAGCTGCTATCAAGCAAAGGTCTAAGATTATCTACCCATTTTTGGAAGACAAATAGTCCGTAAGGATATGTGCCGATGTCCGGGATTGAACCCAGGGCTTTACTATAAGGGAGAACGCTCTTATTAGAGAAAGCGCGGTATACAATTTTTTTGGGATTAAAATCAAATTGTCTTTTGGAGAAAAACAATGTGACAAGCAATTTATTTTTTCTTCAAACAGCAAATGGCAATGAAAATCTGATGATGGGGTAGAAGCAATTATTTTTTATTGTTTAATTTTTGGAATGAATGTCATTTACTTAGACAAAAGCCTTCACTATTTTTAAATCTTGCAGTGCACTGTTTTAAATACATGATGTGAAAACAATGTGACAAGCAATTTATTTTTTCTTCAAACACAATGCATATGGCAATGAAAATCTGATGATTGGGTAGAAGCAATTATTTTTTATTGTTTAATTTTTGGAATGAATGTCATTTACTTAGACAATAGCCTTCACTATTTTCAAATCTTGCAGTGCACTGTTTTTTATACATAATGTGAAAACTTGTAAAACAAATGCCTCGAAAACATCAAATTTTTAAAATCTTTGACCATGACAGACGACCTTGACCTTGTCACATGACATAAACCTTTATATCAACAGGTGCATATTGATGAGACCTATCATTATGCCAAAAGTTATAGGCAATATTTTTTTTCTGTTTTGCAGATAGACAGACAGACCAACAACAGTAAAATGTTACGCCTCTGATCCTAACAATGCCAGAAGATAAATGTAGTTATATCTTTACACTACTCAAATCTTAACAGGCCAAATACAAGTACAAGTTATCTAGAGCTGGGATAAGAAGAAATTCACTATCCGGGTACCCGAAATCTTTTTATCCGCTGGTATACGTTTACCTGATGATTACTGTCTGAAGAACAATTTGGAAAAAACCTGATATGTAATGTGACAATCCATACCTTCATGGTTCACAATATTCCGCCATTACCCTAAATTCTACGATATTTAAAATTTCAACAACTAAAAATGTTGTTTGCAAATTCTATGAATTTCGACCAGTGTAAAATGCCAGTTTACTAGTATTTGAATTGATAATCAAAATTGTGTTTATCATTTCAGATGACTGCCAAACAAAACGGTTGATTGTTTGGCAGCACTGAAATGTGAATAGGAGTTTTCACAGTTTTTCTCAATTCTTTTTTGATAATATAAATGCAAAAAAAAAAAAAAAAAAAACGATATAAAAACAAATGCAAGTACAAAAAATATGAGTACAGGATTAAATGAACAAATCTTTAGAACATTCTATACATAACTCGACGAAATTCTGGAAACATGCAAAGTCGGTAACAGTAAAGAAGATAAATACAACAAACATTACTATACAACAATGGCACAACTACTTTGAAAATTTGTTTACTAAAAAAATGGAGACTCAGAGGAATACATAAATGATGAGTTGATATATGAGGACCCTCAAAACAATTGTGAAATTCGTGATTCTATTCTGAATGGCGAAATTACAGATAATGAAATTTTAACGCGATTAAATTGTTGAATCCAAATAAAGCTGTATAGTAGGAGGTTCATTAGTAGCTGATCATTTTATACATGGAATGATTATTCTTCCTTGTGTTAGACGCATTTTTAATCGTATATTTAATAATGGGGAGTTCCCTGAAAATTTGTCAATGTCTCTTATGATTCCTGTTCATACGAAAGGTGATAAAACAATCCTGATAATTATAGAGGTAATTCTCTAATATATATTTTCAGTAAAATTTATATCCATATTTTGACAGAACGCTTAACTTTTTACGCTCAGATATATGACTGTATTTCTGAAGCGCAGTCGGGTTTTAGAGCTCAGTATTCTACCATTGACAATGTGTTTATCTTAAATGCAATAAAAAGTAAATATCTTTGTATGAAACGTATAAAGCTGTTCGTGGATTTTATAGATTTTAAAAAGCCATTCGATTCAGTTGATAGAAATAAACTTTATGCATCACTTATTTCACATGGAGTTAAGGGTAAACTTTTAATTGCGATTAAGTCTATTTACACTTCTGTTAAAACTGTAAAATAAGAAAATAAGAGGCATTCAAATAAATCCGGAGCTCAAAGAAATTTTCATGTTGATGTTTGCCGATGATATTGCACTTCTTTCTTACACTCTAAGTGGTCTTCAAAAACAATTAAATTTGTTGAATAGCTGGAAACTAGAGGTCAATGTTTCTAAAACTAAAGTTGTTGTTTTTAGAAACGGGGGTAGGCTTTCAAATACAAATAAATGGTATTATTCAAAGGTTATCGAATGTTTTACTTATATTGGTGTCCTTTTTACTCAAAGCCTGTCAACATTTAAAATGGCAGAATTTATTGAAAACTAAGCGTGCGCTCTTGGGCCTTTTTTTAATCTATGAGAAAGCTATTGCCTATACATGGTAAGACTTTTTTCAAAATATATGACTCTAAAAAAGCTCCAATTTTGATCTACGGATCCGAAATTTTGGGTCTACAAAATTTTGACTGTGTAGAAATTGTTCATAAATATGTATGTAAAGGTTTTTAAAGCTTCCTGTGAATACACCAGATGCAGCAGTCATGGGAGAGTGCGGACGATTTCTATTACAAATCTGGACATGTAAAAGAGTTCTGAAATACTGGTTATCAATATTAAGTATGCCTGATCAAAGATGGGGAAAAGTGCTATAATATGCCCAAATTATATGACTCTCTTGGTCACGAAAACTGGGTATCAAAGCTTAAGAAAAATTTGTATGAAATGGATTTGGATACGTATGGGAAAACCAATGTGAACAAAATAACAAGCATTTTGTCTCTCAATATCTGCAGCGGCTGTCTGACCAGTATCTGCAAATATAGAGAGATAGATGCTGTACTCAGTCTAAACTAGTTCTATACAGAGATTTTAAAAGTACTCTCGAGTACGAGTCTTATCTTGATATATTAAATGTTTATAAATTTCGCAAGGCGCATGCTTGTTTCAGAACAGGATCTTTACAACTTGCCATGGAGCAGAGTCGCTATAACAATATAAGGGCTGAACGACGATTTTGTTTTAATTGTAAAATTCAAACTGAAGGTATGTTTCATTTTACTTTATTTTGATCTTAGATGTTCTTATATCAAGGAATAGTATTTCAAACCTCCCTCGATACACAAATTTAATATAATTATGACTTTATTCTCTTTTCACCATCTTTTCATCAAGCGGGGTGTTTCTACATATGAGTCATTTTTCTTTGTTTGAGATGTCAGCCAGGAACGTTGACGACAACATCTTTTAATCTTTATGCTGATTGTTTCTTTAAATTTCCATTTCTTTTGCCCTTAGATCTTGTAATTTGATATATAGTCAAACCCAAAAATACATAATGTAAACGTCCTTATTTGGGCTCAGAGAGGTCCAATGAACAAATAAATGTCACTCTTCTACATACCTTAGTGGTTATATGGTGACACATACTGGCTGTCATCTCGAAATTAGAATCTAATGATATTCTAATTTACCATGATTTAAAAGGATGGCGTAAAGGACTCAAAAAAAGTTGTTTGAGTCATAAAATTTATATACAAATCAGTAAGGCTATTTACAAAAGCGTTTCTTACACATAATTTGTTGGCCGCCGTCTTGAAATTCACCCTAAAATACCACGCGGACCAGTGATAACGCATATAAACGTCTTGGATCTGCTTAACAGATGTCAAATGAATAATTCAATACCCTTATTTCGTGATATCGCTTCGAGTAGTGTATGATGCCCCCTCCTGATCTAATGACTATAAATGTATTTGGATGTAAGCTACTTCAGTTTTTATGTTGTGATCTTAATATAGCACTTCATGATTGAAATGAATATTGAAATCCTAAAAAAAGATGCATGGGCCAATTAAATTAGACAAGGGATAATAAGAAGCGTAGACAATGTTTTTCAGTCATTTTTTGAAATTCTTTGGCGGACATCTTGAGACCACTCAGAACGACAAGAAGAACCCAAAATATCGAATGTTGACATCTTGATTCTTACAAATGATCAAGTGCCTTTTTAGCTGTCATTCCACGTTTGCAATATTTATTTATTTATTACCAATTAAAATTTAATGTTTGTCTGAGCTTGGCAGAAAGCTTAATGACCAAAGTAGTAAAGGTAAAGCTGCAAAATTAGTTAAGGTTTTTAAATGGGTTTACAACCACTTTTATAAGTATTTCAGTAAAACTGCGTTACTTTGAGCACTGATGGAAACACGTTCATGCGATATTTGCCTCGACTGATCGAAACATGGTGCCTATGCTTGAGACTCAGACACTGTGCAATGGTCTAGGTTAAAAAAATCAACTGTGATAAACATTTGAAACTTTTCCTCTGTTCAGATGTGCATCAAACTTTGGAAAGCTGTAATTGACATGATTACAAGATTCCGATAAATAGTCTGCATCTTTCAAAAAGGAAATTCTACAGCAAATTCTAGAGCAAACACAATGTAAAAGGCTGGAAATAAGCTGATACATTTTTTATATATTTTTTTCATTCGTGGCTGCTATATTGAATATTAAAAAGCAAACAAAAGGCATTTTTTTTAAAATTTTGTTTCGTTTAGAGACAAATATTATTGTTCACACTTCTGACTTTTAACTTGGGTTTTACGACAAAAATACACACGATAAAGGCGGTCATCAATCCAAGTTTCAAATAAGCAGAATCTCAGATTTAAATTCAACTAAGAACACTGTGCTTCATTATTCAATTGCAGGTGTATACTATTTGTATTAATTCAAAGCTAACGTCTTTAACTTTTATAAAGAGCTCAACTTGCTAAACACTATCCTTATAACCATATCAATTTTAATTTTGTTTAAGGCAGTCGTTTTCTTACCTAATTCGGCAGTGCATGTTATCAGCAAAGCTGTCGAGAGGAAGGTTTATTTGTTTTTAAGTAGAAATCCACATTTCATTTTTTCCTGGCTGACTTCCACTTTCAGAGAGAAACTTAACTTATTTTAAAATTGGTTTCCATTTTTGGCTGCCATTTTTATTTTCAAAATTCTCAATGATAACATGGTGTTAGAGGGAGGGAGTATTACAGGAGTGTCTAGATGTAATGCCTTGGCTAGAAGAATCAATCAAGAAATCAGCTAAACTGGCTTTAAAAAATCTTCAAGATTGACAATTTATTCTTTAGCTCCAATTTGCATTTATGCATTCCTGACTGCCAAGTTCAATTTTCGAATTTCTTTACCCGTTTTCTTACAGAAATAGATTCAGCCTCTGAACAAAATGGTTAAAATAATTCTGAGGTTGAAGTCAGTCATAACATGGCTTTTTACTAATCCAGAATTTATTTTGCTGTCATCTTGATTACAAGTCAAAATTCAAATTTCAATTCAGACATTTATATATTTTGTGAGTTCTAATAAGCATCTTAGTGACCAGAACAAGTGACAAAAAAGGTTAAGAAGAATAAATATAGCAAGTTAATGATCAGTTTGTATATTTTACGATAACCCTGTCTGCCATCTCCATTTTCTCAAAATTTTCAATGATGACAAGATGTCATCATTCTTATTCTTGGTGTAAAATGGTTAAGCTACCAGAATCAATCAAGAAAACACTTTATACCACACTGCTTAGTCCACCTTAATTTCTGCCGGACTAGAGGGGAAGGGGGGAGACTATGATCTAATAAGACATCTCCAAAAGTCTTCTTATCTTTCTAAACCTGGGGCCTCTTTCAAGAAAGGTCCTACGATTGAAATTTGGTCGTATCGCAATCGTACGATAAAAATTGGCTTTCAAGAAAGTTTTTTTGGCTTTCAAGAAAGCCGTCGTATCGTGAAATCTTCGATAAAATCTGCGACACCTTTAGACCAGTCGTAAATTTTACTATTTTGTCCGTATGGGCCTGATTTTTTTTCGGATTCCTTAATAGCTCTCGCGGATGTTAGAACGATTATCTAGCTATGCACATGCCAAATTTCCCATTATACAATATAGTCTTATAACCCACACAGATTTTCACTTTTTTTTTCGTTGTAAATTGCGTATTAGTATTTTGGACCACATTTTCGAAAACTAGAAAAAAAATTATTTTGAAATTTCACAAAATTTTATCAATTATTTTAAAAGATATTGAGAAAACTTTGTCGCCGATTTTTAGCTAAAATTTGACTTTTAACAACTTTTGAATTGTTGAATAAATCTCTATTAATTGTTTCTTATTTCTCTCACAGACGTCTTAGTTAATATTTTAAGTAAATGAACCTTTTCGCGTAAATATAAACATTCTCAACATTTTTTCACGAACTATTTAATCCATTTTAAGGGTCTAAAGGAAATCCACCAACACATAATTTGTTACATTTTACAGACATAATTTAATTGGAGACGTAAAACGAAAATATCGTATTGGTCGATGGAAGTTTACAACGAAACGTTATGTTGAGAACAACTTCGGACCATCAGTTTGTCCGTTCACAATGAAGCACGTCAACACTGATGCTTTCCATCGGATCAACGCTCGGTCACATCCTGCAATGTTAATTTATATTTTCTTATATTTAATTGTGTATATATGCTCCCTAGCCTTCTCTTCCGATCGCAATCCTGCAAGATATGTCTGGGTCAGTGAGGACGTACCGTGTTTGACGATTGACGTCATATCGGGAACCGACAGCAGCTTATCTACGCTTTTACAGACGAATGACATGCCATTTTCTAAAACGTATACAGCGTGTGATAAGAATTTGCGGTGCATGATAACTCGTTATTGATGACTTTTCAATTCCAGGTAAGTTTCTTCAAGCTAGGAAGATTAAACTTTTGCTCCTAGCCACTGACTGAAAACCATAATTTATGTTTCCCCAGCACTCCATTGTCGATGAATAAGATATTCTTTTTTCTACAAATAAAATGTTCAATGTTGTATGGGTGTAAATGTTGGTGGTAACTTTCCATCTACGCTGAGTATATGTTACCCATAAAGGAGATCGTTCCGGGTTAAATGTTCATTACTCTTCCGACAGAGCTAACTGGACAGATGCATTGATATGCGTAGACTCATAATCTACATGTATATAATGAAATATAATGAAAGGTGGTTGTATCAGTGACACATTACGCTTGGCCGATTGTCTGAGCTGGGTTAAACAAACAAAGCAGGTCACTCCTATATTTGTATAACCATAAAGATATTGACAGTATACCTAAGGTATTTTTCACAATTTGTGATTAGGACAGATAACACAGATCACTTAAGTAATAGTTAAACGCAAATATGTGAAAATGTATAGGATAGAAATCTCGTGCCGTGGTATATGGTAAATAAACACTCGCTTAAACTCGTGTCTATTTCCCATATACCGCGGCACGAGATTTTCTATCTGACTTTGATCAGCTAACATCTTTTGCATTTTATAATCGATTCGGTCGTCGATTAATTATTTATTTATAGTGATGAAAAATATCAAAATTCGCCGTGATATTTTTGGCAACAAGCTGAATTATCATAAAATAAGTTATAAATTGGCGATCGTTACATTTTATGAAATGTTGAATTACTTACTGAAGAAAAATATCTCCGAAACAAAATCTGACGAGATTCACGTGCGGAAAATGATACTTTTGTATATCTGTATATAAGGCGCTTGAGTTACATCTGTTATATACTCTTCAAAAAAAGTTCTTTGACATTTGATCTATATGCATATTTTAATTTCGACTAAAAATCTATATGTATGAGCAAAGACAATCAATAAAGGTGAAGTCAATGCATGCATCCTCACACCGTATTAAAACAAAATTATTTTTTGATAAAAAATTGTAACAGAGACGTTGATTAAGGACGTTACGTCGCACATGTATTAAAGTGGCAAACTTGACCTCTCTTATCTGGTTCCACACTTTCTCACCAGAGATCCTACTTAGCCTAGGGACCTAAGTTTTCCTTGACGTAGTAGTTAGATTGAAAAAATCCCAAATATTGTTACTTTATTCGACATGAACGTTGTTATCATGCGTCAGACTGATCTGGCTCTATACATAATGCCGTGAGTCATGTTAAAGCGGTGCAAGAGGTACAAGATGTCCAGAAACAACATAGTCATTTGCAATACTTTTTCTTATAGAGCCTACTTTGTGGCGACCAAAAACTTTATGACGTTGTTCCTCAGTTCGCTTGACATGTTTTCATTACATGTGTGTGCCTAAATGTTTAATTTCAAAAGCAATCAAGCAATGGCGTTTCATCCACAGCATAATGGAGAACTATAAGGACTGTTCAGTTAATCTGAAACTGCATGTGCCGAATGAGAATTCAGATTTTACGTTATTTGACGTTGACGTCTCTATTGAGAAACGTTGTCGAGTAATTTATCACAATTACATGACATATTCTTAAATACTAATTACTTTTCACAAATCAATCAAAATTAATCAAAGTTTTAACATGAACTCAGAAAAACCGTATGTTTAATCAGTGTCAAAGAACTATATATAGGAGGGGGTATCAAAAAGTCCCGAGACAAATGCAATATCTTTTTTATCATTCAGCAGATTTTGATGAAACTGTCAGTAATTATTCGTTTGGATGTGAGTGCTAATTATACAAACATGCAACCAAATATGACTACGCGTCTGTTAAGGAACCGTCGCTATGGAAACCGAATGGTGCGCTTTCGGTGCACTTTAAGTTTTAAGTATTCTATTGAGAAAGAAATTCCTACAAAACCCGCAAAACACAAGCGATTAAAAAAAATCAAATTGTATTTAAATAAGCATTGAATGCGCATCAATTAGACTCGCAACTATGGGGTTAACTTGAAAAGGCTCGACGCTGTAGAGATCGAATCAACCAAGACAACATTATTTTCTCGTAAAGGGGCACTTGAAATGATAATTACAATTAATATATGTTATTGTTTTAATAGAACGCGATTTTTTACTCGTATTGCGTCTCAAATTGAACTATAAAGATCAGAATTAAATTCATCAACGTCATTTCTGAGGTTGTTTTATTTAGATATTGTCGAAGATTGATAACTGTGTTTTCTCCTGTTCGAAATCTTAATGTGTTTGGAGTTGAAATTAAATTGTTCATTATTTAACGTTATCTTAAACTCAAAAAAGCAATCTTTTTAACGAGTTTTACTCAAAAGAGTTGTATGTATTTGTAAAGATGTGCACTGACCCTTTTGGAAGAACTAATTGGTGAGAATTGATAGAATTAATAGTTTATAACATATAAAAACATTGCCGATGAAAGCAATCAAACGTGGGTCTGACGTTCATGACGTCACTTTTTTAACCCGAGACGCAGCAGCCACCTCTATTCTAATTGACATTGAATTATGTGTATTCATGCTATCCTACTGAAACTTGGTAAATTTGTAGTCAAGGGTGGTCTAATAAACGATTTAAACTGCCGAAAGGAGGGATCGTAGCGACCGAGTGAAGCTTTGATTGTACTTTTTATTCCTCCATTTTCTGAAGAGTTACACAATTAAAAAGAAATAACAAAAATAATTGCGACAAAGAAACAATATTATAACAAAAACTTTGAAAGTTGAGTGTGTTATTTTCCCATTGATTTCTCGTGGATTCACTCGATAAAGTTGGGTAATGAGCAAAAGCCGAATAGAAGGGTCGATCGCATGATTCATTCCAGAATATTTAATCAATTACAAAAAAATCACCAATGTCCAACGACCTATCGTAAGCCCATACCCCCACAAACCACCCTGATTTTTGAAAGCTCTGATAAAGAATTGTTGAAAGTGATAGTTTTTGTATATAAATGGAAAATACGATTTTCAGAAGTAAACCTTTAAATGTGGGTGGGGTAAATGCAACGAGATATCAATTTACGTCTACATATAAAAATACCTTTATTTGCAAATCTGTTGCCGATTTATCATTGCATATATCAAATTAAAGGTTATAGGATACCTGACAAAATTAAAAAGGTCACCTAACTGGCTTCGCGTCTTGGTCGAATAATTATGTCATCAATTTGGCATCCTTGGGGTCATATTTTTTCAGCGTAAGCATATGAAAAACGTTCTGAAATTGTTCAATATCATATAATTTGGCGGAAATCGTAATGAAGAAAATCTTAACGATTGAAATTATGCATTTTAAAGAAAAAAAACAACAATTTTTCGGTGGTAACTTTTTGGTGTCAATGCAATGAAGAAATCAATTTACTCCTGTTTATACAGAAAACCATTTTCCTTTGATAATCATTTAGAAAAAAAATGAAAAAAAAATCTTTCGGTCTTTAGTTCTTGAAAGGAGTTATACGTTTGATAAAAGGGTTTATGTTTGTTTAAATTACCTAATCATATGACAATTACATGGGTATTTCATGGAATTAAAGTACTGGAAGCACTGGTTGTTGCCTTTTTCTGTTGAGTCTTGTATTATGAAACATTATTGACCTGTCGCTCATTTAATATTCCTGTAAACCTTCATTGATATTCGGAACCCGCTTCCTTATAGGAATTAAAAATATGCGAACACTACAATCAAATAACAAAATATGCCCTGTTATGAGTGACCAGATATAGCTTAAGGCGTAAGGGATAACCTTGTAAAGCAGAGGTCTGAAGATCGAAACCCACACTCATCTTTTCTGATTTTTTTTTTTTTTTTTTTCTAATTTATTTTTTTTAAATATAAAAAAAAGCATAGCACAGTTTACTTAATTCTATTCATCTATAGAGGAAAATAAAATAAAAAATATGATGAAGAATTCCGTAAAAAGAAACAAATAAGAAACGGCCAGCAATGAAGTATATATAAAAAAGTAATGATACCATTAGCATTTTACAAATTTCATGAACGAAAGAATTTTTTTTAGATTCAGTCACTGCGACAGTCGCTGCGTTAGAGAAACAAAATATGATAAGTTGACTATCAAAATATGTGACGAGGAAGTTCTATAGATAATATCTTATATCTGTACGTGCAAGCGTATGCGCGCATGTGTATTTTAGTGTATGTATGTGTATAAATGTGTATGTGTGTATGCATACTTATTTGTGAGTACATGTGTTTATATATTTGTGTATGTATGTGCGTATATATGTATGTATGTGTGCATCCGTATGTGTATGTGTGTATGTACGTGTATGTGTGTGCGAGTGTGTATGCACCAATGGGTTGATAATCTTATACCTATGTGAGATAGCAGCTTGAGGCTAGGAAAGGATGTGGTGGTTGTACTGGTGAGAGAAATACCGGGAATCCATTGTAAGGTGCGCCAGCCGCTGCGATATTACTGAGAAAATATTGAAAGCGGCTTAAATCCCCATTCAATCAATCAATCAATATGAATACATGCATACATGCTTATGTGTGTATATGTATATATGTGTATGTATATGTGTGTGTGTGCAATTCAATTACTTGTATTTCGTTTTCGTGACAAGGAATCTCTATTTTGCTATATTATAATAAAAAACGCCTTGCCTTCTACACCATCGATTTCTGTGTGAATACCACGTGTCAGGTGATGGATCACAGTTCTCGTCTTTCTAATCTGTCCGATGGGTGTAGATTTGCAATGTGGCTTGTCTGTTGCAGAACGTGCTCAAGTGAGCTATTGTGATCACCTTTTGTCCGGCGTCCGTGCGTCGTCCGTCAACAATTTCTTTAAACGACATCTCCTCCTGAACTACTGGGCCAATTTTAACCAAACTTGGCAGAAATGTTCATTAGGTGATCCCCTTTAAGAATTGCTAAAAGAATTGAAATCCGTGAAAAACTCTGGTTGCTATGGCAACCAAAGTTAAAAATTTAAGAAAATTTTTAAAATTCTTCTTCTTCAGAACAAGCAATCCTACAGCCTTGAAATTTGGCATGGATGATCAGCTCATATACCTCAATAAAAATAGCTATTCATATCTGTTGGGCCACCAGGTGCGGAGCACCAGGGGGGAGGGGGTAGTACTTTGGGTAAATTTTGTAATCTTTAACCTTCTTCTTCTTCTGAACCACAAGCCCTACAGACTTCAAATTTGACAAAGAGGATCAGCTCATAGACCTTAATAAAAATACTTAAAGACATATCTGTTGGGTCCCCAGGTGCGGAGCACCAGGGGGGAGGGGGTAGTACTTTTGTGAAAATTTTGTAATCTTTAATCTTCTTCTTCTTCTGAACCAGGAGCCCGACAGATCTGAATATTGGCATGGATGATCAGCATATGGACCTTTATAAAATAGCTAAAATCATGACTGTAGATTCACCAGGTGCGGAGCACCAGGGGGGAGAGGGAAGTACTTTTGTGAAAATTTTGTAATCTTTAACCTTCTTCTTCTGATGAAACACAAGCCCTACAGACTTGAAAATTGGCATGGAGGATCAGCTCATAGACCTTAATAGAAATAGCTAAAATCATGACTGTAATGCCACCAGGTGCGGAGCACCAGGGGGGAGGGGGTAGTACTTTTGTGAAAATTTTATAACTTTAACCTTCATCTTCTAATGAACCAGGAGCCCTAGGAGGAGGGTGTAGTACTTTGGATCAATTTTGAAATCTTTAACCTTATTCTTCTCCTGGATCAGGAACCCTACAGACTTGAAAATTGTCATGGGTGATCAATATATTGACATTTATAAATAATAGCTAAAATCATTACTGTAGGGTCACCAGGTGATGAGTGTCTTGAGGAGGGGGTAGTACTTTGGATCATTTTGAAATCTTTAAACTTCTAATGAACCAGGAGTCCTACAGACTTGAAAATTGGTATGGATGATCAGCATATGGAAATTAATTGAATTAGCTAAAATCATGACTGTAGATTCACCAGGTGCAGAGCATCTTGGGGGAGGGGGGTGCTTTGTTGAGACTTTTGAATCCCTACAGCCTTAATATTTGACATGGATTGATCAACTCATTAAAGAAAACTTTAAAAGTCTCAGACTCAGCCTGTATATCCGGCATAGATTAGCTGATCACAGACCTTTTATGAAAAAAGCTTAAATAAATAATGACCAGGGGAGGAGCAGAGGGGGGGGGGATTATTTCAAATGTTATCTGATTGAATAAGTGAAAATCAATTTTTCTGTGGTTGCATGGACATACCTAGGTAATGAAGCCTTTTTTCTCAGGTGAGCGACCCAGGGCCAACGGTCCTCTTGTTTGTGTTTCTGCTCGTTCTGTATATGTCTTTACTTATTATTTTTCTCATAACGTTATACTTTCCTTCGTTTTCATGACATACGCTTCCTGTCCCTAAAAAGAGCTCTCTTACATGGCTTTACAATCTCCACCAATCAGAAATTTATCACCTCTTAAAGACTAATCCATCTTCTAGTATTTACACACTAGTTCTATTAGATCAACGAGTATTTCCATGGTTAAGTCATGATTTCCTCGTAAAAGTGTCATGGTAACGAGGGTTGTGTTTTCCTGTTTATATGGACATGATTTTGATTTTTTTATAATTTTTGTCATTTTCCTTCTTTATTCAGCCTGTCTTTCTCTCGAAAAATTCTCTGATTGTCAGCTTTCCGTGTATTTCAATTTGCTTAAATGTTTTTGATATTACTGTAATGCTCGCCAATCTGGCGGAAGAACAATAAAATGATAATGCTAACCGAATGTTACGAGAAATAAAGAGTGACAGGTCAACTATGGTTTCCAATAAACGCGTCCACAATAAATGGAGTTTACGAAATTTTAAAATTAAAGTACAATTGATAAACTGATAAATTTAGAATGTACGAATCAAAACAATTTTTAACTTTATATATATATGTAAAAATCCAAAGAACCGAAAGCATCAGGGGAAGTAGGTATCTAAAGAGAAATTGTACAGTTCAAGCAAAATTCATGCAAGACGGATCAAATTAGTGCTTCAAAATGATGAATGTGGCGTTCACTATCAGAGATTGCACACGAGTTTTCTCCTGTCTCATAGCAGTTAATCAATTTCGGACAAAAGAAATTCTTCTTTCTTCTTCGGGCTTAATGTAGTCTTGCTTGTAATAATATATTGCACAACAATTTGAGGGGCTGGGAGAGATGGTGTCATAACATGAGTACATTGTGACCCAACAAATATGATAGGATAATAATCTGAATAACAAGGTCAATTTACAAGATATAAGTAATAGTTAAACGTTAATAAATGAAAATTAAACGATTAAAACAGCCGAAAGAAGGGAGTGTAGCGACCGACTGAGGCTGTTTAATTAGTTAAATTTTCAATTATTAGCGTTTTACTGACTTAGGTCTTTTTTTTTTCTAGTGCTTAATAATATTTACAGCATAACGCACGATTTACACGGAATAAGCCAGTTATATTTATAACAACTGTACACCTACAGTGTTATTGAAATACGCATGTAAATACCGAGGCTTTTTAACGAGCTATTATAGATCAGCAAGCAAGAATGAGGTTCGAGAAACCGTTAAATCTTCTATTGCTTTCAATGTAAAATTGATTTTTGATCACTCACTTGAAATTGCTGGTCAAGGTGAAGTATTGTTTGTTTGTATTGAGCTGGCAATGACATACGTTCCATAGATTGATTGATTGATTGAATGGAGTTTAACGCCGCTTTCGACATTATTTCAGTTATATCGCGGCGGCTGGAGCACCTAACAATGGATTCCTGGTATTTCTATCACCAGTACAACCACCACATTCTTTCCTAGCCTCCAGCCGCTATCTACGACGTTCCATAGATGAACATGAATATGATATGTGTCCGCTTTGTATTATAAGTACTTTCGCAAGAAAAAACGACTTACGGTATCAGATATAATAAAGATTGTATCTTGGTAAAATGTGCCAGTAATTGTTAATCAAGAAATTTGTTAATATATAACGACAATTGAACTTAACCTTACAAAACACCACGACGGCGGCACTCATTTTTTCGGACTATTTTTCTCTTACCAATGGGTTGATGATCGTAGACCTATGTGAGATAGCAGATGGAGGCTAGGAAAGGATGTGGTGGTTGTAATGTTGAGAGAAATACAAGGAAACCATTGTTAGGTGCTACAGCCGCCGCGATATAGATGAAAAAAATGTTGAAAGCGGCGTTTAACTCAATTCAATCAATCCATACAAAACACCAACTCAAATATGGGCCTTGTCAGGGAAGGGCCTACAACTCTACTAATCCGTTCAGACATATGCATAGACGTCGCGTACGCTAATGCTTAACATTTTGTAACGTCGATTTTGCCATTTAGACGTTATTTTATCATGTCTTTCTGAAGCGCTTCTTGTTTATCGTATGTAGATTTTGTCATGCGTATTTAAATTTTTAAAATTGCTACATAAGTTATATCCCGAATAAGAAAAAATAACCTTTTTCCTGTTGAAGGCGTTTTTACTATTAATCGGCTTTGATCATTTTTATATTGGATTGCTGAAAAAAGCAAAGCGCGCAATGTAAAAACGTAAGACGTTAAAAATGATACGTTTTGGAAAAGTATGTCCACACAGCCAAATCTATTTTTCTTTTTTTTTTTTTTTTTTTGATATTTTTAAACGTATCTGTACGACAAATTTCCATGTGATTGTACGAAAAAATTATATTTCAAAAATGTAAAATGATTTATGATAATCATTTTGATAATGAAATGCGGCAGTGAAGCATTTTGAAAACCGGCTATAAAATTCGCATATGTAAGAAATTGTGTCCACACAGATTTTCTTTCTTTATTTTGTTGTATATGACGTATTATTATTTTTAACCACATTAATGAAAACTAGAAAAAAATATTTTTTTTACTTTTAAATTTCACAAAAAGTCATTAATTATTTATAAAGATATTGAGAAAACTTTACCATTTTTCACGCCGATTTTTCGGTAAAATTTGACGTTTTACAACTTTTGAATTTTAAAATAAATCTCTATCAATTGTTTATTATTTTACTGACGGTCATTTTAGTTCACCTTCTAACTTGATTTCACCTCTCGCGCAAATCTTAAGATTCTCAACATTTTTCATTAACTATTTAAAGTATTTTAGGGATTTTAAAGAAATCTTCCCACACAAAATGTGTTACGTTTTACAGACGTAATTTAAGAGTTTTGGTGACAAAGAAATTTAATTAAACGGGAATTTTATTTTCCTCAATTCACCTAACAAATATACTTTTAAAGTATGCTTTCTTGTGGTTCATTTGGTATAAAGAATATAGAAATTGACCAACAGGTAAGGAAAATATGGCAGGTGAAACTCAACGGGAAACGTTCAATTTCAAATGTTTTAAGCATTACCGTGCGCGACGTCATAGCCATTTTATGAATGAAACATAAAAGGGTTTCTCGCTGCATACAGAAGCAAATAAGTTTAGTAAGTGAACCAACCATGGGAAGGTGCACCAGCAATGGCGATGGAACTGCAATTAGGTTGAAATCGGGGTTATATAATATGCAAACAAATCAACAGGCCATGTCACGCCCAGCCAGGTCCAAATCAGTGTAGAATATAGGGAATGCAACATATGCACGTGTATTATGATTTTCTCCTTTACTTTTCACGTGCTCGTTGCATATTCACGAGCGGGTAAAGTTTATGTATGTACGCATGCGTTGTATAACAAATAAGCCTTTGTGTTTAAATAAAATAATGATCAAAATAACCCTTTGCTGGGTAGCTTATGGAAAATAAAGCATAAAAAATTCAGAAGTCAAGCATTCTGATTGGATGATAAAGTAGGTCAAAGACTAATATCTTTTGAACTCTCATTCAAAAGTTTACAAACTAAAGTTATCAGTCTTATTGAAAATGTAGGTAGACAGTCTGAAATTTCCATTAACTACTTACATTAAGGGTGGGATGCTGCAGTTTCAGGGGTATCCAAATATCCGCACATTTTGAATATGAATATTTTTCCGAAGGTTGTTATGTTTTCGAAAATATCAAAGATAGCTGTTTATTACGCCGACCAATCACAACATTGATGTGCTAAATCACCATGTAATTATAGCTCTAGATAGGGAGAATATCAAGTTATAATACAATTTCTAGTAAAAGTAAAACTGACTGAAAAAAATGAGGTTTTATTTTAAATGCTCCTGAAAGATTAAAGGTGAACTTTTTTCTTTGGAGGCAGAAAATAAAACAATGCCGCATATTAAATTAAATTGAATTTTTTTAAAAAAAAAGTAAGATCAATTATAGTACAACTTAAATCAACAAAGAAAAGTATATGTACCCAGACATTTTTTGGTCAATTTCAATGGTTTGAAGTACATAATTCAGCCACTTGATTTGGTCAAGACGTTAATTCCCTTGATATCCTAGGCAACAAGCGAGAAGTAGGTAACGCCAATGGCGGATGGAAGGTACACCCAAAACGGAGCTTTTAGCTACAGCTGGTGGGAGGGGGGTCATTTTATACAATTAAAAATTTTGGCCGAACGAATTTCCAAGTGAAAGTGAAAAAAGACTGAACACCTAACGCCTTCTGGATACGTCATTATACCATCAGTCATCAATTAAAATCATGTTGTTTTCATCAATAACCCTAATTTCTATGTGTACCATTATATGTTAATATTAAATGTAACCCTGGTTGCCAAGGATGATTAGATGGTCTTATTAGAGATTATCCACTTAGGTGGACTTCGGACATCAGATGTCAGACTTCGGACTTAGAGGGGTCGTCTCAAAATGAGAGAAACTATATTCGTTGATACATCATGATTGTATAAAAGGATGACGTCTCTGATCATATTTTTGTGTGTGATTCGTTAGTATGGAGGTACAAGAACCAGTAAAATTTCGGACATGCATGTTGTTTTATTATTTCAATAAATGTGGGCGCATCTATCTAACCACGCTAAGTAATTTCTATACTGCAACGTAAACATATCAGTTTGTTTCTCCAACTATCTGTCAGCTAATGAACCTGTAACTCATGTTTCTTTAGTACTTAATAGCTGGTGTTTGATATGCAGCTTGCCTGTTTCAAGAGACAACTGGATATGGCCATTTCATTCAAGAGCAATGTCGATACTTTGAACTTTATCTCAAACCCGTGTGTTGCCTAGCAACCTGTTATTTTTGAAATCGTTTGCGTTGCATTCCACATAGGTTACTCTCTATAAAACAGTTCGAAACCGTGCGCGGCGAGCGCACAATGACATTTGGTAAATCGAACGCAGCACATTGAACTTAATGCAGCAAATACCTCCTGAAAACATTAGATTTTTACAATGTTATTAAAAGAATGATTATTGTCTTTTTTCACTCCTTTTTTTAATGGAAAAGCACACCTTTTAAGGTAGGCTTATCAAATTTACTGCAGTTAAAAGGCATACTTTATCAAATCGCATTTTGAGATTTTTCTACATAATTTTAATAATCTGCATTCGACAAGACTGCCCTGTATTCTTTCAATTAGGTTTACTTGAATGGGGTTTTATGCAGCTTTTAACAATCGTTCAGTTATATCACGGCGGCTTGGGAAATAACAATAAGTTCCTGGTATTTCTCACACCAGTATAACTATTCAATCTCTGTCTAGCCTGCCGCTGCTATCCTTCATAGGTCTTCGATTATCAACCCATTTGTAGAGGACAAATAGTTGCAAAGGGTGAATGTCGCCGTGCGGGATCGAATCCGAGACCTCTAGATTGACAGTCCGACGCGATACCAACTGCGCTAAGGCGGCGGCCAACTTTCAATTAGGACATAATGCACTAGATACTGATCTTTCTGCTTTTGTCATTCTACTGAAGGTCATATTTTTTAAAAGAAAATCGATTAATCGTTAAAGCCATGTCGAGGCATCATCGTCTTTGCTTGTGTTTTCAATCCGTCACGTGTAAAGAATTTTATAAACAATTTTTGGTATCTCTAAAGGCAAAAGTTTAATCTTCGAATAAATATTGGCTGTCTAAAGAATAGTTCTTAATTTTGATTTGGATATATTATCAACTTACTTTTGCTACAAATGTTTACCTTTCTTTGTCTGAGATTTTTTCCAGCAACCAAATGTTTTGAAAAGGGTAGAAAAAGGAAGAATTTAGTCAGTTTTGATTGAGAAATAAGCATCAAACGATCATGATGAGAAATAAGCACCAAACGATCATGATTAAAGATATCTATAAAATGTGTTATAATCTAAATACAAGACGTGACGTCTGTGTATAAAAACAAAGCATTTAGGGAAACTTACGATGTAAGTTGAAAAAGATTTAGAACATACGAGAATCAAGTGTAAACCCAATACAGCATTGTGCAAGAATAACATATTTCTTTATTGCTTTTCCGTGTTTAATCAAGAAATAAGGGTAAATAATTAAATGAAAATCCCACCCGCTAACCATTTAAATTATAAAAAAAAATACTCTGCTTTCGTTCATTCCACTCTATTTGAAGTTATTTGATTACTGCCCAATAAACAAATCTATATGACTTAAAGATGAAGTTGCCATGTAATGTCATGCAATATGATGCGCTTAAAGAAAATTATTCATTAAATTGTCACATTTTGTCTTATCTTTAAATTAAAGAAATAGAGTAATCGTTTGTTTTTCTAGAGAATAAATTAATATTTCATTTCGTGACGAACAAAAGCTGTCGAACATCGGCAATATTACGACAAAATATGAAATCGCAGACTCGACGACGTCTTCTTACTTGGCAAGCGATAATGCACAAATTATGATGAGGCAGGCATTGAATATCGGTTTAAAGAAGCGAGTCATCGAATAGCCACCGATACGCCGGTGAGGCGTCATTACTTTTGACGGAAGTCAAAAGTCAAAACCAGAAAATAGTAAGTCTGTGATGGAACAAAATCGACAGGTCCACGGCAGATGACCGATTGTCGCCCGGCCGCTCGCCAACAATTAGTGGTCGGTACAGTTTGGACACCCAGTTGGGTCTCTAGGCAATTCTTATTTCGGAAAAGTTTATGAAATGATAAGAATTTTCGACATCCACGGCTCTGACAGACTTATCGGTATATTTTATAAAGTAGACAAAGTTCACCAGCGCCTCGCCAATCTAACAGAAATACGTATAGTGATTGAATCGGCTGATGCAGTGATGACTCGCAGACTCTATCCCCGAAAACATCGCCGAAGCGATTTGGTGACACAATCTTTTACATAACATCTAACCCATTAAAAAGAACAGTAAGAAAAGAACAAAATGTTCCATTGTCAGTCTTTGCTGGTTCAATGGTTGGCTTACATAGAAACGTGTTTTTGTTGAGAATGTTTTCTGAATCTAGAAATAATCGTTCTCTTTAGCCGTAAATCCATTCGGACAGGCCACTTTAAAGCTTACTTTTGCTGGATCCGATCTTTTGTTCATGCATATGTTCGATATGCAAGAACGCATCCGACCGTTTTGAAATCTCTGTGTTGTTGTATATATGCTCAAAGTAATAACTTTTCTCAAACGTTTCGAGAAGGTTTACATCTAGCAATATTACGCGTCCTTACCACCATAAAATCAAAGTACTTAATTATGAAAAATCGGCGAAAAATCAATACATGCAATACATATTCAAGAACATGAACTTATATTAGTGAAGGGTTACATGTATAAGTTGTTTGTGTATTTTGAGACATCCCCCGCTATTTTAGTAAGTCAGATGTCCTATCTCGGAGTTCACCTAAGTGGATAATGTCTAGTACTTGATTGAAAAAGGGCAATTTCCGATAAATTTTGCAGCCTGTAGAGTTCTGTCATTATAGTTAAGGGTCGAACATATTTGTTTGTCATTGCTTTGGAAACAATATCCTAAATCTTAGATTACGCCTTTTTTCTTTTCAGTAATCATTGGGCCATTCTCAACCAAACTTGACAGAAATGTTCCTTGGGTGACCCTTCAAATTCATCACTACTCTCGCCAAATAAAGGATAAAAGTCACTTTAACCGAACACGGGACTTTTTGACCAAGGAGCAGACACTATAACTCCCGAATAGATAGTACCTTTCGCATAATACGAAAGCTATTTGAAACCAGTGCCAATTGAAATATTCAATAAGCCTTTGATAACGTAATAACAATTCTAATCGAGAAACGTTTTCATAAACTTACACACACTCGCGCACACACAGACAGACACACAAACACACATTCGCACCGCCCCCACAAGAAATGTGATATATATGTGACCTGTCACTCGAAAAGAGACCATCCTGTAAAATGAATTAGCGAAAAAGAGATTTGATTCAGCATCGGTCATCCAGAAGTTGTATTCAAAAATTCTTTCACTGGAAGAAGGGTTAATTATTCTAGGTTCAGAAAATAGGCTCAGTGAAAAAATCGAGGTCACCCGATTTATATAAACCGTTTTCCAGTAATAGCATCACAATACATTTTACCAGTATCCGGTGAGCAATGTGTTCGAGCCAAACTATTTGTTTTCAAACATCGAAGAAACGGCCTTTTCAGTCACAATCTACAAACTTTTTTTCTTATTTACTTTTGCGACAAATGAAGAAGAGGCTAATACAAAACTTGATGTAATTTTCGATTTTAGTTAATTACCAGTTAGTATTCTCAGTGTTTATAACATGATTTTCGGCTGAATAAAGGAGTTGAAACGTACAATAGGTTAACTGCATAATAATTTTGTAGCAGTTACAATATTACTGCTCTGATTTTTTTCTCGAACGATCATTTACCAGATGTAGGGCTGACAACCAATCAAATTCTGTTATGATTATCAGGTGATCAAAACCAACGCTTACCGAGGCTTGACACTTACATTTGGCGTGTAATCGTTTTAAGTAATTACCAATTAGTATTTTCAGCGTTTTTTACAAGCTTTTCGGTTGAGTAAAGGAATTGAAATTATCTTCGTGCTGTTCTAATTTGTTGTTTTAAAAACTATTTAATGTGATCAATGTCTATCCCTGCGAAGGGGATACATTGTGAAAAGGGGGAAACAACTTCTTATATTTCATAAAGGTACAACATCAACAATTCCTTACCCTCCGTACTCTCCGTTTTCCTTCGTCTCTAGTTCTTTCTTCATTTGTCGTCTATTGGAATCGTCTGCTTCTATAGTTAACATGGTTTAATCCTAGTCTATTTTTAGCACTGATTTTTTTGCCATTATGTTGATTTTGATAGGTTTATTAGGGTTTACGCCGTTTTCGACTGATGTGGTCATATTGAGCGTCTGGAGCACCTAACCATGGATTCCTATTGTTTCTTATATCAGTACTACCACAACATCCTTACCCAGCCTTCAGCTGCTCCTTCACATAGGTTCGCGATATCAAACCATTGATGGACGACATTTTTGTCTGAAAGGGTATTTGCCGCGGCCGAGTATCGAACCCGGGACCTCTCGAACGAGAGACAGGTGCGTTACAAACAGAGCTAAGGCCTAGGATTACCGTTACGTTTCGATAAACAGTCGGTGCTGTTATGAAATATCGTAACTACGGCTTGAGTAAAAAGGGCTTTTCCAGTCCACTGGACCAAGGCTAAATAATTTTGTTGAAATTTCATGTGTGATTTTGGCATCTCAACTGTTACTGTGCCTATTCACTGCAGAGACATGACCGGGATTTGCCATTATCTGCCTCTATATAAATGCTTCCCCCAGGCATCAAATTGACGACGGTTCTACCCCCTTGACGTCTGGCCGTAAAGCGCAGTTGGTAGCATGTTTGATAATCAATCTTAGTTGAACTGGGTTCAGTCCCAAGTTGAACGGAAATGTTTTGTGACATATCTCTCAAGTTGAGTGGATATAATTCTTTAAACTCCAGCTGGGTGAGCTGGCGATGTCCTCGAAAAGATGTAGTGTCAAGACAAAAACTCACAAATTGGGCAAATATTTTACCAACTTTTGTGGTACAAATTTAAGCCCTTTTGATTGACGAACTATTACACTATCCCAGCCTCTCAATGATGCCCGATTTACAGTGCTGACAGCACTTTGATTAGCAAGTATTATTTATTTAAAATGAATGGAATCCTTGCAGAAAATAGAAAACTATTTTTGAGCGTTTTTATAATGAACAGCGAAAAACGAAAAGACAACAAACATTGCACAAAAAAGAGAAAAGAAAAAATGTTAAAAGGAGAGAAATCGCTTTTTTATTCCCTTTTTCTCCTTTTCGAGCAATGTTCAATTACCGGAATGAAGGCTCCCTTTAATCAGCGACAATTAAATGATGGTTGTATACTTACAAGAATAAAAAAACAACCGGGCTAGAACATTCTTTTTCTGCCCTGCGTTAGGATAACGATACCCAAGTGCCCTAAGCACCATAAGTTTGAAACACTTATTACATTCGCTTTACACGACAATGCAGGATACCAATTATCGTTCAATCGCATGAGATTCATTATTCTGAATGCATGGCCAGATTTTACTTCCTCCCTCATACATACATACATACATACATACATACATACATACATACATACATACATACATACATACATACAAACATACATACATACACACATACACACATACATACATACATACATACATACATACATACATACATACATACATACATACATACATACATACATACATACATACATACATACATACATACATACATACATACATACATACATACATACATACATACATATATACATATATACATACATGTACATACATACATATATATAGTCCGTTTGACTTCTATATAGACCAACATTTCGCCGAAAATCTCAGAAATTAATTAATGAAACGCATATTTTTCTTGTAATATCATTTTTTCCAGCCAATACCATGACGAAATTTGTTTTTCAGAATTTTTGAATGTAAAATAATGATTTTGTCCGTACGTCTACATGTTAACTTTCAGCATTTCATACCTACTTGTTACTGTATGAAACGGAACAGCGAATTGTTTAACCAAAAATAGTACTGATCTGTATAGGGGCCGAGTCAAAAGAGTAAGATTTTAAGTGAATTGTATTACTATAAAATCAAGTTTTTCAATATTATAAAGTTTGTCTAAGATTTTTGCTACCGTTAGATATCAAATCTGTGTATATTCTCTCTTTCTTCAGAAACTGTTTGACCAGATAATTGATAATTGATTTTATTCATTCTGAGATGAACCCTATATTTACATGTTAAGACCAATCAAAAAGCATTATTAAACGAAGTAGTTGGGAATTTCACGAGGAAAACTTGATGAAAAGGCGAGTAATAACGGTAAAAATCACGTGCTATTTAAGTTTAAGATGACATGAACGTCGATATGCTAATTAGCATGTCCAAATAAGGAATAAGGACATTTCATCTGTCAAAAGTTTAGTATAAAACCACGTGTTTTTACTATATATGTTGATATTTTCTTACTATTGAACAGCCTCCATCACCCCTCGTGTTTAAGAACGGATAATGCAATATTAACAATATTAACATTAACAAGATAGACAAAATCATTATTTTGAAATCATTTTATTTTCAAAAAATATTTTTTGGAATGGTATTAAGCTGAAATTAAGATTTTACTACATACAAATCCTTTATTCAAACGCAATTTTATGTAATTGATGAAAAGGGTGGTCCATATAGAAGTCAAACGGACTATACATACATACATACATTCCTGTGTTCGGGATACAAACAACGTTTGCAAACGTTGGGGGGTAAGAAAGTGTATGAGCCCGCTAAGCGGTCTTACCTTTCTAAAATGTTTTGCGAACGTTTTTTTATCTTGAATGCAGGGCAATCCTGCGTGTAGGATGGCAAACTTACGTTTGTTTGGAAAATATCATTCCGCTATCATGTGCAACTTTATATGAAGTTTGTTCTTCGTAAGTCAACACTCGTTTAAGGTTTTGCTTTTTTGACTGCTGTACAGAACTGATAAAGACCCTTTTTTCCATTTGCTCAAATTGTGAAAAGACGTCATTAAACTAATTTTATCTTCCATATAGTCCGTTTGTCTTCTATATCGACCAACCTTTAAATCAATTACATAAAATTGCGTTTGAATGAAGGATTTGTATATGGTAAAATCTTATTTCATCTTAATACAATTCCAAAAAGTATTTTTTGAAAACAAAATATACTACTCAAAGTTTGCTAAACACCAAAAGTGTTTATACTATACTCAGAACAAGAAGTTAAGCGCCACCAGTTTTTAGACTGAAGATTTTTAAAGGCAGGGAGCCTGTATTAATTCAAAATAACAGAGATGTAAATATTGAGTTCCAATGTTGAAAATAGTATGCTGACTTAACAATTTCACATCAATACATGGGTGGTGATAAATTTTATTGACTTTGTACCTTGAAATATAAATGACGTATTTTCACATTTTTTTAAAACATGAAAAGCTATTGTCAAAGCCGACTTACGGTGTTGTCTATGACACGAAACTTGGTTTAAGAAGTCAGATAACACAAATGCGATTAATTCCAGTCACATCTTAGACAGTAGCGTGTGTAAGATCCGTGAGCATTGATCACTGCGCGCACCCACCTCGGCATGCCACGAATCAGCCTCTGGATGATGTGTTGAGGGATTTACTGCCACTCCTGGTGCAGTGCTGCATCTAACTCAACCGCATTTTGTACAGGAGGCTCTCTCCGACGTATACGGCGCCCTAAAATGTCCCACAGGTGCTCGATGGGGTTAAGATCGGGACTTCAAGCCGGCCATGGAATGGTGGTGATGGCTTCATGTTGCATAACGTCCGCCACGACTCTTGCTCTGTGGGGTCTGACGTTATCATCCATGTACACTGGTCTTGTTCGAAGAGGGTGGTTGTCAAAATGTCGAATTTACCATAGGAAAAAGGATGTTATCGCGATATTTATCGCCAGTCAATGTTCCTGGAACTGTCACTAGGTCCAGTTTACAGCCGTAGGAGACACAACCCCATATCATAACGGAGCCACCGCCACCCTGATAGGTTGGTTGGACGTACTTTGGTGCAAATCGGGTGTTAGGTTGTCTCCAAACACGAATTCGGCCATCGGTGACATGCAACAACATCCTGCACTCATCTCTCCAATGGATCCGACGCCATGATGCCAAGTTCCAACGTGCCCTCGCTCTTCACCATATTAGACGTTCATTGATGTGTCTCTGTTGTAACTTTGGACGTTTGAGGGGTCTTCGTGCCTTATACCCAGCCATCCGAAGTCGATTTCGCACTGTTGAAATAGAGACCCGTCTGTGTGTATTCCAGTTGTCCCTTAGTACAGGCGCACTGGTAAAGAGCAGGCGTCTGACGTGACGCAAAAGTGCTCTATCCTCTCGAATAGACGTTACTCTAGGGCGTCCAGATCTGACACGGTCCTTAACGTCGTTTGTCTGTGCGTGTTTTTGTACCAAACGTGTTATGACACTGTGGTGATACCCCAGCTGTCTGGCAATGGCTCTACAAGACATTCCAGAATCTCGCATTCCAATTATTCGCTATCTTTCATTTGTAGACAATCTACGCCTTGCCATGACTGAGTTTCAAATCGAAATTTAAACAATTGCACGACGTAAGTATCTCTGACAGAAAAGCTGATTTTCCACTTTGCACGAGCCCTGGCTTTACAGTCATTGCACGAGACTTGCTGAATATGCACGTGCATCCGAAACGTTTTTAATCAATTGTTACAAGGTTGTTTTAACCGTCTGACAACATAGATACGTTATTAAAGTTTTCGATAGAAATTTTATTAACTTAAATCTTAGTGGCGCTTAACTTTATGTTCTGAGTATATAATTTCAGGAAAAATGAAACCTGATTATAAGAATGTTGGAAAGTGGTCGATTTTTATCAGTTTATCAAATTTTAAGAAGAAAATAAAGCTTTATAATGATAAGAAGACTTTAAATGTAGATCAAACATGGACCCTAGAAATTAATCTGTTTTCTTGAAAATTGAAAAAAAAAATCGAATTTGACGGAAAAAGGTGTTCTTTCAATTACATTTCGTTCAATAAGGAGTATGAGAGCCGGTACTGTCAATAACAGCCTGACAGCGCCTCTGCATACTCCTGATTAAGTTCTGGAATATCCTTTGGGGAATAACACCATTCTTCTCTTAAGATTTGGCCGAGCTCCTGGAATGACCTTGGCTAGACCTGGCGAGCCGAAATTCAGACCTGTAGCTCATTCCACATATGCTCTATCGGATTTAAGTCCGGTGAGCGAGCCGGCCAGTCCAGACGTGGAATGCCCTCTTCTTGGCGATACTCTTGGATTATACGGGCCGTGTGTGGACGGGCATTATCATCCATTGAAATGAACCCATCCCAAATAGCACCAGCGTAAAATCTTACGTGGGTATTGAGGGTTTCATCAATGTACCAACGAGCTGTCAGAGTATCTCTTTCTTAAATAACAAGATCAGTCCGCCCATTCCAGCTGATGCTACCCCAAACCATGATGGACTCACCCCATAACCATCGTGCTCAGCAATGCTTGCTGCATGAAATCTTTCCCCCGGCCTTCTCCACACCCTAGCCCGCCTTTCAGTGTAGTCCAGGCAATACCTGGACTCATCCGTGAATAGCACGGGGCACCAGCGTCTTATGCGCCAGCCAATGTGGTCCAATGCCAATGTTAACCGACGCCGACAATGAACTCGCGACAGTGGATTACGAATACAGGTCTTCTTGACCTCAGGTTATGCTCATGCACCCGTGTTTGTATGGTTTGAGTCGAAACTCGCACACCCGAGGCGTTTTGAAGGTCGTTACGTAGCTGCGTTGCCGTAGCAAACCTATTCCTTCGGGCTTGAAATACCAAAAAACGGTCTTCTGCGACGGAGGTAGTTCTACTCCTACCACCACCATGTCTCCTTACAGGTGTACCTCACTGTTGTTATCGTGCTAAAGCTCTGGCTACAACAGTATGGTGTACCTAAGTACCATGCCAATATCACGTTGGGAAGCCCCTTGCTCCACCATACCTACTGCACGCCACAATTGTTCGACAGATAAATGTCGTCTGAAATTTGGACTAGCCATGAGTAACGACTGAAAAACAAAAACTAAGCATCTACACGAAACCTGTACATGTAGAAAATGAGAAAGGACAGGTAAGAAACCGGGGTTCCTCACTTTGCACGAGTCTCATGAGAAATTGCTTGTCAAAATTGGTAATGTATACATTAGATATCTTGTCAATACATTATTGTACACGAACGCGAATGTTTTTTTTTTTTTTTTTTTTTTTTTTAAAAAATCGGCTCCTGTAGGACAGCGATAAAGTTTGGTGCTTAGCAAACTTTGAGTAGTATAATTTCAAAATAATAATTTTGTCTATCAAGTTATGTTAATATTTTCGCAGTTTCCACCCTTAAACACTAGGGGTGATGGAGGCTGTTTAGCAGTAAGAAAATGTTAACATATTGTAACAAACACGTGTTTTTCCTTAACATTTGACAGATGAAATGTCCATTATTACGTATTTGGACATGCTCATTAGCATACCGACGGTCATGTCATCTTAAACTGAATTACTCGTGATTTTCACCGTTATTACTCGCCTGCTTATCTAGTTTTTCTCGTGAAAATCCCAACGACTTCGTTAAATAATGCCTTTTTAATGGTCTAAATATGTGGGTTCATCTCAGAAAAGATGAAAACAATTGCCAATAATGTGGTCAAGCGGTTTTTTGAACAAAAAGAGAATACACTCAGATTTGGTACCCTATGTAAGTAAAAATCTTAATAATGAATTTTACAAAAAAAAAACTCGATTTTATAGTTAAACGACTCACATTTGACACGGCCCCTGTCCAAATCAGAACTATTTTTATATAGACAATTTGCTGTTCCGTTTAATACAGACACAAGTAGGTATGAAAGGCTGAGCGTTAACATGTAGACGGACAGATAAAATCATTATTTTACATTTAAAAATTAAAAAAAAAAAACGTTCTTTGTGGTATTAGATGGAAAATACGATAGAACAAGGAAAAACGTTTCATCTATCCAATTCTGAGATTTTAGGCGAAATGTTGGTCCATATAGAATTCAAGGAGACTATACCTGTTTAAAATCGATCGATTTCGTAACTCATTTGGACCTTTCGTATTTCTCATTTATAAAGAGCTAAAGGGGATCACTCTAGAGAAAATAAGTGAGGTCGAGTATTGAAGGCTAAAAAGGATCCCCGTCACATTTTTTTCTAGGCCAGTTGTCTCCCCAAAACTGCAACACCCCTCCTTAATTCATAATTCACGGAAAATGACGCCGTCAGACGTTGCGGCGGAGCATCGTCTGATCTGCAGATATCGTAATAATCCGGGACACGCGAAGAAATATACCTCTGAACCTTGCATTACAACTACAGGAACGAATTGGCAATCCTTTTGAACAAATGATATTTTTTATTGAAACTTTCCAGTTACTAGCGATAAGTAGCGATAGCAAACCTACTATCGAAGTCTGCATTTTAGCTTGGAAAATCATTATGAGCAAACGCCGTTCTATGAAAGACGGCTCCGTGAACAAAGTTTGATTTTTTATCTAAATGAAACCGCGCATTTTTGGGTATGGCTTTTAAGAAAACGAGCGTTACATGACTAACCGGAAATCTCGGATATACAAGACATTGATTCGTTTCAGATACCAGCAGTGGTTGAAACATTTATGGTTCAATTGTGGTATCTTGATATGTAGTATTGCTTTAATTTTCGGATTAATGTAATAAGATTGCAAATCAACGCGGATAATTATGGTGTTCATTTTTTTCCCTGGTTATTAGCAAAACACATTCTTCCTGAAAATGGACAATGCTTGTTCTTTTATAATCATGGCATAGAGACGTCGCAGTAACGTCGGGCTATTTTATGAAAATCAGTCATATTTTTGTTTTAATTTAAATTAAAATCGCTGTACAGCCTAAAACAGCACATTATTGTACATCATTTTAAAGCTTTTGAAAAGCTGCATCTTATAGACACTAAATTTTGATACCCATTGATGTGAATGAAAAATACTATCGAGTTTATTATATAAAAAATGGCCAAAAAGCGCATGTAACGCGTAACATGCTTCTCTTTTAATACATGTTCAAAATGCCATAAAATCGCGGATACGCTATTTATCATCGTAAACTTTTACACACAGATACCTAGAATATTAGTCCTTATGCAGTGTTAATTTTGAAAGTTTTAAATATAATTTTGCGAAAATCTCTTCACGTAAATAAAATAGGGGAAAGTGTAACGCTGCTTAAAATGGAGCAAAAAATGACGACTTAAAAATTTCAACGTAAAAATAATCACACAAAATGAAGGAAATTGTTAAATCTAAAAACATTTAAGAAAAATGGTCAGACTTTTATTTCTTCAGTTTGAATTTGGTTTATTTGTGTGTTTTAATTAAATACAAATTTTTCGTTTGAAAAAGTCTGAAAAAATGTCACGCTTTTTGAAATTACGTCATTTTTTTCGTACCATTTTCGCGAGGAATAAATAAACTCTTATTAAATATCGATTAAATTAAATAAAAATTAAACTAGAGAAAATCGTCAGTCCATTATTTTCAAAAATATACAACAATCTCTATTTTGTGAATTTAACGCTAAATGCGAGAATGCTGAAAAAGTCTGAAAAAATGTCACGCTTTCTCATTTTGATGACGTTTTACGTTGCGAGTTTCGCGTTTAATAGATTATTTCGAAATTATTGCCAGAAAAATGATATAATAACCGGTTTAATTCAAATAAGAATTTCTCCTAGGTTTTGATGAGTTTTTGGTCTAGCAAGATCAACAATACCAAGTCGTTTATCTTTTTTTATATACCTTTTTAGTTATTCGGAAATTCAATGCTTTTGTTTATACAAAATTGATTTTGTCACGTGAAAACAGAGCTTCTACATCCGGAAAAAAGTTGATACAAACCTGAACATGATAGTTATTCACATTTATAATCACCCCTTTTGATAAAATTAAGAATGTGGCATATGTTTGTTTCAAATGAAACGCGTTTGTTTTTCTCCAATTTTACGCTGCAAAAATAACGTCAAATTACGTTACGCTTTATAGCCTCAGTTCGCTGCGACGTCTCATAATACAACGGGTAGGTTGAAATTAAGCGAAACTTAGATTAATAACTGTAATTAATTGGACCAAAAATAGCCGTATTTCACGTCGACGTCATCTTGTGCGTTACAACGTCATTGTGTGCTCCGCAACAACTCAAATACCTTTACAAATTTCAATCTAATTTCATTATTTATTAAAGAATTGTTATGGGAGACCACTCTCACCACTGTCCTGCATGGCTTCGTGGGTTTAAATACAATGTCTGACAACTGCGTTAGGGGAGATCTTCTTTGGATCAGTGGTTAGTGCATTGGACTTGGTAACCAATTATTTGAATATTGTTGTCTGTATGAGTTCGACACCGGCTCACGTCGGATATTTTTCAGCTATGCTTGGGTTGAGTAGAGTTCGTTTAGTTACATGGGGGCTCGTCCATGATTGGCCATTGAACCATTTATGTCGGCATTGTACCGACTTGGTCTGTTCAGAAAGCACATTATTGCCTAGATAGGCAAGTAAACAGTGTCGATAGTTATAAAAATAGTCAGAAATTACACAAAAAGGAATAAATCTTTTATTTATTTATTTATTTTTTACTTTATTTTTTACTTTAAATTGATTTTTTTTCAAAAATACAAACGTTTATTTACATGTATCATTCAATAATGACTGGAGACTTTCTTTATTAGTGGTGAAAATAGCAATGCCGTCTTCAAATAAAAGCAAATAGAAATAAACATTTTAAGATCATTCAAAGTTAGATAAGTTAGATTATCGTGGTCAATTTTATATCTTACAATATCTTTTATAAAAAGTAAAAAATAATATTGTTGAAAATGATAGCATGATATGTGAAACTACACAAACTACTTGATTACAGCAGCCAAAAAAAGTAAAAAAAAAAATGCTGAAATAACCCAAGTTGACATGATTATTTCGACTTTTATACAGCATGTTTATACGAGGGATGATCCAGAAATGCGTAAAATTGGCCTAGCTTGTTCGGTGTTCAAAAATGAGCATAAATGTTATCATTTCTGCAAAAATTATATTTAGCGGCTTGAATTTTCGTTGTTACCATACGTATGCTTAGACGGGAGAGCGTTCAAAAATAATGAAATTCTGTGACACAAATCAAATTTTCTGAAAGAGTTCGTAACCTTTAGTTGAATTTTTTTAGCAGAAGTATATATAAGACGCAAATAGGGAATCATTTGTCATATTTGGGAGAGTTTTCACGGACACAGGATATTTTAAATGAGACTGGGTATTCGAGAGAAAAGTACCCTGGTGTCAACATTAAATTAGAATTCCGTTTATTTTTCGAATTCTGTTATGATCTTAGTTATTCCCAAACCAATACATTTCAGGTAATTCATTAAAAAAATGAAATCACACGGAAAGATTTTTTTTTTAAAGTTAACTCGGATATTCAAAGAAAGTTGGGCTGGAGAAGAGTATTAAGAATGGTTTAATGGATTTTCAACGATTGAAGTAGTCCCAATTAATTCTGATAATTTTCCACACATAAGTGTCCTGCACCTTGGTCTCTACTTTTATTATTTATAATATTCATATACAAAATGTACACAGATTTGATTACAAATGGAATGTGGTTTTCTTCTGCAAGTTTATCAGACACAGAAAAATAATCTAGCAAACGGAGGCGATGTAGAAAAGAGTTAGTAATAACGTCACATTTGATCTATGATTTTTCCCATATTTTTCTGAACATTTTGTCAAGTGAAGCGTTCATTATTTAACGGTTGGGAAAACAAACGTACGTATGAAAGGCAAATCGTTACTCTTTTTTAAAGTTTCTGCTTTTAACGCTCTTTGTTTGATTTTTCTTCCACTATTTGCTTCATTATAGCATTATACATGTTCAATTTAAGTCAATGAGGACAATTTTAAATGTGTTTCTTATCATAGTATACTCAGGCATCCCTTATGATCAATGTTTAACATACAGAACGTCTAATATTTGATGTTGCCTTTTTAAGGTAACAACACGGTTTTAAATCCTAAAAAAACTACGTGTATGCTAATTGGAACAAAATTCAAACTTAAACAATCTCAAAAACTAAATTAGAAAGTTTCAGATAATCAAATAGATAATGTATCTTCTCAGAAACTTTTAGGAATTTATATTGATAACACCCTTTCCTGGAAAATTCATATTGATAAAACTTGTGTAAAGTTATCGTCTAAATTACATTTACTGAAAAGAATTAATAATTTCTTAACCCCTGAAATGAGACAAATCTTTTACAATTCATATATATCTCCATGTTTTGACTACTGCTGTATAACATGGAATCAGTGCTCGTCTGCATCAATACATAGGATAACCAAAATTCAAAAAAGGGCAGCACGGATCATTCTCAGTAAACCTAGGATGTCGAACACTAAAAACAATTTTATTGAATTAAAATAGTTAACATTTAAAACTCGATGCGTATATTTCACCGTTTTGATGGTATTTAAGATAATAAATGGGTTAACTCCTTCTTATACGTCAAATCTCTTAAATCTAAGTAGCAATAATTTTTATCTTCTAAGATCCGAAACGAACAATAATATTTCTTTGGACTGTATACCAAAAACGGATAACAAGAAAAAAACTTTCTCGTTTAGAGGTATGAAGTATTGGAATTCACTCCCATTACACTTAAGACAAATATCTAACATCAAATGCTTTAAGAAAAGATTAAAAGAATATCTGATATCTATTAATGATTTCTCGTAAGTTAAATGTGTATGTCCGCATCTATAGATTTAGTGTGATTGTATGTGTGTGTGTGCTTTGCAATGCTATTTAAAAAGAGTGTGAGTTATTCGTGCGCGCGTGTTTGACGAGCATGTGTGTGATTAATAACATGTTATCTTGTTATTCGAAGGCCTTATTGTAAATAAGCTAATCATTTTGCTGTTTGATTTATGTGTATGATGATGTCTTAATAAGTTACCTTCGTTAAATATTTATTATTATTATTATTATTATTATTATTATTATTATTATTATTATTATTATTATTATAAGATGCTAGAAGGATTTTTACTCCCAAATTTCCTACATTACACATAAAAAACACGTTTTGTCTATGTAAACCAATATTTTTCCTTGCCCAAGACTCACGTGTCACATAAAACATAGATTGTCAGTAATTTGTTCAATATAAACACACATTCACTGTTTTTTCTATTTTTGTCGTAAAGTAGAGATTCGTTGAAATTTTCATATGATTCAAATCTACGCTTTTTTACGCAATCTAGCGAATTTAATTTTCTTTCTTTTTTTACAATTTTGGCTCTGAAATACAAATTGTATCACAAATTCTTAATCATCTAACCATCTATCCATCTACCAACTCTCAATTTCCATTTTTAAGTGGTATTAAGTTCAAAGAAATACAAGTTAATCTGCAATGAAGAAATTACAAGCGAAAAAAAATAAGGAAGAAAATTTGAGTGCTTCACTTTACCCCGTATTTCACTTGTACCTATTTCCCCTACCAGCATCATATCACGGGTGGTAAACGAGGGAACGTGCTCCATATAGAGTAAACGATATTTTGTTGCCTGAGACATACGGGTACTTCAAAGGTAAATTCTAGTGCAAAATAAACTTCAATCATTTCTCCATATTACACCATCGCCGAATTTTTCTAAATATCGCTGTTAATGAAACGATTGAAGAAAAATGTGTTTGACACCTACCTACCTTTGTTGACACATTTTTTCTCTATGAAGCTACCTCTGAAGTACCTGTCTCGAGGCAGCGAAACATCGTTTACTCTTTTTCGGAGCACGTTCTTTCGTTTACCACCAGAACATATGGTTTGTGCTAATATGATTGAAACTTTGATCTAAAATCGAAAATAACACCTATATCTATAGCTCTTGAGCAAGTGCAGATGTATTTCGTCATCTTTTTTTTTTCTTTCTCTGGTTTGATCGATGAAAAGAAACGATTTAGCTATGCTAAATGGCTTAAAAAGTACCCCCTCTAACGTTGTATAGTGACACCCCTCCCCCCTCCTCTCCCTAGAATAATGACTATCCCCGGTCATTATTTTATATAGAATATCGACACCCGATCAAAATATTATGCTTAGGGGGTCATAGAATTTTTTTCACCCATCGACGTCATAAGATGAAGAGTAAACAAAAGGGTTTGGAAGAAAATGTCTAGCTTCGGTTGTCTTTTTCATCATTTCCAGTAGACTTTGACGAAGAATATCTTCTCTCACCTCGACAACCAACAAGCACAGACAAAGCAACTCATTCGTTCTAATTTTAGCAGTTCTTTCGACGGACTAGAAATATCCAACGGACGGAATCTACCTTTGAGTAAGGGAGACATCTCAGAAATGAATGATAGCTGAATTATGATATTTTCGGGACAGTTTACGTATCTTTATATATTTTTTTCAAGATAGAACCCATATCGCGAACACAATTCGAAATCTCCGTCACTACAGCTTTGTTCATAAATTTGGATCCATGCCGTCGAAATCCCTTTGTTCACGGAGCTCGTCGGTTAGATTCTAAGACCTCGCTAACGCGACATTTTTGTAAGCACGCCACAAAGTTAAATTTAATTGCGAATTATGAAAACAAAGATTTTGAGTTTCCCAGAAAATCATATTCTACGTGTGCGAAACTCCATTACAAACACACACACGCGTACGTGCGAAATAACATTTTCGTTATTATTCAAAGTTAATAGTCTGATTATTTATGACTTATAACTAGAGTTTACTCCAGTTTCAGCATGATAGACTTCGGACTCCAAGTCATGGGGTCACACGTGCGATCTCCAGACGAAGCAAATGTATTTTCTCCCACCAATAGTTGGCTATTTGTAAATTCTGGTAAGTTAACCTGGTAAGTTAAGCAACTAGAGGTTGGGAAAGGATGTGGTGGTTTTAGAGTAGGAAATATCATGAATCAATGTCGTAAGGTGCCCCAGCTGCAGCGATTGGAAACTAGAGGCGCTGGAGCGCCTGATTCGCTCCACAGGCCTGAATATCCTGATTATTATTAGAGGATGATTAGGCTGTTTAAATGAGAATTGAAGTGAATGAATGAGTGAATGCTTATTTCAAGTAAATAAGTGTTTTTAAGTGTCATATGCTAAAATATTTCTGCAAAGAAAAAATCATGACCAATGAATAACATATTAAAAATTGACCTCTGCCTGTTAAACACATATTTTTCATCCAACTACAATGATTTTGTGCAGTCTGATAATCGGTCACCTAAGAATCATTCAAGTGAAATTTGGTTGAAATCCAAAAATAAAAATTTCAACACTAACAGAATGTTACTGCACAATATACAATGCACTTTGCCGCAAAATTTTGATTGTAGATCTTTCCGCTTTTCATTAAACACTGCTTAAATGATGTTACTGCAAAATAATTGTTTTTCATCAAAACAATATTCTAACTAAGGTTTAGTCCCATTTGGTCTACTCCCATTTCGTCTACTGTATTTTTTTTTTTTTTTTTCAACCAGTCCCATTTCGTCTACTGCTCCAATTGGTCTACTGTCCCAATTTGTCTACTGCCCCAATTCGTATTCACTTTTGTTAAGAATGATTACCAAAAATGTATTGGTTTTGATAATTCAAAGATAAAATGTTCCTTAAAAAATTTAGTTCATTTGGTTATTTTTAAGAAATATATGACAAAACATTGAAAATTATTCAACGTGGAAGAAAAGAGATCAGAATTAAAAAATACTCTAATCTTTAAAAAGAAAATGTTTAAAAGCACTTTTTAAAAGAAATATAGAGTTCACTAGTCTATGATTTTAATACATTTAAAGCTCTGGATGTGGTCTGGGGCCTTCCTTATATTGTAAAACTGTTCCGTTTGCATTTTTGTGCAATGCCCTAGTATTTGCACTTTTGGGCAAAGTATTTGCATGTGCACTTTTGTGCAAAGCCCTAACATAGGCACTTTTGTGCATAGCTCTTGTGTTTGCTTTTTGTGCAAATAAACTTGCCTTCAGACAATTCAAGATTTTGTAAAAAGAAAAGAAATTTACAGTTTTGTACAATTTCTTTACAGATGCTATTTAATTAAATTTAATCTAATTATAGAAAAACCGACACTGAACAATAAGATTTAAATCAAATATGTAAAGTGTGAAAAGGCAAATATACAGATGTCATACAGGTAAATATTCTTCTCAAGACCTTACATTCTGTCTGCTATAGAGTCTGTAAATGTGAGAAATAAATCAGCAACAAATATAAATTCTTTTTAAAAATAATGTCCAAAAAGCGTAGAGTTTACAATTTTAGGCAAAAAAGAGGCATAAAGACTATTTAAAAACTTAAAAAACCTAAAGTGTAAAAAGTAGACGAAATTGGACACTTGCGCAAAACAGGATAGATGAAATGGGACTAGTGCGCAAAATAGTAGACGAAATGGGAATAGACGAAATGGGAGTAGACCAAATGGGATGTTACCCTAACTAATGATGATAAGAAGTCAAATTTTCAATCCAATATATTTATTTTATTCTGCCCAATGCCTTAGAGTGCAGTCAACTCAACTCTTTCTACCCCACTCTGAACCTCAGTAGGTCAGAACATTTTTTACACCAAATGTCCTCTCTTCCAGAGTCACCCTTCGTTCAATTAAACTGACCAAATCTCAAGGGGTATTATCAGGCTACCTATTTTCAACAAACGTTTCTAAAAATTTGGATTTCAACAAATGTTTTGTTCCTTCTAATCTACAAACTTTACACCAATTAAATTTTATTAGTCTAGAAAAATTCTTCATTTAGATGACACCCAAAGGGTGATCAAATTCACACTTTATATGTTGAAATGTCCTCTGCCAATAAAATGCATGCTGTTCATCTAATCAAAATATTTTTAGCAGACTGATACAACTTCGCAGAAATAAAATTCCTAATAATATTTGGTTGAAATCAATCTGTTATAACTTTGAGAAAGTTTGTTTTCCCTATATTGGATATTCCATCATATAGCATATCTGAAAAAATGACCTCTGCCCATGAAAGACATATTTTTCATTTGATCACAATATTTTTATGTTACAGGGAACTGTTCAACAATAATGGATACTTCAATATGCAGCGCTCGATAATACGGCTGCTTCGACTGACAGGACGGATAATTCATCAAGCATGAATTTATTTTTTTTTTGTCCATTTGGGCCCATATGGGTAGAATTTAGACAAAATGTTAATACTAGGCCCATCTGGGTCCCTTATTTGAAAAGAATGCTCAGACAGGGCCAACATAAGACCCATTTGACTATTTCACTTGTGCATTTGTGATCCATATGAGTTATGTTTGGATCGATTTGCATAGTAGATTAGTAAGACTGGCTTCAGTAGTTGTTTTTGTTTGTATTTTAAGGTGGCAATGGACAGCGACCTCCCGACTCTATATACCGGAAGTGGGTTTTCGTTTATTTTACGGCTCTCTTTGCGCGTTGTTTTAAAAGACCGGTTTTCGTAAGATTCTGGATATGGAAATGCCGTAGAATAATGATGGAACATTTCATAACTTAGTTTCTTTTCAACATTTGATTTCAATTCCAAGACTGGATCATTAAATTTAACGATAAAAATGCGTTAAAAGCGTCATTCAATTAGGGGGAGTCACTGTTAAATGACGAGAAACTTTCTTATTTGCATGGAAAGGTATGCTGAATTTTTTTTTATCAAATAAAGGCAAAATATGGATTTTTAAACATATCGGAAAATAAGAAAAAATCATTGGGTAATTTCTTTTTGATATAATGACTACACAATGTTAATCTACAACATATGTGACCAAGAAAAAAATTCATCGGGCGGAAAAAAAAAAGACGCCATGTGTCCATTGCTACCTGAAGAAAATATTTTTGTTTTATTTCTATTACAAGCCTCTTTTATCCAAGTTCATATGAAAAAGTGCCGAAAAAAAACTATGTAGAGACAGGGGACTTAATTATAAAGACTTAATCGTGTTTAATTCCCTTTGGAAAAAAATACTGTAAAGAAGAGTCTATTTTCCAGACAATATATATAGAGTCATATATATATATATATATATATATGGGGAAAAAAGAAAACTATGAAGGAATCTGCCAAATTACATCATTTAATCGTAAAAAAACTCAACCGGTTTCACATATAATATGATCTTCAGGAGTTATACTGTATCAATGACGACGTTACATGGTAACGACGTTAACGTAACGTCATTTAAAAGGGACGTTACTCTATAATATTTTTACTGAACGTTACATTATGAATTACCGTTCCTGAGGTAAGGAATATTAATTTTTTTCATTTTCTGTTTAACTTGGGTTGAAAAAGTTTTATGAAATAGTTTTCTTTGACCTTTCTCATTATACTATTGTCAGTTTTCATTTTGTACATTGGGAAAATTTTAAAATTTGGTGAAATAGTTCCCGCGCATTTCGAGATATGTTCACTCATTTGAAGGATTCTCAATCTTGGTTCTCGTATCTGTTGTTTGTGAACAGTGACCCTTTTTCGTAGGTAGTCCCCAGTTTCAAATTAAATATAGATCTAAATCAAATATAGATCAGAAATGTCAAAATGCAATAAATTCGTTGGCAAGGGATCACTCAATTGTAATAAAAGAAGCAGATAAAGGGGGCGCAGTAGTCATAATGGATTCCGCACACTACAAAGATATGATTTACAAACATCTCGAAAATCCAGATTATTATGAACAACTCAAAGAAAATCCATGCAAGTCAGATAAAACAAAATACAACAAGTTACTGATGAAATATGACAACTGTGGAACAGACAAAGAACAAGATTATTTACAGAATTTTGAAACAAAAGAGAGCAACTTTTATGGTTTACCTAAAGTACACAAAAGTAAGAAAATTTCAAGTGCTTGCCTAAAAAGTAATTCACAATACATTCACATCAGAGATATCAATGACCTAACAGTGCGACCCATTGTAGCTGGTCCGCAGTGTCAAACACATCGTCTTAGCAATTTAGTCGATATTCTTCTTAGACCGTTTACCAAACACGTTAGAAGCTATTTACGGGACAGTACTGATTTCCTGCGATCACTTCCTCCAACCACACCAAGCGACACCATTCTAGTTTCATTTGATGTAGAATCTTTATACTCAAATATTCCGCATGATCTGGGAATATGCGCAATAAATTACTGGATAGACAAATACGAGAATGAACTACCAGCTAGATTCACCAAATTATTCATTATTGATGCGATAAAATTGATCTTAGAAAATAATACATTTTTCTTTAACGGGAAATATTACCGCCAAGTGAAGGGTACCGCAATGGGTACAAAGTTCGCCCCAATATATGCTACGCTTGTCCTGGGTTATTTAGAGGAAAAATTGTACACACTTGTTGGTATTAGATTCGACGAAGCGTTCCAGATTTACTTCGAAGATAATTGGAAACGTTTTCTGGATGACATCTTCATCTTATGGAATAGATCAACCAATGACTTACATGTCTTAGAAGATTTATTAGCTCAACTTCACAATGATCTGAAATTCACAATTAATACAAGCCCAAAACAACTACCATTCTTAGACGTCCTAGTTATAAAATCAAATACAGAAATACATACAGATATTTACTATAAACCAACGGACAGCAAACAATATCTTCTCTTCAATTCTTGCCATCCAAAGCATACTAAAGAAAATATTCCGTTTTGTCTAGCCAGACGCCTATGCACTATAATATCAAACAAAACTACACTGCAACAAAGGATGGAAGAACTTAAGACATACTTGAGGTCCCAAAAATATCCGACTTCATTAATTGAAAATGGTCTGAACAAAGCCATGAAAATTCAGAGGAAAGACTTATTAGAAACCAAAGAAAGAGAAGATAAACCAAGTATACCGTACGTATCAACATATAATCCGAAAAATATCGAATTCTTTAAAATTATCCAGGATAATATATCAATACTACAAAATGATGAGACAATGGGCAAAATTATCCAAGAAAACAAAATCATCAAAAGCAAAAGACAACCTCCGAATTTGAAGAAATTATTAACTAGGGCGCGGTTTGAAGACAACCCAGAAGAACCAATCGTAGAAAAATGTGCCAGACCAAATTGTGGCCTTTGTATCCATCTCATAACGGGACAGAAATTCGACTTCAAATGCGGAAAAGAATTTTACATAAGATCTCGTGTATCATGCGATGTACAAAACGTGATTTATGTTATAAGATGCTCTGGCTGTAACGAAGAATACATAGGCGAAACTGGGGACTACCTACGAAAAAGGGTCACTGTTCACAAACAACAGATACGAGAACCAAGATTGAGAATCCTTCAAATGAGTGAACATATCTCGAAATGCGCGGGAACTATTTCACCAAATTTTAAAATTTTCCCAATGTACAAAATGAAAACTGACAATAGTATAATGAGAAAGGTCAAAGAAAACTATTTCATAAAACTTTTTCAACCCAAGTTAAACAGAAAATGAAAAAAATTAATATTCCTTACCTCAGGAACGGTAATTCATAATGTAACGTTCAGTAAAAATATTATAGAGTAACGTCCCTTTTAAATGACGTTACGTTAACGTCGTTACCATGTAACGTCGTCATTGATACAGTATAACTCCTGAAGATCATATTATATGTGAAACCGGTTGAGTTTTTTTACGATTAAATGATGTAATTTGGCAGATTCCTTCATAGTTTTCTTTTTTCCCGATATTGATATCCGTATTGTTATTTACAATACTTAACGGATATATATATATGTATATATAAAGTATTTTTTATGAGCAATAACTTAGGTGTGGGTCAAAATTTTATAATGAAATCAGGAGGGCAGTATTTTATAAGAAGAGTCAGTATCTATACAGAATGGTCATTGTTACATGTAAAATAATGGGCGGTGGTCTTTATTCTATAGGGGTCACTTTACAACGCCCCCCCTCCCTCGGTTAAATTATCTCTCTGTGGGTAGTTGGCGTTATGATTGTTAATTAATGGCGTTAAATAGTGTGCAGTAGGGCGATAACACTCGAATGAATTGATCTTTTATTTGACGCATTGTTAAATTCTACCTAATTGGGACAGGTTGACGCATGCGCTTTCAGCATGAATCATATATCGGTAAATTTTTCGTACCCTTTATACTATAACTGGCAAGAAGAAAATAAGTTCAAAACATTTTTACCATCCTGACAATAACATTTTTGCATTTTCTGGTCTCCGATGGACAAAATGCAGAAGCTTTTTTTCTGAGTTTTATGATTATGAATAATTATGAGCAAATATTAGTCGTCCACTGCGGTTTGAGATGACGACAATTTAAATTGCACTGTTTTGGGTAGAAAAGGATAAATCCTGTGCAACGCGTTACCCGGGTTTATAGAAGATTAAGGTATACACGAAAGTAGTCCTATAACAATTGTTCATCCTTCATTTCACCGCACCGTCTCGTAACAGAAAGTGTTAATTAATATGATTTATTAAAATTCTATTGTGTCGTTTAACAATACAGAAATATCTACATTTAGATCAGACGGAATTTTAAAGTGTGTGTCCAGCGACTGTTTGGTTAATTAGTTACCAGGGTATAGTCGTGGCCATAACTCACACAGGACGTCACATACAAATATTTACTCAACCTAGGTCAAAGAATTTCGGACTCTCATCAATTTGAAATGACCAAGTAAAGTGTTTAGGACTTAATTTGTAAGTAACAACTGGATAATTTTGAAAGTGATTGGAACATTTTTCAGGTATTTTACTTTAGTATTTTTAATTTCAAGGGAATTTCAAGAATAGGTTTTTATTCAACTAAATGCAAGCAAATCGTAAGTGATCGTTCACGATTTGTTTAAGTTTTATTTTCTACATTTTGGTCGCCAATCAAGACAGTGCGTGAAACAACTGTTAAAGAACCAACTTTGAGAATGTTTAGAAACTGTTACCCGCTTTGCACGTAATTTAAAGCATTCGCAAAGCAGGTACAATTTAGAAAGCGCCCGCTCGCTCGCGTTTATGTCCAGAACGCATACATGTACTAGGTGTTGAAGCCATGGCAATCTTGATGCTGAATCATTAGTTTTATCTTTATGCAACAAAAAGTCTAATTTTGTAAAGATGTTTTGGAAAACGGCAAAGTAAAATGATGGAATAACGGTCAGTGTATGACTTTCTCTTTTCATCGTCGAAAGATGCCCGCGCCGGGCGGTTGAGCGGCGTCCACTTCTTTTTTATGTAGTGCGTCAGGCAAAAAGTAACCATTTGGAAAGTTCGTCAAATGTCGATTCTTGTTTGACTGTGCGGATTGACTGCATACTGACTTTGGTCGAAACCCATCGCACTTTGTGTGTGTGTGTTTTTTTTTTTTTTTTTTTTTTTTTTTTTGAATTTTTGAAATACCACCTCCATTTGGCATTTACTGGAACGAACCTCCTTTCCTGATGATATGTGACCTGTCACGCGGAAAGAGGACATCTAATAATAATGATGATTATTATTATTCAACTAGTAATGAAAGAGTAGATTAACAGAGCATATTGTAGCCATATTTTAGTGGCAATCTTACAATACAAAATTGGACCTCCGCAAAATAAATATTTAGAAAATAAGAAGAAATAATTGAATTCACCGGGAGGCGTAATTGGGAAATAATTACATAGGAGAGTAGAACAACCATGTTCGATTTAGCTTTTTTGTGAAAAGTTTCCACCCTGGTCATGCAGATCATGCAATCTGACAAAGATCAACACGCCCGGCACTTCCCAGATGGTCCCTTTTGGGTTAACGGGTCACATATTTATTTAACGATGTACTCAGGTGGTCCCATTTCAGGTGGCCCGCCACATATTAGTCCTTTCATAATTATTCTTTATGTCTTGTTTGTTTTGTAAGAATTCAAGAAGTAGTTTGGCCTTCAGGAATTCGATGTGTTAACCCCAATAATTGATAGCAATCCTGCCTTTAGGGCGACTTTTAAGCGGCAACCCTAGTTAAAATTCTTCATTTCTCAATGAAGCCATGTGCTGTGGGTACTCTTTCAATTGATTCTGCTGACTGTCATACCATCGGGATTGTTAGGGGGGGGGGGGGTCGTTTATCACGGAAAAATCAGTTCAAACGTTAATATTTATCAATTTTCAAAATAATAAACGAATGAACTATAATTTGAATGTTTTTTATTCAAATTATAATATTTATTAGAAATTAGATATATAATTCATTGAACGTGTAAAGGTATTATTTTGGGATCGATTTAATATAACTGTTTATAATTTATGATTGTGTGAAGGTCCATTAACCTACCCGAGATCAAATGCAGGGTGTTTTCGACTGACTTCAACTAAATAGGGTCCAGAGGTTCAATAAATGAAAACTTAGGGTTCACTTTTAAAGTCATGCTTCATGTGAAGAATAGATTATTTCTTTTAATGTTTAACCATGGGGGTTTTGTGAAATATGACCCATTTCCTGATTATTGGTAAATAAAGTGTTATCTATTTCAATAATTTTGGACAAGATTTAATTGAAGAATTCAATTATTTTCTGAAGTTGAGTCCTAGAGGGTCTATTGGACTCAAATGAGATAATTTTGAAGCAATTGCGATTGAGCGTTATCACAAGTATAATGCGGTAGATTTCCAAAAAGGATAGGCCCTGATTAAATTACATTTGTTTGAATCAAAGCTTCCCTGTATTATGGTTTATGAAGGTGAAAACTGATCTACAAAACTAACCCTTCATATCTGGTGAAATGCTTAATCAAGGTTTCAAAGTAGATTTTGATGTAGTTATAGCTGCCATCCAGGCTTGAAGAAACTGGTCTCGTACCCTTTGCTTTATCAAAGGGAGATAGTTAATCGATTGGTCAAAGTTTATCCATAATTCACTAAGTACCAAATTATCAAGATTTCTCTTTGCATAATTTGTACAGATAAGATCTGTTCTTGATAAATTCAATGGGTTGTTGAAGTATCATACCAATTTTGATACCATTCAACCAGTCTTGATTAAGTTTTCCCAATAAATATTTAGTAGAAAGCAGTTTGGATAGACCAACATAAGCCTGCACATATGTCCAGATTGATCCTAGTTTATACCGTCCACCAAAGTTTTAAAGGTGTCTTGTGTTGTAAGTGATAGTTTTGATTATAATATGACCTGTGTTGCGGGTGTGGAATATTAAAAGAACGCATATTTTTGATATTGCACAGCTGTTATTACAATAGTGGAATAAAACATTCCATGCAAATGAGCTAAGAACGGATACTTGGTTTGGAAAATGACGTCAAAATGTATTTGCTGACGTATATTTCGCGGAATAACCTGAATCGATAAAGGTCGTAATTTCATCGTTTTATCACAAAAATTCGGGCCATATTACAAATAGAATTTCAAATTTGTGCTCATAGAATACCGTATTAATTAAACTCGTCATCAAAAACAGATTAAAACTCGGCACAGCCTAGCCTCGTTTTTATACTTGTTTGGGAAACAATGAAAAAGCGTGCGTAGGAGTGCCAGCTTCCGTGACGTTACTGAAATACGGCTGAAAGTAGCCTTACTATATACAAACTAATATACCAGATTATATGAAAAGAGTTAGAGAAGGATTGTTAGATTTACGGGTAGAGTTTCTATTGTTGTTCACAACGCATAGTTACCCGAGGTTTTATTCAATAGCGAAATACACATAGTCCTTATCTGTATTTACTTAATCCGCCTGTTATCCGTCACGTTTTTACCTTTAAATGTATAATGTACGTTGCCTCTACCCTTTCAAAAAATCCTACCTTGGTGAATTCTGGTGACAATATAAACCTATTGCGGAAGGCATGATTTCGATCTCTTTACCATTATGTTAATTGCAAAGAGCGCCTTTGAAACTCTTCATAATCTCATAGATGAAGGACTAATACAAATTTCTGTGTGTTTTTTGCTTGTAGTTTTATAAGGTCCCTCCGTGTTAGAAGCATATATGGCCGCCGTCATAGCGCAGTTGGTAGCGCCGGACTGTCAGTCTAGAGTTCGCGGATTCGATCCCCGACGGCGGCACTCATTCTTTCCGACTATTTGTCTCTCACCAATGGGTTGATAATCGTAGACCTATGTGAGATAGCGGCTGGAGGCTAGGAAAGAATGTGGTGGTTGTACTGGTGATAAATACCAGGAATCCATTGTTAGGTGCTCCAGTCGCCGCGATATAACTGAAATAATGTTGAAAGCGGCGTTAAACTCCATTCAATCAATCAATCGAAGCATATATGGTATGGACCCAAGGATGCAACCCTTCAATCTGTTAAAGAGTTAATTTGTTATTTCAAATGGGTTGAATTGTGATAAGAAATGGTATTATGAGTTCAGATCATCAAGGGTGGGAATTTTGAGACCCAGAGTAATGGGGACTCAGAGCTAATTAAGCTCTTCGTTAGTTAGTATAGTCCGTTTGTCTTCTATATGGACCAACCTTTTCATCAATTACATAAAATTGCATTTGAATAAAGGATGTGTATAAAGTAAAATCTTAATTTCAGCTTAATACCATTCCAAAAAATATTTTTTGAAAACAAAATGATTTCAAAATAATGATTTTTGTCTATCTATTATGCTCACGCGATAAGCGCGATATTGTATATAAACACTGGATCAATCCATGTTATTGAAAACAGTGTTCATGTCGATTGGCTGTGTTTATTATATTGAAAAAACATGCAGTAGTTTATCGGAGTGGCGTAGTCGAGTGGATAAGGACGACAGAATTTTGACCAAGCGGACCGAGTTCAATTCTGCATTGCGACATAAAAATTAACTTTTTCAATTTTTACATTTAATGGCATAATTTTTTTTAAAAAAAGAATTGTTAAATGTTGTGCTAGTTTTGAAAATTCTTCAAAGGCTATTCGTATTCTTTGGATTGAAAAGATTTATGCTATATTTACTTCACCGTGGGGATGGATATAAAGGCCACTTTAGATAGAGCTTGAAACTGCAATTTGACTATTCGAAAATTCCAAATTATAAAGATTTCACGCTGATAAACCGAATGCAATAGCCAAAACAATTGTAGACTAAAGGCGATTGTTTCATGGTTCGATATTTCATCGCATAGAATCGATAAAGGTTTCCCTGAACGGTATAATCCTGTATGTTTAATCCTATGATACTATGATCTAAAATATAAAGAAACACATAGAAAAGAAATTTATCTGCGCGTATCTGATGATGTAAAAGTTTAATTTTTTCGAATAAAACCAACAATAACAAAATGTGCCGATGACAGGATACGAACCGGGAGCGTTTTGGTAACAATCATTCGATAGTCTAGCATGCGTATCCACTGAGCCATCGCAGTCATTTACATACGTCATGGTATTTTAATTATATTATATCAGGTTCTGTACAGGAAGTTAACATATTCGATAAGTAACCTGCACTACCTAAAGAAAATATCGATACAGCCGTCTAAATGTTAACCTTATCGCGTGCAATTTATAGTTAATGTTAATATTTTCGCATTATCCGTTCTTAAACACGAGGGGTGATGGAGGCTGTTCAATAGTAAGAAAATGTCAACATATATTGTAAAAACACGTGGTTTTATACTAAACTTTTTTAAGATGAAATGTCCATTATTCCTTATTTGGACATGCTAATTAGCATATCGACGGTCATGTCATCTTAAACTTAAATAGCACGTGATTTTTACCGTTAGTACTCGCCTTTTCATCAAGTTTTCCTCGTGAAATTCCCAACTACTTCGTTTAATAATGCTTTTTGATTGGTCTTATAACATGTAAATATAGGGTTCATCTCAGAATGACTAAAATCAATAATCAATTATCTGGTCAAACAGTTTCTGAAGAAAGAGAGAATATCCACAGATTAGATATCCAACGGTAGCAAAAATCTTAGACAAACTTAATTCTATTGAAAAACTCGATTTTATAGTAATACAATTCACTTAAAATCTTACTCTTTTGACTCGGCCCCTATGCAAATCAAAACTATTTTTGGTTATACAATTCGCTGTTCCGTTTAATACAGTAACAAGTAGGTATGAAATGCTGAAAGTTAACATGTAGACGGACGGACAAAATCATTAATTTACATTCAAAAATTCTGAAAAAACAAAATTTTTTCATGGTATTAGCTGGAAAAAATGATATGACAAGAAAAATATGCGTTTCATGAATTATTTTCTGAGATTTTCGGCGCAATGTTGGTCCATATAGAAGTCAAACGGACTATACTCAAATTAATATACAAATTCCTGTGCAATCATTCGTTGTTTTATACACAGTTCGTAGGTTTATCGAAGGGAAGTAATAAAATGTGAAATACAGTTTACCTCCCTTTAATTCATTCAAAAAATGCCTTATTAAATTTCATCCTTAATTCATTCCAAAATCATTCATTTTGTCTCTGTCACGGTATTTTGAACTGTAACTCCAGTTGACTATTTGCGTGTTAAGTATCTTTCTAACATATTTGATAGGCTTGCCCTTAGAAAAAAATGAAATTTAGAAAAAGATTTAGGAAGAATTTATTGAAGCTAATGCTAAATGTTAAGAATTCAACTAACTCCCTTTCTCCCGTATTATCAAATATTAGCTAAAACTGCATATCAAGAAAAAACTATTGCATCATTACATCAGTACTACAGTACCGACTTTCAGAAATTGATAAAAACGATATAAAAATTGGAGCAGCAGAGTTAAAACGTGAGAAACGTCAGGGTTCAGTAAAATATGGCTTTACCCACAGTCCGTAAATATTGAAATATTCAATCCGATTTTTAGAATTAGGGTCAAAGACATATATATTACTAAATGTAACTCATCTATGGAATTCTCTCTCTCTTACTCTCCTTCGAAATTTGAAATATCATTACGATATGTCGAAATACATTGTACTTGTTGAAAATAGAAAACAAGGAAACCTTATGGCGAAAATCAAAGCACTGAAAGTACTGAAGGTGGACGTTTCTGGTGGCATTGTGGTTAAAATAATGGGACGAAAAAGGAAACTATCCATGTAAACATGTTTATGATATATGTAAAATATTTAGATTCAAATTCGGCAAGTTTCAATGTTAATACAAAATTTATCGAAAATACACCAGTTTGGTTAAGTCTGTGTTTAAGGCTCATTATACGAATAGAATATGTTAATACCCGTGTTTTTCTTATAAAAAATATGTGTGACCCATCACGAAAAAAAGGGACCACAGAAAAAGAATTTGAAAAAAAAAAAAAAAAAAAAAAAACAGATTGGTTCCAGTTCCGGTCAAACAGAGGTCGCATTTGAAAAATATTTTTCGCAATACCCAGATCGTTTCTTTTAGATTGTCGGGTCACATATTAAACCAAGGATGACGCTGTCATAGCGCAGTTGGTAGCGCGTCGGACTGTCAGTCTACAGGTCCCGGGTTCGATCCTCGACGGCGGCACTCATTCTTTCCGACTATTTGTCTCTCACCAATGGTTTGATAATCGAAGACCTATGTGAGATAGCAGCTGGGGGCTAAGAAAGGATGTTGTGGCACATTGGTTCTCCAGTCGCCGCGATATAACTGAAAAAATGTTGAAAGCGGCGTTAAACTCTATTCAATCAATTTATAAAATCGAAGGCATCCAACCCTTTTTCACGTGAACTGTTTATTAGTCCCCTACCGGCGAAAGCCGAAGGGGACTATAGGTTTGCGCTCCGTCCGTCTGTCCGTCTGTCAGTCTGTCCGTCTGTCCGTCCGTCTGTCAGTCCGGATTTCAGTTTTTCCGGACTTTTTTTCTTAACCCTTAGAGATATTGAGCTGATTTTTTGTATGTGAGTCCGCATCAATGAGTTACAGATCAAGTTCGAGTTTGGTTCCGGTCCATTGATTTTTGTGGAAGAAACGGATGCTGGACTTAGAAATTACCAGGAAATTTCAGTTTTCCGGACTTTTTTTCTTAACCCTTGGAGATATTGAGCTGATTTTTGGTATGTGAGTCTGCATCAATGAGTTACAGATCAAGTTTGAATTTGGTTCCGGTCCAATGATTTTTGTGGAAGATACGGATTCTGGACTTAGAAAATTACCAGGAAATTTCAGTTTTCCGGTCTTTTTTTCTTAACCCTTGGAGATATTGAGCTGATTTTTGGTATGTAAGTCCGCATCAATGAGTTACAGAACGAGTTCGAGTTTGGTTCTGGTCCATTGATTTTTGTGGAAGATACGGATGCTGGACTTAGAAAATTACCTGGAAATTTCAGTTTTCCGGACTTTTTATCTTAACCCTTGGAGATATTGAGCTGATTTTTGGTATGTGAGTCCGCATCAATGAGTTACAGATCAAGTTCGAGTTTGGTTCCGGTCCATTGATTTTTGTCGAAGATACGGATGCTGGACTTAGAAAATTACCAGGAAATATTTGAATTTTTTTATCTTTATCCTTGGAGATATTGAGCTGATGCATAAAATCTGTTACAACTGTAATATTTTGGAGAGGTAGTAATACCTTACCACCTAAAAAATATACGGCTCTAAGGATATATATATAAATCCGGTAGGGGACTTGGTATTGCCATGCAATACTTCAGAATACTTGTTTCATATGTAATAAAAAAAAACATACTCAAAGTTTAAAAGTAATAGGCCAACCAGCCTCTCGTCGTTTAATAACATTCTTTCGCGAAAGCTTTGAGACGCGTGCTTTAGGAATGGCAGCTGATTTCGCAATTTAAAGGGGTCTTTGAATAATCTAAAAAATGTAAATATTTCTTCTATAATGCCATTTTTAAAATGCACATTTGTTTGGCAAAAACTTGTTTTATAACTTAAAAAGAAAATTTAACCCCAGTTGGAACTACTTTTTTGAAAAACTATCAACATCTGACCGGATCTTTCTCGCGCAGTAACACTGGTAGGCGTAAAAAACTGTCCACCAATAAGACTATCCTCCAGTCGAGACTGGGCGCCATCAAATATTAATCGAAATGACAGGATCTGCATTGTATGATATCTTATGGATATTGAAGGTATAAGTGAAGTAATCCATTTTCCCTACGCGGCCAATGTAACATATTTGGTAATAGATTAGCCCTAGAGTTTACGAAAAAGATCAAGCTTGTCTTAAATTGAGGGCCATTTTTTCGCGCATTTACTGAAGTAAAAATTATTATGATTTTTTTCAACTCATTGAATGAAGTAAAAATTATGATTTTTCCTACGATTTTTGGGTTCTTTTGAGGTGACCCTTACTATGCAGCTGTTTTTTCTGGTCCATGAAAAGAATAAACCCCTGTTTTAAAATAGCTGTTGGACTAGAAAATGGTTTAAAATCTGTGATCTTTCGAACAACAGAAAATGTTCAAATAATTTAGAATTTCAATTATATTGACCAATAAGAGATCACACTCAACGTTTGTTTTTATAGACCGGAGTTTCTCATAAGATTTGTGACAGATCGCGGGAAATTGAATTACTCCATCTGTAAAGTCTGTTTGACTTCTATATGGACCAACCTTTTCATCAATTGCATAAAATGGCGTTTGAGTGAAGGATTTGTATATGTTAAAATCTTAATATCAGCTTAATACCATTCAAAAAAACAACATTTTTTGAATAAAAAAAAAAGGTTTCAAAATGATAATATTTTCGCATTTTCCGCTCTTAAACACGGGGGATGTTGCAGGCTGTTTAGTAATTAGAAAATGTAAACACTAAACATTTGACAGAAGAAACATTCATTATTCCTTATTTGGAAAGGCTAATTAGCATATAGACGGTTATCACATGATTTATTATTTGTCTGCTTAATCTTCATTAATGATATAACTGAAAATTTAGACTTAAACTCAATGAGTGACTCAGACCTGGAATTATTGTCAAAATATTTAATCTTATTTGCGGATGATATAGTTCTGTTTACCACCAGCCAAGAAAGCCTCCGAGCCCAAATACATAGTCTATATCAGTATTCGTGTTAATGGGGTCTTGAAATAAATATTGAGAAAACCAAAGTTTGTGTTTTTGAAAAAAGAAAGTGTCTGAAAGATCGCAATATTTTAATCAATGGTAAAATTGTTGAATTTGTCGATCATTTTTCATATTTAGGACTCGTTTTCAACTATACAGGATCGTTTAATCTAGCGGTGAAAACGTTGAATGATCAAGCTTCAAGAGCATACAATAGTCTTCTGAAGATTTTTGATACTAATTCGTTTGATATTAAAACAAAGATTACATTATTTGATTCGATGGTACAACCAATTTTGCTTTACGGAGCGGAAGTGTGGGGTATATATAACTTCACAACAGTAGACAATTTACATTTGAGATTTTTAAGATATCTGTTGGGAGTTAAAAGGCAGACTCCAATTTGTGCTATATTTGGAGAATTCGGGAGATTGCCCTTTTCAGTAAAGAGCAAACAAAGAGCACTCAAGTTTTGGTGTAAATCTATGTCAGGTAATCATCCAAATCTATACGATGCATATCTTAATCAATGGAACCTTAATTCTAATGTGAGTTGGGCCAAAAGGGTTAATTCTATAATCGACCATCTTGGCTTAACTAATATCAGAATGAACTTCAATCCTAGTGTCAATAATTCTGAAATTTTGAAGAAGAGATTAAGTGATCAGTATATACAGAGCTGGCTTTCTTCGATCAACAACTCTAGTAAACTTACTTATTATTGTAAATTCAAAAAGGAATTTGTATACGAAAAATATCTTGATGATATCACAAATAACAAATGGTTAAAACTATATGCATGTTTTAGGTTGAGCTCTCACAGTTTAGAGATAGAAACTGGAAGATTTACTGGTATAGATAGAGAAAATAGACACTGCAAAATTTGTTCTTCAAATGTTATCGAATCGGAATTTCATTTCTTGCTTTGTTGTAATAAATATGAAAATGTAAGACGAAAATATTTTAGAAATATTTCCTGGCCAAATATGAATACTTTTTCTAAATTAATGTCCTCATCAAAAAAGTCTATACTGACTGCCATCTGCAAATATCCTTCTGAAAGTTACACTTTACGTGATGAAGCCTTGAAAAATAAGGCTGTTCCATAAACTTAATTAATTGATTAATTAGCGAAGTTTTTTCGCGGATAAATTATCATCTGAAATATGCATGTATAATGTTTGTATGTATTTGTCTTTGCCATATTCTGTTTGTTTTGTAAATGGCCATAGACATATATCTGTCGAATTTTGCCATTAAAGAATTGAATTGCTTATCTAGTTTTCCACGTGAAAATCCCAACAACTTCGTTAAATAATGTTTTTTGATTGGTCTTAATATGTGAATATGGGGTTCATCTCAGAATGGATTAAAACAATTATATGGCAAACGGTTTAAGAACAAAGAGCGAATACACTCAGATTTGATATCTTAACGAAGTAAATTTCTTCCACAAAATTAATTTTATAAAAAAAACTAACCTTTACACTTTAACGACTCACTTAAATTCATACACTTTTGACTCGGGCCCTTTGCAAATCAAAACTATTTTGGATAGAAAATTCCCTGTTCCGTTTGATACAGACACAAGAAAGAGTGAGAGTTAACATGTACACGGACGGACAAAATCATTAGTTAACATTAAAGAATTCTGAAAAACAAAATTATTCGTGGTATAAGATGAAAAATATGATATGACAAGAAAAACAAACGTTTCACTAATTCGATTCTGAGATTTTAGGTAAAGTTACAATAATATTTAAAGTTGCGCTATACCCCATAGATGATAAATAAAACAAAAACTGGGGAAATATTGAAGGGAAACCTGTGTAAAGCTATCCGTCCATTTCCCACTTTCTGTCCCGAAGTTCTTTTTTTTTTCTTATTTATTTAAATAAGCGGTATGGCATTGGGATGATAAAGAACATTGACGACCAACTTCGAACAAGCTGATCGTATGAAACGAAATTTATTCAATATTGAAACTTGCGTTCTTTTTACACCTACGCATGTACATACTGCTTTTCGCATCTACGCATATACAATTTACTTACATACATACACAAAATTTGTTCAAAATTCGGTTTTCAAGTCTCTCTATCTCTTTCTCCCTCTTTCTCTCTTTTAAAAAAAACGTGTCTAAACATGATATAACGTTTCAAGAGAATGAATTATTGTCAAAATTCGTTACAGCTTGTTCTATCTAGAAATGAAAAGTCGGTCATTGTATGAAGCAGAACTGATTGGCAATTATTTCCAATACAAATGTCATCTAATGTAACTATCCGAAGAACACTATCGTGTGAAATACAAATTGACACCTTAATCAATAATTCACAGTTTATACCTGGACATTTGGATGGACTTCAGTATAAAAATACCCAGAGGGGTCAATACCGTGAAGTTTAACTGTTGCTTGGTCATTTTTTTCATGGAATTTCTCTGGAAAAGGTATGCATTTATTGTATGAATTAATAGATAGATATTCTTTATAAACTCTAGAACGGAGAGAATAATCTTAGTACACTTACTAATTCGAGTTTAATATGCAGAAAAGGGGTGGTCTTTGGTAACAGACAACAGTTGCATAGGCCAGATTTCGTAAAATTAGACTTATGATTAAAATATATGAATTAAATGACTAAACTATTGCATTTGATTATGGGGGAAAAAAAACACTTTTAAATTCCAAATGATTTGGGGGAGTCATGCCAAAATGGCCAAAATTTCTTATTTGCATGGAAAAGTATGCTATTTTTTCCCACCAAATAACGAAAAAACATGGTTCTTAAACACAACGGAAGCTAAGAAAAAAATAATTGGTTTATTTCTTCTTCTTCGAAAAATTCTTGTGGCTTATAACAATTTCTTTGAAATTACCAAAGTAATTGCATTTTAAACTTTTGAAAATGTATTAAGCCATTGTAATGGTTTAAACTTTTAGACGTTAGATTTAAGGCCGATGTCTGCCTGCTGATGAAAAGGATGTTTGGCAACGAAATATAGACTTGAGTAATAAAATGGTATTATCATTTATTTGAATAACTTAAAGAAGAAAACTTCCTGCTATATATTAAATCGATGATTATCTTACTTAAAGGATAAAGTCTGTAATTTATATCACAGAATAGTGCTTAGCCCATAACTTGAACTCGGGGCATTTCAACTAATTTGAATCAAGTTTTTCCCAGTTAAATAAACGATGGCAGTATAAAGTAAGATAGGACTTCACGTCAGAGCAGGCTGAAGTTTGTCTTCTCCACGAGAAAAAGCTTTGTACACAGCAAAGGTATGTCATGTACACCATGAAAACGGTTATGTCTAGATTAAACCTATTTTATACTTAACTCAAAAAAGAAACAGCCACATTTATGTTCTCCTAATAACATTATATTTTATGACTTAAGGTGTAAGAGGAAAATTGCGTTTTTTGGGGGAAGTGAATAATTTTTGGTATGTACGAATCTCTAAATTGATGCGATCTCAACGGCGTATATTTTTTGCTCATGACGTCGATTTGGTGCGCTTTCTACAAACGACCCATTTCCCATTTAAATGCGCAGTGCGATTAAATACGAGACGTTTTCGTTCTGCCAATTGCACCAAAATGAAGCTTAATGAACGGTCATAACCCAAATGCTATATTTATCCATGTGAGTTTCAAAGAATTCAATAACCACATAAATTACTATACCAAAAATCTCGCATATAACAAAATTTTACAAAATTGTCCTGGTGATTTTTTTATGGATTTTTTTTTCAAATTTTGATATTTTTTTCTCAAATTCTAGTTTTTAAATCTGTCGCCGCACAGTCTTTTTATAATCTAGATTTAAAGGTTAACATTTTGACGTAAACCTATGAAATAGACGTTCAAAATAAACCCATTAATTTTCAAACTTTATTTTGAGTATAACAAGATCAAAACCCCTAAACGTGTTCAATAGCCTCTAAGGAAAAGGCCCTCAAAATATAATTCCAATACACCGAGAACTTCGCGATACACACGTGTTGATGATCTATGACCTCAGTAAGAATTACGTCGACGTCGCTATAAATGAACACTGAGTTTTTTATAGTAAGCTCGACGTTATGACGATACTATTTATTAGCACGTTAAAACACTATTTGTGGGCGTAGTGATATCATTTCAAATAAAATTAGAAACTCCTGATGAATGTTTATAAAAAATGAAAAATCTTTTCGCCATTTACTTTTTCTATATACAGAACTCTTTCAGATACTTGTAGTGAAGTGCGTCAAAAGAATTTAGCGAATTTTCGACGTACTGCGTTTTTTTTTTTTTTTTTTTTTTTTTTTTTACAAATTTCGATGTAAGGTTAATAAACTTTGATCCCCTTTTGTAGAAATTCCGTACGCTGAAACGTCACATTAAGATGCATGCATATAAAACGGACATAGGAAAAAGAATAATCACATTTCAGACAATTTTAAGCTCCACTTGCCGAAGGCCAGCGAGCTATTGTCATGGCGAGGTGTCCGTCGTGCGTCCGTGCGTAAACTTTTCTTTAAACATCTTCTCCTCCTAAACCAATGGGTGGATTTTGACGAAACTTGGCCAGAATGTTCCTTGGGTGACCCTCTTTTAAAGTTGTTCAAGAAATTTGGATTGACACCCAAATATGGGCGTGGCAGAGCGGAGCTTATTTTGACCCCGAAATCTTTGAACAACATCTCCTCCTGAACCATTGGGCCGATTTCAATGAAACTTTACCAGAATGTTTCTTAAGTGACCCTCTTCTAAAGTTGTTCTAGAAATTTGGATTGACCCCAAAATATGGGCGTGGCAGGGCGGGGCTTATTTTGACCCCGAATTTTTTTAATGACATCTCCTCCTGAACAATTGGTCCAATTTAGATGAAACTTTACCAGAATGTTCCTTGGGTGACTTTCTTCTACAGTTGTTCAAGAAATTTTGATTGATCCCCAAATATGGGCGTGGCAGGGCGGGGCTTATTTTGACCCCAAAACCTTTGAACTACATCCTCTCCTGAACCATGGGACTGATTTCAATGAAACTTTACCAGAATGTTCCTTAGGTGACCCTCTTCTTAAGTTGTACAAGAAATTTGGATCGACCCCCAAATATGGGCATGGCAGGGCGGGGCATTTTTTGACCCCAAAATCTTTGCACTACATCCTCTCCGGAACCATGGGGCAGATTTCAATGAAGCTTTACAAGAATGTTACTTTTGTGACCCTCTTCTAATGTTATTCAAGAAATTTGGATTGGATGAGATCCACTTGATCAATAAAATTCTGGTGAGCGGTTTAGGGCCATTCTGGTCGTCTTGTTTCAAAGTGATATCTAAATAGTTTTCTTCCTTGTAATTTTAAATATTAGTATTCACGATTACATGTCAATGTTCACAATTTATTTGGCGTCATATTTGAGTTTTCCATTGAATTGAATCGTCTTAAATACGGCCACGGTAAGCGTTTAAAATGGTGTAAGGTCATTTGTGAAAAACGCGCGAAATCGTCCTTTTAGTGACGTCATGGTAACGTAAATTCTGAACTGAACGTCAAAAGTAAACACCGCTGAGATCGCGTAAAGACCGTTTCCATAGATACCAATCTTTATGCACTTAACTAAAAAAACGCTTATGTCTTCTTCCACCTTAATCGCATACTTTGGGGACGTTTCTACATAAGTGAGAACACTCCTTTTAGCTGTTAATAGCTTTTTTTTAAAAAAAAACAGCACCAACTTGGGTTCAATTTTCTTTTTCACAAGACTTACCTCTGCACGACAACGGTGCATTTTGAAAATCGCGCCATACAAGAATTCTATACAATTAAAGATTATTCAAAGACACCGCTAAAATGCAAAATCAGCTGCCAATCCTAAACCACGCGTTTTTTTTTTTTCTTCCGCGCAAGAATTTTATTTATATACAAGGCGGTGATTCGCCTTTTGAGTTTTTCCGTGGTGTATGGGGGATAAAAACTAGGTGGCTGAACTGGTAGCCCGCTGTCTGAGAGCCAACGGGTAGTGTATTAACAATCCTGCAATATAATTTGGAAATGTAATCTGCGATTAAAGCGAGACAAAAAGAGGTTGATTACCATTCTAATCAGCTTTATACCCTTAAGTCTTCCACTGTCTATAAATTTATGATCAAATGTGTGTTCGCTAAAGAAGATGAAAAATCCATTATTTTCTTGAACGCAGTATTGAAAGATTTTCGATTTTTGAGTGAAAGATTCGTTTTCCCTGTAAGGAAATGTGATATTTTTAACAAAGCTTCGTTGAAAATATAAGAACCAACACAAGCAAAAACGAGTCTTGCAAATCATATCTTATCGAATACACAACATTTCGGTAAAGAATTATAGGCCTAAATTTGAGGCATAGAATTTCAATGATATCAACGATATGTATTAACGAGATTTCATTTGTTCCTTATCAATATAGTTGTTTGGTGCTATTTGTGGATGTGTACATTACAGTTACTAATCTATCACGCATTCTCATTAGCACATTCTAAGTTAGTTTTTAACTTAGAGTCATTATCATATTAAATGTGAAGTAAACAGCTCATGCGAATTAAAGTGGGTTGGATGTCCCTTATCTTTATGCGACCCGCCATTCAAAAAGGTATTGCGTTAAAAAAAATTTATAATGCGACATCTGGTGGATCGGTACTGGAACCGATCTACTTTTTCAAATTCGTTTTCGGTTGCTCCCCTTTTTGCGTTACGGGTCGCACATATTTCTTTAACAAAATAAACCTAAAGTGTTAGTGCCATATTTAATTCGTATTTTGAACCATAAGCATAGGCTTAACAAAAAAAAGTTCGCGGGTTCGATCCCCGACGGCAGGCACTCATTCTTTCCGACTATTTGTCTCTCACCAATGGGTCGATAATCGTAGACCTATGTGAGATAGCGGCTGGAGGCTAGGAAAGAATGTGGTGGTTGTACTGGTAATAGAAATACCAGGAAACCATTGTTAGGTGCTCCAGCCGCCGCGATATAACTGAAATAATGTTGAAAGCGGCGTTAAACTCCATTCTATCAATCAATCTTAACAAAAAAATACGCGTAATTTCTATAAAGTTTTCATAAACATTGAAACTTGCCGAAACCTTGATCGAGACATTTTGCATTTATCATATATTTACATGAACAGTTTCCTTTTTCGTGTCGTTTTATTTTCACCACAATGCTACCAGAAACGTCCACCCCTAGCGCTTTCATTTTATTTCATCACTTGTCAAAACTGACTTCGTATTCTCGACAGATCTTTTGACTGTTTGGTTCAATGTTCCGTTGCAACGCCTTTTTAGTGAAAGTGTTCCCTTAGCTTGCTGGTCTGATGCACACAGAATTGTCGGAAAAGTTTAATGTGAATTCAAACACAGTTTAGCATACTGCAATATACCGTTTCAAAATCTTAAAAGTTTCGATAATTTTAAATGTTACTAAAGAAACTGTCAGCCAAAATTGGGTCAACTTTGACAAGCCATTAAAAGAAGGCGATGAGATAATATCGGTACAAACTTTTAACTTTGTTTATAAGTTGAAGGTTGGTTTTAAAAAATGGTTAAAATGCTTTGAACATTTTTTTCCGATTGAATTTCAATTTGACTGTTGCAATTTACTGTTTTTTTGTTTTTTTTGTTTTTTGTCTATGCCCGATACTGCGAAGACAAGTTACTGACATCAATTTGTTTTGTTTTTGACTATAGCGTGATCTGTAAAAAAGATCAAACTATCGGTCAAGTCATCTGGTTGACATGATGACTCCTTAAAGGCGCTCAAAATAGCGTTTTGAAAGCAAATTTTCTAAATGAAAAGTTTACGTGGTTACTATCAGACAAAATGCAAAGCTTTTTAATACCGATTTATTATGTGGCCTTTGCAGTAGAGCTCACTTGGGAAACGGGTACTGTTATTCGTTATGGATTAACCATATGTATGATCGAAACTTATTTTGATGGTGTTGTCAAGCGAGGCATATCTGTCCAGCAGAAATCTTGGGTAACATCATTATTTCATCTCATACACGTGGCTGTATGTTTGGACTTCCAAAATTAACAAAGAAATATAAAAATTCGTACTTCAGTCAAGAAATCAGCAGTATTTTTAAAACTTTCGTATATCAAATCTTTGTTCGTAGAGAAGACCTGTTACGACTGAGTAACTGCCATACAACCCTGGGAATAATAAAGATTATCGATTGTTTCTAAGTCTGCTAGAGTAGCTCTCATTCATGGCCACCGATCCGTGATTAACTTTGAATTATTAATTGATTTATTTAGGGTAAAATCTATGTCGGTTTATAGGATTTGGAAATATAGATGGCCCGCTCCTGTTTTTCATTGAATTCATAATGACAATTAGATAATGATTTATAAATCATAGGTAGGATGAGTACTTGATTGCTACACCTTTGTCTCTGTTTTCTAGAAATTTAAATAGACTGATCGCTGTCGACATCTGAATATCGACTGTTCCATTGACCCATTCTTTTAGATCTAGCCTTCAGACGGTTTGTAAAAGCCACCGTTCTCCAGCGTTTGACAAATCGCTTGTGATCATTTATAAAGGTTTTACTAACACCTCTTTCGTGTAGTTGGATTGATGTTGATATTTCCAAGTCAATACGACAAACCTAGCGTTTTGTATAATTTTGGGCACTCAATATAAACACCAGCAATATGATGAGACGTAAATTTACTTTTATTCTGCATTTCTGTCGTTTTTCGGACGATAGTAACATGGATTAAGATTAACAAAAAGGTCACTATGGTAACCAAAGCATTTAAAATTTATAAACAATAGCGTCGCCTTCGTGGGCAACGCTCGAATGCAGGTGCTTGATAGTGCAAAATTCTAAGTCGATAAAGGGACATTACTCTTGCGACAATGCTTAGAGTTTTTGTCCTTGGTATACTGGATAGCTCGTGTTATAGTGAACACACAAGTCAAGTTTCATTGAGATATCTTCAATAACAACAGAGTTATGACTAAGGTTGAAGTTTATCACGTCAACGCCGCCATTATAATTACAATACCTCGGGTTCTTCGAAAAGCAGCCGAGCTAGAAGTAAATTAAAGTTTGTTGTCTTTGTAATTTCAGGTCCCATTTGCCACACCAGACAATCACAATCTGAAGTATTTACGACAAAAACATTGGCACAGCTCAAATCACATCTAGTCAACATGGAACCAAAAAGTGCAAGGAAACGACAAATAGGCTGTATCAAGGGTGCTTTTCATCGAACGAAGTCAGTCATATTTCGTCACAAGAAGATCTCAGCCATAATAGGACTTATTGTATTATATTTCACCTTCTGTTACTCTAGAACAATACTGCACGTTACCAAAGAATTTTTCGTTCACGGAAATTTTAATATTAAAATATGCAAACATTTTCATCATAGTTTCTACGACGACAGCACCCCACCTGTACAAATACCCAAAATTATTCATCAAATATTTTTCAACTTGTCGGATAACAGAGTAGAGTTTATGAAGAAGTATCAGCCGTACCAGCAGACATGGAAGGATCTTAACCCTGACCATAAATATATCATATGGAATGCTACTATGATAGATAAACTCGTCAATCAAAGCTACCCCCAGATCAAACCTATTTATGAGAAATACAAACACAAGTGGGTCGTACGAGCTGACATCGCGCGCTACCTTGTCGTTCATCAAATGGGCGGAGTTTATGCGGATTTGGACGTCATGTGTAAGCGGAGCATGAATGACTTGTACAAACAGATAGGAACTAAAAGTGTTGTCCTCAACTATACTTACAACCCCTTGGGTATTTCTAATGACTTTTTTGCCGCGGGACCGAAGCACGAATTTATGGAGCACGTGATTGACGGATTGGAGGAAGCTGACGTTATTTATCTAACGCCGTACATAAACACGATGTTCCGTACTGGCCCTATGTTCATGTTAGGTCGATATTTGAACTATCCCCACCCGAATGACATTTATCTCATTCCACAAACATCAATCCATACATACATAGATAGTTCGTCTCACGGACAATCTTGGTACAGTTTCGATGGAATGTTTATTGCTGTGGTGTGGAATGGTATCAGCCCGCTGCAGCTGATCAGTCTTATTCTCATGATAGTGTTTATTATACGACTAACAAAGCTAATCCGAATTAGGAAAACGCTTTCGAAGCGACCAGTTAAGCGCCAGTTGAGATACTATGGATATGATTTTAGGAAACCGATTCCGGAATTTGAAGAGATCTGAGGAATCCTTTAGCTAGGTTTTAACTAATTTAGAAACATTTCAACGAGGAAGAAAGATAAAAAACTGGAATCGAATAAGTTACAGGAGAAGCAGAATCGACTTCTGCGAGATTTACGGCTGAGCAGTTTCAACAATTTTGAATTTGCGCGATAGACACACCCTGACCGTGAGAATTTCGACAATTTTGAATTTGCGCCAAAGACATACTCTGACCGTGAGAGTTTCGACAATTTTGAATTTGCGCCATAGACACACTCTGACCGTGAGAGTTTCAACAATTTTGAATTTGCGCCATGTACAAGCTCTGACCGTGAGAATTTCGACAATTTTGAATTTGCGCCATGTACAAGCTCTGACCGTGAGAGTTTCAACAATTTTGAATTTGCGCCATGTACAAGCTCTGACCGTGAGAGTTCCAACAATTTTGAATTTGCTCCATATACACACTCTGAGCGTGACAGTTCCAACAATTTTGAATTTGTGCCTTATAACGCTCTGACCGTGGCAGTTCCAACAATTTTGAATTTGTGCCTTACAACACTCTGACCGTGACAGTTCCAACAATTTTGAATTTGCGCCATATACACACTCTGACCGGACTTTGCATCCACACAGTCTGATCACAGACTCTGTGAGGATGAATAACTTCGAAAACTATCCTAAAATAGAAATCTTCTTTTTAAGACTAAATGACATTCGGAGCTGTTTCTCTCCTATGCAAGCCGCCGTCATAGCGCAGTTGGTAGCGCGTCGGACTGTCAATCTAGAGGTCCTGGGTTCGATCCCCGACGGCGGCACTCATTCTCTCCGACTATTTGTCTCTCACGGATAAGGTTGATAATCGTAGACCTATGTGAAATAGCAGCTGGATGCTAGGAAAGAATGTGATGGCTGTAGTGGTGGGAGAAATACCAGGAATCCATTGTTAGGTGCTCCAGTCGCCGCGATATAACTGAAATAATGTTGAAAGCAGCGTTAAACTCCATTCAATCAATCAATTGTCTCTTATGCATAAGCCAAAAAGTTAGAAATGTCAAACAAAATCAAATTTTAAATGCAGCCTATCTTCGTTTATCAACCAGAAGATCGTAACTACTATTTATTTTAACTGTGGGTACAAGTTTATGGTAATATACTAAACGTCTCCTGACGAGTGGATGGAGTATACATGGCAATAGTTTATTGAGTGTTTGTAATAAAACGGCGATATTGAACCTCGATTTTATCATAAATTCGTCTCACGACACAGAAAATATAGCCACAAATTATAAATTTTGAAAAGCAAAATTTTATGTTGGTGAAAAGAAACAATAAGAGATCGGACCCCGAGCGACACTTACTCATTTCCCAGTTAGCGGAAGGCCGAAAGTTCTACGAACTCTAATCGCATAGAATTCCAGAAGTGCTATGTAATCTTGGCCTTACAACTATGATAAATGGTATATTAATAAATAGATTAAACCCCTTCCACCACATAAATCAAGGCTATGAATGATTTATAATATTGGTGTAATGGGTGGTAGGGGACCACTAAGGTATATGTATCGGCTAAATTTATGTCCGGAAAATTTTTTAATTCAAATTTCGCCCAATGTTCTGGACGACAAATCTTTCGGGAGAGGTCAAAAATACTTCCCCGCTGCATGTAAATGCACATGTTGATTTTAAAGTGTCTTATCGGTGTCTTACAAAAACTGAAAAGTACGTATATTTTACTAAAGGGAGGTAATAAATATGGCTAATTTTGTTCATCTTGAACAAAATTAGAGATATTGAATTACCTTTTTTGGATTTCACTCAAAACTCGTTCAACACATTCGAATAATTCATTCCAAAATCATTCATCTTGTCAATTTCACGACGTTCTTAACTGTACGTCTCATGGCAAAGTAAAATGGGAAGAGACTGTGTTATATCCACCCCTACCACAAGCACCAGTAAGGAAGATATGCTTTATAGAATGACATAAGTCAAAAGTGTTTAGATTAAGATTTTTCATGATACTGGACTTTTCCCGACTGTTAGATTGCGTATTATAAGCGCCTTTGCTTCCAATCAAGTTTGAAAGGTAATGATTTCATAACCCTTTTGAAATCCCTATTGCTATTTTTCACCAACCATCATAATCTACATTAATTGGATAAGGATTGGTTTAATCGGAGACATTATCTAAAGTATTTATTTCGTGTTATCTGGTATCATGTTATTGTCATTATCAGCAATGTTATCAATTTGTTTATCTCTGTAATTAACGTTACAGCGTCACGTTTAACACAATATGACACATCTTTAAAGTTTCGGGAAGAAACATCGCGAATTAGTATCAAATTCTTGTACATAATCAGTTTTCAAACAAAGATAGGCCCTAAGTAATGAAATGAAATTTTAGATTTGTGTCTACTTAATTTTATGTACAATTCGCAAAATCGCGCAAGAAATCATTCCTGCGTTAAGGAGTGGCCAACTTCTTCTTTCCCTGTATAGACGAAATTTCTTGATCACTAAATAAACTGAGTTCATCTTGACCGCCAATCAATATAATTGTGTATCAGTGTATTGATGAAAAATTGGATATTGATTGGGTTCCCTTTAACTTTGTCTAGAAAATGGGATAATAGTACGCCCATTGACAAAATATCGATTCCTATCATAAAATTGGTTTGCCAGATAGAGGAATGATCTAGTTTGACCGGAATTACATTGTAGAACATCGTGAAATCATTAAATTGGAATGAATAACGTATGAAAAAGATTGAGTGGGGTGAACGAGTTTTTAATGAAAATTAAAGGGGGGGTTGTACAATATTGCTAATTGCGTCACTACTAACGCAATTCGTGATATCAAAAAATCCATTTTAGAGAAATAAACTTCTATAAATAGATCATAATATACTCAGGAACCGAATTAAAGCAAGTCGGTAATGAACCGAATTAAAGCAAGTGGGTAATTAAATATTTCTGGGGCGATTTGAATTTATATGTTGGGAATTTTCAGTGATATTGGAGCGGTTTTATTAGGTTTGAGTGAGTGATTTAATAGATGAATGAACGGAGATTTGAGTTCGTGATTTAGAATGATATTAATCGGAATGAGAGACGATTTCACGATATTCTCCAGTGGATGATATCGGACATTTTTGTCGAGCATTAATAATATGTCGTCTTTGTTTTATGTCCGCATGTTATGTTGAAGTTGTGGGTGTGACCCTCCATCCGTAACTAGAAGATAGCCTCTAGACAATACGGTTTTGCACATCAATGAGTCACAGAAATTTGATATACCATGTACAATAGTTCTTTCTTTAAATGAATACAGACAAAGTATCAGATAGAAAGAGTAAACTGGACCTGGGAATTCAACATTTTATTTTGGTCAAACTTCCAAAATTCGTGTCAGTACTCATGGGAAGCGTCTCAATACGGTTCAAATATGAGGGTTTATTTTAGAATTAATCAATTAAGAACAGTGCTGATATTAATCATGTTATCCAGACTCTGTAAGATGTATATATGTTGAATGTTCGAATAAGCCTTTATTCGTTTATACAATTGTTTGTCGATATTAGTCGAGGTTTGTTGAGTGTCGTACAATCACAAAACTGTTAAAGCTTTATTTGATTTATACAATCATAATTATGAATGTCATATAAAGGAGTATTTCAATAGTATTATGTTTGTTTTAATTCCAATAAATTATTGATTGAAATGTTCATATCTTGTCATTTCCTATTATTCCAAATCCTAACCCAGTACAAGACTAGCATAATCTTTGATGTTCAATAGAACTTGTCCGGATATTATTAAACTTTTCTCACGCTCAACTGAGAATTTTCTTCAATTTCAAATTCAGATTAAAGCTTTAATTCTATTATGATGATATTATAAATATACGAACATAAAATATTGTTCCAAATGACAAGTTATCAATATTATCATTTTTGATTATTTATTTATTTATATTTCAAATTTGAGAAAATTTTGATTTTAAAACGAAGAAAAGTTTCAAAATCTCAGGCGCAAATCGACTTTTCATCGTTGTGTGACCAAATTCTTCAAAATTTCGGGTATCTTGGACCTTAATGAAGCAGCACTGATAGATAGGGAGTAATTTTTGCCAAATTTGAAGAAAATCAGTTTTGTTGAGCCCGCTTTCGCAGAATTGTCATAATGAGAGCTCGGCGTATGTGCGTAAGTGTGTCCGTCCACGCAATTACTCCTACATCTAAGACTATGTTTCGATATAACTTGGTACTATTTCTCTCCACCACGAGCAGATATTCTATTTAAAAGAAAACAGTATTGTGATAGCGTGGAGTCAAACGTTTATATGTGCGCTTGATACCGGCTGTGTTCGGACAACAATTAGCTTGGGTCTACCTTGTAGCGAAGGCGCCAGACAAGAGATCTGGGGGGTCCAACTTCAGTGTAATCTGCCCTGTGTTCACTATGAGAGCTTTTGCGAAGCGTTTAAAAGATTTCACCCTCTTTGCACGCTTACGAATTTCCAAACGTTTTGTACCATGAACGTTGGGCAAGTTATGTCGACTATCAGCGGGTTTAAACCACTGGTTCATCTCGATTTTGTTCTCGAGAACGACCCTATGGTCCGATTGCATAACACAAAGTTTAAAATTTAACCAATTGTTAAGCTGACAAAAACTCTTGATTCAAAAGTCAAAAACGTTTACGAACTTTAAGGAAATATTGCCTTACTTTGCATGTGTACTCCGGTATAAAGCAGTGTAAAAGATTGAGTGCCGTGAATGCTAGTGCGTGTAAATATACGGCGGTATAAAGCAGTGTAAAAGATTGAGTGCCGTTAACGCCAGAGCGTTTAAATATACGGCGGTATAAAGCAGTGTAAAAGACTGAGTGCCGTGAATGCTAAGGCGTGTAAATATACGGCGGTATAAAGCAGTGTAAAAGATTGAGTGCCGTGAATGCTAGTGCGTGTAAATATACGGCGGTATAAAGCAGTGTAAAAGATTGAGTGCCGTGAATGCTAGTGCGTGTAAATATACGGCGGTATAAAGCAGTGTAAAAGATTGAGTGCCGTAATTGCCAGTGCGTGTAAATATACGGCGGTATATAGCAGTGTAAAAGACTGAGTGGCGTGAATGCTAGTGCGTGTAAATATATGGCGGTATAAAGCAGTGTAAAAGATTGAGTGCCGTGAATGCCAGTGCGTGTAAATATACGGCGGTATAAAGCAGTGTAAAAGATTGAGTGCCGTTAATGCCAGTGCGTTTAAATATACGGCGGTATAAAGCAGTGTTAAAGACTGAGTGCCGTAAATGCTAGTGCTTGTAAACATACGGCGGTATTAAGCAGTGTAAAAGATTGAGTGCCGTGAATGCCAGTGCGTAAATATACGGCGGTATAAAAGACTGAGTGCCGTGAATGCCAGTGCGTTTAAATATTCGGCGGTATAAAGCAGTGCAAAAGATTGAGTGCCGTGAATGCCAGTGCGTGTAAATATACGGCGGTATAAAGCAGTGTAAAAGATTGAGTGCCGTTAATGCCAGTGCGTTTAAATATACGGCGGTATAAAGCAGTGTAAAAGATTGAGTGCCGTGAATGCTAAGGCGTGTAAATATACGGCGGTATAAAGCAGTGTAAAAGATTGAGTGCCGTAATTGCCAGTGCGTGTAAATATACGGCGGTATAAAGCAGTGTAAAAGACTGAGTGGCGTGAATGCTAGTGCGTGTAAATATATGGCGGTACAAAGCAGTGTAAAAGATTGAGTGCCGTGAATGCCAGTGCGTGTAAATATACGGCGGTATAAAGCAGTGTAAAATACTGAGTGCGGTAAATGCTAGTGCTTGTAAACATACGGCGGTATTAAGCAGTGTACAAAACTGAGTGCCGTGAATGCTAGTGCGTGTAAATAAACGGCGGTATAAAGCAGTGTACAAAACTGAGTGCCGTGAATGCTAGTGTGTGTAAATATACGGCGGTATAAAGCAGTGTAAAAGATTGAGTGCCGTGAATGCCAGTGCGTTTAAATATACAGCGGTATAAAGCAGTGTAAAAGACTGAGTGCCGTGAATGCCAGTGCGTTTAAATATTCGGCGGTATAAAGCAGTGTAAAAGACTGAGTGCCGTGAATGTCAGTATTACCTCAACACGCTATTGTAAACATTTTAGGTAAAATCAAATATCTGGTGTTGCAGGTTAACTATCAGTTTTTCGGTGTTACCTGAGGATTTAAATTGTATTTAAGCATACATATGCCTAGGAATAAAAGTTGTCGCGGCCTAGTAGGTAGGGTGGTGGTCCCTATCACGCAACACCTGCCTACTTCACGCGTATGGGTTCGAGTCGTACACTGGCCTTTTCTTAAAAATCTGTCTTTTTTGTCGTTGTTTCTTGTAAAATATTTGTAATATATTAATGCTCGTTTGTATGCAGCTTTCTTTGATATATCTTCATGATATTTTTATTATATATTTTTTTAAGTTATTTATTTAGATTTAAACAAACATTGCATTTCAATAAATTTCAAATGCGATTTTATCCAGATTGACCTTCAATGCTTTAACATCAGGCAGTCCTTTGATTTCAGTTTCTTGTCAGTAAAAGAAATTCACACTACGTGAACTTAAAATGTTAAATTTGTTACACACTTTCATTATATTCTTGACTAATGAAACATCCTTATTTTTAATGCTTTCTGCCATCTCGTTATTTGGAATTGACTAGAAGAAATGATTAAAAATCCCTGTTGGGAAATTTCATGTAAGCAGTACTCACCGAAAGAAATAAAAATCGTGCAAAATTCTGCTAAATATGCTTGATAGCAAAATAAAATTTATAGTCAGTGGGATTCGAACCTTGTCCGCCACGGCAACAGTCATTGTGCCTCACCGTCTTTGCCATGTCTCGTCGATTGGAAATCGCTGTAAAATAGTCATATATAACAAGTATTGCCAAATTACCTATATATACGCTCCATAAGTTTTATCAATATACACCCTGTTTACAATAATAGTGATTCGATAATGCTCAAAAAAGCGAATTCAGGTATACATGTAATTATACATGTTATGAGTATAATTCGCTATTTTGACTCGTCAACTGCATACAAATGTACTATAATCACAAGTCACAATAGCGTATTCGCGTTGTATAGACTAAATTTGGCGATAATAATTTCTTGGATTAAAGACAATGAACAGTTTGAAATCTCACCTAGCTAACTTCGACGCAGCATTAGTTAATCATGTAAGAATATTCGTTGAAAAACACATTCTTGTTAAAAAGCCAAACTTATGCATTAAATCGCTGACTTAGTTGAATTGTCATATTTTCCGTTTCTGTAATAACCGGTAATATTTTTTTCGGTGCATAGCTAAGATAAAACGTTCGAAAAGTGTTCAATATAATAAATTTTGGCTGAAATTTAATTAAATAAATCAACAAATAGAACAATTTATTTTCAAGAAATAAAACATGATTTTTCAAGAAGTATCCATTTAAGGAGACTGCGGACACATAGAGGGCCATTTTTAGGTCCAAATTTTAAAAATGTCCGCAAATCATGCCATATGCGATTAAACTGAACTTTGAAGTATCCGCTTTCATATTTCGGTAATTAAAGGGGATCTCATAACGTAGAGTTGACGTCATGACGTCATTAAGGGGGCGACCCCTTTTTTAGTGACCAATTTCAGTAATTGTCCATTTGTTTCGGAAATAATGAACCCACTTTTATCCCTAAAAAGCCGTTTGCTTCGTATAAAGACGCCTGATGTTATGGTTTGATTGATATGAAGATGTGAGTGTAAATGTAAAAATTACAATTAAGGTGGGATGATGCAGTTTCAGGGGGTATCCAAATATCCGAGAAAAAGATGTATGGTTTAGACCATACATTTTCACACATATAGTGAAAAATTCAACATAGCTTTCCACGCATATTTTGAAAATATGAACATTTTTCTGAAGGTGGTCACATTTTCGAAAATATCAAAGATAACTGATAAAATTTCTAGTTAGAGCAAAACTGACTTAAAGATTGAGGTCTTGCTTTAAATGCTCCTTAAGTATAAAAAGTGAACTTTTTTCTTTGGAGGCAAAATAAGCAAGGACGTATATTAAATAAAATTGAAATACATTTTTAGAAAATAAGATCAACTATAGTACAACTAAAATCGCCAATGAAAAAGTATATGTATCCAGGCATTTTATATCAATTTCATTGGTTTGAAGTACAGTACCCCCCCCCCCCCCCCCCCTCCCGCCGTTCCTCCCCCTTCAGTCACTTGATTTGGTGTAGACATTGTTACTTCCCTTGATATCCTAGACAACAAGAGAGAAGGCTTTGTATTTCTGATACACTAGGGTAACGCCAATGGAAAACGGGGGTTTTACCTAGAAGTGTGTGTGTGGGGGGGGTCATTTCATACAATTACAAAATTTTGGCCGAATTTCCAAGTGCAAGTGAAAAAAGACCGAACACCACTCGCCCTCTGGATACTTTATTATACAGTAAGTCATCAATTAAAATGCGTTGTTTTCCTCAATCACCCCAATTTCTATGTGCACCATTAAATGTTAATATTACATGTAATTACATGGCTTTTTACTTGGTTTACAAGGACAATTTCCGATTAATTTTGATCAACTATAGTACAACTAAAATCGCCAATGAAAAAGTATATGTATCCAGGCATTTTATATCAATTTCATTGGTTTAAAGTACAGTACCACCACCCCCCCCCCCTCCCGCCGTTCCTCCCCCTTCAGTCACTTGATTTGGTGTAGACATTGTTACTTCCCTTGATATCCTAGACAACAAGAGAGAAGGCTTTGTATTTCTGATACACTAGGGTAACGCCAATGGAAAACGGGGGTTTTACCTAGAAGTGTGTGTGTGTGGGGGGTCATTTCATACAATTACAAAATTTTGGCCGAATTTCCAAGTGCAAGTGAAAAAAGACCGAACACCACTCGCCCTCTGGATACTTTATTATACAGTAAGTCATCAATTAAAATGCGTTGTTTTCCTCAATCACCCCAATTTCTATGTGCACCATTAAATGTTAATATTACATGTAATTACATGGCTTTTTACTTGGTTTACAAGGACAATTTCCGATTAATTTTGCAGCCTGTGGAGTTCTGTGATAATAGTTAAGGCTCGAACCTATTTATTCGTCATAGCTTTGGAAACAATATCCTTGATCTTAAATTACCCCCTGCAACACCCCCAACCCTTTTTTTTGTTGATTTATCAGTACTCACGCCAAATAAAGGATAAAAGTCCTGTAAATGAAGTCGGGACTTCTTGGCCAAGGAGCAGACACTATGACTCCCGAATACATAGTACTCTTTGCATAATACGAAAGCTATGGGCCTTTCCGAAAAAGTGGTTTACCTCCCTTTTTCCCTATAATCCGCTAGAGTGACTTCCCTTGTTCGGGTAGCAAATCTTTACAGAAAGCATTGAAAGATTACGGATGAAAGTCCGTTTGCAGACGATAATGACGCTAATAATTGTTTAAAACCGTTTTATTTTTGTAATTTTCGTTTTCATTGAAGTTATTTTACAGATAGTTCATTGTTTGTACATTTCTTTTATTTTATCCTTTATTTATTTAGTTAAGTATTTTTCGATAAAAATCCAATTGTAATCAAATAATCTTAAATCATACAATATGTAGCCGGCCCAACAGTAAATTATTGTTCGAGTTGCTTCTAACGTCGTAATCGCGGTTCAAACTAACCCATTTTTGTATTTTTAAAAGTTGTCCAATCTCGAAATAAAAATAACTATGATGTTTCTTTTTCGTATTAGAAAACAAAAAGTTAAATATATGCTTGAGACAGAATTTAAAAAAAAAAAATAAAATTATCACTTGGCGCTTAATCTAATTTCAATTTACAAATATATTTAAGAAATTGTGGTATATCGATATTGAAACTTCGTGGCAAAAAGAAAAGTCAAACAGTCGTATAGGCGATCTTTCAGTTAATGAAGCATGTTTATGGATATGTTAGCGTTTGCGATATTTTTATCATACATTTTTCATTTCTTAGTGCGCAAAGTTAATTTTCACAGGAGTGATTTGTTTAGGCACAATAAATGTTCACACCGCGTAGATTCTATGGAACAAAGAAAATGTCAGCGCAGTCTGTTAATTGCATAGATACGTCAGACTAGGCTAAAGTTGGTTTCACGTTCTTTCACGTTCGTAATAGGGGTCATGTATGAAATATTCATTTAGAATCAAGCAGTTTTATCCGGCAAGAGCCCCTTTCAGCACTGTTCAAAATTTCATTTTGCCTTTGTTGTATACTTGTTAAATTAAAGTGTGAATAGGACAGGGCTAAGCTAAGAGCATACATTTGGCAATGAATGCAAATGTAATGCCCTGCTTATTTTAATGATTAGACACTCATGAAATATGGCTGTAGTGACCGAAAATAAGTAATAATTTAAAAAAGAATATGATCATATCTTTTTTTGTATGTATGCGTGTGTTACTTTGTAGAAAGGGTTTTCGATTGGCCAAGGACCCCATCGGGATCAAAGAGCGGTAAACCACGACAGTAGCAGACATAAGTTACAACACGTGTGTTAAATAAACATCGCACTGTTGACAATGAAGCGGCGCACGTGGCATATGATATTACGTAATCGTAATTGTTTTTTTTTTATCAAATATTAACAAGGAGATAGATAAAACAAAATTCTATTTAAGGGATGTTACTGCGTTTCGATAATACTAGAATTTGGATAATATTATGTATTCGTATGAGGTTAGTGTTAAACTAAAATATGAACAGATCAGAAAAAAATCTTTATTTAACTATTCAACTTGAAACATTTATTTTTTAACCCTCGAAATGAATGCATGTAATATGACATGCATTATTATTGACGATTTAAAAAAGATAGAAAAGTCTTTACGTAAATTGTGAGTACATTTTCACATGTACTTAAAAGTCAATTTTGATATAAGAACATACATTAATTTGGATCATTAAGACATGAAATACCAACTGCGTGGACTTCTTTCTACATTTTTGAAATTACACCTAACTGTATTTGTCTTTTATTACCACACTTTAAGTTTATATCTGTATGGAACTAAATTTGACCGCCTTTCATTTTTGTCGTCTGTTTTATTGCTAATCAGCTGTTTTTTTTACAAACGATGATGCCGGGGCTTTTATTGAAATAATGAGAATGAATAGTCATCATGAAAGAAATTCACACAAACAATCAAATCAAAGTTGTTTTCAAAAGACGTTCAAATAATTTTCATGGGCGGACATCGACACTTTATCAAGAAGAAAAAAACACACCACCATATAACATTTCATCTTATAAATCAAAAGTCGCCTTTCTTCGTTTTTTTTCTACATCAAACAAAAATTCAAAGAGTCAATTTTAATGAGACAATAAATTATAACTCTTTTTTTCGCGTTGATTTCAAAGACGTTCCTATATCAGCCATATTATCGATCTGAAATTTGCTATCCGGAAATGGGGAGTTATGACCGTTCGTTGTTTCAATGCACCGGAGAGTATTCAAGTTCGATAACTCCATTTCTATATTTTCGGAAAGGCCCATTTGAATCCAGTGCCAATTGAAATATTCAATAAGCCTTAGATAACGTAATAACATTCTTTTCGAAAAACGTTTTCATAAACTCACACACACACACACAGACAGGCAGACAGAGACTACCCCCCCCCCCCCCACACACACACAAAGAAGATCCTATATATTGGAAGTAAAGTAAAGAGAGAAGAAATGAATTTCTGATAAATTGAAGTTTTCCTTTTTCTATATCGATTTGTTCAGTTTTTAGCAAGTATTACTTATGTAAAATGAATGGAAATCTTTGGGCCAACTTATTTCTCGCCCGAAAGGGTCCCGATTTTGATGTATTTTAGCCGGGCCACAATTAGAAACCAGCCCCTGTGTTCCGGCTGACAAGATGATACAAACCGTTTACAAATCATACCCCTTTTGCAAGCATGTGCACGCGCAAAGCGGGCTATAATCAGAAAACGGTTTGTAGCATCTTGTCAACCGGAACACAGGGGCTGGTTTCTAATTGTGGCCCGGCTGAAAAACAACCAAATCGGGCCCCGCCCGGGGGAGAAATAAGTTGGCCCTTTGCAGAAAAGAGTACACTATTTCTTTAAATGTTTTCTAAAATGAACAGCGAAAGGCGAACAGACAACAAAAATTGCACAAAAGAGAGATATACAAGTATGACAAGGAGAGAAATCGCTTTTTTGTTCCCTTTTCTCCTTTCTGGGCAATGATCAAATATCAGAATGAAGGCTCCCCCTTTATTAGTGTCAATTATTTGATAGTAGTATACTTCCAAGGATATAATCCGGGCTCAGACATTCCTTTTTGGTGATGAGTAATGCCTGCCCTGCGTTAGGATAACGAAACACAAGTGTGCACCTTAAGTTTGAAACACTTATTACATTCGCTTTACACGGCAATGCAGGATAGCAATTATCGTTCAATCGCTTGAGATTTATTATTCTGAACGCATAGCCAGATCTTATTTCCTCCCTCATGACCATTACCAATCCCTACGTTCGGGATGCAAACAAAGTTTGCAAACGTTTAGAAAGTGTATGACCCGCTAGGCGGTCTTACATTTCTGAAATGTTTCGCTAATGTTTTTTATCTTGAATGCAGGATGGCAAACTTTCGATTGTTTGGAAAATGTAATTCAACTTTGCACTTGCAGCTTCATATGAAGTTTGTTTTACATAGGACAACACTTGTTGAAGGTTTTGCGTTTTTTGACTGCTGGACAGTACCCTAACCCAAACAGTTTAAGACTCTTTTTTTCATTTCATTTGCTCAAATTTCAAAAGATGACATTTCCAATTAAACAGATTTTATCTTCCACACCTGTTTAAAATCGATCGATTTCGTAACTCATTTCAACCTTCGTACTTTCTATTTCTAAAGAGCAAAAGGGGGCATCACTCTAAACAAAATAAATAAGGTCGGGTTTAAAACGCTAAAAAGGCTCCCCGTCACATTCTTTTTCTGAGCCAGTTATCTCCCGACAAACTGCATCATCCCTCCTTAAGTGTAACGTATTTTGATAATGTTAATGCCTTCTGTGTTACTGTTTTCGAGTACAGTTACTGAAAATATTACCTTTTTACTCGAAAATTTGTCCGGTGACCTATGCTGAAATTCAGATATGTTGCTGCCAAACCATTCCGCTGAAGATATTGGAAAAAAAAACCACGTGTCTTCGGGTTAGATTTCTTTTGTAAAATTCGATTCCGTGAAGATATCGCAAATCAAGGGATATTTCAACGTCGCGTCAAATGTTCACAAAAGCTGCCTTTTCAAACGGATGAAAAATTAAGTGAATTTTTGTATTTCTTGAAATCAAATTCATATTCAATACTTCTGAAGCCTATATTTTACAACAAATCTTAATTTCAAATATTCAAGAAAACTTATTGCAGGAGGTCAATAGGATTCAGCCCGGTCCCGGTCGAATATTAATATCGCACACTAGAATGTATGTGGCTGGACAATCAACAATAATGTATTACGCTGTGAAATAATCAAAGGGATAGATGCTGATATAATATCAATTAACGAGACTCATTTGATAGAACAAAGAGAATTAAACGTTGATGGATATGAATGGTATGGGTTTAATAGAAAGGAGCTGCATGTTCGAGCACAAAAAGGATCAGGAGGGGTAGGTTTTCTTATTAAGAAATGGGTTAGAGTTGAGTATGACATTGAAATTGTGGATAAAATATACGACGGAATATTTGCTCTGAAATTGACAGATCGCAATACAGATTTCACTATTTTGCTACTTTCCTGCTATTTACCGCCTGAAAATTCGCCTTGAGGTCGAGATGCTCAGGGATACTTTGCGCATGTTCTCTCCCTTATTTATACACACAATGTTGTGACGTCATTATGCTAGCAGGAGATTTAAACTCGAGAATAGGTTCTCTCCGGGATGTGATCGAGGAAACATACAATTCAGACTCGAAACGTCGTAGATACAACAACAAATCAACATGGCCACGAGTTTGTTGAATTTCTTATTGAATCGCGTTTTTGTGTTTTAAATGGAAGGTCTACAAATGACGACTTTACCTCAAGATCAACAAAAGGAAAGTCGGTAGTAGATTATATGTGCGTTCCCCATGTCTTAGAACAAATCCAAGACTTTAAAGTAACTCAAATGCAAACAATGATAGAAAATTGTTATTTACAAGGGTATAGTTCTGCAAAAAAGAGTGAGATTCGAGAAATCGTTATCTCCTATCATTTTCAATGTAAAATTGATCTTGAAATTGCAGGTCTATATCTGGGGGAAAGGTCACGAATACCTGATCACGCTGTTTTAACGGCTAGACTTTGTATAAACAACTCGTGCTCTACCGTCAGAGATCAACCGATTTACGGATCAACTAGTGAAAACACGGGGTTTAATTTACGGAAGATACCGAACGATTTCATGACAAGTATGACCGCGTCACGAGCACTGTGTGAAGTGATTAATTCAATCGAAATTTGCCGAGAAACTCAAAACAAGGTTGATTATTTATATGAACGGTTGACCGACACAATTTAATGTGAAATGGAAAATACGGTGCCAAAACACAGTGCATCAAAAAAGACAAATAAACGTTACAAGAAAAACAAACCTTCTTGGAATGAATCTCTTAACCTAAAATGGAAAACATTGAAAGAAAAGGAAAAACTGTTTTTGAATTGTCGAGGTAATCGGAGAACACGAGAGCAAAAAAGACTAGATTATAAAATCTCCAGAGACAGTTTTAATAAGCTACTAAGGAAGACAGAAAGGGAGTATAAGAGAAGTGAGAGTACAAGTATTCGGACAAATACTTAGCACAGACTCATTTCTTCGATTATCACAAGACCACAAACTGTGTTACTTAGAAACTAATCAAGAAAGAAAACTTTCTAAGTTTATCGTCAAGGCTTTGCAAATTTCGACGAAAAACGCTTTACAATTATTTTTGAAGTATATATATTTATAATGACGATATATATTTTGACAAGTTGTTGTTGTATGACGGAAGGCAGGAGGACTTTGATTACGAAAGTTATGAATATAAACCAACTCTGAATTGACTGCAAATCAATTCTGCTCAGGCGAGTTAAAAATAAGCAAGCTAGAGTCTTGGTTTTTATACACTGCTCTTCTCCTCAATCTATCCACCCATAAAGTTTCATAGCTATTATACTTTCTGAGATATGCTCCGGACAAACTTCAAGTATGAAAATAAACAAAGGACAACTACTCAAACAAGAGGACCAAGATGGTCCTAGATCCCTTACCTCAGTCTCTTTGACCCCTGGGACATCACATTAATTAAATAGGCAGATGTCAAAAAGAAGATAATTGCCTAAGATCAATACCATGGAACGTCTTCAGCGAAGAGCAAGACAGATGTGCCTTTTTGCTCTTTGATTCTATGTAAAAGAGGATGCACCCAGTTGGAGCCCAAATGTGACCCAAGGGGTTGATATGAACAAACTCGGTAGAGGTCAATTAGATGATTCTGAAAACTAAATATGAAATCGGTCTGCCTTCTGTTTTCAGAGAAGATTTTTAAAAATTGTTGCTCTTTGATTTTATGTAAAAAGGGTAACAACAAGGTCGAGCCCAAATATGACCCCAGTGTCTTGAAATGAACAAACTTGGTCGTGCTCAGGTGAGCTAAAAAGAGTTGTGCCCTGGTGGTGCCCAAATATGAACCCAAAGTCTTAATATGCTAAAACTTTGTATAGGCCCACTAGATGATGCTACATTCCTAATATGAAAGCTGTATGTAAACAGGTTTCGGGGAAAACAAGTTGTTTTAAAGATTTCCTTTTTTCCCCCTTTTTGTTATTGGTTAAGGGAGAGTTCAGGGTGGACCTCATTTATTTATACAACTTTGGTAGAGCTTGACCCATGGAACATCCCTACCAAATTTCATCAAGATTGGCTGACCGGTTTAGGAAGAGATGTTTTGAGAAATTTTGGACAACAGACGGTGGACGACTGACATTGGACAATCACAAAAGCTCACCTTGAGCACTTCATGCTAAGGTGAGCATAAAAAGTGGCCTCTAGAGTGATCACAGGTTTTTTCTAAAATACCTTGACCAAATTTTTGACCCCACTTGAACCAATTTTCAACTGGAACTATATTTGTAAAAGACAAACATTCTGACCAACGTTCAAATCATTTGGGCCGAAAATGGCGCCCCTTTACAGTGCACAGTTTTCTAAATTTTGCCCCATTGACCCCATTTCTTACTCCACTTGGTCAATTTCAATTTTGAACTACAATTCTAGGAGAAAAATATTCTGACCAAGTTTCAAGACATTTGGGCCAGAAATGTGGCATCTAGAGTGCACACAAAGTTTTTCTACAACATTCTGACCAAGACAATTGAGCAAAAAGAGTGGTCTCTAGAGTTCTCAACATTTTTTTCTAAGATTTGACCCCTTGGCCCCATTTATGACCCCACTTGACCCATTTTTTTTCTTGACCTACATTTCATTGAGGCAAACGTATTCATCAAGTTTTAAGATATTTGAACCAGAAATGTGGTATCTAGAAGGCACACAGGGTTCTTTTTCTAAAATTTGACCAATTTTTTTACCCTACTTGACCCAATGTGGCCTGTAGAAAAAACAATATGATCCATCTTGATAGATTTTGTGATGGTTACCATACACTGACACACTCACCTAGTATCATGACGATATCTTCAATAACGACCAAAATATGAGCAAGGTTAAAGTTTGTCATGCCAAACCATTGCACTCAATATGTTTGCTTGAAAGGGGTTTAACGTCGCTTTTAAACAATTGTTCAGTTATATAGCGTAGGCTGGGGCACCTAACAATTGATTCCTGGTATTTCTCTTAACAGTACTACCATCACATCCCTTCCTAGCCTCCAGGTGCTGTCTCACATAGGTCTTTCAACGCCCCCAAGGTGATCACAATACCCCACGTTTTCTTAAAAACAGCAGAGCTAAGGATAGTGATCAAAATTTTACAAACACTTAAAATGTATAATTTGATTGGTCAAATAAGTTTATTATTGACAGGAGTTTTCTGTCTTCATTAAAATAGAACACCTAATCAATGCACCATTTTATCCATTTATTGAATAGGTTGACAATCACAATTACAGTCTAAGGAATATAATAATGACATGTTATTACACCACAATTTCATTTAAAGTTAGTCAGTTGCCTGTGTGGAGGCGTAACAATCGCTTGAGTCTCCGTACAATTGCCTCCACAAAACCGTAATGACTTCGACTTTTGCAAAATATCTGAAAGAAAGGAAAGAAATTAAATAATTGATCAAACTTGAACCCCTTTGGATCTGCCACTACCTCCCTAACCTTTACTCCCTTGACTAAAATGTATTAAAATCAAAATGCTGAAAGCACAGGATCGCTAATTGCGAGTCAGTTCTTTATAATATAATAACTACTTTTGGTAACTACTTAGTAATATGTGCATAATTGCAGGTAAAATGCTCCAGATGATAAAAATAATGTACAAATTGACATGCTCAAGGAGAAATAATTTAGCAGCTTATTTAAGTAGGGTCATAAAAAATTCACTAACTCTAGTTTACACTGAAAATTACATTGTCTTCCAATATCAAAGTAGTAGCAGCAATAACATAGGAAAAATGCTCCAGGTAATGACAAAATACCAATGACAAAATTCAGCAAGTAATTTTTTTAGGATCCTAAAACCTTTAGAAGCACAAGCTTACGTTACCAGCTACATTTTGTATAAATTTCACTTCAATAAACATACTAGTTTAGTAACTGAAGAAGGGAGTTTTACGCCGCTTTCAACATTTTTTCAGTTATATCGCGGCAGCTGGAGCACTTAGCAATGGATTCCCGGTATTTCTCTCACCAGTACAACCACCACATCCTTTCCAAGCCTCCAGCTGCTATCTCACATAGGTCTATGATAATCAACCCATTTGTGAGAGACAAATAGTCGGAGAGAATGAGTTCCGCCATCTGGTATCGAACCCGGGGCCTCTACATTCACAGTCCTGATGTGCTACCACTTGCGCTACAACGGCAGCTCACAAGACACTGAATGAAAGTCTTTAAGACAAAATTTAAATGATTCGGTATAAAGATGTAAGTAATACATTCATGTCAACAACAGATGACAATTCTAATGCCAGTACAACCAGAGGGCCAGTGTTTACAGACACCTCTAAAAGTGTACCCACAGACAAATTTGTCTCATTACAAAACCTAGGCAAGGACATCTTAGCCAGTATCAGCTGATTCTGTGCAGTAAAGGGACACAGCAATCGTCCAACTAAACAAGAGGGCACTTCCACAAGATGAAGCTGATAAAGTTGGTGAATATTTCTATTACAAAGACGGCATCCTTATGTGAAAAATCGTGACCAATTCATGAAACTGATCATGATTGAATAAAAGGAATCTGAAAGACCATGTCCTAAGCATCATTCCTGAGAAATTTGGTTGAATTCTTGTGTAACTCTTGAATTCTTCCCTGTAGTTTTAGTTGGGCAGATTAACCCCATTTTTCACCAAAATCATGCACTTGGTGATGCAAGCATGAAACTTTCCATGGTTATAGATATAGTATTGTTGTTTGGAAAAAAGCCCTTAGCACCCTCAATTTCCCCATATGACAGCTATTTGCCAAGACACTTAACTACGCTATTTCGACACGGCAGCGGAAACATGGAGATATCCTTCACAAGTATATTTATCTCTAAAAAATCCTTACTTAACTAGACAAAAATAGTACCCACAAGGGTGATTTAGGTGTGATAATGTATCTAGGAGATGGCAGCCACACATGAAAATGGATTATCCCATATAAAATGCTTATCAATCATTTTTTTTCAGAAATACACTGATAATCATCTGAAAATTTACACACCACATTTTTTTAGAGGAAAAATATGTGTGATTTATGTACTTTCTAATTGTTTTGAGTTTATTACAGCATCTAAGGTGTAGTTCTGTGAAAAAACCCGGTATGATAAGAATGATAAACAAAATCAAAGATTTGTGGATTTTATCAATATGTCTGAAATTATTCATTATAGAGATACAAGAATGAAATAATACTTATGAGTTTATAAATAATTTTTGATCTTAAAAGGGATAAACACACTTGACAGTCTCCCAAATTCCAGGAAGTGGAAGCAACCTTTTCAAAATCTTTACCTAGAACTTTAGTACCTTCAATTGAATACCCTGATGGCAAATTTCTCTGAAAAGGATTGGCCAAAGATAAAGAAAACATAATGAAAACAAGATGTGTTTGTGAAACACAATTGCCCCGACACGGCATTTTTTTTTCAAAGTTTGACCTTGACAGATGACCTTGACCTTGTCACATGACCTCGACTTTGGTACCAGGGGATGCGGATCATTGAGATCTATCATCATGATAAATATTAGCTTTGTATCTTGAAAAGGCTTGAAGATATTGGCAAGGTTAAGTTTTCGGGTTAAGTTTTCGGACAGACGGACGGACAGACAGACGGACATGAGTAAAAAAATATGCCCCCGATCTCTCGATACGGGGGCATAAAAACCCAAAAAAACCCCAAGAGGGCCATAGTGGCACTAAATCGCTGATCTGAATGAACTGTCTTAAATTTTCAAAAGCAGGTCTAGATAAAGAATGATGAATGAATATCACCCAGCTAAACCATGATGTTGTTTCTATACAACTAGAGATTCCTTTTTTGCAAATTCAGGTTGACAAACATTTTTTTTTAAGATTTGACCCAGTGACCTAGTTTTTGACCCTAGTTGACCCAATTTCGAACTCATCTGAGATTTGATCGAGACAATTAGTATGTAAAATTTTTAGGTTGATCAGGCAAAAAATGTGGCCTCTAGAGTGCATACAAGGTTTTCTAAGATATGACCCCGTGACCTAGTTTTTGACCCCAGTTGACCCAATTTTGAACTCTTCCGAGATTTCATCAAGACAATCATTCTGACCGAATTTCAGGTTGATCAGGCAAAAAATGTGGCTCCTAGAGTGCATACAAGGCAAATGTTGATGACGGACGACAGACATCCACCTTACCACAAAAGCTCACCTTGAGCAATTCGTGCTCAGGTGAGCTAAAAACAACATGTATTCTGAATATGAAAGTCAACAGAATGGCAGCCATAATCAAAAATTGTAACAGAATATATATACACATAAAATTTGAGTATTTTTACTGTGATAGCATTTATCAAAATTTGTAATGTTACTCTGCAGAATAGTAGCCGTCTTTTAAAATTACAACACACTATCAAAAAAAAAAAAAAAAAAAGGGGGGGCCCAAGTTGTATCTTTCTGAAGAAATTATTTTAACAAAATAATTATAATGATAACAAATTAATCATCCTATGTCACTCCCATTCGGAAAAAAAGATTTCTCAAGTTTCCCCCTTGGCAATTTGTCCTTTGGCAGTAATGATTTGGATATTTCTCGCCAAATATCTAGCCAATGGCCTAGAAGTAAGAGAGAGATAAAGAAATATAACCATCAACCATCATTTATATCGTTAGCCTACATATGTCATCCATAACATCAGTGTTCTCAGCAAAGCAGAAACTAGAACTGTCGCAGAGCGGACTAATACCCCACACAAGAGCTTTGTCAGAATGCAAGTGCTATAAGTGCAGGATGTGTTTGTAACTAATATTGAGGTCATATGTAGCATTTGCATGAAGTTTCATGATTCTGGGTCACTTGGTTTTTGAGATAAGAGTCCAGCAATGAAAATTGATGAAAAATTGACTGTGACCTTGACCTTTGACCTATATGACCCAAAAACAATAGGGCACTTCCTTGGATCATAAGCAACTTTTGCATAAAGTTTCATGCTTGTGGGTCACTTGGTTCTCAAGTTTGTGTCCGGAACGAAAGTTTAACAAAAATTTACTGTGACCTTGACCTTTGACCTATATAACCCAAAAAGAATAGGGCACTTCCTTGGGTCATAAGGAACATTTGTATAAAGTTTCATGATTGTAGGCCACTTGGTTCTTGAGTTAGAGTCCGGAAACGAAAATTTAACAAAGGCTGACTGTGACCTTGACCTTTGACCTACATGACCCAAAAACAATAGGGCACTTCCTTGGGTCATAAGGAACATTTGTATATAGTTTCATGATTGTAGGCCACTTGGTTCTTGAGTTAGAGTCCGGAAACGAAAATTGATCAAAAGCTGACTGTGACCTTGACCTTTGACCTACATGACCCAAAATCAATAGGGCACTTCCTTGGGTCATAAGGAACATTTGTGTAAAGTTTCATGATTGTAGGTCATTTGGTTCTTGAGTTAGAGTCCGGAAACGAAAAGGTCTACGGACGGACGGACGGACAGACATGGTGAAACCAATATACCCCCCTCTACTTCGTAGGTGGGGGGTATAATAATCTGAATCAAAGTTAGATGTAAGAACTTATGTAAGATTAGTGACTTTAACTGATGAGAAAAGATATTTAGAATCCATGCATTTCTTAGATAAAGGCTCTTTAGACCCATTACATTTTAGTCATAAGCATAAGACGATGGAACTAAAAGCCATGAATGGCTTGGGCCGCTCCACACGCTTGAAATTCTTGTAATAGCAAATCAAAGTTTTGACTAGATTTTTAGATATTTTGGGCTTTACTGATTTTGAAAATGATTTTCAAAATTTCCACTTTACATATAGAGAAATGACCTCCACCAATAAAAGACATATTTTTCATCCAATGACTATGATTTTTGGATGCATGATAATGGGTCATACCAATGAAGTTTGATATCCATCAGTTACATTCTGAAACTAGAAAGCCATGGATGGCTTGAGTCGCTCAACAGGCTTGAAATTCTTTTATAATAGGAAATCGAAGTTTTGACTACATTTTTTGATAATTTGGGGTTTACTGATGTTGAAAATGATTTTCAAAGTTACCCCTATATAACTTATTGAGAAATGACCTCCGCCCATAAAATGAATTTTTTATTCATCCAATCACAATAATTTTTGGCTGTATGAAAATGGGTCACCCAAGGATCATTCCAGTGAAATTAGGTTGATATCCATCTATTAGATTCTGAGAAAATGATTTTCAAAGTTTCCACTATATAACACATTAAACAAGATGTGTTTGTGAAACAAAAATGCCCCCGTAGCAGCATTTAATAGACGGACAACGGTAAAACAATATGCCCCCTATCTTTCAATGAGGGGGCATAAAAATGACCTCCGATTTAAAAAACAAATATTTTTTATCCGATCACAATAATTTTTTGTAGACTGATAAAGGGGCACCCATAGTTTCCACTATATAACATATAGAAACTAGAAAGCCATGAATGGCTTGAGTCGCTCCACAGGCTTGAAATTCTTGTAAAAGCAAATAAATGTTTTGACTAGATTTTTAGATATTTGGGGTTCTACTGATGTTGAAAAAGATTTTCAAAGTTTCTACTATATAACAGATAGAGAAATGACCTCTGCTATTAAAAGACATATTTTTCATCAAATCAAAATAATTTTTGGCTGCATGATAATGGGTCACCCAAAGATCATACCAAAAATATTTGATTGATATCCATCAGTTACATCCTGAGAAAATGTTTTTCATAGTTTCCACTATTTAACATATTGAGAAATGACCTCCACCCATAAAATGTATATTTTTCATCCAATCAAAATAATTTTTGGTACACTGATAAAGGGTCACTCAAGGATCATTCTAGAAAAATTTAGTTGATATCCAAAAATCAGATTCTGAGAAAATGATTTTCAAAAATTCCACTATATAACATATAGAGAAAGGACCTCTGCCCATAAAATGCATATTTTTCATCCAATCAAAATAATTCTTGGTACACTGATAAAGGGTCACTCAAGGATCATTCCAGTGAAATTTGGTTGATATTCATCAGTTACATTCTGAGAAAATGACTTTCAAAACATCCACTATATAACATATAGAGAAATGACCTCTGCCCATAAAATGCATATTTTCATCCAATCACAATATTTTTTTGTAGACTGATAAAGGGCCACTCAAGGATCATTCCAGTGAAATTTGGTTGATATCCATCAGTTATATTATGAGTAAATGATGTTCAAAGTTTCCACTATATAACATATAGAGAATTGACCTCCGCCCATAAAATGCATATTTTCCATCCGATCACAATGATTTTTTGTAGACTGATAAAGGGTCACCCAAGGATCATTCGTGTAAAATTTAATTGGTATCCATCAATTAGAATCTGAGATAACTCACTTTTTACCACATTTGGAAATTAGCCACGCCCTTTAAATCCATGTTTTTCATTTGATCAAAATTTCTTGAACAACTTTGAAAGAGGGTCACCCAAGGATCATTTCTGTGAAGTTTGGTTGAAATTCATCCAGTAGTTTCTGAGGAGAAGATTTTTAAAGAAAAAGTTTACGACCGCACGCACAGACGGACGGACGCACGACGGACACAACACCATGACAATAGCCCCAGTGGCTTTCAGCCAGTGGAGCTAAAAATGACCTCCGCCCATAAAATACTTACCGATATTTTTCATCCGATCACAATAATTTTTTGTAGACTGATAAAGGGTCACCCAAGGATCATTCATGTAAAATTAAATTGGTATCTATCAATTTTGAATTAGAATCTGAGAAAACTTTTTACCATATTTGAAAATTAGCCAACCCCATTAAATCCATGTTTTTCATTGAATCAAAATATCTTGAACAACATTTAAAGAGGGTCATGCAAGGATCATACTTGTGAAGTTTGGTTGAAATTCATCCAGGAGTTTCTGAGGAGAAGATTTTTAAAGACAATGTTTACGACCCAACACATAGACTGACACATGATGGACACAAGGCCATGACAATGGCCACAATGGCCTTTGGCAAGTGGAGCTAACAAAACAGCAAAATGATATTTCAGCATTATAGATGGCAGCCATCTGTGAATATTGTAGCCCTTAAAAAAAGAGGGCCAGAATGGCCCTTAACTGCTCACCTGAATTAAATTGGTCCAATGGATCTCATTAAAGTAACTGTCTGGCGAAGTTTCATTCACATTTGCCTAATTGTTGAAGAGAAGTTATTCCAAGAATTAAAATAGACCCTGCTCTCCAATTCATTACTGAGAAGCCTCAAAATATGCCCAAGCCTGCCACACCCATATTTATGGGCCAATCAAAATTTTGCAACCAATCTTTGAGAAGGGCCATCCAAGGAACATTCTGGTAAGTTTCATTGAAATCATCCCAGTGGTTCAGAAGGAGAAGTCATTCAAAGATATCAAAGTGAATATATGCCATGCCCTGCCACGCCCAAATTTATGGGTCAATAGGGCAAATCTAAAATTCGTGAACAATTTTTGAAAAGGGTCACCCAAGTAACAATCTGGTAAAGTTTCATTGAAATCGGCCCAGTAGCTCAGGAGAGGAAGTTTTTAAGACTGTTGACGATGGATGATTGATTGATTGAATGGAGTTTAACGCCGCTTTCAACATTTTTTCAATTATATCTCGGTGGCTGGAGAACCTAACAATGGTTTCCTGGTATTTCTCTCACCAGTACAACCACCACATCCTTTCCTAGCCCCCAGCTACTATCTCACATAGGTCTACGATTATCAACCAATTGGTGAGAGACAAATAGTCGGAACGAAAGAGTGCCGCCGTCGGGAATCGAACCCGGGACCTCTAGATTGATAGTCGGACACGCTATTAACTGCGCTATGACAGCGGTTTCAAAGCCGGATGACGCAAGACAGACTCAGGGTGATCCTTAAAGCTCCCCTTGAGCACTTCCTGCTCAGGTAAGCTAAAACAAGAGGACCATGATGGTCCTAGATCGCTCACCAGTCTCTTTGCCCCTGGGACATAACATTAATTAAATGGATAGATGTCAACAAGGAGCTAATTTCTACATAAGATCAATACCCTGGAACATTTTCAGCCAAGAGCAAGAAGGATATGCCATTTCAATCTTTGATTCTATGTAAAAAAGGATGCACCTGGGTGGAGCCCAAATGTAACCCAAGGGTCTTGATATGAACAAACTTGGTAGAGGTCCACTAGATGATGCTACATACTCAATACAAAAGCTGTCTGCCTTCTGGTTGCAGAGAAGAAGATTTTTGAAGATTTTCCTTTTTTCACCCATCATGCTCAGATGAGCTAAGGGATGAGCTCAGGTGGAGCCCAAATATGGCCCCAGGAACTTGAAATGAACAAACTTGGTAGAGGCCCACTACATGATGCTACATATAAACAAAAGGGCCAGAATGGCTCAAAGCGCTCACCTGAATTTTATAGGTCATGTAGATCTAACCTAAAAAGGTTTCTGGCAAAGTTTCATTCACATTTGCCTTGATGTTGAGAACATATCATTCTAAACAATTGCTTAGCCTGGATGCACACTGAAAACTGCCCCCCCCCCTCCTCTGCTACGCCAATTTTTTTGGGAGATGGGGGAGGGGTTGGGGGTGGGGGGTGGAGAGCAATCAAAAATCCACAAACAAGTTTTGAGAAGGGTCACCCAAGGAACATTTCTGCCAAGTTTGGTAGAAATTGGCCCATTGGTTACTGAGGAGAAGACATTTAAAAATTTTGGGCTCAAAATGACCCTCCCCCCTGCCACGCCCAGGTTTGGCTATCAATCAAAAATCCACAAACAAGCATTGAGATGGGTCACCCAAGGAAAGTTTCTGCCAAAGTTTGGTTGAAATCTGCCCATTGGTTACTGAGAAAAAGATGTTGAAAGATTTTGGGCTCAAAATACGCCCCACCTTGCCATGTCCATATTTTGGGACCAATCAAAAATCCATTAACAAGTTTTAAGAAGGGTCACCCAAGGAACATTTCTGCAAAGTTTGGTTGAAATCCGCCCATTGGTTACTGAGGAGAAGTTGTTTAAAGATTTTGGGCTCAAAATAAGCCCCCCCACCCATATTTCGGGGTCAAACAAATATCCATGAACAAGTTTTAAGAAGGGTTATCTAAGGAACGGAACATTTCTGCAAAGTGTGGTTGAAATCCGCCCATTGGTTACTGAGGAGAAGATGTTTAAAGATTTTGGGCTCAAAATAAGCCCTGCCCTGCCACGCCCACATTTGAGGGGTCAATCGAAAATCTGCGAACAAATTTTGAGAAGGGTCACCCAAGGAACAATTCTGCCAAGTTTGGTTGAAATCCACCCATTGGTTACTGAGGAGAAGATGTTTAAAGAATTGTTGACGACGCCCGACGGACGAAAGGTGATCACAAAAGCTCACCTTGAGCATGTTGTGCTCAGGTGAGCTAAAAATGTGTACATGTATAATCAATTCCATTTATTTGAATTGATGGAATTCTTTTTGACAGCTAATTCATTCAAATATTGATCATTCATCATGGTTGTATAATGATGACCCCCATCTTTGTGTAATAAATCTTTGCCACCATCACGGCAAACATTCCAATTCTAGATATTCAACTGTCCTTGTATCAATTTGATATGGGCTTATCACTTCCAACAAATTGTTTTGGCATAAAAATGGTCAAAACTGGTTGAGAATGGCATACAAAGTTGTCTAGATGTTATCTCCTCAGACAGCTGCCATCTTGGAAACAAGAGGACCGTTGGCCCTGGGTCGCTCACCTGAGAAAAAAGCTTCATTGCCTAGGTATGTCCATGCAACAACAGAAAAAGAGATTTTCACTTATTCAATCAGATAACATTTGAAATAATCCCCCCCCCCCTCCCCTGGTCATTATTTATTTAAGCTTTTTCATAAAACGTCTGTGATCAGCTAATCTATGCCAGATATACAGGCTGAGTCTGAGACTTTTAAAGTTTTCTTTAATGAGTTGATCAATCCATGTCAAATATAAAGGCTGTAGGGATTCAAAATTCTCAACCAAGCACTCCCCCCTCCCCCAAGATGCTCTACACCTGGTGAATCTACAGTCATGATTTTAGCTAATTCAATTAATGTCCATATGCTGATCATCCATACCAATTTTCAAGTCTGTAGGACTTCTGGTTCATTAGAAGAAGTTTAAAGATTTCAAAAATGATCCAAGGTACTACCCCCTCCCCGAAACACTCAGCACCTGGTGACCCTACAGTCATGATTTTAGCTATTTTTATCAATGTCAATATATTGATCACCCATGACAATTTTCAAGTCTGTAGGGTTCCTGATCAAGGAGAAGAATAAGGTTAAAGATTTCAAAATTGATCCAAAGTACTCCCCCCTCCCCCCTAATGCTCTGCATCTGGTGGCCCTACATTCATGATTTTAGCTATTTTATTTAAGATCCGTATGCTTATCATCCATGCCAATATTGAAGTCTGTAGGGCTCCTGGTTCATTAGAAGATGAAGGTTAAAGTTACAAAAGTACCCCCTCCCCCCTGGTGCTCTGTACCTTGTGGCATTACAGTCATGATTTAAGCTATTTTTATTAAGGTCTATGAGCTGATCCTCCATGCCAATTTTCAAGTCTGTAGGGCTTGTGGTTCAGAAGAAGAATAAGGTTAAAGATTACAAAATTTTCACAAAAGTACTACCCTCTCCCCCCTGGTGCTCCGCACCTGGTGAATCTACAGTACAGCCATGATTTTAGCTATTTTTATAAAGGTCCATATGCTGATCATTCATGCCAATAATCAAATCTGTTGGGCTCCTGGTTTAGAAGAAGAAGGTTAAAGATTACAACATTTGCACAAAAGTACTCCCCCCCCCCTGGTGCTCTGCACCTGGTGGCCCAACAGATATGATTTTAGCAATTTTTATTAAGGTCTATGAGCTGATCCTCCATGCCAAATTTGAAGGCTGTAGGGCTTCTTATTCAGAAGAAGAAGAAGGTTAAAGATTACAAAATTTACTCAAAGTACTACCCCCTCCCCCCTGGTGCTCCGCACCTGGTGGCCCAACAGATATGATTTTAGCTATTTTTATTAAGGTCTATGAGCTGATCCTCCATGCCAAATTTCAAGGCTGTAGGGCTGCTTGTTCAGAAGAAGAAGAATTTTAAAGATTTTCTTAAATTTATAATTTTTGTTACCATAGCAACCAGAGTTTTTCACCGATTTCAATTCTTTTAGCAATTCTTAAAGGGGATCACCTAAGCAACATTTCTGCCAAGTTTGGTTAAAATTGGCCAAGTAGTTTAGGATGAGATGTCATTTAAAGAAATTGTTGACAGACAACAGACATCTGACAACGGATGGACGCCTGACAAAAGGTGATCACAATAGCTCACTTGAGCATGTTGTGCTCAGGTGAGCTAAAAAGGCAACCATGTTGAATTTCGTGTGGCTAACAATCTTCTTGAAACTATTTGACCTTATCTACACACATATAAAGTTTCATGGTTGCATCACAAAATGCATGATTTTTCTCTTATCTGCCCAGCTATTTCAGAGAAGATGATCAAAGAAAAGATTAACACACGAACATGTGCACAACAGGCCATGACATTAGCCCTTGGGACCTGTCGGTGAAGCTAAAAATGCTTCCAGAGTTATCTCTCTATATGCTAGTTTGCTCTTGTGATGCAAAGTTTGGTGAGAATATCTCACAGAGAACAGAGATACGATGTAGATGAAAGTTTGTCACAATAATGCCAACACCTACCCCAACAGCTGCGCCAACGGGAGCGATGCCAAGGTGATCACATTACCTCAGATTTGCTCCAAAAACAGACAAGCACAAAATGGCTTTTCAAAACTGCAACATGAGTCCAATGTTTTTGTAAAGGTTTATTCATGTGGAAGCAAACCAGAAGGAAAATTTTGTGACACAAAATTGGTGACACAAATTTGGTTGCATGATATGCCTTATATGTGCATGAATAGTACATGATGTCAAGGGGAGATAACTCTTGAAGCAGGGGGAGTTTGGACTTCAAAATAGCTTATTGCAAACCTTCCACATGTGTGTATAAATTTCATAAGTGTTGAAGGAAAACTAGGAGTTTTGACGCAAAATTGTATGTTTATTGAACACGGATGGACACACAGACAGACCAACAGACAGGCTGTTTCCAGGGTATTAAAACAGAGGAAAAGGACTTAAAATACAGCTATATTTTCTGTCAGCTTTTCTGAAAAAGTTATATGAATCCTCTTTTAAAATTGTGATAATTTTTTCAGACTTTCGTCAGGCTTAGTAAGCAAGCTTAATAACTTTTCTTTCCTAGACAAGGTAAAGATTAGCTTGTCTCAAACAAAATAGAGTAAACGATGATATACCTGGTTTATTTCCAGTATTTTCTTGAAAAGTGAATCACTGAGTGCAGACAAGATTGCCTGTTTCAGGACATCTATTTCTTGTTGACTAATATGTGGCATATCTGTGTTGGTAGCTGTAACCTGACCTAAATCATCAAAGACTTCTCTACTGACAGCAGATTGGGACACACCCATCATTTCTGAAGTAAAAACAAAAGTGTTAGAGTCTCAAAATATCCTGAAAATTATTTCTCAAAAGAATACCCTGACAACATACACAAGCTCAAGCAAAAAGGAACATTATGCGGAAGTTTCATCCCAAATCATCCATAATTAAAGGGGTTGAAATGCATTCACAAGAGTTACCCATACAGATGGACAGATGTACATATTGACATCAGGACAGGCTAGTCATGCAAATCAAAGAATATTTAAACTAGACTGACACAAAGCAGATTAATACCCCCTTACAATTACATGTCAATAATGAAATGCCATTTTCCATGAAAGGGCTATAACTCTTGTCTTGAAAGAAATCTGCCCATTAGTTGCTGAGAAATTGAGCAGACACAAAAAAAAGCTACAGACAGACGGACAAGCTGATTCTTATATACCCCTAAACTTAGTTGGGGGGAGGGGGGGGGGGGTTGTATAAAAACATAATTTAAGGAGATATGACAAGAGGACCATGATGGTCTTTTATGCTCACCTGAGTCTCCTTTACCCAATGGATACATAAAGATGTACTATTTATCCTAATCTCAGGTGAGACCGATTTCAGGGAAGATTTGAACAATTGATCAGACTTTTTGCCCTGTATGATGCATAGTAACATGACCTAGATATTATAAATATCATTTTCAGGATGATTGTGATAATACTTGAATTAAAATTAGTATGGGCATATACAAGGATTTTCAAAGATTCGCCCTTACATGACATTTTTTCTACTTGACCTGAGCTATTTTTAGAATTGTAAAGATATATTCAATATAAACATTCTGACAAATTATGAAAATTATACCCAAAATGTAACGTCTTGAACTAAAGTAAGATTTCCTAAAATTTGACCTATATAAATAGTCAGAAAGGATAAGTGTTGCAGTCGGAATTCGAACCTTAGACCCCTTGAATGATGGTCTAACATGCTGCCACTGCACTAGGTGGCCAGCAGGAGGAGATCAACCCAAGGATCAAAATCCTGAGAAAAGGGTCAACCAAGAAACACTTATGCCATGTTTCCATTTTTATTTGGGCTGTGGTTTACTATGCCTATATTTGGGGGACAATCAAAATTTCTTGAACAACTTTAGAAGAGGTTCACCAAAGGAACATTCATACCCAGTTTCACAGAAATTGGGCCAATGGTTTGGGTGGAAAAAGTTTTTTTTTTAAGATTCAATAGTAAAAATAAGACCCACCCACCCACCCCCTGCCACGCCAATATTTTGGGGGCAATCAAATCTCTTGAACAACTTCAGATTGATTGATTGAATGGAGTTTAACGCCGCTTTCAACATTCTTTCAGTTATATCGCGGCAGCTCGAGCACCTAACAATGGTTTCCTGGTATTTCTCTCACCAGTACAACCAGCACATCCTTTCCTAGCCTCCAGCTGCTATCTCACATCGGTCTACGATTATCAACCCATTGGTGAGAGACAAATAGTCGGAAAGAATGAGTGCCACCGTCACAGATCGAACCCATGACCTCTGGATTGACAGTCCTACGCACTTCCGACTGTGCTATGACGGCGGCTTGAACAACTTCAGAAGAGGGTTACCAAAGGAACATTTCTGCCAAGTTTCATCAAAATCTTTCCTGTGATTTATTCTGGTTAAGTTTTATTGAAATGTGCCCAGTGATTCAGGATATGTCTTTCAAAGATTTCAAGCTCATATAAGCCCTGCCCTGCCAACATCTTTTGGCCAAGCAGAATTTTGCGATAAATTCTTGAAAATGGGTCACCCAAGGAATATTCTTGTAAAGTTTTATTGAAATTGGCCAAGTAGTTCAGGAGGAGATGTCGATCAAAGATTTTGGGCTTAAAATAAGCCTTGCCCTGCCACGCCAATATTTATGGGCTAATCAGAATAAGGCTAACAATTTTTGAAGAGGGTCACCTATGGAACATTCTGACAAAATTTCATTGAAATTGGCCCAGGGGTTTAGGAGAAGAAGAAGTTTTAAGAAAGTTGACCACGCATTACAGACAACAGAGTCAGGGTGATCCTAAAAGCTCCGCTTGAGCACTTTGTGCTCATGTGACCTAAAAATAACAAGAACCGTCAGTGACGGGTAATTCTCCCCTAATAGGTGCTTGATGATTAAGTATGCTTTCAATCAACAATCAAAATTTACTTAAAACAGTTTACCATGTCATCTTTTGTATGTTGACAAGCTTATGCTGAAGGGTTCCCATGGTTGGAGAAAAGTTTAGGACAGATTACCAGGAGAAATGTAAAGATACCACATCAAGTGCCTTTTTAAAGGCATGTTTATTGGACATTATTTCTAACCAGTGTTTGTCACTTGTGAATTGATATAACAGTAGCTCATGCTAAGGGGAATTAACATTTTCTTAAATGCTTTTTGGTGGAAAACAAACAAGAGCAACACCTACAGAGCCTATGCTCAGCCGTTAAATGTTGGTAGTGAAAAGAACAGTCGAAAAAGGGGCATCATTTGCACAAAATGCTTCTAGAGGCCACTTTTCAACAGTAAGTGTCTTTACCAATCAAAAGTTTCTGCTATTTGTGAAATTGTTCTGTTATAAATGAGTGACTTTCATCAAATGACCTTGACACTCTTATGCATGTGATGGTCTTGTCACAAGGAATGCACTTGTGAAATTTCAAGACTCTACGACTTATAGCGAGTGCATATTGACTTGAACCTGACCTTTATGCAGAATAAATAATAAGGCCCATGAATACATTTCTGAAGATAGTTCAGCATGTGATGAGAAAGCATGGATGTTCTGTTATGTTGTACAAGCTACAGATATTCGTGGACTAAGTAATGATACGGATATACAGGGCGCTTTGTCATGGAGCAGAAAATTCAATTTCAACAAGTGGCCCTTAATCGCTCACCTGGATGAACTGTCTAAAATTTTCAAAAGAAGTATGAGAAATAGAATGATGAATGACTGAGCTAAACAAAGCTGTTGCTTCTATACAACTTGAGAATCCTTTTTTACAATTTTAAGGTTGACTAACAAGGACTTTTACAATTGATTTTGTGACCTAGTTTTTGACCCCAGACGACCCTATTTCAACCTCATCTGATATTTCATCTAGACAATCTTTCTGACCAAATTTCAGGTTGATTGGCCAAAAATTATGGCCTCTAGAGTGCAAACAAGGTTTTTCTTAGATTTGACCCTGTGACCTAGTTTTTGACCCTAGATGACCCAATTTCCAACTCGTCCGAGATTTCATCAAGACAATCTGACCAAATTTCAGGTTGTTGGAGCAAAAAATGTGGCCTCTAGAGTGCATACAAGGTTTTTCTTAAATGTGAACTAGTTTTTGCCCTCAGTTGACCCAATTTTGAACTCATCTGATATTTCAACAAGACAATCATTCTGACCAAAATTCAGGTTGATCGAGCAAAAAATGTGGCCTCTAGAGTGCATACAAGGTTTTAATTAGATTTGACACTGTGACCTAGTTTCTGACCCCGGTTGACCCAATTTCCGACTCATTTGAGATTTTATCAAGACAATCGTTCTGACCAAAATTCAGGTTTATAGGGCAATAAATGTGGCCACTAGAGAGCCTACACGGTTTTTCTTAGATTTGACCCTGTGACCTAGTTTTTGACCTCAGTTGACCCAATTTCCAACTGGTCCGAGATTTTATCAAGACAATCATTTTTACCAAAATTCAGGTTGATCGGGAAAAAAATGTGGCCTCTAGAATGCATACAAGGTTTTTCTTAGATTTGACCCCGTGACCTAGTTTTTGACACCAGTTGACCCAATTTCAAACTCATCCGAGATTTCATCAAGACAATCATTTTGACCAAAATTCAGGTTGAAGGGGCAAAAAATGAGGCCTCTAGAGTGCATACAAGGTTTTTCTAAGATTTGATCCTGTGACCTAGTTTTTGACCCCAGTTGACCTAATTTTGAACTCGTCCGATATTTTTTCAAGACAATCATTCTTACCAAAATTCAAGCCATATGAGCGATAACAGGTTTACAGAGCAAACATGTGCACTCCAACTTGAATTCTGCAAGTTACTCGCGGTTTGCCAAAGGGAAACGACCTATAATTAATTTTTTAAATCACAAAGGCCAGGTTTGGTCAATATGCTTCCACTATACCAACCAAATGTTACAGCTAATATTAGTTTTTAACTACAAAATTTGACCTTGTAAAATAACCTTTACCTTGACTGTTAAAAAGCCTTGTCATCAGGTGAAATAAAAAGATCCAATCAGTTACAAAAGATCCAATTACCATTTAAATTTTTTAAAGAAATTTGATCTTGAAAAATAACCTTGACCTTGAGTGATGACCTTGATCTTGGTACCTACAAGAAGGTATTGTCCCAAGCAATGATCAAGTGAAATATGAAGGCTCTTTGACTTACCATTTAAAAGTTATGACCAAGATTTTTTTTTTAAAAGAAATTTGACCTAGAAAAATGACCTTGACTTTATTTGATGACCATTAACTTAAACCTACAGGAAGGTCTTGTCCAAAGCATTGATTATGTGAAATATGAAGGCTCTATGACATACCATTCAAAAGTTTTGACCAAGTTTAAATTTTTCAAAGAAATTTGACATTGAAAAATGACCTTGACCATGAGTGATGACCTTGAACTTTGTACCTACAGGAAGGTCTTGTCTAAAGCAATGATCATGTGAAATATGAAGGCTCTATGACCTACTCTTCAAAAATAATGACAGTTTAATTTTTTTTAAAGAAATTTGACCTTGAAATTGACCTATACCCAAGCGATGACCTTGATCTTGGTACCTACAGAAAGGTCTTGTCCCAAGTAATGATCATATGAAATATGAAGGCTCTATGACTTACCATTCAAAAGTTATGAGCAATGTTAAAGTTTGTCACGCCAATGCCAACACCAACAACGCAAAGGTGATCATAATACCTCAGGTTTTATTCAGCCGAGCTAAAAATGCAGCCTGTCTGCCCTCTGGTTTCAAAAGAAGATTTTTGAAGATTTTCCAATTTTTACCCTTTTTGTTAAGGGTAAAGGGAGAGTTAAGGGTGGATTTAATTTATTTGAACACTTTTGGTAGACCTTAACCCAATGAACATCCCTGCCACATTTCATCTAGATTGGGCAACCGGTTCAGAAGATGTTTTAAGCAATTGTCAATGACGGACCACACACGACTGACAACAGTAATAGGATGATAACAATAGCTCACCTTGAACAAAGGGCAATAACTGAAATAAGAGGCCTGATGGCCCTGGGTTACTCACTTGAGAAAATAGCTCTTTTACCTTGATCTGTCTCTGCAACCCCAGAAAAAAGAGATTTTCACAAATTCAATCATTCCAGATCTGTTAACTGGAACTCTTCCTACCTAATGCAGTGGAAATTGGCAATATGGGTTCACTATTTTGACAACTTTTAAATGTTTCTATATTGATCTGAGATGGAACCCCTCCCCAAGTGCTCTGCCCCTAGTAGTCCAACATTAAATGCTTGATGTAGTTTCATAAAGGCATGGATGGTCTGATTATCCACGCAAAATATAAGGATTGTCAGCCTTCTGGTTTGGACCAAGAAATTTTATGCCTTTTATAAAGCCCCAAGGCCTACACCCTCCCTTTGGTGGTCTGAACCTAATAAACCATCAGCCATGATTTTATTTCATAAAGGTATATGAACTGATGATTTAACCAAATATGAGGGCTGTTAGCTATCCCACTCAGAAGAATAAGACTTTTAAAGATTATCCCCGGTACAGACATGATTTTTGCTGTCTTAATTAAGGTCTATGACTTGATAATCGAAGCCAAATTTCAAGGCTGTAGGATCGAGTTTCAGAAGAAAATTTCAAAGATTTCCAAACTGATTTCTATTCTTTAAGCTTATTTTAGAAGAAGACTACCTAGGGAACATTCCAGGACAATTTAGTGTTAATTGTGGGTATTCTTATGTTGTGGGTGCTCATTTGAATTGTCTGAATGAGGCCCATTGAGTACTTACAACATAGGGTTTGTACTATCATTATTGGAGAACAAAGATGGATAGCTTCACTCAGAAATAGAACTAAGACCTGTTGATCAAAAAGCTGACTCTCTACTTCTCCACCACCCACACCACACAGCCTCATATGAATGTATGAATACACTCTTTATTTATCAATGCACAATATTGCAACAAAATCAGTTTAAGATAATGAAAAAAAAAAAACCCAAAAAACAAGAGGACCATGATGGTCCTAGATCACTCACCTGAGTCTCTTTGACCCTTGAGACACCACATCAATTAAATAGGCAGATTTCATAAAGCAGACAATTTCTACATAAAACCAACTTTCTTGAAGTTTGGGCCAAAATTGTGGCCCCTAGAGTGTAAACAAGAAAATAATCAGTGAGACCCCTTTTCCCATGATATGTCATGGATCCTTACCATTTTCAATACAGTTCATCCTGTTGACCTGACAAAAATTATGACAAATTTTCATGAGGATTTGGCCCTATTTGTGGCTTCAAGAAAAATATCATAAAGGCCCCTTTTCCCATGATATATCATGGATATTTTTCCATTTTCAATAGTGTTCATCCTTGTGACCTGACCAACATTCTGAGCAAGTTTCATGAAAATTGGGCCATATTTGTGGCCTCTAGAGCTTAAGAAAGAAAATTATCCTAAGGCATCTTTTCCCATGATATGGCATGGATCCTTCCCATTTTGTATAGGCTTCATCCTTGTGACCTGGCCAACATTCTGACCAAGTTTCATGAAGATTGGGCCATATTTGTGGCCTCAAGAGCTTAAGAAAGAAAATTATCATTAACGCCCCATTTCCCATGATATGGCATGGATCCTTCCCATTTTCAACAGGGTTTATCCTTGTGACATGGCCAACATTCATGACAACATTGTGGCCTCTAGAGTGTAAACACTTAAATTGTTGACGCCGGACGACGAAAGGCACGACGCATGACGGACATTCAATGATCACAAAAGCTTACCTTGAGCACGATGTGCTCAGGTGAGCTAAAAATTCACACCTGAAGATTATTGTTGCTTTGTTTGTTTGAAAGAAATTTATATACCGCTTTTAACAATTTTTCAATTTTATCGCTGCAGTTGGAGCACCTAACAATGGATTCCTGGTATTTCTCCCACCTGTACTAACATTATATCTTTCCTAACCTCTAACTTCTATCCAATATAGGTCTATGATTTGACGACCCATTGGTGGGGGACAAATTGTCAGTGGACACACTACCAACTGCCCTATGACAGCAGCATCAGCCATCAAGAGTTGACGAATTTATTCAATAGAAAAAGAATTGTTTTACCTTGTAGTCTTCGTATTTGAGAGTGTTTTCCCTGCTGTCCCTGATAACGAATCTGTAGCTTATCCTTAGGTACAAAATGTATCAAGTAATACTCCAAATGTCGCCACAGTAAAAACAGGTTGTTTTCTATCATATCTTCACATTGTTAAGAAATTATATGAAAGTTTTGATAACAGTTCTATATGATGTATTCACACTTGGAACAGTATGGTAATTCTTGATTATTGTGTTCTTTGTATTCATAAAGATAACAAATATTTCCTACCTCTTTATCAACCCTGTTTTGCAGAATCTTTTTTTTATGAGGCAGTCTGATCTCTGAGTCTATGCCACCTGGTTTACTTTAGTTATCTAGTATATACATAAAAATTCTTTTAAAACAAATACTAACTCACAACCAGACCATTCTGCTTTTTAGAACTTTGATTTTAATGCAATTTTATTTTTTTATTCACCATGACAAGGGTTAAGTCATGCATGGTTGAAAAAATTATTCTCTCTTCATTGTTCTATCAAAAGCTAACAAATTCAAGGATACAAGAGTAAGACTGTAATTCTCTGTAATTAAACTGTATGAGTTGTGATAATCTCTTTTTGGCCTTCAACTGTCTAGCCTGGGATGACATTTTCTCATCTGTAGCCACATCACTGAACTGTATAATGTAAACAATTATACAGTGGACAAAGACAAAGTTAAATGGGATTCATCTGTAGCCACATCACTGAACTGTATACAGGCTGTCCAGCACCTCTTGTGGAAAAATTAGGGCTAATTTTAGGGACAAAAATCGAAAAAATGAGGGCTTACCTAGGGCTAAAATTAGGAATTACAATGATAAATAAGGGAATCTTAAAATCAGAATTAACAGAACATTGCATGGTTCACAGGAGAAAACTCACTAGATATAATGTTTATTACAATTAAAGAATCAAACAGTATCATTTCTTCAGGTATTCTGTTGAATATGACATGGAAAATATAAAGTCTGTATATTCTGGTTAAGCTCAACAACCAAAGATAAAGACATAGACATTATTCTGTTCTTTTGCCTCTCACTTGAATAAAAGCTCACCCTTATACTGTTCAAGACATTATCCTATTGTAAGTAAAGGCTTTGACAGACAATACACACTTAAAACAGCCTGCACAGACATGCAGTTTGATCTAAACCCACACCCTGCTCTCTACATGATAATAGTTATGGTAAAAATTTTGGCAAGACTTTTTGAAGTGTCCCATAAAATTTGCAATTTATTCAAAACAAATTCAATGATTGCCATTAAAGATCTCTTGCAACTTCACATCTACATGTCTACAAAGACACAACACAGCTCTGATCATTATACATGCATTGCAATACAATTTCAGCGTGGTTTTTAAGAATTCAGGTAAAAAAGTGACATGTAAACAATAATGTGGGCAAATGGATATTATCATGGATAAAACAGTAATTTGGACTGAGTGACAGTTGTCATTTTGTTTTAGCTCTTTTATTCCTATAAATTTTTACTGTAATGATTCAAATATCACCAGCAGGGTTATGGAGTGTTCAGGAAATATTGTCTATAGAGAAAAATATGAAATATATCATAAAGGTTCTTAATGTCTTAATATGAAAGACAAAAATAAAATAATTACAATACATAAGACCTTTTTACATTACCAAGAGATTTATTGAGAAAATTTTGCCAAAGTTGTGACCCTTTGAATGCATAAGAAATACCTTTCCAAAAGGAGACCTCTCATATTTATATTTCACAAAATACCACCATAATCAGTTGACTTCACCAAAATCATACAACTATAAAGGAAATTATACTTGAGACTCCCTTCACTGGCCTTTTGATAGATTGAACAGCATACGGACATATTCATTATTCAATAAGGCTGTTTATCTTTGCATGTATGTAAGAATTATTTCTCAGGCAGATTTGGAGAATTTAAGCCAAATTTTGATCTTGAAAATCGGTAAGAAGCAAATATATGTAGTTACTAAGAGTACTTAAGATGCTTACGAGGGATGATCCAGAAGTTCGTAGAATGTGCTGATAACTTTCGCATTTCCGGCTTGTTCAGTATATAATTTGGTGAATGTGCAGATTAACAACTGCGGAGTTCATTAATAATATTATCGTTGCAAAATTACCTTTAGTGGCCTACGGATACGTTACCATAGTAACACATGTATGCTCAGGCAGGGGAGCGTGAAAAAATAATGAAAAGCTGTAAAATAAACCAAGTTTTCTGTAAGTTTTCTGAAACTGTAGTTGAAAATCCTTGGCTAAATTCAATAAGACGCTAAAAGAAAATTATTTGTTATATTTTAAAGCTTGTTTGGAGACTTTTACGGACACAGAATATTTAAATAACACAGACTATTCGAGAAAAAAAGACTAGACGTCAGACGAAAATATGATTGCCGTTTATTTTTCTATTTTTTTTTTTCGTGATCTGTGTTATTCACCAACCCAAACATTTCAGATGTTTTAGAAAAAATTATAAAAATGTGTAGAATAGAAGTTTTCGTAAGGCTTTTCTTGATATTAAAAGAGGGCCAGGCTTCGTAGAAGGATTTAGAATGGTGTGAGTGACTTTGAACGAACGAACTAATCCCAATGGTTCTCATTATCTTCCTAAAATAATAGGCCCTCGCCCCTGTATCTGGATCTCAACTTTACCATACCATGCATATAGAAATTGTAAACTAATTGGTTCCAAATTTAAAGTGGATAATTTCTGTAAGTTGGTGTATCAGGCACACAAAGGAATAAGATTTAGCAGAGACTATATAGAAGAGTGTTAATAATGACGTCGCATTTGACGTCCTTGCTCCCCCGCCTACATGCAGGGTCTCTTTTTTGATTTATGCCCTTTACAGCCGCTATTGAACGTAAGCATTTAAAATGGTTCATGTTTATCATACAGATGATGTATTAAAAGACTGTATAATTTTTATTTTGATAGTAAGCTTTTCTGTAGATTTATAACCTCATTATACCAACTTTTGGATCAACCCTCGTATATAGTATGGTCACAGAAACTGTCCTCAATATGACATTACCATTTTCATAAAGTCAGTGGAAGGTTAAGCCAAAATTTTGCCCAGCAGAGGGGTTAAAGGAAATTTCCAATCATATCAATGACTTTATGTCAAAATTGTTAAAATAGTAACTTCAATAGCAAATGTTTTTGATGGTTATATCAATGACATTTTCAGGTTTGATAATGATTTAGCTAAAGTTGCATAGACATAGTCAATTTGACAACTTTTGTTTTTATACTGAAAAGTATGCTTGTCAGCCCATGCTATTTTTTTCAGCTTATTGTGCTTTATGAAGTGGTAAATCTCAACATGACTGACCTCAATGAAAATGCCGATCTGCAGAGTTAAAAAGAGCCAAAAGATTTCTTATATTTGATGCAGTAAGAAAGTATTTATTAAGGATTGCTGCGAGACTTTTATGTCAACACACGGTTGACTATGAAAAGCTGACAAGGAAAATTAGGAATTGCAATTAAAAATTAGGGCTTTTTTAGGAATTTGCCTTGTTTTCTTCCTTTATTTAGGAATTTTAGCCAAACTGAAAAAAATTAGGATATTCTAGGAATTTTAGGGACGCTGGACAGCCTGTGTATAATGTAAACAAATATACAGTGGACAAAGACAAAGTTAAATGGGATTCATCTGTAGCTACAACACTGAACTGTATAATGTAAACAAATATACAGTGGACAAAGACAAAGTTAAATGGGATTCATCTGTAGCCACATCACTGAACTGTATAATGTAAACAAATATACAGTGGACAAAAACAAAGTTAAATGGGATTCATCTGTAGCCACATCACTGAACTGTATAATGTAAACAAATATACAGTGGACAAAGACAAAGCTAAATGGGATTCATCTGTAGCCACATCACTGAACTGTATAATGTAAACAAACATACAGTGGACAAAAACAAAGTTAAATGGGATTCATCTGTAGCCACATCACTGAACTGTATAATGTAAACAAATATACAGTGGACAAAGACAAAGTTAAATGGGATTCATCTGTAGCCACATCACTGAACTGTATAATGTAAACAAATATACAGTGGACAAAGACAAAGTTAAATGGGATTCATCTGTAGCCACATCACTGAACTTTATAATGTAAACAAACATACAGTGGACAAAAACAAAGTTAAATGGGATTCCACATTCGCTCCACTGGCACTTTCTACTCAGAAAAATCTATGACCAGTATGATTACTTTTGCTTTATAAAGTTATAAGCAAAGATCTAGTTAATTTGGTTGCAAGGAGATTATCACTTTATGACCATCATGCAGCTTTAATATAGGCATGGTCAAATAATGAAGAACACCAGGAGAACGAAAGCATAAGCTTATAATGTTCTTCTCCCTATTGGTGATTCAAGAGTTGACCTGACTTTCAAGATATTTTGGGTCACATTAATGTTGAAAATGATTTTCAAAGTTTCAACTATGTAACAAATAGAGAAATGACCTCTGCCCATAAAATACATATTTTTCATCCGATCACAATAATTTTTGGTATACTATAAAAGGGTCACTCAAGGATCATTCCAGTGAAAATTGGTTGATATCCATCAATTACATTCTGTGAAAATGAATTTGAGCGTTTCTGATAAAGGGTCACTCAAGGATCATTCCAGTGAAATTTGGTCGATATACATCGATTACATTCTGAGAAAATGATTTTCAAAGTTTCCACAATATAACAGATAGAGAAATGACCTCAGCCCATAAAATACATATTTTCCATCTGATCACAATAATTTTTTGTAGACTCATTAAGGGTTGCCCAACGATCATTCATATAAAATTTAATTGGTATCCATCCATTAGAATCTGAGAAAACTCACTTTTTACCATATTTGGAAATTAGCCTGGCCCATTAAATCCATGTTTTTTCATTGGATCAAAATTTCTTGAATAACTTTGAAAGAGGGTCACCCAATGATCATTCCTGTGAAGTTTGGTTGAAATTCATCCAATAGTTTCTGAGGAGAAGATTTTTACGACGGACACAAAGCTATGACAATAGCCCTAGTGGCTCTCTGCCAGTGGAGCTAAAAAACGTATATGTAGGTCTTGCAATTAAGGAGGAGATTGTTTAAGTGTTTCTTTAATTCTTTGAGTTATCTAGAAACCACAAACACAAGGCTTTGTTTATTGGAGAGTTTCTTTCAAGTGGTTAGGTAGTATAGAATTAGGTAGTACTATTTTAAACCCCTTGTTCTCTCTTTGCAGAGACACCCTTCATTCAACTAAACTGACCAATTCTCAGGCTACCTATTTCAACTAATGTTTCTTAATATTTGGATTTCAACAAAGGTTTTATTCCTCCTTATCTACAATCTTTATACCTATTAAATTTTATATGTCTAGAAAAAAAATCATCATTTAGGGGATACCAAAAGAGTGATCAATTTCACTTTACATGGTGAAATGTCCTCTGCCAAATATAAACATTCTGTTCGTCTGATCAATTTTTTTTGCAATCTGATACAACCTCACAGAAATAAAATTCCAATAACACTTGGTTGAAATTCATCTGTTTAAACTTTGAGAAAAGTTTTGTTTTACCCTATATTGGATATTACACCGTATAACATATCTGAAGAAATGACCTTGCCCATAAAAGACATAAGTTTAAGACTAGACGCCCGGATGGAAGCACGTATCGCCATGTTGATAGCCCCAGTGGCCTTTGACCAGTGGAGCTAATAACACATCATTATAGGGTCAAACAGCAAATGCACATTGGCCAGATGATAGAGAAAATTCTATGAAAATTTCAAGAAAATCATTGATAAGATAAGAAGGATTCATGTCTACAAGAAATAAAACATGACGATCCCGTTTTCCATGATGCAGAATAGTATTGCCAAACAGCAACAATGAGGGCATGGTCGAATTATTAGAAACATTTTAATAGAAGTTTCAAAACAACCAGAAATTTTAAAACATGACGCGGCATCATAACGCCAAATACAAGAAATCTGAGAGATGACCATCGGAAGACAATTGCTGACTAAAAACATTCATCCTAAACAAGAGCACCCCCTAAAGGTGACTGCAGTCAGTTGTTGAGAGATGGATGGTAAAAAAATGTTAGTCTTAAAAGGGGCATAATCTGCACAAAATGCATCTACAGTTATCCCCGTTGATAGCAAAGCATGCTCTTTTGATAGTGAACATGTGTGCCAAGTTTCAAATGAATGCCTTTAGTAGAACCAGAGATATCAATAAATATCAATGTTTTTACACAACAACAACAACAAGGACATCAACAATGCAACACCCAGGCTATAGCAATACCTTCTCCGAAATCTGAGCTAAAAATTAATTTCAGAGAGATATATTATTTTATGTTTCACTGCATGGGACCATTTCTTGTGTTTGACTATAGTGTCCATAGATCCCATGGTGCAAGTACAATTAGAAATTAACAAATAAGAGAATGCCCCAATGATCACTTGTGTAAAGTTTAGTTATATTCTGTTAAGTAGTTTGAGAGAAGAAGATTTTTTTTTTAATTTCATCATAATGGACCATTTCTTCAGTGACCCAACAGTCTGTAGAGCCCATGTCAAAAGCCTGATAAGAACTTAACAAGCAAATTTGTTGAATTGATATCCCCCACCAAAAATATTTTGTTTTGTCAATGGAGTAAAACAAACTTAGGGTCTGGTTATCTTCTATCTACATCAACAAAGGACAAGCATTTTCAACATATAAAATTTGTTAGATTTTATTGCGAAGACGAATGATAAATAATATGCTAATGCATTTTATTTTAATTTTAAGTTCATCAGATATGGCTGGGAGGATTACTCTACAGAGCCTTGACATATTTAATTCACCAAACTTCCTCTGATATGCTTCATCAATCAGGGGCAGTAACTCTAAATTAAGTAGTGGAACAGGATAACCCGACAATATATACATCTCCTCTTTGCAGTGAAGCCTTCCTCAAAATTCATTGAAACCAAGCCAATGGTTTCCAAGAAATAGAGCAGAAACAAATATTACTCTGTTACTCTATTACTTTGTTGAAATCTGCCAAATAGCTTCAGAGGAGAAGATATTTAAAGAAAAAGATAACAGACGGACACAGTCACGAGGGACACCATGCAATGACAATAGCCCTGCTGGACTTTATCTAGTGAAGATAAAAACCTCAATCAGTTTTCCCTTCCATACATTTTACAGTACCTGTTTCAAATCATCCACACTAAGCTCTGTCAGTCCGTCCAGTTTACATAAATATTGCTTTCTATTCTCGAAAGCCATCATAAACCGTACTGAACACTGCTTTAATTGATATACAACTTTTCCTAGATTTGGTCCTTGTGATGACACTGCTGGTGCATAATCTGCAATAAACAATATAATACTTTAACCCTACTCCTTTTATTTATGGCATATTCCTGATGTACACAAAGCTTTGGCTTTTGACAATAAGAGGTCACTCACCTCAGAATATAGTTCTATAACATAGCTTTGTCTATGCCATCCAATTAACAAGATGTGTTTGTGAAACATGAATGCCCCCAAAATGGCATTTCTTTTTGTACAAATTTGACCTTGACAGATGACCTTGACCTTGTCACATGACTTTGGTACCAGGAGATGTGTATCACTGAGATCTATCATCACACCAAATATGAGCACTGCATCTTGAATAGCCTTGGAGTTATTGGGAATATTAAGTTTTTTGGTCAAGTTTCGCAGACAGATGGACAGACAACGGTAAAACAATATATACCCCAAATCTCGATTTGGGGGCATAAAAAGCTTTTCACATATTCAATCATTCAAGCTCTTTGTTAATTGAAATTCTTCCTACCAAATGTGGTTGGAAATAGCACTATAGTTAGGTAATGTAACCTTTTAACTAATTTGAGAGGGTATCACCTAAAGAGAATTCAGACTGAATTGTTTAAAAATGATTTAGTAGTTCAGGAGATAACATTTTAAATAATCCTTCTTTATTTTTTTAAAGATATAAAGTTACAGAATGCCCCACCTGACCCTGATATCCCTCCACCCTTGGGTTAGCTATTTCATAAAGATCTATGAGCAGCCAGATATACAGGCTACCAGCCTTATGGCTCTGAAGGTGACCTTAAAGATATCTTCTTTGTTGATCCAAAATCTACCCCATTCCCCAGTGCTCTGACTCTGGTAGCCTAACACACAATCTTATATGGATACATGACTGATGATTTATTAGGCTCTCAGCCTTTTGGTTTGGAAGAAGGAAATTTAAAGATTAATATATAAACCCCTAGACCTACACCCTCCCCTTGGTGCTCTGTCCCTGGTAGACCAACAGCCATGACAAGGGAGTACTACCTCCTCTCCCTTGTTGCTCTGCTCATGATGACCCAGCGGCCATGTTTTTATTTCTTTTTCAAAAATGTCAACTAACTGATGATCAATAGCAAAGAAAAAGGGGTGTCATCCACCTGGTTAAGAAAAAGAGGACCAGAATGGCCCTTAACCACTCACCTGAATTTTATCGGTCCAGTGGATCTCACCCAAATAACTTTCTGGCAAAGTTTCATTAATATTTACCTATTGATGAAAAGGATATGCTATTCCAAGAATTTTAAGAGATAATTAACCCTGCCCACCCATTCATTACTGAGGAGACTCAAAATAAGCCCCGCCATGCCACGCTCCTAACAATTTTTGAAGAGGATCATCAAAGGAACATTCTTTTAAAATTTCATTGAAATCTGCCCAATAGTTCAGGAGATGTTGATCAAAGATTTCGTGCTCAAAATAAGTCACACCCTGCAATGCCCATATTTATGGGCCAAACAAAATTTTGCAAACAATTTATGAAAAGGGTCATCCAAGGAACATTCTTGTAAAGTTTCATTGAAATATTCCCCCCCCCCCACCACACCCTGTTGATTGTCACCTGTTGGCCCAACAGTCATGATTTTAGGTATTTACATAAAGGTTCATGAACTAATGATCTATCAAAAATAATAAAGGCTGTTAGCCATCTAGTTTAGAAGATTATTCAATGATTTTTTTTTTAATTCATTGTCCCTTCATCCTTTCCCCTCCAGCTATGCCATGTCCCTAATTGCTGATCCGCAATAATTTAAGATATCTTCTTAAAAGTCTTTCATCTCATAATCTTTGGCAAATATCAATAGCTCAGAGCAAAACAGTTGTAACGGCCCTATGTTTATAGGCAGTTACAACTGTTTTGCACTAGGTCATCGAAATATATCTCCCCTCCCCCGGAAGACCCAACAGTCTACAAGATTTTAGCTATTCTAATAAAGGTCTATGAGCTGATGTTCCCTGCCAAATGTCAAGGCTGTATAGTTACTGATTAAGAAGAAGAAAATTCTAAAGATTTTCATTTAAATTAACTTTATTTGCCATAGCAACCAGTTTTCAACCTATTTCAATTCTTCTAGCTATACAACAGTAATGTTGCACATTAAAACTGAACCAAGAAGTCCAAGACATGTTAAAGTTTTACATAATCAAATGGCAGAGAAATTAATCTTTCATTAGACGCTTATATTATGGTCTCAGAAGTATGTGCAAAAAATTGAAAGAAAAAGCTTTTGCAGAAACCGAGATATTTCAGATACACAACTGTTGCATATAAAAATTAAGTGTGAAAAGGATGGCAAATTGATATGCCTATACACAAATGGATGTCAAGTCAATCAGACTTCCGATGATAGAATTATGCTTTGGACAAAGAAGTGGACAGAGGTCGCCACAGTTTAACACATAAAATGTCCCATCTTTTGACAGGGTTAAAATTCAACTAAATTAAATGTCAAGAGTGAGAAAATTTGTCTAGAGTCTGATACCATGTTTTTACAGCCATGTGTAAAGTTTTTGTGAAAGCATTATTAGAAATAGAGATATAGCAGTTGCGTTTAAATCTTTAAACGAGTATTATGCTCATACCAATGCTCAAGTGACTGGAATGGCCTCAATTCTATGAATTGTCAAGCTTATAAATGATAGGTTCATCATTAATATGCATTGAGTTCTGTCAAAAAGTTTTTGTACTACTAGGATCCAACTGAGATGTATACAGAAGAGTACAGGACAATTTTTCTTTAGATAGAAACCTTTCTTCAGGGGTTGATACTAACAAGTAATCACTGAAGTTCTGCCGATATTCCTCTTCTCACCTTGAAGATCCCTCTGGATAATCAGGGATCCCTTACATCATTTACATAGGTAGTATTTTAAAACAAGAGAGTCAGAATGGTCCTATGAGTATGTAAGTTCCAATTTTTCAGTCTTTTTTTTTCTATTTCACTTTTACATAAAGTCATGTACAGGATCAAACAACACAGAGCTATAACTTCCAAAATACAAATGAAAGGTACTGTGAATTGTTTCCAGAAACAAGAGGCCCAAGAGGGCCTGTATAGCTCCACTGGCTTTAACATCTCCACACTTTCATTATACGAGGGGTGATCCAGAAGTTCATATAATAGGCTAATAACTTTCACATTTCTGGCTTGTACACCTTATAATTTAGTGAATGTGCAGTTTAGTTACTACAGAGAGCATGAATGTCATTATTTTTGCAGAATTATTTTTAGTGGCCTAAGAATACGTTACCATAGTAACACATGTATGCTAAGGCGGGGGAGCATGCAAAAATATAGAAAATTTGTATATATAGAGTTTTCTGAAAGTGTTCTGAAACTTAAGTTGAAATTCCTTGAATAAGTAAGACAAAAATAGAAAATTATGTGTTATATTTTAAAGCTTGTTGTGAGAATTTTTACCCTACACAGACAAATTTTAATAATACAGTACATTTAAGGAAAAATGACAAGATGACCACACCAAAATGTGAATGTCGTTTATTTTTTGAATTTTGTCATGATCTATGTAATTCACCAACCCAAATATATACGATAATTTAGAAAAATGATAAAAATTTGCGGAAGAGAACTCTTCATAAAGCTACCCCGGATAATAAAAGAGGGCCATGCTTCATAGGAATGGTCTAATAGAGTTAGAATGGTCTAATAGAGTTTTAACGAACGAACTTGTCCAAATTGATTCTCATTATTTTCTCAAAAATAAGGATCTTGCATCTGGGTTTCCACTTTACTAGAAATACCAAGTATATAGAAATTGTTAACAAATTTGATTCCAAATGATATGTGAATAATTTCTGCAAGTTCATGTATCAGGCAGAGAAAGCATGAGAGTTGGCAGAGACTGAGTAGAAAAGAGTTCATAATGACGTCGCATTTGACGTTCTAGCTCCCCCGCCTTCATGGGGGTCTCTGTCTTGATTTATGCACTTTACAGCTGCTATTGAACGTAAACCGTTAAAAATTTCCACATTTATTACACAGATGATGAATTAAAAGACAGTAAAATTTTCAAATTGATAGTTTACTTTTCTGTAGATTTATAACCATTTACGAACTTTTGGATAAACCCTTGTACAAAGCTTATTCTGACTGAAAACAACACTTTGAAGTATCTTTAGAACTATCTGGTAATGATTTACTGAGTCTCGGACCAAAATTGTACCAAAATACTCAAGGACCATTAACCTGCATAACCTTTATCCATCCTATCGCCAATATAAAGGTGATGGCAATAAGTAGATCATTCTAAACACATTTTTGAGAGCAATTAAAGGAAAGGGTCACCAAAAAAACCATCTATGCCAAGATTCAATAAAGTAAGTCAAATTAATTGGAAAGATAAATTTTTTTTTGGATTTCATAGTGAAAATTGGCTTAGCCCTGCATCACCCACATTTAGGACCTATTCGTGACCTATTTAAGTGCATGTGCACTTAAGGAATATTCATGCAAAGTTTCATTGAATCTGGCCAAAATGATTGGGGAGGGGAAGATTTTTAAAGATCTGAGAATGAAAATAAGCCAGCCTTACCACGCCCACTTTTTGGGGAAGGGGGGTCAATCAAAATTTTTTGCCTAAGGAACATCAATGCCAAGTTGGAAGGAAATTTTTTTAAGATTTTAATGTGAAACAATAGTGCCATTGACACAAGATACGCCTCAAAAAGGATTATAATTAAAATGAAAGCCCCCCATTATCATGACAGTGCTTATCAACAAAATCAATCCTTAAATGGAGATTGTTCAATTTGTGCTATAAGAAAATTTACAATAAGGTCACATTTTCCATGACATAGAATAGTTCACTAAATCAGGCTTTATAAAAGCAATATACATAGGGGACTCACAAAAAATTTGACATGAAGGACCCTTTTTCCATGACACAGCTGAATTTCAACAATATACAAGGTCAGGTAACTAGGAACATTAAGTGAGGCTTATCAATATAAGTCCATAATTGAAGGACTTGTGTTCACAATAAATAGTCAAGAAGGCCCCCTTTTCCATGAGGCGGCTGAAATTGACAAAACCATGGCAATACGCTTAAGGTCAGGTGACTAGGAACATATTGTGAGAAGTTTCATAAAATATGAGACCATAATTGAGGGAGGAGTTGTGGTCAACAGATTTTTTCCATGATACCACTGAAATTTACCCAGCAGTGACAAAATGCCCAAGGTCAGGTTACTAGAAACATTTTGTGAATGTTTCATCCAAAACGGTCCATACATGAGGAGTTGCATTCACAAGATTTTTTACATGAAGGCCTCTTTCTCTATGATGCAGCTGGAACTCACCGAAACCGCGACAAGTGCAAAGTCAGGTGTATAGAAACATTTTGTGAAAGTTTCATTCAAATCGGTCCATAAACGAGAGAAGAGTTGCATTCACAAGATTATAACAACAGATGTACATTCGGACGTATGTACAGTCTCAATAGGGATAGACGGACAGACAAAGAAGATGATACCAATATACGTCCACCTTCAGCAGCGTTTAAAAAGTGAGAATAGGCCCCAGCCCTGCAATGTAAACAATTGAGGCCAAACAAATTTTCTTTCATAATTGAAATTAAAGGTTACCCATGGCACAATCATGCCATGTTTCATTTGAATATGCCAAAAGGATTGGGAGGAACAGATTTTTAAGGATTTTAAGGTGAACATTAAGTAAAAATAAGCCCTGCCCTGCCACACCCACATTTAGGGGGCAATCAAGCCAAGTTTGAAATTGGCCTAAGGCTTTGGGACAAGAAATTTTAAAGTGACAAGAGGACCATGATGGTCCTAGATCTCTAACCTGAGTCTCTTTGACCCCTGGGATATCACATTAATTAAATAGGCAGATGTCAACAAGGAGATAATTTCTACATAAGACGGAGGGTCTGAAAAATGGCCGAAAATGGCTGAAAATACATAAGATCAAGATCATGGAATGTTTTCAGCCAAGAGCAAGAAGGATGTGCCTTTTTGCTCTTTAATTCTGTGTACAAGAGGACCATGATGGTCCTATATGGCTCACCTGAGTAAGTCACTCATAACTTGTCAACCATGTTATGAATACCAGAATTTGTTTGGTGTACATTTAGGGTAGTTAAATTTTGTCCTACTGCAATTTGACTTTTTTAATTTTTCATAAATTTTCAACTTTTCTCTTACCATGGCAAATTCTTTTGACAACTTTAGTAGACCGACACGTTAAGAACATTCATGCTAAGTTTAAAATTGATTGTTCTAAGATTAATGGTAATTCATGCCATTTTTAAGACTTTCCTTTACAATGGCAACTAGAATTTTTAAAAAAATGAAATTATTTTAACAACTTTTAAAGAGCTTCACCCAAGGATCATCCCTGCCAATTTTCAGCTTGATTGGCCTAGTGGTTTGGGAGGAGAAGAACTTTTTCTAAGATTTTCGGCCATTTTCGGTCTTAATGTTACCATGGCAACCAGAGTTTTTGATGAAATGAAATAATTTTTACAACTTTTGAAGAGCTTCACCCAAAGATCATCCCTACCAAGTTTCAGCTTGATTGGTCAAGTGGTTTGGGAGATGAAGAATTTTTTCTAATATTTTTCAGCCATTTTCGGCCATTTTTCAGACCCTCCATTACCATGGCAACCAGGTTTTTTGACGAATTAATTTCTTTTAACAACTTTTGAAGAGCTTTACCCAAGGAATATCCCTGCCAATTTTCAGCTTGATTGGTCTTGTGGTTTGGGAGGAGGAGAATTTTTTCTAAGATTTTCGGCCATTTTCAGCTATTTTGGGCCTTTATGATACCAGGGCAACCAGAGTTTTTGATGAAATTAATTTCTTTTATCAACTTTTGAAGAGCTTCACCAAAGGATCATCCCTGCCAAGGTTCAGCTTGATTGGTCATGTGGTTTGGGAGGAGAAGAATTTTTCAAATATTTTCAGCCATTTTTCAGACTTTCTGTTACCATGGAAACCAGAGTTTTTAATGAAATTAATTTCTTTTAGCAAATTTTGAAGAGCTTTACCCAAGGAACATCCCTGCCAAGTTTCAGCTTGATTGGCCCAGTGGTTTAGGAGAAGAAGAATTTTTTCTAAGATTTTCGGCTTTTGTAACCATGGCAATCAGAGTTTTTGATAAAATTAAATTCTTTTAACAACTTTTAAAGAGCTTCACCCAAGGAACATACCTGCCAAGTTTTGGCTTGATTGGCCCAGTGGTTTAGGAGGAGAAGATGTTTAAAGAAATTGTTGATGGACGGACAGACGGACAGTGAGTGATCACAATAGCTCACATTGAGCACTTTGTGCTCAGGTGAGCTAAAAAGGGATGCACTCTTGTGGAGCTTAAATGTGACCCCAGGGTCTTGATATGAACAAACTTGGTAGATTTTCCTATTTTCATCCATCATGCTCAGATGAGTTAAGAGGGATGAGCGTGGGTGGTGCCAAAATATGACCCCAGGGTCTTGTTATGAACATACTTGTTAGGGGCCCACTAGACAATGCTACCTACCAAATATGAAAGCTGTCTGCCATCTGATATTAGAGAAAAAGATTTTTCAAAGATTTTCCAATCTTTGATTTCTTTGTAAAAAGGGATGAGCCTGGGTGGAGCCCAAATGTGACCCCAGGGTTATGATATGAATAAACTTGGTAGAGGTCCACTAGATAATACTAAATACCAAATGCTATTGACCCAGAAGACCCAGAAGGAGAATTTTTTTTATGAGATTTTCATCAAATTTTTGGCTTCTCTGTTTGCATGGCAACAAAAGTTTTTGATGGAATAAAGTTCTTCTAACAACTTTGAAATGAACAGCCCTGCAAAGTTTGAAAATAATTGGCCCAGTGATTTAGGTGGAGAAGATGGACAACAGAAGGTGACTGATCACAATAGATAACCTTGAGCATAAGGTGAGCTAAAAGAAATGGGCTTTGATAGTGAAATATTCTAATATTTTCGCAAGCCAAGGATTTTAAAATCACATTGTTCCTTACAAATGTAACAGGGGTGTGGAATTCCCATGCCCCATTTGTCCGACTCGGGCTTTTGTACTTGCCGACAAGTAATTTTTTATAAGCCACTTGTCCAAGGACAAGTAAATATTAGGGCAAATCTTGGAATGTTACTTAAAAGAATTAAGAGAGAAATCATCCTAATGTTCATATCATAGGGTAGAAAACATTGTTTTTAATGAAGAAAATGCTGGATACCAGCATTTTCTTCATCAAAAGGCAATGTTTTTTTAAATTTTTTCTATTTACTCTTTAGCGGACAAGTACATTTTGATCCTGGACGAGTAGAAAAACCGCTTTTACTTGTCCAGGGACAAGTGGAGAAAACTCGTATTTCCACACCCCTGTGTAAGAAACAAAGTGGACTAAGAACCTTGACTAGAAGTATGTGATTGAAGGATAATCTAAATCTTATAAATATAGAAGGATCCTGATGGTATCATTTGCTTTTGAACTAAGGGGATCTTCCAATATTTTGGGATCCTTGTGACTCTGGACAGTGTCAAACCCTTATTATATGATTAATAATCTACCTCCACTTCCATGCAGATTTCTAGCTGTTGCCTCCTCCATCCCTGGACCAAAAATTGTCCGTGTAAACTGGGCCTCTGATCCTGTAACATAAAAAACTAATGATTTAATCGTGCAGCTTTTTTTAAAAACAAGAGGGCCTGTATCACTTCACTGGCTTTAAAATCTTTAGACTTTCATTAAATAAAGCTTACTTTAAATGAATACATTAACACTCTGAAATCTCCTAAGACCTATTTTATAATTATCAACTGGTTCTGGTCCATATTGCATCAAAATACTCAATCACAATGAACCTCCGACCTTTTACCCATCTTATTAAAACATAAGGTTCAGAAGGAGATGTCATTCAAAGATTTTGGGCTCAAAATAGGCCCCGTCTGCTACGCCCATATTTATGGACCAATCAAAATTTCTTGAACAATATAAGTATATAGTCACCCAAGAAACATTCTGGTAAAGTTTCATTGAAATTGGCTGAGTGGTTCTGGAGGAGATATCGTTCAAAGATTTTGGCCTCAAAATAAGCCCCGCCCTGCCAAGCCCAAATTAATGGGCCAAATTTCTTGAACAATTTAAGTAAAGGGTCACTCAAGGAACATCCATGCCAAGTTTCATTGAAATCGGACAGACGAACGACAAACAATCCGCCATGACAAAACCTCGCTGGCCTTCGGCCGGTGGAGCTAAAAAATCTAGAGGAATGTACAAGCTTCTATGTTGCTTGCAATGAACGTTGATGAGGCACAACACATGACAGACAACATGCAACCACAAAAAGCACATCAAAAAACAAAGGTATATGACCTTTTAGCATGACCTTGACACCTACAGATGTACATTACTCATATCTTTCATCATGCCAATTATGAGACAGGGTATCTATAATTAGCTTGAATAAACTGAACAATTAAAGTTTTTTTGTTAAGTTTTTGAGTTATTTGACCTTGATAGAGGACCTTGACATTGTCACATGACATTGACTTTGGTACCAGCGAATGCAGATCATTGAGATGTATCATCATGCCAAATATGAGCCCTGTATCTTGAATAGGCTTGAAGATATTGACAATGTTAACTTTTTTGGTTAAGTTTTTGAGTTATTTGACCTTGATAGATGACCTTGACCTTGTCACATGACCTTGACTTTGGTAGCAGCGGATGCAGATCATTGAGATCTATCATCATGCCAAATATTAGCCTTGTATCCTGAATAGGCTTGAAGATATTGGTAATGTTAAGTCGCTTGGTTAACTTTTGCAGACAGACAGAAGGACGGACAAGGGTAAAAATAAATGCCCCCGATCTTGCAATACGGGGGCATAAAAATAGGCAAGGTAGAATTATGGTTCTTATTCACTGCACTCTGTAATGCCACATTTCAAGAAAATTGGGCATCTAGGATTACTGAGTTATGCTCTGGACATGCTGCACAGGTGCCAGGGATGATCCCGTATGTTCTGTATTAGGTGGGTTATAACAAGAGACGGAAGAGGGCCAGAGTCACACCACTGGCACTTAATGCCTAAAAGATTTATGAAAATTTATTAATAAATTACTTTTAAAGTATTAAGCTAAATCATTATCTATTAGTAATTAGATAATCTGATCATCTAAGGCCAAGCTTGGTTAATGCAATAAATGAAAGCAAGTCATCAAAGAATCTTACATGAAAACTTTTTCATCCATGACACAGAATAACAATTCAAAGAGGTGAAATGTGTGCATTTTCACATGATAATAAACATTTTATAAAAGTATCTTGAAATCTGTCAATAAATGTACAAGTTGTGGTCACAAAGGCCCCCTTTTCCATGACACAGCTACATAATCACCAAGAAAGTTATCAGAGAGAGGTTTGCAGAAAGAACAAACCAGGCATCAATCATTTGCATAAAATCATATCAGAGCAGAAGATTTTATTTGATATTTTGTCATTTGCCACCTTTTCAGCTGACACAACAACCTGTAGCCCCAAAGTTATAAGCCTGATCAAGATTAAAAGAAGGAATTTGAAGCAGCATATCATAAGCATCATTCCTGTGAAATTAGAACTGATGAACATCACTGAGATCTTTCAGCATGCCAGTAATGAGAAAGAGTATAATATGCTTGAATAAACTGAAAAAATAATAAACAACTGTGCCAAAATCTGATAATTAACAAATAAGTAATGCACTTGACAAGCTGAATTTAAGCTGATTTTGACCTTTGACCTTGGCAGGTGACCTTGAAATTAGACATTTTACAAAAATTAGATTTTATCACAAATGTGTTCATGTGTTGGAACAAATATGCCAAATAGCATTGAAATCCATCTAATTTTATTCTTGAAAAGGCTAGTTCAAAGTTAAATTTTACTTATAATTCATATTCAGGGGCAGATAACTCTAAAATTAATGAACTATTTCAGCAAAAAAAACTTTGGGCAATGATTTTGTGTTTTCTTTGCAAACAATCAAAGAAAATTGATATTTAAGGCTATTTGTAAACGTGTTGTGCAAACTTGCAAAGTTGGTAGGAAATTAAACATGAGCTTTGCAGAGCGGGGCATATACACCCGATGGGGCTTGTCAGTAACATTGGCTTGTCAGTAATGTGAGCTTGAATGATAGCTAGAAAAATTGCAGACAGATCGACAGACAACTAGGGCCATAACATAGTATGATCCTTTGAGTGTAAATTCGAATTGGTTTTATGCACAACTATACGCCAAACAGTCATTGCAAGTTTCAGTTCATTCCAATTCAAAGTGTGACGAGATGCTCACAAAAGAAATGTAGTGAATTTCAATCAATTCAAGGGCAGATAATACAAGAAAGACCCAAGCTTTTCTGAAGTTTTAAGTTCAACCAAATATCAGGGTTACATTGTGGCAAGATTCATTTCAATCCATTCAAATTTGTAAGAGTTGTGCACACACACACACACAAACTATTTTGTGAAGTAAAGGGCAGATAAATCAAGAATAGACAACCTACAGAGTTATTGTGGCAAGTTTCCTTTCATTTCCATCCAAAATGTAGGAGAAAGTGAGCTAGGTACCAACAGAAAGGTCTTGTCCCAAACAATGATCTTGTGACATATGAAAGCTCTATGACCTACCATACAAAAGTTATGACCAAGGTTAAATTTTTCAAAGAAATTTAAACTTGAAAAATGACCTTGACCTTGTCTGATGACCTTGAACTTGGTATCTACAGAAAGGTCTTGTCCCAAGCAATGATCATGTGAAATATGAAGGCTCTATGACCTACCATTCAAACACTATGACTAAGATTAAATTTTTTTAATCAATTAAGACCTTGAACTAGAGGCGATTGAGTGCATGATTTGCTCCACAGTCCTGAATATCCTGATAATGATTATTAGAGGATGATAAGGCTGTATAAAACAAGGATCATTTGAAATCCCCCCCCCCAAAAAAAATATTTAAACACTGACAGAATGTTACTACACAATATACTGGTACTTTGTCCACAAAATTTTGATTGTAGATCTTTCTGCTTTTCATTAAACACCACTATAAAGGTGTTACTTCCCAATAACTGTTCGTCACCAAAACAAAATTCTACATAATGACAAGAGCCGTCACAGACGGATTATGCTCCCCGAATAAGGCATTGTCACAAAAACAAGAGGACCAAGATGGTCCTAGATCGCTCACCTGAGTCTCTATGACCCCTGGGACATCACATTAATTAGATAGGCAGATGTCAAAAAGAAGATAATTGCCTAAGATCAATACCATAGAACATTTTCAGCGAAGAGCAAGACAGATATGCCTTTTTGCTCTTTGATTCTATGTAAAAAGGGATGCACCCGGGTGGACCCCAAAACTGACCCCAGGGTCTTGATATGAACAAACTTGGAAGAGGTCCACTAGATGATGCTACATACTAAATATGAAAGCTGTCTGCCTTCTGGTTTCAGAGAAGAAGATTTTTGAAGGTTTTCCCATTTTCACCCATCATGCTCAGATGAGCTGAAAGCAGGGATAAATCTGGCTCAGAATTTTATGTGCGAAAAATCTCATTCAGTTGGAACTTATGAGAAATACTGAGTTTTCAATGGTAATTTGAACCAAATCCTTTGTTACAAATATATTTTGCTGTGAGATTTTTCTCTCATTTAGCCAATTTGAATGAGATTTCTGACAGAACAAGAGCTGTCACTGTAAGATGACAATGCCCCCGACACCGCTTTGATTTAGAAGTTATGGCCAATGTTAAAGTTTTTGGACGGAATGACGGACGGACGGACGGACGGACAGACGGACAAGTCAAATTTATGATGCCTCCCTATCGGGGGCATAAAAATGAGAGAATTTGCACAGATCTCGCCCAAAAATGATCCCTGTGAAAGGGATGCGCCCGGATGGAGCCCAAATATGACCCAAGGGTCTTGATATGAACAAACTTGGTAGGGGCCCACAAGATGATGCTATATACCGAAAATGAAAGCAGTGTGCCCTCTGGTTTCGATTAAAGAAGATTTTAAAAGATTTTCGCTCTTTGATTCTATGTAAAAAGGGTTGCGCCCGGGCAAAGCCCAAACGTGACCCAAGGGTCTTGATATGAACAAACTTGGAAGAGGTCCACTAGATGATGCTACATACCAAATATGAAAGCTGTCTGCCTTCTGGTTTCAGAGAAGAAAATTTTTGAAGATTTTTATTTTTTTACCCTTCGTGCTCATAAGAGATAAAGGGATGCACCCGTGCAAAGCCCAAATATGACCCAAGGGTCTTGATATGAACAAACTTTGTACAGGCCCACTAGGTGATGCTACACACCAAATATTTAAGCTGTCTGCCATCTGGTTACAGAGAAGAAGATTTTTAAAGATTTTTGCTCTTTGATTCTATGTAAAAAGGGTTGTGCCCGGGCAAAGCCCAAATATGACCCCAGGGTCTTGATATGAACAAACTTGGTAGAGGTCCACTAGATGATGCTACATACCAAATATGAAAGCTGTCTGCCTTCTGGTTTCAGAGAAGAAGATTTTTAAAGATTTTTAAAGATTTTCATCCTTTTTGTTAAGGGTAAAGGGAAAGTTAAGGGTGGATTTCATTTATTTGAACAACTTTGGTAGAGCTTGACCCAAGGATCATCCCTGCCAAGTTTCATCAAGATTGGCCCACTGGTTTAGAAGGAGAAGATGTTTAAAGAAATTGTGGACGACGGACGACGGACATTCTACGATCCCAATAGCTCACCTTGAGCACTTTGTGCTCAGGTGAGCTAAAAAAAGAACCATATTGGACATGGCCTTCCCCCGCCGTGAAAGCTTGATGGTAAACTGAAGCCTAAAAGATTAAGGATTCTTTTGTACTGTAAGAGATTTACCCCCTACAAAATCTAAGTATTAAAAGTAACAAAGGGCAATAACTCCAAAATTATGCAAGCAAAAGTTGTAGTTCTTTTGCACTGCACTTCTCCTCCATGAGATCTATCCACTCATAAAGTTTCAAGTTGATAGCTATTATTCTATAGGAGATATGCAATGGACAAAAACTAAGTATAAAAAATAACAAAGGGCAATAACTCCAAAATTATGCAAGCAAGAGTTGTAGCTCTCGTGCACTGCACATCTCCTCCAAGAGATCTATCCACACAAAGTTTCAAGTTGATAGCTATTATACTTTTAGAAATATGCTCCAGACATAATCTAAGTAGCAACAAGAGGACCAAGATGGTCATAGATCGCTCACCGGAGTCTCTTTGACCCCTGAGACATCACATTAATTGGATAGGCAGATGTCAAAAAGAAGATAATTGCCTCAAATCAATACCATGGAACGTTTTCAGTGTAGAGCAAGACAGATATGCCTTTTTGCTCTTTGATAAAAAGGGATGCACCCGGGTGGACCCCAAATTTGACCCCAGGGTCTTGATATGTACAAACTTGGAAGAGGTCCACTAGATGATGCTACACTCTAAATATGAAAGCTGTCAGCCTTCTGGTTTCAGAGAAGAAGATTTTTGAAGGTTTTCCTTTTTTCACCCATCATGCTCAGATGAGCTGAATTGGATGCATCCGGGTGGAGCCCAAATATGACCCAAGGGACTTGATATGAACAAACTTGGTAGGGGCCCACTAGATGATGCTACATACCAAAAATGAAAGCAGTGTGCCCTCTGGTTTCGATTAAAGAAGTTTTTTAAAGATTTTCGCTCTTTGATTCAATGTAAAAAGGGTTGCGCCCGGGTGGAGCCCAAAAATGATCCTAGGGTCTTGATATGAACAAACTTGGTAGAGGTCCACTAGATGATGCTACATTCCAAATATGAAAGCTGTCTGCCTTCTGGTTTCATAGAAGATTTTTGAAGATTTTCATTTTTTTACCCTTCATGCTCATAAAAGATAAAGGGATGCACCCATGCAAAGCCCAAATATGACAAAAGGGTCTTGATATGAACAAACTTGGTAGAGGTCCACTAGATGATGCTACAAACCAAATATGAAGGCTGTCTGCCTTCTGGTTTCAGAGAAGAAGATTTTTAAAGATTTTCATCCTTTTTGTTAAGGGTAAAGGGAAAGTTAAGGGTGGATTTCGATTATTTGAACAACTTTGGTAGAGCTTGACCCAAGGAACATCCCTGCCAAGTTTCATCAAGATTGGCCCACTGGTTTAGGAGGAGAAGATGTTTAAAGAAATTGTGGACGATGGATGACTGATGACAGACATTCTACGATCACAATAGCTAACCTTGAGCACTTCATGCTCAGGTGAGCTAAAAAAAAAACAAGAGGACCATGATGGTCCTATATCGCTCACCTGAGTATGTCACTGATAACTTGTTTACCATGTTATGAAAACCCGAATTTGTTTGATGTACATTAAGGTTGGTTAAAATTCTTCCTATTGCAACTTGATTTTTTTAAGTTTCGTAAATTTTCAACTTTTCTCTTATCGTGGCGTATTCTTTTAACAACTTTTGAAGACCTTCACCAAAGGAACATCCCTGCCAAGTTTCAGCTTGATTGACCAAGTGGTTGAGAGGAGAAGAATTTTTTCTATGAATTTTCAGCCATTTTTCAGACTTTCTGTAACCCTGAAAAACTAGAGCTTTTGATGAAATTAAATCCTTTTAACAACTTTTGAAGACCTACACCTAAGGAACATCCTTGCCAAGTTTCAGCTTGATTGGCCCAGTGGTTTAGAAGAAGAAAATTTTTTTCTAATATTTTCAGTCATTTTCGACCATTTTCAGACTTTCGGTTACCATCGAAACTAGAGTTTTTGATGAAATTAATTTCTTTTATCAACTTTTGAAGACCTTCACCCAAGGAACCCTGCAAAGTTTCAGCTTGATTGGCCCAGTGGTTTAGGAGGAGAAGAAATTTTTTAAGATTTTTAGCCATTTTCGGCCATTTTTCAGATTTTCCGTTACAATGGTAACTAGAGTTTTTGATGAAATTAAATTCTTTTAACAACTTTTGAAGACCTTCACCCAAGGAACATCCCTGCCAAGTTTCAGCTTGATTGGCCCAGTGGTTTAGGAGGAGAAGAATTTTTTCTAATATTTTCAGCCATTTTCGGCCATTTTTCAGATTTTCCGTTACCATAGAAACTAGAGTTTTTGATGAATTTAAATTCTTTTAACAACTTTTGAAGACCTTCACCCAAGGAACATCCCTGCCAAGTTTCAGCTTGATTGGCCCAGTGGTTTAGGAGGAGAAGAAATTTTTCTAAGATTTTCGGCCATTTTGGGCTATTATGTAACCATGGCAACCAGAGTTTTTGATGAAATTAAATTCTTTTAACAACTTTTAAAGAGATTCACCCAATGAACATCCCTGCCAAGTTTCAGCTTGATTGGCCCAATGGTTTAGGAGGAGAAGATGTTTAAAGAAATTGTTGACGGACGGACAGACAGACGGACGACGGACAGACGACGGACAGTGAGTGATCACAATAGCTCACCTTGAGCACTTTGTGCTCAGGTGAGCTAAAAAGGGCAATAACTCAAAAATTATGCAAGTAAGAGATGTAGTTCTTGTGCACTGATAGCTGTTGATAGCTATTATACTTTAGGAGATATCCCCCATGGTCAGATTGCATGGACTCAAAAAAGGTGTCATTTAATACAGCTTTCATAAAGGTAACAAACACTAAATCCCCCTTTTGCATGACATATTTTTAGACACAACTTTCAAATAGTTTATGGTAAAGGGCATCTGATTTGCTACTCAAATGTGAAATTTCAACAAATTCTGAACATAAGACTAGGAGAAATGAAAGAATAACTGTATTTTACAAGCTAAGGTAAAGGTAACAATCATTTAGCCCTCTTTTTCCATGATATATTTTTGTACAAAAATTTCAAATTGTTAATAGTAAATGGCATCTAATTTGCTACTCAAATATGAAATTCAGATCATTAGACTAGGAGAAATCTGAGAAAAACTGTATTTAACTCTAAGTCCCCTTTTCCCGTGACAAGGCCTCAAATCCATAAACCAGGACAGATGCATCCACACTATATCATAGGAAGTTCACATGGTAAGTTTCATACCATAACTTACCATTCAAAAGTTATGACCAAGGTTAAAGTTTGTCACGCCCACGAGCAGGCCAAGAACACCAAGGTGATCATTATACCATGGGTTTTCTCTGAAAACAGCTGAGCTAAAAAAACCAAGAGGACCATAATGGTCCTAGATCGCTCCCCTGCGTCTCTTTCACCCCTGGGGCATCACATTAATTAAATAGGCAGATGTCAACAAGAAAATAATTTCTACATAAGATAATTACCATGGACTGTTTTCAGCTAAGAGCCAAAAGGATATGCTTGGGCACAGCCCTTATATGAACATAGGGTCATTGTGCTCAGAAAAGCTAAAAGGGATGCCCCCGGGCAAAGCCCAAATATGATCACAGGGTCTTAATATGAACAAACTTGGTAGAGGTCTCCTAGATGATGCTACATACCAAATATGAAAGCTGTCTGCCTTCTGGTTTCAGAGAACAAGATTTTTGAAGATTTTCATATTTTCACCCTATTTGTTAAGGGTTAAGGGAAAGTTAAGGGTGGATTTCATTTATTTGAACAACTTTGGTAGAGCTTGACCCAAGGAACATCCCTGCCAAGTTTCATCAAGATTGGCCCACTGGTTTAGGAGGAGAAGATGTTTAAAGAAATTGTGGACGACGCACGATGGACATTGTAAGATCACAATAGCACTTCGTGCTCAGGTGAGCTAAATGAACAATCAGAAGCATAAGAGTGATAATCATCTGGAAATTTGACTGACCTGATTTTGACACCAACATCCTACAGTATGATGTTAAGTTAGCAGCTACATCTAAATAAGCCAGCATTATTTCAACATGCAGATCTTTCCTGTCCTCACTGGCATGGGCATCCATATTTTTCAATTGTTTCGAGAGTTGGTCGGAGAGACAATAGCGAGGCAGAAGTGCTATCATCTGACGTTTTAGCTTATTACAATGTCCCTGAAATTCTATTGCAGCTGTGTCCCCGTCTCCTAGCTCTAACTGTACACTATCTGAAATTGGAAACCAGTCCAGTATAATTCTTTTTTTGTACAGTGCAGGAATTTGTCAAAAAATATTTTGGTAAATAGAAATTGTATGTTCCAGGCATTTTTTTTACCTTTTCTGACTAATGTTATTTCCTACCACATAGGCAGGCTTTGTTTGAAATTGTACACCTTCCTCATTGTTGTCTCTGAACTTGTTCAAATCTTAAAAGTCTTAACTTTCGAGAAACATTCTGATTATGAAATATAGAAGAATCCGCTTAAGGCTATCAGTCACTATTGGAAACTTTAACTTGAATAAGCAAAATTAGCAAAAATATATTACATTCCTTTAATTCAAGTTTATCCCTTTCCTTATTTTTTTTATATTGAAGGTTCATGCCTTTTGGTATTCTAATGTAATTGTTATTTGAAATCATATTGCAATGAACTGAAAATTACTTTATACTGAGTTTAAAATCATTTGTTTTAAAATTGTATACCCTCTTGAAAATGGTGTAATATAGATTCACATGCAATTTTTCCTTTCCAACATAACTTGTTCCAACAGAGTCAATGAAATAAAACCTGGTAGTAAACAATGCCACAGAAGCTTAAATGGTGAACATTTATTTCTTTCATAGCCTACATTATGAAAAATCAGGATAATGTTATTGGAATGTGTTGCAAGTAAGTATTCCTTTTTAATAATGTTATAACCTGACCTTTCTCTGCCACTGCATTACCTTTCAACTGTCTTTCGTCATTTGAATCATTATTTCAAGAAGATTAAACAAATTACACTTAATTATCTAGTATGTCATGGATGCTTTAAGTTTGTTGCCTGAAATGACTTATATGCATGATGATTGGGCTAATTATAAATATAACAATTGCATATGTATTTTCCTTTGTAAAAGTATAGAAGAAAAAGCCCCTTTCCTTCTCAGTAATTATTACAGGTGTAGAAATTGAAATCTTATTTTGTCTTGTAATGAAAGAAGAACCTCAAAGGTACAAGTCTTCATTGAACCCATCCATCCCCCTAAATTGCTTCCTACGTGCCTGGATTATCAGTAATTGAAACTTAAATAGCAATTACATAAATATCAATGAGGTACATATTTTGTATTAACAGCAAATATTATTAAACCCTTGTCTTATGGATATTTATCACCAGAATACTTGAATAGGTGTGCGCCTGAATTTGGAGGGTGGGTGGTTTCATGGAAAGCAAAGTGGTCAAAAATGCCTGGATACATCTACTTTATTTTACTGTACCTCTTATAAATCTTCTAATGTTAAACTATTTTTCCACCATATTCTTTCAACTATCTTTAATGTAGGTGTATGTTTTTTGTTGATTTTAAAGTAAAATTTAAATTTTATGGAAAAACAAGAGGACATTGATGGTCCTCGATCACTCACCTGAGTCTCTTTGACCCCAGGGACATCACATTAATGAAATAGGCAGATGTCAACAAGAAAATAATTTCTACATAAGATAATTACCATGGACTGTTTTCAGCTAAGAGCCAAAAGGATATGCTTGGGCACAGCCCTTATATGACCATAGGGGCATGTAATGAATAAACTTAATGAAATTCCATTAAATGAAACTATTAAGAAAAGTCCCTGCCTTCTGGTTTCAGAGAACAAGATTTAAGGTTTCCTCCTTGATGTCTATGTAAAATAGTGATGGTGGAGCCACATAGAGTCCAAATATGAACCCAGGGGCATGATATGAACGTAATTGGTGAAGATTGACTAGATAATAGTACACATCAAAATATAAAGGCTCTCTGCCTTATTGTTTCAGAGAAGAAGGTTATTGAGGATTAAATGTAACTAGAGGCGCTTGAGCGCCTGATTCGCTCCACAGGCCTGAATATCCTGATAATAATTATTAGAGGATGATAAGGCTGTTAAAAATAAGGATCATTCCAGTGAAATTTGTTTGAAATCCAAAAATATAAATTTCAATACTAACAGAATGTTACTGCATAATATACTGGTATTTTGTCCACAAAATTTTGATTGTAGATCTTTCCGCTTTTCATTAAATACCACTATAAGGGTGTTACTTCACAATAATTGTTAGTCACCAAAACAAAATTCTATCAAATGATAATAAGAAGTAAAATATTAAATCCATTATTTTTATTCTGCCTAATGCCTTAGAGTGCAGACTACTGAGCTTTTTCTTCCCCACTCTGAACCTCAGTAGGCCACTTTACACCACTTGACCTCTTTGAGCAGAGTTACCCTTCATTCAACTAAACTGACCAATTCTAAGGGGGTATCTCAGGCTTCCTATTTCATCTAATGTTACTACACATTTGGATTCTTACAAAGCTTATGTTCCATCTAACCTACAATCTTTACAACCATTTATTTTAATGAGTCTAAAAAAAATTCATCATTTAGGTGATACCAAAAGGGTGGTCAAATATTCACTTTATATGTTGAAAAGTCCTCTGCCAATATAGAACATGCTGTTCATCTAATAAAATATTTTTTGCAGCCTGATACAACTTCACAGCAATAAAATTCCTATGATATTTGGTTGAAATCCATATTTGAACTTTGAAAAAAGTTTGTTTTACCCCATATTGGGTATTACACCATATAACATATCAAAAGAAATGACCTGACAATAAAAAACATATTTTGCATCTGATCGCAATATTTTTTTGCAGACTGATAAAGTATCACTAAAGAATCATTCCATTGAAATTTGGTTGATATCCATCAGTTAGATTCTGAGAAAATGATTTTCAAAGTTTTCACTATATAACATATAGAGAAATGACCTCCGCCCATAAAATACACATTTTTCATCTGATCACAATATATGTTTACAGACATGTAAAGGATCATTAAAGAATCATTCAAATGAAATTTGGTTGTTATCCATTGGTTAGGTTCTGAGAAAATGATTTTCAAAGTTTCCACTATATAACATATAGAGAAATGACCTTTGCCCATAAAATACACATTTTTCATCTGATCTATCATTTTTGGTAGACTGATAAAGGGTCACTCAAGGATCATTCCAGTGAAATTTGGTTGATATACATCAATTACATTCTGAGAAATTAATTTTCAAAGTTTCCACTATATAACATATAGAGAAATGACCTCCGCCCATTAAATACATATTTTCCATCCGATCACAATAATTTTTGGTAGACTGATAAAGGGTCACACAAGGATCATTCATGTAAAATTTAATTGGTATCCATCAATTAGAATCTGAGAAAACTCACCTATTTCCATATATAGAAATTAGCCTCGCCCACTACAGCCATGATTTTCAACCCATTAGAATTCTTTGAAGGAATCTAATAGAGGGTCACCCAAGGAACATTCCTGTGAAATTTGATTGAAATCCATTGGGTACTTTAGGAGGAGAAGATTTTTAAAGTAAAAGTTTACGGACGGACGGACAGAAGCACGCACTGACGACGGACACCACGCAATGACAATTGCACGCTGGCCTTTCGGCCAGAGGAGCTAAAAAGAGATGCACCCAGGTGGAGCCCAAATGTGACCCAAGGATATGAACAAACTTGGTAGAGATCCACTAGGTGATGCTACATACTAAATATGAAAGCTGTCTGCGATTTTGTTTCAGAGAAGAAGATTTTTTATGATTATCTATCTTTGATTCCATGTAAAAAGGGATGCGTCTGGGGAGCCCAAATATGATCCCAAGGTCTTGATATGAACATACTTGATAGAGGCCCACTTGATGAATTATACATACCAAATATGAAAGCTGTCTGCCTTATAGTTTCAGAGAAAAAGATTTTTAAAGAATTTCGCTCTTTGATTCTATGTAAAAAGAGATGCACTTGGGCGGAGCCCAATGTTACCAAATGGTTGATATGAACAAACCTTGTAGAGGTCCAATAGTTAATGATACATACAAAATATGAAAGCTGTCTGCCATATGGTTTCAGAAAGAAGATTTTTGATTTTTGATTCTATGTAACAAGAGGTCCATGATGGTCCTAGATCGCTCACCTGCATCTCTTTGACCCCTGGGACATCACATTAATCAAATCGGCAGATGTCAAAAAGAAGATAATTTCTACATAAGGTCAATACCATGGAATGTTTTTAGCCAAGGGCAAGACAGATATGCCTTTTTGCTCTTTGATTCTATGTAAAATGGGATGCACCTGGGTGGAGACCAAATGTGACCCCAGGGTCTTGATATGAAAAAACTTGGTAGAGGTCCATTAGATGATGCTACAAAATAAATATGAAAGCTGTGTGCCCTCTGCTTTCGGAAAAAAAAAAGATTTTTAAAGATTTTTGCTCTTTGATTCTATGTTAAAAAGGTTGTGCCCAAGTGGAGCCCAAATATGATCCTAGGAACTTCATATGAACAAACTTGGTACAGGTCCACTAGATGATGCTACATACCAAATATGAAAGCTGTCTACTATAGAGATGGTAGATATAAACCTTTTAACATATACTACTCTTATTTTGACATTTGACATGATATTTGACCTTGAACTTGAACTTATCAAAAAATTCATTTTAAATTGTGATTTAGCTCGCCAAGGGTAGCATGGGGCCAAATATATTAAAATCTGATGATAAATAAATTAGTTAGGCACTTGACAGGCTGAATTTGAGCTGATTTGGATCTTTGACTTTGGTGCATGACCTTGAAATGACCTTTTACAAAATTAGTTTTAATCACAAATCAGTTTGTGTTTGTTCACTTATGAACTATACGGCTGTGGTGTTGGAATTAATATGCCAAATATCATTGAAATCTATCTTACTTTGTCTTGACAAGGCCAGTTAAAAGTTAATTTTGCGATTATCTCATATTAAGAGATAGAAAATTAAAGAACTGATTTCTGCAAAAAAAAATTTTTGGCAATGGTTTTGTAAATTTGATATTCAAGGCTATAAGTAAACATGTAAGGCGAACACGCAAAGTTGGTAGGAAACTGGAACTGTCGCAAAGCGGACTTATACCCCCCATCGGGGCTTAACCCTTTGTCCTATCAGGGCTATTTCCCAGTATAAGTGCTTTCAGTTTATGATCTATATGCAACATGATAATAAATATTTGGTATAATTTAGAAGTTTAAGGGAGATAATTTGGCAACTACTATGTGCATCATTGTAGGTAAAATGTTCCAGATAATAACAAGAGCCGTCAGAGACGGATTATGCTCCCCGAATAAGGCATTGTCACAAAAACAAGAGCCATGTTGGACATGGACATCCCCCGCCACAAAAGCTTGATAGAAAACTGAAGCCTAACAGATTAAAGATTCTTTTGTACTGTCAGAGATTTACCTCCTATTAAATGTATTAAAAATAACGAAGGGCAATAACTCAAAAATTATGCAAGCAAGAGTTATAGTTCTGGTGTATTGCACTTCTCCTCCATGAGATCTATCCACCAATAAAGTTTCCAGTTAATAGCTATTATACTTTAGGAGATATGCTCCAGACAAAATCTAGGTATCAAAAATAACAAAGGGCAATAACTCCAAAATTATGCAAGTAAGAGTTGTAGTTCTTGTGCACTGCACTTCTCCTCCATGAGATCTATCCATCCATAAATGTTCAAGTTGATAGCTATTATACTTTAGGAGATATGCTCCAGATATAATCTAAGTATCAAAAATAACAAAGGGCAGTAACTCCAAAATTTTGCAAGCAAGAGTTGTAGTTCTTGTGCATAGCACTTTTCCTCCATGAGATCTATCCACCCATAAAGTTTCAAGTTGATATCTATTTTACTTTAGGAGATATGCTCCAGACGTAATCCAAGTATCAAAAATAACAAAGGACAATAACTCAATTATGCAAGCAAGAGTTGTAGTTCTTGTGCACTGCACTTCTCCTCCATAAGGTCTATCCACCAATAAAGTTTCAAGTTGATAGCTATTATACTTTAGGAGATATGCTCTGTGGTCAGATTTCAAAGACTCAAATAAGCTGTTATCTTATACAGCTAACATAAAGGTAACAAACATTAAACCCCCTTTTTGCATGACATATTTTAAGACACAAATTTCAAATAGTTTAGGGTAAAAATCATCTGATTTGCTACTCAAATGTGAAATTTCATCAAATTCTGGGCATAAGACTAGGAGAAATGAAAGAAAAACTCTAATTTACTCGCTTACGTAAAGGTAACAAACATTAAGCCCCCTTTTTCCATGATATATTTTTTTTTTACGTTAATTTCAAATTGTTTATAGTAAAGGGAACTGATTTGCTACACAAATATGAATTTTCACTAAATTCTGACTGTTAGACTAGGAGAAATTTGGGAAAAACTGTTTTTTACCCTAAGTCCCCTTTTCCCGTGACGAGGCCTCAAATCCAAAAACCGTCACAGATGCATCATCACTATATCATAGGGAGTTCACATGGTAAGTTTCATTCAATTTGGCCCAGGGGTTATGGAGAAATAGGTGGGGACAGACGGACGTACGGACGGATGGACAGACAAAGCGGGGGCTATATGATCTCCCTTCGGGGAGCATAAAAATAATGTACATATTGACACATTCAAGGGGGAAAATTTAGCAGCTTATATAAGTAAGGTCATTCAAAATTCTTTAACACTAGTTAACCCTGAAAATAACATTATCTATAAATATAAGAGAAGTAGCAGCAATAATGTAGGAAAAATGCTCCAGGTAATAACAAACTAGAAATTGTTCTAGAATGGGACTTAATATCCCCGCAAGTGCTTTAAGAGAATAAGATATTTTATAGGAGAGGCAAAATGATTCAAACAAAGATAATTCTTGAACCTGAGGAATTTGAGACTTCAAAATTGTATCTTGCAAAACTTCAACATGTGATATATGTTTGTATAAAGTTTTAAAGCTATTTAAACATGCATTTGGAAGTATTGCATGGCAATACCAAGTCCCCTACCGGATTTATATATATATCCCTAGAGCAGTATTTTTTTTGGTGGTAAAGGTATAACTACCTCTCCAAAATATTAGTTGCATCAGATTGTATGTATCGGCTCAATATCTCTGAGGATAAAGAAAAACAAGAGCACCGCCTACGGGTGCCTACGCTCGGCTGTAAGTGCTTGATGGTAAAAAACTAATGGATGGTGAAAAAAACTAAGTAGACAAAGGGGCATAATTTGCAGAAAATGTTTCAAAAGTTATCCTCCTTGAAAAAAAGGTTGTCCTTTGGATGGTGAATAAGTGAGCAAAGTTTAATGTGAATGCCTTCAGTAGAACCAGAGATAGCACAAAAATGTCAAAGTTTTTGCATTTTTTTCACAAATTTGACCTTGAAAAATGACCTTGACCATTACCGGTTACCTTGAACTTGACACCGACATAAAGTGCTTGTCCAAGGCAATCATCATGTGAAATATGAAGACCCTATCACTTACCATTCAAAGTATTTGCAATATGTCAAAGTTTTTGCATTTTTTTCAAAAGTCTGACCTTAAAAAATGACCTTGAACTTGACTGATGACCTTGAACTTGGTACCAACAGAAAGGTCTTGTCCCAGGCAATAATCATGTGAAATATAAAGGCCCTATCATTAACCATTCAAAAGTTATTTCAAAATGTCCAAGTTTTTGTGTTTTTTTCTCACAAATTTGACCTTAAAAAATGACCTTGACCTTGACTGATGACCTTGAATTTGGTATCAACAGAAAGTGCTTGTCCCAGGCAATCATCATGTGAAATATGGAGACCCTATCACTTAACATTCAAAAGTTATGGCAATTTGTCAAAATTTCGGCATTTTTTTCACAAGTTTGACCTTGAAAAATGACCTTGAACTTGACTGATGACCTTGAATTTGGTACCAACAGAAAGGTCTTGTCCCAGGCAATAATCATGTGAAATATAAAGGCCCTATCATTAACCATGCAAAAGTTATTGCAAAATGTCAAAGTTTTTGTGTTTTTTTTTTCACAAATTTGACCTTAAAAAATGACCTTGACTGATGACCTTGAATTTGGTATCAACAGAAAGAGCTTGTCCCAGGCAATCATCATGTGAAATATGGAGACCCTATCACTTAACATTCAAAAGTTATGGCAATTTGTCAAAATTTCGGCATTTTTTTCACAAGTTTGACCTTGATAAATGACCTTGAACTTGACTGATGACCTTGAATTTGGTACCAACAGAAAGGTCTTGTCCCAGGCAATCATCATGTGGAATATGAAAGCCCTATCACTTACCATTCAAAAGTTATCACAAAATGTCAAAGTTTTCGCACGACGACGACAACGACGACGACGACTACAACGACACCAAGGCTATAGCAATACCTCGGGTTTTCTCCGAAAACAGCCGAGCTAAAAATCCGCAAATTTCCTGGTAATTTTCTAAGTTCAGCATCTGTATCTTCCACAAAAATCAATGGACCGGAACCAAACTCATACTCATTCTGTAACTCATTGATACAGACTCAAATACCCAAAATCAGCTCAATATCTCCAAGGGTTACTGAATTTTCCTGGTAATTTCTAAGTCCAGCATCCGTATCTTCCTCAAAAATCAATGGACCAGAACCAAACTCAAACTCGTTCTGTAACTCATTGATCCGGACTCACATACCAAAAATCAGCTCAATATCTCCAAGGGTTAAGAAAAAAAGTCCGGAAAACTGAAATCCGGACTGACAGACAAACGGACAGAGTGCAAACCTATAGTCCCCTTCGGCTTTCGCTGGTAGGGGACTAACAAGCAAATTCGTTTAATTGATATCCCCCCGCCGAACATATTTTCATTGTCAATGGAGTTAATATCAAACTTAGGTACAGGTTATCCTTTATCTACATCAACCTATAGTTTTCAAGAAATAGCAAGGAAACGAATTTCACTCTGTATGTATATGGCTTAAACAGTCAAGGGCAGTAACTCTAAATTCGACGGTCGAACTGGGTAACCCGACAATATGCGCATGTCCTCATTGTAGTGAAGCGGTGTGCCAAGTTTCATAGGTTGATGTAGATAAAACCTGTACCTAAGTTTGATATTAACTCCATTGACAATGAAAATATGTTCGGCGGGGGGATATCAATTGAACGAATTTGCTTGTTCCATTTGTTTTCGGGGGTATAAATATCTAAATTTTATATGTTCAAGGGGGGATAATTCAGCAACAAATCAAAGCAAAGACTTAAAATCTGCAGGTGCACAACTTCTAATGCAGATACACATTATTAATTTCAAGTAAGTACATGCAGGAGTGTAGGAGAAATGATACTGACAACAATAATATTTTAGTAAAAAGAGGCCCAAGAGGGCCTGTATTGCTTCACTGGCTAAAACATCAAAAACTTTGAAAGAGAGGTATTGAAAATAGAAGGTAATGAAAGTCATCATCACTCAGGAGGAATTCTGACTTTTTTCCAAATTGATTCTTATTTACAAGCTTTCAGAAGTGGACATTATAACTGATATCTAAAATTACATGGAAGAAGGCTATTTATATATCACTTTAAAGACAAGAGGCCCAAGAGGGCCTGCATCGCTCCACTGGCTTTAACATCTCTAGACTTTGGCTATGACTAAAAACAACACTTTTAAATCTCTTTAGAACTATTTCATAATGATTTACTGGGTCTGGCCAAATACTCAATCACCATTAATCTGTACACCCATTTTATTATAAACATTTTGGTGATTGCAATTAGTAGACCATTCATCAGTGGAACAATTTAAGTAAAGAGTCTTTCATGGAAAATGTGTACCAAGGTTTATTGAAATATGTCAAATGGTTTAGAGGAGATTACCGTATTTATTCTAATAATCGCCCATATTCTAATAATCGCCCATCCCCCATAACACCGCTCAAAATCGGTCATTTTAAGACCAATTTTCGGAAAAAGTTGATGATTCTAATAATCGCCCATCCCCCGATTTGAGAAAAATTGCTCGAATGTAAACTTCCAAATTATTCCAACATATACTAAAAAGTTCATGCAACAGCTACGACAAAAACAATTCGTTTATTTAGATGAACTAGCATTCGTTTACGAGAGTTACTAAAGATCGGGAATTGCTTGTGATCTTTATGTTTGCGATGGTAGTGACTGCATAATTTACCCAGATTTGAATAAGTTCTATGTTTATTCTAAACACTGATTATCACAATTATTTTCTAAGTCCGATATCAAAGAAAGAATGCGTGCAAGATTTCCGGTCAGAAGTAGCTGCGTTTTCAGCTTTCACTGACGGAAAAATGAATATTTTTTGTCCGAAACATAGGACTATATTTTAATCTAAAACTACGATAGTCTAAACAAATAACTGAATAAAAAGAATTTACCGATATTCAATGATTTTTCCTTAAAATCCGAGTAGCAATCTGGCCAATAAAGGCAAATTAAATAAATATTTTTTGTCTCGCAAGGAGGTAAAGGACGCGGAACAGTTTATTTCACACAGAGGGTGAACAGATGATCAAAGACGCCGACGGCTATTTTTGGAAGTGTTGCCAGAAGTTGCACGCGCCCAACGCTTGTCTCGGTAGATGCCAAAACCCTTTTCAAGTTATTATTTGGCCGTCTCTTTGTGACTTTGTTGCGGATTTTAGAATTGAGGAAAACAGGATACTTAATTTTATTCTCGCAACAGGTAGGCGACACGACTATTTCCTATTACGGCGTTTGAATCCATTTCTTGTAATTTAGCGAAAAATATACAAGGAGCAAACAAAAGGTTAAAATTGAAATACGAAGTGAATATCAAAATAAGTGCGTGCAACTACTATGGTCGGATGTAGTTACGATCCTCTGGAATCATGACCGCGATATGCGGTATATTCTAATCTACGAAAACGAAGAATAATACAATTTTCTGAAACTGGAGAATCATTCATTGAACACTAGGATCGACGGTCTTAAGTTTCAAAATCTTAACAGAACAGCAATGTCGACGGCGTTATCACTTGCCGATGTCGACAGTTTTAGTTTTTTCGAGCACAGAGGGAATTCTTTAGCTATTTAATGATCAATTAACTTTCAATTTATTCCATTGTTTTATGATAGCAGAATATAAATACAGTGTACATTCGCGAGAATCCCTTGGTTTCATGCGGTGTTATGTAAAGCAGCGTGTCGCTTTGTTTATTGAAAAACGGTGACGATGGGCAAACTTCGAGGTCCGAGTAGTTTCATCATTATGCGTCTGTGTTCCTCATTTTTGGAAATTTATTTTGTATTTATCAGATACGTATCTCATTGTCATTGTTTAGGGACATTGTAGGTCCGTTCATAGTAAGTTTGAGTTATTGCCCAACAGAATACCTCCAATAATCGCCCACCCCCAACTGCGTCGAACATGACTTTTCTAATAAACGCCCGGGCGATTATTAGAATAAATACGGTATTTTAAAGCAAAAATTGGCTCCCCCATGTCACACCCACATTAAATGGCCTATCAAAATTCTATGACCAATTTAGGTAAAAGTGCCACTAAGAAATATTCATGCCTAGTTTAATTTAAATTTACTTAAAGAGAGGGGAGGAAAAGAATTTTTAAGATTTAAACGTGAAACAAGAAGGCCAGAATGGCCCTGAATTCTATTGGTCAAGTTGATCTCATCCAAGTAACTTTCTGGCAGTTTCATTTACATTTGCCATATTGTTGAACAGGCGTTGTTATTCCAAGACCTTAAAGTCATAATAGACCCTGCCCACCCATTCATTGCTGAGGAGACTCAAATAAGCCCTGCCTAGCCACACCCAATATTTGTGACAATGAAAATTTCACCCACAATTTTTTTAAAAAGGTCATCCAAGGAGCATTCTGTTTAAATTTCATTGAAAGCGACCAGGTGGTCCAGGAGGAAATGTCTTTAAAGATTTTGGGCTCAAAATAAGCCCTGTGCAGCCACGCAAATATTTATGGGCCAATGTAAGTTTAACCCTAAAAAAAGTTGCCCAAGGAACATTCTGTAAATGTTGTATTGAAATCCCCCCAGTGGTTCAAGAGGAGATGTCATTCAAAGATTTTGGGCTCAAAATAATCCCACCCTGTCATGCCCATATTTGGGGCTCAATCAAAATTTCTTGAAAATTTAGTCTGTGGGCCAGGAGGGGTCACCATGTGCCCCCCTAAGGGCTCTCAGAGAGTGGTATGGAAATGTTCATCGAACCTCCCTGAGTGAATTCAAGATATTAACAGCTAATATTTTGGGTCCCGACTGGCATTCCGAGTGGTTTTCTTGATGGCAGCCAAGAATAAATTCATTTTATCTTTGGAACACTAAAGAGGCATCTTTACATTGTAAATATCTTTTAAGAGTCCAAAACACGCATATTTGGCATTCTGGTAAAACCCTTTATTGCTTAAAATCAATTCATAGATCCCAACTTCCGAAATGGGAGATGGCAGACAGTTCTACATAAGAAATTTGCTATTTTTTCGATGAATGCCATAAGAAAAGTGTTCACCATATACTACACCATAGATCTTATTGCAGAGTGCTACGATATTGTTGATTTGATCTTCCGGAGTTCAAATCAAGTTGTTAACAGTCGATATTTTGAGTCCTGACGGCGTTTCTTTGCGTTTTCTAAATGGCAGCCACTAAAAATTATATCTACCAGGAGGCACTATACAAATATTATTTAAGGACCAGAACGAGTATTATTTAAGTTCTTGTTACAATATCTATTTGTTTAAGTTAATTTGGATATCCAAACATCCTTTACGAGAGATGGCAGCCAGTTAAGGATAGGAATTTTGTTATTTTTGTTGCATTCTGTGAAAGATGAGGATCACCATGTACTTTGCCCAAAAATCCACTCTTATTGTGCCATGAAATAGTTAATTCAACACTCCAAAGGTTGATATAAGTTGTTTACTATAGATGTTTTGGGTCCCGACTGCCTAATGTTTGGGTGTTTTTAAATGACATCCAATTGCAAATACGAGTAATCAAGCTAGAACAACGTGTATATGAATTACTTTTCCAAAATCACTAATATTTAGTGTTCTTGCTACATGCTGGAATTGCTAATGTTAGTTTGAAGATCAAACATCATAAATAGTAGATGGCAGCCTTTTTTTCAGTCCATGAGTCCATCCATCATCATAAAAATCCTGTCTGATAGGACAAAGGAAAAGTTAACAGATATTACTCATTGAGAATAAAAAAGCTACCAATTAATATTTTTGGTGTTCTGTCTGCCTGTCTGCATTTTTTTTCTATATGGAAGCCAAGGAAAAGGATAGATTACATAGAGCTCCCTTTGCAAACATTGGTCCTTATTTGATCTTATTCTAAGGACCAAATCAACCAAGTTTAGCGATTCTCTTACCATAACTTTAATTTAGTGTCTAATTTAACAGCAAAACATACTGAATTGGAGATGACAGCCAATTTTAAACGCGTAATTCAGCTTATTTAACTGTCTGTGAAACTAGTACGGTGGGCATATCACTCCTGCGGAGGGGGGAGGTGTATCAAGTTGTTAACCATATATCCCGTATATCAATTTTCTGTCTGAGAAAATACATCATGAAATGAAATTTGAAATATGAGATGGCAGTCAGGTCATTATTCGAATTCATCTTATTTCTCTAAAAGTACCTTTATTTACACATGTTTCTGTCAAAGATGGACGATATTTGTACCATTTTCTCCATCGGTCAGTCCGTTTCTTTATACATATGTTAGTTAAATTCTTGTTTCAAATTAAGGTATTGAGAATTTGACAAGGGCAAGCGGCATAAGCGACTTTTGAATGATTTGAAAGTTCATTTATCGAACTTGAGCATAATTATATATTAAATATTGTTCTATTCGAAGATATGTATGTCTTCAATAACCAATCAGAAGTCTTGAAATCCACTCGACCAAATGGAATCATTGGATAATTTTGAATGATTTTGGAGTGGTTTTGGTCGATTGGATGCTGTTCAAATCATGTAGGGGTAGTTTGGGTGAGTGTTTCAAGAATGAAATGATTGCAACGCTGAGGAAATGCTTTAGAATGGTTTTGACTAGACTTAAAAGTCAAGTTCACAATGTTTTTTAAAACCTCAAAATACTTCCTTTATCTATTGACATATTTTCATGAAACTTTCAAAGAATATTTCTCATCATGTGACAAAACTTGTTTTGTTGTCAGTTGATGATTGCTGATATAATGCCGAGTAACGGAAAAGGGGGCTAGATGTAAAATTCTTTTCAACACATTGTTCTTGCATAAAAGGATAGATTTGCATGAAACTTTCACAGAACGTACCTGATAATATGACTATATCTGCTTAACAACTTGGTTAGCTATTTCGAATCATGGAAAAAAGCTGCATTATTATAAATTGTCTTCTAAACGTTACTCCTTCTATCAGGTCTGCCCGATTAGCTCAGTTGGTAGAGCACCAGACTTCAAAAACCATTGAAGTTCGACCACATGGATTTGATTCCTTGGCTGGCATACTAACAAAAACTAATTGTCTTTTGGATGAGATGTTAAACCCAGGTCCCGCGAGACGGTACTTTAGGCCGAGCACGTTAAAGAACCATTGCGGATCTCAGCAGTAGTTTCGTCATGTATCCTTGAACTATCCCCGTAACAACTAACCATTTTCTGGTCTCTTATGGGCATGTGCTACAGCAGTGACGATAAACAAACAGAAATAGGGTACACAAACTCCTTCTACATCAATGTATGGATTTTCATCAAACTTTTGTTGAATTTGTATGTAGGTTGCACAAAATGTTCTGTGACAATCATAGCACATCAATGTCACTGCAATATAGTCACTGTCTTAAAGGATGGTTACTGATGAATTTTTCGAAGTATACAATTCTTGATATGAATATGAGCATATATTAAAGTTTGTCCAGATTTAATTCTGCATCACAAAAAAGTAGGCATTCGTTTTAAGATTTTTTTGTCAGCCGTTTAATTTGCCAAACAGGACTCAAGTTTTTTTTCATTTAAAACAAATAAATCCTGATTTAAATTTTATTACAAGAAAAAAGTTGTATTTTGGGATTATTCGATACAGAAAAGCTTCCTTTTAAAGTGACCAAAAAATCTGAAAAATATAAATAAATAGATTAATGCTATGTAAAACGTGAGAAACAAATTCATCTATGTATCAGCTATGTAGGGATTATCACTACTGACCCCTCCAAGGGGAAAAGAAATAAAATAGATTTAAGCAAATTAAAGATATGGAAAAAAGCAAATTTGGTGGATTTGTTTTGGATTATTTTACATTCATTTAATGTGCTGGACATTTTTAGTCGCCATTTGAAAGCATTCCTACATCGAACTAAATAAATACAGAATATTCATATTAATATCTGGCTGCCATCTTGGTTTTAGAATTTCTGGAACATAAAATTAGCTTTAGAAATAAAGGTGAAATTTTCAAAAAACTTAAATAGGGTTCTAATAAATTTCATGCAATTTCTTAGCTGCCATCTAGAAAAAAGGCAGTCGGGTTGCAAAACATAGATTAAAAGCTTTTTGAATATCACTCAGTGAGGTCGGTTAAACATTCCTTTGCACTCTCAGAAATGGCTTTTAGGATGGTTCATGGCACCTCCTCTGGTCTCATGGACTCCTACAAAAAATGGCAAATTTCATATTCAAAATTAGCTGCCATCTACCATTCAGGATGTTTGATCTTCAAATAGACTTAAGTCATTTCAGTGTTTAGCTAGAACACCAACTATGTGTTTTTATCCCTTAACGGTTATTTAAAATGAATGTTGCTCATATACAAGCTGTTCCAATTTATCAATTTGTATTTCATTGGCTGCAATTTAACACCCCCCCCCCCCGGCAGTTTGGACCCAAAATATCGACTGTCAACAACTTGATTCAACCTTGGAAAATGTTGAATTGAATATTTTAATGGCACAATCAGAGAAGGTTTTTGGCAAAAGACATGGTGAAACCTCATCTTTCATAGAATACAACAGGAAACGGCAAACTTTCTTTCTTAAACTCGCTGCCATCTCTCACAAAGGATGTTTTGATATCCAAATTATCTTTAACTAATAGATATTGTACCAAGAACATAAAATATAGATGTTTTGGTCCATAAATATAATTTGAAATCAAAGGATGTCTATATAATGCCTCCTGGTTAATTTATATTTTTATTTCACACCTAAACAATTTAGACCAATGACATCGCTTATTTTGCATCACGTGAGAATGAAATATCTAGATCCATATTGTACAACCAGAACGAGGCTACTGTGCAATACGGATTTTATTCCAAAACGAGACAACCTATATTGTACGATGAAAGTGAGGCAAGCTATATTGTACGATGAAAGCGAGGCTGCAGTCCCGAATATAGATATCACCACTTTTCGCAGCCTTTTCAATTTATCAAACCCTCTGATCGGAGGTATTTAAATAAGTTTGATCTTGAGAAGATTCTTGATTTCTTCATTTGTTACATTGATTATCATTTGTTCACGTGAAAATGTATATTTCAAGCGACGACGGGTAGTCAACATGTTTTATGTTAATTACATATTATAATCAGTACGCACTTATCGACTTGACACATGAAATAAACATTTCATGTGGAATTCTATTTTTAGAACAAATGTTTGTTTCTATTTCAACATGTTCATAGTGACTTGCATTTGACGCCCTAAACCGGATCATTTTGGATCTATTCCCTTTGTCTCTCTCAAATGTCACGATTCGTTAATTGTAACACTTTCAGTGTATTGTGTGAAATAAAGATGTCATTTAACATGATCGAGTACAATACTGAATTCATTGGATTCGTACCCTGCAGAACCAGTCTATATTTTGACTCGGATAGCGCCTCGTCAAATATTGACTGGTTCTGCAGGTTACTCATCCAATAGAATTCAGTATTGTACACGATCATGTTAAATAACCTCTTATTATTGGCTGCCATTTAGAAAAACGCTGTCAGGACTCAAAATATCGACTGTAACAACTTGATTTGAACTCTGGAAGGTCAAATCAACAATATCATAGCATTCTGCAATATGATCTATGGTGTAGTATATGGTGAACACTCTTTTTTATGACATTCATTGAAAAAATAGCAAATTTCTTATGTAGAAATTTGGTCCTTAGAATAAGATCAAACAAGTGCATGTCGTATTGCGATGCAATACAGGAGTCCCCCACTGGATAATAAAAAATCCTTTCTCATAATATATCTCCTTCTTACTAGATCTATAACTGTATACACAATTTGAAGTTGCTAGCACATTAGGTTTTGATCAAAATGTCCAAAACAAAAATATAAGAGTAAAAACAACCAATGGCAAAAACTCCAAAAGTGGGTGGAGAAGAATGATTCTTGTACATGCCACTTGTCCTCAATGAGATCTATAAGTGTACCAAGTTTGAAGTTGCTAGCACTGATGGCTCAGGAGAAATGATCTGGACAAAAATGTCAGGATAAAAAACAACAACGGACAATAACTAAAGAAGTGGATGTGGCAGAGTAACAGTTCTTGTGCATTACACTTCTTCTCACTTAGATCTAGCCGCCGTCATAGCGCAGTTGGTAGCGCGTCGGACTGTCAATCTAGAGTTCGCGGGTTCGATCCCCGACGGCGGCACTCATTCTTTCCGACTATTTGTCTCTCACCAATGGGTTGATAATCGTAGACCTATGTGAGATAGCGGCTGGAGGCTAGGAAAGAATGTGGTGGTTGTACTGGTGATAGAAATACCAGGAATCCATTGTTAGGTGCTCCAGCCGCCGCGATATAACTGAAATAATGTTGAAAGCAGCGTAAAACTCCATTCAATCAATCAATAAACTCACTTAGATCTACCAGTGTACAAAGTTTGAAGTTGCTAGGGCTTATGGTTAAGAAGATATATTCTGGACACAAATGAAAAGGTAAAAACAACAAAGGGCAATAACTCAACAAGAGGACCAAGATGGTCCTAGATCGCTCACCTGAGTCTCTTTGACCCCTGAGACATCACATTTATTGGATAGGCAGATGTCAAAAAGAAGATAATTGCCTCAAATCAATACCATGGAACGTTTTCAATGTAGAGCAAGACAGATATGCCTTTTTGCTCTTTGATTCTATGTAAAAAGGGATGCACCCAGGTGGACCCAAAATTTGACCCCAGGGTCTTGATATGGGCAAACTTGAAAGAGGTCCATAAGATGATGCTACATAGTAAATATGAAAGCTGTCAGCCTTCTGGTTTCAGAGAAGAAGATTTTTGAAGGTTTTCCTTTTTTCACCCATTGTGCTCAGATGAGCTGAATGGGATGCGACCGGGTGGAGCCCATATATGACCCAAGGGTCTTGATATGAACAAACTTGGTAGGGGCCCACTAGATGATGCTTCATACCAAAAATGAAAGCAGTGTGCCCTCTGGTTTTGATTAAAAGAAGATTTTCGCCCTTTGATTCAATGTAAAAAGGGTTGCGCCTGGGTGGAGCCCAAATATGATCCTAGGGTCTTGATATGAACAAACTTGGTAGAGGTCCACTAGATGATGCTACATACCAAATATGTAAGCTGTCTGCCTTCTGGTTTATTACAAGAAGATTTTTGAAGATTTTCATTTTTTTACCCTTCATGCTCATAAGAGATAAAGGGATGCACCCGTGCAAAGCCCAAATATGACCCCAGGATCTTGATATGAACAAACTTGGTAGAGGTCCACTAGATGATGCTACATACCAAATATGAAAGCTGTCTGCCTTCTGGTTTCAGAGAAGAAGATTTTTAAAGATTTTCATATTTTCACCCTTTTTGTTAAGGGTAAAGGGAAAGTTAATGGTGGATTTCGATTATTTGAACAACTTTGGTAGAGCTTGACCCAAGGAACATCCCTGCCAAGTTTCATCAAGATTGGCCCACTGGTTTAGGAGGAGAAGATGTTTAAAGAAATTGTGGACGACGGATGACGCACGACTGACGACGGACATTTTGCGATCACAATAGCTCACCTTGAGCACCTCTTGCTCAGGTGAGCTAAAAAGTGGGTGTGGCAGAGTAACAGTTCTTGTACATGACACTTGTCCTCAATGAAATCTATATGTGTACACAGTTTAAAGTTGCTAGCTCTTATAGTTTAGGAGATATGATCCGGACAAGAATGTAAGACTAAAAACAACAAAGGGCATTAACTCAAAAAGTGGACATGGCAGAGTAACAATTCTTGTACATGCCAGTTGTCCTCGATAAGATCTATCAGTGTACAAAGTTTGAAGTTGCTAGCACTTATGGTTTAGGAGATATGATCCGGACAAAAATGTAAGGGTAAAAACAACAAAGGGCAATAACTCAAAAAGTGGGTGTGGCAGAATAACAGTTCTTGAACATGACACTTGTCCTCAATGAGATCTATAAGTGTACTAAGCTTGAAGTTGCTAGCACACATAGTTTAGGAGATATGTTCCGGACAAGAATGTAAGGGTAAAAACAACAAAGGGCAATAACTCAAAAAGTGGGCGTGGCAGAGTAACAGTTCTTGAACATAACACTTCTCCTCAATGAGATCTATAAGTGTACCAAGTTTGAAGTTGCTAGCATACATAGTTTAGAAGATACAGCCCGGACAAAAGTGTGACGGACAGACGGACGGACAGACAGACAGAATTGAGCAAACCTATAGTCCCCCAACTGGTTGGGGACTAATAAGGACCAATGTTTGCAAAGGGAGCTCTATGTAATCTGTACTTTTCCTTGGCTGCCATATAGAAAAAAAACCCAGACAGGCAGACAGAACACCAAAAATATTAATTGGTAGCTTTTTTATTCTCAATGAGTAATATCTGTTAACTTTTCCTTTGTCCTATCAGACAGGATTTTTATGATGATGGATGGACTCATGGACTGAAAAAAAGGCAAATTTTATTTCATATATTAAATGGCTGCCATCTACTATTTATGATGTTTGATCTTCAAACTAACATTAGCAATTCCAGCATGTAGCAAGAACACTAAATATTAGTGATTTTGGAAAAGTAACTCATATACACGTTGTTCTAGCTTGATTACTCGTATTTGCAATTGGATGTCATTTAAAAACACCCAAACAAGGCAGTCAGGACCCAAAACATCTATTGTAAACAACTCATATCAACCTTTTGAGTGTTGAATTAACTATTTCATGGCACAATAAGAGTGGATTTTTGGGCAAAGTACATGGTGATTCTCATCTTTCACAGAATGCAACAAAAATAACAAAATTCCTATCCTTAACTGGCTGCCATCTCTCTTAAAGGATGTTTGGATATCCAAATTAACTTAAACAATTAGATATTGTAACAAGAACTTAAATAATACTCGTTCTGGTCCTTAAATAATATTTGTATAGTGCCTCCTGGTAGATTTAATTTTTAGTGGCTGCCATTTAGAAAAACGCAAAGAAACGCCGTCAGGACTCAAAATATTGACTGTTAACAACTTGATTTGAACTCCGGAAGATCAAATCAACAATATCATAGCACTCTGCAATAAGATCTATGGTGTAGTATATGGTGAACACTTTTCTTATGGCATTCATCGAAAAAATAGCAAATATCTTATGTAGAACTGTCTGCAATCTCCCATTTCGGAAGTTGGGATCTATGATTTGATTTTAAACAATAATAAGGGCTATTTATTTAAAATAGGCCGATTTATTACTGCCTAAAATTGAAGGGGATTTGTTTACCTTGGCACCGACCGGTGCACCGGTTACTCATGAAAAATTAATTAGCATGAAACTTACTAGTCATCAGATGGCGCTTTAATCAGAACAATCATCAAAAATATTTTGATAACTGCAATTAATGCAATTTTAACGATCTATTAGTAGCAGTTTGGTTTTTTGTGATGCCGAGATATAATCTCTAAGATTACTTAGATGAAGAAATATCCATATTGGCCAGAGAAGAGGGAAATTCTCGCTGGATTGACTAAAGAATGATGGGGTTGCTTTTATCGGACGAGAAAATGGCGGGTCGACTGTTTGTTATCGCTCGGCTGAAGAGAGGCGGATATTATGATGAATTGATTACTTACATGGAATCATTTATCTAGATTCTATTTGTTTTATTTTTGCAGGAAATGCAAAGCAAAGGCTGATATGCAATTTCGATCCTAGTACCGATTTCTGTCCTAATGCGATGCTATTTTTAGATTTGTAGAGTTTGGGAAAAAATTGAAATTTGTCCAAAATCGAGACTTAATTTAACCAACCTGGATTAAGTTCTTTCCAAGGCCAGGGAGTTATTTAATTTTTGGCATTTCCATAAAGATTGGTGGAAGAAACGCCCATTGCCAGCAGACATTTTTGAGAGTGTTGAAATTAAACCTATTTTTCAGGGTATAGCAGATACTGCTTACAGGGCAGGAACATCCTTGAGGAAGATGGTGGAGCCTTGATCATATGGCCCTGGTTTATGACCTTCAGCTTTTACACAGTCTTTAATTAATTTTATGAACATTCCTATCCAAAAGATCCATGATCTAATTTGCTAACCACCAAGTCTGTTCTGTATGCTTTGCAGGTATGAAAACATGAGCTCAATATTTAGAGTACCTTTTATAGATCTGCAGACTTCATGAGGTGCCGCCTGTCCCACCGACATGTCTTCGAAAAAATCATGCCGTTCACATAAGTTGCGCTTGAATACTGGACAGACTGACCCATAGATTCTAGCCAAATACATAATGTGTACTATTGTTCTGTCTGGTGGAATTTGTTTGGTCTGGTAAAAATAATAAGTTTACCAGACCCCCTGTCCGGTAAACAATAAGGGTATTCATGAAGTCTGAGCTGGCAAAGTGTCTCGTTTCTTTAATATTATCTTGGGAGCTATACAGCAGCTATACAGTCAGTAATAGCAGCAAAGCAAGACTGCTTAGTATGAATTGGTCGAAAAAGTACATCTATATCTAAATCAGTCTTATTTTCGGACTACATATGGTGTACACAAATAGGGACCTGTATTTGCTCTACACTCTGAGAGTTCTTTGTGAGATCAGGTAGAATTTTAGCACTTTCAAAAAAAAAAAAAAAAAAATAGAAAAAAAAAAAAAAAATTAATAGATAAATCTTTTAACCTTGAGCAATACATGCAGTGATTCAGTAGTGAAATGGTAGACTTAATACAAAGCCTTGTTGGCTTAAACTGATTAGTCTGTCTTGAACATTGCGTTAACTTCAACAGATAACAAAAGGGAAAACCAAAAAACAAAGAGAATGCACTTCCTGTGATATTGATCTCTCATTCTTAATACCATATTTTTTGTGAAAAGCATCAGTATGGGGGTCTCACTTGATGTCTGATTAAAATCGGGACAGTGTTCCCACTGCTTCTTCAAAATGGGGGTAAAAATGGTTATTTTGCAACATGCATGTGCCCCCTCTGTATGAGACAAAGAAGGCTGCCTGTAATAATAAGGGGGTACAAGATTCCATTTGGGGGTATATCACCCCCATATGGGGTTTTTTGGGAACCCTGCGGGAATAGGGTGATGATTGTACTTGGACAACAAAGACTGTTATCTAAAATGGTGTAGTTTCATAATTAAGAATCATAGAAGGGTCTTTATTCTTTTTTCCTTACTAAAAATCTAATGATATCTCTCGGGGATTTTCTGCGACTCCATGCCCCATTCTGCCACACTATTATGTAATAATTATTCATTAAAGGATTTTGATACATATGTTGCTTATTATATAATAAAAATTCATTAAAGCATTTTTGATATATATGTTGCTTGTACTATTTTAGCCGTCATGTAATAAAGGGTTTTACCAGAATGCATAATATGCGTGTTTTGGCATCTTAAAGGATATTTACAATGTAAAGATGCCTCTTTAGTGTTCCAAAGATAAAATGAATTTATTCTTGGCTGCCATCTAGAAAACCACTCGGAATGCAGTCGGGACCCAAAATATTAGCTGTTAACATCTTGATTCTCACTCAGGGAGGTTCGATGAACATTTCCATACCACTCTCCGAGAGCCCTTAGGGGGGTGCATGGTGACCCTTCCTGGCCCACGGACTAATTTAAGTAAGGGGTCACCAACATCCATGCCAAGTTTCATCGAAATTTTCCCAATGGTTTAGAAGAAGATTTGAAAAGATTTCAAAGTGAAACAAGAGCACCACAAGCAAGTGCCAAGGCTCAGCTGTTTATTATTTCTTAGGCAAATGCAAATATATTAACTTGGTGCCTACAAAAAGGTCTTGGCCGAACTAATAATCATGTGAAATATGAATGCTCTTTGACTTACAATTCAAAAGATATGACCAAGGTTCATTTTTTTAAACAAATTGGACCTTGAAAAATGACTTTGACTGATGACCTTGAACTTGGTATATACAGAAAGGCATTGTCAAAGGCAATGATCATGGGTATATGAAGGCTGCATGATTTACCATTCAAAAGTTATGAGCAAGATTAAATTTTCTAAACAAACTAGACCTTGAAAAATAACCTTGACCTTTAGTGATGACCCTGAACTTTGTACCTACTGAAAGGTATTGTCCCAAGCAATGAGCATGTAAAATATGAAGGCTCTATGACTAACCATTCAAAAGTTATGAGCAAGATTTAATTTTTTTAAAGAAATTTGACCTTGACCTCGATACCTACAGGAAGTCTTCTCCTAAGCAATGATCATGTGAAAAATGAAGGCTCTAAAACATACCATTCAAAAGTTATGACCAAGGCTAATCTTTTTAAACAAATTTGACCTAAAATTAACTTGACCTTTAGTGATGACCTTGAACTTAGCACCTACAGAAAGGTCTTGTTCTTAACAATGATCATGTTAAATATGAAGGCTCTTTGACTTACCATTCAAAAGTTATGAGCAAGGTTAAAGATTGTCATGCCAAAGCCAACACCAACACCAAAGCAAACGACACCAAGGTGATCATAATACCTCAGGTTTTCTTCAAAAACAGCCGAGCTAAAAATGGCCCACCCTACCACGCAATTTAAGAAGATGGTCACCCAATGGATAATTTCCACCAAGTTGAGTAAAAATCCACCCTTTGGTTTTGGAGGAGAAGATGTTTAAAGAAAAAGTTTACGCACAGACAGATGCACTACAGACACTTCACCATGACAATAGCTTGCTGGCCTTAGGCCAGTGAAGCTGAAAATCACACTTATTGCTCTAAACAACTTACCTGCAGTATGGGTATTGTCCACACCAAAGTAATTCCAAGAATTAAAAGTGATAATAGACCCTGCCCACCCATTCATTACTGGGGAGACTCAAAATAATCCCTGCCCTGCCACACTCATATTTATGGGCCAATCAAAATTTTGCGAACAATTTTTAAAGAGGGTCATCATAGGAACATTCTGGTAAATATACATTGGAATCGGCCAAATGGACAAAAAGCCTCGCTTTTATCTCTTTTTAATTAATTTGGTATGTCATGACTACTCATTAAATATCGTCAGTTTTAGAACTAAAATTCAAACAAGAGGACAATGATGGTCAGCAACATGATGGGCCTATATAGCATAAGTCAACTCATAACTTGACAACCATCATATATAAATACCAGAGATTGTTTGATGTACATTTAGGTTGGTTTTGTAAGAAACAGACTTTAATTTTGTCTATTTTATTTATTTATTTTTTTTATTTTCATAAATTTTCAACCTTTCTCTTAACATGGCAAACCAAAGTTAATGATGGAATTGAATTCTTTTAACAACTTTATAGGTAGACCTACACCTTAAGAACATCCCTGCCAAGTTTAAAATTGATTGGCCCAATAATTTAGAAGAAGATGAATTTGTTCTTAGATTTTCAGCATTTTTTAGCCTTTCCATTATTATGGAAAACAGACTTTTAGATGGAATTAAATTATTTTAATACATTAAGTAGTGCTTTACCCCAGGAACAGGGTGACCATTCACGTACTACAGTACACAAGAGCCGTCAAGAGACGGATTATGCTCCCCGAATAAGTCATTGTCACAAAAACAATGGCCATGTTGGAAATGGACATCACCCGCAACGAAAGCTTGATAGTAAACTGAAGCCTTATAGATTACAGATTCTTTTGTACTGTCAGAGATTTACCTCCAATAAAATCTAAGTATCAAAAATAACAAAGGGCAATAACTCCAAAATTATGCAAGCAAGAGTTGTAGTTCTTAAGCACTGCACTTCTCCTCCATGAGATCTATCTATACATAAAGTTTCAAGTTGATAGCAATTACACTTTAGGAGATAAACTACAAACAAAATCTAAGTTTCAAACAAGAGCTGTCACTGTAAGATGACAATGCCCCCGACACCGCTTTGATTTAGAAGTTATGGCCAATGTTAAAGTTTTTGGACGGAATGACGGACGGACGGACAGACGGACGGATGGACGGACAAGTCAAATTTATGATGCCTCCCTATCGGGGGCATAAAAACAAGAGGGCCGTTGGCCCTGGGTCGCTCACCTGAGAAAAAAGCTTCATTTCCTCGGTATGTCCATGCAACCAAAGAAAAAGAGATTTTCACTTATTCAATCAGATAACATTTGAAATAATCCCCCCCCCCCTCTGCTCCTCACCTGGTCATTATTTATTTAAGCTTTTTTCATAAAAGGTCTGTGATCAGCTAATCAATGCCAGATATACAGGCTGAGTTTGAGACTTTTAAAGTTTTCTTTAATGAGTTGATCAATCCATGTCAAATATAAAGGCTGTAGGGATTCAAAATTCTCAACAAAGCACTCCCCCTCCCCCAAGATGCTCTGCACCTGGTGAATCTACAGTCATGATTTTAGCTAATTCAATTGATGTCCATATGCTGATCATTCATACCAATTTTCAAGTCTGTAGGACTCCTGGTTCATTAGAAGTTTAAAGATTTCAAAAATGATCCAAAGTACTACCCCCTCCCCAAGACACTCAGCACCTGGTGACCCTACAGTCATGATTTTAGCTATTTTTATTAATGTCAATATATTGATCACCCATTACAATTTTCAAGTCTGTAGGGTTCCTGATCCAGGAGAAGAATAATGTTAAAGATTTCAAAATTGATCCAAAGTACTACCCCCTCCCCCCTAATGCTCCACATCTGGTGGCCCTACATTCATGCTTTTAGCTATTATATTTAAGATCCATATACTTATCATCCATGCCAATATTGGAGTCTGAAGGGCTCCTGGTTATTTTAGAAGATGAAGGTAAAAGTTACAAAATTTTCACAAAAGTACTACCCCTTCCCCCCTGGCATTACAGTCATGATTTTAGCTATTTTTATTAAGGTCTATGCGCTGATCCTCCATGCCAATTTTCAAGTCTGTAGAGCTTGTGGTTCAGAAGAAGAAGAAGGTTAAAGATTACAAAATTTTCACAAGAGAACTACCCTCTCCCCCATGGTGCTCCGCACCTAGTGAATCTACAGTCATGGTTTAAGCTATTTTTATAAAGGTCCATATACTGTTCATCCATGCCAATATTCAAATCTGTCAGGCTCCCGATTCATCAGAAGAAGAAGGTTAAAGATTACAAAATTTTCACAAAAGTACTACCCTCTCCCCCCTGGTGCTCCACACCTGGCAGCCAAACAGATATGGTTTTAGCTAATAACAAAGGGCAATAACTCCAAAATTATGCAAAAAGGAGTTGTAGTTCTTGTGCACTGCACTTCTCCTCTATGAGATCTATCCACCCATAAAGATTCAAGTTGATAGCTATTATACTTTAGGAGATATGCTCCAGATATAATCTAAGTATCAAAAAAACAAAGGGCAATAACTCCAAAATTATGCAAGTAAGAGTTGTAGTTCTTGTGCACTGCACTTCTCCTCCATAAGATCTATCCACCCATAAAGTTTCAAATTGATAGCTATAATACTTTAGGAGATATGCATAAGACTAGGAGAAATGTAAGAATAACTGAATTTTACAAGCTTATGTAAAGGTAACAAACATTAAGCCCCCTTTTTCCATGATATATTTTTTTTTACGTTAGTTTCAAATTGTTAAGAGTAAAGGGCATCTGATTTGCTACTAAAATATGAAATTTCACTAAATTCTGACAGACTAGGAGAAATTTGGGAAAAACTTTTTTTTACCCTAAGTCCCCTTTTCCCATGACGAGGCCTCAAATCCGAAAAACGGCCACAGATGCATCATCACTATATCATAGGGAGTTCACAAGAGAACTACCCTCTCCCCCATGGTGCTCCGCACCTGGTGAATCTACAGTCATGGTTTAAGCTATTTTTATAAAGGTCCATATACTGTTCATCCATGCCAATATTCAAATCTGTCAGGCTCCCGATTCATCAGAAGAAGAAGGTTAAAGATTACAAAATTTTCACAAAAGTACTACCCTCTCCCCCCTGGTGCTCCACACCTGGCAGCCAAACAGATATGGTTTTAGCTAATAACAAAGGGCAATAACTCCAAAATTATGCAAAAAGGAGTTGTAGTTCTTGTGCACTGCACTTCTCCTCCATGAGATCTATCCACCCATAAAGATTCAAGTTGATAGCTATTATACTTTAGGAGATATGCTCCAGATATATAATCTAAGTATCAAAAAAACAAAGGGCAATAACTCCAAAATTATGCAAGTAAGAGTTGTAGTTCTTGTGCACTGCACTTCTCCTCCATAAGATCTATCCACCCATAAAGTTTCAAATTGATAGCTATAATACTTTAGGAGATATGCATAAGACTAGGAGAAATGTAAGAATAACTGAATTTTACAAGCTTATGTAAAGGTAACAAACATTAAGCCCCCTTTTTCCATGATATATTTTTTTTTTACGTTAGTTTCAAATTGTTAAGAGTAAAGGGCATCTGATTTGCTACTAAAATATGAAATTTCACTAAATTCTGACAGACTAGGAGAAATTTGGGAAAAACTTTTTTTTACCCTAAGTCCCCTTTTCCCATGACGAGGCCTCAAATCCGAAAAACGGCCACAGATGCATCATCACTATATCATAGGGAGTTCACAAGAGAACTACCCTCTCCCCCATGGTGCTCCGCACCTGGTGAATCTACAGTCATGGTTTAAGCTATTTTTATAAAGGTCCATATACTGTTCATCCATGCCAATATTCAAATCTGTCAGGCTCCCGATTCATCAGAAGAAGAAGGTTAAAGATTACAAAATTTTCACAAAAGTACTACCCTCTCCCCCCTGGTGCTCCACACCTGGCAGCCAAACAGATATGGTTTTAGCTAATAACAAAGGGCAATAACTCCAAAATTATGCAAAAAGGAGTTGTAGTTCTTGTGCACTGCACTTCTCCTCCATGAGATCTATCCACCCATAAAGATTCAAGTTGATAGCTATTATACTTTAGGAGATATGCTCCAGATATAATCTAAGTATCAAAAAAACAAAGGGCAATAACTCCAAAATTATGCAAGTAAGAGTTGTAGTTCTTGTGCACTGCACTTCTCCTCCATAAGATCTATCCACCCATAAAGTTTCAAATTGATAGCTATAATACTTTAGGAGATATGCATAAGACTAGGAGAAATGTAAGAATAACTGAATTTTACAAGCTTATATAAAGGTAACAAACATTAAGCCCCCTTTTTCCATGATATATTTTTTTTTACGTTAGTTTCAAATTGTTTAGAGTAAAGGGCATCTGATTTGCTACTAAAATATGAAATTTCACTAAATTCTGACAGTTAGACTAGGAGAAATTTGGGAAAAACTTTTTTTTACCCTAAGTCCCCTTTTCCCGTGACGAGGCCTCAAATCCCAAAAACGGCCACAGATGCATCATCACTATATCATAGGGAGTTCACATGGTAAGTTTCATTTGATTTGGCCCAAGGGTTAAGGAGAAATAGGTGGGGACAGACGGATGGACGGACGGACGGAATTACGGACGTACGGACAGACAAAGCGGCAGCTATATGCTCTCCCTTTGGGGAGCATAATAATTCACATAGAAATACATCAAATCTAGTGCAGGTTTATAGGCCAGAAGTGCAAGCATGTAAAGAATAATTGATCAACGTAGAAAGATAATAACCATTACGTGAATGTTTTTAATGAAAGAGAATCTGGTTTGCATGCCTGACATATCAGTTGTAAATCCAATCATTAATTGGTCTGTCATTTATTTTAGCCATTGAAGAAGCTGTGTGGCTAATCAATCAACAGGTAATTCTGAAGTCGTAAACATTGGCAGCCTTGAAACTCCAATTATCTATGTCTGTGTATATCAATAGATTCTTCAATGATTCAACTGACTCCTGTTATGTATATAACAATTAAAGTTTTAACTGAAAAATACTTTGTTTTAATCTAAAGAAACTAATGTCTTCTTTTCTATAAATTAACTCGCAAGAATTAGACAGTCTTACAAAAACTAAAATTCTTGTGAACAGCAAATTATGTAGCAAGTGCATTTACTTATGAGTACAATGTACTTTTTGAGTAATGGTTATTCCATTACTGAACTCAGTTAAGATGCTCAGGTGTAGATCTTTTCGGCCATTATCAGATTTACTCAAACTAGCAATAATATATAGAGCAACTTTTATAAGATTCATATTGTGTATCCTTAATTCTAAATGTAAAGGGTTTGCTGTACCCTTAGATTTTTCTTTGTACCCTCAATTTTAAACTTAGAGGGTACATGTACCCCTAAAATGAAAACCCAGTGGGCATGCTGAGGAACATCCCTGCCAAGTTCCAGCTTGATTGGCTGAGTAGTTTTGGTAAAGAAGATTTTTTCTCTACGATTTTCAGAAGTTTTCCCTCGTTCTGTTTCCGAAGAAATGATAATTTTTGATGAAATTGAATTCTTTTAATAACTTTGGTACAGCTCAACCCAAGGATCATCCCTGCCAATTTTCAGCTTGATTGGCCAAGTAGATAAGATTTTTTTTTCTAAGAGTTATGACAATTTTTGGCCACATTTCAGCCTCTGTTACCATGGAAACAAGAGTTATTATGAAATAAATTCTTTGACCAACTTTTAAAGAGCTTCACCAAAGGAACATCCCTGCAAAGTTTCAGAAAAGAAGATGATTTTCGAATATTTTGGCAATTTCAACCACTTTTTGACATTTCCATTTCCATGGAAACCAGAGATTTTTTTTTACTAAATGATTTTTTTTTTAACTACATTTGAAGAGCTAAACCCAAGGTTCATCTCTGCAAAGTTCAAGCTTGATTGGCCTAGAGGTTTAGGAGAAGATTGATTGATTGATTGAATGGAGTTTAACGCCCCTTTCAACATTATTTCAGTTATATCGCGGCAGTTGGAGCACCTAACAATGGATCCCTTGTATTTCTCTCACCACTAAAACCACCACATTCTTTCCTAGCCTCCAGCCGCTATCTCACATAGGTCTATGATTATCAACCCATTGGTGAGAGACAAATAGTCAGAAAGAATGAGTGCCGCCGTCAGGGATCAAACCCGTGAACTCTAGATTGACAGTCCGACACGCTACCAACTGCGCTATGATGGTGGCTTTAGGAGGAGAAGAATTTTTCATAGGTTTTTGCAATTTTCTGCCATTTTTGAACCTTTCCATTGCCATGGAAACCAGAGGTTTTGGTGAAATTTAATTCTTTTAACAAGTTATGAAGAGCTTCACCCAAGAAGCATCCCTGCCAAGTTTCAGCTTGATTGGCCTAGTGGTTTAGGAGATTGTTTTTTTTTTTCCTAAGATTTTCAGCCTTTCTGTTACCATGGCAACCAGAAGTTTTGATAAAATTAAATTCTTTTAACAACTTTAAAGAGCTTCACCCAAGGAACATTTCTACTAATTTTCAGCTTAATTTGCCCATTAAGCAGGAGAAAATGTTCAAAGAAATGTTGACTGATAGACAGAGGAATGATGGACAGTTGACTGACGGTTAGCGATCACAATAGCTCACCTTGAACACTTTGTGCTTAGGTGAGCTAATAATATGGGTAATTTCAGCACAAAATCAACAAATTAGTGAAATGTGCTGTATATCATGCCTTTCTTTGAAGAAAAAATTCTCCACTTATCCTGAAAATATTAGGGATCTTTAAAGAAAGTAGAGCAATACCCCAATTCCCCTACGTAGAATAAAAACTGCTGAGCATATAAGACTTACCAATAGTATTAGCTCTTGATATAACAGCTGTTGTCAATGCTAGTTCTTGTAAACAGTGTAGATTAAGTACAGGCTGCCGTTCATGTAGGATACCATTGAATACATCAACATGTGCAACAATAAAGTGCATTACCTAAAATAATAAATAAAACTAGAACTGTCGCAGAGCGGACTTATACCCCCCACCAGCACTTTGTCAAAATGTAAGTGCTTTAAGTGCAAGATGTGTTTGTAACAAATATTGATGTCATATACAGCAATTGCATGAAGTTTCATGATTCTAGATCCCTTGGTTCTTGATTTAGAGTCCGGAAACGAAAATTGTACAAAAATTTACTGTGACCTTGACCTTTGACCTATGTCACCCTAAAACAATGAAAATTGCAGGTGCACAACTTCATATGATAGGATCAATTACCCAATTTGGTTACTCCCCTTATGGTTACTGAGTTTTGCAATTTTAAATTTTGACTACTCCCCCTTCCATAAAAAGTTCAAAATGGTATAACTCTAAAACTAATGACTGGATCAGGATGAAAATTGCAGGTGCACAACTTCATATGATGGGAAACATCCTGATAAAATTTCAGCAAAATTGATCCCAAACTGTGGGAGGAGAAGAGGACACAAAATTAGAAAAATGTACCCCCTCCTTAAAAAGTTCAAAGTGGCATAACTCTCAAACTAATGACCGGATCTGGATGAAAATTGCAGGTGCACAACTTCATATGATAGGAAACAACCTGATAAAATTTCAGCAAAATTGGTCCAAAACTTTGGGAGGAGAAGAGGACACAAAATTATGTCTACGGACGGACGGACGGACAGACAGACAGAAGGACGGACAGACAGACAACCTGATTCCAGTATACCCCCCCCATAACTTTGTTGCGGGGGGTATAATAATTGATTGCTTAAATGAGGTTTACGCCAATTTCAACATTATTGCAGTTTTATTGCAACATCTGGTGCATCTACCAGTCCTGCATTCAGGATAACAAAACAGTGCAAACAGTTTGCCAATAATACCCTGCGTTGAATGCAAGTGCACATGCAAAGCGGGGTATAATTGGCAAACTGTTTGCACCCTTTTATCACACATAACAAAGGATAGTACAACCACCACATTTCATCAGAGCCATCATCTGCTAATCCCACTTAGACATACTACTTATCACACTCCCATAGGTGGGAAAAAATGACTCCTGTCACAATGACATTTGACAGTAGGCTGAGCTGGGGAGTGGGGAAGGGGGCCTAATGACCCCAGGACTGACAGCAGATTGTGTTACCAACTGCGCAATAAATAATACTATAAAGCAAACAGTGATACTTCAATCCTATTGAGGATAACAACTTATGAGACCAGTCAATCAAGTCTAACCTATTACACTATAGGTAAACGATGATATTTGATTGTTTATAAACATACTTCAGGCAAGTTTAATAAAGATAAATTGGGACCAACAAATTTTTTGTTGTCACTCTCCCCTGACCATACTGTAAGATCAAAGAATTGCAAAACTACAATGAATTTTACCCTCTTTGATGTTACACAGGCAAACGTCATGTGTCATAGTGTTGAAGTAACATGCTTTCAAAACTGAACTTAATCATGAAGAGACTTACATTAACAAGAGGGTCAGAATGGCCCTAAATAGCTCACCTGAAATTTAATGGTCCAGTAGAACTCATCCAAGTAATTTTCTGGCAAAGTTTCATTCACATTTGCCTAATTGTGAGATTTTATTCCAAAATTTACAAGTGAGAATAGACACTGCCACCTCATTCATTACTGAGGAGGCTCAAAATAAGCCCCTCCCTGCCACGCCCATATTTATGGGCATATCAAACTTTTGTGAACTATTTTTGAAAAGGGTCACCCAAGAAACATTCTGGTAAAGTTTCAATTAAATCAGCCCTGTGGTTTAGGAGGAGATGTCATCAAAGGTTTCCGGCTCAAAATAAGCCCCGCCCTGCCCCACCCATATTTATGGGCCAGTCGAAAGTTCGCAAACAATTTTTGAAAAGGGTCACCCAAGAAACATTCTGGTAAAGTTTCATTGGAATCTGCACAGGGGTTCAGTAGGAGATGTCATTCAGACATTTCAAAGTGAAACAAGAGCACCGCAAGCAGGTGCCAACACTCGGCTTTTAACTATTTCTTAGGCAAATGCAAATATATGAACTTGGTACCTACAGAAAGGTCTTGTACCAAGCAATGATCATTTGAAATATGAAGGTTCTTTGACTAACCATTCAAAAATTATGACCAAGATATTTTTTTTTCAAATAAACTTGACCTTGAAAAATGACCTTGAACTTGACTGATGACCTTGAACTTGGTACCTACAGAAAAGTCTTGTCCCAAGCAATGATCATGTAAAAGATGAAGGCTCTTTAACTTACCATTCAAAAGTTATGACCAAGGTTAAATTGTTTAAAGAAATTTGACCTTGAAAAATGACCTTGACCTTTACTGATGACCTTGACCTTGCTACCTATAGAAAGGTCTTGTCCCAAGCAATAATCATGTGAAATATGAAGGCTCTACGACTTACCATTCAAAAGTTATGACCAAGGTTTAAGTTTGTCATGCCTATGCCAACAATGCAAACAACGCCAAGGTGATCATAATACCTTGGGTTTTCTTCGAAAACAGCCAAGCTAAAAATGCCACGCTCTGTCACACCCATATTTGTGGGCCAATCAGAATTTCACGAACAATTTAAAAAGAGGGTCACCCAAAGAACATTCTTGCAAAGTTTTATTGAAATCGGCCCAGTGGTTCAGGAGGAGAAGAAGTTTTCTAAATTGTTGACGTTGTAAGACGTCGGATTCAGGGTGATCCTAATAGCTCCCCTTGAGCAGGTTGTGCTCAGGTGAGTTAAAAAGGCAAAAAAACAATGAATATTGATAGGGAGAAAAAATGGTTTTTGTGATGAGTTTATTTACTCTATCAGTACACAGGTGATTGCATTTGTTATTAAGAGCCATTATCTCAGGCTTTTTAGATTTCAGTTCAGTAGACCCCTACTCCTGGCTATACCACATTTTCCCACATTTTTCAAATACCATGGGTTGACTATACCTTACTATTCTTTGAATAGTTTATTATAAAGTGCACACTATAATCATGATAGTGTATATAAACACTGGCTTTGTCCATGTTATTAAAAACACTTCATGAAATTTGGTCGATTCTATCATAACAACTAGTAATACTTGAGGCCCAGGGGGGCCAAAGTATGGCTCCACTGAAATTGCCCCAAGGAAACAAGAAGAAAAAATAACTTGCTTTAAGAGGTTCGTTAGGATTACTAAATCAAAGACAACCATCTACTTACCTCTATCATTCATTTAACCCTTGCCATGCTGAACCAGGAATATTCAAGCTTTGTCAGGAGCTATTTGCCCTTTGATTTTGATGAAAAATTTTTAGCAAAAATTTATTCAGCATGACAAGGGTTAGTACTGTTGAAGCCCCAAAAAATTCAATATTTATGAAAACAGGTCAAAGGTCTCAGTCAGAGTCTAGGGTTCTACATGATGCAAAAAAAACTTTAAAATCAAAAGACAGTCATCTACCAACCATTCTTATTGACTTAATACAGTCTAAGACCTTATAATTCAATATCTAAGAAAGTAGGTCAAAAGTCAATGTTTGGTCAAAGTTTCATCATGATGCCAGAATGAAAGACAATCATCTGCTTTCCTTTATTATTGATTTAATACTGTCCTGGACCCTTTAAATATAAATCTAAGATAGAAGGTCAAAGGTCAAGAACTGGGTCAAGGGTTCAACATGAGGCCACACGAGGCCCTGGCTTTATCATCTTCAGACTGTCATTTGACAAAGCTGACTTTGACTTTAAAGTCTCTTAAACTTTTTAGCAATGATTTACAGGGTCTGGTCCATATTGCACCAAAATACTCAATCACTATTGACCAGCATACCCTTTAAAAATCAAGTGAAAATAATCCCCTCCCTGCTATGCCCACATTTTTGGGTTCAATCAAAATTTCTTTAACAATTTAGGTAAAGGGTCATTCAAGGTACATCCATGCAAAATTCCATCGAAATCAGTCAAATGGTTTGGGAAAAGTAGATTTTTAGGTATTTAAATGTGAAAAAATGCCCTGCCCTCTCATGCCCATGTTTGAGTGGTCAATCAAAATTTCTTTATTCTGAAGAAAAGGGTCATTCAAGTAACATTTTTACCAAGTTTCATTAAAATCTTGCTGATGTGAAAGCCTCAAGTACCCCAGTTCATTGCCCAACAAAAATTTAACACAGTAATCTGAAAGAGCATATCCATGGGTGAAATTAAAAGTTTTTGAAAACTCTGAATTTATAGCTGGGGGCCGCAGGGCTCCCGGTGGGTCCAGGGCAATGCCTTGGCAAGGGGTCCAGAGCTCCTTAGAAATAGCATTTTCAAACCACTTAGAAAGGCTTTTATGACACTATACTACCTATTTTTGTATAGATTTTTCTGTTTGATTTTTCACTTCATTATAAATTAGGCTATAATACAAGGTCTTGTTCAATGACATTATTCCTAATTCTATCATTGCCAATTGCCCTTTACAATGAACACATTTCAGCAAATTTCTACAACCCTTTAGTCATTCATAGTCGTTTGTTCTATTGCCTATTTATAGTTTCCCTGATTGGTACCTGATGTCTTTAGAACAGACAGCCCAATATGCCATCGCTTTAGCATTGTTTCCCTCCCTAGCAAATCAACCAATGGTTAAATTCTGATCAGTAATTTCAGAGAAAAAAGATTATTATAAGATCCAGACAGCCATTTTTTGATGACACGGAATCCCATAACATCTACCCATGTTATCTACCCAATAAGAATTTAATGAAGAAATTTAAATGAGCATGTCCCCAGATTAATTCCTGTGTAATAAAGTTGAATTCTGATGGGTAGTTTCCATGAAGAAGATTCATCTAAAATTTAACCATATGAGACCATTTTTTGATGACAGGGCAGCCCTTGGCACCCATGATATTTACTCATCAGAATGTCTGGAGGATCATTTCATCAAATTGTACATGAAAAATCCGTGACATTTTATGTTTACATATAAAATATTTAACTCATCCAACTGATTATACTGGTATCTAGGACCTGGAATCCAAGTTTTTGACTTCGTTTATTTTGTACTTTTGTTTCCTCTGCACTGTAAATGTTGTTTTTTTTTTGTCTGCACTGTAGACATGTCCTGACATCAATCATTTGCATGAAAAACATATCATTTCAGAGTAGAGGATATCTTTTAATATTTTGTCGTGTGTTTTATCTGACTCGATATCACCCAAATTTTTCCTCAATCATTACTTCAGGAAGAAATCTGAAGGTTCATTCCTGTGAAATTTGGTTGAATTCTATCTAGTACTTCAGCAAAGAAAGTCTTTTAATTTTCCATATAGGGTCATTTTGGGGTGAAGCAGCAGCCTGTAGCACCCAAGTTATCAGTCCAATCATGATTAAAAGAAGGAATCTGAAAGGGCATGTCCCAAGAATCAATCCAGTGCAGTTTGGCAATGATTCCATTACCATAGGTATATCGGGTATCTTTAACAAGAGGACCATGATGGTCCTAGATCGCTCACCTGAGTCTATTTGATATCTGGGACATCACATCAATTAAATAGGCAGATGTCAATAAAGAGACAATTTCTACATAAGATCAATACCATAAAATGATTTCAGCCAAGAGCAAGACAGAGATGCCTTTTCATTCTTTGATTCTATGTAAAAGGGTTGCACCAGGGTGGAGCCCAAATGTGACCCAAGGGTCTTGATATGAACAAACTTGGAAAAGGGCCATAAGACGATGCTACAAACTAACAAGAGCTTTGCAGAGCGGCGCATATACGCCCAATGGGGCTTGTCAGTAACCTTGGCTTGTCAGTAACTTGAGCTTGAATGATAGCTAAAGATATTTCAAACAAACAGACAGACAACTGGTGCCATAACATAGTATGACCTTTTGAGTGTAATTTGAAAATGATTTTATGCACAACTATATGCCAAACAGATATTTTGCAAGTTTCAGTTCATTCCAATTCAAAGTGTGACAAGTTGCTCACAAAAGAAATATAGTGAATTTCAATCAATTCAAGGGCAGATAATACAAGAAAGACCCAAGCTTTTGGAATTTCTGAAGCCTTATGCTTAACCAAATATCAGGGTTTTATTATGGCAAGATTCACTTCAATCCAATTGTGCACACACACGCACAAACAAAATCTGTCAATTTGAACTATTTTGCAAAGTAAAGGGCAGATAAATCAGGAACTACTTTAAATATGAAAATATATTTAGTCCTAAGCACAAATAGACAACCTACAGATTCATTATGGCAAGTTTCCTTTCATTCCCATCCAAAATGTAGGAGAAAATGAGCTGACAAGAAATTTTGTTTTTCATTAACTCAAGGGCAGATAATCAAAGATAACTCAAGAATGACTAGAGTTTTTTGATTAAAAATGTCTTATGCAAAACTAGACATCATAGAGAGTAATTGTGTCTAGTTTCAGCTTATTTCAATTGATATGTAACGGAGGAGTTGTGCACACAAAAAACAGTGATATTGGTTATATTCAAGGGCAGATAATTCAAGATTTCTCAGGACTGACTGGAGAGATTTGAATTTCAAAGGTCTTATGCACAACTAGACATTATAGAGAGTAATTGTGTCTAGTTTCAGCTCATTCCAATTGATAGTTACGGAGGAGTTGCGCACACAAAAAACAGTGAATTTGGTTATATTCAAGGGCAGATAATTCAAGATTTCTCAGGAATGACTGAAGCGATTTGAATGTCAAAGGTCTTATGCACAACTAGACAACATAGGGAGAAATTGTGCCAAGTTTCAGCTCATTCCCATAGATAGTTTAGGAGGAGTTGCACACACAAAATATTGCAAATGGACGGACAGACAGACGGACGGACAGCCATAACATTATACAACCCTTCGGGCGTATAAAAATGAAAGATGTCTGCCATCATGCTCAGATGAGCTTACAGGGATGCGCCCAGGTGGAGCCCAAATATGACCCCAGGGTCTTGAAATGAACAAACTTGGAAGGGGCCCACTAGATGATGCTACATACCACAAATGAAAGCTGTGTACCCTTGGGTTTTGGAAAAGAAGATTTTAAAAGATTTTCGATCTTTGATTCTATGTAAAAAGGGTTGCGCCCGGGTGGAGCCCAAATATGATCCTGGGGTCTTGATATGAACAACCTTGGTAAAGGTACACGAGATGATGCTACAAACCAAATATTAAAGCTGTCTGCCTTCTGGTTTCAGAGAATAAGATTTTTGAAGATTTTCTTTTTTTACCCATCGTGGTCAGAAGAGCTAAAAGGGATGCGCCTTGGCAAAGCCCAAATATGTCCCCAGGGTCTTAATATGAACAAATTTGGTAGAGGCCCAATAGGTGATGCTACATACCAAATATGAAAGCTGTCTGCCATCTGGTTTCTGAGAAGAAGATTTTTTAAGATTTTCGATCTTTGATCCTATGTAAAAAGGGTTGCACGTGGGTGGAGCCCAAATATGATCCTGGGGTCTTGATACAAATGCTACAAACCAAATATGAAAGCTGTCAGCCTTCTGGTTTCAGAGAAGAAGATTTTTGAAGATTTTCATTTTTTTACCCTTCGTGGTCAGAAGAGCTCAAAGGGATGCGCTTTGGCAAAGCCCAAATATGTCCCCAGGGTCTTAATATGATCAAATTTGGTAGAGGCCCAATAAGTGATGCTACATACCAAATATGAAAGCTGTCTGCCATCTGGTTTCAGAGAAGAAGATTTTTTAAGATTTTCACTCTTTGATTCTATGTAACAAGAGGACCAAGATGGTCCTAGATCGCTCACCTGAGTCTCTTTGACCCCTGGGACATCACATTAATTAGATAGGCAGATGTCAAAAAGAAGATAATTGCCTAAGTCCAATACCATGGAACGTTTTCATCGAATAGCAAGACAGATATGCCTTTTTGCTCTTTGATTCTATGTAAAAAGCGATGCACCCGGGCTGACCCCAAATGTGACCCCAGGGTATTGATATGAACAAACTTGGAAGAGGTCCATAAGACGATGCTACATATTGAATATGAAAGCTGTCTGCCTACTGGTTTCAGAGAAGAAGATTTTTGAAGGTTTTCCTAATTTCACCCTTCGTGCTCAGATGAGCTGAAAGTGATGCGCCCGGGTGGAGCCCAAATATGACCCAAGGGTCTTGATATGAGCAAACTTGGTAGGGGCCAACTAGATGATGCTACATACCAACTAGAAAGCCATGAATGGCTTGTGTCGCTCCACAGGCTTGAATTTCTTGTATAGCAAATCTAAGTTTTGACTAGATTTTTAGATATTTTGGCTTCTACTGATGTTGAAAAGATTTTCAAATTATCCACTATTTTTACATATATAGAGAAATGACCTCCACCCATAAAAGACATATTTTTCTTCAAATCACAATAATTTTTGGCTGAATGATAATGGATCACCCGAGAATCATACTAATGAAGTTTGATTGATATCCATCATTTAGATTCTGAGAAAATGATTTTCAAAGTTTGCACTATATAACATATAGAGAAATGACCTCCGCCCATAAAATACATATTTTTCATCCGATCACAATAATTTTTGGTAGACTGATAAAGGGTCACCCAAGGATCATTCATGTAAATTTTGGTTGATATCCATCTGTTGGATTCTGAGAAAATGATTTTCAAAGTTTCCACTTTATAACATATAGAGAAATGACCTCCGCCTATAAAATACATATTTTTCATCCAATCACAATAATTTTTGATAGACTAATAAAGGGTTACCCAAGCATCATTCATGTAAAATTTGGTTGATATCCATCAGTTGGATTCTGAGAAAATGATTTTCAAAGTTTCCACTATATAACATATAGAGAAATGACCTCCGCCCATAAAATACATATTTTTCATCCAATCACAATAATTTTTGGTAGACTGATAAAGGGTCACCCAAGGATCATTCATGTAAAATTTGGTTGATATCCATCTGTTAGAACCTGAGAAAAGTCACTTTTTACCATATTTGGAAATTAGCCACACCCATTAAATCCATGTTTTTCATTGGATCAAAATTTCTTGAACAACTTTGAAAGAGGGTCACCCAAGGATCATTTCTGTGAAGTTTGGTTGAAATCCATCCAGTAGTTTCTGAGGAGAAGATTTTTAAAGAAAAAGTTTACGACCGGACGCACGGACGGACGCACGACGGACACAACCCCATGACAATAGCCCCAGTGGCTTTCAGCCAGTGGAGCTAAAAATGAAAGCAGTGTGCCCTCTGGTTTTGATCAAAGAAGATTTTAAAAGATTTTTACTCTTTGATTCTATGTAAAAAGGGTTGCGCCCAGGTGGAGCCCAAATATAATCCTAGGGTCTTGATATGAACAAACTTGGTAGAGGTCTACTAGATGATGCTACATACCAAATATGGAAGCTTTCTGCCTTCTGGTTTCATAGAAGAAGAATTTTGAAGATTTTCATTTTTTTACCCTTCGTGCTCATAAGAGATAAAGGGATGCACCCGTGCAAAGCCCAAATATGACCCAAGGGTCTTGGTATGAACAAACTGGGTAGAGGCCCACTAGGTGATGCTACATACCAAATATGAAAGCTGTCTGCCATCTGGTTTCAGAGAAGAAGATTTTTAAAGATTTTCGCTCTTTGATTCTATGTAAAAAGGGTTGGGCCTGGGCAAAGCCCAAATATGACCCCAGGGTCTTGATATGAACAAACTTAGTAGAGGTCCACTAGATGATGCTACATACCAAATATGAAAGCTGTCTGCCTTCTGGTTTCAGACAAGAAGATTTTTAAAGATTTTCATATTTTCACCCTTTTTGTTAAGGGTAAAGGGAAAGTTAAGGGTGGATTTCATTTATTTGAACAACTTTGGTAGAGCTTGACCCAAGGAACATCCCTGCCAAGTTTCATCAAGATTGGCCCACTGGTTTAGGAGGAGAAGATGTTTAAAGAAATTGTGGACGACGGATGACTGAGGACGGACGACGGACATTCTACGATCACAAAAGCTCACCTTGAGCACTTCGTGCTCAGGTGAGCTAAAAAGGGTTGCACCAGGGAGGAGCCAAAATATGACCACAGGGTCACAATAGCTGACCTTGAGCACTTCTTGCTCAGGTGAGCTAAAAAGCATATGACAGGAACTGAATATGATCCCACCTTTTAAACTTTGAAAGTACATGAATGAGTAAACCTTATAATCTAAGACAAGCTATAAGTTTCATTTAAATGGTAATTTGTATATTTTTAAGGTATTATTTAAACCTGTTAAATCTATTTTGAAAGAATAGCATGTTAACGTAGATTTCACGGCGCAACACCCAAAATTATTCTGTGAAATCGTAACCTTTAAATTCAAGATTGTAGAAAGAATGTCAAGTTCTAAGTCAGTCAAACTTTCAACATGATACCAGAATCAGAAAGACAATTATTTACAAACCTTCTATTTTATGACTTTATACAATCCCAAAAACTAACTAGAAAATTAGAACTGTCACAAAGGGTATTAAAAGAGCATGACCTAAACGCTTGTGAAATATGGTTGATTCTGACCAGTAGTTTCAGAGAAAAAGATTATCAAAAACACGAGGATCATGATATTCCTATATCGCTCACCTGGGTAAGTCAAATCATAACTTGACAAGCATGTGATAAATACCCAAAATTGTTTGATGTACAAATAGGATGGTTTTGAATTCAAGATTTTCTTTAAAAAAAAATCTTTTATTTTTCCCTACTGTAAGTTGATTTTTTTCTTCTTTTTTTTTTGTAAATTTTCAACCTTTCTGTTACCATGGCAACCGGATGGAATTGAATTCTTTAACAACTACAGTAGGCCTACACCTTTAGAACAAACCTTCCAATTTCAAGAATGATTGGCCATGTGGTCTAAGAGAAGATGAAATTTTTCTAAGATTTTTATCAATTTTTACATTTCTGTTCCCATGGAAACTGGTGGTTTTGATTGGATGAAATTCTTCTTACAACTTTGGTAGAGATTCACCAAAGGAAGTCTTAGTGATCTAAATGGAAAAGATTTTTTTTTAAGATTTTTGGCAATTTTCAGCTAATTTCCTATCTTTTCATTACCCTGGAAATCAGAGTTCTTGATGAAATTAAAATCTTTTAGCAATTTTTGAAGATCTAAATCCAAGGAACATACCTGCTTAGTTTCAGCTTAATTGGCCTAGAATTTTTGGAGGAGAAGAACTTTTTCTGAGATTTTGGGCAATTTTCAGCCTTGCCAAACAATGGAAACCAGAGTTTTTGATGAAATTAAATTCATTTGACAAATTTTGAAGAGCTTTATACCCAAGGAACATCTATGCTAAGGTTCAGCTTGATTGACCAATTTTCGGCCAATTTTCAGCATTTCCTTTACCATAGAAACCAGAGTTTTCGATGAAATTAAATTCTTTTAACAATTTTTTCAGAGCTTTACCCAAGGAACATCCCTGACAAGTTTCAGCTTGATTTGCCTGATGGTTTAGGAGGAAAAACTTTTTACAAGATTTTCAGCAATTTTCTGCCTTTCTGTTACCAAGGAAACAAGAGGTTTTGATGAAAATAAATTCTTTATACAATTTCCGAAGAGATTCATCCAAGGAACATCCCTGCCAAGTTTCAGCTTAATTAGCCAAGCGGTTTTAGGAAAAGAAGATGTTTAAAGAAATTGTTGATTGATGGACAGACAGATGGACAAATGGATGATGAGTGATCACAATAGCTCACCTTGATTGATTGATTGAATGGAATTTTATGCCGCTTTAAAAATTGTTTTCAGTTATATCGCGGCTGCTGGAGCAATTAATGATTAACGATTCCTGGTATTTCTCTCACCAGTACTCTCACCAGTACTACCACCATATCCTTTCCTAGCCTGCAGGTGCTATCTCACATAGGTCTATGATCATCAACAAATTGATGAGAGACGAAAAGTTTGAAAGAACCAGTGCAGCCATTGGGGAGCTCACCTTGAGCACTTTGTGCTCAGGTGAGGTTAAAAAGTTTACACATGCATTGAGGAACAGACGGACAAACACACTACAGACAAAGGGCCATGACAATAGCCCACTAGATTTCGTCCAGTAGAGCTAGAAATTACCATTGCCTTTAAAGGACATATTTCTATTCTTTTAACAATATTTGGATCTGTCTGATAAACGAACACTTAAGTAATTATGGTTGATTTCCATAAATAAGACAAAAAAATAAGACAAAAATAAGAGAAAAGTTACTTTTGCTATATATTAAAAATTCACCATGCCAATTTAAGCCAATACTTTCAACATATTATAATTCTTTGAAGGAATCTGAAAAAGCTTCACCTAATGATCACTCAAGTCAAATTTGGTCGAGATCAATCAAGTAGTTTGAGGAAAAATTTCTGAAAGAAAAAAAATTACAAACAAACCAACATAGACAGACAAATGATGGACAAATGGCGGATGGTGAATGATCACAATAGCTCACCTTGAACACTTTGTGCTCAGGTTAGCTAAGAATGAAAGTGCCTGAAGTCTGTTACAATTAGGTACAGTCAGTATTAAATTTCATTTCAAATTCTATCATGGCAAGTGATTTTATGTCATTACAAAGCATGCAGTCCCATTGTGGTTAAATGGGTGCTAATCGTCGAAATAAGTTCCGGGTGGCTGTTCCATTCCACCCCAGTTCAAATCTTTATTGATCTTACATTAGGTAAAGAATGTTGGCAAGACAACCTGATAAAAAAAAAGCAAAAAAAAAAAAACAAACCCAAAACAATTTTGTCTATATCACAAAAATATTTTAAGATTGTCAAATAAGTATTTGGGTATTATACTTTACAAGACTCTCAAATTAACTTGGGCGATTATATTAATCGCTGACGTAGTTAATAATTATGACGAGTATTTTTTACGCAAGTTTACTTTATCTGGATGGGTTGATGGATTAAAAATTGGACTTAACTCAACTGAGGACTATTTTTAGAGGCAGGAACTTTGAACCTAGTCGTAATCTATATTCACCTTGTGATAAATAACTAGGATGACATTGAAATGATGTTTGCTTTTAACTTCACTACAACAAAATCATGAAAATAAAGTGGAGATAAGCAAGCAAAAAGAAAATACATCACATTTGATTCCCATTCTTAAGGTATGTTCTACGTTTGATGGTTCATTATTTTTGTTAAATTCTTTTTCTTATTTCAACATTTGAGGTCCTTAGCCATTAGCATTCAGGCATTATCTTTCCCCTTACATCCACGACCACTAAAGTTTACTTCATGTGGGAAAAAAATGAATCCCTGGCCCACTTGAAATCTTGAATTCAAGAAAACGTGAAAGATACATATGATTGTTTGTATGTTAATATTGAGGAAATGAATTAAGAATAATTATGTTTGTAATTTTGTTCATTTTTCTTATTTAAATTTAGGGCCAAATTTAAAAGAAATAAAAGCTTAATATTGCTTACTTTTGCCTACTTTGGTGAAAAGGATATCGAGCATTATCAAATGAAACTAATCCACAGTTGTTGTAGATAAGGTATCTCCGTGTTAATTTCCCACAGAACAGGGAAACTTTAGTCATGATAGAATTATAATAACAAATTCTAACCGTTATTTTTTGAAAATTTAACCACACTTCTGAGTTCTGAGGCTCAATGAATAACTGATTATTTATTGAGCCTTAGAACTCAGAAGTGTGGTCACCAGACTTGTATGACTAGAACAAATATAAACAGAAGAGGTAGATTGAATCTGGTGAGGACTGTTCCAGCTTGCCTCCTTCTTTCTTGGGGTTTAGAGGCTTTATGAAATAATGCCTTGTGCCCCGCACCAAGAATGAAGGGGCATGCTGCACATCCTAAACCAGTAGGCATTGCTCAGCAAGGAGGTGAGGCGGGGTTGGATGGTGGATAAGATCTAATTGAAACACAGAGAGAATTTTGACTAGTAAACAAAGAGAATTCAGAACGAGGATTCTTGCTAGGTCAGGTTATGAAAGTAAATGATAATCATACCAAGATGGCCAATGAAAATGGCTGAATATATCACATGACTCTGGGTGAGTTTATTGACTGGCCGTTTCTTATCACTTGGCCTCATTATTATTAAATAATAGGGCAAGATGCAAATAAACAGCAAAGTGAGAGTAGAATTCGAACAACAATGACCAGTTTCATTACGATCTTTAATAAACCACATTTATTCCATAAACTTCAATTCAAAAACTTTTTTCTGGTTTAAAAAGAGGAAATCCGCTATTTTGGACTAAGATCACCCTGCACATGAGGAGGATTAACAAGTTTTTTTGCAATTGACTTACCAAAGCATATTTCAATTTCAGCTCAGTTTCATATCACATACCTGTTCTCCAGCCTCTGAGTTTTCTGTCCCAAGAGATGTTAGAATGGCAAGACAGAATTTTAGTGTAGCATACAGCAGGTGTCTGTATCGTGAGATTGGGGTAGGTAGGAATGAGTCACTGTCCTCACCCAACCAGTCTGACTGATTCCTGAAAATAGCATACAAGTTTTCAAGAAATAATCATTGATTATAATTAAACACTTCTCATGTTCTTCATGACATATTCTTGTTGTATACAAAGTATTGGTAGACAATATAGACTAAGATCAGCCTGCACAGACAAGCAGTCTCATATTTACCTATAAGCCTGCTTTCTATTTTATAATAGTGAATTTGAATCTCCCAAACAATTTTGAAAAGGGTCACCCAAAGAATTTTCTTGCAAATTTCATTGAAATTGGCCAACAGTTAAGGAGTTGATGTCTTTCAAGTGAAAAACGGCCCCACCCTACAACACCAATTTTTATAGGCCAATAAGAATTTCACAAACAAATTTCTTGTCTGAGGAAGGATAATTTATTGCAATCTTTCATTTAAATTGGCCCAATGGTTTAGGAGATGTCATTCAAAGAATTCAGCGAAAAACAGCCATACCCTGCAATGACCATATTTATGAGCAAACATATAATTTTTAGAAAGGGTCAAATGTGGAACATTCTTGCAAGGTTTTGTTGACATCAGCTTAGTGGTTTAGGAAATATCATTAAAACAAGATGACCATGACGGTCCTAGATCACTCACCTGCGTCTCTTTGACTCCTGGGACATCAAATTAATTGAATTCAAAAAGGAGATAATTTCTACATAAGATCAATACCATGGAATGTTGTCAGTCAAGAGCAAGACAGACATGCCTTTTCACTCTTTGATTCTATGTATAGAAGAAGATTTTTGAAGGTTTTCCTATTTTCACCCATCATGCTAAGATGAGTTAAAACAGATGCGCCAGGGCAAAGCCCAAATATGATCCCAGGGGCTTGATATGGGTAGGGGCCCAATAGATGATGCTACATACCAAATATGAAAGCTGTGTGCACTCTGGTTTCAGAAAAGAAGATTTTATAAGATTTTCTTTGATTCTATGTAAAAAGGGTTGCGCCAGGGTGGAGCCCAAATATGATCCTAGGGTCTTGATAGGAACAAACTTGGTAGAGGTTCACTAGATGATGCTTCATACCAAATATGAAAGCTGTCTGCCTTCTGATTTCAGAGATGATTTTTGAAGCTTTCCATTTTGAAACCCTTTGTGCTCAGAAGAGCTTAAAGGGATGCGCCAAGGCAAAGCCCAAATATGACCCTAGGGTTTTACTATGAACAAACTTGGTAGAGGCCCACTAATGATGCTACATACCAACTATGATAGCTGTCTGCCTTCTGGTTTCAGAGAAGAAGATTTTTTAAGATTTTCTCTCTTTGATTCTATTAAAAAGGGTTGCGCCTGGTTGGAGCACAAATATGACCCCAAGGTCTTGATACGAACAAACTTGGTAGAGGGCCACTAGATGATGCTACATACCAAATATGAAAGCTGTCCACCTTCTGGTTTCAGAGAAGAAGATTTTCATATTTTCACCCTTTTTGTTAAAGGTAAAGGGAAAGTTAAGGGTTGATTTCAATTATCTGAACAAACTTGGTAGAGCTTGACCCAAGGAACATCCCTGCCAAGTTTCATCAAGATTGGCCCACTGGTTTAGGAGGAGAAGAATATTTAAAGAAATTGTGGACGACGGACGAGAGACATTGTACAATCACAACAGCTCACCTTGAGCACTTTGTGCTCAGGTGAGCTAAAAATTCAAAGTGAAAAATGTTTATAGGCAGTTGTATGTGTATTGCAACCAGCCATCATATATCTACCTGTCAGTTTCAGGTCTCATGTCAAAAAAGAGACAGGCTCCCAACTGCTGCATCACTCCATATCTCAGTAATGTTGTCGCACCTTCTGCTGTCTCACCAACTCGGGTTAAAAGTCCCTGTTATATACAAAATGAGTGCATTTTTAATTAAGTCCATCACAAACAAACCACTCTCATTGGTCAAAAGTTTTCATTCACACCTAAACTAAAAACGATATCAAATGAGTAAAATGTTGTTCTGTTTTTGCATAATGTCTAAGATCTTATAAGAAATGAGGTTGTTTTTCTTTTATTTCTTATGGCTTTTTGAAACAAGAAGACCACGATGGTCCTATATTGCTCACCTGAGTATGCGAGTTCCATTTTTTAAATCTTACTCCATGACAAATATGGGATCAAATGACATAGGGGCTAAAACTTTCTAATAAGAGGGGAAGTTACTGTGTAATATTTCGATAAATCAAAGTGAAACAATACCTCAAATTTTGAAAATTGTTTGTTTAAAGGTTATGAATGATAATTCTTTCCTCTATCGCCTTCATTACAAATGTGGCCCTACTTCATAGGGCTTATTTCCATTTCAGAGAAATTCAACCATTTTGGAGAATACAATAACAATACAAAAGCAGAAAATGAAAGTAACAGATAGCAGTTTGCAAGGAAATGTTGTTCTTTTTTTAATTCTTTTTCTTGATATTAATTTTGTACATGAAATAGACTCCCGACAACACAGGCTAAAAGCAATTTACAGTGTTTGGTTGGGGACCATATGGTCTTTCTCATTGGCAAAATTTGAGAGATGTATGCTTTGCTGTTTAAAAGTAGAAGATAGTTGGTGCTTCCTTCTTTATTATGTTGTATTATCAAGGACCTCACAACACAGGTCTGGCTTATTTTCAAAGTGGCACATTAAATTTTCTTAGGATTATGTGTCATGCCAAATATCAGAGTTTCAAGTAAAATGGTTTTGGAGAAGAAGATTTTTGAAGATTTTGATCTTTATTACTCTTCCAGGATACCACAATATAGTGCTAATATTCACGTTGGTGCATAAATATGAAGTTTACGATGAAGGGTCTTAAATAATTAGGTCATGTCAAATATAACTAGAACTGTCACAGAGCGGACTTATACCTCAACAAGCACTTTGTCAAAATGCAAGTGCTATTAGTGCAGGACGTGTTTGTAACAAATATCGAGGTCTTATGCAGTATTTGCACGAAGTTTCAAGATTCTAAGTTGCTTGATTCTCAAGTTAAGAGTCCTGAAGTGAAAATTGAACAAAAATTAACTGTGAACTTGACCTTTGACATACCTGACCCAAAAACAATAGGGCACTTCCTTGGGTCATAAGCAATATTTGCATAAAGTTTCATGATTCTAGGTCGCTTGGTTTTAGAGTATGAGTCCGGAAAGGAAAATTGAACAAAAATTGACTGTGACCTTTGGCCTATGTGACCCAAATCAATAGGGCACTTCCTTGGGTCATAAGCAACATTTGGAAAGAACAAGGGCAACACTGGGCGTGGCATTATACGCCCGAAGCTCAGAAATAAATGGGTGCTGTTTTTAACTTGTACCTGAGTACTACTAAAATATTCGCAAATTCAATCAGATTGAGACTTTTTTTTTTTTTAACTTGTACCAGAGTACTACTAAAATATTCACAAATTCAATCAGATTGAAATAATTCAATCAAACACCCTAGCTATGAGTTCTACATACATGTGAAGTTTCAACATCCTAGTCCTTGTATTTTGAAGTAATGGACAGGACACAAATTTGCAAACTGCATAAAACAAAGGGCAATTACTCAAAAATTACAAATGGTAGAGTTGTGATTCTTGCGCTCTGCACATCCTCGCTATGAGATCCATACATCTGTGAAGTTTCAAGACCATAGTTCTTATAGATTCAAAGTTATAGACCAGACACATTTGCTAACTGAATCAAACAAAGGGCAATAACTCAAAAATTACAAATGGTAGAGTTTTGGTTCCTGCTCTCTGCACACCCTAGCCATGAGATCTATACACCTGTGAAGTTTTACGACTATATGCTATATAGTTTCTAAGTTATGGACTGGACAGAAATTTGCTAACTGAATCAAACAAAGGGCAATAACTCAAAAATTCGCTAATTTTCAGGAACCAGAATTCAGCACTTTAACTGTTGTAAAAGTTTGCCATGTTTTTCCTTTAGTATGACAAAGGTTCATTTCACATTTCTCATAGTTTACATTCATAATTTGTGTAAAGATTAAATTCCCTGCACAGTTATATTAATGTTAAATAAAACAGGGAAAGTCAACACAATTTTCTTAAATCTTTCAATGACCATAAAATGAAGGAAAGGTAAAAAAAAATCAGGACACACCCCAGAGAACTGTATGACAACAACAAGGGGACCATGATGGTCCTGTATCACTCATCTTCGTATCTTTGTCTTATGAAATAAATCAAATTTTCCAGCAAAGTCATAATATCCTTTTATGATTTGAGGCCTTAAGACTGTAAACAAGAAAATTGTCATTAAGGCCCCTTTTCCCATGATATAATACGGATCCTTCCCAATTTCAATTGGGTTCATCCTTGAGACCTAAAAAGCATTTTGACCAGGTTTTATGAAGATTGGACAATATTTGTGGCCTCTAGAGTGTAAACAAGAAAATTGTCGTTTAGGTCCCTTTTCCAGTGATATGGCATGGTTCCTTCCCATTTTCGATAGGGTTCATCCTTGTAACCTGACAAACATTCTGACCAAGTTTCATGAAGATTGGACAAAATTTGTGGCCTCTGGAGTGTAAACACCTAAATTGTTGACGTCTGACAAGGAACAACTCACAACAGACATTCAATGATCACAAAAGCTCACCTCGAGCTCAATGTGCTCAGGTGAGCTCAAAAGAGAGATCAACAATCCAACAAAGTAGATTAAGGACATTGTCTAAAAGGCTCCTTTTCCAATGACATACCTTGGAATGCAAACAAAATTAATAGGATTCTTTCTAATGACCAGACAAACATCCTGAGCAAGTTTGAGCCAAAATTGTAACATTAAAAGTGGAAAAGAAAATTGTCTATAAGGTACCTTTTCCCTTGACATGAGTTGGATTTCAACCAAAGTCAATAGGGATCTTCCTAGACAAAGATCCTGACCAAATTTGTGCAAGACTGAGCTGCAACTGTGACCTTTTGAGATTAAGTAAGATTTGACCTTTTGACCCTTTTTCTGACCCTAACCATCATTTTTGTTAAGTTTGGTTGAATTCTACCTAATAGATTCAGGGAAGATAATTCAAATATTTCAATCCATAGTCCCATTTTTCGGTGATGCTACATTCAGTAGAACCCATCTTATCAGTCTGATTAGAGTTTAACAAAGAAACTTGAAAACCATATCCTTAGCGTCATTCATATGAGGTTTTGTTGAATTCAGAACAGTAAAAGTTATATATTTTATTTTTCTTTAATCAATTATTTGGAAGGAGCTCTGACCCATAAAGTTTTTCAACTTATCACAGGAATTCTCTGTAGTCTGAGACAGGATTTCCCACAGATTATTCTTTAGAAATTTAGTTTAAATTACTTCGTAACTCTCTGAGAAAATCATTTATTGAACTTTTGATTATTACATTTAATAAAATGACCTATCTGCATTAAAGCCAATTTTTCATCCAATCATAATTTCTTGGAAAAAACTGATTTGTTTGTTTGTTTGAATCGGTTTTACGCCGCTTTCAACAATTTCGCAGTTATATCGCGGCGGTCGGAGCACCTAACAATGGATTCCTGGTATTTCTTTCACCTGTACTACCATTACATCCTTTCCTAGCCTCTGACTGCTATCTCACTTAGGTTTACGATTATATACCAATTGAAGAGAGACAAACGTCGGAAAAGATATTTGCGGCCACCGGGCATCGAGCCCACGACTTCCAGATTGGAAGTCTTATGCCTAACCAACTGCGCTATGGTGGCTGCTTGAAAAAAACTGAAATGACATATTCTGAATACAAAGCTTTAACAGACACTACAGGCTATGATCATCCTGCACAGACATGAAGTCTGATTGCAGCCTAAACTGACTTCTATTTAACTATTGTGGGGAAAATTTAAATTCAATAGGAAAAAAATTAAAATTGCACATTTGGTAAAAGATAATTTCACCTCAAAACAAGTATCTGGTGTTGTATGCAACACATAAAGTCCCCTACCGGCTTTGTTTGTCTCAATGTTTTCCCACGCCAATTCTATCAGGGACATCAAAACCAGGTCTTGTTTTGGAAAGGGTTAAACAAGACTTACATGAGTTGTTGTCTCTGCTGTGCCCACTATACAATCCATGCAAGCAATAGACAGATGCAAGAAATAGTATCAATAACAGTTACCTTGTCTGATCCAAGATGTTTTTCTTCAGTCTTGTTGGTAAGAAATGAGAACTTTCACTGGAGGTGATTAATACTGCTGCATCACCACCCTGACTAACATGGCTTATAAATTTTTTTACATTTTAAAACAGGTTTCATCAAGTTAGCTTGCTTAGTTATTAAGTTATTTCAGGATCCATTTTTGGCCATATTTTCAGGCACCTCCAGCACCTCTTGTTGAAAAATTAGGGCTAATTTTAGGGACAAAAATTTAAAAAATTAGGGCTAATTTAGGGCTAAAATTAGGAATTACAATGATAAATAAGGGAATTTTAAACATCAAAATTAACTTAATACTGCATGATTCACAGGAGAAATCTCACAAGTTAAAACTTTATTACAATAAACGAATCAAGCAGTATTATTGATTCAGGTATTCTGTTGACTTTGACAAGGACAATATAAATCATTATGTAGGTCAAGCTCAACAACCAAAGCTTAAGAGATAGACATTCTTCTGTTCTTACGTCTTTTACTTGAATAAAAGTTAACCCTTATCATACTGTTCAAGACACATCCTTTTGTAAGCAAAGGCTTTTGCAAGCAATATAGACTTATAACAGCCTGCACAAACATGCAGTTTGATCTAAGCCTACACCAAGCTCTCTACATAATAATTATCATGGTAAAAAGCGGGGCAAGACTATTTGAAATGTCTCAATGAATGTGCAATTTATCTAAAACAAAATTTGATGGTGGCATAAAAGATCTCTTACCACTTCACATCTACATGTCTATAGAGACACAACACAGCTCTGATCATTATGCATGCATTGTAAAAAGAGTTTCAGAAGGAGTTTTAAATATTCAGGCAAAAAAGGCCTGTAGGCAGTAATATAGGCAAATGGATATTATCATGGATATAACTCTTCGAAAGCAGAAAATAATAATTCATACTGAATGACAATTTGTCATTTTATTTATAGCCCTTTTATACCTAATAATATTTACTGCCGTGATTCAAATATGACCATCAATTTTATGAAGTGTTCAGGAAACATTATTGTCTATAGAGAAAAATATTAAAGTTATCACAAAGGCTAACACGGTCCTAACATGAAAGGCAAAAATAACATTATAAAATCATATATGATTTTTCATTGAGAAAAAAATATTCAAATTTGTCAGACTTTGAATGTATGAGAAATATCTTTCCAAAAGAAGTCTTCTTGTATTTTTTACTTTACAAAATACCACCATAATCAGTAGACTTCACCAAAGTCGTACAACTATCAAGCTAATTTGAGAAAGACTGAGCTAAAATTGTTGTCTGTAGACTGGTAATGAGGAAATTATATTCGAGACCCCCTTTTGCTCCATTGAACAGCATATGGACAATCTCAGTATCTGACAAGGCTATTTATCTTTACATGTATGTAAGAATTATTTCTCAGGCAGATTTAGAGAACTTAAGCCAAATGTTGATCTTGGAAAATGGGTAAGAAGCAAATACATGTAGTCTCTAAGGTACTTAAAATGCTTGCACAATATGTTCACAGAAACTGTCCTCACCATGACATTACCATTTTCATTAAGTCAGAGAAAGGTTAAACCAAAACTTTGCTCAGCATCACATCTGTGACTTTATGTCAAAATTGTCTAAATATTAGGTTCAATAACAAATGTTCTTTACAATCATATTCATGATATTTCAAGGTTTGAAAAAGATTGAGCTAAAGTTGTATAGAAATGGTCAATTAGACTACTTTGGTTCTTATATAGAAAAGAATGTAACACTATATGCTCTGAGGGTGCTTGTCAGTCCATGCTAATGGTTTCAGATTATTGTGCTTTAAGAAGTGGTAAACCTCAACATAAATGACCTCAAAGACAATGTTGATCTGCAGAGTTAGTTAGAGAAAAAAAGATTTCGGATATTTAATACGGTAAGGAATTATGGTATTTAGAAAGGAGTGAACAAAGAGAAACTTTTAAATCAATTCACAGTCTTTCAGACAGGCAGTTGACCATGAAAACTGACAAGAAAATATTAGGAAATGCAAGAAAAAATTAGGGCTTTTTTAGGAATTTGCCTTGTTTTATTCCTTTTTTTAGGAATTTTAGCCAAACTGAAAAAAATTAGGATTTTTTAGGAATTTTAGGGACGCTGGACAGCCTGTATTTTCACTATTTCCGTTACCATAGCAACCGCACTTTTTGTCAAAGAACAAAGATAAAATGATGTGCATAATCTACACATTGCCATCTAGTCATATACCAAGTCTCATCAAATTAGCTTGCTTACTTATTAACTTATCACAGGATCCAATATTTTTTGCCATATTTTCACTATTTCCGTAACCATAGCAACAACAATTTTAGTCTAAAAACAAAAATAAAATGATGTGCATAATCTACACAGTGCCATATACCAAGTCTCATCAAACTAGCTTGCTTAGTTATTATCTTATCGAAGGATCCCATTTTTGGCCATATTTTCACTATTTCTGTAACCATAGCAACCTCAATTTAAGTCGAAAAACAAAAATAAAATGATGTGCATAATCTACACATTGCCATCTAGTCATATACCAACTTTCATCAAAAACACTTGCTTAGTTATTAAGTTATCGCGGGATCCAGATTTGAGCGGACAGACGGACAGACAGAGGGAGGGCAAACCTATAGTCCCCTCCGGTGTGAACACCGGTAGGGGACTAAAAACATATTTTTGTTATTAAAGCTCTGTGCACTTCCTAATAGCCTACCATTTTTGACTCAAACAGGTACAATATTTTCATATGTTCTACATGACCCTGTAACAACAAGCCAAGTTTATCCGCATCAACCAGCAAACTGTCAACCAAATGTTGTAGATATCCTTTGGATGTAATATACATGATCCACTGTTGAAACTTGTCCATTGTTAGAATGGAGTCTAGAACTGACAAGGCCAGCATCTGTAATCACAAAGAACTCTGCTAGATCATCATTGTACATACGTCACTACATATCTTACTGGTGTGTGGAGCTCTCAGTGGTAACTGTCATAAGAAAACTTCAGAAATACCTTCCCAAATCAGAAAAAAATGTATGAAGACATTGCTCTTGCTTTTAAATCAAAAATGCTTTTTGTGAAGGATATCAATTATTGACCTATAGACTTTTAACATTAAATGACACAAACAGCTTGTATTGGCAATTTAGGGTTTGGAAAAACATTTTCCAAAAAATTTGGTTGTTTGAAAATATCTTTGAAATAAGTCACTGACAAATGACACACACTTCTCAAATAATGTCTTAGTACACATGCATCTATTCAAAGAAAACATTGCCAACTACTGCCTGAATTTTAGCAAGATTGGTTTTGCCTTAATTCTACAATCAAATGTTTAAGGTTTTGCCATAATTCTACAATCAAATGTTTAAGGTTTTGCCATAATTCTACAATCAAATATTTAAGAACTTGACAAACACAAATGTACAACTGTTATCTCAACTATTGCTAATTTTGTTGTTTAAAATCAATTAAGAAAAAAGCTGATCATTGAAAGCTAAAAATTATGAAGATAAAATAAGCCCTTCTGTTGCTTTGGAGAATGAACCAATGACCTTGTAAATGAGAGACTTAGTGCTACCAACTGCGCCATGATGGCGGCTTGGAATGGACAGAAAAATGGACAGTTGTAATATGCATGGACAATGCCTAAATATTATCCAACTCTTCCAAATTTCTTCAGCAGGGGAAAATAAACAGGCTGAAACCAATTCATGCTAATACCTTTCCAATATCAATTCCATCACATGCATCTCTACACACTAAATCCATAAAGGCATCACCATAAGTTAATATTGTGGCAATAATCTCCTTTCTGAGTTGATCATACTCTGTCTCCGAAGCTGCTTGTAAACGGTTCTCTATAGTTGAAGAGGTCTCTTCTGTAAAATCAACACAGTTGTCATTTTATCCCTTGTAATCTTGATCTGATAGATTGCTAAAATTTACACCGCTTTAACCAATCTTTCAGTTCTATTACAGAGGCTGGATCACCCAGTAATGGATTCCTGGTATTTCTAACAGTACTACATTAAATCCTTTTCTAACCTCAAGCTGCTATTGCACATAGATCTACAATTATTAATCCATTGATGGAGGAAAACAAATAGTCAGAAAGGATGAGTGTCGTCATCAATCAATTTGTATGTTTGAATGGGGTTTTAAGCTGCTTCTAACATTATTTCAACCATATTGCAGGGGCTGGAGCCCCTAACAATAGATTCCTGGTATTTCTCACACCAGTTCCAGCATCACATCCTTTCCTAGCCTTTAGCTGCTATTCCACATTATCAACCCATTGGTGGTAGACAAATAGTCGGAAAGGATGAGTGCTGCCGTCAGGAATCGAACCCGGGACCTCCAGATTGATAGTCTGATGGGCTACCGACTGAGCTATGAGGGTGGCTCTTGCATATAGAATCAAACCTGGGACCTTTTGAATGACAGTCTGGGGCGATACCTCTTTGCTATGACAGCTGCTTGTTATATTGAATAAGAGGGCCTGTATCATTCTACTGGCTTTAAAAAATCTATCAGTGAGAAACTGAGTCTGATAGGAAAGTTTACAAAAAATTTGTCAAGAGGCCAAAAGATGGACGGAGAGTGTAGAACAACTTTAGAAGAGGGTCACCCAGGATAATTCTTGCCAAGTTTCATTGAAATCGGACCTATGGTTTGGGAAGACAAGATTTTTAAAGGATTCATAGTGAAAATATGCCCCGCCCTGCCATGCCCATATTTGGAGGTCAATCCAAATTTCTTGGCCAACTTTTAAGAGGGTCACCCAAGAAATATTTCTGCAGATTTTTGTCAAAATCTACCCATTTGTTTAGGAGGAGATGTTAAAAAAAAAGTTTCAGGATGGACAAACACACTCACGTTTGAAACACTGCTATGACAATAGCTCGCTGGCCTTTGCCAGTGGAGCTAAAAACCTAGATTCAATTGATGATAAGAATATAAGTGAAAATTGAGCTTGCTCGAAAAACAGGTTCCTTTGCGAGTTCATTTTTATCTGCTTGAAAATTTTTGCCCCTATTTTTCTTACATTGAAGGCACATTCAAGTTCTACTGCCAAAACTCATGTCAAATAAAACTACCTAGGTAATTTCAAAATTTAATTATAAATAAGATGAGATAAGTATTCTGATAGGAGATAGTAATATTGCAATGCTTCAGAATTTGGTCTTATAATTTTGGAGAAGTAAATGATATAAAGATATAAACCAAGATTTTTAAGTCTGAAAAGGGTTAAAATTCCACTAAATTAAATATCAGAGTACTGAATCTTTGTCTAGAGGCTGATATTATGGTAACAGAAGCATGTGCAAAGTTTCCAAGCAAAAGCTTAAGAAAAAAATAGAGATATAACTGATATACAACATTCACACGTAAAAACTTAACTAGGAATTTTTAAGTCCAAAAAGGGTTAAAATTCCACTTAATTCAATATCAGAGAAATAAATATTTTTCTGTGGGCTATTTTTATTGTCACAGAAGCATGCGTAAAGTTTAAAAGCAAGAGCTTTAGTAGAAACAGAAATATTACAGATGTTCATCAGTTGCACATAAATACATGACCAAGATTTCTTAGTCCAACAAGATGTGTTGATGAAACACGAATGCCCCCGTAACGGCAATTTTTTTTCAAAGTTTGACCTGACAGATGACCTTGACCTTGTCACATGACCTTGACTTTGGTACCAGCGGATGCGTATCATTGAGATCTATCACCATGCCAAATACTAGCTTTGTATCTTGAATAGGCTTGAAGATATTGGCAAGGTTAAGTTTTCGGGTTAAGTTTTCGGACAGACAGACGGACAGAGAGACAGAGGGACATGAGTAAAACAATATGCCCCCGATTTCTCGATACTGGGGCATAAAAAGGGTTTAAATTCCACTGAATTCAATACCAGAGAATAGAATCTTGGTCTAGGGGCTATTATTATGATCACAGAAGCATGTGTAAAGCTTCCAAGCAAAAGCTTTACTAGAATTTGAGATATAACCGATGTAAAATATTTGCACATAAAACTTAACCAAGAATTTCCATGTCTGAAAAAGGTTAAAATTCAATAAAATCCAATATCAGAGTAATTAATCTTTGTCTAGAAGCTGATATCATGATAACAGAAGCATGTGTAAAGTTTCCAAGCAATGACATAGGTAGAAATAGAGCTTTAACTGATATACAACATCTGCACGTAAAAACTTAACCGGTATTTTCCAAGTCCAAAAAGGGTTAAAATTCCACTAAATTCAATATCAGAGTATTGAATCTTTATCTGGAGGCTGAAATTATGGTCAGAGAAGCATGTGCAAAGTTTGCAAGGAATATCTTAGAAATAGAAATAGAGATATTACAGATATACAACATTCGCACGTAAAAACTTAACAAAGAATTTTTAAGTCTGAAAAGGGTTAAAATTCCACTAAATTAAATATCAGAGTAATGAATCTTTGTCTAGATGCTGATATTATGATCACAGAAGTATGTGAAAAGTTTCGAAGCAAAAGCTTTTATAGAACAGAAATATTACAGATAAACAACATTTGCACAAAAATCTTAACCAAGATTTCCAAGTCCAAAAAGGGTTAAAATTCCACTAAATTCAATATCAGAGTATTGATTCTTTGTCTAGAGGCTGATATTATGGTCACAGAAGCAGGTGCAAAGTTTCAAAGCAATAGCTTTAGTAGAAATAGAGATTTTAAACAATTGCACATAAAAACTTAACCAAAGCCTTACGCTGACGCCCGGGTGGCAGGAATAGCCACACTATTCTACAAATAGTCGAGCTTATAAATGCAGTAGGCCTTACAATTTAGGATGCGATCGTTTGAGTTTTAATTTACATCTATACTCAGAACATAAAGTTAAGCGCCACTAAGTTTTAAGTTAATAAAATTTCTATTGAAAACTTTAATAACGTATCTATGTTGTCAAACGGTTAGAACAACCTTGTAGCCATTGATTAAAAACGCTTCAGATGCATGTGCATATTCAACAAGTCTCGTGCAATGACTGTAAAGCCAGGGCTTGTGCAAAGTGGAAAATCAGCTTTTCTGTCAGAGATACTTACGTCATGAAGCTTGTGCAATTGTTTACATTTCGATTTGAAACTCAGTCATGGCAAGGCGTAGATTGTCTACAAATGAAAGATGGCAAATAATTGAAATGCGAGATTCTGGAATGTCTTGTAGAGCCATTGTCGGACAGCTGGGGTATCACCACAGTGTCATAACATGTTTGGTACAAAAACACGCACAGACAAACGACGTTAAGGGCTGTGTCAGATCTGGACGCCCTAGAGCAACGTCTACTTAAGAGGATAGAGCACTTTTGCGTCATGTCAGACATCTGCCCTTCACCAGTGCGCCTGTACTAAGGGACAACTAGAATACACACAGACTGGTCTCTATTTCTACAGTGCGAAATCGACTTCGGATGGCTGGGTATAAGGCACGAAGACCCCTCAAACATCCAAAGTTACAACAGAGACATATCAATGAACGTCTAATATGGTGTAGAGCGAGGGCACGTTGGAACTTGGCATCATGGAGTTGGATCCATTGGTCAGATGAGTGCAGGATGTTGTTGCATGTCACCGATGGCCGAATTCGTGTTTAAAGACAACCTAACACCCGATTTGCACCAAAGTATGTCCAACCAACTTATCAGGGTGGCGGTGGCTCCGTTATGATATGGGGTTGTGTCTCCTACGGCTGTAAACTGGACCTAGTGACAGTTCCAGGAACATTGACTGGCAATAAATATTGTGATAACATCCTTTTTCCTGTGGTAATTCCACATTTTGACAATTACCCTCTTCCAACAAGACCAGTGTACATGGATGATAACGCCAGACCCAACAGAGCAAGAGTCGCGGTGGACGTTATGCAACGTGAAGCCATCACCACCATTCCATGGCCGGCTTGTAGTCCCGATCTTAACCCCATCGAGCACCTGTGGGACATTTTAGGGTGCCGTATTTGTCGGAGAGAGCCTCCTGTACAAAATGTGGTTGAGTTAAACGCAGCACTGCACCAGGAGTGGCAGCAAATCCCTCAACACATCATCCAGAGGCTGATTCGTGGCATGCCGAAGAGGGTGCGCACAGTGATCAATGCTCACGGATCTTACACACGCTACTGACTAAGATGTGACTGGAATTAATCGCATTTGTGTTATCTGATTTCTAAAACCAAGTTTCGTGTCATAGACAACACCGTAGGTCGGCTTTGACAATAGTTTTTCATGTTTTAAAAAAAGGTGAAAATACATCATTTTCATTTCAAGGTACAAAGTCAATAAAATTTATCACAACCCATGTATTGTTGTTGAATTGTTAAGTCAACATAATATGTTCAACATTGGAACTCAATATTTACATCTCTGTTATTTTTAATTAATGCAGGCTCCCTGCCTTTAAAAATCTTCTGTCTAAAAACTGGTGGCGCTTAACTTCTTGTTCTGAGTATATATGAAATCAAGAAACCCCAAACACAAGACTCATTATTGTTGGATAGAACTTTTAAGTGGTTAAGTAGTAAATGATTGATTGATTGAATGGGGTTTTACGCCACTTACAACATAATTTCAGTTATATTGCAGTGGCTGGAGCACCTAACAAAGGATTCCTGGCATTTCTCATGCCAGTAATACCATTCATTACATTCTTTCCTAGCTTCCAGCTGCTCTCTTACATAGGTCTATGATTAATGTCCCATTGGTGAGAGACAAATAGTCAGAAAGAATGAATGCCACAGTCAGGGATCGAACCCAGAACCTCTGGTTTGACAGTCTGACACGCTGCCAACTGCACTATGACAGTGGCCTAGGTTTGGTAGTTAAAATTGAGGTAATAATGCATTTAGTCCAAGTATGAAATTCTAGGTCTTGTAATTGGAAAAGTTTTCTTTTACACTTTTACTATGACAACCAGATTTCTTCATGATTTACAATATTCTGTGAAATATTCCTTAAGATCATTTCTGTTCAGTTTATGTAAGAAATCAGATGACTAGATTGAGGTGTTTTTTTTTAAAGTTGACCGATAGATGCATGGATGGACAGACGGACCTATAAATCGTAACTGGCACTAACTGCTAATGAAATATGTTAGATCTAAATAAATGGTTTTGATAGCAGCAAGACAATAATAGATGAAATTTCAGACAGCATATTTCCCAGTTTGCTGATGATAAAGATGAACATGGTAGAAGACAGAAAGTGAAAGAGCTACGGCTCAACAAATTACTCCATGACAATAACCTTCATGAGAATCTGTGTATGCCATAAAGAGCCAGTCTAATATTGTCTATTCTCAAACCTGTTACATTTGTTTTAATAAGTCAGACCATATCAATTTAGAGTACAACAGTCACAGGTCCACTCGATCTTCTTGACCTCTCCCAATCACTCATGCCAACCAAGCTCAATTGCTTGATCGGGCTTAATCTAGTTGATTGGATAGGCAGTGGGAACATAGCATTAGACAATCATAGGCCTAAAGTAGGAAATATGTAATTAACAATTGACTTTGTGTGTTACCCTGTAGATGTATTGTAGAAGGTTTAGGTCTGTTGGCTATTTGTAGATAATACAGAAAACCACCATATAGTTTAGCTCTTACTCTCTGTTGGCCTCCACCTGTAATATGAAACAAATTTGTATAAATAACTTTAAAGGGTAAATTACAAGATTTTATATATATACTGCTCAAAAGTTGATATTAATCATTTTCAAGAAATTGATTATTTCTCACTCAAAATAAGAAAGTTCAAACAAGAGCACCACTTACAGGTGCAAACGAAAGTTTGGGTGCAGGTACTGGATAATGCATAGAAAATTTTCTTGAACATGGTGTGTTTGTTAACAAGAGGGCCAGAATGGCTCAAAAGAGCTCACCTAAATTTTATTTGTCCAGTGGATCTCATCCAAATAACTTTCTGGCAAAGTTTCATACACATTTGCCTAATTGTTGAGAAGGAGATGTTATTCAAGAATTTAAGTCATTATAGACCCTACCCAACCATTCAATACTGAGGAGACTCAAAATAAGCCCATCCCTGCATTCTTATATTTATGGGCCAATCAAAATTTTGCAAACAATTTTTGAAGAGGGTCTTTGAAGGAACATTCTGGTAAAGTTTCATTGAAATTGGCCCTGATTCAGGAGGAGATAACGTTCAAAGATTTCAGGCTCAAAATAAGTCCCAACCTGTCATGCCAATATTTATGGGCCAATCAAACTTTTGCGAACAATTTTTGATTTGTGTCATCAAATGAACATTTTGGTAGTTTTATTAAAATTGGCCCAGTAGTTCAGATGTTGTTCAAATATTTTGGGCTCAAAATAAGCCACGCCCTGCCATGCCTATATTTATGGGCCAATCAAAATCGCGAACAAATTTGAAAAGGGTCACCCAAGGAACATTCTGGTAAAGTTTCTACCTATCACCTGTCACCTAGGGAAAATTCTGGAAAGGTTTTGTTGTAATCAGCCCAGTGGTTCAGGAGAAGATGTTAAAGTGTTTCTAAAGTAACCCCCCTTGATAGAAAAGGTTGCTCTTTTAATGGTGAATATGTGTGCAAAGTTTCAAGTGAAAGCCTTCAGGAGAACCAGAGATATCACAAAAATGTCAAAGTTTTTGCATTTATTTCCCAAATTTGACCTTGAAAAATTACCTTTACATTGAATGATGACCTTGAACTTGGTACCGACAGAAAATGTTTGTCCAAGGCAATCATCATGTGAAATATGAAGGCTATACCACTTAACATTCAATAGGTAATTGCAAAATGTCAAAGTTTTTGCTCTTTTATTTTTACAAATTTGACCTTGAAAATTGTCCTTGACCTTAACTGATGACCTTAAACATGGTACAAATAGAAAGTGTTTGTCCAAGGCATTCATCATGTGAAATATCAAGGCCCTATCACTTACCATACAAAAGTAATCGCAAAATGTCAAAGTTTCTGCATTTTTTCCCCCCACAAAATTGACCTTGAAAATTGACCTTGAACTTGGTATCAATAGAAAGTGCTTGTCCAAGGTAATCATCATGTGAAATATGAAGGCCCTATCACTTACCATTCAAAAGTTAAAGCAAAATGACAAAGTTTTTGCTTTTTTTTCTCACAAATTTTACCTTGAACAATGATCTTGACCTTGACTGATGACCTTGAACTTGGTATCAACAGAAAGTGCTTATCCCAGACAAATATCATGTGAACAATGAAGGCCCTTTCCCTAACCATTCAAAAGTTATCGCAAAATGTCAAGGTGTTTGCACGACAATGAGGACACCAAGGCTATAGCAATACCTCAGCTTTTCTCCGAAAACAGCCGACCTAAAAATGCCACGCCCTGCCACACCCATATTTATAGGCCAATCAGAATTTTGCGAACAATCTTTAAAGAGGGTCACATTCTGGCAAAGTTTCATTGAAATCAGCCCAATGGTTCAGGAGAAGAATCTTTTAAGATTGCTGTCTACAAATGACAGACTCTGGGTGATCCTTGAAAACCTTGTACTCAGGTGAGCTAAAAAATTATCAGACGGAGGCTCTTACAAAGGAAACCAGGCCACAACATAAGCTCTGCTGGACTTTGTCAAGAGGAGCTATAAAATACTACATTTGTACAAAGAAGGAAAATTATGTAAGTTCATGGGGAGATTATTCTTAAACCAGAGAAATTGGTTACTTAAAAAAATAGCTTGCAAAGTGCATGTGGTCATTATTTGTATAAAAGTTTCATTTCTTTTGAACAACTTAAGAAGAGGGTTGCCCCATCATTCATGCCAAGTTTCATTGAAATTCGGCCAATGGTTTCGAGAGGAGACAATTTTTAAAGTTTTCATAGTGAAAATATGCACCGCCCTGCCACACCCATATTTTGTTAAAATCTGCCTATTAGTTTAGAAGAAGATGTTTAAAGAAATGTTTACATATGCACGCACAGACACATCAGGGCTGAATCTAGGTTTTCAATAAAGTGGGCCAACTCCCCCATCACATTTTAAAATGTGGGCCAACATGTTTAAGGATCGGGCCACAAGCAGACATTCTCTTTTACACACTAAATTCAAAGTTCTGACTTAGTATCTTAAAAAGAGAGACACAAAAGACAGTGAGATGTGAAGGAACATTTTGTAACAACCTGTATGTCCATTTATTTGATAAAGATATTATGTTGTTGAGATATTTTTTGTCCTTTCATTTTCTTTATAAATCTTATTAAGGTAAGTAATTTTTATTCATTTGGTTCTAAAGGCTTTCCAAACCCTCCTCTCTGTTATACGGATGCTGTATTGATTGCCCATTAGAAGAGAAAGAAATGTGAACAGTCGTGTTTCACAATCACTCACTCTACTGAAAATGTGCAACCAAAACGTCGTAAGTACAACTTCAGTAAAGTTGCACTCACGTGGACTAGACCACATATCGATGATAATTATTCCTGATGATAGATGTTGTTGAAAATGAAAGTTTTGATTGATGCATTTTTAATAGAGTATAAATAAAGGAATTTCCCGAGAGGATAATCAAAGTTCCAAAATTAAACCATCAAAATCTTGGTGTATCATTCCAATTACGCGACGCTATTCCATTCAGACATAGACATTGGAAAAATTAATCTAGTTTTCGTACCTGATTCTTATTTATTTATTATCTTTCTAATGTCCCGATAGAAAATTCTTATCTAAATTAACAGCTTCCGGAAGCTGGGTCGCCTGTCTTGTGTTTAAAGGTCATATGTGAAAATTGATTGCATAAAGCTTTATCTATAAGGTGTATTGGTATCACTTACGACTCTATTACCGGTACCTTAGAATGATACTACACAATAACTGTAGGCTATCTTCACTAAAGCGTTACTTTTATCGAAGAAGCTGACTGAGGATTCTATTTATAGTTACGATTATTCCAGGGTAGATATAAACAGTTTTACACAATACAATATAAATTAGGGGTTTTCTCAAGTCTCTAAATGTATTCATGATTAACGCACAGCTTATTTAATAATGCGCCAATCTTTTAAAATGCGTGTGACCTGTGCCGCACGGCCTTGTAATTTTTGCGGCATGAACAATTTTAAAGCGGGAATCCCGCAATCCCGTGCCCTAGATTCAGCTCTGCACATGATGGACACACTGCCATGACAAAAGCTTCCTGGCATGTGCCCAGTGGAGCAAAAAAACCCCAGAAAATTATCTGCATTTGTAGTACCCAGTGGAGCAAAAAATCCCAGAAAAGTATCTGCCAACCTTATTTTGACACATAAAAGTCCTAGACCTGATCTATCAAAATATTAGAAAGAAGGCCAAAGACCAAAGGCTACAGGTAAGTGGCAAAGGTCCAAAACAAAATAAGACTCAAAAGACAAAAATATATCAAGCTTTATGGTTGACTTACATCTCTGCTTGCTACTGATAAAATCTGTCAAGTTTGAAAGAATTCCACCCATTAGATGCTGAAAAATTGATCAGTCAAGAAAAAGCTACAGATGAACAGACCAACCAACCAACAAGCTGACTCTTATAACATATCAAGTTGTGCTCAGGAGAGCTATTAAGTTATGCCCATAGCTACACTTACTTGATCTCAATATATATTCAATAAGACCTTTCAAAACCATCTGTAATGAGGTAGCAAACAGTGTCCTTGACCCTGAACTCTGACCCCAGGCAACTGTGTTGTTGGCAGCTTGTGATTTATCGATCAATGAGATGTAACGACCCTCTTTTTTCTCCTTCTCCTGAACTTCAGAATCTTCCGTCACAAAACAGAGGCGCAAGTTAGCCAGTAGGGTCAGAACAACACCAGCAACTGGTGAGGTTAATTCTGTCAGGGCATCCTCATCTCCCACCTGTAAAAATAAAGGACAGACATAAGTTAGCCAGTATCCAGCACAAAACCAGCAACTGGTGAGGTTAGTTCTGTCAGGGCATCCTCATCTCCCACCTGTAAAAATAAAGGACAGACATAAGTTAGCCAGTATTCAGCACAAAACCAGCAACTGGTGAGGTTAGTTCTGTCAGGGCATCCTCAACTCGCTCCTTTAACAAGAGGCCCAAGTATGTAGCCCCTTGGCTTTAATAACCCCAGACTTTAGCTCTGCCACCCCACTTTTTGGAAAGTTAATTTCAAGCCAACTATTTTTGCTTAACATTCGGCATGTTTGTCTTATTCAATCAAAGTTTAAGGTTAAAGTATTTGACAGCTAGAAACTTCATATCAATACAAGCAAGAAATGAAAGGTTATTCACGGAAAATAACAATTTTGTAATAAATAGACTAGAAATAAATAGACTGGATACCTTACTGAGCTTGCCACTTCGAAAAAATAAGTTACAAAATTATTGAAATATGTTGTTTCTAGTGCCAATGCTTTGGGCTATTCTTAATAGTCTAGAAATACACACATTTCCAAAACTTAGAACAAGTTTTGAATTTTTTCTATGAAAACTGTGAAAGAGCAGCTTTAAGTAAAGGGTCATCCAAGGAACATCCATGCCTAGTTTCATTTAAATCAGCCCAATGGTTTGGGAGGAGAAGACTTTTAAAGATTTAAAAATGAAAAAAATGCAACACCCATATTTGAGGGTCATTAAAAATTTCTTGAACAATTTAAGTAAATGGTCACTTAGGAACATTCATGTCAAGTTTCATTAAAATTGGCTTAACAGTTTAGGAGGATTTTTTTTTTTAAAATGTTGACATGAAAAACAAGAGGACCAAGATGGTCCTAGATCGCTCACCTGAGTCTCTATGACCCCTGGGACATCACATTAATTATATAGACAGATGTCAAAAAGAAGATAATTGCCTAAGATCAATACCATGGAACGTTTCCAGCAAAGAGCGAGACAGATATGCTTTTTTGCTCTTTGATTCTATCTCAAAAGGGATGCACCCGGGTAGACCCCAAAAGTGACCCCAGGGTCTTGATATGAACAAACTTGGAAGAGGTCCATAAGATGATATTACATTCTAAATATGAAAGCTGTCTGCCTTCTGGTTTCAGAGAAGAAGATTTTTGAAGATTTTCATTTTTTTACCCTTCGTGCTCAGATGAGCTAAAAGGGTTGCGCTCAGGTGGAACCCAAATATGATCCTAGGGTCTTGATATGAACAAACTTGGTAGAGGTCAACTAGATGATTCTACATACCAAATATGAAAGCTGTCTGCCTTATGGTTTCATAGAAGATGATTTTTGAAGATTTTCATTTTTTACCCTTTGTGCTCATAAGAGATAAAGGGACTCACCCGTGCAAAGCCCAAATATGACCCAAGGGTCTTGATATTACCAATCTTGGAAGAGGCCCACTAGGTGATGCTACATACCAAATATTAAAGCTGTCTGCCATCTGGTTACAGAGAAGAAGATTTTTAAAGATTTTCGCTCTTTGATTCTAAGTAAAAAGGGTTGGGCCCGTGCAAAGCCCAAACATGACCCCAGGGTCTTGATATGAACAAACTTGGTAGAGGTCCACTAGATGATGCTACATACCAAATATGAAAGCTGTCTGCCTTCTGGTTTCAGAGAAAAAGATTTTTGAAGATTTTCGTTTTTTTACCCTTCGTGCTCATAAGAGATAAAGGGATGCACCCGTGCAAAGCCCAAATATGACCCAAGGGTCTTGTTATGAACAAAATTAGTAGAGGCCCACTAGGTGATGCTACACACCAAATATTTAAGCTGTCTGCCATCTGATTACAGAGGAGAAGATTTTTAAAGATTTTCACTCTTTGATTCTAAGTAAAAAGGGTTGGCCCCGGGCAAAGCCCAAATATGACCCGAAGGGTCTTGATATGAACAAACTTGGTAGAGGTCCACTAGATGATGATACATACCAAATATGAAAGGTGTCTGCCTTCTGGTTTCAGAGAAGAAGATTTTTAAAGATTTTCATATTTTCACCCTTTTTGTTAAGGGTAAAGGGAAAGTTAAGGGTGGATTTCATTTATTTGAACAACTTTGGTAGAGCTTGACCCAAGGAACATCCCTGCCAAGTTTCATCAAGATTGGCCCACTGGTTTAGGAGCAGAAGATGTTTAAAGAAATTGTGGACGACGCACGACGGACGACGGACATTCTACGATCCCAATAGCTCACCTTGAGCACTTCGTGCTCAGGTGAGCTAAAAAAGCAAAACACTGCCAATCCAATGTTTTGGGTCAACCAAAATTTCTTGAACAATTTCAGTTGAGGGTCACCCAAGGAACATCCATGCGAAGTTACATTAGAATGGGCGCAACAGTTTGGGGGTAGAAGATTTTTAAAGATTTTAATGTGAAAAAATTTCACCCCATGCCCCACCCATATTTGGGTGTTAATCATTTTTTTTCTTCACAATTTAAAGGGGTCACCCAAAGTTCATTTCTATCAAGTTTCATTAACATCTGCCCATTTGTTTTGGAGGAAAAGATGTTTAAAGAAAAAAATTTAGGTTATTTCTTTCAAGGCATCCAAATATCTAACCTATATAAATATAGGAAAGACACAAGTTAGCCAGTAATGCAAGGACAACACAAGCAACTGATGACATTAATTTTGCAGGGCATCCTAAACTCCCACCTTTATAAATATAGGACAGACACAAGTTAGCCAGTAATGTAAGGACAACACAAGCAACTGATGACATTAATTTTGCAGGGCATCCTAAACTCCCACCTTTATAAACAAGAGCTTCACAGAGCGGCGCATATACGCCCGATGGGGCTTGTCAGTAACCTTGGCTTGTCAGTAACGTGAGCTTGGATGATAGCTAAAAATATTTCAAACAGACAGACAGACAACTGGTGCCATAACATAGTATGACCTTTTGAGTGTAAATTGAAAATGATTTTATGCACAACTATATGCCAAACAGTTATTTTGCAAGTTTCAGTTTATTCCAATTCAAAGTGTGACGAGTTGCTCACAAAAGAAATATAGTGAATTTCAATCAATTCAAGGGCAGATAATACAAGAAAGACCCAAGCTTCTTGAATTTCTGAAGTCTCATGCTTAAACCCTATATCAGGGTTACATTATGGCAAGATTCATTTCAATCCAATTAAATTTGAAGGAGTTGTGCACACACACGCTCAAAAAGTATGTAAATTTAAACTATTTTGTGAAGTAAAGGGCAGATAAATCAGGAACTACTTCAAATATGAAAATATATTTAGTGCTAAGCACAAATAGACAACCTACAGAGTCATTATGGTAAATTTCCTTTAATTCCCATCCGAAATGTAGGAGAAAATGAGCTGACAAGAAATGTTATTTTTCACCAACTCAAGGGCAGATAATCCAAGATAACTCACGAATGACTGGAGCATTTTTAAATGAAAAGTCTAATGCAAAACTAGACATCATAAAGAGTAATTGTGTCTAGTTTCAGGTCATTTCAATTAATAGTTAAGAAGGCGTTGCACACAAAAAATAGTGATTTTAATTTAATTCAAGGGCAGATAATTCAAGATTTCTCAGGAATGACTGGAGCAATTTGAACTTCAAAAGTCTTATGCACAACTAGACATCATAGAGAGTAATTGTGTGTAGTTTCAGCTCATTCCAATCGATAGTTTAGGAGGAGTTGCGCACACAAAAAACAGTGTTTTCGTTAAATTCAAGGGCAGATAATTCAAGATTTCTCAGGAATGACTGAAGCGATTTGTATTTCAAAGGTCTTATGCACAACTAGACATCATAGAGAGTAATTGTGTGTAATTTCAGCTCATTCCAATTGATAGTTTAGGAGGAGATGCGCACACAAAAAACAGTGATTTTCTCTAAATTCAAGGGCAGATAATTTAAGATTTCTCAGGAATGACTGAAGCGATTTGAATTTCAAAAGTCTTATGCACAACTAGACATCATAGAGAGTAATTGTGCATAGTTTCAGCTCATTCCCATTGATAGTTCAGGAGGAGTTATGCACACAAATAACAGTGATTTTGGTTATATTCAAGGGCAGATAATTCAAGATTTCTCAGGAATGACAAGAGCGATTTGAATTTCAAAGGTCTTATGCACAACTAGACATCATAGAGAGTAATTGTGCCAAGTTTCAGCTCATTCCCATTGATAGTTTAGGAGGAGTTGTGCAAAAAAAAAAATTGCTAACAGACAGACAGATGGACGGACGGACAGAGGGACGGACGACCGAGACCATAACATAATACGACCCTTTGGGTGTATAATAAAAGGAAAGACACAAGGTAGCTAGTAATGAAAGGACAGCACAAGCAACAGGTGACATTAATTTTCTCAGGGCATTCTTAACTCCCACCTGTATAAATATAGGACAGACACAAGTTAGCTAGTAATGAAAGGACAACACAAGCAACAGGTGACATTAATCCTTAACTCCCACCTGTATAAATATAGGACAGACACAAGGTAGCTAGTAATGAAAGGACAACACAAGCGACAAGTGATATTAATTTTGCAGGGCACCTTTATAAATAAAAGGAAAGACACAAGGTAGCTAGTGTTGAAAGGACAACACAAGCAACTGGTGACATTAATTTTGCCAGGGCATCCTAAACTCCCACCTGTATAAATATAGGACAGACACAAGGTATTCAGTAATATAGGACAACACCAGTGATCGATGACATTAATTTTGCAAAGGCATCCTAAACTCCCACCTGTATTAATAAGGGACAGACACAAGTTTGCCAGTAGAGTCATTAAACAAGAGCTGTTTGAGCAGCTGATTTGCTCCATTAGCCTGAATCTACTGATATGATTCAAAAAGAATTTAAGTGAAGGAATAAATGTTTTTTTGCAAGTGAATAAGTCTTTTTAAGTGTCATATGCAGAAATATTTCTGCAAAGAAAAAAATCAAGATCAACTAAAACTGTCGCAGAGCGGACTAATACCCCCACAAGCCCTTTGTCAGAATGCAAGTGCCATTAGTGCAGGATGTGTAAGTAACTAATATTGAGGTCATATGTAGCATTTGCATGAAGTTTCATGAATCTAGGTCGCTTGGTTTTGAGTTAAGAGTCCAGAAATGAAAATTGAACAAAAATTGACTGTGACCTTGACCTTTGACCTATATGACCTAAAACAATAGGGCACTTCCTTGGATCATAAGCAACATTTGCATAAAGTTTCATGCTTGTAGGTCACTTGGTTCTCGAGTTAGAGTCCGGAAACAAAAATTGAACAAAAATTGACTGTGACCTTGACCTTTGAAACCCAAAAACAATAGGGCACTTCCTTGGGTCATAAGGAACATTTGTATAAAGTTTCATGATTGTAGGCCACTTGGTTCTTGAGTTAGAGTCAGGAAACAAATATTGAACAAAGGCCGACTGTGACCTTGACCTTTGACCTATATGACCCAAAAACAATAGGGCACTTCCTTGGGTCATAAGGAACATTTGTATAAAGTTTCATAATTGTAGGTCATTTGGTTCTTGAGTTAGAGTCCAGAAATGAAAAGGTCTACAGACAGATGGATGGAGGGACGGACAGACATGGTGAAACCAATATACCCCCCTCTACTTCGTAGGTGGGGGTATAATGAATAACATATCGAAAATTGACCTCTGCCTGTTAAACACATATTTTTCATCTAATCACATAATTTTGTCAGTCTGTCAGGTGATATTACCATGGGCATTCATAGGGAGATTAAGACCTTTTCGTAGGGAGATGGGGTCTCAAGTAGGGAGATTTTGCGTAACACATGTTGTGGCTAAAAAAGGGTGTTTTGGCAATTCATGTCTGGACCTAAAACTGATTAAAATACCTTCCATTAATTTATTTTTTTCTAACTAAAAAAAGGTTATCATTTAAATTATTTTGATAGAGGATATAGTATTGCAATGCTACAGAATTTGGTCTTACAATTTTAGAGAAATAGATAATACAAATTCTTTTTTTTTTATTTCTATGCAAAATTCAGGATCCTACAATATAAGTTTTTTAAAATAGATAATCAGTAGAAAATAATAACTTACCAAATTTAAAAGATGTAATTAAAGCCTTGTAATTTAGGAGGAGATTGTTAAGGTTTTTCTTTATTTCTTAAAGTTATCTAGAAACCAAAAACACAGGCTTATTTTTATTGGAGAGAACTTTCAAGTGGTTTGGTAGAAAAAAAATAAGTCTTCATTTATGCAATACTGCTTCATGCAAGGTATGAAATTCTAGGCCTTGTAAGTGGAGACATTTTTTTCACTCAGTTGCCATGTCAACCAGTTTTCTTTATGATTTACAATATTCTATGAAATATTTTGAAAGGACTTGTCCTAAGGATCATCTCAGTGTAGTTTGTTTACAAAATCCAATGACTAGATTAGGTGATTTTTATAATTGTTGATGGATGGATGCATTGATGGATGGACAAACAGACAGACCAATAAATTGTAGCTGGCACTCACTGCTACTGAACTATGCTAGAAATAAATGGTTTCGATAGCAATATGGCGATAAGTGATAAAACTAGAGCTTGTCACTGAATGTGACTTAATACCCCCGCAAGTGCTTTCAGAGAATGAGATACTTTGACAGAAGAAGCAAAATTCTTCAAATATAAAGATAACTCTTGGATTTGAGACCTCTAAATTGCGTCTTGCAAAACTGACACATGTGATAAATGTTTTCAAGCTATTGAAGGAAAACTGAAGGAGGAGTTTGGGAAACAAAATTACAAGTATATGTGTTCAAAAAGAAAAATTGTCTTAAGTTCAAGGGGAGATAATTCATAAACCTGTGGGAGTTTACACTTGAAATTTGTGTCTTGCAAAACTTCAACATGTGATAAATGTCTGTATACTGTTTCATTACTTTTGAATGGAAATTGCAGGAGGAGTTTGCGACACAAAATTATAAGTACATGGTAACAAATAGGAAAAAAAAATGTCAAAGTTCAAGGGGAGATAACACATGAACCTGGGGGAGTTGACACTTGAAATATGTGTCTTGCAAAACTTCAACATGTGATAATTGTTTGTATAATGTTTCATAACTATTGAATGAAAATTGAAGGAGGAGTTTGCGACACAAAATTATAAGTACATTGTAACAAATAGAAAAAAATGTCTCAAGATCAAGGGGACATTATTCATGAACCTGGTGGAGTTGACACTTGAAATTAGCCTCTTGCAAAACTTCAACTTGTGATCAATATTTGCATAATGTTTTACAATTGAATGAAAATTGAAGGAGGACTTTGCGATACAAAATGATAAGTACATGGTAACAAATAGAAAAAAATGTCTAAGTTCAAGGGGAAATAATTCATGAACCAGGGGGAATTGAGACTTGCAATTTGCGTCTTGCAAAACTTCAACTTGTGATGAATGTTTGTATAATATTTCATAACTATTGAATGAAAATTGAAGGGGGAGTTTGCGACACAAAATTATAAGTAAATGGTAACAAATAGAAAAAAATGTCTAAGTTCAAGGGGAGATAATTCATGAACCAGGGGAAGTTGGGACCTGAAAATTGCGTCTTGCAAAACTTCAACATGTGATGAATGTTTCTTTAAAGTTTCAAGGCTCTTGAAGGAAAACTGAAGGAGGAGTTTGCGACACAAAATTACTACTATTTGTGTCCACAGACGGACGGACAGACGGACGGACGGACAGACGCACGGCCGGACAGACAGACAGGCTGATTCCAGTATACCCCCGAAAACATTCGTTTTGCGGGGGTATAATTACCGACAGCATAATTCGAGGGGTCAGTGCAACACTATATATATACACACTTTCAATAGTGTTGCACTGACCCCTCAATTTTCCAATTCATGGATGTCAAGGACGAACGCAGTAGAAAACAGAAGGTGAAAGAGCTACCTATCGGCAAATTAATCCATGTTGATTACCTTTATGAGAAACTCTGTGTTAGCAGTAAAGAGCCAGTTCACAATTATCTATTCTCAAATCTGTAACATTTTTGTTGACAAATAACTTTATTAGACCTTTGGCCTATTTCAAGAGAGACAGTCGCAGATTTTTAAGTTGTACGTTAACTCTCAAACAACCCCAGCAAGAAATTGCTGTGGCATTAAAAAGGAGTATATCCGATATTTCTTTAATTTCAATATCAAATATTGAATTTGAATGACAATTTGAGAACGAACCAGACAGTTTGTACTTTTTATTACTGTAATAATTTGACTGTAAAACATACGAAAATCTAATTAATAAGTATCTGCGTCGAAATTAAAGCATGACCACTTCTTGTATTACTCAATCACGTGCTACAACACAAGGGTTTTTCTGCGATGCCACCTAATTTTACCAAGGTAGTGTGATGCGTCGCTTTGCATATTATGTTCAACCTTTTCCTTCATGACTCTAATGGCAAAAAAGGGAAATAATGAGAGGCTTTTGGAATAGGATATTAAAATACGGGGTATATTTACTGTGTTTACAGCCATTTTAATGTTCCATAATAGGTGATAAAAATCTCTTAATCACAACTTAAAAATGTATCCACTACATTTTTATTTTTTTAAGTAATACCGTATAATGTTTCAAACGCTTTAGATCTTGTTTCTAAGAAAGGTGAATATTGCTGATCGTCATAATTCATTTCATATTCGGTGTGAAGAGTTATAGGCACAGTACTGTGGCTCAGCCTGAAACAGTTGTAACTCCCTATACGTTTAAAGGGAGTTACAACTGTTTTGCGCTGAGCATTACTGTAGCACTCAGTTGTCGGCAAGAGTTGATCTACCCAACAATGAAAAACGATGACACATCCAGACAGATAAACAACACTTTTGGATTTCTCACTCGCCATTTGACCCTTCAGACAGGCGATATTGCATCTTTGGCTCCCGATTTTTTTTTGTTCAGGCCCAAATTTCCTCAGGTCAGGAGAAATGGTCTCCTGATTGGGAGAGTGGGAGGAAGGGTAAAATATCAGGAGAATACACCTAGATCGGGAGATATCACATGTCTGGATAATGGGGTAACCCATCATGGCATGGATCATTCCAGTGAAATTTGGTTGAAATCCAAAAATAAAACAAGAGGACCAAGATGGTCTGAGATTTCTCATTGACTCTTTGTGACCCCTTTGTACAAAGGATATGCCTTGACAGACTTCATTTGAACATAGGCCTATGTAATGAAACTGAAGTGAAAACAAAAATCTTCATCAAGACCCCTTGTCCTGTGAAATGGAGGAATCTTCCAAATTTTCTATAGGCTTCAATTTTATGACCCTATTATTCTGACCACTCTAGAGTAAAGAAAATTGTCATTTAGGCGCTTTTTCCCATGATATGGCATGGATCCTTCCCGTTTTCAAAAAGGCTTATCCTTACGAACATTCTGACCAAGGCCCCTATTCCCGAGATATGGCATGGATCCTCCCAATTTTCCATAGGGTTCATCCTTATGACCTGGCCAACATTCTGACCAAGTTTCAAGAAGATTGGATCATATTTGTGGCCTCTAGAGTGTAAACACTTAAATTGTTGACGCATGACGACGCACAACAGACAACACACACCCCACATTGGACGACGGATTCAATGATCACAAAAGCTCACCTTGGGCAAGATGAGCAAAATTTTCATCATATTTACCATACATGGTAATTAGTTTGTCTGAAAGTTATGTTTCCCTTCTAATTGAAAGCATTTTCGTAGGATCATCAAAGGAATCAATCAAATGATTTTTTGTGTATATTAACATGTAACATTCTGGGAAAATGATTTAAAAACTTTCCACTATTAAACCTTAGTAAAGAGAATGCGGGCTTTTGTCCACTCGACATCCCTGTGGGTTTTTTCCTACAATTCTAGATAATATAGAGAGAAATGCCCATGAAAGCCATGTTTTTATTGAATCAAAATTTACTTGAAGGGTCAATCAAGGACCATTCACACTAAGTTTGGTTGAAATTCATCAGGTACTTTCCGAGAAGATTTTTAAAGAAAATGTTTAAGACCCCATGCACATTCAGATGCACTGACCAACAGATTCTCACAATACAGACACTGTGGCATGACAATAGCCCCAGTAGCCTTAGGCCATTGAAGCTGAAAATCAAACTGGCTAGTAACGTTTCTTCTTCACTGCACTCCAAATTCATGACAGAAACATAACTGGCAAGCCTCAAGTTAATCAGACATAAGGTGACAGAGTTATGCTCTGGACTAAGTAGATGCCTCCTACCTGCTTGATGCCACACATGATAACATAAAATGGCTCATCTTTCCACAGCTGTATAAAACAAAAGGACCTTAGTGGCTCATCTGAATGAACTGTCAAAAATTGTTTAAAGTAGATTTAGATAGGATGAAGAATTCTGACCAAATTTCAGGTTGATTGGGCAAAATGACCTAGTTTTTGATCCCCCTTGACCCAATTTCAAACTTGACCTAGAGTTCAACAAGACATTCATTCTGACCAATTTTCAGGCATCTTCACGAGTCAAGGGGTATCGAATCGATAACATCTTCTCGAATACCCCTTGACTGAATGAATAGGTAAATTCTGTACGATTTATTTTTAGCCGACCAATCAAAAGGTCAAACGCGATTTCTGTAACTGCCAATCAGAGAGCTTCTTACAAACAGCATCTGCACCATTTAATCTCTATGGCAACCTTTTGTATACCGACGACAGTGTAGATAATCCCTTCGTTCCTGGTTTAAAGAAAATGTGTCGCTACTTTTTGTATGTTTTTATTTGGTGACTGGTTGATTTTTAAAATCAGCAAAATCTGATCCAATTCCTTTTATCAAATTTATTCGAATGCTAAGCTTTTGTTTTCATTATTATTGAACATTGTCTTTTTTCTTATAATATTTCTATGTAATATAATATTACTCTATTTGCAATATATGAAAAAAGACAAGTATTGTTATTAAATTACACCCTGTCCTTAATGTCGTGCATTATTATCAAAACTTAAATAAAACATGTGCGCTTCCAACGGTCAAGTTAAGACACTACTAGATGACAAAATCTTAGACTGTTTCAATTTTTAAACACACTCTAATTTCAAAAAAAAAAAAAAGAAGACAAGATATTTTAGGTGAGGTTTTTTAATCCCTATACTTTTTTTGTCGACTTAAAAATAACATGGAATGGTTTTGAGTTAATCTATTTCCACCACAACATACACACTAATGCTCCGCCACGTCTTAAATTAAATTCCGTATTATATTTGGGAATAAGAAAACGAAAAAAAAAATCATTACGACATTTGAATACGTATTTTTGAATAAGTAACAAGTAACAATTTTCAGCAATATAAAAAAATCTTAAAATTGTTCAAAAGAAGAAAAGTTTTGACCCCCCCCCCCCCACCCCGCCCTATAAAAAAATTAACAACATAAAGATATGAAAAAAACTGACCAGTTTGTTATTTTTTGTTTTATATTGAAAGCAAATGAATTTCCATAATATATAGAATATAGTCAACAGGCGACCAAAACTACTTAATCGTAACTTGAATAGGCTGTAGCCACGAGATTTTTGACTGCCGCAATACACGAATATTTCAAATATATAAGAAATGAAAATCAAATAATCCTTTTTCTTTTAAGAAAAAATATGTAATTCGATTTTTATCGAACATTGCACGGTATTGCTTCGTTTAAAACGTCGCGAATAAATTGTTTCATAGCAAGTTTAAATTTGAAATTTATCGCAACCTTGTGACTACCTACAACACAGGTGTCTTTCAAATTAAAAAATACATATATCAAAAATTCTATTTATTTTTTGTAGGTCATCTTATGTGCTTAAAGAAAAAACTGATGGAAAAGACGGGGGGAAATTTCTGAAATAAAGAATTAATATGAAAGTTCAACTTAATTATCATTTCTATGAATCATTTCTTTAAGACGGCTTAATTATTGAATTAATTTCTATTTCCAAAATTTCGCACACTTCAATATAGAAACATTCTGCTTTATTGGAGTTTACCTTCGATGAGGTTTAAAAACAGTGCAAACTTAAACCGGTATTAATGGATTAAATAATTTGAAATTTCAAATAAACATTGAAAAACCGTAATACATCGCGGTCAAAAAACTGAATTTGAGAACCTTTCAATGTATCATCAAATTATCAAAAAGATATATTGTCACACTAGTTATCATTTGAAAAGTTAAAGGAATTTCGCACAGCCTTTTGATTGTGTATTTCGGTCTAAGTAAGTGTCACTTAAAACTGAAGGGGTTAAGCGCAATTCTAAGGGTTTAATTCACATCTGGCATATAGCCGCGGGGCATATTGACCTAACAAGCCTCCCGCTATCGGAGCTTTTTGTAAGAAGGTTACTGATTGGTCCGTCGCGTTTTCCGTTCTGTGACGTCACTCGTACAGAAATTACCCATTCAATCAGCCAAGGGTAAGATAAGTAAAACGTTCGTAACCCTTGGCTTGACAAGATGATTTTCAGGTTGATTGAGCAAAAAACATGGTCTCTAGAGTGAATAAAAGGTTTTTCTTTGTATTGACACGTGACCTCATTTTTGACCCCAATTGACCCAATTTCTAATTTGACCTAAAATTCATCCTAACATCATTCTGACCAAATTTCAGGTTGATTGAGCAAAAAATATGGCTTCAAGAGTATCTACAAGGTTTTTCTAAGATTTGACCCTGTGACCTCATTTTTGACCCCATTTCGCCCAATTTTGTACTTGGCCTACATTTCATCGGGATATTCATTCTGACCAAATTTCAGGTTGATTGAGCAAAAAATAAGGCTTCCAGAGTGTCTACAAGGTTTTTTGAGATTCGACCATGTGACCTCATTTTTGACCCCATTTGGCCCCATTTTGTACTTGACCTGCATTTCATCAAGACATTCATTCTGACCAAATTTCAGGTTGATTGAGCACAGAGTATGGCTTCCAGGTGTCTACAAGGTTTTTTCTAAGATTTGACCCTTTGACCTCAATTTTGACCCCCAATTGACCCAATTTTGAACTTGACCTTGATTTCATCCTAACATCATTCTGACCAAATTTCAGGTTGATTGAGCAAACTTTCTGGCTTCTAATGTGTCTACAAGGATTTTTTTAAGATTTGACCCCATGACCTCATTTTTGATCCTACTTGATCCAATTTTGACTTTGACCTAGATTTTATTAAACAATCATCCTGGCCAATTTTAAAGATGATTGAGCAAAAATTCTGGCTTCTAGAGTGTCTACAAGGTTTTTTTAGGATTTGACCTAGTGACTTTATTTTTGACCCCATTTGACCCAATTTGAACTTGCCTGAGATTTTATCAAGACAATCATTCTGACCAAAATTTCAGGTTGATCGGACAAAACAAAAGGACCATAGAGGCCCTAAATTGCTCACCTGATTGAACTGTCAAAAATTGTTTAAAGTAGATTTAGAAAGGATGAAGAATTCTGACCAAATTTAAAGTTGATTGGGCAAAAAAAGATGCCTCTACACTGCTTACAAGGTTTTTCTAAGATTTGATCCCATGACCCAGTTTATGACCCCACTTGACCAAATTTCACACTTAAACTAGATTTTATCAAGTCATTCATTCTTACAAAATTTTAGGTTGTATGGCAAATAATATGGCTTCCAGAGTGTCTACAAGGTTTTTCTAAGATTTGACCCTGTGACCTCATTTTCGACCCCATTTGACCTAATTTTCAACTAGTCCAAGATTTTATCAAGACATTAATTCAGACCAATTTTCAGGTTGATTGAGCAAAAAATATGGCTTCCAGAGTGTCCACAAGGTTTTGTTGAGATTTGACCCCCCCAAAAATATAGCTTCTAGAGTGTCTACAAGGTTTTGTTAAGATTTGACCCTGTGACCTCATTTTTGACCCCACTTGACCAAATTGAACTTATCCGAGATTTTATCAAGACTATCATTCTGACCAATTTTCAAGTTGATTGAGCAAAAAATATGGCTTCTAGAGTGTCTACAAGGTTTTTCTAAGATTTGAACCCATGACCTCATTTTTTACCCCACTTTACCCAATTTCTTACTTGAGCAAGAGTTCATCAAGACAATCATTCTGACTAATTTCCCGAATGATTGTAAAAAAAGATTTAGCTTCTAGAGTGGCTACAAGGTTTTTCTTATATTAGACCCCGTAACCTCATTTTTGACCCCACTTGACCCAATTTCGAACTTGTCTGAGATTTCATCAAGACAATCATTCTGACATAATTTCAGGTTGAGTGGAAAAATATGGCTTCACTTCTAGAGTGTCTACAAGATTTGACCCTGCAACCTGATTTTTGACCCCACTGGACCCAATTGCTAACTTGTCTGAGATTTCATCAAGACAATTATTCAGACCAAATTTCAGGTTGATGGTGCAAACAATATGGCTTCTAGAGCATCTACAATATTTTTTTCTAATATTTGACCCTGTGACCTCATTTTTGACCCCACTTGACCCAATTTCGAACTTGTCCGAGATTTCATCAAGACAATCATTGTGACCAAATTTCAGGTTGATCAGGCAAAAAATGTGGCCTCTAGAGTGTCTACAAGGTAAATGTTGACGACACACAAAGCACACCACTCAACCACAAAAGCTCATTTTGAGCACTTTGTCAGGTGAGGTAAAAAAAGGTCTAGAGTGTGTACAAGGTAAATGTTGACGACACAAGACAGACATGACTCGACTACAAAAGCTCACCTTGAGCACTTTGTGCTCAGGTGAACTAAAAAGCTATGCTTAAATTTAGTTGAATAGAAAGGATGCACTAAAAAAATCAAAACACAAACAAGAGGCCCCATTAGGACCTGATACCACTCTACTGACCCTTTGAAAAGCCTGTTTTGATAGAGCTGTACAAGATATAACAAGAAATATTTCATCCATGGGTACTTCTCATTGAGTTTACCCTGATTTCTAAATCAAAATAATTTCCCTCCATGTGGATTTTAAACATTTGTCCTACACCTTACCTTTATAAGTAGATCTTGAAGGATTTCAAACAAGACAGTTTGTCTGACTTCACCATGCAACAGGTCCTCAGGACATGCTGTTAGTATGATCTCTACTACATGTCTCCAGGCATCAAAGGCTTGTTGTTTAGAGTGGAGGCACTGACACACTATGTTCCTCTCAATCATATTCTTAAGAATCAAGTCTATTTCCTATAATATACAAACCATCCTATCAAACTTAAGAAATTAAGCTATTGAAAACAGTATCACAGAAAAAGGAAATGTTTGTTGCTGACAATATCTTTTTTTGTTAAAATATTGTGAACCTAATTTTCTATCAACTTGATTCATTTGGACATATATTTTATGTGGTCTAAATGAACTCTGCAATTTAAAGACAAGGGCCACCAGTGATGCTAAATGATAAATGCTTGAAACAGAAAGTATGGTTTAAATAAAAAAAGATTATGTTAAAAAAGATGTGTTAGTGAAACATGAATGCCCCTGAAACAGACTTTTTTAGACTTTGACCTTGACAGATGACCTTGACATCAGTACATGCACATTGCCAAGATCTATCATCATACCAATTATGAGCATTGTATCTTGAATAGCCTTGAAGTAATTGACAATGTAAAGTTTATTGGTTAAGTTTTGCAAACTGGCAGAAAGGCAAACAGATGGACAACGGTAAAACAATATGCCCCCTAAACTTTTGAGGGGAGGGGGGGGGGGGGGGGTTGCATAAAAAGTGACCTTAACAAGATGTGTTTGTGAAACACGAATGTCCCCGGAACAGCATTTTTTTCAAAGTTTGACATTGACAGATGACCTTGACCTTGTCACATGACCTTGACTTTGGTACCAGCAGATGCGGATCATTTAGATCTATCATCATGCCAAATATGAGCCTTGTATGTCAAATACTTTTAGAGAAAAGGCAAAGGTTAAGTTTTCGACAGACGGACGGACGGACAGACAGACAGACGGACATGAGTAAAACAATATGCCCCCGATCTCTCAATACCGGGGCATAAAAATGACTGATGACCTTGTCTTTGATATTTAATGAAAGAATTATGAAAGCTTTATCACTAGCAATTGCACGGAAAAAGCTGATGTAGATGATATAATTCTACACAAATTTGACATTGAAAAAGAGGATCATAAAGAGACTCTCTGAAAAGCCTATGTCTTTTCAAAATATAACATGTAATCAACAATTACTGCTCACTGAGTATACTTTCTAACACAAAACTATTTATTTCCATAAGTTGCTTAAAGTTTTAACCCATTTTATTATGATCATAAGAAAATTGGTTAAACGTATAAGCAACTTATCTGATATATAAGCAGGAAAATATTTGAATATTTGCTATCTGATATACAAGCTACTGTGACTCATTGTTCTTGACAAAAATGCCCATGTTGTACCATATTTAGTCAGAAAATAAACTGAATGAAACAAGAACAATCGGCAACGGGTAATGCTCCCAGAATAGGTGCTTGATAATTAAGTATGCTTTAAATCAACATTTAAAATCTACTTAAACAGTTTTCCATGACATCTTTTGTATGTTGGTTAGCTCATGCTAAAGGGTTCCCAGGGTTGTGGAGAAAAAGTTTAGGCCCCATTACTGGGAGGAATGTTAAGATATCACATCAAGCGCCTTTTAAAAGACATGTTTATTGGACATATATTTCTAACCAGTGTTTGTCACCCATGAATTAATATAACAGTAGCTCTTGCTAAGGCAAATTAAACATTTTCTTTAATGCTTTTTGGTGGATAAACAAACAAGAGCACCCCCTACAGAGCCTATGCTCGACTGTTATATGCTCATGGTGAAAAGACCAGAGTCAAGAAAGGGGCATTATTTGCATAATATGCTTCTAGAGACTACTTTTCAATGGTTAGTGTCTTTACCAATCAAATAATTAAGCAAACAGTGAAATTTCTATGTTATAAATGAGTGACTTTCATCAAATGACCTTGACCAATACCCTTGACATTGTTTTGCATGTCAAGGTCTTAACACAAGAAATGCACTTGTGAAATTTAAACACTCTATGACTTACCATTCCAAAGTTACGGCTAAATTTAGTTTGAACTACAAAAAATTAACCTTTAAAAATTACCTTGACTGATGACCTTGAACTTGATACCAACAGAAAGGCCTAATGTCCAAGGCAATCATCATGTGAAACAAAGAAACCCAATCACTTACCATTTAGAAGTTATGGCTTATGCTTTTTATCACAAATTTGACCTTAAACAAGAGCTGTCACTGTAAGATGACAATGCCCCCGACACCGCTTTGATTTTAAATTATGGCCAATCTATGTTGAAGGTCAAGGTCATCCAGGGGTCAAGGTCACCAAAGTATGTGCCTACAGAAAGGTAATGTACCAAGGAATGTTGTGGTAAAGTATGATGCGAATATGTTAAGTAATAAGGAAGTTATGGCCAATGTTAAAGTTTTTGGACGGAATGACGGACAGACGGACGGACGGACAAGTCAAATTTATGATGCCTCCCTATCGGGGGCATAAAAATTACCTTGACCTTGAACTTAGTATCAACAGAAAGGCCTTGTCCCAGGCAATCATCATGTGATATTTGAAAGCCCTTTCACTTACCATATATGCCATGTCCAATGTTTAACTTTGATTTTTCACAATTTTGACCTTGAAAAATGACTTTGACTGATAAATATGAATTTGATACAAACAGAAAGGCTTTGGCCCAGGCAATCATCCTGTGGAATATGAAGGCTCTATCACATGCCATTCAAAAGTTATGGCCAAATTTAAAGTTTTATTTGTTTCCACAAATTTGACCCTTGAAAAATGACATTGACCATGACTGAAAACCTTAAACTTGGTACCAACAATAAGGTCTTATCACAAGCAAAGCACATGTGAAATATGAAGACGGAATCTATTTCCAATTAAAAGTTATGGCCAACTTTGAGTTTTTAAGATGAAATTTGTTGACCTTGACAATATGACCTTGGATGAGGTCCTTGTCTCAGTTTTCTAATAAAAGGTCTTGTCACAAGTAATAAACATTTGAAATATGAAGGCTATACCACTCACCATTGCTAAACTATGGCCAATTTTAAAGTTTTAATCTTCTCAATTCTGACCTTTGCACATGACCTTGACTGATGACTTTGAATTTAATATTAAAAAAAAGGGTTTGTCACAAGCACTGTACATGTGAAATATGAGGACTATATCTGTAACCAATCAAAAGTTATGGCCAGTAAGTTTTTTCATGACAAAAAGAGTTTATGTGAAGCTAATAACATTTAGGCCCCTTTCCCCATGACATGTTTTTAATTAAAAATAAATTTTCAATACTTAAAGGTCAAGAGGATCTGATTAGCTACTCAAAATATGAAATTTCATAAATTTCTGACAATTAGACTAGGAGTAATTGGCAAAAAACTAATCTTTACCTTAAGGTCCCTGTTTCCATGACGCAGCCTTGAATCGAGAAATTTTGCAAAAAGGTGTCTTGGAAATTTAATGGGAAGATTATATATGAAATTTCAATCAATTAAGCCCAGGGGTTTCTGAGATATGATGTTGGACTAACGTAAGGAAAGACAGACACGTGCACAAGCCGACGACTATATGCTCCCCGAAAATTCTAAAAAAAATTTCGAGGAGCATAAAAACAGGATGTAGATCTGCCAAACCTGAATTCAGTTAGCAAAAACTTATACAGTTGTGATGCATTTATACAGAGTATCCAGAATGTTCAAGGTCAGGAAAAGATTCCAAGGGAACGAATATTTCATTCATAAATTGTGCACTTTCATCTGGATACTCCAGAACCAAAATTAAAACAAGAGGCCCCTGAGGGCCCTAAATCGTTTACCTGATATTTCAAGTAAATTATCATTAAGACTCCTTTTCCTATGGTATGAACCTTCCCATTTTCAACAGAGTTCATTCTTATAACCTGGCAAACATTTTGCTCAAGTTTCATGAAGATTGGACCATATTTGTGGCTTCTTGAGCTCTAATGAGAAAATTGTCATTAAGGCCCCTTTTCCCAACCATTTTCAAAAGAGTTCATCCTCATGACCTAACACACATTCTGACCAAGTTTCATGGAGATTGGACCATATTTGTGGCTTCTAGAGTGTAAACAAGAAAATTGTCATTAAGGCCCCTTTCCCGTGAAATAGCACGGATCCTTTCCATTTTAGCAATTTTTACAAGGGACCACCAAAGGAATATTTCTGCCAAATTCCCTTGATTTTGACTCATAGGTTTAGGAGGAGATGTTTCCTTTGAAGAAATTGTTGACAAATGGTCATTAAGGCCCCTTTTTCCGTGATATGGCACAGATCCTTCCCATTTTAAAAAGAGTTCATCCTCATGACCTCACAAACATTCTGACCAAGTTTCATGAAGATTGGACTATATTTGTGGCTTCCAGAGTATAAACAAGAAAATTGTCATTAAGGCCCCTTTACCCATGATATGGCACGGATCCTTTCCATTTTAGCAATTTTTACAAGGGACCACCAAAGGAATATTTCTGCCAAGTTTGGTTGATTTGACTCATAGGTTTAGGAAGAGATGTCCTTTGAAGAAATTGTTGACAAAATTGTCATGAAGGCCCCTTTTTCCGTGATACGGCACGGATCCTTCCCATTTTCAATAGACCTTATCCTCATGACCTCACAAACATTCTGACCAAGTTTCATGAAGATTGGACCATATTTGTGGTTTCTAGAGTGTAAACAAGAAAATTGTCATTCAGGCCCCTTTTCCTGTGATATGGCACGGATCCTTTCCATTTAAGCAATTTTTACAAGGGACCACCCAAGGAATATTTCTGCCAAGTTTGGTTGATTTTGACCCATAAGTTTAGGAGGAGATGTCGTTTAAAGAAAAAGTTGACGCCGTGACGGACAGACGGACGCCAGACATTGATCGATTCACAATAGCTCCCTTGAGCACCTCGTGCTCAGGTGAGCTAAAAACAGGAACAGAATATAAAATTCTACACAAATATGTCTTTTTGATCCGGATCAAGAGTTGGTAGTTCAAATTCAAACCTAATGTAATTACTATTGGTCACAACTCCTGGTGAAAGGACTAGGGCGTTTGGAGTCACAACTGATTGACTGATATGTGTAGATTTACATTTAATGTGGCAATACTTGATTGCAGACAATTTTTGCATTTTACAAACAAATTAATTAGGGAAATGTGTCAAGATGACAATGAAACAAATCATATTCCATTCGCGCATGCCGACACCTATAAATGCTACTTACTCTCAAGACTGATCTTTACTTTGAAGAATACTACTCCCTGGAGATTATAAAATTAATTAAGAAATTGTAATCTCTATCATTTTCCAATCATTTCCCTAAAATCTTGCCTGAAATTGTCTCTAAAAGTAGTCAATGTTCATAAGGCCACACCAGAGAATGTTGTTTTATACGACGCTCAAAAGTTATTTCTGTCGCAATTGTCAAAACCTTAGTCCCAAAAGTATGTCCTTCAATATTGTCCGTGATAATAAAATGGTCCTTGTCAGGGCCAAAAATCTTGTTTCTTGACAACAAATTTTTTTTCCCATATTTGTCAAGAACAAGACTAATGCTCAAAAGCATTTTAACAAAATACCCCTTCTTAGGGCCTATAAAAGACTTGTTCTGCAAATTTTCTTGATAGTCAAATTCTCTCAAAATTGTCAAACAAGCCGAAATAGACAAGAGAAACATAACGTATGTTTTAGAAACATTCAATTATCAATTTTTGTTAATATATACATAGTCAAAAAAGTTTTGCAACACTTTTTGTTTAATCGTAAAATCACTGTGGCAGTACCAAATTAGCAAGTCGGAGCCAGAACAATGAGTAGTATCGATTGGCTATCTGAATCAAGAATGTTTACTTTGCAGATCACCAGTTAAGGCGTGCCTTGAGTGTTCAAGCGTTTTACGTCAGTAGTTCAAATATACATGCTATAGTCAGTGTGAAATTTCATCACTTTGAATAAGTACTAAAACAATTGAAAGAAAGCTGCTCAAATAATTGAATAGAACATTGACAGAGTCATGAACGGAGGAGGATCACATAACAGCACTCTGTTTTGTCAATTTTCTATGACGACAATGGTGTAAAAGAAGTGAAGCTGCCACGACAGCCAAAGCTTCAGAATTTCGGGAGACGTTAATCACGTTACGCGAACCAAACATTTAAATGCAGAAGTTCCACTTTGGTATGAAAGACAGCTAAGATAACATTTGCTTAAAAGCTTTCGCTCCAGAATGCCTGATATTGAAACGCAAAACCGAAATCTGGAAGAAAAAAAAAAAGACAAGCTGCGACTTTTTAAATCCGCCCTTCCCGCCGTTTTGTCTTTGTATTGTGATTGTAGAGTCATCATTGGAACAATAGAAAAGCATGATTCAATTGCTTAGAGATTGAAGACAATGTTTAACTACATTCGACTACCATATTTCTGCTCCAGGAAAAAAGCGCATCACAACTGCATATAAACTCATAAGCATAATTTTATGCTATTACTTATGTTTACTATTTTTTATGACCTAGTTTAGATTTTACATAGAACTGTCGCAGAGCGGACTAATATCCCCCACCAGCACTTTGTCAAAATGTAAGTGCTATTAGTGCAGAATATTTTTGTAACAAATAATAATTGCAATCCAATAAAATAAAGAACTCCGATTGGTTTAAATCGCATCACATGGGGAAATCCATTGCACTTTATTTCTGTATAAAATGCAATAGGTCTTTCGGGAAACCCCCGAAATTCGATCTGCAAGTCCTGTGTTGTAGGAACTCAAATTAACCTTGTTCCTGATCATCAACACAACATTGCTATTCAATCTATTTTGAATTTTATATATTTTCGAAAGAATTTACGATAACAAGCATGCAGATCTGATTCTGAGCCGACCTAAACTTAGAAAACAGCGAGTCGACGAAGACCTTTAAGCAACCATCTCAACAAAGACCGACCATGCTGTTTTTGTTCCAAAATACAAACTAACTTGGCAGAAACAAGCTTATTTGTCATAAGTACCTCTACGAATTTTAATTTTGTCTTTTATTTGTGTATCATTTGTTTTACTATATGACATTTCACTTCGATAGCGAGATAAACAATACACAATCTAAAAATAGATCGTGTAATTTATATGCGCAGAAAGTAGACTTGAAGCTTTAATGTTTGGCTGAGTATTTTCATAGTTTCTTCAATCTAGATGATTGCAATTATAAGGGACAAGTGTCTTTTTCACTGCGTTTATTGGGGTTGAAAGTGCAATTGCCTTAGCACATTGCTTAATCATAACGCCCTACGGGCGTTATTTGCCATGTGCTAAGGCAATTGCACTTTATACCCCAATAAACGCAGTGAAAAAGACACTCATCCCTATATTGAAGTCATATGCAGCATTGAAGTTTCCTGATTGTTGGTCACTTAGTTCTCCATTTAGAGCCCAGAAACGAAAATTGAACAAAATTGACAATGACATTGACCTTTGACCTATGTGACCCAACAACAATAGGGCACTTCCTTGAGTCATAAGCAACATGTGCATAAAGTTTCATGATTCTAGGTCACTTGGTTCTCCAGTTAAAGTCCTGAAATGAAAATTGAACAAAAATTGACAGTGACCTTGACCTTTGTGACCCAACAAAACAACAAACTCCTTGGGTCATAAGCAACATTTGCATAAAGTTTCATGATTGTAGGTTGGTTGATTCTTGAGTTAGAGTCCAGAAACAAAAACTGACAGTGACCTTGACCTTTGACCTATGTGACCTCAAAACAATAGGGCACTTCCTTGGGTCATGAGCAACATTTGCATAAAGTTTCATGATAGTAGGTTGGTTGGTTCTTGAGTAAGAGTCCAGAAACAGAAAATAAATTAAATTTTGACTACTCCCCCTCCCTCCTTAAAAAGTTCAAAGTGGCATAACTCAACTAATGACTGGATCAGAATGAAAATTGCAGGTGCACAACTTCATATGATAGTAAACAATCTGATACAATTTCAGCAAAATTAGTCCAAAACTGTGGGAGGAGAAGAGGACACATAATTATGTCTATGGACAGACGGACAGACGAATGTACAACCTGATTCCAGTATACCCCCCTATAACTTCGTTGTGGGGGGTATGATAACATCTTGAACAATGTAACAAATTGGCCAAATTGAGTGATTTTTTAACTCTCCAATATTTACTTTCATGAACATTTAACTAATTTTACAATACCTCAAGAATCAGATGTCTCTGTCCAGCCATGGTTGTTCCCTGTAAATTGTTCAATTCATTCATCAGTATTCGATGTAAATTTTTTACATCATAAAACACAACCCCTTCCTCGTCTTTACGTTCTACACTAGCAACCACCTGCTGTATCATTCCAACATCAAAGTACTTCAGGTTCATTTGTTCTGGATATTGTTGATGGAAATTAACAGTGTCTAAAATACTCATTATGCGACGTCTGTATTGTCTACCTTCAAAGATAAACAAGCCAAAACAGTACAGAAACAAAAGGGTCAGAATGGCCCTAAACCCCTCACCTGATATTTATTGGTCCATTAGATCTTATGCAAGTAACTTTCGAGCAAATTTGTATTCACATTTTCCTAATTGTTGAAAGGGAACATGAATTTAAAGTCATAATAGACCCTGCCAATCCATTCATTACTGAGGTGGCTCAAAATAAGCCCTGCCCCTTCACGCCCATATCTAAATCAAAATTTTGCGAACAATTTTTGAAAAGGGTAACCCAAGGAAGATTCCGGTAAAGTTTCATTGAAATCTACCAAGTGGTTCAGGATATGTTGTTCAAAGATTTCTGGCTCAAAATAAGCCCTGCTCTGCTATGCCCATATTCATGGGTTAATCAAAATTTTGCAAACAATTTTGTAAAGGGTCATCACAGGAACATTCTGCTAAAATTTCATTGAAATTGGCCCACTTGTTCAGAAGGAGATGTCATTCAAAGATTTCAATGTGGAAAAAAATGCCCCGTCCTGCCATGCCCATATTTATGGGCCAATCAGAATTTCACAAATAATTTATGAAAAGGGTCACCCAAGGAACATTTTGGCAGAGTTTTGTTGAAATTGGCCCAGTTGTTCAGGAGAAGAAGAAGTTGCTAAGATTCTTGACGACAGACTCAAGGTGATCCTAAAAGCTACACTCAACTGTTTAAAAAGTGCTGAATACTGGATAAAAAATCTCAATAAAACACCCTTGTCCCACCACTACTATTAGTTTAATACAGTAGTAGTAGTTTTATACAATACAGTATTAGTTAAACAGTTTCTTGTTGGGGTAAATGACGATTTATTTCCGGCTGGAAAAAATTATGTCACCTGAGCTGTAAGGAATAAATCGTCATATACCCAGGCAAGAAACTGTATTGCGAATTTATCCTACTTCAAAGTTTAGCTATCTATCCGTCATTTAAGGCCTTGGTTAAAACCGTATTCTTTTAAACCACCAATATGCCTTATTGCACCCCTAAGAAAAGTTAACATGTACAAAGTGACGTCATTTATAATTGTGACGTTACACTACTACACTCCGCCATGTCGTGATATTAAAGCGGTTCTAGGTTAAACCTGCAAGAAATTTGGCACTTTAAATGGACAGATTTATAAAATGTTAAGGTATTTCTTGACATCTATATCATTTTTTTATTTGCACATTATTAACTGACATGCTTTTTAACTGTGGCCTAATGTGTTTATCTGGTTGGTGTTATCAGCAAAGCGAAGAATCATGGCTGCAATTACTGTTTCGATTTTTTGTCTATGTTCACGGTGAGGCGCATTAAGGAAACATTAGAAGTTACAAGGGAAGAATTTACAAGGGAGCGGCCGTAGATATCAATGTTTGTCAGGTTAGCATTAACCAATGAAAATGCTAGAATTTTCTTTGCAGTATAATAATAAACAACAGCAAATCTTAATTAAAACAAGTTATCAACGACACAACAAAGTTGAAATCTACACACAATTGACTCTGAAAAAAAATCATTGGTGCCCATAGAAAGGTTATGTCACAAGCAATACACATGTGAAATTTGGAGGCTCTATTATTTACCAATCAAAGGTTATGGCAAAATGTAAAAGTTTGGGGAGACAAACAGATAAACAGAAAGGACAAGAATAGGGGTATGGCTCTATATCCTTAGATATTAAAATAGAAGGAAAAGAAAGCCGCCAATTTGTAGAGGGAATTCTGCAAGGAATGAACTTTTATAAACATTCATAACTAATATGTAAACAAGAGGACCATGATGGTCCTATATTCCTCACCTTCGTCTCTTTGAGTCCTCCCTTAGCAAAATTAAATGCATTAAAGATCATTAAATGACCATTAGATTATTCAAAGAAAGACAATGTTCTATTCCTATGATCCCTGCATAAGTTTCTAGCCTTTTCTACACCAGTGTCATGTGACCTGGCCAACATTCTGCCCAAGTTTCATGACTATTGAACCAAATTTGTGGCCTCTGGAGACTAGAGTGTCAACTGGATTGTCAGGCCCCTTTTCCCATGATATGGCATGTATCCTTCCCATTTTCAAAAGGGTTCATTCCTGAGACCTGGCCAACATTATGATCAGGTTCCTTGAAGATTGGGCCATATTTGTGGCCTCTAGAGTGTAAAACAAGAAAATTGTCTTTAAGGCCCCTTTTCCTTTAATATGGCATGAATCCTTCCCATTTTCAATAGGGTTCATCTAGGGCTCCGTATCGTTGTCTTATGCACAACTAGACATCATAGAGAGTAATTATGTGTAGTTTCAGCTCATAACCATTGATAGTTTAGGAGGAGTTGCACACACAAAAAACAGTGATTTTGGTTATATTCAAGGGCAGATAATCCAAGATTTCTCAGGAATGACTGGAGCGATTTGAATTTCAAAGGTCTTATGCACAACTAGACATCATAGGGAGTAATTGTGTGTAGTTTCAGCTCATTCCAATTGATAGTTTAGGAGGAGTTGCGCACACAAAAAAAGTGATTTTGGTTATATTCAAGGCCAGATAATTCAAGATTTCTCAGGAATGACTGGAGCGATTGGAATTTCAAAGGTCTTATGCACAACTAGACATCATAGGGAGTAATTGTGCCAAGTATTGGCTCATTCCAATTGATAGTTTAGGAGGAGTTGGGCACACGAAAAAATGCTAATGGACGGACAAACGGACAGACGGACGGATGACTGAGGCCATAACATAATATGACCCTTCGGGCGTATAAAAAGTCATCATTTATCCTTTTTCACTGAAGATTTGTAGTTATCACTACCTGGCTTGAGGCATTCCATTTAATTTTGACCTTTTAATTTTACTCAGTTCCCAGCCAATATTTATTTTATCACGCGGTTGCACATTCAATAGGAAAAGAGCAAGTTAAAATTTATTTTTTACAAATAAGACCATCATGTAAGTCTTAAGAACTGAAGCATATCTGCAAACTAAGTGTGATGCGCACCCGTACTCTATGATTCTGGTATTCGCCACCAACATTTCGGACAGACTGGATTGCATCATTTTATTTGCAGTTGCTCAAAATGTGTCTTATTATAGGGATGAGTGTCTTTTTCACTGCGTTTATTGGGGTATAAAGTGCAATTGCCTTAGCACATGGCAAATAACGCCCGTAGGGCGTTATGTTTAAGCCATGTGCTAAGGCAATTGCACTTTATACCCAAATAAACGCTGTGAAAAAGACACTCAGCCCTTATAATTGCAATCCTCTTGGTCTAAGAAAGTATTAAAATACTCGGCTAAACATTAAAGTTTCGAGTCTACTTTCTGCGCGAATTACACAATCTATTTTAGATCGTGTATTTCTCTTCTCGATATCGAAGTTAAACGGCATAAAGTTTATCAAATGGTACAAAAATAAACGACTATTTGACATTCGTAGAGGTACTTATGATCAAAACATAATTTTGACAAGTTATTCCACATTTAAATTGAAACTATCGTTATCGGGCTAAGCTGAGAGGGTTGCTTGGTGGTCTTCGTCGACTCACTGTAAACATCGACTCAGAATCTGAGCTGCATACTTTTAATCATAAATTCTTTCGAAAATATCTTGATTTCTAAAATATTAAATAGTAATATTACCATGTGGAACGGAAACGAGGGGTTTTCGAGTTCCTACAACTCAGGAAATGCAGATCGAAGATCGGGGGTTTCCCGAAAGACCTATTGCATTTTATACAGAAATAAAGTGCAATGGATTTCCCCACGTGATGCGATTTAAACCAATCAAATTTCTTTGTTATATTAGATTGCAATTATAAAGTATTACAAACTCTTTTTGTGCTTTTTATTGAAAATAGGAATATCATGATATATCGAATATCGTTAATTTTATATCGATACATATATCATATCGATAAAACTGACCGATACAGAGCCCTAGGTTCCTCCTTGTGACCTGGTCAACAATCTGACCAAGTTTCATGAAGACTGGGCCATATTTGTGGCCTCTAGAGTGTAAACACTAAGATTGTTGACTGATTGATTGAATTGATTGAATGGGGTTTTACGCCGCTTTCAACATTATTTCAGTTATATCGCGGCGGCTGGAGCACCTAACAATGGATTCCTGGTATTTCTCACGCCAGTACTACCATTACATCCTTTCCTAGCCTCCAGCTGCTATCTCACATAGGTCTACGATTATCGACCCATTGGTGAGAGACAAATAGTCGGAAAGAATGAGTGCCGCCGTCGGGGATCGAACCCGTGACCTCTGGATTGACAGTCCGACGCGCTACCAACTGCGCTATGACGGCGGCTAAGATTGTTGACGCTGGACGACGGGCGACACATGACACACATTCAATGATCACAAAAGCTCACCTTGTGCACGATGTGCTCAGGTGAGCAAAAATTTATGTGGAAGAAGACAATTTTTACAGCACCTAAAAACTATGCACTTATCTAACTCAACATTGATATTTAATTATTAATATCAGCCATAACAAAGCAATATTGACTTTGATTGATCTGAATTCTAACAAATCATGACAGAATACAAAGAAAATCCTAAATAACAAGATGTGTTTGTGAAACACGAATGCCCCCAACACGGCATTTTTTTTCACAGTTTGACCCTGACAGATGACCTTGACCTTGTCACATGACCTTGACTTTGGTACCAGCGGATGCGGATCATTGGAATCTATCATCATGCAAAATATATGCTTTGTATCTTGAATAGGCTTGAAGATATTGACAAGGTTAAGTTTTCGGGTAAAGTTTTTTCAAAGTTTGACCTTGACAGATGACATTGACCTTGTCAGATGACCTTGACTTTGGTACCAGCGGATGCGGATCATTGAGATCTATCATCATGCCAAATATTAGCTTTGTATCTTGAATAGGCTTGAAGATATTGGCAAGGTTAAGTTTTCGGGTTAAGTTTTCGGACAGACGGACGGACAGACAGACGACCGGACAGACCGACGGACAGACAGACAGACGGACATGAGTAAAACAATATGCCCCCGATCTCTCGATACGGGGGCATAAAAATTTTGCAACAATATTTGACTGGGGAAAGGGGGTTCTTTGCGAGTTGAATTGGATGTACATATATGTAAGGTAAATAATAAATTCATAACTTTATAAGACATTTTCATCTCCCTTTGTTCAACTTCTATTTTTCAATAAAATATATACCTATTTAAATATATACATATGGAAACTTACACCATATTACATACTAATATGAGGACAATGAAGGTCCTAGATTGATTGATTGATTGAATGGAGTTTTACGCCACTTTCAACATTTTTGCAGTTATATCGCGGCGGCTGGAGCACCTAACAATGGATTCCTGGTATTTCTCTCACCAGTACAACCATCACATCCCTTCCTAGTCTCCAGCTGCTATCTCACATAGGTCTATGATTATCAACCCATTGGTGAGAGACAAATAGTCAGAAAGAATGAGAGCCGCCGTTGAGGATCGAACCAGCGACCTTTAGTTTGACAGTCAAACATGCTACCAACTGCTCTATGACGGAGGCCATGATGGTCCTAGATCGCTCCCCTTAGTCTCTTTGATCCCTGGGACATCACATCAATTTTACAGGCAGATACCAACAAGAAGATGATTTCTACATAAGATCAATACCATTGAACGTTTTCAGCAAAGTGCCAAAAGGATATGCCTGGGTACAGACTTATAAACATTTTCCGGCATGTAATGAATAAACTTGATGAAAATCATTTAAATGAAACTATTAAGAAAAGTCCCTGCATTCTGGTTTCAGAGAACAAGTTTTTAAGATTTCCTCCTTGGAGTCCATGTATTATAGGGGTTGGGGCCATTTGCGCCCAAATATGCACACAAATCCATGATATGAACAAAATTGGTAAAGGTCCACAAGGTTATGCTACATACCAAAATATAAGGGCTCTCTGCCTTCTGGTTATAGAGAAGACTTTTTAAAGATTTTTGCTCTTTGGTTCTATATAAAAAGGGATGTGCCCAATTGGAGCCCAAAGAGTCTTGATATGAAAAAATTTGATAGGGTTCCACTACATGATGGGGCATACTTAATATGAAAGAGGCATGTCTTCTGCTTCCAGAAAAGAATATTTTTGAAGATTTCCCTATTTTCACCCTTTGTGCTCAGGTGAGCTAAAAAGGGATGAGCCTGGGTGTTGCTCAAATATGACCCCAGGGTCTTGATATGAACAAACTTGGTAGAGGTCTACTAGATGATGCTACCTACCGAATATGAAAGCTCCATTGGCTTAAACATCAAGATTTGAAATAGAGATATTGAAAATAGAAGGTAATGAAAGTCACTATCATTCAGAAAGAATTCTGAGTCTTTCCAAATTGATATTTATTTACAAGCTATCAGAAGTGAACACATATAACTAATATGTAAAATTACATGGAAGTAGACTCTATATCTCTTTAAAAAAAACACACTCATTAAACTCAAATTGTAAAATAAATTTCATTTCACCCATAAACTGACAATTTTGACTTTGATTGATCTGAATTCGAAAAGTCTTCGCAGACTACAAAGAAACAAGAGGGCCAGAATGGCACTAAACCGCTCACCTGAATTTTATTGGTCCAATGGATCTCATCCAATTAACTTTCTGGCAAAGTTTCACATTTGCCTTATTGTTGGAGAGGTGATGTTATTCCAAGAATTTAAAGTGAAAATAGACCCTGCCCACCCATTTATAACTGAGGAGACTCTAAATAAGCCATGCCCTGTCAAACCCATATTTATGGGCCAATCAAAATTTTGCGAAATAATTTTTGAAATGGGTCACCCAAGGAATATTCTGTTAGTTACATTGAAATTGGCCTAGTGGTTCAGGAGATGTTGTTCAACGATTTCCGGCTAAAAATAAGCCCTGCCCTGCCATGCCGATATTATGGGGTCAATCATAATTTCTTTCATTTCTACCAAGATTTGTTAAAATCCATCCATTGGCTTGGGAGGAGAAGATGTTTTTCAAAGAAAAAGTTTACACATGGACACTCACACGGATACATGTACAACAGACAATCCACCTGGACAATAGCTCACTGGCCTGGAGCTAAAAAAAGGAGCAATCATTATAATGATACAATCATTCTGAGCAAGTTTGAAGACAATTGGATGAAAACTGTGGACTTTAGAGCGTTACTAAGGATTTTCTAATCAAGTTTTTCATTTACTATTAGGACTATCCAGGGAACATTCTTGTAAAATTTGGTGTTAATCGGCCCAGTAGTTTAGGAGATGTTGTTTGAAAATTGTTGACCAACCCTTAGTGCTCAGGTGAGCTAAAAACAGCATGTGTTTGTGAAACACAATAGCCATTGAAACGGCAATTTTTCAGATCTTTGACCTTGATTCATGACCTTAACCTCGATATCTGTAGATGTGCATCAGGGAGATCTATCATCATACCATATATGTGCATTGTATATTGAATAGACTTTAAGTAGTTCGCAATGTTAAGATTTTGGTTAAGTTTTGCATCTGACATTCAGACAGACTGACAAATGGATGGATGGAAACAGGGACAGAAAGACAACAGTTTAACAATATGTCCCAAATTGTTTTTGATTGATAAAAACTAAACATAATGATATAGGATGTTCTCGATTATATATAATCTGTTAATTTCCGTTCATTTATCATGGCTACTGTAGCTTATACTTATTTGAGTGACACCCCAAGAAGACGGTTAGTTGTTACGGGGATTGTGCAAGGATACATGACAAAACTACAGCTGAGATCCCCCATGGTTCTTTAACATGCTCAGTGTAAAGCACGTCTCATGAGACCTAAGCTTAATGTCTCTTATGAAAAACAATAAGTTTGTTAGTTTGCCAGCACAGGAATTGAACCAACACAACCGACCTTCAATTATTTTGAAGTCATTTGCTGTCTCTCATCGAGCTAATTGGGCTGTTACCTGTCACCTGGCATTTACAATTAAGAAAATATACTAATTGTATTTGTTAAATACAAAAAGAAAAGCTAATCCATGACCAACTTTCCATTGACACCATCTCTATGAATATGTGGAAATCTAATTTAAGCAATCAAGACTGGCTGCCGTTCAGGGTATTTTTAAAAAGTAAGCTTTACCATTCGGGGTGGCCTCTGGCTAAATCATATTTCACTGTATAACCTACTGGTCTAGGAGACTATAAACACTGAGATAATCATAAGTTTGGACAGATAGTGTTCAGTAAGGCTTAAGTCATAATTTCTACAAGCAACTAAATATTTGGTTCTCACTTTTCAAAAGAAAGTTTTCTAGACCACCATTTCCTAAAGAGAGGTCCCTGGAGTGGAGGCTTAATATCAGTAATAAAGTCGAGAATTACCTCTAACATTCCTCCCATACTGTGTAGATGACATATCCGCATATCTAGAGAAAGGCATCATGTCTGACTGGTCTGCTCCCTGACCAAACACCTGAAGGACTGGAAAATAATATAAGACTAAAGCTCAGGTAAATGGGCAATTCTAACCTCTATCTTGCTGAATTAATTTTTTTTAAAACATTTGTTTCATACACCTGGGCACTACCCAAATTTGACCATGCTATGAACAAACTTGATAAAAGTCCACTAAATGAAACTACTAAGCTAATATCAAAGCTCCCTGCTTTCTAGTTTCAGAGAACAAGATTTTTAAAGACTTTCTCCTTTGTCTGTGAAATCGGGTGCATCCATGCTCAGGGTAAAATTGAATCCTGAGGCATGTCATGAACAAACTTGGTCCAGGGCTACTTTATGATGTTCCATACAAAATTATGTTTCAAAATTTTCAAAGGTTTCCCTGGTTTTTTTTTTGTTTTTTTTTTTTTGTAAAATTGGATGTGCCAGGTCAAAATCAAAATTTGACCCCAGGAATATGATATGAACAAATTTGTTGAAGGTCCACTAAATAATAATACACACAAAATATGAAAGCTTTCTGCCTTCTGGTTTCAAAGAAGAAGAGTTTTAAAGCTGCTTTTTCACAGTTTTTCATTGAAAAAATGCAAAACTTGTTCTTATATTTGGAAATATGTGTACATCTAGATGACTAAGAATGGCCCAAGGGCATTGGCACTTAAATAACATATTTCAATAATTGTGTCACTTAATTTTTGGATGCAATAAAATCAGTATGGGATCCAGTCCATTAATTTCCAGTCTATAAATTTCAAAATCGTTCTTTTTCCATGAATAATCTTTCATTTTTGCTAGTATTGATATGAACTTTCCAGCTGTCAAATACTTTTGCCTTAATCTTTGATTGAATAAGACAAACATGTGGAATGCACATGCATAAATAGTTTGCGCGAAATTGAAAAATTGTGTTTATTTTTTGGGGGTTTTTTTTGCGTTAGTAGTTGCTTTATTTTTTCAGAATGAATTTCGCTAAATTCGGGAATATCAGTCCTTCTTTACATGCATTACCCCATTGAAACTTATCATTTCAAAAGCTTCAACATGATGAGATCGATACTTCCAATTGATTTTATAATTTTTTTCAAAAATTACATTTTCCCAATCTGTGAAAGAGCAGCTTTAAAGATTTTGAATTTGTGTATCTATGTAAAATGGGATAAGCCCTTGTGGAGCCCAAATTTGACGCCCCGGGTATGATATGAACAAGCAAATTCGTTGAATTGATATCCCCCGCCAAACATATTTTCATTGTCAATGGAGTTAATATCAAACTAAGGTACAGGTTATCTTTTATCTACATCAACCTATAGTTTTCAAGAAATAACGCGGAAACAAATATCACTCTGTATGTATATGGCTTAAACAGTCAGGGGCAGTAACTCTAAATTCGACGGTTGAACTGGGTAGACCCCTATAACATGCTTATGTCCCTATTGTAGTGAAGCTGTGTGCCAAGTTTCATTGAAATCCGGTTAATAGTTTTCAAGAAATAGCGTGGAAATGAATATCACTCTGTATGTATATTGCTTAAACAGTCAGGGGCAGTAACTCTAAATTCCACAGTTGAACCGGGTAACCCCGACAATATGCCCATGTCCTCATTGTAGTGAAGCTGTGTGCCAAGTTTCATTGAAATCCGGTCTTTAGTTTTCAAGAAATAGTGCGGAATAAATATCACTCTGTATGTATATGGCTTAAACAGTCAGGGGCAGTTACTCTAAATTCCATGGTCTAACCGGGTAACCGCATCGATATGCGCATGTCCTCATTGTAGTGGAGCTGTGTGCCAAGTTTCATTGAAATTGGGTCTATAATTCAAGAAATAGCGGGGAAACGAATATCTCACTGTATGTAAATGGCTTAAACAGCCAGGGGCAGTAACTCTAAATTCGACGGTTGAACCGGGTAACCCCGACGATATGCCCATGTCCTCATTGTAGTGAAGCTGTGTGCCAAGTTTCATTGAAATCCGGTCTTTAGTTTTCAAGAAATAGTGCGGAAACGAATGTCGGACGGACGGACATGGCAAAAACAAATATGTGATGGCCGTTTTTACAAACTAGATTAAGTACAATAGGACTATGCTATGAACAGAGGGATAAGGGTTAATCAATTTATAATTAATATTTCAAAATTTTAGAAAGTAGGTCAACGATTATGGTCAGTGCAAATGGTCCAACATGAATCGTGAATCAAAGAAAATCAATTACTACCCCTTATTATTGACTTATTACAGTCCAATAATCAGTAACTCAATGTATTAGAAAGAAGGACAAAGTCAAGTTTGGGATAAAGGAACTTGTATGATGCCAGAATCAGAGACAATCAACTTCCACATAAATCAAACTTTCATGCAGTATTAGACTTCATAATTCAGAAATTAAGAAAGTAGGTCAATTGTCAGTTCAGGGTCTTGGGTTTAACATGATTCAAGAATCAAAGACAATCATCTACAAACAAGAGCTGTCACTGTAAGATGACAATGCCCCCGACACCGCTTTGATTTAGAAGTTATGGCCAATGTTAAAGTTTTTGGACGGAATGACGGACGGACGGACGGACAGACGGACGGACGGACAGACGGACAAGTCAAATTTATGATGCCTCCCTATCGGGGGCATAAAAATTATAAGTAGATCTTATATCTTAATATTTCAGAAAATAGGTCAAAGGTCAAGAGTTCAACATGATGTAAGAATCAAAGACAGTCATCTACCTACAGTCATCATTGATTTAATACAGTCCTAGACTGATTATATTAGAAAGAAGGTCAGAGGCCAAGGTCAGTGTCAAACATTCAACATGATGCCATAATCAATCACCAATCATTTCCAACAATTATTTATCATTTAATACCATCTGAAACCTTTTATTCTAAATATTAGAAAAAAGGCTTAAGGTCAAGATCAATGTCACATGGTGATAAATGAGGACCTGATACAAGTATACTATGTCTAGATAGTGTTGTTCAAGATATAACAAGAAATCTGTAATCAACAGGTATTTACCCCCCTTTTTAAGATGAAATATTTTTTCCTCTTAGTGGATTGATTTCATATGAAAATGGCTTAAAGTATAAGCTACTTATAAAGCAAGATCTGATAAGGACACCTGTAAAGTTTGAATGAAATTTGCCCTTTAGTTGCTAAGAAATTTAGCAGACATGAAAAAGCTAGACAAACCGACCGACCTACCAACAGACAGACTGACCTACAGACAAACTGATTCTGTTATAGCCCCGTGGGAGTTTGTGGGAGTATAATGATGATCTATTTCAAGAATTATTTTCTACCTTACTCTAGCTATAATAAGCAATTTGATAATTTTTGGTAGTTAGCCAAACTCTGTCCTTAAGTGTTGCACTAAGTTGATGATGTGATTACCTGCAGTCTGATCTTCATCATAATCATCAAGAATTAATTTCATCAACCTCTGTGTGTGAGATCGCTGTCGGTTCAATGAGGTGACTCGAAGTTCTACAGCTAATGTCTTCAGTAACCAAGACTGCTGGTTCAACACAGGCTCATCTACAACATAAATAACTGTCCATGAAATAAACTAAATGAGTTCAGAAACACAAATGCCCTCGAAACTGCCATCATTTTGAAACGGTGGAATCCACTGTAGGGTCTTGTCACAAACAATACACATTCAAAATACGACAACAAAGATTCATTTTTTTAAAACCAGAGATTCACACATAATGTCTTAATTTTTGCATATCAACCTTGACGACACAAGAGGCTATTATCTCTGAAAACAGGAGAGCTAAAAATGTCAGTGTTTGTATGGCTAGTATGTACCGTTGTCTGTAGTAAAACTTGTAGTTTGTACAGTTATATATAACACATTACCACACCTCTAGGTTTAAGACAGGTCCATTAATTCCATGTCAGGGATGTCAGAAAGGACTTGGAATGGGAAAGGTATTGCTTTGAGGAAATGTAATGGTTTATACTTGTTTAAGTTTGACTTTCTAATGAAAGCTTAAGCTTATAGACAAGCTCTGGAACACTCAATCTATAAATTTTTTAGTCTCTAAGAAGGAAGTAGTGGCTGACAAATTTGACAATTCTACAGCTGGGTTGACTAGAGCTGATGATTAACCCCCAGTGACAGTGGGGCTTAAACCACAAACCTTTAGATCATGAGTTACATACTGTGGTAGAGTTAGATCATAGCTAGGGCACATTCACTTGAACCTGATCTTTATGCAGAATATATACTTAGGCTCATGATTACTATTCCAAACCATGTGGCAATCAAGCAAGAACATTCTGTTATACTGTACAAATTACTGTATATGTAGACTTAATAGCCAATGGGGATATAGGGCACCTAGTCATGAAACAGCCTGAAGTTAAATTCCAAAACATCTGTTTCTTTGTGTGCGGCTATTATGTGAATAGGGCTTGCATTTTCTTTCCACTCAAATACAAAATTTGCATTATAGCGATTTAAACAAGAGGACCATGATAGTCCTTTACCGATCACCTTCACGTCCTTGTCTCCTGCATCATCAAAATCAGGGTTGCAAGCACTTTGGTGTCACGCCTTTTTTTTTTTTGGTTCACAGGATGCCTAAAAAAGTCATGACCCTTGACATAGCAAAAGTGGAGTAAACCTAACATTTCCCCATTTCTATGTGAATTTTTTTTTTAACAGTCGAGCAAGGAAGAAATCCTTTTTTTTTATCCATACCTGCTTCAAAATTCCTAAACAGTTATAAAACAAATAAGGGACATAAATGTGATAAAATAAAACTGATCAGCTTTTATTATAATATGCAAACTGTTAAAATTACACAATAAAGCATCACATTATCCCATTTTAAAGATTTCAATATATTTTGAATACTATTCCCTGATTAAATATCTCGGCTGCATATTCATCAATATTGATATTAATATTCTTTTTTAAACATTAGAAAGTAGATACCAAGCTTATAATAAAAAGTAGACAATAAGCTATCAAAACAAGAGGACCATGATGGTCCTAGATCGCTCAACTGCGTCTCTTTGACCCCTGGGACATCACATTAATGAAATAGACAGATGTCAAAAAGAAGTTAATTTCTACATAGGATCAATACTGTGGAATCTTTTCAGCCAAGAGCAAGACAGATATGCCTTTTTGCTCTTTGATTCTATGTAATACGGGATGCACCTGGGTGGAGCCCAAATGTGACCCAAGGGTCTTGATATGAACAAACTTGGTAGACTTCCATTAGATAATGATACAAACTAAATATAAAAGCTGTCTGCCTTCTAGTTTCAGAGAAGAAGAATTTTGAAGGTTTTCCTATTTTCACCTATCGTGCTCAGATGAGCTAAAAGGGATGAGCCCGGGTGGAACAAACTTGGTAGGGGCCCACTAGATGATGCTACATACCAAATATGAAAACTGTGTGCCCCCTGGTTTCGAAAAGAGGATTTTAAGATATTTTTGCTCTTTGATTCTATGTAAAAAAAGGTTGCACCGGATGGAGCCCAAATATCATCCTATGGTCTTGATATGAACAAACTTGGTAGAGGTCTACTAGATGATGCTACATACCAAATATGAAAGCTGTCTGCCTTCTGGTTTCAGAGAAGAAGATTTTTTAAGATTTTCATTTTTTACCCTTTGTGCTAAGAAGAGCTAGAAGGGATGCGCCTGGGCAAAGCCCAAATATGACCCCAGGATCTTAATATGAACAATCTTGGTAGAGGCCCACTAGGTGATGCTACATACCAAATATGAAAGCTGTATGTCATCTGGTTTCAGAGAAGAAGATTTTTTAAGATTTTCGCTCTTTGATTCTATGTAACAAGAGGGCAGTTGGCCCTGGGTTGCTGACACGAGAAAAAGTTTAAAGTTTTTTTCAATGAGTTGATCAACCCATGTCAAATATAAAGGCTGTAGGGATTCAAAATTCTCAACAAAGCACTCCCCCCTCCCCCAAGATGCTCTGCACCTGGTAAATCTACAGTCATGATTTAAGGTACTTTTATTAATGTCAATATATTGATCACTCATGACAATTTTTAAGTCTGTCGGGTTCCTGATCCAGGAGAAGAATAAGGTAAAAGATATCAAAATTGATCCATAGTACTACCCCCTGCCCCCTAATGCTCCGCATCTGGTGGCCCTACATTCATGATTTTGGCTATTTTATTTTAGATCCATATGCTTAACATCCATGCTAAATTTGAAGTCTATAGGGCTCCTGGTTCATTAGAAGATGAAGGTTAAAGTTACAAAATTTTCACAAAAGTACTACCCCCTCCCCCCTGGTGCTCCGCACCTGGTTGTCCAACAGATATGATTTTAGCTTTTTCTATTAAGGTCTATGAGCTGTTCCTCCATGCCAAATTTGAAGGCTGTAGGGCTTCTTATTCAGAAGAAGAAGGTTAAAGATTACAAAATTTACCCAAGGTACTACCCCCTCCCCCCAAGTTCTCCGCACCTGGTGACCCAACAGATATGATTTTAGCTATTTTTATTCAGGTCTATGAGCTGATCATCCATGCCAAGTTTCAAGGCTGTAGGACTGCTTGTTCTAAAGAAGAAGAATTTTAAAGATTTTCTTAAATTTTCAACTTTGGTTGCCATAGCAACCTGAGTTTTTCACCGATTTCAATTCTTTTCGCAATTTTGGAAGGGGACCACCTAGGGAACATTTCTGTAAAATTTGGTGTAAATTGGCCCAGTAGTTTAGGAGGAGATGTCGTTTAAAGAAATTGTTGACAGACGACTGACGATGGACGACTGACAGTGCACGGACGCCGGACAAAAGGTGATCACAATAGCTCACTTGAGCACTTTGAGGTGAGTTTAAAAAGGGTTGCGCCCGGATGGAGACCAAATATGACCCCAGAGTCTTGATATGAACAAACTTGTTAAAGGTCTACTAGATATTTCTTTCATACCAAATATGAAAGCTGTCTGCCCTCTGGGTTCAGAGAAGAAGATTTTTGAAGATTTTCATATATTCAGTTAAGGGTGGATTTCATTTATTTGAACAACTTTGGTAGAGCTTGACCCAAGGAACATCCCTGCCAAGTTTCATCAAGATTGGCCCACTGGTTTAGGAGGAGAAGATGTTCAAAGATATTGTGGACGACACACGACGGACATTGTACGATCACAATAGCTCACCTTGAGCACTTCGTGCTCAGGTGAGCTAAAAAGGAGGATAAAACACAGGAAAATTAGACTTGTCCTCCATAGGAATATTTTATTTAGCTTAAGTACACTATATTGTATCTATTCATATTAATTCAGGTTGATTCTTTTTTTTTTTAGGATTGGATGCTCTTTTCTGGTGTCATATTCCTACAAAACAACAGAAAATTTATTTGATTAGTCAGCTCTGGAGGCAAGGGTTGCAAAGCCTAAATCAATCTTCAGGCTGAATGAAGTTCTAAGATAAAAACTGGTAATTACAAACACCAAGTTTAGAAGGTAATGCTTCTTTAAATCACTTTTATACTTTGTTTGCTGTTATTTGAATTTAATGCTTAACTGTGAGTATGATAGTCAAATATCAAATGCCTAAAGAATGCCATAGCAATTGAAAACCTTCAATGCAAACATCTTTCAACCTTTGAAATAATTTGTCCCTTTTTAGGATTTTCATTTTTCACTGACCAAATTTCAAAATTCCCTGACAATTCCCTGACCTTGAAAAAATATCCAGTTTCCCTGACATTTCAAGACTGCTGGCAACCCTGAAAATGAATTGCCAAGAAAGAAAATTAAATGACAATTAAGGGCTCATTTTTCAGCAAAATCTTTTTTGTTAACTACTACGCTAACTACAATGCTATAACATAAACTATTTAAATACAAGAGCCGTCGGAGACAGATTATGCTCCCCGAATAAGGCATAGTCACAAAAACAACAGCCATGTTTGACATGGACATCCCCTGCCACAAAAGCTTGATAATAAACTGAAGCCTAATAGAATAAAGATTCTTTTGTACTGTCAGAGATTTACCTAAAATCTAAGTATTAAAAATAACAAGGGGCAATAACTCCAAAATTATGCAAGCAAGAGTTGTAGTTCTAGTGCACTGCACTTGCCCTCCATGAGATCTATCCACCCATAAAAATTCAAGTTGATAGCTATTATACTTTAGGAGATATTCTCTAGACAAAATTTAAGTATCAAAAATAACACAGCTAACATAAAGGTAACAAACAATTTACCCCCTTTTTGCATGACATATTTTAAGACACAAATTTCAAATAGTTTAGGGTAAAGAGCATCTGATTTGCTACTCAAATGTGAAATTACATCAAATTCTGAGCATTAGACTAGGAGAAATGAAAGAATAACTGTAATTTACACGCTTACGTAAAGGTAACAAACATTAAGCCCCCTTTTTCCATTATATATATATTTTTTTACGTTAATTTCAAATTGTTTATAGTAAAGGGCATCTGATTTGCTACTCAAATATGAAATTTCACTTAATTCTGACTGTTAGACTAGGAGAAATTTGGGAAAAACTGTTTTTTACCCTAAGTCCCCTTTTCCCGTGACGAGGCCTCAAATCCAAAAACCGTCACAGATGCATCATCACTATATCATAGGGAGTTCACATGGTAAGTTTCATTCAATTTGGCCCAGGGGTTATGGAGAAATAGGTGGGGACGGACGGACGGACGGACGGACGGACGGAATTACGGACGTACGGACGGACCGACAGACAAAGCGGCGGCTATATGCTCTCCCTTCGGGGAGCATAATAACAGCAAGTGCCTTCTTCAAGACATGAGGGCCACAATGGCCATTAACCCCTTGTCTGAATTTAATTAGTCTAGTGGATTAGTCTAGTGGATTTAAAATAGTCTTAGGCTTAGGAGGTGATCATGTTCACAGATTTCAGTGAGAAAAGGCCCCACCCTGCCACACCCATATCAATGGGCTAAACAGAATTTCACAAATCAAATTTAAGGAAGGGACATCCAATGAACATTCAAGCAGAGTTTAATTGAAATTGGCCTATTGATTTTGGAGAGAAAGACATAAAACAACGATTTCAAAGTGAAAAACTCAGTGTTGCATCCAGGAATTTGCTAGAGAGGGGGAGATCTCCCACTGAATTAGCAAAAGGGGAAGGGGTATATATTTGGAGTCTATGCTTGTCAACAAGAGCTTCGCAGAGCGGCGCATATACGCCCGAAGGGGCTTGTCAGTAACCTTGGCTTGTCAGTAACGTGAGCTTGAATGATAGCTAAAAATATTGCAAACAGACAGACAGACAACTGGTGCCATAACATTTAAATATGAAAATATATTGAGTCCTAAGCACAAAAAGACAACCTACAGAGTCATTATGGCAAGTTTCCTTTCATTCCCATCCATGATGTAGGAGAAAATGAGTTGACAAGAAATTTTGTTTTTTTTCATCAACTCAAGGGCAGATAATCCAAGATAACTCTAGAGGAGGAGGACAGACGGACGGACAGACAGACGGACGACCGAGGCCATAACATAATACGACCCTTCGGGCGTATAAAAATTGAGAGAAATATTTTTTCCAAATGTGTTATTTGAATAAAAGGTAGGATGTACACTACATTTACATACAAAAGTAAAAGAAAATAAGTTGGGGATCTATCTTTCCTCATTTTCAGATAAATATTGGACAAAAATTTGATGTGTCCACAGTGTACGTTGGCATTTGGGGACAAGTATTCAATAATATTTTATTACCCTGAAGTTTCTCTACTAATCATAAGTCTTTTTTTTTCTACTCCACGACACTTTATCAATTTTGCTAGAGTAGGTTGTTTGGTTCTTAGGTTATAGTCTTGAAACGAAAATTGATCAAAGGCTGACTATGACATTGACCTTTGAAATATGTAAACCAAAAACAGTAGGGCACTTCCTTGGGTCATAAGTGTTATTTGTATGAAGTTTCATGATTCTAGGTCACTTGGTTTTTAAGTAAGATTCCAGAAACGAAAAGGTCTACAGACAGATCGACAGAAGGATGGACAGACAGACAGACAGACATAGGTAAACCAATATACCCCTCTCTACTTCATTGGTGGGGGCTATAATTAAAGGGGGTTCTTTCTAATGACTAGACAAACATCCTGAACAAGTTTGAGGTAGATTAAGCCAAAATAATGACATTGCTAATAAGGCCCCTTTTCCTGTGACATATATGAGAATGAATCCAAAATCAATAGGATCCTACCTTATGACAAGCCAAACAGGATGTTTGAACGAGATTGAGCCAAAAAAAATGATGTCTCGAGTGGTTACAAGACAATTGTCTTTAAGGCTACTTTTCCAATGACATAGGTCTGAATGTCATCAAAATCAAAAGTGATCTTCTTCTGGATTAGACAAACATCCTGACCAAGTTAGAGAAGGTAGAGCCAAAATTATTACCTCTAGAATGGTAACAAAATATTGATCTATAAGGAACCTTTTCCCTAGACATACCTCAGATTGCAACCTAAATTTGTATGGATCTTCCTTAGGCCTAGATAAACATCCTGAGCAAGTTTGAGAAAGATTTAGCCAAAACCGTGATCTTCACAGCAAAAATAAAATTAGACCTTTTGACCCCTTTTTAACCCTATTTGACCCTTTTTAGGCCTTTGGTCAAACTAGTCTTTAAGTATTTTGATATAGCTGACAAAATATGACAAATAGTTTCAGAGATTATCTGATCTTATCTTTTCTGGACCCTATCAGAGCTTCAGATTGTTTTTCAGGTCATTGGGCCATATGACCCATCAAGCATGATTTTGAGGGGTCATTTTCTAAAACAGTGGGCCACAGTTTGTTTATTATTTGGATTATCAATTACAAATAATCAGCTTTTTATGTTGTCGAGTTGAAGCAAAAAGATGGCAACTTCAGCTAGAACAGGACTATATATATACACATATTCACCGAGAGTTTGATTGATGGATGGTGCAAAAAAAACTCCAAAATTCAGTTTTAATAAGCGGACGATACGATATTATAGTTTCTAGACTGTTAAAGCAGCTGTGTTGAAAAAGCGAGTAAATATTCCATGGCGAAATATTGACGTGATACAAGTCGTCTGCTAGGCAAGCTATTTTACTCATTAAAAATCCTTTGGCCTCTAAGATTCTAGACTTATGATTGTAAGAAAACGTTTATCACATAAATGTCACAAAGCTAAACAATGCTGTTGCTTCCATAAAACTTGAGAATCCTTTGTTTTTAAAATTTCAGGTTCACTTACAAGTTTTTTCTATGATTTGACTCTGTGACCTAGTTTTTGATCCCATTTGACCCTCGTAGAGCTTCTTAGAATGACTGATCGTTTAGTTACTAATTTAATTTGGAATGTGATTGGTTGATCGGAGGAACGGAATAACTGCCTAAAAATAGAAACAAGAGGACCATGATGGCCCTATATCGCTCACCTTCGTCTCTGACTTCTCCCTTAGCAAAATTAAATGCTTGAAAGATCATTAAATGATCATTAAATTTTTCAAAGAAAGACATGTATTTCTCTATTTCTATGATCGCTGAATAATTTTTAGCCTTTTCTAAACAAGTTTCATGTGACCAGGCCAACATTCTGACCAAGTTTCATAAAGATTGGGCCATATTTGTGGCCTCTTGAGGGTAAACAAGAAAATTGTAATTTAGGCCCCTTTTCCCGTGATATGACATGGATCTTTCCAATTTTAAATAGGCTTAATCCTTGTGACCTAGCCATTATTCTGATCATGTTTCATGAAATTTGAATTATATCTGTGGCCTCTAGAGCGTAAACAAGAAAATTGTCATTAAGCCCTTTTCCCTTGATATGGCATGGATCTTTCCCATTTTCAACAGGGTCAATGAAGTTCATCCTTGTGACCTGGCCAACATTTTGATCAAGTTTCATAAAGTTTGGGCCATATTTGTGGTCTCTAGAGTGTACACAAAACTAGAAAATCATAAATGGTTTGAGTAGCTCCACAGGCTTGAAAAAAAAAAGTTTAGACTAAATTTTTAGATATTTTGGGTTCTATTGATGTTGAAAATGGTTTTCAAAGTTTCAACTATATTAACATATAGAGCAATGACCTCCGCCCATAAAAGACATATTTTCCATCCAATCAAAACTAGAACTGTCGCAGAGCAGACTAATACCCCCCACAAGCGCTTTGTCAGAATGCAAGTGCTATTAGTGCATGATGTGTTTGTAACTAATATTGAGGTCATATGTAGCATTTGCATGAAGTTTCATGATTCCAGGTCGCTTGGTTTTTGAGTTAGGTGTCCAGAAATGAAAATTGAACAAAAATTGACTCTGACCTTGACCATTGACCTATATGACCCAAAAACAATAGGGCACTTCCTTGGATCAAAAGCAACATTTGCATAAAGTTTCATGCTTGTAGGTCACTTGGCTCTCGAGTTTGAGTCCGGAAACGAAAATTGAACAAAAATTTACTGTGACCTTGACCTTTGACCTATGTAACCCAAAAACAATAGGGCACTTCCTTGGGTCATAAGGAACATTTGTATAAAGTTTCATGATTGAAGGCCACTTGGTTCTTGAGTTAGAGTCTGGAAACGAAAATTGAACAAAGGCTGACTGTGATCTTGAACTTTGACCTACATGACCCAAAAACAATAGGGCACTTCCTTGGGTCATAAGGAACATTTGTATAAAGTTTCATGATTGTAGGTCATTTGGTTCTTGAGTTAGAGTCCGGAAACGAAAAGGTCTACGGACGGATGGATGGACGGACGGATGGACAGACAGACAGACATGGTGAAACCAATATACCCCCCTCTACTTCATAGGTGGGGGGTATAATAATTTTTGGCTGAATGATAATGGGTTGCCCAAAATCATACCAAAAATGTTTGAATGATATCCATCACTAACATTCTGAGAAAATTATTTTCAAAATTTCCACTATATAACATATGAGAAATGACATCCGCCAATAAAATACATATTTTTCATTGGATCACAATATTTTTTTGTAGACTGATAAAGGGTCACTCAAGGATCATTCCAGTAAAATTTGGTTGATATCCATCAATTACATTCTGAGAAAACTAGAGCTTGTCACTGAATGTGACTTAATACCCCCCGCAAGTGCTTTCAGAGAATGAGATACTTTTACAGAAGAGGCAAAAAATGCTTCAAATATAAAGATAACTCTTGGTTTTGAGATCTCTAAATTGCGTCTTGCAAAACTTAAACAGGTCATAAATGTTTTCAAGCTATTGAAGGAAAACTGAAGGAGGAGTTAGTAACACAAAATAACTAGTATATGTGAACAAATAAGAAAAAAATGTAGTAAGGGCAGGTAATTCTTAAACCAGGAGGAGTTGGGACCTCATAATTGTGTCTTGCAAAACTTCATATGTGGTAAATGTTTGTATAAAATTTCAAAGGTATTACATGAAAACTTATTAAAGGAAAACCGAAGGAGGAATTTTTGAAACAAAATTACAAGTAAACATTGTCGTAAGTTCAAAGGGAGATAATTCGTAAACCTGTGGGACTTGACACTTGAAATTTGCGTCTTGCAAAACTTCAACATGTGATAAATGTTTGTATGTTTCATTACTATTGAATGAAAATTGCAGGAGGAGTTTGCGACACAAAATCATAAGTACATGGTAACAAATAGGAAAAATTGTCATAGTTCAAGGGGAGATAACACATGAACCTGGGGGACTTGACACTTGAAATTTGTGTCGTGCAAAACTTCAACATGTGATAAATGTTTGTATAATGTTTCATTACAATTGAATGAAAATTGAAGGAGGAATTTGCGACACAAAATTATAAGTACATGGTAACAAATAGGAAAAAATGTCTAAGTTCAAGGGGAGATTATTCATGAACCAGGGGAAGTTGGGACCTAAAAATTGCATCTTGCAAAACTTCAACATGTGATGAATGTTTCTATAAAGTTTCAAAGCTTTTGAAGGAAAACTGAAGGAGGAGTTCGCGACACAAATTTACTACTATATCTGTCCACAGACGGACAAACAGACGCACGGACAGACAGACAGAGAGACTGATTCCAGTATACCCCCGAAAACATTCTTTTTGCAGGAGCAAGCCTCCTAGCAGGCCTAAACGAAAATCAAAGTTTTTATAAAGGCTCCAATGTATGAAAATAAAGGCCTTTAGTGTAAAATATGAAGAAAATAAAGAGTAAATAAAGGCTATTTTTGTCGAGGTTCTTATTTCTTTTTTGAACCCATAGTCATACCAAAGTCATTTTTTTATGTTATATACTGCATTCTGAAAAACTCAAGATGGAAGAAACAAAAGCAGCATTTTTGAACTACACATAAAAGAATGGAAAATGCAGAACAAAAGCCATTACTTGCTTTCAGCTAGGACAGCAACCATTCAGAGCAAATATAAAGGTTTTGAGTGAGAATTACAGGCTATTTTGGCATTTTAAAGGTTTTCTGGGGAAATGTAAAGGTTTTAAACGTTTGCTCTGAAATTAAAGGTTTTTAAAGGTTTTAAAGGTTTCACTAGGAGGCCTGCAGGGGTATAATGATTTTCAAAGATTCCACTTTATGACATATTGAGAAACGACCTCCGCCCATAAAATACATATTTTTATTCTGATCAAAAATTTTTTTTGGTAAACTGATAAAGTGTCACTGAAGGATCATCCCAGTGAAATTTGGTTGATATTCAACAATTACATTCTGAGAAAATGATTTTCAAAGTTTCCACTGCATAATATATAGAGAAATGACCTCTGCCCATAAAATACATATTTTTCATCCAATCACAATAATTTTTGGTAGAATGATTAAGGGTCTCCCAAGGATCATTCCAGTGAAATTTGGTTGATATCAATCACTTACATTCTGAGAAAATGATTTTTAAAGTTTTCACTAAATAACATAGAGAAAATTGACCTCTGCCCATAAAATGAATATTTTCCATCCGATCACAATGATTTTTTGTAGACTGATAAAGGGTCACCGAAGGATCATTCATGTAAAATTTAATTGGTATCCATCAATTAGAATCTGAGAAAACCCACTTTTTACCATATTTGGAAATTAGCCACGCCCATTTAATCCATGTTTTTCATTGGATCAAAATTTCTTGAACAACTTTGAAAGAGGGTCACCCAAGGATCTTTCCTGTAAAGTTTGGTTGAAATTATCCAGTAGTTTCTGAGGAGAAGATTTTTAAAGAAACAGTTTACGACCGGACAAATGGACGGACGCACGATGGACACAACGCCATGACAATAGCCCCAGTGGCTTTTAGCCAGTGGAGCTGAAAATTGTCATTAAGGCCCCTTTTCCCGTGATATGGTATGTATCCTTCCCATTTTCAAAAGGGGTCATCCTTGTGGCTTGGCCAACCTTCTGACCAAATTTCATAAAGATTGGGCCATATTTGTGGCCTCTAGAGTGTAAACAAGAAAATTGTCATAAAAGCTCCTTTTCCCAAATTATAGCATGTATCCTACCAAATTTTCAATAGGGTTCATCCTTGTGACCTGTCCAACATTCTGTCAAAGTGTCATGAAGATAGGGCCATATTTATAGCCTCTAGACTGTAAACAAGAAAATTGTCTTTAACGCCCCTTTTCCCGTGATATGGCACGGATCCTTCACATTTTCAATAGGGTTCATCCTTGTGACCTGGCCAACATTCTCACTAAGTGTCATAAAGATTGGGCCATATTTGTGGCCTCTAGAGTGTAAACACTAAGATTGTTGATGACGGATGACAGACGAGGCACGACAGACATTTATTGATCACAAAAGCACAACATGAGCACATGAGCCGTCAATCTGAAGGTCTGCCCTATTTTTTACTCCATTATAACCTGATCTGAAATATTTGAAGTATTTTGAAAGATCATGACTCAAGGATCATATCTATGATATTTGGTCAAATTCTGACAAGTAATTTCAGATGATAAGATTTTTTTTTGTAAATGGACGAGGGACAATTGGCAGACCACAAAAGCTCAAATTGAGCATTCTGTGCTCACTGGTGAGCCTAAACTTGTAGTTATCTTCACCTGCCTTCAGGGGTTTTTAAGTAGCAGATTTAATATATTTATTGATACATAACTTCAAGTTCAGGAGGGTCACCAAATATCATCGTTAAAGTAAAAACTATGGGAGGTAGAGGGTTTATAGAACAAAAACATGCACTCCAACTTTACAATTGGATTCTACAGGCAAGTTATCTTAAGCCAAAGGGAAATGAGTTATTCATTTATTCAAATCACAAAGACCAGGTTCAGGTCAATATGATTGCATTATACCTAGTAATCAATTAGATCTAATCACCTGAATACACATGAATTTCTCTCCGTTTTTTAAAAGGTTATTTCCCATGTTTCTAAGAAGCTCATACTTACAATACTGTTTTTCATCATATGGTACATGCTGAAGATGTCTGTAAAGGAAGTCATGTGATGACCTCAAGTACCGCAGTGTAGGTAATGCTGTTTCCGGATTGGCTGATAATAAATAAATCAGTCTAAAACACAACTCAGACAGTTTGGGAGTTTCTTGTAGACACAAAGGTCCACCACTTGTGCCTAACCCTCGTCCAAGAAGGGCTATGATTGAATGGAAACATGTTTTAGGTGCGCTAAGTATACCCTGATCTTGAAGTACAGTTTTACTGACAGATTTGGAGATCTCAAATCCTAACAAAAAGTGTGCTAAATTTGGCGCCAGCTGTTCAAGTCCTTTAATCATCAATTTAAGAATATTTTGGCGTGTGTTGTTGTGAAAGTCGCTCTGTGTCATCTTCGAATCTTGTCCCATATCTTGTTGTCTTTCTCTATCATCACAGTCCAAACAGTCAACAAATCCATGCAGCAAGGCTTCTTTTATATCCTACAAATATTGGCATTTGCTATTTGAACTCAATATTCATTCATGCTTTCAAGGATTATCAAAATGTCACAGTGAATTATCATATGAAAATTCGATGCTATTCCAGCAAAATTATCAAAATGGTAAACTGATCTTTTTGATAATTTAAACCTTGCTTTAATTATTTCATGCTCTTGGAGGTGGTGTAGATGGGACCCATTATACCAAAGGAATAACTGAAGGAAATAATATTACAGGGTTTTAAGGGACGCAGGTTTTGCGAGTCTGAGACCCCCATATAAGTAGCTAGGACTCTCAAAACTGTCTGATGTGAGTCCCTGGGACCCTCTCGGGACATCCTTCAAAAAAGAATTGCAGACTATTTTAAACAGTCTTCAAATCTTTTCCCAATTTGATCTCAAAGGTAAATATCTATCCAATACATTATGTAGCTTAATCCAGGGAATGATATAATGTTTTCACAAAAAACATGAGGATAGCTAAAATACAGGGACTCCCAAACCATTAGCAAGGACCCCTGTGAGCATGACTATTAAGTCCTTGGGACCCCATTTTGTTGATTACGTACTTAAACCCTGATATTACCTTCAAATATACACCAGTTTAAATAGAGGACTTGACAAACTTCCAGCTTTATATCTTGTTTTAAAATTAACAGGATTAAAATTGTAGTCAGACATAGCTTACTAATGTACTAGCACACCCAAATAAAGAGGCATGAAAATAATATATTCAAACACTTTTCTATGCTGATTCAATTAAATTTACAAGAGCACCATCATGGTCCTAAATTACTAAACTGACCTGCAAATCCAGCAATTATCAAAAATACTCCTTTCAACCTTGGTTATTTTAAGACAAGAGCCGTCAGAGACGGAATATGCTCCCCGAATTAGGCATTGTCACAAAAACAAGAGCCATGTTGGACATGGACATCCCCGCACAGAAAGCTTGAAAGTAAACTGAAGCCTAATAGATAAAAGGTTCTTTTGTACTGTCAGAGATTTGCCTCCTATAAAATCTAAGTAATAAAAATAACAAAGGGCAATAACTCCAAAATTATGCAAGCAAGAGTTGTAGTTCAGGTGTATTGCACTTCTCCTCCATGAGATCTATCCACCCATAAAGATTTAAGTTGATAGATATTTAGACTATGGGCTACTGGGACCCTGTCCCCCCCCCCCCCCCCCGGGGGAATTTTGTACACTATGATTTTCTGAAAGGTACATGTATAAGCAACATTTTAAGAAATGTAAGCACTCTGGCGAGTGGGGCTTTTGTAAGATACGTTACTTTGAAATCACCCACCCTAGATCCTTATTAAATGCTACATTTTGCTCCAATTTTGTGAAATTCTTTGGGCAAATTGACATTTTTAGTACTATCTCATACATGATTCTTGAGTATGGGTGATAAAACATCCACAGAATCCTGTATGATTCAAGAAAAAAGGTGAAATATACGTTACAATTACAAAATTGTTTCTCAATATTCGCCTATATAAAGATGTTGGCATTTGGGCGCCAAAAATATTCAAAGTCTACACTTGTTGGCAAAATTCACAAGATAATATGATGAATTCATATATATATAGTTTATATAGGCCTGCATATTACTTGTTTTATACGTAGTAATGAAAAGATTTGAGCACATGTCATTTCAAGCCCTTAATACAATGTAATTTCATATGCCGTTCATAAGCAGAAATGAGAATGACAGGTGCAATTTACTACTCTGATCATGCAAAATAGAACAAGAATATCATTTATAACTGATGTTCTTATAACAACAAATGCTTTATGTCTCTAAAGGAATGTTGTAACATACGTTACCTGAAAATATTTTCCAAAACCCGTTTAAACTGCTTTATTTTTTATAAATAAGGATTAAAATTCTTTGAATTTATAGCTCTCAGTTCTGTTTCTTAGAAAATGCATCGGTACTGAATGCAAATGCGTGACCAACAAAAGATCAAAGATCCCTTAGCACTTATGGTATTAAAATTTAGACCTTAATTGAGAAGTCAATGTTATATCTTTGAACATCCAAGAAGGAAATTCTTATTAAATGCTAGTTTTTACATAATGTCTTTTAATGTAAAGTGATAAATCACACAAATTGAAGTTAGTATCATTTGTAGTATCTCATACGGGATCCCACAAGGTTAAAAATTTGATAACAAGATTTGAGATCATAATTTTGAAATAGCCTAATCATTCATACATGTATACCTAATTGCTGAAATCAAATACCTACACCCTTCTGAATAAGCTCAGATCTTGATAATCATTTTACATAAGAAATTACAAACATCTTGAAATATTCAATACAAATACTGGCTTTTTGATAGATATGGATATGGACTTTGTGTTGTTCAGTGCAATTACGTATCTATCAATCACACAATGCAGCATGACAGCTAAAATAATTTAATTAATTGAAACTTTTTTCAAAATAACTTAGTCACTTAAGCATGTTTATCATTTATCTCTAATTTCATGCATGGTTTTATTCGTTGCCTATAGATGTTTTGAAACAGAATACCGATGGTCATAATCTAGTAACATATGTTACCATTTGTATGAAACAAGTCACAATCATCTTAAATGCACTTCAGTGTCAATACTGTAGCCATTTAAATCAAAATTATTGTTTCTCTTTGATTAAGATGGATATTTTGGTTTTACTGCATGTTTTTCAAATTGTTTGTCTGGAATGTTGGCCAAGTGGTTAGAATAAAACTTAATGGTTAGTAGAAGAGTCTTGTACTTGTGCACATGAGAAAATTATGAGAGTTATGCCAAAGAACCATGAGTATATTAATTAGAATGGGCATTTTTCAATTCTTTTCTCTACTTTTACACAAACTGCATATACATGTATATTGAAAGTCAGCCAGCAATGTCAAACAGGAATGCAAATAGAATGTTAAATCACCAGCCATGTACACATTAACACCTATAAAGCTCTTATAAGCATGCGACTTATAGACCCATCATGCAATTTTTCTTATTTTTATGAATCAAGTCTTGGGTTGTATTTGAATGAGGGCTTGATATTGATAAAATTTTATTGCTTAAGCAATTTATCATAATTATTTTATTGTTTCACAATGTAAGATATAAAAGAAGCTCTAATTCTATCTAAGATATGTTTCTTTTTGCATAAAAAGTACTTATAGTTTGTATCTAATTCAAAGCTAAAGCATTTTTTAAGTTACTTTGGTTTACTAAAATCTTTACTTTTGTAAGAACTAATCATGTTCATGAGCATAACAATTGGTGTGCATCTAATTGTCCTTTGGAAGCAGCAGTTATGTTTTATTTTCTAAAAAGGGGTCTTTTAAATGTAACATATATTACTGTCTTTGATAGCTAAATTAAAATGTATATGGCAATGTTCTATTCATTTGAATATAATATGGTCATACTCATGTAAATTTTCAGTATTGATCTGAATTGCACAGTTTCTTGGCAAAACTAGGATTGCATGCAATGTGTTTTTGCATTCAATTGGAAACAATAGAGAGCTAAAATGCTTCAAAGAATTTTCAGGCCATTTTAACAGTATAACACTCTTATCAAGGTGGCTTATCCACCTAACCATGAATTCCTTGTATTTATCGTACACATTATTCCATTCATCACATCGTCCTTTTAAAGCCTCTAGCTGCTTATACAACGAAGATGAATGATAATCAACTCGTTTTTACTGGCTGATGAAACCTTGTACCTATGATATGGAGTCAACTGCGCTACCCAATCCAATGTGCTACCAACTGGGCTACGATCATGGTCAACTCTAAGAAATATTTTTAACTTTTCTGTACTAAATTGATGGAAATATTGCTTAAAAAATATTGTAGGGACCGCTTTTTTCCTCTATTTGGTTATCATTTTTCACAATGAAAACTGTCTCTTATCATCAGAAGTAACATATATAACTTGTGTTTTATTCTAAAAATGTGAAAAAAAGTCTCAAACATAGAAGAAACCACAAGCTGCCTCAACAGTGTGTTTGGAAGCTGCCTCAACATTGAATTTGGTGCATTTCCATAAACTATGATAGCGGCTCAATAATAATTATACCTATACATAAATGGTAACGTATTTTGCATGCTTTTAAAACCACAATGAGTCTTGAAATTATTAAAATTTATATTGATACATTAAAAATACTTTAAACAGTTGTGGTTTAAAGTTGATTAAGACAATGAGGGATTTTACAATAATTGCAATCAGATGAGATATGAATAAGCCTATGGTAATTGATTACTTTAGAGTAACGTATTTTGCAAATAGCTTGATTGGCAGATGCATGAAAAAAAATTAAAATCTCCCAAAGAACAGAAGCTTATAGAACAAGAGCACCGCCTACGGGTGCCTACGCTCGGCTGTCGAGTGCTGGATGGTGGGAAAAAATCTAAGTCGAAAAAGGGGCATAATTTGCACAAAATGCATCTAGAGTTATCCCCCTTGATAGTATAGGTTGCTCTTTTGATGGTAAACATGTGTGCCAAGTTTCAAGTGAATGCCTTCAGTAGAACCAGAGATATAACAAAATGTCAAAGTTTTCGCACGACGACGACGACAACGACACGGAGGCTATAGCAATACCTCGGGTTTTCTCTGAAAACAGCCGAGCTAAAAACACAGTAAACAAACATTCAGTAGAGCATTGATGAATATAACATTTCTTTTGAATGCATTAAATTGAAATTTAAATGTAACGTATTTTACTCCCATGCATTGCTTGTAAGGGCTATATTTTTCAAGTCATAATGTAAATGAGCTTCAACTATCTCCAGAATCATAAATATCATTAACAAAACACAAAATATCATTTAATATTTACTAAATTACAGGTAATTTCTATAACAAGACAAACAACTGAAATTGTTTTATGAAAATTTTATGGGTCAGTTTCTTTAAAGTAACGTATCTCGCATTTGCCCCAGTGGCCAGACTGCTAACAAGTTTCAAAATGATCAACATTGTATAGGCTTTTAGAAAAGCAATGATAACAATCTTCCAAATGGGGCAGCTATGGAAAAATCATTCCTATCTATGTGCCTTTCTTTGAAATTCAAAAGTAACGTTTTTTACTTCCATATCATGCCTTCAATGGGGATTTATTTACAAAATATTAGTATGAATTTGCTCTACATACATTCAGCAACATAAATTTTGGTGTTAAAAGATCACTTCTGGTCATTTTGACTCATTTTTTCACTGTACAAACCTAAAATCTTTGAGGTAACGTATCTCACTAACGCCCCACTTGTCAGAGTGCTAACAAGTCTCAAAATGTTCTATATACCATGGACTATCAAACAGGCAATGTTAACAAAATTCCCAGTAAGGCAGGGATAGACAATTAATTTCTATATTCATAGTTTTCTTTAAAATTTAAGGGTAACGTATTTTACTGCAATATCAGCAATATCATGACTCTTAAGATGACAAGATTTTTCAAAAAATTCCATAAATGGACCTTACAGTTAATCAGTAACACAAATATATGTATAAGAAGTCAACTTTTTGTCATTTTAACTTCAATTTTTTGGGTACTCTTTTATAATTCATTTTCAAAATTTTGAGGGGTGTGCTACTTTAAAGTAACGTATCTTACAAAAGCCCCACTCGTCAGAGTGCTAACATGTCTCAAAACGTTCTACATACCATGGACTTTCAGAAAAATATGGTCTACAAAATTCCCCCTGGGGGGGGAACAAAACCCATTCTGGCTCATAGACTAATTATACTTTAGGAGATATGCTCCAGACAAAATCTAAGTATCATAAATAACAAAGGGCAATTACTCCAAAATTATGCAAGCAAGAGTTGTAGATTTTGTGCACTGCACTTCTCCTCCATAAGATCTATCCACCTATAAAGTTTCAAGTTGATAGCTATTATACATTAGGAGATATGCTCTGTGGTCAGATTGCAAGGACTCAAATAAAGTGTTATCTTGTACAGCAAACATAAAGGTAACAAACATTAAACCCCCTTTTTGCATGACATATTTTTAGACTCAAATTTCAAATATTTTATGGTAAAGGGCATCTGATTTGCTACTGAAAAGTGAAATTTCATCAAATTCTGAGCATAAGACTAGGAGAAATGAAAGAACAACTGTAATTTACGCGCTAGCGTAAAGGTACCAGACATTTAGCCCCCTTTTTCCATGATATATTTTTTTTTACGTTAATTTCAAATTGTTTATAGTAAAGGGCATCTGATTTGCTACTATGAAATTTCACTAAATTCTGACTGTTAGACTAGGAGAAATTTGGGAAAAACTGTTTTTTACCCTAAGTCCCCTTTTCCCGTGACGAGGCCTCAAATCCAAAAAACGTCACAGATGCATCAACATTTATTCATAGGAAGTTCACATGGTAAGTTTCATTTGATTTGGCCCAAGGGTTATGGAGAAATAGGTGGGGACGGACGGAATTACGGATGGACGGACGGACGGACAGACGAAGCGGCGGCTATATGCTCTCCCTTCGGGAAGCATAAAAACCCTACAAAATTTACAAGAATTTTTCAGATCAACTTTTTTTGACTGGGCAAGGTTTTTTAAGTATTAGTCTAGACAATATTTTAATAAGAGACCATGGTCCTGTATCCCTCACCTTTGTCTCCCTGACTCTTCCCATAACATTTTGAAATGCCTATTCAGATCATTTAATGACAAGATTCAAAATACAAAATTCTATTTATATTCTCTTTTGTGACAGCAATTTAACATTAGCAATGTATCGCTATTTTCAGACTTCAAACAATTAAAGGCCTTTTTTTCACTGAAAGTCATTGTCCTAGTCTTATAACCTTTTGTAAACAAGCATCATGAAGGGTTCATTCTTTTGAAAAGACAACAATACTGACAAATTTATGGCTCCTAGTGTTGAAAAATCTCTATGGTTGAGTAAGGATATTAAGCATAATGGCCATAGGTATAAGAACTCAGAAAACATACACAAAGTTGAAGTTTTTTGAAAGGGTCAAGGTCCATTTTGACATGGCTGTTGTTTTCAAATGAAAGCTATATCCTGATGAGTGTTAAAATATATAGCATCTAGGATAAATATAGGTAGAAATAAGTTGTGTTTGAGAAACACGAATGCCCCCTTAACAGCAAACATACCAAATATGATCTTGAATAGCCTTGAAGTAACTGGCAATATTAAGTTTTTTGGTTCAGTTTTGCAGACAGACAAACAGACAGTGGTAATACATTATGCTCCCTATATTCCAATGCAGGCGCATAAAAAAATACATCTAATGCGGATGACAACACTAAAGCTGATGTCTTAGGGTATGACAATTTCACAAACTGTTTATGAAAAGAATCACCAAACAAATAATTTCTACAATTTCTGAAATTGGCCAAGTGGTTCTGGAGAAGAAGTTTCAAGATTTCAGGGTAAGAAAATGCTGTGCCCTGCCACACCCTTATTTCCGGGTGAATCAAAATTTTATGAACAATATTTGAAACTGGTCAAAGGTTCAGGAGAAAAAAACTTTTAAACAAGAGCAATGCTGAGCGTGGCATTATACGCCTGAAGCTCAGAAATAAATGGGTGATGTTTTGAACTTTATATTGTTCCTTAGGATGCATTTTTTAGCAAACACTATAGTATATTGTATTTATTATTATGGTAGTATTTGTTTTGTTTTCCTATTTGACTTTGGGAAAATGTGTTCTTAGGTAATTAAAGAACTGTGGATTACTTATGGATATGGGCAAAAACTCAAAAATTATGAATGGTAGAGTAAGGGTTATTGCCCTCTTCACATCCTAGCTATGAAATCTATACACCTGTGAAGTTTCAAGACAATAGGCCGTATAGTTTCAAAGTTATGGACCAGACACGAATTTGCTAACTGAATCAAACAAAGGGCAACTAGAACTGTCGCAAAGCGGACTAATACCCCCCACAAGCTCTTTGTCAGAATGTAAGTGCTATAAGTGCAGGATGTGTTTGCAACTAATATTGAGGTCATGTGCAGCATTTGCATGAAGTTTCATGATTCTAGGTCACTTGGTTTTTGAGTTAAGAGTCCAGAAATGAAAATTGAACAAAAATTGACCGTAACCTTGACCTTTGACCTATATGACCCAAAAATAATAGGGCACTTCCTTGGATCATAAGCAACATTTGCATAAAGTTTCATGCATGTAGGTCACTTGGTTCTCGAGTTAGAGTCCAGAAACGAAAATTGAACAAAGGCTCACTGTGACCTTGACCTTTGACCAATGTGACCCAAAAACAATAGGGCACTTCCTTAGGTCATAAGTAAAGTTTGTTTAAAGTTTCATGATTCTAGGTCACTTGGTTCTTGAGTTAGAGTCCGGAAACGAAAAGGTCTACGGACGGATGGACGGATGGACAGATTGACAGACGGATGGACAGACAGACAGACATGGTGAAACCAATATACCCCCCTCTACTTCGTAGGTGGGGGGTATAATTATTAGAAATCAAAGTACACAACTGTTGACAGTGGAACTTCTATCACCGTATCTTTTCTGTTTTTATCTATTTTTATCCTTACACTAGATATAATACTGTAATGCCATTCATTCTGCACTTGTCTGTGAGGATGACTGCCTAAGAGTTTCCCCTCATCCTCCGGGCTTTCCTACTCATAAATACAAGCGGATGAGTGGATTCTTTGGACCCTGGTTAATCTACACAAGTGAACTACTTTTTCACCTGGCATGACCTTTTAATTATTTAGTTGAACATTCTGATCAGTCGTAACAATGATTGAGCTAAAATGATTACCGCAAAATTATTTCTTTTTATGATTTGACCTTGTGACATACTATTTGACCTGGTATGACCTATTGATTATGACCAAGATAAAATGATGATAAACATTCTGAGAAAGTTTGAAAATGATTGCAAAAGTTGCTACCTCTAAAACAGAAATAAGGTTTTTCTACTTATTGACTAAAACCTACTCTCTGACCAACAATGACTCAGTGCTCTCAATAAGCGGACGTAATATACGTCCAGAATTTCAAAAATTACGTCCGGAAAATCAAACCCGGATGTAAAAAAACGTCCGAGATTCGAGGAAAACGTCCTGTAATTTGACCCCGTACGTTTTACGAATTTACCTAATAAAGGATTTAACGTTAGTCTACACATGCAAAATATCGATAATCAACACGAGCGTACACAATATAGCTGACCAAAACAAGTCATGTGTAACGCGCGGGGTATTAAACTGTTGCTATAACAACCAGTTTCTGGTTACGCAATCTTGTTTGGTTACGGATGCGTCACTACCGCTTCTGCCATTATCTTTCTTAGTCGGATTCTGATCACGAGGGTCCTTTGATAGGATTATTGAAACAAACAAAATTCAAATCAGGGGAAAATTCGTTATATCAAACGTAGTTCATGCAGCTCAGACCGATAAAATTTCGAAATATTGATTCCTAAAACTTTTAGATTAGATCTACGGGCAATTTATGAAGTGAAAAAGATGCCACCGGAAAACATTTACGAAAGGTCATTCGACTGACCTCGTTTAAATACGTGTAGAATCGGCATCTTCGGAGAACGTGGGGAAATCCCAATGACGTCATTTAAGTTGTCTGCAACATGTCTGACGAGATATGAAATCACAAATTTTTCTTGACTTCTGCTATTTGGATAATTCTTCGTAAGTTTAAATAGGCTTAGAACTTTAAGTTTTATTGGCACACTACCTACAACGTTCGCCACCTTTGGAACAACAGGCCGAGGAAAATTAAAGCTGCATTTATTTCCGTAATATCGCCGGATACCAAAACATCGTAACTAAAATTTGAGTAAGCCGCATTTCCTAGGCCCACCGCGCAAATACAGCCAAGGACCGATTCCAAATAGAAACTCCACATTTTCTCATATTAGTTTCCATAGTTTATTCAATGAAAGTAATAAAAGGGGATTGTGAAACCAAAGCTCGTCCCTACAGCTTAAAGTCAAAGCTACAAGTTAAAGGCTTGGAAGTCGTTTATTCTTAGAGAACCAACCAGAATCATGGACTTTGGGAGCAAAAATTTAACTTACATTTAACAAGGAAACGAGCATTTACAAAGTGTACAGAAAAAGGAAGGTGTGTGTGCTGGGGGGGGGGGGGGGGGTAGCAGGGAGAAGGGTAAAAATTCCTTACTTTGTAAAAAAAATTCCTGAAATCCCAACATGGAATTATAAAAATTCCTGATTTTGGCCCTTATTGAGAGCACTGATGACTTTTTTCTGAACATGACCTTGATATCAAGATAAACATTCAGGCAAATTTTGAAGATATGACCTTGATACCTACAAATGTATATCACTGAAATCTTTCATCATGCTAGTTATGAGACAGGGTATCTATAATGTGCTTGAATAAACTGAGTGATGAAATTTTTTTGGTTATGTTTTTAAGAAGTTTGACCTTGATAGATGACCTTGACCTTGTCACATGACCTTGACTTTGGTACCAGCAGATGCCGATCATTGAGCTCTATCATCATGCCAAATATGAGCCCTATATCTTGAATAGGCATGAGTTGTTTGACCTTGACAAATGACCTTAACCTTGTCACATGACCTTGACTTTGGTATCAGCAGATGAGGATCATTGAGATCTATTGACAATGCCAAATATGAGTTTTGTATCTTGAATAAGCTTGAAGATATTGGCAATATAAAGTTTTTAAGTTAAGTTTTTGAGTTATTTGACCTTGACCTTGTCACATGACCTTGACTTTTGTATAGGCAGACGCAGATCATTGAGATCTACCATCATGCCAAATATAAGCCTTGTATCTTGAATAGGCTTGATGATAAGATATTGAGAAGGTTAAGTTTTTTGGTAAAGTTTTTGGGTTATTTTACCTTGACAGATGACCTTGACTTTGGTATCAGCAGATGCGGATCATTGAGATCTATCATTTTGCCAAATATGATTGATTGATTGATTGAATGGGGTTTTAGGCCGCTTTCAACGTTATTTCAGTTATATCGCGGCGGCTGGAGCACCTAACAATGGGTTCCTGATATTTCTATTACCAGTACAACCACAACATTCTTTCCTAGCCTCCAGCCACTATCTCACAAAGGTCTATGATTATCAACACATTGGTGAGAGACAAATAGTCAGAAAGAATGAGTGCCGCCGTCGGGGATCGAACCCGCGAGCCAAATATGAGCCTTGTATCTTGAATAGGCTTAAGATATTGGCAATGTTAAGTTTTTATGGTTTACTTTTGCAGACAGACAGACGGACAGCCACACAATGGTAACACAATATGCCCCCCATCTTTCAATACAAGAGCATAACAAGAGGACCCTGAAGGCCCTAAATCGCTCACCTGATATTTCAAGTAAATTATCATTTAGACTTCATTTCCTATGATATAGCATGAACCTTCCCATTTTCAACAGAGTTCATTCTTGTGACCTGGCAAACATTTTGATCAAGTTTCATGAAGACTGGACTACATTTGTGACGTTTGGAGCTCTTACGAGAAAATTGTCATTAAGGCCCCTTTTCCCGTGATATGGCACTGATACTTCCCATTTACAAATGAGTTCATTCTCATGACCTAACAAACATTCTGACAAAGTTTCATGATGATTAGACCATATTTGTGGCTTCTAGGGAGTAAAACAAAAAAATTGTCATTAAGGCACCTTTTCCCGTGATATGGCATCGGTCCTTCTCATTTTCAAAAGACTTCATCCTCATGATCTAACAAACATTCTGACCAAGTTTCATGAAAATTGGACCATATTTGTGGCTTCTAGAGTAAAAACAAGAAATTTGTCATTAAGGCCCCTTTTCCCATGATATGGCACGGATTCTTTCCATTTGAGCAATTTTCATAAGGAATATTTCTGCCAAGTATGGTTGATTTTGACCCATAAGTTTAGGAGGAAATGTCGATAAAGAAAAAATTGACGCCGTGACGAACAGACGGATGCCGGACAACGATCGATCACAATAGCTCCCTTGAGCACTTCGTGCTCAGGTGAGCTAAAAAAGCCGAATGGTTAAGAAAGAGAGCATTTTTGAAGATTCTATAGTGAAAATAAGCTTGGAAAAAGATATTTTAAGATAAAAGTTTACACACCAACCCATGCCGAATTCAACCCCATGACAATTGCTTGCTGGCCTTCAGCCAGTGGAGCTTAAAATCATACAATTTACAATAGTTACTCTTACTTTTTTTTCTGTAAACAGCATCACCAGTTCTGATTGTATTGTACCAGATTTACAAGATAAATATAGGATTCTAGAGGCAGACAAGGCATGTTCAGGCATTTGAATATTGAAGGTCAGGAATCTGGAATGAATTAATAATACATCTTTAATACTTCTTTGTTGATTATGGAAAAATAACTGTAGATTATCAATCAATAATCTTGCAACATAATCAGTAAAATTACCACAGCAATAATTCCCTGCTGCCATTTATTTCACCGTATTCTATATTATCCATCTATGGAGATGGTCTAGTAATCACATGCAAATTGAAGAACTATAAGAAAATTTGTCTGTTTTCTATATGTAGCATTTTGAAGTGTTACCCGATTGATTTATTGATTGAATAGAGTTTAACGCCACAATCAATATCATGGCGGCTGGAGCACCTAACAATGGATTTTCTGGTATTTCTCTCACCATTACAACCATCACATCCTTTCCTAATCTCCAGATACTATCTCACATAGGTCTATGATTAAAAACCCATTGGTGAGAGACAAATAGTGGTAAAGAATGAGAGCCGCCATCTGGGATCGAACCCGGGACCTGTAGATTGACAGTCCAACATGCCACCAACTGCGCTATGACAGCAGCTTAGTGTTATCCAAAGACTTTCATAAGTAACTACAATTGTGTTGCATTGGTCCCTTGATTTGTTTCCCACAAAATGAAATATAGCACTGTCTTACACTAAATCATCAATTTTCGGTTCAGTGAATGTAGTTGAGGTAGAGATGATATAGAATTCAAAGTGAAAAAGATCACCAAAGGAAAATTATGGCATAGTTTAACTCAAACTGTTCTAATGATTTAGGATAGATGTCTGTCATGGTTGAGGATGACTGTGGATTTGACCTTGCTCTTTGTTGAAATCTTGCGGAAAGGGACCATTGTTACTAAATTTAGTTCTACTTTCATTTTTATATTGTAAACAGGCAATAGTCTATTGGGATTTTCATTGACTTGAAAAATTGCTTTTGCAAGGCAATCACTAGACCTATTGTTACACCACTACTATATTTAATACTGCTATTACACTAACATTTCTAGTTCCTATGATTTTTCTATGTAATTGTTGTGAGATACAGAATCACTACTAACTTGGCAATACTGATGTAGAAATCTGCCCTGCCTGATCTAGGATTGATGCCCAGCAATAGTTTATTGAGAGGTGACAAGAGTATAGGAGATCCAGTCTCCCTCACTAGGTCTATAAATAGATCTTCATGAACCAGAGCATCCTCAATCATTTGTAAACACAACAGCGATGTCTTCTCCAAATATTCTTGTCCTAGAAAAAAAGTGGATAAAAAGTAAAATCCTTATGCAAAGATGCATGATTTAATTCTTTGTGTTGCAATAGCAGTTAGTGCACCTTTATTGCTGCAGCTACTGCTTCTCAAAACTGTTAAGTTGTGTGATTATGTATATCATAAAGCAAGTAGATTTTTGGCTACTGAGACCCCTGTTCCCCCTCCCTAGAGTCCCCCTACACTATGGTTTTCTGAAAGGTTCATATATAAGTAACATTTTAAGAAATGTTGGCTTTCAGTCAAGTGAGGCTTCTGTAAGATATGTATAATCTCCCACCCTAGATTTTGCTGTTTTTAGCAATATGTCATGCATGATTGTTGAGTATGAGTGGTCAAACAACCTAAAGATCTTGTATGACTCATGAAAATACCTGAAATATATGTTACAGTTCCTCTGTATTTGCTTATATAACTAGAGCTTGTCACAGAAAGTGACTAAATACCCCAGCAAGTGCTTTCAAACAATGTTTTACTTTTTGACAATGGGAACTTTGAGCAGGTACTGAATATTCATTATTTTCCTTTTTAATTTACTATATTTTATATCCCTTAAGAGGTCCTGGACAGCACATCATCCATAATTCATTTTCTTTGATAGGTCCTTGAAAGTAATAAACAAAATTTGTGTACAAAGTTTAATAACTTTTAAAAGAAAACTGAAGGAGCGGCTAAGTTCAAGGACAGATAATTGGACCTAGGGGAATTGATACTTCAAAATTGTATATTGCAAAACATCAACATTTGATAAATGTTTGCATAAAGTTTTACAGCTTGTAAAGTAAAACTAAAAGAGGAGCTTTTGATATATGTATACGAAAAGAAAAAAAAATGTCTTAAATTCAAGGGCAGATTATTCTTAAACCAAGGGAAGTTGACTCTGAGCCTTCAAAATTGCGTCTAGCAAAACCTTCAAAATGTGATAATTGTTTGTAAAAATTTTAAAGCAAAAGAAAGAAATTTGAAGTAGAAGTTTGTGACACAATGTTGCTAATATGAAAGAAAAAATGTCTTAAAATCAAGGGCAGATAATTCTTGAACCAGGAGGAGTTGGGACCTCAAATTGTGTCTTGCAAAACTTCAACATGTGATACGTTTGTATTAAATTTCAAAGCTTTTGAAGTAAGACTGAAGGAGGAGTTTGTGACAAAATTACTAGTATATATGTACAAAAAAAAAACCAAGAGGACCATGGTATAAATATGGACAAAATTGTGCGAGGAATAAGCATGCTGTCATACAATTAACAATACATATCAAGCAACCCTCGTTAGTTTAGTCTTGGTAAAAAGCATATTAAAAAGCAGGACTCAGGATCTTAGGATAGAATGCTGCCTATACCATAGGAATTTTTCCTAGCAAAATTTCAACTCACAATTCTCCACCCTGATGTACAACAGAGTTCAATTTAGGGTTATAAGCTTAATGTACAGTAGCTGCACTTCCACCATCTGTTAGCAGCTGACTTAACAGCTCAATAATTGTGGGGTAAGTATTGTTAAGTCACTTGAAAACTGGGGTTTGAAAATAGACTAGGAAATTCTATTAAATGAAATTAAGTAAATCTTTATTTTCAAGTCAGAAGAAAGTTAACAAACCTTTGAAATCTCCATATGTCTCAAACTGCTTCATGGAATCATCAAGTATTCTTAAAATCTGAAAAAGTGGAGTAATTTTTTTTAATTTTTAAGGAATAAACAAGAGGACCATGATGATCCTATATCGCTCACCTTTGTTTCCTTGTCTTAATTAATTATTGTCAAATTTCCAGCAAAAGTCATAATTGCATATTTAGGATTTGTGGCCTCTAGATTGTAAACTTAGATTATGATTAAGGTCCCTATACCCATGATATGACATGGATCTTTCCCGTTTTCAATAGGATTTAATCCTTGTGACCTCATGAACATGCTGACCAAGTTCCATGAATATTGGATCATAATTGTGGCCTCGAGTGTAAACAAGGAAATTGTCATTAAGGCCCCTTTTCCAGTGATATGGCATGTTCCTTCTCATTGTCAATAGGGTTCATCCCTGTGACCTGACAAACATTCTGAATAAGTTTTATGATGCTTTGACCATATTTTTAGCCTCTAGAATGTAAACAAGAAAATTGTCATTAAGGCCCACCCCTTTTCCTTCACATGCTTCCCATTTTCAATTTCATTGTGACTTGACGAGTATTCAGACCAAATGTCCATATTTGTGGCCTCTAGAGTGTAAATACTTAAATGATCACAAAAGCTCACCTTGAGCATGATGTGCTCAGGTGAGCTAAAATTGGACTAAAAATCATACAGAGTAAATTTACTGTTATGTTGCAAACAATCAGGTAAAAACTTGTATGCATAAATCTTGAATCTTTTAATACAAACCACAATAAATGATAATAAGAGGACCACAATCATCACCATATATTGCTCACCCCAGCATGCAAGTTCCAACTTAATAAGTCCTACTCTATGACACAGATCAAACAACATAGGGGCTATAAAACTTAAATAATATATATCTACTAACCAATATTATACCCAGTTCTTTCAGCTCTATAACTTTTACAAAAGTTTGTTAGATTGGTTTTTTTTTCAGTATGACAAGGGATAATTTCAAAAGACTTTTAGTTAACTTACAACACTTTGTGTAAAGGTAACATTCCCTGCAGTTTTATTTATGTGATCATAAAACAAGAGCTGTTTGAGACAGATTATGTTCCCCTAATAAGGCATTGTCACAAAGAAATGTATGTAGTCAATGGAAAAAGTTTGCTGTTGATTGCTTCTATAGGTTTCAGGATCTGTTAATGGGAAATGTGACCTTCTTGGTAGGGCAAAATTTTCGACCGTGGTCAGATTGCAAGGACTCAAATAAGGTGTTATTTACAATGTTATTGTTATTATACAATGTATATATCATATTGCAATTAACATCTCATTTGCTACTCAAATATGAAATTTCAGTGAACTCTGACCATTCAACTTGGAGAAATGAGAGAAAAATTGCAATTTACCCTAAGCAGGGTACAAAGAATCCACTCGTCCGCTCGTATTTACGAGTAAGAAATCCCGGAGGACGAGTGGAAATTCTTAGGCAGTCGTCCTGCCTGAGGAGTGAAGAATGAAACGCATTAAATCATTATGACTCGTGTCAGGATAAAAATAGATAAAATACAAAAAAGACGCTTCAAAAAAGTTGGCGGTAATAGAAGTTCACAACAACTTCAACTGTAAACTGTCCTGTACTTTGATTTCTAAAAATAAAACTTCCGGTTTTTGCATATTACCCGGTACCCGTACTTCGTAAACTCACGATCAAGGAAAATATTGAATATGTAATTAAATTTCCCCTGTTTTGTTTATATCTACTACTTCTTTTGTCACATATAGCCACAATCATTGAATTTAACACGAAAAATCCATGTTAGTGTATGTTTACAAATGAGACATATTTTACTTGTCCCGATCATTTTACCAGTATTCATTAGCCGGAATTTACTGTTTTTGATTGTCGTAAAATTAGTACTTTCGTTTCGTCAGCACTTCAAGATGACGTTATCAGATACAAAACATTCAACGATCTCTAGGCCTAATGTAGGACGAGTGACAGTCAACCAGGACGAGTTACTTTTTCAAGCAATTTGCCCTGCAGGACGAGTGCCTTTTTCAGAATTCTTTGGACCCTGACCCTAAGTCCCCTTTTCCCGTGATAATGCCACAAATCTAAAATCCAGGAAAGACACATCAGCATTGTATCATAGGGAGTTCACATGGTAAGTTTCATTTGATAAGGCCAAAGGGTTATGGAGAAAGTTCTGTTATATGAGACACAGAGAGCTAACATAAAGGTAAAGGTGTATTTTCAAAACTGAGCTCTGACGTAGGCGTTGAGTCCATTACCACGGGTTTATCGGGTATATCTAAAAGTCATATGAAACATTTTTAAGATAATTTGTATCTTTTAAGGTATTGCTTAAACTTGTTTTATCTATTTTGAAAGAAAAGCACGGGAATTTAACAGTTGAAAGTAGATTTCAGGGCTCACCGCGCAAAATCTACCTATAACAAACATTAAACCCCCTTTTTGCATGACAAATTTTTAGACACAAATTTCAAATAGTTTATGGTGAAGGGCATCTGATTTGCTACTCAAATGTGAAATATCATCAAATTCTGAAACTAAGACTAGGAGAAATGAAAGAATATATCTCATGTATCTTTTACCTAAATAAAATCTAAAATCTATCTATCTAATAACTGTATTTTACAAGCTAAGGTAAAGGTAACAAACATTTAGCCCCCTTTTTTCCATGATGTTTTTTATTGTACCAAAACTTCAAATTATTTATAGTAAAGGGCATCTGATTTGCTACTCAAATATGAAATTTCATTAAAAGTCTGACCATAATACTATGAGAAATTTGAGAAAACTGTATTTTACCCTAAGTCCCCTTTTCCCATGACGAGGCCTCAAAACCAAAAACAGAGACAGATGCATCAACACTATAATTATCATAGGAAGTTCACATGATAGGTTTCATTTGATTTGGCCAAAGGGTTATGGAGAAGTTGCTGGGGACAGACAGACTGATGAATCGACGGAATTACGGTCATACGGATGAACAGACAGTCAAAGCAGTTAGTGGCTATATGCTCTCCCTTAAGGTAGCATAAGAAAGGAAAGGTCAGAAACCAGGACACATCCTAGACTACTGTATGACAACAAAAAGTGAAACCAACACTCCAACAACATAGAATAAGGACATTTGAAATATATAAGGCTCCTTTTCTCATAGCATACCTTGGAATGCAAACAAAATCAATAGGATTCTTTCTAATGATCCACAAACATCTTGAGCACGTGTGCTATAAAGAAAATTGATTAAAAGGCTCCTTTTTTTCATGTCAGACATAGGTCTGAATGCTGTCAAAATCTATTGGATTCTTCCTTATGACTAGAAAAACATACTAAGCACTTTTGAGACAGATTGAGACAAAAGTGTGTCCTTTAGAGTGGTAACACGAAAATTGTCCATAAGGTACCTTTTCCTTTGACATGAGTTGGATTTCAACCAAAATCAATAGGGGTCTTTCTTAAGCCCAGACAAACATCATAAGCAAATTTGAGCAAGATAGAGCCAAAACTGGTGACCTCTAGAGCAACAAGAGCGCAGCCTATGGGTGCAACACTCAGCTGCAGGTGCTGGTTAATGCAAAAATTCTAAGTAAAAAGGGGGCATAATTCTTACAAAAAGCTCCTACAGTTATCCCCCTTAATAGTCTAGATAGCTCTTGTGATGGTAAAAACACATGCAAAGTTAAATGAAGATATCCTAAATAAAACAGAGATATGACCAAGGTTAAAGTTTGTCATGCCTACGCCAACATTAATACCAAGACCAATAGGAATGATACCAAGGTGATAATGATAACTTGGGATTTGATTGTTTCATTAAATAGGAGGACCCTGAGGGCCCTAAATGGCTCACCTGATATTTCAAGTAAATTATCAATAAGACTCCATTTCCTATGATATGGCATGAACCTTCCCATTTTCAACAAAGTTCATTCTTGTGACCTGGCAAACATTTTGATCAAGTTTCATGAAGATTGGATTATATTTGTCATTAAGGCCCCTTTTCCAGTGATATGGTACGGATACTTCCCATTTTCAAATGAGTTCATCCTCAAGAGCTAACAAACATTCTGACAAAGTTTCATGATGATTGGACCATATTTGTGGCTTCTAGAGAGTAAACAAAAAAATTATCGTTCAGACCCCTTTTCCTGTGAATAGCACTGATCCTTCCCATTTTCAAAAGACTTCATCCTCATGGCCTAACAAATATTCTGACCAAGTTTCATGAAAATTGAACCATATTTGTGGCTTCTAGAGTGTAAACAAGAAATTTGTCATTAAGGCCCCTTTTCCCATGATATGGCACGGATCCTTACCATTTGAGCAATTTTCATAAGGGACCACCCAAGGAATATTTCTGCCAAGTTTGGTTGATTTTGATTAATAAGTATAGGAGGAGATGTCGTATAAAGAATTTGTTGACAAAATTGTCATTAAGGCCCCTTTTTCCATGATATGGCACAGATCCTTCCAATTTTCAATAGACTTCATCCTCTTGACCTAACTAACATTCTGACCAAGTTTCATGAAGATTTGACCATATTTGTGGCTTCTAGAGTGTAAACAAGAAATTTGTCATTAAGGCCCCTTTTCCCGTGATATGGCACAGATCCTTTCCATTTGAGCAATTTTAATAAGGGACCACCCAAGGAAAATTTCTGCCAAGTTTGTTTGATTTTGACCCATAAGTTTAGGAGGAGATGTCATTTAAAGAAATTGTTGACAAAATTGTCATGAAAACCCCTTTTTCCGTGATATGGCACGGATCCTAACAAACATTCTGACCAAGTTTCATGAAGATTGGACCATATTTGTGGCTTCTAGAGTGTAAACAAGAAATTTGTCATTAAGGCCCCTTTTCGGATCCTTACCATTTTAGCAATTTTCATAAGGGACCACCCAAGGAATATTTCTGCCAAGTTTGGTTGATTTTGACCAATAAGTTTAGGAGGAGATGTCGTTTAAAGAAATTGTTGACAAAATTGTCATGAAGGCCCCTTTTTCCATGATATGGCACAGATCCTTCCCATTTTCAATTGACTTCATTCTAATGAACTAACAAACATTCTGACCAAGTTTCATGAAGATTGGACCATATTTGTGGCTTCTAGAGTGTGAACAAGAAATTTGTCATTAAGGCCCCTTTTCCCATGATATGGCACATATCCTTACCATTTGAGCAATTTTCATAAGGGACCACCCAAGGAATATTTCTGCCAAGTTTGGTTGATTTTGAACCATAAGTTTAGGAGGAGATGTCGTTTAAATGTGACCCCAGGATCATGATATGAACAAACTTGGTAGAGGTCCACTAGATGATGCTACATACTACATATAAAAGCTGTCTGCCTAGTGGAATTGTTTCTATGTAAAAGGGGATACCAAAAGGGCAGAGCCTAAATGTGACCCCAGGGTCATGATATGAACAAACTTGGTAGAGGTCCACTAGATGATGTTCCTTAAGTTAAAAATTGTCTGCCTTCTGGTTTCAGAGAAGAAGGTTTTTCACTCTTTGATTCTTAGTACAAGAAGGCCATTGGCCCTTAAGCGCTCATCTGATGCATATAGTTGACAAAGGTGGCAAGGTGTCAACATTACTTATTTGAAATTCATTACTGGCTTACCAACAGTTAAAAATATCAAGAAATCAAAAATTTGAGCACTAAAAAAAATGTTTTTGAGATTTTCAGGTGTCCTTGTTTATGACCCTCTTTCAAACTTGTATGAGATTTAAAGACAAACATTCTGACCAAGATGCAGAATTTTCAATCCAAAAGTGCACACAAGCATAAATTTAACTCCTTAACCTCATTTTTGACCCCACTTGACCCAATTTTAAACTTGATCTAGGTTTCATAAAGATAAACATTTTGACCAAATTTCAAGACATTTGAGTAAAAAATGTGGCCTCCAGATTGTTTTCAAGATTTTTCTATAATTTGATCCCATGGCCCTTTTATGGCCCCACTTGACCCAATTTTGAACTCGACCAAGATTTGATGACAAACGTTCTGACAAAAGTCAAATCTTTTGGGCCAAAATTAGACCTCCAGAATATACATAGGGTTTTCTAAGATTTGATCCCTTGACCCCATTTTTTACCCCAGTTGACCCAATTTCAATTTAGACCAAGATTTCATGAAGACAAACATTCTGACCAAATCTCAAGACATTTGAGCCACATAATTCATTTGTAAAAAAAAGTTTATGATAAAAGAACGGACAAGAAAGCGTTTGATAGGGAAAAGTCAGATTGTGCTTGTCACTTGTCCGTGGATAAGTTGACTTTCAAAATATTTAAGAACCCCTGACGTCAAAGTGTAGATCATTACACTGTAGGAGACACTTCATCCAAGTAAATCAAAGGCAAAGTATCCCGTGTTTAACAAAAAGAAAGGTTTGTCTAGAGTTCTTATAGAAGAATAATAATAAGGATACTCATGAAGTATGCCTAATCAAAGCAATTTCTTTAAGTTAGATGCAATGCAAACATCACCATAAAATATCAAAAACATTTGACCTGGTTGAGTTCTGTTTGAGGTATAATCATGAATTGTACCCGTTTGCGGTATATCAGAATAAAAAGAATTTTCTCAAAAGTAAGGTCAGTCAAGAAATGAATGCTAACATCAACCAAATGGAGTATTATACAGAAAATTGTCATATAAAATGATGTAAGTTATGATAAAGTTAATGTATCATCTTTTAAACAATTCAAAGATCAAAGATATAGAATATTTTAATCTAGTTTTCATCAGACTTCTTTTCAATTAAAATGGTAGTCTAAAGCTAACACACCTAATATTTGCAAACTTAATTACTATTGGAAGCGAGACAAACAACCGTTACATGGTTGATACCATAACATAGATTTGCAGAAAGAGTTGAAGCTTGGTTACAAGGATACAATATTGAATAAGACATAAAAAATTGGGCTTAAATAAATGAATTTACATTATGGTGGATGTTAAAGTGTATGTTTAGGTTCAATGTTACTATATATGGTATAACCAGTTCATTGATACTCTGAACATGATTCCTTGAATCTCAAAACTGGAACCATAGAAGAAGAAAGAAGAAATGACAGACAAAGAGTCTAAAGGACACAAATTAAAATGAAATCTGACATTTACTCTTTCAGCAAAGAATTTGGAGGTAAAACCTTATTTGCTTTCAATGCTACTCAAATGAAAATTCCCTGACAGTCTTTTAGAAATTCCCTGACATTTCCCTGACTTTTTCCAGAATCCATTTTTCCCTGACGCGTGGGAACCCTGCACAAATGTGGCCTCTAGAGAGCACACTAGGTTTTTCATAAATTTTGAACCCCTTAAACTCATATTGACCCAACTTTACACAATTTTAAACTTAACCCAGATTTGATGAGGACAATCATACTGACCTAGTTTCAAGATAAATGGGGGAAAATGTGGCTTCTAAAGTGCTCAAAAGGAGTTTCCAAAATTTGACCCCTTGACCACATTTTTGACACCACTTGACCCAATCTGAAACTTTACCTAGATTTCATAATGACAATATTCTGACCAAGTTTCATGACATTTGGACTGAAACTGTGACCTGTAGAGTGCACACAAGGTTTTTCTAAGAATTGACCTCTTGACCCCATTTCTGAACCAGTCTGATCTAATTTTGAACTTGACCTAGATTTCATTCTGACCAAATCTCAAGACATTTGAGTAAAAATGTGGCCTCTAGAGTGCACACAAGGTTTTTTCTAAACTTTGACCCCTTGACTCCATTTTTGAACCCACTAGACCAAATATTATACTTAGATATTCACCTAGATTTGATGGAGACAAACATTGAGACCAAGTTTCAAGTCATTTGGGCCAAAAATGTGACCTCTAGAGTGCACATTATGTTTTCTATAATTTGACCCCTAGATTCCTTTTTTTGACCCCCACTAGACCAATTATCGAACTTGACCAAGATTTAACGGAGACAAACATTCTTACAAAGCTTCAAGACATTTGAGCAAAAAAAGTGGCCTCAAAAGTGCACACAAGGTTTTTCTATAAAATGACCCCTTGAGCCCATTTTTGAAAGCACTTGACCAAATTTTGAACTTGACCAAGAATTGATGGAAACAATAATTCTGACCAAGTTTCGAGACATAAGGACCATAAACAGGTCCTGTAGAGTGCACACAAGGGATTTTCTAAAAGATGACTCCATTTGACCCAATTTTGAACTTGACTGAAATTTGATGGAGATATTCATTCTGGCCAAGTTTAAAAACATTTCGGCCACAAAATGTGACCTCACAAGTCGTACACAAGGTTTTTCTAAGATTTGACTCATTTATCCCATTTTTGACCCCACTTGCCCCCACAGAGCTCAAATATGACACCAGGGTCTTGATTAGACCAACTTGATAGTCCACTAGTCAAAGATGTCTGCCTTCTAGTTTCAGAGAAGATTTTTGAAGATTTTCCTATTTTCACCCTTTGTGTTGCCATGGAAACCAGAGTTAAGGGTGGCTTTCATTTATTTGAACAATTTTCGGTAGAGCTTGACCAAAGGAAGATGGCTGCCAAGTTTCATCAAGATTGGCTCTTCAGTTTAGGAGGAGAAAACATTTAACGAAATTGTGGATGATAGTATACGCATGACTTACCACTGACATTGGCAGATCACAATAGCTCACTTTGAACACTTTGTGCTCGGGTGAGCAAACAAGAAAGGATCAAACAAGAGCACCGCCTACGGGTGCCTACGCTCGGCTGTAGGTGCTGGATGGTAAAAAAAACTTATGGATGGTGAAAAAAACTAAGTAGAAAAAGGGGCATAATTTGCAGAAAATGTTTCAAAAGTTATCCCCCTTGAAATAAAAGATTGCCCACTGGATAGTGAATAAGTGTGTCAAGTTTCATGTGAATGCCTTCAGTAGAACCAGAGATATCACAAAAATGTAAAAAAAATGCATTTTTTCACAAATTTTACTTGAAAAATGACCTTGACTGATGACCTTGAACTAGGAACCAACAGAAAGAGCTTTTCCCAGGCAATCATCATGTGAAAAATGAAGACCCTATCACTTACCATTCAAAGTAATTGCAATATGTCAAAGTTTTGCATTTTTTTCACAAGTTTGACCTTGAAAAACGGCCTTGACCTTGACTGATGACCTTGAACTTGGTACCAACAGAAAGGCCTGGTCCCAAGCAATCATCATGTGAAATATGAAGGCCCTATCACTAACCATTCAAAAGTTATCGCAAAATATCAAAGTTTTTGCATTTTTTTTTGACAAATTTGACCTTGAAAAATGACCTTGACCTTGACTGATGACCTTGAATTTGGTACTAACAGAAAGTGCTTGTCCTAGGCAATCATCATGTGAAATATGAAGTCCCAATCACTTAACATTCAAAAGTTATGGCAATTTGTCAAAAATATTGCATTTTTTGCACAAATTTGACCTTGAAAAATGACCTTGAACTTGGCACCAACAGAAAGGCCTTGTCCCAGGCAATCATCATGTGGAATATGAAAGCCCTATCACTTACCATTCAAAAGTTATCACAAAATGTCAAGGTTTTCGCACCACGACGACAACGATGACGACACCAAGGCTATAGCAATACCTTGGGTTTTCTTTGAACACAGCCGAGCTTATAAATCAAGGATATCCTACCATTTGTAGAAGTCTGCTGTCTTTCAGCATGTGTACAAGAATTGTAAATCCAGCAGGTTTATTAGCCACAATTGTACCTCCTGTCTGTAGCTCTAACACATGGTCTATAAAGTGGTCAGCTTGTATCTCGTAACTGTGGATTATCTTACGTAATATACCCAGACATAAGCACATCACCTCCCACTACAATAGAATCAGAAGAGGTTCATATAAAACTATTTCAATTACCTAAACGTAAACACTTTCTATAGTATTGGGCTAATACTTTTAGCCCATTCCCACCCAATTTGTCTTTTTGATGTCCAAAAAATTGCTTTTGCTTTGGCAAATAATGTTTAAATTTTTATTGTATATAATATTTTCTTCCTAAACCAAAGATATTTTGAAATTCTTTAACTTTGATAGAATTTTATCACAATATTCCTAAGGGAACTAAACAATAATCAAATTAAATCAATTTATCAAAATATAAAATTAAAGTATAAATCTTTCACATATTTTCAGTCACTGTCCACCATTTTTATGAAAAGTTACCATAAAACTTTTCATACAAATGGTGGACAATGACTGAAAATATGTGAAAATTTATATTTATATTTTGATTTCTTGATAAAGGCTTACAGCCAAAATATTGAAAAAGAGTACAACTATTCTTTAAAGGACCAAATCCAGAAACCCCCCTAATCGGCCCTGTATTTTCAAAAAAACTAGATTCTTTTTACACGTCTTTTAAGTGATTTTCACAAAAGTTCAACACTCTTACTTCATCATAAGTACCATGGTACAATCGAAAACCTTTCCTATAAGGACGAAAAAATAAGAACAATATGACAGATATTTGCATTTTAACCATTTTTTTTGCTTTATTTTTCACAAAAACGGCCGTGTATTAGTATGAAGCACCAAACATGACACCACGAAACTCTACACACAGAAAGGGTTAATCATGTTCAACAAATTGTGATGATAAATTCGGTGTCGGGTGGAGTGCTTCATACTTTTAAACAAGAGGGCCATAGTGGCCCTTAATCGCTCACCTGAATGAACTGTCTTATTTTTTTCAATATTCTTCTGCCTCTGTACAACTTGATAATACCTTTTTTACAATGTTCAGGTTGACATACAAATGACTTACAAGGATTTTCCATTATTTGACTCCGTGACTTAGTTTTTGACCCAAGTTGACCCAAGCTCATACTCATCAAAAATTGCATCAATTCAATCATTCTGATCAAATTTCAGGTTGATCCAGCAAAAATTGTGGCCTCTAGAGTGCATACAAGGTTTTTCTTAGATTTAACTATGTGACCTAGTTTTTGACCCTAGTTGACCCAATTTTGAAATCGTCCAAGAATTCATCGAGACATTCATTCTGACCAAATTTCAGGTTGATTGGGCAAAAAATGTTGCCTCTAGAGTGCATACAAGGTTTTTATAAGATTTGACCCTGTGACCTAGTTTTTGACCCCAGTTGACCCGATTTTGAACACTTCAGAGATTTGATCAAGACAATCATTCTGATCGAATTTCAGGTTGATCCAGCAAAAAATGTGGCCTCTAGAGTGCATACAAGGTTTTTCTAAGATTTGACCATGTGACCTAGTTTTTGACCCCTGTTGACCCAATTAAATACTCATCAAGAATTGCATCAAGATCACCATTCTGACCAAAATTAAGGTTGATCCAGCAAAAATTGTGGCCTCTAGAGTGCATACAAGGTTTTTCTATGATATGACCATGTGACCTAGTTTTTGACCCCAGTTGACCCAATTTCGAAATTGTCCCAGATTACATCAAGACAATCATTCTGGCCAAAATTCGGGTTGATTGGGCAAAAAAATTTGGCCTCTAGAGTGCATACAAGGTATTTCTAAGATTTGACCCTGTGACCTAGTTTTTGACCCCAGGTGACCCAATTTCAAACTCGTCTGAGATTTCATCAAGACAATCATTCCTAGCAAAATTCAGGGTTTTTGAGTAAAATATGTGGCCTCTAGAGTGCATACAAGGTTTTTCCATTATTTGACCCTGTGACCTAGTTTTTGACCCCAGTTAACCCAATTTCGAACTCGTCAGAGATTTCATCAAGACAATCATTCCAAGCAAAATTCAGGTATTTTGGGCAAAATATGTGAGCTCTAGAGTGCATACAAGGTTTTTCAATTATTTGACCCTGTGACCTAGTTTTTGACCCCAGTTAACCCAATTTCGAACTCGTCAGAGATTTCATCAAGACATTCATTCTGACCAAAATTCAGGTTGATCCAGCAAAAATTGTGGCCTCTAGAGTGCATACAAAGTTTTTCTAAGATTTGACTATGTGACCTAGTTTTTGACCTTAGTTGACCCAATTTCAAACTCGTCCGAGATTTTATCAAGACAATCATTCTGACCAAAATTTGGGTTGATTGGGCACAAAATATGGCCTCTAGAGTGCATACACGTTTTTTTTATGATTTGACCCTGTGACCTAGTTTTTGACCCCAGTTGACCCAACTTCAGACTCATCTGAGATTTCATCAAGACATTCATTCTGACCAAATATCAGGTTGATTGGGCAAAAATGGTGGCCTCTAGAGTGCATACATGGTTTTTCTAAGATTTGACCCCGCGACCTAGTTTTTGACCCGAGTTGACCCAATTTCGAACTCGTCCGAGATTTTATCAAGACAATCATTCTGACCAAAATTCAGGTTGATTGGGTAAAAAATGTGGCTTCTAGAGTGCATACAAGGTTTTTCAATGATTTGACCCTGTGACCTAGTTTTTGACCCCAGTTGACCTAATTTCGAAGTTGTCCGAGATTTTATCAAGACAATCATTCTGACCAAAATTTAAGTTGATTGGGCAAAAAATGTGGCCTCTAGAGTGCATACAAGATTTTTCTTTGATTTGACCCTGTGACCTAGTTTTTGACCCCAGTTGACCCAATTTCGAACTCGTCCGAGATTTCATCAAGACAATCATTCTGACCAAAATTCAGGTTGATCGGGCAAAAATTGTGGCCTCTAGAGTGCATACAAGGCAAATGTTGACGACGGACGACGCACGACGCACGACGCACGACGGACGACTGACGACGGACGACGGACATCCACCTAACCACAAAAGCTCACCTTGAGCACTTCGTGCTCAGGTGAGCTAAAAATAAAATTGTTAAAGAGCAGTTGCGGATCCGGGGTTCGTAGGAAAAGATGAAAACCCATCCGAGGCATAAATATTTAATTTTTTCAGAGAAAATCAACAGCAATCTACAGCGAAACTACTCTCCTAATTTGTAAGCTTGTAGTAGAGGCGCTTAGGTAAAAAATCGTGACAAGTCGGACGAAAGTGCCATTTTTTGTTCATAGTTAGAGGGATCGATGGGCAATATTTTGCACCGGGGGTGCCCGGATTTTGAGGCCTATGGGACTAGGAATCGATGATTAAATATTCGGATAGTGTACTATCCGAATACTGTTCCTTTTAAACGAAAAAAAGCCTTTTATATCAAACTCCTATAAATATTTTGCATTAAAACTATATTTACAATTAAAATGTATTAAATTTCAAATTTTAAAGCTTAAAGGAATTGAAAATGATGGTTAAATTTACAGTTTTAAGACCAAAGTATCATTTTTGTATTATCGGCATTTCAACATTTTAAGGAATCGGCAATTCAAATGATTCTGGCTTGCGAAGTTGCAAAAAGGTAGCCCTGATCGTAGGTTATACTATCAGCGTGAATCTGAAATGGGAGTGCCCGATTTTACAAGCTTTAAAATCTTGAAATCGGTGATCAAATATTCGGATAAATTGCTATCCGAATACCTTTCCTTTTGAGATTTTACAATTTAATTCAACAGGACAATCCCCAGAATATTGTTGTGTAACTGACAGAGAGGAAAGTAATAACAAGGATTAAGATTATTAAAATGTCTGTATTATATTCTTGATGAACCTATGTAATGAAAGTCAAATTTCAATAATTTTGCTTCTTGGTCTTATTTGTTGATTCGTGATATCTGAAGGGTATAACTAAAATGATTATCAAGCCGACACATTTTTTTACATTTCTCGCCTATATGCGACTTGAAAGTGCGATCCGGGTGGTAGTTAATTTTCATGTCACTATTCATCGCGGGTCAATCAAAGATGAATTGCTAGAAAATCTTTTAAGTACTGATTTTTGCCATGTCATCACGGCTTTTGCTGTATTATCGACAAATCGTCGACGAATTACCACCAATTCGTCGCAAATAAAGAGACGTCACAGGAACACGGGCTTTTCTTTTTATGAAAATTAGTGCTTTTATTATTTTAATCGAAAATGAAATTGCTAACCTTACACTCATAAATAATCAAGTGATTGATGAAATGAAAATAAGGCACATGATTGATTTAAATGAAACGCGTTTGTTTAATTTCCAGTTTTATGATCTGTTTCGTCTATGTTATGCTAAAGTCACACAAAGGTCAGCGTCGTCGACACATCGGCGATTCCTATTTTTCATCGGCCGATTAGTAAAAAATGACGTCGACCGGGCGTCAGCCGCTATCTCAGGACAAAAATACTTTGCAGTTACATAAATCTCGGCCGACGTGACGATGGCTAATTTCTTGTCCAGAAATCATGGTCAATTAAATATAGCGTGCTGATGATACGCCGGTGAGATGCTCCGGCGATGTATGGCCGACTAGTCGCCGATCACTTCCATAAGTGGAAGGGTCAGAAAAGACTTCTGCGATGTGAACAAAATCGGCCAGAGCTCGAAAGATAGACAGCGATAAGTCGTCGATACAATATTGTCATCCACAAATCTAAAAGACATCGTCGACTAGCCGACAGCTTTAAACTTGAAACTCACTGACGCCATGCCGATCTACTAAAGATCCGCTATTTAATAGACTGATGAACCGATCAGTCGCCGACTATTCGCCGACTAGGCGTCGTTTTTATCATCGATTCTGTATAAATGCGCATCGCTGACTCGTCGGATTGTTTATGTGACAGTAGCTTTAGGGCTTTTTATAAAAATAAGCAAGTATTAGAGAGTTACCTGATCAGTTCCAGTAGTTAGTGAAATCGTTTAATCTTATTCCACTTCGTAGACTCATGAAAACAATACTATATTCTTGCATAACCTGAATGTCCATCAAATGGTTCTATAGGTTTTTGTAAAAGTACAAAAAACGTACAAAGTGAAACTCTTTCGAAATGCGTATCAAGCACTCGGCAGGTGAACAATTAAGATAATATTATAAAAAAAAAAAAAACAGTGTACGACGATTGACCCAGAACTTCGTAGAATGAAAACCTTAGAAAGCTTGACTATCAAAATAAAAATTATTCAATAATTTAATTCAATATTTGTATAATAAATGTGAAAAGTTTTTAATGTATGCAATAAATAGCGATTGTAGAGAAGAGAAAAAAGTCTATGACATACAGCGCACACGTAGGCGGAGGAGCCAGAACGATAAATATGACGTCATCGTTGACTCTTTTCTACATAGTCTCCGTTTACTCCGATGCCTTTCTGTGACTGATAAACTAACTTGCAGAAAGTATCCACACTCCCTTTGGGATAAAATTTGTGTAATAGTTCTGTATGAATCGTATTAATTCTATTCAAGTGCAGACCCTAATGCTGGACCTTTATTTGAGAAAATGATAAAAATCAATTTGAACGAGTGTTTTTGTTGAAACTTCATTACAATGTATAGCCTTCTAAATCCACATTGAAAGCCTGCCCCTCTTTGAACATCCGGGACAACTTTAGAAAAAGGTTCATTTTGCACATAATTATATTTTCCCTAAATCATCTTGAATTTTTGGGTTGGTGAATAACTTGGTCGAGGAAAAAATATAAGAAATATAAGGTAAATGTTTGTGTTGTTTTGACGTCAGATCTCTATTCTCTGGAATAATCAGTCTTATTTCAAATACTCTTTGTCCGTAAAAACGTTTCCAACCGAGTTTAAAATGTTACAATTGATTTCCTTTTGTGTCTAATTTACTTCTGCCAAGAAATTTCAACTAACGTTAACGAATATTCTCAGAAAAAATATTGATGTAATAGATTTTTATTGTTTTTAAGCTCCCTCTGCCTTAGCTCCTGTAAGTTACTATGCCAAATAGGCTGCCAAATATTAGTTTACAAAAAATATAACATTTATACCGTACGAAAATACTGAACTACACACTCAACAAATTATACACCGAACAAGCAAGAAATGCGAAAGTAATGGGCCCATTTTACAAATTTATGGATCAACCCTCGCATGACTATAACCACCGCTTCGACATCATCGTGTAACTGGCTTTATGAGAAAACCTTTTTTTTCTTTTTGCCTGTATATCATAATCTTGAACGCATGGCTAAAAGCATTTGATTTTAACTGAATATTTGATCAACAAATATTTCAGAGCAATCTGTATTGGCAAAGGGTTCCTGTAACTAAACGCATGTTCGCATGATTTAAGTTCCTTTTTTATGATTTCATATCTTCATACCCTACATAGCTCCGAGCAGCTGAGTGTTGGAAGCCGCACACGGTGCTCTTTATTAGTTTTTTTTAATTGTTTCATCTTTATAAGTGTTTCAATATCGTCACCATTTTGATATGATGTCATTCTGTGACCCCTGAAATGTATTGAAAGTTCTGTCCAGTCTTCAAATGACGCACTATTCTGAATAGAAATCGTAGGACCGGGTATTAAAGTTTTAACACGGATAGTATATAACTTTCAAGAAGATAGTTACCGACTATAATGGCAATCAATTGGCTCTTCTTAGGTAAAGACATTGTTTAACAATTATAGTCTTTAAGTTCACCAGGAAGTATTAACACTTTTCAATGAATTTCTGTCTGAATGGGGCTGCTAGAACACTTAACCGTTGAGCTCTTATATTAGTCTCATTAAAACTGGCATTTTTGAATAGTGATTAACGCATTTTAAACAGCTTTTAAACAGGAGTCTAGAACTACTAGCCATGGATTCCTTGATTTTCTCTTACCAGTACTACTATGACGTCCTTTCCAGTTCTATAGCCGTGCTAATCGAATATAGGTTAACGAGTATAAACCCGTTGATGGAAGGACATTGCCGGTAAGGGTAAGTGCCACCGTCGCGGATCGATTTAGGAACACCTCAAATAGACGGTCTGGTGCGCTACCACATGCGATTTGGCGGCACCGGTTTCACTATTCGAGCGTAAACAGCTCATTGGTGAGAGACGGATACGAAAACTTTTTCAACGCGACTGGGGATCGAGGCTTGGACTGCTCTGCAATGTGCTTCCCGGTTCTGTGAATGGCTGTGCTTGGCCAGATACGACAGATAACCTTTTTACCTTCGACGTCAAGTGATACTTAACAATAGGAAATGACATAGTTAAAAGTATGTGCAATAAATCTCAACTACGGTTATCAAATTACACAAACGTATATATACACAATGCAGTTTAGCTATACTACGGCATACAGATGGTTAGACAAACAAACACATGGACACCGACTAAAATTACCGTTAAAGTTGATGTGGGACTTAAAATGAGTAACGTAGAGAAAAAACGGCACTTTGGTGTTATCTTTGTACGTCAAACAAAGAGAATTCGCAAATTTGAAAATAAAAGGAAGAGTATCCGGATACACATCTATCCGAAATTTGAAATCGCTCTTAAGGCGTATCTAGACCCGCCAAGTCGGGCACCCCTAGTGCAAAATCTATCTCATGATAGTAGCTTACCATAGACAAAAACTGACACTTTCGTCCGACGTGTCACGATCGACCCAATATTTTTACATAAGAGCCTAGACTATTGGTACCCGTTTAAAAAATCCTAGATACATTGAATGCTCCCGATTTGTTAAGAATTATCCCAGCGCGGCCGGATAGACTATCTGTATCTATATATTCTTCCTCGGACTATTACGATTGACAATTTCAAGAAACGAAAGCGAATTAAGGAGCAATCAAACTAATTTTCTAGAAAATTAAATATTTTTTTGTTTTGTGTTTATTCCAACTATATCGTCATTCAACTATTTTATACAGTACGAACTTGATACGTGCCGAGTAAATGCACAGGGGACGTAACTATCGATCAGGAGAGCCGCGTCATTAGCAACGGGTAAGTTACGCGTTATAAAATTGAATCTTCAGTCCTGCCCTAAAGTAGGCCCTATTTAGGTGTAGGCCGCTAAGTTATTTGTATTTTTTTTTATTATCATATTTTTCGAGAAATATTTTTTGTTGTTACAAAGCAAATGGAAAGGATCCGAATTCTTGGAACGCAGCAGCAGATCTACATTTTTTCAACCCCATCAAAATTAACAATCAATGGTGTTATGAAACGGCATTATTTAAGGGCTGTTCTTACATAAAAAAAACACAATTTTATGCCTGAAAATCAAGGAAATAAACGTTTTATTACGATGTTTTCGACGCATGAAATTAAATAAATGTTTAAATACTCATTATATTTACAAACATAATGTTAGTCGCCGTGGTGCAGTGGTTAAAGCGACGGATTGTCATGCTGGAGATCGTGGTTCAAATCCCGGTCTCATCTTTTTGTTATCAAAATCTTTTGGGAGTATTTTTTTTAAAATTCATTTTGCTGTATATTTACATTAGTAAGGCGCGATTGCAGTTGTAATTTTCATAAAAAACAAGAGCTGTCACTGTAAGATGACAATGCCCCCGACACCGCTTTGATAGTAATAAGGAAGTTATGGCCAATGTTAAAGTTTTTGGACGGAATGACGGATGGACGGACAGACGGACGGACAGACGGACGGACAGACGGACGGACGGACAAGTCAAATTTATTATGCCTCCCTATCGGGGGCATAAAAAATATTCCTGCTTGCCGGATCCAAAATTTAAAAAAAAAAAGTTTTCAAACATTTAGAATTAGATCTACCGTATTATTCTAATACTCGCCCACATTCTGATAAGCGCCAAAACCCCCAAACACTGCTCAAAATCGGCCATTTTTGAGGTTCACATAGTAATTTCGCAAAAAGTTGGAAACTCTAATAATCGCCCATCCCTCGATTTGGGATAAATTGCTCCATTATCTCTATCATGTAGATTTCCCTATTTTTACAACAAAAAGTATAAAATTCCTGTGACAAATACCGAAATACGGTGATTGATCATTTGGATTCATTTTCGAGGTAAACCGAAAAGCAGAATGTGCATTGACTTTCTACTGACGAAAAACGAATAAAATGTTTTGTTCAAAATGATTATGATATTTTTATCAAATAATACGATTATTTTCAGAAACAATTAAATAGAAAGTATCTCTCGATATTTCGTGATTTTTCGTTTCAATCATTGAATTCGAAAGTTAATCCGAGTAGCTATCTGACCAAAAAGGCTAGAGTTAATAACATTTAGTCCCGTAATGAGGTAAAGGACGCGGAATAGTTTATTTAACGCGGGGGTTGAACAGGTGATCAAAGATGCCGACCTCTATTTTTAGCAGAGTTTTCGGGGCTTGCACGCGCCTTACACTTGTCCCGGGAGATGTCAAACCCATTCAATTATTAGGATAAATTCATACTTAAGTCGTCTTTTGTGGCTACATTACGGAATTTAAATTTGAGGAAAACAGGATTGTTCATTTCATTTTCGCTGCAGGTAGGCAATTACGATTGCGCATAATTTCTTATTACGACTATCTTTTAAATTGTCAGTTTTCAACTTAGATATACGAGTACTCAAGCGGTAACAACAAAAATGAGAGATATTGAGTAAGTTGTAGTTACGATCTTTTTTCAAGTCAGTACAGCGATGTGCGGGGTTTTACAAAATGTGAAAACGAAGAATAACACAATAACCTACTCTGAAACTGGAGAATTGTTTACTAAACTCTTTTATTAATCAAATAATTTCAGTCTTCGTCGACGAAATCTTTGTCCGGACAGTCTGAAAAAATGTATCAGTAAATAAAACAGGCATTTAAATACGACTACCTGGCATTGGTTTCTTTCTCTATTTATAAACGTTCAAACTAAACTAAAAAAACAAAACAAAACAAAACAAAAACAAAAACAAAAAAAACAGCAAGATCGTCGGCGTTATTACTTGCCGAAATCGAACTTTTTCCGGGCATCGTGCCAGAAGAGAATTGTCAAACTACTTAATTGGACATCAATTTATGGTGGAATATACATATATCTTTACGAGAATGCCTTTTATAATCGCCCGACCCCAACATAGTCATTCATGGGCGATTACTAGAATAAATTAGTTATTAACCTGCTAACACCCAACTTAGTGCAAAGCAGGTGTGTGTTCTTTAAAAACATTCTAGTTGAACCTGTTGAAAGATTTGACCAGTCTAAAATTGAGTAATCTGTGTTGTACTTTTCATATTACTAAGGGATAACGATTTTTTTTAACTCATTGAGATATGAAAATTAAAAATATATTCACATTGTATGAACATTTAGTACGTATTATATATATTTAGCATCCTCAATCAAAAGATTTCTTCTTAATGAAACAGATTGCTTTTGGAACAACTTTGGTCGCTATGTTTCCATAGCAACAGAATTTTTATTTGAAAATGAATAATGATTATTTGAAGCAAAGATATTTCCACACCCATTCCTCAAATACTGTAGTGATTATTTGTTAAAATACTAAAAATACAGGTTTTTCATCTATTTTTTTACATTAGAAATTAGTTTCCCCACTCTGTAACCATAGCAACGTGATAAAATTTAAAAAGAAACAGGTTCCTAGTTTCTTTTAAGTAAATGAATATATATCTTTCGTTGAAATCACAGTTTTTCAATGACAAAAATGCAGTTTTACAAAAAAAGAAGGTTGATGCACGCAATTGTTACTATGGAAACATTTCTACTGGTTGCCATGGAAGTAGATTTTCCTCTTGAATCCGTTCTCTTATATTTACAATCATTAATTAGACAAATAAATCAATCTAAGACTGAGGTAAAGCTTAAAGGTATGTCATTTCTTGAAATTTTCAATAAGAATAAAATGGTTGCTATGGCAACAGTCTAAAGTCAGAATCAATTTTATTTGTCTTTTTCTTCATCTCCACAACATAAGGATTGGAAGAAGTCATGTTTTAATTAAAATTGAAATAGGGCCATTTTTACCCCTTAATGAACCTAGCCCTTTGACCAGTCAGACTTTTGGTTGTTGGGTAATGGATTATTATATTAATTATTAATTATACAAGAAGAACATGACAGCCTGGGGACAGACTTTCATTTTTTTCTAGCAGCTTATCTGATAATTAATTAACTTTGTAGCATTAAAAAAGGATGAGTCAAGTGAAACAAAAAAAGAATTTATCCCTTTAAATTTACTTTAATCAATACGTTACGGACTTTTCTTCATCCTTTTGACTCTACAATCATGCTAGGAAATTTTCAAGAGAACACAAGATTTTTCAAGTTGGTACTATTTATAATTTCAGGGTAATTAAAAGGACAAAAGCCTACCCCTTAAAAAAACAAAGGACAATTACCTCAAAATTAAACTAGAATTATGTTATTTGTGTAACACACTTCACCATAAATAACAAGATCTCTCTGACTGTGAGGTTTCAAGTTTATAAGTGGTATACTTAAAGAGATATGCTATGGACAAACTTTGTGTCAGTAAATAACAATGGAAACTAGAACTGTCCTGAACTGAACTGCAAAGCAGACTGATATCCCCCCCCCCCCCACCAGGGCATTGTCCCACCTTTTTCCCAGGATAAGTGCTTTCAGTAGATTATCTATTTAAAACATGATAACAAAAATTGAGTAAAATTTACAAGTTCTAGGTAGATAATTTGGCAACCACTATGTGCAATATTGTAGGTAAAATACTCCAGATATTAAACTAGAAAGCCATGAATTGCTTGATTTGTTCCACAGGCTTGAAATTCTTGTAATAGCAAATATAAGTTTTGGTAAGTTTTTAGATATTTTTGGTTCTACTGATGTTGAAAATGATTTTCAAAGTTTCTACTATATAGCATATAGAGTAATGACCTCCACCCATAAAATACATATTTTTTCATCTGATCACAATAATTTTTGATAGACTGATAAAGGGTCACTCAAGGATCATTCTAGTGAAATTTGGTTGATATCCATCAATTACCTTCTGAGAAAATGGTTGTCAAAGTTTCCACTATATAACATTTAAAGAAAAATGACCTCTGCCAATAAAATACATAATTTCATCCAATCACAATAATTTATTATAAACTGATAAAAGGTCACCCAAGGATCATTTATGTAAAATTTAATCGGTATCCATCAATAAATCTGAGAAAACACATTTTTTACCATATTTGGAAATTAGCCTCGCCATTAAATCCATATTTTTCATTGGATCAAAATTTCTTGAACAACTCTGAAAGAGGGTCACCCAAGGATCATTCCTGTGAAGTTTGGTTGAAATTCAACCAGTAGAAGATTTTTAAAGAAAAAGTCAATACATGCAATAGTGTAGGAGAAATGCTAAGGACAACAATAACTTAAGTTTTAATGATAATCTGTCAATAATTGTTTGAGAAGTGTTAACAAGACATTTAACTAATGAAGGCCCCTTTTCCCCATGACAGAGTATCATATTTCAAAACAAGAAAAGAAATCTGAAATGGGTCAATGCAAGCAACGGGAACACGACACATTGTTGAACACATTGTTGAACAACACTTTGTCGCATTCAACACTTTGTCGAAAGGTTTAGTCGAATTACAATTTTGTCGAAACATCATTTGGTCGAAAGTGTTTTTAGTCGAATAGGACACTTGACTCAGTATCTAAAAAGAATTGCTTTAAATTTGCAGTATTGATTAAAATTCTATAAATGTTAATTCTAAGCAAATGAACTGTAATTATTCATGTTATTATTATAACTCATAAATGTTGGAATAATCTGTGAATATTGCATTGACTTGAATAAAGTAAAAGATTGACAAATAGCTTTTTTCTTGGCAGTTTACGCCAGTAGGCTACCTACTCAATATCATGTGATGCCAGTCAAACGAGTGAATCATTAGAGTGACCCCCTCTTATTTTGTTGAATTCTTTCAACAAAATAATTTTCAGGCAAAGTTGTTTTTCCATGAAAATGAATTTTGACCATCTGTCATTTCGATAAAAATGCCTTTTCGACCAAGTGTCATTCAACAAAGTGTCATACATCCCCAAGCAACCAACCTATCAAATCTCATATATCCAACAACCCATTTTAGAGATGAATATCTTTACATATTTCTCAATATTGAGCCATATTCCAGGTTAAGCCTGACAAGGGTTAAGATATTTTCACCATATGGATCCATTTCAGTGACTCAACAGTCTGTAGAGGCCATGTTTTAAGCCAAATCAATATAAAAGACAGAAAAGGAATTTGAAAAAGCATGTCCTGATTATCATTCATGTGAAGTTTGGTTGAATTCTGACAAGTTGTTTCAGAGATTAATTGCTCTATTCTGTCATAAGGGCCCATTTTTGAAGATGCAACAGCATGTAGCACCCAAGTTATTGGCGCAACAAAGAATTAAAAGGATTAAACAAAGAAATCAGAAAGAGCATATCCTGATAATCTTTCCTGTAAAATTTTGTGGAAACATGACCTGTAATTTCAGAGCAGATTATATTTTTACAGTCCTGAATCGAAAGCTTTCACTAAAGTGCCCCCCCCCCCCCCCAATCACATTTCAAAATGTGGGTCAACATGTTTAAGGATCGAGCCAAAAGTGGACATTAACTTTTAATAACAAAATCTAAAGTTCTGACTACCCTCAAAGGAAAGGCAAACAAAACACAGTAATAAAGAAACAAGAGGGCCGTTGGCCCTGGGTCGCTCACCTGAGAAAAAAGCTTCATTACCTAGGTATGTCCATGCAACCACAGAAAAAGAGATTTTCACTTATTCAATCAGATAACATTTGAAATAATCCTCCCCCCCCCCTCTGCTCCTCCCCTGGTCATTATTTATTTAAGCTTTTTTCATAAAAGGTCTGTGATCAGCTAATCTATGCCAGATATACAGGCTGAGTCTGAGACTTTCAAAGTTTTCTTTAATGAGTTGATCAATCCATGTCAAATATAAAGGCTGTAGGGATTCAAAATTCTCAACAAAGCACTCCCCCTCCCCCAAGATGCTCTGCACCTGGTGAATCTACAGTCATGATTTTAGCTAAATCAATTAATGTCCATATGCTGATCATTCATACCAATATTCAAGTCTGTAGGACTCCTGGTTCATTAGAAGAAGTTTAAAGATTTCAAAAATGATCCAAAGTACTACCCCCTCCCCAAGACACTCAGCACCTGGTGACCCTACAGTCATGATTTTAGCTATTTTTATTAATGTCAATATATTGATCACCCATTACAATTTTCAAGTCTGTTGGGCTCCTGGTTCATTAGAAGATGAAGGTTAAAGTTACAAAATTTTCACAAAAGTACTACCCTCTCCCCCCTGGTGCTCCGCCCCTGGTGGCATTACAGTCATGATTTTAGCTATTTTTATTAATGTCTATGAGCTGATCCTCCATGCCAATTTTCAAGTCTGTAGGGCTTGTGGTTCAAAAGAAGAAGAAGTTTAAAGATTACAAAATTTTCACAAAAGTACTACACTCTCCCCCCTGGTGCTCCGCACCTGGTGAATCTACAGTCATGGTTCTAGCTATTTTTATAAAGGTCCATATGCTGATCATCCATGCCAATATTCAAATCTGTCAGGCTCCTAGTTCATCAGAAGAAGAAGGTTAAAGATTACAAAATTTTCACAAAAGTACTACCCTCTCCCCCCTGGTGCTCCGCACCTGGCAGCCCAACAGATATGATTTTAGCTATTTTTATTCAGGTCTATGAGCTGATCATCCATGCCAATTTTCAAGTCTGTAGGGCTCCTGGTTCCAAAGAAGAAGAAGATTAAAGATTACAAAATTTACCCAAAGTTCTACCCCCTCCCCCCTGGTGCTCCGCTACTGGTGGCCCAAAAGATATGATTTTAGCTATTTTAATTCAGGTCTATAAACTGATCATCAATGCCAAGTTTTAAGTCTGTAGGACTACTGGTTGAGAAGAAGAAGAATTTTAAAGATTTTCTTAAAATTTCACTGTTTGTTGCCATAGCAACCAGAGTTTCCCATGGATTTCACTTCTTTTAGCTATTTTTGAAGGGGACCACCTAAGCAACATTTCTGTAAAATTTGGTGTAAATTGGCCAAGTAGATTAGGAGGAGATGTCGTTTAAAGAAATTGTTGACGGACGCCGGACGACGGACGACGACCGGACGCCGGATGAAAGGTGATCACAATAGCTCACATGAGCACTTCGTGCTCAGGTGAGCTAAAAATGGTTGGTTGGTTGGTTGGTCTGGTTTGGTTTGGTTTGGTTTTGGTTTTGGTTTTGGGTTGGGGGTTGGGGTTGGGTTGGGTCGGTTGGTTGGTTGGTTGATTAATTTATTGATTGATTGGTTGATTGATTTATTGATTTATTGATTGATTGGGTTTTATGCCCCTTTTAATAAGGAACTTTTGGCAACAAGGATTTTTGTGTGTCCTTTCATTTTCTGAAGATTATTATGTTTAGAGTTAACTTTTGATAACAAGCATTTCTTTATGTTCTTTCAATTTCTAATTTATGTTATTGAAGTAAATAATGTTTATTCATTTGGTATGTCTTTTTATACAGTCCAACCCTTCCCCTCAACTATACAGGCTGCTGTATTAACTATTTCACATCATAAACAAGATTGCCATTGTCACAATATACGTAGCCACAAAAACTGCTTTCTACAATAGATAACTGTATAGATGTAAGAGTTGGAACTTTAATCACCTGTAATGGTAAATCAGTTGATGTATTTTTAAGCTATAGTGAGGAATGGTAGCTAATTGTTACACACCTGTAAATGTTCATTGACGTCACTCATGTTCTTTGTCAATTAACAAAGGGCAATAACTCGGTAAATATGAGTAGAGGTATGGTTCTTGTGCACTGCATTGATCTATCAACCTGCAGGGATAATTCTGGCCCAAAATATCATGCCAAAAAAACTATATCATTTTACCAGATCTAATGAGAAATTAAGACTTTTTGTTTAGATATTTTACCATGTCCTTCACCAAATTACATTTTACTTTAAGTTTTTTGTTTCCTCAAGCCAGTTTCAATGAGATTTTTGAAGGGAAAATGAGAGAACCTCCGAGTCTTAATCTCTCACACAAAAATGATAATGTATTTCAAATTAGAATTTATTTCGTTTTAGAAATATCAGAAGTCTTTGCAATTGGGCAAGATTTTCACCTCTCTAATGCTGGTCATGGCATATCCCTGCTGTACACTATACTTGACTATACTTGACTGACAATATAGCCCAAGATCAACCTGCACAGATGTACAATTTGATCTTAGCCTACACTGCCTGATTTTTACTTTGAGATTCTAGACATAGTTTTAGCCAGACTAGTTGAATTGTCCTAAATATTGGTAATTTGGTTGAAATAAAATTTGATTCTAGTATAAGGTTAAGAATACCTTTTCCCCTGGGTTCTTATAAGCCCTGCTTCCACTTTTAAGGAATACATCATCTCTGATATATTGTAGGTAGGGTTCAAATCCAGGGGCTCGTGAACCTGCCCCTAGCGCAGCAGGTACTGGTGTATCTGTCAATGTATCCAGAAACTCAAGGAATCCCCTGGTAATTGGGTACTCTTCATTACGAGACTCTATACTGTCAAGCTCCACCTGAATACCACCAGATTTACTGTCACTTGTTGTTGGAACTGTTGCAAGGATCTGTAAAATAAGACAATGGATTTTGTCAAACATGTTAACCTTTTTTGTTGACATTATCAAGAGGATGCACAAATTTGAAAAGAACATAAATTGGATATAAGCTTTTTTTTAAATAAATTTTCAGGGTAAATTAGGGATTGTTATAAAAGCATCTTAGAAGTAAACTCAAACCAGCCTACCTGTGAGGCTTCCAAACTAAGCCATAGTGATGCAGCTATATCTGGGGTCTTACACAAAGCTGCAAGGAGTTTGAGGAGCTCTGACTTCATCCTTGGGGGGACACTGCACGTAATCAGACCAAACATTGTCATACATACAGCCCACTGTTGGTTCTCAAACACAGCAAATCGGCAGTACTCATTCTAGTGAAATAGATTAACAAAATAATGATTAGTTTGTTTGAATGTGGTTTTACGCTGCTTTTAACATTATTTCAGTCATATCGTGGCAACTGGATCACCTAACAATGGATTCCTGGTATTTCTCACATCAGTACTACCAACACATTCTTTCCAGCTGCTATCCCACATAGGTCTACAATTTTCAACCCATTGGTGGTAGACAAATAGTCGGAAAGGATGAGTGCTGCCATAGGGAATCAAACCCGGGACCTCTAGATTGACAGTCTGACGTGTTACAAACTGCGCTATGACATAATAATGAAGGATCTGTGAAAAAGTGTTATAAAAGCCTATGATTATAGGTCTTTACAGTATTTTTGAACAAATCCTAAGATTATAAGAGCTTGCAACACATGTTGAACCATAGATTCAATTTTCAACAATATTCTGTTTCTTTTAACTTGAGAAAATTTTACCACCTGGAATAAAAAGGTCCATAACCCAGTAATTTATATATTTGTTTGTGGTTTGATACTGCTTTGAACAATCTTTCAATTTGATGAGAGCAAAAAATTCATGTATTAACGGTCAGTTTGGTATTAACAGTGTATGGCTGTTCATGTCTAACAGATTGGTTATTTTATTGATTTAATGAGGTTTGGTTATTTTATTGATTTAATGAGGTTTAACACCACTCCAATCAAAAGTGTAAAGCAGTTCATGTCTAAGAGATTGTTCATTTGATAGATTTAATAGGACTTTACACCACTCCTATCAAAAGATTAAAGCAGTTCATGTCTAACAGATTGCTTATTTGATTGATTTAATGGGATTTTAACACCACTCCAATCATTACCTCATTGTAAGCCATTGAGCTGCTCTTCCCTTTTACGATTGATTCTGGTCAGATTCTAATTGTTTTAAAGGTTCAGGTAATATTATTTTTTTCTATGAATGTTTGAAAATGAAAACCTTATCTAACTTAAGTGAGATTCCACGTTTTCAAGATCAATAAAAAAAGTCTGATCAGGTTTTGTAGTTTCATACATCCGTGAATCGAAAAAAGATAATCTTCATTTCTTACTATAAAATATCACTAAGAAAAAGATCAAAGATTTTGCCAGTTTGAGCAATTTTAGGTAAGTAATCATATCAAATGGCTAATAACTAAATATCTTATTCATAGAAGCATGAAAAATTCACACAAGAGTGATAGCTCTTGATAGAAAATAGAAATGAAAATAAAAAAAGTCTCTTTCCAATTCATTTATCTTCCCTTACAAGTAAGCCATCACACAAAAAGGGACCATCAAGACAGTAAGAAAGGTAAGAACTTGTTACAAAATTACTGGCATGTATTTCTATGGTAGTAGGACAGCTCTGTTCAACTGAATGATTATTTTAGGAAGAAATGTCAATTTCCTTGGTACTAATATATAACTAAAATAGGAGGTCACAATTCTTACAGACCTGTTCACAGATAACTCTGACCAATTTCAGTACAGCTATCAAACCATCTAATTCCTGTGGGGTTATTGCCCTTGTATGTGTCCGATGTATGAATAACTGGTCAGAAGGATTAGGAGCTTCTTGCCTCAAACTGCTGTAATACTGATGAAAAGAGGAGAAAATATGGTCCAGGGATACTGTACTTGATGTGTTACCTGAAATTTACAAGAGCCGTCAGACGGATTATGCTCCCCAAATAAGGCATTGTCACAAAAAAATGTATGTAATCAATGGAAAAAAAATTGCTGTTGATTGCTTCTATAGGTTTTGGGATTTGCCAATGGAAAATGTGACCCATCAGGCGAAATTTTCAAATATTTTATGGACAAGGGCATCTGATTTGCTACTCCAATATGAAATTTCTTTAAATTCTGAACATAAGACCAGGAGAGAAAAAGGTAACAAACATTTAGCCCCCCTTTTTCCATGATATAGATTTTTTTAATGAAAATTTCAAATTGTTTATAGTAAAGGGCATCTAATTTGCATCTCAAAATGAAATTTCATTAAGTTCTGACCATAAGTCTAGGAGAAATGAGAAAAAATTGCATTTTACTCCAAGTCTCCTTTTCCCGTGAGGATGCCACAAATCAAAAACCAGGAAAGACACATCAGCATTGTATCATAGGGAGTTCACATGGTAAGTTTCATTTCATAAGGCCAAAGAGTTATGGAGAAAGTACTGTAATATGAAACACAGAGAGATAACATAAAGATAACAAACATTAAACCCCCTTTTTGTATGACCTTTTTTGTATGGCCTTAAATGCAAAAACTGAGACAGACGCATCAAAACTATATTATAGGAAGTTCACATGGTAAGTTTCATTTGATTTGGCCCAAGGGTTATGAAGAAATCGTTGGGTACGGATGGATGGACGGATAGAATTACAGACGGACGGAATAACGGCCAGACAGAATTACTGACAGACGGACAGAAGAAGCAGCGGCTATATGCTCTCCCTTTGGGGAGCATAATAATCAGGATGTATTGTAGACATAATGCCCCGTCACACTCAGACAAAGACCACATAGACCTTACTGTGTTACTAAAACTGGACAAACACAGGAAGAATCCAATTAAATAGAGAAAACTAGAGGGTAAGGATGGCCCTAAACCACTCACCTGAATTATATTGGTCCAGTGGAACATTCTGACAGTTTCATTTATATTTTCCTAGTTGTTGAAGAGAAGATGTTATTCCAAGAATTAAAAGTGAGAATAACCCCTGTTCACCCAATCAATACTATGGAGACTCAAAATAAGCCCTGCCCTGCTATGTCCCTATTTATGGGCCAATCAAAATTGTGTGAACATATTTTGAAAAGAGCCACCCAAGGAACACACTGGTAAAATTTTAATGAAAACGGCCCAGTGATTCGGGAGAAGATATTATTCATAGATTTTTTGGCTCAGAATAAGCCCCGCCTTGCCAAGCCCATATTCATGGGCCTATCAAAATTCTGCGGACAGTTTTTCAAAAGGGTCAACCAAGGAACATTCTGGTAAAGATTCATCGAATCAGCAAGTTGGTTCAGGAGCAGTTGTTCAAAGATTTCTGGCTCAATGTAAGCCCCGCCCTGCCACGCCCATATTTATAAGCCAATCAAATTTTGCAAAAAATTTTTGAAGAGGGTTACCAAAGGAACATTCTGGTAAAGTTTCATTGAAATTGGCCCAGTGGTTCAGAAGGAGATGTCATTCAAAGATATCAAAGTGAAAAAATGCCATGCCAATATTTATAGGCCAATCAGAATTTCAAGAAAAAGTTTTCAAGTGGTTCACCCAAGGAGCTTTTTTGGCAAAGCTTCATTGACATTGGCCAAGTGGTTCAGAAGAAGAAGAATTTATTAAGATTACGGAGGATGTACGACAGACTCAGGGTGATCCTTACAGCTCCCTTTGATCAAGTTGTGTAACTAGAATTGCTTAGCTAACTAGAGCTGCTTGAGCAAATGATTTGCTCCATCAATCTACTTATATGATTTGACAAGAATAAAAGAGAATGAATACATGTTTATTTCAAGTTAATAAGTGTTTTTAGGTATCAGATGCTGAAATATTTCTGCACAGAAATATTCATGACTGATATATAACATGTAGAAAATTTACCTTTGAGAGAAATTAGGTTGATATACATCAAGCAGATTATGACAAAATGATTTTCAAACTTTCCACCAAATGATTAAGGAAATAACCACCACCCAAAACAAACTTATTAATATGATCACAATATTTTTGCAGACCAATAAAGGGTCACCCAAGGATTGTTTATGTGAAATTCCGTTGATATCCATCAATTAGATTCTGAGAAAATGATTTTCAAAGTTTCCACTATATAAAATATAGAGAAATGACCTCTGCCTATAAAATACATACTTTTCATCTCACCTCATCTCAAATATTTTTTGTAGACTGATAAAGGGTCACTCAAGGATCATTCCAATGAAATTTGGTTGATAATCACCAGCAAGATTCTGAGAAAAAGTCACATTTTACCATACACTGAATACAGTCATGCCCATTAAAGCCTTGTTTTTCATTGGATCAAAAATCTTTAAAGAACTTTGATAGTGGGTCTGCCAAGGATCATTCCTGTGAAGTTTGGTTGAAATTCATCCAGAAGTTTCTGAGGAGAAGATCTTTAAAGAAAAAGTTAAAGACCTGACGAACGGCAGACACAGCGCTTAACAATAGCATCAGTGGCTTTTGACCAGTGGAGCTCGAAATAGGACGTATTCCACAACATATTCAATCTTACCATTTATCTTGAGTAAGTTGTAACAATGGTGAGAACCAGGGTTATTATTGGCCAGCCCTGTCAGCATGTTGATATAGGGTACATACAGAGATGGAGGTAACAGATCTCCGGCCATCCTAACAAACTTGTATAATGCAACCTGAAAGAGAAAATGAGGGCCTAAAACAGATTATGAAAACTTGTTTCATTTTCATTGAGGTATAAATTGCAGTATCATTAATTTTTCTTTAAGGAAAATTAAAGGGGTTTTATCATGACCATTATCTGCTAACTCTTTATAACTAACATTATATGGCCCTAGACCTAACAAGTGCATGTCTTATTGCAATGCAATACAGGAGTCCCCTAACGGATTAAAAAAAGTTTTTTTCACTGTTATTTTGGCATAGTCTCAATTTTTACCATTTGGGACAAGATAACCCAAATTCAGACAAAAAAGGAAGACAGGATTGAATTAGAAGGACCATAAATAAAAGAAGAATTGTAGTTTTTCTTCATTGCACTTCTTCTCCATGAGAATTATTCACCTAAAAAGTTCAAGTTGATAGCTTTTAAACTTTAGCAGGGATGCTCCAATCAAAATCTAAGTATCAAAATCATCCAAGCAAGAGTTGTAGTTCTTAAGCACTACACTCCTCCTCCATGTTATCTATCCAGCTATAAAGTTTCAAGTTGATAGCTATTATACTTTAGGAGATATGCTCCGGATAAAATCTAAGTATTAAAAACAAGATGTGTTTGTGAAACACAAATGCCCCCGTAACAGCATTTTTTTTCAAAATGGTGACCTAGAAAGATGACATTGACCTTTTAACATGACCTTTAACATACCTACAAATGTACATCACAGAGATCTTTTATCATGCCAATCATGAGACATGGTATCTATAATATGCTTAAATAATCTGAACAATGAAAGTTTTTTGGTTACGTTATTAAGAAGTTTGACCTTGAAAGATGACCTTGACCTTGTCACATGACCTTGACTTTCGAACATGCAGATGTCGATTATTGAGATCTATCATCATGCCAAGTATGAGCCTTCTATCTTGAATAGGCTTGAAGACATTGGCAATTTTAAATTTTTTGGTTGAGTATGAGTTATTTGACCTTGACAGATGACCTTGACCTTATCACATGACCTTGTCTTTGGTATTAGAAGATGCAGATCATTGTGATCTATCATCATGCCAAATATGAGCAATGTACGTTGAATAGGCTTGAAGTATTGGCAATGTTAAGTTTTTTGGTTGAGTTTTTGAGTAATTTGACCTTGAGAAATGACCTTGACATTGGTATCAGCAGATGTGGATCATTGAGATCTTTCATCATGCCAAATATGAGATTGATTGATTGATTGAATGGAGTTTTACGCCGCTTTCAACATTATTTCAGTTATATCGCGGCGGCTGGAGCACCTAACAATGGTTTCCTGGTATTTCTTTCACCAGTACAACCACCACATCCTTTCCTAGCCTCCAGCTGCTATCTCACATAGGTCTACGATTATCAACCCATTAGTGAGAGACAAATAGTCGGAAAGAATGAGTGCCGCCGCCGGGGGCCAAATATGAGCCTAATATCTTGAATAGGCTTGAAGATCTTGGCAATGTTATATTTTTGGTTAAGTTTTTGAGCTATTTGACCTTGAGAAATGACCTTGATCTTATCACATGACCTTGACTTTGGTATCGGAAAATGCGTATCATTGAGATCTATCATCATGCCAAATTTGAGCCTTGTATCTTGAATAGGCTTGAAGATATTGGCAATGTTAAGTTTTTTTGGTGAAGTTTTGCGGACAGACAGACAGACAGACGGACAGACGGACAACGGAAAACAATATGCCCCCAATCTTTCGATACCGGGGCATAATAACAGAGGGAAATAACTCCAAAATTACACAAGCAAAAGTTGTAGTTCTTGTGCGCTGCACTTTTCCTCTATGAGGTCTATCCACCCATAAAGTTTCAAGTTGATACCTTTTATACTTTAGAAGATATGCTTCGAACAAAATCTAAGTATTAAAAATAACAAAGGGCAAAAAACTCCAATATTACGCAAGCAAGCAAGAGTTGTAGTTCTTGTGCACTGCACTTCTCCTCAATGAGATCTATCCATCCATAAATTTTCAAGCTGATAGCTATTTTACTTTAGGAGATATGCTCTGGACAAAATCTAAGTAATAACAAGATGTGTGAAATACGAATGCCCCCGGAACAGCATTTTTTTTTAAAGTTTGACCTTGACAGATGACCTTGACCTTGTCACATGACCTTGACCTTGTCACATGACCTTGACTTTGGTGTACAGCTTTGTATGTCAAATACTTTTGGAGACAAGGCAAAGATTAAGTTTTCAGGTTAAGTTTTCGGACAGACGGACGGACGGACAGACAGACAGACAGACAGACGGACATGAGTAAAACAATATGCCCCCGATCTCTCAATATGGGGGCATAAAAATCATGAGTTTGATGTAATAAACTATCCAGGCATTGGTTTTAAACCATTTCTTTCTAGTTAAAATTGGATTTTTTTAAGAAAAGAGCACAAAAAGGGCATTGGCTCATTCAGTTTTTTACATAAATATTTTTTAACAACCAAATACACATAAACAATGTTGCTAAAAATCTAGCTGAAATAAACTGAATTTATAAGTCTACAGTGATGTTGAAGTAAATTATCAAAAGAAATTCTTATAAGACCATGCAAAGTCTATTCATGGTCTGGGTGAAAAAAAAAGTGTTTGCAAGGTGAAAAGGTTTGTGTATCTAAAGGTGTCACAGTCATGAAACCATTCGTAATTGATAAAGGTAGCAAGCTTGGGTCTAAAGGCCCTTTGGTTATTGATGAACAGCATTGTCAGAGTAATGAACTTAATCCACCACATAGCAAAACTAAGTTTACATAATTTCTGCACAACCTCCAAAAGTAGCACTGCCATACCCTAGTCCTTCCAATTCAGCCACAAACTCGAGCTGAACCTCTTTTTACATATAATTAAAGAAAACAGAAAGAGTCTTTTTAATGAAATATCGATTAAAAATCTTTGTTTTGACTCTACGATAATGGCTTAAATGTTTTTTCTTGAAACTTGTTATATTTTAAAACTTTCCTAATTTGACCGAAGTATGCAAGAAATTTCCCAAAGTGAAAGGCTTAGGCCTCTTCCAAACTTTGGGGGAAAAAAAATGTTGTTATTACTGCTTTGTCTTCATTTTCTACATCATTTTGTCATTCAGCATCAATCTTTAGACAAAAAAATCAGGTTTCAACAAAAGGGTGCAATACCGTTCTGAATCCTATGGAATTTTTTTTGATTAACATGGTTTAGTTTCGATAGTAGAGTTGCTTATTTTTACCACATATTTTTTCTCCCTCATTTCATGATCATTAATATTAGATCAAATTTATGGACTTTTAAGAGATTGTTATAAGTATTTCTCATGTGTGTGGTACATATCCACTTCGTGTGCGTGTGTGCGAGGAAGGTGTCGTACATGGAGTAAGGATGGGAGGTTGGTCGGAGCAATTTAGACTGAACTGTGAATTGTAGCTCCGGAGAAGAAGATTTTTTTTAATCATCATTTAGGCCGCTTTTTTTGTGACAAGACAGTCTGTACAGTCCATCTTATCTACAAATAAAAATTTAACCAAGAAATCTCAAAGATCATTCCTGTGAAATTTGGTGAAATTCTGCCAAGTGGTTTCAGAGAAGATGTTTTAAAGAAAATGTTACACAAAGACGCATATAAAGAGGTATAGTCGCACAGACTTATGACAGACAATCACCCACAACATAGGCTCCATTAATTTAATCCAGTTGTGCTGAAAATGCATATGATTTCATTTTAACCTTTAAACAGAGAGTAAAATAATATTTACATGAAATTGAAACAAGTGCATGTCGTATTGCGATGCAATACAGGAGTCCCCCACCCGAAAAAAAAAAAAAATCCTTTATTATAATATATCTCCTACTTACTAGAACTATAACTGTATACAAAATTTGAAGTTGCTAGCACATTAGGTTTTGAACAAAATGTCCCAAACAAAAATATAAGAGTAAAAACAACCAATGGCAAAAACTCCAAAAGTGGGCGGAGAAGAATGATTCTTGTACATGCCACTTGTCCTCAATGAGATCTATAAGTGTACCAAGTTTGAAGTTGCTAGCATTGATGGCTCAGGAGATATGGTCCGGACAAAAATGTCAGGATAAAAAACAACAACGGACAATAACTCAAAAAGTGAGTGTGGCAGAGTAACAGTTCTTTTGCATTACACTTCTTCTCAATGAGATCTACCAGTGTACAAAGTTTGAAGTTGCTAGGGCTTATGGTTAAGGAGATAAGTACAGGACAAAAATGTAAGGATAGAAACAAATAAGGGCAATAACTCAAAAAGTGGGTGTGGCATAGTAACAGTTCTTGTACATGACACTTGTCCTCGATAAGATCTATCAGTGTACAAAGTTTGAAGTTGCTAGCACTTATGGTTTAGGAGATATGATCTGGACAAAAATGTAAGGGTAAAAACAACAAAGGGCAATAACTCAACAAGAGGACCAAGATGGTCCTAGATCGCTCACCTGAGTCTCTTTGACCCCTGGGACATCACATTAATTAGATAGGCAGATGTCAAAAAGAAGATAATTGCCAAAGATCAATACTCTGGAACGTTTTCAGCAAATAGCAAGACAGATAATGCCTCTTTGATTCTATGTAAAAAGGGATGCACCCAGGTGGACCCCATAAGTGACCCCAGGGTCTTGATATGAACAAACTTGGAAGAGGTCCATAAGATGATGCTACATTCTAAATATGAAAGCTGTCTGCCTTCTGGTTTCAGAGAAGAAGATTTTTGAAGGTTTTCCCATTTTCACCAATGGTGCTCAGATGAGCTGAAAGGGATGTGCCCGGCCGGAGCCCAAATATGACCCAAGGGTCTTGATATGAACAAACTTGGTAGGGGCCCACAAGATGATACTACATACCAAAAATGAAAGCAGTGTGCCCTCTGGTTTCGATTAAAGAAGATTTTAAATTGATTGATTGATTGATTGAATGGAGTTTAACGCCGCTTTCAACATTATTTCAGTTATATCGCGGCGGCTGGAGCACCTAACAATGGTTTCCTGGTATTTCTTTCACCAGTACAACCACCACATTCTTTCCTAGCCTCCAGCCGCTATCTCACATAGGTCTACGATTATCAACCCATTGGTGAGAGACAAATAGTCGGGAAGAATGAGTGCCGCCGTCGGGGATCGAACCCGCGAACTTTAGATTGACAGTCTGACGCGCTACCAACTGCGCTATGACGGCGGCTAAGAAGATTTTAAAAGATTTTCACTCTTTGATTCTATGTAAAAAGGGTTGCGCCCAGGTGGAGCCCAAATATGACCCTAGGGTCTTGATATGAACAAACTTGGTAGAGGTCCACTAGATGATGCTACACACAAAATTTTAAAGCTGTCTGCCTTCTGGTTTCATAGAAGAAGATTTTTGAAGATTTTCATTTTTTTTACCCTTCGTGCTCATAAGAGATAAAGGGATGCACCCGTGCAAAGCCCAAATGTGACCCAAGGGTCTTGATATGAACAAACTTGGTAGAGGCCTACTAGGTGATGCTACACACCAAATATTTAAGCTGTCTGCCATCTGGTTACAGAGAAGAAGATTTTTAAAGATTTTCGCTCTTTGATTCTATGTAAAAAGGGTTGGGCCCAGGCAAAGCCCAAACATGACCCCAGGGTCTTGATATGAACAAACTTGGTAGAGGTACACTAGATGATGCTACATACAAAATATGAAAGCTGTCTGCCTTCTGGTTTCAGAGAAGAAGATTTTTGAAGATTTTCATTTTTTTACCCTTCGTGCTCATAAGAGATAAAGGGATGCACCTGTGCAAAGCCCAAATATGACCCAAGGGTCTTGTTACGAACAAACTTGGTAGAGGCCCACTAGGTGATGCTACTCATCAAATATTTAAGCTGTCTGCCATCTGGTTACAGAGAAGAAGATTTTTAAAGATTTTCGCTCTTTAATTCTATGTAAAAAGGGTTGGGCCCGGGCAAAGCCCAAATATGACCCCAGGGTCTTGATATGAACAAACTTGGTAGAGGTCCACTAGATGATGCTACATACCAAATATGAAAGCTGTCTGCCTTCTGGTTTCAGAGAAGAAGATTTTTAAAGATTTTCATATTTTCACCCTTTTTGTTAAGGGTCAAGGGAAAGTTAAAGGTGGATTTCATTTATTTGAACAACTTTGGTAGAGCTTGACCCAAGGAACATCCCTGCCAAGTTTCATCAAGATTGGCCCACTGGTTTAGGAGGAAAAGATGTTTAAAGAAATTGTGGACGACGCACGACGGACGACGCACGACGAACGATGGACATTCTACGATCCCAAAAGCTCACCTTGAGCACTTCGTGCTCAGGTGAGCTAAAAAGTGGGCATTACAGAATAACAGTTCTTGAACATGCCACTTGTCCTCAATAAGATCTATAAATGTACAAAGTTTGAAGTTGCTAGCACACATAGTTTAGGAGATATGATCTGGACAAGAATGTAAGGCTAAAAACAACAAAGGGCAATAACTCAAAAAGTGGGAGTGGCAGAGTTATGGATCTTGAACATGACACTTCTCCTCAATGAGATCTATAAGTGTACAAAGTTTGGTGTTGCTAGCACACATAGTTTAGGAGATATGTTACGGACAAGAATGTAGGGTAAAAACAACAAAGGGCAATAACTCAAAAAGTGGGCGTGGCAGAGTAACGGTTCTTGAACATGACACTTCTCCTCAATGAGATCTATAAGTGTACCAAGTTTGAAGTTGCTAGCACATATAGTTTAGAAGATATAGCCCGGACAAAAGTGTGACAGACAGACGGACGGACGGATGGACGGACTGACAGACAGACGGAATCGAGCAAACCTATAGTCCCCTAACCGGTAAGGGACAAATAAATGAAAACAGAAAAATAGTCTTCATTGAAAGTAGGAAATTTATTGGCAAACTTTAGCAGGGACCCCTAAAATCCCAAGTAACAAGTTATTTAGACCCCAGACTGACCTTAAGGGTAGAAGAATGGGTACAAACCTGTTTTTGGGGCGGGCGTCTGTTAAATGACTCATATTGATTACCAGTCTCAGTGGGACACCAAAATTCAACAGACAGTTCTAATTCAAGAGGATCTTTCATGTATAACTCATGAATCTGAAAATAAACAGATCAAAAGGAACTGTTATGATTTAAAATTTAAGTATACATTTCCTAGAACTAGCTACTTATAAAATCTATAAATCATATATTCAGAATTACGAACCATATTTTAATACCACCAATATTTCACTTCTACCAGTACTTCAATATAGACAATTTCTCCCTTACCCTCAGTTTTTTCTATGGTTACTATGGTAAATAAACGCCAAAATTTGACATTGCTTAAGTATGGGAAAGTCAGAGAAACATCTTAGTGTTTATACATTGCTTTGTTATTTTGAGGTCATGTTGAAGAAAATGGATGTTACATAGTGTTAAGATATACTGCCATTTCTGAAGAAGGCATTAGCCAAAAATTAAAGAGTAATACTGAAGATTGTTTCATAATAATTCCCTATTATTTTGAATACTTATTATCATTCAAAGACAGATAGTAAAACAAATATACCATCTCCACTTTATAGAGGTATAATGACTGCCTGTATTAGGATCTATGATTAGTACATACCAGTTTTAACATATGCTCAAAGTCTCTCCTCAAGTTACTGGGTGGCTCTTGACCTTCTTGTAGATGTGCTATCACAATTCTGGAGGTCTCATCTCCATGGTTACGAATCTCTTTAACCTAAAACATTATTAATTACATTTTGCCTTACAGGAGTGTGAAACTTTAACCCTTATCCTCTTGAATTTACATTTTAGTTCAAACAATAATTGCCAATTATTTGGACATTTCAACCAGTCTTGCCTCACATTTTTTCCAATAATAAATAAGTAGAAAGCAAGAAGAGTAGGCTAAGATCTTATTGCACATCTGTGAATGTCAATCTTAGCCTCTACTGTCCACCAAAGCTGTGTACAGCAGCAACAGAATAAAAATGTTAAATATTACTTATTTAAACATATGACCAGTTACAGTTTACATTTGTTTCAAGTTTTAGGATTAACAGGGAACAATAATAAGAATAAAATGATTTTATAAGACAATTTCAGATTCATAGCTTTAAGAAAACATTTTGACAACGACAATGTTATAATCTTTACAGACTTTGAAACTACTTAATAAATAGGCTGTCGCAAAGCAGACTAATACCATACACCCCTACAAGTGCTTGTCAAAGCCATTTTCCATCAAAGGACCATAACCCTATCAAAAGTAAATGATTTATAACCAAAATATCACTTGCATATCTCTGGCTAATACTGATAACATCTGTAAAGTTTCAATGAAATCCACCGATTACTTGCTGAGAAATTTAGTGGACAATGAAATGCTTCCAACAGACTGACCGTCAAGCTGACTCCTATATAACCCCCCCCCCCCCCCCCCCCCGCCCCCAGAGTTTAGTATATAACTATCAACAAAATAATCAGAATCACCAGGCATTCAGGATCTATGAATTATAACTCATAACTGGTATCTAGTATTTGAAATCTGTAAAATAAGACAGATATGCTGTTTTGTGTTCCTTTAAACCCAAGGACTCTATCAGTGTCAAACCCTGTTTGTAAGTTAGTTTGTAAGGGGTCATATTTTGATAGCTCAGTGCTAACTCTTACAAACAAATTTACAAATAGGATTTGACACTGACAGAGTCCTGGCATTCCATTGATCCCAAAATATTGGTAGGAATCCCATTATCTCAACCAAGGGATTCTATCAGGAACCTTCTATATAACAAAATAAAGTTAGAACTCACTTATTTTTCAAGTCAAGGCTCTATAGCTCTACTAATTCCATACATTTGTAAGAAACCCTTGCAAAAATAACAGAAGGTATCATTAACTTGTGCTTTTTCTTATATTTCTTGAAATGCTAAATGTACTGAAGAAGTGGTTCCCTGATGATCTGCCAGGATCCCCACTATTAATAGTAGGGATTTCTCCTGAACCCTGCTGAAAAATAGTCTGTGTGGTAAGGGGTCATCACTGAAAGATTTTAAATGGGGTCCCACAGGGATCTTTACTTTTCAACCACAGGAATCCCCCTGGATAATCAGGGATCCCTTCCTTCATTTACATACATGGAATTTTAAAGAAAAAGCAATGAAAAAGGTCAGTGAACATTTCTAATAATTTGTTCATTACAAATCTAAAGTGGAAATAATCCCCACCATTGGCTTGAGAAAAAAGATTCTGATTGAAAGAACACCAACATTTTATGGATGTAGAAGATATTTGACAGAATCCCTTGTTTTGAACTAATGTGATCCCTTCCAATATATTAGGGTCCTCGGGATCCCATTATACTGTTAGTGTCAAACACTTGTTGAACACTGATCTGCACCATGGACCAATAACATTTTTAATTCAATTATTTTCATGTTTATTGGATGCAATTATAGAATGTTGAAGTAACGTAACTTCAGTTCACAAGATGTGACAAATTACCTTTAGAGGAAAATGGTAGATGAAATCTGTGACCAATCTATGAACTCTCCTCAAGTAAAACTCCTGAAAAAAACCATGTACATTTACTTCAGATCATTATGAATATGTTGTCTGTATCTAATATTTTCAAATAAAGCATAAAAAACACCAGTAATTGGCAATTCAAAGTTTCACCAAATCAAAGAAAAGATTGAAAACAGAGAAAGTCTTTTTTTTTCAGTATAAATAATTTTTTGTTGAAAAGAAATAGCAAACCATGATTTGAAATCAATATAAAATCTGAATGGATCCTCTTCTAAGATGTTGCTTTATTTTTCAGTTTGTTTGTTAGGGCTTAATGCCACTTTTAACATTTTTGTAGTTATATCACAATGTCTTGTGCACCTACCCAACATTCAATCCAAGCCACTACTCAAACCAACACCAAAAATACCCTGTATACAGTATTCATAAGATGATAAAGTATAAGATCTACTACCTCTTTATGAAATTTGTTGATTGAGAGTATAGATGTATGTAGAAACTCAAACACATCAGACTGTACAGCCATATCCAACATCAACTCATCTTCCTCATAGTATTCACCAGCACCTGATTAAACACATGATTTATGACTTGTGGTTGAGGAAATAACCACATTAAATATTTCTCATGAAAATGGGGGTTATTACACTGCGGTATTCTTACCTCAAAAATCACATCATAATGCATGTGAAAATGCCATTTATCAAACGAATTTCATGTTATGCTGAAAAATTTAAATCAATAATCTTGAGCATTTTTTAAAAAATTTCAACTCATATTATAAAAATTTTGGCTCAAATGTGAAAAAAATCGAGGGATGTTTGTGAAATATATATCCCCCCCCCCTCATTGGAGCAGGTTGATGGCATATTCTGTGTCATTTTTAAGGGTAATAATTAAACAACAGAATAGCCCTGCACTGCTCAGTACTCACCTGAATTTTATTGGTACAGCAGAATGCCCCACCCTTCCACACCAATATTTGAGGGTTAATCAAATTTCAACTAGAACTGTCGCAGAGCGGACTAATACCCCCCCAAGCACTTTGTCAGATTGCAAGTGCTATTAGTGCAGGATGTGTTTGTAACAAAGATTGATGTCATATGCAGTATTTGCATGAAGTTTCATGATTCTAGGTCGCTTGGTTTTTGAGTTAAAGTCCAGAAAAGAAAATTGAACAAAAATTGACTGTGACCTTGATCTTTGACCTATGTGACCAAAAAACAATAGGGCACTTTCTTGGATCATAAGCAGCACTTGCATAAAGTTTTATGATTGTAGGTCACTTGGTTCTCGAGCTAGAGTCTGGAAACGAAAATTGAACAAAGGCTGAATGTGACCTTGACCTTTGACCTATGTGACCCAAAAACAATAGGGCACTTCATTGGGTCATAAGAAACATTTGTATAAAGTTTCATGATTGTAGGTCATTTGGTTCTTGAGTTAGAGTCCGGGAATGAAAAGGTCTACAGACGGACTGATGGATGGATGGACGGATGGACAGACAGACAGACATGGTGAAACCAATATACCCCCCTTTACTTCGTAGGTGGGGGGTATAAAAACAATTTTTGAAAATGATCACCAAAGGAATATTTCTGCTGAGCTTGGTTTAAATCACTCTTTGATTACTGTGGAAAGATTATTTAGATTTCATGATCAAATTAAGCCCTGCCCTGCCCTGCCACACCCATATTTTAGAGTCAAATAAAATTTCACAAATAATTTTGAATAGTGTCAACTAAAGAATGGATCTGCCAGATTTGGTTGAAATCTGCCCACTAGTTCCTGCGGAGATTACAGGGTCAGAATAAGGCCCATCCTGCCACGCCCATAATTTTGAGTCAATCAAAATTGCATGTGCATTTTTGAATAGGAACATTCTGTCAAAGTTTCCCTGAAGTTCAGGAGGAGAAATTAAATTAAGTATGTAGACGGGATGTTGAGTGGATATTCATCAGAAGCCCTGCGGATTAGAGCGGGTGACAGAATTTGAGGTTAAAAATTAAGCCCCGCCCTGTTTTGCCTATATTTAGAGCTCAACCAATATTTCATAAACAATTTTTAAGAGGGTCACCCTAGGTACATTCTGGAAAATTATATTGAAATTGGCCCAGTGGTTCAGGAGCGGTAGTTTAAAGATTTCAGGGTCACAATAAGCCCCACCTTGCCAAGCCCATATTTGGGGGTCAATCAAATTTTCATGAACAGTTTTTTAAGAGGGTCAATGGGTCATTCAAGGAATTTTCAAATTTCAATTCCTTCTTTTTCCACCATTGTTTTTTCCCCAATATTTTCATAAAGAACACAATTTCAGGGACATAATTTCCTAAAATCATACAAGAAAGAGTAAACCAATAATATACATGAAGAATCATTTAAAATGCCTTTTCTGCAACTTGAAAGAAAAGTCTGTGCTAATATATTTCAAATTGATCAGTAAATGAATACATCCAGCCTAAAATGGGATCCTGATCATCAGTGTGATCTTGCCATTTTCAATCCTTCAAATGGTACATCTACTTAGTCTTCTTGTAGGTGAAAATGTGTGATATCATTTTGAAATCCATCCATACATGAAGCTTCTGACTAGCCAGCGGCCTACATTTTCACAGTCTGGCCAAGCTTTGCTAAGCAATCTGTAGATTAATAAGGTCTTCTTCAAGTTACCAGCAAAATCTTGTTATTGCTTCGTTATCTAGACTATACTTAGTAGGCTATGGCCATCACATGTCTTAGTACCGGTATGTCCATCACACATATACATAATTGTTAGAAATGTTACTCTTATGTTCAAATGTACCAAATAAAGTTCAGACAAGATCAGATGGTACACATGTACACCAAAGAGAAGTTGTGATGATAATGTTGTTTACTGCAAGCATGCTTGACAATTAGAAAGGCTGTCCAGGAACAACTTATGTAGAATTTGTAATAAGTATGTTTACTATATCACAAGCTATGTACAGTCCGACCGACCAACATTGCAAGTGACGTCATGATTTGTTTATTATTTTATTGTTATGTGAAATATATAAGGTTTAATAATAGTGAAAAACACTTCTATCCGACCAGTGGGAAAATAGCTCGGGTAGTTAGCGAGTTATGACAAATGTCTCCGGCTATCGAAAGTAAAGTGTTATTTAAATTGAGGTTCGAAACTCCGTCAAAATTCCTACTTTTTTTAATATTATGATCTTTTTCAATTTAGAAAATAATTAATTCCATTATTTTAAAATTGATTTGTTTATTTGTTACATGTGTAAGAAAACTTTTTATTTTGTGATATTTGTTTTTTCTTTTCTCTACTGATGTATCAGAATTTCCATATTTTTCTATTTTCAACTCATAAATATCACAAAAATGAAAAGCGATTTTTTTTTCAAAATCCTTTCGTGTAAAATTGCTAATGCTAAAACAATGCATCAAGTTTTGCATCTTGAATTTATGAAATAGAAAAAAAACAAGATGTGTTTGTGAAACACAAATGCCCCCGGAACGGCATTTTTTTTCAAAGTTTGACCTTGACAGATGACCTTGACCTTGTCACATGACCTTGACTTTGGTACCAGCGGATGCGGATCATTGAGATCTATCATCATGCCAAATATTAGCTTTGTATCTTGAATAGGCTTGAAGATATTGGCAAGGTTAAGTTTTCGGACAGACGGACGGACAGACGGACGGACAGACGGACAGACACGAGGAAAACAATATGCCCCCGATCTCTCGATACGGGGGCATAAAAATCTTTTGCGCCGATACGAACCCACGAAACACGTTATCAAGACTAGGGTGCGTTTCCGACTGCACTAATTACGACAGTTGTTTTAATAATGTTTTAAAACAACAATTTAATTCCAACCTTGCCTATGAAAAGAAAACAAAACGTGACGTCACTTGCAATGTAGGGTGGTTGATTTGTATCACAGTAATAAACATTAGGGTATGTTTACAGTATTATTCCCCTCCATTGTGAAATTTGCATCCTTAACAACAATTTTGTATGTTTGAATGGGGCTGCTTTTCATCATTGTACAGTCATATTACAGGAGCTGAAGCACAATACCATAGATACCTGGTTCTTCTCTCACCAGTAATATATCTGTCCGGACCCTATGGCTGCTCATCCTATATATGTTTATAATAATTCACCCATTGGTGGAAGAAAAGTCAGAAAAGATATGTATGACTGGAGATAAAAGCCTGGAACCCCATCACACTTACAACTGGGCAATAATGGGACCTCCTTCTCATGCTGATAAACAAATTGGCAATTAAAGTACCGTAGGCAATAAATGAAAGTCTGTAATTATAAAGTGTGAATATAGTTCTCAATATTTCAGGTTTAGGAAGGAAAATCAGGTTGTAAAGACTAATAGCAAACATTTTGTAGGCTGAAAAGGGGTTACCAAATGAACATTCCAGTGAAATTTGGTTGATATCCATCTATTAGGTTATAAGAAAATGATTTTCAAAGTTTCCACTATATAACATATGGATAAACCTTTGCCCATAAAAGACCATGACAATAGCCTCAGTGGCCTTTGACCAGTGGAGCTAAAAAGGGGCATTACTCTTATAAAAATGCTTCATGAGTTATTCTCTTGTGATGGTGAACACACATGCCAAGTTTCATGGAGATATCTGCAATAACATCAAAGATATATAAGGTTAAAGTTTGTCATGCCGATGCCGCCAAGGGGATTCAGAAAACAGAGCTAAAAAATGAATGCACAAACCAGAAATCATAAGTACCTGCAGCAAATGGGTACTGTGATAGCTGTCTGAGTGACACTCCCCATGTTAATTGTGCTAAAGCTTGTAACCCTACAATCTTCCATGGTGCTCCATCTTTTAACTCTTTATGAATATCAGCTATATATTGGGCATCCTTCAGCATAGGTAAATCTTGCCATAGAGCTGTTGAAGGTGAAAAAAACAGGTTAAAACTAGATCTGTGGCGGACAAATACCCCCAATTGGCGTTTGTCCCAATTCAGTAGTCAGGCAAAGTCCAGTGGTGATCTTGACCTTTGAGATTCCCTACCCAAAACAATAGGGCACCTCCTTGGGTCAAGGGTAACATTTGTATTAAGATTTGTGGTTCTAGGTGTCTATGTTCTTGAGTTAGAATCTGGGAATGAAAAAAAGGTCTACGGTAGGCAAGATAGACAGACAGGTCGAAACCAATGTATCCCCCTCTACTTCAAAGTTAAGGGTATAAGTAGAAAGATTTAGATACATTTGTTTTCTCAACCCTCCTGAACCAATTCCAAAACCCAATATACCACAGCATTTTATATTAAATATGCTGATAAAAATTTCTAACAGCAAAAATCATACAACAATAATTTTTCAAGACACTTGACACGTTATCATGCAACCATTTTTCAGGGCTTAAAAATCAAAGTAATTCAGTTTAATGTGGTTCCTGTTAATATCAACATGATTATATGTAAATTGTTTCTAAAATTAGACTGCCTGATATATTTCTATGTCATCAGGCATGTGCAGACATGGCGAAGGACCCAGAAAAACTGTCAGACAGTCGGTCTGACAGTCCTTGATAAACTGTCAGACCGAAGTCAGACATGTCAGACCGAATGTTTAAGGGGGCTATTGATATCATCATTGTAGTGTTTCCTCATTGACAGAGAAATCTTATAAATTAGTTGCAATACAATTCAGGCCTAACTAGCTTGTCAAAGTCCTGTCATTCTGCTTTGATTTAGAAGCAAAGATTCTGAGATTTACAGAGATTCAAAGGTTATCAGAATTAAAACAAGAGCTGTCGGAGGACAGCGAAGCTCGACTATTCCTAGTGCTGGATAGTAACAGCAAATCAATATCGACATTGGAAATTCAATAAAATGAAAGTCAAGAGAAAAGGATCTTTGTCTAGAGCTGATATTATGGTCACAGAAGCATGTGCAGAGTTTCAAAGCAATAGCTTTAGTAGGAACAGACATACAACTAACATAAAATAGTTGCACATAAAAACATAACCAAGATTTTTAAGGCCGAATAGGGTTAAAATTCCACTAAATTAAATATCAGAGTAATGAATCTTATTCTGTGGGCTAATATTATGGTCAAAGAAGCATGTGTTAAGTTTCCAAGCAACAGCTATAGTAGAAATAGAGATATAACATAAATACAACATTTGCACGTAAAAACTTAACCAAGAATTTCTAAGTCCAAAAAGGGTTAAAACTCCACTAAATTCTATACCAGAGAATTGAATCTTTATCAAGAGGCTGTTGTTATGATCATTGAAGCATGTGCAAAGTTTGAAAGCAATAGCTTTCATAGAATTAGAGATATAAAAACTTAACCAATAATTTCTGAGTCTGAAAAAGGTTAAAATTCCACTAAATTCAATATCAGAGTAATAAATCTTTGTCAAGAGGCTGACATCATGGTAACAGAAGCATGTGTAGAGTTTCCAAGCAAAAGCCTAGGTAGAAATAGAGCTATAACTGATATACAACATTTGCACGTAAAACCTTAACCAAGATTTCTAAGTCCGAAAAGGGTTAAAATTCCACTAAATTCAAAATCAGAGTATTGAATCTTTGTCAAGAGGCTGATATTATGGTCACAGAAGCATGTGCAAAGTTTCAAAGCAATAGCTTTATAAGAAATACAGATGTTACAGAAATACAACATCTGCACGTAAAAACTTAACCAAGATTTTCTAAGTTCGAAAAGGGTTAAAATTCCACTAAATTCAATATCAGAGTAATGAATCTTTGTCAAGAGGCTGATATTATGGTCATAAAAGCATGCTCAAAGTTTCAAAGCAATTGCTTTATTAGAAATAGAGATATTACAGAAATACAACATTTGCAAGTAAAAACTTAACCAAGAATTACTAAGTCCAAAAAGGGTTAAAATTCCACTAAATTCAATATCAGAGTAATGAATCTTTGTCTAGATGCTGATATTATGGCCACAGAAGTATGTGTAAAGTTTCAAAGCAATAGCTTTAAAAGAAACAGAGATTTTAAACACTTGCACGTAAAAACTTAACCAAAGCATTACGCCGATGCCGACGCCCGGGTGACTGGAATAGCCCCCTATTCTTCGAATAGTCGAGCTAAAAACAAGATGTGTTTGTGAAACACGAATGCCCCCGTAATGGCATTATTTTTCAAAGTTTGACCTTGACAGATGACCTTGACCTTGTCACATGACCTTGACTTTGGTACCAGTGGATGCGGATCATTGAGATCTATCATCATGCCAAATATCAGCTTTGTATCTTGAATAGGCTTGAAGATATTGGCAAGGTTAAGTTTTCGGTTTAAGTTTTCAGACAGACGGACGGACAGACGAACAGACAGATGCGGGGGCATAAAAATATAATATTTTTTCAAGTCATTAGGTAACAGCCAGTTGTGTTTTATCATTAAAAATAAGAACGGACATAAGTTGATGGGTAGAACATTCTGGGGTATGAATAAGCAGAAAATTATTTTAGTCTGTGTGCCTTTAAAACTAAAAAATACGAAAAATTCTGGTAAGGTAAGACTTGCTACCAATAATTCTTTCTAAATTGGATCCTTAAATCATCTCTTCTTCCTCTTAATTGGTACAATTTGTAAAAGAGAATTTGCATATTCTAGCGGTGCCGAAAGTCGTAGAGGAACTGTTAATTGATGGTTTCTAGACCTATGTAAAGTTTAAAATTAAAGTTTGTTTTCATGAGAAAATTGACCAGAAAAGTGTTTTCTTAAGTGAAAGATGGGATTTACTGTTAACAGTTTTTTCTGCCCAGAAAATAGTGTCGGACATTCGGACTGACGAAAAGATAAACTTTACCGGACCTAGGGGATTTTTGTCGGACATGTCCGACGGTCGGATGGTCCTTCGCCATGACTGCATGTGATATCAGTTCAGTAGCAGCTTCATTCCATGAAAAAATGATATGCATAAAATACCTTCAGCATCGTCTCTTTCAAAGACTGACACATCAAAACAGTGAAGTAAGGCCATAATGAGGGTCAAGGTCACAGGGTGAAGTGTTCCATCAGATTGAATAGAGTCATCTCCCTTAAGATGGGATATCAGCTGTAAGGTGTCATTCTTACTTAATGGTCGCTGACAGGCTAAACAAAACAAACACTCAGCACAGGCAATTTCTATCTCTTCATACATATCTTTTATCTGAAAAATTCATTTTATTTGTTTGTTTGTATGGTGTTTAAAACCACTTTCATCAGTATTGCAGTAACATTGAAAATACTGGTACACCTTCCCAAGCAAAATTGCACTTGGTTGAATTTCAGATTTAATGAACTAAATTTTCAGAAATTCTCTTTGTTAAAAAAACATTATTTAGGTAAAATGAAAATATCATAATTATGGCTTGTTCTCATAGAGCAATGTTTTCTCATTTGGCTTTGCTCATCAAATTTCTTGTGATTTCGTCTTGATTAAAGTAGATATTTTTTTCCTATCTAAATGAGTTCTTTGTAAAACATGTACTTCTATCACCAGAATCAATTCAACATAACAAGAGGACCAGAATGGCCCTAAACCGCTCTCCTGAATTTTTTTGGTCCAGAGGATCTCATCCAAGTAAATTTCTGGCAAATCTTTATTCACATTTGCCTAATTGTTAAAGAGATGTTATTGAAGAATACAAAGTGATAATTGACCCTGCCCTCCCATTCATTACTGAGAAGACTCAAAATAAGCCCCTCCCTGCCATGCCCATATTCATAGGTAATTCAAAAATTTGTGAAAAAATTTTGAAAAGGGTCACCCAAGGAACATTCTGGAATAGTTTCATTGAAATCCACCAAGTGGTTCAGGAGGTGTTGTTCAAAGATTTCAGGCTCGAAGATAAGCCCCCCTCTTGCCACACCCAAAAATTTCACTAAGAATTTTTGAAAAGGATCACCTAAGGAACATTCTGGTATGGTGTCATTGAAATCAACCCAGTGGTTCAGGAGGAGATGTTGTTCAAAGATTTCGGGCTCAAAATAAGCCCTGCCTTGCCACGTTTATGGGCCAATCAAAATTCCTAAAACAATTTTTGAAAAGGGTCACCAGGGTTTTCCCTCTATGTTCAAAACTGGGGGTCATTTTGCCAGATTATGACCCCCTAAAAAACTAGATAAAAAAATGTTTCTTTGACATTTTGGGGGTCATTTCAAAAACAGGGGGGTCCAAATTCAAAGAATTAAGGGGTCATGGAAAACCCTGGGGTCACCCAAAGAACATTCTGGTATGTTTTATTCAAATTGGCCCAGTTGTGAAGGAGGAAATGTTTCAAAGATTTTGGGTTCAAAATCAGCCCCAACCTTATACGCCCATATTAATGGGCCAATCAAAATTTCACTAACAATTTTGAAAAGGGTCACCCAAGGAACATTCTGGTAAAGTTTCATTGTAATCAGCCCAAATGTTCAGGAGAAGAAGTTTTTAAGATTGTTGCAAGCATGTGATATAGTGATTTGGAAGAACAATGTTCACAAATGGCCAACAAGAGTGCCATCGTCACAATGTACGCTGCCATTTGGCTGCTGTTTCATGAAAATAATTGTAGCACTACTTATTTTTACAGAACCAAATTCAAAACATTTGCAGACCACCTTTTTAATTGTCAAGTTCAAAAAGTTTGGTTGTATGGATTTTAACATCTCTTTAAACTGGAACTTATAATAACAATAATAATAAGATTTTTGACATGAAAACCCCTGTTTCCATGATGCGGCTGAAATTCACTTAACTGCAACAACATGCATAAATTCAGGTAACAATGAAAATTTCATAGAAAATTCTATTAAATAAGTCCAAAAATAAAGGAGAAATTGCGTTCACAAGAATTTTCTCAAGAAACCCCTCCTTTCTACGACACTGCTAAAATTCACCAAACCGTGACAATATGTGTTAGGTCAGGTGACTAGAAAAATTTTGTAAAAGTTTCATTGAAATCGGTCCATAAATGGTTGAGGAGTTGGATATACAAGATTTTTTAAATGAAGACCTCTTTTTCCATGACACAGCTGAAATTAACAAAACCATGACAATTTGCACTAGGTCAGGTGACTTGAATCATTTTGTCAAAGTTTCATCCAAATTGGTCCATAAATGAGGGAGGAGTTGCGTTTACAAGATTTTTTTTTACATGAAGGCCCCTTTTTCCATTATGCAGCTGAAATTCACAAAACTGTGACATCATGCGCGTGGTCAGGTGACAAGGAACATTCTGTGAAAGTTTCATCCAAATTGGTCCATAAATGAGGGAGGAGTTGCATTCACAAGATTTTTTACATAAAGGCCACTTTTTCCATGATGCAGCTGTAATTCCCCGATCCGTGACTTCATGCAAACGGTCAGGTGACAAGGAACATTCTGTGAAAGTTTCATCCAAATCGGTCCATAAATGAGGGAGGAGTTGCGCTCACAAGAAAAGTGGACATAGTACATACGGATGGAGGGACAGACGGACGGAGAAGCTGACTCCAATATACGACTACCTCCGGCGGCATATAAAAATGGACATGTTACATAAAACTAAATTAGGTTAAATGACAGGTCTTAAGTTTTCAACTTCAAATCTGATGATGTAATTGCTCAAGACAAAGGTTGTAGAAAATATTGACAAAGGCATGCTTTACAGTAGGTGCTAAATATCACAATAACTCAACTTTTTTGTTCCAAAACAGCGGAACTAAAAATATAAGAAACTCTACCTGTTTTTTGTACTTAGGTGGACCTAAAGCTCTGTTGTTTTGTAGCCTCTCTAACTCTTTTGTGACATTCATCTCCTTCAATATACCTGACAAAAATATATATATATATATATATATATATATATATGGGAACGAGTATTCGATTAACCCCTTACTCAAAGGAACATCAATTATCGAATCATCAATTTCACTAATCGATTAATCGGTAAAAAAGTGAAACCATAGGAAATTCGTTTCCAATCTCATTTTTTTTCTAAAAATACAGGTCTTTTATATGAAATGCTATTCAGATAATGATAATGTTTTGAAACACCTAGTTGTCTTGTGATTGTCTAATCTGTCCATATTTTTCCAAATTTGCAATCAAATGCCAAACGTCATTGTTCTTGCTGTCAAACAATACACGCCATCATGTAACTTTTCGTATCTTCCAATTTTGGTACTCTGATCTGAGACTTCAATTTACATTGGATCTTGGGACCGACAGAATGTTGCAACGTCGTTCCAAAACCTTGTAACATATTCCTATCGATGTTGAAGTTACTTTGTCTCTCTCTACTGAAAATCAAACCGATGAAATATTACCGAGAAAGGACACTCTCTAAGCATGCATTTTAAATCTTTCCGTTTCTTCAAATAAATAAGCAATCAAATGTCATTTCAACCGCCCCTTTGGCCGAAGATATGCAGCAAATTCCGTATATTTACGTTTGAAGACACAGACTTAATGATCAAAAGTCATCAATTCTATACAAGTACTTGAGTACTCGATCGGAAAGGTGAACGAGTAAAAAAGTAAAATTGGTACTCGTTACCATCCCTAATAATATATATGTGACCTGTCAGACAATATGGGACTATCTGGATGGTGTGTAAAGTGTTAATCCTAGTCAGGCTGCAAGGATTACACACACTGATTGTGGTCAAAAATGTTCATACTCAGATCATTTCTAAACTAACAAGAGCAATGTCTGACATGGCCATCCCAATCGGAGAAAGCTTGATAGTAAACTGAAGCTTCATTGATTAAGGATTCTTTTGTAAGAGATTGATCCCCTACAAAACTAAGTCTTTAAAATTAACAAAAGGCAATAAATCCAAAATTATGCAAGCAAGAGTTATAGTTAATGTGCACTGCACTTCTCCTCCATTATGAGATTATCCACCCATAAAGTTTCAAGTTAAAAGCTATTATACTTTAGGAGGTCCGGACAAAATCTAAGTACTAACAAGATGTGTTTGTGAAACACAATGCCCCTGTTACAGAAATTTGTTTTCAAAATGTTGACCTTGAGAGATGACCTTGACCTTATCACATGACCTTGACTTTAGAACCAGCAGATGCAGATCATTGAGATCTATCATAATGCCAAATATGAGCCTTGTATCTTGAATAGGCTTGAAGATATTGGCAATGTTAAGTTTTTTGGTTAACTTTTTGGGTTATTTGACCTTGACAAATGACCTTGACCTTGTCACATAACCTTGACTTTTGTATCAGCAGATGCGGATCATTGAAATCTACCATCATCTCAAATATGAGCTTTGTATCTTGAAAAGGCTTTGAGATATTGGCAATATTAAGATTTTTGAGTTTTTTTACCTTGACAGATGACCTTGACCTTGTCACACGACCTTGACTTTGGAATTGGCAGATGCAGATCATTGAGATCTATCACCATGCATAATATTAGCCTTGTATCTTGAATAGTCTTGAAAATATTGGCAATGTTAAGTTTTTTGGTTAACATTTTGAGTTATTTGACCTTGACAGATGACCTTGACCTTGTCACATGACCTTGACTTTGGTATCGACATATGCAGATCATTCAGATCTATCATCATGCCAAATATGAGCCTTGTATCTTGAATAGGCTTGAAGATATTGGCAATGTTAAGTTTTTTGGTTAACTTTTGCAGACAGACAGACCGACAGACAAACCGACGGACAGACGGAAAATGGTAAAACATAATGCCACCAATCTTTTGATATGGGGGCATAAAAATAGTAAAGGGCAATTACTCCAAAATTATGCAACCAAGAGTTGTATTTTTTTTGCACTGCACTTCTCCTCCATAAGATCTATTCACCCATAAAGTATCAAGTTGATAGCTATTATACTTAAGGAGGTATGCTGTGGACAAAATCTTAGTATTTAAAATAACGAAGGGCAATAACTCCAAAATCATGCAAGTAAGAGTTGTAGTTCTTGTGCACTGCACTTCTCCTCCATGAGATCAATCCACCGATAAAGTTTCAAATTGATAGCTATTATACTTTAGGAAATATGCTCTGGATAAAATCTAAGGATCAAAAATAACAAAGGGCAATAACTCCAAAATCATGCAAGCAAGAGTTATAGTTAATGTGCACTGCACTTCTCCTCCATTATGAGATCAATCCACCTATAAAGTTTCAAGTTGATAGCTTTTATACTTTAGGAGGTATGCTCCAGACAAAAACTAAGTATCAACAAGATGTGTTTGTGAAACACAAATGCCCATGTAACAGCATTTTTTAAAAAATGTTGACCTTGAGAGATGCCCTTGACCTTATCAAACGACCTTGACTTTGGTACCAGCAGATACAGATTATTAGGATCTATTACCATTCCAAGTATGAGCCTTGTATCTTAAATACGCTTGAAGATATTTGCAATGTTAAGTTCTTTGTTAAGGGTTTTGAATTATTTGACCTTGACAGATGACCTTGCAACATGACCTTGATATTAGTATCAGCAGATGTAGATCATTGAGATCTATCATCATGCCAAGTATGAGCTTTGTATCTTGAATAGGCTTGAAAATATTGGCAATATTAATTTTTTTGGACAAGTTTTTGAGTTAATTGACCTTGACAGATGACCTTGTCACATGACCATGACTTTGGTACCAGCAGATGAGAATCATTGAGATCTATCATCACGCCAAATAAGAGCCTTGAATAGGCTTAAGATATTGGTAGTGTTAGGTTTTTTGGTTAACTTTAGCAGACAGACAGACAGACAGATGTCAATGGTAAAACCATATGCCCCCGATCTTTCGATAAGAGGGCATAAAAATAACAAAGGGCAATAACTCCAAAATTATGCAAGCAATAGTTGTAGTTCTTGTGCACTGAACTTCTCCTCCATGAGATCTATCCACCCATAAGTTTCAATTTGATCACTATAATACTTTAGGAGATATGCGCCGGACAAGTTCTGTGACGGAATGACGGACGGAGACTATTACTATATCCCTTTGCTGAAAATGGCGAGGGATAAAAATCTGACCTCTGATTGACCTGTTCTGATACCTACCTCTTTTTCAAACATTCATTTTACACAGTTACCAGATGGTCCCTTTTTGTATTACAGGCTACATATTGACCAATTATGTGGTTACAATAACATTCCCATTCCTGTAGTTCTATATCAACATTAACATTTAGGAGATACATCCGATTTTTTAAACAAGAGGCCCAAGAGGGTCTGTATCGCTCCACTGGCTTTAAAATCTTGAGACTTTCATTAAATAAAGCTTACTTTAAATGAATACATTAACACTCCAAAATCTCCCAAGACCTATTTAATAATGATTAACTGGTTCTGGTCCATATTGCACCAAAATACCCAATCACAATGAACCTGCAACCCTTTACCCATCTTATTAAAACATAAGGTTCAGAAGGAGTTGTCGTTCAAAGATTCAGGGCTCAAAAGAGGCCCAGTCTGCCACGCCCACATTTAAGGACCAATCAAAATTTCTTGAACAATTTAAGTAAATAGCCACCAGAAAAACATTCTGGTAAAGTTTCATTGAAACTGGCTGAGTGGATCTGGAGAAGATATCGTTCAAAGATTTTGGCCTCAAAATAAGCCCCGCCCTGCCACACCAAAATTTATGGGCCAATCAAAATTTAGCAAACAATTTTTGAAATGAGACACAAAAAGAACATTCTGGTAAAGTTTCACTGAAATCAGCCAAGTGGTTCAGGATTTTTGGTTTAAACCTATTTATTTTACATCGATTGGGAAATGAGTTCTTACAACTTAGATTAATCCCTCTCGATTCTGCTTCCTAGAAAATTCCCCAGTACTTGCGCCTTTTGTGTGGGCCAATGAAAGAACCAAGATCGATAGCCGCTGGGGGAATCGAACTCAGGACCTTTGGGTTAAGAGAATGACGCTCTACCCCTAGACCACGGACACCACACACTGGTTCAGGAGAAAATGTCATTCGAAAATTTCAGGCTCAAAATAGGCCCCGCCGTGCCACACCCATATTTATGGACCAATCAAGATTTCTTGAACAATTTAAGTAAAGGGTCAACCAAGGAACATTCTGTTAAAGTTTCATTGAAATCGGCCCAGTGGTTCAGGAGGAGATGTCGTTCAAAGATTTGGGGCTCAAAATAAGCCCCGCTCTGCCACGCCCATAGTTTTGGGCCAATCTAAATTTCTTGAACAACTTAAGTAAAGGGTCACCCAAGGAACATCCATGCCAAGTTTCATTGAAATCAGCCCAATGGTTTGGGAGAAGATTTTTAAAGATTTCAAAGTGAAAAATGCCACGCCCTGCCACTCCTATATTTGGGGGCCAATCAAAATTCTTTGAACAATTTAAAAAGAGGGCCACCCAAGGATCATTTCTACCAAGTTTCGTTAAAATCTGCCCATTGGTTTGGGAGGAGAAGATGTTTAAAGAAAAAGTTTACACATGCACGGACAGACACACGGATGCACGACAGACACTCCGCCATGACAGTAGCTCGCTGGCCTTCGACCAGTGGAGCTAATAAAACCTCAAAGTTTTGATATATCTTTGTTACTTTAAACTTTTGCTGACATTCATTGGTATATTTTCCATATTGATACAAACAACCTATTTGTATTTAAAGTTAATCTGACAGTAGTCCTATGTTCACCGATCATTGGGCCAACACTTCAAGATTTTGATTGATTGAGGTTAATTAAGGCCACTTGAACAGTATTCCAATAAAGATATTGTTCTACTTGCCCAAGATAAAATCCCAGAAAAGCTAACAGATTTTGAGAAAACATAGTTTTTTTAAGAAAGAAAAGAGCCTTGGAGACGGATTTTGCTCCCCAAATAAGATTCTTTTTTAATGCCACTATAGTTTGACAGTTATGCTCAAAATAAATCTGAAAAACATTGAAGGAAATTTCAATGCTTGAATCTACAAATAATGATTACAAGATAATCATTAGAGTTTTTCACAAAAAGCTTGAAATTGAGTGCTACCACTCTTCCAGAGATATACTCTGAACACTATTTGTGGGGTGAAGGGTTAAATATTATTCTTTGACCATCAACATGTGTGTTTTTTTCCACCAAAGATATCAACGAGAAATGCCTACATACAAACAAGAGCACCGCCTATGGGTGCCTATACTGTTGAGTGCCTCTGCTGTTGAGTGCTGGATGGTGGAAAAAATCTAGGTCAATTTGCACAAAACACATCTAGAACTATCCCCTTGATAGTATATGTTGCTCTTTGAATGGATAACTTGTGTGCCAAGTTTCAAGTGAATGCCTTCAGTAGAGCCAGAGATATCACAAAATGTCAAAGTTTTCATACGATAACAATGACACTAAGGCTATAGCAATACCTCGGGTTTTCTCCAAAAACAGCAAAGCTAACAAGATGTGTTTGTGAAACACGAATGCCCCCGGAACGGCGTTTTTTTTCCAAAGTTTGACCTTGGCAGATGACCTTGACCTTGTCACATGACCTTGACTTTGGTACCAGCGAATGCAGATAATTGAGATCTATCATCATGCCAAATATTAGCTTTGTATCTTGAATAGGCTTGAAGATATTGGCAAGGTTAAGTTTTCAGGTTAAGTTTTCGGACAGACGGACGGACGGACAGACGGACAAACAGACAGACGGACACGAGTAAAACAATATGCCCCCGATCTCTCGATACGGGGGCATAAAAAGGGGTATATTTTGAACAAAATGCATCTAGAATTATCTCCTTTGATAGTAAAGGTTGCTCTATACATGTATCTCTTACCAATCAAAAGATATGACTAATTCATTTTTTGTCAAGAAATTGAGAGATAACATAAAGCTAAAGACATCTAGCACTTTTTTTTCCTTGACAAGATTTTCGTAAGCATTTCTAAAATAGTTTATGGTCAAAGACATCTGATTTGCTACTCAATCATGCTATTTCTTTGCATTCTGACCATTAGACATGGAGAAATAAGAGTAAAACTGACTTTTACATTAAGGCCCCTTTTTCTGTTTGTTTGTTTGAATTGGTTTTACGCCGCTTTCAACAATTTCGCAGTTATATCGCGGCGGCCGGAGCACCTAACAATGGATTCCCGGTATATCTCTCACCTGTACTACCATTACACCCTTTCCTAGCCTCCGACTGCTATCTCACATAGGTTTACTATTATAGACCCATTGGTGAGAGACAAACGTCGGAAAGGATATTTGCCGCCACCCGGGATCGAACCCACGACTTCCAGATTGGAAGTCTTATGCCTAACCAACTGCGCTATGGTGGCGGCCCCTTTTTCTGTAACAAGGCCTCAATTCAAAAAGCCGGAATTGTTTTCAGCAATATTCTATACAGTGCACATGTGAAGTTTCACTAAATTTGGCCCAATGGTAATGGAGAAATCACTTCAGAAAGACCCACAGTTAGACAGACAGATGGATGGACACACATAATTGCAGCAAAGTGATACCCCCTTGGGGAGCAAAAAATTGCTGGGACCCAACATTTTCTTTATTTACATCACTATTTTCTATCCTTAAACATTAGGGTAATCTCACCAAAAGATATATCTTGTAACATTCAAAGATTTACTCTTGAATATACTTATCTATGGACAAGTGACCTTAAATGGTGTACTTGTCAGCAAGTAGAAAAGTACATGTTTTGACAATTTGGCCATACAATTTCCACACCCTTAATTTATGACACCATTACCACTACATCCTCTTGTGAGCCTCAAGCTTCTCATCCCATTTAGGTTTATAATTATCCACACATAGGTGGGAGACAAATGTAATGTCAGAAAGAGTAACCATATGGTCAAGTTAATCAGAAGCTTACCATTTCATACCAGCCTTTTAAGTTTTGTCCATAAATTTAGTTAATATCTTTTTAGAATATCAACATTTTTGGCCTGGCAGGGCTGTTCCTAGAAAATGGTCCAATGCATTAAAAGCAAGGCAAAGCAGCTTTTGAGGATTTTCACTTTCTTTTATAGTCAACATTTATACAATTAAACTTAAATCTATGTTGGGTTAACTTAACCTTGTAACTTAGGCTTGAAAAAGCTAAAAATACAAGGAGTAAGTAACTTTTCAATGAAATATGTTAAATTGTGCACTTTGGTCCTTTAAAGTTTTAGAGTGTTTTTTACATGTATGTTTATGATAATTGTGAATGAAGTCATGACAGACTCTAATATTTTGAAAATTAACCTGACCAAATTATGAAACAGATAAGCCCGGCCCTGCCAGGTGAATATTGATACAATATACCTAGAAGCTGGTTAATCAAACTATCATTGTCCACAAGTCCATCAATGTACTTTTTGGTCATTTCTACCAAATCAGGGGGTAGGTCTAGGGTAAATGTTGGCCCCTCTAGAGAATACAAAAGGGTCCGAAGGGCGGTTACTACACTTCTGCGTCCATCATAATACAACAACACCGCAACAAGACCTCTTGTTAATCCTGGAAAGTTTGGCATGTTGTCTTCTCCTATAAAGGCAAATATAACAATGGTTTACCTTGGAGGGCAACAAACATCTTTTTCAAACTTAGTTACAAGGATTCTGACATAATGCTTCTTTGCATGAAAACCAACAAGCATTGAAGAACATTGTAAAATGGCAACAATTAGGTGTGTAACAAAAGATCAATAGTTTGATGTATCATGACAGTGACAGTCACAATATTAACTATCAATTGCATTCACATTACATTGAGAACTATCGCAATAGATTTTTAAACTATCAACACTTTTGTAGTGCCTTTCTAAGACCTGCTAAAGGAATGTGTTAGCCTTTGTCATGCTGAACATATTCCTGCTTAAACCCCAGTCACACTAGACCAAGTTCCCACTAAGTCAATGTAAAACCGGTCTGACACAGTACAAACTTGTACGATGTAGAAGGAACACAGTAAAGCCTATGAGGATCTGATGCAATCATTGTGGTCCTTGCTGATGTGGATGAATTTTGAGCATGTTAAAAAAAACATAGAGAGAATCACGATGCATTTAGGGCTCAATAAGGACGTAGGAACAACGGCTTTGATGTAGTGCCAATATGGCATGAACTAATTATAGTCTTCTTGATGAAATACATTCCTGGTATGGACTGGAAAGATTGCTCTGTGTTCTAACTGCGTTCATTGAATTTATAATAAGATCGGGAAGGGCACAGTGAACATTACTAGTTATACAGTTTCTTGCCAAGGTATATGACAATTTATTCCCGGCTAGAAAAACGAGTCATCCGAGCCGTAGGTTGGTAAATCGTCATATACCCAGGCAAGAAACCGTATTACAAATTTATTAATACTTCAAAGTTTTAGGGCTAAATATCCGCTTTTGCCTATTTAAGGCCTTTGTATAAACCGCCCCTATGAAAAGTAAAATTGTACAAAGTGACGTCATACATACTTGTGACGTCACACTACTTCACTATGTGATTATGAGATATTAAAGCGGTTCTTGGCTGAACCTGCGAGAAAGTTGGCACTTCAAATGGACAGATTTGTAAAAAATAAAGGTATTTCTTGACATTTATATCATTTATTATTTGCACATGATTAACTGATATGCTTTTTAACTGTGGCCTTATGTGTATTCTCGTGTCATGTTATCAGCGAAGTGAGAGAATCATGGCTGCTATTACCGTTTCAACTTTTTGTCTCATGTTCACAGCCAGGCGCCTTTAGGAAACATTAGAAGTTTCAAGGGAGCAGCTGTAAATATCAATGTTTGTCAGGTCAGTATAACCAATGAAAATGCTGGAATTTTCTTTGCAGTAAAATAAAGTAAATGCGCAGTAAGCGCTTGGTGAATCTGAAAGGTCTTTAAAAGAACATAGAAAAAACACAAAGGACATGGTGCTTAGTCAAGTGCGCGACAAAACTTAGACAGGATAGATGCAGTGACATCCTGGCAGGGGCGTAAAAGAGATGTAGAACCAACTTGAATACTGTGGTTTTTCTACGATTCATCAGATTCTCCTTTTGTTTGTGTAAGTTTTTAGAATGCAGTATGGTCTTTGTTTGAGTGTGACTGGAGGTATAGACAAAGTTCAGCCTGCACAAACATGCAGTCTGATCAGTCTATAGTATACAAGGCTTAAAATACCTTTTTATGTCTTCTCTCAAAACAGCATGTTTTTTCAAAGTTTGTCCTTGATAAACTAGAACTGTCGCAAAGCGGACTAATACCCCCCACAAGCGCTTTGTCAGAATGCAAGTGCTATCAGTGCAGGATGTGTTTGTCACTAATATTGAGGTCATATGTAGCATTTGCATGAAGTTTCATGATTCTAGGTCGCTTGTTTTTTTAGTTAAGAGTCCAGAAATGAAAATTGAACAAAGGCTGACTGTGACCTTGACCTTTGACCTATATGACCCAAAAACAATAGGGCACTTCCTTGGATCATAAGCAACATTTACATAAAGTTTCATGCTTGTTGGTCACTTGGTTCTCGAGTTAGAGTCCGGAAACAAAAATTGAACAAAGGCTGACTGTGACCTTGACCTTTGACCTATATGACCCAAAAACAATAGGGCACTTCCTTGGGTCATAAGGAACATTTGTATACAGTTTCATGATTGTAGGCCACTTGGTTCTTGAGTAAGATTCCGGAAACGAAAATTGAACAAAGGCTGACTGTGACCTTGACCTTTGACCTACATCACCCAAAAACAATAGGGCACTTCCTTGGGTCATAAGGAACATTTGTATAAAGGTTCATGATTGTAGGTCATTTGGATCTTGAGTTAGAGTCCGGAAACGAAAAGGTCTACGCACGGACAGATGGACGGACGGATGGACAGACAGACAGACATGGTGAAACCAATATACCCCCCCCTCTACTTCGTAGGTGGGGAGTATAATGACCTCGATTTAATTGATACAATGTATCAAATGATGGGCATTTAAAAAGTTTATAACTTCAAGCCAAATACTTACATTGCATGTCACATACTTTGGAAGATATAGGAAAATGCTAAGTTTGCAGGTCAAGTCCTTGTCATGCTGATTATAGACCTTTGTGAAATTGTATTAAAATCAAAATGCTGACAGTGCTGAATGCCGCTATTGTAGGTAAGTACTTAAGCATGCCCACAGAATTTTCATTTTGGGGGTACATGCACCCTCTAAGTTTAAAATTGAGGGTACAAAGAAAAATCTAGGGGTACAGTGAATCCTTTACTTTCAGAACTAAGGGTACACCATATTAATCTAATAAAAGTCACTCTATATATTACAAGTTTGAGTAAAACTGATTTAAGGCCAAAAGATCTACAGCTGTTTTGCTTTAAAAAGCATCTAAACTGGGTTCAAAAATGGAATTACCATTACTTAAAAAGTGATCTAAGTAAATGCACCTGCTACATAATTTGCTGTTAACAACCTTTTTTATAGTGGAAATTTTAAGCCTCTTTAATTCTTGCAATTTAATTCAGTTCAACATTTAATATTACATAAATAACAGGAATCAGTTGAATCACTGAAGAATCTTTGAATTCTTTTGATATACACAGACATAAATTATTGGAATTTCATGGCTGCTAATGTTTACGACTTCAGAATTACCTGTTGATTGATAAGCAACACAGCTTCTTCAATGGATAATGACTGACCAATTCATGATTAGATTTACAACTGATTATCAGGCAGGCAAACCAGATTCTCTTTCATTCAAAACATTCACATAATGGTCATGATCTTTTTATGTTAATCAATTTTTCTTTACGTGCTTGCACATCTGGCCTATAAACCTGTATGTGAATAAATGCATTTCTATGTGGTGAATTACTAAAGTACGTAAATTGGCATCCTGGTACTTTGTTTAAAAAGGAAAATCGATGGTGTGGACCAAGATCAGACTGCACATATATACTGACTGATCTTTGACTAAAATTTCTGACAGACAGGCGTTCAGACAACAGTAAAACAATGTACTCCTTCCCCTCAAAAAGAGGCACAACTCTTACAAAATTGCTTTCAGAGTTATCCCCATTGATATTCTAGATAGCTCTCATGATTGTGTTCATGCATGCCAAGTATCATGAAGTTTTCTTAAATAATAACAGAGATATGATGAAGGTTGAATTTGGTCCCATCAACACCAACATGTACACCAATTCCAACATACACACAAATGATGCTAAGGTGATGACAATACCCAGGCCTTTTTATGCTGTTTTGGGGGCCAAAAATTTGGCCATATTCCCCTTTTAAAACATACTTTTTTTCTGCTTTTTCAGAAAAAATTCCCCTTTCTAAAATGTCATTATCATGGAAAAATATTTTCAACTATGTTTTAGCTTAAAACAAGATGTGTTTGTGAAACACGAATGCCCCCGTAACGGCATTTATGCAAGCAAGAGTTATAGTTAATGTGCACTGCACTTCTCCTCCATTATGAGATTATCCACCCATAAAGTTTCAAGTAAAAAGCTATTATACTTTAGGAGGTCCGGACAAAATCTAAGTACTAACAAGATGTGTTTGTGAAACACGAATGCCCCTGTTACAGAAATTTGTTTTCAAAATGTTGACCTTGACAGATGACCTTGACCTTGTCACATGACCTTGACCTTGGTACCAGTGGATGCGGATCATTGAGATCTATCATCATGCCAAATATGAGTATTGTATCTTGAATAGGCTTGAAGATATTGGCAAGGTTAAGTTTTCGGACAGACGGACAGACAGACAGACAGACGGACAGACAGACAGACAGACGGACATGAGTAAAACAATATGCCCCCGATCTATCGATGCGGGGGCATAAAACTCATTTAAATGGACTTTTATATACTTTAATAATTACTTTTTGTTAACAGTAAACAGAAAAAAAATATGACTTTTGTTTGATTTCATATAAAAATTCCCCTCTCAGTGAATTTTTCCCCTTCAAAAAAGACCTGCCAGCTTTTCACCAAGCTTCAGGAAAAGGTCTGATACCTAGGGTAAAAAAAGCAGAGCTTAAAATGGCTTTTTTCAAAATCACTGGTAGATGTCAGCAAATGGTGTCTGCAGCATATTCTGTTTGGACAGACCTAGATTTTTTTTTTCAGAAGGGTTGAAGAGAAAACATCTCTTATCATTTCTTTATAGGAATGAGTTTAATAAATCCATGGGCCTTCAACATGCAAAATAAAGGCACTCTGTCTGGAAAATGAGGATTCTCCAATTCAATCATACGTTGAATTTTTTGTTCACCATACCTTACCCCAATTCTTATCTAGACTTTGCCCTACCTGCTACCAGTAATTCTAGTGCAGCTATTTCATTCATATCAAAGAGATCACTAATAATGATGGCTTCCTCAATCATACTGTCAGAGAACGTTTGAGTGTGTTGTTCACCATGCACTGGCAGTCCCACAGTGTTGGATTTCTTCACCATATCTCTATGGGCTGTGTTCTTTGCCTGACAATAAAGAAACACAAAGGAACAAAATTAAAACAAAAATAGGTTTTCAAAACAGCTAATTTAGAAAGACAGCTCAGATGAGCTTAAAACCAAATGTGGACGCCAACAACAACTTACGTCCATGCCTTTATTCCAGGGTATGACAATAGCTCTTTCGAGATTTTTGTCTCTGGCAAGCCGACAATATGCCCACATCTATGGATGCATCAGCATGAACATATAAAAGGCTCATTTCCTATGTTTTCCTACGGTTAAGAAGCTTCCTTATGACCCTATGAAAATTCTGAATATTTGCAAAAATCCTTCAGGTTCCTTTTCCTGTGTTTTCCAAGAGTTAAGACCCATTTATGTTTATGAAAAGAAGTGACTTATGACTCTACAAAATCCTGTAAATTTTTTAAATAAATCTCATATTTATGGACTTAATCCCCTAAAGGAGAATATTTTGAATGAAAATCTGTTAGGCCCCTTTTACCGTCTTTCAGACTGATCAGACCAATTTTTAAAAGGAACCTTCCTTATGACCTTGCAAACATTCTGGAAAGTTTCAAGGAAATCCTATTATATTTGAGGACTTATCCAAAGAGTGACAGTAATTCTTGTGAATAAGGAGTCTTTTGGACTCAAATCTTTTTAAATCAAGAGGTCCAAGCTCAAGTTAAGGAGTCAAAATCAATTAAGTAAGAGAAGATTGCTTAAAATAATAGTCAACCCCCCCCCCCCCCCCCCCCCGAAGATGTTTGGTTTGTTTGTTTTTATAAGTACTACTAATTGCAAGCAAATTTTATATTCAACAACTTTTGTAGTGGTAATATCTATGTTTGACAAGGGTTTAAAGGGTAACTGCCCTGTACATGTATTCATTTCAAAATATCCACAGTATGATTCAGTTAGTCCATTGGACTCCTTACTTGCAAAATGGAGCAGTCCTAACTGGTTTACAAGGAGTCTTAGACTTTCTCACTCCCTTAAGTTTTAAACCACATTTATTGTGCAACAGTAAACCAGAATATTTAGAATGAAAATCCATTAGGCTACCATCTCCCGTGTTTTGCAATTCATCTGCCCCATTTTCAAAACAAGAGGACCTAGATGGTCCTAGATCGCTCACCTGAGTCTCTTTGACCCCTGGGACATCACATCAATTAAATAGGCAGATGTCATAGAGGAGATAATTTCTACACAAAACCGAGTTTCATGAGGTTTGGGCCAAAATTGGTAACAATATCCTGAGTAGGACTTAATTGGGATTTTTCTAGGTTAATACTAAATCCTAAATCTTGTAATGTATGTAGCAATAAGTCTGTATGATCTGTTATCAAAGATTTTTCCGCTGATAATAAAAAATCATCGACAAAAACAGATACTCTGACACCAAGGGAACGCAAATATGTTACCACTGGATGTAAACACTTGTTAAAGTAATAAGATGAACAACTCAAGCCGAACAGGAGAACTGCCCACCGAAAGTAGTCTCCCTTCCACTTGAAACCGAGGTAATCTCTGTACCGATTATTCACTGGGATATGGTAAAAACCGTCTTTTATATCAGCAGTAATAGAATAGTCTTGAGGATGAATTATTTTCACAGCCTCTCTAATGTCATCATTTCGATACTTAGGGACGTTACAATGAGCATTTAATTGTCTTAAATCTGTAATAAGCCTTAATTTATTGTTCTTTTTTGGCACACAGCCCAAGGGGCTTACACACACTGGTCTGTAGTTACAATGTTCAATAAAACCTTGAAGCAGTAACCGATTAACCTCTTGATCAATAAATGTACTTTGAATTAAGTCAAGCTTGTGGTTTTCTAATTCAAAATTTATTTCGCTTCGAACTAAAGGGATTGGCACCCCATTCTTAACCCAGTCAAGAACATAAATTGGAGCATTAATTTTTTCCCATGCTGTCACACAACTGCCGAGTTTAGACTGACACATCGAAAGAAATTAATGGCAATTATCATTCAAAATGATATGTGTTGCAAATGATAAAATGAAAGTAAAAGTAAAAGTAACCAACCCGAAGTGACCAAACACTAAATAAATCCGACATGATTTACACAATATTGATGTATGAATACGAAATCTCTCAATGATACATTATTTAAGAACATAAGACCCACTTTCAAATTGTTCAATCCTCGTCTTCACCACCAGTATTTTGCCTCCTTGGGAAACTTCTGTTTGTAAACGACTTGAAAACGTCCTGGTTCCTATTGTTTGTGTGACCTCCGCGGTGCCTTCCCCGAAAACCCCCACGAGATTGTCCTGATTGAGCTGGGCGGGATATCGCTGCAAGCGATGCAGCTGACCGAAGAGTGTCGAGAGCTGACGGGTTCAAACCAGAAGTATTTTTCTGCAGTGCTCGAAATATCTTTGACGTGTTATTGTTGAACTGAGAGCTGACGACTAATGACGCATATTCGTCCTGTAAATATCGTCCTTGAGCCTGTGCAATCACAAATAACTGTTCAAGAGTGTCCTGTGATAACGGCCTATCTGGATCGAATGTCGTTAATAACTTCAATAAAGTTTTGTTATATCGCCCACATTTAGCGATCACGTTGTACACAGGCTGGTCTGCACGCCGGATGCCCTGACGAGAATCATTCAATTTAAGATCCGCTGGTAACTGAATTCTAGCTAGCGTCCCTGATAGACTGATATTGTCCTTGTATATCCGGACTAGCCGTTCCAGTGGCACCGGAAATAGGTGCGGAGCTGGAGGCCACGTGGCTGCCTGAATCATGGCTGTCGATGTGCTCGAAATCCTGAGCTGATATCGGGCCTGTTGATGCCCTTGGTTGACAAACCGTGTCACTTTGTAATCCGTGAATTCTAACTTCTAATGATGCGAATCTTCTATTAACAACATCGATGAATTCGTCTAGTTTAGCTTCCATAACAAAGAATTATGAGAGGAAGTAAAAAACCTGTCCTCACTCGCGAGCGATCAAGCTGAGAACAAATAATATGTCACTAGTGACGTATTTATGACATCATTGTGTGGTCACATGACTACTATCTAAAGTTATAACATGAAAATTATCGTTAAGACCCCTTTTCCTGTGATATGGCATGGAACTTTCCCATTTTCATAAGGGTTCATCCTTGTGACCTGACCAACATTCTGACCAAGGTTCTAAAATTGGGCCATATATTGAGGGTTTAGTGCAAGAGTGTACTAAGTGTATATACAAACTGAACCCTCGATATGTGGCCTATAGAGTGTAAACAAGAAATTGTCATTAAGGCCCCTTTTCTGGTGATATGGCATGGATCCTTCCCATTTTCAATAGGGTTCATCCTTATAACCTTGCCATCATTCTGACCAAGTTTCATGAAGATTTGGCCACATTTGTGGCCTCTAGAGCGTAAACAAGAAAATGGTCATTAAGGCCCATATTCCAGTGATATGGCATGTATCCTTCCCATTTTCAATAGGGCTCATCCTTATGACCTGGCCAACATTCTGACCAAGTTTCATGAAGATTTGGCCACATTTGTGGCCTCTAGTGTGTAAACAAGAAAAATTGTCATTAAGGCCCCTTTTCCTGTGATATGGCATGGATCCTTCCCCTTTTCAATAGGGCTCATCCTTGCGACCTGATCAACATTCTGACCAAATTTCATGAAGATTGGGCCAAATTTGTGGCCTCTAGTGTGTAAATAAGAAAATTGTTAATAAGGCCCCTTTTCCTGTGATATGGCATGGATCCTTCCCATTTTCAATAGGGCTCATCCTTGTGACCTGGCCAACATTCTGAGGATGTATTCTGAAGATTGGGCTTTATTTGTGGTCTTTAGTGTAAACAAGTAAATTGTTGATAAGGCCCCTTTTCCCATGATTTGGCATGGATCCTTCCCATTTTGGAAAGGGGTTTATCCTTGTGACCTGACCAGCATCTTGACCAAGTTTCATGAAGATTGGATCATATTTGTGGCTTCTAGAGTGTAAACACTATAATTGTTGACATACAACGCAAGACAGACGATGGACATTCAATGATCACAAAAGCTCACCTTGAGTATGATGTGCTCAGGTGAGCTAGAAAAAGATTGCACTAAACAAGAGGACCAAGATGGTCCTAGATCGCTCACCTGAGTCTCTTTGACCCCTCGGACATCACATTAATTAGATAGGCAGATGTCAAAATGAAGATAATTGCCTAAGATCAATACCATGGAATGTTTTCAGCGAAGAGCAAGATAGATATGCCTATTTGCTCTTGATTATATGTAAAAAGGGATGCACCCGGGTGGACCCCAAATGTGACCCCAGGGTCTTGATATGAACAAACTTGAAAGAGGTCCATAAGATGATACTACATACTAAATATGAAAGCTGTCTGCCTTCTGGTTTCAGAGAAGAAGATTTTTGAAGGTTTTCCTATTTTCACCCATCGTGCTCAGATGAGCTGAAAGGGATGCGCCCGGTTGGAGCCCAAATATGACCCAAGGGTCTTGATATGAACAAACTTGGTAGGGGCCCACTAGATGATGCTACATACCAAAAATGAAGGCAGTGTGTCCTCTGGTTTTGATTAAAGAAGATTTTAAAAGATTTTCGCTCTTTGATTCTATGTAAAAAGGGTTGCGCCCGGCTGGAGCCCAAATATGATCCTAGGGTCTTGATATGAACAAACTTGGTAGAGGTCCCCTAGATGATGCTACATACCAAATATGAAAGCTGTCTGCCATCCGGTTTCAGAGAAGAAGATTTTTGAAGGTTTTCGGTTTTTTACCCTTCGTGCTCATAAGAGATAAAGGGATGCACCCATGCGAAGCCCAAATATGACCCCAGGGTCTTGATATGAACAAACTTGGTAGAGGCCCACTAGGTGATGCTACACACCAAATATTAAAGCTGTCTGCCATCTGGTTTCAGAGAAGAAGATTTTAAAAGATTTTCGCTCTTTGATTCTATGTAAAAAGGGTTGCTCCCGGGCAAAGCCCAAATATGACCCCAGGGTCTTGATATGAACAAACTTGGTAGAGGTCCACTAGATGATGCTACATACCAAATATGAAAGCTGTCTGCCTTCTGGTTTCAGAGAAGAAGATTTTTAAAGATTTTCATATTTTCACCCTTTTTGTTAAGGGTAAAGGGAAAGTTAAGGGTGGATTTCATTTATTTGAACAACTTTGGTAGAGCTTGACCCAAGGAACATCCCTGCCAAGTTTCATCAAGATTGGCCCACTGGTTTAGGAGGAGAAGATGTTTAAAGAAATTGTGGACGACGGAAGACGGACGACGCACGACTGATGACGGACATTCTACGATCCCAATAGCTCACCTTGAGCACTTTGTGCTCAGGTGAGCTAAAACAACAAGAGCACCATCTACAGGTGCATAGACTTGGCTATTGAGTCCTGGGTGTTGGATAAAAATGTAAATTCCAAAAAGGAGCATAATTTGCACAATATGCATCTAGAGTTATCCTGTTTGATTGTATAGATTGCCCATTGTGAACATGTGTGCAAAATTCTAAGTGAATGCCTTCAGTAGAACCAGATATCACAGAATGTCAGTTTTCGAAAGCAGACAATAACAATGACAACACCTAGGCTATAGCAATACCTTGGTTTTCTCCAAAAAAAAGTCATGGCCCCCAATTATAAAAGTGATCATACCTATGACCCTACAATTGTCCTGTGAAAGTTTCAAGAGAATCTTTTAACATTTGTGGACTTTATTGAGTAGAAAAGATTGCACTAAGTGAAAGTCCATGCCCCTTTCCTTTGTTTTCTGAATGATTGTTCCCATTTTCTAAAGCGACAATCCCTATGACCCTATAATCATCCAGTGAATCCAGTTTCATGAAAATCCAATAATATGAGTGGATTTTATCCAATAAAGAGATTTCACTAAGTGAAAGCCCATTTTCCCTTTTTTCTAACGGATTGATCCCATTTTTAAAGGCAACTATTATTCTAACCCTTTAAACATCCTCTGGAAGTTTCAAGGGAATTAGATGATATTTTGGACTTAATTATTTATTTTGGATGCATTATTTGAAATTCCATAGGACTCCTTTTCCTGCGATTTCTGACAAATTCTCCCAGTTGTAAAAAGCATCAATCCTAATGACACTACAAATATTTTATAAAAGTTTCAAGAGAGTCTGAAAATATTTGATTTAATCATGTACACAAGTTTGTACTAAGTGAAATTCCATAAAGTCTCTTTTCCCAAGTTATCCAGAGTATTCATCCATACTTTTGTTTCTTATGACCCTTCAATCTTTTTGTGAAAGTTTCAAGAAGGATTGGGCTGATAAATTGATATAATCTATAATCAGTTGATTTGGGCATCCAATGACAACTATTGATTAAGATATCTCTAAATTGATTAATTGGTTTGTAATATATAAATGGCAACCATTTATGCAAGATAAATGTCACTTATTTAGTTTGGGTTTCTTATATATTTCTGGTAAAGTCTTTTCACTTTAAAAAAAGATTTTCTTAAAGCAACCTTATTGGACCATCAGTAGTCAGTGACGTGCTTAAGAATACAGCTCATACCGATTGACTGTCAAAATCTACATCAAACAACAAAGATAAGTTATAAAACAAACAAAACAATTATCTTTGCATAAATTTTAAGAAAATTAAATCACCAGTAGCCTTTCTTTTGCCATAGTGTACATTCATTGAGCATATGAAACCGAATGTAGTATCAATTATTAGTTGATTTTGCTCTTCGAACTAAAAACTGATTATCGGTTATAATTTGAAACCAATTGCCCAACACTAGTTTCAACAGAATCTCACAGTATCTGTGGACTTAGTGTAAGCAAGATTGCATCTAGTGAAATTTTTAAGTGAAATTCCATAATGCCCCCTTTTTTGTGTTTTTGAATGGATCATACTAGGGATGGGAACGAAAAGAAAAAATCATATTCAAATATATTCGAATATTCGTTTTAGCGCCATTCAAAAATGAATATCTGAATAATAATTATTTCCGATTGCTATTTCTATTCGTGTTTGGGGCTAATTTCACTTTAATGAAAAATAAAAAGTTATTAAAATTCGCTTTAATCACAAAATATGCTTCAATCTTGCATGAAATTTAAAATAGGATACTTAGAAATGCCGACAGCCGCTACCCGAGACGTCATTGAATATCAAAGTATGGTTGTCTTTCGTTACTTTCACCCCTTGAAAGGAAAATCACTTGGAAAACCCAAGCACATTAAAATGAATTTGAAAGTTTTGTCTTTATTCTACTTTATGTGAAACTTTTTTTGTGACGCAATAATACATTGCTGTCAAAAGTGTGTATCGTGATGACTCAAGCTATAACGATGCTTTCAGCAAGGAACGAACAAGAGAGAAATTTTGAAATTAACATTTTCTAAGGCTTTAAAAATTCACAAGACATACTTTCAACAGACTTTTCGTCTGAATTTTGAATGTAAGAAGCAGACCTTCCCTATACAAAATTTAAGATTAATCCGAATCCGATAAATACGTCGAATAGGCAATAGATAACCGAATCGTCCAAAAACCAAAAGCTAAAAATCAGTCTTAAAAATCGAATATTCGTATTCAAAAAAATAATATTCGACTATTTGCGGGAAAAACGAATATTCAGATATTTGTTCCCATCCCTAGATCATACCCTTTTTCAACAAGAGCACCGCCTACGGGTGCCTACGCTCACCTGTCGAGTGCTGGATGGTGGGGAAAAATCTAAGTCGAAAAAGGGGCATAATTTGCACAAAATGCATCTAGAGTTATCCCCCTTGATAGTATAGGTTGCTCTTTTGATGGTGAACATGTGTGCCAAGTTTCAAGTGAATGCCTTCAGTAGAACCAGAGATATAACAAAATGTCAAAGTTTTCGCACGACGACGACGACGACGACAACGACACGGAGGCTATAGCAATACCTCGGGTTTTCTCCGAAAACAGCCGAGCTAAAAATGATGATCCTTATGAGCCTACAATCATCTTGTCAAAGTTTCAAGAGAATCAGATAATGTTTGAGAACTTAATCACATTAGCAAGAACAGATGCACAGACAGAAGGATATAGGGGAAACATACCATCAGATCACTATAGCTCTTCTGACCTTTGGCAAGTACAGCTGAAAATCACTTATCTCACTCATTCAACAACATTCTAAATTCATTCCAAAAGGATTGAGTTTGTACCTGATTTTTTAGAAGGGCTGTAAAACATGTTTTGTGCCTCTGCAACATGACCTCGAGCTCATGGACAGCCTGGGGCTGTTTTTTGTCAATAGCAGACTCAACCACATTTTGTAGGTCTTTAAATGGTGCCCACACACGAGCAGCTGAAAAGAAGAAAGATAAATTAATCAATTAGAAAGTAATTAAAGGATCTGCTGAAAATATTATTTCATAAAACAAACAGCAAATTGTTATAGGACTTTCTAAATGCCTAAACTACAAGTTATTCAAGCTGTAGCTACAAAGTTTAGGAATTCCATCCAAGAAAATATTTGGACAATCAACTTTTTGATTGAAATCAGGAATTATTTATTGGTTGATCACTGGCTTCAATGCTTGAACTTCTGACATTACAGATTACAAAATATTGAAGGTAAGGTTAATACAGAGGTCTATCATCCTGGCTAGAACTTACATTCACAAATACCCCTGAAACAGAACATTTTAGGTGATTATTTTAGGATTCAAAAATATAGGGGATTTCAACGCAAAATTTAAATAATTGAGAAATGTTTGGTATTTCTTGCTCTTACTTAGTTTTAAACGCTGTCCTCTTAGGGCAGAAGAAGCAAATGCATATATTAGGTCCAGTGGTTCTGAAATAAGCTGCCCGAGTTGTCCGAGTGGTCCATTAAACTGCATGGACTAGCAGATTTTCCTTGCTAAGTTGTTCCTGGACAAGTGAGAAATCTCAAGATAAAAAATGTTATATTTTCTTATAGTAAAATTTAGCTGTTTTCAAAAAATAAATACCATAATTATGTATGCTTCTTAAAGCAATGCAAAAGTAACTTCAATGTCAGAAAAAAAAAGACTATTTATTTGGAAAAAAAATATGTTTATGATGAAGAATGGACAAGGTTTTTTATACAGACAAGCCAGATTGTGCTTGTCACTTTTCCGTGGTCAAGTTTACTTTCAAAATATTTCAGAATCTCTGCAGTCCAAATTAAAGTCATTGTGATTATGAATTCCTTTGAAAATTTGCAGCATGGTGTAATAGTCACGTCTTTATTCTAATGTTGGAAGACCCAACTGCTGAAGTCTCTCCTCATAAGAGAGGTTTTTGAATTCTGGTACAAGACATGGAACTCTTCTCTGTACATCTTTGAGTCATATGATGTCTTTTTTACGGAAAAGTGTCCATACACAAGAACCATATTCAAGTATTGGTCTCCTAAAAGATTTGTATAGAATCAAGAAAATGGGTTTTTCTAGGTATTCAAATGATCGATGAATTATGCCAAGATTTCTCTGTGCCTTTTTAACAATGTTAGTGATGAGGGAAGTAAAATTCTGACATTGTATAAATTGTATGTCACTGTATAAATTTCTCAGAGCATGACCCGACTTCAAAAGGACTGCCAAACACTTGGCCTAGGCGAGGTCATTTGTGATTTTACAGCCACACATTTCTCTCCCGTGTTTACACGATAGTCTTGTTTAATAATCCCATAAATAGTGAATATAAAAAAAATATGGGATAGTCTTTAAAAGGGTAATTGAATTTATTTCATCCAGTTTATGTCAGAACATTTAATTTTCTAAATACTATCTGCAACCTTAGAAGCCATTAGAAATCGGGACAATGTTGCTACATTGTAATGATATTTTGTTAAAAGATGAGCTTTTCCTTCCATGATTGAAAGCCTAAATTTGTACTCGCCCCGTCGGACTAGCTCACCTAAAATTCAATTTGCCCTCCCAGTGATCAGGAAAGAATTATTTGCAATGGGACAATGTCCCTTCAGTTTGCAAACTCAATGTGACAATTTGAAAATCAATGTGACAATTTCAATTCTTGGAACACCTTGTGGTTTTATTTAGACTTAACTTATACATCTCTAATTATCATGAGGCTTCAGACTTTCTTTTCTTTGCTAAACAAAGATAATGATAGACCATTTGCTTCTTTCACGAAGGTATGAACCAATAGATATACCCTCTATTCTAAGAGACGCAAATAAGAATTGCTTTCATTTTCTTTAACACACATTTAAATGCATCCTTGATGAAATAAGGCATATAAAATTTTGACGACATGAAATTTCAAACTACTCTCTAGCAGCCTTCAATATCTTTTCAGCTATTTCAATTTTTGTAATTAACTTATTTCTGAAAATGCAGACGAAATAATTGAAATTTCTTTTTCTTATGGTTAAATGTTGCCAACCTACATTAAGCATGCATTCTTTCAAAAAGTAAAGATTTCAACACTTTGGACACGAAAACCCTTGACATTTCAACATTTTTTTTTTCCTCTTGCCCTTTAATGACTTAACACAAATTGTCTGTGTGTTTTCAGCATAAATATGCAAATAGAAATCAAATTTCTATGGAAATATTTTCTTTTCATGGTCAAATTACTTATATTAAGTGAGCAATTACCACCTGTCAATCGACGATCGCCAACACTAGGCTTGCCAGTGACTGGGAAAGGCTTGCGCCATAGTCTCATTAAAATCCAAAATGTCACATCGTTTTCACTATGGAATGCGCCCTTGTCCCATTCAAATTTTGTCACCAAAAAAATACACAAAGTCTGGGGACGAATCTACTTTAATCTCAAAATTATTAGACATGAAATAAAGTTATCAAATACTAATTCTAAATTATCTTGGATCACACAAAATATTTAATCACATTTAGTAAAAAGATTTGGAAATCCCTAATTGGCAATTAGCAGCTTTGCAAGCCTAGCGTCGGCAATCATCAATTGAGAGGTGGTAATTGCCTGTTTAATAAAAGTAATTTGACTATGAAAAGAAAAAAATATCCATAGTAATTGGAATTCTACTTGCATATTGGGGCAGGAAATACACAGACAATTTGTGTAGAGTCAAAAAAGAGCAAGAAGAAACAATCATGCTGAATTGTCATGGGTTTTCGCATCCAAAGTGTTGATATTCTAATTTTGGAAAGGATGCATGCTTATTGTAGGTTGCAAAATTAAACCTTCTAACATAAATTTTCAATTATTTTATCTGCATTTTCAAAATAAAAAATATACAAATACAAATTATGAAATAGCTGAAAAGAAATTGAATGCTGCCAGAGAGAAGCTTGAAATTTCATGTCATCCAACTTTTAAAACATAAATTGCCTTATTTCAACAAAGAAGCATATAAATGTGTGTAAAATGAAATAAAAGCAATTCTAATATGTGTCTTGTGGAATAGAGGGGATATTTATTGGATCTTGCCATCATGAAAGAAATCAATTGTAGAACTTGGCTTTGAGTTAAGCAAAGAGAAGAAAGTCTGAAGCCTGAATATATTTATAGATGTATAGTATGTTAAATGCCTATAAATAGCACATTGTTTCGAACAGATAAGGGTTAATAAAACCACAAGGTGTTTCAAAAATTGAAATTTGTCACATTGATTTTCAAAATGTCACATTGAATTTGCAAACTGAAGGGACATTGTCCCATTGCTAATAATTCTTTCCTGATCACTGCTTGCATTCATTTGGAATGAGCTAATTGCCAATTAGTGGTTTCCGATTTTTTTAACTTACCTGATTAGATATTTTGTGTGATTCAAGATAATTTAGATTTATTATTACTATTATTACTAGTGTCTAATCTTTTTGAGATTAAAATAGATTCGTCCAAAGACTTTTTGTACCTTTTTTTAATAACAAAATTTGAATGGGACAAGGGCGCATTCTATAGTGAAAACAATGTGACATTTTTTATTTTAATGTGACTATGGCGCATGGCGCAAGCCTTTCCCAGTCACTGCCCTCCGGCAATTTCTACTTGTTAATGTGAGCGGGCAAGCGGAATTTTCAACCTCTGCTGAAAATGGAATATTTCTGCTATAAAGACAAAATTTGTGCAGTCTGATTATAGTCTTTACTGCCTTATTTTCCTTCTTTAATTGTAACATTTTGAAACAGATATTTTTTCAAAATGAATACTGACTCACAATAAGTCATTCCAATATTTAAGCACTTTCATTATGATGAAATTTTGAAACAATTTTAAATAGGATTGATAATCTAATAATTTTCACTTTCATAGAAGTGCCTGTTGTAACCACGAAAACCCATGACAATTTAATTATGAAATATAATTTGACCTCTTTACTTTATTCTGATTACTTTCTTTAAATCTTACTATTTCATTTAAATATACTTTGATTTCAGTCAGATTGTAGTGCTGGTAAAATATATTTACCAAAGGTTCCCAGGTTTATAACACATGTCACCAATGATCGCCAATGCATGGCCGATCACTGATAAGTCTTTATTGTCAATTAAGCTGGGTTTTATGCAATAGTTAAACACTAACAATTGAAAATTAAACGATTTAAACAATCGAAAGTAGGGAGCATAGCGACCGATTGAGGCTGTTTAAATCATTTAATTTTCAATTATTAGCGTTTAACTGACTTAGTCCTTTTCCCGCACTTAATATCATTGACAGCATTTCGCACGATTTACACGGAATAAGCCGGTTGAATTAATTACATGTGAATACCCCCCTCTTTCCAAATATGGTGTTGTTGAAGTATGCATGTAAATACCGAGGCTTTCAAAAGAGCTATTACCGATGATTAAAGATGCAGTATTGTTTGCTTTTAATGACCTGACAATAACTTCCGTTCTGTAGATGAACAAACATACGATGTGTGTCCACTCTGTATTACAAGAATTTTCACAAGAAACAAGAGCTGTCACTGTAAGATGACAATGCCCCCGACACCGCTTTGATTTTAAATTATGGCCAATCTATGTTGAAGGTCAAGGTCATCCAGGGGTCAAGGTCACCAAAGTATGTGCCTACAGAAAGGTAATGTACCAAGGAATGTTGTGGTAAAGTATGATGCGAATATGTTAAGTAATAAGGAAGTTATGGCCAATGTTAAAGTTTTTGGACGGAATGACGGACGGACGGACGGACAGACGGACGGACGGACAAGTCAAATTTATGATGCCTCCCTATCGGGGGCATAAAAAACATTTACAGTAGGCGCCATGTCCATTACCATGAGTATATCGGGTATATCTAAACATCATATGATAGGAATTTAACCTGATACCTTCACTGTAATAATGAAAGTACATGTAGTGAGTAAACCTTGCGATTAAAGACAAACAATAACTTTCCTTTGAAAGGTAAATTGTTACTTTTTTTATGAGTTATCCAAACCTGTTTTATCTATTATGAAAATATGGCATGGAAATTTTACTGTTAAAAGTAGAGTTCGCAGCTCACCTCACAAAATCTACCTATGGTATACTAATCTGTTTACACAGACACATAGACATAGATATCATATTATATTGATTAAACTATAAAAAAAAAATCTAGCTACATACAGAAGCAAATAAGTTCATAAATGTTTAGTGAGCGACCTAACTATGGGCCATTGTGATATAACTGAAATAAGGTAGAAATCGGGGTTAAACCACATACAAACAAAATCGTCAGGCCATGACACGCCCAACCTGGTCCAAATCAGTGTAGAATGTGGGGAATGCAACATATGCATGTGAATTACAAATTTCTCCTTTACTTTTCATGTGCTCATTGCATATTCAAGAGGGGGTAGAGTTTAATATGTATGCATGCGTGGTATAACAAATAAACCTTGAAGTTTAAATGAAATAATGATCAAAATAAACCTAAGCTGGGTAGTTTATGGAAAATAAACCATCAAAATTAAAAATCCAGCATTCTGATTGGATGATAAAGTAGGAAAAAGACAAAAACTGATTGTGGTGTGTGTTAGGATAATCAATTAACTTTTTCCAATAATCTAGACTACTACACTTTTAATGGACCAATCTCTCTTTTTCAAAGCAAATTTGAAGAAAACATATGAATAATCCTTTCTCAGAATAAACTGTCAAGGAATTTAATGTTTCCTATCTTTGTTCAATATCATTTTAAAAGCCACGGAGAAAAGACAACCCACGGCTTTAGGCATATCAACCATACTTATTAAGAAGAACAGAGATACAGGAAAAGGGTATACCGGGACAAACATTCATAAAGACGCCACAATCAACCCCTTGTCTATATTATCATATATATTTTAAAAAAAATCAGCGGGACATTCACCTGTGGGTTCACCACGGAAGTTGGATTCGTTGAGTCTAGATGGGGAGAAAAACATCTGTCAACACTTTTCTTACTTTTTTTTCCATCTTTATCTTACATGCATTTCTTCACTTGTCTAAACTTCTTTCTTTCTTTCTCTAAATTTTCTCTTTAAATCTTTTTTCTCTCGCACACCAAAGTATTTATCAATGATCTTCCAGATGTGGTTTTAGGAATTATAAGGATCTTTGCCGATGATACAAAACTCTACAGCAAAGTACATGATGTTGCCTCATGTGAAAAATTGCAATCTGATTTGGACCAACTGTGTAACTGGAGTGACAAGTGGAAACTATCCTTTAATGCAAAGAAATGTAAAGTCCTGCACATTGGACAGAAAAATGAGAACTTCAGATATTCAATGAAAGACACTGATGGCTATTTTGTTAATGTGGATGATGTACCGACTGAGAAGGACCTTGGAATTACTTTTTCCCAGAATCTGACCTTTGAGGAAAATATTTTGACTATAACCAATAAAGCACAAAGAACGCTCAGACTTATCTACAGATCATTTGAGTACCTTGATAAAGAAGTGTTTTTACCCTTATTCAAGACTCTTATTAGACCTACCCTAGAATATGCATCTTGTGTTTGGTCCCCTTAAAAAGTACTTAAAGATAGACATGAAAAAACTTGAAGATGTACAAAGAAGGGCTACTCGGTTGGTTCCAGAGATTTGCCACTTACCATACAGTGAAAGACTGAAAAAGCTTGGTTTGGTTACTTTACAATATAGAAGGGATAGGGCCGGTGCATGGAAATACCGGATTAAATATTCATACCGGATTAACCAAATCAAACTGGATTAATTTTCAAAACAAAATAATATAGTTAAATATTTTTTTTAATAAGTAATTATTGTTAAAAAGAGTCACCGTGTTGAATGAAACTTAATGATAAATGTATTTTTTTCTTTTTTTTTCCTACCTGATGATTGGCTTTGTGTGTTTTACCAAATTAATTCGGTGTTGCGTGTTAACCAAAGAATCTTCACAAGTTGAATCCACTAAATCAAAATAGTTATCAATTTTAAGAGCCTATTCTTTTTTTCATAATATAACATCTTAGGCAATTAAAAATGTATCTTTCATGTCAATTGTATTCAATTAATACAAATTCTGCCTTTTATTTACACATTATTAGTCTTTTTAATATTTTGAAAATTAATCAAAGAGTTCGCAGTGAAAGTTGGAGTTCACCAGGGATCAGTTTTAAGCCCCCTCCTCTTCATCATTGTGCTAGAGGCCATGTCACGTCAATTTCGAGCAGGTGTACCTTGGGAAGACCTATATGCAGACGACCTTGTCATCATCGCAGAAACTCTGGAAAGTTGTGTCGAGAGGCTATTAGTATGGAAAGACGGTATGGAAGAGAAAGGACTCAGAGTGAATGCGAGAAAAACCAAGGTTATGATATGTGGAACCGGCCTAGATCAACTGCAAGAGTCTGGAAGTTTCCCGTGCTCGGTTTGCTTAACAGGCGTCGGCAGAAACAGTATACACTGCAACGGATGCCAAAAATGGGTGCACAAGAAGTGCAGTGGACTAAAAAGACTGACAGCAAACCCAGATTACAGATGCGCTCGTTGCATGGGAACTGCGCGCCCAATAGATGGCCGTCCACAGAGTGAGGTCCAGGTCAGAACGGACAAGCTGGAAGTAGTATCCTCGTTCTGCTACTTGGGGGACATGCTCTCCGCTGCTGGGGGATGTGACCTCGCCACTACCACAAGGGTCAAGACAGCTTGGAAAAAATTCAGAGAATTAACACCAGTCCTCACATCACGTCACCTGTCCTATCAGACCAGAGGCCGCGTGTACAGCACATGCGTGAGGAGTGCAATGCTCCATGCCAGTGAGACCTGGGCCTTGACAAAGAAAAACCTCCAGCGACTACAACGCAACGACAGGGCTATGATCCGCCAAATTTGTGGCATAAAACCAAAAGACACAGCCACTGTAAGGTCACTGGAGCTTCAAATACGTATCGGCCTCGAAGACCTCGCCCTTGTACTGCGAGAGAGACGACTCCGCTGGTATGCAGAGCTACAGATAAGATGCGTTTTTGCGTGAAAACGCATTTAAAATCAACAAAAACGCATTTAAAGATATTTAAGGGGGTACAAAAACGCATTTCTAATCGGCGATCAGCATTACCAATGGTTCTAAATGCGTATTTACTTACGTATGACGCCTGAACATAATTCAAATTTCCTACAGACGACACGTATCGAGCGTTGCCAGTGCTGGTTTCCATCTTCTATAATTTTTATATTTGAATAATACATGAAAAGCTGGACTAAATATATATTCCCAAACAAATTATGAGAAATGACATCCAAGCATTGGCGAGTTCAAAGCGAAAAGTTGACACAGACACAACCATTTCATTCATGGCGAAAAAAACGGATCCGTTATATTGTACCATTCCGTGTCTGACACGATTTTCTTGGCAAAAAATCTGTTTTAACAGTTAAAAATCTCTTCCACCTTTGCAATAAGTATTCTGAGTGACTTTTTCACGGAAAGAACCATTAATCTTTAACTTTACATGAGTCTAGATTTCATCTATTTACAGTTTCCATACGACTTTCGGAACCGCTAGAGTGCAAATTCTCTTTTACAAATCAAATCAATAAAAGAGGAAGAAGAAATGATTTTAGGATCAATTTTAGAAAGAATTATTGATAGCTATCCTTATTTTATCTGAATTTTTCGTATTTTTCCAGTTTGAAAAGCACAAAGACTGAATTGATTTCCGCTTATTCGTACCCAAGAATGTTCGACCCACCAAATTATGTCCGATTTTATTTTTAATGAAAAGCCGTAAGTGATTGTAACATTATGACTTACAAGGACATTTTCTTTTTTTAATCCTGTTAACCTTGGATTCACCACTTTTGAATCAAATCACTATAAGCACTGACAGATTGAGAGGGTTTGACAACCTAGTTATAATGTTATTTCTATTAATTTCAGGAGTTTTCTCTCTCAAAGAGAAACGAAAACAAGGATGATATTATTTGCCCAATAAAATGTTCAATTTGACAGGTTTGGCTTTGACCTGACAGTTTATAGTCCAAAAAGGACTCAGGCCTACTATCTGACTGTTTTTCTGGGTCCTTTGCCATCATCTACCAATTTGATTTTTTTTAAAGTATCAAAGGGTAATGGGCCTTATGCTATTGTTCATCGTATGTTGGTCAAATAATAAATTAATCCATTCCCTGCAGCGAATTTATTGGCAAGGAAACATGGAAAGTGGATGCTCTTTCTGCGCAGGCAACTGGAGACTGGCAGCAGCTTAACAGGACATCCATTAAATATTAGAATTTGAGTTGTGACACCATCACAGATATTTAACAGGGCCATTTTAAAATATTTCTCAAAGATATTATTAAGGATGTCAATAGCTTGTTTTTTAACAATTAAGGACGAGAACAATTCATATTAACTCTAAAATATTTTTCAGCATTGCTGTATTATAAATCAGCATTACAGAAAAAATTAGGGGGTAAAAACCCTTTAAGCCAAAAAATTATCTGTAGCTCTGGGTATGGCCATGTTCAAAGATCAAACAATGCAATTAAGACTGCATACCAGCTCGAAGTCTCTGGAAAACGTAGCGCTGGACGTCCGAAAACCTCATGGAAAGACCTATCAGAGAGAGATGCCAGGGAATGGAACATATCAATATCCCAAACCAACGACAGGAAGAAATGGAGAACTGAGGTTAAATCTGCTATGCGTGCAGCCAGCCAGTCATCTGGACGGGATCCCGCTGACGGTGGAACAGTCCCTACACCTGCACGTTAAACTAAACACCGATGATGATGATGATGAATCCGGTTTAATTTAGTTAATCCGGTACAAATAATTAATCCGGTATTTCCACGCACCCGGATAGGGCAGACATGATCCAGATATACAAGTCCTTATACGGTTTGGACCAAATGAGATGGGATAGCTTATTCTCACTTGCTGAAAATACCTCAAGGGGACACCATCTAAAACTAAAAACCAAGAAATGCCATCACAACACCAGACTTCATTCTTTCAGTCAACAAACAATCCATCTGTGGAATGGTTTAAGTGAAAAACCTGTTTTGGTCAAAAGTTTAAATATCTTCAAGTCATCACTAAACAATGAGCAATGGAATGACACTAAATACCATGCAACATGTTACAGCACTCCCTAGCTATTTACCAGTTTTTCTAACAAAATTTGATAAGTTTTATTACTGAAACATTAACGAAGACATTCAAAAGAGGGGCCATAATAGCTTCGGCTAAGATGACGGCCCAACTATCCAGGTATTTTCAAGTCATGACAGTTTGGCGTCTAGATGTATAGATGTAGATCATGTAGATGGTAACTCACAGAAATACAGTACCAAGCGCTCTTCGTATTTTCACGGTACAAACTATTCAATTATGAATAGGCTTCAAATGAAAAACAGGATAAAAGGAGGAATCTGAAAGTTCATGTCCTTAGCATAATTCCTATGTAATTTTTTTGAATTCTGACCAGCAAACTCAGAGAAGATAATCAACGAGAAAGTTTACGCACGGACGGATGCACAACGACTTTGTCTAGTGGATCTTAGAAATAAAACAAAAGAGAAAGAAAATTAAATCACCGGCGTTTACCGCCATCCCTGTAGCCGCCATGCTTTATTTTTATTTCAACTTGACCATCCGGTTTTCATAAAACTCAAATAGATGCAACAAGACGTGATATGTAAGCTCGACTGGTAAACTAGTCCCATCTACGCTACTAGACTGGTCCCACTGTCGACTCATACATGAGTCGACAGCAGAACCAGTCTACTACGCTACCCTCCGATACTGGAATATCAATATAGACAGTTTGAGGCAGGCTCGCTGGTGTCCTGTCAACTCGGCCTGTTAAAAACTCGGCCCGCGTAAAACTTGGCCTGTGTAAAACTCGACCCGTCAACTCGGCCTGTTTTGTGCTTAGAAAAAAAATAATTTGAAAATTAAATTTGAATGAATGGTGAATTAAGTATTAAATTCTATCTATTTTATCTCATATTTACACAAATATCATATAATACTAAAATAAGATTATTATTATTATTATTATTATTATTATTATTATTATTATTATTATTATTATTATTATAAAAAGATCATTATTATCAAAAACACTTTAAACGAGTGATTATCAATTAATAAATATTTATTTCTTATCAAAAAAGCTCATAAGGTCCCCAAAATATTTACATTGCAATATCATACATGTACCTATCTTATATATAAACAGGCCGGGTTGACCGGCCGAGTTAACGGGCCGAGTTATCAACAGGCCGAGTTGACTGTGAACCTGCTCGCTAGTCAATATGTAAGCTAGCGTTTTAATTGTATCCTTGTGGTATGTGTTTTCGTAACAAAATAGATTTTTCATAAACATTTTTATTAGAATTTCATCAATTGATTATGCTACTCTTGACAAAATATTACAATATGCAATCTGTAATGATGAAATTTGCGTATGCACCAGCAAATTAAAAAAAAATGATGAATTGAATTTTAGGAATCATATAAAGTATACCACGTATTCTTTCAATAATTCGATATAATATTACCAAAACACAAATTTATATCTTTAAAATAATAAAGTAAATAACCACGAAGAACCCATATTCACGCACATAAGAGGACTTATTTAAATATAATTATTTTTGGAATAAAAGAACATATTTTCCTATAACTTATCTTTGTTTACATATTGTCATCTCAATAAAACACGAAACTTGTAAATTGTACTTATTTTATAGAAAAGTCATGGTTTTCAAAAAACCTACCAAAAATGACAGATCAGTAAAAAGAGAACCAATTTTCACGCACTTAGAATAAAAGCAAAAAAAAATAGGGAATAAAATGTTTTTGGTCTCAAGTATCACCTGTGTTTAGAAAACAACAATTTTCTGACCAATTATTCAAAAAAAGATGTTTGTAAACCCATAAAAATGTCTTTATTGAATTATAGATTTCCAAACATTCCAACTGACACAAGACAAAATTTTGATGCAATGCATCAAAGTAGGCCGCAAATCATTTGGTTATCATCAATGAATAATGTATTTTTTTATAAAAAATATTTTTTTGCAAACAATACCCATCTAGATTTTAAAGATTTTAACAACAATAATGGCCCTTCTTTAGCATGCACACCCAGCTTAAATACACTAAGGAGTACTTCATTTCAACATAGGCACAATGAATTACACATGATGGTACAGTGATTGCCTTTTTTTAGCTTGTCTGTTTTCTAAGAAAACTTGAGGTATGGAGATCATTTTAGCGGCGTTGGCATTGTTGTTCTTGACCTGTTGTTATTGAAGATATCTTTATAAAATTTAGCATGTATGTTCACTATCTCAAGAGCTATCCAGACAATCAAGGGGGACAACTCTGTAAAAGGGTTTTTGTAAGAGTCCCTTTTTCCACTCAGCTTTTTGTATTATCCAGCACCTGCAGCCAAGCACAGCCAAGGGTTGCACCCATAGGCGGTGCTCTTGTTAGAATAATATATTCACTCTTCCTTCATGCTGATGTATGCGGAGTTATCCGAAGAAAGAAATGAGCATAAAGAAATAAAACACAGACTCAAAATAATAGCACAAACAATTCTGAAATCAGAACACGAGGCAAAAGATTCAAGTTATCATTCAATAGCTGTCATTCAAACTAGTACTAAGACTGCACTTATTTGAAGTAAAAGGACCTAATTCGGTTGTCCCAAAATAGTTTGGTTAGAAAAAGTGATATGCTCCTTTTGTCGCATTGTTTTAATGCTTGAATAACAGTAACTGGCTTGAAATTATGTTATGCTAAGTGCCAGACAACTGCTACATATCACACACAGGATTGGATTAATTAAGGTAGAAACATTTATTCTCTAGACCAGAGCTTTGATATAAGTCATCACACACTTTTGTACCAAAAGCATTTCGAGTGTAATTGTGCACAATGAAGTATTGTGTTTTTTTTTAAACCGCAAAAATGCAATTTTTACAATATTTTCAACAAGACCAAAACAGACAGGAGTGTAACCATAGATGTATCTCCTGTGAGAATCACTTTGATGTAAAAAAAAAAATGCAGAAAACAGTGGGAAAGAGAGTAAAAAAACTAGGTCAAACATGTCTGAGTGATCATTAATTTTAATGAAATGTGCAATATTTGTAAAATAAAGTTCATAACCAAAAACCCTGATTTTATTGCTCAATAATATTCATTACAAAACAGTTTTTGAAAAACTGTTGTTTGATCCAGACTGCATTATACGTTTTTTTATGTTTTGAATAAAAACATTAGACAGGTTTTATAATAATGTATCCCTAATACGCCATGGTCATATTCAAAACGCATTCATACTGGTAGGCCGCTCTTGCGGTCAGTCAGACCTTATTTTGAAAAGTGGTTCCCCATAAATTGATTTTAGCACAAACAATTTTTCCGAACTGGGAGTTTATGTTATTGTCTGTCATACTAAAAAGATATTTCCTGATAAAACAATCCATCATTCATAAATCTATATTATCTAAAAGGCATCACAATGTTAGAAAAACATCGGAGCTAGACGGTATGAATGTTGCCTTATTTTCTTTTTTCAATATAAGGACCTCCTATGTGTTTATCTACCCACATAATCCTCAATAAATGACACACTACATAATACTTGTGTCATTTCAAAGCCTCATATGACAACAAATACCAAAAATAAAAAGATAACCACATTAGGTGGATAAACAAGAAAAAGATGACATATTAGGATGTAACAAATTAGAACATAATAAAAAAGAGATAAATTGACCCTCTTGTTTTAAACTACGCTAGAAAATACAATAAATAACTAACAAGTTAACTTTCTGACATTTTTCAAATCAGAATTGGACTACTTAGATTGACATCAGAAGATTGTGCCATTAAGTTTTGCGTTGACTTCATAATCAAACAAATATCGATAGTGCGTGACTATTGGGTCGCGTGAAAATAGGTACCTGGTGACGAAAGTAAAACAGCATCATTTGTATAAAACTTATACATATTCCATACAATATTATTTACCTTACTATAGACTTTATATTGGGGGCCTATTGACCGGGCCGAGTTATTCAATGCACCGAGTTGACTGGTAACCGATAAATAAAGAACAAAAAAAATTAAACTGTGTAAATCAGTTTTATGAACTTAGATACTTTTGTTTTATTACTACTGTAGGTGGCCTAATCTTTATAAATTCGAAAGTCTAATGTCATCCAAAAATAAGAAAATCATATATAATTTGGCAAAATTTATATTTGAAGCAAATAATTTGCGACAAAATGAAATTCTAAAGGATAATAGATAATATAGTTTCTCCACTTACTTCTCCTACACCATGTTGACAATTATATTGTTTATATTTGTAATTTTGCTGTGCGTGCAAATAGCACATTTGAATGCAATTAAAATGATTTGTATTGTATTGTATTGTATTATAGAGATTTCCGGTTCGCCGCTTCCGGTTGTCATTTTTCTAAATTCAATTTGAGAAACTCGGATTTTCAGTCTTAAACTACGGCTTGATAGGGAAACACGGTTGATTTATAGTAAAACATCTACATCTGTAAATAACTTTGGGTGAATACTGGACAATATTGCTCAAGAAAAAACGTATTTGAAGAAAGGTTAGCTGAGACAAGGACGGATTCGCAGGAGACCCAGGGCAGTGAAAATTCTATTGGAAACAATGCCCAGGACGCAAGTGGCAGTAAAATCAAACAGTATGGCAGAAAGGAAAGTACTATTAGCAATGGAAGTAATGAAACCTGGACATGTGAATCTTGAAACACTAATCATAATAACAAAAATGACATGCTGCTAATAGTTACATGCTCAGAGGAGGGTAAAGCTAAAATTATGAAGAACGCATATAAACAAAAAGTGATATTTTCAAAGGAGTCGGTATCAAACATGATATGACTAGAAAAGAAAGACAAAAAGATAATGAACTTAAGGTTTTAGCAAAACAAAAACAAGATGAGGACGAGTCGTGAGGGGAAAGGAAAGTGATGAAACTAAGAAAGAGGGACGGCCTGACAGGACCCGCCGAAGTGGGTTAGGTAAAAGTGAGCAAAAACAAAAAGAAACTGTACATAACTTGAATGTAAATAATTTATCAGTTATGTTTTCTAATATTGACACATTGACCCAAGATAAATTCTTGGAGCTGAATGCTCAAATTGTACATACGAGGGTTCCTATGGATGTTATAATTCTACAGGAAGTAAAACCAAAAAAAAATATCAACGTCAACTAACTGAATTAAAAATAGGCAATTATGACACGCTTAGTGATAATTTGGTAATAATGACCAGGGCTGAGGGATGTTAGTGTCACGGAATGTCCCGGTTGACCATCAGTGTATGGGAAAGGCTCAAGTCTAATCACGTCTCTAGTCTATGAAGACTGAGAACGTTTGTAAAACGTTTTGTTGCCACAATGATAAAATTGGAGTATTCCAATTGTTTAAGGTGGTCACGTGATTTCTTTTGGGTATAAAAAGCGGAGTTTTCATGAATCTTTGTCAGTCGCTTGTCTGCTGGCTTCGTGGTAACTAGTCATTTGACGATATACCCACTGCTTTGCTATATAAGCAATAATATTTGTACGCTCTAGCCTTTGTTAAAGCCCGACACTACTTTTACCTCATACTTGCAGATCTGGCACGCCAGAACTCATATTTGCAGGTTTTTCAGTATTGTGTCGTGACTCTATCGCGAGTTCCATACGCTTGTCACCTCAGAGTTGCAACCTTGGCCCAAACCTTGGTTCAGAAGTGCAGGTGATCAAACCGTGTGTTAAACTCATTGTTTAGGGTCTGAGCTTTAGACATAGTTCTGGAGTCAGCATTGGTTTGGACCAGCTTGTATCGGCCCAAACCTGTTCTAATCCTTGACGTGTTGGAGTTCTTGTATTGAACAGCTCAACACATACCCTTGACCTATTCCTAAGGACTGGGTCTTTCAGACTAAATCATCACAGGAGTCAGGCTCAACACTTGTTTGGACCATTCTGATTCTTGTGTGATTAAGTCTTATTAATAAACCAGTTTCATACCATACCAGCCCCTTTTTGTTATAGAACATTGTGTTCGTCCCTCCAACGTTTCAGGCACTTACCGCTCGGTGCACGTTACAAAAATTGGTGGCAGCGGTGGGATAGTTTGACAAAATCACCATTGTCTCGGACCATACACAGTACCATGTCGGATACTAGGGACACTTTGGGTATGGATGAAAGGCTAGCAGATATAAAGGCGTCTGGTGAACGTAGTTTTGTTCGTTCTGAGCAGGCCTTGCTTAAGCAGCTTAAAGACCTGCAGCTTGAGAATATGGGGTTGAGGTCTCGTATGGAAGAGTATGGATTGAGAAATGCTGGGTCTTGGTTCAGTCCATCATCTCCAGCTGGTGTTGATGATAATACGGCGGGACAGAAACGTATGCTTCCACAGTTACCTGATACACCCCCACCTACTGTGTTCAAGCCCGTTTCGGCTGACAATGGACATCGTTCAGAACGGCTTGACACGAAGTATAGGCTTAGTCCTATTTTGGAAAGTCGCACAGTGACAAATAATGATAATGTCACTAAGCGCAAGCGTCAGGACTCAAATGTTTTAAGTCCAGATTTTACTGGTTTTCAAACCCGTATACATGGAAATGTTTCCAGAAGTAGGGTGCAAATGAAACCTGACAAGTTTGATGGTTCAGGATCTTGGCACGATTATATATTTCACTTTGAGATATGTGCCACTATTAATGGTTGGTCAGCAATTGAAAAGGGATTATATCTTGCTGCTTCATTACAAGGACAAGCCCGTAGTTTGGCTGTGTCTTTCGATGGACCTTTGCATGATTATGATGGTCTTAGAGCAGTTTTGCAGGAACGGTTTGCACCATCTAATCAAACTGACCTGTACAGGGCTCAACTTAAGGAAAGACATCAGAAGGCGTCGGAATCTTTAGGTGAATTGGCCCAGGATATACGTTGGCTCACTAACTTGGCATATCCAACTGCTCCAGCTGATGTTCGGGATACATTAGCCAAAGAGCATTTTATTGATTCGCTTCACAGTTCAAGCATGCGGTTGAGCCTAAAGCAATCAAGGCCAAGGGAACTCAATAATGCTGTCCAACATGCGGTTGAGTTAGAGGCGTTCAACCGAGCCGAGGCTGAATTGCAAGGAAGCAACGGATATGTATGCTCTGTTGGACCGGAACAGGATAGTAAGTTTGATACTCACGACAAACAGATCGAGAGCCTTCAACAGACTGTGTCTGATCTCTGTAAGGCTTTCAAAACTCTCCGTCAGAAAGTTTTGAGTTCTTCCTCAAAGTACCAGAAACCTCACGTGAAGAAGGGTACTGAGCCAAAGATAAAGAAGGATAACCCGAAACGTTTTTGCTACGAGTGTGGGGACCCTTCTCATATAAGACCAGCATGTCCTAAGCTGAAGAAATCTGCAAAGTCCCATGGTATCCAATCAACTGATCAGAGCAAGCGTGTTGCTTCTGTAGATTCTGGGTTGCATCTCAGAGCAGATGTTGATGGTGTTCCAGTAAATCTTTTGATAGATTCTGGGGCGACCTATTCCATTTTATCCACGACGTTTTGGCATCGTATTAGACCTAAGGACAAGAAGCTTAACCCATGTGATACTAGGGTTGTGACTGCTTCTGGAACCCAAATTGATGTCAAGGGTAAGACACAGGTTTCGATGACCGTCAGTGGTGTTCAGTGTACTGTAGCTGTGATTGTTGCAGACATTGACTTTGATGGAATTATGGGGCTTGATTTCTTGAGGCAGAATAAGTGCAAGTTGTGTCTGGACACAAACCAGCTTGAGGTGCAGGGTGTAGTTTGTGACTTGATGTTGACCGGCGATATTGGGTGTTGTATAGATATGACACCAGACACTGGTTTTGTAGGTGCATCTTTTGTAAAATCTCAAAACCATATGTCAAAGGTTTTAACTAAGTCCAAACTTAGTATGAAGAAGGTACCTATACCTGGCCAAAATGGCTTTGCCTTAATGAATGATCGTATTATTTCGAAACCCTCTGTTTGCCGTAGTCAGCATAATGCTTCTGGTGAAGTAAGTCCTAGCTCTGTACATATTGATAATTGTTCAGGGAACAATGATGCCTCCTCATCTAGACGTTATTGTGCCCATGTAAAGGGTGCATCTAGACAGGATAAGCTTTCATCTAGGCCTTTGAATAAGCATGTTTGTGTATGTGGGAATACATACAAGAGGAAAATGTATCTCGCAAGACACATGAAGAGGGCAAGACATCTTGGTAGCGGCCGAGCTCAGGTGACAGGATTGTCCTTAAATAATAACATGGGCTTTGGAGCTATTGTACCACGCGAGGACGCTGTAGTCGGAGGCGTGGGTTGTGTCACGGAATGTCCCGGTTGACCATCAGTGTATGGGAAAGGCTCAAGTCTAATCACGTCTCTAGTCTATGAAGACTGAGAACGTTTGTAAAACGTTTTGTTGCCACAATGATAAAATTGGAGTATTCCAATTGTTTAAGGTGGTCACGTGATTTCTTTTGGGTATAAAAAGCGGAGTTTTCATGAATCTTTGTCAGTCGCTTGTCTGCTGGCTTCGTGGTAACTAGTCATTTGACGATATACCCACTGCTTTGCTATATAAGCAATAATATTTGTACGCTCTAGCCTTTGTTAAAGCCCGACACTACTTTTACCTCATACTTGCAGATCTGGCACGCCAGAACTCATATTTGCAGGTTTTTCAGTATTGTGTCGTGACTCTATCGCGAGTTCCATACGCTTGTCACCTCAGAGTTGCAACCTTGGCCCAAACCTTGGTTCAGAAGTGCAGGTGATCAAACCGTGTGTTAAACTCATTGTTTAGGGTCTGAGCTTTAGACATAGTTCTGGAGTCAGCATTGGTTTGGACCAGCTTGTATCGGCCCAAACCTGTTCTAATCCTTGACGTGTTGGAGTTCTTGTATTGAACAGCTCAACACATACCCTTGACCTATTCCTAAGGACTGGGTCTTTCAGACTAAATCATCACAGGAGTCAGGCTCAACACTTGTTTGGACCATTCTGATTCTTGTGTGATTAAGTCTTATTAATAAACCAGTTTCATACCATACCAGCCCCCTTTTTGTCATAGAACATTGTGTTCGTCCCTCCAACGTTTCAGGCACTTACCGCTCGGTGCACGTTACATTAGTATATATTAAAGACAATTTACAATACAGGCTTATAACACTGAACAATAAATTAGATGAATACATGAGTATTGAAATATACGTACAAATAACAATGAAAAAGAAATCATTACATCTATTTATAGAAATTCCATCGTCTACAAGCGAAAATGACACTTTTCTATATCGGCTTTATAAGCAGGTTACAGATATTCCGGCGGATGCAAATGTCTTTGTTGGTGTTTTTAACCTACCAGGAATCAACTGGGATACATACAGCACAAGACAAGGACCCGGCGAAATAGAGTATGAACTCATTGAAACGGTAAGATATTGTTTTCTAAACGAAACTGTTAAGGGAAACACTAGATGTAGAGGAACGGACAAACCATCCTTACTGGATCTGGTACTGAGCACCAATGAACTACACATTTTGGACTTGGAAATTAAAGCTCTTCTTGGAAAGGGAGATCATGCTGTATTGAGTTTTGTTGAAGAAACTGGGTTTAAACCAGTGTATAGATATGATAAAACAGATATTAACATAATAAGAAGTGAATTAGTCATTGACTGGCCAACGACGTTACAAGGTAAAAATATTAGTGACCAATGGGAAACATTTGTGGAGAAAATAAATCAAGTGTTAGAAACTCACGTAATCAAGAAAAGAGTAAAACTCGGAGGTAAGAAAAACTCTGAATTCCTTCATAATGGACTGAAAACAAAGATAAGAAAGAAACAAAGACTGTGTAATAAGATAACTAAAGATGGAGACAAAGAAGCCAGATCAGACTACAATACTACGTAACAAAATAAGGCATCAAACCCGTAAACTACGGAAAAAAAAACATGAACATAAAGTTGCTCAACAAGCGAAGGAAACCCGAAATCATTTTGGAGATGTGTCCAGAGGAAAACCAATATGAAGACAGGAACATCGGACTTGTATATAGATGAAGTGAAAAGTAAGTTAACCACAAATGACAAGGAAAAGGCTGATGTATTGGCAGATGTCTTCTCATCTGTGTTTACAATTGACAATAACAAAACTCCGCCACTTATTACATTACCGGATGTAGGGGAGTTAACGGAAACCAGTGGAAATGTGCAAACATTACTGCCATATTTAAGAAAGGGGACAGAAATTATGCAGGAAATTATAGACCAGTGAGCCTTACTTATATTTGCTGTGAAGTGTTAGAAACAATTGTCAGAGAAAGAATAATGAATCATATGAAGAAAATTAACTTATTCAACAGTAGACAATACGGTTTCATTTCGGGAAGATCGACAGTCCTACAACTATAAACAGTTCTTGATTAATGGACGAAACACCCTGATGAGGGAAAAAGTATTGGCGTGGCATATTGTGAATTTTCAAAAGGCATTTGATAAAGTTAGCCATAAGAAACTTGTTCATAAACTTAAACAGTATAACATAGGACCTTTATACCGTAACTGGATTGAAGCATTCTTAAATGAAAGGAAACAGTATGTAATTGTAAATGGGATTTATTCGGAACCTGGAAAAGTAACAAGCGTCATTCCACAAGGCTCTGTACTAGGACCAATTTTGTTCGTTTTGTACATCAACGACGTCGACCGTGACCTTCATAACAACAACAACATCTACGTTTTCGCGGGTGACACCAAAATTTACCGCAGTATCAAATGCAGAAATGGTCGGAAAAATGGCTGTTAAAATTTCACCCGGAAAAATGTAAAACTATGAACATAGGCAAAGAAAATACTGAACCATTTGACTATAAGCTTAAACCAGATCTACCAACTATGGAAAGGAGTAACCTTGAAAAAGATATCGGTTTTATCATAGATTCAAAATTGACATTCGAAAAACACATACAAGAGAAAGTGAACATGGCTAACACTGTCATTGGACTCATTAGAATATCATTTGAATATCTAGACTGTAATGTGTTTAAGCAGCTTTATGTCGCATTAATTAGACCACATCTTGAATACGCCAACCCAGTTTGGAATCCACAGTATAAAAAACATGTAGAACTCGTTGAAGGTGTACAGCGTAGAGCCACCAGAATGCTATATGGAATGAAAGATATGGATTATGATCAAATGCTAGGGCTCCCAACCTTAGCATATAGATGCATGAGGGGAGACATAATTGAAACGTACAAGATAGTGACAGAGAAGTATGACCAAGATCCAAACGAACTCTTTACATTTAGACTGGACTCAAACACTCGTGGTCACTCGTATAAACTCGATAAACATCACTGCCAAAACTAACCACGACAGAACTTTTTTACATGCCGTGTGGTTGATATCTGGAATGACCTACTCTTTGACTGTATAACCCACATTATAACAAACAAAACTAAAAATAACTTGTCGTGACATGTATGAAATAGTTTTTAGCAGGTGTTATAAGAAACCATTTCATATTTCTACCATATTAGTCCTTGAATTTGTTTCATGTGAGAAAGAGTGAAGGATAATTTTGAAAATTCTAAAATTTCAACCTTAAATCATTTACTTTGAGAACGTGGAGAAGAATTTGTATTAAAAGTTATTAGAATGCCATCCAAGACACATAATTCAGAACATGTTGTAAAGCTTAAATAGGTAAAAGTTTAAGACATATTATTATGAATATTAGACAAGTTTGTACATCCGATTTTTTTTATCTTTAATGTAACTGAAATTACAACGAAATTTTCTATAAAATTTGATCGCAAGCTTCTGTCTGGTAGCCCTTAAGGTTATCAAATGACCAGGGTTTTCAGTGTCGTATCTTACTTTTGCAAAGCATCTTTTAAAGTTTTAGGTAAGGTAATTTCAGAATATTAAAAGTTTCTATGTGTCATTGTTATACTGAATTAAAATGAAATGTAGCACTAAAATTCAATTGTTCAGAAAATTTTTCTTACACAGACAGATCACAGACAGTTTCATAGTCCAATTTCTATCAAATACAGAAATGTGCGTTATTATTTAAGACAATGTATCAAACTAGACCTGGAACTCATCAACTCTCGTCGATTCTGGCACACAATCTGGTATCATTGAAAAGGAAACTTTCCAAGAAAGTTTAGCTGATGACAATGTTGATACATGTATCAAGAAAAATATGTTTTAGGTGAGTTTTAGATGAGTAAGTGACTAATGGGAGAGTTTACATGGGCAGAAGTTGGATACATGGTCTTATGTCATGAACTATTGCCTGTGGGATAGTTAGACATAAAAGAGATTAATCCCCCCCCCCCAAAAAAAAAAAACAGTATTGTTTTGAACTTTTTGATAAGGGTGTATATGAAAATATTTTTATACCACAAGCTATTTTTCTATCAAAAGAAACGTCCATCTCGTGCTTAATCAAGTGGGTGGGTAAGATTAATTTGAATTTGGCTTTTTATGTTTAAATTGCCATACAATTTGGGATTGGCGATTAACAACATAATGTGACAAAAGTGTTAAGGACTTTGGAGGGGCAGGTCTAGACTCCCCACGACCGGACAGAGAACGGTGCAAATGAACTGCCGACCTTGCCAGGCCGGGGCAAACCTTAAAAATAACCTTGCGGAGTGATCGGATCCTCCAAGACCGCACAGATATCGGATCCGCCATAGAATCCGCCCCTATTCGACCTTATCGGGCCCGACCCCCACCCCCACCCCCGGCAACTAGAAACAATGGTCTATTTTAAATAGATCCAAGGTTGGGCAGCCTGTATCGCTCTGTTTCGGTAGTTTTGTATGATGTTAGATCTGATTTATTTAGATTAAAGGGTTTTGAGAAGAAATTAAGTTTAAGGACGCAGAGGTGGTTATCTACATCTTAAAAATTTCGCATTCACGGGTCAGAAGGCTGTCCTGCCTGATGCACAGGGTGCAAGGCCGAGATCTGTAGGGCGGAACTACCATCGCCCTCTGTGATATATACCTACGAGTATAGCGACACCTTTATAATCATGTTGGAATAGAGCCGCCGTCATGGCGCAGTTGGTAGCGCGTCGGATTATCAATCTAGAGCTTCTGGGTTCGATCCCCTACGACGGCACTCATCCTTTCCGACTTTTTGAATATCACCAATGGGTTGATAATTGTAGACCTATGTGGGATAGCAGCTGGAGACTAGGATAGGATGTGATGGTACTACTGGTGTGTGATATATCAGGAATCCATTATTTGGTGCTCCAGCCGCTGCGATATAACTAAAAGATTGGTAAAACCCGATTCAAACAAACAAACAAATCAAGTTGGAATAGGAGTGGATTATTATATTTCTAATAGTGTCCAGCTGAGAGGACACCTACTTGCCCTACACATTGTTGAAAGGAGAATGATTGCAACAGTTCGTCTTTCCACTTCACTTTAGAGTCATATTTTTGTATTGTTGCTTTACTAGAAGCCATTCTGGGCTTTGGATTCCGTCTAGATAGAGCTTTTGTATGAGGATGTCATGTGAAACTACATCAAAGGCTTTTCTGAGTATCTAGAGTGGTAAGTAACATTTGCTGTTTATTACTTGTAGTTTCAGGTTGACATTCAGTTAATAAGAAAGAGGAGATAAGACTTGACTTCCGCATCGTAAATCCGAACTGAAGTTCTGACTGGGTTTCTATCATTAGTTGCTAGTAGCAAGTAGCTAATATTTGCTCTAGTATTTTCAAAAGAACTGGGGGTAATTGAGATACCTCTATAGCTGGATTGGTTATCGGTATTTCCCTTCTTGTAAAAAGGGGTGAGCATTCAAACTTTAAATTCATATAGTATCGTCTTTTCTTATGAATAATGAAAATCGGAAAAGTACATACGTAATAAGAACGATAGAGAGGTTGATGTTCATCCACATTCTGAAAACAACAACAACAACAACAACAACAACAACAAAATTTTAAGGGGGCTTAATACGACCCATATTACAAAACTACATGATCGTTATCATTCTATAAATATCATCCCTAAGGAAGCGGAATATTATTTTTCAAAATTAATTATAAAGAAAGAGTATGAAATGTTTGAAATGGAGCTAGAGATAAATACATGTATATAATACGTAATTAGTGTTTTGTATGAGAAAAAATTTGTAACGAGGTTGGGAGAATTGATCATTGTCTCTTATATGAATAAGTATATGATATACATACATGTATTATATATATTTATGTGTGTGTGTATTCTGTCATGACATCAATGTTTTATGACATGCATTGAAAATGGGTCGTTAAAATTATGCAAACTTTGTCCATTAGAAATAGAAACAAAAACAAATTTCGAAGAACAGTTATGGATCAAAATCAACCCCTCTAAAGATGGAGAAATCACTATTGGATGCATCGACAGAAGTCCCAACAGCTCAAATCTAAATAACATCCTACTAAATGAAACACTCAAAATAATGTGCGGCAAAAAAATAAGAATATCCTGGTCATGGGTGATTTCAACTTCAAAAACATAGATTGGGAAAAACTCACCACAAAATTCAACGAAAAACATATAGAATACGAATTTATAGAGACATTGGGGGATCAGTATCTAACACAATTTGTAGGAAAAGCCACAAGATACAGAGAAAACCAAACACCTTCAATACTAGACCTCATCCTAACAAACAACGAGAATGTGATGGAGGAAATAAACTACCATCCTGGTATAGGGAAAAGTGACCACCTAGTACTCCATTTTACAATTTCCTACAAGAAAAAGAAAAAGACTTACCACCAAAGAACGACAAATTCAACTATAGCAAGACCAATTAGCAACATATAAATGCATTAATAGTAAGGGAATTTGAACCGTTCAATGATGACAGCGACATCCAGACAACCTGGGACAACTTCGAATATAAAGTATCCAATATCAAAGATGAAATTATTCCAAAGTTTAAGAAGTCACCAGGAAGCCATGATGTCATTGTCAATCAAGAAACAATCCAAGCAATTAAAGATAAAAAAAAAACTAAATACTCAAATTGTAAAAACCAATATACCTATGAAACCTACAAATTAGCACGAAACAAGGTAACTAAACTAGTAAGAGAGAATCAATATCAAAAAGAAAAAGCCATAGCAGAAAAAATTAAAGAAAACCCAAATGAATTTTGGAAATTTGTCAGAAAAAAACTACCAACCAGTCAGGCATAACCGGCTTAGAAGTTAATGGTGTGATTGAAACAGATGAAAGAGAAATTGCTGACACATTAAACAACCACTTTATTACAACCTTTACAAAAGAAACTCTACCAATTCCAGATCAAGAAAGAAAATGCAATTGCATCTGTGACGATATACAATTCACAACCGAAAAAACACTTAAAATTCTAAAGGATTTAAATCCTGCAAAGTCTGAAGGTCCAGATGGTATACACCCAAAATTTATTACAGAATGTAGAGAGAATATATCAAAAACACTAACTGCAATTTACATTAAGTCGTATAAGGAAGGAAGACTCCCAAAACAGTGGAAGCATGCAAATGTCACCCCGATCTACAAAAGCGGACCCAAATGTAAGCCAGAAAACTATATGCCTATTAGTGTTACTTCAATCTGTTGCAGAATCATGGAGAAAATCATTAAAAATGAATAAGTTGATTATCTGGAAAATAATAACTTGATAACCAAAGGACAACATGGCTTCAGAAAAAATAGATCTTGTATCACACAACTATTAGAGAGTATAGAGGAGTGGACTATGAATATTGATGAACAAAAAAACACTGATATTGTATACATGGATTTTAAAGCTGCTTTCGATAAAGTATCTCACCAAAGATTACTCAGAAAAATTTGGAACATAGGTATACAGGGAAAAACTCACAAATGGATTTCAGACTTTCTAGAGAATAGAAAACAGCGAGTAACAATAAATGGGGTCCAATCAGAATGGCAAAACGTTATTAGCGGTGTGCCGCGAGGGAGTGTCCTAGGACCATTATTGTTCTTGGTGTACATAAACGACCTTCCGGCCAACCTTACCTGTCAATCCAAACTCCTTGCTGATGATACAAAAATCTACCAAAGAGTACATAACCATGAAGACGAGACATCGCTTCAGGACAACATCTTTAAGGCATGTGAGTGGACCAAAACATGGCAAATGCAATTTAATAGTAAAAAATGCAAGGTATTACATATAGGAAAAGAAGAGAAAACAGATTATTTCATGAAAAAACTTGGACAATGAAATTGAAAATATTGAAAATTCATCAGCAGAAAAAGACCTTGGGGTCATAATCGACAAAGATCTTAATTTCAATGAACACATCTCAACAAAAGTAAAACTAGCCAACAGAAATCTAGGTATAATAAGAAGGTTATTCACATATTTGGATCAAACAATGTTCAAACACCTCTATAAAGCTCTTGTTCGTCCCTATCTGGAGTACGCCTCTGTCATATGGAGCCCTAGATTCAAAAAGCAAGCCATTATGATAGAGAATGTCCAAAGAAGGGCAACGAAACTTATCAAAGGTCTAAAACACATAACCTACAGGCAAAGATTAGTCAAACTAGGATTGCCCTCACTAGAATACAGAAGAAAGAGGACAGATCCAATTCAAGCTTACAAGTTAGTAAATAAGATAGACATCACATGCAATGAAATACTAGTTAAGAGTGATAACGCTACTACAAGGGGAAACAATTATAAATTATTCAAACATAGATTTGCTACTGAAATTAGAAAAAATAGTTTCAGCAACAGAGTAGTAGGTCTATGGAACAAACTACCTAATTCAGTTGTGGAGGCACCTAGTGTGAACTCGTTTAAATCAAGACTAAACAAAGAATGGTTTGACAGTAACAAGTTTGACCCAAATTGTTATGATGAAGCAAAAGGTTCTATCAACATGCTAATCAATACAAATGAAGGTATAGTAATATGTATGTACACCAACAACTTTTTAAATTCAAACTATAAATTTTCATCAAATACACTGTCTTCAGGAACAGTTAATAAAGGATATTTTCATATGCAATACAAAAAATCTAACGTGACAATAGAGACATACCTCTGAATTATAGATATACCAGTTAACATTGGTTTCATAGGTAGAACATAAATGCCTAAAGCCAAATACTTAGTAATTAGGCTTTAAGAGTAATAGTTCAATATTTCATTCAGTGTAAATAAATATAATAGTAATTTTTAACTTATCAAGATTGTTTTAGTATATATATATAAAAAAAAAACATATATATATATGAACCAGTGAAAGTTATTTTTAAAGTAATACAAACCTATTTTATCAATATCTCATGAATCTCTCAATAATGATAATAATAATGATAATAATAATGACAATTTGAATTATCAAATCAGGCATGATCAATATGAGATCACATGACGGGTTAGGACCCACAATAGATCAGAAAGTAAATCATAACTAAATCCAACCAAATAAATGGGCGGTAATCATAGCACTATTTCAGGTATATCTCAAATACCAAATATTTTATAAATGTATTAGAAAAATAGACAAATAAAAAGTCAGTAATTGATTAAAAGATGACTAAGAGTAACTAATCACAAAGTAGTAAGGGTCAATATAAGATATACAGGAGTGATATCAAATAACAAAGGACACTCAAAAAATGTGTATCTAGTGTTGTATTCTATGGGTGCTATTATCAATGAACTCACGTGCTATAACCAAGCTTGAACTGATAGGCAGTCTGAAAGTGGGTGCATGGCCCGCCAGTGATTACAATGAAGTATCCTGACCCAGTATAGTCAAATACCAGTGGAAGTGTTATCAATTCTTCACGGGAACATACCCAATATCAGGTTATGGAAAACTACGATAAAGGGCCTATAGAAGCTTAACTGCTTATGCTTACGTCCAGTAAGCATCCGGTCTCGACAACTACATGAACTACTTTGGTGCGGTGGGTAAGTCAAAACAATAGCGTTCGATACTGTGTAAGCACCTTTAAGCGCCTTTTCGCCCACCATTTAGCACATTTTTGCGCTTTTAACTACCTTTGAGCACCTTTAAACACATTTTTGCACCTTTTCGTATTTTAGGAACACCAGCTTGGAACGAACTTCAGTCCCAGTCGAAAACGACCATAGTTTGTTGATATCACGTGGCAGGTGACCGGTTCCGACTTGGCAGCGAAGATCAGTTACATCAAATCAAGGTATAGACCTGCAATTTCAAGTGAGTGATCAAAGATCAATTTTACATTGAAAATTATAGGAGATAACGGTTTCTCGGACCTCACTCTTTCTTGCGGAACTATAGTAACTGTCAATATCCCATCTTTAAGTCATCTGTACTAGGTCCAGGAGGGCTATTGTCGAGGCCTTACGCCCGTCGTGAAGAAAGTTTGTCCGGTCAACTCGGCCTGTTAAAACATCGGCCTGTGTAGCTACCTCTATATTGAATTTGATCGTAAACACATAATCTAATTATCCGATAAATGCGCCGACACACGTTTACAGACCGAGTTGACGGGCCTAGTTTTACAGTATACTGTAGAGGTCCAAACACTGTCGCCAGCTGTTTTGTGAAAAAATAAGTCTTACCTATCCTCAGTGATGTTTACGTAGCTCATGTATCCACGAAGAACCCATAGTCACGCACATAAGGGAAATTATTCAAATAAAATCATTTGTGAAATTAAAAGAACATATTTTCTTACAACTTTATCTTTGTTTACATATTGTCATCTCAATAAAACATGAAACTTGTCAATATATAACTATTTTATAGAAAAGTCACAGTTTTCAAAAAAACCTACCAAAAATTATTCTTTTGCAGCGCATCGGAAAGGTAATTCAGAAAACGTCACGCAAAGGAGACAAAACACACATGATACAAAATGCTCTCAGAGATTCATATCTCAGACAGCATAGAACTAACTCAAACAACATGTTTTTCCAAAATTATGATCATTTATTTGTGTTCCAGTTCTACACCATTGAGAAGTCAATTTTAACAATATTGAAATAAGAATATTTGAAACAACGAGCTATTCAACAATTTTCAGTTTTGTATACGTGCCACCGGGGACAATTGTGTCCCAATATTTTATTAAATACTAAAATAATAAATAAATAATAAAACCAATAATGAAATAATAAATTAATATGAAATGAATTTGGAAACATTGTGGAAAAAGTTGAATTACAGCTTTGGCTGGTTTTGACATGATTTGGTCATGATTAGAATTTCTTTATTGAATTTCATTCTTTCTAGATAGGTGTGAAAATCACATATTGTGCTACAGGCCAAATCTTATTAGACTAATATTATCTACTGTGACTATTTGATAACTTTTCAATAGATAAACAATCAATGCACTTTTGATCTTATGCCCTCCAGTTAATAAGATTTTAAAAGGCTTTGTACTTACTTTGACTTTATCTGATCTATTTATGAATTTGATTGGAGGATTTTAATTCTTGATTTTATCTGTTATTTCTTGTCAGAAACTTTGTATAAATACTTTGAGAATTTTACTTTAGAATTAGAAGAGAAAAAAAAGGAGAATTGAAGAATTGTAGAATTAGAAACTAAGTTATTAAGATTGGAATAAAATGCTGAAATGTTAATTTAATAAGAAAATACTTTCTAGCTGTAAACTCTAACATTGTTGGATTTCTCTACTTGAACACTTATTAAATTTGATTATTATTTGAAATATATTTTGAACTCAACATTTGTGAACATTTGGAACATTAATATTTGGATTTACTATTGAAACATCAGACTGTGTTCTTCTTCATTGAAACCTACAATTTGAATGCGACTGATTGATGGGAGTGTTAATGACAACCGGCTTCTTAGTTGTGATCATTGGACTCTGGGGTGAATGCTAATTCCCCAACCTAACGGAACTGCTTGCCCACACCCTGGTGCCTGCAGCTCTACCGCAGTAGCCCCAGGTCAGACGGCTAGGGAGCCAGCCGGTCCAACAACCAAACTAGGTCACCAACCGACACAGGACCACCACCGGTCGCAAGTGGTGGTAGAATCCTTGGTAACGAATAAGCAGAATATGTCTGGAACTTACTGATGCGGATTATTACAATAGTGACTCAAGTCAGATTTCATCAACGAACAGTGGGACTTTGTGTTTACCGTTTGTATACGAGGAGCAGCAACATGATGCCAGGAGCAAAATGGGCTCTTTTATAATTCAAACAGCGATACAGCAGATGTCACCTGTTTACCTGATGGAAGCGAGAACCAACTAGGCCACAGTGGATGTCCAGCACAGAAGAAGGGACCATTGCGAAAGATTAAAGCACAAAGAAGAAGACATTTTTAGAAGTCTGGTGAGTGCAATCTTTTATTCTGCATGCCTTTCATGTTTCTGTGTATTTGTGACCATTATACTGATTGGCTGAAACTGTTAGAGCTTCAATTCCTTTTTGGGATGTTCTTTATTTGGGTACTAATTAAGTAACAAGTTACAATAAATAAACTTAATTAAGCATATGTTGAACATAATATAGGTGCTATTTGAAATATTTCATAAACTTACATTGTGCTAAATTATTTTTACAATTTTGTTCATATCAATATACATAATAATTCAAAATGCGTTGTAAAAAGCAATCATGGTCCTGTTCAAAGGCAATATGCCAAACAGAATGTGCTAACATCAAAAGCAAAGGCTTAATATTAGATGTAGGCTTTAAGTTAAATATGCATAATAACTTCATAAACATAGAAATAAATAATAAACCATTAAAGTGCTTATTGGATTCTGGTGCAGATATCAGTGCTGTATCGAGGCAGGCTTTGACAGAAGTCATGCCAGGTGCAGTACTGAAAAGAAGTCATTTGCAGCAGATTGTTGGTGTGTGTGGTGAAAGACATATAGTGCTTGGTCAGACCGAAATTACGTTTCAATGTAATGGTGCTATTTTTACAAATAATTTTCATGTTTTTGAACATTTGCATAGCAAAATTCTTGTTGGGTTGGACTTTTTGAAAAAATATAAAATTCAAGTAAATTTTGGAGAAATTGAAGCAACTGTTCCAGCCTATCCAACTGTGCAGACAGTGACTTTGCCTGTGACAAGTAATGTAACCACACACACAGCATTTGCTAGAACTCCAGAAGATATCGCAATTCCCGCTCATAGTGAAACTGTGATACCATTACATGTAAATTTGCCATCAGAATCCATAGTGCTACTTGAACCAAATAAAACTTTAACTGACAAAAATGTTGCAGGGGGTAAAACTGTATCCAAGGTCCAAAACTCAAAATGTGCTTATAGAGTAATTAATCCTACTAGTGCTGCTGTATTCATTAAGAAAAATGTAACGTTAGCTAAAGCAGTCATTATCGACAATTCGTCAATAAATGAACTACAAAACTGTGATGAAACTTCAATTTCAAATTTAAGTGCTCAAAATTCAAATAAACCTGTGAACTATGAAAAAATTGTGAAAGATTTAGGTATAAATATTGAAGATCAAGGTCTATCTAAAAACCAAAAGAACAAACTTTATAACTTTTTGGGAAAAAACAGAGATATTTTTGCTAAAGATTTATCAGAACTAGGTGAAACTAATCTGCACTCTCATGTCATTGAAACTGGTAATGCAAAACCTGTCCATTCTCCCCCATACCGCCAAACTCCTGCGAAGAGGAAAATTATGGAAGTACAGCTCAAAGAAATGCTGGAAGCTGGAGTCATTGAGGAAAGCAATAGTCCTTGGCATAGCCCGGTGGTGTTGGTTCGAAAGCCCAATAACGAGTATCGCTGGGCTGTGGACTATCGAAAACTGAATGCAGTGACCGAGCCAATGTCCTTTCCTATCCCGCATATGACTGATGTCTTCGATACTTTAGCAGACGCAAAAGCCTCAGTTTATTCTGTCTTGGATCTTCGCAGTGGGTTTTGGCAAGTACCTTTAGATGAATCAACTAAACATAAAAGTGCTTTCATTACTGAGCAAGGAATTTTTAATTTCCGCAAATTAAGCTTTGGTTTAGTCAATGCGCCAATGACCTTTCAAGCTGTAATGACGAAAGCACTCAAAAATCTCAATTTCAAAATTGCACTAGTATACATTGATGATTGCATAGTATTTTCCAAAAACTTTGATGAGCATTTGCACCATTTAGATTTAGTTTTTCAAAATTTAAGAGCAGCAAACCTTAAACTACACCCTGTTAAATGTAATTTTGCAACAGATTCAGTAAGATATTTAGGACACATTGTGACAAAAGAGGGAATTAAAGTTCTACCCCAAAATACTGACAAAATTAAAAATGCAAAAGCACCAAGAAACCCAAAAGAAGTAAAACAAGTATTAGGTCTCTTTGGGTATTATAGAAAATTTGTCAAGGATTTTGCAAAAATAGCACAGCCACTTACACACTTGTTAAAGAAAGAAACTGAGTTTAAATGGACCAAACAATGCGAACAAGCATTTCAACAATTAAAAGAAAAGTTAACGCAAGCACCAATACTCAAGTACCCAGACTTTGATAAAGAATTTATCTTAGCCGTAGATGCGTCAGAATATTCGATTGGCTATGTCCTATCTCAAATGCACAATGGTAAGGAACATCCAGTCTGTTTTGGTGGAAGAGCATTACGTGATGCAGAAAAACGGTGGCATATCACTGACAAGGAGGGTCTTGCACTAGTTGAAGGTATTCAACACTACAGGCATTATCTGGTAAGTAAGAAATTTACTGTTTTTACTGACAATGTTTCTGTAAAGTACCTGAAACAAATCAAGGATCAACATGGACGACTTGGTCGCTGGAGCATCCTTTTGCAGGCCTATCAGTTTGAGATCAAACACCGATCTGGATCTTCAAACAAAAATGCGGATTTCCTATCAAGACAGGAATACAATGACTCAACCCCAGCAGCCTCCTCAGATCTTGCAGATCACATAGGCTCGGTAAGTAGCAACAATAAAGAGTACATTCAAGTCTCGTTTGTTTACCCCAATGAGGATGAGTCAGCAGTTATGGCAGCTCTGCAGACAAAAGATGCCAATGACTCTGAAGATCAGAACTTCCCAGACCTAGTTATGGCTCAACGGGAGTGCCCAGACTTCAGAGACATTTACAACTATCTTGCTTATCAAGTAGTCCCTGTTGACCAAGCCAAAGCCAGAACAATTGTTGCAGAATCTTACAACTATGAACTGGTAGATGACATTCTTCATCACTTTTATTCCAGACGTGGAAAACAGGTGGGTAGAGAAGAACGTTTAGTTAGGCAGGTCGCAATTCCTAGGACACTCAGGGATGAAGTGCTGAAGTCATACCATGACTGCATTGCTGGTGGAGGACACCAAGGATTTGAACGCACATATGCGGCATTACGGAACAAATACTACTGGCCTTCTATGTATGAAAACATAAGACAGTATGTTAAGACTTGTGAAGTGTGTCAGCAATCAAAACGTGCTTTCAACTCCAAACCTCCTCCATTACACCCTCAACCAGTCGATGACATTTTCAGCCGATGGCAGATGGACATTTTGAGTGGCCTACCAACATCACCAGATAAGTACAAACATATTTTACTTGTTGTTGATAGCTACTCCAAATGGGTAGAATGTTTCCCACTTAGAACCCAGACTTGCGAAGAAGTTGCAGCAGTGTTGTTCAGGGAAATCATTGCTCGATATGGTGCCCCAAGGGTACTGCTAAGTGATAGAGGTAAGAATTTTATGTCAAACTTGGTAAAAGCTCTTGCTGAATTGTTCAATATCAAAAGAACTTACACTTCCAGTTATCACGCAATGACCAATGGGCTTGTAGAGTCTAAGAACTCCTACATTCTCCAGGCTTTCCGTGCATACTGCAAGGATCAGCAAGATGATTGGCCTGAACTGTTGCCGGGAATACTGATGGCTTATAGGTCTACACCAGCTACCCAAAGTACACAGTTCAGTCCGTTTTACTTACTTTTTGGCAGAGAAATGAACCTTCCACTTGACAACTGCCTACAGCCTAAGGATCATTTGCCTCAGAATTTTAAGGTACATCTGAGCAGAATCCTTCAAAATTTAGAAGTCTGTAGAAAGTTAGCAGGTAAGAACATTGCCAGGGCACAAGATAAGTACAAACAGCAGTATGACAAGTATTCCAAGATACCAGAGTACTATCCAACCCAAAGGGTATGGCTGTATTGTACAAAAGTACCGGTTGGCAAGGCACCCAAATTACATAGGAAATGGGTAGGTCCTTATTATATCAGTATGATTGGTCCTAACTATACCTACAGGATTAGGCACGGTAAGACTAACAAAGAGGTAAAGTCACTGGTTAATGCTATGAGGCTCAAACCATACTATGACCCAGAAACAAGACCGACCAATCCTCCTGATGAGCTTGCAGAAGATGATGATGAACTTGATCCTGAGGAGATCATTGATCAACCTGATACAGGTAACAATACGCAAGCTCAAACTGATCACAATAATCATAATGCGAATGCAGAAAAAAATGAAAACAATACAGGGAGACAGTCCCAAAACAAAGGCCAAGTAGCCAAGAATAAAAATAAAAATGAGCAAACAAGTAATAATAAAACAAAAGATAAAACGGGAGTACCTAGTAGTACAAATGAATATAAAAACAAAAATGAACAAAATAGAAACAATAAATCAAAAGACAAAATGTGTGTACCTAGAAGTACAAATGTAAATAAAGATGAAAATGAAATAAACAAAACTAAAAATAGAAATAGCCATGTCAGTGGTAATTTCAAAAGTAAACAGGATAAAGATGGGCAAAGTACCCACAATGTAAATAATGATAATAAAATAAAGAAAACTGAACAAACAAATAGCCATGTCAGTGGTAAAGGTAAAAATGATAAAGATGGGCAAAGTACCCACAATGTAAATAAATATGAGAAAGCAAAACAAGCTAAAGAAAATAACAAAAGTAACAATTGTAAGAAAATGAATTTAAATAGAAATAACCAAAGTAACAAAACTAAAGAGCAAAATAAAACTCAAAGTGTAAATAAAAAGAACACTGAAGGTCAACAGAATCAAATCAAACATGATGAATAAGTGAAAATACATCTCAAGGGCAGACAAGCACACAAAATATTCCAGAAATAGAAATACAAAAGTCTAATTCAAATGTTTGTCCTGACTGTGAAATAAATAAATGTAGACCTTTCAAAGCAGAGCACATTAAAACAATACTTAAAGCTGTTAGGCGTCCAGACAGTATAGTCTGGTACAAAATCAAATTTCATGATAATAAAGTACAGTGGCGCCTAGCTTGCAAAGTACCAGAACAAATTGCTCGAGAATTTCATGTTGCCAAAACTATGAATGGCAGGAAAAGAAGAAAGCCATTGAATCCAGGACATAAATTCTTCAATAAAGTCCCAGAAACTGAAAATTTACAAAATACTGATCCGAAAATTGATACGCAGTCTACAGCAAATAAACAAAATGAAAATAAGATTCAAACTGGAATAAACTTGGCAACCTTTGACCATAATGTAACTGACCCAAAGAATCAAATTTTAGAAGAACATTTAGTTGGAATGAGATTCATTGATGAAAGAGCATACTTTGTAACCAAAATAGGACAAAACCCAGTACAACTTGAGAATATTACAGCAGCTTTTTCAGATGCCCAATTCCTTATCTTCTTGTTAAGACACAAATATGATAATAAATTAAACAAAATCCCACCTTATCCTGTCAATATCACCAACCCACCACGAAGAGAGAAAGACCGTGATTTATCCATAACAGAGAGGGCAATACATGAACTCAAAATTGATCCTTATAATAACAACATCAAAGTTCTGCTCGATTACAAAAATTTCCATCTTCCTCCAGAATGGGTTGATATTGAAGATGCTTCAACAGGTTTAATAAGTGATCTGATAGACAAGCTGAGAGCACAATATCTAAAATTTGTTAAAGGAAGAAAAAGCCCAAGAAATTAAAGTTCATTCTTATTCTGAACCTAATAAATTTTTGAAATTAAGTCAATTGAAAAAAAAAGGTATTCATTCTAAATACACAGCTCACATAAGGTGGACTGACCTTGGAAGCAGTAAAAGCAAACTTCTACTTTATTAAATTAAATTGTATTATAGTGCTATGATTGATTTGTTTTGAGCTCACAAGTCTTTCAATTCAGCCTTTACTGTTTCTGACATCAGCAAAACAGTCAAATATTATGATGTATAAAGTTGTTTTTAATTTTCATTACTAAAGAAATGAAATTGTTTGAAATTCCACCTTATGCATGAACATTTTGAAATTTTCTTTTCAACACTATGATTGATTTAAAACAAATGAAATAAAAGAATGACACATTTAATCAAAGTAGATATAATTTTCTTTTCTGAACAACCCAAAAGAAGATAATCCCTGTGGACCTAAGTTAGTCTGTGCAGAAAATAGAATGGTCACATTTACAAAGTTGCATGAGAGTCATGTATGAGCAAAGGTTGCACTCAACAGCATATTCCTATTTCTATAAAGGAATTTAAGTACTCTTAAAAAAGTACATTATAGACTTCACTGTGTTATAAAACTATGATTCAATGTGAATTCTACATTGAATTGCTCTTTGACAAATAATCCGGAATGATAGAATTTCAATACTTGTAAAGTTAAAATTGTATATTGTAATGTATGTAAATATGTTGTTCTATTTCAGATTTCATGCGAATAATGATTTAAAAAAAAAATAAAAATAAAAAAAAAATAGAAAGACACTGAAAAATAAAAAAGGAAAAAAGGAATATATATGGAAACATTGTATGAAAAGAATTAATAAAATTGTTAAATTATTAGTTCGGGACGAACTAATTTAACAAAGGGTATTTTCCACCGGGGACAATTGTGTCCCAATATTTTATTAAATACTAAAATAATAAATAAATAATAAAACCAATAATGAAATAATAAATTAATATGAAATGAATTTGGAAACATTGTGGAAAAAGTTGAATTACAGCTTTGGCTGGTTTTGACATGATTTGGTCATGATTAGAATTTCTTTATTGAATTTCATTCTTTCTAGATAGGTGTGAAAATCACATATTGTGCTACAGGCCAAATCTTATTAGACTAATATTATCTACTGTGACTATTTGATAACTTTTCAATAGATAAACAATCAATGCACTTTTGATCTTATGCCCTCCAGTTAATAAGATTTTAAAAGGCTTTGTACTTACTTTGACTTTATCTGATCTATTTATGAATTTGATTGGAGGATTTTAATTCTTGATTTTATCTGTTATTTCTTGTCAGAAACTTTGTATAAATACTTTGAGAATTTTACTTTAGAATTAGAAGAGAAAAAAAAGGAGAATTGAAGAATTGTAGAATTAGAAACTAAGTTATTAAGATTGGAATAAAATGCTGAAATGTTAATTTAATAAGAAAATACTTTCTAGCTGTAAACTCTAACATTGTTGGATTTCTCTACTTGAACACTTATTAAATTTGATTATTATTTGAAATATATTTTGAACTCAACATTTGTGAACATTTGGAACATTAATATTTGGATTTACTATTGAAACATCAGACTGTGTTCTTCTTCATTGAAACCTACAATTTGAATGCGACTGATTGATGGGAGTGTTAATGACAACCGGCTTCTTAGTTGTGATCATTGGACTCTGGGGTGAATGCTAATTCCCCAACCTAACGGAACTGCTTGCCCACACCCTGGTGCCTGCAGCTCTACCGCAGTAGCCCCAGGTCAGACGGCTAGGGAGCCAGCCGGTCCAACAACCAAACTAGGTCACCAACCGACACAGGACCACCACCGGTCGCATACGACTTATTCAATGTATCCAATGAAGTAATATTCTAGTAGCTCAGAAGCATCAGTTTGCTTAAACAATTTCAAGCAAACTGATCTTCCGCTTACACCACATATTCACTATCAACAATAACAACAAAGTTTAAAGCATAAGAAGCATCAGTTTGCTTAAGCAATTTCAAGCAAACTGATCTTCCATACTAAATAATAGGACTAGTAATTTTATCCAAGTATTTAAGAATAAGTAAATACCAATACAATGACATATTTACCAATTAACCAAGAAATTAAATGAACTATAAGCCAACATGAAAAAAACAATGCATAAATAAATGAAATGTATGAATGAATTAAGCAAAGCAACATGTAATTGGGTTGGGAGGGAGGGCAAATTCTGACTTCTCTTCTCTGAAGAACGTTTCGAACTGTGCAGAAAGTGGGAACTAAGGGTTTATATACGAAAAGATATCGACCAATGAGATCTATCTATTTGAAATGTATCGCACTACCTAGCAACTATATTCAAATGAGTAAGTAATAGTACCGGGCTGAATAATACGCCGCTTCATAATTAACTATTTTTTCTATGAAGAAAAAATATTCCAATTATTCTTTTGCAGCGCATCGGAAAGGTAATTCAGAAAACGTCACGCAAAGGAGACAAAACACACATGATACAAAATGCTCTCAGAGATTCATATCTCAGACAGCATAGAACTAACTCAAACAACATGTTTTTCCAAAATTATGATCATTTATTTGTGTTCCAGTTCTACACCATTGAGAAGTCAATTTTAACAAGATTGAAATAAGAATATTTGAAACAACGAGCTATTCAACAATTTTCAGTTTTGTATACGACTTATTCAATGTATCCAATGAAGTAATATTCTAGTAGCTCAGAAGCATCAGTTTGCTTAAACAATTTCAAGCAAACTGATCTTCCGCTTACACCACATATTCACTATCAACAATAACAACAAAGTTTAAAGCATAAGAAGCATCAGTTTGCTTAAGCAATTTCAAGCAAACTGATCTTCCATACTAAATATTGCCAACCCAAAGGCCAACCAATTACAAGTAAATAAAGCAAACAAAAATTCAAACTAAAATCAAGCAAATAAAACTAAGCAATAAATTAGGCAAACAAAAATAGTTAATGCAAAGCTCAAGCTTTTGTTAGAATAATCCAGCTGGTGATATCTGATCTAAATGTAATCTCATTGCAGTCAAATCAGTACCAAACAAATCATTATTTCTAACATTAGACATTAATAAACAAAAATGTTAATGTATTTTTACATTCATCAATGATAGATGATACGCTTGGCAATGTAATTTTCAATCAAATTCAAAATCAAATTCATTTAGCAGAAGTTAATCAGATTGTTAATGTTGGAAACATTGGAAACATAAGCATAAGAAAGATAACTCAATTTTGCAAAAAATAAAAAACATTATGGGGTTATCTCCCTTACCTTTGATTAAACAAATCCACTGTCAAATAACTCTACCCACTTTAGGACCCTCAAATTGACTACAATTAAACATGAATATACAAAAATCCTGTTAAATATAATCTTTGAACAACTGTAGCCTATAAATGGCTAATAACATTCAAGAAAAATTGTTTTAACCTATCTGTTCCTGCTAAATTTAAGTGCAAACCCCCGTCTCTTTTAGCGAAAAGTTCAACCTTGATTTCACCAGCACGAATAAATGGTTTAAATGTTCTAACAAATTTGAAGTTGAAGTCTCTGCTCATCTTCCTATGCAAGTAGCTGTTGATTTGTCTGATTTTTGAGTCAGAAGTACAATGATCTACTGGCCTAGGAAGAATTGCAGAAATAACAATGTTAATTGATCTCTTCAAACTACGACAAGTACTAATCAAATTTCCATAATCAGATAAAATTTCTTGCACTATATGTCCACCTCCTATATCATTTGTTCCTACATGAAATATAACATGATCAAAATGTTCTAAATCTATTTCTTTAGATCGTAATCGTCTAGTCATTCTAGAGATGGTATCACCCCTGAAAAATTGTACTTCACAACCTTGTATTCCGGAAACGTACTTAGCTATAGAGTCACTAACAATGGTAACTCTTCTTATTTCTGTCAGAAATAAAAAACAAAATTCAAAAACTAAAATAAAAATTGTTAATTAAGAAATACTCTACCTTTATTTCAACAGATGAAAAAACAACTAGAGGATCACTTTGAACTCAGTGACCACAACCAGTAAAACTACACCACTGTAATGGCAAGTAGACATCAACTGTGAAAATAGAAATAGAGTTTGAATAAAGCAAATGAATTAAATCAACAATTATGAATTATACTATCCCGCATTCTTTCTGCTACTTTAACTTTATCAAGTACTGAAAAAGATAAATATTTCTTATAGGCATCTGATCTCCAATCCTCATGATGTTGAATTAAATCTGATGGGACACCAGCACCGAAGGCGAATGATGCACCTCCTCTTCTAAAACTATGTGACGAAAACTCTGTCGGATCTAAATTTAAACGTTTAATTATTTCTTTCAATTTTCTTTGAAAAATGCCATAAGTTATACATTTATTCTCTGAAAAACTGAATAAAGGAGCGTTTTCAGTTACTTTTATTTTGTCACACATCAACCTATAAGCCAAAACTGGACAAAGTATGGACTGATGAATTGGTATCAAAGGTGTTACTAACTTTCTTTCACCACATTGAATCGTCTTTGTCCACAACATTTCAACTAATAACATACCATTTTTATCAAAAACATTATTTCGGCGTAAAAATCTGCCCTCTTTAACTTCTGCAACTGTGTTAGGAACTAAATTGGATTTTCTTGCAAAAAGAAAGAAAGCAAATAAAAATAAACACCAAAATACTACATCTTTTCCTGTTGTCAAGTCCAGTTGATTATACATTTGAATTAAAATATCAGGAGTTATTGCTCTAGCTTGTCTTAAACAATAAGGGTTCATTTTTGAAATACCTTTAAAACATAGATTTAGCAAGAATTCATTAATGTGATCTGTGTTAATTCCTAAAAAATGGTGGAGTGTTTTGATCCCACTGATATAGTTTTTAATAGACTCTGTTGATTTAAAACTTCTGCTTAAAAATTGTGCATACAAACTCAAAGTCCTGGTATCAACAGGAAGATAACATAAATCAAAATATTTACAAAACATTAAATATGTTTCCCACTGAATTCTCAGGTTCTTAATTGTCCCTTTAGCAAATGCATGTCTCCTGGAAATATTCATGTCTTTGTATAAATCCATCAACTGTCTATCTGAAACGTAAATGTAATACTTTCCTTTTTACCATTTGTTTGAAATAACAAACATATCCTCTGATACTTTACATTCAGATAATTTAAAATCCTTCGCAAGACTGTAAAATCTCACTCTATGACTCTCGTCTAAATTCCATCTTGACAGACTATCCGAAATTCTGTTCGAAACCCCTTTGATGTGAATAACTCTTAACTGAAATTCAAATTTTGCTGCTAAAAAAGTTATTTCTCTAAGGCAACTTTGCATAAATTCATTATATGTTCTACCAGAATTAATAATGTGACAAACTGCTTCATTATCACAAAACATCTGAATTTTCAGTCCTTTTAAACCTTCACCCCATAATTTTAAACAAATCAAAATGGAAACCATTTCCAACACATTTATACTTAGTTTTTGATCTGTCAAGTAAGCCGGAAATTTAGAATGAAAAAATAGCCCATTCCAAAACCCTCCGCATCCTGATAGACATGCATCAGAAGAAACCACTGCATCTGGTTGAGACCACTCCTCATACAACATCATTGAAACCCCATTATATTGAGGTAAAAATGTGTACCACCACAAAATGTCCTTTTTAACATACCCAGGAATTGGATTCAAACCAATATCCTCTTTGTACAATGCACTTAACCATCTTAACATTCTTGACACAAAAAGTCGACCCGGTCTTACGCAAGATGCCACAAAATTCAATTTACCCAATAAGGATTGAATTTGTTTAATTGTGGCCTTTTCTAACTTCATCCATTTACCTAGTAATTCAATCAATTCTTTAAGACGTTCTGGTGTAATTTCCATAGTCAAAGTCACGGAATTGAATAAAACCCCAAGAAATGACATAGAAGTACAAGGTGGACAAGCTTTACTCTTAGCTTCCTCAACACCACACTTTTCCAGTACAGATTGAAGCAAATTATAGGCAAACCACGCATTTTGTGGCTTTTCTGCTGAAGCTAAGTCATCCAAATAGTTTAAGACTGAAATTCCATATTTAAACATGATGAAAACTAATGCATTTGTGAACCTTTGACAGCAAAAAGCAGAACTTCGGCTACCCATACTCAACACGCAATCACAAAAAATGTGCTTTTGCCAAATAAAAGCAACCAAATTATATGCTGAAGGACAAATATGAAGTTGTCTGTAAGCTCTTCTTAAATCAGTTTTAAACATTAAGCATCCCTGTCCCTTTTGCTTGATGATTTGTACAAAATCATCGATTTTGGGATAAGTTAATTCTACCTTTTCACCCAAATAAAAATCTTTACTTAAAAAATCATTAACAGAATTTCCTTTGGGATAACTTAAATCTAAAATAACTCTTCTTTCTGTAGTATCTTTTTTGGGTATCGAATTTACTGGTGAAATTTTGATTCCAGACTCAAAAGGATTTTCTTTAAATGGGCCAATTATAGCCTTGTTCTCACTTTCTTTTTTCAAGTAAGAAAACATGTCGTCTTTGAACTCTTCCGCTCCTTTGTGATTTTTTAGTTTCCATAAAGATTTTTTATCAAACGCTTCAAAATCACTTAAACTACCTGTGAATTCAATAGGAAACCCAAATTCTAATAAGTCACAAATAACAAAATCTTTATAATCTTTAAGCATAGAACGTAAATAACTAATATTCAATCTATTATTTACTGTAATTCTGCATTTCTGAAAATTGAATTTTCCCGATTCCTTAACTTTATGATGTGCATCTATCAAAAATTCAATATCATGAATTTTTAAATTTGGCTTTGTTACATTACAAGTTTGACAATTTTTTGAATGTTGACAAAAAACATTGCTGTAACTATTTGACAAGCAAGTGTTCTCTTTTTCTATATTATCTGTAGTATTAACAAAACCTTTCTTAAAATATTTAGGAATAAAAAGATTAGATAAGAACTCTTTTTCTTTATTCTCCTGGGAACCTGATTTTGTCATAGCCAAATTCAAAAAAATTTTCTGTCAAGCAGACATGTGAGGACATGATGAAGAACATTCTGGATGTTCTAATTTTTTCTTGTCTTTCATCCAACAGCTGGCGCAAATATGACAAGCAAGTCTTTGCTTGCCCTTGACAACCATAAGATGATTGGATTTGTGCAAACATTTATTACGTTGATAGTCTGAACAAAACCAAACTCTTTCATCATTAGAAATTTTATTATAACTATCTTTCTTTTGATAATTTGAATTCTTGTTTTTCAACAAATATTTTGATAATATTGCTGATTCAATATTCTGTGAATCATCAGACCATGTTTTCTTTCCTAATTCAATTTCTCTAAGCCATGCGGCATAAAAGGCTTTCAATCCCACAAATTCATATGTGCTACTATAATACACTACTTTTTTCAAAAATTCAAGTCTACCTTGTCTTTCTGCTTTTGAAATGTCATCACCAGAAATGATCTCTAACTCACCTGCGATGAACATTTTGAAATCCAAATCATCAAAATTTAGATGTCTGTTAACAAATTCAAACTGCAAGTGAGCGTGAGGCCACCTCTGAGGAAAACGAACCTTGTCAGAAGATTTTGCATGTATTCCTGACTTCCTCTGTGTTCTTTTTCTCTTTTCTTTCTGAGTATCTGAGTCTCCGTCCGAAAAATCAGATTCAGAATTTTCATTAGCCGACTCAGAGGAATCCAGGTATTCTTTTAAACCTAAACTTTTCAATTGGGTTTTCACAGCCTTTCGTAATTCTTCGTCGTTTCTCAAGTCTTTAATGGACACTTTTTCAGAAATAGTGTTTGTATCAGCTCGTTTTTTACCTCGTAATTTCTGTAGTTTACGTCTTTGCTCTTCTAACTGTTTCTGCAACATCTGGCCCTCAACTTCTCTTTCTAATCTGGCCTCCTCCTGTTTCATCTGATACAGTTCTCGTTTCATTGACTCAATTTCATCTTCCGAAAAACCTGTCTTCGTTTGTTGTTGTTGTTGTTGCGTGTAATCTCGAGAACCCACCGGACACTCTACCCTCATTTCCGACTCATTATCTAACGCTGTTTCATCTTCGTCGAAGCCACCCATAGCATATTTTGTGTCATCGTAGCTCTCATCTAACCCGTATGCAGCCATAACCTTGTAGTCCCTTCTTACTGTGTTTCTAACTGGTCTTCCAGTCGAAGACATATCCGACGCACAATTATAAACCTTTGTGTTCTCTACATGTACATTTAAAAATGAAAGTACCTTTGGTATTCAGCACAACATACACGACGTCGACCACAGTGAAAATCGACTAATTTCTCACTAAACTGAGATCAGCAACTCGACAGAGGTCTTCAACACAACAATTTCTGACTTCTCTTCTCTGAAGAACGTTTCGAACTGTGCAGAAAGTGGGAACTAAGGGTTTATATACGAAAAGATATCGACCAATGAGATCTATCTATTTGAAATGTATCGCACTACCTAGCAACTATATTCAAATGAGTAAGTAATAGTACCGGGCTGAATAATACGCCGCTTCATAATTAACTATTTTTTCTATGAAGAAAAAATATTCCAATGACAGATCAGTTAAAAGAGAACCAATTTTCACGCACTTAGAATAAAAGTAAAAAAAATAGAGAAAAAATTGTTTTGGTCTCAAATATCACATATGATTAGTAAACGGGTGGGTATAAAACGCAGACAATATAGATTATATAGTAATGCATACGATATAGAATAAAGAGGGATTGCAGACTGGGGTATAAAACGCAGACAACATAGATAAAGAGGCAGTTTGCTGTTACGCTTACAATATAAAACAAAGGGCTTAAATTTCCAAACCCTTTTTTCAACAGTTTATACTTTATTCTGTTGTGTTTTTTTTTTTTTTTTTTTTTTTTGTTATCTCCATGAGAATTACGATTTTTGCTTCGCTTAAAGAAATAGTAAGTTCAAAATTAATCTTGCGTCATGACTGAGAATGCTTTGGTTATAAAAAAATGCCTGTATTCTTTATCAATTTAACTAATCATTTAATGGATGAAAATTAAAGTTAATCTTCTGTATTTAAGTTTTATTTTTTTCATTTTTTCCGATGGACGATTATATGAAATGCAATTTGAAATAGGGCTAGTGAGCGTGTCTGAATAAATAATAAAAACAAAATAATGAATAACTGTTTGAAAATTTTAATTTCTCCAAGATAATACTCAAATGTTATTATGATTTTTAAACTGTTCACATTTTGTTACCAAATTTTTACATGAATTGATAAATGTAGAGATCGTTTGTATGCACATGAATAATGCAATCATTTTTTAAAATTTATATATATATCGTCGGTGTTATTCCAAAAGCTTGTAACTATAACTTGAAATGTACGGTTATCAAATATATATGAAAATTTGTAAATCTGTTTAATTCGATTTTATTTTACATCGGCTAGGAATCAAAGTGTAAATGCTAAGATCATATTTTACTCTTAATTTTCTATTACTGTCAAATACTGATTCAGAGACGGTTAAGTTTAAGAAAGTGATCAAGTCAAATGTATCAACTCAGGTGTTCAATTACTGAAACTTGTTGATCTATGGAAATTGAAGCCATTCCGTTTATTGTCAAGTTTCTATGTCGCTACAGTGTATTCGGAAGCTATCATCTAAAAGCAATGACCGACTGGACACGTGTCTAACAGATTATCGTAATTAAAGAAGCGTGGTTAACAACTTACTGCATCGATATATATTACGTTTTGTCACCTGCCTAGATTACCTTGCTAATTGGCAGTAGCATTTAACTTGGACGATCAAAGATTAGCAAGTTTCAGATCCTAGCATGTCTAAGAAAATACAAGAACTAAACAGATTGATTTGATTGAATGGAGTTTAACGCCACTTTCAACATTTTTTCAGTTATATCGCGGCGGCTGGAGCACCTAACAATGGTTTCCTGTAGATAAACCGTGAATAATTCCCCAGGTGCATCAAAGTGACATACCTCAAATAGGATAGGTGACACTCAGACCAAATAACATGGTTGTATCTGCAGTTGCGATATTTTGATTTCCATGGTCGCAAGAAGATTCACCGGACAAGACTAAATGGATTCGATTGAATTGATTAGCAAGCGGCAGATTGCTGACCCGCTTCTGACTATTAATTCATTCACATGCACAGAGCCTAAATAAACATATATTAATGGACCTTGTTATAGCTATTTTTCCAGAGATGCTATTTTTATGCAGAAATGTCGTTTGTTTGAGAATAGTGATTGTAGGCTTATATGTGCACACAAACCTCGAGCCTCTACATCTATAAATTCATGTGAAAATTTACAAACAAAATGTAAGATTGAAAACATAATATTAGAGTATTATCAGGTGAAGTAGATTTTTATCCGTTATTCATCTTTTTGTTTTGATTATCTTTTCAGAAACGTTCACTTGCCCTATTTCAAATCTTCATTGAATAATAAAATCAAAACTTGTAGTCCTCAAATAATAATTACGCGAAATTGTGAAAAATGCTAATATTGTTTTATAACCATAGCGTTCTAGCTAGGATTCTGAATTTTTTACGCATTTCGAAGGCGACCACCAAAAAATAAAGGATAAAGGCGATATATGGACTGTGACTAAAGACCAATGCTCTCCACCCGAGCGTTTGAGCGTTGGTGAATAATCAAACATCGTAACTACAGCTTGAATATAAATATGATCATTCATCGACGAGATTTTTCGAAAGAGGATTTATTTGTATTACGCAATTGCGTAATGGGAGCTACGCCCTTGGTTATAACAGGGACTCGGTCCGTGGTTATAACCTTAAAGTTGATTTTTTTAAAACTTACCATTTCTTAAAGCGGAGCTGAAAAATCGCGATTCTCATGAGTATGATAAGCTTTTAAAATGAATACACAACTAAATAATAATATTGTTTAATCAAATTGATAATGAATATAGGCATTTTTTATAACCAAATTATTCTCAGTTATAACGTAAAAGTTAATTTTGAACTTACCAGTTCTTAAAGTGAAGCCAAATTTGTAATTCTCATGAAGATAAATACGCTTTTAAAATAACAAACACAACCGAATAAAACATATAAAGTGTTGAAACAAAGGCTGGGTAATCTAAGCTCTTTGTTTTATATCGTCTGCGTAACAGCATACTGCCTCTTTACCTATGTTGTCTGCGTTTTATACCCCTGTCTGCAATCCCTCTTTATTTTATATTGTATGCGTTACTATATATTCTATATTGTCTGCGTTTTATACCCACCCTTAGTAAACAACAATTTTCTGACCCATTCTTCAAAAAAAGATGTTTGTAAACCCGTAAATGACTTCTATATTGAAATATAGATTTCCAATTATTCCAACTGACATAAAGTGGTCAGTCAATCCCTATTTTGAAAAGGGGTTACCCATAAATTAATTTTAGCATAAACAATTTCTCCGAACTGAGAGTTTATGTTATTGTCTCTCAGATAGGAAAGATATTTGCTGATAAAATAAGCCATTTTTCATAAATCTATATTATCTCAAAGACATCACAATGTTAGAAAAGCATCTGAGCTAGAAGGTAAGAATGTTGCCTTATTTTCTCATTTCAATATAAGGACCCCCTATATGTTTATATACCTATATAATCCTCATATTAGTGACACATTACATAATGCTTGTGTCATTTCAAAGCCTCAGATGAAGACAAATACCAAATATAAAAAGATAACCAAGTAAGAGATGACTTATTACGATGTAACAAATTAGGACATAAGAAAAATGAGATAAATTGACCCTATTGTTTTAAACTACACTAGAAAAAAACAAGAAATTACAAATTAGTAAAATTTCTGACATTTTTCAAATCAGAATTGGACTATTAAGATTGAAAAAAGAAGATTGTGCCATTTAGTTTAGCGTTGACTTCATAATCAACCGAATATTGTTAGTGCGTGACTATTGGGTCGCGTGAAAATGGGAACCTGGAGGATAGTTTGTAGAGGGCCCTTTGTAGAGGCCTTGATGTCGTTGACATAAGGGTTCAGCTACTTTTGACCCTTTTGGTTTGTTTTGATAGTTGATATTGATGGTGTATTCCTCAAAGAATGTTAGAATGGTGATCCACGACGTATTTGTAGGAATTGTGGTGCCCCAATTTAACTTTGATAGGTGACCAGTCAACTCGTCCCATTTTCAACGATTTCCAATCGGCGGCCCATCGGCAACTCGGCCCAACGTATAACTTGGCCCAAAATCATTTTATGCCAAAAACATAATCTTAATGATTATTCATTGAGTATGATTAGTACAAATACATTATTATTCAATTTTCATTCAGTTGTGGGGAAATTTATGTATACATCGGCCTTAAAAAAGTGTTGAATTCTAAGAATCGAGTGTAGGACAAAAGCCCACTAGGACAAAACCCCAGCGGACAAAAGCCCACTGGGACATAACCCCACCCCCTATAGGACAAAAGCCCACTCAATAAACATTTAAGTGTGGTAGAATGATTTCAAGATAATGTTTTTTTCTAACCTTTTATGTATTTTCATAGGCTTTAATTTAGTTTGTTTTGTTTATTTCCGTTTATTTATTGTCGATACTGAAGCATATGCCCATATGAGCGATGCTCCCCAAAAAGATGGTTAGTTGTTACAGGGGATCATGCAAGGATACATGTATCCTGCTGGGACCCACCATGGTTTTTTAACAACCTCGGTGTAAAGCACTGTCACAAAGGACCTCATCTCATCCGAAAGAATTGCACATATTCAAACACTGAATGTTTATTTTATCATTGAAAACAAAAAATACTTTTTTCAAAGAAATACAGATAAACATAGTAAGGTATGACTGCACCATTTGTACAAAACTTATACATATTTCATATTTTGATAAATTTGATATTTCTTATATGAATTAATTTGGAAAGTATCAAGACTTCAACTATATTTTTACTCTTTATTACAGTTTCATTGATGTATGCAAGTAGTGCAATTGAATAAGTTAATTCCCCTCTCTCTTAGTTGTAGTTGTCTTTATAAGTTATCTGTATGGTTATGAAAGAAATGATGGCTTAAAAAATTATTTGAATTTGTGATGAATTTAATTAACATCCAAAACTTTGTTTCTTTTCAATGGCAGATCAATAGTGTGGGTTTATGAGAGGCATTGTATATGAAACCCCTTTGAAGCCTGGTCTTTCATTTTCATGGGGAAAACTATGGAAACTCAGTAATAATGGGTTTAAGATTACATTTGTGAAGTTAGTTGTTTTAAAATAAAAATTATATCAGATTTATAAGAATTTTTTTCTGAAAAATTAGAAATTTCTTGTTGAAAGCATTATTAGTTTGCCCTTTCTCTAAAATAATTCCTCTACCGGTGTGTAGGTAAGATATTATACAAGAAAATAATCCTATGGATTAATCTGTTTGTTATAACTACGATTTTATCAAATCAACGTTATTAACTCACCATTGACTAATAAGTAGAAAACTATATGCTTCATCTAGAGCCAAATTAAACTTTTTAACTGAAAAGTCTAACCGTTATATAAACATTGAACGTCCTATACACAAGTTATTAGCACTGTCAAATCTAATTATCAGTGTTTACACTAAATAGGTTCCCAGTGTAAGACTCTGGGATCCTAGCCTATTCCTAGGATACACATAGTGGTTAAAAAAGACTTTTTAAGTTTTCCACCTGCCTAGCTGCATTGCAGTTTCTGGTAAAAGTCCATTCTGGCTGGCTAAAGAAGCAGCTGTTGGATGAAATGACTTGGCCGTATAGCCCATAGAAGACAGGCCTGAAGCGTTGATGGAATCTTCCAAAATTTTACCTATAGTATCACTAGAAATAGCATGATATGGTTGTTTTAAGGTAATGAATAGTGGCTTAGAATCCTGTGGCCTAAATTGTTCAGTCTTCTCAATATACAACTTAAGACAAGAAACCGGATCCAATGTACTGTCCTTTGCATTTGGATGCACAGTAACTTCAAAGCCCTGGCGTCTACTATCATTCTTGAATCTCTAAATTGTCACTGACAACGACCCATCATCATGAAACTGAATATCGTTAGTAGATAACACAATATGTTCAACACTGTATGTCACTGAAATTAAAATTACCCCTTTTGGGGCCAAATCAGATGGCCTAGTCATAAAAGTCAATGCCAACAAAGTAACTGCTTTTCTCCTGAGCTCCTTTAAACTTAATTCACTATCAGGCCCAAGATGTTTGAAATGTTCAATAAAAGCCTCAATTGGCAAAGGCTTAATTCTATGCATTGGTTAATTAGTTCCAGATTTAATTAAAGCTGTAATCAGTCTCTTAATTTCTGGTAGAGATGTGGGCGACGATTTACCAAGTGCATCAAAAAGAAATGATAAAGTGGCTGATGCTGTGCTTAGCACAGATTCTGGATGATCTGAAGAGTCTGATAATTCAAATAAAAAACTCGCAAGACACCTGGTATTACTGTTATCCGAAAAGTCCACAGCATGAATTTTACAAAACCGAATGTATCTATTGGCATACATATTGTAAGTCTGAATTGTAGACTGAGCTATACTACATGTACTCTGTCTAGCTGCACGAGGGGACCAACCTAGACAGCGCAATCTTGTTGACCACAGATTCTCCACGTGTACAGTCTCCAACAAGCATTCTTTATTGGTTCGGCCTTCTGGCCTATGGCTAAAATTGTCCTGGGGCTTTTTGGGAGTCGAATGGGTTGGTCTATAAGCATGCTGATGAGCCTTTGGTACCACACCTGGCCTTCCCACTTGGGCGCTATCAAGGTTGCAGTTGCTCCCTGTTTCTGTACAATGTCCAATACTCTGGGGATTAATGCGAAAGGTGGGTTTACATAATTGTTCTTCAAAGACCAGTCTATTTGGGCTAATGCATATACCCCACTTGTTAAAGGATCCCAAAACATTGAATTGTAATTTGGAAGCTGTGCTGTCATGAATGATGGAAAGCGGTCCGCATGGTGGGGTCCCCATACGCGATCTAAGAGTAGAAAAAGATTTGGATGAAGCATCCACTCGTACGTTGAGCTCATTCTCGAAAGCTGGTTGGCTTTCCAGTTGTCTACCCCTGACAGATAAGCAGCCTGCAGGGAGATGTTGTTGTCCATGGCCACAAGATGAATGTCCCGTGCAAGACAGTCTAGCTCTGTTGATGCACCACCGAATTTGTTGACGAACGCCACTACAGTGATGTTGTCAGATAGAATCTGTAGATGTTTGTTCCTTAAGATGTCTCTGAATGACATTAAGCCCATATACACCGCTAACAATTCCCGGTAGTTTGAGCTAGCATAGGCCATGCGACGGTTCCAAAAACCCTGATCTTTGTGAGAACTTGTCCATGCCCCCCATGCGAAGCTTGAAGCGTCTGTCACTAATTGGCAATGTATAGGTTTGTTTTCAACTATTAAACTGTTTCACTGTGTCAACGATTTAAACCACCAGTCCAAGTCATTATGGGTATACTGATCTACATATTGAGTGTCACTCCAGGATGTTTTAGTTTTGAGAAGTCTGTAGACTTTACGTAACAATAACTTTGCTGGCAAAACAAACTATGACATAGACACACATTGGCTGGCTATTCTTGCAAGGGCTCTAGCTGTAACTGACTGATTTCTAAGAACACGTCCAATGTTTTTTCTAACCTCTGATTCTATCTGGTGTGACGCTAATAACAGTCCAATTGCCTGTATTATCAACAATATATCCGATGAATGTTTTAGACAGGAAGGTAGTAAATCAGACTTCTCAGAATTTATAGTCCAACCTAAGCTGTGAAGAATATCCAAATGATGTCCCTTTGCTCATGGATAGATGAATATGGAGCAAACATGATAAAGTCATCTACGTATAACACCAAACATAAGCCTTTAGATTGCAGGTGGGTTATAACTGGCCTCAGTATTTTATTAAAGAAATAAGGAGAGCAGCAGTGGCCAAAAGGAAGGACTGTCCAGCGATAGTACTTGTCCTCGAATTTAAAACCTAAATAATCCCTTTCATTTACATTGACTGGCACATGAAAAAATCCATTTTTCAAATCAGCAGTTATCATATAATCCCCAGGTCTAACACAATTTGTACAGATTCAATGTCTTCATACTTGAATTTAGTGGTTCACATACACTGTTCAATGATCCGGATCGCAAGTCTGTTATTAAACGAAATGATCCACTTTTCTTTTTAACACAACCTATTGGCGAAACTCAATAAGGGACATAATCACACGGTTCAACATAACCTAATAAGAGTAAATCAGCAATCTCTTTTTGAAGAAAAGTAAGCTCATCAACACCAAAATGTTTATTAGGCTGCTCGAAACCTTGACAGTTAGCCAGGAAGGGAAATGTTACACCCGAATCAATCCAGTCTAATACCTGTTGTGAGCTACCAATGTCAATCCATTTATCAATGTGTTGTGTCAAAGGATTCTTCATAGTATTAACAATTAATTAATCATCATTGCCGCGATTCTCAAAATTTGGGGTGCGAAATCCTTCTCCTCTCAATGCATTGAAATTATCATAGCCACGGCCTCTAAATCCGCCACGAAATCCACCACGAGAAAAACCACCCCGAAAATTGGTATCACCAAATCCACTACGGTTACTAAAACCCCTTGAAGACTGTGATGACGCAGGTTTCTGTGCCAAGCTAGATAGCTCAGCAGCTATTTTCATGTTTTGAATGGCCTCCAATGTGAAACCTGAATTGTTTTTCTGAAGGGATCTGAACAATTGAGCTGTGTTACTGTCAAACCTGCCTTTGACTAGCAATGAGGCGTATTCATCCTGCAAATACTTTAAGTAAGCAGTAATTATAGTAACAAGAGGACCTAAATCAATAGGGCCACTGGTAACAACTGTTCCTAGAAACTTGATTCCAGTCTCTACGTATCTGCCACACTTTGACAGAATATTCAAGGATGGTTGGTCTTCACGCTTTATATGCCTGACCTGGAATCGTGAAGCTTGTAGGAGGGCGGATGTGTCACCTGCTCAAGGGATGATCTGATAGAATTAAATGTTTCCTGGAGCTCATCGGCTTCAGGATCACTGGCGGCAGCCTGTGGGCTGGGACCATGTACTTCTCTGTCTACTGAGGACATAGGATTGAAGGCCTGGTTTGGCAATTGAAAATTAGGCCAACCACGTGGCGATGACATGGTAGTGGGACTACTTTCCTGATGTTAAGCGTGGTGAATCGAGTATTCGAGTCTGTCTAGACGGGATAGAATGTCCGCTAATACAGCTCCGATGTCCTTGGTATCGTGGGAAGCATTTGCCCCGTACTGTAGGGTTCTGTTAGCATGATTTTCGCAATTTTCGTCTTCACACATAATGTCAATATTTTGACCCCCTCCGGTGATTTTGCTTGCCGAATTGAGAATGACATATATTCCTACGCACTACCGATGCGTAGGTAAGATATTATTCAAGAAAATAATCCTATGGATTAATCTGTTCGTTATAACTACAAACACCCGACTTGGGTGATGTGCATAGTTGATGCTCGGTAAAGGGAATTTTTAAAACAATTGTTAGAATTTTGCCGACGTTTATGATTTTGTTTTCTGAATTTGAATTATTTTTGACATAAATCAACAGTTATGAGACCATTCTTAGTCTTGCGATTAGCATTCAATTTAGAATATTTCTTTAAGAAAATCTTCTTCATTTGATCTTTTGACATTGTTTTACAAAGAATCGATAATGATGAATCTCTAGTTTCGCAATCAGGTGCTCAACAATAGCAAACAAGTTAATTTTTTAAACTACAATTATGCACTCTCAATTATGTAAATAAAGCTTAATTTGCTTTCCAGTTTAACCCAAACAACAAAGTTATTATTTTTGTCTAGAATCAAGACGTCTTTTAGCAAAAACACTACCCCTAATTACACGAATAAAATTAAATACATCTAATGAAAGAAACACAGGAAGTGAATTTAAGCAATTATTTAGACATTATTGAAATTCTAGTTTTATGTAATTGTACATAGCATCCGAATTTAAAATATGATGCTTTTATGGGATACTAAAATCTCGTTACTTCAGCTTGATTAAGTTGCAGTTTACAAGGTTATGGTAACACAAAAGACAGTTATTACGACAAATTTGTTATTCAACGAAGAGATATGAACAGTTTCTTTTAAAACGTTATGGCGTTTTGAAATTACACTGACGATACAGGCTTATTCAATAAAAGAAGTTAAATTTAGAACAGTGTAACCAGGCCTTAGATCACATATACAGTATAACTTGTGTTATTGTAAACTGTGTTACCATAGTTTATTTTAAAATGTCATTAAGATGTTATGACTTAACACCGACTTGCATATTCAATAATATTAGTTTAATTTTTAAACAGCGTGACCAGACCTTATATTGCATGAACAGTTTACCTGCAACAAGTGTTTTTTAACTGATTTTCAGCAAATAAACATTTTTAAAATCACCAAAATGTTTTTTTACCAACTTAGAGTAATGGTATGAAGTCGTTGGATTATGAATGTCAGTAAATTTTATTATACAATTAATTGACTGAGAAATGAAAAGATAACATACATACATCAAACACATATTGAACATTTCGAATGTTTATCACTAACCTCTTCAAATATATGAAAATATATTTCTAATTTGATGAATTTCTTTTTAGTACTCACTCTTCCTTGAAAAAAATTTCAATGAAAATAAATGGGTACGAGTTGACCCTATAATTTTTTGAAAGGTTACAAGTTCAGTTGACCAAAATTCTGGTACGAGTTGACCAAGGTTAGTTCCTTAATTTTGCAAAAGCCGTCAAAGCCATTTTAGTCTTCTAGGGTGACCAACGACCTGACCCGTATTTTGGGTCGCAACCAATTTTTCTGGCCATACGGCCAACTTTTTTGGTCATGACCAATGTCGTGCCCAATAATTTTGGTCGCACGCGCTTGAATAGTATAAATAGGGAACTTACATTACATTGCTATTCCGCTTCACTCTACTAAATTTAGGAATTTATAAAAAGAATTGTATTGAAAACGTTGTAACTACAGTAAAGAAATAATAATTGTCACTTAGACTGAATTTTGAATGGTCGTTTTTGTCATTCTTTATAATTCCTTCAATGACTGAGCTCACTTTTGGCAGCGGAATCCCTTGAGCGTCGTGTTGCAGTTAAATCAGCAACTTTCAACAGATAGAGAGATAGAGAGAGGCTGATAAGAGAGAGAACAGACCCTGTCCCTTGATTCTGTGAAAATGACTTTCAAAGTTTCCACTATATATTATAACATATAGAGAAATGACCTCTACCCATAAAATACATATTTTTCATCGAACTTCTTATTAGAATTCGTCCAAACTTCCCTGAGCTGATTCTAAGGATATGCTCTCTTAGATTTTTTTGTTAAATTCTTGTTTGTCAATGAACTTGCGTACTTAAGGTTTTAAAGTAAGCAAAAAAAGGAGACCTCAAGGTAGAAAAAGGAAAACCATAAATGTCTAAAACAAGGCATAGGATATTAAATTATTTTGTTGACATTACAGGAAAAGGAGCCCAAATGATGTCTTGTTTACACACTAGAGACCACAAATTTGGCTTAACCTTAATGAAACTTTATTAAGTTGATTGACAGATCACAAGCATGGACCCTATTTAAATTGGAAAGGATCAATTTGAAAACACAGGAAAAGGGGTCTTATTGACAATTTCTTTTTTATAATCTTGAGGCCACAAATTTAGCTTAATCTTCATGATACTTGGTGAGAATTTTTGTCAAAACACAAACAATGATGGACTGTTTTGAAATTGAAAGGATTCATTTGAAATCATGGGAAAAAGGGTCTTAATGAAACTTTTGTCAAGCCTGCTTGCAGTGAGACAGTTGTTACTATAAAATTTCAGTGTGGTTCATTAAAGCGCCCTTTCATCCATTCCACTGTCTTAGTGCAGTGGTAGCTCGTTAGACTATCATTCATAAGATCTTGGGTTTGATTCCTGTTGTGGCAATCGTTTACGGATGAATGGATTAATAACTTGATAATTATACTGTTCACCATGAGTTAATATGCTATTTAAAAGAAATGTTTAGACAACTATAAGGTCAAGCCAAAAGCTCAAGGTCAAATGTTAAAATTAGACTTATCTTGAGCTATGGTCAAATATTTGCAGGCCCAACAGCAGTTGTCCTGTAACAACCACCTAGTCTTGTAGAACCCACAAATATAGCCCAATCTTCTTGTTAACTTGTCAGAATGTTTGTTAGGTAATAAGGTAAATCATATTGAAATTTGGAAGAATCAATTGTAAGTTATGGGAAAATGGACCTTAATGATAATAGTCTTTCTTACTCTCAAGAAGTTTCAATTGTTTCAATTATCATAATAATTGATCAGAATGTTTGTCAGGTTACTAGGATGAACCCTTTGGAAAATAGAAAGGTTAATTTAAATTATGAAATTAATGATAATTCCTTTACCACTGCTGTAGGGTCATAAATTTGTCAGTATCCCGGTATGATCATCTGATCAAAAGGACGAATCCTTCATGAAACAAGTTTATGGAAAGTTACAAAACTTCTGTATGGATCATAAGTATAATAAGAGTATGAAAATGTGTTTTGCTCAAAAGTTGGCTTTAAATGATCTGTATGGACATTTCAATTTGCCAAAGGAGACAAAGGTGCTCATATCTGACCATCATGGTGTTCTTGAATATCTTATAGATTAAGAGTTGAGTTGATGATGTCAGCTGAGAAGAAGGTTGTGTTGGTGACAGGTGGTACAGGACTAGTAGGGAGTGCCATCAAACATGTGATTGAGTCAGAAGATAAGAGAGACAATGAAACATGGATATTTGTGTCTTCTAAAGATGCCAATCTCATGTGAGTACAGTACTAGTTATAGGGTCTTTTGTTAGGATACACGGCAATTTATTTCTTATTGGAAAAACTCACTTTTTGAACTTTACACATGGTACCTTTTTGTGAGACTGGTTACATATGTATTAAAGTTTTTTTAATCACCTTTGGCCACCGTCATAGCGCAGTTTGTAGCGTGCTGGACTGTCAATCGGATTTGATCCTAGACGGTGGCACTCATTCCTTCCAACTATTTGTCTCTCGCCAATGGGTCAATAATCGTAGACCTATGTGAGATAGCAGCTGGAGGCTAGGGAAGAATGTAATGGTAGCACTGGTGTGAGAAATACCTGGAATCCATTGATAGGTGCTCCAGCCGCTACGATATAACTGAAAAAATGTTGAAAGCGGCATAAAACCCAATTCAAAGAAAATTTAATCACCTTGGTGTTGTTTGCATATGTATTTGTATGATGATTCTATACTTGGTCATAAGTTTGTTACTTCTGAAGATATTGACTTGAAATTTGGCAAGTGTATTCACCATTACATGAGCAAGCCATAATTAACAAGCTCTAGGGCCAATTTATGATCCCAAATTGAATGATGAATGATATATTGTTATTGTTCTGTCTATTTGTCTATTTACCCATGACTTTTTGTCCCTGAAACTCTTAACATTGGCCATTATTGACTGATAGGATGGAGTCTTCAAATTCAACATGATTGTATTGCTTGTGAGAAGACATTTCTATTGGTACCACATTTTGACAGTCATTTTCAAAGGACATATCTATGAATCAAACCACCATATCTAAAAAATGGTAGTTGCAGGGGCAATAGTGTTTACCAAACATAAGAAAATAATTAGTCACTTATTATACCCCCCACTTACAAAGTAGAGGGGGTATATTGGTTTCACCATGTGTGTCTGTCTATCCATCTGTCCATCCATCAGTCCATCCATAGACTTTTTCATTTCCAGACTCTAACTCAAAAACCAAGTGACCTAGAATCATGGAACTTTATGTTAATGTTGCTTATGGACCAAAGGAAGTGCCCTTTTGTTTTTTGGTCACATAGGTCACAGATCAAGGTCACAGTCAGCTATTATTCAAATTCTGTTTCCAGACTCTAACTCAAAAACCAAGCGACCTTTATGAAACTTTATGCAAATGTTGCTTATGACTCAAGGTAGTGTCCTACTGTCTTTAGGTAACATAGGTCAAAGGTCAAGGTCACAGTCAAATTTTGTTCAGTTTTCGTTTCCAGACTCTAATTCAAGAACCAAGGGACCTAGAATCATGAAACTTCTTTCAAATGCTGCATATGACCTTTTCATCTGTTACAAACACATTCTGCACTAATACTGCTTGCAATTTGACAAGGTGCTTGGGGGGGGGGGGGTATAAGTCCGCTCAGTGACAGTTCTAATTATGCCCCTGCATCAATAAATTGGGGGAGTATTGTTTTATTGCTGTCTGTTTGTCTTAAATAGACAAGAGAACTTAACTTTTAAAGCAGTTGAGATACAATTTTTAGCTTTTAGCTCCTCTGTTCCTTTTACTTTTAAAGCAATTGAAATACAATTTTTAGCTCCACTTGACTTAGGAATCCATTTTAATTTTAAAATAGATTCAGAAAGATCGACGAGAAAGAAATCACCATTTATTTGATCACATAACATTTTGACAATTTGTTTTCAATCAAGTTCAGTAAAATTATGCTCTATAATTTATGTACCAATGCAAACCATTGAAACCAAACTAATTATTTGAAAGAGATTGAGTAAGTTCAAAGAAAAAACCCTCATGATCTAGAAAGAAAGGAAACCCGGAAGCGGAGCTGCTATTCAACAACCTCGGACAATTACAATATTCACGAGCAATCTGGACTACATGCATATTTCTTTTGTGAACATTTAAGCGGGAACTGCGAGATTTCACTGTCAACAATCAAAATGTTTATGAATTCTCAGACTCTGTTTCGTTCATGTGCCAATAGAAACTATTAGAAAACGAAATGTGGGGATCTTTGTGCAGATACATTTCTATTTATTGAGTAATTGAATGGTCAATATCAATTATCCATTTAATTAAAAATTGTAGCCGTTTCGAGAGTAATTTGAAACCATGACTGGAGTTTCAACCAACAATAACAACAGACGATTAGATCAATAATAGAGGATAATAGATTATTGTTTTTTATTCTGGCATCCTTTTTAACCCTTTATCTCAACCTAGACGTTTCACCTACTTTCTGAATTAGTGATTTTTCATGTCAAGAACTTTGTTTTGCTACTTATTATTGGGAAGATTGTCTTTTATTCTTTATCCTGTTTGAACCCTCAACTCTGACTATGACCTTTGACCTGCATTCTTAAATTTAGATTAATAGGGTCAAGGACTGTATTTGATTAATTGTAAGATTAACATTTTCACAGACCTTAACCTACTTTCCAAAATCATCATTTACTTGAATTTGCTTAGAGCAAATTAATGTTTTTAGCTCCACTGGCCTTTGGCCAGTGAGCTATTGTCATGGCGAGGTGTCCGCCGTGCGTCCGTGTGTGTGTGCGTAAACTTTTCTTTGAACATCTTCTCCTCCTAAACCAATGGGTGGATTTTGACGAAACTTGGCCAGTTCAAGAAATTTGGATTGACTCCCAAATATGGGCGTAGCAGGGAGGGGCTTTTTTTGACCCTGAAATCTTTGAATGACATCTCCTCCTGAACCATTGGGCCGATTTCAATGAATCTTTACCAGAATGTTCCTTGGGTGACCCTCTTCTAAAGTTGTTCAAGAAATTTGGATTGACCCCCCCACATATGGGCGTGGCAGGGCTTATTTTGACCCTGAAATCTTTGAACTACATTCGCTCCTAAACCATTGGGCTGATTTCAATTAAACTTTACCAGAATGTTCCTTGGATAACCCTCTTCTTAAGTTGTTCAAGAAATTTTGATTGACCCCGAAATATGGGTGTAGCAGGGAGGGGCTTTTTTTGACCCCAAAATTTTTGAATGACACATCCTCCTGAACCATTGGGCCGATTTCAATGAAACTTTACGAGAATGTTCCTTGGGTGACCCTCTTCTAAAAGTGCTCAAGAAATTTGGATTGACCCCCAAATATGGGCGTGGCAGGGCAAGGCTTGTTTTGACCCCCAAAATTTTTGAATGACATCTCCTCCTGAACCATTGGGCTGATTTCAATGAAACTTTGCCAGAATGTTCCTTTGGTGACCCTCTTCTCAAGTTGTTCAAGACATTTGGATTGACCCCCAAATATGGGCATGGCAGGGTGGGGCTTATTTTGACCACGAAACCTTTGATTGACATCTCCTCCTGAACCATAAGGCCTATTTCAATGAAACTTTACCAGAATGTTCCTTGGGTGACCCTCTTCTAAAGTTGTTCAAGAAATTTGGATTGACCCCCCCCAAATATGGGCGTGGCAGGGCAGGGCTTATTTTTACCCCGAAATCTTTGAACTTCATCCACTCCTGAACTTTCGGGCTGATTTCAATTGAACCTTACCAGAATGTTCCTTGGGTGACCTTCTTCTCAAGTTGCTCAAGAAATTTGGATTAGATGAGATCCACCGGATCATTAAAATTCAGGTGAGCGGTTTAGGGCCATTTTAAGTTTGGGTAATTCCAGTGGAGCGATACCTTGCCCGCCAGAGCCTCAAGTATTTCTTGTTAATTGACAGCTCTCATTTGATATTTCAGGAGCAAGGAATCGACAGCTGCAATGTTTGAAAGACACAAACCAACACATGTTATCCATTTGGCAGCATTGGTTGGTGGGTTGTTCCGTAACTTGAATGGAAACCTGGACTTCTTTGTAAGTAATTGCTTTATTAACACTTCCAGATCTTTTTCTGAAATTTTAGACTGTTCCAAATTTAAAAACAATTCAGGCAACAGCAAACTTTGTAAGAATACAATATCATTAATCCTTCTCAAATACCAATCGACCTAGAATCTTGAAACTTAATACAATTATACCCCATTGCCAATTGAAGTGACCTTTTTCTTTTTTTGAATTATGCAAGTTATGCATGTCAAAGGTCAAGGTTACAGGTCTGTGCTCTATCTGGATAACCACTTGGCTTCAAGACTTGTACTGTAAATGGTAATTTTGGAGGTTATTTAATTTTGGCTAAATTGGCAGTCAAGCTAAGATGCGCCAAAATTAATCAACCACCAATTTTTATTATTGTTAAATGAAAAATTTCTTTGGCATTTTTTGAACTCCTCAATCCTTCCTGTGCCTTGATCTTATTCAGGGAACAAATTTTACGAATCTCATTTTTAACTCCACTGGCTGAAAGCCACTGGGGCTATTGTCATGGCGTTGTGTCCGTCGTGCGTCCGTCCGTCCGTGCGTGCGTGTGTGCCTCCAGTCGTAAACTTTTTCTTTACAAATCTTCTCCTCAGAAACTACTGGATGCATTTCAACCAAACATCACAGGAATGATCTTTGGGTGACCCTCTTTCAAAGTTGTTCAAGAAATTTTGATCCAATGAAAAACATGGATTTAATGGGCGTGGCTAACTTCCAAATATGGTAAAAAGTTACTTTTCTCAGATTCTAATTGATAGATACCAATTAAATTTTACATGAATGATCCTTGGGTGACCTTTATCAGTATACCCAAAATTATTGTGATCGGATGAAAAATATGCATTTTATGGGCGGAGGTCATTTCTTTATATGTTAAATAGTGGAGACTTTGAAAATCATTTTCTCAGAATGTAATCAATGGATATCAACCAAATTTTAATAGAATGATCCTTGAGTGAAGTTTTATCAGTCTGCCAAAAATTATTGTGATCGGATGAAAAATATGTATTTTATGGGCGGAGGTCATTTCTCTATATGTTATATAGTGGAAACTTTGAAAATCATTTTCTCAGAATGTAACTGATAGATATCAACCAATTTTTATATGAATGCTCATTGGGTGACCCTTTATCAGTCTACCAAAAATTATTGTGATAGGATGAAAAATATGTATTTTATGGGCGGAGGTCATTTCTTTATATGATATATAGTGGACACTTTGAAAATAATTTTCTCAGAATCTAAGTGATGGATATCAACCAAATTTCACTGGAATGATCCTTGAGAGAAGCTTTATCAGCCAACCAAAAATTATTGTGATTGGATGAAAAGTATGTCTTTTATGGGAGGAGGTCATTTCTCTATATGTTATTTAGTGCAAACTTTGAAAATTATTTTCTCAGAATGTAACTGATAGATATCAATCAAACTTCACAAGTATGATCCTTGGGTGATCCTCTATCATGCAGCCAAAAATTATTGTCATTGGATGAAAAATATGTCTTTTATGGGTGGAGGTCATTTCTCTGTGTTATAATAGTGGAAACTTTGAAAATCAATTCTATATCAGTAGAACCCAAAATATCTAAAAAATCTAGTCAAAACTTAGATTTGCTATTACAAGAATTTCAAGCCTGTGGAGCGACTCAAGCCTTTCATGGCTTTCTAGTGTTTTCAAAGTAATACCTAACTTTGATTTGTTCAGCTTGTAATCCAATATGCTCTTGTCCTCCATGAAAACCAAACACTTTGCCTTTATAAAAGAAATCAGGGTTGAAAAGTCCCCTTGTACTTGTCATAGAAAAAAATCCTTTTCCCCAAAATTGGCTCACATCATCTTTATTGACAGGATCTGAACTTTTAACTTCAACACCAACACCATCGTTGGTCAGTTCCTTCATTTTAAGCTCACCTGAGCACAACATGCTCAAGGAGAGCTTTTGTGATCACCTTTTGTCCGTCTTGTGTTGTACATTGTGCGTCGGTCTTTGGAAAGCGTCAACCAATCTTTAAACATCTTCTTCTCAGTAACAAATACGCAGATTTCAACCTAACTTGGCAGGAATGTTCCTTGGGTGACCCTTCTCAAAACTTGTTAGTGGATTTTTGATTGACCCGCAAATATGTGTATGGCAGGGCTAGGCAGTTTTTGACCCTGTAATCTTTTAACATCTTCTCCTCAGTAGCCATTGGGCAGATTTCAACCAAACTTGGCAGAAATGTTCCTTGGGTGACCCTTCTCAAAACTTGTTTGACCCCCAAATATGGGTGTTGCAGGGCTAGGCAGTTTTTGACCCTGAAATCTTTAAACATCTTCTACTCAATAACCATTGGGCCAATTTCAAACAATTTTGGCAGAAAAGTTGCTTTGGTGACCCTCCTCAAAACTTGTTTGTGAAATTTTGAATGACCCCAAAATATGGGTGTGGAAGGTAAGGGCTTATTTTGTGCCCAAAATCTTTGACTGACATCTCCTCCTGAACCACTGGGCTGATTTGAATGACCTTTTTTTAAAAATTGATCACAAAATTTTAATTGATTGCAAAATATGGGTATGTCAGGCAGGGCCTTATTTTGAACCTGAAATCTTTGACTGACATCTCCCCCTGAACCACTCGGCTGATTTCAATGAAACTTTACAAGAATGTTTCTTGGGTCACCGGCTTCAAAAAGTGTTTTTGAAATTCTGGTGGGCCCACAAAAATGGGCATGGCAAGTGGGGGGGGGGGGGCTTATTTTGAGCCCGAAATCTTTAAACATCTTCTTCTCAGTAACTTATGGTTGGGAGGGGTTTATTTTCTCTTTGAATTCTTGGAATAATACCTCCTCTTCAACAACTAGGCAAATGTGAATGAAACTTTGCAAGAAAATTTCTTTGATGAGATCCACTGGACCAATAAAATTCAGGTGAGCAGCCCTCTTGTTTAATCTAGAGTCCTATGAAATTCAGAAAAATATGGATCATCCTCTTAAAAAAAGTTAAATTAAATGCTTTTCTATCGCAGTACTAATTATAAAGTAAATACTAAAGGTTGTTAGATGATTGTCTTTATACCATTCGTTTTTGGGGGTATACTGGAATCAGCCTGTCTGTCCATCTGTCTGTCTGTCTGTCCGTCTGTGGACATTTATACTTATAATTTTGTGTCGCAAACTCCTCCTTCAGTTTTTCCTCCAAAAGCTTTGAAATTTTTATACAAACATTTATCACATGTTGATGTTTTGCAAGATGCAATTTTGAGGTCCCAACTCCTCTTGGTTCAAGAGTTATCTGCCCTTGAACTTAAGATATTTTTTTTTCTTTTTTCACACATATACTAGTAATTTTGTGTCGCAAACATCTCCTTCAGTTTTCTTTCAAAAGCCATGAAAATTAATACAAATGTTCATCACATGTTGAAGTTTTGCAAGATGCAATTTTGAGGTCCCAACTCCTCCTGGTTCAAGAGTTTTCTGCCTTGAACTTAAGACATTTTATTCTTTTTGTACACATACACTAGTGATTTTGTGTCGCAAACTCCTCCTTCAGTTTTCCTCAAAAAATTTTGAAATTTTATAGAAATGTTCATCACATGTTGATGTTTTGCAAAACGCAATTTTGAGGTCCCAACTCCTCCTGTCTCCTGTCAAAGTATCTCATTTACTGTAAGCACTTGCAGGGGTATTGAGTCACATTCTGTGACAAGTTCTAGTTGATTATGGCATCATGTTGAATGCTTGACCTTGTTCTTGACCTTTGACCTACTTCCTTAAACATTGAATTATTAGGTCTAGGACTATAATATGAAGCCAAAACTAAAGGTTGGTAGATGACTGTCTTTGATTCTAGTATCATCATGAACCTTTGACCCTGACCGTGACCTTTAACCTACTTTCTTAAATAATGAATAATTAGGGCTAGGATATTATTTAGTAAAAAATAATAGTTGGTAGATGTTTGTCTTTGATTATAGCATCAAGTTGAATACTTGACCCGGCCATGACCTTTGACCTTCTTTTTAGAATTAAAGGGTCTAGAACTGTATTAAGTCAATAAAAAAGATGATTTTTAGCTTGGCTTTTTGTAGAGTAGAGGTCTATTATGGTGACGGTGTCAACGTCAGTGTTGGCGTCTGTGTAATTCTTTGGTAAAGTTTTTACATGCAAGCGTTTAAAATCTCTGTTTCTACTAAAGCTATTTGCTTTGAAACTTTGTGCATACTTCTGTGACTATAATATCAGCCTCTAGACAAAGATTCAATACGCTGATATTGAATGTAATGAAATTTTAACCTTTTCTGACTCAAAAATTCTTGGTTAAGTTTTAACGTGCAAATGTTGTATATCAGTCATATCTCTATTTTACCTCAGCTATTGCTTGGAAACTTTGCACATGCATCTGTTACCATATCAGCTTCTGGACAAAGATTTAATACTCTGATATTAAATTTAGTGTAATTTTAACCATTTTGGACTTAGAAATTCTTGGTAAATTTTTTAACGTGCAACTAATGTATATCAGTTATAATTATTTCCTACTTAAGCTACTGCTTGAAACTTTGCACATGCTTCTGTGACTATAATTCTAGCCTCTAGACAAAGATTCTTTTCTTTTGACTTTCATTTAATTCAATTTTCCAATGTTGATCAGGGATTTTCCTAGACCGATTTTGGGGCCGAATACCGGACCCTTTCCCACTCGCAAAAACATTCCCAAAATTATGAGTGAAATTCCCACAATTTCGGCTGCCGAAAACTGGTAAAATGGGAGGGCCATCATTTGAGTTTGTATAATATTGGTTACACTCACAGATTTCTCCAATACTTCTAAAATAAAAGCACACAGATAAAACAGCGCTGGCAAGCTTTTAGTATGCTTACTAGCTTATAGTGTGTGCCCTAATTAGATTAGGCTTTTGTAACAAAGCCAGATGGAATTTAAAGGATTAAAATTCAAAGTTTCTGAGAAAATTAGCTTTTATTACTTACTTTTAATATCAAATCATATCCGAGACAATATATAATATTATTTGAGCTAAAAAAATCTCATAATTCCTTGCCCAGCTCGTTTTCAATGCGACGTCACTGTAAATTTCTCCGAGGTTCAACTCACTTCAAAGGGGCCAACTGTCTAGGCGACCTAGTTGTGTTCTCACAGTGACACACTTTCCTCGCCTGTACTGGTCAATCTTATATAACTGTATGAAGGATATAATCAAATAGATCTATTATAATGTTACAAATTCAATTTATTTTGATTCCGACCTTCTACGATACCGTATTCTCGTTTATGAACAGCCGAACTTTAAATTTGCAGCAAACTGCAATCTCCAGAAATTTTTCAGGGTATTTCTTTTATATAATGAATAATATGAACCTCAAATTTGAATGTCTTTTTCCTTTTTTTTTTTTTTTGTAACAAATACTAGTAACAGCAGACTTCGATCGAGATTGGCAAAATGCATTCATTTCTATTTCAATCATCTACTGTTCTCGTGGTCAAAAAGATATAGCGGATGATAGAAACTGCTTTTCAGTTACAACCTTTCCTTACTAAAATGATATAATTACAGATTTTAAAGAAAAATATGTGGACCAAAATTTCATGACTGCATTTTGATTGTTTTTTTCCCTTCAACGGTAGATTACATAGTTATACACTTTCACTTGTTTAACCCTGGTTATTTCTTCTTACTTCTTTTTCATCTTACCGAGATGAAAGGTGGGATTAATTGGTGATACTGTGAGGATATTCTTTATTGTTATTTCTCCTTTGTACATTTGTTGTGTGTACCTAGATACCGTCAATATATGCTTGAAGTCAAGGATATATTATAAGCTCCACTGGCCGAAGGCCAGCGAGCTATTGTCATGGCGAGGTGTCCGTCGTGAGTCCGTGCGTGCATGTGTACGTAAACTTTTCTTTGAACATCTTCTCCTCCTAAACCAATATGTGGATTTAAATGAAACTTGGCCAGAATGTTCCTTGGGTGACCCTCTTCTAAAGTTGTTCAAGAAATTTGGATTGACTCCCAAATATGGGCGTGGCAGGGCGGGGCTTATTTTGACCCCGAAATCTTTGAACAACATCTCCTCCTAAACCATTGGGCCGATTTCAATGAAACTTCACCAGAATGTTCCTTGGGTGACCCTCTTCTAAAGTTGTTCAAGAAATTTGGATTGACCCCCAAAATATGGGCTTGGCAGGGCAGGGCTTATTTTGACCCCAAAACCTTTGATTGACATCTCCTCCTGAACCATTGTGCCGATTTCAATGAAACTTTACCAGAATGTTCCTTGGGTGACCCATTTCTAAAATTGTTCAAGAAATTTGGATTGACCCCGAAATATGGGTGTGGCAGGGCAGGGCTTATTTTGACCCTGAAATTTTTTAGCGACATCTCCTCCTGAACCATTAGGCCGATTTCAATGAAACTTTACCAGAATGTTCCTTGGGTGACCCTCTTCTAAAGTTGTTCAAGAAATTTGGATTGACCCCGAAATATGGGTGTGACGAGGCGGGGCTTATTTTGACCCCGAAATCTTTGAACTACATCCTCTCCTGAACCATGGGGTTGATTTCAATGAAACTTTACCAGAATGTTCCTTGGATGACCCTCTTCTAAAGTTGTTCAAGAAATTTGGATTGACCCCCCCAAAATATGGGCGTGGCAGGGCGGGGCTTTTTTTGCCCCCGAAATTTTTGAACAACATCCCCTCCTGAATCAGCTGGCTGATTTCAACCAAACTTTACCAGAATGTTACTGGGGTCGACCCTTATCAAAGATTGCTACTGAAATTTTGATTGGCCCCATTATATGGGCATGGTAGGGTTGGGCTTTTTTTATCCCCTGCCGTTTTTGGCAAGGGGATATAGTAATGCTCTCCGTCCGTCATTCCGTCATTCCATCATTCTGTCACTTAACTTGTCCGGACCATATCTCCTAAAATATAATAGCTATCAACTTGAAACTTTATGGGTGGATAGATCTAATGGAGGAGAAGTGCAGTGCACAAGAACTACAACTCTTGCTTGCATAATTTTTGAGTTATTGCCCTTTGTTATTTTTAAGACTTAGATTTTGCCCAGAGCATATCTCCTAAAGTATAATAGCTATCAACTCGAAACTTTATGGGTGGATAGATCTCATGGAGGAGAAGTGCAGTGTACAAGAACTACAACTCTTGCTTGCATAATGTTGGAGTTATTGCCCTTTGTTATTTTAAAGACTTAGATTTTGTCCGGAGCATATCATCTAAAGTATAATAGCTATCAACTTGAAATTTTATGGGTGGATAGATCACATGGAGGAGAAGTGCAGTGCACAAGAACTACAACTCTTGCTTGCATAATTTTGGAGTTATTGTCCTTTGTTTTTTTGAAGACTTAGATTTTGTCCGGAGCATATCTCCTAAAGTATAATAGCTATCAACTTGAAACTCTATGGGTGGATAGATCTTATGGAGGAGAAGTGCAGTGCACAAGAAATTCAACTCTTGCCTCCATAATTTTGGAGTTATTGCCCTTTGTTATTTTTGATACATAGATTATGTCTGGAGCATATCTCCTTAAGTATAATAGCTATCAACTTGAAACTTTATGGGTATATAGATCTCATGGAGAAGAAGTGCCATGCACAAGAACTACAACTCTTGCTTGCATAATTTTGGAGTTATTGCCCTTTGTTATTTTTGATACTTAGATTATATCTGATGCATATCTCCTAAAGTATAATAGCTATCATCTTGAAACTTTATGGGTATATAGATCTCATGGAGAAGAAGTGCCATGCACAAGAACTACAACTCTTATTTGCATAATTTTGGAGTTATTGCCCTTTGTTATTTTTGATACTTAGATTTTGTCTGGAGCATATCTCCTAAAGTATATTAGCTATCAACTTGAAACTTTATGGGTGGATAGATCTCATTGAGGAGAAGTGCAATACACCTGAACTATAACTCTTGCTTGCATAAATTTGGAGTTATTGCCCTTTGTTATTTTTAACACTTAGATTTAATAGGAGGTAAATCTCTGACAGTACAAAAGAATCTTTAATCTATAAGGCTTCAGTTTACTATCAAGCTTTTGTGGCGGGAGATGTCCATGTCCAACATGGCTCTGGTTTTGTGACAATGCCTTATTCAGGGAGCATAATCCGTCTCTGACGGCTCTTGTTTTTTTGTTTTTTTCTGATAAACAATATGATTATCAATGACAATATACCGAGCTGTGACACAGATGTGAAGAAAATTGTGTCATGTTTGTCTACATGTATATTTCCAGATAAAACAACATATCCAATTGTGTATATTTGCGTATTTTTCAGAGAAGCAATATGATAATCAATGAAAATGTACTGAACACAAGCTGTGACACAGATGTGAAGAAAGTTGTGTCTTGTTTGTTTACATGAATATTTCCAGACAAAAAAACAACAGAGTATATTTTGTGTATTATTTCAGAGAAGCAATATGATTATCAATGACAATGTACTGAGCACAAGCTGTGAAACAGATGTGAAGAAAGTTGTGTCTTGTCTGTCTACATGTATATTTCCAGATAAAACAACATATCCAATAGATGAAACCATGGTAAATATTTCCACCTCATTTTCAGCTCACCTGAGCACAACATGTGATCTATCTTTGTCCGGGGTCTGTCTGTCAATCTATCCATCTGTCCGTCACGGCGTCAACAATTTCTTTAAACGACATCTCCTCCTAAACTTTTGAGTCAAAATCAACCAAACTTGGCAGAAATATTCCTCGGGTGGTCCATTATAAAAATTGCTCAAATGGAAAGGATCCGTGCCATATCACGGGAAAAGGGACCTTAATGACAATTTTCTTTATTACACTATAGTGGCCACAAATATGGTCCAATCATCGTGAAACTTGGTCAGAATGTTTGTTAGGTCATGAGTGAAAATGGGAAGGATTTGTGCCTTATCATGTGAAAAGGGGCCTTAATGACAATTTTCTTGTTTACACTCTAGTGGCCACAAATATGGCACAATCTTCATGAAACTTGGTAAGAATGTTTGTCAGGTCTCAAGGATGAACCCTTTTGAAAATGGAAAGGATCCCTGCCATATCATGGGAAAAGGGACCTTAATGACAATTTATTTTTTTACACTCTAGAAGCCACAAATATGGTTGCATCATCATGAAACTTAGTCAGAATGTTTCTTAGGTCATGAGGATGAAGTCTTTTGAAAGTGGGAAGGATCGGTGCCATATCACAGGAAAAGGGGCCTTAATGACAATTTTCTTGTAAGAGCTCCAGACGCCACAAATATGGTCGAATCGTAATGAAACTTGGTCAAAATGATAATGTTTGGAAGAATTCATACCATATCATAGGAAAAGGAGTCTTAATGATATTTTTTTTGAAATTACTCTTATGGCCACAAATATGGCCAAAACTTTGTGAAACTGGGTTTTAAACTCTGCCTTTTAATATGCCCGAAGGGTCGTATTATGTTATCATCTGCATTGCCTGCCTGTCTGTCTGCAAATTCGTGTCCGGTCCATAACTTTCAAAGTATAAGGCCTATGGTCTTGAAACTTCACAGGTGTATAGATCTCATAGCTAGGGTGTGCAGAGCACAAGAACCACAACTCTACCATTTGTAATTTTTGAGTTATTGTCCTTTGTTTGATTCTGTTAGCAAATTTGTGTCTGGTCCATAACTTTGAAACTATAAGGCCTATGGTATTGAAACTTCACAGGTGTGTAGATCTCATAGCTAGGGTGTGCAGAGTGCAAGAACCATAACTCTTCCATTTATAATTTTTGAGTTTTATTCAGTAAGCAAATTCATGTCCGGTCCATAACTTTCAAAATACAAGGACTATGATGTTGAAACTTCACATGTATGTAGAACTCATAGCTAGGGTGTTTGATTACATTATCTCAATCTGAGAGAATTTGCGAATATTTTAGTAGTACGCGGGTACATATAGTTACTTGAAGAAAAGTGATGATATCCATAAGTAATCCACAGTTCTTTAATTGCTTAGGAACACATTTTCCCAAAGACAAATAGGAAAACAAAACAAAACACACACTACCATCATAATAAATACAATATACTATAGTGATTGTTAGAAAATACATCCTAAGGATAAAGAAAAAGTTCAAAACATCACCCATTTATTTCTGAGCTTTGGGCTATAATGCCACGCCCAGCTTTGCTCTTGTTAATTGATGTGATGTCCCAGTGATCAAAGAGACTCAGGTGAGCATTCTAGGACCGTCATGGTCCTCGTGTTTCAATATAAAATCTTTTAAAATCTTCTCCTTCCAAACCATTTGCGTGATTTCAATGAAACTTGGCATGTATAAGCCTTAAGTGAACCTCTTATCTAGTTGTTCTAGAAATTTGATTGACCCACTCAAATATGGATGTTGCAAGCTGAGGCTTATTATACTCCCCGAAGGGAGAGCATATAGCCGCCGCTTCGTCTGTCCATCTGTCTGACCATCCGTCCGTAAGTCCCCACCTATTTCTCCATAACCCTTGGGCCAAATTAAATGAATCTTACCATGTGAACTTCCTATGATATAGTGTTGATGCATATGTGACGGTTTTAGGATTTGAGGCCTTGTCCAGGGAAAAAGGGACTTAGGATAAAAAACAGTTTTTTTTCTCAAATTTCTCCTAGTCTAATGGTCAGAATTTAATGGAATTTTATATTTGAGTAGCAAATCAGATGCCCTTAACTATTAATATTTTGAAATTTACTTAAAAAAAAAATGGGCTTAAAAAATATATCATGGAAAAAGGGGGCTAAATGTTTGTTACCTTAACTTTAGCATGTAAAATACAGTTATTCTTTCATTACTCCCAGTCTTATGTTCAGAATTAGATGAAATTTCACATTTGAGTAGCAAATCAGATGCCCTTTACCATAAACTATTTGAAATTTGTGTCTAAAAATATGTCATGCAAAAAGAGGGGTTAATGTTCGTTACCTTTATGTTAGCTGTATAAGATAACACCTTATTTGAGTACTACAATCTGACCACAGAGCATATCTTCTAAAGTATAATATCTATCAACTTGAAACTTTATGGGTGGATAGATCTTATGGAGGGCAAGTGCAGTGCACAAAAACTACAACTCTTGCTTGCATGATATTGGAATTATTATCCTTTGTTATTTTTGGATACTTAGATTATGTCTGGAGCATATCTCCTAAAGTATAATAGCTAACTTTATGGGTGGAGAGATCTCATAGAGGAAAAGTGCTATGTACAAGAGCTACAGCTCTTGCTTGCATAATTTTGGAGTTATTGCCCTTTGTTTTTAGCTCACCTGAGCACGAAGTGCTCATGTGAGCTATTGGGATCACTTCGTCCGGCGTCCGTCAACAATTTCTTTAAACGACATCTCCTCCTAAACTGTTTGAATTCAAGACCTACTTTCTTAAGTATTGAATTATAAGGTCAAGTTCCATATTTTTTCTACTAATAACTGTTGGTAGATGATTGTCTTTGTTTCATGCAACCTGTAGCACTTTGGCCATGACCATGACCTTTGACATACTTTCTTAAAAAATTGAATGATTATGCCCCTCCTATGAAAAAGGGGGGGGTGTATATTGCTTTGCAGTTTCCGGTCAGTCCTTCCGTAGACAATTTATTGTCTGGAGCATATCTCAAAAAGTATGCATGCTAGAATCATGAAACTTCACATGAGGTAGATCACTGAGGAGAAGTTCAGTTAACAAGAACAATAAATCTACTAATCATATCTTTTGAGTCATTGCCCTTAGTAAATTGACAAATGATATTCCATTGACCTGCTCTTATTGGGGTGCATGTGTTTTACAAACATCTCTTGTTAGGTTAATTGAATCAATGAAAAATGTTGGTAGATGGTTGTCTTTTGTTATGGCATCATATTGAACCTTTGTGACCTTTGACCTACTTTCTTGAATATTAAATTAAAGGGTCTAGGACTGTATTAAATCAATAATAAATGGTGGTATACGATTTTCTTTGATTCTGGCATGTTAAATATCTGACCCAGTTCTTGACCTTTGACCTGCAGTCATAAATATTCAATTATAAGGTCTAAAACTATATTCTGCTACTTATATAAGTTGGTAGATTATTGTCACTACTGCTTGCATCCTTTTGAATCTTTGCCCTTGACCATGACCTTTTACCTACTTTCTTAAATTTAGACTAATAGGGTCAAGGACTGTATTAAAAATGATAGTAAAGGTTGGTAGGTTGATTGTCTTTGATTCTGGCATAATGTTGAATTTTAACCCTGACCTTGACCTAGTTTCTTAAATATTGGATTGTTAGGGCCAATTATTAGGTTTAGGGCTGTTTTGTCTCACAAATTAATTTAGGCAGATGAATACATTTTATTCTGGTATTTCTATTTGAACCATTTAAACAGACCTTGACTTGCTTTCTAAAATCTTCATTTACTTTAAGTTTGCCTTGGTCATCTCAATATTTAGACTGGTTTCCTTGAGGCAATTCCAGTGGAGTGATACTTGACTCTTCTAAGCCTGTATCTCTTGTTATGCAAAAATAGGAACCAAAATACAAGAAATTGATGAAACCTTGTCAATGTTCATGTATTTATTCAGAAATGGAAGGTCGATTCTGATATTGACAATGTACTTGTAGACTTCTCAGACTGTGAAATTGACTGAAACAGAATATCATGAATAGAAACCTTAATAGAAAGCATTTTCATTCCTATAAAAAGGTGTTACTACTAAGTAGATCCCTTTGTGAGCGATATAGGACCATCATGGTCCTCTTGTTTCACAATAAAATCTTTAAAAATCTTCTCCCAAACCATTGGGCCAATTTCAATAAAACTTGGCATGGATGTTCCTTTGGTGACCCTTTTTCTTAATTTGTTCAAGAAATTTTGATTGACTCCCTAAATATGGGCGTGGCAGGGGTGGAATTGTTTCACATTAAAATCTTTAAAAATCTTTTCTTCCCTTACAAGTGGGTCAATTTCAATGAAACTTGGCATGGATGTTCCTTGGGAGACCCTTTACTTAATTTGTTCAATAATTTATGATTGACTCCCAAATATGGGCGTGGCAGGGAAAAAGTCTGGGGTTATTAAAGCCAGTGGAGTGATACAGGCCCTCTTGGGCCTCTTGTTTTACCTTCTTTCCAGTACCCAACAGCCAAGCATTGGCACCCATAGGCGGTACTCTTGTTAAAAACTTGTTATATTTTCACAGATACACAATGGACCACCTCACACATCTAATTTTGGTTATTCATATGCAAAAAGGATGATTGATGTTCAAAATCAGTAAGTACAACATATTATATGCTTTTATTTATACCGGGGTTTGACAATAACCTCCGTGAAAAAGGAGTCAAGTAAACTACCAACCTAGTCCTAGCTAAAAGACTGAATTATGTTTGGCAGAATCGTTGTTGACAAAGAATAAATTGCTTGTAACAAGATGTTTTTCTTCCTTAATCAGTGGTAGGTTCAATCAAATGTTCTCTAGAAAAGCCCTTGGACTTCTTACTTCATAATAAAGGGGTCATGCCTTGTCGAACCTTACTTACATTATCAAGATTTCTTGGAGAAATATATAGAGGATAATTTTTATTGAAGACAGGTTTACCTGTCTTTCAATATAGGGATCGTCGCCATCGGATTTTGATAACAAACCTACATGTGTCATTACGCTCAAAAAAGCAGACCCATTCATAAAAATAAACGCGGCAAAAATAATCAATAGTGTAGCAATATACCGTAAAATTTTGGTGCTGACCTAAATTCTGACAGGGACCTCAGGGGAGTGAACACGTGATCTATGCAGAAGTTGCCTGCAGAAACGTGTTTTACATTCGTAAGTGGTGCTGTTTTAGGGCGTTTTCGGCTGCAATCTTTTTCATTTGCTCCAAATTTTCAATTGCATCCTACAACTGTTTTTATGCATAGCATTGGCAAGCTTTTTTCAGTTCCCCATTTTAGACTCCCTATTTCTTGTAAAATTGTGTGTTTGTGTGTCCTTAAGGTTGCTTTATTTATCCGTCTCCCGGGCCTGTCGTAGTGTAAATGGATAAAAACTAAAATAGCACAAGGCTATTTGAATAAACTCGTAAACCCTTGGAATTTTCTAAGTTTGAATTTTTACTTGGATTTACGGAGAACATTTCGATGGCTTATCAAAATACTTTATTATTAGGCTTGTTTTGTCTATCCATATTGTACAGCATTCAGAACATCACTCGGTCATTTCCGTAAACGGCAACAGATCGTGATATTCAATCGGCAATCATCGGGCGATCTCCGAAGTCTCAGATCTATCTAAATGTAGGTTACGGAATCGGCCGAGTTGTGACGAATGCGTTAGATTGGCCGAGTGGTGTTCTGAATGGCCTATACATTAGTACCACGCATGCGCGACCCCGATTTTGAGTTTCCGCTTTTGTTTTCGACAATTTTCTGACAATAACAAAAACTGTTTTGGAAACTGGAATGGATTTATTTGTAACATTCTGGAGTGGACTTTGAAAGAATTCTACTCGTGGTGATAAATGCTGTAGCTCGGGATTTCATTTAAAGAACTGTCATTTTGGCAGTTTTGTCAAAATTGATAGTTCACCGGATAGTTCAATCCGAATCTACATCTAGAAAAGCAGTCCCGTGGAACAGGCCTGAAAGGTTGGTTGTCTTAACAGGTTTATTTATTATTTTGTAGTAAAAATAATTTTCTACTAAGTAAGACCATATGCAAGGAGAATAACCTGAAATTGAGATCGAAATATCTCAATGGAAAAATAGAAATAGAATGTTTCACTCCTTGAAGAAACTTTAAACGGTATTCATAAAAAAAGCTACAGCTATTGTACGGGAAAATACTTCTTCTTGGTATTGACTTTGACTAGTAAAAGTATAAGAATATTGGTATTACTTTCACTGCTTCATCTATGTGGAGATAATTAGTCAAATCCTGGATCAGATAATAAATGTAAAAGAAATTTGAACAAATTTCCAATTCAGGGCAATATTCACCATGGCAATGAAATGTTCAGCTCTTCATTAAGGGGTAAGCAATGTGTGTCATGTGGATTAACATTTTATTTAAGATTTTTACTCATCCACTTAATAAGTTTGACTGGAAAAAAATCGGATTTGGATCATATTGGATTGCTGGGGATAATCTATACAATTTTATAAAACAGGATTGCAATAATTCATATGAGTTTTTAGAATACAGGAATTGCCACCATATTTCTGTTGGTTAAATGAATATTTTTCATTAAGGATATTGAAAACTTACACTTAGGGATGAATAGCGATTATGAAGGCAGTAACCCTCTTGTTAAGCTTGAATTGGCTAGAGGGATAGGTTTATCTGGAAGTGATGAGTCTTCAAAGTAAAGCATATTCATTTGTTAGAAAGGTGCAGTTTCCATATGTAACCATCAATGATTGTTTTAAATTTTTGATTCCCACTATAGAGATCTTCTCAAAACGCCACAATTTTCATTCCAATTGTTAATATTCAGTCCTGTCTTCAATTCAGGCCTTTCAGGCCTTTGATTTGTTTTTAGTGCAAGATCAATTTATGTTGCATTGAGAGAACAACAAAAGCTATATTTCCAAAAACGGTGAAGCCAGAAAAGAAAATTTGGTTTTTATTGAGCATTACATAAAAGATCAATAATACATAAACTAGAAAGCCAACAATGGCTTGAGTCACTCCACAGGCTTGAAATTCTTGTAATAGCAAATCAAAGTTTTGACTAGATTTTTAGATATTTTGGTTTCTACTGATGTTGAAATTGATTTTCAAAGTTTCCACTAGATAACATATATAGAAATGACCTCCACCCATAAAATACATATTTTTCACCTAATCACAATAATGCTTGGTAGACTGATAAAGGGTCACCCAAGTATCATTCCAGTGAAATTTGGTTGATATCCATCAAATACATTCTGAGAAAATAATTTTCAAAGTTTTCACTAAATAACATATAGAGAAATGACCTCCGCCCATAAAATACATATTTTTCATCCGATAACAATTATTTTTTGTAAACTGGTAAAGGGTCACCCAAGGACCATTCATGCAAAATTTGGTTGATATCCATGAACTAGAATTTGAGAAAACTCACTTTTTACCATATTTGGAAATTAGCCACGCCCATTAAATCCATGTTTTCATTGGATCAAAATTTCTTGAACACCTTTGGAAGAGGGGCACCCAAGGATCATTCCTGTGAAATTTGGTTGAAATTCATGCAGTAGTTTCTGAGGAGAAGATTTTTAAAGAAAAAGTTTACGGCGGGACGCACGGACGGAAGCATGACGGAAACAACACCATGACAATAGCTCCAGTGGCCTTCGGCCAGTGGAGCTAAAAACCATATGATTGTTCCAATTCTTAATACAAAAGTGAGACCAGATGTGACAATGTTGGGACAATTTTCTTTTAGACTGTTGTTTTGCATTTAACTAAGCAACAAAATCATTTGTTTATTATTGGGCTTTGCCTAGATGATGTCAAATAGGGTAAAATGAATTCAAATAAAGTAAAAGAGCTATAGCAATGACATGTTTCTCAAGTCACTGAAAAAGGGTCTCTTATGTTTAAATATACATAGTCAAAAAAGTTTTGCAACACTTTTTGTTGTAAAGTAAAAAGTAAAAATGTAAAAAAAAAAAAGTAAAATAAAGTTTACTTTGCAGATCACCAGTTGAGACATAGTGTGAGATTTCATAGGTTTTGTCTGTAGTTCAATTTACAACATAGAGTCAGTCTGAAATCCCTACTTTTCATCACTTTGAAAGATTACTTTTAAAAACGATTCAAAAGCTGCTCAAATCATTGAACAGTGTATTGTCAATTTTCAATGACGTCAATGGTGTAAAAGATGAGAAAATTTGCTCATGAACCTTTCCATGATTACTTCAATTTGACCTAATCATTTGAATTCTGCCACATCAGCTAAATCTTCAGAAATTTAGAGGTCATTTATTGTGTAACATTGACCAAACGTTTCCATGGAGAAGATACATTTCGGAATGAAAGATAGCCAATTACCAAAGGTAACATTGCTTAAATGCTTGTCACTCCAGTCAGCGTGATATTGAATGACAAAGCTGAAATCTGGACAAAAAATGATAGGCTTTTCAAATATGCCCCTCCTGCTGTTTTGCATATATTTTGTGATTGAAGTGTCACCATCAGAACTTTCAGAACAAAAGAAAAGCATAAATCTATGGCTTAGAGATTGAACTCAATGTTTTGCCGTATTCGACTAGAACATTTCTGCTACAGAAAAGCATTTCGGGAAAAATATTAAGTGTTGCTAAACTTGTTTGACTAAGTATATGAAAAATATTTTTCTCTGAAACTATTTGTTAGAATTCAACAAAATTTCACAAAAATGATGCTGAGGATATTCACTTTCAGATTCCTTTTTTTAATCCTGATTGAGCCGATAACTTGGGTACTACAGGCTGTCAAGTCACAAAAAAAGGCCCTGGTGAAATATAAAACAAATCTTCTCTGAAATAACTGGTTTGAATTCAAGAATGATGCTTGGCACAATCTCTTTAAAATTCCTTCACTTTATCTTGGTCAGGCCCATAACTTGGGTGCTATTGGCTGTCCTGTCATCCGAAAAAGGGCTCCATGGTGTAAAAAATGAAAATATCATCTTGTCTAAAACCACCAGTCAGAGTTCAACCAAACTGCGTAGGAATGATGCTTGACATGATTCCCTTTGAGATTCCTTCTTTTAATCCTGATTGTGCTGATAACTTGAGTGCTACAGGCTACCTCGCCAACCTAATAAATTGCCCTTATGGTAAAATATAAAAATGTCTTCTTCTCTGAAACTATTGGATAAATTTTAATAAAAAGTTAACAGAAATGAGTCTTAAGTCATGCTCTATTATATTCCCTCCTGAAATATTGATTGAGGAAAAACATTAGATTATTTCTTAGCTTAATACTTTTAATGTAAGTTATTTATGAATTTTCATAAACCAGTTAGGCATTAAATGCCAGTGGAGCCATACTGGCCCTCTTTGGCCTCTTGTTTATAGCCTAATAAAGGGTTAACCAAGGATCATTCCATTGACATTGGTTGATAGTCATCAGTATGGTTCTGAGAAAATGATTTTCAAAGTTTCCACTCGTCGAATGATCGTCCAATGTCTGTGTGTTGTGTGTTGTCCACAATTTCCTTAAACATCTTCTTCTTAACCAGTGGGCCAATCTTGATGAAACTTGGCAGGGACGTTCCTTGGGTCAAGCTCTACCAAAGTTGTTCAAATAGATAAAATCCACTCTAAACGCTCCCTTAACAAAAAGGGTGAAAAAAGAAAATTTTCAAAAGTCTTCTTCTCTAAAACAAGATGGCAGACACCTTTCATATTTGGTATGTAGCATCATCTAGTGGACCTCTACCAAGTTTGTTCAAGCCCCTGGGATCATATTTGGAACTAAAGAGCAAAATTCTTCAAAAATCTTCTCTGAATCCAGAAGGCAGACAGCTTTCATATTTGGTATGAAGCATCATCTAGTGGACATTTACCAAGTTTGTTCATATCAACCCCCTTTGGTCATATTTGGGTACCACCCGGGTGTATCCCTGTTTAGCTCACATGAGCTCGAAGGGTGAAAATAAGACAATCTTTTTCTCTGAAACCAGAAATCGGATAGCTTTTATATTTATTATGTAGCATCATCTAGTGGACCTCTACCAAGTTTGTTCATATCAAGACCCAGGGGTCACATTTGGGCTCGACCTGGGCTCAACCCTTTTTACATAAAATCAAAGAGGGAAAATCTTTAAAAATCATCTTCTCTGAAACCAAAAAGTAGACAGCTTTCATATTCAGTATGTAGCATCATGTAGTGGACCAAGTTTGATCATATCAAGACCCTTGGGCCATTTTTAGGCTCGACCCGGGAACAACCATTTTTACTTTCGATGATATTGTTCCTATGTAGTAATTATCTCCTTGTTGACATCTGCCTATTTAATTGATGTGATGTCCTGTGGGTCAATATTTAGTGTAGATGCTTTATATTTTACAGAAAGACTCATTGGGGTATAGACGTTCATTTTAGACAAGCAAAATGACATTGAGGTAGTGACCTTGACCCTTTTCAGACATGGTGAAGGATCCAGAAAAATTGTCAGACAGTCGGTCTGACAGTCGTTGATAAACTGTCAGACCAAAGTCAGACCTGTCAGACCGAACATTTTAGGGGGAATATAATATCATCATTGATTTCTTTGCTAAATGAGAGTGAAAACTTAAATAAATAGCAGCAATAAAATTAAGGGCCTAACTAGGTTGTCAAAGTCCTCAATCTCTCAGTGTTTTCAGTGCTTTGATTTTAAAGCCAAGATTCTGAAATTAACAGAGATTCCGAGATTAACAGATTTAAAAATAAATAGAATATCTTTTAGAATGCTACTGGGCGCACAGACAGATGCACACAAGACAGACACAGCGCCATGATAATAGCCCCTGATTGGCCTTTGGCTAGTCAAGATAAAAACCTTGTTTGTACTCAATGCACTTTTTGTTTACTTAAATGTCTTGAATTGAAGTAAGAATAGTTGCTTTCTTAATTTCTTGGACTTATTTGGTCAAGACAGTCATGGATTGTAATTAAGTAGTTTGGGCGTTTTGTCACCCTTGTAAAAATGCCTCAGGTGAGGTGAGTGCTTTAGGGCCAATGGCCCCCTTGTTTGTCGATCAGTTTCTTGATCTTGACCATGTAAAAAATTCCCTCTTACTTGTCCAGGGACAAGTAGAGACAATATGTTTTTCAACAACCCTGCTTGTATCCTTTCTGACATTTGTTTCCTGCCAATAGGTGGATAATCATAAACCCAAGTCGGATAGCATCTTGAGGCTTAGAAAGGATGTTATTGTAGTATTGGTGAAAGAAATACCAGGAGTTCATTGTTATTACGGTTGCCAATTGACCTTGCGCAGCTTAACCTCTATTACCATAAATTATTAACGTCACAAGTTGGATAAAAAATAGCTTCGGGTATATTCGTTTATTACAGACGAATAAATATTGATTTAAAGAGTTTAATTATGCTGTCGTCACTGTAGATTGGACTTATGTCATTACGCTAAGCGAGTTACTTGTATGTTGAAGATCGTGAGTTCGAGACTCGCATAGGTCTTTAATATTTTATATGTTTTTTATTGCACTTGATTTTTACCTTAATTTTATATATACTAATATTCTTTCAACGAGTATGTATTTTAAACTATTTTTTCATAATGTTACTTTTTTATTTTGGTCTCTTTTTTTCGTATTTGACATCAAGCATTTTATTCTCAATCTATATTTACAAAAAATGGATTTCAAAACAATGGCATTCAATCGCTGTCATCTTCAGAGTCTGTATCGTCTCTCATGTCTATGAGGAAGCTCTCAATATGTTGGTCCATGTAATTGTCTCTCTCTTTACACTTTTCTATGTGTGTTTGTACGTGGTTGACAGCTGATCTCCATCTTTCTGGGCCTGTCTCGGTCATAGCTTCTTCTGTCAGTCGTAGGACATCATCATATCTGCGAATGTAAAAAGAAATTTGAGAAAACAGAACAACAAAAGATCTATCGATAAAAACAATTTATGCATATAGCATACGGTAGTTTATTAACTTACTTAAAGGTAACATTTCTGGTCCTGACAATGTATTTCAGCTGACCCCAAATTAATTCAATCAGATTAAAATCTGGGTGGTACGGAGGAAGACGAAGAACCTCATGCCCCGTACGATCGAATAAGATCATCCACTGCATACACAGGAGCCTTCTTGTTCATGTGGACCAGCTGTAGAAGTTTGGGCCTCTACATCGTGGGTTCGAAACTTATTCCTTCCTTTTTTAACCATTCCTGAAAAATGAAGAAACACATTTATTAAAAGAATATTTTCAAAGATTCGAGGTTTCTTTACGTAAAACTAACATGTAGTTATACATTAAATAAACTAGCTTCTTCTTCTTCTTTTTCTTCTTCTTCTTCTTCTTCTTCTTATTATTATTTTTATCCCCCACCGAAAATTTTTTCGGGGGGGATATTGTTTTTGCCATGTCCGTCCGTCCATCCGTCCGTCCATCCGTCCGTCCATCCGTCCGTCCGTCCGCCGTCCGTCTATCCGACATTTGTTTCCGCGCTATTTCTTGAAAACTATAGACCCGATTTCAATGAAACTTGGCACACAGCTTCACTACAATGAGGACATGCGCATATCGTCTGGGTTACCTGGTTCGACGGTCAAATTAAGAGTTACTGCCCCTGACTGTTTAAGCCATATACATACATAGTGATATTCGTTTCCGCGCTATTTCTTGAAAACTATAGACCCGATTTCAATGAAACTTGGCACACAGCGTCACTACATTTAGGACATGCGCATATCGTCGGGGTTACCCGGTTCGACGGTCAAATTTAGAGTTACTGCCCCTGACTGTTTAAGCCATATACATACATAGTGATAATTGTTTCCGCGCTATTTCTTGAAAACTATAGACCCGATTTCAATGAAACTTAGCACACAGCTTCACTACAATGAGGACATGAGCATATCGTCGGGGTTACCCGGTTTGACCGTCAAATTAAGAGTTACTGCCCCTGACTGTTTAAGCCATATACATACATAGTGATATTCGTTTCCACGCTATTTCTTGATACTGTAGACTGGATTTTAATGAAACTTGGCACACAGCTTCACTACAATGAGGACATGCGCATATCATCGGGGTTACCTGTTTCGACTGTGAATTTTAGAGTTACTGCCCCCTGACTGTTTAAGCCATATACATACAGAGTGATATTCCTTTCTGTGCTATTTCTTGAAAACTGTAGACTGGATTTTAATGAAACTTGGCACACAGCTTCACTACAAAGAGGACATGTGCATATCGTCAGGGTTACCTGGTTCGACCGCCGAATTTAGAGTTACTGCCCCCTGACTGTTTAAGCCATATACATACATTGTGATATTCATTTCCGCGCTATTTCTTGAAAACTATAGGTTGATGTAGATAAAAGATAACCTGTACCTAAGTTTGATATTAACTTCATTGACAATGAAAATTTGTTCGGCGGGGGATATCAATTCAAGGAATTTGCTTGTTATTATTGTTATTATAATTATTATTAGTATTATTATGAAATGCTTAGCAAACAAAAACATTTTAACCTGTATATCAGCTTTCTTGGTGTTTGATGTGGGACATTTGTCAGTTCTGGTCGAGTGGTATGAGGCGTTGTCCATCACAATAACACTCGGTTCATCCAATATTCCTAGCAGTCTTTCCTCTATCCATCTGCTAAATTTTGCCCCATCACTATCATAGTCACCCGTCCTGCTCTTGGCCTTATATATGAGGCAGGCTCCAGGGACGAACCCATCAACGTTCCCAGCGTTCACCACTATAATACTTTGTCCCCTATTACATGGTGGTATGATCCCCGTTGTATTTGGTCCTTGCCAACATTTTTGTGCAGTGTAAGCAGTGTCGATCCACGTCTCATCTATATATACCAGCTGTAGTCTTCTTTCAATGAATTTCTCTAAATGTCTATAAAATGATATTCGTTTGTCCACTATATTTTGTCTCTCTGTTAACACTATTCTGTTGTCTCTCGTCCTTGTCCAGCGATATCCCATTTCCCTCATAATCCTCCGCAGTGATATGATACTTCCATAAAAATCTATATCATTCTTTAGAGTGGTGTGAAGCATGTGTAACGTTGGAAGCTGTTTTCGGACGGTGTAAAATTCAGCGATCTTGGCTCGTATGACTGTCCTATCGAACTCGTCCACCGGTTTATAGGCTCCTCTCTCTGTGTCTCGCTGTGGTGACAGGAGACGCCCTGTATCCTTCTTCTCCGAATCCGACAAACGGTCCTCCTGCAAACACCAGTCGCCTCAGCAGTTGCCTGCAAATAAGCCGATGGCCCCTCTGTCCTCAGAAACCTTTCCAAAACATTATATATAATCTATTTTGCCCTTGAGCCCAATTGTTGGCCTGGTTGCACATTTGTCATTTTATTTACAATAATGGCCAAATTCGTGGGGCTCTTATACAAAAAAAACTAACCTTGCACGTGACAAACATGCTACTAAAAGACAAAAAAGGAAAAAGGGGAACAAGAAAAAGTGGTGAAAGACGGATTCGAACTTGGATCGTCAGATTCAAACGCATCAATCTTTTCCGAATCACGCATTATTGCATGTAGATAATGGAGCCAAAATTAATACCTTTATGAATTTGTTTCTTCACGGAAACAGCCGAAAATCCTCGGAAATGAACAAATCCGAACGAAGAATTATTTATTCGACGTTCATTTATGCTTTGCATAAGGTCAGTGCCGGGTCATTTGGTAATCTTAATAGGTGGTCAAACCCCTCCGAAATACCTGAAAGTTATTTAAATGTGGCGTTAAACTCCAATCAAATAACCTATTAAACATTATCTTAACCCATTCCATTAAAGCGATAAAAGCTTTAGAAAACAACTTTACAATTTTACCAACAAAATATTGTCCTCTGCAACATATTTGAAATTGGACCAGTCTAGAATTGTGCAGTCTGTTTAAGTGTTAAATGAATACTTTCAGAGGGTATTACAAGGACAGAAAGAAGAAATACACAGCTGTTATTCCTACCAATGTGTTTGGACCTCATGATAACTTTAACTTGCAAGATGGTCATGTGCTTCCTGGTCTTATTAACAAAGTCCATGCTGCAAAATGTAAGTATCTGTTGGGTTAAGTGCTTAGTCATAAAGCAGAGGCTGTAACCCCTTACCATAGTTTCCTTATTAGATTGGACATTTTCAAAGAAAACCCACACTGTTGCTTTAGCCTCTGTGTGGTTATAGTGAAAAAACTTTCGACATTTTGTGTTAATTATGCTCCCACATTAGGGGCATTTTGTTATACCAGTGTGTCTCTCTGTATGTCTGGAAAACTTACTCTGTAAACTAAACATTATACATGTATATGACTTAAAGGTCCATCTCAATTATACACATCATTGAATGCCAAGGTCAAGGTCATCAGTTCATGCCCCATAGTTAGTAGGGTGTGTTTATGGGCACATTATAGTTCACCTTGCTGTCTAACTGGTTGGCAGTGGGTTTAAACCACTGCCTCAGTCAGGGACGCGAAAACATCAGGATTGAGTATTTTAGAGCTTTTCTAAGCTTATGTTCTGGAAGCATAAGTGTCCCAGGAACACATCTTGTTCAAATTAGATTTTTTATGCAGTCTGGCTTGAAAACATGTAGTGATCATCGGCATAATGATTGTTGACACCTGACAATGACAAACTAACGCTGCGCGAGAAAAAGTTAACCCATTCAGGATATTGAGCGCGAAAAAATAATGCTGGGTAACCAAATCACCAAAGAACCTGTTCTAATGAGTGTGTTCTACTTACACTAATCTTCAAACCATCAGTTGAATCTAGGCTTAGGGATTGGTTAAAGCATTCATTGTCTTATTAATGTAGGAAAGATGAAAAAAATAATGCTAGACACTTATATCTAGCCTACAGTGATAAGGTAGATAAAAATTTCTTTACAATGTTCCAATGAATATCTGCCGCACTTTTACTATTTTGTAAATTACCACACTCTTTGAAATGCCCAATTTTACAATTAGACCCATTTGTTCTTGAAAACTTTGTAAATAAATAATCCACATTAAATGCTTAATCCATCCCAGATCATTTACCATGGAACTTGAAAACTCTTCTTTAGAGTTCAAAAGAGCCTATCTTGTATATCAAATTATGCATTGGTAATTACACCTTAAGGCTATTTCATTAAATATACAGTAAAATCTCGGTAGTATCTCAAGAGACCAGAACAATTCATACGAACTAAACGTAGTACAAACCAACCAATTTTAAGCGGTAGGTAGTTTTTTGATGGCTCAGATCCGACATGGTCTTAACACAGGGGGGTGATGTCCATAACCAGAGCCACCGGCTCCGCTTTCAAAATCATATGTAGGACTTCCGCACCACGTGTGGCTAGGATTATGTAGATGTAAACATTTCATTTTTTGAATGAAAAATGGGGTAGGGAGTCGAGATTTCCTCATTTATATCATATTACATTCATTAATCATTAAAAAGTTGAATGCTATTCGACAAGTTATACATTTTGCAACATCAAGGTACTCAAAAAATGAAAGAACTCTCGTTGGTTTTTGTTAAAAATGATTTCTTCAGGGAGCAGTCTTGGGCCAGGAATGTCAAAGCATGTGGTTTTTACCTCGAAAATGCAATATTCTTAACAGAAGTAATAAGGCAGACCATTATTTTCAGTGTACACGAGTTTAACAAAACAACCACAATACTCTAACCCAATGTACTTTTTTCTACAATATGATATAGATCAAAGAAAATTGTTTGGTTCCCATTAGGTGGATTGGCTCCGATTATGTACCCTGGCTCTGAAGTTGTGGAGTGTCTTCTTCTTCTTCCATATGCCCTCATAGCCTTCAATATGAACTTTCTGCTCTTCTCGTCTTTTCACGGCGCACATTGTCTATTTTACGTCTCACCTTTCTCATTTACTTAAATAAGCCTCCAAAATGCAATATTCTGAACAGTATGTCTGATGTAGAACCTTGTTTTCAGTGTGCACTAATTCAAGAAAACAACCACAATATTCTAGAAAATTATTCTTTACTGAATTTTTTACGTTAGCATAGAGGTTACATTTGCAGGGTTTATTTTATTTTCATTGAAAGAATTAAAAATTATAGAAATGTCTGGAATTTTCGTTATAGAATAAAAAAAATGCCAAAAACAAAATCCTCGTTTTACAAGGTTTTTTTTTTTTAAATAATCATTAAAAAAAATCAAAAATCAATTTTTGTTTTATTTTTTTTTCTATTGAATAACAAAAAATGCCAAAAAACAAAATCTTGTTATACAAGTTTTTTTTTATAAACTCATTAAACAAAATAAACGCGAAAATCAATTTTTCGGTTACAGTATGAAAATGGTGTGTTCTTCAGTGTTGAGGTTGACGTTGATTTGGTAACTATCTCCTACACACGACTTAGTCTTTCGTTTTTTGCATTCTTTTTTATTCTAACAAAAAAAAAAAAACCTCGAAAAACGAAAATTATGGATTTTGTTTTTTGCATTTTCCTTTTCTAAAATATTAATTTTAAAAAAATCTGGCAAAACGAAAATCGAGGGTTTCGTTATTCACATTTTTTTATTCTATAGAAAAAAAAACCTTGTAAAACAAAAATCGAGTGCTTTGTATTTCGCATTTTTTTATTTATTCTATAAAATAAAAACTTGTTAAACAAAAATCGAGGATTTTGTTTTTGGCATTTATTTTTATACTAAAAAAAACCCTTGAAAACAAAAATCCCAGAAAATAAAAAAAAAAATGTGCAAATGTTACCTCTATGCCAGCGTAAATTTTAGATAGTTGAATGAAAATTATTTGTCTCTAATTATGTACCAAAGCTCCAAAGTCATTGAGTGCCTAAGCCTTTAGGGACCAAAACTCATAATCACTTTCTAAAACAAGAGGCCCATGAGGCTTAAACAATCTCAAGATTTGAAAGAGAGATATTGAAAATAGAAGGTAATGAAAGTCACCAGCATTCAGAAGGAAGTCCGACTTTTTCTTAGTTGAAACTGACTCATGAGGAACTGAACTTATTTAACTAATATGTAAAATTACAAGGAAAAAAACTATCTAGATATCACTTTAAAACAAGAGGACAAGAATTTTCCTAAACCGCTCACCTGAATTCTATTTCGCCAATAAATCGGTTCGTAGATAAAATGAGATGTAGCTCGCGCATGCGCAGTCAGTAGCTACGTTTAATGGCGGGTGATTGAACTCGAAGAAGACGCAGTCGTCGTTTTTTCAGGATTATTACTTTATTAGATAGCGTTTGAGGTGTTCTTTGTGACCATCATTCGCAGACCCATTCGGTGTCGTTTTTAGACCCGAGGTCGATCAAATTTCTAGTCTATTTTGAGCTAGAATCGGATTTTTGTTTTCATCACGTGATCCAAGATGGGGGAAACGGGCGGACATTCCGCATCGAAAGAAGCTAATACGGGGGCTCAAACACAAAATGACAAGAAAACAGCTTCAAAAAAGCCTCCCGCGAAGCTAAATCCCCCAAAGGCGACGAAAGATCGTACGGAAACACCCCCTACTGATGTTTTAGAGAAAATATTAACGGGGTTATCGGACATTAAAGAACAACAAAAAACAGAGAACAATTTTTCTCAACTCGTCGATCGAATTTCGTCGATCGAGGACTGGCTCGGTGGCGATTACGGCAATGAAGAATGTCCGATGGATCACGAGGATGGTGAAATTGACGACGATTCGTCATCTGTTGGGAAAAAGAGAAAATCTGAATCAGAATCTCGGTTTTCACAAATGACCAAGAGATTGAAGGGTTATGAACTCTCAGGCCCTCCTCTCGAGGAAACATTAGCCTCTAATATTAATGATGTGTTTATAAATGGCCTAAGGGAGGAGGAGTACAACAACATGATTAAAGAGGAGTCATTGCCTCGACCAGAAAATTGTACAGCCTTACAGACTGTAAAATGCAACAAAATAGTATGGGATTTCTTGTCTACAAATGCAAAATACTTAGATAAGAAACTTCAAAATACAGAAACATCTATGGTAAAGGCAGCAACATTGGTTGCCCAGGCTGTTGATTCTATTGCCAAGGCAGAGATTGAGTTAAAAGGTGTGGGAATTGACATTAGTGTGCCACTGGATGGGTGTCAGGATGCTTTGTCCTTACTTGGGCATGCAAATAAACAATTGAACATGGCTAGGCGAGAAGCTTTACGTCCAGAGATGCGACGCCCTTATTCCCACCTTTGTTCGTCATCTCAACCATTCAATGAATGGCTTTTTGGAGACATTGAAAAGGCAGCAAAAGAGATTGAGGACACGGCCAAAATTGGCAGTAAATTACAGTATGATACTTACACCAAACAATCTCAGAGAGGCCGTCCAGTTTTTAGAGGCCGTTTCATGCGTGGCCGAGGAAACAACAGAATGTCCTCTGGTTATGGTCGTGGTGCACCTCAGGATTCAAAAAACGGATCATCGAGGCCACGCATTCCATTTCGGAAACAGTAAATAAATTGGTGAGTGAAACTTCAAATTTTGTTGGGGGTCAATTAAAATATTACTCTTTTAAATGGAAAGAACTTACACAAGACAGTAAGATTATTGATATTGTTGAGCACTGTCATTTTGAATTTTGTAATACCCCACCAGTTCAAGAAAGCTTTTCGCAGCAAAAGTTTAACAGAACAGAAACAAAATTTATAAATGCAGAAATAGCAAAACTGCTGGATCAAAATGTTATAATTGAGGTTGAACCTCATCCACGGCAATTTTTGTCACCCATTTTTCTACGACCAAAAAAGAAACCTGGTGAATTCAGAATGATTTTAAATTTGAAGAAATTGAATGAATACTTTCCATATGAACACTTTAAGATGGAAAATTTTGAAAATGCTCTTGAACTGGTGTCGAAAAACATGTATTTTGGGTCCATTGACATTAAACATGCATATTACAGTATTCCAATAGCAGAAGAGCAACAAATTTACTTTCGCTTTGTTTGGAATAATACAATATATCAGTACAAATGTATGCCTAACGGGGTTTCGCCAGGGCCACGGTATTACACCAAACTTATGAAGCCTGTTTATGCCTGATTACGCTCAGATGGGCATGTTAGTACAGGGTTTATTGATGACAGTCTGCTTGGAGGCAGCACTAGCTCAAAATGTCTGGAAAATATTCATGCCACGTCTACATTAATGAAATCACTCGGTTTTCTTTTAAATTTAGAGAAAAGTGTATTGATACCTACCCAAGTAATTATTTATCTTGGTAATGTAATTGATTCATGCAAAATGATAGTATATTTACCCACTGAAAAGAAACAGAAAATTGGAGATGAATGTAGAAAATTGTTAAATTGTAAAAAAGCTACAATACGTATGGTTGCTCATGTTGTTGGGTTGATTGTGTCTTGTTTTTCTGCTGTAGAACTAGGAAAATTGCATTATAGAGAACTTGAAAAGGGTAAATCTTTGGCTCTTAAAGAAAATACTGGAAATTTTGATGCTCATATGAGGATTACTTGGTTGATGAAATCAGAGCTAAAATGGTGGGTTGACAACATTCACTCACAGTACAGAAAAATAAGACGTGAGAACCCAACAGCTGAAATGAGTGTCGATAGCAGTAGACTAGGCTGGGGCTGCAAGTTTGGTGATGAAAAAATTGGTGGTCATTGGAATGAAGAAGAGCAAACATACCATATAAATGCTCTCGAAATGCTAGCTATCTTATTTTCTTTACAAGCATTTAAGAGTGTTTTACAAGGGCAATACATCAAGATTTTGTCTGATTCCATTACAGCTGTTAGTTATGTAAATAATTTTGGAGGTGTTAAATCGTCTCAATGTAACGAATTGAGTAAGAAGATTTGGCGTGTCTGTACTGACATGGATTGCTGGCTTCTATGTGCACATTTCGCTGGACGAGATAATGTGGAAGCGGATACCGCTTCGAGAAAGTTTAATGACAATATTGAATGGTCGTTAGATTGTGATGTTTTTCAAGATATTTGTTTGAACTTCGGAAGGCCATCAATAGATTTGTTTGCCTCTAGACTGAATAAGAAAGTTGATGTTTTTTGTTCATGGAAGCCAGACCCATGTTGTACTTACGTTGATGCTTTTAGTATATGTTGGAGTAAATTTGAATTATGTTATTTGTTTTGTCCTTTCAGCTTGATAGGACGCTGCATTCAGAAGATCAAATCAGACCACGCAGATTGTTGGGCAATTCTTCCTTTATGGCCAACTCAACATTGGTGGCCAATGATGTTAGAGACACTTGTAGAAATTCCACTGATTCTCCCAAAGAAAAAGAAATTACTCAAATTAACACATTCAGACATCAATCATCCTCTGGAGAAACACCTGGTGTTAGTGGCATGCAAATTGTCAGGTCAACCTTTCAAAGTCGAGGTTTTTCAAAATCAGCTACCCGTGTGCTCATGGCATCGTGGAGAAAATCAACGAAGCTCGAATATGAAGTCTATATTCGTAGATGGGTATCATTCTGTGATAAACAAAAAATTGATAAAATTTCAGTTTCTATAAACAATGTTATAGAATTCCTTAATGAGGAATACCAACGTGGAAATGGCTATTCTGCAATCAATACTGCTAGAAGTGCTTTATCATCTCTCGGAATATTCATAGATAAATTTCCAGCTGGGAGTCATCCCTTGGTAGTTAGATTCTTGCGAGGTGTTTTCCATCTACGTAGACCAAATGTTAGATATACCCATATTTGGAATGTGGACACAGTATTGCGGTTTTTGCAGAGATTATCACCAGTCAAGTATCTCAGTCTTAAAGACTTGACTATCAAACTTGTAATGTTAATTGCTCTTGTGAATGCAGCTCGTGTACATACTATACAATTGTTAACTGTTAAGGGCTACAAGAAGTTGCCGTCAGAGTTCGTTTTTGTTTGTGACAGTTTTTTAAAACAGAATAGGCCAAATTATAATGTATCTACGTTGCATTTGAAAAGTTACCCGCCAGACAGGCGGTTATGTGTATATTTTGTTATTAAGGAATACTTAAAGAGAACAAAATTATTAAGGAAAAATACTGATAAACTATTGATAAGCTACAGAAAGCCACATGGGCCTGTTTCCCGTGACACAATCGCTAGATGGATTAAGACTGTAATGTCTAGAGCAGGCATAGATATTTCAAAGTTCACTGCACATAGTGTTAGGGCTGCATCTACTTCTAAGGCACAACAAACCATACCTGTGGGGAAAATCATGGAAAAAGCTGGGTGGTCAAATGAAAATACTTTTGCCAAGTACTTCAGTAAAACTGTTGTCACTGGGAATGAATTTCCAGAGGCAGTTCTACAACTACACTGATCTACGATCTTCTCTTCGTAACTTTGGACATGTGCATCTTGGTATGTAAATATGCTTTAAAGTCTCATTTTATCTACGAACCGATTTATTGGCGAAATAGAATTTAAAAATTAAACGAATCTTACCTGTAAGATGATGTTTGATTGTAATTCTATGAGACAATGGAGCGGGAGGAGATAAAGTGCCTCCCTCCCTCCCTACAATTTGGAAAAAAAAAAAAAAAAAAAAAAAAAGGTTTTTTACCTGATTTCCACACCAAGATGCTCTTTCAAGACTGACTGCGCATGCGCGAGCTACATCTCACTTTATCTCCTCCCGCTCCATTGTCTCATAGAATTACAATCAAACATCATCTTACAGGTAAGATTCGTTTAATTTTTAAATTTTATTGATCCAGTGGATCTCATCCAATCAAAATTTCATAAACAAGTTTTGAAGAGGGTCATCCAAGGAACATTCTAGTACAGTCTCATTGATAACAATCCAAAGGCTCAGAAGGAGATATAAATCCAAGATTTCAGACTCAAAATAAGCCCCGCCCTGCCATGCCCATATTTGGGTGACAATCCGAATTTCTTGAACAACTTTGGAATAGAGTCACGCAAGAAAATTATAGTAAAGATTCATTGAAATCGGCCCAATGATTCAGGAAAGAATGTCGTTCAAAGTTTTTAGGATCAAAATAAGCCAAGCCCTGCCACGCCCATATTTGGGTGTCCATCCAAAATTCCTGAACAACTTTAGAAGAGGGTTTCCTAAGGAACATTGCGGTAAAGTTTCACTGTAATCAGCCCAATGGTTCAGGAGGAAATGTCGTTTAAAGATTTTGGGGGTCAAAATAAGCCCCATCCTGCCACACCCATATTTGGGGGTCAATCCAAATTTCTTGAACAACCTTATAAGACGGTCACCTAAGGAACATTATGGTAAAGTTTCATTGAAATCAGCCAAATAGTTCAGGAGGAGATGTTGTTCAAAGATTAAGGGGTCAAAATAAGCCCCACCCTGCCACACCCATATTTGGGGGTCACTCTAAATTTTTTGAACAACTTTAGAAGAGGGTCACCCAAGGAACATTCTGGTAAAGTTTCATTGAAATCGGCCAAATAGTTCAGGAGGAGATGTTGTTCAACAATTTTGGGGTCAAAATAAGCCTCACCCTGCCATGCCCATATTTGGGGGTCAATCCAAATTTCTTGAACAAGCTTAAAAGAGGGTGATCTAAGGAACATTCTGGCCAAGTTTCATTGAAATCAGCCAAATAGTTCAGGAGGAGATGTTGTTCAAAGATTAAGGGGTCAGAATAAGCCCCACCAAACCACGCCCATATTTGGGGGTCAATCCAAATTTTTTTTGAACAACTTTAGAAGAGGGTCACCCAAGGAACATTCTGGCCAAGTTTCATCGTTGAAATCGGCCAAACAGTTCAGGAGGAGATGTTGTTCAAAGATTTCGGGGTCAAAATAAGCCAAGCCCTGCTATGCCCATATTCGTTGGTCAATCCAAATTTCTCGAACAACTTTAGAAGTGGGTCACCTAAGGAACATTCTGGTAAAGTTTCATAGAAATTGGCCCAATGGTTCAGGAGGAGATGTTGTTCAAAGATTTTGGGGGCAAAATAAGCCCCGCCCTGCCACGCCCATATTTGGGGGTCAATCCAAATTTTTTGAACAACTTTTAAAGAGGGTCACCCAAGGAACATTCTGGCCAAGTTTCATTGTTGAAATCCACCCATTGGTTTAGGAGGAGAAGATGTTTATAGAAAAGTTTACGCACAGACGCACGCACAACAGACACCATGCCATGACAATAGCTCGCAGGCCTTCGGCCAGTGGAGCTAAAAACTACACTATGTCCAGGACATCACGAAGGTAAATTGATCTTATAAATCATAATGGTCAAATATTTTGATCTAAGTATACTGAACAACAAAAATAACGCATCACCTTTGAATGGAAAATAATTCTTCCCGGAAATCGACCGATTTGCTGATATGACATTATCTTATTTTGGCATGCCACTAGGTTAATAATTGTGATAAAATTTATTGAATTTCGGAACTTCTTCGCACATAGTCATATTGAACTCATTCGTTTATGTAATTAGAATCAAGGACACTTGCTCCTACCATGAGAGGTCTTAACTTGACCATTGTTAAGTTGAAACTTCGATTATTACAACTACCTGTGCCGACATTTGGATGCTGACAGGATGGAAAGGCCGTATTGTGTTATGATAGGAAACTCTTTACTCTCTATGTCAAAGTTTCTCAGGTTATAGTGGACTAGTAATGACAGTGATCCACAAAGATTAGGTATCTGAGACGTGAATCAACTTATTCAGTAACGTTAGCCATAGCACAACCTCCGTTAGAAAGACAATTCAATTCGGCTGATGCCATTATGGACTTTCTTCGCGAAAACCTTCTTTAATCTATACCGATGCCTTCTCTTTCACCAACCAGACTTATCTCAAACTCAAGCATATCAGAAACAAGCTTGCAATGAGAGTCAACAAAAGAGCGCAAAATCACAAGGTTTTGAGTCAAATTAAGGCAGCATGAAGAGAAATTGGATAGCCATGTTAGGATTTAATCTAGGTAAAATTCAGAAATCCACGTGTCGAACATTGTTTGAGAGCAAAAGCAATGTTGCATGTGAACACACGCGATATTGAATTTGTACTGAGCAATGAAAACTGACTTTAATATCAAAATCTTGATTTTGGGGTAGTCACCTGTAACTCTCCAATGCGTATGTCTTCGGTATTATCCTATTTGTCACAGATCAATGATTAGTTAATGTTTATTTTCGTACAACCATTCTTCCAAACTCTAGATTATCGAAAAAGTTGTATCTAAAGATTTAAGTGATGTGTTATCTGTGTTGTTCAGTATATATAATATGTGTTTTTCGCCCTTGTACATTGTCAGATCCATTTTGCTAAATGTCAATTTTTTATACTTCTGTTTAATTTCAACATCCCCTTTACCAAAAAAGCGCTCGGGACATTTTCAGTACTTGATTTTCATTGTCTTGAATAAGTTTTAATGTTATTTAATCTAGTTTTATTCCTTTCCGATTGAAAAGTTGACAAATATAAAATCCAGAGATGAAGAAGTAAATTTTGACGTTAATCTGAATTTATATACGCTCAAAACTTTGTGGAAATTAGGAACTAAATGTTACACGGGACTTAAAAATAAAGAACAATTGGTCCTTAAGCGCTAGCTAACCTGAGGCATTTACATGTATTTGACAAAGGTTGCAAAGTGTAAAAACTACTTATTTGAAATTCATGACTGGCTCAACAGAAGTCCAAGATATCAAAAAGACAATCATTCTGATTACATTTCAAAAAAGTTGAGTCAAATATGTTGCCTCTAAAGTACTAAAAGATTTTCAAAGATTTAAAGAGGTGTCCAAGTTTTTGACCCTCTTTCCAACTCGTCCAAGATTTCAAGACAAACATCCTGACAATATGTTAAAACAAATCAATGCCCTCTAGATTTTCCTTAATTTGACCCATCAACCTCATTTTTGGTCACACTTAACCAATTTTTTAACCTAATGAGATTTCATGGAAGCAAACATTCTCACCATGTGAGTAAAGGAAGTGGCCTCTAGAGTTCACAAAAGGTTTTTCCAAAATTTGACCCCTTAACCCCATTTTTGACTTCACTTGACCCAGTTTAGAACTTGACCAAGATCAAATTTGATGGGGACCAACATTCTGACTAAGTTTAAGGACATAAGGGTAAAAAATGTGGCTTCTAAAGTGAATAAAAGGTTTTTTCTAAGATATGACCCCTTGACCTCATATTTGACTCTGACTGACCCAAGTTCAAGCTTGACCTAGATTTGATTCAGACAAATATTCTGACAAATTTTCAGAACGTAAGGGCCAAAAATGTGGCTTCTAAAGTGAACAGAAGGTTTTTCTTAGATATGACTCCTTAACTTCATTTTTGACTTCACTTGACCCAGTTTAAAACATGACCAAGATTTGAATGGAGATCAACATTCTGACCAAGTTTCATGACATTTGGGAAAAATGTGGCCTCTAAAGTGAACAGAGGGGTTTCTAAGATATGACCCCTTGAACTCAATTTTGACCTCGCTTGACCCAATTTTGAACTTGTCCGAGATTTGATGAAGACAAACATTCTGGTAACGTTTATAGACATTTGGGCCAAAAATGTGGCCTCTAAAGTGCTCACAAGACTTTTGCTAAAAGTTGACCCCTTGATCACATTTTTGACCCCACTTGACCAAATCTCGCACTGGACCAAGATTTGATGGAGACAAACATTCTGACTAAGTTCAAGACATTTGGACCCAAACTGTGGCATCTAGAGTACACATAAATTGGTGACAGACGAAGGAAGCCGGACACAGCTTGATCACATAGCTCACCATGAGTACTTCGTGCTCAGGTGGGCTAAAAATCAAACAAAAAGGGAATTTTAAAAATCATTGCGTCCTTTTTATACGCCCGTTGAAGACGGGACGTATTATGGGATCACCCGTGATGTCCAGCGTCCGGGCGTCCGGCAGCGTCCACTTCTTTGTCCGGAGCATAACTCTGTCACTTGAAGTCCGATTGACTTCAAACTTGGCAATTGTATTCTTCTCATCATTATGGAGTGCAGTGCACAAGAACCATAACTCTACCTGGCCTATTCTTTGAGTTATTGCCCTTTGTTGTTTTTCAGACTTGAATCTTGTCCGGAGTATATCTCTAAAAGTATAAAAGCTAGGATCATGAAACTTCATGGGTGTATAGATCTCACCAAGGGGGAGTGCAGTGCACAAGAACCATAACTCTACCTGGCCTATTTTTTGAGTTATTGCCCTTTGTTGTTTTTCAGACTTGAATCATGTCTGGAGTATATCTCTTAAAGTATTATAGCTAGGATCATGAAACTTCATGGGTGTATAGATCTCATCAAGGGGGAGTGCAGTGCACAAGAACCATAACTCTACCTGGCCTATTTTTTGAGTTATTGCCCTTTGTTGTTTTTCATACTAGAATCTTGTCTGGAGTATATCTCTAAAAGTATAATAGCTAGGATCATGAAATGTCATAGGTGTATAGATGTCATCAAGGGGGAGTGCAGTGTACAAGAACCATAATTCTACCTGGCCTATTTTTAGAGTTATTGCCCTTTGTTGTTTTTTATACTAGAATCTTGTCCGGAGTATATTTCTAAAAGTATAATAGCTAGCATCATGAAACTTTATGGGTGCAAAAAAAATATTCATTCAAAATAACCTCAGTTCTTTTCAAACCCCCAGTTAATACTAAGCAGTGTGACGGGCGTATCTTGTGACAATTTGGCACCTTGTTTAGTAAGATTTATTTATCGGATTTATTGAAATATGTATCAACGCGTATTCTGCAACATCTTTTTAGCTCACCTGAGCACGAAGTGCTCAAGGTGAGCTATTGGGATAGTAGAATGTCCGTCGTGCGATGTCCGTCGTGCGTCGTCCGTCGTGCGTCGTCCACAATTTCTTTAAACATCTTCTCCTCCTAAACCAATGGGCCAATTTTGATGAAACTTGGCAGGGATGTTCCTTGGGTCAAGCTCTACCAAAGTTGTTCAAATAATTGAAATCCACCCTTAACTTTCCCTTCACCCTTAACAAAAAGGGTGAAAATATGAAAATCTTTAAAAATCTTCTTCTCTGAAACCAGAAGGCAGACAGCTTTCATATTAAGTAGCATCATCTAGTGTACCTCTACCAAGTTTGTTCATATCAAGACCCTGGGGTCATATTTGGGCTTTGCCCGGGCCCAACCCTTTTACATAGAATCAAAGAGCGAAAATCTTTAAAAATCTTCTTCTCTGTAACCAGATGGCAGACAGCTTAAATATTTGGTGTGTAGCATCACCTAGTGGGCCCCTACCAAGTTTGTTCATAACAAGACCCTTGGGTCATATTTGGGCTCCACCCGGGTGCATCCCTTAATCTCTTATGAGCACGAAGGGTAAAAAAATGAAAATCTTCAAAAATCTTCTTCTATGAAACCAGAAGGCAGACAACTTTCAAATTTGGTATGTAGCATCATCTAGTGGACCTCTACAAAGTTTGTTCATATCAAGACCCTGGGGTCATGTTTGGGCTTTGCCTGGGCCCAACCCTTTTTACATAGAATCAAAGAGCGAAAATCTTTAAAAATCTTCTTCTCTGTAACCAGATGGCAGACAGCTTTAATATTTGGTGTGTAGTATCACCTAGTGGGACTCTACCAAGTTTGTTCATATCAAGACCTTTTGGGTAATATTTGGGCTTTGCACAGGTGCATCCCTTTATCTCTTATGAGCACGAAGGGTAAAAAAATGAAAATCTTCAAAAATCTTCTTCTATGAAACCAGAAGGCAGACAGCTTTCATATTTGGTATGTAGCATCATCTAGTGGAGCTCTACCAAGTTTGTTCATATCAAGACCTTGGGGTCATATTTGGGCTCCACCCGGGCGCAACCCTTTTTACATAGAATCAAAGAGCGAAAATCTTTTAAAATCTTCTTTAATTGAAACCAGTGGGCACACTGCTTTCATTTTTAGCTCACCTGAGCACGAAGTGCTCATGTGAGCTATTGTGATCACCTTTCATCCGGCGTCCGTCCGTCGGTCGTCGTCCGGCGTCCGTCAACAATTTCTTTAAACGACATCTCCTCCTAAACTACTTGGCCAATTTACACCAAATTTTACAGAAATGTTGCTGAGGTGGTCCCCTTCAAAAATAGCTAAAAGAATTGAAATCCATGAAAAACTCTGGTTGCTATGGCAACAAACAGTGAAATTTTAAGAAAATCTTTAAAATTCTTCTTCTTCTCAACCAGTAGTCCTACAGACTTAAAACTTGGCATGGATGATCAGTTCATAGACCTGAATTAAAATAGCTAAAATCATATCTTTTGGGCCACCAGGTGCGGAGCACCAGGGGGGAGGGGGTAGTACTTTGGGTAAATTTTGTAATCTTTAATCTTCTTCTACTTTGGAACTAGGAGCCCTACAGACTTGAAAATTGGCATGGATGATCAGCTCATAGACCTGAATTAAAATAGCTTAAATCATATCTGTTGGGCTGCCAGGTGCGGAGCACCAGGGGGGAGGGGGTAGTACTTTTGTGAAAATTTTGTAAATTTTAACCTTCTTCTTCTGATGAACTAGGAGCCTGACAGATTTGAATATTGGCATGGATGATCAGCATATGGACCTTTATAAAAATAGCTAGAACCATGACTGTAGATTCACCAGGTGCGGAGCATCAGGGGGGAGAGGGTAGTACTTTTGTGAAAATTTTGTAATCTTTAACCTTCTTCTTCTGATGAACTAGGAGCCTGACAGATTTGAATATTGGCATGGATGATCAGCATATGGACCTTTATAAAAATAGCTAGAACCATGACTGTAGATTCACCAGGTGCGGAGCACCAGGGGGGAGAGGGTAGTACTTTTGTGAAAATTTTGTAACTTTAACCTTCATCTTCTAATGAACCAGGAGCCCTACAGACTTCAATATTGGCATGGATGATAAGCATATGGATCTTAAATAAAATAGCTAAAAGCATGAATGTAGGGCCACCAGATGCGGAGCATTAGGGGGGAGGGGGTAGTACTTTGGATCAATTTTGAAATCTTTAACCTTATTCTTCTCCTGGATCAGGAATCCTACAGACTTGAAAATTGTAATGGGTGATCATTATATTGACATTAATAAAAATAGCTAAAATCATGACTGTAGGGTCACCAGGTGCTGAGTGTCTTGGGGAGGGGGTAGTACTTTGGATCAATTTTGAAATCTTCAAACTTCTTCTAATGAACCAGGAGTCCTACAGACTTGAATATTGGTATGAATGATCAGCATATGGACATTAACTGAATTAGCTAAAATCATGACTGTAGATTCACCAGGTGCAGAGCATCTTGGGGGAGGGGGAGTGCTTTGTTGAGAATTTTGAATCCCTACAGCCTTTATATTTGACATGGATTGATCAACTCATTAAAGAAAACTTTGAAAGTCTCAGACTCAGCCTGTATATCTGGCACAGATTAGCTGATCACAGACCTTTTATGAAAAAAGCTTAAATAAATAATGACCAGGGGAGGAGCAGAGGGGGGGGAGGATTATTTCAAATGTTATCTGATTGAATAAGTGAAAATCTCTTTTTCTGTGGTTGCATGGACATACCTAGGTAATGAAGCTTTTTTCTCAGGTGAGCGACCCAGGGCCAACGGCCCTCTTGTTGGTATGTAGCATCATCTTGTGGGCCCCTACCAAGTTTGCTCATATCAAGACCCTTGGGTCATATTTGGGCTCCACCCGGGTGCATCCCTTTCAGCTCATATGAGCATGATGGGTGAAAATGGGAAAACCTTCAAAAATCTTCTTCTCTGAAACCAGAAGGCAGACAGCTTTCATATTTAGATTGTTGCATCATCTTATGGACCTCTTCCAAGTTTGTTCATATCAAGACCCTGGGGTCACTTTTGGGGTCCACCCGGGTTCATCCCTTTTTATACGCCCGAAGGGTCGTATTATGTTATGGCCTCGGTCGTACGTCCGTCTGTCCGTCTGTCTGTCTGTCCGTCCGTCCGTCTGTCCGTCCGTCTGTCCGTCCGTTAGCAATTTCTTGTGTGCGCGACTCCTCCTAAACTATCAATGGGAATAAGCTGAAACTACACACAATTACTCCCTATGATGTCTAGTTGTGGATAAGACCTTTGAAATTCAAATCGCTCCAGTCATTCCTGAGAAATCTTGGATTATCAGCCCTTTAATATAACAAAAATCACTGATTTTTGTGTGCGCAACTCCTCCTAAACTGTCAATGGGAATAAGCTGAAACTACACACAATTACTCCCTATGATGTCTAGTTGTGCATAAGACCTTTGAAATTCAAATTGCTCCCGTCATTCCTGAGAAATCTTGAATTATCTGCCCTTTAATATAACAAAAACCACTGTTTTTTGTGTGCGCAACTCCTCCTAAACTATCAATGGGAATAAGCTGAAACTACACACAATTACTCCCTATGATGTCTAGTTGTGCATAAGAACTTTGAAATTCAAATTGCTCCCGTCATTCCTGAGAAATCTTGAATTATCTGCCCTTTAATATAATATAAATCACTGTTTTTTGTGTGCGCAACTCCTCCTAAACTATCAATGGGAATAAGCTGAAACTACACACAATTACTCCCTATGATGTCTAGTTGTGCATAAGACCTTTGAAATTCAAATTGCTCCCGTCATTCCTGCGAAATCTTGAATTATCTGCCCTTTAATATAACAAAAATGGGAATGAGCTGTAACTAAACACATTTACTCCCTATGATGTTTAGTTGTGCATAAGACCTTTGAAATTCAAATTGCTCCCGTCATTCCTGAGAAATCTTGAATTATCTGCCCCTGAATTAAATGAAAATCACTGTATTTTGTGTGCAACTCCTCCTTAACTATCAATTGAAATGAGCTGAAACTAGACACAATTACTCTCTATGATGTCTAGTTTTGCGTACGACTTTTCAATTCAAAATGCTCCAGTTATTCTAGAGTTATCTTGGATTATCTGCCCTTGAGTTGATGAAAAACAAAATTTCTTGTCGGCTCATTTTCTCCTACATTATGGATGGGAATGAAAGGAAACTTGCCATAATGACTCTGTAGGTTGTTTTTTTTGTGCTTAGGACTAAATATATTTTCATATTTAAATGTTATGACACCAGTTGTCTGTTTGCAATATTTTTAGCTATCATTCAAGCTCACGCTACTGACAAGCCAAGGTTACTGACAAGCCCCTTTGGGCGTATATGCGCCGCTCTGCGAAGCTCTTGTTAGCTCACCTGAGCACGAAGTGCTCAAGGTGAGCTTTTGGGGTTACTTGTTGTCCCTCCTCCGTCGTGCGTTGTGCGTCGTCAACATTTACCTTGTGGACACTCTAGAGGCCATATTTTTAGCCCAATCAACCTGAAAATTGGTCAGAATGATTATCTTGATAAAATCTCAGACAAGTTAGAAATTGGGTCAAGTGGGGTCAAAAACTAGGTCACAGGGTCAAATTTTAGTAAAACCTTGTGGACACTCTAGAGGCCATATTTTTTGCCCAATCAACCTGAAAATTGGTCAGAATGAATATCTTGATGAAATCTCGGACAAGTTCGAAATTGGGTCAAGTGGGGTCAAAAACTAGGTCACGGGGTCAATTCTTAGAAAAACCTTGTGGACACTCTAGAGACCATATTTTTAGCCCAATCAACCTGAAAACTGGTCAGAATGAATATCTTGATGAAATCTTGGACAAGTTCGAAATTGGGTCAACTGGGTTCAAAATCTAGGTCACAGGGTCAATTCTTAAAAAAAACCTTGTGGGCACTCTAGAGGCCATATTTCTAGCCCAATCAACCTCAAAATTGGTCAGAATGTTTATCTTGATAAAATCTCGGACAAGTTTGAAATTGGGTCAATGGGGGTCAAAAACTAGGTCACGGGGTCAAATCTTAAAAAAACCTTGTGGACACTCTAGAGGCCATATTTCTAGCCGAATCAACCTGAAAATTGGTCAGAATGAATATCTTGATGAAATCTTGGACAAGTTCGAAATTGGGTCAAGTAGGGTCAAAAACTAGGTCACGGGGTCAAATCTTAGAAAAACCTGGTGGACACTCTAGAGGCCATATTTTTAGCCCAATCAACCTGAAAACTGGTCAGAATGAATATCTTGATGAATTCTTGGACAAGTTTGAAATTGGGTCAACTGGGTTCAAAATCTAGGTCACAGGGTCAATTCTTAAAAAAACCTTGTGGGCACTCTAGAGGCCATATTTCTAGCCCAATCAACCTCAAAATTGGTCAGAATGTTTATCTTGATGAAATCTCAGACAAGTTCAATTTGGGTCAATGGGGGTCAAAAACTAGGTCACGGGGTCAAATCTTAAAAAAACCTTGTGGACACTCTAGAGGCCATATTTTTAGCCCAATCAACCTGAAAATTGGTCAGAATGATTATCTTGATATAATCTCAGATGAGTTCGAAATTGGGTTGATTGGGGTCAAAAACTAGGTCACAGGGTCAAATCTTAGAAAAACCTTGTGGACACTCTAGAGGCCATATTTTTTGCCCAATCAACCTGAAAACTGGTCAGAATGAATATCTTGATGAAATCTCTGACAAGTTCGAAATCGGGTCAAGTGGGGTCAAAGACTAGGTCACAGGGTCAAATCTAAGAAAAACCTTGTGGACACTCTATAGGCCATTTTTTAAGCCCAATCAACCTCAGAATTGGTCAGATTGATTGTCTTGATGAAATACTCGGACCAGTTTGAAATTGGGTCAAGTAGGGTCAAAAACTAGGTCACGGGGTCAAATCTTAGAAAAACTTTGTGGACACTCTAGAGGCCATATTTTTAGCCCAATCAACCTGAAAATTGGTCAGAATGATTATCTTGATGAAATCTCGGACAAGTTCGAAATTGGGTCAAGTGGGGTCAAAAACTAGGTCACGGGGTCAAATCTTTGAAAATCCTTGTGGACACTCTAGAGGCCATATTTTTAGCCCAATCAACCTGAAAATGGACAGAATGAATAATTTGAAGAGAACTTTGACGAATTTGAAATTGGGTCAAGTTAGGTCAAAACTAGGTCATTGGGTCAAATCTTAGAAAAACTTTTTTGAAATGTTAATTCAGGTGAGTGATTAAGGGCCACTATGGCCCTCTTGTTACATAGAATCAAAGAGCAAAAAGGCATATCTGTCTTGCTCTTTGCTGAAAATGTTCCATGGTATTGATCTTAGGCTATTATCTTCTTTTTGACATCTGCCTATCTAATTAATGTGATGTCCCAGGGGTCATAGAGACTCAGGTAAGCGATCTAGGACCATCTTGGTCCTCTTGTTTTTGGATACCACTCACTTTATATCATATAAAATTTCATGGAATAATTGACGTTGAAAGAGTGACAGTAGTGATGTTGTTAAAACAGGAACACTTAGCGTGCGAAGTATAAGCAAGAAAAAACATTGACAGGCTCCGAAGAAATCTTTTCAAATTTAAGTGTGGATTATAGTCTTACACTTAAGTCTCTTGCATGTACATGTACTAAGAAATATTAATGAAGCTGACTGTCTATTAGCCGGAAATTTGTAATAAAAGTAAACATGAAGAAGTGAAACGTAACATAGTCGACTTGCGTCGTGGAATGATGATAAAAAAGCGCCCCATGAAACTAGCAGAAATGTCATATTGAAGATGTTATATGGAAGAAGAAGAAGACACTCCACAACTTCAGAGCCAGGGTATATAATCGGAGCCAATCCACTTAATTGGAACCAAACAATTTTCTTTGATCTATATCATATTGTAGAAAAGTAAATTGGATTAGAGTATTGTGGTTGTTTTGTTAAACTCGTGTACACTGAAAACAATGGTCTGCGTTATTAATTCTGTTCAGAATATTGCATTTTGGAGGTAAAAACCATGTGCTTATACATTCCTGGCCCAAGATTGCTCCCAGAAGAAATCATTTTTGGTGAACGAACATCGTTCACCAGTGTTATATACCATGTCAGGAAAATCCTGTTGGATGTTAATACATTTGAAATAAAGTAGCGCCTCTTAAAATTCAATTTAGTATCTTTCAATATTTTTCTCCCCAAAATCACTGTTTTTTTCTTTGATGGCGTGATACTAGTATTCTTTAACAAGTGAAAATAATGAAAATTCGCCTTGAAAAACACAAAATGATCTTGCAATGTTTATCAAGGGAATTTTTGATCTGCGTAAGCTTGTCGAGAGTTTAAAGCAAAAACAAAGTTTGTGTCTAAACACCGTAGAGACAGATACTATGTTTTTGACCCAAGCCTTCGCTGGTGCAACTTGTAGTAATTAGCCGGAAATACGTGTTTATTTAGGTCATGTCCTCTTGATATTCGGCAATACTCGGGCGATCTCCGACGGCTCCGATTTAAATGTAGGTTACAGGAATCGGCCGAGTTGAGACGAATGACACATCAAGACACCTTGTGTCATTAGAAACGGTAACGCGGTTTTACATAACTTTTCAACTAGCGACAGTCAGTCCCGAGACGGGTTTTAAGAATGATTCGACATGTGTTTTACATGTACAACCTTTCTTGTACTTATTTGAATAGGGATGAACGCCGCTATTAAGATTTTTCTATAAAATTGTGTTGGCTGAAGTAGGGCTTGTAAGGATACACTCGAATATTCGGTGAACTTATTCCCAGCGAAAACGTTTCGTATTCGTCTGTCTCAGAAGCGAATATTGCCGAATACCAAATGCGACAGGCACGGAAGATATTTCATTGGGGCCATTCTACTTTGCATTTTTTCAATCTGTAAAACCATATCAATTCAAAATTCCATTTGAAAATTAAATAAATGATAGCTAAATATTCAACCCTAGATACCACTCCAATTGACGAGTAGATATTGCCGTGGTCAAGGGGGGACCAGATCCGTCATGCACTTGTTTACAATTCGACAGGCGGGTTTAGTTGTTAAATTATTCTGAAAAAGTCATTGCGCTTTTTTACAGAAATCATAAAAATCTTAATCGATGAATAAAAACTGGCTCCATCCTTCCCAAAATACGTTTAGAATTGGTTAACTACAGTTTAAGCAAAAACTAGCTCCGAGCAGAAAGTCTAATATCAGCCGCAATACTGTAATAAGATATCGATAGTGAGTGATTTTACAAGCATCCAAACTCTTGAAGGTAAACAATAGGTTCTCGTGCAAAAAATAAACCGACAATTGTAAGGATTCTCAATTCTTTTTGGAAAGAGAGTCGGAAGGAAAAAACAACAACATTGTATTATACTTAAAAATAGTCATAGACATAGTCATGCAATTATTACCTCCCTTTAAAAAATAAACTTCTTAAATAAGATTCTTATTCGCTTTTGATGTAGAAATTACGTTAGAAAAATAATATTTATAAAGACTTTTAGTATGCAATTTACTATGGAGCAATTGTTTAATATTAAAAGTTATACTTTAATTTCTAAACCTCAAACAGAAATTATCTATGAATTATACTAATAGGGCACTAGACCTCCTGTAACCTATACCTAAACATTTCTCATCCTGCAGTGTTATAAAATTGAATAACGACATAAGTGTCAACCACGGAGGTGGTTATGGCTTCAAATATGATAAAAACTAATCTCTCAGGTTATGGTTCAAAATACTATTAATAAGTTAACAAATCATAACTTTAAACAATGAGTACAGTTCAGGACTGACTGATATTCATAGGTGTTTCTTTGGTTGGTACTCAAAGACCTTTTCATCCTCTGAGAAGAAACAAAGATAGTTAAAAAAGTTAAAACAAATACAACAAATTTATTTGAAATTAGCTTAAACATTATAACAACTACTTTTGTGAAAACAAACACCATTGGATATAGGTTTAAGACAGTTTTAGATAGGATTAAATCGTTTTCTCCATTTATGTTTAATTAATAAATGTACCTATTTCAAGTGTGTAAAAGAAATTTTCACAGAGTAACATCTCATATTCTAACAAATATTTTTCTAACAGGATTTTTCCTCTCTTTCCCTTTCTTTGAATTTGCAGTGAAATTTCCGAATACGGAAATTTTGTCGAGACAATTCTTCCCACTTTTTTTTTTACATTCGTAATTTCTCTTTTCTAATTGAATTCAATATACCACTCTAGAATGCCATCAGGTTCGTTCACCATCAGTACTTTCAGTGCTTTGATTAACAAAAACCAACAAGGGTTCTTACATTTTTTGAGTATGTTTACATTGCAAAATGTATAACTTGTCGAATAGCATTCGACTTTTTAATGATTAATGAATGTAATATGATATAAATGAGGAAACCCCGACTCCCTACCCCAATTTTCATTCAAAAAATGAAATGTTTACATCTACATAATCCAAGCCACACGTGGTGCGGAAGTTCCACACATGATTTTGAAAGCGGAGCAGGTGGCTCCGTTTATGGACATCACCCCACGTGCTTAAGCTACGCTATATTTGTGGCTTGATTCTTAGATTCTATGACTGGAGATTGCATTGCCTCGGAAAATGCATTGCATTAGAAAAATACCCTCTCACTAGATAAAAGAGGCTCAAATAGTGATACTCAAGGATTTACCAAGCTATTTCAATTAAATACACCCTTAGGTTTATTTTTTATTTTGCAAAGTAACTGGTTCTATTGGTTATAACCATCTCAGGAGAAAAGATGGCGGTCTGTATTTTGTTTCATGACCACCATGAAAATTTGTTTTACTTCCCTTAAAGACGATTGTTAGATTTTATTTCCTGAGATAAGATTTTTTCTTATATTTTCATATTTTGTAGATAAAAGTATGGAGATTGCAAAAATGGAAAGAAAAAAGGGGGACCCGAATCAGATTTTCAATAAAACATCAAGGAATGGTTTAGGCATCAAGTCAATTTTTGTCTGATTTTTTTCGCCGATTTTCATTTCTTGGTATGGACATTAAACCATAACACAATCAAATCTAAGCAAACAACTCATATGAATTTTATTTTAATTTAAGAAATAGGAAGTTATTCGCACTGAATATAATACACAATTATTGATTGTAAGGAAACATAATGATTTTTATCGTATCTTTAACCAATGCTTTATTAAACCCTTTCCTGTTTTACACAATTTTGGACCTGTCCAAATTCAAAGGTTTTGCAGACGAAAATTAAAAGTGGATTTAATTTGAAAAATAACCATTCAGTAGGGTAGAAAATGGTGTGGAAAAAGAAGAAATTGCTTGTTAGAAGCAATTTCTTCTTTTTTCCCAATGTTTTCTCAATCATAAAATCACAGGCACGTAAAAAGCAGGGATTAAACAGTAAAGGGTTAAAAACTGGTAAATCAAAAATGAACGAGAATACAGTCAATATTGCTCGAGCGACCACGTGTATTCAGCGACCTTTTCTGTTAAGCGACCACTTTGAGGTCCTCCCGTAGGCTTTCTTTATAAATTGTTGCTCTCTTAAGCGACTTTTGTCCAACGCGACTGGTCGCTGACATTTTTGGGTCAATTTCATCAGTCTACCAAAAAATATTTTGATCGGATGAAAAATTTGTATTTAATGGGGGGAGGTCATTTCTCAGTTTGTTATATAGTGGAAACTTTGAAAATCATTTTCTCAGAATGTAACTGATGGATATCAATCAAACTTCATTGGTATAATCCTTTGGTGACCTATTATCATGGAGCCAAAAATTATTGGGATCGGCTGAAAAATATGTCTTTTATGGGCGGTGGTCATTTCTCTAAATGTTATATAGTGGAAATTTTAAAAATCATTTTCAACTTCAGTAGAACCCAAAATATCTAATAATCTAGTCAAACTTTGATTTGCTATTAGAATAAGAATTTCAAGCCTGTGGAGCGACTAAAGCCATTCATGGCTTTCTAGTTTAGTTGTCACTTTAGGTTAAATGAATCATGCAAATATTGAAAAAAATGTTTTTCATAGCAAGTGTTTGACTGAATTGTGATTTATTTAATCACATAATTCTCTTTAGTTTTCCGGCTTTATTTAATTTAGGAACACTTTCATCTTTGTCAAATCTTTGATTATTAAAGAAACTATTTAATAAATTTCAATGTTAAGGTATTAGGTCGATGTTTCTATTGTTAGGGTTATCTCATTTAAGTACAAGCTTACAACTTAATTTTGAGAATAAGCACAATGTATAATCAAAATTTAATTTGACTAGAATATATTTGATTGATTGAAATCTTGAGATTTGTTGCTTCTTAAGTTCCTTTCTCACATAAATATGATTTTATCTGGAGTCCACCCCTCCTCTTTATTGTCATCACCTGTGCACATTCCTCTACCTAGAAGATATCTGTGACCAGTAGCTTGCAGCAATATTTTTTCAAAGTGACACAATCAGTGGATTTGAAAAATGTTTTCTGTCCTGACAGCATTTCAGGCCTTTCAGGTCTTTGATTATCAACTATCCAGCTCCAAACAGCTAAGTTTAGGTGCCCATAGTATTACACTCTCACTAGAAGATGAAGGCAACATTTACTCTGTCAGCCTTGTTAATGTAGAAATGCATGTAAGCAGACTAGACAATGACATGCTTTACAGCAGTTATCAAAATTTCATTACCCATTTATTGAAATGGTTTCTTACTGTAATTCCTCTTATTAAAGCTCTCTTCCCTTATAGTAGCTCCTACCTCCTACTGCAGTTGATAGAAAATGCAAAGAGTGTAAGAATAGTGCGAGACTTCTTCTCTAATTTGAGCTAATCCTCTAAAAAGTCATTTACATGTTTGTTTAGAGGCAATTTACCTTAAATTAAAGGAAAAAGGCCTAAAAGTCATTGAATGGATATATTTAATGAGCACTGAAATTAAAAATTAAAAGCTCCCTATCATTGTTTTGTATAGCACCTGGGAGGATTGATCAGGATGAATATGGTACTTGAATATATTTATTAATCATTTTACATCTGATAATGATTTTACTTTCAGGTAATGGTTCAGATTTTATCATCTGGGGTACAGGATCCCCTCGACGACAATTTATTTATTCATATGATCTGGCAAGGCTTATGATCTGGGTGCTTCGAGAGTATGACGAGATTGAACCAATCATTTTATCGGGTATGACAGGTTGATTCTTTACATTCTTCATCTCTAATTCTCTATATATAAAGATCCTTATTTCAGAAATATTTCAAGTTTCATAACACAATATCGATGAATGAGAATGAAACAGTAATAACTGTCTACAAACAGTGACTACTGTATTGTACCAACACATTGATATGCAATAATGATGAAAGTGGCAATAACACCCCCCACCCCCCCCCCCACCCCCCAAAAAAAAAAAAAAAAATAAATAAATAAATAAAAATAAATAAATAAATGAATAAATAAAAGAAAATAAATAAATAAATTCAAATCCGACAAGGTCAATATTGAGTCAAGTGGTATCAAAAACTAGGTTTAATTGTAAAATCATGGGAAAATCTTGTGTGCACTCTAGAGGGCACATTTTTACTCAATTTTTTCAAACTTTGTCAGAATGTTTGTCAACATGATATCTGGTAGTGTTTGAAATTAGGTCAAGTGGGGTCAAAAACAAGGTTAAGGGTTTAAATCTTAGAAAAGTCTTGTGAGCACTCTAGATAGCCACCTCTTTGGCTCAGATAACTTGAAACTTGGTCAGAATATTTTTCTAATTGATACCACAGACAAGTTTGAATTTAGGTCAAGTGGGGTCAAAAACAAGGTTAAGGGTTTAAATCTTAGAAAAGTCTTGTGAGCACTCTAGATAGCCACCTCTTTGGCTCAGATAACTTGAAACTTGGTCAGAATATTTTTCTAATTGATACCACAGACAAGTTTGAATTAAGGTCAAGTGAGGTAATAAAGTAGGTCAAGGGTTCAAATTTCAGGAAAGACCATCAGGCCTCGAATTTCCCTAAAAAATTAACTTGCAATTTTGCAAGTTGCTTTTGAAACCATTCGCAAAAAGGCAAATTTACTCGAATTTGGTTTTGAATATTTAAAGATAAAAGTTTCATGTGGAAGAATGAAGATATTTACCTTTAAAGAGATATTCTTTTTTCTGTACTTTTTTCAGGAGTTGATTTTTTTAAATGGTCTGTGTGTCAGTGACATTTTATTCTATGTTAAAAAACCATAAAATCAACACACCTTATTTAATTCATTCTGATTTGGCAATATTGATGAGAAACAAATGCCAAGTACTAAAACACAATTGATATGAAAAATAGTTTGGAGTCGGATTGTGAGATTGCCCTTATTAAACAATTTTTAGAGACTGATGATAATAAATGGAAGGAAAGTATTAAATCAACTAAATTAAATTCTTTATAGAATAACTGAGCAAAAAAAATAAATAGTAGCAAATCAGAAGATTTTTTGGAAGAAGATTAATTTATTCTGTTAAATTCTAGGGTCTATTTATCTAAAGTAATATTTCTTGCTCCAGTAAAATGTGATTTATGGCATATATTGAAAAAGTAATTTTGTATCCGAATTTCATGTTTATCCGGTAACTGGTACAATTAGGCTGTTGACATGAGCTATTTACCTAGTGCTAATTGAAGTAATTAGCGCATATTCCTAGCTTTATTTCACATTTTCTAGATGATAAAGAATCTTCTTTGTTAATTTTCCCATCGAAAAATGATAAATTTTCTCTTCGCGTTTTTGAAAAAACGCCGAGCTCTCAAACACTAAAATGGCAGACAAAAAGAGAGCTATAGAAGATCTTCAGTTTGTTTATAAAGGTGTTTGATGGTTGAAAAAAGCAAGATTTTGTCTTAGAAAACCTTTCCAAAGCATGAACCATAATTTTTACTTTAGATTTTTCACTTGCTGAAAAAAATCGAGTGGCAGAAAAAATGACTGGCTATTTTCAATTTTGCACTAGCAATTGCGAGTATGCGAGCAGAAATTCGGGCCTGTGACTGTGTCCACTCTATCGGCCACCTTTTAAGCTCAAAAGACTTGCAGCATGGGCAGAATGTCTGTCAATAAATCATGGAAAAGCTAAGTATTTGATCAAGTTGAGTAATTTTTTATGCCCCCTTTTTATGTCTGTCCATCCATCTGTCTGTCTGTCTACAAAACTAAAACAACTCAACATTGCCAATTTCTTCAAGGCTATTCAATATACAATGCTCATATTTGGTATGATGAAAGATCTCGATAATGTGCACATACAGATACCAAGGTCAAGGTCATGTGATAAGTTTAAGGTTATCTGTCAAGTACAATGTTTAAAAAAATGCCAGAAAATGGCCCTATATGGTAGTATATAAAAAAGTTCAACATTCCACAGGATTCAACCAAATCTCACAGGAATGATGCTTGGGATAGGCTCTTTCAGATTCTTTCCTTAAATCTTGATTTAGATGATAACTAAGGTGTTAAGAGCTGTCTTGGCATCAAAAAAATGCCACATATGGAAAGATATAAAAAAATCTTCTTTGAAACTACCAGGCAGAATTCAACCAAACTTTACAGGAATGATGCTTTGGGCATATTCTTTTAGAATCTTACATTAAATCTGTACTGGTCTGATATAATGGGTGCTATGGGCAGTCACATCACCCAAAAAAGTGGTAAGACATCAAAATCTTCTTCTTTGAAACTAACTATTGGTTCAACCAATCTTTACAGGAATAATAATCAGGACAAGCTCCTTCAGATTCCTCTCTTTAATCCTGATCGGGCTGATAACATAGATAAATAGGCTGTCGAGTCACCAAACATTGGCCCCATATGGTGATATATAAACAATTATTTTTCTCTTAGACAACTGTTTTGAATTGAATTTGAATTTAAAAATATCTTATTCTCTGAAATGAATTTTTGGATACAAATGTTTGTTGTCAGGACATTCGTTTCCACGCTATTTCTTGAAAACTAGAGACCAGATTTCAATGAAACTTGGCACACAGCTTCACTACAATGAAGACATGGGCATATCGTCAGGGTTACCCTGTTCGACCGTGAAATTTAGAGTTACTGCCCCTGACTGTTTAAGCCATATACATACATAGTGATATTCGTTTCCACGCTATTTCTTGAAAACTGTAGACAAGATTTTATTGAAACTTGGCACACAGCTTCACAACAATGAGGACATGCGCATATTGTCGGGGTTACCTGGTTCGACGGTCAAATTAAGAGTTACTGCCCCTGACTGTTCAAGCCATATACATACAAAGTGATATTCGTTTCCGCGCTATTTCTTGAAAACTATAGACCGGATTTCAATGAAACTTGGCACACAGCTTCACTACAATGAGGACATGGGCATATCGTTGGGGTTACCCTGTTTGACCGTCAAATTTAGAGTTACTGCCCCTGACTTTTTAAGCCATATACATACATACATAGTGATATTCGTTTCGGCGCTATTTCTTGAAAACTATACATTGATGTAGATAAAAGATAACCTGTACCTAAGTTTGATATTAACTCCATTGACAATGACATTATGTTGGGCGGTGGATTTCAATTCAACGAATTTGCTTGTTGTTACTTCATTTTGTACACTTATTGGTAGATTTCATTTAACTTTCACAAAATGTTTCTCATAATTTGTCTATGCACACATTAAAGTTGCTTAGAAATATAAATCTTTGTCATGGAAAAAGGGACTTTCTTGTAAAATTTTGACAAGTATTTTTGCCTTTTATGCACTAACCTACCTTTGCCTTTGATATCTGCTTACAAATAGATTTTGTCTTAGCTTAAAACTTTTAATGCAATTAAGTGATATTTTCATAAATTTGATAGGTATTCTGTACCAGTGGCCCTCTTGTTATTGTTTTCTTCATCCTCTTTCAATTTCGATCTTGTAAAATGTCCAAAAACCATGAAGAAAGAATGTCTTGTAATACTGGTATTACAGTGGGAGAGGAGGATGAGGTCAGTATTCAAGAAGCTGCAGAAGCTGTTATTGAGGCCATGGACTTTAAAGGAAAGGTGACCAATGATACATCCAAGTCGGATGGACAGTTTAAAAAGACAGCATCAAATGCTAAACTAAGAAAGTATCTGCCAGACTTTAAATTTACTCCTTTTAAACAAGGTAAGAGTTATTTCTCCTTACGACAGTGTTCATTATAATTAGGAATCCAGGTGGAAATCAAATGATTGATACTTGTTTAAATTCTTATCATTCAATGGTGTTTCTAGTCCTAGATTTGTACTATATTTTGTATTAGATAAAATCATCATTAAGCTTAATACATTTCGAAAAATATTTTTTGAAAATAAAATATTTTCTTAATAATGTTCTTGTCTATCTCCTAAATGATAATATTTTAGCATTTTCTGCTCTTAAACACAAGGAGTGATGAAGGCTGATTAGTAAAGTAAACATAATAGTAAAAACATGTGGTTTTATACTAAGCTTTTGACAAGAAATGTCCCTTATTCCTTTTTTGGACATGCTTACTAGCAAATGGACGGTCATGTTGTTTCAAACTTAAATATTATGTGATTTGTGTCCTTATTGCTTGCCTGCTTACTGGACTTTCCTTGTGAAAATCCCATCGACTTTATACAATAATCCAGCTGCTGTCATAGCGCAGTTGGTAGCACGTCGGACTGTCGATCTAGAGGTCCCGGGTTTGATCCCGGATAGCGGCACTCATTCTTTCCAACTTTTTGTCTCTCACCAATGGGTTGATAATCCTAGACCTATGTGAGATAGCAGCGGGGCTAGGAAAGGCTGTGGTGGTTGTACCGGTGAGTGAAAATACCAGGAAACCATTGTAAGGTGCTCCAGCCTCCGCTATATAACTGAAAAAATGTTGAAAGCAGTGATAAACTCCATTCAATCAATCAATCAATCATTCAATAATCCATTTTGATTGGTCTGAATAAAGTAATATGAGGTGCATTCAAACAGATAAACATGTTTATCAATATCTGGTAAATCGGTTTTTGTTCCAAACAATAAAGCCAATCTCTGATATCCTCAAGAAGCAAATAACTTAACAGAGTTCATACTCAAAGAAATAATTGATTTTATTAGCTCACCTGAGCACAAAGTGCTCAAGATGAGCTTTTGGGGTTGTGTGATGTCCGTCGGTTGTCGTGCGTCAGTGTGTCGTCAACATTTACCTTGTGGACACTCTATAAGCCACATTTGTTGCCCAATCAACCTGAAAATTGGTCAGAATGATTATCTTGATGAAATCTCGGACAAGTTTGAAATTGGGTCAAGTGGGGTCAAAAACTAGGTCAAAGGGTCAAATCTTAAGAAAACCTTGTGGACACTCTCGAAGCCACATTTTTAGCCCAATCAACCTGAAAATTGGTAAGAACGATTTTCTTGATAAAATCATGGACAAGTTCGAAATTGGGTCAAGTTTGGTCAAAAACAAGGTCACAGGGTCAAATCTTAGAAAAACCTTGTGGACACTTTAGAAGCCACATTTTTAGCCCAATCAATCTAAAAATCGATCAGAATGATAATCTTGATAAAATCTCGGACAAGTTCGAAGTTTGGTCAAGTGGGGTCAAAAAATAGGTCACAGGGTCAAACATTAGAAAAACCTTGTGGACACTCTAGAAGCAACTTTCTTAGCCTAATCAACCTGAAAATTGGTCAGAATGATTAGCTTGATGTATTCTCAGACAAGTTTGAAATTGGGTCTAGTGGGGTCAAAAACTAGGTCACGGGTTCAATGCTTAGAAAAACCTTGTGGACACTCTAAAAGCACAAATTCAGCCCAATCAATCTCAAAATTGGTCAGAATGATTTTCTTGATAAAATCTTGCACAGGTTTGTAATTGGGTCAAGTGGGGTCAAAATCAAGGTCACAGGGTCAAATCTTAGAAAAACCTTTTGGACGCTCTAGAAGCCACATTCATAGCTCGATCAACCTGGAATTTGGTCAGAATAATTATTTTGATAAAATGTTGGACATGTTTGAAATTGGGTCACCAGGGTCAAAAACTAGGTCAGTGGGTAAAATCTTTGAAAAACCTGGTGGAAACTCTAAAATCCACATATTCAGCCCAATCAATCTCAAAATGGGTCTGGATGATTATCTTGATAAAATCTTGGACAAGTTTGAAATTTGGTCAAGTGGGGTTTAAATCAAGGTCACAGGGTCAAATCTGAGAAAAACCTTGTGGACACTCTAGAAGCCACATTTTAAGCCAAATCAACTTGCAAATTAGTCAGAATGCTTATCTTAATGAAATCTGGGTCAAATTTAGAATTGGGCCAAATGGGGTCAAAAACTAGGTCACAAGGACAAATCTTAGAAAAACCTTGTGGACACTCTAGAGGCCCAATTTTTGGCCAATCAACCTGAAAATTAGTCGAAAGGATTGTCTTCATGAAATTCCAGACAACATTGAAAGGAAGAAATTTCATTAATTAGGTCAAGAATTCAGATCTAAGCCGGTTAACTTAGGTGAGCGATTTAGGGCCACTGTGGCCCACTTGTATGAAAAAGACTTACCAAAAATTATTCACTTTTGACTCAACCCCTTTGCAAATCAGAATTATTTTTGGAAGGACATTTTGCTGTTACATTTATTACAGACACATATAGGTTTGATAGGCTGAGAGTTAACACGTAGACAGACAGACAAAATCATTGATTTTAAAAAATTCTGAAAAACAAGATTCTTCATGGTATTAGTTGGAAAACATTGTGTACTTCAATGATTTGTCTCAAAGGTTTTCAGCGAAATGTTGGTCAACATAGAAGTCAAACAGACTATATATTGGTTTCACCATGTCTGTCTGTCTCTCTATAGACCTTTTTTGTTTCCTCACTCTTTCTCGGCAAGGAGGTGAAGCTACCATTATGAAACTATATGCAATTGTTGCCCATTACCCAAGGAAGTGCCCCTTTTTTTGAGGTCGCTAAAGTCAAAGTCACAATTGATCTTGCAATTGCACTGATGGGGCTTTAAGTCTGCTTTGCACTAGATGTAGTTTAAAATCCTCCTTGTGTTTATATGTTTTCTTTATTTGTCTGTTTCAGCTGTCAAAGAAACCTGTGATTGGTTTGTGGCAAATTATGACAAAGCCAGAAAATAGGGAGTGTTCATCTCATAATTAATGATGGGTTGTTTTTATTATAAGGGATATTTATCAGTGCCTATTGGTTCAATCTAAGGAACAGATAAGAGGGGTTTATGTTAATAGGGAAAATTCCAAAGTGTATCCACAATATATCAATGGCTCTGTTCAAAACAGTTGTAACTGCCTATAAACATAAAGGCAGTTACAACTGTTTCATGCTGATCCATTGATATGGTTTGTGCAATAAGTATTGAATTATTGTTGAAATCCAAAATACCCCCTTATCTGTGATTCTGGGATCAACAAGGTATAATTGTGATATGGAGCAGCTTACAAACAGGCATTTGTGACCATAGACAAACAGGAACCACCCAGAGGTCTGTACAATATATCATCATTTAGGGGACTTCAATAATATGTTGTCACATCAATTTGGTTGGTTGGGGGAAAAAAAGAATAGATCTAGCATATCTGAGTGAAGGTTTCAAGTTAATGTAGTAGATTAGTCTGTTACATGCCTATGAGTAAATGAACCTTGTCTCAATATAACTAACAGACTGTTGAAAGCAGTATTTAACACCAATTCAAATCAATTGTCTCAATTTTTTTAAACCAAATTTAAATTCCGCATAATAGGAGTCAATCCAACTCCATTAATTCTGTTAATAGACTTGTCAAATATGTGACTGTTTGTAACTGATCCAAGCATCATAATTATGACTTTACATTTAACCACGGTGCTACATATAGCGTATTTAATTTTGATTTTTTTGTAACATTTAAGTGTCTACTAGCTGTAGTAAACTGTCTACTAGCGGATCACATAAGAATGCTTTCAATAACAACAACAAAAAGATAATTTAATGAGCTAACTGCAAAAACTGAATATGTGTCTGTACAATGTAAAGCATATTGTTGGTTCAGTGTGAATCAGAGTTGTAACATCCTGTATTTTATACACCTGTCAAAAGATTATGTGATCACCTGTGGCATCCATCATTTTGGTGTCCACTTCTTATCAGGAGCATAACTGTCACCTCATGTCTGATTGTTCCACTTATGAATGTGGAATGCAGTGCATAAAAAACATGATTACTCTAGCTTAATTTTTGAGTTATTTCCTTTTGTTGTTTTTCATATTTGGACATCCAGCAATGTAATGGGTGTATCTTGTGACAATTTGCCACCTTATTATAAGCTGTTAACTACTGTTTCAGGCTGTGTAATTGATACATGTATTTAGTTATTGCAATGAATAAAGTGTATTTGTTTATTTCAATCTAGATGTAAGTCAAGTTAATTTTTCAATGTGATAGATACCGGTATTTGATGGAAAGCTGACTCTGCCCCTCGACCTCTGTCATGACATACATCTCATAATTTTCAATTATCATTAATCTGCAAAATATGTAGTGGACATCAATAGAAGACCAAATCATTGGTAGGCAACCTCAAAGTTGTAACTACAGCTACTTTTAGGTAGCAATGGACACATAGGGTGAATTTTTTCCATCCAAAGAATTTTTTTTGTTCTCATATCTTTTTAACAATCAATATTCATTATATCAATATTTGAAGGTACCTTTCCGTGCTCGTTTTCATATTAGTCATGGTTTGATAAAATGATAATATAAAGGGGTTGTATAGGCTCAATGCAAGCTGATAGCTATAAAACATAAACCTCTTGGTAGACCTTGCAAATATACATGATGACTTTTGCCAATGATATTTCTCTTTGATCAATATCATTTGACTTAAATACGTTCCAAAATAGTAAAATTGCATTGAATAAAGAGGGAAAAATGCCACAAAACCCAATCTTTTTGAAATTGCTCTATTAATTTTAAGCTCACCTGAGTACATCGTGCTCAAGGTGAGCTTTTGTGATCATTGAATGTCGTTCGTCCTGCGTCGTCAGACGTCAACAATGTGTTTACACTCTAGAGGCCAAAGATATTTGCCAATCTTCATGAATCTTGGTCAGGTCACATGGATTAACCCTATTGAAAATGGGAAGGATCTTTGCCATATCACGGAAAAAAGGACTTAATAACAATTTTCTTGTTTACAGTCTTAGAGGCCTCAAATCATAAATGTACAATTATGACTGCTGGAAAATTTGATTGATTAAATGAGATGAAGATACACAGGTGAGCTATATTGGACCTTCATGGTCCTCTTGTTCTTATATCAAATATGTTGAAGAACCAACCATGTTTGAACTTCATTTGGGACACTAGAAAGCCATGAATGGCGTGAGTCGCTCTACAGGCTTGAAATTCTTGTAATAGCAAATCTAAGTTTTGACTAGATTTTTAGATATTTTGGGTTCTTTTGATGTTGAAATGCTTTTCAAAGTTTCCACTATATAACATACAGAAAAATGACCTCCGCCCATAAAAGACATATTTTTCATCTAATGTTTTTGTAGACTGATCAAGGGTCACCCAAGGATCATTCATATTAAATTTAATTGGTATCTATCAATTAGAACCTGAGAAATGTCACTTGACCATATTTAGAAATAAGCCATGTCCATTAAATCCATGTTTTTCATTGGATCAAAATTTCTTGAACAACTTTGAAAGCGGGTCACCTAAGGATCATTCCTGTGAAGTTTGGTTGAAATTCATCTAGTAGTTCCTGAAGAGAAGATTTTTAAAGAAAAGGTTTACAACCGGACGGACGGATGCACGACGGACACAACACCATGACAATAGCCCCAGTGGCTTTCAGCCAGTGGAGCTAAAAAATCAGCATACCTTTCTATGCAAATGAAATAGTTTTTTGTCATTTTGTTATGGTATTTTGACATAGATTTATTGTTTAATTCAAAGTCATTTAATTGGTATCAAATGTTAAAAAGTAGCTAAGTTATGAAATTTTACTAAGTTATGAAATTTTACTATCATATCTCCAAGTTATTTCTTAACGCAGAATCATATGAAATACGGTTTGTTTTAACAACATGCAAAAAAGGCCATAAAATAAACAAATACCCGCTTCCAGTTGATAGAATCTCGAGAGCAATTAAAAAATCCTTAATGTATTTGAAACAAAATGGAAGAAAATGATATGCTCAACAGTCATCTCTTTATAAATAAATGTTCTAATTTGTCAATCTATTTTGACAGCATCAATCTAATAACCAGTTGAATGACATTCTAAAATTGTAAAGTCTTTATTTAAATAGACAAACTAGACTGTTGATTGCATCAAAACGCTGATCATATCACTGCCTTTTACAATTCCAGGTCTAATGACTACTGACAAACTTGCTCATGTGTTATCCCAGAGGTCAAGGAAACTCGGTATAAGACCATCATGTTTCTCTTTTCATATAGTGTATAGATAGAGCAATACTCTAATTTCTTTAAATAGTGCAATTTTCAACATTGATGATTAGGATCCCTAAGGTTGCCTTGAAAAAAACAGCTCTTGAATAAGCACGGTGACATATTTTGTTGGTATGAACTAGATTCAATCAAAGTGTACTATATCTCCTCTTTCAGTATGCCTTGGTGAACTCATCAAAAATTGTTAATTTTTGGACAAGGAAGGTCAGGTTGTATGAGAATTCATAACAGTTCTTATAAAATCTTCTCGTCCTAAAAAAGAAAACACTGTGCCAACTGGATTTCTTCATTTGATACCTCTCATTTAGTAACAATGTCAAACACAGACCTATCTGTGACACAGACCTAGCTGAAAATCTTGATTCATTGTATAATATTGATGAATTTTCCCTAATTTGATTTTTTCTGGCCTGCTTGTAATGAATGAGATATAATTGTCACATTGACAGCTTGTGATATGTGTATTAATTTGTCTTCTGTCCAGCCTTACGTCTGTCTGTTTTGTTAAGACAAGTTCTCAACATTTATGAATACATATTGAAATAACTTGATAATATAGTTTTCCATCAAGAGTTAATCTGCTGTTTTTATAGAAATTTTCAAATTGCTCTAAGATTTAAGTTACAGCTCAAAGTGAAGTGTTTAAAGCATGGGACCTTGGACCACCTCCTATTGTTTTTGTATGCCTTTTATTTATTTCAGTATATATTATTCAACATTTTATTTAATCTATGTGTACAGTAAGATCTGATGGGATATTAAAATCATCTATCAAAGAGAGTGTTACTTGTTACTTCACATAACTTTGTTGTTTTTCTGTTTCGTACATATATATACTAGTAATTTTGTGTAACAAACACCTCCTTCATTTTTTCTTAAATAGCTTTAAAACTTTTAACAAAATATTTATTACATGTTTAAGTTTTGCAAGACACAATTTCGAGGTCTCAATTCCCTCAGGTTCAAGAATTATATGCCCTTGAACTATAGCCATTTTGAAAGCAATCACATATTTTAAAAATATGTTGATTGTATAACAGTGAAGAATTTCGGAAGAGAACTTCAAACTTTTGAGAACTTCTTCACATTGAGTTATGATAGTAAAAGGGCGTCAAATGGGGATACGAAGAAATGACAGAATGTGTCCAATGTGTCCCTCTTCATTGAAACAGAATACCATTTCTTATTGGAATGTCATGCATATTCAGATTTAAGTATGACATTTATGAAAGCATACTATTTTAATCATCCCAGCCAGGATAAGTTCATATCTTTAATGCAGACAAAGAATGTGGTAGAAATAAATAAGCTCACAGAATAATCATTTCATACCATGAAAAGAGAACTATTTCTCAGGATGTTTAAAGCTATCTAAATCTCATATATTTGTATGATTTGTAATGCATGTATATATCTGTGTGTGGGCCGGATGCCTTACCACTAATAAACTGTTTAACTGCTAAATAAGATTCTATCAAATATATAGCCTGTAACTGATATTGAAGAAGAAAATATGAAGAGTAAAATATTGTGAAAGTTCAATGGGAGATCATTATTATACCAGAAGGATTTGAGACTTCAGAGTTGTGTTTTACTTCAATATGTGATTAATACTTGTATAAAGTTTCATTAGTTTTAAAACAAAAAAGACGGAGGAGGTTGCAACACAAAATCGGTAGCATGCAGTTTCGTTATGCTATGTTCCAACTGCTGATCTGATCAATTGGCTCGAGCCCAATCAAGCGATCAAGTTGTCATCAGGAAGCGATGAAGTACAGGTCTGGGGAAATCAAGTTTGGTCAGCATCGATCAGGCTTCAAACCCAAAGATTTTTGACATGTCAAAAATACTCATGTAAGGTTGAGTAGATAATTAGATCGAGAATATGTTGGGATGCAATTGTGTATCGATTGGATGCAAGATCGAGCTGGTCAGAAATCGGTTGTGTAGAGATCGAGCTTAATCGGGTAGATATCTTTTACTTGACCTCTACTCAATCATTCTCCACCTGGACTTGATCACTTCCCAACCACAGCTGATCAACTCAACCTTGGCTAGATCTGTTCAAAATTAATGATCAAGTTGATTGCTACCCAACCGCACACAACAATTTTTTTAGCTCACCTGAGCACGAAGTGCTCAAAGGAGCCATTGTGATCGATCAATGTCTGGTGTCCGTCTGTCCGTCACGGCATCAACTTTTTCTTCAAACGACATCTCCTAAACTTATGGGTCAAAATCAACCAAACTTTGCAAAAATATTCCTTCGGTGGTCCCTTGTAAAAATTGCTGAAATGGAATGGATCGGTGCCATATCACGGGAAAAGGGCCTTAATGACAATTTTCTTGTTTACACTCTAGAAGCCACAAATATGGTCCAATTTTCATGAAACTTGGTCAGAATGTTTGTTAGGTCATGAGAATGAACTCTGTTGAAAAAGGGAAGGATCTCTGCCATATCACGGAAAAAGGGGCCTTAATGACTATTTTGTCAACAATTTCTTTAAACGACGTCTCCTCCTAAACTTCTGAGTCAAAATCAACCAAATTTGTCAAAAATATTCCTTCCCTGGTCCCTTGTAAAAATTGCTAAAATGGAAAGTATCCATGTAATATCACGGGAAAAGGGCCTTCATGACAAATTTCTTGTTTACACTCTAGAAGCCACAAATATGGTCCAATTTTCACGAAACTTGGTCAGAATGTTTGTTAGGTCATGAGGATAAAGTCTATTGAAAATGGGAAGGATTAGTGCCATATCACGGGAAAAGGGCCTTAATGACAATTTTCTCGTAAGAGCTCCAGACGCCACAAATATGGTCCAATCTTCATGAAACTTGATCAAACTGTTTGCCAGGTCACAAGAATGAAATCTGTTGAAAATGGTTCATGCCAAATCATAGGAAAAGGAGTCTTAATGATAATTTACTTGAAATATCAGGTGAGCGATTTAGGGCCCTCAGGGTCCTCTTGTTATCACTTTTCGACCAAAATGAGCTCTCTTTGCCATTATGGCTAAGAAATATCATTTGTACTTTGTTCCTGAAAAAAAATAACATTGACATATCAACTTTAAAGGTGTCACCAAATTATTTCTTTTCAACTACACTTGGTGTTCACTTCGTGCTCATGACAAACCCAAAGATTTTCATTACGCGGATATTTCCACTTTTACAGGAAGTTAAGTACAACAAGAGCTGTCACTGTAAGATGACAATGCCCCCGACACCGCTTTGATTTTAAATTATGGCCAATCTATGTTGAAGGTCAAGGTCATCCAGGGGTCAAGGTCACCAAAGTATGTGCCTACAGAAAGGTAATGTACCAAGGAATGTTGTGGTAAAGTATGATGCGAATATGTTAAGTAATAAGGAAGTTATGGCCAATGTTAAAGTTTTTGGACGGAATGACGGACGGACGGACGGACAGACGGACAAGTCAAATTTATGATGCCTCCCTATCGGGGGCATAAAAAGTTAAAGAATTTCTTTGAGATGAGAGTTGGACCAATCTTGATTTTTTTTGGAGTCAATATTTCTCCATGCCAAAAGTACAATACTTGCTTTGCATAATATTTTGTACAATATGTTTGTTTTTGATGCTGCCATGTCAGATAAGGTGAAATGACTTTCAGCATGTCAAACAAGATAACTGTTATCTGAATTTCTTTGATAGCAATCTGCCTGTATCAACCACATCGCAATTGATTAAAACCGTTGAAACAAGAAGACCATGATAGTCCTAGATCGCTCACCTGAGTCTCTTTGATCCCTGGGACATCACATTAATTAAATAGGCAGATGTCAACATTGAGATGGTTTCTACACAAGATCTATACCATGGAATATTTTCAGCTAAGAGCAAGAAGGATACATCTTTTCGCTCTTTGGTTCTTTGTAAAAAGGGATGCACCAAGTGGAGCCTAAATGTGACCCCAGGGTCTTGATATGACCAAACTTGGTAGAGGTCCACTAGATGATGCTACATACCAAATATGAAAGCTGTCTGCCCTCTGCTTTAAGAGAAGATTTTCCTATCTTCACCCTTTTTGTTAAGGGTAAAGGGAAAGTTAAGGGTGGATTTCATTTATTTGAACAACTTTGGTAGAGCTTGACCCAAGGGACATCCCTGCCAAAATTCATCAAAATTTGCCCACCGGTTTAGGAGATGTTCAAAGAAATTGTGGATGACGGACAATGCACAACTGAAGACGGACATTGTACGATCACAATAGCTCACCTTGAGCACTTAGTGCTCAGGTGAGTTAGAACCGCTAGGGGATCTGGCTTTGATTTGACTTTTTAGAGTAATGGTATAAGATTAAAATGGATCAGTTTTCTAGGATACTATGAAACACAATGCATCATTGCTTTTATTTTCATAATGATCCCTCTGGTCTGCTAAGTAACTTACTTTCTTAAATGAAAAATACACTAGCCTTAATTAAAGGAAAAAAATCTGTTAGTTGATTCCATCATTTATAAAATGTTAATATGTGAATTTGATTCGTTTTTACAAAGGTCTAACCTGAATTCCTAAATTTTTTGTGCTCAATATTTTAACAGACAAGGTAGGTACATGTATATGGATGAACAGACTTTATTTGGGGTTAGAGATTACAATATGTCAGACATGTATTTACATGAAAATTCATCAACCCATGCTATGATTTGAACAGATCCCGACTCTTCCTGAAATTAGTTTTTTCTCTTCTGAATTCATGGTGATACACAATCAAGGATTTCTCCAATTATTTCAGCTTCAACTATAAGAAAACTTTTGAACCCCTTTGCCTCAACTCAGTGCAGCTCTTGCAGGTGGTTTTCATACTGTTAAAATGACACCCGCCTGTTAGGCAAGGTTTAACCCAGACTTGTCTGCATTGTGGCCTCCTAGGCCTTAATTGTTTGGTCTCCTTGCCCTCTAGCTCCATCTTGACCATGAGTCTGTCCCTCTGGACATCTATCCCCCTGATTCAAATCTGAAATTGCTGAACTCCGTGCCTAGTAATTTCAAAAAGTTAAGGCTAGAAGTGATAATTCTATTATAAGTACACAATGATTCGTGACCTTCTATGACTAGAACACAATCATCAGGGCCCAATCGGGTGAAGATCGAGTAGAGAACAATTTGTGTAGGGCTCGAGTAAAGGTTGGGATGATCGGGTGGACGGTCTGGCTTTGATTTAGAGGTTGAGTTTGATTGAATATCGATTGAGAAGAAACCACTCAATTGCCTTCGGCAAAATTTGGTCGCATTAAGTCGGGGAATTTAGGTGATCGTGTTGATCAGATTGGCAGTTGGAACCTAGCATTAGTTTTGAAGCAAACTTGCGGAGTTTGCGACACAAAATTGGTAGTAAAATTATTTGTTTATGTATATCAGAGTAAATATTACAGACTTCACGAAATAACCATATTTTTTACCGGACAGTGGGTCTGGTAAACTTGGTAACCGGACAAAATCCCCTCCAGACAAAATCCCCTCAATGTTTTTTTGACATGGCGGACAGAATCCCCTCGGTCATTTTAACAACGCGGACATTATCCCCTCAATCCGTTTTTGAGGCGGACAGAATCCCCTTCATTAATTTGCTAGGGCGGACATAAGCCCCTCGTTTGGAATTACAAGGCGGACATTATCCCCTCAATCAAAACTACAGGGCGGACAATATCCCCTTGTCGTAACATAAAAATCGGACAGAAACCCCTTTGTAGTTCGAGTAGATAGATCTATGCTTATTGTTTAAGTTTAGAAATAAATTATTTCAATCAAGTCAATTATTTCATATTCTTTAAATGACTTTAAATGACGCATTCTTTATTTTAACTCCTTTACCAGTCAAATGACTTCAATATTTGCTTCGGAAATCATTGCAAAAGTGGCTTGTCTCAAACACAAGCTGCGGATGCTGATTTCTGTTGCCCGAGCAACCGTTTCACCAATTCCCATAAGCTTTCTGAATAGCATCCTCTGAACAAATAATTATAATAATAATAATTGAATTAAAACAAAAAAAATGAAAGTGTTAGCTGGCGGTCTGATTCTCGTGACTGTAGTTACAGCATTCGATCGACTTCTAACACTTCTTCAATGACTAAAATGGATTTGTCTACAATCTATCCCTCGAAACATGAACACATTTTCTATATCTTAAGTTTTGGATAACCGGATGTGGTAAATTTCCTATTACATATGTTCCAATTTATTTGTGCTTATTTTACATATATGTACTTCGATGTAAATAAAAGATTTGATCTGTTCTGTTCTGACTATATTTCCTGAAAGAATAATGTTGCCCACTAATTAACGTGATACCAATTAAAGAAAATCCCAACTGTAAATCGGCATTTTCTATTCTCGTCTACATTTCCACAAATTAAAAGTGTTACCTGACAATTAACACGTGAAACCAATTAACAATATCCAAACTGTTAATCGGTTTGGTCTCATTTTTTAATGTGAAGACCGCTTTAATTGGAAGCCTTTATTCAAAGAGTACAAGATTTACTAGATGTCGTACTAAAGTATGCTTGGTCGCGTCCTTGTTATGAATAATTTTAAGCCTATACACATAAGAACGTAAGAGGTTTTTTTTGCAATGATTAATTTATAACGAAAGTTTTGCTGTTTTTTTTTCTTGTATTTGAAGGGGATTGTGTCCGCCTATTGAGGGGATATTGTCCGCCTCGGTAATCAGACCAAGGGGCTTATGTCCGCCAAAACAAATTAATGGAGGGGATTCTGTCCGCCCAAACAAATAAATGGAGGGGATTCTGTCCGCCTCAAAAACGGATTGAGGGGATTATGTCCGCGTTGTTAGAATGACCGAGGGGATTCTGTCCGCCATGTCAAAAAACGTTGAGGGGATTTTGTCCGGAGGGGATTTTGTCCTAGAATCGGTAAACTTTATATTTTTACCAGACCGAACTTAATCATGCTGACCCCGGAATATTCCTGCTTTGGCAGGATGTATGGACAAACATCAGCCTGCACATATGTGCAGTCTGATCTTAGTCCATACACCTGAGTTTCCTTTTAAACCAGAAAGTTTCAAAAACTATATTTTCAAAATCAAATGCTGGCTCACAGTTAGGAAATAAAGAGCTTTCAGCACTTTGATTTGTATATAATTTTGTCAAGGTTTTTTATTCAGCATGACAAGGGTTAATATCTTTAGACATAATGATAGGACGCATTGTGTATCTGGCCTGATTTTACGGGTCAGTCGGTCCTGTATTCATGTGAAGTTTACCAGACCGGCATGAGTTTTACCAAACATGTCAGTGGGACTGGTGGTATTTCGTAAAGTCTGAATATTATGTAGGTTCAAGGGGAAACGATTCTCCAGCTAGAGAGAGTTGAAAATCCAAAATTACTTTATAACAAAACTTCAACATGTTATTGATGTTTGCAGAAGTACATGTAACATGTATATAAAGTTTCATTAGTTTGAAGTAAAACTGAAGAAGGAGTTTCTGACACAAAATTGGTAGTACTGTCAAACCTGTTGTAAGCAAGCACCAAAGGGACATTTAACTAGAGGCCTTTGAGCGCCTGATTCGCTCCACAGGCCTGGATATCCTGATAATGACTATTAGAGGATGATAGAGCTGTTTAAATGAGAAATGAAGTGAATGAATGAGTGAATCTTTATTTCAAGTAAATAAGGGTCATAGCCTGAAATATTTCTGCATATAAAACTCATGATCAGTGAATAACATTGAAAATTGATCTCTACATGTTACACAAATATATTTCATTTAATCACAATAATTTTGTGCAGTCTGATAATGGGTCCCCCAAGGATCATTCTAGTGAAATTTTGTTAAAATCCAAATGTAAGAATTTCAACATTAACAAAATGTTACTGCACAATATATACTGGTACTTTGTCTTCAAAAGTTTGATTGTAGATCTTTCCACTTTAAGTTAAACACTACTTAAAGATGCTATAGTGCGGTTTTATTGACTTGAATCTGACCCCTGCTATTTAGATGAATAAAAATCTGAATATTCCTACTCGGCGCTGCACGTGCTTTCATAGGAATGAATAACAAACAATATTGAATGTATTATACATTTTGTTAATTGATGAAATATGTCGGTAATTGTTATTTAAGCATTTTTTCCACAGAGGTCAAAGTCGGGTCAAATCAACCAGGCTATACTTTTCAACAATTGTTTGTCATCAAAACAAAATTCTAACTAATGATAGTAAAAAGTTAAATATTCACCAATTCTGAGGGGGTATTCTCAGGCTACTAATTTAAACTAATGTTTCTATACATTTGAATTTCAACAAAGGTTTTGTTGCTTCTAATCTATAATCATTACATTTAACAAGTCTAGAAAAATTCATCATTGAGATGATACCAAAAGGGTGATCAAATATTCACTTTATATGTTATAATACCCTCTGTCAATAAAAAAATATGCTGTTCATCTAATCAAAATATTTTTTGCAGACTGATACAATTTCACAACAAGAGGGCCATAGTGGCCCTTAATCGCTCACCTGAATGAACTGTCTAAAATTTTCAAATGAAGTATGAGAAATAGATTGATGAATGATTGAGCTAAACAAAGCTGTTGCTTCTATACAAATTGAGAATCCTTTTTTTACAATTTTAAGGTTGATTTACAAGGATTTTTATACAATTCTAAGGTTGATTTACAAGGATTTTTATAATTGATTTCGTTACCTAGTTTTTGACCCCAGATGACCAAATTTTGAACTCGTCCGTGATTTCATCTGGACAATCAATTTGGCCAAATTTCATTGGCCAAAAATTGTGGCCTCTAGAGTGCAAACAAGGTTTTTCTTAGATTTGACCCTGTGACCTAGTTTTTGACCCCGGATGACCTAATTTCAAACTTGTTCGAGATTTCATCAAGACAATCATTCTGACCAAATTTCAGGTTGATCCAGCAAAAAATTTGGCCTCTAGAGTGCATACAAGGTTTTTCTTAGATTTGACCCTGTGACCTAGTTTTTGACCCCGGTTGACCCAAGTTTGAACTCGTCTGAGACTTCATCAAGACAATCATTCTGACTAAAATTCAGGTTGATTGTGCAAAAAATGTGGCCTCTAGAGTGATAACAAGGTTTTTCTTAGATTTGACCCTGTGACCTAGTTTTTGACCCCAGTTCACCCAATTTCGAACTCATTTGAGATTTCATCAAGACAATCATTCTGACCAAATTTCAGGTTGATTGGGCAATAAACGTTGCCACTAGAGTGCCTACAAGGTTTTTCTAAGATTTGACCCTGTGACCTAGTTTTTGACCCCAGTTGACCCAATTTTAAACTCGTCCAAGATTTCATTAAAACAATCATTCTGACCAAATTTCAGGTTGATCAAGCAAAGAAGAGGGCCATAGTGGCCCTAAATCGCTCACCTGAGTTTATTGTCTGAAACAAGTTAAGAGCAATTTCCTTTCAAGATTTGTGACTTATAGATAGTACTGGCTAATGCTATGATGCACATTTGATCACTGATTATCATTTTTTTTCCATTTACACTTAATATCAAAGTATTCAAGGGTAAAGGCGATTGAAAGAATAACACATGAAAATAAGTATTAATTACAATGAACTTTAATAATAAAAATTTTCAAAGATACTATTCTTTACAAAAACATAATTATAGTACTTTTACAAATTGATTGCACAATTTACCCATTACCAGATTTGATTGTTTTAAAGCAGAAAACAATGCAGAAGTTGCAGGCAGATCAAGTTAAAATTTAAATGAAAAGGAATATGAACAGACATAAAGGACAGGTAATGTATGAAAATAACAAGCACTATACATTCAGCCATAATGACATATGCAATATTTAAGGGAGAAAAACACTAACAATATGTTTAAAATGTCAGTACTTAAATCTTTTCATTGAACTTAACATTTGATAAAATTGGACAACAAATTCACTATAATATCTGGTTAAAGTATGAAAAATATCCTTGAAATAAGTTTAAGAAGGTTTAAACTTTGTTTCTCAACATCCGTTTGAGAGATATAATTAACAAAGGACTGGCCTGTATTTTTCATTAAAGGTTTAGTACATCTTCTTATTATCTCAAAATCTATTTAACAGATAATTAAAGGTAAAAAAAATACTAGTTTTAACCAAGTTGCCAACATCAGATGATTTTGTGGTTCTACATATAAGTGAGATTCCTCCAAATTGTGGCATTACCATAATGGTACAGAAACAATATAGACTCTTGTTAATAAGACTCTTCTTCTGTATGAGACAGCATCAAGTGATTTTTATTTCAAGCTCTTCAGACCTGAACAAAGAATATCTTTATCTCAACAATTATAATTACAAAAGTTACAAAAGGTCCATGTTGAAGATTTCAACAAATTTCATGTGATCAGCAGCTCCAGCTTGGTTTGAAATCCTTGTCTCATGACACCTCAACAGACTTAGGATTTAAATTCCTTGCTTTCACTTCTGAGCTAAACATGGCCCTCTCTTTGAGTATCATATCTAAATAGATTTAAATTACTTTCAGGAGATATTGCATGTGATCAGCAGCTCCAGCTTGGTTTGAAATCCTTGTCTCATGACACCTCAACAGACTTAGGATTTAAATTCCTTGCTTTCACTTCTGAGCTAAACATGGCTCTCTCTTTGAGTATCATATCTAAATAGATTTAAATTACTTTCAGGAGATATTGCATGTGATCAGCAGCTCCAGCTTGGTTTGAAATCCTTGTCTCATGACACCTCAACAGACTTAGGATTTAAATTCCTTGCTTTCACTTCTGAGCTAAACATGGCTCTCTCTTTGAGTATCATATCTAAATAGCTTGAAATTACTTTCAGGAGATATTGCATGTGATCAGCAGCTCCAGCTTGGTTTGAAATCCTTGTCTCATGACACCTCAACAGACTTAGGATTTAAATTCCTTGCTTTCACTTCTGAGCTAAACATGGCCCTCTCTTTGAGTATCATATCTAAATAGATTTAAATTACTTTCAGGAGATATTGCATGTGATCAGCAGCTCCAGCTTGGTTTGAAATCCTTGTCTCATGACACCTCAACAGACTTAGGATTTAAATTTCTTGCTTTCACCACTGAGCTAGACAAAATTCCTTTCAGATATTATTTCTCACAAGACTGACAAGTCATGATAACAATTTTAATTTCCAGGTCTGAATTGTCCTCTTTACAAAACACTTCACACAAATTTAAAGAAAAAGGGCATATTGAATGTAATATTTTTCTCTTCAGACAAACAATTTACATTTCAAAACAAATGAAAAATAAACATTTACCATAGGTAGAAACACTATTTTGACCTTCCATTTGTATAGAAATACGCCAAATCAAAAAACCATATTGTAGTTAGACAGTAAGCTACAATGTCATAGACATAACCCTTTCAGTTTATTTTCATAAGGCAGTAGCTATCAACAGCCAAATAGTATATATATGAACCCTTTCCTGCTGAACTTGATTTTATTCATACAAATTGCCTACTCAAGGGGCATTTCAACAATTCTGGTTCAAGTCTGGCTCAAATTATCAGACAAGTAGAAGGTAGAATGCAGACAGTATAAGATAAAATCAGACAGCACATGTGTGTGTGTGTGTGTGTGGGGGGGGGGTGATTTTATACTATTTTGTCTGCAAAAACTTTGAGTACAGCACAAACAGCAGGAAAAGGGTTAATTTTATTATCCCATTTTAAAGTGACCTTTTCAGGTCATAACAATGCATACTGCATTCAAATCTAATAATGACCAATGATTTTACTACCCCAATGAACTCTTGCTTTTCTTATGAACACTTTCATGAAACAGTCAATGTGTTCTTATTCTGGTAATGGGTGGAATGTTATACAAAATTCAAAGCACATTATCAATTTACATCATATAATAAAAGGTAATCATTAACAATTGTTTGTTTAAATGGGTTTTACAGCGCTTTCCACAATCTTTCAGCTATATTGTGGCAATTGGAGCACCTAACAATGGATTCCTAGTATATCTCACATCAGTAATAATTAACAAGATTCAAAGAATGGGAATATAAACTAGATCTGTTGCAAAGCAGAATAATATCCCCCACTGGGGCTTTGTTTGTTTGAGTGTGGTGCTGCTTTCAATAATGTTTCAGTTATACATGTATTGCAAAGGATGGAGCTCTTAACAATGGAATCCTTTTTTTTTCAAACCAGTATTACCATTACATCCTTTCCTAGCCCCCAGCAAGGTTGAAGAGTATAACAAATTATATTATACAAACATTTTGTAGTTATCACATTACTCATTACCAAAAAACAAAATTTCAGGCTAGTTAAAGTTGATTAAGTTGTTGATACTTTGACCTTGCTGTGTCTGTTTGTTTTGAAATAAGTACTACATAAAAGAAAGCCTTCTGAAGTGGGAAATGCTTGTAACATGCAAATACAACAAATTCAACAAATATAATTTTTCTGATTTTCATGTTGATTGTTTCTTGATTTGTCAACTGTTTCGTCTTTTTGAATTTGGACCAGTTTGAAATTTCAGTTTCTGGTTATGAGTATAAGTAATTATTTTCAAAATTTTGTAGAGTTATTGTGGCCACCCACATCATCATGAGAACCACCAGTAATACCTACCCATATTAATGGGTTGGTATTGTAGATAAAAAACGATGGGTGATGTTTAAAGAATAAAGCCTTATGATAGTTAGGTATAAAAGTACACAATCTTATGATCTGACCAGTATGTTTCTACAACACCCACATTACCATTTGTGTTTGACAACACTACATCAAGAATAGTCATGTAGTCAGTTGTAGGAGTTTCATTTAGAACTTTACATGACAATTTTTCTTGAATTTCCTTCCATATTGCTTTATTTTCATACGAGTAGTTAAAGTTAAAATCTCCCATTATGACCAATGGTCTAGTTTTGTTTAAATGTGGTATGAAATTTTGTTCAAGACAAGTCATAAAATGATGCTTTGTTGTGCCAGGAGATTTATACATAAATGCTACTTGAAAGTTTAGTGAGCCATATGTTAAACTGACTAACATGAATTCTACATTTCTAGAGCTGTATAGTTTATGACTATTGATGATCACATTATTTTGTACATAAACACATATGCCATGTGCAGGTCTTTTTCTTGAATAATTTTCTTGATCATTCCGTAGCAAATGAAATCCTTCCAAGGTAAAATTAGATGTTTGATCTTTGCTATGTAATCTAGTCTCTGCTAAACCAAAAATATGAGTTGAGATTAAATTTGGATCAGCTTTGATATCTTCATAGTGTAAATGTAGAGATCTGCAATTATTGAAAGCAATTTTGAAGTGTTCCTTTGGATTAACTGATTCTAAAGGGGTAAAGCATAAATCAAGTCTAGCTTCTTTCAGTAATCTGTCCATTTCTATCTTCACCTGGCTATCTATTTTATATGCTGCTTCATTGAAATTCAGAATTTGAAGCTGTTCCATAGATTTTACTCTACTGACTGCAACATAATGTAAATGTGGGACTTTCCTTGTTCTTCGCTGTGACAAGTCTATTACAACACTGTCTAAAGTAGTTCCTTGTGCCCTATGTACAGATCGTCCAGCTGAAGGTTGAAGAGGAAACTGAATTCTCTGAAATGTTTTTTTATTGTAAATAAATGTCCTTTCCACATCAAAAATTGGGGTCCAATTGTCATCAATGCTGCTTCTGTAAAATCCTCTATTTCTATACTTTAATCTTGTTTCAATTCCAGCATTTTCATCATGAAAATGAACCCATATGATACTAGGGCGGTTTGTTTCAGCCTGTCTATTTTCAATGAATTTCACTGTACAAGATGCACCATTTGCTAAACCATCTTCTGTATTAATATTAACAGTTAGGTCGTATATCATGTTTACAACAACAGTCAATGAAAGGTGTAAATTTGCAGTAGTGTTTGGGTCTGTTGGTAAGCTTGCTAAAGCACATTCCTGTTTTTCTTTAGATAAAGAAGGTGCAGTAACTGAATCATGTGAAGGAATTACAACTTTCTCTGTGTCTAGGGAACTGATTATAGAATCATTAAATAAATGCATGAAATAGTTTTCAGCAAAAAGATGAGGAGAATTAAATTGATAATGATCTTGATCTTTTGAAACAATGCATTGTTGTAATTTGGTTTTGTCATCACTTGTTAAAGCATCTACTCTCAGCCTGTTTAATAGTTCAGCAAACTCTTTATCATCTTTCTGTCTCATTATTTCTGTTAGTTCAAATACCTTAAAATGTTCTTTCCACAAGTTCATTGATAGTGATGATGCCCCTTGAGACAGATCATTAAATATCCAGTCACCACTTACAGGTTTTAGCTGGTAAAGATCACCAACAGCTATTACACTGACACCACCAAATGGTATTCTTGTTCCTTTCAGTTCCTGTAGTCTCTGATCTATGAAACTCAACATAGTACTGCTTACCATTGATATTTCATCAATTATAACAATTGACAAGTTACGGTATTTAGATCTGAAAGTATTTAGACTATCACATGTTAAGGCTTGATTAGACTGTTTATATTTCTGTTTAAAAGCTGAAGAAATAGTTGACCCTCCAATATTAAATGCTGCTTTACCAGTGTAAGCACACAAAAGAATTCTAATGCAATCAGAATTTTCACCTTCCTTCATATTAAGCATCCGATATAAGGTTTGGTACAATGCTCTGATAACTACACTCTTTCCTACACCAGCTCCGCCTGACAGAAATGCATATAATGGCGCATCATTTGTCTTGACCCAGTGAATAACATGGTTGTAAAATTGCCTTTGCTTTGAATTTAAACATTGCAGAAGTTTTCTGTATTCATCTTCAGACAAAATGCTTTCATTTACATTAACCTGGGATGTTGAAACACACATTCCTATTTCTTGACCAATGTCATACTCTCTGTGTTCATTAACTCTATCTGGATTAAAGTATATGAATTCTTCAGACTCAACTGTCTGTTCCTCAGCAGTATCAGCTTCTTCTTGTTGGGTACCAGGGGCAAGTTCATCATATGCATCATATTCAGTTTCTACTTGCTCTCTTGCTTATTCAAGTTCATCAACATGATGCTCATACTGGCTGCATTTGTGATCAATGGTACGTTTAATACTTTCATAACGCTCTTTGTATGACTTATGAGAACCTAACAGGTCTTTTTCTTCATCTCTCCATGGATGGAATAATAAGATCTTTTCTCTATAATGGTTTTCTTCATCTGATTTAATATTGAATCTCACATAGCGTATTACTTTATTTATTCTACGCTTCCTAATAGTTATGCCATTCTGGAGTCTTAAAATGGTTTCATCTGAACTGAATTGCTCATTGCCACTATCATGTTCATCCTCATTATGTTCTTCTAAATCTTCAAATTCTGAATCATTTGGGTATGTAATATCTAGTTGAGAAACATAGTCAGCTAAGCACCAACCATTCAAGGCATTAGGTCTTCGAGCATACCTTTTACAAACATTATCAGACATAACATCAGTTGATTGATCTGGTAACTCATCAAGTGCAGATTTTGATTTTAAAAGCTGAATACGTTTGTCAGGAGTAGATGTATTGATAAAAGTAACATCTCTAGTACTTCTGGTTAAAGACATCTGAAGAACAAGGTAAACTGCTTCTTGAGCACTAACTTCAACACTGTTTGAAAATATATTTCCTATGTGTCGGACTTGTCTTTTAATGTCTAAATTTCCATTACGGGCTTCTTTTGCTGCAGCATACAGTAAATTACTCATGCCTCTTTGAGATTTGCTTATATAAGATACAATGTACATGGCACAAGCATATGGATCAAGGACAAATTGAATATCAATATTTGCTTTCCATGCTTTCAAAATATTTCTATTGTACATATTGACCCTGATTTCACTTGGTTTTCTCTGTAGAAAAACTTTTGAAGCTGCTAGTGAATGTGACATAATGGGTGAAAGAAATCAAAGTCCAATTTACTAAACTACATTTTATTAAATAACTAGAATATGCCTGTCTGCTCAAGAAGTCTCTCTTTCTCTCTCTCTGCTCGCCGCTCTGTGGGCGCCTTTATATACCTCTTGTATGTTTACATTCCTAACAGAACAAGGTCACCTGATCCACCCACATACTGGCATGCTGCCCAGCGGCTAGCTACCTGTTGTAAATAGATCATGACCGAATAATCAGACCGCATTCTTAGACAGGTATGATGAGTCATCACAAAGGAAGCTCGCAGAGGTTGATTGTTTCACATACCTATCCCTCTTAATTAAGACGTTTCACATTTTTGAAAGGTCTTAAAAAACACTGGAAACAATGAAAAGTGAAATAAATTATAAAATGACAAACCAAACAGAGTCCTATTTGTTGAATGTTATCACACGTTTGAAACCTACACCTAACATATTGTCCTAAATGGTACATTATTTAAAAGAAAAGAAATTACTTTAAAATTTAAAATTATAAGTTAGTGGCTAACTATATTTTGTAAAACACTTAAATCCAAATCTATATAATGTCACCGTCAAGAATTTAGTTGTTATTTTCACGTCTTTGAGTGTCCAGCTGTAATGTTGTCAGACTTGAACTTGTCCTCGGTGAAGGCATCTGGGACGCAAGGGTTGATGGATCGTTACTTCCGCTGAACCATGTAGCGTTAGTTGGAGTAGTCCCACTCGTGACCGCTTGTGGCGTTTGAACCGTAGGTAAGTACAAGTACATGTAAGGTGCAACTGATAACGTTGGCGGATTCCTATGCACCCTGTGCGAGACAATAAGGTTTTCAGCACACAAGATGTTTGCCGCTTGTATGCCAATATCCGTTGACATGTGTCCAATGTAACGTTCCGCTAACGGAATCCGAGCCTTTAATTCACTTTCCACTATTTGTGATATTTTGTCCATAATTTCGACCCAGTTCGGATTCATTTTCTGGTTTTCGTGAGTCGTAATGATATAAGTCCAAATTATACTGATTTTTCGGTGGTTCTACACTGTTTTATAAACATTGTCAGACAGGCAATAAAAACTAATTGGTACATTGTTTATATAATTGGTAAACACTATCTACAAAGCTGAGTTTCTCCAATACAGGTGCGGGTAAAGTCTCTCAGAAATTGAGGGGTTACCCTCGGTAGCAGACGCCTCGGCTGGTAGTCTATTTCCACCTGACTTCACATCTTGAAGCTCGATCCCCGTCGATACCGAATGTCGTCGCTGTTTCTTCCGCACGTCACGCAAACAATTTGGCAGACATTTAATCTTAAATCTTTTATATACATAGCATAATGTGATACCAGTTAACACTACCAGAACAAGCACAAAGCTAACATAAAACCAAGGTGAAAAGGGCGGCTTCGTCTCAAGGTCAATTTCATCAATTGTGTCTATTTGTGATATTAACTTATTTAAAGACATGTCATTTATTTCAGTCAATGCTTTAGGGATCCTTATTTTCGTCTCATTTGGAAACTTATCACGTAAAGGCTTCCAAATTACATCGTCGGTGTGAGAAAAGTTTGCAATAGCTAAGTCCAATGAATTATTGTAACTTGTCGTTGACCTACCCACAACAGAGGGTGTATTTATGGTGAAGTATTTATTTGTAGCCGTACAACCAGGGTTAACCTTTATTACATCACGCGTTGGATTAGTGTGTGATTGTTGAAGGCGTCCATCACACACAACAGCGAAATTCAAACTTCGACGGGACATAATAACCCATGAAGATCCATATAAATGTTTGGCCAAAGGTAATTTTTCTGTTGCCACGTTTGCTACGCAAAATCTCCTTTGCATTCCTTGGTCTGAGATAAACATGTTGATCAGGCACGTTTGGCTCAGGCTAACAGGGAACACAGGACTTCGTGAAGAGCAGTAGTTTACATTGTTGTGGCTACATGCTTTAAGTTCTTCTAGGGTTAATAACTGATAAGTCGTTCTTGATTTATCGATTAAGAAACCTGGCGCTTCTAAGTCGTACGTAGCAAGTAAATCGATATCTACATCATCCTGAACTTTGAATGAGAAATTTGAAATAACAGGTAAGGTAGTAGCTTGATAAACATCATACATCCTGTCCATTCTTATCAGCGGGATAGACAAAACAATCATTATTTTACCGTCTAGGAAATAAGTGGAGGTAGTAAGATGCCTATAAAATATCCATAAATCTGTTTTTGGATTGCTAATTAGAGACATAAGATCTGGCAAAGATTCTTGTATTTCTAGCAACAAAGTTTGTAATTTGATAGGATGGATAATCCGAGTAGAAACTTTTCCAAACATAAGATAGTCTAATTGGGCTTGAAGGTTCATGATATAAAAACGAGCATCTTTTAATAGCAATTTAACCTCGTCTAGTATTAAGCTCAACCGTGCATAGACTTCCATGAAATTCCTATTTTGTGTTATGCCTCTCACAAAATCGTGGCTTATCTTATTAATGCGTCCGTCAATGTCTTGTAGGGCCTCAAGAATTTCTAAAATAGATTGTCGATTTTCTCGAATTAAAATCCTAGATTCGTTAATGACCGAGATACTTTTTTCGACTACATGTACAATTTTGTTCTGATTTCTCGCGAGGGCGGATACTTGATTCTTTATCTGCTCCAAATCTCGTTCACTTACTACACCGAATAACCATGACAACCCTTCGCCTATAAAAGGAATAAGAGAACGTTTGTCTCTTCTTGACGACGAGTTTTTTCCTAAATGTATGAGAAGCTGTTTCACTTCTTGACTTAAGCTATTTTGAAGCTTATTAAGATAAGTGGTTTCTTTTTGTAGACCGCTAAAAATATTATGAAATGTTTCCAATTCTTTATTGTCTTTAATACTCGATAGTACACTCTGTAGAGTGACCTCTGCACAATTTATGTCGGTTGCAACTAGCGACATAAAATGTTCAAAGTTATCAAAATTGATGACAATGGTAGCCAACCACTTTGCTCTGGTAGAAGATATTTCATTGTTTTTATGAAAAATAACACTATCTCTTATTACAAATTCGCAATTAATACGCGAATGTAGACACATGATAACTGCCAAAATGTTTAACGTAAAATACAACATAGTTATCTGAAATGATAACAAAATATTTACATAAGTCACATGACTTTCTCGACTCGCGAAGTCTTTATGAAAACACAAACATGATATTGTCTAAATTAAACAAACATGAAGTAATTAGTTTGAAAAGTATGATTCTGTGGAAGCATCATAATCATCCGCAGCTAATTGCTGGTTCCTTGTCCGAATCCTTTCTCGTAATTCGGCTAATGGAATATCACTTTCATTCGAGCTAGCATTATCGCGTTTTCTCCGATAGCGCTTAATTACTCGATTTTTCTTATCAATTTCTTGCTCACTAATTGAGTCTGATTCTGATTCCGAAGACAAGGGCGGGACAACATAATTTGTTGGCCTCAACTTTTTACCCGTTTTATCTTTAGGAATTTCCCATTCATTTAATTGGGCTAATCTCAAGTGCTGTGCGTGGGCTTTCGAAGTTTCACCAGTTAATTGGTTTCTTATCATGAAAGTAACAGGCGAAGTCTGCTCAATTATGCGGTAATAAGGCTGCCATTTGACATCTAACTTGGATTTACGCAGGTGGTTTCTATGATAAACAGGATCTCCAACCTTAAGAGTAACATCTTTGGTATTTTTATTGGCACGCTCATTACGCTTTTTCATTGCTTTTCGCCTATTTTGATGAACCAAAAGGAAGTTTTTGTGTAATTCCTGGAAAGCAATTTTATGAAAATTTTCACCAACATACTTTCTTCTAGGCTTAAGAATGTTATCAATCGGCAAAACTGGGTCGCGATTATAGAGAAGAAAAAATGGAGATCTTTTTGTTGACTCATTCACACCAAATCGAATGGCTGCAAGTGCATGTGTGATAAACAAATCCCAATCTCCTTCATTGGTGTTTACTTTCTTTGAAATTATGTCAACTAGGGTTTTATGATATCTCTCTACAACACCATTACTTTGGGGATGATAATATGAACAAGTGACATGGTGCATATTCAATTCCTTAAGAGTTTCTTTTATGGTGTGATTAACATTTTCACTTCCATTATCACTTAATATCTCCAAAGGTGCAGAATATCGAGGAAATATTTCATCAATGATTAAATGTGCCATGGTTTCGGCAGATTTATCTGGCGTAGGGAATGCCTCAGGAAATCCAGAAAATAAATCAATAAAAGAAATAACATATTTATTTCCTGATAATGATGTTGGATAGGGCCCACTTACATCTACTGCACATTTTGCCCAAGGGTATGGGGGAATATCCATTTCTTGTACAGGTGGTTTTGTTTTCTGACTACTTCTTAATTGGCAAGTTTGGCATTTATTCACATAATCTGAAACCATCTTGAACAAATTAACCCAGTAATATTTCCGGTGAATGGCCTCATAAGTTTTATCTATACCCATGTGACCGAGTGTGGTATGATATTCTTCCATGACCTGATTTTGTAAGTGCTCAGGTATGAAGAGGCGTAAAAGGGGGTCAGAATCTACATGAGAAATATAGTAAAGAATGCCATCTAGTATTATATGGTTCTTTGCGAATGATGGTGAAACTGTATCTTGTTTCAAGTTTTGTTTTATTTTTAGAATCATCTCATCTTTTTCTTGCTCATCTACCATATTTGGACATGACCTCAAAGTTGGCTTCATAACCTTGTCTTCAAAGTGAGGCTTACATCGAGCATAAGATTTCGGGTTAAACCTGTTTGAATTAAGAGCACTAATCTCATAGGTTTTTACATTTATGTCAGGGTCAGGTAATGATGAGTCATCTTGTTTTGTATCAGGCGGTACTCTTGAAAGTAGGTCAGCAACGGAATTATCAGATCCAGACAAGAATTCAATTTGACAGTTGTAGCCGGCTATTGACAATGCCCAAAGGGATATCTTTTTGTTATTAATTTTTGATTGAAGAAGTAAATATTTTAATGGACGATGATCAGAAAAAATTTTGAACTCGGCATTATGTAAGTAATGATCTAGTTTTTGTAGACTATAGTAAATGCTATATGCTTCTTTTTCAATAACCGACCACCTGGTTTGAGTATCAGTCAATCGGTGTGAAAGATAATAAATAGGACGTTCAACATCTTGACCTTGTTCCTTTACTGTCTGTGTCAAAACCGCTCCAATACTCTTATCTGATGCATCAGTATATAATTTATATGGTAAATTGATGTCGGGAAAGCAAAGTAATGGTAACTGAATTAAGATATCTTTTATCTTTTGGAAAGCTAATTGGCAATCATTTGACCACTTAAATTTGGCGTACTTCCTAGTTAAAGCGATAATTGACTCAGCTATCTGAGAGAAATGAGGAATAAATCTACGATAATAACTACACATACCTATAAAACTTCTGACTTCACGGACATTTGTAGGAGGGGGAAGAGACCTAATTACATCAACTTTTTTCTCTTCTGGTTGGATGCCCTTAGCATTTATAACAAATCCCAGATAATTGGTTTCATTCTTGAGAAAGCTACATTTTTTAAGCTTCAGTCGTAATTTATGCATACGCAGACGATCGAAAACTTGTTGAATATGGGACATGTGTTCTTCAAAGGTTTCTGAATAAATTAAGATATCATCAAGGTATGCAGTTGCAAACTTGCTTAACCCTTCAAGGACACGGTTCATTAGTTCTTGGAAGATACTAGGGGCATTAATTAATCCAAATGGCATAACGTTGAACTCGTACAATCCCCTGTGACAGGTGAAGGCCGTCTTATCTTTATGATCATCTGTCATTTTAACTTGCCAGTACCCTGACTTCAAATCCAAAGAAGTAAAGAATTTTGCCTTGCCTAAAAGAGCAAGTATGTCATCAATAACAGGAAGAGGGTATGAATTTGTTTTTGTTATTTTGTTTAGCTGTCGAAAATCTACGCAAAAACGTTTTGTCCCATCCTTTTTATCCACTATTACAATTGGAAAAGACCATTCCGACCTACTCCTTTGAATAATTTTAGCCTCTAACATTTCATCCACAGCCTTATCAATTATTGCCCTGTTGTTCAGTTGTGCGCGATAAGGTTTGAGCTTAATTGGAGGATGGTTACCTGTTTCTATTTTCATGCGGACCGTGTCAGTATGACTTAGATCCTTATCAGTTTTGGCAAACAAATCCGAGTTATTTCTGAGAAGATTGGTGATTACTTGTTTATGTTCTTGACACACATCTAGGTTATCAAAATCTTGTTTTTTGTTGTCAGATAATTGGGAAATTTCCGGGGAACTTTTACTAACAGATGATATCTCATTAGCACTAATTGGGGAAATTCTAGCAACAGGTGTGCCACGCTTGACTGTAATTGTTTTGTTTGTAGAATTGATAAGAAGCATTGGAATGCGTCGATTTTCAGGAAGTTTTGAGATACAACTAGTCATGAGTAACCCTGGCTCCTTGCCAAGAGGACCATCATCAATAGGAGAAATTTCATAATTACTACCTATCTTGAACTCAGGATGTTTACGTATTTGGCATTGACAGACGTGGGCGGTTTGTGGGGGAAGTTTTATCTTAGCCTTGACCCTAGCAATTGAAGCTATGTGTTTATCATCCACTAAAGGAATGTAGGTATCATGTACTCTTATACAAGAAAGATCATGATACACGCACACGCCCCGTGATTTGAGCCAGTCGAGACCTATGATTACATTTCTATTCAAATTTCTAACCACATAGAACCTATGACTCATAGAGAGCTTACCTACAGAAAAGTTAAGGTGAGCCATGCCATCGACAAATAAGGGAGTGTTGCCTGCTGTTGCTAAATTTAGATCGTTTTTTTGTATTTTTGGCTTATTTTTCAAGGAATCATACAATTTTCTACTGATTAATGATACCTCAGCACCCGAATCCAATAATGCTCTGTATTTTTGTTTCTCAAATCTAACTAATAGAGAATTTGGACCACTAACTACAGAATTTAGAAAAAGAACATGTTTGTGTTTTGCTTTATGCCTTCTCCGACCGACTTCTACATCTGAGAAGGGTTTGCGTTTAACGGTATCTGGTTATTTCCGATTATTTCCTTGCAATCTCTCGCTATGTGCCCCATTTTACCACAACGATAACATTGCTTATCTCTGTATCGTAACGCATTACTCACTTGCGCGGAGTGAACTTGATGTGTTCGTTTTCGTAACCGACAGTCTCTTATTACATGACCCGGCTTTTTACAGAAATGACAGGTACCCTTTCTACGGCTGTGATCTATATCCATAGGAACCTGAATGTCATTTTCGCTTGATTCCACTTTTGTTTGGCCAGTTCGCAAATTAAATCGCTTTTGTAAATTTTGTTCACGCGTCGCAACAAAAATAGCCTCATTAAGAGTTGCGGGGTTATCCCTCATTATACGTAATTTCATAGCATCGCGTCCTAAACCGTCAATGAAGTAGCCTACAAGTTGTCTCTGAATTGCATCGTAGGGCTGACCTTCAAATGCATCGTCACCCAATGCAATCAACCTTTCTGCATACACCTGTATCGTCTCGTTATGGCGTTGCTTAACCTTGCGCAACAGAAGTAGAGCATGTTGAGAGTCAACGACTTCACCGAAACTACTTCTTAAGTCAGTTTTCATCCGATCCCAGTCTCGATCGTGATGAGTTTCCATATATCTTTTTATGAAGTCACTTACGGGGCCTTTACTAGATTGGTAAGCGACTAAATTCGTCCGATTTGCGTCAATACCAGTCAAAGTGGCGAATTTCTCTATGCTTTTTACCCACTCTTTAAAGTCACGTGGATTAGAGCCGTCAAAGGTCTGTACAACCCTAGCAATACCCTGTGCACCCATGGTAGTGTTAAGGCTGTGCATCTGCTGATCAACAGACTTAAATAAATCAATAAAAATCTTTTCTGCCATTTTGTTGTCGTGAGTAAGCAAAAGAAAAGCAACTTACGGTTTCGAATTCCAATAACACACAGCAAAAAATAATCAGCACATGGAAAATGTTAAATTGTCCCAAAAATGTCTAAATTCCACATCGTAGCCGCTGCAACTCAGGTTCGTGTTGTGGACGAAAATTCATCCAATCCTGGTCACGGCACCACTAAAGTCACCCACCCTCTATGTGACATAATGGGTGAAAGAAATCAAAGTCCAATTTACTAAACTACATTTTATTAAATAACTAGAATATGCCTGTCTGCTCAAGAAGTCTCTCTTTCTCTCTCTCTGCTCGCCGCTCTGTGGGCGCCTTTATATACCTCTTGTATGTTTACATTCCTAACAGAACAAGGTCACCTGATCCACCCACATACTGGCATGCTGCCCAGCGGCTAGCTACCTGTTGTAAATAGATCATGACCGAATAATCAGACCGCATTCTTAGACAGGTATGATGAGTCATCACAAAGGAAGCTCGCAGAGGTTGATTGTTTCACAGTGAACTGCGGATACATTTCAGATATTCTGATTCAGGCATATTTGCAACAGAATGAAGAAACTGTTCATAAGTCATATCATAACCATCTTTATCATCATTCATTTTTTTCTGAAGCTCTTTGTACTTCTTTTGGTACTTATCCCTTTCTTCTTCAAGAGGATCTAACACAATTGATGTTTGAAGAGGAGGTAATGGGTAACCAAATCGACAAATTTTATCTTCTTTTTTCCGACAAGTTCGTGAATGTTTGTGTACCTGTAAGTCAGTGAGAGGTTTAATTTCATCCTGTGAGTTACTACACTGCAAGAATTTATCAACATAGTCAACTATTTCCTTGTTTGTATTAATGTGAAATTTTGGTGCATTTTCTATCCACACAAGCATATGTATGTGAGGAGAACCTCGTTGTTGAAACTCTACTCTGTAGAAATAATCTGTAACTTTACCAAGTGGTTCATGGTCACTCTTTAAGACAGTGTTAATAAACTCCTGAACTCTATGATCAAAATATCTTGAGCATGTTACAGGATCTTTCTGTATCAGGCTAATTTTCTGTTCCCATGTCAGATTTTCTAGTTCCTCATCAGTATAGTTCACATTTTCATTCAGATTTGCTAGCATCTTTAATAAGTCAGTCCATCTTGTATCAGCAGAAGACAGGGACATAAACCATGTTGGGAGACCAAGCTGTCTGATCATTGCAAATACATCTTTTTTCTTCATTTCTAGATAAGCAGGAGAATTGCGAAGTTGTTTAAAGATATAATACCCATGATCTTTTTTTACAAAATTTTCAAGATATTCAGAATCTTTGGCATTTCCAGCAGTAATACTCTTGCCATCTGTTTGACATCTTCTGACAGCAAGATTCACCTTGTCACTTAGCTGCTTCATTTGTATTTTTTTAAGTTTAAAAAATATATTTGGAACACTATTTGCAGCACGCCTGTCTTTACTCCTAAGTTCCCACTTTGCAATATCACTATAATGAATTGGTACCTTTCTTTCTTCATTAGCCTGTCTCCTTTTTCCACAAAAGATTGTTGGAAAGCAAAGATACTCAGAATCTCTGTCTTGATAAATGCTCAAAGGTTGTTGCCCCTCACCAGGTGCAAAAGTAAATGAACAGTTTCTATTTTCGTCATTTGAATCCTGAACCATAGTATCAATATTACCAACATTTTCTTGGGCAACTTCTTCAGCATCTGAGTCATAAAGTTCTTCATTTCCTTGCAATTCATTATCTCTAACTGATTCATCATGCTGTTTACAATCTTTACTAGTTTGTGGTTCCAGATATTCTTCAACCGTTTCAGATGTAGTTACTTTTGCTATCCACTCATCATCTATTTTGACTTTAGAATCTTTATATAAGTCACTTGTTTTCATCAACCAATCAAGAGCAACTAATACCTTCAAGGGTCTAACATTTTCTGAGAATGCGCAAGATTTATGTGAAATCTTCTTTTTTAACTTAACTGCAACAGTAACATTCTCATCAAAAGGTCTTGGTAATACATTTACAACTGGTTGTATATCAATCGGAACATTAATCACATTTCCTTTAATAGATAGCTGGCGACCCCTAGGTAATTCTCTTATTTGCATAAAAGGTATGCGTAATGCAATTAAGCGCTCCTCTAAAGCATATAGATCAAGCTCCCTTGGCTTTTCTGGCCAAAACATTCCATTAATAATAGACAACTTTGGGACTTTTCCTTTAAGAATACTACTTTTGCATGTATTGCATATCCATTCTTTGTCAGCAACTGATTTCAAACCAGTGAGATATTTAGCTGTAATATTGTCATCCTTATTTGAAACCTCTGAAACACCTTGTCTAAACCAAGTTTGATGACAACAACTACAGATGTATATTGGCCCAACAGCAACATTTTTATGGAAATTATCAATACAAACATCAATACTGGATCCATATTTTCTTTTCTTAGCAGCTGCTATTTCTTGATCACGAAATTCAGAGTCTTTCCTCTTTAACATTTTTCTACCAATATCAGCATTTTTTTCCATTTGAACATTCCTTTTGATTGATCTCCACTCTTGTTTCTTTATACGTTCTATATCCTTAAAATATGGGTCTGATCTAGCTCTCTTTTTGGATGCATTTTGATAGATTTTCTCTTTAGCTTTCATAGATTGTGACTTCCTAGCATTTCTCTTAGCTTCAAGTTCAGCAAATCTGAAATCTTCATTTTCCCTTTCCTTGCATTTTGATTTTCTTGTACATACCCTATCTTTTTGTTTTTGTGCTGCACTTAATCTAGCCTTTCTTTTCTCTTTCATTTCTTTTACCTTGAAATCATTATCTAGCCTGGCTTTGTTCTTTGAAAGTTTAGAATGTATTTTATCTTTGAGTTTTTGAGCCGATCTCTTTCTTGTCTTCCTTTTCTGTTCCAACTCCTTTAACTTGAAATCATGTTTCGATCTAGATTTATCCATTGATTGTTTTGTACTTATTTTGTCTTTCAGCTTTTGAACAAAACTCTTTCTTGCCTTTCTTTTCTGTTCCAATTCCTTAAACTTGAAATCATTATTCAATCTAGATTTATCCTTCGATTGTTTTGTACTAATTTTGTCCTTATGTTTTTGAACCGCACCCTTTCTTGCCTTCCTTTTCTGTTCCAACTCCTTTAACTTGAAATCACTATTTAATCTAGATTTATCCTTTGATTGTTTAGTACTTATTTTGTCTTTCTGCTTTTGAACCAGACTCTTTCTTTTCATTCTTTTTTGTTCCAACTCCTTTAATTTGAAATCACTATTTTGCCTGGCTTTGTGTTTTGACAGTCTTGAATTCAGTTTGTCTATCTGTTTTTGCTTCAAACTCTGCCTTGCTTTAATTTTGATTTGTGATTCTCTTCTTTTAAATTCACTAGAAAGCCTCTGATTTCTTTTATAATTCTTGAGATATTCTTTTCTACTGATAACTCTAGTAGTTTGTTTCAAAGATTCTTTCAATTGTTGATCAATAAAATATTCCTCTAATAGACTTTCTTCCTTACTATTTCTTGACACATCTTTCTTGTCTTTTGTAGATTTCATTATTGATGTTGAAGTACTAAGATTTGTTGCCACATTTTTATTAGTGAGGTCTTTTTCCAAAACATTGTATGGTAAGTAATTAATTGGAAGAACTTCAAATTGAGATTCAAGATCAATTCTCATACTATCATAAAGTGCATACAAGTAACACACCAAGTCTTCAAGGCAAGAAAATGAAAGAAATATAGATTTACCATCTGGATCAGAGAGTCCATTTTTACCATGAGAATGAGAATCAAAAAAGTAGTAATTATTACTGTCTTTGAAAACAGCAGAGCAAATTGCCCCAGTCATCACCAGATTATATTTTGATATATTTAAAGAAAGCATAAGACATTCTTGTAAGGTAGGAAGAGCAGAGTCTGTATTTTGTTGAATGGTTAAACCAGACATCACATCTGACTTCACTATTTTATATGTCTTATTTGAAACATTGACTACAGCTGGAATTTCATCAAAACTTAGTAGTCTATTGCTAAAACTACCCAGGTCATCAATTAATTTTTGATATAAGACATCTCCCTCAATTAAAACATTATCCAAAGTTGTTGTGTCAGTAATGCTATTTGCATGAAACATTGCACAAACACAGTTCATTACACATTGACTTCCTCTAGACTTTTCACTGAATATTAATGTATCTGCCTGATGAAAGGATCCAAAAACAACTCTCTTTGCATTTAAAACATTTGAATAAGGTGTTGCAATAAGATGATGTTCTAACAAACCATCTTGCATTTCCTTGTCAAGTGTGTATGATTGAATAATTCCAATTGAACCATTCTTATGCAATTCAGGTTCTTTCAGTCCCTCGTCTGTGAAAACATCAAAATCATTATCTAAACAAACATCTGTTTTCAAATTCATATCACATCCTTCAATTAGCAAATTCATATAGCAATCTTCATTTGGCAAATTCATTAAGCAATTTTCATTTGGCAAATTCATTAAGCAATCTTCACTTGCCTGCACGTGGACAGGACTTGGTAAAGCTGCCTGCACCTCCACAGGACTTTGTGCTGCACCCTGCACATCGACAGGGTGCACTGCCTGCACATTGACAGGGCTTGCTAATGATTCACTGTCTTCATCTGGATGCCTTGCTGCAGCTCGCCTTCCTCTTAAATAGTCCCGTCTCTCTGCAGCAAGTTGGGATGATGATTTCTTCTTCAATCTAGGCATGATTTAACTGAAATGAAAATAATGATATTTAAAACAAAAGAACTACAAAATTACACACACAAAAAAATAGCATAATCCTTATCCTAATGAATTTATATTCACTTTCAAACAAATAGCCTATTTCAAAACTATTTTGACCAATTGGGCTCATACATTTCAAAATTTATTCTTGTAATAGGAAGGCAGTGTGAGCTAAGATCAGACAACACATCTAAGCAGGCTCATCATAGTCTTTATTAAGATAAGATTTAGGTTGTCAAGATATAGTAACTCAGTAACATAAGCCTAGGAATTGTTCTTATTCTTTATCATTTCTTTTTATTATACTATGAATATATCTAAAACACATACTTGATATGAAAGCAAAAATATTATTTATGGCTGAATAGTTATTATGAAAATCAAAAGCCCTTAAAGCTACATTAAACAAGTGCATACGGTATTGGTATTGTGCTAAAATACCGTAGTCCTCTACTGGATTAAAAAAAAAATATTTATAAGGGGTGCCAATACAAGGTAAGACAATTAATGCAAAGGCACTAAAACCAATCAAATGAAATTGTCAAACTTAATTATGTAGTTCACCCTTGTAACCAGAAATCACTTTTATGTACATTTGAACATCAATAATGATAATTGAATTTAGCATTTGACTTACTTACAGTATGAAGAAAATGGTAGAATCCAAACTAAGTTTCTGTAAAGATTAACACCTCTCCTCCACACACTTTATCAAAGATCACAATAATATATTGTTTCCAAACAGAAACTTCACAATGATTCACAAAGCACTATAAAATGTTACATAAAATTAATTGTCACAATATCACAAATACATGGAATTAATTGTCACAATTTCACAAATACAATAATGTTATATAGTTCAACAAAAGATTCACTGTCAATCTTGAAGTATTTGGTAACTAGGATATTCTTTTTAATCTGAAATAAGTATAAGGGTGTAAACATAAAATGTTCAGGAACACTAATGCCCTTGTACTAGTGTAGCAGCATTTTTGCAAGCTTGACCTTGTTTAATCTTTACACTGTCCTATCAACTTGAAATCATATAATGGGTGTCAAGAAGATGTACCTTCATGCCAAATATGAGCATTTCACATAAAATACCTTTGCAGTTATAGAAAATGATGTCAAGTTTATGTGTTAAGTTTATAGCGCAAGTTTCTGACAAACAGCTGGACAGGAGTGAAACAATATGGCTCTAATCTTATTGATGAGAGCAGAACAGACATGCTTTCCAGTATTTAACTTAACCTTTGATAATTGAAATAGACTATAATTTATTACAAAAATATTATTTACAATGTACTTATAAGTACATGTTACCTTGAATTGGTGAGACTTTTAAACTATCTTGAAATGAGTCTCTTGGAATATTTTTATCATGTAAAATTTTACATGTAGAAATTTTATTTTTATGAACAAACTACTTCACTTTAATTAAAAAGTTGCTAATGATTTAATACTTCTAAATTTGGAAAAAGTATATAACAGAAGTGATAAGTAAGACATTGAATATTAGGAACTATGTTATCAACAAGGCGGTATGACCCAGTCTGAGGCCCTTCTGATGCACAGGTGGGTTGATTTTCCATTGATAAGCATTGCTTCCTGTTACCATTTTATACACCATACAAATGATTACAAAAAACAATACAAAATATTTAATCTCAAAAATAATTTGATGCAATTTTTAACACTCACCTGGTACGGGTTGACGTCTGACATGTTTTTTCTTTATAGTCAACATGTAATTTTATCTAATTTTGTACAAAATTATATGTTAATAATAAAGTAAAATACAACAGTGATGTAACATTGCCTCTTAAACAAAGACAACAAGAGATGTTTGTACAACATTTATGCCTCCCATAAGAGCAGTTCAATGGCCTATTCTTTGTCAACGAACAAAGGGCAATAACTCAAAAATATAATTAGTACTTATGGTTCTTATGCACTGCACTTCTCCTAAATAAGATCTATCCATCTCTGAAGTTTCATGATTCTAACTTGCATATTTTTTTAAGATATGCTCTGGACAAAAAAAGGTCTACAAACAGACCAACCTAACAACTGATCCACAAGTGCAAAGCAATATACTCCAACTTCTTCAAAGAATTTTTTTTTGAAATGCTAGAGTACACAGATTTTTCACTGAGGCAATAGTAATGGGTTACACGGGTACAGTGCTGATAACATTGAAATATAAAAGCGAAATATGATCTGTCTGTAGTTTGAGTGTAATTCATCTGCATCTGAAAAATAGAAAAAAGAGAATGTAGATTTGACATCATGACCTTAAACTTTACAGATTTTGGGATTGTTTTTTAATATATAATTATAATCATTCTGGCTAATTTTTAGATTGATTATACCAATAGATATGGCCTTTTACTTAAAGTTTTTTGCAAGAGTTGACCTAGTGAGCTAGTTTTTGACCCAATAGACCAAACTTGTTTGAGATTTTTTTCAAGACAATTTTTCTGACCAAATTTTAGGTTGATTGGAAAAAATATGGTCTTGACTGTTCTTCTAAGACTTGACCTTGTGACCTAATTTTTTAACCTCAGTTGACTCATTTTGGAACAAAAGTGAGATTATATCAGGACAACTATTCTGACCAATTTTTAAGATGATCTGACAAAAAATGTGGCCTCTAGAAAGCAGACAAGATTTCTATGATTTGACCCTGTGAAGTAATTTTTGGCCCCTGTTGACTCTGTTTTAAATACAAGTGTGATTTGTTCAAGACAATTGTTATGACCAAATTTCAGGTTGATCAAACAATTTGGCCTCTAGAGTGCATACAATAATTTTCTGAGATTTGACCCTGTGACCTTATTTTTGACACCACTTGACCCAGTTTTGAACTGGTCCGAGATTTTATTAAGACAATCATTCTGACCAAATTTCAGGTTGATTTGACAAAAAATCAGCCTCTAGAGGGCAAACAAGGTTTTTCTAAGTTTTGACCCAGTGACCTAGTTTTTTTACCCCACTTGACCTAATTTCGAACTCATGTCAGATTTTATCAAGACAATCATTCTGACCAAATTTCAGGTTGATCAGGCAATCAATATGACCTCTAGAGTGCATACATGTTTTTTCTAAGATTTGACCCCGTGACCTAGTTTTTGACCCAACTTGACCCAATTTCGAACCAGTCCAAGATTTTATCAAGACAATCATTCTGACCAAATTTCAGGTTGATCAGGCAAAAAAATCAGCCTCTAGATGGCATACAAGGTTTTTCTTACATTTGACCCTGTGATCTAGTATTTGACCCCACTTGACCCAATTTCAAACTTGTGTCAGATTTCATCAAAACAATCATTCTGACCAAATTTCAGGTTGCTTAGGCATAAAAATTGACCTGTAGAGTGTATACATCGTTTTTCTAAGATTTGACCCTGTGACCTAGATTTTGACCCCACTTGACCCAATTTTGAACTGGTTCGAGATTTTATCAAGACAATCATTCTGACCAAATTTCAGGTTGATCAGGCAAAAAAATCAGCCTCTAGAGGGTTTACAAGGTTTTTCTAAGATTTGACCCTGTGACCTAGTTTTTGACCCCACTTGACCCAATTTCAAACTTGTGTCAGATTTCATCAAAACAATCATTCTGACCAAATTTCAGGTTGCTCAGGCATAAAATATGAATTCTAGAGTGCATACATCGTTTTTCTAAGATTTGACCCTGTGACCTAGTTTTTTACCCCACTTGACCCAATTTTGTACTGGTGCCAGATTTTATCAAGACAATCATTCTGACCAAATTTCAGGTTGATCAGGCAAAATAATCAGCCTCTAGAGGGCATACAAGGTTTTTCTAAGATTTGACCCTGTGACCTAGATTTTGACACCACTTGACCCAATTTTGAACTGGTCCAAGATTTTATCGAAACAATCATTCTGACCAAATTTCAGGTTGCTAGGGCATAAAATATGACCTCTAGAGTGCATACAAGGTTTTTCTAAGATTTGACCCTGTGACCTAGTTTTTGACCCCACTTGACCCAATTTCGAACTCATCCGAGATTTTATTTAGACAATCATTCTGACCAAATTTCAAGTTGATTGAGCAAAAAATGTGGCCTCTAGAGTACATACAAGGTAAATGTTGACGACGGACGACGGACGACGCACGACGGACGACTGACGACGGACATCCACCTAACCACAAAAGCTCACCTTGAGCACTCCGTGCTCAGGTGAGCTAAAAATGTGGCCTCTAGAGTGCATATAAGGTTTTTCTTAGATTTGACCCCATGACCTAGTTTTTGACCCAAGGTGACCCAATTTCGAACTCGTCCGAGATTTCATCAAGACAATCATTCTGACCAAAATTCATGTTGATTGGGCAAAAAATGTTGCCTCTAGAGTGCATACAAGGTTTTTCTAAGATTTGACCCTGTGACCTAGTTTTTGACCCCAGTTGACCCAATTTTGAACTCGTCCGAGATTTTATCAAGACAATCATTCTGACCAAATTTCAGGTTGATCGGGCAAAAAATGTGGCCTTTAGAGTGCATACAAGGTATTTCTTAGATTTGACCCTGTGACCTAGTTTTTGACCCCAGTTGACCCAATTTTGAACTTGTCCGAGATTTCATCAAGACAATCATTCTGACCAAAATTAAGGTTGAAGGGGCAAAAAATGTGGCCTCTAGAGTGCATACAAGGTTTTTCTAAGATTTGACCCTGTGACCTAGTTTTTGACCCAAGGTGACCCAATTTCGAACTCGTCCGAGATTTCATCAAGACAATTATTCTGACCAAAATTCAGGTTGATCGGGCAAAAAATGTGGCCTCTAGAGTGCATACAAGGCAAATGTTGACAACGGACAATGGACGACGGACGTCGCACGACGGACATCCACCTAACCACAATAGCTCACCTTGAGCACTTTGTGCTCAGGTGAGCTAAAAATAAAATTTCCATGATATCTAATCCATCTGTTTAACCTTTCAGGATAGTTTGTTTTACCCTATATTGGATATTCCACCATATAACCTATCTGAAGAAATGACCTCTGTCGATAAAAGACATATTTTTGATCTGATCACAATATTTTTTCATACACTGATAAAGGATCACTAAAGAATCATTCTAGTAAAATTTGGTTGATATCCATTGGTTAGATTCTTAGAAAATGATTTTCAAAGTTTTCACTTTATAACATATAGAGCAATGACCTCCGCCCATAAAATACACATTTTTCATCTGATCACAATATTTTTTTATAGACTTGTAGATGGTCACTCAAGAATCATTCATGGGAAATTTGGTTGATATCCATTGGTTAGATTCTGAGAAAATGATTTTTAAAGTTTTCACTATATAACATATAGAGAAATGACCTCCGCCCATAAAAGACATATTTTTCATCTGATCACAATGACTTTTTGTAGGCTGATAGAGGGCCACTCAAGGATAATTCATGTGAAGTTTGGTTTATATCTATCGATTTGTTTCTGAGAAAAGCCACCTATTACCATATATGGAAATTAGCCATGCCCACTTCAGCCATGATTTTCAACCGATTAAAAATCTTTGAAGGAATCTGATAGAGGGTCACCCAAGGAACATTCCTGTGAAATTTGATTGGAACCCATCCAGTTCTTTATGAGAAGATTTTTAAAGTAAAAGTTTAAGGAGACGCACGCATGGATGCACAGACGACGGACATCCCGCCATGACAATAGCCCACTGGCCTTTAAGCCAGTGGAGCTAAAAAGCACTTGCTTAAGACAGGTGCTTGCTTAATACAGGTCAATTTTAGTGCAAATGGTTCTTTTGTGATGATCGTGGCCGCTTGCTTAAGACAGGTTGCTTTCTTAATACAGGTGGCCGCTAAGATCGGTTTGACTGTATTTTGTACATAGACAGACAGACACACAGATTCTAGTATATCCCTGTAAAACCTTCCATATGGCACTACACCATCATATTTATGTTTAAAGGAAATCCAAAATATTTGTGGACGTAATTTCAACACAAATTGAGAAAATTAAGATAAGGTCCCTTTTCCCTAGTTTCATTATTGACCCCTTTTTTGAAATGGAATATCCTGTTTAAATTTTTTTCCTGTTTGACCTTGAATCAACCATGTAAAAATACAAGGAATTGCTTTTTATCCCGTAAACAAGAATATTTTGAGCAAAAAAATCATTGGGCCCCTTTTTCCATGTTTTCCGATGAATCTGTCCCATTTTCCGAAGGAACCTTCCTCATGATCCTACAATGACCCTCTGAAAGTTTCAAGGAAATCTTGTTATATATGTTGACCAGTAATTGCAGAAATCCACTTGTCCTCTTTTCCATCATTTTCTCATGGATTCACTCAATTTTCAATAGTGATTTTCCTAATGACCCTCCAATCTTATGTTGAATTTAAAATTTCAGGGAATTCTGATAAGATTTGTGGACATTTTGGTGAAAATAAAAATAGTGATCTGTATGAGTTTTTTTACATTACATCCACTAGGCCTGATAGTCTGTAATCTATTTATCCAGGCTCCATCTTTGAACTGGCGTTCTATTCTGTTCTCACTGTGACAAACTTCCAAAACCATTATAGCTATGTCATGTTGAGAGTGACCCTTTGTACCAAAATGGAAGTTCAACGGTTTATCCTTCATCGCTCTTACATCCCTGAGGTGCTCTGTTATTCTCTCTCAGTTCCCGTTCGGTTTCTCCAACGTACACTATGGTTTGACACCTTGTACATGATAGCCCGTATATTACATTTCTTGTATGACAGTTAACTTCACTAACGGTTTTGAATCGATTCTGTCTTCTTGTGTCATACACTTCGTCTCTTGTGATCAACTGACAAATTTTGCATCCTGGCGCACATTCTGTCTTACATATCTCTACAGATCTATTAGTCTTCCCGTGGACCAGGGCATCACAGATTCCTACCCCTCCTATATGAAACTAGAGGTGGCTCTTTGAAGATAACCTTCATTTTGTCTGACTGATGGAGTACTGTCATGTGTTTTCTATGTATATCAGGCAAAAGATTAGAGTATGTTAAGACTAAAGGCACTCTTTTATTATTCTTTTTACTTTTGCGATTGTCTAAGAGTGATGTTCTGTCCAGGTTGTCAACCTTCCTTAATTCACTCTCTTTGGTTTTTCCACTGTACCCTCTCTTCCTAAGTTGTATTTTAAGATTCTGTCTGTGTCTTTGATAATCTTGTTTGTTCTCACATATTCTTTTTATTCTGATACCCAGACTGTATGCTAACCCTCTCTTTGTACTTGGGGGATGATTTGATGAATTATTTAAATATAATTGTTTGTCTGTAGGTTTTATGTAAAGATCAGTGTAAACTACTCCATTCTTCAATTTCACAAGTTTGCCTAGAAGTTCAATTTCTTTCCTATTATACCTAAGCTCTACCTTTATATTCGGGTGTATGTTATTTGCAAAATCTGCAAAATGTTTCAACTCCTCCTCGGTGCCTGTCCATACTCCAAATCTATCATCAATGAAGCGTTTATAAAACATTGGTTGAACTGGAGCGGTTGATAATATCTCGTCCCATTTCCGCATGTATGAACACAAAAAGTTTTTACCAAGCTTTGATCCAATTGCAATGCCTTCCTTCTGTATGTATTTTTTTTCTCCTAACCTGAAGTTATTATTATCCAACACTGTTTAAATCATTTCTATCACTCCTTCTGTTGGTATCAGTGGTTTTGATCTAGTATTTAGTGCTTCTTCACAGGCTTCAATTCCTTCCTTACGCGGCACCGAGGGATAAAGTTTCACTACGTCAAAGCAGAATAATATACTGTTATCTGAAATTGGTGTATCTAGCGATTTTAATTTTCGAATGAAGTCTGATGTGTCATGACAAACTCAAAATAAGCCAGGCCTTGCCGCGCCCATATTTATTGACCAATCAAAATTTCCTAAACAATTTTTGAAAAGGGTCACCCAAGGAACATTCTGGTAAAGTTTCATTGTTATCAGCCCAGTGGTTATGAAGGGTCTTGTTCAAAGATTTCAGTCTCAAAATAAGCCCCCCCCCCCCCCTGCCACGCCCATATTTATGAGCCAATCAAATTTGCTAACAATTTTCGAAAAGGGTCACCCAAGGAACATTCTGGTAAAGTTTCATTGAAATCAGCCCCATGGTTCAGGAGGAGATGTCGTTCAAAGATTTCAGGCTCAACATAAGCCAGGCCTTGCCAGCCCATATTTATCAATCACTCAAAATTTCGCGAACAATTTTTGTTAAGGGTCACTCAAGAAACATTCTTGGAAAGTTTCATTGACATCGGCCCAGAGGTTCAGAAGGATATGTCGTTCATAGATGATGCACTCTAAATAAGCCTGGCCATTCCATGCCCATATTTATGGGTCAATCAAAATTTCATAAACAATTTTTGAAAAGGGTCACCCAAGGAACATTCTGGTAAAGTTTCATTGAAATCAGCCCAGTGGTTCAGGAGGGATGTCGTTCAAAGATTTCAGGCTCAAAATAAGCCCGGCCTTGCCACGCCCATATTTATGGGCCAATCAAACTTTTTCAAAAAAAATTTTTTAAGGCTCACTCTAGAAACATTCAATGAAATCGGCCCAGTGGTTCAGAAGGATATGTTGTTCATAGATGACAAACTCAAAAATAAGCCAGGCCTGCAATGCCCATATTTATGGACCAATCAAGATTTCATAAAACATTTTTGAAAAGAGTCACCAGTTGTTCAGGAGGAGATGTCGTACAAAGATTTCAAAGTGAAAAAATACCACACACTGCCATGCCCGTATTTATGGGCCTATCAAAATTTTGCAAACACTTTTAAAAGAGGATTATTCTAACAAAGTTTCATTGAAATCGGCCTAGTGGTTCAGGAGATGAAGTTTTTCTAAATCGTTGACGACAGACAACACACGACGGATTCTTGGTGATCCTAATAGCTCCCCTTGAGTATGTTGTCCTCAGGTTAGCTAAAAAGGGGCATAAAATGCATCTAGAATTATACCCTTGGTAGTAAAGGTTGCTCTTTTGATGGTGAACATGTGTGCCAAGTTTCAAGTGAGAACCAAATATATCACAAAATGTCAAGTTTTCCAAACAAGACAGCAACAACAACAAGGATGGCACCAAAGCTATAGCCATACCTTAGATTTTCTTTGAAAACAGCAGAGCTAATAAAATGAACTATAGAAAATTAATTTACATGATTTAATTCAGTTATTAATGAGATTTACGTTTCAGATGCAAACATTTTTTTCTCAAAACAGCAACAGCGATATAACTCAATCAATCCTCCTTCATGTCTATGTAAAATAGGGCGGGTACATTCAGAGCCCAAATATGACCCTAGGGGGCATGACATAGGGAGATCACAATAGCTCACCTTGAGCACTTAGTGCTCAGGTGAGCTAGGAATAGATTCTGGTTATGATAACTACTGTTGAGCCTACGAAGTTTGACCATCAACTTGACCTTGAAGTAAGACTCAATTTCAACAATTTACTTTGACCTCTGACCTTGAAGGATAACAAATCTATCCATAAATGTAGGAGTTATAATCTGGACAAATCAGGAAGGACTGATGTATTCACTTACTCATAAACACTGACTGGTCACAGTGAAGACTATGTCACCAAAAGTAGGCTTGACAAAAATTGTGGGAAAAGGAGAAAAAGATGTATAAATTTCAATTTTCCCACCATTATTCTATCTATATATCAATTTTAGTGTAAAACGGTAGTTTGTGTACATTTGGTATTGCATAACTTAAATAGACATAGAAAAATTCATAAATATTCTGTTTTTAGCACTATTTGTTTAAAACCCTATTATTCACAGTTCATTTGATTGGTGCAGATTTTAAAGATTCACATTTAACAAGTCCTAGTTTTGAAGCCATATTGCAGCCTTGCCATTCTGCCACACATTCTGAGCTAGTCCTCAAATCAACCTGAAATACAAAAATATTTCAAAAGAATCATTTGCTTTTCCAAAACAAAAGGACCATGATGACTCTTTGAAAAGCCTATGTCTTGATAGTGCTGTTCAAGATAAGAAGAAACAAGATGTGTTTGTGAAACACGAATGCCCCCGTAACTGCATTTTTTTTTCGAAGTTTGACCTTGACCTTGTCACATGACCTTGACTTTGGTACCAGCGGATGCGGAACATTGAGATCTATCATCATGCCAAATATTAGCTTTGTATCTTGAATAGGCTTGAAGATATTGGCAAGGTTAAGTTTTCGGGTTAAGTTTTCGGACAGACGGACAGACAGACAGGCGGACATGAGTAAAACAATAAGCCCCCGATCTATCGATGCGGGGGCATAAAAAGCTTGTTTGTTTCACATGAATTTCCCTAAAACAGCATTGTTTAAACAAGAGGACCAAGATGGTCCTAGATCGCTCACCTGAGTCTCTTTGACCCCTGGGACATCACATTAATTAGATGGGCAGATGTCAAAAAGAAGAAATTGCCTAAGATCAATACCATGGAACGTTTTCAGCTAAGAGCAAGAAAGATATGCCTTTTTGCTCTTTGATTCTATGTAAAAAGGGATGCACCTGCCTGGACCCAAAATGAGACCCCAGGGTCTTGATATGACCAAACTTGGAAGAAGTCCATAAGATGATGCTACATACTAAATATGAACGCTGTCTGCCAACTGGTTTCAGAGAAGAAGATTTTTGAAGGTTTTCCTATTTTCACCCTTTGTGCTCAGATGAGGTGAAAGGGATGCGCCCGGACGGAGCCCAAATATGACCAAACTGTCTTGATATGAACAAACTTGGTAGGGGCCTACTAGTTGATGCTACATATCGAAAATGAAAGCAGTGTGCCCTCTGGATTCGATTAAAGAAGATTTTAAAAAAAAATTCACTCTTTGATTCTATGTCAAAAGGGTTGCGCCTGGGTGGAGCCCAAATATGATCCTAGGGTCTTGATATGAACAAACTTGGTAGAGGTCTACTAGATGATGCTACATACTAAATATGAAAGCTGTCTGCCTCCTGGTTTTATAGAAGGAGAGTTTTGAGGATTTTCATTTTTTTACCCTTTGTGCTCATAAGAGATAAAGGGATGCACCCGTGCAAAGCCCAAATATAACCCAAGGGTCTTGATATGAACAAACTTGGTAGAGGCCCACTAGGTGATGCTACATACCAAATCTGAAAGCTTTGTGCCATCTGGTTTCAGAAAGGAAGATTTTTAAAGATTTTCGCTCTTTGATTCTATGTAAAAAGGGTTGGGCCCGGGAAAGCCCAAATATGACCCCAGGGTCTTGATATGAACAAACTTGGTAGAGGTCCACTAGATGATGCTTCATACCAAATATGAAAGCTGTCTGCCTTCTGGTTTCAGAGAAGAAGATTTTTAAAGATTTTCATATTTTCACCCTTTTTGTTAAGGGTAAAGGGAAAGTTAAGGGTGGATTTCATTTATTTGAACAACTTTGGTAGAGCTGGACCCAAGGAACATCCCTGCCAAGTTTCATCAAGATTGGCCCACTTGTTTAGGAGGAGAAGATGTTTAAAGAAATTGTGGACGACGGACGACTGACGACGGACGACGGACATTCTACGATCACAATAGCTCACCTTGAGCACTTCGTGCTCAGGTGAACTAAAAACAACAATAACAAAACTTTGACCTTGACCTAGTCACATGACCTTTATAACTGTAGATGAGTATCACCAAGAAATATCATCATACCAAATATTAACATTGTATCTTGAATAGCCTTGAAGTAATTGGCAGATTTTAGGGTCAAAATAAGCCCAGCCCTGCCAGGCCCATATTTTTGGGTCAATCCAAATTTCTGAAACAACATTAGAAGAGGATCTCCCAAGGAACATTCTGGTAAAGTTTCATTGAAATTGGCCCAATGGTCTTGAGATGTCAATCAAAGATTTTTTGGTCAAAATAATCCCCACCCTGTCACGCCCATATTTGGGGGTCAATTCAAATTTCTTGAACAACTTTAAAAGAGGGTCACCCAAGGAACAGTCTGGCCAAGTTTCCTCATTATCCATCTATTGGTTTAGGAGAAGATGTTTAAAGAAAAGCTTACGTACAGACGCACAATGGACACCCCGCCATGACAATAGCTTGCTAGCCGACCTTGCTGGCCTTCTGCCAGTGGAGCTTAAAATTAGATTTTAAATTTGCCCGTTTTCTTATGCAACTCAATTGAACAGGCCCATTTTCAAAGTGATCAATCATTGTCATCATACAATACTGAGCAAGTTTGAAGACAATCTGATGAAAACTGCAGCCTCTAAACTGTTATAGGCAATTTTCTTATCAAATTTTGATTTTGTTCCTTTTCCTGTGAGGCTAGAGAGATCAGGCCCATTTTCAAAAGGAACTAGAACTGTCGCAGAGCGGGATTATACCCCCTACAAGCATTTTGTCAGAATGCAAGTGCTATTAGTGCAGGATGTGTTTGTAAAAAAAAATTGAGGTCATATGCAGCATTTGCATGAAGCTTCATGATTCTAGGTTGCTTGGTTCTTGAGATAGAGTCAAGGAATGAGAATTGAGAAAAAACAGATTGACTGTGACCTTGAAAACAACGGGGCACTTCATTGAGTCATAAGCAACATTTGCATTAAGTTTCATGAATCAAGGTTGCTTGTTTTTCAAGTGAGAGTCCAGAAACGAAAATTGAACAAAAATTGACTGTGACCTTGACCTTTGACCTATGTGACCCAAAAAAATATAGGGCACTTCCTTGGGTCATAGGCAACTTTGGCATTAAGTTTCATGATTCTAGGTCTCTTGGTTCTTGAGTAAGAGTCCTGAAAAGAGAATTGAACAATGGCTGACTGTGACCTTGACCTTTGACCTATGTGACCCAAAAACAATAGGGTACTTCCTTGGGTCATTAGGAACATTTGTATAAAGTTTCATGATTGTAGGTCACTTGGTTCTTGAGTTAGAGTCCAGGGACGAAAGGTCTACGGACGGACAGACAGACATGGTGAAACCATTTCTACTTCTTAGGTGGGGGTTATAACTATCCTTGTGATGGTACAATCATTCTGAGCAAGGAAGAAGACAATCAGATGAAAGCCATACACTTTAGAGCATTAACAAGGATTTTCTGATTAAATTTTCATTTGGCCTTTTGGATTTTCTGATTAAATTTTCATTTGGCCCTACGCTTGATGAATCAGTCAGTAGAGCTAAAAAGGGTCTGGCCCTATTCTATTGTGATGCTTCATAACATGAAAGAATGATGAAATATGCTCCTGTTCACAAGGCTAAGAATATCCTTTGAAAGTATATCATCCTTGTCCATCTTAGGACCCTTTTTCTGTGATACAATAATTTCACAAAAACACGCTATTATCGGCATGGCAATAATAACAAGAGCAACACTGGGCGTGGCATTATACGCCCGGGGCTCAGAAATAAATGGGTGATGTTTTGAACATTTTATTGATCCTTAGGATGTTTTAGCTAGCAAACACTATAGTATATTGTATTTATTGTGATGGTAGAGTTATGGACCGGACAGGAATTTGCAAACTGGATCAAACAAGAGCCGTCAGAGACGGATTATGCTCCCGGAAAGTTGTCACAAAAACAAGAGCCATGTTGGACATGGACATTCCCCGCCAAGAAAGCTTGATAGTAAACTGAAGCCTAATAGATAAAAGATTCTATGTACTGTCAAAGATTTGCCTCCTATAAAATCTAAGTAATAAAAATAACAAAGGGCAATAACTCCAAAATTATGCAAGCAAGAGTTGTAGTTCAGGTGTATTGCACTTCTCCTCCATGAGATCTATCCACCTATAAAGATTCAAGTTGATAGCTATTATACTTTAGGAGATATGCTCCAGACAAAATCTAAGTATCTAAAAGAACAAAGGGTAATAACTCCAAAATTATGCAAGCAAGAGTTGCAGTTCTTGTACACTCCACTTCTCCTCTATGAGATCTATCCACCAATAAAGTTTCAAGTTGATAGCTATTATACTTTAGGAGATATGCTCCAGACAAAATCTAAGTATAAACAAGAGCTGTCACTGTAAGATGACAATGCCCCCGACACCGCTTTGATAGTAATAAGGAAGTTATGGCCAATGTTAAAGTTTTTGGACGGAATGACGGACGGACGGACGGACAGACGGACGGACAGACGGACGGACGGACGGACAAGTCAAATTTATGATGCCTCCCTATCGGGGGCATAAAAATAACAAAGGGCAATAACTCCAAAATTATGCAAGCAAGAGTTGTAGTTCTTGTACACTGCACTTCTCCTCTATGAGATCTATCCACCCATAAAGTTTCAAGTTGATAGCTATTATACTTTAGGAGATATACTCCAGACATAATATAAGTATCAAAAATAACAAAGGGCAATTACTCCAAAATTATGCAAGCAAGAGTTGTAGTTCTTGTGCACTGCACTTCTCCTCCATAAGATCTATCCACCCATAAGGTTTCAAGTTGATAGCTATTATACTTTAGGAGATATGCTCTGTGGTCAGATTGCAAGGACTCAAATAAGGTGTTATCTTATACAGCAAACATAAAGGTAACAAACATTAAACCCCATTTTTGGATGACATATTTTTAGACACAAATATCAAATACTTAATTGTAAAGGGCATCTGATTTGCTACTGAAATGTGAAATTTCATCAAATTCTGAGCATGAGACTAGGAGAAATGAAAGAATAACTGTATTTTACGTGCTAGCGTAAAGGTAACAAACATTTAGCCCCCTTTTTCCATGATATATATATATATATATATATATATATATATGCATCATCACTATATCATAGGGAGTTCACATGGTAAGTTTCATTTGATTTGGCCCAAGGGTTATGGAGAAATAGGTGGGGATGGACAGACAGAATTACGGACGGACAGACGAAGCGGCGGCTATATGCTCTCCCTTTGGGGAGCATAACAAAGGGCAATAACTCAAAAATTATAAATGGTAGAGTTAGGGTTAGTGCGCTCTGCACATCCTAGCTATGAGATCTATACACCTGTGAAGTTTCAAGACCATAGGCCTTATAGTTTCAAAGTTATGGACCGAACACAAATTTGCTAACAGACAGACAGACAATGCAGACAATATCATAATACGACCCTTTGGGCGTATAATAAGGAACCTTCACTCTACAGGGCTAATTGAGGAGAACATTTTTAAATATAGAGCATATAGGCTTTACTTTTCAATAATACTTACAAGCCAAAGGTTTTGGGTACTCAATTAAACAATATCGTAGAAAGGATAAATTGAGAAATAAATACTTGGGTTACTCCCTCCCATCTGTACAAGATGTGTTTGCTAAACACCAAAGCCCCCAGCATTGCCATTTTCAGAAATGGTATCAAAAGAAGGTCTTGTAACATGCAATCTTCATATGAAAAATAACCAATCAAAAGTTATGGCCAATGTTAAAGTTTCATGGGGGGAAAATGGTCTTACCCACAGGTCAGAGACAATATGCCCCCAATCTTTTGATGCTGGGACATAAAGAGTTTTTGAATGCAAAATTGACAGTCCATTTTCAGTAAAGTTAATGATATATATATAGAAATACTATTACCTGTATTTTCTCCCACACTTTTTTCTTTGGATTCAACTGTCCGTCAGGAGAGCCCTTATCATGTCCCTCAAAATAGATTCTGTCCCCTGGTGCACTCCCTTCTGGAGGATCAAGGGGTTCTACTGCCCTAGGATCATCTCTGAAACAATCAACACATCTTTCTTGATTCCCTTTTCTTTTAAAACTAGAACTGTCGCAGAGCGGACTTATACCCCCCACCAGCACTTTGTCAAAATGTAAGTGCTTTAAGTGCAAGATGTGTTTGTAACAAATATTGAGGTCATATACAGCAATTGCATTTAGTTTCATGATTCTAGATCCCTTGGTTCTTGAATTAGAGTCCGGAAACAAAAACTGAACAAAAATTTAATGTGACCTTGACCTTTGACCTATGTAACCTAAAAACAATAGGGTACTACCTTGAGTCATAAGTAACATTTACATAGAGTTTCATGATTCTAGGTCGCTTGGTTCTCGATTTACAGTCTGGAAACGAAAATTGAACAAAATTTACTGTGACCTTGACCTTTCACCTATGTCGCCCAAAACAATGAAAATTGCAGGTGCACAACTTCATATGATAGGATTAATTACCAAATTTAGTTACTCCCCTTATAGTTACTAAGTTTTGCATTTTAAAATTTTGACTACTCTCCCCCCCCCCCCCCCCCCCCCCTTCCATAAAAAGTTCAAAATGGCATAACTCTAAAACTAATAACTGGATCAGGATGAAAATTGCAGGTGCACAACTTCATATGATGGGAAACATCGTGATAAAATTTCAGCAAAATTGATCCAAAACTGTGGGAGGAGAAGAGGACACAAAATTAGAAAAATGTACCCCCTCCTCCAAAAGTTCAAAGTGGCATAACTCTAAAACTAATGACCGTATCTGGATGAAAATTGCAGGTGCACAACTTCATATGATAGGAAACAACCTGATAAAATTTCAGTAAAATTGGTCCAAAACTGTGGGAGGAGAAGAGGACACAAAATTATGTCTACGGACGGACGGACAGACGGACAGACAGACGGACGGACAACCTGATTCCAGTATACCCCCCCATAACTTCGTTGTGGGGGGTATAACAAGAGGCCCAAGAAGGCCTGAGACTGCTCTACTGACTCTTTCAACAAAGAGGGCCTGTATTGCTCCACTGACTTTCAAATATCTTTCAATGAGAAACTCCATCAGATATGGATGTTTACAAGGAGATTAGTGAAGAGGCCTACAGATGGAAAGAAAAGCACATTTTAGGGTTGATAAACCCTATATAGAATGCCATTTTTCAAATTATATTTAAGTATTGATTCTAGATAGGAAAGGTTTCTTTTTTATTAGATATATATGTCTTGATGGATCTTTAACAATGAAACAATACTATATATAGCTAGTAAAATGACCAATCATTTTTGAGAACATAAGTCCCACAAGGCTCACAGGGTCCCACAAGTTCCACACCCAAATATGGCCAATCTAAATTTTGCTAGGAGGAGATATAACCAAGGTTCATTATCCTGCCAAGTTTGGTTGAATTTGGTTGAATACTATGTATAGCAAGCAAAATGACCAATAATTTTTGTGAAAATAAGCTGTCCTGGCACGCCCATATTTGGGAGTCAATCCAAATATCTTGAACAACTTTAGAAGAGTGTCAGCCAAGGAAAATTCATGACCAGTTTCTTTTAACTAAGAACAATAATTTGGGAGGGGAATACTTTTAAAGATTTTATAGAGAAAATAATTCCCGCCCTGCCACACCCATATTTGGAGTCAATCCAAATTTCTTGAACTACTTTAGAATAGGACATTTCTGCCAAGTTTCAATAAAATCCTCCCATCGGTTTAGGTGGAGAAGATGTTTAAAGAAAAGTTTATGCACAGATGCACAGACAACTGAAACCCTGCCATGACAATAGCTTGATTGCCTCCCACCCCTGGTGCTGAAGACCTAAAATAAAATCTAAAGTTAAAATCTTGATATATAACAAGAAAACTGTGATTAACAGGTACTGCTCACTGAATTTACCCAGCTTTCTAAGACTAAAGATTTTTCCTCCTTATTGATTTCATATGAAAATGGATTAAAAGTATAAGCAACTAATCAGACATATAAGCAAGAAAAGATTTGGTCATCTGCTATCTGATATACACTGCAACACCATTAAAACAAAATCAATTAAACTTTTATTAGTACTGAAGCAAAGCTGAAGGAGGAGTCCATGAAAAAAAAAATAAGAGGAAATATTTCTTGATCAAGGAGTTTAGGCTTGAAAATCATGTCTTGCAAAATTTCGATATGTGATCAATATTTTAAAAAGTTTCAATGGTATTGCATCTAAACTGAAGGAGTTCATTACACAAAATATGTAGTAATTTGTACAATGACAGACAAGCAGACAGACTGACTCTAGTATCTTACTGAAAATAATCATTTTGCAGAGGTATAAATATCCTACAGGCTCAGCTATCTATCATCTACTTACACTGAAGCACACATGAGCATGGCAGAAGACAGGATTCCCCTCATTTTGACTGGTTTCAGATTACATAAGAACACTCCGAGTCTGTCCTGTAACTTTTCCTCTGGATACAGACCTACCAGTCCACTTACTACGGTTCTTGGCTCTGATTCTCCTAAATCTACTGTCTCAACAAACAGGGACTCAGCATCCGGGTGCTGAAAAATGTCATTAACCAACATAAGCTGAAAGTAAACAGTCCAAATTTTCTAATTGGGAAGAACATTGTGGAACAGAAGAAATTGCTTCTAACTCAAGGTGGGGGTATGATTACTTTCACCTATAATTGATTATTAATCAATTACTCAGGGTGTGTAATTACTCTGATTTTGAACATGTAATTGATTAAAATTCATTAAGAAATAGTGATTACAGGATCTATATATTCGATTACTTGCTTTGTAAGAAAAAGTAACAAGAGGGCCGTTGGCCCCGGGTCGCTCACCTGAGAAAAAAGCTTCATTACCTAGGTATGTCCATGCAACCACGGAAAAAGAGATTTTCACTTATTCAATCAGATAACATTTGAAATAATCCTTCCCCCCCTCTGCTCCTCCCGTGGTCATTATTCATTTAAGTTTTTTTCATAAAAGGTCTGTGATCAGCTAATCTATGCCAGATATACAGGCTGAGTCTGAGACTTTTAAAGTTTTCTTTAATGAGTTGATCAATCCATGTCAAATATAAAGGCTGTAGGGATTCAAAATTCTCAACAAGGCACTCCCCCCCTCCCCCAAGATGCTCTGCACCTAGTGAATATACAGTCATGATTTTAGCTAATTCAATTAATGTCCATATGCTGATCATCCATACCAATTTTCAAGGCTGTAGGACTCCTGGTTCATTAGAAGAAGTTTAAAGATTTCAAAAATGATCCAAAGTACTACCCCCTCCCCAAGACACTCAGCACCTGGTGACCCTACAGTCATGATTTTAACTATTTTTATTAGTGTCAATATATTGATCACCCATGACAATTTTCAAGTCTGTAGGGTACCTGATCCAGGAGAAGAATAAGGTTAAAGATTTCAAAATTGATCCAAAGTATTACCCCCTCCCCCCTAATGCTCCAGATCTAGTGGCCCTACATTCATGATTTTAGCTATTTTATTTTAGATCCATATGCTTATCATCAATGCCAATATTGAGGTCTGTAGGGCTGCTTGTTCATTAGAAGATGAAGGTTAAAGTTACAAAATTTTCACAAAGGTCCATATGCTGATCATCCATGCCAATATTCAAATCTGTCGGGCTCCTGGTTCAGAAGAAGAAGAAGGTTAAAGATTACATTATTTTCATAAAAGTACTACCCCCTCCCCCTGGTGCTCCACACCTGGCAGCCAAACAGATATGATTTTAGCTATTTTTATTAAGGTCTATGAGCTGATCCTTCATGCCAAATTTGAAGGCTGTAGGGCTTCTTCTTCAGAAGAAGAAGGTTAAAGATAACAAAATTAACCCAAAGAACTCCCCCTCCCCCCCAAGTGCTCTGCACCTGGTGACCCAACAGATATGGGTTTAGCTATTTTTATTCATGTCTATGAGCTGATCATCCATGCCAAATTTCAAGGCTGTAGGACTTTCTTGTTCTAAAGAAGAATTTTAAAGATTTTCATAAATTTTCAACTTGTGGTTGCCATAGCAACCAGAGATTTTCACCGATTTCAATTCTTTTAGCAATTTTGGAAGGGAACCACCTAGGAAATATTTCTGTAAAATTTGGTGTAAATTGGCCCAGTAGTTTAGGAGGAGATGTCGTTTAAAGAAATTGTTGACGGACGACTGACGATGGACAACGGATGACTGACGACGCCGGACAAAAGGTGATCACAATAGCTCACTTGAGCACTTTGTGCTCAGGTGAGCTAAAAAGAACTCATCACAGACATAGCTCATACAAGAAAATACAGTGGTCTCGCGTTACCTCCAGAGGGCGTAATCTCGAATTCATGCGAAAGCTCGAGCTCGCCTTCCGTTCCCGTTGCGTCTTACTCTATTTTCTTGTTGGTTATTCCTGCAATAAGTCGAACGCGCGATTGCTCGAACACGCAATTGCTTGATCGCTCGAGCAGCAATCTTAGTCCTGGGGTCAAATTGCTGCATTCACTTGAGCAAAGGGGCTCATACCTTTCTGACATCCATTGTTTTGCATCAAAATTAACTTACAGCGCGTATTTGTTATTTCAGTCCATTGTCAAGAATACCTTTAGGACTTTTTCACGGACAACTTGTTTTCACACCTCTTTGTATGCCACACTTATTCATTTTTACGGTACACGAAAGATAGTGATGATTTTCCACCGAAAGATCATAACTTCACTTTTTCCAGCTGCAGTTTCAATGTTTCGGTCACCTATCGATAGTGTTTGGCACAAAAACATGGTTAAAGAAAAATGCATTGATTTTTAATTGTCTTGAAGGAAGTAAGCTCCAAAGAAAACATTGTGAGAAAAGAAGGAATTGCTTTCAACTTCGCCTATCTTCTGACCTATAAAACGTCTAAAATTTTGTCATTTAGAAACTATAGCTACGAAAATATTGTAAGGATGAAAGAATATGCATGTTATAATGCCTCTCATTAAAATTGCTTAATGTACAGAGAACAGACACCACTAACATTGACGCCAACGCCATAATCGACTTATTTTGTTTTTTCCTGTTTTCAACGCTTACAATTTTACCAAATTATCAAATTGTTTTATATCATAAATTCATTGATACTTCATAAAACTAATCCTCTAAGAGTTGGGGTTTTTTTTTTACATAGGTACTGCATATTTTGTAGGCAAAATATGCAAAGGTAAGTTTAAAACGTAGTGAAACGTCTTCATAGAGGACATTTTGCGTACTAGCATTAACTCGAATCATGCGATGACTCGAGCAAATTGGTCAGTCCCGTGTGTGTTTGAGATATCGCGAGACCACTGTAGTTTAAAAAAACAATGTAATTTTATCAAAATGCCACTAAATATAATATACATTTTTAAAAAAAGTAAGATTTATATATATATTCGAACTCAGAATGATAATGCAAATTTTCCAGTTTCAAAAGAAGTTTTTTTTAAATCAATTGTTGAAACAGCAGTTCTCAATACAGATTCTGTTTCAAGACTGTATTGAAATAGCAGCTCAGGTATAGCAAGGGGTTATTCACTTTGTTACGAATGAACTGTCCTCAACCTAAGCATAGCTGAAAAACATCCGAAGTGAGCCGGTGTCAAACCCATGTGGACAAGTAATATTGAAATAAATGGTTTACAAGACCAATGAGGTTACCATTGAGCCAATGATCTTCCCTGACGCAGGTGTCAGACATTGTATTTAAACCACAGAAGCTATGCAGGACAGTGAGGAGAATGGTCTCCCATAACACACTCCCCATAAGAGTAATCATGTATTGATGACAATACTAACAAAGGTGACACAATGTTGACATCAATGGCCAATCTCGAACGAACCCCCATGCTACGAACCAACTGTCATCAACCTAAGCATAGTTGAAAAATATCCAACATGAGCTGGTGTCAAATCAAGGCGGACAAGTAATATTGAAATAAATGGTTTACAAGACCAATGCGCTAACCACTGAGCCAAAGAAGATCTTGACGCAGGTGTCAGACATTGTTTTTAAACCACAGAAGCTATGCAGGACAGTGGTGAGAGTGGTCTTCCATAACAACTTCCACTTGACCTTTATGCAAAATACAGTAAAACCCCTCTATTAAGACCACTTAGGGTACTTTTTGAAAGTGGTCTTAATAGTGGGATGGTCTTAATTCTCAGGTTTGGTCGGTTTCAACATTTTCAACAAAAAATATTGCTAATAGAGAAACTATTAGTAATAAGTTCATTTTAACACAATTTAAATTTCAAAGCTTATTTTTACATAACAGAATTAAATCAATAGAAATGCTTTTACATGTAAAACTTTTTTTCAAGCCTAACCAAATTGAATGATTTTCCTAAGGGCGATAAAGTAATCTTTTGAAAATGCTCATTTCATAATGACAATCATACAAATTTTCTTCAATTTGAGAAGATAAACTAAGCTAAATTCTTATCATTACTTGAAAATATGCAAACACTAGGTCATAGGCCCTATCATAGAAGAGACTTTTCTACTGCAAAAATGTGTCTTATGTTATTTGCCTTGCTTTCGATTCATAATTGAGGTCCTCTTTTTCCCTTCCCAAAATTTCTGGGTGAGTATGCATAGAGGAAAGACATTGCTTTCCTTGCTAAGGTATTATTTCTTTTTCAATATAGCCTTTTCTCTTAAGTCTGTCCATTTGATCTGGTTTGAAATCCCTACCTCGGATTACTTGTATCAAAATAATAGCCAATGTGCTAACACTATAGTTTGGTCACCACGACAAAATGCCATATTTCTAGGTTTGACATAAAATATGACCAAGTGCATATTGTCCATGTTTTATTAAATCCCCCTGATCAGACTTATATAAACAAGTGCATGTCATATTGCAATGCAATACAGGAGTCCCCCACCGGATAACAAAAAATCCTTTCTTATAATATATCTCCTACTTACTAGACCTATAACTGTATACAAAATTTGAAGTTGCTAGCACATTAGGTTTTGAACAAAATGTCCCAAACAAAAATATAAGAGTAAAACAACCAATGGCAAAACCTCCAAAAGTGTGCGGAGAAGAATGATTCTTGTACATGCCACTTGTCCTCAATGAGATCTATAAGTATACCAAGTTTGAAGTTGCTAGCACTGATGGCACAGGAGATATGGGCCAAACAAAAATGTCAGGATAAAAAACAACAGCGGACAATAGATAAAAAAGTGGATGTGGCAGAGTAAAAGTTCTTGTGCACTTCTTCTAAATGAGATCTAACAGTGTACAAAGTTTGAAGTTGCTAGGGCTTATGGTTTAGGAGATATGTACAGGACAAAAATGTAAGACTAAAAACAACAAAGGGCAATAACTCAAAAAGTGGACATGGCAGAGTAACAGTTCTTGAACATGACACTTGTCCTCGATAAGATCTATCAGTGAACAAAGTTTGAAGTTGCTAGCACTTATGGTTTAGGAGATATGATCCAGAAAAAAAATGTAAGGGTAAAAACAACAAAGGGCAATAACTCAAAGAGTGGGCGTGGCAGAATAACAGTTCTTGAACATGACACTTGTCCTCAATAAGATCTATAAGTGCACCAAGCTTGAAGTTGCTAGCACTTATAGTTTAGGAGATATGATCCGGACAAGAATGTAAGGCTAAAAACAACAAAGGGTAATAACTCAAAAAGTGGGTGTGGCAGAGTTATGGATCTTGAACATGACACTTCTCCTCAATGAGATCTATAAGTGTACCAAGTTTGAAGTTGCTAGCACATATGGTTTAGAAGATATAGCCCGGACAAAAGTGTGACGGACAGACGGAGGGACGGACAGACGGAATCGAGCAAACCTATAGTCCCCCACAACCAGTGGGGGACTAATAATGTTGATAGCAAAATAATGATCTATTAGATGACCTCCATGCAATATCATAGATAAATATCATGTTCGAGTTAGCCAGCCTAATAATATATCAAAAATCTCAGAAATAAAATCACACAAAATTTTATAAACTGATGAATCTCCCACAAAATTTGATAAACTTATTGTTCTTTTAAATTCAATTCATCGAGGAGTTATGTAACAAAATTATTTTGATAGAATGCACCAACAGCTGGCTGAAGGCCACTGGGGCTATTATCATGGGGCTGTGTTCGTTGTGTATCCGTCCGTTAGTGCGTCCAGTCATAAACATTTTCTTTAAAAATCTTCTGGGGCTTTTGTCATAGCGCTGTGTTCGTCGTGCGTCCCTCTATCTGTGCGTCTATGCGTCTGGTCGTAAAGTTTTTCTTTGAAAATCTTCTCCTCAGAAATTACTGGATGAATTTCAACCAAACTTCACAGGAATGATCCTTGGGTGACTCTCTTTCAAAGTTGTTCAAGAAATTTTGATCCATTGAAAAACATGACTTTTCTAAGAACATAATGGATGGATAACAATTAAATTTTACATGAATGATCCTTGGATGAGCCGTTATCAGTCTGCAAAAAATTATTGTCATCAGATGAAAAGTATGCATTTCATGGCCAGAGGTAATTTCTCTATATGTTATTGTTTTGAAACTTTGAAAATCATTTTCTCAGAATGTAAGTGATGGATGTCAACCAAATTTCACTGAAATGATCCAAGGCTTGAGTGACCCTTTATCAGTCCACCAAAATATCATTGTGATTAGATGAAAAATATGTATTTTATGGGCAGAGGTCATTTCTCTATATGTTAAATAGTGGAAACTTTAAAATTCATATTCTTTGAATCTAATTGATGGATATCAACCAAATTTCACTGGAGTGAGCCTTTAGTAATCCTTTATCAGTCTACCAATTATTATTGTGATCCGATGATCTGTTGTTGTCATTGGTCTATGTTGTGGGAAAAGGAGAAAATACCTAAGTCCACTACCACTCTACCAAATTACTATTACATTCAGTAGCACATAAAAATCCCACGCCCATATTTATGGGCCAATCAGAATTTGAGAACAATATTTGAAAAGGGTCACCAAGGACTTCGTGCTCAGTTTAGCTAAAAGAAGTATTTGGCATAATTATTTTTTTTATCAGCATTACTTCTAAGAATGTCAAAAATGTGAATTTGTGTACCTTTTGTATAACTTTATGCCAGCAAACTTTGATAAAAAGATACCAATACACATTTGTGCCAATCTAAAAACAGATCTTGTGTATTGATCCATATGTGCAGAAAGTTGACTTAAACCTTTATTATTTAGCCGAGTCATTTATTTGTTTAATACATGTAAAACCAAAGGATAACAATTATAAGGGCTGAAAGTTTTTTTCACTGCGTCTGAATAAAGTGCAATTGGTTCAGCACATGGCTTATAAGCAACCAATCGGCCAATAAACGCAGTGAACAATACACTCATCCCTATATTGAGTGAACAAAAAAACCTTTATTTTCACAGGTGACAAAATGTCAATCTGCTATGTCTTTATATTTTGATCAGTCTAAAATTTTCACGTTTGGTAATAGGTTAACAAAAGAAATATTTAAGCAATCAACCATACCTTATCAACTTTAATAATTTTCCCCACCCTCAAATCTAGTCTAGAGGGAGATAACTCATCCATGACTGATGTTTCTTGTATATTTTGTCCTCCCTTTGCTGCCTCTGTAAATAGAACAAACTGAAATTTACATAAAATAACTTTCTTTGCATATGTACAACTGCTGTATTTCTTTTAAAGTAATGTATGCCATTACCTTTCCCACAATTTTTCTTTTCTTTTATCTTTTTTTTTTTAATATATATCCTCAGAGTGACAAAATGCAGGACTTTGTAATGTATTTAACTTTCATCCAAACCTACATAAAGAGAGTGCAATTTCAAAATTCAATTTTTCATTATTGGTCAATTCCGACCTGACATTCTAGGTCCTCTATCCCAAACATTTTCCATCCTCAATTGCAACCTTTTAGAACTTAAAATTTTGATAAAAGGGAAAGATCTATACTTACTTTTCTTTTCTACAGGATAGGCAGTTGAAGTCAGTTTTTTCAATTCTGGAGTACTAAAGTCTTGTCTTATTGGTTCTAATAATTCATTTAAATATTTTTCTACTGCAGACTTTAAATCACCTGGATGTAAACTCTGAAAACAAAGTAAGATGCACAGCTACAATCTTTCAATACTTATAATAAAGGGTCATCCTGTGAAGAGACAAGAGGACAGCAAAGCTCGACTATTCCTAGTGCTGGATAGTAACAGCAAATCAATATCAACATTGGAAAATTCAATTAGATGAAAGTCAGAGTAATGATTCTTTGACCAGAGAATGATAAGATTGTCATAGAAGCGGGTGCAATGTTTCAAAGCAAAAGCTTAAGTAGAAACAGAGATAAAACTGATGTAAAATAGTTGCATGTAAAAACTTAACCAAGAATTTTTAAGTCTGAAAAGGGTTAAAATTCCCCTAAATTCAATATCAGACAAATGAATCTTTGCCTAGAGGCTGGTATAATAGTCACAGAAGCATGTGTAAAGTTTTAAAGCAATAACTTAAGAAGAAACAGAGATATTACAGATATACATCAGTTGCACTTAAAAACTTAACCGAGATTTCTTAGTCTGTAGAGGGTAAAAATTCCACTAAATTCAAAATCAGAGTAATGAATATCTGTCTAGAGGTTGGTATCATTATCACAGAAGCATGTACAAAGTTTCGCAGCAATAGCTTCAGTAGAAACAGATTCGACACACTTGCATTTAAGAACTGAACTGAAGCATTACGCCAACACTGACGCCAAGGTGACCGGAATAGCTAAAAAAAACTTGTAAATCCATCCATAATTGAAGAGGGAGTTGTTTAACAATAAATGGATGTTCAAATATACAGGCAAACAGAGTAGATGACACCTTATACTTCCAACTCTGGTGGGGTATTAAAATTGAGACTGAGTTTTATCACAATTGATTCTCATACCAAAACTGATGCACAATAACACTTTAAGTTACAATCTTTTAACTGCTTTAAGCCTGCTTTGAATATCAGATGATGGGAATGATGACAAAACCCCAGATTAATTAAACAAGACAATCATTCTTACCAACATTCAGGTTGATTGAACAATAAATATGGCCTCTAGTGTGCATACAAGGTTTTTCTAAACTCTTACTTTATGACCTTGTTTTTGGAACCAAGTTGACTTAATTTCAAACTAATCCAAGATTTTAAGAAGACAACCAATCTGAATTAATTTTATGATCAGGCAAAAAGTAGGCCTCTATAGGGCTCACAAGGTAAATGCTAACAACACACAAAGCACAACAGACAACAATATCCACCTATCCAAAAAAGCACACTGTGAGCACAATTCACAATAGCTCATTTTAATCCTTTTCATGCTGAACCCGGAATATTCCTGCTTTGGCAGGAGCTATAGACAAACATCAGCCTGCACAAATGTGCAGTCTGATGTTAGTCTACACCACCTGTTTCTCACTTTCAAACCAGAATAGTCAATAGATTTAGTTTTTCAAATAAAAATTGACCTGCAGTTGGTACTTTCAGTGTTTTTTGCCCATTGATTTTGATGAAAATTTTAGCCAAAATTTATTCAGCATGACAAGGGTTAAGCACAAGCCTCAAAAGCTCATCTTGACAACTTCTTCTCAGATGAGCTATCAATGTGGCCTCTGGAGTGCATCCATGCTTGTTATAGGATTTGACCTCATGTGAACTAGTTTTTTGACCCAATTTTAAACTTGTCCGAGATTTCATCAAGACAATCAATCTTACTAACTTTCAAGAAGATTGGACAGAAAATGAGCTCCTAGTGTTCATGCAGGATTTTTCTAAAAATTCAACCTCTTAATCTAGATTTTGGTCCGATTTTGAACTTGATATCATTTAAACAATCATTCAATCATCAAATATCAGAATGATTGGGCAGAAAAAAAAGAGGCTTCTCGAGTGCTTACGATGTTGCCAACACACAATGCAAGAGACATCAACCTAACAACAAAAATTCTAATTTTGACAAGAGGGCCATAGTGGCCCTTAATCGCTCACCTGAATGAAATGTCTAATTTTTTTCAATATTCTTCTGCCTCTGTACAACTTGATAATACCTTTTTTACAATGTTCAGGTTGACTTACAATTGACTTACAAGAATTTTCCATTATTTGACTCCGTGACCTAGTTTTTGACCCCACTTGACCCAATCTCATACTCATAAAAAATTGCATCAATTCAATCATTCTGATCAAATTTCAGGTTGATCCAGCAAAAAATGTGGCCTCTAGAGTGCATACAAGGTTTTTCTTAGATTTGACTGTGACCTAGTTTTTGACCCTAGTTGACCAAATTTCAAAATCGTCCGAGATTTCATCGAGACATTCATTCTGACCAAATTTCAGGTTGATTGGGCAAAAAATGTTGCCTCTAGAGTGCATACAAGGTTTTTATAAGATTTGACCCCATGACCTAGTTTTTTACCCCAGTTGACCAAATTTCAAACTCGTCTGAGATTTCATCAAGACATTTATTCTGAACGAATTTCAAGGTTTCGCTAAGATTTGACCATGTGACCTAGTTTTTGACCCCTATTGACCCAATTAAATACTCATCAAGAATTGCATCAAGATCATCATTCTGACCAAAATTAAGGTTGATTGGGCAAAAAAAGTGGCCTCTAGAGTGCATACAAGGTTTTTCTATGATATGACCATGTGACCAAGTTTTTGACCCCAGTTGACCCAATTTCCAACACGTCCCAGATTACATCAAGACAATCATTCTGACCAAAATTCAGGTTGATTGGGCAAAAAATGTGGCCTCTAGAGTGCATAAAAGGTTTTTCTAAGATTTGACCCTGTGACCTAGTTTTTGACCCCAGTTGACCCAATTTAAAACTCATTCATGATTTTACCAAGACCATCATTCTGACCAAATTTCAGGTTGATTTGGCAAAAATTGTGGCATCTAGAGTGCAAACAAGGTTTTACTATGATTTGACCCTGTGACCTAGTTTTTGACCCCAGTTGACTCAATTTGAAACTTGTCGGAGATTTCATCAAGACATTCATTCTGACTAAAATTCAGGTTGATTGGGCAAAAAATGCTGCCTCTAGAGTGCATACAAGGTTTTTCTATGATTTGACCCTGTAACCTTGTTTTTGACCCCAGTTGACCCAATTTCGAACTCATTCAATATTTTATCAAGACAATCATTCTGACCCAAATTTGGGTTGATTGGGCCAAAAAGGTGGCCTCTAGAGTGCATACAAGATTTTTCTATGATTTGACCCTGTGACCTAGTTTTTAACCCCAGTTGACCCAATTTCGAACTTGTCCGAGATTTCATCAAGACATTCATTCTGACCTAAATTCAGGTTGATTGGGCAAAAAATGTGGCCTCTAGAGTGCATACAAGGTTTTTCTATGATTTGACCCTGTGACCTAGTTTTTGACCCCAGTTGACCCAATTTCGAACTCATCCGAGATTTCATCAAGACATTCATTCTGACCTAAATTCAGGTTGATTGGGCAAAAAATGTGGCCTCTAGAGTGCATACAAGGTTTTTATAAGATTTGACCCTGTGACCTAGTTTTTGACCCCAGTTGACCCAATTTCAAATTCGTCCGAGATTTCATCAAGACATTTATTCCGACTTAAATTCAGGTTGATTGGGCAAAAAATGTGGCCTCTAGAGTGCATACAAGGTTTTTCTATGATTTGACCCTGTGACCTATTTTTTGACCCCAGTTGACCCAATTTCGAACTCATCCGAGATTTGATCAAGATAATCATTCTGACCAATTTTCAGGTTGATTGGGCAAAAAATGTGGCCTCTAGAGTGCATACAAGGCAAATGTTGACGACGGACGACGGACATCCACCTTACCAGAAAAGCTCACCTTGAGCACTTCGTGCTCAGGTGAGCTAAAAAGGGGCATAACTCTTAAATTGCTTTCAGAGTTATCCCCCTTGTTTGATCTGGATAGCTCTTTTCATGGTTAACACACATGCCAAGTTTCATTCAATAACAAGGTTAAAGTTTGTCACAACAATGCCAACAACTGGAGCTGTTTGCTCCACAGGCCTGAATCTACTGATATAATTTAACAACAAGAGGCCCAAGAGGGCCTGTATCGCCCCACTGGTTTAACATCTCAAGATTTGGAAGAAAGGTATTGAAATTAGAAGGTAATCACAAGCATTCAGAAGGAATTCTGACTTTTCCAAATTGATACTTATTTACAAGCTTATCAGAAGTGAACACATATAACTGATATGTAAAATTACATGGAAGAAGACTATTCATATATCACTTTTAAAATAAACTTCCACACTTATTTAACTAAAAATTATTAAATAAATTTCACCCATTACCTGACAATTTTGACTGATCGATCTGAATTCCAAAAAATCTTAGCAGACAACATAGAACAAAACCGAATAATGCAGAAAAGATTCATAGAAAATGAAAGATTTCAAATTAAATCATCTGTAGCTACAATGTTTGACTGGAGAAAGGGGGCAATATGCCAGGGGTATTCATAACAAATATAAAGGGAAGTAATTAGTGTTTATTTTCATCACTTAATAAGCTGCATTGATCTCCCTTTGAATTAGTACAGAGAGCTACAGATAGGGGGGATATTTTGTTTTTCAAATTTAAATATTTTATTCTTCCTAACTTAAACTATTTCGTTGTGATTTTCTTGGTCTTGACCCCATTGCACTCAAATACTCAATCACCATTAGCCTGCATACTCTTTACTTTTATTCTAAGCAACATAAAGGTGATTGCATTAAGTAGACTATTCTTAACATAATTTCAGGTAGAATTTAAGTAAATGGTCATACATGGAACTTTCATGACAAGATTCATATGAATTAAATTGATTGTGGGAAGATGATTTTTAAAGGTTAAATAGGGAAATCAAGCCCACGCTTCTACGCCTATATTAGGGGGTCTATGAAAATTTCTTTAACATTTAAGTAAAGCATTACCAAAGGAACAACCATGTAAAATTTCATTGAAATCAGCCCAATGGCTTGGGAGGAGAAGATTTTTAAAGATTTTAACTTTAAAAAATCCCAGGCCCATATTTGGGGGACAATCAAAATTTCTTGCACAACTTAAGTAAAGGGTCACCAAAGGAATATCCATGCCAAGTTTCATTAAAGTTGGCCCATTGGTTTGGGAGAAGGAGATTTTAACTTGAAACTAGAACTGTCGCAGAGCGGACTTATACCCCCCACCAGCACTTAGTGAAAATGTAAGTGCTTTAAGTGCAAGATGTGTTTGTAACAAATATTGAGGTCATATGCAGCAATTGCATGAAGTTTCATGATTCTAGATCCCTTGGTTCTTGAATTAAAGTCTGGAAACAAAAACTGAACAAAAATTTAATGTGACCTTGACCTTTGACTTATGTTACCTAAAAACAATAGGGCACTTCCTTGAGTCATAAGTAACATTTGCATAGAGTTTCATGATTCTAGGTCGCTTGGTTCTTGATTTAGAGTCCGGGAACCAAAATTGAACAAAAATTTACTGTGACTTTGACCTATGTGACCCCAAAACAATGAAAATTGCAGGTTCACAACTTCATGTGATAGGATTAATTACCCAATTTGGTAACTCCCCTTATGGATACTGAGTTTTGCAATTTTAAATTTTGACTACTCCCCCCCCCCCCCCCCCCCCTTTTCCACAAAAAGTTCAAAGTGGCATAACTCTGAAACTAATGACTGGATCAGGATGAAAATTGCAGGTGCACAACTTCATATGATTGGAAACAACCTGATAAAATTTCAGCAAAATTGGTCTAAAACTGTGGGAGGAGATGAGGACACAAAATAAGAACAAGAGGACCAAGATGGTCCTAGATCGCTCACCTGAATCTCTATGACCCCTGGGACATCACATTAATTTCAAAGGCAGATGTCAAAAAGAAGATAATTGCCTAAGATCAATACCATGGACAGTTTTCAGCGAAGAGCAAGACAGATATGCCTTTTTGCCCTTTGATTCTATGTAAAAAGGGATGCACCAGGGTGGACCCCAAAAGTGACCCCAGGGTCTTGATATGAACAAACTTGGAAGAGGTCCATAAGATGATGCTACATTCTAAATATGAAAGCTGTCTGCCTCCTGGTTTAAGAGCAGAAGATTTTTGAAGGTTTTCCCATTTTCATCCAACGTGCTCAGATGAGCTGAAAGGGATGCGCCCGGGTGGAGCCCAAATATGACCCAAGGGTCTTGATATGAACAAACTTGGTAGGGGCCCACAAGATGATGCTACATACCAAATATGAAAGCAGTGTGCCCTCTGGTTTTGATTAAAGAAGATTTTAAAAGATTTTTGCTCTTTGATTCTATGTAAAAAGGGTTGTGCCCGGATGGAGTCCAAATATGATTCTAGGGTCTTGATATGAACAAACTTGGTAGAGGTCCACTAGATGATGCTACATACCAAATATGAAAGCTGTCTGCCTTCTGGTTTCATAGAAGAAGATATTTGAAGTTTTTCATTTTTTTACCCTTCGTGCTCATAAGAGATAAAGGGATGCACCCGTGCAAAGCCCAAATATGACCCAAGGGTCTTGATATGTACAAACTTGGTAGAGGCCCACTAGGTGATGCTACACACCAAATATTTAAGCTGTCTGCCATCTGGTTACAGAGAAGAAGATTTTTAAAGATTTTCGCTCTTTGATTCTATGTAAAAAGGGTTGGGCCCGGGCAAAGCCCAAACATGACCCCAGGGTCTTGATATGAACAAACTTGGTAGAGGTCCACTAGATGATGCTACATACCAAATATGAAAGCTGTCTGCCTTCTGGTTTCAGAGAAGAAGATTTTTAAAGATTTTCATATTTTCACCCTTTTTTGTTAAGGGTAAAGGGAAAGTTAAGGGTGGATTTCATTTATTTGAACAACTTTGGTAGACCTTCACCCAAGGAACATCCCTGCCAAGTTTCATCAAGATTGGCCCACTGGTTTAGGAGGAGAAGATGTTTAAAGAAATTGTGGACGACGCACGATGCACGACGCACGACTGACGACGGACATTCTACGATCCCAATAGCTCACCTTGAGCACTTCTTGCTCAGGTGAGCTAAAAATGTACCCCCTCCTTAAAAAGTTCAAAGTGGCATAACTCTCAAACTAATGACCGGATCTGGATGAAAATTGCAGGTGCACAACTTCATATGATAGGAAACAACCTGATAAAATTTCAGCAAAATTGGTCCAAAACTGTGGGAGGAGAAGAGGACACAAATTTATGTCTACGGGCGGACGGACAACCTGATTCCAGTATACCCCCCCATAACTTTGTTGTGGGGGGTATAAAAATGCCACCCCTATATTTGGGGGGTCCATCAAAATTTCTTGATGAATTTAAGTAAAGGGTCATGACAAGTTTCATTGAAATCAGCCCAATGGTTTGGGAGAAGATTTTATAGTGAAAATGAGACCTGCCCTGCCACGCACATATTTGGGGGTCAATCAAATTATTCTTAACAATCTAAGTAAAGGGTTGCCCAAGGAACATCCATGCCAAGTTTCAATGAAATTGGCCCAATGGTTTGAGAGGAGAAGATTTTTAAAGATTTTAAAGTGAAAAAATGCCACACCCTGCCACATCCACATTTCGGGGTTAATCAAAATTTCTTTAACAATTTTAGAAGAGGGTCACCCAAGGATCATGTCTACAAACTTTTGTTAATATTGGCTCAATGGTTTGGGAGGAGAAGAAGATTAATGAAAGTCTACGCACGGATGGACCCACGCACACTCGCATGACGGTCATCCCGACATGACAATAACTAGCTGGGCGAACTAGCTGGCCTTCGGCCAGTGAAACAAAAAACTTTAGTTAATGAATGTTTATTTCAAGAAAATAAGTGCCTTTAAGCGTCACATGCTGAAATATTAAATAAAATATCATGATTAATGAATAACTTTTAGAACTAGAAAGCCATGAATGGCTTGAGTCGCTCCACAGGCTTGATATCCTTGTAAATTAAAGCATACCAAAGTTTTGACTAGATCTTTAAATATTTTGAGTTCTACTGATGTTGAAAATGATTTTCAAAGTTTCAACTATTTAACATATATAGAGAAATGACCTCCTCCCATAAAAGACATATTTTTCATCCAATCAAAATAATTTTTGGCTGCATGTTAATGGGTCACCGAAAGATCATACCAAAAATGTTTGATTGATATCCATCAGTTTCATTCTGAGAAAATGATTTTCAAAGTTTCCACTATATCACTTTTTGAAAAATGACCTCCGCCCATAAAATACATATTTTTCATTCAATCACGATAATTTTTGGTAGACTGATAAAGGGTCACTCAAGGATCACTTAAGTGAAATTTGGATGACATCTGTCGATTAGATTCTGAGAAAATGATTTGCAAAGTTTCCACTATATGACATATAGAGAAATGACCCTCGCACATAAAATACATATTTTTCATCAAATCACAATAACTTTTTGTAGACTGATAAAGGGCCACTCAAGGATCATTCCAGTGAAATTTGATTGATATCCATAAATTACATTCTGAGAAAATCATTTTCAAAGTTTCCACTATATAACATATAGAGAAATGACCTCCGCCCATAAAATGCACATTTTTCATCCGATCACAATAATTTCTTGTAGACCAATAAAGAGTCCCAAGGATCATTCATGTAAAATTTCATTGTTATCCATCAGTTAGAATCTGAGAAAACTCACTTTTTACCATATTAGGAAATTAGCCACGCCCATTAAATCCATGTTTTTCATTGGATCAAAATTTTTTGAACAACTTTGAAAGAGGGTCACCCAAGGATCATTCCTGTGAAGTTTGGTTGAAATCCATCCAGTAGTTTCTCAGGAGAAGATTTTTAAAGAAAAAGTTTACGACCTGACGCACGGACGGACGCATGACGGACACAACGCCATGACAATAGCCCCAGTGGCTTTCAGCCAGTGGAGCTAAAAATGGCCTCAATCTGTTAAAAACATATTATTCATCTAATCACAAGTCTAATAGTGAGTTACCCAAGGATCATTTCAGTGAAATTTGGTTGATATCCATCCATTACATTTTGAGACAATTATTTTCAAAGTTTACTCTATATTACATATAGAGAAATGAGCTCCACCCATCAAAGACATATCTTTATCTGAACAAAATATTTTTTGTTGATTGATAAAGGGTTTCACAAGGTTCATTAAAGTGAAATTTTGTTGATATCCATCGGTTAGATTCTGAGAAAATGTTTTTCAAAGATTCCAGCTGCCTTGGCTAGTGAAGCTAATGACAATAACACAAAACTGTTCACAATACCTGTTGTTTTTTTGTATTGTAAAAAAATAACTAAGCTAAAAAGGGTGGAAAACAGTTTTGTTGGGAAGTGAAAAATTTACTTTTGACATTGATCTTAACTTTTTAACTTGACTTTTTTAAAGAAGGCATATTTAATGTTTTATGAATTTCTTCAATTTATTTAAATTTCTATACTAGATCTGATATGAAGCCAACTAATACCTCCCACCAGTATTTTGTTCTAGTTCTGTAAATGGTTTTCAGGCAAAGATTTGTGACCTTGACCTCTGTGGCCCAAAAACAGTAGGTCACCTGGGTCATCAGATGATTTATTAGACAGAAGGGGCAAAAACAAAATATATTCCTCTCTATTTCAAAAGTTGTGTGTGTGTGTGGTGGGGGGGGGGGGGGGCGGGATAGTTATCAATATCTGGTAATGAGTTAAAAATCCATGTAGATCTCAATGCATGTTGGGCATGATTTTTGAGGAGCCTTAAGGATATTCAAAGGTTGAAAAGTCAGAAATTGGGAGGTCTTTCAAATTTTTAGGTGTAAATCAATTGGTGTACAAGAATACCATGATGGTCCTATACCGCTCACCTTTGTGTCTCTTTGACCCCCTCCCTCAGCAAAATTAAAAGATTTCAAGATCATGAAAATGACTATAAAATCTTTTAAAAGAAAGACATTCTATTCCTATGATCCCTACATAAGTTTCTAGCCTATTCTAAATAAGTTTCATGAGACCTGGCCACCATTCTGAGCAAGTTTCATGAAAATTGGGCCATATTTGTGGCCTCTAGAGTGTAAACAAGAATATTGTCATAAAGGCCCCTTTTCTCGAGATATGGTATTGATCCTTCCCATTTTCAATAGGGTTCATCCTTGTGGCCTTGCCAACATTCTAACCAAGTTTCATGAAGATTGGGCCATGTTTGCGGCCTCTAATGTGTAAACAAGAACATTGTCTTTAGGGCACCTTTTCCATTGATATGGCATGAATCCTTCCAATTTGAAATAGGGTTCATTCTTGTGACCCGGCCAATGATCTGACCAAGTTTCATGAAGATTTGGCTATACTTGTGGAGTGTAGCAGGGGTTAAAATTTGCACTCGCGAACTTGCAAAATTGGAGTGGAAATGAAAGATCGCGAGTGTCAAGCAACAACGACTTGTTTTTCGAAAGTTGGTAAGATTAGCAGAATCATTGTAATTCTTATTCAATTGCCAAAATAATGCGACACCACCACATCAAGTTTGTAAGAGACTTAAATTTCTTCATAATTTCAATAAATCAAGCATTTCTTTAAAATGAGACCAACATTTGTCAAAACTCGGCTGATTGCGTAGCATGATTACTACGTGAAATTACATATAGTGGTTACTATTGGATAGTTTGCAATGAAAGAATGTGTAACTTCGTCAGGTTTCCCGGAAAAAATGACCAGTGAAGCAGTAAAGTATTATACTTTGTGCATGTTATTAATTTTAGCGTGAAAAATTTCAAATATAAACAAGGTAATCAATTTACGAAATTAAATTTAATTGTTAATTAAAACAACTGGTTAGAAGTCAATATAGAGCTTTGGGGCAACAAGTAATTTTCATTTTTTTTTTCTGGGAAATGTAACATGATTGTACTTTGTTTACTTCTGTTAAACTATAATCAAAATTGCAAGTGCCGATTTGATTTTGCTAGTTGGAAAATAGGGTACTTGCAAGTTTCAGCGAATGGCAAAAAAAGTTAATTTCAACCCCTGTCTAGAGAGTAAACAAGAAAATTGTCACAAAGGCTACATTTCCCATGATATAGCATGGATACTTCCAATTTGCAATAGGGTTCATCCTTGTGACCTTGCCAACCTTCTGACCAAGTTCCGTAAAGATAGGGCATGTTGGGCCATCTTTGTGGCTGCTAGAGTGTAAACAAGAAAATTGTCATTTAGGCCCCTTTTCTCGAGATATGGTATTGATCCTTCCCATTTGCAATAGGGTTCATCCTTGTGACCTTGCCAACATTCTGACCAAGTTTCAAGAAGATTGGGCCTTGTTTGTTACCTCTAGAGTGAAAAAAAGAAAATTATCATTAAGGCCCCTTTTCCCGTGATATGGCATGGATCCTTCCAATTTTCCATAGGGTTCATCCTTGTGACCTGGCCAATATTCTGACCAAGTTTCATGAAGATTGGGTCATATTTGTGGCCTCTAGAATGTAAACAAGACAAGAGGCCCAAGAGGGCCTGTATTGCTCCACTTGCTTAAATATCTCAAGATTTGAAAGAGAGGTATTAATAGAAGGTAATGAAAGTCACCAGAATTCAGAAGGAATTCTGACTTTTTCCAAATTGAAACTGAGCTATCAGAAGTGAACTCATATAACTAAAATGTAAAATTGCAGTGAAGAAAACTATTTGGATATCACTTTAAAACAAGAGGACCAGAATTCACCTGAATTTTATTGATCCAGTGGTTTTCATCCAGGTAACTTTCTGGCAAAGTTTAATTCACATTTGCCTAATTGTTGAAGAGGAGATTATCTTCCAAGAATTCATATTGATGATAGACCCTTCCCTCCCATTCATTACTGAGAAGACTCAAAATAAGCCATGCCAGTCCCATATGTATGGGCCAATCAAAATTTGCAAACATTTTTTTCAAAAGGGACACCTAAGGAACATTCAGGTAAGCTTTCATTGAAATTGGCCCAATGGTTCAGGAGAAGATGTCATTCAAAGATTTCAGGCTCAAAATAAGCCCCACCCTTCCATGCCCATATTTGTGGGCCAATCAAAATTTCTTGAACAAATTTTAAAAAGGGTCACTTAAGGAACATTCTGGTAAAGTTACATTGAAATCAGCCAAATGGTTCAGGAGGAGATGTCGTTCAAGGATTTCGAGTTCAAAATAAGCCCCGCCCTGCAAAGCCCATATTTGGGAGTCGATCCAAATTTCTTGAACAATTTTAGAAGAGGGTCACACAAGGAACCTTCTGGTAAAGTTTCATTTAAATCGGACCAATGGTTCAGGAGGAGATGTTGTTCAAAGACTTTGGGCTCAAAATAAGCTCCATCCTGCCACACCCATATTTGGGGGTTAATCCAAATTTCTTTTACAACTTTAGAAGGTTACCAGAAGAACATCCTGGTAAAGTTTCATTGACATCGGCCCAAAGGTACAGATGGAGTTGTTGTTCAGCTTTCGTGCTCAAAATGAGCCATGCCCTGCCACGCCAATATTTTGGGGGTCAATCCAAAATTCTTGAACAACTTTAGAAGAGGGTCACCCAAGGAACATTCTGGCCAAGTTTTGTTGAAATACGCCAAATGGTTCAAATGATCCATCCTTTCGCAAAGTACTTTTAAAAGGGTCACCCAAGGAACATTCTGGTAAAGTTTCATTCAAATCAGCCAAATGGTTCATGTCTTTCAAAGATTTCTGGCTCAAAATAAACCCTACCCTGCCTCATCCATACTTTTGTCCAATAAAAATTTTGCAAACAATTTTCAGTTATATTGTGCAAGCACCTAGCAATGGATTCCTGGTATTTCTCCCACCAGTACAACCACCACGTCCTTTCCTAGCCTCCAGCTGCTAACTCACATAGGTGTAAGTTAAAACCCCTATACAGATATCCTGGATCTGTGATTGGGCTTCAATGTAAACATTTCTGGAGTCTGATTGAAAAAAGCAGTTCCTCCAGTGAAACTGAAAGTGTCATCATCACAATATCAAACTTTATATCACACTAGAAAATCCCAAGATTTCACTGCCAGGAATGTAATTAAATATTGTTTTATTGAATTGAATTTTGCATTACATTTTGAAATCAGTCACATCATCTGCGTAATATCCAATAATTATTTCATACATAGAAATATTCATACCTCACTAGCAAAGGATTGTTCTAAAGAATCATAATTCTCAAATTCTATTGGGCCACCATTTTCCGCCGCTCTCTCTACTACAAATTCTGAAAAGTAAATGAAAAACAACTTGTTATTAACAGTTGATAATGAGAATATTAGTTAACCCTTATCCTGCTATTTATCGCATAGACCAAGATAAACTTGCACAGCTGTGCAGTCTGATCCTAGTCTACCCAGCCTGTTTTCTACTAATTAAGCGGGGAAATTGAACTGGCCTAGTAAAAATATCTAAATTCAGCAGAATAAAGCTTAGGTTAAGCAAACAGACCCAGCCCAAACAGCTCTTCATGAAGCAGTCTGATCAGGATCTGCATTATTTGCCTTTAACTAACCCTCATTAACATTTATTCCAGATAAATAATTGCCTGTATTTATTGTGTTTGAAATCTTATTGTAAATACTGTAAACTCTCCCAATGATTCATCAATGTGGTAGGCGGGTAAATACAGAATTCCACTGCATCTGCAACTTAATTACATAAGTAACTCAAATGCTATGAACACAATCCAATGTTTCTACTTTTCTGACATTATTCCATTTCATATAGGTATTGTAATAAGGGCACTGCATTCTGGTGTTTACACAGTGTTATTGGGTGCTGGATAGCAAATCCAAAATATAAGTCATAAAGTCACAAAATTTGAACAAAAATCCAATTAAAAACGTCTCTTTTGATTGATTGATTGATTGATTGAGTAAATGGAGTTTTATGCGGCTTTCAACATTTTATATCACAGCGGCTGAAGCACCTAACAATGGTTTCCTGGTATTTCTCTCACCAGTACAGCCACCACATCCTTTCCTAGCAACTCCATCTGCTATCTCACATAGGTCTTCAATTATCAACCCATTGGTGAGAGACAAATGGTCGGAAAGAAATGTCTCTTTTGAAAACAAGAGCTTCAAAGAGATGCGCATATATGCCTGAAGGGGCTTGTCAGTAACCTTGGCTTGTCAGTAACCTGAGCATAAATGAGAGCCAATGATTTTTGTCAATAGAAAGATCTCTTCACCTGAACTATACTATTACACTTGAGAAACAAGACAGCTTTATAATAACTTATCATTCAACATTCCAACTAAGTGTAAGAGGTGTTGCTCACAAAAGAAATACATTGAATTTCAATCGATTCAAGAGCAGATAATACAAGAAAGATCCACGCTTTTTGAATTTCCGAAGTCTTAGGCTCAACTAAATATCAGAGATACATTGTGGCAAAATTAAGATCAATCCAACAGAATTCATTTTGAAGGAGTTGTGGACACACACGCACACAAATGCAAAATAAAACTAATTTCTAGCTGTATTATTAAGTAAAGGGCAGATGATTCAGATACAACTTGACATATCAAAACAATTTTAGCCATAAGCACAACACAGTAATTGTGACAAGTTTCAGTTCATTCCCATTCAAAATGTAGGAGAAAGTAAGTTCACACGATAATTTGTTCTTCATTCAATTCAAATGCAGATAATTCAAGATTACTCAAGAATAACTGGAAAGAATTGAAATTTCAAAGGTTATGCACAACGAGACATCCTAGGGAGGCATTGTGCCAAGTTTCAGCCCATTCCCATTCAAAGTTTAGGAGTTGTGCACACAATAAACAGTCATTTTTGTTCAATTCCAGGGCGAATGATTCAAGATTACTCAAGAATGACTGAAAAACTTTGATTTTCAAAGGTCTTATGCACAAGTAGACATCTTAATGAGTAATTGTGCTAAGTTTCAGCTCATTCCTATTACTCAAGAATGACTTGAGCAATTTGAATTTCAATGGTCTTAATATGCACAACTAGACATCTTAGGGAGTTATTGTGCCAAGTTTCAGCTCATTCCTATTACTCAAGAATGACTTGAGCAATTTGAATTTCAATGGTCTTAATATGCACAACTAGACATCTTAGGGAGTTATTGTGCCAAGTTTCAGCTCATTCCCATTGATAGTTTTCGAGGAGTTGCACACACAAAAAATTGCTAACAGATGGACTGTCAGACTGACGGATGACTGTAAGCATAACATTATACGACCCTTCGGGTGTATATAAAGATTACACTTAATAGTGAACATAATTATATATTTCAAATTTCAGTTGAATGTTTTAAGAGATACATGAAATATTACACTCTGTTAAAAGTTTTGCATTGAGACAGCAACAATACTAGGGTTATAGCATAACAAGCTACAAATCCAACAGTAATTTGGAAAAGTTGACAATACAAAGAGATACTTACTGCCTGTTTTTGAGAGAGGGAAGAGCACATATTTACAGAAAGACAGAACTCCATTTTCAGCTATATTTCCAGGCTCACAGAAGGCTTTTTTTAATTTCTTTTTGACCTGTGAAGCTGAATCTATCAAATCAATTTTGGAATCTTCCTCTGAAGAACTCATCTTTCCACCTGTTAAACCTGGCACTGAAAATAAGTAAATGAGTAAATGTAATACATATAAGATTTGATTAAAGGTATTGATTGAACAATAAAAGCTAGTGAAACAAGAGCCATGTGGAACCTGGCCATCCCCCGCCGTGAAAGCTTGATAGTAAATTGAAGCCTAATAGATTCTATTGTACTTAAAGAGATTAACCCCTTACAAAATCTAAGTCCTTAAAATAACGAAGGACAATAACTCCAAAATTATGCAAGCAAGATTTGAAGCTCTTGTGCACTGCACTTCTCCTTCATGAGATCTATCCACCCATAAAGTTTCAAGTTGAAAGCTATAAAACTTTAGGAGATAAGCTCCGTACAAAATATAAGTCTCAAAAATAACAAAGGGCAATAACTCCAAAATTATGCAAGCAAGAGTTGTAGTTCTTGTGCACTGCACTTCTCCTTCATGAGATCTATCCACCCATAAAGTTTCAAGTTGATAGCTATTATACTTTAGGAGATATGCTCCAGACAAAATCTAAGTCTTAAAAATAATAAAGGGCAATAACTCCAAAATTATGCAAGCAAGAGTTGTAGTTCTTAAGCACTGCACTTCTCCTCCATGAGATCTATCCACCCATAAAGTTTCAAGTTGATAGCTATTATACCTTAGGAGATATGCTCCGGACAAAATCTAAGTCTTAAAAATAATAAAGGGCAATAACTTCAAAATTATGCAAGCAAGAGTTGTAGTTCTTGTGCACTGCACTTCTCCTCCATGAGATCTATCCACCCATAAAGTTTCGAGTTGATAGCTATTATACTTTAGGAGATATGCTCTGGACAAGTTAAGTGACGGAACCTCGGAATGACAGAATGACGGACAGAGACCATTACTATATCCCATCGCTGAAAACGGCGGGGGATAACAAGATGTGTAAAACACAAATACCCCTGCCATTGCCATTCTTCAGATACAAAACCGTAATCGACAGCAAACCTTAATTCAATCTGTGGACTTGAAAACAAAATGTGAATGGACACAAATGCCCCTGAAACAGTCATCTTTTTAAATTTGACCTTGAAAGATGATCTTGTCACATGACTTTTACCTTGTATCTGTAGATGTGCATCTCATTTAGATCTATCATCATACCAAATATGAGCATTAATTCTTGAAAGGCCTTGAAGTACTTGGCAGGGTAAGTTTTTTGGTTAAGGTTTGCAGACAGACAGACAGATAGACAACAGTAAAACAAAATGTCCCCAATCATTTGGTATGGAGGCATAAAAACAACCTTGCCTTAAATAGATGCCCTTGAAAGTCGCAATACTCATGTGGAATATGAAGGCTCTATAACTCACCAATCAAAAGTGACTGTCTATGTTAACATTTTTATTTATTTATTTTTGGGGGGGCGGGGAATAGATAAACAGACAAACAGACAGTCAAAAACAAAAGGGCCATAGTGGCCCTTTATCGCTCACCTAAGTGAACAATCCAAAACTCGTTTAAAGCAGGTTTTGAACATTTTTTGGGCCAATTATTAAGGTTTTCAGGCAAAAAATGTGACTTCCAGGGTGCATACAAAGTTTTTCTAAGATTTGACCCCATGACCTAGTTTTTCATCTTACTTGAACCAATTTTGAACTTAACTGACATTTAATCAAGACAATCATTCTAACCAAATTTCAAGTATCATGACAATCCATGCATTATGAAGGAGAAGTTGTGTAAACAATAAATATGACATAAAGCCCCTTTTTTACATGATACAGAATATTATCAACAAACCTCCATGAAATGTACATGGTCACTTGATGAGGAACATTCTGTGAGTTTTATGCAAATGTATCTATAAACAAAAGAGCAGTTGTGTTAACAAGAAAGCTAATGTTAAGGCCCGTTTTTCAGTGACATATCACCAAATTGGAAAAAAATGTGGCCATGGTCACATGATGAGAAATATTCTATTAAGTTTTTATGAAAATTAGTACATAAGAGAAGGAGTCTGTTAACAATATACATAAAAGCCTCTTTTACTATAATTAATGCGGTATAATACTAACCACCACAAAAGTACATAATCACTTGAAAAGAAATACTCTGTGAAGTTAAAGTCAATTAATAAAAGAAGTTTTGTAAACAAGGAAGTTTATAATAATGCCTCTTCTTCTAAGACACAATATAAACTCACCAGACCACACTATTATCCTGAGAAATTGAGTGGACAAGAAAAAGTTACAGACAGACCAACCGACAGACAGACATGCAGATAAGCTGACTCCTATAAACCCCCAAAACTTAGTTTTGGAGGAGTATAATAAGGCCCCTTTTCTTGTGACACTCAATCGATCAGACACATTTTCAAAGGGAACAGTCATTGTGATGATACAATCATTCTAAGCAAGTTTAAAGGCAAGCCCATGAAGAATTTGTGTTAAAGAGGATTTTCTTATTAAATTTTCATTTGGCCCCTCTTCCTGTGATACTTCAATGATCTTGCCCTAATTCATAAGGAATGTTCCTTGTAATGGAACAATGTGAATCATAAGTTAGAAGACAATCTGTTGAAAACTGTGGACCCTAGAGTTTTAATGAGGATTTTCTAATTTAATTTTCATTTTTTCCTGTGATGCTTGACAATTGTGCCCATTTCTGAAAGGAATCAACCTTATGATGGCACAATCATACTGAGTAAGTTTGATGACAATCAGATATAAACTATAGACTCTAGAGTGTTGAGAAGGATTTGAATAAAATTTTCATTTATTAGAACAAGAGGCTCAAGAGGGCTTGTATTGCTCCACTGGCTTAAATATCGTAAGATTTGATTGTTTGTTTGTTTGAATGGGTTTTACGCCGCTTTCAACAATTTCGCAGTTATATTGCGGCGGTCGGAGCACCTAACAATGGATTCCTGGTAATTCTTTCTCCTGTACTACCATTACACCCTTTCCTAGCCTCCGACTGCTATCTCACATAGGTTTACAATTATATCAACCCATTGGTGAGAGACAAACGTCGGAAAGGATATTTGCCGCCACCGGGGATCGAACCCACGACTTCCAGATTGGAAGTCTTATGCCTAACCAACTGCACTAAGGTGGCGGCTCTCAAGATTTGAAAGAGAGATATTGACAATAGAAGGTAATGAAAGTTACCAGAATTCAGAAAGAATTCTGACATTTTCCAAATTGAAACTGAGCTATCCAAAGTGAACTCATATAAAATTGCATGGAAGAAAACTATTTAGATATCACTTTTTAAAACATAAGGACCAGAATTTACCTGAATTTTATTGATCCAATGTATCTCATCCAAGTAACTTTCTGGCAAAGTTTCATTCACATTTGCCTAATTGTTGAAGAAGGGATGTTATTCCAAGAATTTAAGGTTCATGTAAAGAGTAATGAACCAAATTTAACGCTGCTTCTATTTAAAAACTAGAAAGCCATGAATGGCTTGTGTCGCTCCACAGGCTTGAAATTCTTGTAAAAGCAAATTTAAGTTTTGACTAGATTTTTAGATATTTTTGGTTCTACTGATGTTGAAAATGATTTTCAAAGTTTCAACTATATAACATATAGAGAAATGACCTCCGCCCATAAAGGTCACATTTTTCATCCAATCAAAATAATTTTTGGCTGCATGATAATGGGTCACCAAGAGATCATACCAAAAATGTTTGTTTGAAATCCATTTAATATATCTTAAGAAAATGATTTTCAAAGTTTCCACTATATAACATATTGAGAAATGACCTCCGCCCATAAAATATATATTTATCATCCATTCAGTCTATCAACTACATTCTGAGAAAATGATTTTCATAGTTTCCACTATATAGCATATAGAGAAATGACCTCTGCCCATAAAATACATATTTTTCATCCGATCACAATAATTTTTAAAAGACTGATAAAGGGTCACTCAGGGAATATTTCAGTGAAATTTGGTTTATATCCATCAATTACATTCTGAGAAAAAGATTTTCAAAGTTTCCACTATATAACATATAGAGAAATGACCTCTGCCCATAAAATACATTTTTTTCATCCGATCACAATTATTTTTTGAAGACTGATAAAGGGTCACTCAAGGATCATTCAAGTAAAATTCAGTTGATATCCATCACTTAGATTCTGAGAAAATGATTTTCAAAGTTTCCACTATATAACATATAGAGAAATACCCTCCGCCCATAAAATGCATATTTTCAATCCTATCACAATAATTGTTTGTAGACTGATAAAGGGTCACCCAAGGATCATTCATGTAAAATTTAATTAGTATCCATCCACTAGAATCTGAGAAAACTCACTTTTTACAATATTTGGAAATTAGCCACGCCCATTAAATCCATGTTTTTCATTGGATCAAAATTTCTTGAACAACTTTGAAAGAGGGTCACCCAAGGATCATTCCTGTGAAATTTAATTGAAATTCATTCTGTAGTTTCTGAGGAGAAGATTTTAAAAGAAAAAGTTTACAACGGGACTCACGGATGGATGTCAGACACAATGCCATGACAATAGCACCAGTGGCTTTCAGCCAGAAGAGCTAAACAAGAGGACCAAGATGGTCCTAGATCGCTCACCTGAGTCTCTATGACCCCTGGGACATCACATTAATTTCAAAGGCAGATGTCAAAAAGAAGATAATTGCCTAAGATCAATACCATGGACAGTTTTCAGCGAAGAGCAAGACAGATATGCCTTTTTGCTCTTTGATTCTATGTAAAAAGGGATAACCCGGCTGGACCCCAAAAGTGACCCCAGGGTCTTGATATGAACAAACTTGGAAGAGGTCCATAAGATGATGCAACATTCTAAATATGAAAGCTGTCTGCCTTCTTGTTTCAGAGAAGAAGATTTTTGAAGGTTTTCCCATTTTCACCCATCGTGCTCATACGAGCTGAAAGGGATGCACCCGGGTGGAGCCCAAATATGACCCAATGGGCTTGATATGAGCAAACTTGGTAGGGGCCCACAAGATGATGCTACATACCAACAAGAGGACCAAGATGGTCCTAGATCGCTCACCTGAGTCTCTATGACCCTTGGGACATCACATTAATTAAATAGGCAGATGTCAAAAAGAAAATAATTGCCTAAGATCAATACCATGGAACGTTTTCAGCGATAAGCAAGACAGATATGCCTTTTTGCTCTTTGATTCTATGTAATAAGGGATGCACCCGGGTGGACCCCAACACTGACCCCAGGGTCTTGATATGAACAAACTTGGAAGAAGTCCATAAGATGATGCTACATTCTAAATATGAAAGCTGTCTGCCTTCTGGTTTCAGAGAAGAAGATTTTTGAAGGTTTTCCCATTTTCACCCATCATGCTTAGATGAGCTGAAAGGGAGGCGCCCGGGTGGAGCCCAAATATGACCCAAGGGTCTTGATATGAACAAACTTGGTAGAGGCCAACAAGATGATGCTATATACCGAAAATGAAAGCAGTGTGCCCTCTGGTTTCGATTAAAGAAGATTTTAAAAGATTTTCGCTCTTTGATTCTATGTAAAAAGGGTTGCGCCCGGTCAAAGCCCAAACATGACCCAAGGGTCTTGATATGAACAAACTTGGTAGAGGTCCACTAGATGATGCTACATACAAAATATGAAAGCTGGTTTCAGAGAAGAAAATTTTTGAAGATTTTTATTTTTTTACCCTTCATGCTCATAAGAGGTAAAGGGATGCACCTGTGCAAAGCCCAAATATGACCCAAGGGTCTTGTTATGAACAAAATTGGTAGAGGCCCACTAGGTGATGCTACACACCAAATATTTAAGCTGTGTGCTATCTGGTTACAGAGAAGAAGATTTTTTAAGATTTTCGCTCTTTGATTCTATGTAAAAAGGGTTGGGCCCGGGCAAAGCCCAAATATGACCCCAGGGTCTTGATATGAACAAACTTGGTAGAGGTCCACTAGATGATGCTACATACCAAATATGAAAGCTGTCTGCCTTCTGGTTTCAGAGAAGAAGATTTTTAAAGATTTTCATATTTTCACCCTTTTTGTTAAGGGTAAAGGGAAAGTTAAGGGTGGATTTCATTTATTTGAACAACTTTGGTAGAGCTTGACCCAAGGAACATCCCTGCCAAGTTTCATCAAGATTGGCCCACTGTTTTAGGAGGAGAAGATGTTTAAAGAAATTGTGGACGACGCACGATGGATGACGCACGACTGACGACGGACGACGGACATTCTACGATCCCAATAGCTCACCTTGAGCACTTCGTGCTCAGGTGAGCTAAAAAGGTTGTGCCCGGGAGGAGCCAAAATATGATCCTAGGGTCTTGATATGAACGAACTTGGTGCAGGCCCACTAGATGATGCTACATACCAAATATGAAAGCTGTCTGCCATATGGTGTCAGAGAAGAAGATTTTTTAAGATTTTCGCTCTTAGATTCTTCTTAAAAAGCGTTGCGCCCGGTCGGAGCCCAAATATGACCCCAGAGTCTTGATATAACCAAACTTAAAAGAAGTCCACTAGATGATGCTACATACCAATATGAGAACTTTCTGCCTTCTGGTTTCAGAGAAGAAGATTTTTGAAAATTTTCCTATTTTCACACTTTTTGTTAAGGGTAAAGGGAAAGTTAAGGGTGCAGGGAAAGTTAAGGGTGCATTTCATTTAATTGAACAACTTTGGTAGAGCTTGACCCAAGGAACATCCCTGCTAAGTTTCATCACGATTGGCTACTGGTTGAGGAGGAGAAGATGTTTAAAGAAATTGTGGACGACGCACAACGCACAACTGACAACGGACGTCGGACATTGTACAATCACAATCAGCAATCAGCACTTTGTGCTCAGGTGAGCTAAAAAAAAAGACAGTTGTTCAGCTTAACAATATATCAAATTGAAGCTGTAGATGAGCAAAAGCGCTTGCACAAAATTAGAGGCCCCAATTTTTGAAAAGGATCATCTTAGAAACTTTCTGGTAAAGTTTCACTGATATTGGCCCAGTGGTTCAGGAGGAGATGTCATTCAAAGATTTCTGGCTCAAAATCAGCCCTGCCCTTTCCTGCGAATATTTATAGACCAATCTAAATTTTGTGAACAATTTTTAAAAAGAGTCACCAAAGGAACATTCTGGTAATGTTTCATTGAAATCGGCCTAGTGGTATCAGTGAAGAAAATGTTTAGAGAACAAGAGGGCCATAGTGGCCCTAAATCGCTCACCTGAGTGAACTGTCAAAAATCTATAAAGAAGAATAGAAAGGATGAGGAATTCTGACAAAATTAAAGGTTGATTGGGCAAAAAATGATGCCTCTACACCGCTTACAAGGTTTTTCTAAAATTTGATCCCATGACCTAGTTTTTGACTCCACTTGACCCAATTTCGAACTTGACCTAGATTTCATCAAGGTTATCATTCTGACCAATTTTCAAATTAATTGAGCTAAAAATATGGCTTCCAGAGTGTCTACAAGGTTTTTCTATGATTTGACCTAGTGACCTTGTTTTTGACCCCACTGGACCCTATTTCAAACTTGACCTAGATTTCATTAAGAATATCATTCTGACTAGTTTTCAGGTTGATTGAGCAAAAAATACAGATTTGAGAGTGTCTACAAGGTTTTACAAAGATTTGACCCCGTGACCTCATTTTTGACCCCACTTGACCCAATTTCAAACTTGTCTGAAATTTCATCAAGACAATCATAGTGACCAAATTTCAGGTTGATCGGGCAAAAAATATGGCTTCTAGAGTGTCTACAAGGTTTTTCTAAGATTTGACCCTGTGACTAAATTTTTGACCCTACTCTACCCAAATTCAAACTTATTCGGGATTTTATCAAGGCAATAGTTCTGACAAAATTTCAGGTTGATTGAGCAAAAAATATGGCTTCTAGAGTGTCTACAAGGTTTTTCTAAGATTTGACCCTGGGACCTTATTTTTGACCCTACTTGACCCAAATTTGATCTTGTTCGAGATTTTATCAAGACAATCACTCTGACCAAATTTCTGCTTGATCGGACGAAAAATGTGGCTTCCAGAGTGTCTACAAGTTTTTTCTAAGATTTGACCCCGTGACCTTAGTTTTGACCCTACTTGACCCAAATTGGAACTTGTCCGAGATTTTATCAAGACAATCATTCTGACAAAATTTCAGGTTGATTGAGCAAAAAATGTGGCCTCTAGAGTGTCTACAAGGTTTTTATAAGATTTGACCCCGTGACCTTATTTTTGACCCTACTTGACCCAGTTTTGAACTTGTCTGAGATTTTATCAAGACAATCATTCTGACCGAATTTCAGGTTGATCGGACAAAAATTATGGCTTCTAGAGTGTCTACAAGGTTTTTCTAAGATTTGACCCCGTGACCTCATTTTTGACCCCACTTGACCCAATTTCGAACTTGTGCGAGATTTTATCAAGACAATCATTCTGACCAAATTTCAGGTTGATCGGGCAAAAAATATGGCTTCTAGAGTGTCTACAAGGTAAATGTTGACGACACACGACGCACGACGCACGACACACGACGGACGACGGACGACGGACATCACTCGACCACAAAAGCTCACCTTGAGCACTTCGTGCTCAGGTGAGCTAAAAAGTTAACAGACTGACAGATGCACGGATAGATGCACTCACTCATGACAGACACCAGGCCATGACAATAGCCCAGCTGCATATAAACTAATTATGTCCTTTTTTTGTTGTTAAAATACAATAGACTTTTCATGGGTCTATTAGCAACCCAAATTGAACTTACACATGTGTAAACCATCTATCTTATTTCAAATATAAAAGTTTAGGTTTCACTCTGGCTTGAAAAAAGTTGCAGCAATCATTTTTGCCAAATGAAAAAGTTGAGAGTTGGGGTAAAATTAAAGAGACTTGATACCAGGTTCTATTTAGTTTATGTTTTCAGATTATTGTATAACTGAATTATTTTGTTAGTTGTTGTGTGACAAAGCTAAAATGTGCGCAATAAATTAAGCAGATTTTCCCTTTGTTATAAATGTTTTGGGATAAAGATTTCATAGATTTCATTCTTAAATGAAATTTAAGCTGCCACGTAAATATAGCTTGGTAACACAAACAAGCTGATTTTTGTCCCCTTCCATCAGTAATTCCAGTGCTTTGATATGAAATTAGGAAGTGTAATTGACCTATCTTTACCTTGATTTAAAACCTAATTGGGTTGAAGTTTTTTGGTACAAATGAACAGAAAATAAATCTAATCTGTGTGATTTTCTAACAGTAGCAATTGCTATCTTAAGGTGAAGTAAACAAATTCTAGTTCATTTTTTCAAAAATCTTGTATATAATCTTCTTTACTACCTGTACGTAAATAATTTTTCAATACCAGTTTAAAATGGCAAATCCGGCAATCTGCTGTTTATTGTGTATCAGACCTGACTAAATAATTGACTCAATTGACAATGATAAACAACACTTGACTCATAAATTATATTTTACAAGGAAAATTCAGTTTGTCTGAAATGTTATTCACAAATGAAGATCAGCAGCATGAACCCTGTTTATGGTTTGCAAAATTACCTTTGGGGCCCAAGTTGAATACCATACCTGCCTATGACTGTAGTAGTACATGGTTTGTACATTATACAATTTATAGTTCAAATATGGGCTAATCTTACTCAATCATTGAGCAGTTGCTTGCTTTGAACAACATTAGCTCATTCTTTAGCTCTACCAGTATAATAGGGTTGTCTTATGTTATCTTACTGTTTGTGATCATAAAGAGCTTCATTTTGATATACAATATTGCTAGTCATACTGCTTTCTGTCGGCAAATGAAATGTCCTAAGTAAAAAACACATTACTTGGACCTTAACTTACCCATTGGATTCATCAAATGTATCCTCTTTAGGTAGCCTAAATGAGGCATATACTGAAATTAAACAGGAAAGTTCAAATTAGCTCTAGTGAGCATGCTTAAGATAACAGAATGCTTGATAAATATCAAAATTTTTAAACCCCTTTCAAGCTAAACAAGGAATATTCCTACTTTGACAGGAGGTTAAGAACAAGATCAGTCTGCACATATGTGCAGTCTGATCTTAGTCTTTACCACCTGATTTGCCTTATTAAACCAGAAAAATTAAAGAATTATATTTCAAACATAAATACCGACACAACAATAAGAGTATCCAGCATTTTCAGCCCTTTGATTTTGAAGTTATTTAACAAAGCATAACAAAGATTAAGGGTTTCTACATAGGTGTAATTAGGTTTTTTTTTAATTTCTATTTTATTTATTCAAACAAGAGGCCCATAATAAGACCCTGATGAGATTCTGGGAAGCTCTACTGACTCCCTTGGAATACCTTTGGCATAAAAGTTCTAAAATATATTTTATTACCATTTTTTTTAAGGAATTATCATTACATAGGTACATTCTAGCCTTGACAGTATGCAGCAAATCAGATAAAAACTGTGGACTGTATTGCCATAGTGTGGATATCTTAATCAAATTTACATCTAGCCCCAATTCATGTGATACTTGACAGACCTGAACCTTTAAAAAGGAATGATCCTTATATTGGAATAATCATTCCGAGAAAGTTTGAAGCAAATTAGATTAAAACAGACCTCAGACTGTGGAGTCTATAACATTTACAAGGATATTATTTCCATAAGGCCCCCTTTTTTGTAATACTCAATAGACCTGAACCATTTTCAAAAGGAACAATAATTCTGTCTAAGTCTGAAGCAAATCAGATGACAACTGTGAACTCAATGTGGATAACAAGAATATTCTAATAAAATTTCTAAAAGGCCACTTTTCCCCATGATACTAGATACACCAGATCAATTTTTGAAAGGAACCACCATTATGTTGGTAGTTAGAGGCAAGTTTGATAAAAACTGTTGACTCCATCACAAAAACAAGACAAAGTTAACAGATGGGTGAGATGGACTGGAAACGCACTATTGCTATAGCTCTTCTTACCGTCAATAAGTACAGCTATACATACTTACTTTATATCTTTTAAGTTAATAACATGAAGAATTAGAGCTGCTTGAGCAGCTGATTTGCTCCACAGGCCTGATTCTATTGATATGATTATATGAGAATATAAGTGAATGAATGCTTATTTCAAGAAAATAAGTGTTTTTAAGTGTCACATCCTGAAATATTTCTGCAAAGAAAAAATCAAAATTGATGAATAACATATATAGAAAATTGACTTCTGCTGTTATATACAAACTTTTCATCTAATCACAAAAATTTTTAGCAGTCTGATAATGGGTCACCCAAGGATCATTCTAGTGAAATTTAGTTGTATCCATCAATCAGATTCTGAGAAGATGATTTTCAATGTTTTCACTATATAACAAATAAAGAAATGACCTCCGCCCATAAAAAGCATATTTTTAATCTAATCACAATAATTTTTTGAAGACTGATTAAGGGTCACGCAAGGATCATTCAAGTGAAATTCGGTTGGTTCCCATCAATTAGATTCTGACAACATGATTTTCAAAGTTTCCACTAAATAACATATAGAGAAATGACCTCCGCCCATAAAAGACCTATTTTTTGTAGACTGATAAAGGGTCAATCAAGGACTACTACAGGGAAATTTTGTTGATATCCATTTCTTAGATTCTTATGGGTCACATATTACTATTCATGGAAATAAGACATTCCCATAAAAAGCCTTGTTTTTCAATGGATCAAAAGGACTTGAAAAACTTTGAAAGAGGGTCACCCAAGTATCATTCCTGTTAGTTTGGTTGACTTTAATCCATCAGTTTCTGAGGAGGAGATTTTTAAAGAAAAAGTTTATGAACTGATGTACGGACAGATGCATGACAGACACAATGCTATGACAATAGCCCCAGTGGCCTATGGCCAATGGAGCTAAAATCTAAAGATTTCTCCACGAGGAAAACTTACAGCTGCACACTCAAAATTCTTTTCATATCAGAATGAATGAATCTTTAAGGAGAGAACTAGAATTTAATTATGTTTTGAAAGTGACATCCATCTATCTATAATTGTGATCGTGTAAAGGTGAGTAGTACCTTTTCAGCAAATGTGAAGATTTTTCTCTGGTCCACACCCCCAAACTGTGCATCAACTTTCAAATACTCCTCATCCAAGGCCTAAATAAAACCATTATCATAAACATAAGCTTAGTGAGATATTCACATAAGATAAACTTATATAACTTTTTCACACAAGATAAGCTTAGTCTTTATTTCTATTATTTTACTAAAGATTGGCTTAATTAACACTTTCACATATCAAAGCTTAATTCACTATTTCTCATAAACATCCTAGGCTTTAATGCCCATGTGATTTTATACGAGGTAACTTTAGAAAATATTGAGGAAAAGAAGAAATTGCTTAAACTTCTTCAATTTGGATGTTGTTTTCAAATTTCACTGACTTTTTGTTGTCCTCCACAATCTATTTCTATTTTGACCCGTCTTATATTCCAAACAAGGTGATGGTCACCACCTACAGTAGCCCTTAGACAGGCTATTAGGTGTCAACAACAACTACGACAATGATGCCCAGCTTTAATATCGGTACATTGACCCTTGTCATGCTTAACCCGGATTATTCCTGCTTTGGCAGGAGCTATAGACAAACATCAGCCTGCACATATGTGCAGTCTGATGTTAGTCTACACCACCTGATTCTCACTTTCAACCCAGAATTGTCAATAGATTTAGTTTTTCAAATAAAAATTAACCTACAGTTGGTTTTTTTTCAGTGCTTTTTACCCTTTGATTTTGATAACAATTTTTAGCAAAAATTTATTCAGCATGAAGAGTTGACTAACCAATAAATCATTTATAGGTACAGAGAATAGTTAACTAAATCAGCATGCTTAACCCAGATATTACTCGATAGAAACACATATTTTTTTCTTTCAGAATTATGGAATGTGCACCTTTAATCTGTGGGGGGTTCATATGCACAACTTGTCCACCTCAGGTTTTTCTGCAAGCGGACAAGTACATTTTCCATGTGTACTTGTTTGAGGATAAGTTAATGTCTAGCTAGGAAGCATTTGAAAAGTTTGGTATATACCCCTATTCATATTCAAAGAGCTACTAGAACATTGTAACTACAACTTGAAATAACTTGCCTGTAATCCAGGGTAAAGTAACCCACTCAATAATGGATGGTCCACTTGTTTGACCACCTCAGCTCCTGCCTTTCTGGCATCATGTTCTGTCACAAGTGATGTCAGTCTGTATACATCCAATGTGTACTCTCTGAAATACATTGCATTATAAACATCTATACTTCATGAAACACTGCCCATCCTACATGTCAGATAAAGTCATACTGGTCTGATGATTGAACATAAGGAAACATTACTGACACACCGACTAGCATTATACACAATATATTCGTCCTTCTTGTTCTGGCAATTTTTATTTTGCCAGATAAAAATTCAAAGTTTACCGGTCTCATTGTCCTGCAGTAAATTTTGGTATTAGGTGAAGTCTGCATTACATATCAACCTTGTTCATTTACCCCTTACAGATCATAGGGGTCCTTACTTAAAGTTAAAGAGTCCTTACTTTAAATGAAGACTACTACTTCTTCATAAGATATCAACTAGTTTTTATGCAAAATTATTGAACTATTCTCTGACTGAAGGTAGGCGATGTATTGGACAGATAAAACCTATTGGGCTATTGGGCTTCACGTCTTGAAGAATTGAAGACTACCTAAAACAGTATTCAATGCCTTTCTGAAGTTAAGCCCCAGAGGGTCCATAAGACAGTTTTAATAGTCCTAGTTACTTAACTGTGAGGCTCAGACTCACAGAACCTGCATCCCTTAAAGCCTTAAAGCTGAATTTTGTTTTGAACAATTTGTCTTTTTTTTTCATCTGCATGTTTGGTCTGGTCTTGCTCAAACTTTATTAACAATAAATAAGTATAAAGCATGTTGTGTTGACTATGATCAGACTGTGCAGTTTACCACAGGTTTGTGTACAGTAAGTGTATGTTGTGAATGGCAAGTTGATCCACTTATACCAGTACTACTGACTTCTCGATTTTTTAAAAATGAAACCTTCTCGCTCTAGACAATTTTAGTAATGATTGAACTCTTTTATTTATCTTAACAAATTATCATGACAAGATGTGTGTTTGTGAAACACATTTTTCTCCCAATTGGCAAATTTTCAACCTAACTTAAAGACCTAAACCATGACATTCAGAGTTGTGTATTGTATATGTTTTCCTTGGACTTGGTAGAACTGTTGTCCTTGTTAGAAATGTTATCTTTCCCAAAAGACAGATTTAAAATCAAAACTAAGAAGTTTGTGAGTAACTTGTACACAATTGATCCAACGGTATAAAGTTTGGTTGATCAGTCACATCCTTACTTGCTTAGCTGGTACTCAGTTCCTCGTACAAAGTTTAATTTGTCTATAGGTACACCTATAGACTTCAACATAGACTTGATGACATGTTCATAATATTGTGTTCTCAAGGCAAGTAGTTCCCAGGGAGCCTTCATATTGTCTAGATAGGCATGGAGATCAGCAAACAGTATAGTCACCTGTAAAGACATGAAAAAACAACATCTACACTCAAAACCATTCTTTATCTCTCAATAGTCTTCACAGCGTTCAAACACTCACTAAAAACTTTTAGTTGGCTTGTTTGAAAGGATTTGTTTGAATGGGGTTTAACGATGCCTTCAATAATCTTTCATGTACATTGCAGTGGCTGGAGCCCCTAACAACGGATTCCTAGTATTTCTCACACCAGTACTACCATTACATCCTTTCCTAGTCTCCAGCTGCCATCCCACATAGGTCTACGAATATCAACCCATTGGTCGAGGACAAATAGTTGGAAAGATTCAGTTCCGCTGTCGGGAATCGAACCCTGGACCTCTAGATTGACTGGTTAGGTTTACATTTATCCACCCATTGGTTTGAGACAAATCTCATAAAGGATATGTCTAACAACAAAGGATCAAACACATAAAATCTCTTGATTAAAGAACGTCTTCAAAATGATGTCTTACAAAATACCTGCATACTCAAAAATATTTTAACTAAAGAACAAAATCAATTTTTCAGCTATTCAGTATGCACAAATCTTGATGGACAACAAGAATTAAGTTATTTTTGTATGAATGAAATTCGAGTCTTTTCTTTTCTGATTTTTCATATGATTTTTGTTATTATACCTTTGTAATAGGGAGTAACAAAAATAACATCCATCAAAAGTCTATTATTTTCTCAAGGTGAAAGTTGTAAGGAGTACAGTCTACTTACTACAGCAAACACCTCTATTTAGCAAACGTATCTCCCAACCCATCACATAACAACAATATTTTATACTGATCAAAATTCAACATTTTTAATTGTTAACATTTCAAAAGAGGCACAAGAGGGCCAATATCGCTCCACTGGCACAAATGCAGGGGTTGAAAATTCCACTCGCCCGCTCGCATTTGCAAGTAGAAATTGCCGGAGGGCGAGTAGAATTTTGGGCGAGCTAGTCCGACGGGGCGAGTATAAATCTAGGCTTCCAATCATGCAAAGAAAAGCTCATCTTTAAACAAATGACCATTGCAATGTAGCATCCTAGTCGCTGTTAATATTTCCCGATTTCCAACAGCTTCTAAATTGCAAATTTTCTTTAAAAAAATAAATGTTTCGACGATGAGAGTTGTAAACTGGATGAGCGGAAATAAATTCAGTTACCCTTCTAAAGACTATCCGTTATATTTTTATATCCACTATTTATGCGACTATTTAATGAGACTATCGTGTAAACACGAGAGAAAATTGTGTTGCTGTGAAAACACAGATGACCTCGCCCAGTACAGGTGTTCGGCGGTCCTTTTGAAGTCGTGCCATTCTCCGAGAAATTTATACAGTAACGTCATATCAGTAGTGTAGTTGACTATATTTTGGCAAGCTCTTCTTTGTCACCTTTTGTTCAAAGCTTTAAAGTTCACGATCTGAGTATCTATTCAGATCATTGCATGCTCACAATGCAATTAAAAGTTTGTTGTCATTTATTACAAACTTTCAATTCGCAAACTAAAATGGATTCTGATAATGCTCTTTATATACCTGACACTTTTCGTTGGTCAGCAGAATCTAGATATAAATATACTGCAGCTTTAAATACTGTAGAAATACAAAAGAAAATAAGAGCTTTAAATGAAATAGCGAATGATGGCCAGACTTTGATTGAGAGTATCACTGATATAATGGTATCAGCTGGTAATTTATCTCTACCTAAAATGTCCGTGAAAAGGAAAAATAAAAGTCGACCCAAAACAATTAATAAAAAGTGGTTTGACCAAGATTGTAGAAAACTGTTAAAAGATGTTAAATGTGCAAAAAATGCATTTTTAAGAAACGTTTCAAATTCTGCGTTGAGGATTAAATATTTTCAGAAATTTAAAGAATATAAAAAACTAACCAAATTTAAAAGAAGACAATTTAATAAAAGGCTGACTGAACTATTAACTGATGCTATGGAAAATGACCTTCAAACTGCTTGGAAGCTTATTGATGAACTGAAGAATAGTTCTATCAATAATGAAAAGACCGACCTGATAAATCGCAAAGAGTGGTATGATCATTTCTATAAACTTTTAAATAATGATGTCACAGAAATAGATGATGCTAGAAAGCAAGATGTTTTATCAGAGCTTAAAAATTTCGAATGTCATAGATTAGGTAACCTTGATTTCATTGTAACTGAAAAAGAAGTTTTGAAAGCTTGTCAAAAGTTGAAAAATTCTAAAGCTAGTTCCCATGATATGGTGAAAAACGAAATGATAAAATCAGCATTACCACTTGTAATAAAAGAAGTGGTAAAAGCATTTAATTTAATCCTAAATTCGGGAGAATTTCCGAGTACTTGGAAAAGTGGAATAATTGTTTCTATTCACAAGCAAGGGTGTAAATATGACGTTAATAATTATCGCGGGATAACACTCAGTAGCTGTTTTGGCAAACTATTTTGTCATATTTTAAATGAGAGAATAGTCCAATGTTTGGAAAACAAATCATTCTTAAAACTTGAGCAGGCGGGGTTTAGGCGGAATTATAGGACCTCTGATCATATATTTGTACTTAAAACCATTATTGATAAATATGTATTAAATGGGCAGAAAAATGATAAAATTTACAGTTGTTTCATAGATCTTCATAAAGAATTTGATACTGTTTGGCACCATGGGATGTTTTTGAAATTACAAAAAGCTGGAATAAATGGAAAGGTATATGATCTCATCAAATCAACGTATAAAGATTCGGTTTCTAGGGTAAGAAGTGGTAATTCTCTAACAAACCCCATTAATATCACTAAAGGTGTACACCAGGGAAGTGTATTCAGTCCTGTTTTATTCAATATATTTATGAATGACATAAGTGATACTCTAGATTAATCAAATGTTCCGTTAATAAACGATTACAAGGTCAGTCATCTTTTGTACGCTGACGACTTATTACTTTTATCAACGTCAGCAGAGGTTTTAAAAAAGAACATTGATGCAGTAGAAGATTTTTGTAAAAGATGGGGCCTAAAAATAAACATTGACAAGTCAAAAATAATGATATTTTCCAAATCAGGAAAATGTGCAAAAAATAACATTAATTTTGAAATAAAGGGTAAAAAACTTGATATTGTTTCTCAATACAGATATTTAGGAATTATAATTTCAAATAAGGGCAAATTTAATTTGGCAGAAATGAACTTAAGTTTGAAAGCCAGAAGGGCTATATTTTCAATTAACAGAAGTGTGCTTGACAATGATATTAAACCCTCAATTGTACTACGTATATTTGACTCTCTTGTTAAACCAATTGCATTATATGGAAGCAAAGTTTGGTTTGGATATAAAGCAAATAATAATACACGATCTCTCGATGAAATTTTCGAGATATCATTTAAAGGTAACAACGAATTTGACAAAGTATTCACGAGATTCTGTAAACGCATTCTTGGTGTTCACTCAAAGGCTTGTAATATTGGTGTGTATAGTGAATTGGGACAATTTCCATTAACAATATCAGCAATATTGAATTGTATTAGCTTCTGGATACATTCAATTTCTGTGAACCCAGATACTTTGTTATCGTATGCTTACTTGGACCAATTTCAGAATCAAAGTTCGAAACATACATGGTTAATGTTTGTGAAAAATGTCCTAAATGAACTTGGTTTTGCACATGTTTGGAAAAACCAGTGCACTTTTAATAAAAATTCCTTATTTAGACATATCAAAGAAAAATTGAAAACTCGGTACATTCAGTTCTGGAAAAATCATTTGAACTCAGAAACTGGCATGAAAAAGTTACAAACATACAAAACATTCAAGTGTGATTTTGGCATAGAACATTTCCTCGAAGAAATTAGCGATAAAAAGATAAGAAAAGCTTTGTGTTCTTTTCGAATTAGTGCTCATCATCTTAAGATTGAGAGCGGTCGATATGTTAAACTTAATAAAGAGGAGAGATTATGTGAAAAATGTTTCACAGTTGAAAATGAATTACACTGTTTGTTTCATTGTTTGAAATATGAGCAGTTTCGAAAAAACATGATACACAAAATAAGGAAAGCTGACGTTTTAGCAAATTTTAAAAGTAAAGATGATTTTGTTACTCTGATGAAACATCCAGATATAAAGGTTCACAAAGCGATAGGAAAATTCATTATTAAATGTGACATTACGTAGAAATTTCCTGTTTTACCATGTACTCCAAACCATTTACATTTCTTTTCAAAAATTTTGATTGTCAGCTTAAATGTGTGATGTGTGTGTATTTATTATTATTTTTTTTCTATTTGTTCATAATTGTACATTTAATGATATATGTAACTTTATTATGTTAACTTGCCATTAACCCAGTAATGGGTAAAATAGCGCAAATAAAATGTATTCGTATTCGTATCAAAGATTTGCTTCAAAATAAATCTTATGATATTCTCACATCTTAACCACTCGGATATTTTGATAAGGATTATATTTTTATTTGAAGTAAGTAATTTTCGTTAGTAAATTATTTAGAAACAGCGATTTTTATGCACGCATAATTAATCTAATTTCGGTAATGTACACTTGCTGCGTTCAATCATATCTGCACCCTTTCAAAAGCCTTCAAATTCTTTGAGGAAGATGTTAGGGATGGTTTTAGAGATTTTCTTTTAATAAAAAATTATAAAACACAAAACAAAATAAAAACACACACATACACAAAAGGGGAGCGGGTCGCATTTCAACGATCACCGATTATGATTTCAAAAAGCCGAGCGGATTGGCATTGGTTGTTTAAAAGCGCAGCTAACACTCGGACAACGAAAGAAAAATATACCTATAGCAAAGAAGTTATTCCAGGTCAAAACTTGTTTATTTGTATTTTAATAATTTTTTTTGTCTGCATTTAATCTCCCGATTGTTTCTAATATTCAATAAAATATGGTACTGGCTCAAAAGATTTGTTTCTATTATTCGTGAGATTCAATGATAAGAGTGCCGATTATCCATCAGATTTTTCATAGGCTAAAGAAGAAATGGTTTTGTGGTCCAGGTTGCTAATATCCCAAATTCCTTATTATCTGTGTTGCTCATTAAGATATTCTTCTGTACATGTTTAGACCACATAGATTACTCATCTCTTTAATATTGAAAACAAAATAGCAAACCATGTCATATGAACATACCTTTCCACGCATGTCATATGAACATACCTTTCCACGCACACTGGGTGGAAAGTTCTGATTTCATTAAAGAACTGTCACAATGAGTTAAGTATATACCGGGATGAAAATTTCAAATGACTTATGTTCTTGTTATAAGACTAACTTACATTCTATTAATTTTGAAGGGCAAGCTCATTTGGTTTAAGGGCGAGTTGAAATTTATGGTAACTAGTCCTACAGGACTAGTTGGGTTTTTAAGATTTTTCAACCCCTGAAATGGCCTTGTGGATTTATGACAATTCATCATTTAGCTAGGATATAATCTATTTGTAAGCAGATAATCATCATTTTTACAAGAATGCCCTTTTCCATGACCTGATAAATATTTCCAAGCAGCTTTAATGTGCCCATTTTCATGTAATTAGAATTAATGTATTTCACAACAAGAGCACCTCCTACGGGTGCCTATGCTCGGCTGTCGAGTGCTGGATGGTGGGAAAAAATCTAAGTCGAAAAAGGGGCATAATTTGCACAAAATGCATCTAGATTTATCCCCTTTGATAGTATAGGTTGCTCTTTTGATGGTGAACAAGTGTGCCAAGTTTCAAGTGAATGCCTAGAACCAGAGATATAACAAAATGTCAAAGTTTTCGCACGACGACAACAACGACAACACGGAGGCTATAGCAATACCTTGGGTTTTCTCCAAAAACAGCCGAGCTAAAAATCTGTCAATAAATGTACAAGTTGTGATAAAAAGAAATGTTGCATCACAAAGCCCCCCCCTTTTCCATGATATTACGGCATTACATCACCCAATAATAAAAAAAGATGTTTTGTTGAATGCTGACAAGTAGTTTCATAGAAGATAATTTCTTTTATTTCATCTTATGGGACCATTATTCAGTGAGGCAAGAGCCAATAGAGCCAATGTAACCAACCTGATCCAAATTTAATGAAGAAATCGGAAAGAGCATTCCCTATGTATTCTAATGAAGATTTGTTGAATTCTGGCCAAATGTTTCACAGAAGAAAGTCCTTTTTATTATTGAATATATAAGGGACTATTTTTTGGTGACACGGCAGCCCATAAAGCCAATCTTATCAATCCAAATGGTTTTATGCACAACTATAGTCATTTTGCAAGTTTCAGTTCATTCCAATCAAAGTGTGACGAGTTGCTCAAAAAAGAAATATAGTGAATTTCAATCAATAAAAGGGCAGATAATACAAGAAAGACCCAAGCTTTTTGAATTTCTGAAATCTTATGCTCAAACAAATATCAGGGTTACATTGTGGCAAGATTCATTTCAATACAATCAAATTTGTAGGAGTTGTGCACACACACACTCAATTCAAGGGCAGATAATTCAAATTTCCTCAGGAATGACATGAGCGATTTGAATTTCAAGGGTCTAATGCACAACTAGACATCATAGGGAGTAATTGTGTCTAGTTTCAGCTCATTCCCATTGATAGTTTAGGAGGAGGTGTGCACACAAAAAAGTAGTGATTTTTCTTAAATTCAAGGGCAGATAATTCAAGATTCCCCTGGAATGACTGGAGTGATTTGAATTGCAAAGGTCTTATGCACAACTAGACATGATAGAGAGTAATTGTGCCAAGTTTTAGCTCATTCCCATTGATGATTTAGGAGGAGTTGCAAACACAAACAAGAGTTGTCCGCGGACAACTTAGCTCGCCCAAACAGCTGCTTGTCACAAACAGCGCTTGACCGAAGACCGAAGTTCAAAGTGGTTTCTTTCAATGTTAAAGTCCATGATCTAATATATATCTGTTTGAGTAGTAATTAAGAAATATAAAAACTTTCCTGATCTAATTGCATGTACAAGGTTAGGGTAAAGTGAAAGCCTACAAGCAGATGAGGTTACCAATGGAATTTCTTTGTATCAAACATTGATACTTTAAAATTTTTCTAAGTCCACAAATGGTCAAGATCAAGGTCAAATTGTGAAGGATCTTGGTCTCTGTGGAAGCCTATCACCTAGTGAGTGTGTGTATGAAGTAATAATGTCCCTGAGTAAAGCATTTAGAAAATATAAGCAAGGTTAAATTTTTGGTTAAAGTTGTTCAGTTTAAGTTTTTCCAAGTCCATAAAAGGTCAAGGTCAAGGTCAAATTGTCAAGGCCCTTGGTTTCTGGTGAAAGCCTTTCATCTGGTGACTATGTATATGAAGTAATGATGTCCCTAGGTTAAAGCATTTAGAAAATATAAGCAAGGTTACAGTTTTTGGTAAAGGAATTTCGGTTAAAGTATTTTTAAGTTCATAAAAGGTCAAGGTCACATTATCAAGGACCTTGATCTCTCACAAAAGCCTATCACCTAATGAGTATGTATATGAAGTAATGATGTCCCTAGGTTCAACCATTCAGAAAATAATAAGCAAGGTTAAAGTTTTCGGTTAAAGTTTTCAGTTAAAGTTTTTCTAAGTCCACAAATGGTAAAGGTCAAGGTCAAATTGTGAAGGACCTTGGTCTCTGGTGAAAGCCTATCACCTGGTGAGTATATATATGAAGCTATGATGTCCCTAGGTTAAAGCATTAAAAAAATATATGCAAGGTTAAAGTTTTTGGTTAAAGTTTTTTGGTTAAAGTTTTTCTAAGTCCACAAAGGGTCAAGGTCAAGGTCAAAATGTCAAGGACCTTTGTCTATGGTGAAAGCCTATCACCTAATGAGTGTGCATATGAAGTAATGATGTCTCTAGTTTAAAGCTTACAGAAAATATAAGCATGGTTAAAGTTTTTTTGGTTAAAGTTTTTGGTTAAAGTTTTTGGTTAAAGTTTTTTTTGAAAGGGTCAAGGTCACAGTCTAAAGGTCATTTCGACATGGATGTTTCTCTCAAATGAAAGCCTATGCCCTAATGAGTGTTTCTGTAAAAAATAAAGCCTCTAGGATAAATATTGATAGAAATAAAAAACTTTAACCTAATGCGGCCGCCGACGCCGACATCCGAGGGTATGACAATAGCTCTTCCGAGACTTTCGTCCCGGGCGAGCTAAAAATTGCTAACGGACGGACAGACAGACAACCGAAGCTATAATATAATACGACCCTTCGGGCGTAATAAAGGATAGCCTAAGGAACATTCTGGTAAGTTTCACTGAAATCAGCCCAGTGGCTCAGGAAGAGATGTGGTTCAAAGATTTTGGGCTCAAAATAAGCCCCGCCTTGGGCCGCCATATATATGGGCAAATTCAAATTTTTTGAACAATTTAAGTAAAGGGTCACCAAAGAGACATCCTTGCCAAGTTTCATTGAAATTGGCCCAATGGTTTGGGAGCAGAAGCTTTTCAGATTTCAAAGTGAAACAAGAGCCGTCAAAGACGGATTATGTTCCCTGAATAAGGCATTGTCACAAAAATAAGAGCCATGTTGGACATGGACATCCCCTGCCACGAAAGCTTGATAGTAAACTGAAGCCTAATAGATTAAAGATTTTTTTGTACTGTCAAAGATTTACCTCCTATAAAATCTAAGTATTAAAAATAACAAAGGGCAATTACTCCAAAATTATGCAAGCACGAGTTGTAGTTCTTCTGCACTACACTTCTGCTCCATGAGATCTATCCACCCATAAAGATTCAAGTTGATAGCTATTATACTTTAGGAGATATGCGCCAGACAAAATCTAAGAATCAAAAATAACAAAGGGCAATAACTCCAAAATTATACAAGTAAGAGTTGTATTCTTGTGCACTGCACTTCTCCTCCATGAGATCTATCCTCCCATAAAGTTTCAAGTTGATAGCTATTATACTTTAGGAGATATGCTCCAGACATAATCTAAGTATCAAAAATAACAAATGGCAATAACTCCAAAATTATGCAAGCAAGAGTTGTAGTTCTTATGCATAGCAATTCTCCTCCATGAGATCTATCCACCCATAAAGATTCAAGTTGATAGCTATAATACTTTAGGAGATATGCTCTGTGGTAAGACTAGGAGAAATGAAAGAATAACTGTTTTTCACACGCTAACGTAAAGGTAACAAACATTTAGCCCCCTTTTTCCACAATATATTTTTTTTATGTTAATTTCAAATTGTTTATAGTAAAGGGCATCTGATTTGCTACTCAAATATGAAATTTCACTAAATGCTGACTGTTAGACTAGGAGAAATTTGGAAAAAACTGTTTTTTACTCCAAGTCCCCTTTTCCCGTGATGAGGCCTCAAATCCAAAAACCATCACAGATGCATCATCACTATATCATAGGGAGTTCACATCTTAAGTTTCATTTGATTTGGCCCAAGGGTAAAGGAGAACTAGGTGGGGACAGACGGACGGACGGACGGAATTACGGATGGACAGACGAAACGACGGCTATATGCCCTCCATTCGGGGAGCATAAAAATGCCATGCTCTGCCGAGCCCAGATTAAGGGGTCAATCGAAATTTCTTTAACTATTTTAGAAGAGGGTCACCCAAGGAACACTTCTACCAAGTTTCATGAAAATCCACCCATTGGTTTGGGAAGCGAAGATGTTTAAAGAAAAAGGTTATGGATGGATGGACAGACTGCTGCATGCATGACAGACACACCGCCATGACAATAGCTTGCTGGCCTTTGGCCAGTGGAGCTAAAAAAAGAAAGAGCATGTCCTTACTTTTTTGGTTGAATTCTGAACAGTTTCTTCAGAGAAGAAGATTTTCTTATATTTCATCATACAGGACAATTTTTCAGTGACAAGGCAGCCCTTAGAGCACATGAAATCATCCCAATCAGAATTTCACAAACAAATCTGAAAGAGTGGTGTTCTTAGCATTCTTCCTGTGAAGTTTGGTTGAATGCTGAACAGTAATTTCAGAAAAGAATATTTGTAAAGCCCATGTTATGAGCCCCATTAGAACAAATCTGTGAGAGCATGTTCTATGCATCATTCCTGAGAAGTTCGGTTGAATTCTGACCAGTTGGTTTTTTATATTTCCCATTAAGTGGCCCTTTTTTTTGTCATATGGGGCCCTTTTTTGATGACTTGGCGGCCAGTTACCTATGGCGTGTGATATGTTGCAATATTGTATAAAAAAATATTTATTCAATAAAAAAATAAATATGGTGTAAAAGCTATATAAATGGACTTTAATAAAATAATCATATTCTAAAAAAATATTTATGTGGTAAAAATATTGATTTTGCCAATTAAAATTATTTATATTGTAAAAAAGAAAATATATGTTTTCAATAAAAAAGTATATTTATGAGGTAAACTAAATAATTATATTGTAAAACAAGAGCTGTCACTGTAAGATGACAATGCCCCCGACACCGCTTTGATAGTAATAAGGAAGTTATGGCCAATGTTAAAGTTTTTGGACGGAATGACGGACGGACGGACGGACGGACGGACGGACGGACAGACGGACGGACGGACAAGTCAAATTTATTATGCCTCCCTATCGGGGGCATAAAAAGTATTTATGGAGTAAAAAAAATATATATGGACAATAATTAGAATTGTGGGATAGCAAGATTAGTTTGTTACAACGAATTTCATTGGTTCCTTTTTTCAAATATACAGCCCGCTTAGGTTTAGTAATAAAATACGTCTTCCCTAACGTCATCGGGTATCCTTTACCGCTAGCTGTTTCAGCCACGAACCCAATCACAGGAAATACTGATGTGGTTTAACATCACTTTTAACAAAATTTATGCGTTATTGCGACGACTGCAGAACCATGGAATCCCGGAATCTCACACACTTGATGAACCACTTTACCTTTCCCGAGCTGCCAGCAACTCACCCGTTTAGGTCTATGAATACCTACGGTGACGAAAGTCGTAAATGATATATGGCGTAATCGGGGATCGATTCTATTTTCCAAATCACAAAGGCTATGAATGATCTTAAGATTAGAGGTCAGAGCGTTTCTTCGCTTCATAATATTCTTATTTACATTATTTGTAGCATCGTGTATAAGATCCACAAGAAAGAGTAAGGTTCAAGAAACCGTTATCTCCTGTCTTTTTCAATGCAAAATTGATCTTTGATCAATCACTTGAAATTGCTGGTCTCTATATTCGAAACCGATTTTTTAAAGCACAAGTTTTTCAAGTACGCGATTTCCTTCCATTGGATTTATCCAAATAGGCAACGAGTTGATACGAGGAAAAGTGCAAGGATGCAACACGCAACTTCGACCTAGATATGCCGCGTTCTTTATCTTTTTCGAAGGTAAAAATTGACACACAGGGCATCTTTTTAACGTCTCACTCTAAGACAAATAGTAAGTTTGAGTGCAAACCCGGGGATTCTCCGCTTTCGGATAATTTGACCTGGGCTCTTCGAGGCCGGAGCTATATATCGGAGTTGGTACTATTTGAATATGACATATAATGTCACTTTTTAAAGTTAGGCAGTCATACAACAGAGACTGGGACATAAAACCATGGGGCCCTTGTATTTCTTTTACCAATTCTACCAGTAATTTACTTGCCGATAACTTTCGCGTGTAGTGACGCTAGCGGAAATAAAGATGTCGATGACGTAGGCTATGACGCAGTTTGTTACCGAGCTATCCCACAATTCTAATTATTGAATAAAAATATTTTTTTTTTATCAAATATATAATTTTTTTACCATATAAATATTTTTTTATTGAACCAATATATCTTTTTATACAAATATACGTATATTTTTTTTCTCATGAATATTTTTGATTGAATATAAATATATTGTTTTTTACCAAAAAAATATTTTTTTTACCTCATAAATATCTTTTTATTGAACAAATATATATTTTATACCAAAAAATATTTTTTCAATAACATAAATAATTTATTTTTTTATGTAATTAATTTATTTTAGTCCATATATATAACTTTTACACCATAATTATTTTTTTATTGAACAAAAATATTTTTATACAATTTTGCAACACATCACACGCCATAGTTACCAGACTGATTAGGAATAAAAGGTATTGGCAAGAGCATTTCATATGCTTCATTAAAATGAAATTTGGTTGAATTTTGCCCAGTAGTTTCAGAAAAGAAGATGATCAAAGAAAAAAGTTTAAGCACAGATGGACAGATGCACTGACACACAATGGACATTAGGCCATGACAATAGCCAACTGAACTTTGTCCAGTGGAGCCAAATAAACGATGTGAGAATGATTTAAGAAATTTGTGTCCCATTCTTACCTCACAGCCTGCCCTCAGAAAGTCAGAGATTTTACACATGGGTACAAAGTATCCAACATGAGGTTTTCCTGTTGTGGCGGTACCCCAGTACACTTTAATGTCTTTGTCCTTCAACAAAGCTTTCAGTCTATCTTCTCCCAGAGTCTCCTAAAAGATATACATACAGATTGTTTGTCATTCTTAGGGTTCATGTTTAGCCCTTAAAGCAGTGGACCAGTAATAGTTCCAGCATAGAAACAGACTTTTAACCTAACTTTACGTATATCTAACTTTAATCCCAAGAAGATAATTATCTGTTACAGAAATAGTGTAAGAATACAGGACAAAGCTAACTATGAAATCTGCTTGATTCAACCATGTTCTACTTTGCTTGATGTAGAGCACTATCACAGAGAAACAACATTTTTCAAAGTCATCCAGGTTTGTGATAAGTCAAGTGCCATATAGCTCAATTTTGTGATTATTACATATTATATGTGACTAGTCAAACAAAAAAAATTACCATCTTGGGAGTGTGCAAAATGCCAACCCTTAATTACCCTAGGACACCACGCTCAAATACAGGCCAGTCCATGCAAATTGTTCTGAGCAACACTAGGCAGAAATTTTGAGGAAAAAGAAGATAATTGAAGAAGGCAATCAAAACCTAGTAACTTGGCACACCTTTAGGGCTTGTGCTAGTGAAACTGAGAAGTCATTACCCCCAAGCTAAGAAATTCTGGGGGTTAAACTGCTTTATAAAAGGGCCAAGTCAACAAAAAGAACAAATCATGAGTATTATTTTGCAGATTTAGGAGACAAATCAAAATAAATGCATATACATACACAATAAGAACATACAGTGCTTTTAGCACTATGATTTCAATGTAAATTTGTCAAAGGTTTTCTTCAGCATGACAAGGGCTTAAAGAGGCCATAAACATTTGATTGGGAAGTAAACAAAGATCAAATCATTAGAGCATGTGTGTGAAATAAGATGCATAGATAAGTACATAATGAGTTCAACTTAAGAAACTAATTGCAGACTGTTCTAAACAGTCTTCAACTACTCATCACAAGAGTGTCATTGAGACTCACATGTGCTAGTTTTGAAAGCCCTGTCTACTTTTTTGTGAGTCTCATACTTACAGAATCTGCATCCTTTAAAACCATGGATGTTGTAACTACAGCTTATTTAAGTTCTTGTTATGACATTTAAGTAGCCCATCCAGGAAAATATTTGAGACAAAATAGAGAAGAATGTCAGAGTTCAACAGTCAAATGATTTAAATTGTGTGTTATGATTGGTCAGTCAATTCTTTATTGACAGCAGTGATGTGTTAATTAGCCAATTATTAAAGATTTACCTGAAGATTCCTAGTTATCAGCTTCAATTTCTCATCAGCACTCATGTGAACACCATTCTTTTCAGCCATATCTATTTGGATCAATAATCTGTATAGAGAAATAAAGTGACATGTGATTTTTCATCCAAAATGATCCACCCCCTCCCCCTCATTCCTTAAATCAAACTATTTGCAGATCTGTTGTGACAATATAAAAACTCTTCTGATTGAAATTATTTCGGCAAAGGTTTAAATTCTATAGATAAAAGAACAACAATTTTGTTAACAATGTAAACATTAGATCACCAGGTAATCTTGGAAAGCAACAGGATACCAAGATGGACATACTGGAAGAAATATACAGTCTGTGATCACTCAATCACCTGAGATAAGCATTTAGAATCAGCTTACACCCATGCTTAATTTGGTGTTCATTGCTATTACTGCAATACCATCAGATTTCCAGCCTTTGAAAAAAAGCCTACAGACCAGGTCATACAGAAATAGCTGGATTAGGATAGTACCATTTCAAAATAATTCTCTGTTCATATTTCTGTTCATGATTGTTACATTTAATTTCTGTTTTCCTAGTTCATGTTGATTTATATTATCTTTTGATAATCTGTTATTGAGAAGCTTCAGTGGTGGATCAAGAAGAAAAGGGGGGGGGGGGTCAATCAACATCCCCATCTGCCTAATATTTGCTTTTTGGCATGGATATTTAAATTTAATACAAAAGGACCATGATGGCCCTATATTGCTCTCCTGGGTATGTTAACTCATAACTTGTCAACCATGTCATAAATACCAAAGATTGTTTGATGTACATTAAGGGTGTTTTTGAAAGGAACAGACTTTAATTTTGTCCTACTGTAACAATTTGTTTTTTTTTTCTAAATTTTCAACCTTTCTGTTACCATGGCAACCAAAGCTTTTGACGAACTTTTTGATGAAATTCTTTTTCTTTTCACAAATTTGAAGAGCTCACCAAAGGAATCCAAAATGTCCCGAACATGGGCCATCGACTTTATTTTTAACTATCTCGAAATTTGAAGCTATGTATGACAAATTCATCCATTAATTTGGACACAATAAAATAAATTTGGGATGGGGTGACCTTTGTTGCCAACTTCGGTAAGTAACAATGCCAACAATCTAACCAATTAGTTTAAAGTTTGAATTGTGGACTAAGGTTATGCCAGATGAACATAATTGAATAGCACTTTTTATCAGACTACCAAAAACAGATTTTGGGAGAAGAAGACTGAAATTATTTGATTAAAAAATTGTTAAATAAATGATTCCTGTGTCTCATGACGTTGTTTTATTCTATGTTTTCGAAGATTTTAAAGTCCCGCATGTCTTCGCTTTGTCATAAAAAAAAAGTACCTTAAGTCTATCCCAGCTCTTGTTCAGACTCTATGGCAATGAATCGACAAGTAATGACGATAAAACAAGAAAGCCATGAATGGCTTGAGTCACTCTACAGGCTTGAAACTCTTGTAATAGCAAATCAAAGTTTTGACTAGATTTTCAGATATTTTGGGTTCTACTGCTGTTGAAAATGATTTTCAAAGATTACACTATATAACATATAGAGAAATGACCTCTGCCCATAAAGGACATATTTTTCATTCAATCACAATGATTTTTGGCTGCATGATAATGGGTCACCCAAGGATCATACCAATTAAGATTGATTTATATCCATCAGTTACATTCTGAGAAAATGATTTTCAAAGTTTCCACTATATAACATATAGAGAAATGACCTCCGCCCATAAAGGACATATTTTTTATCTGATCACAATAATTTTTGGAAGAATGATGAAAGGGTCACTCAAGAATCATTCCAGTGAAATATGGTTGATATCCATCAATTACATTCTGAGAAAATGATTATCAAAGTTTCTGCTATATAACTTATAGAAAAATGACCTCTGCCCTTAAAATACATATTTTTCATCCGATCAAAATATTTTTTTGTAGATTGATAAAGGGTCACAAAAGGGTCATTCATGTAAAATTTAATTGGTATCCATTTATTAGAATCTGAGAAAACTCACTTTTTACAATATTTGGAAATAAGCCACACCCATTAAATCCATGTTTTTCATTGGATCAAAATTTCTTGACAACTTAATAAGAGGGTCACACAAGGATCATTCCTGTGAAGTTTGGTTGAAATTCATCCAGTAGTTTCTGAGGAGAAGTTTTTTAAAGAAAAAGTTAACGACCAGACGACCGGACACATGATGGACAAAACGCCATGACAATAGTCCCAGTGGAGCTAAAAACTAACGAGAAATAGTTCAAGCTTACAAACCTGTTCGATTAAAATCAGAATTTAGATGGATATTCAATGTACTTATCCTCTGCATATTTGGATAAAGTACTACCTGCTGTGAAAAAATAGAGAAATCACATTTTCCCAATTAAATCCATCAACAGAGTCAAAAAAGGTGTAACAATTTATTCCAAGGACGGAGGGGTTTGACATCTCACACAAGTATAAAAGTGTGCGTTGCGTGCCAATTTCAGATGCTGACCCAAAATAGCTGAACACCTGGTGTTGGTGCCTTTGATCATCTCTTTGAAACATAAACGGTTACTTTATTACAAAAATAAGTTTACTTTTTTGTGGATTCGCCAGATAGCCTCTCTGACTTAATTTTATTTTTATTTTGTGTTGCTTCCATCTTTTTCTCTCTTTTTTATTAACATAAGAAACCAAAGATTTTTGAATATTTTTCTATTGTCATCTTTTCAGTAAAGGGAGAGTTAAGGATTGATTTCATTTATTTGAACACCTTTGGTAGAGCTTGAGTCAGTTGACCCAAGGAACATCCCTGCCAAGTTTCATCAAGATTGGCCCACTGGTTGAGGAGGAGAAGATGTTTATAGTATATAAAGGGTGCATAGAAAAAGGGAATTACACCTGAAATCCAAATAACACTAAATTACGCCGAATTTCACAGAATTACATTACAAATTCATTGAAATCTACCCAGATGTTCAAGAGGAGATGTTATTCAAAGATTTGGGCTCAAAATAAACCCCGCCCTGCCACGCCAAATTTATGGGCCAATCAAAATTTCGCAAACAATTTTTGATAAGGGTCACTCAAGGAACATTCTGGTAAGGTTTCATTGAAATCAGCCCAGTGGTTAAGGAGGAGATGTTGGTTAAAGAGTTCAAAGTGAAAAAATGCCACGCCCATAATTATCCTGGTGTACCATATATCAGTGAACGTTAATCAGAGCTGTCACAATTTTAAAATCAGGAGGAGACCTTATTCCAAACTTGTTATTTTTAAGACAAAATGCAATTGTTGAAGTAGCCTGAAAATTCAATGTGAAATTGTCCTTTTTTAACATGTGAAACCGTCCTTTTTTAACAAAGTAATTAAAATATTCATAAAACACCTATTATAACCCCCAGTGCTCATATTTCCGTGAATCCTAAATTAAGCAGTCCCTTAAACAATACTGGAGTTATGTATGGTCTCAATATTTTAGTCAAAAGTCACATAATCATTTCTCATTGGGATATGAAAATAACAGTTACAATGTGTCATTATTTTAAGATTTACAATTGCCTAACACAACACATGTACTTGGAAATAAGGAATTTTAGAGGATTTTAGAGTTTTACTGATTTTAAGTGGTTTATGACAATTAAGAATTTTTTTCTCACAGATGTTCATATTTCTAGATCTTTCATCAAAATATAGTGAAAACAATAATGAAATTACAGTAAGTAATTCTATTTGACAATTCACAGAAATATGGTCACTCACAGAAATAGGGTACAACATGATATATATTCTATATTTGCCTAATTCTGTGGGTATTTCTAAAAATAGCTATAGACAACTGTGAAGACGTCATCAAAACAAAGAAATTTGCAGCTAGAAAATAACTTGCTCATTTTGTGTTTGTGTTGACACAGTCTACTCATGTCACATTGTGTGACTTCCTTGCTTTAGGAATAATTGAATATTTTGATAAGGAACTATATACATGTATAACATTTGAAAAACTTGGTTTTCCTTTATCCGTGACCTGTCAAAAGAGTTGGTTAGATTAAGAACAATACTGGGAATAAACTCTATGTTTTCTATTTGTTCTCTAGACATGTCAGGCTTTTTCATAAGGTAGTCAGTGTTTGTCGCTTGTATAACAAGATGTAATCGCTTGCATTTCTTTTCATTAAAGGTGAGATCCCAATTGTGTGACCAGTCACATAAGTTGTCTGTTGTTTGGTTGTAGCTTTTCTTCGTCTAGAGTTGAGTTAATGACACTATAAGTTTTAGTGTCATCTGCAAATAACTTGACAGTAGTTTCAGCTATGTTGGGAAGGTCATTTATGAAGATCAAAAATAGCGTTGGCCCCAAAACCTTCATTGTGGAACACCGCTTGTCACATCAATACATCTTGACTTGGCTTCATTTATGACAACTTGTTGAGTTCTGTTGTTTAGAAGGTCATTTATCCATTGTTTGGTGTTTCCTGTAATGCCATATGCTTCCATTTTTTTTAAATAATTTTGTAAGTGATAGTGTGTCGAAAGCTTTTTTAAAGTCATAGAATATTATGTCTATTTTTTTCCCCGAGTCTATTGCTGTCGTTCAATCCTCTAGTGACTCTAGTAGTTGTAATTGGCAGGATTTACCCTTTCTGAAGCCAAATTGGTTTGGTGAGATCAAGTTGTTGCTAGTCAGGTGGTTTGTGATTTTATTCCTAACAATTTTTTGCATCAGGTTAGAACAAGTTGGGCTAATGCTAATTGGTCGGTAGTTTACATGCTCTTGTTTATTTCCTGATTTGAATATCGGAGTGACTAGAGAATTTTTCCAAGCTGTTGGTACTTTGCCTGTTGCTAAGGATCTGTTGAATATCTTTGCTAAGGGCGTCACTAAGGACTCCATGCATTCTATGATTAGTTTTGGATGTATTTCGTCAGGTCCACTGCATTTGTTTGGGTTCAGTTCTTTAATTGCTTTTCTAATATCTTCTTCTGATATCTTGTAGACCTCAAGTTGTTTGTTTGTTTTTAAATCGTACTGCGAAGCAGTAGATTTATATCTACCGTTTTTCAGAAATCCAGTCTGTTTGACCCAGTACATTTTTACCATTATCTTCTGAGCAATGTGTTCAAACCAAATTATGTGTTTTCAAACACCGAAGAAACGGCCTTTTCAGTCACAATCTACAAACTTTGTTTATACCTTATTTACTTTTCGACAAATAGAGAAGAGGCTAATACAAAATTTGATGTAATTTTCGCTTTTAGTAATTACCAGTTAGTATTTTCAGTGTTTATAACAAGATTTTCGGTTGAGTAAAGGAGTTGAAACGTACAACAGGTTAACTGTATAATTAATTTGTAGCACTTACAATATTACTGCTCTGAACTTTCTCGAACGGTCATTTACCAGTTGTAGGGCTGACAACCAATCAAATTCTGTTATGATTATCACTCGGTCAAAACCCACGCGTAAATTCAGACCACGTGTAAATTCAGATGGACATCGTCTGCTCGAAATGTGTCAAGTAACTTGTTTGTCATTAGTCAATAGTCGTCTGCACTCAAACAGGGAGCGTGGGAAGTTTACTTTTTTTTTTCGCATGTGTTAACAAATAGAAATAATTTTGTAATTTTGAAATATTTGATTTCAATGAGCACTCTGATCACGCTCCAATCCTATTTTCATTAAATTCAAATTTGAGTATGAAGAAAAATTATTCAACAACAAATAAACCGACAAAAACATACGATAAACTGATATAGGGTTAAGTTCATATCGGACTCGGTTTCGACCCGAGTTAACCGGGTTTCCATCAGAACGGCCTCGGTTTCGACACTAGTGATGTCATTGTAACCTTTCAACCTCGACGCTTCTGATCCTGGGTCAGGCCGGTGTTACTTGGGTTCCAAAATGGCGTCGAGAATAGTGCACAACAATTCGATTACAAAAAAATAAATATTCTCTATTACTTTAAATAACAAATACTTTTTTCTTATTTTATATAGTATTTTGCACGAGTTTATCACATTTCTTAATGGGATAACGATATTTCATGGTAAATTAATTATTGTAGCGGTAAATGAGAAGTTTGTTTACTACCACCAGTGGGTAACTCCGTTCACATGAATGTCTTTTCTGCGCATGCATATTATAGTCAATTTTAGATTATTACATCATCTCACGCGTCTCTCGGGCTGCCATTTGAATTTCCCCTAGGATAGCAGCAAGAGCGATCTATTTTTAGAACAACTCATGAATAATCATAGAGTGCTGCTAGATTTAATCGATTGGTCAGAAACCAAAGATATAAATAGCATAGTTGGCGATTTCACGTGTTTCTTGAGGGAAAATGCATTTACAGTATTTGGGAAAACCCAATGCTTGAAATACAAACATGTTGGTAATCAAAATTGTAAATAGTTTAATGAAAAATGTTTGTTGCTAAACAGGCTTTTAAACTCTATAGAGAGAGGAATAATATTAACAGACAAGCCTTTAGCTTGGCGCGTGCTCATTATAACAACGTAAAAATCTGATAAGAAATAATTTAGACTAGCAGAGGGCTATCGAATCAGCAAACTTTCAAAATCGGACCCACGAGGTTGGATGAGCTTGCGATGTCCTCGAAAAGATGGATTGTTAAGACAAAAAACTCACAAATTTAAAGATTTTACCAACTCTTATTGTCCAAATTTGAGCCCTTTTGATTGGCGAACTATTGCACTATCCCAGCCTCTCAATGATGTACGATTTACAGTGCTGACAGCACTTTGATTATACTTATAGATGGATTTAACTCATTGTCTCCTTTATATACACTTGAGAAATAGTCGTTTAAGAGATTGGCTCTTTCCACATCGTTTGTAATTTGAATGCCATGTTTGTCATTTAGTGGGCCAATATTTGTTTTTGTTTTTGTGTTGTCTGGGACATACTTCCAAACTAATTTGCTGTTTCCTTTTATATTTGATGCAAGGTCTTTCTCGAAGTTGTATTTTGCATGTGTTATGGCAGAAGTGACCAGGTTTCTCTTTTTTTTTGTAGTTCTCAAAGTTTGCATTGGTTTTGCAATGAAGGTATTTCTGCAAGGATTTTTTCTTTGGGTTTATGTTTTGTGGTAGAATCGACATAAGGTAGTTTACTGTTGAGTTTTGGATTTAGTTTGTGCTCTGGTAGGTAGGTTTCAATTAATGTTTGGAGTTTATCGACAAAGAAATTCTTATGCTCATCAATAGTGTCCTCATTTGACAATCTACTCGAATCTGTGTTTCAAAAAACAGTTCTTGATTTATGCTGGTATAATTGCCTTTAAGAAATTTCGTCTAATGTTATGTTTGCTTGTCACCCTTTCTATGTAGCAAATGAAGTTAAATTTTAGTACTTCATGATCACTCTTTCCTAATCCTGGGTAATGTTCTAAATTTTCAACCATGTTTTCTTCGTTAATTAGGATTAGATCCAAGATTGAAGATTCAGTATTGTTTCTGTAGCATGTTGGGTTGGTAACATGTTGTGTTAGAAAATTGTCTCTAACTATTTCCAGGAATATTGATGCTGGGTGATTTTCACTAACATATGTACAATTTCTAACCCAGTCAATGTCTTTATAGTTAAAATCGCCTACTATGCATAAGTGTGAACAGCCATATGATGCAGATTGTTGTAAATTTCCCAGTTCTATGAATGAGATGTTGTTTAATGTTGGGCTTCTTTAGTAACGAGTTGTTATTTTTCAGTTGAATTTTTGTCCACACTGATTCAATATTAATCTGTTTTAAAGTGATTTCACAACTATCGTTCCTCTTCCATTTTCCTTTTTGTATGTGTAGTGATTATAACCATGAATGTGGTAGAAGGAGTCCGAAATTTCTAGACTCGTCTTCTTTGGATGTGTTTCGGAGATTGCTATAATGTCAGGATTTTCTTAAGTTAATGTGGATTTTAATTCATTCATTTTATTGGATAGTGAGTCTGCATTTGTGTAGAATACTGTTAGTTTGTTTTTGTGGCTGTTCACATTGTTTTTATTTACATTGTTAAAAATAAAACCAACATCCTAGATACGCTCAACAGTTGGAGAAGTTGGCGCATCAGTATTCACATGACTATCAATTATTGTTGTGTCCATGTAAGTTCCAAGTTCCAACACTTTCGTCTGTTTCTTGATTAGTTTTTTGGAGAGGTAATTTTGCCAATTCTGTATTTAGTGAAGTGCATTTGATATTCTCCTTTCTATGTTTGTTTTTTTCGGTTATTTCCTTATTTTTTCGCGATACATTTGGAATGATGATTTTTCCATCATGTGTTTTTGCTGTTGGGTTGATTTGTCTAGCACAATCAAGCTCGTTCAGGAGTGATTCTCTTTCTTCTCTTTGAGAGGGTGTTAAATCCACAATGATGACATTTTTCAGCTTGGTTGGTAGTTTACTTTTGATGTGTTTTGCATTTAATAGGTCTCTTCTTATTTTTTTTTATCCAAGATAAGTTTGTAGGGTCTTTGTTTGTTTGGTTCTATTGTCCCTATGCAAAAACCTTTTAACAATGCAATTTCAATACCTAGCATTTGACCAATTTCTTTGATTAGATTTTCATAAGCTTCCTTTCTTATTCGCGAATCATTATTGTCTTCTTCTGATAGATTAAAGATCATGAGATTTAAACCCCTCAGTCGTCGCATAGGTCTTCAAGTTCTTTAACACGGCTGTCAATTTGTTTATCGAGCTCAGATTTTAAAGATTTTTCTATATCTTTGTTCAGTGAATTAATTTTACTTTCTGTTTGCACTTCAATCTTGTCATCCATCTTGATGTCTTGCTTTAGGCATATCAACCATATATGCTATATTTGCCTAATTCCGTGGGTATTTCTAAAAATAGCTCTAGACAACTGTGATGACGTCATCAAAACAAAGAATTTCGGAGCTTGAAAATAACTTGCTCATTTTGTGTTTGTTTTGACACAGTCTACTTATGTGTAACTTCCTTGCTTTAGGAATAATTGAATATTATGTTAAGGAACTATACATAACATATGAAAAACTCGGTTTTTCCTTTATCCGTGGCCTGTCAAGAAAGTAGGTTAAATTAAGAACAATCCTGGGATGACAACTAAAGAAATTGGATGCTACACATGCATAGGCTCGTCCTTAAACTTGGACTTTATTTAATGTAAATAAATACTTGAATCCGTTCTTTTTAGAAGACTACCATTTTAAAATTCAGGAATTCCGAAAATTTTAGATAAAAGATCGATTATGCTAAATTTTGATGGACCAATCTCATTTTTCAAAGTAAATTTGATCAAAACATATGAATAATCCTTTCTCAGAATAAACTGTGGAGAAACATAATGTTTCCTATCTTTGTTCAACATTTTTTTAATACCCACGGATAAAAGACAACCCACGGCTTTAGGCATATCAACCATACCTACCTGGTGTCAAGGGGTGCCAGTCAACTCGTTCCTCGGTCAACTCGTTCCCAAGTCAACTCGTGGCGTTTTTGGTCAACTCGTTCCCCAAAATTGGTCAACTCGTTCCCCAATCGATTTTTCCTCGGTCAACTCGTTCCCCCAGAATTATCCCATCTTCACTAGATATTTCAACGGACGTTTTTGTACAAAAATTAATAAGGAATGTTATTCTATTGCAATTTTGATAGTCATTTTATTGAATATCGATATTCGGCATTTAATTAGCCCTTTACCATACTACCAGAATAATTTTTCAAAGAAGATACATTTAAGTAAATCTCGCATTTGACTCGAGATTTCAACGGAGTTTATTCTACAAAATAAGTTAGGAAGTTTCTTTTTATAAATATTTAATTTTTCAAAATTTATATGGAAAATCGATTGTCTTCTATTAATTAGCCCTGTAACAAATTACCAGAATAAATATTTTTAAATCAAGAAACCAAAGCTAAACGGAAATTTTATATCAAATGTTTTATATGTAATAGTGTCCTAAAGTGGGGTTAGATATGGGTTTTTGGTAAATTACTTTTTTTTAATTTAACACTTGTCATGCTGAATCCGGACTATTCCAAATAAAATACATAGGATCTGCTTTCTAGAAAAACCTGTCTAAATGACGTCACATCATTTTGTAACCTTTGCGTTTCGCGCGATAGACAGGCAGATAGATAGACAGACATGAATTAAATTTTGGGGAAACAACATTTCCTCTTGATTGACGATAAACAACTAACTTTCCTGGAGAACGGATCATATATATTCATCATGACAATATTCAATGTATTTGTTGCAAAAACCAGCGGCAAAACATTAAAGGTAATTGATACTTTAATCTTATTCACACCATTAATGACAAAGTTAAATTGACTTTCAGTGACAACTTTGAATACATCCCTTACTATGTTAAGAATTGATTTTTATTACTATAAGCAGCATGTCTTTACAAAATTTGTTAAAGTTTTTTCTTCTTTTCTAAACCCGACACTATCTTAATAATGTTTTCTATCTTTGCTTTTCGTCTTGTGTCTTGCCGGACAAACAGAAATTCTGAAAAAAAAAGAAATACAGAATTGATAAAAAAAAATATTTTTTCGTTTCGCCATTCATTTTTTAATGTTTTAAACCAGTATTCTTTTATATATATAAAATTTCAGCTAATATTCAATCAGTTTTCCGGGAAATATCCGCAGGTTAAATCAGTCTTAAAATTTAGGTTAAAGGGTAACAATCATAAATTTTGCATTTTTTTTAAAGACATGATCAAAATAATTAATTTTGAGTACTTTAACCCATTCAAAAGAAAAAAAAAATATATATAAAAAAATTTCAAATATATATAATTATTTTCGGGGAACGAGTTGACCGAGGAAAAATTGATTGGGGAACGAGTTGACAAATTTTGGGGAACGAGTTGACCAAAAACGCCACGAGTTGACTGAGGAACGAGTTGACTGAGGAACAAGTTAACTGTAAGCCGTGTCAAGGATTAAGAAGGTTGGCCATCTCCTGGATTAGCCCCCGGGGGGGCTAAACTTTTCAAGGTCTAAATTTTGACATAAAACACTGGGCCAACTTATTTTTTGCCCGCTTTCGGGTCGGGTGTAGACTGGTCTCAGAATCAGAATATCCTAGAGCTGGTAGGCTGCTCTCTGAGAGATACCTTGATATAGTAGGCAACAATACCCGTCCAGGGTCAGTAATAAGTTTGCCCACTATTCTAGAACTATTCTTTGATCAACTTGTGAACTTTTTTGCCTAGACTGGTATCACAGTCGACTGCCGCTGCTATTGACTAGCGAGCCAACATATATACGGAATGAATGTAAAGAATCTGTATATGTTGGAAGATTCAACATCTTACTTTCCCTGCCATTTTTAATAAACATTAAGCAAACAATTGAATTGAATTGAATTGGGGTTTTACGTCGCTTTCAACAATCTCTCAGTTATATCGCGACGACTGGAGCACCTAACGATGGATTCCTGGTATTTCTCACACCAGTACTACCACCACATCCCTTTCCTAGCCTCCAGTTGCTATTCCACATAGGTTTACGATTATCTACCCATTGGTGGAAGACAAATGTCGGAAAGGATAAGTGCCGCGGCCGGGGATCGAACCCGTGCGAACATTAAGCAAACAAACATTTAATGGAAAAAAAAGTGGTTTAAGACTTTTAGATCATTTATAATTTTATTTTGTCAAGGAACAGCACAGCCGTGATTTCGAATAAATGAATATATACTCTTTACTCTACAATATTACACTTGTGTGTTAATTGCATTGCTGATTTAAGTGTCAAAACATTGTATGGTAACTTAGAATTGTAATGCCATTAACCCATGTCATGCCATGTATATTTCACCAGGAACTTGATGTCATGTTTATTTATATGGAAAATTCTACAGGAAATGAAAGAAACATAATATTGATGTCATAGAAATAGAACAAATCATTCAAAAACCCTTGTTGAATTTTTCATGAAGCCAACCTTCCTATTTGGACCAGTCTAATTATGCAGCTTATTGAAATAATTATCATTGAAAATGATGCTATTCATTCCGTTATTATTTATTTTCTATTATGACATACATATCTGCATTATCAGATAGATTCTAATTGCCACCTATGGATAAATGATTGTCCAATGAATTCCATTTGTTCCGTTATTCATTTTTTAGAGGGTATCAGCACCATAAGCTACTATTCTAGATCTGCCCCTGCTCTGAGTACAAGGTCTTCCTAATTGGACAAGTCTATAATTTCATCAAATTATGAAAACAATATAGCACAGGGTTCAGCTCATTCCGTTTTGGTAACATTGGATCCGCATAAGCTCTAAGTAACGTTTATTTAAATATCAAGTTGTTTTGTAATGCGATGACCATAATTTCTCCATTTTTGGAAGGTCTAACAAAATATTAACAATACTTTTAAGTTGTGTCACCCTTAGGCGAGCAAAACCTACGTAACATGATTATGAGCTTTAAATTTCCAGAGTTTCAGACATATAAGCAATATTTTCCCAACACTCTAGGGGATCCCGGCTCGTAGTTAGAGTCTGCTGGAATACAATGCACTTTTTCCTTGTGGTTACAATCTATACTTGACATGAAAGCCGTCTAAATTATGACAGGAAATGTCTATTTCAAATCAAATCTTGACACTGGTAACATGTTACTTTCAACTATTCTTCTCTTTATTTTGTTTTCCAATTTGTTACATTCATAACTTCTTCAAATGTCAAGCAAAAACCAAGCGCATATTTGGAAATACTTATAAATAATATCTTTATATGGATGGAATATTGGAATATACAAAGAATGGTAATTATTTTCTTTCCATAAATTGCTCGCCTATATTATACTCCTGGTTTAGCCCCCGGGGACTAAACTTTTAAGCCCCAGGTTTCTTGATTCTACGAATTTACGTATCTTCAAAAACTTTCTAATATTGTTCCCCCAAAATATTCCAAGCCCCATTTTATATATATTTGATCCCCCAAAGAAAACCCTTTTCCAGGGAATATCCTCCCCTAAGTGCAATGCTATTTATTGTTCTTTTCAAAGATCGCTCGCCTATATTATACTCCTGGTTTAGCCCCCGGGGGCTAAACTTTTAAGCCCCAGGTTTCTTGATTCTACGAATTTACCCATCTTCAAAAACTTTCTAATATTGTTCCCCCAAAATATTCCAAGCCCCATTTTATTTATATTTGATCCCCCAAAGAAAACCCTTTTCCGGGGAATATCCTCCCCTAAGTGCAATACTATTTATTGTTCTTTTCAAAGATCACTCGCCTATATTATACTCCTGGTTTAGCCCCCGGGGGCTAAACTTTTAAGCCCCGGGTTTCTTGATTCTACGAATTTACGTATCTTCAAAAACTTTCTAATATTGTTCCCCCAAAATAATCCAAGCCCCATTTTATATATATTTGATCCCCCAAAGAAAACCCTTTTCCGGGGAATATCCTCCCTTAAGTGCAATGCTATTTATTGATCTTTTCAAAGATTGCTCGCCTATATTATACTCCTGGTTTAGCCCCCGTGGGCTAATCTTTTAAGCCCCAGGTTTCTTGATTCTACGAATTTACGTATCTTCAAAAACTTTCTAATATTGTTCCCCCAAAATATTCCAAGCCCCATTTTATATATATTTGATCCCCCAAAGAAAACCCTTTTCCGGGGGAATATCCTCCCCTTAGTGCAATGCTATTTATTGTTCTTTTCAAAGATCGCTCGCCTATATTATACTCCTGGTTTAGCCCCCAGGGGCTAAACTTTTAAGCCCCAGGTTTCTTGATTCTACGAATTTACCCATCTTCAAAAACTTTCTAATATTGTTCCCCCAAAATAATCCAAGCCCCATTTTATATATATTTGATCCCCCAAAGAAAACCCTTTTCCGGGGAATATCCTCCCCTAAGTGCAATGCTATTTATTGTTCTTTTCAAAGATCACTCGCCTATATTATACTCCTGGTTTAGCCCCCGGGGGCTAATCTTTTAAGCCCCAGGTTTCTTGATTCTACGGATTTACTTATCTTCAAAAACTTTCTAATATTGTTCCCCCAAAATATTCCAAGCCCCATTTTATATATATTTGATCCCCAAAAGAAAACCCTTTTCCAGGGAATATCCTCCCCTAAGTGCAATGCTATTTATTGTTCTTTTCAAAGATCGCTCGCCTATATTATACTCCTGGTTTAGCCCCCCGGGGGCTAAACCAGTAGTACAATAAAAGCAAGCGAATTGTTTTCACTTACAACAATTTGGGTGTATCTTTTCACGGAATGAATCGAAATGTCTAGTTGTGTAAAGCAGTAGATCTAGTAATTTAATTAAGGAATAAAGAATTTTACGAAACATGATGTTTTATAATCGTCAATCGAACAAAAGCAATCTAGTCCTGTGAGAGTATTTTCTGTCTGAAACAAGTGTATCTAGCATATTTGTCATTCGCAACTCAATTTCTGTAAACAAAATCCATAACGGTGATGGTGGAAATGTTTAGCTCCCCCGGGGGCTAAAGCAGGAGATTGCCACAAAACATGTGAAGAACTTTGAAGAAAGCTCCAAAATAAAACTAACTAGATCAACAACAGCAACCAAGGAATGTTTTGATGAATGAAATACAGTTTCGTTCATTTGAAGTTCAGTATGGTAAGTTTTTTCTTCGTTAATAGAAAATGGACCTTTGAAATAATTATTAGTCGGGAAAGAAAATAACTTACACTGTAGAAATAGGTGAAAGATTGGAGTTTGTCTGGTTAAAATCACACAAAGCACCTAAATTTTACCTATCAACCAAAAGTTGTTCGGTCTTTCATCATCTACCGGAAACAGCATGTTTTATTTGGAATGGTTCCGAAGAAATCACAAATCTGTCAACTCCAAGGCGAAAATATGAAGAACCAGTCTTGTTACTGTGGTCAGCCATATTTGTTGAAATTGGCAACGGAATTTGGAATTTCAGTCTGAATTTAGAAAAAAATCATCGAAAATGCTGAGTCAAAAAGAGGCTAGCGATATAGTTTTTGACTCCGAAATGACAGGTATTGATTGTTCTTTGATAGGAATAGGTCATATTAGGAATTTTGCCATATATTTGTAATTGTCATGTGATTTCGTGGGCTGTCTCTAGCTTTTGCAACAGTTTATCGGGATACCGTATTTCCGTTTGTTGCTTAAATGGTATTTACGTAATATATTTCTACTGTTAAAGTCTAATTCTTTACGTAATTTAATCAGTGCAGCAGGTTACCAGAAATATCACAAAACACAATGTCGCTGGAATTCACGAGATTTATAAAAAGAAAAAGAAAGAAATATAAATATAAGTATTCAAGAACTAATGCTAGTTACATGAAGTATGCTGGAGCTCGGAATGATTGTGCGAAGAAAGTTAAAGAAGCAAAGAAAAGTTATGAGAGGAAAATAGCAAATGAAGTAAAACAAAACAGTAAATCCTTCTGGAGGTATGTGAATTCTAAAAGGAAAACTCGGGACAGTATTGGTAATTTGATCAAACCTGACAAGTCAGAAGCAAAGTCGGACAATGAGAAAGCAGAGGTTTTGAATTCATTTTTTAGTAGCGTTTTTGTAAGACCAGAGGATTCAGACATTGAGCTATTGGTAGAGGAGAATGACTATTTGCTAGAGAACTTTATGGTTTCAGGTGAAAAGCTATTGAAGGCCTTGAACTCACTTAATCCGGAAAAATCGCCTGGTCCAGACAATATTCACCGAAAACTATTGTATGAGGCAAGGCAGGAATTATTGATTCCCCTTACACTTTTGTTTACAAAAAGCCTTGAAGAAGGATGTATTCCAGATGATTGGCGTAGGGCTATTGTCTCTCCAATTTTCGAAAAAGGTAATAAGAAGGATCCTTCAAATTATCGCCCAGTCAGCTTGACTTCAGTTGTGTGTAAACTTTGTGAAAGATTAGTGAGAGACCAACTAATGGAACATTTGAACAATAATAACCTCTTTTCTGAAGCACAGTATGGTTTTAGATCTGGTCGCTCTTGTGCTATTCAACTTTTAGAGATATTAGATGAGTGGACAGATTCTGTAGACAGAGGTATTCCTATTGATGTTATCTACCTTGATTTTGCTAAGGCTTTTGATAGGGTTTCACACGATCATCTATTATACAAGTTAAGGAAATTTGGAATAAGCGGTGCAGTATTGGCGTGGATAAAGGACTTTTTGTCAAATAGACAACAGTGTGTGCGTGTTGGGTCATCTCTGTCTTCATGGCTGAAGTGGTTAGTGGAGTCCCTCAGGGTAGTGTCATAGGACCTGTGCTATTCCTATGTTTTATCAATGACCTACCTGATATTGTTACTGGAATGGTCCGAATATTTGCTGATGACACTAAACTTTATTCAAAAGTGTCATCATTCGAAGATCACGAGAGACTTCAATCTGACTTGGACAACCTTAGCCGCTGGAGCGATAAGTGGAAACTGACCTTCAACGCAAAAAAGTGCAAAGTACTCCATATTGGCCCAAGGAATGATAACTATCGTTATACCATGAGGGAAGTGGATGGGAATTTTACTTCAATCGATCCAGTTCATTCTGAAAAGGATTTGGGAGTAACATTTGACCAACATCTAAATTTGGATGACCATATAACAAATATTACCAACAAGGCACAGAGAACACTAGGCTTGATTCGTAGATCGTTTGAATGTCTGGATGAAGAGATGTTTTTACCCCTGTACAAGTCACTAGTCAGACCTATTCTTGAATATGGTTCATGTGTCTGGTCTCCTTACCTTAAAAAGCATATCAAAAAGATTGAAGATATTCAAAGGCGTGCAACAAAGCTTGTTTCATCAATTTCCCATCTGAGCTATCAAGAACGATTGAAGAAACTAGGACTCACAACGCTTGAATACAGAAGGGACAGAGCTGACATGGTTCAGATCTATAAGTCACTGCACAACTTTGACAATTTGAACTGAGAGAGCATGTTCACCCTTGCTCAGGACGATCTTCGTGGTCATTATTTGAAATTTAAACCTAAGAAGTGCATTCGTAACATCAGATTGAACACATTTAGTCAACGATCAGTGACATACTGGAATAGCCTCAGTGAAAAGACCATCTCTGCCGACAGTGTCAATATATTCAAATCTTTACTAAATGCTGAGATGTGGAACTGTAAGAAATTTTCACCAACCTGTTATTAAGTGCACTCATGAGACCAAAGCTTGTGATAATTTACCAGCTCTGAGTATCTTAAAGAAGTTTATTCAAGAGAGGGGTCATTACAGATAATACTCTACATTCTGACCCAAAAATCCAGGTATCCAGGTATTTAACAATAGCGTCACCTAGAAAAATCAATTAAGACTGCTCAATTATCATTGACTTGAAAACCTTAGTGTTAATAAGATTACACCTTTCTTGTAACAAATTATATACTCGAATTTCATTTTATAGTAGATACCACTTAATTGCAGATTTTACATTTTGTGCCCCACCTAGGTTTTGTTTACGCTGTCAAATTTTCAAGGTAAACAACAATGCTTAATCTCAAGTGAAAAACAATTGAAAGGTCTAGAATACTGGTGAATAAAATTGTAATTTTGTGAGCAATATCAATAAATATTACTCCCAATTCAATCCTCTTACCAATGTGCATTTCCGAGCTCTGAAGCCTATTCAAAAATCCATTATTTACATTTCAAAGGGACCATAGGTTGTCATCTGATTTTCCAGGGCAAGCGAAATTACTTTCATGCACAAAGGCATGTCACATGATTACCAAGTATGTAAGTTGATATCACGAGTTCAGAAAGGGTTAATCTGATTGGACCAAAAAAGTGGTGCAGTCATGGTTGAGCTCGATGGCAGTGCTCCAGCTAGGCCCTTTCAGAAGGGCGCCCCGCCCTGCCCTGCCCTGCCGTCGAAAATCGGCGCCCTGCCTTTTTTTCCATCGCCCAGGCCTAACTAGTCCCTAAATTGTAGCTTTACATGTCAAATAATTTCGCAAACTTTGACGTGATCGCCGATGCGTATTATCAACCCGCGAAGGCCATGACTAATTACCGCCAGTAGAGAAGAAGGGCGGGACTTAAATCGGCAAGTCAACCAATCACAACGCACGATTCTTTATCGAGGAAGCAGTATAATCTGTGGATGGAAATTAGCGCATGCCCGTAAACAAATTTGAGTCAAAAACAAACAGCAATTATCGAGTAAATGCTTACGATAAGCTATTAACAGGGTTAAAAAGGGGTAATGATCAACCTTTACACCCTTCATAACGAAAATTTAGATCGTTGATGGTCTCCGAAACCCGTTGTTTGCCCCGTCCGTAACATGTTTTTGTTCGAAAATTTCTTCAATTTGTAATCGTTTGGAACAAAAATGTTTCTTTTCAAAATATTATTTCATTTGTATCAGGCTTCACTATATATTGGGGTCTTATTGCTTAATATTTTTTATAGTGTAAAAAATGTAACATATATTAAAAAAAAAAAAAAAAAAAAGGCCATGCAAAAGCGTCACACTTATTGAAAAGACTCAAATAAAGACCGTAGACTAAGGTTTATTACTGTTGACTGAGTTAGCAAAAAATGAACTTTCTTGTCTGCATGTTCAGTAATTCTAAGGAATTAATGCAAGTTTGCTTGAGCATGTCTCATTGAAAAAAGAAAATAAAAAGCTAAAAAAAAAAATAAAAATAAATAAATAAATTAAATGAAAAAAAAATGCAAAAAGGAAAATTAAAAAAAAAAGAAAGAAAAAAAGACTGTAGCGGGGCAGTATCTGCAGTATTTCTATCTAATAATTCTACTGCCACCTACCTGATCAGACCCATGGAGGGGTTGAAACAGTCACCCTTTTTTAATACCAAAACCCTTTTTTAAACTCACCAGAGCCCATCTTTAAGCCCTTAAAAATCAAAATTTTCAAACCCCCCTCGTGGGAGGGGGACACCCCCTCCCACATCCTCCCCCTCTCATCGCTTCGCGACTCGAAGGTGCCCTTTCAGGACACTTGGCACCCTGCCCTTTTGGAAACCTAGCTGGAGCACTGGAGGGGCTTAAAACTCCTTACTATTGTATCAATATGATGTGACAAAACTATTTAAAGCTGCTCTTGCACAGTTTTTCATAGAAAAAATACAAAACTTGTTCTAAGTTTTGGAAATATGTGTATTTTTAGACTATGAAGAATGGCCCAAAGCATTGGCACTAGAAACAACATATTTCAATAATTTTGTAACTTATTTTTTCAAAGTGGCAAGCTCAGTAAGGTATCCAGTCTATTTATTTCTAGTCTATTTATTACAAAATCGTTATTTTCCATGAATAACCTTTCATTTTTTGCCTGTATTGATATGAAGTTTCTTAGCTGTCAAATACTTTAACCTTAATCTTTGATTGAATAAGACAAACATGCCGAATGTCAAGCAAAAATAGTTGGCTTGAAATTGAAGAATAATTTTTTTAGCGTTAGTAGTCACTTTATTTTTTAGAATGAATCTAACCTAAATTCGGGTATATCGGTCTTTCTTTCGATGCATTACCAGATTGAATCTTGTTATTTTAAAGACTTCAACATGATGGGGTAGTTTATTCCGATTGATTTTACGAAAAATGTTCAAATTCATATTTTCCCAATCTCTGCAAAAGCAGCTTTAAAAGCACAATTTAACAAGCTTTGACATAAATACAGGTAACACCGCGATTATGAAAGTACACATAGACACGTTGACATGTCAAGTTGTAGAATGCACTTTTACCCGATTAATAATTATAATTTAATTATCTTAATTAAATGTTTGAACAAATAAATCATTATTATAAGCCTAATCAAACTATCTGAGTGGTAAAGACATAAGAAAATCATAAGGTTTCCTGTCTAACCTGTTTTCAATATGATGTCACTCTATAAATTTCTTCGAGAATGATCCAACTTCAAATGCGCCTCCAAACACCTGAGGTGCATTTTATAGATTAAGATTTTTAAGATATCTTAAGTTATTAAATTGAATTATCTCACATGATTCAGTTGACATTCTAGAGACGCAGCCCGAGATATCCCGACTAAAAATCTTAAGAAATCTTAAAATTCTTAATCCTAAAAACACACCTCAGGCCTGGTTGAGGGCATTTGTGTGATTTCACAATGACACGCTTTTCTCCCATGTGTACTCTGCAGCCTTATTATATAACATATATGGTGGAATTAAACAATTAGCGGATCTAAAATGCTTCTTTAAATACATAATTTGTTTTTGCTAGCCATGTTCATGTCAAAATTTCCACCATAGCGCATAAGACTTCCAATCTGGAAGTTGTGGGTTTGATCCCCAGTTGCGGCAAATCCCGTGCGAAAAATAAACGCAGCTCTGCATAAAAGCTGGATAAAAGCCGGCTTTTATCCAGCTTTTCTGCGTAAATACAGAAAAACAGCACAAGAGCTGCGTATTTTTGAAAAGTTTTCAGAAAAGCTGCGTATTTTTCAGAAAGCTGCGTTTAAGCTGTGTTTTATTATTTGAAGCTGTACAGAAGCTGCGTCTTTTATGAAAGAGCTGCGTCTTTTATGAAAGAGCTGCATAAAAGCTGAATCTTTTTCTTTACAAGCTGCGTATTCTTCTTTCAGGTTTCAATTATAAATTACCCAGTTTGTGGAAGCTGTGCAGAAGCTGCGTATTTAATGAGGGTAAAATTTGACATGATGAAAAGTAAATACGCAGCTTTTACGCAGCTTTCAAAGGTGCGTATTTGTTTTTAGTGAAGACAAATAAATCAAACTTTGATAGACATAGAAAAAAATGGCACTTTTTATTTTACCCTTTTATTGCTTGTGAATATATAAAAAGTAGCAGTTTTGTGTAAATTACCATATTACAAAATAGATTAAAAATTAACCAGATATTTGAATGAATTGAAACTTTTATATCACCTAAAGTTAAAATACTGAATATTGATTTAAACCCTTAAAATCCTGTTGTTGTTTATAGTGTTGAAACAAATTGCCTATTTTAAACTTCCAACGAGTGTAAGTTTTGTTTTTCCAACAATGATTAAGAAGATATCAGGGAATGTAGGCTGAGATCAGACTGCATATCTGTGCATTTATCTAGTTGGTCAATCATATTTGAAAAGACTTATGCTCAAACATAGTGCATTATAGGTGTTAACCAATCATTATGCCCATTGTCATGCATTGGTTATCACCAATTATATCACCCCAGGGTGCTAGAGTTAAGACAAAAAGCCTTTGATATACAACCTTCTTATAGCTAAGTCATAGATGAAGCAAAACCAATAGACAATCTTCCCTTTATCTCACCCTTTCTCCCAGCCATTCATTGATCCTAACTACCAACTTCAACCAAACCAAACTATCTTTCTCCTAACCCACCATCTGTCTGTATGTTTGTCTTTCTCAATCTACCCACCCACTCATACATCCACCCACCCACTGACCCACCCACTGACCCACCCACCCACCTACCCATCCATCCATCCATCCAACAAACAAACAAACAAACAATTTTACAAAATGTTTCAATACCTATGTCTCATTTCAAAATAATACCTTTGGTATTCTTGGATATTTTTTTTACTGGTTTCAAGATAGTAAATTTAGTTTTGAAATGCAGGTCAAAGGTACACTTTTCAAAATATCTAAAATAAAAAAAAGGGTATTTTTTCCTTATATTTTTCAAATGTGTTTTTCTAAGTATACATTATAAGGATGCCTGAAATAAAGGGATAAATTTATCTCCCTTGGAGTACCTGATTTAAAAGATCATGTGACTTTATTAGCCAATCAGAAACTGTTATTTCCAAGCAAACTGGCACCATTTTGAAAAATGGCTCCAAAAAGGAATCATGACATAAAAAATGTATTAGCACTTTACAGGTAATCTTTCTTATATTTCATTATCAAACAGTAAAAGAAACATGCCAAATTTATAATTGTTTGTCAGTATAGGTTCTATTAAAGTTAGAATTTGGATAGATTCACCTTCAATACTTTTATGTAAGTGGCTGACTCAAAACACAATCCCATAAAATGGAGGACACATTTTGAAAGTGAATTTCACACTTGAAAATTATTATCATCAATGCATTTCCTTTTTCAAAGGCAATCTCAAGTAATATTTAACAGTGTAGTACTTTCTTCATATTTTCTTTCACAGAAATATTTGAAAAGGTGTAAATAAATGATTTTTTGTAACCCTTGTTTGTAATTGTGAATGAGAAAAAAAGTTTAATATAATCAAAGAAAAAACATATCTGAATATTTGCTCCTTTAAATTTCAGACAGGTGCTAAATACTTATTAGATGATTGTTGTATACAGGAAATGAACAATGGAATGCTGATTGAATATACCCCTAACTCACTGGTCAAAGGGAAAGCAATGTAATATTGCAGTATGGGTAATTAAAATTTTGAATTATTAGAAGAGTAAAAGATTAGCTTAATCATACTTTTATTTAACTAAACCTATTCCTAGACAAAAACCAACTAGTTAGGAAGCCAAAAGACAACTAAATAAGCTTGTATGAAAAAATATATTAGAACCATCAAATTTAATGATCTGTTGGAAAATATAATGTGAAAAGAACAACCCCTTGTATCTTTCTCCATTTACACCAATAAATCAACAAGGTTCATGTTCAGTGTTGAATTAGTAGGACTTCTTAATTAGTTAAATGTATACCTAATTAATTGCCTTTGGAAATCAAGTATCTGTTAAAGTGTCAAGGTAATCTGTTGACAGGTTTGGTGTGAATAAGTGACATTGGAACACACAAGGCTTGTGATTGACCCTTAAACCAGGGTTATGACCCTGAAAAAGCTCAAAATATCCTATTTTAACCCGAAGAAATTGCTTCCAAGTGGTCATTTTAATACACTGGAAAGAAAATTTTAGTTGTCAAAACTGGGTTTAGCACTGAAACTTTCAATGATATATGATTCTAATTATTGAATTTTCCCTTCATTTGATTACTAGAAAAGGTCGATTCAAACTGAAACCTGAAAACTACTCCTCATAATTAAGCACTTTGTCTTTTCGGTTGTTTTGGCCTATTAAGAATGAAAGAATGAATGACTCCTTAATTTCAAACACTAGCTCAAGCAATAAACAAAATCACTTAAATCAATTTGTTTGTATAAGATAGATATAATCTTTATCAACAATATCATTTAATCACATTTTCTTTATTAAATGCAGTTAAACAAATTAATGTTTATCTCCCCTTTCCTTGATATTTTGTAAGGAAAAAAGGATTTTTTTTTAAATTTAAAAATACATTTGAATATTTGCTCTTTTAATTTCAGTCAGGTGCTAAATACTAAGAAGATTGTTGTATACAGGAAAACCACAATGGAATGTTCAATATACCCTTAACTCACTGGTCATAGGATGAGCAATGGACTGATGCAGTATGGGTAATAAATTTAATTCTTAGAAGAGTAAAGAATTTAAATATATCAGTAACATTTTATTTAACTAAATTTATTCATAGACAAAAAACATATATTGCTGAAAGGCACATGGCAACAAAAATAGTTTGTGTGTAGAAATTTCAGAACCATTTCATTTACTATTGGAAAACATTTTGTGAAAAGAAGAATAAATATGTATCTTTCTCCATTTCTCCATAAATAGTTGAAAACAAAAGAATTATCATTGTTGGATTAGTAAGACCTCTCTCCCTTTATTTATTCATAGTTTAATTTATTCTCTTTTGAAATCAATTAAAGTTACAAGGCAATCTTATGTAAGGTTTGGTGTGAAATACAGTAATTAAAATACAATAACTAGAATAAATTTGTTTATTAGAAAAGTATATTCTAAATCCATTTAATTATCTAATTCCGTTGCCTAGATTCAAGGTAGATAAATAATTCAAAGATTATCTCCCTTTGCCATAAAAACTCAAGTAAACAAGTTTTAATAATTTTTAGGCCCCGCATTGATCGGGGGCATATTGTTTTACTAATGTCCGTCTGTCTGTCCGTCTGTCCGAAAACTTAATCCGAAAACTTAATCTTGCCAATATCTTCAAGCCTATTCAAGATACAAAGCAAATATTTGGCATGATGATAGATCTCAATGATCCGCATCCGCTGGTACCAAAGTCAAGGTCATGTGACAAGGTCATCTGTCAAGGTCAAACTTTGAAAAAAAATGCCGTTACGGGGGCATTCGTGTTTCACAAACACATCTTGTTGTTTCTGTCCTACTATGAATTCAGAATCCAGATGAAGAAATAAGGCCTCTATCTTTCAATTTATTTGTAAAGAAAAGGTCATTAATAAATATTGTTACCTAGCAAAATCTTTTTGATTGGCATGCATATATAATATCTTAGGCATATTAATTTAATGGGTCTGTGATATTTCATGGAAAACGAATTTGCAAAATTCATAATTCGCCATTGTTATCTCTGTAAAATGCAACAAAATATCCAATTGACATTGTGGAAAATGAAATTTCAGCAGATATTGTCAACAAAAAGAACTAGAATAAACTATAAAGAACAAATGTTTTAGGCTTATCATTCCAAGTATGTCATATTAGGCTTTCCTTTCACGAAAATGTTGTATGACTAAATGCCTCTGTATCATCAGAAATGTCTTGAAAAAAGAAAAAAATGTTAAGTTTGTGCTCTCATTAATAATCAAAATAAGAAATTTTTGTGATTGCAGGTTGGAATTTCAGGATTTGTTTCAAAATGCAAGTATATTCAAGCCCACTATGCCCCCAGTATTCTGTGTTGATCATAATCAGAATATTCAGGCCTGTGGAGTAAATTAGGCGCTCAAGTGCCCTAGTTCGTTAAGATTAGAACTAAATTAATCTATTTCTGTAGTTACAAGCAAGCTTTGACTATTAAGTAATTATTGAAAAGAACCAATTATCGTAATTATGTGTAGATATGTCAATCGGTCGAAATTACATTAAAAATTTTGACCAATACAATGAAATGCCATCTTACAAAATTTTTGCATTTGACAACATGTCATAGTTGACAAAATGACGTGGGCCCATCTGCAGATACCAAGGTCATCAACTGAGGTCAAACTCTGCGACAGTAAATAAATAAACAAACAAGAGGGCCATAGTGGCCCTTAATCGCTCACCTGAATTAATAATCTTAAAATGTTTTTCTAAGATTTGACCCCATGACCTAGTTTTTGACTCCACTTGACCAAATTCCAAACTTATCCGAGATTTCATCAAGATAATCATTCTGACCAATTTTCAGGTTGATTTGGCAAAGAATATGGCCTCTAGAGTGTCCAAAAGATTTTTCTAAGATTTGACCCCCTGACCTAGTTTTTGACCCCACTTGACCCAATTTCGAACTTGTCCGAGATTTCATCAAGATTAACATTCTGACCAATTTTCAGGTTGATTGGGCTAAAAATATGGCCTCTAGAGTGTCCACAAGGTTTTTCTAGGATTTGACCGCGTGACCTAGTTTTTGACCCCACTTGACCAAATTTCGAACTTGTCCGAGATTTCATCAAGATAATCATTCTGACCAATTTTCAGGTTTATTGGGCTTAAAATATGGCCTCTAAAGTGTCCACAATGTTTTTTCTAGATTTGACCCAGTGACCTAGTTTTTGACCCCAGTTGACCCAATTTAGAACTTGTCCGAGATTTCATCAAGATAATCATTCTGACCAATTTTCAGGTTGATTGAGCCAAAAATATGGCTCCAGAGTGTCCACAAGGTTTTTCTAAGATTTGACCCTGTGACCTAGTTTTTGACCCCACTTGACTCAATTTCGAACTTGTCCGAGATTTCATCAAGATAATCATTCTGACCAATTTTCAGGTTGATTGGGCTAAAAATATGGCCTCTAGAGTGTCCACAAGGTTTTTCTAAGATTTGACCCAGTGACCTAGTTTTTGACCCCACTTGACCCAATTTCGAACTTGTCCGAGATATCATCAAGATAATCATTCTGACCAATTTTCAGGTTGATTGGGCTAAAAATATGGCCTCTAGAGTGTCCACAAGGTTTTTCTGAGATTTGATCCCGTGACCTAGTTTTTGACCCAACTTGACCCAATTTTGAACTTGTCCGAGATTTCATCAAGATAATCATTCTGACCAATTTTCAGGTTGATTGGGCTAAAAATATGGCCTCTAGAGTGTCCACAAGGTTTTTCTAAGATTTGACCCCGTGACCTAGTTTTTGACCCCACTTGACCCAATTTAGAACTTGTCCGAGATTTTGTCAAGATAATCATTCTGACCAATTTTCAGGTTGATTGGGCTAAAAATATGGCCTCTAGAGTGTCCACAAGGTTTTTCTAAGATTTGACCCTGTGACCTAGTTTTTGACCCCACTTGACCCAATTTCGAACTTGTCCGAGATTTCATCTAGATAATCATTCTGACCAATTTTCAGGTTTATTGGGCTAAAAATATGGCCTCTAAAGTGTCCACAAGGTTTTTTCTAGATTTGACCCCGTGACCTAGTTTTTGACCCCAGTTGACCCAATTTCAAACTTGTCCGAGATTTTATCAAGATAATCATTCTGACCAATTTTCAGGTTGATTGGGCCAAAAATATGGCCTCTAGAGTGTCCACAAGGTTTTTCTTAGATTTGACCGTATGACCTAGTTTTTGACCCCAGTTGACCCAATTTCAAACTTGTCCTAGATTTTATCAAGATTATCATTCTGACCAATTTTCAGGTTGATTGAGCCAAAAATATGGCTCCAGAGTGTCCACAAGGTTTTTCTAAGATTTGACCCTGTGACCTAGTTTTTGACCCCACTTGACTCAATTTCGAACTTGTCCGAGATTTCATCAAGATAATCATTCTGACCAATTTTCAGGTTGATTGGGCTAAAAATATGGCCTCTAGAGTGTCCACAAGGTTTTTCTAAGATTTGACCCAGTGACCTAGTTTTTGACCCCACTTGACCCAATTTCGAACTTGTCCGAGATATCATCAAGATAATCATTCTGACCAATTTTCAGGTTGATTGGGCTAAAAATATGGCCTCTAGAGTGTCCACAAGGTTTTTCTGAGATTTGATCCCGTGACCTAGTTTTTGACCCAACTTGACCCAATTTTGAACTTGTCCGAGATTTCATCAAGATAATCATTCTGACCAATTTTCAGGTTGATTGGGCTAAAAATATGGCCTCTAGAGTGTCCACAAGGTTTTTCTAAGATTTGACCCCGTGACCTAGTTTTTGACCCCACTTGACCCAATTTAGAACTTGTCCGAGATTTCGTCAAGATAATCATTCTGACCAATTTTCAGGTTGATTGGGCTAAAAATATGGCCTCTAGAGTGTCCACAAGGTTTTTCTAAGATTTGACCCTGTGACCTAGTTTTTGACCCCACTTGACCCAATTTCGAACTTGTCCGAGATTTCATCAAGATAATCATTCTGACCAATTTTCAGGTTTATTGGGCTTAAAATATGGCCTCTAAAGTGTCCACAAGGTTTTTTCTAGATTTGACCACGTGACCTAGTTTTTGACCCCAGTTGACCCAATTTCGAACTTGTCCGAGATTTTATCAAGATAATCATTCTGACCAATTTTCAGGTTGATTGGGCCAAAAATATGGCCTCTAGAGTGTCCACAAGGTTTTTCTTAGATTTGACCGTATGACCTAGTTTTTGACCCCAGTTGACCCAATTTCAAACTTGTCCTAGATTTTATCAAGATTATCATTCTGACCAATTTTCAGGTTGATTGGGCTAAAAATATGGCCTCTAGAGTGTCCACAAGGTAAATGTTGACGACGCACGACGGACATCAAGTAACCCCAAAAGCTCACCTTGAGCACTTCGTGCTCAGGTGAGCTAAAAATAAAGAGTTTCAATGTATCTTACTCTACTGTTTCTGGATTACACTTAACAAGGGCATTTCTTGGGTATTGGTGTTTCTCTTACAAACCTTGTCTCTGTTTTAGGAAAGTTATTACTGTTACATTCAACATCTGGATGGAGGATAGTCAAAGAAAGATGAGGACTGTCTTGGAAGAAAAATGACCTGATGGAACTTATTTTAAACAATTGTTTCCCATAATGAGATTTGCTCTTGGAAGAAACTTTTTCAGTATCTCTGACTTTAAAGTGAAGGCAATACTCAAGGTGAATTTAACTGAATTTTTTTTTAAAAATACATTAGGACTGTATGTAAGTTAAAGGTCATGGCCACAACTCTAGGTAACACATTTTTAGGGTAATCATGTGTGGTGTCTCGACAGCAAATATTATCGAGTGCCTTTGGCTTAAGGCCATTTTGGCTGTTATCATGGTTTTGTGTCTATGCATCAACAAAATTTACCATTAAAAATCTCCTCAGAAATAATTAAAAGAACTGGAATTGAAATTGCAAAAAAATGAGTTTATTTCCAATTACAATGCAAAGCTATCAGAAATCATACTGCTTTACATTTTCTTAGAACATAAAGGATGGCTTTCAACCAAGTTTCATAAATTGTGTTGGATTTCCTTAAAACTATAACAGGATGATTGAAGAGTTACAGTGAAGGTGCCAACTGAAAATAAGGCTAATACATTTTAAAACACAGGAAAAGGGGCCTTATGGAATTTTGCTCAGAAAGTTCTTGTTAACAAGAAAAAAATTCCACAAATATTTAAGAATTTCCTCGACATCTTCAAAGGATGATTGTAAAATCTTAAGGAATTTTCTTTAAATATGGGGCTGATCTGTCGGAAAACATGGAAAAAGGGGCCTTGTGGATTTTTGCTCAGAATATTCTCATTTATGGAATAAAGTGCTCCATTATTATCAAATTTTCTGTACTCTTTCAAAGGAGGCCACAAGAAATTTCCTTTTGAAAATGGGGCTGATCTGTTATAAAACAGAGGGAAAGGGATCTAATGGATTTTTCTCGATTATGCTTGTTTACAACAAATTGTTTATTTGAATTGGGTTTTATCTTTAAAATCTTTCAATGATATCGCAGGAGCTGGAGCACATAACCATGGATTCTTGGTATTTCCCACAACAGTACTTCCATAACATTCTTTCCTAGCCTCCAGCTTTGCCACTTTCAGCATCACTGCAGTCATAATACAGGGACTGGTGTACCTTCACATGATTTCCTGCATTTTTCACACCAGCACAACTACATCATTTCAGTCTGACCTCCAGTGCTCATCCTATTTAGGTGAACTACTTATTAATCCCTGATTGTAAGGAAAGAAATGACTGTTGTCATATTTACTTTTATCAAATGAAAGATGGCTGTGACAGAGGACACACTCATGCCACTAGATTTGACAGCCCAAAAGGTAAGGGACTGACTAGATTTTTGTTGTGGAAACAGGACAGGGATTCTTAATCATCATATTGAAATGTAACAAGAGGGCCATAGTGGCCCTTAATCGCTCACCTGAATTAACAATCTAAAAACGTTTTTCTAAGATTTGACCCTGTGACCTAGTTTTTTACCAAACTTGACCCAATTTCAAGACTTGTCTGAGATTTCATCAAGATAATCATTCTGACAAATTTTCAGATTGATTGGGCTTAAAATATGGCCTCTAGAGTGTCCACAAGGTTTTTCTAAGATTTGACCCCATGACCAAGTTCTTGACCCCACTTGACCCAATTTCAGACTTGTCTGATCTTTCATCAAGATAATCATTCTGACCAATTTTCAGGTTGATTGGGCTCAAAAAATGGCTTCTAGAGTGTCCAAAAGGTTTTTCTAATATTTGACCCTGTGACTTAGTTCTTGACCCCACTTGACCAAATTTCAGACTTGTCTGATCTTTCATCAAGATAATCATTCTGACCAATTTTCAGGCTGATTGGGCTCAAAAAATGGCTTCTAGAGTGTCTAAAAGGTTTTTCTAAGATTTGACCCTGTGACCTAGTTTTTGACCCCACTTTACCCAATTAGGAACTTGTCCGAGATTTCATCAAGATTCTCATTCTGACTAATTTTCAGGTTGATTGGGCTAAAAATATGGCCTCTAGAGTGTCCACAAGGTTTTTCAAAGATTTGACGCGGTGACCTAGTTTTTGACCCCACATGACCCAATTTGGAACTCGTCCGAGATTTTATCCAGATAATCATTCTGACCAATTTTCAGGTTGATTGGGCTAAAAATATGGCCTCTAGAGTGTCCACAAGGTTTTTCTCAGATTTGACCCTGTGACCTAGTTTTTGACCCCACTTGACCCAATTTCAAACTTGTACGAAATTTCATCAAGATAATCATTCTGACCAATTTTTAGGTTGATTGGGCTAAAAATATAGCCTCTAGAGTGTCCACAAGGTTTTTCTAAGATTTGACCCTGTGACCTAGTTTTTGACCCCACATGACCCAATTTCAAACTCGTCCAAGATTTCATCAGGATAATCATTCTGACCAATTCTCAGGTTGATTGGGCTAAAAATATGGCCTCTAGAGTGTCCACAAGGTTTTTCTAAGATTTGACCCTGTGACCTAGTTTTTGACATCACTTGACCCAATTTCGAACTTGTCAAAGATTTCATCCAGATAATCATTCTGACCAATTTTCATGTTGATTGGGCTAAAAATATGGCCTCTAGAGTGTCCACAAGGTTTTTCTGAGATTTGACCCTGTGACCTAGTTTTTGACCCCTAATGACCCAATTTTGAACTCGTCTGAGATTTCATCAGGATTATGATTCTGACCAATTTTCATGTTGATTGGGCTAAAAATATGGCCTCTAGAGTGTCCACAAGGTTTTTCTAAGATTTGACCCTGTGACCTAGTTTTTGACCCCACTTGACCCAATTTGGAACTTGTCCGAGATTTCATCCAGATAATCATTCTGACCAATTTTTAGGTTGATTGGGCTAAAAATACAGCCTCTAGAGTGTCCATAAGGTTTTTCTAAGATTTGACCCTGTGACCTAGTTTTTGACCCCACTTGACCCAATTTCGAACTTGTCCGAGATTTCATCCAGATAATCATTCTGACCAATTTTCAGGTTGATTGGGCTAAAAATATGGCCTCTAGAGTGTCCACAAGGTAAATGTTGACGACAGACGACGGACGACGGACACCGGACGACGCACGACGGACGACGGACATCACATAACCCCAAAAGCTCACCTTGAGCACTTCGTGCTCAGGTGAGCTAATAAAAACTGTAAAATACTAAAAATATATGTTGTTTGAGCTCAGATGTTTTGGAACAAAAAGTCAAGTCATTTTCATTACTTTTTTGTTGTCTATGTGGCTTAGGCATAAGAAGGGAGATATTTTTTAACCTTTAGCACTAAAAATTAAGAGCTGCGTATTTTAAAATTGAGCTGAGTAAAAAATAGACAGGACTGAACTTAAAAAACGCAGCTTTCTTATAAAAAACGCAAAGCTGCGTTAAAGCTGGATAATAGCTGCGTAAAAGCTGGCTTTAAGCCGGCTAAAAGCCAGCGGTATTGGCACCTGCGTAAAAGCTGCGTTTACGCAGAAAAAACACAGCTTTAACGCAGTTTTCTCTGAAAAACGCAGAAAATACGCAGCTTTCTAAGGAATTGTCTAGAAAGATGCATTAGAAAAAACGCAGAGCTGCGTAAAAAAACACAGTTTCTTAATAAAAACGCAGCTAGCTGCGTAAAAGCTGTACAATTATTACGTTTTTCTAGATAATTCTATTTAAATTCTTATTAAGCTGCGTTTAGGCAGCTTTGCGTAAAAGCCGGCTTTTACGCAGGTGCCAATACCGCCGGCTTTTAGCCGGCTTAAAGCCGGCTTTTACGCAGCTAAATAGCCGGCTTTAAGCCGGCTATTTTTCGCAAGGGATATCCTTTCCGATGTTTGTCTCTCACCAATGGGTTGATTATTGATATAATCGTAACCTATGTGAGATAGCAGTCAGAGGCTAGGAAAGGGTGTAATGGTAGTACAGGTGAAAGAAATACCAGGAATCCATTGTTAGGTGCTCCGGCCGCCGCGATATAACTGCGAAATTGTTGAAAGCGGCGTAAAAACCCATTCAAACAAAAAAATCATGTTAAAATTTAATTTGTACAGATTGGCCACATTTGGATTTGAACGCAGTGGAACTTGGGATAATTAATGTAAAGATGTAAATAGATTTAAAAAATACTCTTTATTAGCTCACCTGAGCACGAAGTGCTCAAGGTGAGCTATTGTGATTGTACAATGTCTCTCGTCAGTCATGCGTCATCCGTCGTTTGTCGTCCACAATTTCTTTAAACATCTTCTCCTTATAAATCAGTGGGCCAATCTTGATGAAACTTGGCAGGGATGTTACTTGGGTCAAGCTCTACCAAAGATGTTCAAATTAAAGAAATGCACCCTAAGCCATCCCTTTACCATTAACAAAAAGGTTGAAAATATGAAAATCTTCAAAAATCTTCTTCTCTGAAACCAGAAGGCAGACAGCTTTCATATTTTGTATGTAGCATCATCTAGTGGCCCTCTACCAAGTTTGTTCATATCACGACTCTGGGGTCATATTTGGGCTCGACCCAGGCGCAACCTTTCATACATAGAATCAAAGAAAGGAAATCTCACAAAATCTACTACTCTGAAACCAGATGGCAGACAGCTTTCATATTTGGTATGTAGACTCACCTAGTGGGCCTCTACCAAGTTTGTTCATATTAAGACCCTGGGGTCATATTTGGGCTTTGCCCGGGTGCATCCCTTTTGGCTCTTCTGAGCACGAAGGGAAAAAAATTGAAAATCTTCAAAAACCTTTTTTACATAGAATCAAAAAGTGATAATCTTTTAAAATCTTCTCTTCCGAAACCAGAGTGCACACAGCTTTCATATTTAGTATGTAGCATCATCTAGGGGGCCTTGCCAAGTTTGTTCATATCAAGACCCTGGGGTCACATTTGAGATCCACGCTGGTGGATCCTGTTTTACATAGAATCAAAGAGCGAAAAGGCATATAATTGTCTTCCTCTTGGCTGAAAACATTACATGGTATTGATCTTATGTAGAAATTATCTCCTTTTGACATCTGCCTATTTGATTTATGTGATGTCCCAGAGGTCAAAGAGTGGCAGGTGAGCGATCTAGGACCATCATGGTCCTCTTGTCTTTCATTCTCATACAATTAAAAGGGGACTCAAATATAACTAAGCAATCGGAACTGGCCATATGTGCATGTATCTATATGTGTATTCAAGGGGCCAACTTATTTCTTGCCTGAACGGGTGCCAATTTTGTTGTTTTTCTGGACCTGTTCTGGTGAGAAATAAGCTGGCCCAGGTTGAAAACAAGAAATAACAATTTGTCCTAGAACTGCCTACAAAACTTAAATTTGCTTTGACATTTAAAAAAAACAACAACATAACTCAAACCTATTTGGAAAAAAAGACAGGTCTCATTGGTATGCATCTTGAGGTACCAAGGTCAAGATTGACAAACAGTTTTTACAAAAAAAAGCTATTACAGGGGGTATTATTGTATCACAAACACATCTTGTTCTACAGTGCATTAAACTACTGCAGGGAAAAAGACCGGTAGGGGCCCAGTCGCCCATGGCCCCTAGAATTTTTGGGAAAATCCCTATGCCTTTAATGTTAAATATTGAATTTTTGAAGCCTGGACCCCAAAGTTTAAATTGTTAGTAATTTTCCCTGTGCAGGATTTGTTCTTATGAGTTAATTGCGTTTTCCTGTTTTTTTTGTGTGTTTTATTTGTCAGAAATGGATCACTTTTGTGTGCTGATTGTTCGTTTATAATGTGTTGTGTTTTTTTCCCCTCATAACTATCTTTCCTTGTCATTATTTCAGAGAACCAGGTGGCATTAAACAGAAAACTTGCATTTGCTTCCAAAGATTTAAGACAGGTAAACTCTTGGCTGTTTTCACAGTTATCTAGAAATTAGAGGTTCAGATGAGAGGGATAAAACCGTTCATAGGATCTTATTATACCCCCCCACTTACCAAGTATTGGTGGGGTATACTAGATCTGTCATGGCCCGCACCCCCTCTGTCTGTCAGTCCATATACACAATTTGTCTGGATGTTTCCTCAGAAGCAATTATAGCAACAGCTTTGAAATTTGTACATAATGGGTATCTGCATATGAAGTTGTGCACCTGGAATTTTGAAGCCCCTACTCTCATTGGTTGCTGAATCAATTATCTCCCCTTGAACATGTAATTTCACTCTATTATTGTTGTCCAGAGCATTTCTCCTACACTACTGCAGGTATTGAATTGAAATTAACATATAATGTGTATCTTATGAAGTTGTGCACCTGCAGTTTTGGAGCCCCTACTCTCTATAATTGCTGAATTTATCTCCCTTTGATCATGCACATTTCACTAAATTGTTGTTTCCCGGAGCATTTCTCCTACACTATTGCATGAAATTTATACATAAAAATGTGTATCTGCATTTGAACTTGTGCACCTGCAATTTTGAAGTCCCTACTATATTGTTTTAGCTCCACTGGCCAAAGGCTACTGGGGCTTTTGTCATGGGGTTCTGTCCAATGTGCATCCGGTCATAAACTTATTCTTTAAAAATCTTGTCCTCAGAAACTTTAAGATGAATTTCAACCAAACTTCACAGGAATGATCCTTGGGTGACCCTCTTTCAAAGTTGTTCAAGAAATTTTGATCCAATGAAAAACATGGATTTAATGGGCGTGGCTAATTTCCAATTATGGTAAAAAGTGAGTTTTCTCAGATTCTAATTGATAGATACCAATTGAATTTTACATGAATGATCCTTGGGTGACCCTTTATCAGTATACCAAAAATTATTGTGATTGGATGAAAAATATGTATTTAATGGGCAGAGTGCATTTCTCTATATGTTATATAGTGGAAACTTTGAAAATCATTTTCTCAGAATGTGACTGATTGATATCAATCAAACTTCCTTGGTATGATCGCTTGGTAACCCATTATCATGCAGCTTTAAATTATTGTGATTGGATGAAAAATATGTTTTTTATGGGGGGAGGTAATTTCGCTATATGTTATAAAGTGGAAATTTTGAAAATCATTTTCAACATCAGTAGAACCCAAAATATCTAAAAATCTAGTCAAAACTTTGATTTGCTATTACTGTACAAGAATTTCAAGCCTGTGGAGCAACTCAAGCTTTTCATGGCTTTCTAGTTACTGAATTACCTCCCCTTTAACTATTGAGATATTGTCATGGCGGAGTGTCCGTCGTGTATCCTTGCTCAGGGCTTGAAAATTCCTCTTGTCTGCATGACCTGCACAATTTTGTCCTTCTTTGTCTATATAAGCAGGACAAGTGGAATTTTAGAAATTTAAAATGAAAAATTTGTGTATTAATATATTGTCTTATTGTGCAGGACGAATGAAAATTTCAGGAATGCTGAAAACCTGCATGCTTAAACTTGTTCTAACATCTCTCAAACCGATTGGAGGATTTTAACAAAACATGGTAGAAATGATCCTTTGGTGACCCTCTTTTAAAATTGTTAAGAAATTTTGACCCCAATATGGGCGTGGCAGGGCAGGGCATTTTATCAATTTAAAAGCTTTAAATTCTTCTCCTCCCAAATCATTTGGCTGATTTCAATGAAACTTGGCATGGATGTTCCATGGATGACCCTGTACTTAAATTGTTGAAAAAATTGATTGACCCCCGAATATGGGGGGTAGCTGGGCAGGGCATTTTTTCTCATTTAAATCTTGAAAAATCTTCTCTTTCCACACCATTGGGATTTTAATGAAACTTGGCATGGATGATTCTTGGGTGACACTTTTCTTAAATTGTTCAAGAAATTTTGATTGACTTTCAATTGTGGGCATTGCAGACGGGGTATTTTTTCATGTTAAAATCTTTTCAAATCCCCTCAAAAATCATTGGGTGGCTTTCGATGAAACTAGGCATGGTGACCCTTTTTATAAGTTATTGACCCCCAAATATGGGTGTGACAGGGTGGGGCTTATTAGCTGACCTGAGCACAAGGTGCTCAAGGTGAGCTTTTGTGATTGTCTAATCACTGTCGTCAGTTATGCGTTGTCGGTCGTCCACAAGTTCTTTAAACATCTTCTCCTCCTTAAATGGTGGGCCATTCTTGATTCTCAAGATTTTTCTCCACAAAATCACTGTTTATTAATGGTGTGTATGCTGCCCAGTGTCAAGATTCGCCAGAAGTAAATGCGCTCCGCAAAATAAACAAGTAACACAAGCTTCTTTGGTTATAATATGTATGGAAACGATTTACTGAAAATATATATAATACAATGATCAGTACAAGCTCACATCAAAACAATATTTTATAAAGAAAGAGATAAGTCGGTACTACATAGAATACAAAAATGAAAGGATAAACTATGAAAATTCATGTTAAATCTACAGTTCTAGTAGACAAGAATATATTTATGAAAACCATGTTAAAATACTAAATGTACTGAAATTGTCCCTGTATCGATGTTATATTGATCTTTGAAAATACTAAAAGTGGAAAGCGCAGATTAAGATCAGAGAGCTTATCCAAGTCCCAAATACATAATATTCACTGCCCACCTAGAATATAGATGATGATTCATTTATTTTCATAAAATCATTAACTTGAAATAAAAAGTTGTAGTCGAAGAAAATAGAAAATCCACGTACCAACTATATCGGCTTATCCGTGAATTATCAGCAATTGATGTTTCTCTCATAGGCTTCAAAGTGTGACTGAATACAAAGTTTTTGTTTCCACAAATATGCGAAAGTTAAACAATGGAGCAGAATGTCGTGAGAGAGTTCCAGTGTTATAATTGAAAATTAAATTGAATGACCTAAGGTTAATGCAGTCATTACATTCTGGCCCCTTAATTGCGTCCAGTAGCAATTACCAAATATTGTAATATCATAAACAAAAGTACAATACAAGAAATATGACTTAATACATCAAAAATACAAAGTAAATTATTGATACAATCATTTCTAATAAACCTTCAATTGGCATGCTCAAGAATTAAACATAGTTTATGTACAGGTCTTTCCAAAACATTTGTTTGTGTTCTTACAAACACTCGCCGAACCTGACCATATTTATCTAGATTGTTTGAGTAACGCGTGCTAACGGCCATGAACCGCGAGGGGCGTTATTATCAGCAATGAGTACCAAATCACCTACCGCAATATTGCGTTTTGGTCTCATCCATTTTTGTCTCTCCTGAAGAAGAGGGAGATACTCACGAATCCATCTCTTCCAAAATAAATTTGCTATGTATTGTACCTGACGCCACCGACGCGTACTGTACGTATCATTTGCATTGAAGCATCCAGGCGGTAAAGTCGGATTGCGTTTTAACAACAGCAGATGATTTGGTGTCAGAGCTTCTATATCATCGTGACTGTCCGGCAATTTTGTAATTGGCCGATCATTCAATATTGCCTCAACTTCGCATAAAACCGTGCGTAACGACTCGTCAGTTAGCGATTGTTGTTTAAGTACAGCAAGAAGTACCTGGCGAGTAGTTCTAATCATCCGCTCCCATACTCCGCCGAAGTGGGATGCAGATGAGGGATTGAAACGCCAGTCAATGTTTTGTTGTAAAAGATACTTGTTTATCTGATTTTCATTCCAATCTTTGATAGATTGCATAAGTTCGCGACGAGCGCCCACTAAATTTGTCCTGTTATCAGAGAGAATCTTTCTGCATTGACCACGTCGCGCGATAAATCGCCTTATAGCGTTAATGCAAGAACTAGTGTCTAAGCTATCGGCTACCTCTAAATGAATTGCGCGCGTGTTAAAACATGTAAAAACAACACCGTAACGTTTTACAAGCGACCGTTTCACCTTCACCTCAAAAGGACCAAAATAATCCATGCCTACTATAGTAAATGGGGGTTCATCTGGGACCAATCGCTCACTTGGCAAATCTGCCATTTGTTGATTGCTGGGTTTTGCCCTCAATTTCCGACATAGAACACACCTCCCAAGAACTTTTCTAACTGCTGATGGAGCATTAATGACCCAAAATCTTTCCCTCAAGCAAGCCAAGACTGAGTTTCTACCCAAATGACCAACCCGCTCATGAATATCCCTAATTATAAGATCTGAAATCAAACTATTCTTTTGTAAGATAAATGGGTGCTTGGATTCTTCAGGCATAATGGATCTAGAAAGGCGACCTCCAACTCTCAACAGACCGTCCTCTAAACTAGGATTGAGATTCCTAATCTTGCTACTAACCTTTACAGGATTCCCACTTTTCAGAGATTCAATTTCTTCAGCAAACCACTTGGACTGAAAATATTGAACTATAACCTTTTCTGCCTCCTCAATATCTTCCAATGATAACCAGGCATTAAATCTAAATACCTTTGACTGTGTTCCCATTTTTCTATAAACTCTACCAAGTAGAAGCTTTCTCAATCTTAGAATGTGAGCAACCGCCCTTTTCAATGTCGACCATTTTGAAAAGTATTTTGACATTTTTTCAATAGGATTTTCATAACCATTTTGAAAAATATCAGCACTAGAAACAATTAATGTTTGAGTATCCTTATTCCTTTTAATTTCAAGGTTTGTATCTGTGACATCTAATGCAGATGGTTGATTTGGCCAACCTTCACACCCTCGTTTAAGAAAGATAGGACCGCTAACCCATTCCTGATGTGACAAAAATTGCCTCACAGTACATCCCCTAGAAACCAAGTCAGCTGGGTTTAATTTTGAAGGAATATATAACCATTGTGATTTATTAGAGCCTTCATGAATTACCATTAATCGGTTTGCGACAAAAGTCTGAAAACGGCACGTTTCATTGCGAATGTAATATAACACAGGCATGCTATCAGTCCAGAAATATGACCTGTCAATTGGAATGCTTAACTCACGCTTTAGCATACTATCAACTCTGACAGCAACAGTAGCCGCCGTCAACTCTAATCGAGGAATCGTGACTTGTTTTAACGGAGCAACTCGGGATTTCGATGTTACTAAAGACACGTGGCATTCACCCTTGAAGTTGCGCAAATACAAATAAGTGACTACTCCATAACCTTCGTTACTAGCATCCGAAAAATGGTGTAATACCGCCTCGCAAACTTCTCCAAAATCAAAGGGTTTTAAACACCGAGCTACCTTAAAGTCTTTTACTAATTCAATTTCGTCAAGCCATTTTGTCCAAGACAACTTTAACTGCTCTGGGAGTTCATCATCCCATCCTAACCCTAGTCTACACGACTCTTGAATCAAACATTTTGCTGGTAAAACAACAGGAGATAAAAGTCCGATCGGATCGTATATCGAACTAACTAGAGAAAGAATACCCCTTCTGGTCAAAGGTTTCTCCTTTAAGACCAATTTGAATTCAAACACATCTAGTTCTGCGTTCCAAAATACGCCTAATGCGCCCTCGATCGGCAGACTGTCCCGCTCAAGGACTAAGTTTTTCAATTCTGACGACAAGTCACCCTTTGAAATTGACTTCATTACGTCTCTACTATTACTCACCCATTTTGTAATGTGAAACCCTCCAGATCTCAGAACAGCTTTAAGATCAGTCATAACTGATTTTGCATTTTCCACAGAATTTACGGACTTCAAACAGTCGTCAACATAAAAATTGTTCATAACAGTATCTACTACCTCCTCACTAAAATTACCCTTAGCATTTGAAGCAGTCTTCCTAAGAGCAAAGTTACACACACTGGGTGAAGAAGTAGCCCCAAACAAATGAACTCCCATTTGGTACTGCACTATAGGCTTATTCAGATCGCCATCTTGCCACCACAAAAACCTGAGAAAGCTTGCATCTGACAATGGAACACGGACTTGATAAAACATGCTCTCGATATCTCCCATGAAAGCTATTTCTCCTTCTCTAAACCTTAACAACGTACCAACTAACGAATTAGTAAGACTTGGTCCTTGTAAAAGCTTGTCATTCAATGATGTGCCTTGATAGCGAGCTGCACAATCAAATACTACTCTTAACTTTTTCTTTTGGGGGTGGTATACCCCATGATGAGGCAAGTACCAAACTCTGCCATCATTTTGATTTAAATCATCAGATGAAACCGTTTTCGCGTACCCCTTTTCAATAATTTTCTGCATGAAATCGGTGTACTCGCGACGGAACCGTTCGTCTTTATTTAGACGTTTCTTCAGTAGCCATAACCTATGTTCTGCTTGCTTTTTATTATTGGGCATTGAAACATTCTTATCTCGAAATGGCAAATTTATTACGTAATGTCCATCTTCTAATCTAGCTGAATTTTCAACAAAATCGAGAAATTGTTTTTCTGCCCTGGAAGGCTCTGGGGTATCATTCACGGTCTTTTCATTAAAATCCTGATTAAAATAATTTTGAAGTTTCTCGTCTAACGTTGGACGTAACGTTGCTTCAACGCGGTTGACCGACACATGTGAACTAAACTGACTTTGGTCAATTTCTATTGGGCCATTAATTACCCACCCGAAGACAGTTTTTATTGCAAAGGGTCCGTTATTCTGACTAGGAATAACTTCCCATGGTTCCATAGCCGTAGGTACGTTTACGCCTATCAAAAGATCGACGCTACTATTTATTCTAAGTAACGGAACGTTTGCTAAATACGGCCATTCCTTTAAATCAGTTACATTGACGATGTCTGCGTTTGAAACAGGTAGCTCTTTTCGGCTTAACACCGGCGGTAAAGGTATAACGTTACTGTTATCTAAACAGCATAACTCGAGCTGCTTTATCACGAAACACCTGTCAGTTTTATCATCACCCATTGTATGTAGAGTTACTGTTTTCCTTTGACCCTCTACGCCTAACCGATTCATTAATGATTCAGTGCAAAAAGTAGCGGTGCTACCGGAATCTAAAAATGCGTACGTGTCTATATATTTTTGACTGCTTTTGTGCTTAACTCTGACAGCGACAATCGGTAGAGTTTGTTTCCTGGCCCCTATATCACTTGTACATGCCACGGAAATAGATTTGTCATCTGACTCATTGCGCTGTGCGACATGCAATATAGTGGGGTGTTTTTTCTTACAATGAAGACATACCAATTTGTTTCAAATATATCCCTATGGTGCCCAGATTTCAAGCAACCAAAGCAAAGACCTTTTGATTTAAGAAACGAATACCGGTCTTTAATGTCCTTTCCTACAATGTTTTCACAATCTGAAAAAATATGTGACTGACTGTTGCAAAATAGACATGGAGAAATGAATGCTAAGCCTTTGTTTTGAATGTAAGTCTTATTTTCTTTCATCTCGCTTTGCTTGTTGGAATGTGCCGAATTTGATAATTGCGTAATGAATGACTTTGAATTTTGAAAATTACCTCGGGCACTTTTGTTATTTCTTGGTTCTGTTTTTGCTTTGGTTGTCCTGTCCGACTGATCTCTACCAAAAGTCGGGTCGTTTGCCTTTTTGGCCTCCCGTCTTACAAAATCAACAAACTGAGAAAACTTTATACAAAACCCCTTTTCCTTAGTTTCAAATACAATATTACGCCATTTGTCATGGAGATAGTAAGGCAATTTCTTTAACAGAAGTCTAAGATTTTCTGAATATTCTAGAATTTTTGCGGCATCTACATTGTCGACTGCAAACTGACATTCTCTTAGAAAAATAGCAAATTCATCCAAGGATTAAGAACTTTCTGGTTTGATAAGAGGCCAATCTAATGCCTTTTTTACATAAGCATGTGCTATGTTTTCGGGATCTCCGTACCTTTCTTTTAATTCATGCATCGCTGCTTGAAAACCTAATTCTGCATTCAAATAAGAATATCCTTTGACAATTCTATGAGCTTCACCACTGGTATATTGCAACAAATAATTCAAACGTTCGTCGCATGAATCAGTTGTCGCACATACTCTGGCATTGAATTGACGCACAAATGACGTATATTCAATTATGTTGCCGCTAAATGTATTTATTTCTGGAACGGGCTTTCGCATTTCATGTGCTAAAGTTAATATACTTCTGTCGAGATTCTTCATTTGATTTTCTGAATGAGTCTGATCATTTGAAGCATGGGGTGTGGGTTTTGTATCTCTGTTTCCGAAATAATTTTCAGACTTATAAGCTTTATCTGCTCGTGAAGACCAGGCTGCTGCAGAATGATTTAAGCCCTCGGTGCCAAACTTATTTAAAGGTGGATTTTTTCTAGGCAGATTTTCTGAATCTTTCATTTCATGTGTTTTATATTTTGTAACATATGACCCATCTGCAACATTGTCTAAAACCCTACTCCTTGCCTCAATAGCTTCTAATTCTGTACTCATTTTTAACCGGTGCTCTTCTATTTTAATATTTCTCACAGCTTCTTCCAGTTTTAATCTTTGAGCAGTTAGAGCCTGCTCCTGCTCAAAGGCTCTAGTTTTAGCTTCTAATTCTGCCCTTCTTCTTTCATCTTGCAATCGTGCAATCGAAAGATAAGATCCATCATTAGAAGCCTGAGAAATGACAGACGATTGACGCGGTCTATTACCAATCTGTGATATACTGTCCGATGGCTTGATAGAATGCAGTGTTTGTTGACTACTAATGAAGATCTCAGCCCTATGTTTAAATTCTGTAACTAAATTATCAAAATATTTAAAATGATTGATTTCATCTTCATACCTTTGATCGTCTGGTAAAAGTTCCTGACAAATTGAATGCTCCTTAAGGGTTCGCGGCAAATATAAATGGAGGCCATTTGTATTTTTGGCCAAAATTTTATATGCAAAATTAAGGCTTTTCTTTATGCAAAGTCAACTGAATATGTTATAAAATGTATTAAAAAGGGGAAATGAAGATGTTTTTGATAAAAATAATTGCAAAGAATGCTTTTATAGCTGAAAACAGAGTTCCACATTGCACTTTCGCATTTGCATCCATTTGAAAAATGTACCGATGCATTTGGGACAAAAACTTGCAGACGTCAACTGGAATATCCAGAGTACAATCAACGAGGCTTACTTTTGGCTAAAATGCCTGTGGGAAAGATATTTCGCCGTTGAAAGACACGTGTTTATTTTCAAGGAAACATGGCAGCCTTTTTTTTACAACAACAAAACATGTAAACAAAGATGTTTTAAGGAATTGCAACGATCGTATTCCTTGAAAGCCAAAGGTGACCGTCCATTATCACTCTTGGGCATTTCTACTTAAAAAATGAGACTAAATTTACCTTGATTTCTACTTAGAAATCCTTGCTATTGTTCTGTTTTTCTCAGCTGTCAAATAAAAAACTGCCGTGGGAAATTTGTTATGAACCGCTTCACCGAAAAAGAGATAAAAATATCACTCCTCTAAAAAAAAATAGAGTGGGACCTTTCATACTTATTTGAGAGCAAGTTAAAACGGCCTGAAGTCAAAACGGCCCAAAGTCAAAACGACCCCAAATTCGCTAAAAGGTCAGACCCCGGTGAAATTTTGTCCTCTTTAGTTTATGGTAAATCAGTGTTTTTCTCCAAGCCATAGCTCTTTTCAGATCGTTCGTTGAGGTATGGGAGTTACAGATGCTAATTCCTCTTTCTAAGAACTTCCTTTTAAAACCAATTGTCATGTAGGTTGATAAGGCAGGTTTTTAGATATTACAGTCACAGCAAGGGAACCCTTCTTTCGGAACCAACAAAGCTACAGGCCCAGAAATCACGCGGTATATTTTTCATCCCCCATCTGGAGAACAAACTCCTGCAAAGAGATAGTAAAATGCACTTCAAAACTCTAGAACAGAGGTGAAATAACTTAAAAATCATGCAAAACTACATGTAAATCACTGTTTAACACTTAAAACAGTTCTATCTTTGAGGGACTACATTTTCTTTAAGAACTACTTTTACCATACAACGACCTCAGGAAGTAATTCTCACTGGGGTCCCTCCTAAATAAAATTTCATGTTCAAGAGAAACACAAAGTTTTATTTTCTGCTGGTTTTTTCTTTATATCTGAGTAAAAATAAGATATCATAAGATGGCTCCATCCACTTTTTGCCTTGTCTGGAGAAGTTTGAAACATGCAGGTGTTTATGAAAAAATCATGCTAAAAATGAATTTCATTCTGCATCCTAATTATCATTATAAAACTGCTATAATTTCAATAATACTCAAGGGATATATACATAATATTATATTTTGTGTGTGCTGCTTATACAGGAGTATCTTTTTGATGCTTTATGGATAATTTTTAATCATTTTTTGGCCACCAAAGTATGCAAGATTGTCGCAAAATCATGGAAATATGGCGCAAAAATACTTTCTTTGTGACGTTTAAGCCATCTTTTTTACCTTTTACATCAATTTGAGTAGGGGCAAAACAACCATTCCATTAATTATAAGTGTGATATAGTCAGTAAGAAACATCTTTAAGAGTAGAGCACATCATAGGCTAGATTTGGCACTCAAAAAGTTTATATCATTCAGATTAATCCATAGAGCAAGTAACAGGTTTGATGTCAGTTAATATGTCAAGCATCTTTTAACCTGAGCATGCAGATGGCATGTGCCTAGTTTTACATTACAGAATATAGATAAATATAGTCACAGAGGCCATTTATCTTCACTTAATTGATTTTAATGCAACATAAATAACACTTACAATAGCTAAAGAAATCGGACAAAGACATGCTTCTGTGACCATCTTTACAAGGAAAACCGACCAATACGAAGAGCTGGTATCGACAACTATCCACAGTCTAGACTGAGCGATGAAGAAAGCACCAATCACAGCATTCGGCAAGTAATTTGTCGATGACAATTCAAGATCTGTCTCACTGGAATAAAAGAGTGAGAGTCATTACTCTTAATATGAAAGAACTGTCACTCACACTCAAGTAGTACAATATTTTTATTTTGCACACTATTTTCAAAGATTATCAGTCATTTTTGGTTCACTCTGAAAGCCTTGATGTAAAGCTCAACAGAGAGAAGAAAATTTGACTGGGATCTGATCTGGTCTTTGTCTGCAAACATTATTTATTTTTCTTTGCTGGCCGAAATAGTCATGCAAACCCGGCTGACTGTCCTTCCGAATACCCCCCCCCCCCTTCTTCATGTCTACCCCCCCCTTTACACATGTTATTTTTTTCATTTATTATTGATTTGAGTATCATTGTCTTTTCAAACAAACCTTCTCTTTTCAACTATTTGAAAGGGAAAGATGTTGTTGTTGTTGTTGTTTTTAATTAATTTGGACTTGATTCACATTAACAGGATTTGAAATTCACATACCCATTTTGTCAGAAATAGCTTTCTGAAAGCAGACAAGTACATTTCTCAATTTTGCTCAATACTAAAAGGAAATAAAAGTGAGTGTAGAATCTAGACAAAGTCATATAACTTTGTAAGAGATTACAACTTTTAAGCCAATTTATGTTTTTTAGAATTAATACTTGCACTGATTGGAAATCATTTAGAGGAAAGGAGAAAATACTTGCATCTAGCAAATTCTCCTTTCATCTCAAAGTTTTCTCTTGCCTAAATTATCCAGCACAAAAAAGTATATAATGGCAAGGTTTTACATATCTACAACATGGCAAATTGAAGCTTTGTACAGCGAAGAATTGTCCTTAAATTTGAAAGAATAGATCTTAATCGGACAAGTGATCTTTTCCTGTACTTGTCGGCTGTAAAATTCGGAAAAATGTACATCCGAAGCTCTCACGGGGCCTTAAAAAGTACAAATTTTCTCATAAATTACCATGATATCAATGAATTGTTGTCTTAGGTTGATTTAACAGTTTAGTTTTCTCATCCTGCATGCCAAAATGTTCCAAAAAGATGAAAACAAAACAAGCTTCCAGTCAAAGGGAGATCACTCTCCCACAAATGTAGATTTTTTTACGACATTCGTGTAAAATACTCAAATATAGAAAAATACACAAACCTTGAGAGAAATTCTCTGCCAATTGACATTCCAGTATGAATCCCAACTTTTGTACAAAGTTTCAGGTTGAAATCTCCTTAAATAAAGAAGTTCATATTTTCCCATCTAGGTCAGACCCCGGTGAAATTTTGTCCTCTTTAGTTTATGGTAAATCAGTGTTTTTCTCCAAGCCATAGCTCTTTTCAGATCGTTCGTTGAGGTATGGGAGTTACAGATGCTAATTCCTCTTTCTAAGAACTTCCTTTTAAAACCAATTGTCATGTAGGTTGATAAGGCAGTTTTTTAGATATTACAGTCACAGCAAGGGAACCCTTCTTTCGGAACCAACAAAGCTACAGGCCCAGAAATCACGCGGTATATTTTTCATCCCCCATCTGGAGAACAAACTCCTGCAAAGAGATAGTAAAATGCACTTCAAAACTCTAGAACAGAGGTGAAATAACTTAAAAATCATGCAAAACTACATGTAAATCACTGTTTAACACTTAAAACAGTTCTATCTTTGAGGGACTACATTTTCTTTAAGAACTACTTTTACCATACAACGACCTCAGGAAGTAATTCTCACTGGGGTCCCTCCAAAACCAGTCAATACCAAGTCAAAACTTTTACTCATTTGGTCAAAAAAGCAAAAATTATTTTTTTATGTCATATAAGAATATATACAATTAATGGCTCGATTTATACATTTTATACATCTTTTTTTTTAATAAGATCACAAATTAAATAGCTTTATTTTTTGGTTTATTTCAATACAAATACACCTCAATTTACTTTTTTCAGTCTCTCACATTACATCTATAAAGGTTTGTTTCAAATTAAAGACCAATACCCTTATTCATATAAATGTGTTATTATTATTGTCCGATTGCCTTGTATAAGGACCGGTGTTTTCACCAATTACACAAAAATACGTTGGTAAAATCTTTTGTATGTAGTAATATCTTAATTTCAGCCTAATCCAAATTAATTTTAGACTATAAAATGGTTCCAGAATGATGCTTTTGTCTACTTAGTAAATGATAATTTTTCACATTTTCCACTCTTAAGGCTGCTAAGTAGTAAGAATATGTACACATATACTAAAAACTTGTGTTTTTATACTAAACTTTTGACACAATAAATGACCAATTTTCTTTTGTTGGATATGCGTATTTTCATATCGACGGTACCCAATTTTAAACTAAAATATCGCGTATTTTTTACCGTTCATAACTCGCTATTTACTTGTTATATCTCGTGAAAAACGCAACGATTTCGTTAAATAATCCATGATTTGATTGGTCCGAATTAGAGAGTACAGGGTTCATCCATGAAAAGTTATAGGCGATTATCAATATCTTGTCAAAAGGTTCACAAACAAAGATAGGACACACTCATTCTAATATACTTTACGAGTGAATTACACAAACATAATAAATTTTATAGAAATACTCGATATTATATATTAAAAAAAAAAAAAAAAAAAAAAAAAAAAAAAAACGGCTTCTTTAAAATCATCCTCTTTTGATTCGATGCAAATTGGTACCTATTTTGAGAAAGACACTTCACTTTTCCCTTATTATAGAAACAATAAGTTGTAATAGGCCAGGAGTTTCATGTAGACGGACAGACAAAATCATTATTTTACTTTCAAAAATCCTGAAAACATATTTTTTCATGGTAATGGATTGAAAAAAAGATATTATGATAAGCAAAATTTGCGCTTGAAAATTACTTTTAATTATATTGTATCATTGTTATTGAGTTCAAAAGACAATCCAAGTGTGGGTGGCCCTTTTTTGACGTTTCGTTTGCGAAATCTACCACTTCAATTCAAACACGAATAAAATATTGGGATTTCATACATCAGAATGAAAATATGACTTCTTTAATTGAGCTTCAGCCTTTGAGTAATTTCAATTGAACAAAGGAGATACCATCACAAGCTCTATTGTGAAATTTTGCCCTACTATTAACAAGGAATTGTGAAGAACATGTTGATAATAATGTGGTCATAATCATACTTTATATTTTGCAGCAAACCGTATAAAGAAAGACTGTGACACCAATATTTATATTGGTGAAATGAATCAAAGTCAAATTTACTACACCACACTTCTTTAATAAACGTTTAACTAAAATTGGTCTGTCTTCTTATCTTCCAAAGAAGTCTCTCCCCGCTCACCGCTCTGTGGGCGCCTTTATATACCTCTTGTATGTATACATTCCTAACAGAACAAGGTCACCTGATTGGCATGCTGCCCAGTGGCTCGCTATCTGTTGTAAATAGTTTATGACCGAATAATCAGACCACATTCAAAGACAGGTATGGTTGAGTCATTCAAAAAGGAGGCTCGCAGAGATTGAATGTTTTACATATCTAATTGGTATATTCTCTATAACGCCAGAAATTTATTTAGAGAGTACAGGTTTAAAAGGGTGAGGCAATTCAAAAAACGTTAATTTGTACTTTTTCAAAATGGAAAAAAGTAACACTTAATTTCGTAAATGTTTCCTATTTTCTTCTGTATAATCGAAGGACACTTAATACACTCCCTGGAGGACACCTTTTCCGTATGATAATATATGCACTCTAAATATATACTCTGTACTCTTTTTATAAAACACTTTATTAACAATAGGTTTATATAAACTCTGTACTCTTTTTATAAAACACTTTATTAACAACAGGTTTTTTTAGGATTAAATTGACTGTTATCAAATGTCATCTTATTATCCGGTATTTCAAGCGTTAAAGCCTGTTGTCTTGATTATAAATAATGTTTGAAAATGCAGTAATAAATTATCTTTTATCAAAACCGTTTTCCGCTTGACACAACGAAGAGCTAAGTTTTGGGGATTAGAAACTATGCGTTTTATTAATTTTGAGAGGGAAATAGAGAGAGAAAGAAGAATAGAGGAGAGAGTCAAGTTTCTTCAAAATTATAATAATTAATAATCTGAATATCAAAAGTCAACCTTATTAAAAAAAAATTCTGGGTAGAAACTGTGTATTCAAAATCTTTAGCATATGATACTTTATTTATTAAGCTCCAATAAAAACCACGAAAGTCATAAATTCCGTTCTTTCCCTTTCTTGAGTTTAAACACGCTACGCTCGTACGTGAGATGACCAATCAAAGGCCTCAATACATTTTGACCAATGAAACGAGAGGAAGCAACGGACCAATGGTGTCCATGCTTACTTTAGGATCTAGTATCGATAAATGAGGACAGGCTAGCCAGTCTAAATTAAAATGGGCCTACTTTTTGCACAAGAACAAAAACCGGAAGTGTAGTTGGGTTTTTCCGCGAAAAGTCGAAGAAGTTGAAAATCGAAGAAAACCTGGAAAATCAAAAGCTTAATCGATAGATCAAGGTAGTTTTTGTCATTTTTCTGTTCATTACATCATTCCTTATATGCAGGCAGAAGGAAACGCCAAATAATTTGAGTTAAATCAATAAAATCAGCCAATTTTGTTAATTTACGCTTAACGTAGATTTCACGTGATGTTTTTACAACAGAAATCTTTCAAATAATCTTACCTATGGAGACCAAAAGGAACCAAACGTATTTCCACTATATTTTGATGGGGTTTTTTTATTTATTTTGCAAATATCAATCAAAAATCAAAGATTATCATATAGTTTTGATATTCATCTTCCTCTTTATAGTGAAATTTAATGGTCCCGACGCACAGGTAACTGGTAAAAATTAATTCAACAACTTGAAATGTTCAGACATAGTATTAACTTGGTCACCATATGTTATGAAGCGGTCTACTTTCTTTTTATGAATGAAATATCATTTGGCGTGGGAATAGTAAATGTAAACAAACTCTATGTCTGCCATTTGCAAATTATTTTTCTGGAGTTGGTCATTTTCAGATGCAAAATGTGAGTTATGTGAAATGTTTATGCAAAATTTAAGCCTCCTTCATTGTTCTTTAGCCTTTCCTCTACATGTAGACATTTCTTGTTTTATCTATTGTGCAACTGAATCTTTAGTTGAACGCAAATAGAAAATGTTGTAAATGTGTCATATTTTCATGCTTTAAAGACACTTTTTGATATTTTTTTCTACATATCCAAACTATTTTGCATTCTTTAGTAATATTTTAAAGCTACTATATCAGTTTTGGTCCAATAGATTACTTTGTATGAGTTTTTAATTTCATGTCCATTGACTCAGTTTCTGTGAATTCAAATCGCGGTAAACCCTTAACTAAATCCTCATGCAAATTTAAAACATTAGAATAATCTAAATGAAAGTCATCAATACTGACTTGCAAATCCGTGTCACTAAAGATACCACTCAGATTTGTCACAAGATTTTTCAATTTATTTGATAGCTGCCTTCTTTTCTCGAAACTCCTCTGCAAAGCGTAATCTCTTCCTTTTTCCGTAAGTGTCCTCTTTCTGTTGTCGGTTACGTCAGAACTGGCCATCTCGTTAGTATAGTAATTCCAAATGTGAAATGTCGAAAATGTGCGTATCTGCGGCGACCATCTACTTTAACGATTAGAAAAGATTTATTAACTTTTGTAATCCCCGGTCTAGTAGCGCTCTTTTCAATAATCAAAAGGCTGTAAAATGTAAATAATGTTTCTGACTGCGCACTAGTCTAATTTTTGAAAACGTAGAAATCTCTTATTAAACACTTATTTGTGTAATCCAAAATCCTTTTTATCGCAAAACTGCGCCTCTTGTGTACCCCGTGTACACCGTCACAATCCCATATCTATGGCCAACAGCTTCTGTGCACTCCGAGTAGTTAGCATTGTGCACGATATATGAGCCAAGTTGTAAATAATATGCTGCCCAGTGTCAAGATTCGCCAGAAGTAAATGCGCTCCGCAAAATAAACAAGTAACACAAGCTTCTTTGGTTATAATATGTATGGAAACGATTTACTGAAAATATATATAATACAATGATCAGTACAAGCTCACATCAAAACAATATTTTATAAAGAAAGAGATAAGTCGGTACTACATAGAATACAAAAATGAAAGGATAAACTATGAAAATTCATGTTAAATCTACAGTTCTAGTAGACAAGAATATATTTATGAAAACCATGTTAAAATACTAAATGTACTGAAATTGTCCCTGTATCGATGTTATATTGATCTTTGAAAATACTAAAAGTGGAAAGCGCAGATTAAGATCAGAGAGCTTATCCAAGTCCCAAATACATAATATTCACTGCCCACCTAGAATATAGATGATGATTCATTTATCTTCATAAAATCATTAACTTGAAATAAAAAGTTGTAGTCGAAGAAAATAGAAAATCCACGTACCAACTATATCGGCTTATCCATGAATTATCAGCAATTGATGTTTCTCTCATAGGCTTCAAAGTGTGACTGAATACAAAGTTTTTGTTTCCACAAATATGCGAAAGTTAAACAATGGAGCAGAATGTCGTGAGAGAGTTCCAGTGTTATAATTGAAAATTAAATTGAATGACCTAAGGTTAATGCAGTCATTACATTCTGGCCCCTTAATTGCGTCCAGTAGCAATTACCAAATATTGTAATATCATAAACAAAAGTACAATACAAGAAATATGACTTAATACATCAAAAATACAAAGTAAATTATTGATACAATCATTTCTAATAAACCTTCAATTGGCATGCTCAAGAATTAAACATAGTTTATGTACAGGTCTTTCCAAAACATTTGTTTGTGTTCTTACAAACACTCGCCGAACCTGACCATATTTATCTAGATTGTTTGAGTAACGCGTGCTAAAGTTTGTGTCTAAACACTGTATAGACAGATACTATGTTTTAAGCTCATCTGAGCACGAAGTGCTCATGTGAGCTGTTGTGATCACCTTTCGTCCGACGTCCGGCTGTCGGTGTTCAGTCGTCGTCTGGTGTCCGGTGTCCGTCAACAATTTCTTAAAACGACATCTCCTCCTAAACTACTAGGCCAATTAACACCAAATTTTACAGAAATGTTGCTTAGGTGGCCCCCTTCCAAAATAGCTAAAAGAATTGAAATCCATAAAAAACCCTGGTTGCTATGGCAACCAAAGGTGAAATTTTAAGAAAATCTTAAAAATTCTTCTTCTTCTCAACCAGGAGTCCTACAGACTTGAAATTTGGCATGGATGATCAGTTCATAGACCTGAATTAAAATAGCTAAAATCATATCTGTTGGGCCACCAGGTGCGGAGCACCAGGGGGGAGGTGGTAGTACTTTTGGTAAATTTTGTAATCTTTAACCTTCTTCTTCTTCGAACCAGGAGCCTTACAGACTTGAAAATTGGCATGGATGATCAGCTTATAAACCTTAATTCAAATACTTAAAATTATGGCTGTTGGGCCACCAGGTGCAGAGCATTTAGGGGGTAGTGCTTTGTTGAAAATTTTGAAATCTTTAACTGTCTTCTTCTGATGAACCAGAATCCCTACAGCCTTTATATTTGAAATGAATGATCAGCTCATAGATTCTATTTGAAATAGCCAAAATCATGAATGTTTGGCCACCAGGTGCAGATCACCATGGGGCAGGAGGGTAGATTTTCAGAGCAATTCGTAAATCTTTTAACCTTCTTCTTCTGATAAACCATGTGCCCTACAGACTTGAAAAATGGCATGGATGATCAGCATATGGACCATAATTAGAATAACTGTTGGGCCACCAGGTGCGTAGCAACCAAGTGGAAGGGGTAGTACTTTGTTAAAAAATTTAAATCCATAACCTCCTTCTTCTGATGAACCAGAATCCCTACAACCTTTATATTTGACACGGGTGATCAGCTCATAGACCCTTTTTTACATAGCTATAACTATGAATGTTTGGCTACCATGTGAAGAGCACTGGGGAGAGGGTAGTATTTCGGGTCAATTTTGAAATTTTAAACCTTCTTCTGATGATGAAGTAGGAACCTTGCAGGCTCTAAATTTGGCATGAGTCATCAGCTCATATATGTTAATCAAATAGATTTAGTCATGTTTGTTTTGTGACCAGGGGCAGAGACCCAAGGGGAGGGGGTAGTGCTTTGTGGTAAATTTAACAATTGTTAAAAATTCTACTGAACCAGAATTCCTCCAGCTTTTTCATTTGATAAAGAATAATCAGCTCATAGTACTTGTTTCTCATGTAGACATAACAAAACCTTTATTTATCTTGGGAGATTTCAATCTTGATATCAAAGATAAGCATAAAAATGTTGTACTACAGTTATCCGAGATATTCTCTTGTAAAATGATCATGCAAAAACCAACGACTGATAACAAGTTCATTTTGGATCTTGTATTTTCAAACAGATTTAGTAAAACTGAGACTGTGGAATCTTACTGGTCTGACCATAATATTATTTTCCTTTACACATAAATTTGTTACAGTTCAATAACTTTATCATCTGAATCAAAAGTGATGCAAGTTACCTTTGGGTGCTTTGACTCAGGTGAGCAGACCAGGGCCAAAGGTCCTCTTGTTTATCTAAGCCCTTGCTTTTGCAACTTGTAGAAATGTGCTGGAAATATAGGTCTTGACCTCCTGAACTTTTTTCTGTACACCTCGAAGCATTAGAAACACTAACCAGTCTAATCTTTTTTGTTTGAATAGGGATGACCATGCTTAACAGTAAACATGCTTCTGTGACATAAAATTAGCCTCTAGGCAATGAAAAGATTTTTTTCTCTTGTAACCCGCAAATAAATATTCAACTCCATGGGGATACATGCAACCCCTTGACAAATAGGATTCTTCCACTTATCTTCTCAATTCAACATCATTAACTATCTAATCACATAACCACCACCTCATGTGGGTTATTTACGGTAGATCCCAAATGTAACATCAAATAAATATTCGACTCCATGGGGATTCAAACCTTGGACGTCTGTACCCCAAAGTGAATGCTCTACCACATCACTATAAAAGCTAGCTTGTATGGCAAGGCAGTATAAACACCCCTTTCACTTAACCTGTCTACACTCTGATTTAGAATTTAGTGGAATTTTAAACCTTTTCCGACTTACAAATCTTGGTTAAGTTTTTACATGCAACTGATGTATATCTGTAATATCTCTGTTTCTACTGAAGCTTTGGTTTTGAAACTTTGCACCTGCTTCTGTGATCATAATACCAACCTCTAGGAAAAGATTCATTACTCTGATATTGAATTTAGTGGAATTTTAACCCTTTTTGGACTTATTGATTTTGGTGAAGTTTTATTGTGAAACTAATGTATATCCGTTATATCTCTGTTTCTACTAAAGGCAATGCTATAAAACTTTGCACATGCTTATATGATCATAATATCATCCTCTAGACAAATATTAATTTCTCTGATATTTGATTTAAATGAATTATAGCCCTTTTTGGTTAAAATTGGTTAAGTTTTTACGTGCAACTGATGTATATTTCTAGCAGCTCTGTGTAATACTAAAGCCTAGCTTGGAAACTTTGCACATGCTTCTATGATCTTAATGAATTCTATGAATAAGGTTTATTTCAATCATATTGAAATTATTGGAATTTTACCTTTTTGGACTTATAATTTCTTGGTTAAGTTTTTATGTGCAACTGTTGTATTTCTGTTTCTATTTAAGTTATTGTTTTGAAACTTTGCATATGCTTCTTTAATTATCATATCATCCTCTAGATAAAGATTGATTACCCTGACATTCATTTTATTGAATTTTACAATGTCAATATTGGTTTACTTTTACTTTCCAGCACTAGGAATCTTTGCTGTCCTTTGAACTCTTGATTAAGTTTTTACGTGTATTGGTTGTATATCAGTCATCTTTCTGTTTCTACTTTGCACATGCTCCTGTGACCATACAATCAGCTTAGCACAGTGGGTAGTGCATAGGACTGTCAATCTTGTGGTCCTGGGTTTGATCTGGCACGGTAGCACTCATCCTTTCTGAAAATTTATTTCTCACCAACAGGGTTGAAAATCGAAAACTCAAGAGAGATAGCAGCTTGAGGCAAGGAAAGGATGTGATGGTTGAACTGGAGAGAGAATGTCAGGAATCTATTGTCAGGTGCTCCAGCCGCCACTATAACTGAAAGATTGTTGACAGTGGTGTAAATCACATTTAATCAATCAATCAATGATTACTATGATATTGATTTTAGTGGAATATTAACTTTTTCAGACTTGTAAATTCTTGGTTAAATTTTTACATACAACTATTGTATATCGGTTATGTCATTGTTTCAAATATTGCTTTGCTTGGAAACAATGCACATGTTTTTGTGACCATAAGATTAGCCACTAGACAAACATTTATTTCTCTGATATGTAATTTAGTGGATTCGTAATCTATTTCAGACTTGAAATTTGTAGTTAAGATTTTATGTGGAACTGTTGTATATCAGTTATATCTCTGGTTCTACTTAAGCTATTGGTTCGAAACTTTGCACTTGATGCTATGACCATCATATCATCATCTAGACACAGATTCTTTACTCTGACTTTCAATTGATTGAATTTTCCAATGCCAATATTGATTTTGCTGTTATTATCAGCACTTGGAATAGTCGAGCATTGCTGTCCTCTGACAGCTCTTGTTATATTTCCTATAAAATATGATAGATTATTTACTTATTAGGTCCACTGGCTGAAAGCCACTGGGGCTATTGTCATGGCGTTGTGTCCGTCGTGCGTCCGTCCGTGCGTGTATGCGTGCGTGCGTGCGTGCGTGCGTGCGGTCGTAAACTTTTCTTTAAAAATCTTCTGCTCAGAAACTACCGGATGGATTTCAACCAAACTTCACAGGAATGATCCTTGGGTGACCCTCTTTCAAAGTTGTTCAAGAAATTTTGATCCAATGAAAAGCATGGATTAAATGGGCGTGGCTAAATTCCAAATATGGTAAAAAGTGAGTTTTCTCAGATTCTAATTGATGGATACCAATTAAATTTTACATAAATGATCCTTAGGTGACCCTTTATCAGTCTACAAAAAATCATTGTGATCGGATGGAAAATATGCATTTTATGGGGGGAGGTCATTTCTCTATATGTTATATAGTGTAAACTTTGAAAATCATTTTCTCAGAAAGTATGTGATGGATATCAACTAAATTTAATTGGAATGATCCTTAAGTGACCCTTCAACAGTCTACAAAAAATCATTGTGATCGGATGGAAAATATACATTTTATGGGCAGAGGTCAATTCTCTGTATGTTATATAGTGGAAACTTTGCAAATCATTTTCTCAGAATTTAAGTGATGGATATCAACCAAACTTCACTGGAATGATCCTTGAGTGACCCTTTATCAGTCCACAAAAAACCATTGTGATCAGATGAAAAATATGCATTTTATGGGCGGAGGTCATTTCTCTGAATGTTATTAAGTGGAAACTATGAAAATCATTTTCTCAGATTGTAAGTGATGGATATCAACCAAATTTCAATGGAATGATCCTTAAGTGACCCTTTATCAGTCTACAAGTAATCATTGTGATCAGATGAAAAATATGCATTTTATGGGCGGAGGTCATTTCTCTGTATGTTATTAAGTGGAAACTATGAAAATCATTTTCTCAGAATCTAATTTTTGGATAGTAACCAAATTCCACTGGAATAATCCTTGAGTGACTCTCTATCAGCGTACCAAAAATTATTTTGATTGGATGAAAAAATATGCATTTTATTGGTGGATGTAATTTCTCAATATGTTAAATAGTGGAAACTATGAAAATCATTTTCTCAGAATGTAACTGATGGATATCAATCAAACATTTTTGGTATGATCTTTGGATGACCCATCATCATGCAGCCAAAAACTATTTTGATTTGATGAAAATACGTCTTTTAAGAGTGGAGGTCATTTCTCTATCTGTTATATAGTTGAAACTTTGAAAATCATTTTCAACATCAGTAGAACCCCACATATCTAAAAATCTAATCAAAACATTTATTTGCTTTTGAAAAAATTTCAAGCCTGTGGAGCGACTCAAGCCATTCATGGCTTTCTAGTTTTTTCTTTTGTGACAGTCTATACTTCGTGAGAATCCAGACAGTACTGAAGGCAGGACATCAGCCACAATTGAAATACAGAGAACATGGCGTGGTTACAGACTCAGGTGATTCATACACAATGTTGATTTACCCTTGTCATGATGAATAAAATTTCCTTTAAGTTGTCTGGTTTATAAAGGAAAATCATGGGGTACAAAGTAAGATAAGACTGCACAGATTTGTAGGCTGATCTTTGTGTATTCCTTCTAACAAAGCAAGAATATTCTTAGTTTAGCATGACAAGGGTAAGTGTAGGGCTAATTCATCATAGGTACAGAAAGAGGGGTATTTATACATTTTGGATTTTAAGTCCGAATAATTCAATAGTACATACAAAAACTCTATGGTATAAGTACTCTTTGGAATCCCCATCCAGACAATTCAAATAAGTACCCACAACATAGGGCTTTCAGACTGGCATTCTTATTTGTCCCTCCAATTGATTTACTGACCCAAAATATAGTTCATTGTGTGGGTAGAATAAGGGTTCAACCATCTTGCATGAAAAAGGATTTTTTTAAGCAAATGTTCAAGTTGAAGTATGATTGTAAGATGCAGTTGTGGTTCATGTATCAACAATATAAATATTACATGTGACTGTTTCAGGGCCAACCTGTTTGGTACTGTGGAACCTGATATCAGTAAAACAGCCATATACAGTGGTAGTAAACATGCTATTATGAGACAAGATGATTTTGCTGATTTTGATTCTGTAAGTATTATAGATACACAAGTTGAAGTGGGTAATCAAAGTTCAGAAGAGCTATGGTGATGGTGTGTTTCTTGTCTGTCCATCTGTCTTTCCCTCTGACTGTTTGTCCATAAACAATTCTTGTTTACAGGATAAAGTCCACAAATATTATGGGATTTACTTGAAACTTTTACATGATGATTGTAGGCTCAGAAGGAAGGTTACTTTTAAAAAAGGGGCTGATTTGTCAGATATAATGGGAAAATGGGCCTTACAGATTTTTGCTCAAAATATTCTTCTTTACAAGATAAAGTCCACAAACTTTTTTGGTTTTCCTTTAAAAAATGGGGCTAATCCATGGGATAACTTTGGAAAAGGGGCCTTATGGAGTTTTGCTATTGTATACATCATAAAGTCCTCAAATCTTATTGGAGTGTCTTAAAATTTTCAGAAGATTATTGTAGGGTCTTAATGAAGGTTCCTTTCCAAAATGGGGCTGATCTGTTGGATAACATGGGAAATTAAAGGGGGGGGGCATTAAAAATTTTTGCTATAAATATTCTCATTTACTCGATAAAGTCGACAATTATTAATAAATTATTATCTGATTCAATTGAAACGTTCACAGGATGATTATAGGGTCATAAGGAGGGCTCCTTTTGAAATTGGGGTTGATCAGTTTGATAACACAGAAAATGAGCTTATAGATTTTTGCTTAGAATATCCTCAGTTACGCGATAAAAGATGAAAGTTGAAATTTCAAGAGGATGTTTCTATGGTTTTCAGTTATTATTGTAACTGGGCAACTTCTACTTAAAGAAACAAAGTTCCTGAAATATCAAATGAGATGTGGAAAAACTTGAAAGACAGTACAGTGCCTCAGGCCCTTGAGGGCCTCTTGTTGCCTATACCTGTATAGACAAAAATACCTTTGACCACTCACTCAAACTTATGCATCTATATCTTTTAACATTTACCATATAGTTCTATTAACATGAATAAATGAGCAATTACTGTGGATATGCATAAAACATGCCATCATGTGACAAGATCTTTCTTGTTTTCAAATATTTGTTTCTCTATCTTAAGTGAGACTGTAAGTTAGCCAGCTTTCAAAAGCAATGGACAAGTTGTTACTGCAAAAACTGATGTTTTACTTTAGACATATGTTCCCTTTTTTAGTTCAACTATTTGTAGATTGGAGGCCTATTCTGGTCATCTAGGCGTGTTTTTGTATTTGGACCTGGCCTTGGGGGTAATACTTTGGATATAGATTTTCTTGCAACTGTCTTATCTACAAATACCAAATTACTTTGAAACTCTGCACATGCTTCTCTAATTATAATATAAGCCTCAAGATAAACAAACATTACTCTGGTATTTTATTTAGTGGAATTTTAACCCCTTTTAAGACTCACAAATTCTTGGCTAAGGTTTTACATGCAGGAGTCATATGCCTGATTCTTATGATATTTATCTGAAGCTTTGTTCTAGATTCTGTAACTATATCTCTTGGAAAAGATTTATTACATCAATATTCAATTTAGTAGAAATTTTGCCCTTTAGGACATAATTATTCTTGCCAATAATATGCAACAGTCATATGTCTTTCATAACTCTTTTAATTCTCTAGCTATTGCTTGCAAACTTTTCAGATGTTTGGATGACTGCATTATCCATCTAAGGCTAAAAGTTCATTAGTTTGATAATCATTTGATGGAACTATGTGGACATTGACTTGCTGTAACTATCCAGCACTGGCCGAAGTCAAGCTTCGCTGTCAACTAGCAGCTCTTGTTGCACTTAGCCTACAATATTCAATTTGAATTTATTTTCAGAAAGGAAAAGAGAAGTCAGGCTCCAGATTACGTTTGGAAAGATATTACCAGAACTTCATAGCACAACTAATGGCATCAGAAGAGAGGCCAGCCAAAATACCTCCGTAATTATGTAGCTGTCTTCTTTAAATGTTTCAATTGACAGTCTGTCATTCAAGAAAGGAATTAATAATATGAACATAAAGTTAATGAAAAAAAGGGGTTTGGCTCTACTTTCCAAATTCATTTTCAACATGAAAAATTGAAACTGTTTCAAATGAAGAATTTAAGCAGATATGAATTTAGAAAGTATCTGTATATGTCAGCACAAAAATACCTTTTATGTCAACTGTTGGTAGGTTAGCCATTATCTTCAGGAATTTACACTTTGTTTTTAAAAAAGCCAAAGTTTGTACATATTAGACCACTCTGGTCTTTTTTCTCAATAAGCAGAAAAGGAAGGCTAAGATCAGACTTCACATCTATGCAGGATGAAATTTGTCTATACTGTCCTCTAAAGCATTTTATACATGAGCATATATCCTGAACAGCTGTGATGGGTAAATTGTAAGTTCATTTCTAAGCTAAATTTAGAGAAAAATTATTTAGTTTGTTCTCTCAATTCCTACTGTTATATCAGTTTAAAACAATAGTTAATATGATGAATATATCCAATAATCTAAAATGATTTAAATGACATTTTTACTTTCACTTTCACAATTTTCATTAATTTCTACATGAAAAGATTTGAAGAGTTTTGTGCCACATTTATCCAAGACTGGTGGAGAGATGGTTTAAAACGTCGACGTAAAAAAGCCCCAAGACCACAACCACCCCCACAAGCGACGGAACCTCGTAAAAAGCGTGTTTTCAGTATACAGGAGGCTGCCAGCACTATACAGAGAGCATGGAGAAGGCACATAGTGAGTGGAATTAATCAGTTTGACTCTCTGAACTGGACTTAATATATGTATATTTTCAAGTGTCTCATACTGAAACAGTGCCACTGTCAAAGCGCATTTGGTAGCATGTCAGACTGTCAATCAAGAGGTCACGGGTTTGATCCCTGACAGCGGCACTCATTCTTTCTGACTTTTTGTCTCCCTCCAATGGGACAATGATAGACTTATGTGAGATAGCAGCTGGAGGCTAGAAAAGGATGTTATGGTTGTACTGGTGTGAGAAATACTAGGAATCCATTGTAAGGTGCTCCAGCTGCTGCAATATAACTAAAAAAAACCCATTCAAACCAATCCAAACTCTTAATGAACCAGGAATATCCGATTTAAGCCAGGTTTACCCGTAGATCACCCAAGACTTGTGTGCTGCCAGATCTTAGTCTAACTAATTGTTTGTCCCCTTTCAAGGTAGAGTTTTTCATTTTCAAAATATGATTGCCCCACACTCTGAGATTCAAATTCTTTCACTTCTTTAAGTTCAATTCTGCAAAAAAGGTTTTCATTCAGCATGGTAAGGGTTGATTTGTGTGGCTTATTTCAATTTCAATACAAGTAATGTATAACTCTATATATGTCACTAGACAAAAACCAATGTCTCTTTGCAGATGTCCATTAATTCATTTTATCTTCAAAAAGGTTTTCTTCTTAACAACATGGAATTATCATTCTAGCCTCCGAGGCAATGGGTTGCCGTTATTTCGTTTGAAATTCAAAAAATATATCCCATAACCTGATGGTCTGCTCGAATAAGTGAGCTTCGTGACTTTAGGTCATGATGGGTGGAGACTACATTCAAAACCAGACAGTGACGTCATAACCTTGTCTGGTATGTAGCATCATCTAGTGGACCTCTACCAAGTTTGTTCATATCAAGACCCTGGGGTCATATTTGGGCTTTGCCCGGGCGCAACCCTTTTTACATAGAATCAAAGACCGAAAATCTTTAAAAATCTTCTTCTCTGAAACCAGATGGCAGACAGCTTTAATATTCGGTGTGTAGCATCACCTAGTGGACCTCTACCAAATTTGTTCATATCAAGACCCTTGGGTCATATTTAGGCTTCGCATGGATGCATCCCTTTATCTCTTATGAGCACGAAGGGTAAAAAACCGAAATCCTTCAAAAATCTTCTTCTCTGAAACCGGATGGCAGACAGCTTTCATATTTGGTATGTAGCATCATCTAGTGGACCTCTACCAAGTTTGTTCATATCAAGACCCTAGGATCATATTTGGGCTCCACCCGGGCGCAACCCTTTTTACATAGATACAAAGAGCGAAAATCTTTTAAAATCTTCTTTAATCAAAACCAGAGGACACACTACCTTCATTTTTGGCATGTAGCATCATCTAGTGGGCCCCTACCAAGTTTGTTCATATCAAGACCCTTGGGTCATATTTGGGCTCCACCAGGGCGCATCCCTTTCAGCTCATCTGAGCACGATGGGTGAAAATAGGAAAACCTTCAAAAATCTTCTTCTCTGAAACCAGAAGGTAGACAGCTTTCATATTTAGTATGTAGTATCATCTTATGGACCTCTTCCAAGTTTGTTCATATCAAGACCCTAGGGTCACATTTGGGGTCCACCCGGGTGCATCCCTTTTTACATAGAATCAAAGAGCAAATAGGCATATCTGTCTTGCTCTTCGCTGAAAATGTTCCATGGTATTGATCTTAGGCAATTATCTTCTTTTTGACATCTGCCTATCTAATTAATGTGATGTCCCAGGGGTCAAATAGACTCAGGTGAGCGATCTAGGACCATCTTGGTCCTCTTGTTTTAATAGTACTGCAAATGTCCAAAATCTAGGGATACAAATATTTGCAAAAAGAAAGTGATTCGAAGCATGGTAGGCCTATGATAGCTGACTAATATCGAAAAACAGTGTGACCAGTTTAGCTGTGACGTATTAGTTGGGAACCAAACTTGGTAACTAGAGCTTGTCAGTGCACTTTGAATGTTTTCTTCTAACGGGTTATTGCAAACTCGTTATTATTGATAATGAATATGCCGTGGTTTTGTTGGTTTCAATGTGGTAAAACACAGCTTACAACAGTCCAGCGGCTGGAGAACCTAACAATGAATTCTGGCATTTCTTACACAAGTTCTACCATTCCTTTTCTAGTCTCCAGTTGCTATCCCACATAGGTCTACGATTATCAACCCATAGGTGGGAGACAAATAGTCGGAAAGGATGAGTGCCTCCATCGGGGGTCGAGTCTGAGTACAATTTAAATGATCGTCCGACAAGCTCACACTGCGCAGCTAAATAGGCGTGGTAGATAACCGTTTTTCTAATAATACAAAATCCTATAAGGGAGACAGAATGTCCAAAAAACCCTAACTAAAAGGAATACAAAATCCACGAGTATCAATCACGAGGCTTTGTTCACCGAACGTTCTCAACTGATATTATCTTTCCAAATGACAAAATAATTACATCAAACCGACGTTGATTAAATTCGCTCCTCCCACTTTGTGTTTACCTCGGTTTGATTGAAGAATGTATGACATTTCACCGCTAACGCTCCGCTTAGGTTATATGGCGTAAATTGCCAGAAATGAACTATAACTATTACTTATTGAAAATTTAAACAATAACTTACCCTCATATGACACCTTAAACTTGTTTATAATGAACCTTTGTATATATTCTCGGGAAATGAATTAAAAATAATTTCAAAGTTGTTATAAATTAAATGAACTGTGAATTAGGGAAATAAAATAAAAATTAAATATGTATAGGTAATAGGCGACAGCCTCTGACCTACTTAGCTGCATTTGATTTTATAACGATTCTTATTCCATATACCCAGGTGTTGACAAAATGTGACCCTGTCATAGAGTTTGCACTCTTCAAAGTTCCCCATGAAAGTTCATTGTTGTGTATAAATTGTGGAATTCCCTTTTCTCTCATGACATACGATTAGCAATCTGAAATGTGTGTTATTTTGAATATCTTTGACTGAAAACTGTTTCTTATCATCATTTTCCTTCCAAATCATTTTGTGAACAAATTGTCTGTTTATATTTTTTATGCCCCCGATAGGGAGGCATCATAAATTTTACTTGTCCGTCCGTCCGTCCGTCTGTCTGTCCGTCTGTCCGTCCGTCCGTCCGTCCGTCCGTCATTCCGTCCAAAAACTTTAACATTGGCCATAACTTCTAAATCAAAGCGGTGTCGGGGGCATTGTCATCTTACAGTGACAGCTCTTGTTTCATTCTTTATGAAAAACAATGCCAGACTGAAGAAAGATTTACAAAAGAAAATGTTGTGTGTTTTTTTTTTAAATAGCCAGTGTATGTTTACGTTTCTGGGATTTACATAGACAATTGTTCTATGTTATTTGGGTGATTTTTAAAAACTGGTTGATAAGAAGCAGAATGTAGCTAAGTCATTGTGTAAGACAATTTTCAAATATGCAGTTTCTCTTTGCTTAAATGATTCCATCAGTTAAAGGCCAAATAATGATACAGAGCTCTGGTTAGATTTATTTTGACTGGAATGTTGTCAGTCCACAAAACCATTTGCTGATGGAAAACATAACATTTTCAAACAATGCCAATGACTACCCACAAAACAGGACTTGAAAAATTAACAGATTAAGATTGTTGAATATTAAAGATTTGACTTAATCTTGTAACCATTATACTCCCAGTTTCCTTCTTTACTTTCTTAACCCTTGTTATGTTGGCCCGTAAATATTCTTGTAGTGGGAGCTAGTGTAGTCTTAGTTCACATCTATGCAGTCTGCTCTTTGTACACAACATCTATTTGTCCTTTACAACCAAGAATATTTTGGAATTCAATTTTCAATGACTTGGTGTGTATTATTTGTAACTGCCTATAAACATATAGAGGAAGTTACAACTGTTTCCCACTGAGCCATCAATTTGTTCTAGGTCAAGCTAGTTTGTTTCTACGAAAATAGGAAAATAATAACCATCTAGGAATTCAATTTATAAATAAATGAAAAAGATTTTATCTTGCAGAGGTGAACAAGTAGTCACTTTTTGAAAATCATTACTTAAGAGGATAGAAAGATCATTGTAAGTAACGAAATAAGCTAGGAGCTAAAATTGATGAACACTTCGTGCTCTACCCAGATGGCCTCTTATAGCATAACCAGTCCCATGTTTATGTGTTTGTAGGATATACAAGTATACAGATATTACAGAGATTTAATCAACTTCAAAACCCGAGGTAACCCTGGCCTAATGTTGAGATGTATAAATCCACTAGAGGCAAAACTTTTAGATGCAGCATCAGGGATTCATATCAAATTTAGATTAGCTGGGGTAAGCCAATACTGTATTAGTTATCATGCAAAGAGGTACTTTCACAGAAATCTATTAAACCAAACATTTGGTTTAAACCTATACATTTTACATTGAATGAGAAATAAATACTTTCAGAGTAGATCAGTCTCTCACAATTCTTCATCCTAGAGAACTCACCACTAAGAAGACAGAAACTGCTGAACCAAATTGTTGAAGTTTTTGCTTGCGATAAGTACTATACTTACCTAGTAGAAGTAGAGACTTAATTTAAACTAAAGCAACGCTGAATAACTACAAATGACTTCATTTAAACTAAAGCAACACTTAATTACTACAAATGCTCATAATTTCTCAACCGTTTTAAGGCTGATCATACATTATTAAGCCTTAAACAATGTCAATCTGCATGAATCTGTCAGAATCACATATCCACTCTGATCTTTGCCATTAATGCTACAAGATCTTTTTTAGCTCACCTGATCACATTTTGCTCAAGGTGACTTTTTGTGATCATTGAATGTACGTCATGCGTCTTAGTGTTTACACTCTAGAGGCCACAAATACATGTATGTCCTAATCTTCATGAAACTTAATTAGAATGTTGGCTAGGTTACAAGCATAAACCCTATTGAAAATGGGAAAGATTCATGCCATATCACGGGAAAAGGAGCCTTAATGACAATTTTCTTGTTTACACTCCAGAGGCCACAAATATGTCCCAATCTTCATGAAACTTGATCAGAATGTTGGCCAGGTCCCAAGGATGTGCCCTATTGAAAATGGGAACAATCCATGCCATATCACAGGAAAAGGGGCCTAAATGACAATTTTCTTGTTTAAACTCTAGAGGCCACGGATATGGTCCAATCTTCATGAAACTTGGTCAGAATGTTGGCAAGGTCACAAGGATGAACCCCATTGAAATTGGGAATGATCAATGTGATATCACAGGAAAAGGGGCCTTAATGACAATTATCTTGTTTACACTCTAGAAGCCACAAGTATGTCCCAATCTTCATGAATCTTGATCAGAATGTTGGCCAGGTCACAAGGATGTGCCCTATTGAAAATGGGAACGATCCATGCCATATCACAAGAAAAGGGGCCTTAATTACAATTTTCTAGTTTACACTCTAGAGGCCACAGATATGGTCCAATCTTCATGAAACTTGGTCAGAATGTTGGCAAGGTCACAAGGATGAACCCCATTGAAATTGTGAATGATCAATGCGATATCACAGGAAAAGGGGCCTTAATGACAATTATCTTGTTTACACTCTAGAAGCCACAAATATGTCCCAATCTTTATGAATCTTGATCAGAATGTTGGCCAGGTCACATAGATGAACCTTATCGAAAATGAGATGGATGTGTGCCATATCACAGGAAAAGGGGCCCAGATAACAATTTTCTTGTTAACACTCTAGAGGCCACAAATTTAGTCCAATCTTTAGGAAATTTGGTCAGAATGTTTGTCAGGTCACAAGGATTTACCCTGTTGAAAATTGATAGGATCTATGCCATATCACGGGAAAAGGGGCCTTAATGGCAATTTTCTTGTTTACGCTCTAGACGCCACACAAATGGTCAAACCTTCATGAAATATGGTCAGAATGTTAGTCAGGTCACAAGGATGAACCTTTTTTGAAAATGGGAAGGATCCATGCCATATCACGGTGAAAGGGGCCTTCAAGACATTTTTCTTGTTTTTGCTCTAGGTGCCACAAATATTGTCCAATCTTTATGAAACTTGGTCAGAATGTTTGTCATCACAAGGATGAACCCTACTGAACATTGGAAGGATATGTGCGATATCATGGGAAAAGGGGACTAAATGACAATTTCCTTGGATGCCCTCTAAAGGCCACAAATATATTCCAATTTTCATGTTACTTGGTCAGAATGTTTGCCAGTCACAAGGATGAACACTATTTAAAATGGGAAGGATATGTGCCATATCACGGGAAAAGGGACCTTAATGACAATTTTCTTGTTAACGCTCTAGAGGCCACAAATATGGTCCAATCTTCATGAAATTTGGTCAGATTGTTTGTCAGACCACACAGATGAATCCAATTGAAAATGGGAAGGATCTATGCCATATTACATGTATGGGAAAAAGGGCCTTAATGACAAATTTCTTGTTTACACTCTAGGGGACTCAAATATGGCCCTATCTTCATGAAACTTGGTCAGAATGTTTGTCAGGTCACAAGTATGAAGCCTATTGAAAATGAGAAGGATCCATGCCATAGCATGGAAAAAGGGATCTTAATGACAATTTTCTTGTTAACAGTCTCAGAGGCCTCAAATCATAAAAGTACAACTTTGCTTGAAAATTTTATTCATTAAATGTGACAAAGATATGAAGGTGAGGGACCATCATGGTCCTCTTGTTTTTCCGAAATGAAACTCCTTAATGATAATTTAATGACTAGAAATTGTGTATGAGTGGAAAATTTATAGAGCTTATTTTCAGGCACCTTTGGAAAAATGATTATAATGATGATTGTAAAGTATAAATTTGTGGTCTGAAACTGTACCGTAATTTTAGAAAAAGAATCTGCTTATTTTCTGTAAGATTAGCAGCTTGCTAAGCTTATTCAATGTATTTGTTTCAGGACAGATTCCCACCAAATATTTACTACAAAATCTTCACCCATAGGCCCATACAAGACATGTGTGCAAACAGTCCCAAAGATTACACAAAAGCTACAGTCAAGTTAAAAATGACAAAAGATCAACATAACAACTTTAGAAAAGTACCTCATGGGGATGGTAAGTAACTGGATAACAGGATTCTAGAATGACTAGATTTGCAGGACATGTGCCAGCTTTTAAAATTCAGGAGTCATTGCCCCCTTGACTGTAAATATTTAAGTGTCAAACTAATGTTGAAGGTGTCAAAACAATAAAATGAGTGAGTGATGTTTAACTCATTCTTGGTTATAATTATCAACCTTTTAATTGTCTCCTTCGTACTTTTTACAAATTTATATGAAATAAGAAAGAAACTAAGCTATTTGGTCAAGACAAACAATGCAGAAACAGCCTTTTCAGTTACAATCAACATTTTTTTATCTCTTTCACTTTTGCGACTAATAAGGAAGAAGCTTATACATAGTTTGATGTAATTTTCTTTTTTAGTAAAAATCAACTAGTATTTTCAACGTTTTTTGTAAGCTTTTCGGTTGAGTAAAGGAATTGAAATTATCTTCGTGCTGTTCTAATTTGTTGTTCTAAAAACTGTATAATGTGATAAATGTCTATCCCTGCGGAGGGGATAAATTGTGAAAAAGGGGAAACAACTTCTTGTATTTCATAAAAGAACAACAATAATTCCTTACCCTCCTTCCTCTCCGTTTTCCTTCATCTCCAGTTCTTTCTTCATTTGTTGTCATTTCATTTGTCATGTGTTGGAATCGTCTGCTTTTATAGTTGACATGGTTTAATCCTAGTCTATTTTTAGCACAGATTTCTTTGCCATTGTGTTGATTTTGATCCGTTTATTTGGGTTTAAGCCGTTTTCGACTAATGTGGTCATATTGAGCGGCTGGAGCACCTAACCATGGATTCCTATGTTTTTTCATACCAGTACTACCACAACACCCTTACCCAGCCTCCAGCTGCTCCATCACATAGGTTTGCGATATCAAACCATTGATGGATGACATTTTTGTCTGAAAGGGTATTTGCTGCGGCAAAGTATCAAACCGAGACCTCTCAAACGAGAGGCAGGTGCGTTACAAACTGCGCTAAGGCCTACGATAACCGTTGCATTTTGATTAACAGCTGTAGTTACGAGATTTTATAACAACACCTACAAAATATTGGGCATGCTGGAAATGGGCAGTTTCCATGATCATTTTGCTAAACGTATTAACATATCAAGATCAACAATAGTGGCTTTGGTTAGACATGTGGATTCTTCAGGATGTCTTCAGGACAGGTGTTGATCTGGTAGGTCTGGCTCAACATCTGTACATCAAGGCAACTTTATACTTCAATTGCACCTTCGTTACAGATTTTTAGCTTGGCTGTTTTCGGAGAAAACCCGAGGTATTGCTATAGCCTTGGTGTCGTCGTTGTTGGCATCGTTGTCGTCGTTGTGCAAAAACTTTGACATTTTGTGATAACTTTTGAATGGTAAGTGATAGGGCTTTCATATTCCGCATGATAAATGCCTGGGACAAGATCTTTCTGTTGGTACCAAGTTTGAGGTCATCAGTCAAGGTCATTTTTCAAGGTCAAACTTGTGAAAAAAATTAAAAAAAATTGACAATTTGCCATAATTTTTTAATGTTAAGTGATAGGGTTATCATGTTTCACATGATTATTGCCTTGGACAAGCACTTACTGTAAGTACCAAATTCAAGGTCATCAGTGAAGGTCAAGGTCATTTCTTGAGGTCAAATTTGTGAAAAAAATGCAAAAAACTTTGACATTTTGTGATAACTTTTGAATGGTTAGTGACAGGGCCTTCATATTTCACATGATGATTGTCTGGGACAAGGCCTTTCTGTTGGTACCAAGTTCAAGGTAATCAGTCAAAGTCAAGGTCATTTTTCAAGGTCAAATGTGCAGAAAAAATGCAAAAACTTTGACATATTGCCATTACTTTGAATTGTAAGTGAAAAAAATGCAAAAACTTTGACATTTTTGTTATATCTCTGGTTTTACTGAAGGCATTCACATGAAACTTGTCACACTTATTCACCATCCAAAGGAAAACCTTCTCTTTCAAAGGGGATAACTTTTGAAACATTTTCTGCAAATTATACTACATTTTCTACTTAGTTTTTTTCACCATCCATTAGTTTTTACCATCCAGCACTTACAGCCGAGTGTAGGCACCCGTAGGCGGTGCTCTTGTTAACAGCTACATCGACATCTGCAGCCGTTGTTGGTAATCAAGATAGGAATATTAGTGCAAACACAGTAGGACTAGGGTTACGTGAACGTGGGGTTATGTGCAGGAGGCCTTATAGTGGCATAATACTTTCATCACGTCATCATCAACAACATTGCGAATGGTCTCAAAATAACATTGAACGGCGATGGCAGACAGTTGTGGTCAGTGAGGAGTCAAGGTTCAATCTTTCACATGCTGACGGACGCGTTCAGCAACAGCTGACTGACACTCTTCATCTGGAGAGGGCTCGCCAAAAATTCCCGAGGTACCTTCTGTGTAACATGTGTGGCTCAATGAGACACAGACGGCAGGCTGTGGTTGCTAATCATGGTGGACATACTCGTTACTGACACCTTTAAGGCAGTGGTCATTTCTAATCTTGAATAAATTGTGACAAATGTTTTTGTATTAGCCTGAAACCTTACTCCACCTTTGCACAACATCCCGATCAGTATCTTCCGTCAAAAACAAATAGTACTTGTATTGAATGTTCCACATTGAACTAAGGCTGAATGCATGTGAGGCATTAATTATGACAGTCAGTATACTTGTAGTGCTCTTGTTAGTTGTGTGGCCCTCACTTAAACCACAGTCTTCCTTTGTTACATGGTAGCATTTCTTATAGATATTTGCACTTTAAAATAATCTATAGTGTATTTCCTTTTCAGACCATGTAGGCTGGTATCAGAGAATGGATAATAATGGCTGGAGACTGGTATCAGATAGGTTAATACATCATATAATGGCTGATCCTGTCACCTGGGAGACATCTAATAAAAAATATGAATATAGTCATGATAAGGTAGGAGGCCATTAAAGGGATCAGTGCCCAACTATATAAGTTACTATAAGTATATAGGCACTTACAACAGTCCATTTTATGTTGATTATAAGCCTCCTGTTTAGAGCTACATATATCAATACATTTATAAATCTGTAGCTCTTTCAGAAGATTTGCCCTGACCCAAGGAGATAGAGGGGTATTGAACAATTTAGATAAAAATATTTCATCAATATAAATTCAAATTCTTTATAGGGGATACTTGTTGGAATTGTAATTTGACTCAAAGACAAAAGCCCTTCTAAATTCTATTTATACTAATACATAAGGTAACAACTAAAACATAATTATGTACATTATTTCACCTTCAGAATATAGTCATAAGAGAACTGCTGTATATTCAGCATGGCAAAACTTTCACACACTTTTAAAGAAAGGCACACCAATTTGAAAATGAGTGTTTTTACACAGCCTGGTACCATTTTTATCCAAGATGGGTTTTTGCTCACCAGAGCATGTTGTGCTCAAGATGAGCTTTTGTGATCACCTTTTGTCTGATGTACATTGTGAGTCAGAAGTCATCAGCAGTTCTTATAACAGAACACAACTAATGGATAGACTTCAACCAAACTTTGCCGAAATGTTACCTTGGGTGGCCCTTCTCATTCTTCTTCTTGAATTTTTTCTTTACCCCCAATAATGGGGGTGGCTGGATGGTACAGTTTTTGAACCTGAAATCTTTAAGCATCTTCTCCACAGTAACCAATGAGTTGAATACAACCCAAAAAAGCAGAAATATTACCTTGGGTGACTCTTCTCAAAACTTCTTGATATTTCATTTGACCATTTGGGCATCACAGTTTTTAGCTCCGCTGGCCAAGCCCACTGGGGCTATTGTCATGATGCTGTGTCTGACGTGTATCTGTGACCAGTCGTAAATTTTTCTTTAAAAATCTTCTCCTCGGAAACTACTGGATGAATTTCAACCAAACTTCACGGAACTTCACCTTGGGTAACTCTCAAAGTTGTTCAAGAAATTTTGATCCTATGAAAAACATGGATTTAATGGGCGTTGCAATTTCCAAATATTGTAAAAAGCTATTTTTCTAAGAACTTAAGTAATGGAAACCAATTAAATTTCACGTGAATGATCCTTGGATGACCCTTTATCAGTCTACAAAAAAATTATTATGATCAGAAGAAAAATATGTATTTTATAGGTGGACATCATTTCTCAATATTTTATATAGTGGAAACTTTGAAAATCTCCATCTCAGAATATAACAGATGGACATCAACCAAATTTCACTGGAATTATCCTTTTGTGATCCTTTATCAGTCTACAAAAAATTATTGTGATCAGATGAAAATTGTGTATTTTATGGGTGGAGTTCATTTCTCTAAATGTTATATTGTCAAAACTTTTGAATTCATTATCTCAGAACATAACTGATGGATATCAACCAAAGTTCACCATTATCAGGATGAACAAAATTACTGTGATTGAATAAAAGATATGTATTAAACAGGCGGAGGTCAATTTTCTATATGTTATTCATCTATCTGGAATTTTTCTTTGCAGAAATATTCTAGCATGTGACACTTAAAAACTCTTATTTACTTGAAATTAAACTTAATCAATTAATTTATTCATTCACTGAATTTCTCATCATATCAGTCGATTCAGGCCTGTGTAGCAAATCAATCAGCTGCTCAAGTTGACCCAGAAATCTTTAAACATCTCAGTAGCCAATCAGTGGAATTGAATCAATTTTGGCAGAAATGTTCCTTGGGTGAGTTTTCTTCTTTGTGAAATTTACATAGGAGTGTGGCAGGGTGGTACTGTTTATAAATTTGAAATCTTTATATATCTATCACTCTCAAACGAGTGGGCTTATTCCAGACCTGGATTCGATTATTCTAAATAGTAATTTTAAATTACAATTGAATTGGCAAACCCTCATCATCCCCTGCTATTTCCTCGAAAAGGGATCTAGTGATGGTCTCCGTCCATCACTCCATCCCTCCGAGGTTCCGTCACTAAACTTGTCTGGAGCATATCTCCTAAAGTATAATAGCTATCAACTTGAAACTTTATGGGTGGATAGATCTCATTAATGAAAAGTGCAGTGCTTAAGAACTACAACTCTTTCTTGCATAATTTTGGAGTTATTGCCCTTTGTTGTTTTGAATACTAAGATTTTTTTCCGGCACATATCTCCTAAAGTATAATAGCTATCAACTTGAAACTTTACGGGTGGATTGATCTAAAAGGAGAAGTGCAGTGCACAAGAACTACAACTCTTGCTTGCATATTTTTAGAGTTATTGCCCTTTGTTATTTCTAATACCTAGATTTTGTCTGGAGCATATCTCCTTGAGTATATAAGCTATCAACTTGAAATTTAATGGGTGGATTGATCTCATGGACTACAACTCTTGCTTGCATAATTTTGTGAGTTATTGCCCTTTGTTATTTTTAATAATTAGATTTTGTCTGGATCATATCTTCTAAATTATAATAGCTATCAACTTGAAACTTTATGGGTGGATAGACCTCATGGAGGAAAAGTGCAGTGCACAAGAACTACAACTCTTGCTTGCATAATTTTGTGAGTTATTGCCCTTTGTTATTTTTTCATAATTAGACTTTGGCTGGAACATTTTTCCTAAAGTACTGGTATAAAAGCTATCAACTTGATACTTTAACTATAACTCTTGCTTGCACAATTTTGGACTTTTTTGCCCTTTGTTATTTTAAAGACTTGGATTTTTTAAGGAGTTTTCTCTTAAAGTACAAAAGTGTCCTTAATCTATTTGGCTTCAGTTTACTATTAAGCTTTCATGGCTGGGGAAGGCCATGTCCGACATGGCTCTTGTTCAAATTATAATAATTGGCTTTTATGCCTCCCGCATCAATAGATTAGGGGCATATTGTTTTTGCTCTGTGTAGTTGACTTTTTGACTGTTAGTCTGTTTGTCCCCTAAAAACTTAAACATTGGACATACTTTTTGATTGGTATGTGATAGAGCCTCCATATTTTACACATGCTTGTGACAAGACCTTTCTGTTGGTATGAAATTCAAGGTCATTGGTCAAGGTCAAGATAAGTTTCAAGGTCAAGTAAGTGTAAAATATAAACTGTTACATTGGCCATTACTCTGCTATGCTAAGTTAAAAAAAATGCAGTATCTTTCATTCTTGTTATGGAAGTTATAACACTGTTTTTTGATCCCGCATATGACTATCTGTCATAGAGAAATTGAAAAAAAAACATTCAAAAATTGGAACTCGCTTCCTCAGGTGAGCGGTATAGGACCATCATGGTCCTCTTGTTCAACATATTCTATCATACTACAAATTACATTAAAGTTGTCTGTTTCTATGTTTGGTAGTACATGTCCTTAGATTGTAAAAGTGTGTAAGTATTCTGAATATAATGTAAAAGTGTGAGCACATGTTTTAAAGGTTGAGCAATGCATGTTGTGTAAGACCATTTTAAAGAGTCAGTGCAAAACTATTTAAGTGCTTACATATCTAGGCACTAACAATAGTTTTCAGCTGACCCTTCTATCAAAAGAAAATTAATCTATAAGGGGTTAACAAATGACCGAGTTTAGCTTCTAGTATACAGCGTCTTGTCTTTTATGTATTAATCCTTTGAAATGAAAGCCTATTTAGATTGCTCATGATAGAGTAAAAACATAATGTGTGTCTATTCTATATGCTTATTCACATTTCATACACATACACAGCTTTGCATGCAACTTTTGTAGTTTAGATTATATACTGTTACAGAAGATATGGATTATTAGCTCCAACAGAACAAAAAAATCCATGACATATATTTCAGTTGCTCTATGCTTTCATAACCAATTTTGTCACAAGTGATATTACAAAATTTGTAAGCATGGTCTTCAGTGATAAATAGTTGGAATCATTTCTTGAGTTACGTGATAAAGCATTAAAAGGTAACTTGAAAGGTTATATTAATGATACTTCTACTTATGTTCTAGCTTTTAAATATAGAATTCTTCATAAGTTTAATAAAGATCAAGTACTTGACTAAATTCAATTTTAATATGTATTCATTTAAACATGTTTTCAGATTTCAGGAGTTATCATAAGAAGTACATGTACTTCGAGGGAATTCCACATTAGCCTTACAAATTTAAGTAGCACATGACTGTATTAAAGTTGTTTAAGGGGAATCCATTTTGGACTTTCAAACTCACAAAAAAGATAATATGAATGAAAAAATAGTTTTTACATTTTATGGTTGATAGATCAGGGGCATATTATTTAACTGGTGTCAATTTGTCTTTCTGCAATAATTTTACTTGTAAACTAAACTTCTGTCTATTATTTTACACCTATTTAACATTTAAATGCATATTTGATTTACAGCTAGCTTTCATTAAGATGAAATATAGGAGGGTCATATGAAGTTCAAGGACAAACGTCTAAGTCTTGTCCTAAAATTTAATTAAAAGCCTGCAGACTGAACATTTTCCTGTCACTCCAACATAATTCAAGCTAAAGTGTTTATATTCTGCTTGATTGTACCTCTTATTGATATAAAATCTTCAAGGTCAAGGTCATCTGGTAAGATCAAGGTCAAAATTATTGAGAAATTCCAAATTTAGGGGGATAACTCTAGCTAACTTAATTTTTTAGTTGTTTCCCTTTGTTAGTCCCCTACCGGTGTGAACACCGGAGGGGACTATAGGTTTGCCCTCCGTCTGTCCGTCTGTCCGTCCGTCCGTCTGTCCGTCCGTCCGTCTGTCCGCTCAAATCTGGATCCCGCGATAACTTAATAACTAAGCAAGCGTTTTTGATGAAAGTTGGTATATGACTAGATGGCAATGTGTAGATTATGCACATCATTATATTTTTGTTTTCTTCGACTTAAATTGAGGTTGCTATGGTTACAGAAATAGTGAAAATATGGCCAAAAATGGGATCCTGCGATAAGATAATAACTAAGCAAGCTAGTTTGATGAGACTTGGTATATGACTATATGGCAATGTGTAGATTATGCAAATCATTTTATTTTTGTTTTTAGACTAAAATTGTTGTTGCTATGGTTACGGAAATAGTGAAAATATGGCAAAAAATATTGGATCCTGCGATAAGTTAATAAGTAAGCAAGCTAATTTGATGAGACTTGGTATATGACTAGATGGCAATGTGTAGATTATGCACATCATTTTTTCTTTGTTCTTTGACAAAAAGTGCGGTTGCTATGGTAACGGAAATAGTGAAAATATGGCAAAAAATGGATCCTGCAATAACTTAATAACTAAGCAAGCTAACTTGATGAAACCTGTTTTAAAATGTAAAAAAAAATTATAAGCCATGTTAGTCAGGGTGGTGATGCAGCAGTATTAATCACCTCCAGTGAAAGTTCTCATTTCTTACCAACAAGACTGAAGAAAAACATCTTGGATCAGACAAGGTAACTGTTATTGATACTATTTCTTGCATCTGTCTATTGCTTGCATGAATTGTATAGTGGGCACAGCAGAGACAACAACTCATGTAAGTCTTGTTTAACCCTTTCCAAAACAAGACCTGGTTTTGACGTCCCTGATAGAATTGGCGTGGGAAAACATTGAGACAAACGTAGCCGGTAGGGGACTTTATGTGTTGCATACAACACCAGATACTTGTTGTTTTTCATTCTGTGGCATTCAATAGTGTAACAGGTATATCTTGTGACAATTTTCCACCTTGTTTTTCTGTAAGACTATGACCCTGCAGATAATGTATGTTTAAAATAAATATAATGCTGTTAGAATTCACCATCACCAGCCCTGTGTTTAAGTTGAAAATATATGCAAACATTTAAAAACTACTATCCCTCGCATTTGTGGCAAGTGGGAAACCATTTTAAGATTTTATCAAGCATTTCATTATCATGAATAATGGACTTGGTTTCAAAGATGTTGAAATAGCCATTAAGATTTTTCCCCTTTGTTCAGGTATTGGGATCGATGCCACTACTACTTTCCTTAATACTGATTTAGATTCTATATGTATTTGAATTTCAATCTGAATATTGTAATTACAAAATTGATTCCTGAATGAAGTAAAGATATATAAAAAAATAGTATAGTTTGAAAGCATTGACATGACTGACTGTAGCCTCTACATGTACTAGCATGAGATCAAGTCATGTCAATAATTTGAAGGTATAATGTTTGTTTTGTTCCAGCTTGTAAGGAAACAAGATGTAGAGAAGAGAAAAAAGAAGAAAAAGATAGAATGGATGAAAAAAATGTAATCATTTATCACTTGTTATATCTGTTTCTGTTTATTATATCAATAGTAATATTAAAAACTATTGTTTGTATCTGACATATATCTTACAACAATATTGCACTTACCTATTGCCATTTTATTGACTTATTTAGTGAACTCATACTAAAACGTGACCTAAAATTGACATTAATTAAGGTATGAGCCTTTGTAGCCACTGGCCTATCTGTGGTTTCTGCTGTGTTTGTGTCCGTCTGCCTGTGTGTAACTTTTTCTTAAAACATCTTCTCCTCACTTACCACTGAGAGGGTTTCATCCAAATTTTGCAGAAATATTCCTTGGGTGACACTCTTCTTAAATTGAAACTCTGATTGGACCATAAATGCTGATGTGGTAGGAGGGGCTTATTTTCTCTTTAATGGATGGATTTCAAAATTATACCTCTCTTCCATCATGAGAAGATATGTTATTTGAAAGAAATTTCCCAATGGATTCAAAGTCAAGGTCACACATCAAGGGTTCAGTGCAAGACTGTACTTAGTGCCTATAAACTCTAAAGACACTTATTACAGTCTTGCACTGAACCCTCGTTATTAAATCTAAGCTTCACTAAAGCATAGCTCCTTGGGTATTAAACCCTATTTAACCTTAAAGTTAATTTTCAAACATCTTGGCAGATAATTTGTTAAAGACTGTATGTATATAATGTAGGTATAGAGACGGTATGCTGAAAGCCAAGTCAGATGACAAAGAAACAGTACAGTTGATAGAAGGTGCTGCAGCAGGTTAGATTACAGAGCATTTATCATCTAACTTTACCTCATATCTCCACATTAATAACTCACTTAACCCTTTGCTGTTTAATCCCTGCTTTTTACGTGCCTGTGATTTTCTGATTGAGAAAACATTGTGAAAAAAAGCAGAAATTGCTTCTGGCAAGCAATTTCTTCTTTTTCCACACTATTTTCTACCCTACTGAATGGTTATTTTTCAAATTAAATCCACTTTAATTTTTCGTCTGCAAAACCTTTGAATTTGGACTGGTCCAAAATTTTGTAAAACAGGAAAGGGTTAAGTTGCTTCTAGATAAGTAACTAAACATGGAATACTGCCATGCATTTTCTCATTGGACAGGGTTCCCACGCGTCAGGGAAAAGTCAGGGAAAACTGGATTTTTGAAAAAGTCAGGGAAATGTCAGGGAATTTTGTTGACTGTCAGGGAAATTTGAAAAATCAGACAAAAGTCAGGGAAATGTCAGGGAATTTTGGAAAGACTGTCAGGGAATTTTTCATTTCAGGAGTATTTAACGCAAAGGCAGTCTCTTAAGATTTTGTTATCAAATTCTTTACTGAAAGGGCTAATGTCTCATTTCTGTGATTTATGTAAAGCTCCTTCATCTATAATAGTTTGTGCAGTTTTGAGGTTCAATGAATCATGTTAGGAGTATAGATAAATTTATTCTTCTTCATACCAAAAACATGGTACTTTAATCCACACTAAAATGAATAGGTAAGATGATTCCATTATTTAGATTCATAAATTTATACACATCTTGATGTCTAATGTTATCTTTGTAATCAAGCTTCAATATTTTCTGCAAATCTGAATGATGGTGTCGTGTCAAAAATGTAAAAGATGTTTGTCACATTTACAATAGTAGTTATATTGTATATATTAGGTTTGTTGGTAACAGACTGGACCATCATAATTGAAAAGAAGTCTGAGGAAAGCTGAAACAAAAAAATCCTAATTCCTTGGTCCTTGAATTGCTGAAATGATAATTACATTCACTTTAACACTGAAGCCACATTTGGTCAATGTAACTATTCACTACATGACAGATTTTGTCTTACTTTTGAGAAATGTCTTTTTATTTTGATGTAACCCATACAGTTACAATTTGTGATTATATCTCAATCATTTCAAAGGCTTTTGTTTAAACCTTTATATTTTATATTCATTTGGAAACAAGTCAATCACCTTAGATTTCTTCCCCTCAAATTGAGGGCCTCATTACGGCCTTCTAGAAAATTCACATGTACTTTAGTCAAATTTATGGGCTTATGATAATATAATAAAAGAACTAACAGACTGGAAACCTCTTGGTCAAGAGATAGACTCTGAACCCATCTGCCATGGGCAAACACTGTACTTCTCTGCCACAGATAACAAAGGCTTTGACTTTTGATTTATTATATAGTTAATAATTCTTTCGCAATTGACCTACTGGTATATTAAGAGTTACCTTTTGTATATGTGTGCTTTATGTATTATTACTTTTAATATGTATTATTGTTATTATTTCATCAACAACACTTTAAGGTGATAGTCATAGTTTTTAAGTTTTCATCAAACATTGAATCCTTGGCCTTTGATAAAGTTGTTCTATAGTAAAATATCCAACACCATGACTTGATGGCAATCTAATTGAACATATCAACTTGTGTATTAGGCTTTCTCTTTCATGGTATTTCTCTTTACTTTTGGGCTTCAACAAAGTACTAGATTCCTAATTCTTTAACTGAATGTCTTGTACATCTTAAGGGATTTCTTTTCTAGGAAGCTAGCAGAGAATCTCTGCCTCTTATCGGGCCTCTTAGGTAAACATGCATGCCCTCATGAAATTAGTTAGTTAAGGACTGCTCCACCTGCCTACATTCTCCTGACAGGATTGAAGTGTGTCTCACTAACTTGTGAATAATCATCTGTTTGAGATGCTAGCTTTATGTTTTCTGATAGGACGTAATATTTATAATGGCTAGAGAAGTACCATAAATGGATAGTCTATTTAGGTGTTGAGCTAATATATGAATTAGTTTAGAAAGTGACCTTTAAACCCCATGTAATAAAACTGGAAGTAAGAAAATGCCATTTCCCTATATGCTCCATAGGACTCGAATTGGGAGATTCCTATAGCTATTTATTACATAAAGCTATTTGTAGATCAATAGCAAGATTGTTAATGAATAGTGAAACATGCGCATAACGTCTATTAAGTGTCAGGGAAAATCACTTTCTTGTCAGGGAAAAGTCAGGGAATTCTGGAACTGCTGAAGCGTGGGAACCCTGTTGGAATAGTCTTCTAACAACAATTTTAATGAGATATTGCAATGCAGAATCAAAAAATTAATGAAAACACCACATACGAATTGTCATTTCGACCAATGATTAATTTTTTATTAGAAGTGTAGTAAAACAGACCCCAGGTTCTTAATACTGTATAAATGGCTCGTTTAAGAAATTTCATATTTAATGATCATTCAATATCCTTTATACCCTTGCTAAATGTATGTTCTAACAACTATACTGGAATCAGCCTGTCTGTCTGTCCATCTAGGGACATTATACTACCAATTTTGCAGACAAACTCCTCCTCCAGTTTTCATTCAGTAGCAATGACACTTTATACAAACATTAATCAAATGTTGAAGTTTTGAAAGACACAAATAGTAATTTTGCAAGACTTAATTTTAAATCATCAATTTTCTATAGACCTGGTTCAAAAATTGTCTCCCCTTAATCTTACAGTTAATTCCCTTACACATGCATATCATCTCTGCTTCCCATTCATAATGAGAGATATCTGTTGGTTATCTCCCTTGAAATACTCCTACAGGAGGAACAGTCCTTATCAGTGGATACCTTTGGTTTTAACTTTATTTCCGTTGAACCTTTATATTTAAAGATAAGCTCTAAATAAAATATTGTTCAATTTAAAAGATAAATTTGATGAAAATGCATATTGATTTTCTACCTTACTATTGAAAACTTTATAATAAATACAAATTGCAAAAACAGGTATTTTGAATTTACAAAGAATAAGTTCAGAACTTCCCAAAAGAATTGATAGATAAAATTCAAGGAAAATTTCTAAAAGGACTTCTATTAATTTTGGGGCACCTGGTTAAATCCACAGAATAAACAAGGGAGATAACACATAAGAGTCTCCCATTGATATATTGTGAGGCATATAACCTTTTGTATGCTTTTGCATTCATTAGATCAAATTAACTAGGATGTATTGATCTTGCATTGAACATTCAAAGTTCTATATATACAACTTTCTTTGTTTAAGTTTCCATTGTCAACAAGTATCTCTAAAATCACTTGCAGGGGTATTAAGTCTCATCCTGTGACAAGCCCTAGTTTATAGAGTAGAATACTATAACTCACCTGCATTATTGCAGGTATGGTTGCCACCGTAGATAATTATGGACCAGATGCTTTAGAAGACTGGGAAGTTGATGAGTTATTAGACTGGACAACTAGCCTTAACTTTGAAGAGTATGCATGTCTTTATTTTTATCAAAAATATGCAGCCTGTATCCTGCTGGATTATAATTTTGTTTCAAAGAAATTGCCACTTTTGAACATTTTAATCAGTGTAGCTAACATGTTCTCACAATAATTTCATAGAAAGGAGGAAGTGAAGGCCAAGATAAGACTGGATATCTGTGCAGGCTAATCTTAGTTTATTCTGTATATCAAATGCTTTGTGTATGCGAATATCCTTGAACAGTAGGTGAAGGGTAAAATGATTTAAGGATTAAATTGGATTCAAAACTTGAGTAAATTGAGACTTTGTTTGACTGGTTCAACTATTATAACAATTAATAACACAGGTACATCTTACAGTTAAGAACATTATGATATTGATAAGGGAAATAATTATTCAGTCAAACGTTAATCGCTGGCTAAGTAAGTGTTAAATAATAACATTTTATAATTTGTGATATACTTTAACCTATCTTTGATAAATTGACATCAGGTTCTATAAGTTTATGTGTCAATACAAATGGCCAAATAGTATATATTGATTTTCTCCAGTCTGGGTCCCTGTGTTGTATTTTTCTCTGCATGTTATGCCATGAATGAAGCAATTAGAAAGTTATTTTGAATAGTTTTGTATGGGGTGTCAATATCACAATGTTCTTAACTGCTATACAATAGATCTATGTCATTCTTTGCTGATCATGCTTTATACAGTAGGTAAAACCTGATTTATGAAACATACAGAATCAAATGATAAAATGATTGAAAAAACATGATTTGTTTCTTGATAACAAATGCAGCCATAACATCAAATTCTGTAGAAGTTTGACTTTGATAGATAACCGTGACCTTGTCAAATAAAATATATTTTATTATATTCCTGGCAGTGAAATCTTGGGATTTCCCAGTGTAATAAATTTTAATATCATCACTAGTGATGATAACACTTTTCAGTTTCACTGGAGGAACTAATTTTTTCCAAGCAGCTTGGCTCCTTCTCAGACTACTGAGATAATACATTTAAGTCCAGAAATGATCCTTGGGTGACCCTCTTTCACAGTTGTTCAAGAAATATTGATCCAATGAAAAACATGGATTTAATGGGTTTGTTTAATTTCCAAATATGGTAAAAAGTGAGTTTTCTCAGATTCTAATTGATGGATACCAATTAAATTTAATATGAATGATCCTTGGGTTAATTTTTATAAGTCTACCAAAAAATTATTGTGATCTGATGAAAAATATGTATTTATGGGTGGAGGTCATTTTTCTTTATGTTATATAGTGGAAACTTTGAAAATCATTTTCTCAGAATGTAACTGATGGATACCTATCAAACTTCATTGGTATGATCCTTGGGTGACCCATTGTCATGCAGCCAAAGATTATTATGATTGGATGAAAAATATGTATTTTATAGGCAGAGGTCATTTCTCTATATGTTATATAGTGGAAACTTTGAAAATCATTTTCAACATTAGTGGAACCCAAAATATCTTAAAATCTTGCAAAACTATGATTTGCTATAACAAGAATTTCAAGCCTGTTGAGCGACTTCCTAGTATAAGATATCCCATATCCCAGTTAGGGGTGTGTGTGTGTTAATTGACACCCGCCCCCCCATTCCATTCTGGATCCACTACTGAAGCTTCTAAATGACCGATTTACGAAAGAATATGTGTAAGTCAACATGAACTAGGGAAACAGGAACTAAATGTGACAATCATGAACAGTAACATAAATGAAGAACATCCTGAAATGTTACTAAAACAATAACTATCCCAATACAACTGTTTCTGTTTTCTGTAACCTTTCAGCATTTTCAAAGGCTCAAAATCCAATGACATTGCAGTTATAGCGACAAACACCCAATCTAGCCCGAGTGTGAGCTGATTTTAAAGGCTTATCTCAGGGGATTGAGTGATCGCAGACTGCATATTTCTTCCAATATGTCCATCTTGGTACCCTGTCATTTTCCAAGATTCCTTGTGATCCAATATTTACATGGTTAACAAAATTGTTGTTCTTTTATCTTTAGAATTTAAACCTTTGCCCAAATTATTTTCGTTTCTCATCTTAAAATTGTGCACCGTCAAGAGAATTTTTTTTCTTTTTTGCTTCAAAGTATCTATATATTCTTTGATTTTTATAAGCGTAATCCAAGATGGCGATAAGAAATTATAGAAAAGGGAATTTTCTAAATATCAATACACAAAATTCACAAAGGCTGATGAAAGAAAATGACAAAAAAAACTTAAATTTCAGGAATAAAAATAAATTTGTATGGAATATAAAAAATAGAATAATCAATTTATTGCTATTTCAAGCCTATTCAATTTCATGATACATCTTGTAGATACGATACTACTGACACAAAGGTGTAGGCTACCTGTTAAGGTTATCTATTAATGTCAAATGTTTTATTCTTGAACATTTGAAGTTTTGTGAGCATTTGTTTTTCACAAACATATCTTGTTTTGATGTTTTTGGCCTAATGCAGCAGGGAAAAGCAAACCATTGACACTCACATACAGTACTCCTGTCCTTTATGAATACTTGACCTTTTCCTTCTGATTTCAAACAAATAACCTTTTTGGGACATTTTAAAAAGTCTGGTTGATTTGTAAAAAGTCTGGTTGATTTTTTCCCCTCAAAAATTAAGTAAAAATAGGCAGTGTAGATAAACACATGCAGACTGATCTTGGTCTTTACAGTCTGTTGAAGCTTTGTGTACAGCAAGGGTATGCCTTAAACATCATGAGAAGGATCTGGTTTTTTGTACATATGTAATATATGATAATGACAAAGAGAATAAATATACTATTCAAAAGTTAATAAAGTCCACTTGTAATATTATGGATTTTTACCCCAGAATGAAATATCAAAATTTTTGTTTTGATACTGAAAATATGTTCATTTGACTTCCATTTTGTGCTAAACCGACATTGGATTGATGGGTCATTGAAGTTGAACAGTACTTTGACTGCCTTTGGTGGCCTAGCGGTATAGGCGCTTGACTTGTGACCTTGAGGTCACAGGTTCGAGTTCTTCCAGTGAAGGTGTGTGTTTATGGGCAAAACACTTAAAAGCCAGCCCCAATTCACCCAGCTGTAGAATTGGGTAGCAGTGGGCTTCAACTACTGCTGCTTTCAGGGACATGAATACATCTGGATGGAGTATACAAGAACAATTCTATATGCTTAAGCTTTCATCACAATTGAAATAAAGTAAATAAATATAAACTTAACTAACAGTATTTTAAACTTGGTAGGGGCAGTAATATGGGATAGCTTGGAGTTGGAGGCAATTTTAGCTTCCAGGAAAAATTATGGAATGTGACTTTATTAGACTTTACAATATTTTTCAAAGACTGTTCTATTGGATTTGATATCAATAAATTGCTTCTCAGGCTTTTAACAAGCCTTATGATTCTATCAAAATGGAATCTGACCTGATGGATAGAGTGTTGCCTGCTACAGCCACAGAACCATAGTTGGCTTGACCAAGATGGCATCTGTTGGAAACTATTGCATGTTCAAGTTGTGGTGATCTGAATTACAGGATGTAGACTTTGACAGACAGACCATTATGTCACCCTGTTTCAGTAAATGCCTTGCCAAATGTCACTGGTGTAGACTTTTCTTGGAAACAGACTTCATGACAACCTGAGCATGAGCATTCCAAATCATGTTAAGGAAAACACAGCTAAGCAAGTTTCAAACAGTTGCTCTCGTATGAAAGATTTGAATTGAATAAGTTTGTGCAATTTTTGAAATCCTGATCATCTAATAACACAATTGTAAGACATGTATGGTAATGGACTTCCCCCAAAATAGAGTTTGTATTAATATTCATTGTTGGTCATGACTCTTTGGGAACACTAAATGGCATAAACTTATATTGTTTGGCATGACATATTCATCTCAGATCCTTTATCATAAAGTCATAATCATTTATCATAAAACTTTTAATTATTGCACCAACTTGAATATGAGCCCGGTGTTTTTGAACTCCAGATTTTAGAAATAAAGAACAATATCTTTTAAAATCTTCTACAACAAAACCATTTAGCTAAGAACATTTAGCAGAAAAATATAATAGTATGTCAATTACAAAGTAAGCAAGCACTGTGTTGTGAGGTTTTTGATAATACATTAGAATAAAAGGGAAACACCAATAATCCTCTGTTTGTAAACAGCCAAGCACACAATTTTCTCAAGTTTTGCTCAGAGAATTTTCATATGGTTCCCAACAAAATACTTTGAATTGCTTCAGATTAGAATTTAGCCTTTTTTTTCGGGAGTCAACAGGTATCCAAAATATGTATTTCCTTGCAAACTGTTATGGCTTATACATTCATTTTCTGCTTAAGTATTTATCAATTTTTTCTCCCAAAATGGTTAGAACATAATCCTGAAATCCAAATTAGCCTTATGGTCCTCTTGTTTTATAAATCTGAGAGACTGATCATAAGACAAAATACACATTAGTTACTAAAACAAGCATCTACATAGGAAAATTAAATCAAAATACTCGATTAAAAAAAAAAAACACCCTACCTTACCTTTCATTTTGCTTGAACTGCAATAACTGCCCCTGCTGAGTTTAAACCACTGTTCCACTTTCATAGTTTGCAAACACTTTTGCTCTTTTGCACCAACATTTTATCAAATGAACATATTTTCATAATCAGAAGATCTTTACTTTTTTCAGTCCAATGTAAAAGTTAGGTACAATCTTAGAAGTGATCCTTATCAAATTCTGAGTAGTATATAAACATGCCTATACAATCATGCTTTATAAATTTTACAATTACAGTTACCAAAATGGTTGGAAAGAACTTGCTACTAGTGCAAATTCAGAGAAACAAGTTGGTATGTATATTTCTCATGATTTCAATAAGTCTCTGCTATACATTTCCAACATTTAAACATGTGTATTCACTGCATCATACTTCTTAGTGATTATCCAGAATGATTCAGGTATAAAACACTCGGAAATCATTCTTGCTGTGGCTCATCTAATATCTTATTTCTTTTATTATTGTTACAGTTTTACTTCTTTTGCCTCATGTATAGTTTATGCACATTTTTAGCTGACCTGAGCACAAAGTGCTCATGAGCTATTGGGGCTATATGATATTTGTTTACTGTCTTGTGTTGTGCTTGTTAACATTTACATTGTATACACTCTAGAAGGCACAGTTTTTGCCCGATCACCCTGAATTTTGGTCAGAATGATTGCTTTGTGAAATTTTGGAAGAATTTGGAATAGCGTCAACAGCGGTCAAAAGCTAGGTCACAGGGTCAAGTCATAGAAAAATTTTGTATGCACTCTAGAAAACACATTTTTTTGCCCAATCAACCGTAAAATTGACAAAGAGGATTGTCTTGTTGTATAGAATCAACAGCATTGTTTAGCTTTGTTATTAATCAACTTCCATTTTATTATAACCTACTTTAAACAAGTTTTTGACTGTTCTCAGGCGAGCAATCTAGGGCTACTATGACCCTCTTAGTTTCGCTTATTAACAGATGAGCTTGTGTATCACATTTTCAGAGGTGCCTAATGCTCAGGCACTGTTCAGGCTAGACAGAAAATGAGAGATTAAAAAAAAAAAAAAACCTAATTGTTTAATACCAAGTAGTATCTCTAGAGTGCAAAGTGAAGATTTTAGTGAATGCACTATCTGATCTATGTGTTTGGGCAAATTGATGGAAATGACACAAATGGACAAGTATGAATTTATATACTAGCACTGTGGCAGTACATGAATGGTATTTTCCTTATTTTGATTCTTAAGAGAGCTGTAGCTATTTTGCTCCAAGCCGTATGAAAACAGAGTAATCTTATATCAATTTAATTTTCTTATTTCTTCTGATTTGCTGTCTGATGTCTAAAAACCCTATTTAAATTTAAAATCATCTTAGCTGGGCTGTTTTAGAACAAAAAATTGAGTTGTCATCACCCTATCAGTTTAGACAAAGTTTTATGCAGTCGTTTGGAGAATGACTAACTTTCAGTTTGCCCATAACCCATCTATTATGGAAGATATTTGCTTGAAACTTGGCATACATATTCTCAATTGCAAGAGTATTCTATGCTTTTTTGTCAGAATTATATTTTTTTAGCTCACCTGAGCACGAAGTGCTCAAGGTGAGCTATTGGGATCGTAGAATGTCCGTCGTCCGTCGTCCGCCGTCCGTCGTCCACAATTTCTTTAAACATCTTCTCCTCCTAAACCAGAGGGCCAATCTTGATGAAACTTGGCAGGGATGTTCCTTGGGTCAAGCTCTACCAAAGTTGTTCAAATAAATGAAATCCACCCTTAACTTTCCCTTTACCCTTAACAAAAAGGGTGAAAATATGAAAATCTTTAAAAATCTTCTTCTACGAAACCAGATGTCAGAGAGCTTTCATATTTGGTATGTAGCATCATCTAGTGGACTTCTACCAAGTTTGTCCATATCAAGACCCTGGGGTCATATTTGGGCTTTGCCTGGGCCCAACCCTTTTTACATAGAATCAAAGAGCGAAAATCTTTTAAAATCTTCTTCTCTCAAACCAGATGGCAGACAGCTTTAATATTTGGTGTGTATCATCACCTGGTGGGCCTCTACCAAGTTTGTTCATATCATGACCCTTGGGTCATATTTGGGCTTTGCACGGGTGCATCCCTTTTTCTCTTATGAGCACGAAGGGTAAAAAACCCAAAATCTTCAAAAATCTTCTTCTATGAAACCAGATGGCAGACAGCTTTCATATTTGGTATGTAGCATCATCTAGTGGACCTCTACCAAGTTTGTTCATATCAAGACCCTAGGATCATATTTGGGCTCCACCCGGGTACAACCCTTTTCACGTAGAATCAAAGAGCGAAAATCTTTTAATATCTTCTTTAATCGAAACCAGAGGACACACTGCCTTTATTTTTGGTATGTAGCATCATCTAGTGGGCCCCTACCAAGTTTCTTCATATCAAGACCCTTGGATCATATTTCGGCTCCAACTGGGCGCATCCCTTTCAGCTCATCTGAGCATGATGGGTGAAAATAGGAAAACCTTCAAAAATCTTCTTCTCTGAAACCAGAATGCAGACAGCTTTCATATTTAGTATGTAGCATCATCTTATGGATCTCTTTCAAGTTTGTTCATATCAAGACCCTGGGGTCACATTTTGGGTCCACCCGGGTGTATCCCTTTTTACATAGAATCAAAGAGCAAAAAGGCATATCTGTCTTGCTCTTCGCTGAAAATGTTCCATGGTATTGATCTTAGGCAATTATCTTCTTTTTGACATCTGCCTATCTAATTAATGTGATGTCCCAGGGGTCAAAGAGACTCAGGTGAGCGATCTAGGACCATCTTTCCTCTTGTTTTATTTTTAAGCTCACTTGAGCACAACATGCTGAAGGGGAGCTATTAGGATCACTCTAAGAGTCTTTCCTCTGTCGTGTGTTTCATCTTCAAAAAATGAAATTTTGCCATAATGTGCCTTTGGTGACCCACTTCAAAAATTGTTTGCGAAATTTTGATTGGCCCAATATATGGGTATGGCTTGGGAGGGGGGAGGGATGCTAGCTTATTTTGAACCTGAATTTTTTTAACAACATCTCCTTAATTCAGCCAATTTCAATGAAACTTTACCAGAATGTTCCTTGGGTAAACCTCTTAAAAAAATATTTCCCGAAATTTTGATTGGCCCATACATATGGGCTTGGCAGGGCAAGGCTTATTTTGAGCCTAAAATCTTTGAAATCCTACTGAACCAGCGGAGGATAACAGTGAAATTTTACCAGAATGTTCCTTAAGTGACCCTCTTCAAAAATTGTTCACATAATTTTTATTGGCCCATAAATATGGGTTAGGCAGGGCAGGGCTTGTTTTGAGCCCGAAATCTTTAAACATCTTCTCAATTACAATTGGGTGTGCAGGGTCTTTTTTACTTTGAATTCTTAGTATAACATCTCCTCTTCAACAACTAGGCAAATATAAATGAAACTTTGCTAGAAAGTTACTTGGGTGAGATCCACTGGACCAATAAAATTCTGGTGAGCGGTTCAGGGCCATTCTGGCTCTCTTGTTTATATTTTAACCTCCACTGGATGAAGTCTACTGAGCTTTTGTCATGGCCTTGCATCCAAAGTGTGTCTTGGTGTGCAACTGTGCATAGCCTTTTAATTTGAACATCTTCTTCTCTGAAACTTCTGGTCAGAATTTAAGCAAAATGCACTGGAATGATTCTTGGGACATGCTCTCTCAGATTTCTACATTATATTCTGCGCAGGCAGATAAAATGAATGTTTGGATATAAATGGTTGTTGTCCAAAATATTCTTTGGATAGACCTCTCTTAGATTTCTTCCTTTTAAGCTTGGCTGTTTTCAAAGAAAACCTGAGGCATTATGATTACCTTGGCCTCGTTGGCGTTGTCATTTGTGTTGTCGTTGTTGTTGGCGTAGGAGTTGGGGTTGGCATGACAAACTTTAACCTTGCTCATAACTTTTGAATGGTTAGTGATAGAGCCTTCATATTTACCATGATCATTGCTTGGGTAAACCTTTCTGTAGGTATGAAGTTCAAGGTCATCAGTCAAGGTCATTTTTTAAGGTCAAATTTCTTTAAAAAAATTTTTACTTGGTCATAACTTTTGAATGTTAAGTCGTACAGCCAGCCATATTTCACATGATCATTACTTGGGGCAAGACCTTTCTGTAGGTTCCAAGTTCAAGGTCATCACTCTAGGTCAATGTCAATTTTCAAGGTCAAATTTCTTTTAAAGAATTTAATCTTGGTCATAACTTTTGAATGGTAAGTCATAGAGCCTTTGTATTTCCCATGATCATTGCTTGGGACAAGACCTTCCTGTAGGTACCAAGTTAAATGTCATCAAATGAGGTCAAGGTAATTTTTCAAGGTCAAATTTCATTAAAAAAATAACCTTGGTCATAGCATTTGAATTGTTAGTCATAGAGCCTTCATATTTCACATGATTATTGCTTGGGACAAGACTTTTCTGTACGTACCAAGTTCAAGGTCATCAAATGAGGTCAAGGTCATTTTTCAAGGTCAAATGTTTAAAAAATTAACCTTGCTCATAACTTTTGAATGGTATGTCAAGGAGCCTTCATATTTCACATCATTGCTTGTGGAAAGACCTTCCTGTAGGTACCAAGTTCATATATTTGCATTTGCCTAAGATATAATAAACAGTCGAGCGTTGGCACCCGCTTGCGGTGCTCTTGTTTGGTGATATAATGCTGCCTCACGGAAAAAAGGGCCCTTGTGATGCAATATGTCTTTTTATCAGAGCATAAACATTTATTGACAGATTTTCATGAAATTTTCACAAACAAAATTAAAGTATTATTTTATTTATTTTTAAACAGAGCTGTATGCAATACAGGTTTCTTCAGTAAAGTAGAAATCAACAGGTAAAACAGTAATAGGACCACTTAACCTTATATTTTATTAAAGAAGCACTTTAGACTTTACAGCCCAACCCATACAGTCATGCAATTTCTTTAGATAACCATAGTTATTCTTATTCTGTATGAAGTAGATACAAAAAGTGTTATCTGTTCAGATTCTATCAAATCAAAAAATATTCATAAATCACATACAAAATTGTCAAAAATAAATTTAAATTTTTCCAAAGTTTTTATGTTCCTACGCTATCAAGAGAGTATAGATAAACAATTTGGAGTGAGGCGTCAATGATCAATTTTACTCTGAAAATGATAGGCAATAACATTTTTTTGATACTCACTCGTACTTGTGTGTATATTTGTAAAAAAACCCAAAACAACAGAATTTACACTAAAAGAATTTAGATGAATAAAGAGAAAATCATTTTAGCTTAGAAATATATGAATGAAGATTTTCATTTATTATGTTCTAAAAAATCAGTACTCGTTTTGTATTGAAGTACAATGATCTAATAAAAAAGTAACATTTATACTATGTTTTTTTTCTGTATGACCTGTGAGGTTAAAAGGAATGAAATGAAAATGTAATAGGTTAAACTGATGTTGTGTGAACTGTAACTTATACTTGTTAGAAAGGCTATTCTGAATTTGAACAATCTGTCGGGTCTTAATAAGTTTTTCTTGAGTTAAGCAATAATGTAATATCCAAGGTTTAGTTTCCATGTAGGGATGACCTTAGATTTTGATGAGTCTTGCTATGAGAAAACCAAACATTTAGATGTACTGTAACACAAAATGGTGAGAAGTTGAAAGATTTGGATTGATTAAGTACGATGCTTTCAATCTTGTAAAAAATATATATATGCTAATGAGATGCCCTAATACTGGACAGCTGATCTATGTCTTTGTTTTTGCAAATACATGTATATATATATTTGGTTTTCTCATTTGATAATTCAATCTTTCATTTAATTGTTTGTTTCAAAAACTTATTTGAAAGTAGATCCATGATAAGGTTTAAGAGGATGCCTTCTTTTTTAAGAGCTATATGAAAACACTTTTATTAAAAATTACATTGTCTGTAAAAAATCTTACCCTATTTGCTTGTAGAAAAAATGCAACCAAGCACAGTTTGGAAAAGACTTTTTACTGCATCAGAAAGCACAGGTTTGATTCTGAAGGCTGTGTTTGTTGTGTTGAATATTTATTTCCAGGCTATATGTCTTGCTCTGTGACCTGTTCAAAATAAAGCTTTTCTTGCTCACTCAGTGAAAGATTGATTAATCTTGCATACCAACAAACAAAGATTTAATTGATATTTCCTGAGTTAATTAATACAGGTGCTTTGTGGAATTACAGTCAATTACAACATCATGAAATTGATATTGTAAATGGTTTTAATTGATTTTGAAATGAAATTGAGTGGTGGATGAATGATACATAAATGATACATAAATGTATCTAAGGGAGGTATTTTTTTAAATTGGAGCTTGTAGGATCACCCTGAGTTCTTTTTGCGCCATGTGTTGGTGCTTCAGTGTGTTGTCAACTTTTCTTTATTATTATTATTTTCATTATGAAATCTTTGAAAATCATCTCCTTATACACCAAGCAGATTTGAATGAAATTTTGTCATAATATTCCTTGAGTGACCTTCTTCAATAATTATTTGAGAAATTTTGATTGGCCCATAAATATAGGCATGGCATTTTTTAACTATGAAATCTCTGAACGACATCTCCTAAACTATTCGGTTGAAATTTTGTCAGAATGTTAATTGGGTGTCCCTCCTTCAAAATTGTTTTCAAAATCTGATTGATCCATAAATATGGGTGTTGCAGGGCATGGCAATTTTTCACTATAAAATCTTTTGACGATATCTCCTCCAAAACCACTGAGAGAAATACAAGGAATCCATGGTGAGGTGCTCCAGCAGTGCAATATAACTGAAAAATTGTTGAAAGCAGCGAAAAACTTCAATCAATCAATTCCTAATCCACTTGGCCGATTTCAAAATAATTTTGTCAGAATATTCTTTGGGTGACTATTTTCAAAAATTGTTAGCTATACAATGTATTTTGAATGACCCAAAATTTTTGTAGTGGCAGGGTGTGGTATTTTCTTACTAAGAAATTTTTGAACAACATCTCTTAATCTACTTGGCCAATTTCATAATAATTTTGCCAGAATGTTCCTTGGTTGATTGTTTCAAAAAATTGTGAGCAATATTTTGATTGACCCATAAACAAGGGCATGGCAGGAAGAGGCATTGTTCACTTTGAAATTCTTGAAATCCACTGGACCAATAAAATTCATTGAGCCATTCAGGGCCATTCTTTCCTTCTTGTTGATGAAATATAGTTAGAATATTTTAGTGTCTTCACACACCAGTCATCTCTATCAAATTTATACCAGTGAATGAAGTAACAGACTGCTTGGAGTAAAGTGAATGAAGTAATGAATGTTTTAAGTGATTTGTTTTGATGTGTTTTGAGACAAAAGTCTGTCAATTTCAAATGTTGTAAACAGTACTGTCAGTTAATCTAGGTACAATAACGTGTCACAAATGTTATTTTTGGCTATATTTCAGTCTGCTTGCTTGTTTTAGAAGTGTATGTTTTGTCTTTTGAAGTTTTTTAGAAAACATGTATAAGTATTGTAAGCCATTTAACTTCTGATTGCTTAGGTATTTAAAGTACATTCGACTTCTATAAGGACCAAGATTTTGCTAAAATCTCTAAAACAAATATATGCAGCATATTCTGTTCTGGTCATACAATATATTCCATCTTTTACCATAAAGAATCTTGTTTTTAAAGAAAAAAATATTATTTTGTCCTTCCACCTACATGTTAATTATCAGCCTACCAACTTTTTAGTTAACCTGATCATGAAGTGCTCATCTTGAGCTATTGTGATCTAGCTGTGTCCTCCATTCTTCATCAGTTAAGATCTTGTGAGCACTTGAGATCTTATTTATTGCGCAAAGGTCCTAAAACTTAGTCAGAATGTTGTCTCTATCAGCCATCGGACAAGTTTGAAATAGGGTCAAAACTAGGTCACAAGGTCAAATCTAAGAAAAACCTTGTTAGCTTTCTACAGGCCCTATTGATGGCCCAAATGTTTGAAACTTTGTTAGAACGTTTGTCTACATGATATCTCTGATTAGTTCGTAATTGGGTCAAGAGTGATCAAAAACAATGTCACAGCATCAAGTCTTGGGAAAACCTTGTGTGCACTTAGGATGGAATTTCTTTTGCCAAAATGTCTTGAAACTCTGTCAGAGTGTTTTTCTACATAACATCTTTGATGCGTAAGGAATTGGATCAATGGGGCCAAAAACTAGGTCATGGGGTCAAATCTTAGAAAAACTTTGTGAGTAAAATAGAAGCTGTATTTTTTGCTCAAATGTCTTGAAGTCAGAATGGGTGTCTCTGGTACATGATATGTCGGATGAGTATGAAATTGGGTTATCTATGGTCAAGTATAATTCACATGATTAAATTTTAGAAAACCCTTTTGTTAACTCTAGAGGCAGTTTTTGTGGCTCAAAATTCTTGAATCAAAGTCAGAATGCTTGCAACCTTTATAAACAATACCTCAGGTGAGCACTTTAGGGCCAAAGGACCTCTTGTTTACATGATGTCTCAAAGGAGTGTGAAATTAAGTCAAGTGGGGTCAAAAAATAGGTCAAGGGGTCAAATTTAAGAAAACCTTGTGTAACTTTAGAGGCCATTTTTTTGTGCTCAAATGTCCTCAAACATAGCAGAAAGTTTGTTTGCATGATACAGTCAGAAATCTTTATGTTGAATGTCCATAAGACCTTATTGAGATTAAATTTTATGTTTATTAAATATCTATTTCAGCCACTGGGACAGGATCTATCTAACAAGCTTTAAAACCATCAACAATGAACATCTAGGTTACAATCCAACAAACATGAAGGAATTTTAACATCTATCAAACATTATTCTCTGATTATCACAAAGGGCGCTTAGTTTTTTTAACATTTTATTCATTAGAAAGCTGTAAGCATTAAAGACATGGCATGACAAAATGGTGCAAACTGTTTGCAATGTATACCCTGCTTTGCATGCAAGTGCACCTGCAAAGCAGGGTATAAAATGAAACACTTCTAATCATTCTAAACACAGAGCCAACTCAATGTAGATAGTACCTGCCTTACAAGAAGGTATGCTTTTCAGCATGCTAATACATTGCTTTTCTTTGTTCAGAAGAACTCAATTTAATAATGATGTTCAAATAACAAAAATCCAAATATGATAACTACTATGATCAAGGCAAAGAACAAGATTTTTTTCTCAGAAAAGCCATGCTTAGTAAACAACTGAAACAGATTTAACATAATAGATTTTAAACATTAATCTCATCTCAAATGCCTTAGAACTGATCATTAAGTAAATTAAGTAATAAGTTATCCCTATGTTGAAGTATTTTTTAAGTCCTGATTTATTTACTCTTTATTTCTATGTATTTTAACCTCCATACATCATTATCTATTGCTCGAAATTTACCTTTATGTTATACCAGTTTCGAGGTCATATCATCGATTTTTGTGCACATTTACATGTCTATATGAAGAACCCTTGTGTAACTTTAGAGGCCATTTTTTTGTGCTCAAATGTCCTCAAACATAGCAGAATGTTTGTTTACATGATACAGTCAGAAATCTTTATGTTGAATGTCCATAAGACGAAGTTATCCCTATGTTGAAGTATTTTTCAAGTCCTGATTTATTTACTCTTTATTTCTTTGTATTTTAACCTCCATACATCATTATCTTTTGCTCGGAATTTACCTTTACGTTATACCAGTTTCGAGGTCATATCACCGATTTTTGTGCACATTTACATGTCTATATGAGGAACCCCAACCTTGATTTATAAAAAATGCAATCATGTCAGTTTTTCATACCTTTCGACCTGTTGACTCTAGTATTTAATTCAGGGTATTTCTGTATTGGATATCGATTATTTACCTGATTGGGTTGATTGTATAGACGTAGCGCACATTATTGGGTACGTTTAGAATTTTGCGGCTTCTCTACATTTATTCCGTTTCTATATTAGTCCATATGATTTATTTTTACAAGTGTTATATATCAAAATTTTTGTAATCAAATTCTGTATAATGGAGTTCAATTTTCAAATTTGAAAGAAAAACATTATGAAAATTTAAGCGAGGAAAAATTGTGACGTTCAACTAAAATTTGTATGTAAGATGTAACACGGGTTTTCTCTCTATATAGATAATACAGGAGATTTTTTTAATCCTGACGACGTTTTTGGTTGAAAATAACCCCATGCTATTGAAGAATTGAATTGTATTAATGATTCAACGGCAAATCGAAAGAAAGTTATAAATCAAAGTCATAGATAGCTTTGTTAACTTGGCTATGAAGATGTAAGATTGGGAAAAATAGAAACGTTACGCACTTTACTTAGATGATTAGTGATCTGTAATATCTTTACTTTTCATTACAAACTTAAAATATTTAATTGTGTAAATATTATTTTTGTATAGTTTGCGAAGATGAGATTTGAAAGAAAAATATTTAGTAGTTTTTTTTTATTTCCAGAAAATGATGTAGAGAAAAAATGTCATGCTTGCAAAACTTTGCGTCATTTATAAATTCCGGCTTTTTGTACTGTCAAGAAAACACAAAAAGGGGTACTCGATTACAAAATTATTGCATGTATAAAATATTGTTTTTTCATAGATTTTGTAGTTGAAATTTGATCTCTTTTCTTACAATATTAAACCTGTAACAATCATTTTTGCGTGTGGAGGTCGAATGTCAGACTACCAATTTCTGACGTTAAATATGATTTGAAGTAATGGATAACCCGCGTCTATAGGAGATTGTGATAGAATATGATAAAATTATTGTGATAAAAAGATAATTTAGTTTGTTAGATTTCCATACATCGTAATTGAGTATTTATTAGAGCTGTAGTTATGAGATTTAAGGGGGAAATCAATGAGTTACCTAATTATAAGCATTTTCATATACAAGATACAATTATCGTTTGCCGATTAAGTACATTTCTTCCTATTGAACATTAAAATGAAAATAAAACAGACTATGAGATATGTACAAAAAAACTGACAAAATTTGCAAAAATTCACCACTGTAAAAATTCTGTAATAATGAACACTAACGCAGCGGCAAACGTCGTGGAAAGTTTTTCGCTGTTTTGACGTTACATTAACGTACCCAACAGCATGCGCTCCGTCATAAGAAATAAGAATGTCAAAATTTGTGTGATTTATTGTGTTAAAATCTATACTATGTTGATACCATGAGCAATTATGGGTGTTGAAATAAAAAAAGGAATAAAGTGAAAAATTGCTGCTATATTTGGTATTATTGAAAAGTCTTTCAATAAGGCTAAAGAAATTCGAGGACATAAAAAACACCTCTCTTTGCAAATTTTGTGATCATGTTCTATGATATAAATGATTTTTTTGATCTGATTTCAATGAATACGAGGGTTTTCCGGAAAGTTTGTAGACATTGTCTTGTAAATACATACTGTATTTCTAGGGCTTTTTAACACTATTAATAAATAATCAATATTATCTAAATAATAATATTATTGCATTTATCTGAAAATTAAAGAAATTCAACTGAATTTTAAGACACCATAAAATAACCATAAATGTTTCAACCACTGCTGGTAGCTGAGGTAAATTATGATCATGGGCATCCTGGATTCCAGTCAGTAATATAAAGTTGGTTTTCTTAAAATCCATACTCAAAACCTGCAAAACTCTGAAATTGTTTAATTATCTACATGAATTTTTATTAAAAAAAAAAAATCATTTCATAAAGTATTTATCGACCATCACTATTCCAACTGTTCCCTCTTATTGAAGAACGACTCAAAGTCCATTCTAAATCGAACGGCGTTTCATTATAACGACGTTCCTAACTAAAACGCAAATTTCACATAAAAGCAGTTTTGCTAAAAAACTATTTATTACTAGTAACTGGAAATTTTCAACTGAAACATCCTTGTGTTGAGAACGATTTGCAATTTGTTCAAGTAGTTGTTATAAAAACTTCACATGTATATTTCTTTACAATTCCCGGATTCTAATGAAAAATGCAGATTAGACGCTGCTCCGTCACAATGTCTGCCCTCGTAAATAAAGAACATCAATAAAAAATATTTTGAATTGCTTATTTCATCATATCCAAATCAAATGCATTTTAAGATGCTTACGTCCATGATATCATAACTGGTTATGGACGTAACCAAGTGTGTAGATGGCTGCTTATCTCTTCATACCTAAAGATTACCATTCTATCTATTATCTCTTTGTCAAACTTTCTGTTCATCACTGGAAGTTTAAAGGAAATGGATTCTACTGTATTTCAAATAAGTTAGAAAATTGGTTTTAGTATGTTCAAGAACTAAGTCACGGGATCAAATCTTAGAAAACCCTTTGTGCACTCTAGGGGCAATATTTTTGGTTCAAATGCCTTCAAACTTTGTCAGAGTTTTTGTTTTTGTTAATCTTAAGCCAACTTTGAAACTTAGTCAAGTTTGTCTATTAACTTGGTCATGGTGTTAAGTGTTTGTAAAATACTGTAAGTAGATTTTATTTGCATTTTCAACCTTTATAGACAATACTTCAGATGAGGGTTCTATGGTCAATGGTGCTTTTTTTGGTGTTACAAATGAAACAGTAAGAAATAAGTTCTGATTTGCATTTGGTTCTAGTCAAAAGTGTATGATTTTTAGCTCACCAAGCTTGAAGTGTTCAAGGTGAGCTATTGTGATCATGTGCTGTTCCAGCACCCATCATCAACTTTTACTTAGTGTGCACTCTAGAGGCACCATTGTTTTGCTCAACTGACTTGAAACTTGTACAGAATGTTTGTCTCCATCAAATATCTGTTGAGTTTGAAAATGGATCAAGTGGAGTCCAAAACTAAGATACAGGGTCAAATTTTAGAAACACCTGTTATGCTGTCTATAGTGCAAACTTTTGGCTCAAATGTCTTTAAACTGGGTCAGATATTTCTTTACATAAAATATAGGTCATGTTTGAATTTGTGTCAAGTAAAAAATGAGGTCACAGGGTCAAATATTAGAATCACCCTGTGAAGCCACGTTTTGTGATCAAATGTCTTTAAACTTAGCAAGAAAAGTTATCTACATGAATTCTTGATCAAGTTTGAAAATGGGTCAAGTTGAGTTCTAGTGGAATTTTTTTTGAAAAACTTTGTGTGCACTCTATAGGCCTTATTTTTGGCTCAAAAATCTTGAAACTTGGTGAGAGTAATTGTCTTCGTTAAATCAAGGTAATTTTTGAAAATGGGTCATTTGGGGGTCAAAAGAGAGGTCAAGGGGTCAAATGTTTGTCTTCATCAAATCAGGGTCAAGTTTGAATATGGACCATGTGGGGTCAAAAATGACGTCAAAGGTCAAATTTTAGAAAATCCTTGTGTGCATTTTGGGATTGAAAATATTGGAACATGGTCAGACTGTTTGTCTACTTGAAATTTTGAAAAGAGGGGTCAAGAACTAAGTCACCGCTTCATATCTTGAAAAAAACCTTTTTAGCACATTAGAGGCAAAACCTTTGGCACAAATGTCTTGAAATTTAATCAGAAAGTTTGTCTACTTGATATCTTGGACCTTTGTCTAGCCATTCATGCATTTCAAAACAGTTGTTGACTTGTTGGGTATTTTGCCACCTTTGTCAATAATGCCTCAGGTGAGCACTTTAGGGCCAATGGTCCTCTTGTTAGTAAGAAGTTTCATGTAAATTCAAGCATTGTAATAAAATAAGTTTTGTTGGAGTTATTTGTTTCCTCAAATTATCAAAGCGGAGTGTATTCTGTCTTTTTTAGAAAATACATTTGACATTATTTTGACTACTATCTATTCTGAGATGATCTCCAAATAAACTTAATCACACAAATCAAAATGGATTATTTAAAGAAGTTGCTTGGATTTTCTCAAAATAAATCAAGCAAGCAGGCAAGCAATAACAGGGCGTCAACTTCTGTCCTATATCCTATATTTGTCCTATATTTTGCTGGCTGTCCTATATTGTCCTATATTTCAAAGGTGTCCTATATAGTGAACGCCTTTGCTATATTTCCAGGAGATAATATAGTGAAAAAAAAAGAGATGGTAATTAATACACTCCACCTGATGTGAAACTGTATTGAAGTATATGTAAAATATTGTACTATACTGAGGTAATTGTATTTCTATCACCAATTCGTAAAGCAATTGCTTGATGAACATGAGCTACCCTAGATTATGAATTTGTGTTTCCACTTTTAAGTTCACTTGAGCAATGAGTGCTCAAGGTGACATATTTTGAGCATCCAATAACCGTAGTCCTTTGGATGTTGTTTGCAATTTCCTTATGTTCTATTCTTAAATTGGTAGGCCAATCTTGATGAAACTTGATAAAAATGTTCCTTGGGTTATGCTCTGCCAAAGTTATTAAAAAAAGTGTTATCCACTCTTAAATCTTGTTGCCATGGCATCTATAAAATGCTATGAAAATATTCTCTGAGACCAGAAACAGACATATTTCACATCTGGTATGTAGCTAGTGCTAGTGAACCTAAACTAAGTTGGTTTTTATCATGTCTTTCCTCTTTAGGGTAATGTTTTGTCTCCCCCTGTGCATAACCCATATTATATAGAAATGAAGGAGAAAATCTTTAAAATCTTCTTCTCTGAATCAGAAGGCAGACAGCTTTCATATCTGGTATGTAGCATCATCTGGACTTCTCCTAAGTTTGTTTGTATCATGTCTTTGGGGTAATATTTTAGCTCTCCTCAGTCACAACCCATATTACATAAATGAGAAAATCTTTAAAATCTTCTCTGAACTAGGAGGTGGACCATTGGACCTCTGCCAAGTAGGTTCATATAAAAGCCCTGTGGTAAATTTTGTATATGTAGCTTGACTAAAACCAAGCTAGCTCATATCATGCTACTATGATCATATATATTGACTTGGCCCTTTCTATATAAAAATTAAGTTGGAAATTATTGAACTATCATCGAGGGTATCTACCATGAAAAAGTCTCTGACATTGATATTTGGTACAAAATCTTCTCTCAATCTTATTCCTGTAGTGTCCCAGGGGTCAAGGAGACTCTGGTGAGCAAACTAGGACCATGTCGGTCCTCTTGTTTAAGTATATGCTTTTTAACTCAGTGAGCACAAAGTGCGTAAGGTGAGCAATTGTAATAACATTCTGTCTGTTGTCCGACCATTGACTGTCCCTCTGTCTGTCCGTCCATAAACAATTTCTTAAAAATCTTTTCCTCCTAACACCCTCTCACCAACGGATAAATAATCGTAAACCTATGAGAGATAGCAGTCAGAGGCTAGGAAATGGTGTAATGGTAGTGCAGGTGAAAGAAATACCAGGAATCCATTGTAAGGAGGTCAGGCTGCCGCAATATAACTGCAAAATTGTTGAAAGCGGTGTAAAACCCATTCAAACAAACAAATTCTCCTAACACCAGTCCACTCAAGCTGAAACTACCAATGTTGTCTCAAGACATAAAATCCATCCAAAACCATGGTTACCATTGTGCTAAACCACTCGGTCAATCAAGCTAAAACTTGAGAGAGATATTTCTTAGGTGAAACTATACAAAAGTTTTTAAAAGACTTTCTATCCAAAACTCTGGTTTGCCAGGTTAGATGGAAATGCCAAAAAAGTAATGGAAAATCTTAGGTAAAACTAATCTCATCCTTAACCACTAAGCTAATCAAGCTAAAACTTGGCAGGATATTTCTGTTGTGGCCCTCTATCAAATTTGTTGAAGGATTCATTTTCATAACAAAAATATTGGTTGCCATGGTAACAGATAGACCTAAAAGTAAGAAAAACCTTTCGAGTTCTTTCTTTCAAATTCCTCTTATATCTGTGTAGCGATATGCTTAAAGCAAAGATTTTAGTATACTACTATTAACAGGCAATTGAAGGTCTAAGGGTTGTGTTTTTGTTCATTAAAATTTTCACACTGTTTAATCTTCAAACTAATTCTTTTATAAAAAGAAATAATGATAAAATGATGGTAAGGGACAGCTATTGGTACGTTGGTAGCCATAATTGTTGTCCTATATTTGTCCTATATTTTTACTCTGAAATGTCCTATATTTCTATATATTTTTCAAAATTTTGAGTTGACGCCCTGCAATAATGGTATTTATCATGTGATATTTAAGATTAAGATGACATGACCGTTTATATGCCAATGGGCATTTCCAAATTATGGGACATCTTTTCTTTCAAAAGTCTAGTATAAAATCATGTGTTTAAACTTTAAGTTTACATTTTATAAGTACTTCACAATTTTCTGACTTTTGTTCAGGTTTTATTTGCTAGAATATAAATTTCCAGAAAACTCTGCTGTTATTTCAAAGTATAATTCCTGGTTGTCTTATATGGCCAGGCTCAATAATATTCCTTTAGAGGACTCCTTTTGCTGTAATAGGTGACATATACCATAAACTCCACTGAAATAAAATAAGAATTTGCTCATTGGATAACCTGAAATTGATGGCTCCATAGAAAACAGATGTAACATATAGGAAGTTACATCTAAAAAATACAAATAATTTTGACTACAATAAAGTTATAAGTATATTTACTGTAGTATTGTTGATTACATCTATGCAAGAATTTTTTTAAACATTATTCAGGATTTTACAGTAGCAGAATCTATACTACAGAAGGTTTGTAAAAACACAGAGCTTTGTATTGTGTGATCAGTGTACAGGGATATAGGGCTTGTTTGTGCATTGTGTACAGTTTTTGCCCTTGTCATGCAGAACCTGGAATATTGCAGCTTTGGCAGGAGGTTTAGGCTAGAATCAGCCTGCTAATATGTGCAAAAAAGTGCTTTAAGTACTTTTATCTTAAAGGCACAGTCTGCGTTTAGAGTAAAAGAAATCGCTCTTTCATATATTTTTAGATCATCGTGCCATAATTATTTGCATTACCAAATATTAGTATGACAAATTCAAGCTTATCTTTGAGAATAAACATATAGTTTTTGTGTATATAGTCATCTAAGATTATTGTCTTGGGTCTCAGAAATGTTAACGAACACAGACGGGGACTTTCATGTAATCTTGCCAAAGTTTTATGCATGACCAGGGTAAATTTTTTTCCCATTGGAAAAACTGAACTTTGATTAATTCATTGAATGTGGAATACAAAAGCACACACATATAATTATTGTTAGCTCACCTGAGGACAAAGTGCTCATATGAGCTATTGTGATCACCATCTGTCCAGCTGTCTATTGATGTGCATTAACAATTTCTTTAAATTACATCACCTCCTTAACTACAGAAGGGACAATTTACACCAAAATTTCCAGGAATGTTCCTCAGGTGGTTCTCTTCCAAAATATCCTAAAGAATTGAAAACTCTGGTTGCCATGGTACCAGTTGAATTTTTATGAAAATCTTTAAATGCTTCTTCTTCTGAACCAGGAGCCCTGCAGCCTTGAAATTTGACATTGATATCAACTTATAGAACTTAATTAGAATAGCTGCGAGACCACCAGGGGCAGAGGGGGTAGGACTCTGATCAAATAAGATATCTTCAAATTCTTTATCTTCTTTTAAACGAGGTCCCCTTCAGCATTTGTATTTTGAGATTTAAGATCCATATAAACAAACCTTCAAAAGGTTTATTTTCTCAGGTGAGCAACCCAGGGCCGACAGCCCTTTTGTTTCAACACAAGTCTTTGTTTATGTATTCTTTTTAAACTATTTTTAATCTTCATTGCTCATCTAAGCACAAATGTGCTAAGGTGAGTCTTTCAGATGCTCGGCATTAAATGGTAGAAACTGCCTAAACATATGCAGATCATTTTTTTGCACTGAGACATCATTTTGTTTTATCAAAGGTCTTGGTTTCGATCCCTGACGGCAGCACTCATCCTTTCCAACTGTTAATTTGTCCACCAATAGGTTGATAAACGTAGATATATGTGGGATAGCAGCTGGAGGCTAGGAATCCATAGTTAGAAGCTCCAGATGCCATGATATAACTGAAAGATTGATAAAAGCAGTGTAATTCCCAAGTCCATCAAATATGTCTTTAAAATAAGGAGGAATATCATGAAAAAATAGTTAAATTAAGGTCAAGGTCAGCTGTCAAGGTCAACGTCATTTTTTCAGGGTCCCTACTTTTCAACACAAAAACTTTAACATTGGCCTTAACCTTTGATTGGAAAGTGATAAAGCCTTGATTTTTACTTGCACATTGCTTGTGACAAGAACTTTATGTGCATACTAAGTTACGGTCATTCATCAAGGTTAACATCATTCATTCAAGGTCACTAATTTCTCAACAAAAAATATTAACATTGACCATAACTTTTGATTTTTAAGTGAAAGAGCCTTGATATTTCACTTGTGAATTGCTTGTGACAAGACATTTCTGTTGATAACAAGCTCAAAGTCAAGGTCATTTTTTAAGGTCAAATTTCTCAAAAAAATAAAAGTCCAAACTATAACTTTGGATTAGTATTTGAATGATCTGTGATATTTCACATGTGCATTGCTTGTGAAAAGACCTTTCTGTAACTTCTAAAGTGAAGGTCCATTTTTCAAGGTCACTATTTTCAACATAAAATCTTAAACATTGGCCATAACTTTTGATTGGTAAATGATAAAGCCTTTGTATTTCACATGATGATTTCTTTGGACAAGACCTTTCAGAAGGCACAATCTTTAAGGCTATATGTTGAGGCCAAGGTCAAGGTCATTTTTCAAGATCAAATTTCTGAAAAAATTAAAACTCCAAACTGTAACTTTGGATTGGTTATGGAATGAGCAGTGATATTTCACATGTGTGGTGCTTGTGACAAGACCTTTCTGTGATTACTAAAGTCAAGGTCAAGGTCATTTTTCAACGTCACTATTCTTCATCATGAAATCTTTAACATTGGCCATAATTTTGATTGGTAAATGATAAAACCTTTGACTTTCACATGATGATTTCTTGGGACAAGACCTTTCAGAAGTCACCATCTTTTAGGCTATATGTTGAGGCCAATGTCATTTTCAAGGTCAAATTTTGTAAAATTAAACATAACTTTGGAATGTGAAGTCGTAGTCCCATGATATATCACTTGTGCATTGTTCATGACAAAACCTGTGCATGCATAACAAAGTCAGTGTCATTGAGCAAGGTCATTTAGCTGAGGTCTCTCATTGATGACTTAAAAACTTTAAAATTGGGCATAATTTTTTATTGGAAAGACTCTTACTAATGATAATCAATATGAATTAACAGTTTTTGTAATTGGGACACAGTGTCTGTATGGTCCCAAAACATTTTTAACAAGATCGTTGTATCTAACACATTAATTTTGGAAATGTCATACAAGGATGGTGAAAGGTGGTTTTAAATACTAGAATTGTATTAATTTATTACGATAAGTCTTGGAACAAAAATCATTGAGTGTGGTATTTAAGAATAAAGTTGTGGTTACAAACTTGTTAATTAGGTCCTTGAAAATCAACACTGGTGGGTTAGAGACTGTTTAATTTGTAGGGAGAAAACAGCAATTTATCAGTTACTTAGTTGTGAATTTAAAGGAGGACTTGTGGTGGCTGTGATGTTGTAGGTCTTCATAGCCTGTAGTGTATGTTCAACTTGACTTCTAAAGATTGACAATGGGAATATAAAGATTTGCTTTTTTCCATTCTAAGATTTTCATTACTCAAAGAAAAATCTTTTGGAAAAAGAAGAAATCTTTTGTGACAAGTAATTGATCTTGTCAACAATTTTTTCCTTCCAATAGTTCCTTTATTTTTGGTGTGGCTGTTTTCAAAGAAAACCCTAGGTATTGCTATAGCCTTGGTGTCGTTGTTATCCTTGTCATTCAAAAACTTTGACATTTTGTAATATCTTTGGAATTTATCTAGATGGATTATTCTTGATGCCTATTGTGCAAATTATGTCCCTTTTTTACCTATATTTTTTACACTTTCCAGTAATTGGTAATTCTAAATACAATATGCTTAACTTTATGCCAATAGTATATAAAGTACCTGGTAATTGACATGAAACAAATATTAAATTGTTGGAGGATGACTTGTTCAGGCTGTAGTTACAATGTTTAAGTTGCTATTCCATGAAAATGATTGAAACAAACAAAAACACATAAAATGATAGAGCTCAACAGTCTTCTCATTATAAATGAGTGTTTTGATTAGTGAGTCCGTTTTTTAATGACAGCTTTGATCTGTAAATTCTCACATCCACTACAATGGTAAAGTAAAGAGTTTTTATATTTTTTCTATTGTAGAAGACAAGATGCGTTTATTGACGAGTACCGCAGACCCATATGAGTTATCGCTGACTTCAGGTCCATCAAGGTACCAGTCAACACAACAGTCCAGAAATACGCCGGTTTCAAGTCTAGGGAGTGTTGGCCGACCACAACCTGTCAACTGATATATCAGTTGGACAACAACTATTATCCTAACTTCAGCTTTAGTTATTTGTAATCATTACATTTAGGTAACCCTCTAATGATTGAATGACTCTTCATCATTTGCAAATCAAAATATCACAAAATATAGAATGCATTAACTTCAAAAAAAATAACCTTAAAACATTCTGTCTAGTCACAAGGATGAATCCTATAGAAAATTGAAGCGTCCTATGCAATGATTCATCAAAAGGCTTTCATTAAAGAACAATAATGACATTTCCTAAAAAATTAGCCTTTGACAGTCATTTATTGAGTCAAAGAGACAAAGGGGAGCAATATAGAACCGTCATGGTCCTCTTGTTACATGTCCAATTAGTAGGTGCCTAAAATGATGGGAACACATTATCATATAGGATAATGGAAATGACATGGCTTATTGTGATGGGTCAACTTGATCACTGCGATATATAGTGGACTGGTCACCTAGTTGTGGTAAAAACATCTTGAACAAAGATTTACTTATCACATTTTAGTTGCACACTCATATGCATTTCATGTTTTTGAAATGAGCCTGCCTGTGATATTTCTGTGAAACCATAGATATTAGACAGTTTTTAACAAAGCTGGGGATTATTAAAACATTTTTTTACATTCAAAATACATATATGCTAAATATAGACAAGGTTTCTTTCATTGAAAATGCTCAAGGACATCATCGAGGTGACAATTTGATTCCTTGAATATCAAGGAAAATGATACAATTACAGTAAAAGATATACAGTAAATGTTCTATCATACAAGAAAATGTTAAATGGTTTCAGTTGATTTGATTGGTTGATTGGCCTGTAAACAAAATGATGTAATAGGGAGTTGTTTCTTATAGCCAATGAAATAGTCTGAAACTGAAAAGAATCATTTAGAATGCTTATAAGCAAAGACAAATTGTCACGTCAGTGATGTTCTTGCAGATTGAGGGTGTATTTTTCCTATTTATTTCATAAGTATAAGGCCAATTTCAACAAAATTTTGCATACATATAGACAATAAAAAGGGCTTTAAAGATACACTTTGATTTTTTGTATTTGTGCAAATAATTATTTGGAATATTGATTTGAAAGTTGACCTGGAATTTTTGATAGCCACTTTGTAATTGTTCTTTTTCTATAATATCTTTGATACTGCCACCTGTGGTTTTGAAAGTTACTTAGTTTATTTAAAAATTTTGTTGGTCTCCTTAACCCTTATTGTGCTATTCACTGCAGTTTTCTGGTATATTCAAAGCTTTGGCATACAGTACAGACTAAGATCAGCCTCCACGTGGTGCATTTTAATTTTAGTCTACACTGCATTCTTTTTACTTTATCATTGTAGAAAAGGTCAAGCCAGACTATTTGAAATGTACTGAAAATTGGCGATTTTTCAGCAGGATAATGGTTAAGAAGAATTGATTCAGTATTCATCTAAAGAGTGTATAGAGACGAATTCTGATCAGTGTCTGTAGATAAATAGGCTAATATGAGTCTTTTCTTGTCATGTTTGAGTTTGTTAATTTATGTGAGCTCATATAAAATCACTGCTAAGCATTTCTTAATGACATACATAACTTTGACATGAGGCTACATTGTTGTTATGAATTGTTTAAATTCATTTTGTTACTTGTGTTTAATAAGCTTTTAAAGAAAAAAAAGGTTATATAAAATGCTAAAATGAAATATTTTTGTTATTACTAAACCTCTCATCATAAATAGAATTCCATACATGCTTAAAAAGGATTTGTGCCTAGGTGTTTACCATGATATATTCTTATACAGTAAAGATCATGATGAAATAGCTACTACTGGTGTGAGAAATACCAGGAATGAATTGTTAGATGCTCAAGCTGCTGAGATATAACTGAAAGATTGTTCAAAGCAGCTTCACCCCATATAAAAACGATGAAATTGACAAGGTTAATGATTTTGGAATGCAATTCGATGAGTGTGAAAAGCGATTTTGAATATCAAATTAAACAAGAGCCATGTCGGACATGGCCATCCCCCGCCATCAAAGCTTGATAATAAACTGGGACATAATAGATTATGGATTCCCTTGTACTGGATTTCCTCACCATGAGTTCTACCAGTACAGAAAGAGTAAGAATTGAAAATAACAAAGGGCAATAACTCCAAAGTTATGCAAGCAAGAGTTGTAGTTCTTGTGCACTGCACTTCTCCTCTATGAGATATATCCACTTATAAAGTTTAAAGTTGACAGCTATTTAACTTTCAGAGATATGTTCCGTACAAAATCTAAGTATTTAAAACTAGAGCTTGTCACAGAATGTGACTTAATACCCCCACAAGTGCTTTCAGAGAATGAGATACTTTTACAGGAGAGGCAAAAAAATGCTTAAAATATAAAAAAATTGAAGTAGGAGTTTGCAACACAAGATTTTTGTTGTACATGTGTACAAAAAAAGTCTTAAGTTTAAGGACAGATAAAATTATCAGTACATAGTAACAATTAGGAAAAAAAGTCTAAGTTCAAGGGGAGATAATTCATGAACCAGGGGTAGTTGAGACTTGAAAATTGCGTCTTGCAAAACTTCAACTTATGATCGATATTTGTAGTAAAAATCATAACTTTTGAATGAAAACTGAAGGAGGAGTTTGCGACACAAAATTATCAGTACATAGTAACAAATAGGAAAAAATAGTCTAAGTTCAAGGGGAGATAATTCATGAACCTGGGGGAGTTGAGACTTGGAATTTGTGTCTTGCAAAACTTCAACTTATGATCAATATTCTTATTAAAAATCATAACTATTGAATGAAAAACAAAGGAGGAGTTAGCGACACAAAATTATAAGTACATGGTTACAAATAGGAAAAAATGTCTAAGTTCAAGGGACAATAATTCATGAACCAGGGAAAATTGAGACTTGAAATTTGTGTCTTGCAAAAATTCAACTTGTGCTCAATGTTTGTATGAAGTTTCATCACCATTGAATGAAAACTGAAGGAGGAGTTCGCGACACAAAATAATTAGTACATAGTAATAAATAGGAAAAAAGGTCTAAGTTCAAGGGGAGATAATTCATGAACCAGGGGTAGTTGAGACTTGAAAATTGCGTCTTGCAAAACTTCAACTTATGTAATATTTGTATTAAAAATCATAACTATTGAATGAAAACTGAAGGAGGAGTTTGCGACACAAAATTATCAGTACATAGTTACAAATAGGAAAAAAATGTCTAAGTTCAAGGGGAGATAATTCATGACCACAGGGGAGTTGAGACTTGAAAATTGTGTCTTGCAAAACTTCAACTTGTTATCAATGTTTGTATGAAGTTTCATTACTATTGAATGAAAACTGAATGAGGAGTTCGCGACACAAAATTACTAGTAAAAATGTCCACGGACGGACAGACGGACGGACGGACAGACAGGCTGATTCCAGTATACCCCCGAAAACATTTGTTTTGCGGGGGTATATGACAAAGGACAATTGTTATATCCAAAATTATGCAAGCAAGAGTTGTAGTTCTTGTGCACTGCACTTCTCCTCCATGAGATCTATCCACCTATAAAGTTTCAAGCTGATACTTTAGGAGATATGCTCCGAACAAGTTAAGTGAAGGAATGAGGGAAGGCCATTTGTTCGAAATAGATAAACCAGGTTAAAATAATGCATTAAGAATTTTTTTAATTTTATCGTTTTTTCCAACCTTCTTACTTGTCTTAAAACATAAGGTTCACCCAAACATGTACTTTCACAATTTCAGTGAAGGGACCAGGTTAAATTCCTATCATTTGCTTTTTAATCATACCCGATTTAACTATGGTAATAGACTCGGCGCCTACATCAGAGCTCAGTTTTGAAAATACACCTATACGGTACCAGGAACATACACAGATGCGTACAAAATAAACTGTTTTACAAATAGATTTGAATAAAAGGTAGAAACCATTCAATACAGAGATTTGCCTACAATATTCAAACTGTTCTATAGTTAGATTTATGTAAAAGATACAAACTGCGAAAAAATAAGCCAAGTAAAGTAATGGTCATTTTGCACTGTAATTTTCCTTGCAGTGATCTATTTACCCTTGACTTCAACGATCATAGTTTGTAGATACTTTTAGAGATATGCTTCGGACAAGTATGAAAAAGGCAATAACCAGGTAGGGCTATGTTTTTTTAAGCCAGAATTTCCTTGCCTCTAGCGAGCCTGAGGAAATTTCTACTACTTTCAAAGAAAAATGTTGGACTAGGTGTCCACTTTTATCCGCTAAAGACAGTAATTCCTGAATAAAACCGCCCAATATTTTTTCTACATCCATAGTAAAGGTATTGGAGGAACAATATTAAAAGGATAACGTCATCAAGTCACAATCAAATGACGCCATAGAGTCGAAGTGAATTTTCAAAATAAAGCAGAATAATTAGACTATAAGAGATTGGGGGTTGCTGAGACGTCATCATCTAACACATAAGTTAGAACATACTCAGCTTTCAAGCTACAAATACGATGTTTATTAGGAAGTAAAGCGAGTGGCGAAGCCGATGAACGCCTATACCGCAGTTCAAGATTATAAAGATCTCCCGGCGCCTTGTTACAGTTAATCACTTCATCATATTAGCATTCACCACGTTTGAACCATTCTAAATCTCACTCATAGCTCTATTTTTTCAGTCCAAGCACTCATTCAAAACTGCTGCAAAGGTACTACAGAGGGTAAGATCAATGACTTCTTTGAACATTAAAATCACGGTTTTACTGACTAAATCGAATTTGTAAGCGGTTGATTGGTGCGGTTGTTTGAATTGGGTTTCAACAATCTGTCCGCTATATCGCAGCGACTGGACCACCTAGCAATAAATTCCTAGTATTTCTCTCAGCAGTACTACCATTACATCCTTTCCAAGCCTCCAGCTGCTATCTCAAATAGGTCTACGATTACAACCAATTGGTGGGAGACAAATAGTCGGAAAGAATGAGTGCCGCCGTCGTAGATCCAACCCGGAACCTCTAGATTGACTGCCCGACGTTTTACCAACTGCTCTATGGCGGCTGCTGATTGGTTCGTAAAGACAAAACAATTTCGATCTTATAGGCATACTTAGCTAAAGGGAGGGGGTTAATAAATTTCGCTATTTTTAGCTCTACTGGCAGAAAGGCCAGTGATCTATTGTCATGGCGGAGTGTCCGTCGTGCATCCGTACGTGCATAAACTTTTTCTTTTAAAAATTTTCTCCTCCCAAACCAATAGGCCAATTTTAATATTCCTTGGGTGACCCTCTTCATAAATTGTTCAAGCATCTTTGATTGACCACCAAATATGGGCGTGGCAGGGCGGGGTATATTTTCACTTTAAAATCTTTACAAATCTTCTCCTCAAGAGCCATTTGGCCAATTTCAATGAAACTTGGCATGGATGTTCCAACGTGATATTGCGGACGACTTTAAAAATGGGGTCAAGTTTCTAAAAACACTTTGACTCTGGACCAAACTTATGCACCCCTTGTGTGCACATTATAGGCGAAACTATTACCTCAGACGTGAGACTTGGTTAGAATGTACCATTTCATGCGAGATCAAATTTGATCAAGCGGGGTCAAAGCTTAAATCCTTAGTAAAATTTTAGAAATTGTGTTCATGCTAGAGGCAATTCTGTTTGCTCGAAAGTCTTGAAACTTACATAATCCTCTTGTTATATTAATCTGAAACTAAATTAAAATCTTGGTCATAGACATCCGTTCAAATTTCATTAAGAAAACGCTGTGTGATCGATTGTCGAAATAGAACTTTATTGTTCCAAAATAAGTAATTTTGTCGTTTTATAACCTTTGTAAAAATGCATCAGATCGATGGCTCGGCGCAAAACAGTTTCTTTATATATGCTTATAGGGGATTATAACCATTTTGCGCTGAGCCATTGAGATAAGCAACAATAACGATCAATAACTCTCTTGTTTGATTGGTAGCGACGATCTCTTGAAGGGCCTGTTAGTGTGCCAAACGGAGAATCAAATCCCTGACCTGTAATGTTTAGATTTGACTGCTATACTGACCGAGCAAGTGAGGCTGGCTGGATGAATATTGCACGGAATTAATGACAGGGACTCTCAATATTCATTGGACAAACCAGAATTTAGTTTATAACACGTTAACTAATTTATTTCAGTTCGCTTGCGACGAAATCCAAAGAATATAGAATCGCTCTCAATCATTCAATCTACACTTGACCAATGTTCTAACTACACCGTATTTAGATCTGGATTATTCTCACATACATCGACCGATTGCATTGAAACTTTTACTAAGGCCCTCCAACTTGAATGACTTTTGGTTATTGCTAATTAGAGCGTGTCGACGTGTTCGTTGCTTGTTTATACAAAGGAGCTTGAAAACAGCAATGGCTTATGTACATGCTGAGTTGCTTTTTCAGTAGTAAAGTAAAATTAACAATGTGTAGCCTGTCGATTAAGAGTCCGAAAAAATAAACAAAAATTGTTCAGATATCAATAGAAGACAGGGAAAAGACTATCGATCTGATCTGAGGTCGCTCCTTTTGCCTATGGGTCGCGAGTCGAAAAGGATCTGCTAAGGTAATAAGGTTATATTTAGCAACGCACACAGAGTGCATGTCGACGAAACTCCTACTCCCATTCACAATGCGATAGTTTTCTCAAGGCGATCACAATTTCGAGATCTTGACTCTCTTGTAATCCAGTGCAGATAACTGACGTTCAGCCATCGGTAGATCGTTTGCCTGCGAATCACGGTGTCAGCAGCTTGACTCGACTGAGGGCTTTAAACTTAAAGGTGATTTAAATGTCCATTTGCTTCTCGCTAATAGGCAAACAGTGCTCTGGGTTGATCAATACGCTGGAGGATCGGGTAGTGTATTGTTGTTGTACTAGGGTTAGGAATGCCCGGAACTCGTAATTAGGTGCTCGACACGCCTATACAGTAAATATACCGCTTAGCCTTTTAAAAGCAATAGATTGAAAAGCGCTCTGGTTAATGTGGGTGGGTGGGGTAACCGTGAAATTTTCAAAAGGGATAGTCGTGAAAAACGTTTGGTTATCAGAAAAAGGGTCAAATTCGACCACTCAGTGGCTGCTTCATAACTTTACACTCCCTCGGATACAGTGTTGTCAAAATTTGAATTGAATACACGGAGGTCGAACATGACACTGTTGGTTTATTAATTTTTAATTCGACCCCTGTGTAATTAAAGTGCTTTAAGCTGCGACGAATTTGTGAGCTTTGGAAAATTCAGTAAACGTCAACTTGAAAAAGTGTTTATTCTATAATATCATACACTTTTTACACTCTAGCCTTATTTCTAAAGAAGTTAAATAGAAGTTTCCGATCGGTGTAGTTAGAACATTGGGGAAGTGTAGATGTTTTCATGTCCCTAAGATACGAGTGTTGTTAAAAAATTAACCGGATTTTGCCTCGCAAAATTTGTTTTTGAAGCAATCCAACTAAAGTTGGCATCATTCGCTGTCGGACGTCACCCCACATATGGTTATGTAAAATTAGTATAGTTATCGAACATAGCGCTCGCGCATCTGCCACATAAAATTCCATGGTAACGAGTACCCGGCGCAGCAGATGAAATAATCCATAAATATGGTCCTCGTTTGTAAATATTCTTTATTTTCTACTTGTTGAAAAACTTGAAAATTAATTGAGTTGCTGCAATAAGTAATACAAATGCCATTTCTTAATTGTAAGTAATTTGACCGTAGAATGTTTTGATAAGGTTCGTTTAAAATGTGGCGGGGTAACTGTTCCGGAACGTTCTCGACGACGTCAACTGAATGCTCGGAATTTCTATTTTTAATTCCACTAGTCGAGGCCAGCGAGCTATTGTCGTGGCGGAGTGTCCGTCGTGCTTGCGTGCATCCGTGCGTGCGTAAACATTTCCTTTAAACATCTTCTCCTGCCAAACCATTGGGCCGGTTTTAATGAAACTTGGCGTGAATGTTCCTTGGGTGACCCTTTACTTAAATTGTAAAAGAAATTTTGGATGACCCCCAAATATGGACGTGTCGTGGCAGGGCATTTTGTTCACATAAAAAACCCTTAAAAATCATCCGTGCATCAGTGCGTGCGTAAACATTTCCTTTAAACATCTTCTCCTCCCAAACCATTGGGCTGATTTCAATGAAACTTGGCATGAATGTTCCTTGGGTGACCCTTCAGTGGCGTAGCTTTGTACGCACATACGCACGTGCGTACAAATTTGATTCACAATTATGATTTTGAATAATGATTAATCCGTTTTTGCATATTTGACTTTAAATATTTCCATGAGTTTAAATGATGAAATACGTTTTTCTGTTTTTGAGAAACTCTTGGCCACCTTTTTTGTTCTCTTGGTCCTCTTCTTCTGTGTTTAGAGCTCCAATGACCTTTTTATTAACGTAATTTTGATGTATATTTAACATATGTACGGCATAATATAAAGCTTTAACTCCAGATAATATTGATCTGAGGTCTTAGGCTCATCACGGTATTCACGCCGTCATATACGATCTAGAAAAATATCCTGTTGACAAATTTCACAGCCCTCTAAAAGGAACAGATCAATCTTCTTGTGCATTTTACTTTTAAGCAAGCCTGTCTTTTCGATGAATACAAATAAACTAATGAACAATTCACGAAAACCCGGAGTTAAAATGTAGTATTCGCGATATGTATAAATTAGGCCTGTATACGCAAAATAGGCTAATGATGCACGATACAAAAACCGTTTCTAAATTCTCATATCGAAAGTTCTTATAAAGCCGATTCAATTCAAAAATCGATTTCCTTATGGCTGCTAAACGAAAAGCTGGTTAAGAGGCACGAGAGTTCGTTAAAAAGAAAAAAAAAATACTCCACCAGTTCATTGTTCGTATTTCTTTGAGTTCTAGAAAGCCTAAAACAGCAGTATATCATCCACAAAAAGACGCCACAACATCCATTTGTAGCGTCCGAGTTCATTACTATATACGACTGACAATATCTTTTATTAACAAGATCAGATCGTGACCTCGTTTGTGCTTCTAAGCGAATGACTTTTCGGAATTTGTGACTAATTTTTATTCATTGTCATACGCTCGAAAGGTCGTATTATTAAATTGTCACGGTCGTTCGCCCATCCGTCTGTCTGTTCGTCCATTAGCATATTTTGTGTTCGCATCTCATCCTAAACTATCGACGAGAATGAGCTGAAACTGGCCACAGATATTCTTTATGGTGTCTAGGCGTTCATAAGTTAAAATTCATATCCCTTTAGTAACTCTTTGGTTATCTTGAATTAACTGCCATTGGATAGAACGAAAGTCATTATATTTTTTGTGTGCATGCCTCCTCCTACAGTTTAAATGGGAATAAGGTGAAATTCGTCACAATGACTCCCGCATGATGTCTAGTTGTGCATAGTTGACCAATATTTTTATGTGTCATGTTGGTCCAGAATTATCTACGATTGAATTAACAAAATAACTTAAAATTACAGTGTTTATGAGTTTTTGATTAAAAAATGGACCAATCTTTCTTGAATTACTACCCTTGACTCGATCGAAATCCACTATTTCTTTTGTGAGCACCCCCACCCCCACCCCCAGTTCGAATGGGAATGATGTGAAATTTGCCTCAATGACTCTGTATGATGTCTAGGTGTGCATAAGACCATTTTGAATATGTAAAGTTATTCATGAAAATTCTGCTATTGACTTAATAAATTAGAAAAAGATTTGTGTGTATGTGCACAACTCTTCATACAAATGCGATTTGGATTGTATTTAAGCTTGTCAGTGTGTAGCTTTTTTGGGGTAAAGTTGTGCACAAGACTTTTGAATTTAAGAACAAAGAAAGAAAAAAAGAATTCTCTGTCATGGAACTGAAAACAAAACCCTCCATTCAAGGGCGCACATACGCCGCAATGCGAAGCCCTTATTTTATTCGTTGCCTCATTCTTTTTACCGAAAAAATCACAGTACAGTCATGAACTTTTTGATTTTGTACCTATTGCTTCTCAAATGACATGAGCACATTAAAAGAGTGTCGCTACTGTCATCTAAGAGGCTTTGCTTGTAGTTATTATGCTTAACCTTACCATGAATGCCTGGAACTCTTTGTATGTTTCTATTTACTTTGTATGATATCAAAGGCTTGCTTTATTAAAGCGTTATTATTAAAACCATACAAAGACCGTACTATTTCTGTTCACAAAATAGTACGGTCTTTGCATGTTTTTAACAAAAACGCTTTAACAAAGCAATCTTTTGTGCGATTACCGTGATCGCGCGGTCCAAATAAAGGGATTGTTGATTTGTCAACTATATCTAGTCTAGATTGTATGATAATCATGTTGAGCCCTACTAATACCTTTGTAGTCATCTTAAGAAACAAAACATTGTAGGGATGTGCGATGGTCAATACTCGATAGTTTATTGGCTTTATGATGGTATCTACGGTCGGTCTTCGTGCGGCCGTGAGGTTTCTTAAACTTGAGAGCATAACTTTCAGTTAGGCCTACAAGGAATCACAAGGTCTATAGTGATAGTAAAATTAAGCTATGATCAGAAGGACACCGTATGCCGCCGTCTGAGTTTCGCACGATTTAAAGGATTACGGCGCCGTACTATATCCTTCTATATGCCTAATGTTAATAAACTTAACAATTCCTAGTTAGTTATGATGCGATCACACACGGGACAATCTTTGTCAAAATGTACCACAAACCCTCCCTTGTCTAAATGGTCAGTTGGCGATCAAAATGTTTCAGCTTATATGATCGTTGATATATGACTATGGCCGAAAATTCACATAATCTTAAGATTTGTGTACTTCGTGCCGCTATCTGAGAGCATATTTGGTACCTCTATAATGCTTAATTTTCGTTTTCCCCTAGGGCTCCAGCCCCTGATCCGCTTTGAGACGCCCTGGTTCTATCGCCCCCGATATGTGAGGCCCCCAAACCCCATTCCATTGTGCGTACTCTCAAAAAGGCTCCAGCTACGCCACTGCCCTTTACTCAAATTGATCAAGAAACTTTGATTGACCTTCAAATAAGGGTGTGGTAGGGTTAAAAATCTTCTCCTCCCAAACCATTGGGCCGGTTTTAATGAAACTAGTAGTGAATGTTCCATGGATGACCCTTTACTTAAATTGTTCAAGAAATTATGTTTGACCTCCAAATATGGGCCTGACATTTGTTCATATTAAAATCTTTAAAAATCTTCTCCTCCCAAACCATTGGGCTGATTTCAATGAAGCTTGGCATAGATGTTCCTTGGAAGACCCTTTACTTAAATTGTCCAAGAAATTATGATTGGTCCCCAAATATGTGGGTTGCTGGGGGGGGGGGATTTTTTCACGTTAAAATCTTTAAAAATCTTCTCCTCCCAAAGCATTGGGCTGATTTTAATGAAACTTGGATGACCCTTTACTTAAATTGATTGATCCCCAAATATAGGCGTGGCAGGGCAATAGTCTAGGGTTATTTAAGCCAGTGGAGCGATACAGGCCCTCTTAGGCCTCTTGTTGATTTTTCTATTCGAAATCTACAAAATACCGAAAGACATAAATCAAATACTTGTCACACTGAAAGGGAATGGTTCATTTTTCCAAATGCTTTATTTTCATCGGAGAGGGCGCTTCCGTGCCCCGTGAGATAAGAGGAAGGAAGGACAGAGATAGACTTATCCAAGCAACTGTAGGGACGTCATTTGCCGAGTCTCTGGAAGAAATAGGCAATTTTCTAGGGGGCATCTTTCTGAGAACTTTGATTTTGCACCATTCGATTTTACCTTCATACAAACCATAAAAGCACAGCTTAATTACAGGAACACTGAATTCATCCCTCTTCCATGAATAACGAGCCATGACAAGCTAAATTACACAACATCAAATGTCTCGATTTTTCGATCACGTTGCTAGCGTCATCTACTGTGCGCCGCCACCCAGTACCCATGTTTTTTGTTTGCCTGGAAAGGCATGCTCATTTTTCCAAAATAAGATTTTTATAAGAACTTCATCATATCAAAAAAGAAAAAAAAATCATGGAGCCATTTTTTCAAAAAAATCGAAAATGTTACCTAAATTTTAAAACCAAAACACCAAAATTTGACATGACACCCCGTTTTTTCCATTTCCGAGTGGCGGAAGATAATTCTGATTGATTGTTTACAGTTGGTAAAAATGCATTTAATGCCAATTCATCGATGAAGAAAATATATGCGTTAAATCTAAAGGTATACAGTACATAAAAAGGGGTGGTTTTTTTCGGAAAAATGTGCAAATACCATCCAAGGGCATGTAACTCTGATGCAAAAACAAGCCTGGAAAGCTACCCTGAAAATTTGATATTTCATCAAGGACATATAAATCTACAACATAAGTGAAAAGGAAAAAAAATCATAGAGAAGAAAACAAGAGGCCCAAGAGGGCCTGTATCGCTCCACTGGCTTTATAATCTTTAGACTTTCATTAAATAAAGCTTTCTTTAAATGAATACATTAACACTCCGAAATTTCCTAAAACCTATTAAATAATGATTATCTTGTTCTGGTCCATATTGCACCAAAATACTCAATCACAATGAACCTTCAACCCTTTACCCATCTTATTAAAACACAAGGTTCAGAAGGAGATGTTCAAAGTTTCGGGCTCAAAATAGGCCCCGTCTGCCACGTCCATATTTATGGACCAATCAAAATTTCTTAAACAATTTAAGTAAATAGACACCCAAGAAGCATTCTGGCAAAGTTTCATTGAAATTGGCTGAGTGGTTCCGGAGGAGATAACGTTCAAAGATTTTGGCCTCAGAATAAGCCCCGCCCTGCCACGCCCTTATTTATAGGCCAATCAAAATTTAGCAATTTTTTTTTGAAAAAAGACACTCGAGGAATATTCTGGTAAAGTTTCATTGAAATCAGCCTAGTGTTTCAGGAGAAAATGTCATTCAAAAATTCCGGGCTCAAAATAGGTCCCGCCCTGCCACGCCCATATTTATAAACCAATCAAAATTTCTCGAACAATTTAAGTAAAGGGTCACCCAAGGAACATTCTGATAAAGTTTCATTTTAATCGGCCCAGTGGTTCAGGAGGAGATGTCGTTCAAAGGTTTCGGGCTCAAAATAAGCTCCGCCCTGCCACGCCCATATTTATGGGTCAATCAAAATTTCTTGAACAATTTAAGAAAAGGGTCACCCAAGGAACATTCTGATAAAGTTTCACTGAAATCAGCCTAGTGTTTCAGGAGAAAATGTCATTCAAAAATTTCGGGCTCAAAATAGGTCCCGCCCTGCCACGCCCATATTTATGGACCAATCAAAATTTCTTGAAGAATTTAAGTAAAGGGTCACCCAAGGAACATTCTGATAAAGTTTCATTGAAATCGGCCCAGTGGTTCAGGAGGAGATGTCGTTCAAAGATTTCGGGCTCAAAATAAGCCCCGCCCTGCCACGCCAATAATTATGGGCCAATCAAAATTTCTTGAAGAATTTAAGTAAAGGGTCACCCAAGGAACATTCTGATAAAGTTTCATTGAAATCGACCCAGTGGTTCAGGAGGAGATGTCGTTCAAAGATTTCGGGCTCAAAATAAGCCCTGCCGTGCCACGCCCATATTTATAGGCCAATCAAAATTTCTTGAACAATTTAAGTAAAGGGTCACCCAAGGAACATGCATGCTAAGTGTCATTGAAATCGGCCCAATGGTTTTGGAGGAGAAGATTTTTAAAGATTTCAAAGTGAAAATATGCCACGCCCTGCCACGCCCATATTTGGGGGCCAATCAAAATTCTTTGAACAATTTTAGAAGAGGGCCACCCAAGGATCATTTCTACCAAGTTTCATTAAAATCTGCCCATCGGTTTGGGAGGAGAAGATGTTTAAAGAAAAAGTTTACGCACGGACGCACGCACGCACGGACGCACGGACGCACGACGGACACTCCGCCATGACAATAGCTCACTGGCCTTCGGCCAGTGGAGCTAAAAATTAGCTTGTCATGCACTAGTAACCTTAAGTGTTTGCAAATAAACACATCCAGGCGGATCACGGACCTTCATGCCACGAGTCGAGCGCCTTTATCAGTAGGTCATCGATCCAGAAATTCGTACAAATGACCGTAACTTTCATATTTCCAGCTTGTTCAAGGCGAAATTTGGTGATGGTGTCGTTTTATAATTACAAAAAGGAACGAACTTAGATTTCATTACTGTTGTACATAATATTTGTATGCTCATACGGGGAGCGGAAAATGTTCAATAAAGCTAGTTTTCTGAAATTCTAGCTGAAATTCTTTGGCACAAGTAAATAGAACTCTGAAATAATTTTTAAACTTTGTAAGAATAGTTTTTATATCAAATCAAACACTTCAGATTTTGAGAGGGTGAGAATAAATTGTTTAAGGAAATTTTTAATGGTATTTCTTCCAATATTCCAAAAGGGAATAAAGAAAATATAGTTCCATGCATAACTCTTAGATCAGAGAGAAAATTATATAAAGACAGAACAATAAAATAGTGTTTTGAAATTTTAATTGATGTAATTGAAATAACGCAAATAGATAAGTAAAGTACAAAAATGACCTTAAATCCCATAAAACAAAGCTACTCATTTAGCTTTGGTAAAATATATACGGTGCTTAATCGTTTACATCCTCTTATCAAAGTCTTAAAATCAAATTTGAAGGCTTAGAGCTGACGGTATTATTACTCAGGAAGTAAAAATTATCGGTAAAATGTCTTACTGTCGCTTTTATTTTTCGTTCCAACAGCGGACATTTGAGACAAAATTCTATAAATAGCCTCAAGAAGAGTGTCTTAAACTCGTCACTATCCCGCCATCAAATGAGACTATTTATAGATTTGTGACGTTTACCAAGTGGTGTACATAGTCAAAAAAGTTTTGCAACAATTTTTGTTTTATTGTAAAATAGTCTCTATTAATATTGATTTAGATAATTGGTACCTGAACGAAGAGCTAATCGATTGGTTACCCGAATCAACAGATTATCAGTTTATGCGAACGTGAGGTTTAATGCGTTTTACGTCGGTAGTTCAAATTTACAGACTAAATTCTTTATTACATTCCCGTTTTTAATCACTTTGTGTGAGTACTTAAAACATTTGAATAAAGACCGCTCAAATCACCCAAAAGCACAGTGATAGGGCCATTAACGAAGGACGATCACATAACGGCAATTCTGTATGATCCTTTTTCTGTAACGTCAATAACTAAAAACATGGTCAAATTGGCTCATGAACCTTACCATGACCACCTCAATTTAACCTGATCATTTGAAAGCTGCAACGTCAGCTATAGTTTCAGAAATTCTACATACGTTAACACGTAACGCCAACCAAACGTTTACAAGGAGAAGATTCGTTATGGAATAAAAGATAGTCCATTACCAAAGTTTACGTGGGCTTGAATGCTTGTCACTCCAGACTGCGTGATATTGAAACGCAAAGCCAAAATCTGGACAAGAAATGAAAGACTGTGACTTTTTAAATCCGCCCCTCTTCTGTTTTCGGTCATGTTTTGGGATCGTAGAGCCGCCATGGGAACAAGAGAAAAGCATACATCTATTACTCAGAGATTGTATTCACTGTTTTGCTTCGTTCGACTTTAATATATTTGATACAGAAAAATATTTATTTAAAAATATCGAGTGTTGCTAAACTTTTTTGACTAAGTATATTTTCAAAGAAGGAGATTTTTGTCAGCTGTGGACGATACATATCGGGCGTGGTAAAAAAAAAAGTTTAACAGTATTTGCATGTTTTTTGACAGTTGAGAACATCAGTCTATAGGAGGAATATTTACCGTATTTTTGAATAAACAAGATGGCCAGAATGGCTCTAAACACAGCTCACCCGAGCTTAATTGGTCCAGTGGATCTCATCCAAGTAGCTTTCCGGCTCACGATTAGCCTCGCCCTGCCACGCCCATGTTTATAAGCCAATCAAAATTTCGCGAATATTTTTTGAAGAGGGTCATCCAAGGAACATTCTAGTAAAGTTTGATTGAAATCGGCCCAGTGATTCAATAGGAGATGTAATTCAAATATTTTGGGCTTAAAATAAGCCCCGCCCTGCCCCGCCCATATTTATAGGTCAATCAAAATTTCGCGAATAATTTTGATAAGGGTCACCCAAGGAACATTCTGGTAAAAAGGCATTGAAATCGGCCCTGTGGTTCAGGAGATGTTGTTCAAAGATTTCGGGCTCAAAATAAGCCCCGACCTGCCACACCCATATTCATGGGCGAATTCTAATTTCGCGAACAATCTTTTAAAGAAGGTCACCCAAGGAACCTTCGGGTAAAGTTTCATTGGAATCTGCCCAGTGGTTCAGGAGAAGATGACGTTCAAAGATTTCGGGCTCAAAATAAGCCCCGCCCTGCCACGCCCATATTTATGGACCAATCAAAATCCGCGAACAATTTTTGAAGAGGGACACCCAGGGAACATTCTAGCATTCTGGCAAAATTTTCTTAGAAATTGGCCCATCGGTTTAGGAGGAGAAGAAGTTTTAAGAAAAGTGACGACGCACGACACACGACGGACCGGGACGACGGAGTCAGGTTGACCCTAAAAGCTCTCCTTGAGCACACTATGTTCAGGTGAGCTAAAAATGTAAGCATTGCTAAAATCTAGATGTATCTCAAGGAGTTGATGTGCAAAACAACTCATTTGATCGAGGATTTAACACAATTAGTTACATTAGTTGAGCTCGAATAATTAGAAGAATAAACGTTATAGAAATTGAGATTTACAATGTCAGTCAGTGAGTTAACGCCTATTTTTGATCCTTTTTTAAATCTCCTTTGTGATCCTTTCATCACAACCGCACTCGTCTTTGAGATTCTCCAAGAAAATATATGCCTCTAAATAAAATAAACATCTGAATGTTGAAATATTACCTTTCAACCTGAAAAAGCACACTGAAAGATCCGAAAACTAATCGAAATACTTTGTTCAACGCTGTCGTAAGTTCCTGTGTATGTGTACTTACAATAGTATTGAGCTTAACCTCCAAATGATTTAAAAGATTTTTGATCTTGGCCAAAAACGATTTGCGTATAGAAAAATTAGAGAGAATTTTCAACCCTCAAGCCAACTAACACAATGACTGATTATTTTCTACACGAAGAATCTTAAATGATAAATTTTACACCACAAAAATTTTCTTAGAATGCATTCTGTTTGAAAATATGACATTTGACAAGACTTCTATGTACATGATATGCAAAGTATCGTACATGTATTTAAGGCAACTAAGTGAGCTAGGTGTAATCTTATTAATTATGGTTATTCATTATGACATAAAGATAATCAAGCGTATTGAAAATTGAATAAAAGTGAGTACTTATTCAATGTCTAAATTCTAACTTCTTGTACGTGGTGTCTAAATGGCAGAAATTGGCCTAAGTCATTTTAAGGGATTTAAATCGAAACTTTAAGTAAGTTTCTGAAAAAAATAATCGCTTTGGGAAAAATGCATTATACGGCGTGGCATTCACTTAAAAATAAACAGATATTAAATGTCTTGTAATATATAAAACGTCTAACTGTCTTTCGGTGTTCGTGCTTAGCTTTAAGTTCTGATCAAAATAACAACAATCATTTAAAAAATAATAAACAATTAATCACAGCTATTTACAATATACACACAAATATATATAACAAATTACAAATCATATAAATATCAAACATTTTACATAATTATTTTGGCAACATTTCTAGGCGGTGGAATTGCATATTTGTGAATATATGTGACCAAAAGCGCGAAAAAAGACCGCAAGATATTCCGAGAGCCCCCCCCCCCCCCCCCCCCAAAAAAAAAAAAAAAAAAAAAAAAAAATATCGACCCCCGATAGCGCAGACTGGCACGGTTAACACTTTTCATAATTCGTAGATTTAAACTAGAATGGATATTTTATCTACCTTGGATCCGTATAACTATATTCGAATTCAATCACAAATTCATCTGTGCTGAATCCTATCTTCTTTTCAAGTATTTATTTTACGGAGACCCAAGATGGTCGCTTTTTGCATGACGGGTCAAACATTAAAATGCCATGATCTTCGGCATTACGTGCTATCACAATATTATCTCTTGAAAGTATTCAGAAGAGTAAAAGGTAGTGCATATAAATAATCCCACGTCTGAACTGTAGATTTGAAATATGTGGTCTTATACCCTACTGGTGAGGTATTCGTAGTAATCGTCTCGTCATGAGTATTGATATAAGTACCCACTTTGTAGGTTTATGTTGTAAAGGTATGGAGAGCTAGTCACCCAACTATTCCAACTCTAAAATCGTTTTCATAATTATTTACTGATTCACCCTGGTTTAAAAGATAGAATATTTTCCAAAAATTGAATTTTTCTTTTCAGTCCAAATCGTAAGCATATTCTACACTTTAAGGAATAAAAATTCTGGGCATTTTTGACATTAATCTACACTACATATGCATATAACTAATTTTCAGTCAGATCACCTTTCACAAATTCATATTACATGATAGAATTCATGCACCACTAATTCATCGACTTGTGCTTGTCTACGTGACAAGTCGAATGATAAGGAAGACCTTGACATAAAGCACTATTTCAGCAGCCCCATATTTCGAAGCAGCACGTTATAAATTGCGTAGTATACAGTTTTTCTACACAACTAATACAAGCAAGTAATTGCTTTACTGAGTAATTAATCTATCAAATGGCATCTTGGTTGATTAGTAAAGACACAAAAATCTTCCACAAATGTGTGAATACCATGTCCACAGTAAAGCTATGTTGCCTGTGTATCAACTTTCGCTAGGGTGCTTAATCAAATAGCGTTCCAATAGTGATTTATTTCTCACTCGTACTGCAGTGACATGGCAATGTTATTTAGTATTGTTTTCCAACACGTAAAATCCACATATATACTACAAGGCACAGAGTTATCCCTGAAGAGGTCTGATAATATGTGTAACGATCACCCTTAAGGACGAAAAGTCTTTCACTTTACACAGTTCTGGCTGAAATGTACACGCAATGCCAAAGAAGACTGTATCATAAGGATGAACTACATATTCCGTTACAATGTTTTTAACACTTTGTAGTTTTATGAAGTCAGATATGTGTATGATAGTTTATGTTTACACCATCTAGCTAGGTGGCGCTTTCTGCATGGCTGCCATGAATTCTTTCATCTCCTGAAATGATAGTCGAATACAATGGCTTAGCATGACCTATGACTATAAATATTATATGCAATCAAATATTTATATTCAATATTGCACTTAGCTTTAACTCGATAATATCGTCAATTCCGAGCTTTGGGTTCTCAGGTCGCTAGCTATATAGTTTAAGTATTATCCTATTGAATTTAATTTTTGTTTCAAACAATTTAAAAAATCCTTTTTGGGATATTTCAATCAGTTTGGCTCAAGTTTTCTCTCACAAGGATTAAGTAGAAGATGGACAATGTATGCTAAGATGAGACTGCACATATGCTGTCTGCAAAATCCTTGTGTACATCAAAAATACATCGTGAACAGAATGAGAAGTATTAAGTTTAAATAAGGTTCGGAAAAAAAATTACAACTATCAAGTCTAAATACTGCAAAACATAACAGTGCATAATAAATAGATAAAACATGTATTTTGATTACTTATACATGTATTTCTTTCATTGATTCCCACAATACACCATTTAACATATAGACTATTGGCTTATGGAAGCTCGCTCGTCTTTTTCCCACTATTAAACTTTTCTTTAAACCTGATTTTTTTAACATAGATCTAAATGTTTTATTTCGATTTTTGGAAAGAAAAAAATGTGTCACCGAGCTACTTTTCTTTCCTAGAGCCCTTCGAAAACAGGTACCCAATCCAAAACCTGATGAGCGGACGTCCTTAGATAAGAATATTTTTAAAGAGTTTGTGAGAATCTTGGATAGCTTTGTAAGACTCAGTTGTAGTAAAAGGAATTCGGAATTCTCATGCGTATGACACATAAATATTGTGTCTCCGATCATCAAATGGTCGTGGAGTCGTAATTCAAAAGAGGGGAGGCAATACTAGAATTAACCGGAAGTAGAAAGTAGCCATGGCCTTCCGGTTATAATTTCGCACAAGATGCTGAAAGTGTTAACCAAAATAAATAAAATTTGAATTTTTCATAAATAGTGTGGAGTTAAGTTGGCAGTTCTAAAATCGATATGCTTAACTTTATGCCAATAACATATATACTTAGCGTCATAAGAAAGTTACCACCCAAAATACCCTGGGATCTTTCGAATAGTATTGTCCTATGCAAAATACTATGTACAATATTTTTACTAAGTATAAATGTGTACGCAAAAATGACCTATTGTATTGATATAGTGTTTTCATTATTGACACAATACATCACGTGCAAATTGGGTAATTCTTACGTTGTTGACGTGTATGCAAAATTAATCACTAATTGTCTATGGATTATGCTGGCCAGTAGTCATGCCGAAAAAAAGGACACTTAAATTCTTGAAAGTTACGCACAAATGAGACATTTGACCAACGAACAACGGCATTTAGGTTTTCAGTATGGTCGATGCAAGATTGTCTTCTTCTAACTGTAAGCCGAAAAGGCTGCCCTCGCCAAGACATGAAGAAACTTGCCCGTAGCAATAAAGAACAAACAAAAAAATGGTCTGTAGATGATAGGCCACGCCCAGGACGTCAAAAGGTGACATCTACACGAACTGATGGTTAAATCATCCTATGGCATGTTCGCGACAGGTTCCGATCGGCTTGTAAGTCGACACGGGACACATAAGGACCTAAAAGGGAATGGATATGCGCAGCTACTATACGTCATTGTTTAAAACAGGTTGTGTTACGCGCTGATAAAGCTTTCCGGGAAAACGTTTCAACGCCAATCCGTCATCAAGATTATGTTAATCGTGCAGTTTGTATCGGAGAAATGTAATCGACTTTGATAAAGTGTTATTTCATAAAAGAATCAAGAATCTATCTCGATATTGTTGACGGCGTCAATGTGAAGGTTATGCGTAATGGTGTGATAGACAGGCTATGCGTTTTGGAATGGGAGTATAGCGACATTTCGTGGATACATCAACACTAAACTCGTTTTGGCCGATGGAAGTTTACAACGAAACGTTATGTTGGGAACATCTTGAGCTTATTTGCTCGTGCGTTCTCTATGAAACACGTTAACCATGACGTTTTCCAGTAGATTAACGCTCTGTCGCATTTTGTTATGATCTTTTAGGACTTTTTAGGGTCAATTATGTTGATCCGCTTCCTTATCGCAGTTCTACAGGGCATGTGTGGGTCAATTATGACGTACGGTGTTTGACGATTGACGTCATATCGGAAGCCTGCAGCAGCTCATCAAGGATCTTATGGACGAGTGGCTGGTCATTATCTTATCGTGCGATAAGAATTTTTGGCGCAAAATCACTGCAGTTCTCCATGAAAACGGTTGTCGTACTCGTTATTGATGTTTTTAAGGTAAGTTTCTTCAAGCCAGAAAAATAATACGTTTGCTCCTAACCAATGATTAAAAAAATCCATTGTCAATGAATTAAATAACTTTTCTGCTAAAAATAAAAAAGTAAATGTTGTATGGGTGTTATTGTTGGTGGTAACTTTCTATTGACGCTGAGTATAATAACAATAGTGATCTAGAAAAACAACTGACCGCCGACGCTACACATGGTGGTAAATTACAGGACTGTCGCTTTTGTAGACTTGGACACTCCATACCGTCCCATTTGGGTTTCACCATGACCGTCCGCACGCGCTCACGTACGGCGTTAGTCCCGCACGTCTCTGAGCACGTACTCCACGGACCCCAATCGTTAACCTTGCAATCACGTGCTGAAAAAGTGATGAAAGACATGAACTTAGTCTTAATAATGGATAATTATAATACACTAATAAAGTTTCATTACTTTAAATTTAATTTCTATAAACATGGTATATTTAAACCATCTCGATATTTTAATGCGACAATATTTGTATTATGTTCGTAAAATTCTCACAAACTCTGTCTTCATTTGAATAAAACATGTTTGAGAAATTTTGAATCAACAGAAATGATACATTTGACCTCTTGCCAGTCCGAAAAAAATATGGTAATTAGATAAATATCATGTCTTTTAAGGTTGGGGTGGGGGTGGGGTGGGGGGGAGATCATTTTCATATATATAGTGATATCTTTCAAAATCAAAATATTGATTTACAAATCATTAATGTTCCGGATAGAAAACGTTGAGACCCATAAGATTTAATGTGTGAATGTAAACAATTGATTGATTGATTGATTGATTGATTGATTGATTGATTGATTGATTGATTGATTGATTGATTGATTGATTGATTGATTGATCGATTGATTGATTGGTTGATTGATTGATTGATTGATTGATTGATTGATTGATTGATTGATTGATTGATTGATTGATTGATTGATTGATTGATTGATTGATTGATTGATTGATTGGAGTTTTACGCCGCTTTCAACACTTTTTCAGTTATATCGCGGCGGCTGGAGCACCTATCAATGGATTCCTAGTATTTCTCTCACCAGTACAACCATCACATCCTTTCCTAGCCTCCAGCTGCTTTCTCACATAGGTCTACGATTATCAACCCATTGGTGAGAGACAAATAGACAGAAAGAATGAGTGCCGCCGTCGAGAATCGAACCTGAGACCTCTACATTGACAGTCCGACGCGCTATCACTTGCGTTGTGACGGCGGCTGTGAATGTAAACAGACACTTAAACTGGACTGATCATATTGATAAAACATGCCTAAAAATGTATAGTAAAATTGCTTTGCTTGAAAGACTATCTTTTTACCTTACATTTGAAATGAAACAACTTCTTACAGCTTCTATTTAGATCTCCTCCCATGTTTTGATTATTGTCCCGTTTATGGAAGGAATACTATACGAAATTTATCTAAAACTATAATGCTTCAGAAATGGGATGCTCTCATCATACTTAGGGCTTCGATAAGAAAAACTTCAAAAAGTCTTTTTACTAAATTGAGTTTTGATAACAGGTACAATCTCACGCCTACATACAGTTATAGACATTATTTCATTCTCTAAATATTGTGTATATAACTTCAGACCTGTTTCCAGTCATAATATAACTAACTCAAGATAAAAGGTAACTTTAAAGAAAAGAAGGGTCTCTTATGCTAGTATGCAAGTGTGGAATAAAATTCCCATTTTCATCATAAAGGAATCGAAAAAATTCACATTAAAAAGAAGAAAAAAAAGAATAAAGATTCATTTACTGAACCAATTAACTATATGATTGTTTATGTCTGACATTGTTTCAAAATAGGTGTGTTTTCAGTTATACAGTGTGTCTGTCCGTACGCGATTCTATCAAATTTTACAAATTTGCCCGTGGTGAATCTTTATGTCTTTATCATTTTCATGAATGATTAACAGGTTTTGAAGTGAGTTATTGTTCTCGAGCACTGTACTTCTCCTAAATAAGATCTATCCATCTGTGAAGTTTCATGATTTAAGCTTGCATACTTTTTGAGATATGCTCCGAACAAAAATGGTCTTCGGATCGTCGGGACCGACCGACCGACAAGTGTAAAGTAACATACCCACCCCCCCCCCCCCCATTCTTTGAAGTGTGGCTTAATTATTGTCTCCATTGTTTAACCTTCTAAAAATAAAGAGATTATTTTTATAATTATTATTAATATATCCAATTTTACTAATATCACCAATATTACAACTAAAAATTTAATGTTTTGTTCCTAGATAAACAAAGATTATTATGATTGAGAATATTGTCCATTTTCAGACCGATTTCATAAATAATCTTCCAAAACAAGAGGCCTAGAGGGCCTGTATCACTCCACTGGCTTAAATAACCCCTGACTTTCGCCCTGCCACGCCCATATAAAGGGGGAAGGGGGGTGATCAAAATTTCTTTATCACTTTAAGTAAAGGGTCACTTAGGGAACACCCAAGCCAAGCTTCATTGAAATCGGCCAAACTGTTTGGGAGGAGACTGATTTTTAAAGATTTTAACGTGAAAAAATTGCCCCGCCCTGCCAGTCCCATGTTTGGAGGTCAATCTTTATTTAACAATTGAAGTAAAGGGCCACTCAAGGAACATCCATGCCTAGTTTCATTGCAATCGGCCCAATGGTTTGGGAGGAGAAGATTTTTTTTTAATTTTGAAGTGAAAAAATTACCCCTCTGTCACGCCCGTACTTGAGGTTCAATCAAAATTTCTTGAACAATTTTAGTAAAAGGTCACCGTAGGAACATCCATGCCAAGTTTCATTGAAATCGGCCCAATGGTTTGGGTTCGGGAGGAGAAGATGTTTTAAAGATTTTACCATGAAAAAGGCCCCACCCTGAGACGCCCTTATTTGGGGGGTCAATCAAATTACTTGAACAATTTAATAAAAGTCACACAAGGAACATTTCTGCCAATTTTCCTTGAAATCAGTTCAATGGGAGGAGAAGATTTTTAAAATTTTTAACGTGAAAGAATGCCCCGCCCTGCCAAGCCCTTATTTGGGGGTCAATCAAAATGTCTTGAACAAATTTAGTACAGGGTCACCCAAGAAACATTCATGCCAAGTTTTATTGAAATCGGCCATTTGTTTGGGAGAAGATTTAAAAAGATTTTATTATGAAAAAATACCAAGCCCTGCGACGCCCATAAGGAGGTCCAGCAAAATTTCTTGAACAATTTAAGAAGATGGCCACCCATGGATCTTACATGTTTTGTTAAAATCCGCCCATTGCTATGGGAGGAGAAGATGTTTTAAGAAATAGTTTACGCGCGGACGGACGGACGCACTGACGCACGACGGACACTACGCCATGACAAAAGCTCGCTGGCCTTCGGCCAGTGGAGCTAAAAAATACACTAACTAAACCTTTTCATCTCAGTAAACATATAATGGCGTGTCTTTTAGACAATTCTCAACTTTTGCCATAATTGGGCGATTTAAGTGACTTTATGGAGTGAGATTTGAAGTAGTACGTATCAATAACACAATGTTGTTTAAACTGGGGGCTCACACTGTTCAATACTCTCTAAATTTGTCATCATCTTTGGTATAGAATATTCCCCTACACATGTACATTTTATGGCAGATTAAAAAACAGCTGTTTCTATATTTGAAAAAAACCTCTCCCAAAGCATATCACAATTCATGCAATTTGAAATACTCACCACATTTCGGCAAATCTTTACACTTCCGTTTTCTCTTTAACTTTTTCGGACACTTTTTCCCTCCATTTTGTGGTTGTACTTTAATCATACGAGTTCTATATATATCTTGTTTCCCACACGTCGCCGTACAAGATGTCCAGGCGGTCCATTCTGTTACAACACAGTCTATTCTAGGACCAGCATTATTTCCTACCCCTGATCGGACCTCATTGTCTCGGTTATTTTTGTTTTTATTTTTCTTCATCATGCGCTTTTTCTCCCTCATTTGTCGTTTTCTTTCTCTCCTTTTCGCCTTTTCCATTTGTTTCTGTTTTTTCATCATTTTTCGTTTCTCTCTCTGCATCATTTTTCGTTTTTTCCTCATACTGAAGTCCGGTGTATTGTCGTCGTTTAACTCTGGTATGTTGTTTTGTTGTGGATTGTTGTGCATCATCTGTTTCTTCTTCATCATCATTTGTATTTCTATATCTGTAGCCTCGGTTAACTCGGCTTTGTTCATTGAGCTAAGGGTATCATCGATATTCTCTGTAAATAAAGCAACTGAGTTGTCAGTACGTCTAGCATCACCTTCCTTATTTTGGAATACTTTTCGTTTATGGTCTGACCAGCGTTCAAGATGAAACGGTCGCGAAACGTTTAAGAAATGGTATTTGCTACTATTCAATGTATGTGCAAAGCGGGTGCCATTTTTCAACGTTTCATCCTGAACGTACCCCCCAAAAAAATTAAACCGTCTTCGATTCTGATCCATATGTCTTCTTTCAATCATCAATTAATAATAATAATAAAAAATAAAAAAAAAAACACTTCACAATGACATTCTTAAATATATATGTATTCATTTTGCCGATATCATTACAGATTATATGGTAAAGGGGGAAATCATATTTAATGATGACTTTCAAAATTATTATTCTTTCTAGAAAAAAATATATAGCCCGGACCCAAATTTGTATATTCACGTACAAAATTCTCATTTAAGAGTTTATTTTACAAACTGCGTATTTCTAATAGGTTCGATTTTGAGCAAATTTGAAAACATTCATAGAGAGCTGCCTCGATTTTGATATACGGATTATTTATAAAAACATATGCAACGTATACGTCATATGCATATATGTGGCTGCATTAAGATGGTGAGGGAAATGGATTAAAGAAAGAAAGAAAATTTTTGTGACTTTCACTAATTATAAACCTATTTGCAAAGAAGTTTGGAAAAAGTTAACTTTCGAACAATATATTCTGAATATTTAAACAGTCTTGCGTTCAGAAAGCATTTAAACGCTTGCAAATTTTGAAGAAATGTACCCCTCTTTGCATGTAAAAAAACGTGCATATAGCAGAGACCAATTGTAAGCGTTTTGCGAATGCTTTCAACTTGAAGACAGAGTAGCTTACCCATATACTGAGCACATTGTTGTTGACACTCTCGCATTGTTTTAAACTTGTTGTCATTTCCTCGACAGCCGCCATATCTAAATGGTAAACATTTCCTCATTCTGCTGTCATAATAATAGCGCTGGAAATTACCTCGACAAGGACCGTCACTCTTGGGTAGACTACAGATAGCTGGAAATAGAAAACAAGTCAATTATCTCTATATAAGAGATTCATGATGGTACTTAACCGCTCATCCAAGTTGCTTTATTTATTTCTATGTTTAAGGAGATTTACCATATATAAACCTAATGTAAACCAGTGGACATTACCCTGAGTTATTTGTAAAGGATACAACTACATGTTAAATGTACAACCACATAATCCATACTAAAATCCATTAAAGTTAGATTAACTAGGAATCCCTGCTAACCTTTCATATAGCATATGTTAATCAGATCATATAACATTTGGTTTCTATACACAAGAAATTTTCAAATGGTAATCAAAATTTCATGAACACGGTTTGAAAAGGTTCATCTAAGTAATATTCATGTCAACTTCGGATTAGATTTGAATATACATGTAATAGTTAAAATAAGTTTTGAAGCCTCCACGTTTTTACTGATCTACATACTGTTCCATGTCTTTAAAATAACCTTTGAATGTCTGTTCTATTCAAGATACAGGCCTCTTACTATAACTAAATATGCAGAGAGTCAATACATAGCATTTGGACTCATACAACACTATGTAGATTGTGTACCCATTGAAGTGCCCAGTCCCATGGTACCTCCACCAAAAAGAGTAAAACTTTATCACAATCATACCCCTGGTCATGAGTGTTGCAAAAACAATTTTAACAAAACTACCCCTAAACGCTCACTAAAAGTTAAGCCCCCCAATCCGAAAGTGCTCCCCCCGGGCCTGACGTGTAATTGATCGTGATTGATATACCTGTAAAATTCTTCATCATAAACGCCTTTCTACAGTCTCGAATCGGGGCATAACACACGTCTTTCTCCATAATCTTTACGTTACAGTTCATCATTTGAGCCTCCTTTCTCAGAAACATGCGCCATTTTTCTCGAACGCCCCGCCCACACACCTTCGCACTACACGGAGACCAATCAGACCAAGGCGTCACGACACACGGGTCGTTCAAATCCAGTTCAAAAGTGTGCCGTATTTCGAAATTCTTGTTGAGTTTATCTCGTCCTTGTTTTCTGGGCGAGTTTTCTAGACAGTCGCCTTGACATTGTTCCTCCTCTACCAGCTGGTGATTACACATGGATGGAAGGATTCGTTTATTTATAAGTTCTCTGCTTCTCTGACGTAGCCCAGTGCCACAACTAGCACTACACTCACTCCATAACGTCCAGTCGGTGGTGGCGCATTTCATCATTTCTGAAAAAAAACCACACAGTTATTGATAAATATGTACATGTATATATCTACGTTGTTTGACCGCTAATTTCAATATATACGGAGTAAGTCTTTTTTGAAGATGGTAGAGACGAAGATAAGAATAAGTTTATTTATGAAAAATAATCAAGTATCATTTTATTCTTAAAAAAACTGGAAACAATCCCCGAAATAACCAAATGGAAAAATTACATAATTGTACTTTTTCTCGTAACAAGTAAGTGTTAAAAACATATACCCCATAGAACTCCCTTGATCCCTTCAATAGAGTAAATGCGCTGAAGTGAAACTGAGGTTCGAGGCTCTTATCATTTTTTTTCAATTTATCCCCTTTAAAATAGATTAAGTGCCACCTTCATAGCTTTAATCTAAGTGGGGTGGCAGCTGGAGGCTTGGAAAGGATGTAAAGGAAGTAAAGTGCCAGAAGTCAGGTACCCCAGTAGCCGCGTTGTGACGTTTAAAGTTAAATGATAAAAGCCTTTTAGAAAAAAACAACAGAATAAGGTATGGAGCAAAATCTCCAAGATTGAGGTAAGCCCATTAGCTCTGTCGGAAGAGCACCTGTCTGCCAATTTGATCATCGTGCGTTCAATGCTTGGGCTTGCACACTCACAATCTGACGGTACTTTACACCGAGAACGTCAATGAACCATAGCGGATCTCAGCAGGAGTCTCGTCATGTTTCCTTGCACAATTCCCCGTAGCACTTACCGTCGATCATATAAGCATATAATACGGTAGGGACGCTAAATAAACGGAAATACACGCACACACACCATGAATGGGCTAAAATGTACATTAAAGCTCGTTAGATTTTGCCTTTTATTCTTTGCAGTTTTAGTTTACACTCTTATGAGTTATATGATCTTTATTTGACAATTTATATTGCAGCAATGAAGATTGGTGCAGTTTAATGATTGACGCTTGTACTTTCCGCTTCACGATCTTGAGCTTTTCATGATTGAGTTATCTAATAAGTCAAACAGATCAAAAGAAACTACTAAAGGAATTATTTTTAATACACCACATAAACGACGATTACAGTGACGATGAATTTTGTCTGGCTTAAATTTCGACCATGAATTAATTTCACAATGTTAACGGTAATATGACTTGTCGGAGCCAGCAGTCCTTGACGACATCTGTCTTCTTCTCTTGTGTAATTGCAATCCAATAAATTAAAGAATTTTGATTTTTTTTAAATCGCATCACGTGGGGAAATCAACTGCACTTTATTTCTTCCCCTTCCACATCGTAATATTGCTATTCAACATATTAGACATTAAGATATTTTCGAAAGAATTTATGATTAAAAGCATGTAGTTCAGATTCTGACAGCGAGTCGACGAAGACCACCAAGCAACCCGCTCAACTTGATAAGCCCGATCACAATAGAAACTTTTAAAATGCCGAATAACTTGTTAAAGTTATTTTTTATCATAAGTACCTCCACGAATTTGAAATTGTCGTATATTTGTGTACCATTTGATTAACTTTATGCCATTTAATTTCGATTGCGAGAAAAAACACGATCTAAAAATAGATTGTGTAATCTATACGCGTAGAAAGTAGACTCGAAACTTTAATGTTTAGCCGAGTATTTTAATAGTTTCTTAGATCAAGAGGATTGCAATTATAAGGGCCGAGTGTCTTTTTCACTGCGTTTATTGGGTATAAAGTGCAATTGCCTTCGCACATGGCTTAAACATAACGCCCTATGGGCGTTATTTGCCATGTGCTAAGGCAATTGCCCCCAATAAACGCGGGGAAAAAGACATTCATCCCTATACTAAATGTAAGAGACCTGTCATGCCAAAAGGACCCCATCGGAACTCCATAAATGAAATACTTAGTATTAAATACTGATACTAAATATCAGTAGAGGTCAACCCGTGGTTGCATTTCAAAAAATACTATATGGGTAGGTGAAAAGATCATTTTAGGTTCAGAACAAGTCTCGACTCTAATCAGCATTCCAATTCAACACATTCTGATAAAGTTAAACAATATACGCACTACCTACATGTTCATTTTCATCTAAGGGGTAACAATTTCATTTTCTTACCCAATTTTTTAGTCATCATCATTTTTTTCTTCATCTCGTTTATAAGATCCTCCGTACTGGGTATATTATCGTCACCTGATGACTGGCTGTCGTCTGTTCCACAGTGTTCCTTTAACTTGGTCAAGGTCACGCGTGCCATGGCCTTAACCTTGTGGGGGCCATAGAAGGGGGAATCCTGATAGTTTGGCCAAGTATTTGTGATCTCTCGGATTCTTTCTGGAGGCTCTTGTGGGACCTTCCGTTCATTCTAAAACAATTAAAAAAACGCATACATAAACTTACTACAACAATAATCTTGTTAATTGCAATGATAAAAACAGTTTGTTGTCCGTGGTTTTGGTCGTACCCCGAGTCGACGAACCGACGATCAATCATCTGTTATCGGATGTTCTAGGGTGATTTTAGTAGAAATCAGTAAGGAAGAAGCACTGGTCTAAATTTAGAGCATTGCAGTAAATAAATCAAGTCTGGTCAGTCTATAGATTCTGGATATGTTCTGATCGCCAAAAAACATTTTTTTCATGTTATGATTCACCGAGAACAAAACATACTAGGTTACATATGGTCTCTAAGCAACCAAAACCTTAAAACTTTTAATCAATCTTCAAGTACGAAGATGACCCCAGTAACGTTATGTACTTGAAGAATCATCCTATCACCAGTCAGGTTGTTTAACCTTTAACAAGAGGACCAAGATGGTCCTAGATCGCTCACCTGAGTCTTTTTGACCCCTGGGACATCACATTTATTGGATAGACAGATGTCAAAAAGAAGATAATTGCCTAAAATCAATACCATGGAATGTTTTCAGCGAAAGAGCAAGACAGATATGCCTTTTTGCTCTTTGATTCTATGTAGAAAGGGATGCACCGGGTGGACCCAAATGTGACCCCAGGGTCTTATTATGAACAAACTTGGAAGAGGCCCATGAGATGATGCTACATACTACATATGAAAGCTGTCAGCCTTCTGGTTTCAGAGAAGAAGATTTTTGAAGATTTTCATTTTCTCACCCATCATGCTCAGATGAGCTAATTGGGATGTGCCCAGGTGGAGCCCAAATATGACCCAAGGGTCTTGATATGAAGAAACTTGGTAGGGGCCCACTAGATGATGCTATATACCAAATATGAAAGCTGTGTGCCATCTGGTTTCAGAGAAGAAGATTTTAAAAGTTTTTCGCTCTTTGATTCTATGTAAAAAGGGTTGCACCAGGGTGGAGCCCAAATATGATCCTAGGGTGTTGATATGAACAAACTTGGTAGAGGTCCACTAGATGATGCTACTTACCAAATATGAAAGCTGTCTGCCTTCTGGTTTCATAGAAGAAGATTTTTGAAGATTTTCATTTTTTTACCCTTCGTGCTCATAAGAGATAAAGGGAAGCACCGGTGCAAAGCCCAAATATGACCCAAGGGTCTTGATATGAACAAACTTGGTAGAGGCCCACTAGAAAGCTGTCCGCCATCTGGTTTCAGAGAAGAAGATTTTTAAAGATTTTCGCTCTTTGATTCTATGTTAAAAGGGTTGGGCCCGGGAAAAGTCCAAATATGACCCAAGGGTCTTGATATGAACAAACTTGGTAGAGGTCCACTAGATGATGCTACATACCAAAAATGAAAGCTGTCTGCCTTCTGGTTTCATAGAAGAAGATTTTTAAAGATTTTCATTTTTTTACCCTTCGTGCTCATAAGAGATAAAGGGATGCACCCGTGCAAAGCCCAAATATGACCCAAGGGTCTTGATATGAACAAACTTGGAAGAGGCCCACTAGGTGATGCTACATACCAAATATGAAAGCTGTCCACCATCTGGTTTCAGAGAAGAAGATTTTTAAAGATTTTCGCTCTTTGATTCTATGTAAAAAGGGTTGGGCCCGGGCAAAGCCCAAATATGACCCAAGGGTCTTGATATGAACAAGCTTGGTAGAGGTCTACTAGATGATGCTACATACCAAAAATGAAAGCTGTCTGCCTTCTGGTTTCAGAGAAGAAGATTTTTTAAAGATTTTCATATTTTCACCCTTTTTGTTAAGGGTAAAGGGAAAGTTAATGGTGGATTTCAATTATGTGAACAACTTTGGTAGAGCTTGACCCAAGGAACATCCCTGCCAAGTTTCATCAAGATTGGCCCACTGGTTTAGGAGGAGAAGATGTTTAAAGAAATTGTGGACGACGGACGACGCACGACGCACGACGCACGACTGACGACGGACATTTTACGATCACAATAGCTCACCGTGAGCACTTCGTGCTCAGGTGAGCTTAAAAAAGACATTAGGGCGATTTTAGTACATTCAATGGATGTTACCCTTCGAATCTTTATAACTGTTAAAATAGATCCTATACTTACGACGTATCTTGTGCCTTCGTCCGTTCCAGCGTCCCACGGATATAAATCCACCACAAGTTCATCTGCCCATGTACAATTGGCGTTACACATCGTCATAGAAGGTATACCTTGATTGAAAAAATTAAGTTATAAAGAAAATTGTTTCTGGTGGGAAGACAAATTGTGAATAATTAAGAATTTATTCGCGACAATAAGTAATTGATTCATTTTAAAAGATGTTTTCCAGAATCTTTTTTTCTTCACGTCGCGCAAAAAGTACGATTGATTGGAAATTAGTAAATACATGGTATTAACCATCACTAAGGTCGGTGGTCGCCAAATCATCGCGACTACAGTTTCCATTAGCCAGAATTGGGAAATTCGCGCCTCCCATTTATCATAAGATTTTCGTTGTCCTAACATTTGTGTTTAGACCGGTTAAATATCCTAATCGCGATTATCTCCCATCCACCATATTCTTTCTTATGGACGAATACATACGATGCAACGAAAAAAGCATTTGTAATATAAATGATGATGTTATAATATGACTAGTGGACTTTCGGCTAGTCAGAAAGCTCATTTTAATAGACGAAACTAAATTAAATTGATTCAAATCTTCTAGATTTAATAAGCCTAAAACACTAAGTTTCTATATTTCAGCTACTCAATCATCGTCACAGATTTTATCCAGTTAAGTGAAAAGCTCAAACTAGCAATCATTACAACGAAGCGCTCGCGAGCCCCCCACCCCCCCCCCAAATATTGTACCCGGCATGATGAAGTTTGATTGGAGCATGTGTCAATATTATCAAGAAGCACATTGTTATCCTTAACGTCGCTTTTTTTCAACGATTCTAGCTTAGTTTAACATATTATTACAGATGATTTTTTACACGTTTTTACAGATGATTCGTGAAAATGTAATGCTGATGAAGTGTTAAAGGTTATTTGAGCTTATTCGTTTTCCGTTACTACATATGATTCGTTACGTGTTATTACAGATCATTCGTTACACATTTTTACAGATGATTCGTGACAGTTTATTTGACCTGATTCGTTTTACGTTATTACAGATGATTCGTTACACATAATTACAATTGAATCGTTGCACCGTCACGTTATCATAGATGATTCGTTACACGTTGTTACAGATGATTTTTTACATATTTTTACATATTATTTTGTTACACATTATTACAGATAATTCGTTACACGTTATTCCAGATGATTCGTTACACGTTGCTACAGATGATTTTTTACATATTATTACAGACTATTTTGTTACACATTATTACAGATAATTCGTTACACGTTATTCCAGATGATTCGTTACACGTTGTTACAGATGATTTTTTACATATTTTTACATATTATTTTGTTACACATTATTACAGATAATTCGTTACACGTTATTCCAGATGATTCGTTACACGTTGCTACAGATGATTTTTTACATATTATTACAGACTATTTTGTTACACATTATTACAGATAATTCGTTACACGTTATTCCAGGTGATTCGTTACACGTTGCTGATGATTTTTTACATTTTATTACAGATTATTTTTGTTACTCATTATTACAGATAATTCGTTACACGTTATTGCAGATGGTTCGTTAAACGTCATCACAGATGATGTGTTTTACGTTATTACGGCTAAATTTTTACGACTTTTTGTCCCCATAAATGGATCGATAATCGTAACCATAACGGTATGGGAGATAGCAGCTTGGGGCTAGGAAAGGATGTAATGGTAGTACTCGTGGAAGAATACCAGGAATCCATTATAAGGCGATCTTTTCGCCGCAACATAACTGAAAGGTTGTTTAAAGAATTGTAAAACCCCATTTAAGCAAACGAAAAAAATTGTTACGCGTGTTTACAGATTATTCGTTATACGTTATTTCACCTTATTTTAAAATGTAATTACAGGTTTCGTATATGTATATTATATTCATGCATCCTCGACTTACCTATACACCAGTCCGGACTGGGTCCAACCATTGTAAGTAAGGACAATAAATGAGCTTTTTGGTTGACCTTGAATACCGCCTCTCTTTTACCCAGAACGTTACCCCACATAGCGTTCGTCTTTATAACCGTGTAGATCTTATCACTCTGAAACAATAACCATAAATGTACAGTGAAATAATCGCGAAATTAACATGGTGAATCATTTTGGGAAAAAATTGGAATGGAATAGAATGAGTGTGATGAATGGGTTTTGAATAAAATGAAAGAATGAGGTATCACAAAGTCGATCACCTGTAATTCGTTCAACGAAATTAGCGATTTTATAACTCCCTAATGCAAAATATTCATACAAAATTCATATATAGCTTTTTAAATGTCTTTATGAACTAATTGGACTCTTCCAAATTTGAGGTAATTCAGTGAAATTATAGAAATCTTGTAAGCGATTTTTAATTTAGTTGTTACAAGCCTTTTGACTGATTTAAAGCATTCAAGAACTTGAATGGTTTGAGTGTTTTTTTTTTTTTTTTTTTTTTTTTTTGAATAACTAATAAGAGTGCTTTTGAAAGTGAATGATTTAGAATGGCCTTGAAACTGAGTGAGTTTGTTTTTACGATGCCATTAACTGTAGATGGGATCCATTATTGAATAGCAAATCATCATTGGGCATCTTTATATTCTTTAGATTTTCGTTGTCTCTTCATCCATCATTGTATCATTTAGAACATACAGAATTACAAGTTATAATTCTGTATCAGGTCTTTGACGTTAGATCGATCTGGTCGTGTTATTGTGATTCTACAAATTGTTTATCACGTATCAATTATCGAGATAAAAACTATACATACTTTTATTGCTGGAATATTTGTAATCATATTTCCGTCTCATCTTTTAAAGAGACGTAAGTTAAGACAAATGTATATTGACACGAAATGTTGCACAACGGAATTTATAGCATGTAAAAACTCCAGGATAGGTTACATTTCGCATATTACTCTTTTCAAATAAGTTGTTCGTTTTTGATATAGCCCGAGGTTTCCAAGAAAGAGATCTAAGAAAATATCTTCTCCGTTTATTCCTGTACAGTAATTGCTCATTTATGTGGGTGGTTGGTGTTTTATCGGTCATTAATGGGTGCATGTGGTAAAGTAATAATGTGCAATAAAAAATGTACATCTTTGAAATAATTTTGAAGTAAAACCAGTCCACAGAGAACAGGTTTACCTATGGTTAACATTTAACATTAAATAAAGCGGCCTACCAGTATGAATGCGTTTTGAATATGACCATGGGGGATTAGGGATACATTATTATAAAACCTGTCCAATGTTTTTATTCAAAACATAGAAAACCGTATAATGCAGCCTGGATCAAAAAACAGTTTTTCAAAAACTGTTTTGTAATGAAAATTATTGAGCAATAAAATCAGGGTTTTTGGTCATGAACTTGATTTTACAAATATTGCACATTTCATTAAAATGACTGATCAGTCAGACATGTTTGACCTAGTTTTTACCCTGCAATTTTTTTTACATCAAAGTGATTCTCACAGGAGATACATCTATGGTTACACTCCTGTCTGTTTTGGTCTTGTTAAACATATAGTAAAAATGGCATTTTTGCGGTTTAAAAAAAAAACCCACAATACTTCATTGTGCACAATTACACTCAAAATCCTTTTGTTACAAAAGTGTGTGATGACTTAAATCAAAGCTTTGGTCGAGAGAATGAATGTTTCTACCTTAATTAATCTAATCCTGTGTGTGATATGTAGCAGTTGTCTGGCACTTAGCATAACATAATTTCAAGCCGGTTACTGTTATTCAAGCATAACAACAATGCGACAAAAGGAGCATATCACTTTTTCTAACCAAACTATTTTGGAACAACCGAAGTAGGTCCTTTTACTTCAAATAGGTGCAGTCTTAGTACTAGTTTGAATGACAGCTATTGAATGATAACTTGAATCTTTGGCCTCGTATTCTGATTTCAGAATTGTTTGTGCTATTATTTTGATTCTGTATTTTCTTTCTTTATGCTCATTTCTTTGGATAACTCCGCATACATCAGCATGAAGGTTGAGTGAATATATTATTTTAACAAGAGCATCGCCTATGGGTGCAACCCTTGGCTGTGCTTGGCTGCAGGTGCTGAATAATACAAAAGGCTGAGTGGAAAAATGGACTCTTACAAAAACCCTTTTTAAGAGTTGTCCCCCTTAATTGTGTAGATAGCTCTTGAGATAGTGAACATACATGCTAAATTTTATGAAAATATCTTGAATAACAACAGGTCAACAACAACAATGCCAACGTCCTAATGATCTCCATACCTCAAGTTTTCTTAGAAAAAAGACAAGCTAAAAAAGGCAATCACTTTACCATCATGTGTAATTCATTGTGCATATGTTGAAATAAAGTACTCCTTAGTGTACTTAAGCCGGGTGTGCATGCTAAAGTAGGGCCATTATTGTTGTTAAAATCTTTAAAATCTAGATAGGTAATGTTTGCAAAAAAATATTTTTATAAAATAAATACATTATTCATTGATGATAACCAAATAATTTGCGGCCTACTTTGATGCATTGCATCAAAATTTTGTCTTGTTGATATCTGGGGCGAAGTTGCTCAAATGAAAGTGTACGACAGAAGATGCTAAAGGCTTCATTAGAGCATCGTTTTGTGAAGGTGACAAGAGGGTGGAAGAAAGCGTTTAGTTCTTATTCCTCTCTGTGAGAGAATCTACATCGATTTATCAGAGAGAGGACTTTGTTGTTCAAGGTAGTGATGACCCCTACTACTAAAGATACCGGTGGTTCTTCCTTTCAGAAATGTCTTCTTTTTCAAATAAAATTTACTCAAATAAACTCCAGACTTCTCTAATTGTTTCTATTACATCTCCAGCTCCCGTTTTTTATGTCACAATGGCAATGTTCGCAATTTTCAGCGTTTTTGTGGACATTTCGCAACGCCAATGAAGTAAATGTGTGATTTAGGGAAGGAAACGTTTAATATTTCTAAGACTAGCATTACGTCTGCAGACTGAGAAAAAATATCGGGATTTTTTATAAAGCTCAGGAAATACAAAATATTTAAATAAATGTGACGCAGCGAGCGGGATGATACTAATTTAGGAATGCCAAAAATAGTTTATGCAGTCTAACCAGTCACATTGATTGAGTGATTTGCTCATTCAATACTTGTCTTGCAAATGCCAAACTTGGTATCACTTATACTTTGTTAAAATCAATTCAACCTTGAAGATTTTTTCATGTCATGGGAAATAAGAGACAGAAAACCCTATTATATTGTATGAATACGCAAATCGGTGTCGTCGATGATGTGATAAGCCCTGTGTTCAGGATGTAAAAGCGTTTCGCGAGCGCTTTGAGATGATGCCCCGCTTTGCACGTGCACATACGTGCAAAGCGAGGCATAATTTCGAAAGCGCATCGTAAATGTTTTCATCCCGAACGCTTGGAAGGCTTTAAGTTTCATATCTTCTCGAATTGAAAAAAAAAGTCTTACATTATTTCCTTGGTACAAATTTAACTCAAAACAAACAAAAAAAAAATGATGACACAAAGCAGACTTCGTACCTTTAGCAACTGCAGCAATTTTAAATCATTTTTATTATTTGACAGATGAAAGGGTTGAGCCTGTGGATACTATTAAGGTTTTATAAGACGAGAGAGTCCCGTCCGTTTGTTGACCAGAAGTGGACAAAACCTCCCCGGACAGGGCTATTTAACAACCTGTCCACAACCATATCATATGATTTATAATGATGATGAATGAATTTATAATGGCCACCGAATTAAAAGTTTACTTTTGCTGTTTTTTTAGTTTAATAGTGACTGATTTTCTGTGCAATTTTCTTTCGGATTGAAAGATGCAATTGTTTTAAAGTGATAGTCTACCCATTACAATACCAAATATCGAAAAAAGAAGGTTGTAGTTGGTTTACTTTGAAATCTTTGTTTGTATGAACAAAGTCCGGCTAGCTCAGTCGGTAACGTGATTGGCTGTCAACCCTATAATCGTTGGTTCGAATTCCTGCTCTGCAAACTTTCATCCGTCATTTAACGAACGTCATCTGTCTCCCACAGATGAACAAATGATAAGTAGTTAGCCTGGGACGGGCACATAGAGGCTAGGATAAAAAGATACGATTATACTGGTATGAAATACAACATGGAGCCTTGGGTAGATGTACCAGCCGCCGAGATGCCACCACAAAAATGTTGAAAATAGTGTTACAATAAAAATCAAAACAATCAATCTCTAGGCTCCCTCCTAGAAAAACAACACTGATGGGTTTCATGCACTACTTTACTTTGCGTATCCAGCTAGCTGGGTTTCAACATAGCATGGATGATTTATGAAAACGTTGAAGACCATCTTAATAAGAGATTAATCAAATACCAGAGAGACAGTGTATTTAATTTAGACTGACCACAGGGTCACGGCACAGCGGTCAACTGAGGACAATGCTTCTGTCACAGTGTTACTTTGGTACGGTAGTCTGTCAAATTTAAATTGATTATAGATGAGTGGTATTATTATGAAAAATATAACATCGTTAAATCATAATATATTGTTGAGATACCAAAATGTCGTAACTACAGATTGAATGAGAAAGTGTTGTGATTTTTCGATCACCTAAGAACCTTAACCTTGCCCATTGTAACAATCCGAAAATTTCTCTTGTATTTCATCTAATAACAGAGAACATTTGTGCCAAATTATTGTATAATCTATTCATAAATTCAATGGATAAGCTGTTAAGCCCAGTTTTAATGTTGTGATCCAGACCCTAGAAAACTTGGTTCAAATGGTACATCAACTCACGATAGAGAATAAATTGTATCAATTGATTTTTTTTTAAATTCACCCACGACGTTTACACACTTCTATCAGAGTCTTCGATGGTTCGCACGCAGACTCCCACCGAAATATGACTCTGAAATTGTTAAGAACGACGATAAACCCCATTCAAACAAACAAACATGCAGGAACTTACGTTTTTCTTCATGTCCGACTCAAGCTTCGTTGAGTACCCGTATTCACAAACTTCTCGTACACCTCTCTCAGCATATCCCCCATATTTCCATATATGGTAATCGTCCGTATGTGTTGCTCCAACAACATTGGACCAGTGCAACAAAAGTGCATCTGAAAATGGATAAAAAAAGTCTCAACGCCAACAAAAAGAAATTATTTCGTAATGGGGCCCACAAAATGTATTACAAGATCTACAGATTATTTTCATGCTGTAGTTGGGAACGTTCAGTAGTTCAACAACGAATAACAAGTTGTCAATTGACAACCATAATATAGATATTTTATATCGGCATTAGTCAAGCAGCACTCAGTCAGAGGGTGCATTTCGAAAATAGTATTTGAAGGTAGAATGACCGTGTTGAAAATAGAATTTGTTTTGCATATTTATGCTATCATGTAACATATCATTTTATATTATTATATTAAAATTTCCCCCAAAAAGAACTTTTCAACAAACAGGAAAGAAGCGCAACATTTTTACGCTTTTAGTCGTAACTTGTAAACAAATAATTCAACTAAATAAGAAAGCCGTCCTCCGTTGTTAATCTTGACAAGGTAAAGTAGCTGACATTTTAGATGATAAATTATTGGAGTGCAATCGTATCAAGTGAAAATGAATGTATCAATTTCCAAACGTAAAATATCAGTCTCAATTTATTGTACGTTTGACCCACTAATGACTCTAAACTTTCCTCATAGTTTGCATAATGTCATAGTCTGGTGCATTATGAAAGTATAACCTAGTTATTTATAGTTTTTATCCTAGGAAATCAAATTTGAATAAAACAATTGTGAATTTGTACTAAGCACAAAATATCCCTGAAATTTATTCCGGGATTGGTAAACGTTAGGCTTTACCAAAGTCTAATCGGTCCATGAAGATAACACAATGCTATTGATAGATCGGTCTGTATAATTATTTTATCTAAGGGGTTAATAGAATAGCGATCAGTTCGTTAAACTTAGATAAAAAAAGCATGTTACATACCTTCCTTTGATATCGTTTAAACCCGCTCATCAGACTCATTCAATTTCCATCCGAAATCATTCAAAAATCCTTTGCAAGGAGATGTGACCCATCACGCGAAAATGGGCCATATAGGAACTTCGTAAAATATATGTTTGTAAAAGAGATTGGTTCTAGAACAGGCCAACAAGAGTTCGAATTTCAAATTTTTCTGTCACAGGTAGGTAAATTGGGTAATCTAGATTCAGAAAAATAGTAAAGTGTGAAAAGTTTCGAACCTAGTCAGTCTGCGCAATCCACCCAGTCTGACAAGGATCGACACTTAACGCACTTCCCAGATGGTCCTTTTTCGCTTTACGGTTCACATATTCTTATTTGTTGATTGATTTCCATAATATGTGTCTAACAGACAATGACTATTCGACCAATCGGGTGTTATTTATTTAAACTTCGTGTATGTAAGCCTCTCTCTTACATTGAAGATCCCTGAACGATTACCCCAAAATTTGGCTAGAGAATCCATGGAATGAATAAAGAGTTGTGTATTCAGTATTTAGTGCGCCTTTTTGACATTTATTACAAGTTTATTTCTTTAATAACACATTTAATTTTTCTAGCGTCTCATACTGTGACAGATTTCATTTTTTTCTTGTTAAACGATTTTAATTTCGACCAATACACGGAAAATCGAATTGAGTCATCTTAGTAAATATAAAATCTTTCTATCAAGCATCTATTGAGAGCTGACATTTGTACAAATAACAAAGACAGAAACATGGTTTGTTTGTTTGTATGGAGTTTAACACCACTTTTAACATTATTGAAGTTCTGTCGATTGGCATGTGCACCCACCCATGGTTTCCTTCAACGTTTTCTGACACCAAAACATCGCCGTTATCTAACGATAGGTGTTGGACTAACATTGACGGGAGACTAAAGGCGCTTGTTACAATGACTTTATGTCAGATGTCGGACTAAAAGGGATGGAACGATGCGGAATCAAACTCTAGTCCCCAAAAAGTCATATGCATATTCTTATGTGAAATTGTAGTTTCGACATTGTGATCAAGACTGAACTTTGTTCGTAAACGCCAAAAACATATTTGGCTGGATTCAGACTGTTACTCGAAAAGCTTCCGAGTGGACAATGCTCACTTTGATAAGTATGTAAGGCGCCAAGAGTCATTAGGAAATTTGCTTTTACATACCCGGAACGGTAATTTTCAGTTCAATTCCGTTTTAAACTTGTTTTTAGTCTTCGACAACTTTAAGTTTTTTATATTGGTATTTGTAACAATTTGCTTTGGAGATAAAAAGCTATGGCAAGTATTTTAAATATGTGACATGCACTTTTCATTCAAAATCAATGCTTGCAAATCTAGTCATATAAATTTGTTTTTCTGTAAATACGTTTTGATATGTATTAATGTGATCAATGCAAGTATATCTGTCAGATTATCTGACACTTCAAAGACTATCGACTGACAGTCTGCATTTTATTCAATTTGTATTTTCATGTTTAAAGACCTCCGTTAACGCTATAACACTCTATCCAATAACTTGTTATCCTCATGAAATTGCGAGTAATGTGGGAGATGAGAAGAAAAAAGATAGAAAACGAAGCTGAAGGGTGTTTAAACACTAGTTGCAGTATGGCACTGACACCCTGAGAAGAAGTATGTATCCTTCGGGTATCACATACGTACTGCCGAGTTCATAATTAAGCAAGAGTTTGATATTAGATGGATCCAGTACAAAAATGGGGGATGTTCTTATCCTTTAATCTTTAAGCAATGGCTCGTCATTTTTTTCTTTATTACTTTGAAACAAAAAAGCGATATTCTTTAATAATGTACATGATCAATGAATCGCGAAAATTTACGAAATTAACTATAATTCGGCTTATAAAACCAGATTAACTGTCATCAATGGAAAACCACAATTTCCAAAATACTTCTTTGGCGAAGCAGTAATTTCGATTATTTGTTAGTCCAAGGAAGATTTCATACATATCATACATCTTATACGATCAAAAGTCTCGAGGTCTTGTTTTCTTAATGTCGGCGTTAAGGGAGGTACGATATATTTGATTGATTATCAGATTTCAGACACATTCAAAATGATTCAACTGTCATTTGATATATATTTCTATATTAGATCAATTAGCTTGTAACTGATACGCGATATTTCCCTTTTCCTGGTATTATTATACTACAAAGGACAAACCATTATGGAATGAATAAATGCGAATGGTTTCTGTTCAGAACTATGTATTAGAAATAAGAATAAGGCAATAAAGGTGGTGATTAGTTGCAGGGATCAGAAAATACCGACTAGGCCGATTATAAAGCCTAGTATAACCCCCGTACGCGATACTCTATTTTCGAAAATCTGCTGTATGAAACATACGCTTTCATTTTCATCACTCGTACAAAAAGAGGCAACGGAAATGAAAAATAGGGTAATATAATACGGGGACGGAAAAAATCGCGGTTATCATTCAGTAGTGAGGAGATGCAAATTAAATGCTCACCGTATTATAAACAAAAACGAGTTT